>OZ005655.1:134711455-137415914 GCA_963930645.1 Salticus scenicus
TAAAATATTGCTAGGTTTAAAATGACGCTTGCAAAGATTCTGAAGAAACAACTGTTAAAAATACATTTTTTTTTTGTAAAATAATCTCATCAGACAAATAAATGTCCTCATTTTTTTTCTTATTAGTCCATTGAGCTATGTCCGCGTGCTTAAATATTGTTCATGTATAAATATTATTTTTTTATCCTCTCGTGTGTTATCGTTTCGACAAAAATAATTGAAACTGGTCCACGTTAGAGAAATATTATATAGATTATATTATATTATAGAAATAAGACTTCTGTCTTCTGTCTTCTTTCTAAAATCAAGTTTCTTCTAGTATTTGTGAGACGTTACCCCGGTGTGACCATGCTAGAACTCAACCTTATTTTCCTGAATTCATGTAACAGCGTAATTTTTATGTTCAATATAAGATATCGTTCCTGACAAAGTTGCTCCTACCGAAGCTACAGAATATAGTCCTGCTGCTTCCTTATTTGTTCTCAACCAATCATTACGTGCTCAAGTAACAAATGGATTCATTGTGTTTTATTCAAGTTAACATTATACTGTAACCGTATCAAAATTCACGTTATATATAATTTTCTGTCTCTTCCATTTTTGTGTAAGTTACCTGTTGTTTACCTTTCCTTCAAAAATATTTGAATATTTTACTTTTATTATGCATATTTGTTTTCATGGGGGGGGGGAGGAGAATTTTCTTTTAAAACTTGAGATTCGACTATGAATTTTAATAAGAGGTGTATGTACATTTGTTGGGTATGCATTTTTGCCTTTTTCGCAGAAAATGTAAACATTGACGTTTCGTATTTTTTATTATTATGCCACTTATTTTATGTATAGAAATAATTGTAAGTAAATAACGTAATTTGAGATTATTCATTCTACAACTAAAAAACAAAACCTAAAAAATAATAATGGTAAAGGTTAAATAGAAAAAAATGTGTCACATGAATTTATTAAAAATTATGAACTATACAGTTAAACAGACATATTTGTCAAACACAACTACAATAATAATAGAGATTTATAAATTTCTATAAAGAGGGCTTTTTTCATTAATATAAAAATTATGTATCATATTCTTAAATGTAATATGTCATGAGACTTTTATACATGCCAGTTCCATTTATATTAATAAGATGAGAACTCTTTTATGATTGCATAAGCAAACACAAAACTAAGATGACGCAAAAAATAAATATAACTTTTTGTTATTTTCAAATATGACATCAAAAGTTTAATTTGTTTAATGATCCTATAAAGATTCTAAGAAGAAAATGACAAATTTCGAGTTAAATATATTGAATAAACTTATAGCATTAAAATTGACACAAACTGGTAAAGTTATTTGAAATACGGCTTCATAAAATGTGTCATCTTCTCCAGTAATAAAATGACATTTAACGTCTTGAATTTGTATCTAATGAGAATTAACATACTTTAAGTATACGATAAAAAATAGAATTTAGAATAATTTTTTCTAAAGGAATGCTTTTATAGAATATTATGATTTAAGAAATTATATTTCTTTAAAAGGAAAGTGCTAAAATAAATTTTGTATGTAGAAAGCGCTAGTATTTTACACACGCACACACATACGTATACACAAAAATATATAGATAGTAATATGTGTGTATAATGCAGTAAAGGTCTATTATAAGCAATTTTTAGTTATATTAATTATAATTTAAAATGTTTGTTGTAGAATTAAAAGATTTATCACAAGTCGATTATAAAGTTTTTGCAGTATTGTTGTTTATTGCAAAATTAATATCTTTAAAAGTAACTTTTAAACGTATTCAATAAGAAATTAATAACAAGAAACCATAAGGATACAGAGTAATTTGATAATTAATATATCATAAACATACACAAAAGCCAATATGTCGAAGAAATACAATAACTAACATTTTAAATATTTTTAGTAATATTACCTATTGTATGCATCCAAAAATTCCAAATAAGAAGCAGAAATAAGGTTAGAAACTGAAAAAAAAAAAATATATATATATAATGAAGATTATTAAAACTACACAAATGAAGTACTAAAAATTAATATAAATTGAAATTGCAACGATAACGTAACGAAAGATGTTACACACTAACATTAATTCACTTGAGTTGTATTAATATCAATAAAATTTATGATATATATATAAAAAAATAATAATAAGCGTTGACTTTTATTTCATAACTTCTAGTAAATGACGCGAAATAGGTAAGATAATCTACAGAAGCATGTAGCTGTTTATTAATTATAATAAACATGTATTACCTTATTAAGAGATTTAAAAATTTTAAATTTAAAAAAGAAAACAATTCGATTTTTAGAATAGTATGTTAATAAAATGAATGTTTCAAACATATTAGAACTTCATCAATTCTGATTCCATTTAAACATTATTGGAAAAAATGTAAATGATACTGAGACCAAATATTATTGCATTTCCAAAGATTAACATTAATATTATCAAATAGTTTTATTTCCAAAATCTGCTAGATTTTCAAATCACTTCTCCACCTATTATATTAAAGTTTGCACATATATTTATATGAAGTGTATATATAAACTAAAATAATATTTAGATAAACTTTATTTAGTTTTATATATTACTTTTTAATTAAAAAAAAATGTTTTTATATTATTAATTTTTCATGCGTTAAAAAGTAGTAAATAATGAAATATTCTGATTTATAAAAATAATTTCTAGAAATATTTAAAAACCTTTAAAAAGTAAAGAGTTCAGCTTTACGGTCAGATGTTTTACTTGTAATAGTGTATCTTAAAAGAAAAAAAAAAAAAAAAATATCTAATGCAATTCCATATAGTTCAAAAAATAATTTATGCGAAAGTTTTTTCAGTTTATCTTTACAGTAATATATCTTACTTGCAATGTCATATCATTATATATATATATATACATATGTATGTGTGTGTAATATTGTAAAACATACTCAATCATAAATCATCATAAATTATTATAAAACACACACACACACACACACACATATATATATATAGTTGTATATATATATATGTGTGCGTGTATGTATCTACATACCGAATGTCGTTCACATTTTATAGAAAATATATTCGTAGCTAAGATCTATGTGTAAATAAGCTAGGCCATGTTCTTGACAATAGCTCTTTGTTGAATTTTTCATGAAAATAATGTTCTTGCTTGTAATGTCATGTCAATTTTATTCTATTCCTCTTGTAACGCTTTCCACACTCTGTTCAACGTCCTTAGAAGAAAAGTAGCGATAAGAAAAAATAAACGACTGCGGTTACTGTAAAACAAGCCACTGTATACAGTTAAAACAATAAACATAGATAAAATATTAAAGATTGCAAAATTAATATTAGCTTTATACGGGAAACAACTTAATTTTAGCTTTTTATAATCGGAAATATTTAAGTTAAATAATTAAAATTATTAAAGTTAAAGTAAATAACTATTTAAAAATTAATAAAATAATCATTACACTTAACTGTTTCGAACCATAAATTCTTTATAAGATCTTTCTGCCATTTACGATTAGTTTATTAATATAATAATTTGTTAAAGATATTTTATTCTGTATTAAATAGTGCAGTCATCCATGAAATTATTATTATTATTAATATTTAATAAACTATTAAAAATTTTAATACTGTAGTTCGATACACATTTATTTAATTTATATAATAATAAAATTAATAATTTTATATTATATGAAAGAGTGATATATGTGTGTGTGTGTGTGTGGATGGATGGATGGATGGATGTTACAGAATGTATAAATGTAGTGTAACTATATTGTATGAATCTTTCTATGATCAAAAATGCGTAAGGATCATCAAAATCAAATTTTATATATGTTTCATTTATATTAAACCTGCGCCAAAATTTATAATTAATCGAATAAAGTGAAAATATCAAAAAAGTCTGCCATGTACGTGTTTCATATAAATTGATTTATATCTCAATTATAAATATTATTTATAGCCATTGATCTTTTTATATAGCATACGTCGCAACGCATTTAAAAAATATTTACTAATAAATAATACAAAATTTAGCGAAAAGTGCCATATGTTAGATTTTAAATCAATATTATCATTCTTTCATTTGGCAGATTATTAAATTAATTAATATTTTTGATTAATTTTAGAGATTCACTAAATTCAAATATGAGTAAGAAAGAACAAGTGCAAAAAAAGAACCTTTAAAACTAATTTTTATCATTAATACAAATTAGTGTCATTAATATGAATTAACGACGTGTAAAAGTTTTATTACTTGTACAAAATTATTTATATTTTATGCATAAATTATGTACCTTCATGTAAATTAGAAATAACAGACATATATGTGGGTATATCAGAGGATGTATAATTGCCTATATATATTCAATTATATAAAATATATATAGGTATATATATTTAATAATTTTTTTATTGTATAAGAGACTGCAAAAATGTGTTGCTTTAAGTAGTATCCATTATATTTTTAAACATGTTTTAATTTGTTGTGTAACATTTATTTTTTAACTATTAAATAAATACAGTAATAATTTAAAACAATTTTTTTATTTTTTTGCAGCTTAGTTGTTCATTTTTGCAGAGTGTATTCCCCGAAAAATAAATGACCTGTTTTATCAACTTTTTTTTTTTTTGGTATTGATAATATTTAGAGGTTGTAAAAGGGTTATGCTGCATATTATTAAATTAAATTTAGTAAATTGTGCATCAACCAGTGTGAAAACAAATAAAGTTTGAAAAATTTTAAATTTGCAAGATAATTAGTTAATATAGCACATTTTGGGCAGCTGTGCAAAATATTTTATTTTATATTTAATTCATCGAAGTTTTATCATCTTTTATTTAAAATAATTGATGCAAGCATACACTCCCTTATAAATTAAATCGCACATTCTCAACAGATTTTTAATACTATTATTATTATTATTATTATTATTATTATTATTATTATTATTATTTATCTTAGTTTGCAACAAATCTTCATATTAAAGAAATGAATCTAAACTAGAAATAATACTGAATATTGTATTCAGAAGAAATTGTAATAAAGAAATATTTGGGTGTTGGGTCTGCTGAGTTTTGCACTTGACTTTTCCCTCTTTATTCTTGGAAAAAGAAAAAAAAATCTATTTCACACAGAGAAGCAACAACAAGCTAATCCTTCATTTAGGTGCATATGAGCTCAAAAAAATTTCCTTTAAATTTTCTATGAAAGTTCATTTTGGATTATATTGTTAAAGTGTATATTCTTTAATAAAATTATCTATTTTGAGTACTTCAAACAATTCTTTAAAATATTGCATTGTTTTTCATATATATATATATATATATATATATATATATATGAGTTACTGTGCTTTGTAAAATACGAGAAAAATCTCTCATTCTACATTTTAAGTTTTAAAAAATGTCATTGCGGTTTAAAACGCATATGCAAGTATGTTAATTTATTTTTTAATCCAATACACTGAAATCCAAATATTAACCTATTAATGTTCCATAGAATAATCAGGAAGGCATAAATTGTTTATTATAATTTATCAAAACACAAAATCATAATAATAAATAACACATTACTATTTTCCAGTTATTCAAGTTTTTATCGTTATATTAAACGGGCTAACACAATTTATTTAACATACGGAAATATTGGTTGAAAAAATTTTGAAAATATAATTTTATTTAAAGAACTATTGGTAGCACCTTTTCACAAATATGTTAAAAAAATATTATTTCTGCACATTCAAAAAAAATTTTGTCTAACTTGTACCACTTTTACTTTACTTTTATTTTACGTAACAAAAAAAGAAAAAAAAAAAAAAAAAAAAAAAGTGAATACATTAAAATTTAACCTGCAATTCAATACCCTCTAAATTATTAAAGTCTTTTCCAAATATCTATTTAAATTGTGTTTCACTGATTTTTCATTATAAACCTAAAATGTATATGAATTTGACTAGCGTTATTTATTTATTACTAAAAGCTTTGTTAATGAGATTCAAGTAATTACTTTCTATATAAAGATTGGGTTGCACTTTAAAAAATCAGTATTTGTTTTATAGTTTTTTTAAGAGTATGTAAATAACTTTTAATGGGTTATGAAATGCAAAAACAAAAATTTTAATTTTAATTATTTTTATTGTAAAATGTATGTTAAATTTATGTTCAAAATAGTATTTTTAACTTTTCAACATTTAAAATTACTAGAAATTCTATATTTAATTGTAATTTTTAAAAAGATTTCTTGGTTCCAATTTCTGATGGACTATATTAATACTAAACCAATAAAATGTGTTTTAGATATTATTTTTAGAATAAATTAAGTAAGTCCATTAAATAGTTGTTTCTATAGACATATATCTAAAATTCGATTAAGATTATGATAGAGTAAATTAGATTTTTAGATTTTAAAATGCTTCTTCCGTGTAATTATTGTAAAAGTAGGCCATAATCAAAAAGAAAGTATTTTTATAAATTTATGTATGTATGTATATATATCGTAATAAAAAGGCATTAGGTAATTACGCCCATTTTTACTTTATCACTAATGTCTTTAAGGCAACTTTTGTACTAAGTGCTCTACAACTTTGTAATTGACTTTTTTGCTTACCTTATTTGTGACAAAAGAACGGTTTGTGACAAAAGAAAACTCTGTTATTTTACACCAAGTGACTTCGTACGCAGTCAGATTTTTATCGCTAATTTAATTTACTATACCTAGCCATCACTTCTAAAATATAGGTGGCACTGTTGGGACGTTAAATGGCTAAGAACGAACGACCGAGAAATCTCTGACCGTGTACATGTATTAAAGAAACTAATTTTAGAAATAACGCAAATTCCTTAAATTAAAATTATAAACATTTTTATTTCAATCCTATTTAAATTTTTGAAATTAAACAGTACCTAAGTATTAAAAAAATCCATTCTTTATTACTGAAACGCATGTGCTTCGATATGCTTATAGATATATTTCGTGCAGCTTGTGGATTTTAGTGTATAAATAACAGGAAAAATTACTGTACATATTAAACTGTTACTGTACATTTTAAACTGTTATTGTCCATGTAAGCTACATGATACAAAATAATGAAGTAGGTTTATCCGTGTAATTATTGTAAAAGTAGGCCATAATCAAAAAGAAAGTATTTTTATAAATTTATGTATGTATGTATATATATCGTAATAAAAAGGCATTAGGTAATTACGCCCATTTTTACTTTATCACTAATGTCTTTAAGGCAACTTTTGTACTAAGTGCTCTACAACTTTGTAATTGACTTTTTTGCTTACCTTATTTGTGACAAAAGAACGGTTTGTGACAAAAGAAAACTCTGTTATTTTACACCAAGTGACTTCGTACGCAGTCAGATTTTTATCGCTAATTTAATTTACTATACCTAGCCATCACTTCTAAAATATAGGTGGCACTGTTGGGACGTTAAATGGCTAAGAACGAACGACCGAGAAATCTCTGACCGTGTACATGTATTAAAGAAACTAATTTTAGAAATAACGCAAATTCCTTAAATTAAAATTATAAACATTTTTATTTCAATCCTATTTAAATTTTTGAAATTAAACAGTACCTAAGTATTAAAAAAATCCATTCTTTATTACTGAAACGCATGTGCTTCGATATGCTTATAGATATATTTCGTGCAGCTTGTGGATTTTAGTGTATAAATAACAGGAAAAATTACTGTACATATTAAACTGTTACTGTACATTTTAAACTGTTATTGTCCATGTAAGCTACATGATACAAAATAATGAAGTAGGTTTATAAAAATAAAAAAAAAAGTATATCAGTAATTCCAACTATCGCTAAAATGCCTTTTAGTATATAAATCTTGAAAAATATATAGATATATTTATAATAATAATAACAATAATAATAATAATAATAATAATAATAATATATATATATATATATGTGTGTGTGTGTGTGTGTGCGTGTGTGTAAATGTGTGTGTCTGTGTGTGTGTGTGTGTAAATGTGTGTGTGTGTCCATATATGCATATGTATTAACGTAAATAAGAGATTCAGAAAACTGATTGCATATTTCTCGTATATTCGGCATAATTGAAATTAGAAAAGTGTTTTTTTACACATTACACCTTTTTCACATATTATTTTCACATATAAATACATTTTAGTAAAAATACGTTTTGAACACATCAATTCAGCTTCTTTATATTCTTTACTAAATGAAAGATGGTTAAAGAAACAAATATCGGAAAAGTGAGTTCTTGATTTTAACAGCTGTTTAGCATATACGAAGTAACACAGAAAGTATATTGTTAACTAAAATAAGAAGCACGTAAGCCAATTCCTTCAATTTATTAAATAAAGTTACTAATTACTTAAGAAAACTGTAGGGAGTTCTATAAACTAAATAACTTTCTCTAACTTAATATTAATATAATGGCTTTACAGTTACATACACACACACACATATATATATATATATATATATATATATTGAAGGGGGGGATTTTTATTATGTTTTGTAAAAATATTAAAGATTCCATGAAGAAAATGTAATATATTTAAATTAGCAAAGTACGATGTGTAATTTAATTATCATATTTAATATTATATATATATATATATGTAAATTTATATCAAAAAATGGAATTTATTAAACTATAATTTTATTTTTAAGAAAAGGATAACAATTAAATATTTAAAGTAAAATAATTTTCTATTTTATACATATGTATTTTAGTTTCAAATGATCAGTTTTAAAAAATTAAAATAATTTAAATTTTTAAATAAAATCATATAAAATTTTAATTAATTTTAATTAATATTATTTGCTATATTTTAATGTTCGGTATTATACTATTTCTAATTAACTGTAAAACGATACTCATATTTTTGCTTTATAATAAAGATACCTTTTTATCTTTACCTCGATAGAGATAATTTTTTAAAATATTTTGGAATAAATTTTGAATAAACAAATCGAAATTACAAAATAACCAAGTGATTTTTAAAATTAGGTATTTCATGTTTATGTTCTCGGTTAAAAATATATGCATTAATATCGCATTACAGTAATTCAGGAAACAACAAGTACCGTCCTACGAGTCCTATATGAAAGTGATTCCGAAATAAAACATCACAATTTTGACGCTCCATTGAAGTAATTCATTTATCATTTTCATTGGTTTATGCAAGAAATTTAGCAATCAGTGATACTGTAAACGTTAACAAAGACGAAACATTGCCATACATTCGATTCCTAAGCTAACTAATTAAGTGAGACAGCAGGTCAGTTATTCAGTAGGTTCTCAGTAAGCTATTGCTGGGGCGGTCCAGGAATCACATTTGAGAGATTAAACTGAAAAGTTGATCTCACACTTTTTCTCCTCCAGTTTGAGAATGATTACCCCCCCCCCCTTTTTTTTTTTTTTTTTTTTATTCAAGAATTCTAGCAAATCGAGAAAAATATTTTTTTTTTACTTTTTTGTATATATATTTGATAAATAATTGTAAACTTCCTTGTTCCAATATTGTTATTCATTTAAAAATTATATCTCTAATTAAAAAAGTTTTCGAATAAATAAAGTGAAAAAAAAAACAAAAAAAACATGAATGATTTTAAGATGTGTATTTCCTGTCTATGATTAGTTATAAAATGTTTGGATAAACATTATACTATATAGCTGTTCATAAAATGACTGGTAATGACCTGCGAAACGCTTAAGACCTGCGAAATTAATGGCTTCCTCCTTTATAAAAGTTCATTCAAGAAATCCAGAAACCAACTTTAAAGAAAAATTAACGATACCAGAAATCGTTATACACATGGTTCCTAAGCTGACTATTTAAGTGGGACGTAATACTCTTATAATAGGTTCTCAGTTGGCTATTGCTGATGGTCGAGGAATCACATTTGAGGATATTCTCAATAAATAATCTTACAATTTTTGTCTTCCACTGAAGAAAAGGATCCCCGTTTGGTGACCTTATCCAAGAAATCCATGAATTAGCATGAATTAACAAAGGCAAGACAGCGACACATATTTAGTTCCTATTCCGATAAAATTAGTGAGGCAAAAATATTAATAGTTTTTTAATAAGCTATTGTTTGAAGTGTTATCGATGTTGAAATTTTATTTTATTTTTTTATTTTTTAGCTTTTACTTTATTATATATATATATTTAGAAACAGTGTATTCCTATTTAAACAGTGTATTCCTATATTCAGTGCTTTAATTGTATACATATATATGCATTGCAATTTTTTTCTTCTGTTCGCAATTGATAATAATAAATCGTCTACTAATTTCTTAATTTGCCAGAGATGAGCAGATTCATATCAGCAGCGGTATTTTAAAATTAGATCATTTAATATTATGATGTTTATTAAGAATATTTTCAAATCTATACCATTATTAAAATATCAGTTAATATTAAATTTTCAATACTTCAGTTTATCAATGGTATTTTTAAACCATTTTAAAATTTATAATTAGATAACTAAATTTATAGCGCTAAAAGTAATTGAATAATAAATGTTTGGAGATTTAATCCTGGAATATTGCATACTTTTGTTCATTTTAAAAAGCAAAAAATAATTATTTTAATTATCATAAAATTATTATAATTCCAAAATTAAACACTTTAAGACAATTAACAAAAATCTAAGTAATTTCAAACATGCAGATACTCATAAACTTAATAATTACAGCTGAATGCTTGTTTCTGTAACAGGCTGTTATATCAAGTTCTAATGAAAATGTTATTATATAAATAAAAGTAATTTAGAATTTTGTTAATTTTTATATAACTATATGTTGCATGTTTGCCTGTTGTATGCAGTGTTATAAGTTTATTCAAGTTTATGTGCTTTTTAGACATTACAAAAATAATTTATTTTATTTTTTGTAATATAATAAAATAGTTTTCGAAGAAGTAATAGTTTAGGTAGAAAAAATATTTATTTAAATTAAAATTACCACATTCCTAAAGTATATATTATTTAAATACTGTTTTCATTTATTTATTTTTAAATTTATTTTAATTAATTAATTAATTTATTTTTGTAATCAAGTTTTCGTATGTGCAAAATCCTAAAAAAAAAACTATATTTCTTATATAGAACAACAATGATCAAGAATTCATGTTAACCAATTTTACAACTGAAATAATAAAACTTGATAGCCAAATTATTTAAACTTTTGTTTCTGTATGCAAAAAACTTCAATATAACTTAGAAGTTTCTACATTTTTGCAGCTTTCATCTGATCTTTATTATCCTTTTTCACGATTCCTTTATTTTATGTAATTTTCCCATATTGAATTGGTTAAAAATAGTACAAATCAGATCTAATTTTATGTTTCATTGCATCACATTATGTAAAATGTATTTGGCATGTGTATTTTCATTAATTTCCAGTTGATAAAAAAAAAATTGTGTTTGAATAATTCAGTAACTAAAATTAACATGAAAATGAATAAATCAAAATAGAAATATTTAAAAAAGAAGAACGTATGTATAACTATTACCTTTTTGTTTCGTGTCTTCTGGCAAAGTATGGTTTTATTTCAGCGTCTGAAGAATAATTGTAAATATTCTGAATTAATCTGGACTAAAGTCTCATTGGCGCTCAACTGCGAGTTTTGGTATTTTTTGATAATCTTGTAGTTGCTTAATAATTTATAAATCTTTCCTTTTTGAACTTACACTTTTGAATCTATGATGACATACTTATAAGCAAAATGATGAAAGCTAAAAAAAAAAAAAAAAAAAAAGAGATTTTTCTTTCACTAATCACACAAACTTTTTTTTTTGGAAAAATATTAATATAAATACTAATTCTTATATATGGACATACTTTTTACCATTAGAGAATTAATTTATTAAAATATTAAATTATGTAATCTGAAATTTCAAGTTATACGATGTCTTGTTCTCGTCAATTTGCTGTGCACCGAGAAGTGCTCATTTTCGGATGCTGTTCGTTGATATATTAAACAAAATAATAATAATAATAATAATCTCCTATAATAATCTTTTTAGCAGCCGCACATAGAAACCTTTATAATTAAACCGTCAAACAGAGAAAAATTTTGCAGATATAAAATTCGTTTTCAATAACCTTTTGGAGTTTTATTTACTGTGAGCTAATATCGCAAAAAAATAATATTTTAACAATATTATATGCAATTATATTTCTTAAAACGAAATTCGTCGATTAGCATTTTTAACAGGCCTCCTGTAACGTTTGCAGTAGTTAAATTTCTAAATAAATAAATCTAAGATGATATAAGTTATTCAATAACTAAAAACTAAAAACTGAGGGAAAAAAAAAAAAAAAAAAAAAAGAAAAACTTTATCGAAAACTTTTAGGCATTAGCATTTTCTTGTAATTATAAACTGAACATTTAAAAAAGAATGTTCTTCAACATTATTTTATAAGAAATGGTAATATATAATTTTTGAAATAAAATCCTTCATTTATAAATGACAAAATATTTTACCATTTCATTTTAATTGACAATGTCAGGCGACTTTTTAACTATGTCAGTTCCATTTAGATTAATTTGCTTTTTCTTCTTTCATTACTGCATAAACATGCTTAAGTATTTTTATAGCTACTAAAAAAGTACTTTTATTAGAAAGAAGGATGACATTAAAAGGTTAATCTCTTTAATGTTCCTATAAATATGTCAAAAAATAGGACAGCAATTTTTAGTAAATATCTTAAATAAACTCAATGCATTAAAATTGACAGAAAAGGGGAAATATTTTGAATTACTGCTTAATAAAATATGTCACATTATTTAGAAATAAAATGTTATTTAACGTCTTGAATTTGCATATAATTAAATGTAATATATTTAGGTATGCTGAAAAAATGCAGGCTTTTGTATTATTTTTTACAGTTTTCTAGTGCTTTTGCACCAATTTTGAATTTATTGTATGCAAATAATTTTCTTTAATTAAATTTAACATTACATGTACTTAATTAAAGTCTCCTTATTTTTCACGAAGAAAGCTATGGTAATATCTTTATTAATATGTAAGATAATATACTATAATTCAAAATTGGTATGATATGTAAATATTTTACGTTATTAATACGGCGGATAACATAGAATTAAATTATGACAAAGAAATAAATGCAGGGATCTACTAAAATAATAATAATAATAATAATAATAATGTTTAAAACGATTTCTGTAGTTGATATGAAACGTTTATTATTTTTAAAGAATTTATTTTTCTGTAGTTTAACAAAGAAGTGGCTCCTTCTTATACAATAAAGCAGTTTTTTTTTTTTTTTTTTTTTTTTTTTTTACAGTATGCATAATATTTTTAACGTGCTAGAAAATAAATAATAATTAAATTTTATTTATATATATATATATATATATATTCCTCTTTTTTTTTTTACAACATTTAAAATTTATCTTTCGAAATATATTTTCAGCTTTCAAAAATACTAGTAACTGTTTGTCAAAATAAGTTTTCTATAAATTTTTCTAGGCTGCTATTCCTTCGAGAATATTTATAAAATATCAATATAATACGTTTACGTTATTAGTCCTTGAAAATTTAAGAGTAAATGATAAAGTAAGTCTGTGAAATAACGGTTTTTGTAGATATATATCTGTTTTAAAATAATAATATAATGAAATATATTAGTTGAAAATACTTTAAAAATCACATTCAGTTTATTATGACAAATGTAGCATTTTGTTATAAAAATTGCACTACGGTATATATGGTCAAATACGATTTAAATGAAGAAGTTAATTTTTAAATAATAACGTTTGGGAATGCATCATGAGTCATATGTAATTCAAAACAAAATTAAGCAGACTAAAATGTTATTTTTCTACATAATAGAAATTATACAGACAATATGAGAAAAAAAAAGATTTTATACGTTTTGTAGTTTATTTTTAAGTTCATTTTTAAATAATAACGTTTGGGAATGGATCATGAGTCATATGTAATTCAAAAAAAAATTAAGCAGACTAAAATGTTGTTTTTCTACATAATATAAATTATACAGTCAATATGAGAAAAAAAAAAAGATTTTATACGTTTTGTAGTTTATTTTTAAGTTCATTTTTAAATAATAACGTTTGGGAATGGATCATGAGTCATATGTAATTCAAAACAAAATTAAGCAGACTAAAATGTTGTTTTTCTGCATAATATAAATTATACAGTCAATATGAGAAAAAAAAAGATTTTATACGTTTTGTAGTTTATTTTTAAGTTCATTTTTAAATAATAACGTTTGGGAATGGATCATGAGTGATATGTAATTCAAAACAAAATTAAGCACACTA
This sequence comes from Salticus scenicus, assembly GCA_963930645.1. Classification (NCBI taxonomy): domain Eukaryota; kingdom Metazoa; phylum Arthropoda; class Arachnida; order Araneae; family Salticidae; genus Salticus; species Salticus scenicus. The sequence continues at coordinate 134,725,803 of OZ005655.1, forward strand.
AAATGTTGTTTTTCTATATAATATTAATTATACAGTCAATATGAGAAAAAAAAAAGATTTTATACGTTTTGTAGTTTATTTTTAAGTTCATTTTTAAATAATAACGTTTGGGAATGGATCATGAGTCATATGTAATTCAAAACAAAATTAAGCAGACTAAAATGTTGTTTTTCTACATAATATAAATTATACAGTCAATATCAGAAAAAAAAAGATTTTACACGTTTTGTAGTTTATATTTAGAAATACGTGACGCAATGACTTGAAACTTCAGGGAAGAAAATAACACATTAAAATGAAGGACATGTTTATAAGATAAAAAAGAAGACTAATATACTCATGTAAGTCCGTAAGGTTCTTGAGATTATAATTTGTAACATGCTTACTAATTTGTATCTTAAACGAAAAGACAAATACACTTCATGTAATTTAAATTTATAGTACATAATGATGATAAATTTATTTTTGTATTCTTGTGAATTAACTGTGAGTCCTACATTCAGAAACAATTTCCAAATAAATCGTGCGTCGGTGACATATAACATACCTATAAATTTAAATTCAATCGGATATAGTGTTTTGATGCTAATTCACTTCAAAGAATTTGAGTCAATTCAATCCTTAAAGATAAATAAGTTTTCTTTGTAACCTTTAGTGCTAAGCTTATCAAAATATATAAAAATCATGCGACAATGAAAGTATTCCTACCAACTTTTATCTCAATATAATAAACTTTTATCTCATTATAACGCCTTATTCTCAATAGAATAAGGCGTTTAGAGGCTATCACGCATTGAAAATTTGAGTACATAGACAATAATGAGAAATAATTATTATTAGTGTCCTTGTAAAAATGTATTAGTTATAGACTCACTAAAATCTATAGACTTCATACGAAGATGACCTAACATGCCTAAATCATCAAACGAAATCGTATAAAGTATTTAGACGCTGTTGCTTTTTAAATAGATTTATTTCATAGGTTATAATGATAAAATCTCTTTCTTTGTGCGCATGTAAAAAAAAAAAAAAAAAAAAAAAAAAAAACATACTAGACTCATGAAACCCTACACAATTTGTAAAATGGTGACCTATAACATACCTACCAGTTTTCAGATTATTCGATCAGAGCGTTGAGATACAAGTAATATATTAATGAAAATTCTTCTAAATTAAACTAAATAAATTCCTATCTATGTTTAATTTAAAACGATCCATTTGTATTCAATGAGGAGGTTCTTTCGCTTTTTACAAATATTTTTATATTAATGCTTTAATTCCATTTTAATAAGTTAATTTTAATGAAATCCTTATTATAATTGTTCTCATTTATTAATCTACTTTAAATGTATTTCAGTATCAAGTTTTATATAAAATAGAACAATAATTTGAATCTTATTTTAGATTTCTAATCGCTTTAACTTGTAAAACTATTCATTAGTTTAATTTACCCCTGTGCTTATTTTATATTTCATGTTCTTAAGAAAAATACTAATGACTTTCTTTAAATGGTTATTTGATGCATTTAATTCTTTAACTACACTCTTCAGAGACATATTTACTGTTAATGAAAATTTAATATCTTGAGAGCATTAGATTTCAACTCTATATAAGAATAAGAAAATAATGACTTTGTTTAGAGTAAAAAATAAATAAATAAATAAAGAGTAATTTCGTACAATATACTTTTTTCTTACTTTTTTGGTAAAGATTCTTTCTTTCTTTCTTTTTTCCATAAACATTTATTTGGCTAAAATAATCTAGAAATTCAAACTGCTGTTTATTCAAAAACTTGTTTTATTTAAACACATGTTTATTATTAATTAGAATTAAAAAATAAATAAATAAAAAATAAACAAACAAAATAAAAATTACGATGCAAAAAGATAAATAAAAATTAATAAATGGATGAATAAATGAATGATGTAAAAATATTTATATTCTTCTTAACATTATGTAAATTGCTGATTTTTATAATTTTGTTTATTAAAAATATTGATTTTTCAGTGGATATTTAATCAGGATTTTATTACTTTCTTATGATTTTAAAAAACATGAATTTTCATTAAAACTTACATATAATTACATTTACAATTTTCACTCATTTCTAATAAAAGAGTATATTTTTATTTCAAAATTCATTTTTCTGTTTAAAATATTAGGCGTTAAGAATAATTATTATTTTGTGTTTAAAAGTGAAACGGCATATATTCAATATCTGAACGCAAAAACAGAAGAAAAAAAGTTAGATGGTAATTAAACAAAATTACAATATCTTAATTTGTATATTTCAGATGCTTAAGAAAAATCTGTACTTGCCGACGTGAAAAGACGGAGTTAATGCTATTTATTTGGTATGAAACCCCATTAAAACTCATTAGACAATACATATTTCTTATTTTCATTTTCACATTAAGAGAATTCACAACAGTTAAAATGCTTTCTAAAAATTTATTTTTATAATTTTTAATAGCTTATTTTTAATCTCTAAAATGCTAATTCTCACTAAGTGAAATTTTGTATTTTAGTGCTTAAAAACTGTTTATCTTATATTACCTAACATCATAAATAACTTATCTTAATATTCTTAACTCTCATTTCCCGCTTCTTTTCTTTAGAAAACACTATATATATATATATATATATTTGTTTGTATTACTTTAACGGAAAAGTTAATTTTAAATTAATCTAAAAATCAGTTCTAATAAAAAAAATATTTTCAATAATACCGCGACTGAAATCAATGCTCCATCAACCCATATCTGCGCTATAATAAAACGGATTTTAACGATTTTAACGCTTGACTCAAAAGAGAAATGTAACAGTTTAGTAAATTTATATATAAAAAAATTTTGCGTTTAATATAAAATCATTAAATTTTGACTTAATTCTATTGTTTCAAATTCATCTTACATGGCGTTCTAAGCGTCATTTAAAATTATCATATTAGAGTTCTTCTGAGAAATTTCTATGTTATTTTTTTACAGCACAGAAAAAGGACAAAAAATAATTATCTCCTGTGTAAGCCCCCTTTAAGATAAAAAAGAAAAATTATATAGCTCTGTCATGATGCATTCATGTTTGTGAGAATTGCAAACCCATGAATAAATGATGCGATTCAGCTGAAATGTTTGGAAAATACAAATTATAGTGTGCTGAGCTAATCATGAACATTTCTGAGTCAACATGCATGCATGGGCTTAGCAGCGCCCTCTGAACTATGGCTGGAACCGTATAAATGGAGAATTTAGCGAGGCCTTAAAAATAGTCTATTGTTATCTGTTAGTAATAAATTGAGACTTAACAATATCTCTACGACGAAAAAAGGTCACATTTCAACAACTTATTGAGTCTGAATAAAGGAGATTAAATTTTGTGAAGAAAGATTTTCCTGTCGTGAAATAGCTCGTATGCAATGTAACGGCAACAAAATGATGCGATTTTGTATGCAGTGGGCAGACAAGATGTAGACAAATCGGAAATCAGGGTCTGGACCCCGGAAGATGACACCAACGCACGATGATAGACCCCTGGTCCGAATGGCGCTGGCTGACAGTACAGTTTAATTAAGCTGCGTGCAAGAAGTTCTTTGCGCGGAATCACCCTCACACAAAACTAACGGTGTCTGCTGCTGCTATAGTCTGTTGGACATTGAGGCTTGCGTACATACTGGAAACAAGTGGCTCTTCCTGGTGAATCCCGCTTTAATTTCTGATACCGTAATAGCCATATATGAGTTAGACACTATGCCGGTGAATGCTACTTTCTGGAGTGCATTATCAAACGTCATAGGTAACGAACCTCTGGTGTTTTATTCTGGGGTGCGATTTCGTATCATGTGAAGTCTCACATACCACTGAGACCGTCCTAAAAGCGAGCTAATTGAGGGTAATCAAAGCAGCAACAAATACATTAGTGAAATGCTGGAGCCCGAAGTCATCCAATAATGATATTATCCAATATCATTATATTTCATTCTCCACACGCATTTTTTATTTTCTAAATTCAATATTATATAATATATATGTAAAAAAATCAAGGTGTAACCAGTACACATCCAGAAGTTGTAGCCAACAAATATTTAGAAGCCAATCATTAACACAAGTTCAGGAGATATCGCCAACAACTATTAAGATGTCATGTTCAATATATACCAGTAGATATCGCCAACAATAATAATTATTCAGAATATATCGCCAACAAATATTCAGGAGCCATCATGAATATTTATTCAGAAAATATTGTCAAAAACATTTAAAAGCCATCCAATTTATGAATGGTGATGGTCTATCTTGAATACTCCAAATTGGCAATCCGTTTTTACAATATAATCAAGGATGAATTTTTTGCTTATGAGTAGGTTTCGAAAAGTGTGATCCCCCCCCCCCCCCCCCGATTTAACTTAGTATTTAATATAGTTTAAGAAATGGTAAAATCAGATATTGACGTGCATCTTGGCACATTCATGGCGACAATGCAAAATCGCTATCTGAAAGAAATTGTCCTGTCGTACTACTACTAAAGAAATGTTTAAAATGATTGCAATAATCACATAAGATATTTAATTTCAATAGATCTGACTAAATCATATTCTAGGAAAAATGCACTTTAAAAAGTTGCATCTTTACTGTTGTAAGCACCATTTTAAACCTTGTTGTACATTAGAAATAAATGCAGAGTGTTACATATTACCCTAAATTAACTAAAAAAAATTTTATAGTAAAAAATATAGGCATTAGAAAAAATAAGTTCATAATTTCTTTAATCAAGCAAAAGTACCCGAAAAATTCATCGTCCAACAGTGACAAAAATTCAACAAGTGGAACGTATACCAAAGTTGTAACGCTAAATCGTTTACATAAGAATTTCTCTCTGTTCTAAACAGTTAGTGCTATCGTTGTTTATTTTGTGTGTCTAGCTGTTTAACATATGTTTTCTCTCAAAATAATGGCAAATTGTTATTAAACTGTCGAACGTTAAGACAGATTTTGCACATATTTTAAACGATATAATATTAAATATTTGTATTTCAATGTGATACCATATATGGTGGATTTGTATAATATTGTTCAACTTTTCTCTTGTGTTATGTATTATTAATATTCCAATTCAATGAAAGGCAAAGTTGCGAATAGTCGGATAAAATCCAGCAGGGGTTAATGAGCGAAGCAAGTCGGGGTGAGGGAAAGCCTTCCTCGGGGTTGGTGAGCGGAGCGAGCAGGGGGCAGAGCACCCTAGTATTTTTTAAAAAAGTATTCCATTAAATATGAAGATGTAATTATTTCATAATATTAACAAAGTAACTGATTATAAAAAATATATTTTTCATAAATTAGTTAAATATATTTTACTTATGAAAACTTATTCCATTTCCTTTCATATATTTATTAGTACAATTGAAAGTCAGACAATACATAGGCATTTTGAAAATTCGTCATTATTCTATTCTGTTATAATTGTCGAGTTTCAATACCGACTTATGGCTTAAGCCAAAAAATTTTTTCGGCATCAAAAATCTTTGCTCTATAATATGTGGATGATAGATCTATATAAATTACTATATCTTTGGTACAAGGTTTCTGAACTTTTAAGATGAATTAAAACAGGGAGCGAAACTTCCGCTCGCCAGCTCGCCATTGGCGAGTGGAAATTTTACTGTGGCGAGTACAATTTCGGTCCAAATACAGATAGAATTCTTACAGTATACGGTGCTACCAAAAAAAAAAAAAAATCGCGATTTGAAAATGTAAAAAACATCCTTTTTTTAAAAGGACAGACAATGTTCTTTTTCAACGGTCTGCCCAATACAGAACTAAAACGTTATCTTTTTTTATGTTTTTCGTCTTCTGGACTCTTTTTCAAATGAAAGGTATTTAGTCTTTAGTGTCAAAAATTTCACAAAACTGGGAAGCTCAATCGGCTGTTTCAAACGGTGAACTCTAACAGTTTTCTGCTTTAGGTTCGCAAAAGAACAACTTTCTAATAAACTTGCTAAAGCATATTATGGTTTATGCCTATTCAGATTCTTCAAATCACGAAGAAATAAAAGTATTCCTTATATTTGTACGGTTCTTTTATCCAGAACACGGAACCAATGCTGAAATTGTCATGAAATCATTAAAAAGGTGGTTCTCCGATTGGTACGCGATGGGTTGACGTATGTTCTCCCTTTTGCATGAACAAAATTGCTGATAAAAATAGGACCACCAGTGACCGAGAGGTTCTGTCCTAGAAGCTGATATACATAAGTCCTCCTGGTTCGATACCCGGTTGCGCTCGTTGGCTTAGTCATTAGGAATTTTCCGTACTTTTCTCCGAAACAAGCGTAAATATGGGCTAGGACCTCTTAGAAAGACCCCACGGAGGACTATTTTATTAAGGTCTAGAGCACTAGTGCAGACAATTAGTTTTAATGATAACACTACCACCACCCTACAAAAATATGCAAAAATTAGTTGAATTCATTTTATGTCCTCCTGGCAAAAACACTCCCACAAAGTGACTGTTTTCTTCAACGACCAAAAGGCAGACATGTGAAAAAAATCCCCTTTATATAACTACTTTAAAATCTTATTAACTACTAAGACTAGTTTAGGTTATACTTATGAGAACTTTTATAAAATGTTGATAAAGAATAACTGTTCGTTAAAACTAATCGTTTCGTCGGTCGAATATTAATTTTATTTTTCTGTTTGCCATTTTTATTTTTTATTTTATGCTTATGATTTAAAAAAAAAATGTCTACCAACATTTTTTATGTAACTACATGAAGGTACCACAAAAAAGAAAAAAAAAATGTCTATAGCAAAAATTATAAAAAAAAAAAAAAAAAAAAAAAAAAAATCTATATTGTTCAGTGACACCTATAAAAATTAGGGATTGTTTCTCTCATATCCGTATATTATTAATTTAAATTAAAGTGTACTGATTCAAATTCATCATTTGAGATAAAAATGTTTCCACCACTTGTGTAAAGTAGCTTTTGAATCGGTTTTATAATAATTTTCATTCAATTTTGTGTCCTCTAAAATAACCTCTTTTTCAAAATTGAATGCCTTCTATTTTCTTATAAAATAAAAGTCACTGCATAATTCCTACTCTTTTTCCAATAAAAAATTCTGGTCACTTTATACGTAAAAAATCGAGTAAGTTAATCATATTTTGTGGCGAGTAACCTTTCTTTCAGCGAGTGTAATCTAAGTTGAAATTTCGGGCCCTGAATTAAAGTATATTTCACTAAATATTCAACGAGTTAAAGTAAAAAGAAAAGTAATTATTTCATTGAAATTTTGTTATACGTAATGCCTGAAACAATATAAATATTTAAATTATGTTTATCCAGCATCTACTTCAACCAAAATTAAATTTAGAAAATAAGCATTTTCGAATGACATGTAAATTCTTTCAAAGGCACTTTAGACATATACACAAAAAAATGTCAACAAAAAAACGTCGATGAGCTGCACGGAAATCTCATCAGGCACAAACTGCATCATATCAGATCAGGAATACAGAACAGAATTCAACACAGTTCATCCAACTTCCTCTTCCTCTTGTCCCACCTATAAGACAGAATACGATAAAAAACGACTGGCCCTGGAGAGGTTCTATCCATTCCCCATCAATAAGCGAACACGGAGGCACTTTTTCTCATCTACATTTCCACCGACCTCTTCAAATCTCCTAAAGGTGGAATACCACCAATCCTTTCCGGACCTCTGGCAAGTTCTACACATCTACAGATCCTGCGTTTCCTACTCCCCAACATAACTAGTTAAATGCGTTTATCATAACCAACTAAGTGCTTTTGTCATAACGAATTAAGTACTTTTTTCATAATCAATTAAGCGCATTTGTCTTATGCACTCTGTCGCGTAAGGTCTTCTATCCGGCAGATATTGTATTATTATTATTATTATTATTATTTTAATGCAATAAACAACGGAAGAGGATTAACTTTTGGATACGGACTCTCAAAATAATTCCACAGTGTAGTCTGCAATTGCCGTCAAAGCCCCTCTCTAAAGATTAAAATCATTAAAATCTGCAGTATAGTGGTGAGTGGCCTCCTTACGTCTTTGAAGCCTTTGAAATTTTCAACATTCCTGGAGGGAATTGCTAATAAAGAATTACAAGAGAAAATATATTAAAATAGACATAAAGTTTACAAGTTTCAGCTTCTATGTTAATTTCTTCATCCGTAAACTATAACCATTATAGAAATACAAAAGGAATAAAACAAATAAACTGATCTCATTTACAGATTACTCTCATTTCAGCAGATGAGGTTTAACACAAAATGACTTCTGCTGTTTTTTGTTAATTTCCCTTGATAACCATAAACACCCCATTAGCGATATTAAGAAATTTTGTATAACATAAGTATAAGTACTGTCGATTATATCTGTACAAGATTTCTCTTAGGAATTATTTTATTTCTAGTTTTTTAAAAGTATTTAAATTAAAAACAAAATTATCCATGCTAAACTTTTCATTTTTTTTTTTTTTTTTAACTCTATTATCAATAAACTGATCAATAATATACTTCTTCCAGAACTGAAAAAATATAATAAATATATGTAAATATTCTACTGTGAAACATTAATACAGATTAAAGAAAATGCTTTATATAATTTTATAAAATATTTGAAGGAAACTCTTATTTTATTTTACATCTTTTGTTGAATATAATAGTAAAGGCAAATAAGATGAACAAAGATCAAGCTATATGTTAATAGCATGTATTTCTTTTTTTTTTTTAACAATTTATTTTAATAACAATATAAAAACCAATTTTAATGAGTTTTTACTTAAAAAAAAAAAAAAAAAAAAAAGCGCTTTCGGTTATATATATATTAAATATTCTGGAAAAGGAAAATTAAAATTGCCACATTATTACCACTCCATGTCAAGTAAGTTTTTATTCAGTTTCAAAACTTTTTAAACATAATCTTCTGAACTTCGGAGAATCGCAAGTTAATTACTTAAACCTATACTAATAATATTTAATTAATAATTACTTAAAAATAAGAAAACGTCTTATATTCAAATGTTGAACAATGGTAATTTATATGTATATGAGCTATATTCATCATAGCAATGTCTGAGAATATAACGTGTAAAATCTTTGCAAAATAATTATTTAAGTAGACTTTTAAAGTCAAATAATATAATGTGGACACATCTAATCTTTGCAAGAAAAGAAAAAAAAGAAAAGAAAGAAATTAGTGTTAAAAATTGAAAAAAATATTTTCAGAGAGATTATTAGACAGTAACTTGGGAGAGAATCCTTTATATTGAACTGGGTTGCACATCTAAACTTTGTCTCCTTCCTTGAATTCCTGATGTGTAGACGCTGTGTGATAGCTCATCTTAATTATCTCCATAGCCATGTGAATCCATTCTTTAACAAAAATGTGCCTTGCTTCAAATCTGATGTGTAGGTCTCGGATATACTCCTCTGGTGATAAAAGATCATCTGGTGGACATCCAAATAGGAGATCACAAGGAAGACGAAGTTCTCACCCAAAAAGAGTCTACTCTGGAGTATAGCCAGTGGTTTCGTGGACAGCACTTCCATATATCAACAGGAACAATGTCTGCTTCAAGTCCGAATCCTGCTGATTCCGAATCCTTTGACACAGGGAAATGTAGGTTATTGAGAATGATTTGGTTAAATCTCTAACTGCTCGGTCTGACTGCGGATGTAGGAGCGTTGTCTGAGTTTTTCCTATGCCAAACAATTGGCACAATTCATAGAATACTGCAGAGGTGAAGTTCATACTTCCATCGGTGTGGAGATGTAAAGTTGTGAAGTAACTTGAACAATTGTTGCTCCAGTACCGCCACAACTGTGCCTGTCTTTTAATCATACGCCTCAGTCCACTTGGTGAAATAATGCATCACAACGAGTATGCACTTATTACATCCAGAAGTCCCTGGCAAAGAACACAAGATGTCTAGCGCGAACCGCTTAAATGGCGTTTCAAAATTATATCGTTGAAATATTCCTCGGCATCGTATTATCGGACCTGTACGTGACGAACACAAATCACAAAATTTACACCACTTCTCAAAGTTGTCCCTTGCGTTGCATCAGCGGAAGAGTTCTAGAACTTTTGAAGAGTCTTCATCACGCCTCCAGAAGGGCTAAAATAAAGCTGGTCTAGAACGTCTAGAATCCAATTTCGTCGTACGATTTGTTACTTGAAATTCCATTCACCACCAGACTCCCGTTTTCTGTACAGTACGCCGTTTCTAATTTGAGGAGAGTCCCAGAATGCCCAGTAACATTTCAATACAGGGATGAATGATGAAATTTTCTGTCAGCTGGGTCTATTTCTGAACGTCTCCTTGAATTGCAGGATTGACTTCATATAAAGGTCTTCTAACTGCATCGGCCTAACTTCTTTATAGCACTACGAATCCTGGTTCAAAAGAGTTGAAACAGTTGCTTCATATGCGACTGGATTTTTCAGCTAATGTTTCTGTCCAGCTATAGAGCAGTACTCAAAATATTCAGAGCATGGCTTCCATGAGACGGCATCTGCATGTTTATGTAGAGCACTTTATGATAGTATATTTCGAAATTATATTCCTACAAGCGTTGTATCTACCACAAAATCTGGCCTTTCGAATTCTTCAAATTTGGTAGTCACGGTAAACATGTGTGCGCAGTCCTGAAAAGAGATCTTATGCCATTGAGATAACGATGAAAATTTTCTACGAATTTTACTAAGACGATTAGTTTACTCCTTTTCTGTTTTCAAAGTGTAACACATGAAATCCTAAGTCATTATAATTACAATTGAAAAAAAGTGATATTACATTCAAATTTTATGTATCTCTTATAATTAAAAATGTATAACTTTTTTGTTTTTTACCGTTGCCTAGAATTTATTTTGTATATTATAAAGTATAGTGTGGAGGTATAAAAAAAAAAAAAAAAAAAAAAAAAAAACTTTTGTTTACTGTCATAAATTAAATGCCATGCGATTGGTATAAATGAATTTATATCATAATATAAACATCAATAAAAACTGTTTATGTTATTAAAGAAAAATTGAATAAAGGTGAAAAAAAATGTTTTTTTATTATAAGTAGCTTACAAAAAGTAAAAAAATAAACAAATAAGATTTCAAATAATTATATTTACGTTTTCAGAATATGGGTTATTAAATTTAATTAAAAATGCCTTCGTTTAATTTAAACGGCTCAATAAATTCAAATGTGATCATGCGTAAAAAAATAACCTTTCAAAAATATTTTTTGTCCATAAAGACTCATTAATTTTAATTAATGACAAGTAAAAGAATTTTGCATTGTTTGTACAAAAATTAATTAATTTTTAATACATAAAATTTGCATCAGCATTTAAAACTTACATATATTCTTTATAATGAAGAAAACTACAAAAAATAAAATAAAAATAAAATAAAATAAAATAAGGAAATAAATAAAGTATATTACATAAAATAATATTTATGTTTATTATATCTTACTTCATTTTTCACTTGTTAATACAGAATGCATTTTTCTTTTCTTTTTTTAATATTAAATAAAATACAATGATAAATTTTAAACAAATTTTACATAAGTTTTTAATCTTTCACATTGAATAATTGTTTATTTTCTAAATGCATAATAAAAAAAAAAAAAAAAAAGAACTTTATTATAAATTTTATGGTATTACATTTTTTTTCCCAGTTTATTAAAAAAAATTAAATTAAAAAATAACCAATTATTTTATTTTGAAATAAAAAATATGTTTTACAAACTATTAATTCCTTTTGTTCTATTGATAATTTTTAGAAATAACTCTAAAAAAAATCGGTGCACATAATTAGAATAATATATATATACATATATATGTGTATGTGTTGAAACAAAAGTGGGCGTTAATAATTCATGACTGGATTACTATTAACTATAAATTTAAGAAATAATAACTATAATACAATTTTTTCTACAGGATGGATAATATGAATTAAAGAGTCATGTATTCGTAACATGTATATATCGTCTATGCTAGAAAACACAGTTTATGAATACTAAAGGTCACTGAGTAAGTTTATCGTCTTCGAAATAGTGCACAGTTTATATTCCATAAAATACTCCTCGTCAACACTCACAACTTCGGCTGCGTCTTTTGCCATTTTTAGAAGAGCATGCGGCATGATACAGGACACCGTATCATCAAAGTCCCGACGTCAACTGAACCGTTTCTCGTAAGTGCTCCATGACTCCGTCTATGGGGATGCGTGCGCAGGGGATGAGAACGACGATATCCTTCTGTCATCACAGCTACGTCTTGGTTGCGTCACTTCGTCAAGGTTGATCGCTCGTGGCTGTAGTGAGATAAATAGATCTGTGCAAAGCTCGTCTTTGAGTCAAATGTACGAACAGGCAAGATGCTTCCACCACACACACACACACACACACACACACACACACACACACATATATATATATATATATATATATATATATATATATATATATAGGGAAACCGATCTTAAAAAGTTTAGAAATTAAATTATTTGTTACACATATAATAATGTATATAAAATTAGATAATTCAGATCTTTCTTGAATGCTGAATATAACATTTTATTACACAATTATTGTATATTATTTTATGATAAATACAATGTGTATTTTTATTAATTTATTTAAAATATTTTATGCGAACAAGCACATCATTTTAATAAAAAAAATTGTGATTTATACGCAAAAAACTTTTGTAAGAATTTGTTTTACTAGCTTGCAACATATCATTATATTAGAAAATTGGAACTAAAACTTAAAATATTCTTGAACATATTATTCAATAAAAAAATAATTAATAAACTACTAAGTATTTAAAACTAACATATTAAATAAACAGTGTACGTAATTGTAACTGTGTAGAGTATATTTAATATAACCTAATGACTTTAGAAAGATGTTCCAAAAGAATCATGCCAGGATTTTCTTTAAACTTTGAAAATATTTTTTTGTCAGAATTTATAAATGTTCGTTACCTGCTTGCAATATGTACCAAAAACCCAATTAAATTACAGAACGGGATTTTATGCTTTATTTTCATTAAATTCAGCATTTGGATAGTTTAATTTAGACAATAGTATTCTTTTTGCAATTTGCTGTGTGGATTTCGCTTGCAAAATTTTTCATATACCTTCCACATATAGTTAGCATTACGTATGCATAACATTTTCGTTTGGTCTTCAAAAGTTACACCTAAAAGTTTCTTGGATTTTCCAAGTATTTTAAAAACAAATGTACTATTTAGCTTAATTATAACCTTGTATTTACCTTTTTCGAATAACTATTCGAATAATTTTTCGAATAAAATAATATCGTCCATGCAAAGCAGTAAATTTATTGTGCCAGTAGGCACAGCTGCAGCAGTTTAAACGTTTAAATTTTTATTCGATTAAAATTTCATTTATTTTGGAACAACATTCTCTTCCGAATTACTTTAGACAATATAGAGCAATACTTGATTTTCATACAAAATCTGGATTATTTTTATGAATAAGGTCTTGAGGTTGACACATATAGATTTCGTTGCGTACATTATTATAAAAGTACGCAGCTTTTACCTCAATTTGGCAATACAAACAACCACATCAACGAACCAGCACAATACAAAGAATCCAATATTTAAAAAACCTTGATTAAATTCAAAAATTCATCATAATCTTTCACTTTAATCTCTTGAAATTCGAGTATTGTTTTTCTTGTATCTAACAGATTGATGGTTTTCTTCACGTTTTATAGCATAGACCCAATGGTTGTTAACTATTGTAGCTTTCATAGGTTTCAGTATTAAAGTCCAAACGTTTCTTCTTTCATAGTATGAATCTCATAGACTTTTTATTTAAAACATTCCTTTTTTTGAGAAGAAATATAAGCTTCATTGAAGTGTGAAGGTATGTGAATGTCGACATAGTTAACCACTGTGGTATCACATTCTATTTGTTGTGGGAATTTTAAGAAGACTCGAATTTAAATATACATTTTGATATAAAAGATATACACTTGATTGATATACACTTTAAATATACATTTTGATATACACTTTTTTATATGTATGTTGATTTATTTGCAAGAAGTCTGATTTTCTACCCAAGATTTCTGTCTGCTTTTCGTGCCGAATGTACAATAATAGAAATCGTGTCTTTCTTTTATTTTCGTTTTACTGTTAATCGTTTCAATTGGGCCATATGCCCTCGGAACATGTAGCTAAAAAATTAATTTCCTCCATAATTATAAAGGAAGAAGATCAAAATACTACTTAAATTAATAGTTATATAATCAATTTAAGAGAGTAAAATAAGTTTAAAATGTAAGCAAATATAATACTAAAGCTCTATGTAACAAAATAATTCATTAATTTCAGAATAACTGCGAAAATCTCACTTTTTAACCCTTTATCTCCTGAATCTATATACTTCAAAATGATTTAAAAAAAGATAATATTAATTAAACAATTTATAAATATATTTAGTAGAATAACTACTCGCTCTTTCAGTTCATAGAAGTGTAATATTTCATGCTTCCAATTCATAAAAGCACAGCTGCTCCCTCATTCATAGAAGAATGTCAGCGCAACTGTACCAGTAAGGATACAAAATAGGAAATAAACTTTTTAATTGCTCGCAAAAAGACAGGCAGCAGATGATACGTCTTAAGAATGGAACTGACATAATAAAAAATCAATAAGTTAAACTTTAAACATTTATGCAGTTCCTTGTAGTGTATCGCAGCACATTTCTCAGCAAATTAATTTATAAATTTTAAATTGGTACATTTGATGTTCTGTCCCATAACCTATATCAGTTAAATAATGTCGAGTGCTGATTTTTCTATTAAACTAATGCATGAAATTCACAATGAGATACCAGTATTAAAACAGAAGATATTCATGCTTTTCGGTTTTATTCAAAAAATTTAAATAAAATAGCGCATTCAAAGACGCCTAGTGGAAATTTATAACTATCAGAAAAATTTATTTTGTTGTGGATCTGACAAAAAAGAAAAACAAAAAAAAAAGTCGCAAATCAAAACCTTTTTTCACCCAGTACAAACCGATCCATTTCAGAAAAAGCATCTAATTGCCTGAAAACATATACTTAACTTAGTGTTCCTAATTTTTTTCACAGTATTAGTTTCACAGCACTTTGTTATTAAAATATATATTATTGAAATTCACGTTATTACTTTACCTTTAAAAAAGGATTAATGGTTATTTACAATTTTAATAATACCCATAACATATACAACAAATTTTTATAATAAAATAATTTTTTGCGTGTTATGAAACATCGAAACAACAGTACTAATTTAGTTTTATTATTATTCTAACATAAATATTTCTGCTTAAAAAATACTTCTAGCTTTAAAAAACACTAACAAATGATTTATTTACGTATATTTTCTACAAATTTTTCTAGGTTGCAACTTCTCTAAGAATATTTATAATAGATCAATAAATTGTATTTATGTTATTATTCTTTGAAACTCATTGCGTTAATAAAATAAGTAAGACTATGAAACAGCAGCTTTTGTAGACTTATATCTAATTTAATAAAATATTATGACGCTATAAATTAAGTTTATAGATTCCGAAAAGCCCCTTCTATTCACTTATTGCAGTAGGCTGTAATCAAAAAGAAAGTTTTGCTATAAAATTTATGTATTAATAATGTTAAAGAAGTATTAAGTAAGTACGCTCAACTAGAAAAATAATATATTAAAATTGCATTAGATATTTTAGCTTTGTACATAAAAAACGCAAAATTATATTTCTATATAGACTATATTTTTGCGTAATAATAATCATTATAAAGGTACATAATATAAATCGAAAATTTCATATTTTACACATTTTATAGATTATCTTCAAAATTGAGTGATGAAATATTTTGAATCTTAAGGAATGTAAAGAAAATATTATTCTTAATATACGGCAATGAAGGTTTTATCCAGGAGGTAAAATGAGGACTATGAACAAATTAAACAAAAATGTTTTAGACGAACCTGTAAAGGAGAAGTTTGTAGCTGAAGCATATATGATTTCAATTATTTTTCTTTTACTTATCTGTATTCATTTGTAAGGGAACATAATTCAAATTCATAGAAATATAATCATTTCTTAATAAATATACAAATTTTTAGAAATAAAATTAATTATTTATAAATTACGAGTTTTAAAACAAAGACAATATCTTTTTTTTAAAACTTTACATACTGCATTAGAAGCAAAAAACTCAAGCATAATGTAGAATAATAAAGAAATGATGAGACAGGGATACGTTTAATAAATAATTACATATTGTGTACGCGAAGCGCTGATAAAATTGTTTTTGCACAGTTTATTAATCAGGTACAGGCCGACAACCTGTGGACATTACTCACTCAGGATAGCTCAATGGGTAGAGCCTTGACCTTGTAACTCAAAGATCTGGGGTTCGACTCCCGGTCCAGGCATTATTTTCACTCTGTCGGAAAAAAAAATTCAATAAATGATTTTCTTCCCAATCAGTTGATTGTGTGATTTTAATATATTGTATTTTTTCTCCCATTGTTTAATGGTGTTTTCCTTTACCTGCGGCTTATTTTTGTCGAACTATCTACATGATAGACCAGATGTTTCAGCCTAAAGGTTGTCTGAGTGAGTAATGTACACCGGTTGGCGGCCTGGATAGCTCAATTGGTAGAGCTTTGACCTTGTAAGCCAAAGATCTGGGGTTCGACTCCCGGTCCAGGCATTATTTTCACTCAGTCGGAAAAATAAATTTCAATAGTTTACAGCCCTGTTCACTACTGGCACATGTAACTTTTAAGGTCAGATCCAGTAGTGAACACAATTCTGTAATCTCGCAATTTTAGAGTTGAATTCAGTGTTTCTAAACCTCACTCTAAAGCTAAGTATTTAGCAATTGGTGGCAGTCTGGGACTCACTCTCAGGAGGGTAAGGAGACATGCTATATTGAATTGCTTGAATATACACACAAGCTACATGAATGCATTTACCTAAACCCAAACGTATTCCAACAAATCTTGGTACATTGTATATTTATTATTTAAAATAATGCTTTGATATACTGCGGAGAAGGTGGGTGCCAGGCTTTTCCAAAATTAGAAAACTAAACAAAATGGAAATTCGCTTGAATCATGAGATAATCTTGAGTCATTTTAATTTTTTTATTCGCATTTCTTTTTTTGGGTTCAATATTGGACTTGTTGTTTGGGTTCGGTTCACACTGAAACATCGACGTTGAAATAGCATAACTGTGGTCAGCATTTACAAGGTTGAGCATGAGTGAATTTTACGTCGCACTAGTGCTACACTATGGCCAGTTAACGACGGTCCGAAACTCATCCCTAAAGAAGATCAGGAGACATTTGATAAACCTCAAAAGTTTAACTTTGATGGGAACATATCGGCCACAAGGAGAAAATTGTGATGGGATGTCTCCTGACTAGCCTTCTTAGTGATTCCCAGACTGTCTCCAATAACCAATAGTGTAGCACTAGTCCTACGTCAAAATCGCTCCAATTTTAGCCCTAAATGTTGGCCCAATCGGGGATTCCTGTATGTGAAGACAAACTGCTAAAACGGGGCTGTCCACAAGACATAGAATAGTTTGGTCACCTTAATCTACAGCAAAAATTCGAAAGGGTCCACTACTGGCTCATTTTAAGCTCTCCGGAGTTTTTATTTTTTACAGATATAAATGCTACAATTAGCAATTTTCATAATACAGTCGGGTTAAGAAAGATTTTGTAAAGGTGTGAAATATTAATTATTTTTGAAACTCTAAAATTTAGGAAATTACACAAAAATAGCCGGAAAATGTCCTTAAAGTGTGCAATACTGGTGCGTTTACCTTAGTTTTATTAGTATTCTAAAAGTAATCTTTTTTTTTTATCTTTCTTTAACGGATATTTTTTTCAATATATATGTATATATATGTATATACACGAGCTATAAAACATAATTTTTTAAATGAAAATTTTATTTTCTATTTCGAAATTTTATACTAATTGTAAATACAGTTTCTTTTGCCAGAAAATCTATTGTAAAAAAAATAAAATAAAATAAAATAAAATAAAAAAAGAAGAAGAAGAACCAGTATATCTTAAATACGAACGAAAGAAAACAAGGATATAATTTAACACAATAAACTTGCTTGTCTTTTGATAAATAAATAAATACCTCCAAGAGATTCGTCTTATTCAATTTAGTAAGAAGGAGAAAAATCAGATGAGATTTAATTTTTTCTTATGTGGTTCAAATAAAAGTAATTTGAAAACAGAAAACATAATCAGCTTTTAGCAAACGATGTATAAATTTCCTTTTTACTTTGTATTGAGGTCTTGTTTTATTTTATTATATAATAGATGAAAAGTATGTTGAATTCAGAAACTTATAATACTGAGAAATTTACAGAAGCGTAAATAAGATTTTTTTTTATTTAATTGAGTAAGTATGATTGACATAAAGACATTAAAATTAACTCTAAACTAGCGGTTAGAAAATGGGTTTTGACACATATTTTATGAGAATTAGAAGTATTTACTCCATATTTTATTTTATTTTTCTTTCTTTTTAAGAAAGGAAATTGGTCATAAATAGAATATTCAAAAAGGCAATATGGCACATTGGTTAGGAAATATATTATTGAATTATATTTATTAACTACATTACAATTATTAATATAATTTTTAATACAATTTTCAATAATAATAATAATAATCACTATATTTAAACCACTTTTTAAATACACTACTTTCTCATAAATGGACTGATTCTTTTTATTTTACACGTTCTGGGAAATACCTCAAAAAGTACTAAATGGATCATCTTCAAACTTCAGAAATTTTAAAGCATGTTATACCTCATATATTTCAGTGAAAGTTTGGCCTGAAAGCAAAAGAAGGACCAGTAAAGAATCAAAAGAAAATGAAAATGTTTGGAATCATCTTGTAAAAAGGTAATGCTTAAAATAGGATCTCGCTGTAGTATGCGACTATGAAGTTCCTTCTTATTATTTGTATAAATTGTTTTAAACTACCGCATATATTAACCCGTTAACGCCCGAATTAATTTTGTAAAATATTATTAGCTTATTATTTCACTTCTAAATTAATATAGACAAGTGAGAGTAAAATATATTAATATATATCTTCTGATAGTTTTAAATTTAAAGCCTATCCTCATTTATTGACGTTTAGTGTTCTAGCGAAAAAACTTCGAGATAGAAAAACTTTGCGATAAGACATTAATTTCCTATTATATGATGACAAAGATCTCGAAAGTAAAGTATTATAATATAGATTATTATTCTACTTGATTTAAGTTAGTATACCTGCGCAGAAAGCAAATATATGTGCGACGAATGAAATATCATAAAATGACTATCCAAATTATGAGATAATAATTAATAGTTGGCTCATAAAACTTTCAGGGATCATTTAGAAGGACGCTATAAACTGTCACTAAAAAGCAGAAATCGTTCCAAGAAATCATAAAAAATATACGTGTCATTTTATTATCTGTCCTCAAATGAGGACACTGGGTGCTGACGGGTTAATGAAGATATAAATTTTTCTTTACAAAATTGAAAAACAAAAGTCATTTTTTTAATCACGCAAGGTTTTATACCCAGTGAAAAGTGATTTTCAGGAAACTTGACATGCTAAACTAGACACAGCAAACTGCAATAAGGATACAGAAGTAATGAATTTCTAATGAAATATAAACATTTTTACTAAATAATTTTTAACTGCGCATACACAAGCTTTAGCGAAATTTAATTTGTAAATTTAATTGTCAAAACTATTATATGAAAACTTCAAACAAGTATCGCATAAATCTAAAAAGTATTCGCAATAGAAATAACTGCTATTCAGTTCATAAAAAATAAATAAATAAGTAAATAAATAATAAATAAATAAATAAATAAAATAAAAGTTAACTATAATATTTTATACTCACATTTTTGTTTTGTTCAGTCTGTGGTAATACAATGTTAGTTGATTGTAAATGAATTTTGATCAAACTCCTTTATATTTTTCCTTATTTTGAGAAGAATTGAATTTCAGTTCATCCGATCGTATTTGCATTTACAACTTTTTGTATTTACACGATATTTGTTTGTTATATTATGCAAAAGAAAATTATCTAAAGCTTAGGCCTGCGCATCTAAAAGTTATTTATTAAAAATGCTCATTTTTAACCAAATATTTAATATTTTCTATCATGATTGGAGTATCCTGTATCTAATGCAGTATGTTACTTGCAGATTTTCTGAAAATGGCTTTGCACTGGGTGTAATACCTTGCGTGTCATAATTAAAATCGTTCCAATTTTTCTGCAATTTTTTAAAGAAACCTTTATATCTCCATGAATAAATGTGATAGCCTCATAAATATTTGTATAGATAATGAGAAAGAAATTTATAATCAAATGGAGGTTTCTCATCAGACGAAAAAATTGAGTGAGAATTTCTCACTCTTGCAAAGCAAAGTGAGATTTCTGAAAATTAAATGAGATTCCCAAATAATCTTATGAATAACTAGCCGCCTTCGGCGACCAGCTGGTTCGCGATCCCTGAAAAATTCGACTTTACGAAATTCCCGCTCGGTGGCGCCTGCGGCGCCTTTTTCCCGTATCAGGTCTAATAACAGCTTATTGATATATCGTGAAAATAGCTTATCTAAATCGCAGTAAACTCCCGTGCGGTAGCTCCTTCGGCGCTGATATTTCAAATTTCTAACTTTAGCTAAGTCCCGCTCGGTGGCGCCTGCGGCGCTATATCCCCATTTTAGAACTTACAACACCTTCCTCGCTCATTGGAATTTGAAATATTGAAATTTTAAAATATAGCAGCGCCATCTGGCGGTAGAAATTTCTGTAATATATTGTTCAATTCCAAATCAACAAAGCTTTCAAATGATGTATTACTTAAGAAAATATTTTAATTAGTAGCTGAGATACAAAAGAAAACCTAAAAAGGAAACCTTAAAACGTGTAAATCGGGTAAAGTCTCGAATAATACTTTCGATAATATAAAAGAACTTTAAAATATCTTTCGAATGATGTATTAAAAATTATATAATCATAATTAGAATTTAAAATATTGAATTTTTAAATATTTCAGCGCCATCTGACGGTAGAAATTTCTGTAATCTACTGTTCAATTCCAAATCAACAAAGCTTTCAAATGATGCATTACTTATGAAATTATTTTAATTAGAAGCTGGGATAAAAAAGAAAACCAAATACCTTGCCTTAAAATCTTAATATGCCAACCAATTTCAAACGCTGCAACTCTTTTTTTTTTTTTTTTGCCTTTTTTCCCTGTTCCTCAAGCCCTCCCTAATAATCGTACTCTTTCAAAAATATTCACAATCGAATTATCGGGCATTAAAACTACATACTACGAAATTTCGACTACTGCAAATACTGCAAAAAAAATAAAAGAAGACAATCTTTTTCCAATAAATATGTCATTTTTTTAATTATTCATATATTTTCATGAAAATTGAACAGTAGCTTTATAATATGCTGTCTAGGCCGAATATTAATTCAAATGTAACGTGAATGAAAATTTGAAAAAAATTGAAAATTGCAATTTTTCCCCCCAGTATAAAACACATGATATCTTAATTGATTACAACCATTTCCGTTTTCATCACAGGCATCACAGACAGTTGTCTCGTATGTGTTTTGTTTCCGATCGAGACCGCTTAGAAAATCGTCTGCCTGTTTCCAACTAAATTTCATAGTTTAGTTAATTTTAAAAAATCTAATTGACGTATCGATAAGCCGCTTGCACTCTTAGATTCGGAAAAAATTCCCCTTTCATTTGGTACCAAATTCGTAATGATCGGACTAATATTTCTAATTTATTTTCCATTTTTTCTGCTTTTAACTCCGTTAAAATATCTACTTTTATGCAATCTCGGTGAATTCTGAGTCATTGAGATCGCTTTTTGATTAAGACATAGGTCTACATTTTAATTAATATCTCCGCAACTAATTAAAATTTTTAAATTCTGTTTTGACTATCCCCTCGGGCAGGCTTCTGAGCACCCGTATGTCAAATTTTGTAGTTCTGCGTTCAGTAGGGGCTGAACGTATAGATGCTCAGACAGACAGACAGACAGAGAGACAGACAGACAGACATCTTCTTTTATTATAATAGATAGATAATAGTAATTGGTCTTTAACATAGACACAGGGAATTCATAAGTGGAATTAATGCGTTTTTTCTTTTTAAATAATTTTTGAATTTTTCTGCATATCAGAGATAACTAGAACCTAATTCCTACTCATCTGAGCACATTTTTCTTCCAGGACAGATTTAAAAGTGCGTTTATGAAGTGTTAGGCGCATTCACATAATTAAGAATAGCAGAAGTTTTTCCTTGATGTATTCAATTCAGTTAGCTGTGTTCCATTGAATGGGTGGGAGGGGGGAGACAAAGAAGTTGCATATGCTAAATAGTCAGCAGATCAGAGCCTGGTTTGTTCGTTACATGTTTTTTTTTTTTTTTTTTTTTTTTTTTTCTATCGTAGGACAAACGTAATTCTAAAAAGAAGCGATGAAAATTCTTTTTAGTACTTTCTCTTAAATCAGTTTCTGAAAGATGAAAAAGTGCGCGAATTTCTCGCAATAATAAAAATTTTAAGGGAGAAAATAAAATAAAAAAATACGCGACATTCCTCCGGTTTCACTCTCTAATGGGAACCCTGACATGCTACAGCCAGGTCGCAATTCACGCATTAATTTTTACCGGGTAATCAGATTTTTTTTTTTTTTTTAGTTCTTTACCGGTACCTCTTTTGCTTTTGGGAGAAAACTTTCACTGAAATATATGAAGTATAACACGTTTTTTACACTCTTAAAGTTTAATTTTTTTTTTTTTTTTTTTCCTGAACTTTTTGAGTAATTTGACAAAATGTCTAAAATCGAAAGAGTCCGATCATTCATGGAAAGGTAGAGTAAAAACTGAAAATTCCTATTAAAATATCCCAAACTCTCGCTGCAGATTCCCTTACTTTCTGCTTCGTCTTCGTAACCTACGCTAGAACGTGTCTGTGTCTCCACTGCTTGCCTTTTCACGTTAACTGGACATTTCAATTTAGGAGATAAATGAATAATAAATAGCTCTGCTATTATCCAAGATCTACGTTTTTCGGATAGACTATTTTTGCACAGATTATCATCTTGACTGTATGAAGACAGATGACAGCACCAGACAATCTCCCCAAAATTCAAAATTGTGATTTCGAGGTGCTTCAAGAGATGATAAATCAGTAAATAAATTTATATATTACTTATAGAAAAATGTTCTTTCATTTCATTTCTTTTCCTTTCTATATATATATCTATTTATTTATAAAAGACTTTTTTAAATCATCGGAATATTACATATAAATAAGATATTGAATCTATACATTGAAAAACAAATTTAGTAATTGTATTTTATTTTTTCTTAATTTAATACAGATTAAATTAAGTATTAAAGTATAAATGGAAATTCTTCAGAACTCCATTTTCTCTTTCTGTTACTCAATATATATATTTTCTCTATACATTTTATGCGTGACATATAGAACATATTAAAAAATGCAGTATATCTTTGCAAATGAAAATAAAGGAAAAACGAAAAAAAAAATAATAATTTACATTGAAAAATAGTTATTATTTTAAAACGTCTATATGCAAATATTTATGACTGATTCTTAAAGATAAAAAACTTCTTACTTTTATACCGAATCTTAATAACTGTCGCAGCTGTTTCCTTCTCTCTCTTGTAAAATGGAAAAACTGTTAATAATCATTAATTTATGTTACTCTTATTTCAACGAACAAAGCAATTTTTACTTTTAGATAATGATAATAAATATGTTATTAAAGCTGAAAATTTTTAAACTTTCAATTTCCATTTTTAGATAAATTATAATTTTATAACTAAACATAATATGAGTTTTATAATTATTTTTTTATAACTATATATAGATAAACTTTTAACATAAATAATGATGTTAAATATGTTATTATAAAAGAAAGCTTCTAAACTCCCATTTTTCACTTTTAGATAAATTATTAATTGCATATGTTATTGAAAGTGGAAGTTTCTAAATTTTAGTTTATAACACCAGTTAATGTTATATATTAGTAACAATATAAAGTAAAAACTATTACCTGAATACTATTAAATAGCTCATTCATATTCATTTTTTATACCATAACCAAACCGAATAGTATTTTAGAAATGAACACATTTAAACTTTTTTTATACTGTGAAAATCCGATTCGTGTATACACTTAAAATTGATGTTTTATCTTTTTAACATTAAAAACTATCTTCATGACTGGATAAAATTATGCATGATTCCTTTACTTAAAAAATTGTTTGTAATACGATAATAAATTTTGTTAATTCCTGATAGTTAAAAACTGCTTTGTTTTGAATTCTTGTTATGGTTCATATTACACATCAATTAATTAATTATATTTTTTGTTTTGTTTTATTTGAGTGTAAAATATTTCGGTAATAACTTGTAGAAAAGAATTAAATTTTTTATTTTATTTTATTACTGTATTCAGAATACCTTACAGATTTAAATAAATGACGATACGTTACAATAATCTCTTTTTTTTTTTAAACAAAATAAGGTTTTAATTTCGTAAAATGTAAATTTTAAAATACAGTTATTTAATTTTATAAAATACAACAAAACATTTGCTTTCAATCAAATTTCTTTATATATCCTTTCATAATCAGCATACTGAAATATATAAAAATCTTAAAATCTTAATAGATTGATCTCAATATCTAATGAAAAATCAATTGTTCATTAATCATGTTATTTTTGTTTTTAAATTCATTAGCGTTAGGGCATTCAGGTATTTATGTAAAACATATGCGTTAAATTAAATAAATTACATCGTGAGTTAAGTTATTTGAGAGTTAAAGCTCAAGAATAACAGTAAAGGGTGTTTACAAAATCACAGAATTTTGTATGATTCTTTACAAAACGATATATTGAAAACGTTTCATCAATCATTTAAAATGCATATAATTAAGATTTGATAATCCAATAAACACACACACAAACAAACATACATATACATGCAAATTTTACAAAAATTTTGATGCACGAATTGAAAAAAAAAAAAAAAAAAAAAAGTTTGTGACATCATCTTAATATACTAACAACTTAGGGAAGGGGTGCAAGGGATACTTTTAATTCAAAGCTTACAAATTGTCTAGCGATGAATCAAACGTATGATCGATCGTATAAAGCACTTATATTATGCCAATGAACTACATGACTCAAATTCTGATTGCCATATTTAGCTCGAAATCGATCTTCTACTTCTACTTTCCATTTTAAGATTTTGATGGGTTAAATGCAACTCATAAAATGGAACGAACTTTTTGGATTGCAATATAAAATGCAATACTAGAATTCACCGAGTTTGCTGTATATTTTTTAAAGGAATATGTTTTAATCAAACTTTGCTGGTTTTTTTTTATCTGTTCTCTCTGTTCAAATGTATTAGTACTACATGGATAAAATGTACCTTGAACAAACTATGTCAGTCGGAATTAGTCCGGGATAAGTCAGTAGGAGAACAACGGCAAATTAAATTGAAAGTCCCGGGTTTGATATCTGACCAATTAATTTTTTCAATTTGAATAGAAATTCTTCAAATTATAACCAGAAATATGTTAATATTAATCAAGCTGAAATAAAAGCATTTATGTTACTACATGATTGTATCATGACATATTTATCTTATATTGCATATTAAGGAATTTTTTTAACAAATGAAAATAAAGGATAATTAAAGAAATATATAAAGTTTCCTTTATTATTTATGTTTGCATGTTTATATTCATAAAAACAAAACAGTACTTTAATTAAGAGAGATTTCAGAAAAAATAGTTTACATAGAAATTGTACTGGGAATGGGCTTATTTCATATGGTTTATCTATGCGTTATATTAGGCGAGACGTAGCAAACCCTCGACGATAGCTTCATTGCCCCAAGTACAATCTCTTCCCGAGCCTCGACTACTTTTTCTTGTCAAATTTCACCTTATATTACTATCAGTGTTAATTTTTATTTATTTATTTATTTATATTTATTTATTTATTTATTTTATTTTACTTTATTTTTTTTACACACGTGACTGTGAGGTTTTTTTTCTTTTGTTGTTGTTGTTGTTGTTATCCAATGCTCTTTCTATAGATTTATAGCCTTTCCTCCCGTTTTTTATAGTCTAACTTGGGGTGCCTCTCGCCCACCCGCCGCTACCACCACCGCAATTGTCCTTAATCTGACATAAACGATTATTTAATATTTTCAGGTTTGTCAAGTGGTAATTGCATCCTTCAGAATTACCACTTGTGTCAAACCATAAATGATAACAAAATTATCTTTATGAGCTGTTTGACGTTCATTGACTTTGTAATGAAACGAGAAATTTAACCCTTTTTTATGCATAAATTTTTCTGTATCTCTGGAGCAGCAGCGATACAACGAAATTTCACAAACCATGTGTTAGATGGAACCAAATGCAGCAGTTACTTTAAATTTATTAAAAGGCACGAATGTGTAGTCTCTGCTTTAATGATGCGCTTTAGTCAAGCCATTTCACGTCATGGAAAGATATTTATTACCCATAAATTACTATAGCGAGTATTTTATTTATTTATTTATTTATTTTATTTTTTTAAGTATACTTCTTACGTCTGTGTTTAGATCTGTTGCATGTAAGTAGAAATATGATCATACCATACCCAGTTATTAATATAATACGTTCGAGAAGACTTCCCCAAATGATGCACAACATCAATATCTAAACTATCATATTACGATATTATGAAATGCGATTGTGCTAATGTGCTATACAAAATTCTCATTAAAAACATATAATACACATATTGTGAATATTTCTATCTATATTTCTGATATGTATTTTTGTTATTTCAATTTTCTTACAAAAACATTTCTAAGAGATTGTCATCCTTTGAAATTTGAATGGTGTAAGTCGGAGTTTCTGAATTACATCAATTACAATTTAAAAACCCAAATTGGTTTGAAAATTGATAAATTTCATCCATTGAATTAAGACGCTCTAATATTTAAAGAATAAAACCATTTTTTTAATGTCATAGTTTGTTATTTTACCTTGTTTTTATTAACTTCGATTCTTGTTTGTTTGTTCGTTTGTATGTTTATTTGTTTGATTACTTGTTTGTCCAGTACAAATCTTGCAATTGGTTTTTAACTAACTTCCCGAGTAGCTAGATATTTGAAACTTTCAGGAGAGCTCAAAACATGGTGACAATACATTTTTTTTAATACTTTTAGTCAGCTGTTTTAGGTCCCGCTGCCTTCGGCAGCGTTTATATGATTTGACAGAAAATTTATTTAACTCACCTCCCACCTAGCTAGGCATTTGAAACTTTCAGAATTGTTCAGAACACGGTGAAAATGCATTTTTTAAATACCTTTAGCCAACTGTTTCGGGTTCTGCTGCTTTCGTCAGCATTATGAGTACAGAGCTTGCAATCGATTTTTCACTAACTTTCCGACTAGCTAGACATTTGAGACTTTCAGGATAGCTCAGAACACGGTGGCAATACATTTTTTAACACTTTTAGTCAACTTTTTCAGGTCCCTACTGCATTCGGAAGCGTTTATATGATGCAACAGAAAATCTATATAACTAACTCTCCGACTAGCTAGACATTTCAACTTTCAGAATAGTTCAGAACACGGAGAAAATGCATTTTTTTAATACACTTAGCCAACAGTTTCGGGTTCCTGCTGCCTTCGGCAGCGTTACTAGTACAAAGCTTGCATTCGATTTTTCACTAACTTCCCGACTAGCTAGACATTTGAAACTTTTATTATATCTCAAAACACGATAGCAATGAATTTTTTTTAATACTTTTATCCAATTGCTTGAGGATCCCGCTGCCTTCGGTATCGTTTATATGATTCAACAGAAAATTAAAAAACATGGTATATAAAAAGTTCTTTTTATCTTGTAATTATTTTATATATTATAGATTATATGTTATACATTTTATACTCTACAGAAATAAATTTTATAATTTTTGCATAATTTATTTTTCAGTTAAATGCTAAATGTAACAAAATATATGCTAAATTAACTAATCATTAACGCTTTTATACATAAAAGTAATAATTGAAAATTTCGGTTGGTTACTATTCCTAGATATCCGATCAAAATATTTTAAAAGGCAGTGATGCTTTTGAAAGTAGTATGCAATCATTTCAAAGGGACTGAAATGCCATACTTTTTAGCTTATATGTTTTTGTCATTCGAGATTTTCAAAAAAAATATTACAAAGTTTTTCATATTTTAAAAAGTAATTTAAAATACATTCGAGAATGAAAATTTACTTTGTATTTCCAACTTTTTAAAAAGTGTCTGAAAACTTTTGTACCTTTTATTTAAGAAAATGTAGAGTAGCATTTTTTCAAATTGACTTTCAAAAGAACTTTTTGGCAAAATATTTCAAAAGATATTTACTGCCTTTTATCTTGTGTGGAATTCATATTTAAGGATTTTTCTGCAAAATTCCCAGTTTTTCTGTAAGTCGATTTTAAGTTTTGTTTTGATTTCTATTTTCTTTTTAAACATTGTGAAAAATGTAATTGGGACAAACATAGATTTGCTTATAATTTATACTTTTCATAATAAAAGGTATGTTAAATGCAATTTTGTAATTTTAAATACATAAATTTCATGATATTTGACAAAAGGTTATTGTATATTTAATTAAAGATTGTATTTTTAATTGTATGTACAAAAGTAAAACTAGTTGGGTCAAGTCATTTTTAATCATCTGATATTTAAAAACATATATTAATGGAAGAATTTATATAAATATGTATGTTTATGGACTTTTCAGGGTTATGCTAAAATATGTTTAGCGATTTTTTAGTTATTATTATTATTATTTATTTATTTATATATTTGTATAATTATTATTTATTTATTTATTTATTTATTTATTTATTTGTGTGTGTGTGTGTGTGACACACATATATATATATATATTCTGCAGTTATCATAAAAATCTCTTTAAATTTATTTGAAATTGGGAATTTGTTTTTGAACTGCATTGTAAAAAAAAACGGAAGCTTTTACAGCAAAATGTGCTGGCACCCATATTGCCAGCACATTCTGCTGTTAAATAAGGCAATTTACAGCGGAAACATCTGCAAAAAAAGACTCTTTTACGGCTGTTTATGCTGTAAATAACTTCTTTTTTACTTTCCTCCCTCCATGCACCCATATTGCCAGCATATCATGCTGTAAATCTACCGTTTTTTTTACAGTGTGTCCTATGATTCGATTATAGAATAAATTTAGATTTTCTCATGCCGTAAACTCTAACTCAAAAATAACAAGTGATTTTAAAAATATCCATACAATATATTTATAATACCTGCTGTAATTAATATTAATTATAAATCAATACTTGACATTCTCAAGCAACTATACACAACTTAAAAACACAGTTATTCTTTGATATGAGTCATGAGCATTTTATAATTTACAATAAGCTAAAATTTTCTGCATTTTCTCTATGCTTCCTGTAAAAAGATATTTCACCGTGTAGTTCTGGTATTACTTCTACAAAGAAACTATTTGTTTCCCCAAACATTCAAAATAATCATTTCCACTGCTAAATAATTAAATTACCAAGTAATGGAGTGTACGAAATTGTTCAAGACACCATGCTTAGATATAAAAAGCGATTACAAATAAGCTTCTTGGGGAGCCGATTTTTTTGGGAACTTCTGTACTTTGAAATAATTAAATTTAATAATTAAAATCTGGTTACATCTAAATGTCAAGAAAATTATTGTTCTTTCTTTATCTATACGATGAGTGTATCGATAGGGCTTTGGGAAATACTGTTCTACTCCACAGAAGTTGTAATCTTCATGTCCTGGACAGTAAAAAATTTTTTGGTCCTTATTGCAATGCGTCGTCCGATTATGGGAAGCATGAATTTAGATTAGTAAATTATGCTAAGTATTCCATACATTTCCTTCGTATATATATATATATATATTTAATAAAAAGCATTTTTTTATTTAAGGAGTTCTTTAGTATTATTAGATGCAACAAAAATAATAAAATGTATGTTTCATTTGATTTGTTAAGACACCAAAATTTCATAGAACACCACATCAATTTAAATTTATATGTACTATTATGTACTGAATTTTCAAAAAGATTATTAATACTTAATACATTAATAATACATTTTTGGCTACTAATAAAAAAATCTTATTGCACAATGATAAATAAACAATGGTTTGCTTTTATAGTGGCATATGATAATAATGCGATAGGAAATTAAAAAAAAAAAAATAAGCAATAGTACGTAGATATTGCTTAAGTAAGATAATTTACAGGTTTCTTTTCCTATTTATAAATTACTTGAATCGTTTATCCTAATAATTTTATTTTATCTGATAATAAATTGCTTGCTTAAAAAAGTATTTGATGTGTACTTTTATGAA
Source organism: Salticus scenicus (assembly GCA_963930645.1). Lineage (NCBI taxonomy): Eukaryota > Metazoa > Arthropoda > Arachnida > Araneae > Salticidae > Salticus > Salticus scenicus. The sequence goes on from OZ005655.1 coordinate 134,756,413, forward strand.
CTACTTCACGTATAACTGCTTCAATAAGACAAACATTTGAGTTTTCAAAAATCAGATTTAAAGACAAAATAGTTTTAAATATTCTGATTGCTTATTCTATGAAACATTATAAAATTTAATAGGATATATATATATATATATATATATATATATATATATATATATATATATATATATATATATATATATATATATATATATATATATATATATATCATCATCATCATCAACTTCAGGGATTAGGCATAGTGCCTGTTCCGGCTTCATTGTTCAGTCCACCGCTTTCTCGGTCGTCCTCGATCTCTCCTGCCCTTTGGGGAGTAGTCGAGGGCAGCTCTGGGGAACCGTGTTTCCGGCATACGCTGTACATGGTCTTTCCATTTAGTACGATATATATATATAATAATAATAATAAAATAAAATCAACATATCTTAGGACTATGCAGATTTAGACTTAGCTTTATGACATAGATGCTATAATCTAAAAGATAAATTTCATCGTTAAAAAAAGAGAGAGAGAGAGAGATAACACTTTTTCGTATATTGTCTGACATATTACATGAACACACATCTAAAACACGAACGCACGATCCATGTTTTCATATACTTACTTCTACAAATGACTTTTTTAAATGACTGAAATTTGATATCCAACTTTTTTCCCCATAAAATACTAATGACGACGTTTTATCCATAGATTGAGACTAATATTCGTCTATACTAAAAAAATAAAATTAGAAATTCTAACTTCTAAACTTTTATTAAATTATTTACTTTAATTTATAATTGTTCCCAAAAACATTTACGAGTTAATTTATTTTTCGACATATAATAAACTATATTTTCACGCGAATAATAATAAAAAACTTTTTCGATAGTGTTTGTTTCGATTTTCTTTTCTTTTTATTCAAAAAAAAAAAAAAAAAAAAAAAAAAATGGAAATTCTGGCAAAAGTAGAATTTAGTTAAGGACAGAGAACTATAAGTTTTTTTTTTTTTTTTTCAAATTAAAACATTGCTTTCAAATTATTCAATTATATTTTAGATAAATTTTAGATTTCGACAAATCTCCAACTATCGAAAAATAACACCGCAAAATCCCAGATTGAGACTAATAGTCCGCTGTCCTAATAAATAAATAAATAAATAATAAGCATATTTTTTAAAATGAAGTTTAATTTAAAACTTGAAATGGTAAAATTGTTTGAACTTCAAAGGGACTGAACTGTAAAATTCCGAATAAAAAGTGTCTAAATTTTAAATTTTATTATTTTCAAACATTAAAAAAAATAAAAATAAAAATAAAATAAAATCAGAAATCATGGCACATTTGTACAAATAATATTGATGGCTCAAAATTTTGATAAGCCTGCTGCATTAAATTAGCAAACTTACATATTTAAGATGATATTTTTTTTTTTTCTATGAATTGGTTTTTTGATCGCAACTCAAATCTTAATGCGTTTGCGTTGTTTTCTTAACATACAAAAAACGCACTTTACGTTGTCAAAAAACGGGAGAGGGAAGTATAAAATAGAAATTGGCATAGAAAACGCACATGGTGGGAAAAGAAACTTTTAACATTAGACAGAAAATTCAAGACAAATAGACGACAAAAAGAAACCAAAAGTACACGAAGCCTTGGAGGTTTCAACGAAACTTGCTACGTTTGAATTCTGGAAATTTAGAATAACATTTAACTAATTAATTTTGAAAGTAATTAAAATTTTGATTATTTTATCTGATAATAAATTGCTTGCTTAAAAAGTATTTGATGTGTACTTTTATGAACTACTTCACGTATAACTGCTTCAATAAGACAAACATTTGAGTTTTCAAAAATCAGATTTAAAGACAAAATAGTTTTAAATACTCTGATTGCTTATTCTATTAAACATTATAAAATTTAACAGGTTAATATATATATATATATATATATATATATAATAATTATTATAATAATAATAATAAAATAAAATCAACATATCTTAAGACTATGTAGATTTAGACTTAGCTTTATGACATAGATGCTATAATCTGAAAGATAAATTTCATCGTTAAAAGAAAAGAAAGAGAGAGAGATAACACTTTTTCGTATATTGTCTGACATAGTACATGAACACACATCTAAAACACGAACGCACGATCCATGTTTTCATATACTTACTTCTACAAATGACTTTTTTAAATGACTGAAATTTGATATCCAACTTTTTTCCCCATAAAATACTAATGACGACGTTTTATCCATAGATTGAGACTAATATTCGTCTATACTAAAAAAATAAAATTAGAAATTCTAACTTCTAAACTTTTATTAAATTATTTACTTTAATTTATAATTGTTCCCAAAAACATTTACGAGTTAATTTATTTTTCGACATATAATAAACTATATTTTCACGCGAATAATAATAAAAAACTTTTTCGATAGTGTTTGTTTCGATTTTCTTTTCTTTTTATTCAAAAAAAAAAAAAAAAAAAAAAAAAAAATGGAAATTCTGGCAAAAGTAGAATTTAGTTTAGGACAGAGAACTATAAGTTTTTTTTTTTTTTTTTTCAAATTAAAACATTGCTTTCAAATTATTCAATTATATTTTAGATAAATTTTAGATTTCGACAAATCTCCAACTATCGAAAAATAACACCGCAAAATCCCAGATTGAGACTAATAGTCCGCTGTCCTAATAAATAAATAAATAAATAATAAGCATATTTTTTAAAATGAAGTTTAATTTAAAACTTGAAATGGTAAAATTGTTTGAACTTCAAAGGGACTGAACTGTAAAATTCCGAATAAAAAGTGTCTAAATTTTAAATTTTATTATTTTCAAACATTAAAAAAAATAAAAATAAAAATAAAATAAAATCAGAAATCATGGCACATTTGTACAAATAATATTGATGGCTCAAAATTTTGATAAGCCTGCTGCATTAAATTAGCAAACTTACATATTTAAGATGATATTTTTTTTTTTTCTATGAATTGGTTTTTTGATCGCAACTCAAATCTTAATGCGTTTGCGTTGTTTTCTTAACATACAAAAAACGCACTTTACGTTGTCAAAAAACGGGAGAGGGAAGTATAAAATAGAAATTGGCATAGAAAACGCACATGGTGGGAAAAGAAACTTTTAACATTAGACAGAAAATTCAAGACAAATAGACGACAAAAAGAAACCAAAAGTACACGAAGCCTTGGAGGTTTCAACGAAACTTGCTACGTTTGAATTCTGGAAATTTAGAATAACATTTAACTAATTAATTTTGAAAGTAATTAAAATTTTGATTATTTTATCTGATAATAAATTGCTTGCTTAAAAAGTATTTGATGTGTACTTTTATGAACTACTTCACGTATAACTGCTTCAATAAGACAAACATTTGAGTTTTCAAAAATCATATTTAAAGACAAAATAGTTTTAAATACTCTGATTGCTTATTCTATTAAACATTATAAAATTTAACAGGTTAATATATATATATATATATATATATATATATAATAATTATTATAATAATAATAATAAAATAAAATCAACATATCTTAAGACTATGTAGATTTAGACTTAGCTTTATGACATAGATGCTATAATCTGAAAGATAAATTTCATCGTTAAAAGAAAAGAAAGAGAGAGAGATAACACTTTTTCGTATATTGTCTGACATAGTACATGAACACACATCTAAAACACGAACGCACGATCCATGTTTTCATATACTTCTACAGACGACTTTTTAAAATGACTGAAATTTGATATCCAACTTTTCCCCCCATAAAATACTAATGACGACGTTTTATACATAGATTGAGACTAATATTCGTCTGTACTAAAAAAATAAAATTAGAAATTCTAACTTCTAAACTTTTATTAAATTATTTACTTTAATTTATAATTGTTCCCAAAAACATTTACGAGTTAATTTATTTTTCGACATATAATAAACTATATTTTCACGCGAATAATAATAAAAAACTTTTTCGATAGTGTTTGTTTCGATTTTCTTTTCTTTTTATCCAAAAAAAAAAAAAAAAAAAAAAAAGTGGAAATTCTGGCAAAAGCAGAATTTAGTTTAGGACAGAGAACTATAAGTTTTTTTTTTTTTTTTTTTTTTTTTTTCAAATTAAAACATTGCTTTCAAATTATTCAATTATATTTTAGATAAATTTTAGATTTCGATAAATCTCCAACTATCGAAAAATAACACCGCAAAAATCCCAGATTGAGACTAATAGTCCGCAGTCCTAATAAATAAATAAATAAATAAATAAATAATAAGCATATTCTTTAAAATGAAGTTTAATTTAAAACTTGAAATGGTAAAATTGTTTGAACTTCAAAGGGACTGAACTGCAAAATTCCGAATAAAAAGTGTCTAAATTTTAAATTTTATTATTTTCAAACATTAAAAAAAAAAAAAAAAAAAAAAAAAAAAAAAAAAAATCAGAAATCATGGCACATTTGTACAAATAATCTTGATGGCTCAAAATTTTGATAAGCCTGCTGCATTAAATTAGCAAACTTACATATTTAAGATGATTTTTTTTTCTTTCTATGAATTGGTTTTTTGATACAGTTCTGTCTAAATTGAAGGATTCTCTATTTAGAGGCCCACCAGTGGCCTAGCTGTTCTGTGGTCGAAACTATTAGATGGGATGTGCCTCGTTTGATCCCAGGTCGAGCCCATCGAAATAGCCGTTTGGAGTTTTATGTGATTTTCTCCAAAACTCGCTAAATGTGGGCTATTGTCCCATATAGAGCCCCCAACAGAGGCCTTGTAACTACTGTAGTCAATCGGCCTTTCAATCTCAGAACAACTCTAGAATGTAGAGAATATTCTCCTCATTCAATAATTAATACGCTGTATTCTGTAAAAATATAAAGATATTAAATTAAAATATTTTTAAATACCTTATAATTTTGTTCAAAAGAGGAATATTGTAAATATTTTTCGATATTAACAATTGCTTATAATAAATAGTAAATAAACTTTTTAATTTACTACAAATGAAGATATTTAAAACAGCATTAGTATTTTTAATTCTGCTCTTGGAAATAAGTTTAAATTTCAGAATAAACATTTTATTATTAGTAGTAGTATGTTCTTAATCAATTTTTATAATTATAGAAAGGTAAACTAATTACAATTGCATAAGACTAAAAGCTTCACAATTAAATATGTTTAGATATTCCATCTTAGAGGTTTTTTTTTTTTTTTTTTTTTTTTTTTTTTTTTGTGCATTTTAAAAATTAAAACATAACTATTTTTAGCAATAAATTCCATTTTTATTGAAAAATTAAAAGTGTAGATAAAAAAACATACCGACTATTACATACATAATATATGTAGACGAAATATCGTTTTTATAATATGATGTAACTCATATTTACTCAATTACATTAATGAATAAAATATTACATTTTTTGTAGAAACTATATTTCATTCACATTTAAGAGTAATAATAAAGCGTAGTTTTTAATTATTGTTAAAATAAAGTTTTATAATTTTTTCCAAAAGAATGAACTTCTTTCTAAAAAAAATACGTGCACCCTACTAAATATATACATATATTAAAATCTTTTTCATTTATAAAAATTACCATTTTTGGAAAGTACTTTTTTTTTTATTATTATTATTACTAATTTTTATAATCGAACATACCTATGCAGGAAAACTTATCACTGTAAGAAAATATTAGAAAAATTAGTATATCTTATAAACGAAGAACATAAATCAATGATTTGTGTTAACACAATAGACCTGTTTGTCTTTCGGGAAATAAATAAATACTTCCCAGAGATTCAGTTTATTGAATTTAGTGAAAAGAAGAGAAATCAGACGAAATTTAATTTTTACTTGTTTGATCTAAGATAATGTAAATTGAAAAAAAAAAAAAAAAAAAAAAAAAAAAAAAATGTAACCAATTTTCTGCAACAACGATTCAAATATTTTATTTTATTTTTTTTTTGGTTTATTTTTATTTTTATTTTTATTTATTTATTTATTTTTTGTAATAGAAGAAACGTGTGTTGGAAAAGTAAAGGAGATTAGGGAAACGCAAATATGATTTTTAAGTTTAATTATGTAAATAAAAAAATACTTAAACATATTGCAGAACAGTATACAAACATAGGCAGAAAATCCCTTAATATTACTGGTATAGTTAAAGTTAGTATAATTAAACATTATATTTATAAAAAAAAAAAACAGTCTCGAAACGTTAGAGCATTGTTTGCTAATTAACATAATTTTTTAAAATGTTGTGGATGAGTTTTCAATATTTTTGTATTTTCGCTGTGTGAATTTTAATTTTACTAAAGTGATAGTTTAAAAAGGAAAAGTAAAATATAAATTTAATACATATGTATATTCATTGTTTTACGAATGGAAATAAAAGACAGGAAAAGTAGAAAAATAACTTTCGACGCTGAAAATTATTATTATTATCATCATTAGTTTTTGTTGTTGAAATATTCAAATAAACATATTTATTAATTATTCTAAAATATTTATTTATTTTTATTTATTTTTATTTATTTATTTATTTATTTATTTATTTATTTTAGATTAGATCTTGGTAACTTTTGCAGCTGTTTCTTTAAATCATTTTTCGTAAAACGGAAACTCTTAATAACTTTTAGTTCCTTTACGCGATATATTATAACAAGTAATAAAAAAGTATTTATATTGGAAATAAATTATGACAGAGAACATGTATTGATATTTAAAAGTTATAAAATTTAATTTTAAAAAGCGCCTAGGTAATTTTATGTATTAGTGATGAGGTAAAGAATTTGGTATACTGCGGCTACCAAAAGACTTTCTTCTACATATTTAAATTTACGCATTACATACCATTTATTAAAAGTATTATTTAAAAAAGTTATTTTCCATCATAAATTTAGACAATTTAATCACAGAGATGTATTATACTAAATATACTAAAGAAATGAAGCTATCTTAGAAAATGCATGTTTTTTCTTTAAAATGAGAACTTTGTTTCAGACTATGTAACTTTGTTTCAGATTATCACAAATTTATGTTTCAACATTCTTTTTAAAGGTTTTGATGAGTTCCTTTGAAAGATACCCTTGTTGAAATTTTTATCGCCTTGGGAGGTAGTGTTAATCACCACCTATTGTGAAATTCATCTACATACATACAATTTTTTCTAGTTTATTATCGGTAGTATCAATTATTCGTATTAATTTCACGATCATTTGATAAAAATAATTCTCATCATGCACATTTATACGTTTATTTTTTCCTATAGTGTAATGTTAAATAATATTGCAAAGTTAGAGATATCAGCGCCACTCGTTGAGCGATTGATAGTTAAATGTTATCAGTAACAGTTTAGGTCAATAATGTCGAACTAAATAAAAAGTTAAGTTAAATGTCATTCATTGGTTCGTAAGATACGGGCATCTACAAAAATTTTTAAATACAAACACAGAGATTTACAAACACATAGGTAGACTAATTTTTTAGAGGTCCTAATGTCTTTTTTTTAAATGGTCAAATCGTGTTCAGAACATCCGAAAAGATGTAAATCCATCAAAAACAGAAGAGCAAAATTTTCTAGAATCCAGTCCATATATACATAGAAGAAATTAAAAAAATACCCCGCAAATATATTTCAATACTTTATTTTTACTACATATTATCATGACCGTATACTAATTCAGAAGTAAACGTAACGAAACTTTGAGTTGGGTAGTGAGCATTAAGGCTTATTGACTGCTCTAGGTTCCTAAACATGAAGGGAAGTACCTTCCGTGAGGGGCTTTCTAAAAGGTCCTAACCTGTATTTAACCAAGTTTCAATGAAAATTTCAAGAAAATATCATTAATTTATTTAAAACTTTTTATTATTTTAATAGTAAAGACATTTTCTCACGTACAGATTAATGTATATATGTATATACATATATATGTATACACTCTAAGACAAAAAAAAAAGACGCACCAAGAAGAAGTAATGCAAATTGGACACAAATAGACATGCATACAAATTTCGATGCAAAATCGAAATTTTAAAAGTTTGGCGACGAGTGAATGAACATGTGACGCTAAAGCGTATTTCAACTGCGCAACTGGCAGGATATTAAAGAGGAGAAATTTTGATTCCACGTTATAAATTATTTGAAAATTTCATTCCGGTTACTCAGATAGACAGTAACTGTGCCTCGCATACAGGTGAGCAAACAATATGCACAGATGCCAGCATTTGAGAAAGGAGTGTAGTTGGGCTCAACGAAGCCGGATAGTATAATCTGTGATTTCTTTGACGCTTGGATAGGTGCGATGCCGTTAGTACATAATGTTGGCAGGAATGTGTGAACTATGATCAAACATAGTGTTAAGAAGGAAGTGGTCGGCTGAGAGATAGGACAGTATGTAAGTACCGATCAATCGTCAGAGCGGTACTCAAAGCCCCAAAATCGTCATTATTACCGATCCTTCGTGCAACTGATACTTCAGTGGCTTCAAATACCATTAATAGGCGGCTCATAGTAATGGGGTTGAGCTCGCAAAGCCTCTTGTGCCGACTGCTATTAAACTTTGTACACTGACATTCCCGTTTGAAGTGATATCGGACACGTTCGACCCGGAATGTTACTGAATGTAGTAGAATTGTCTTCAGTGATGAGTCCCACTCCAATTTTAGTTCCGATGACCAGCGAAGGCGTATCAGGAAACGCCCCAAAAGAAGGGGGTTCCAACCTAACTGTCACCAAACAATACGGCCCGACAAGCAGGAGTGATGGTTTTGGTCGCTATTTCATTTCATAGCTGGACCCCTTTGGTTGCCGTCCGCAGCATCATTAAGCAGAGTGGTACGCCGACGAAATTCTACATCCCGTTTTGTTGTCCTTCATGTCACGAAATTTTGAACGTATATTTCAAGATTATAATGCCCGACCACGTACGAAGATAGTTTCTACTGCTTGTTTTTTCTTTTCCTTGCCCAACATTATTTTGGCCAGCAAAGTCGCCGGATCTCTCTACCACTGAAGACGTTTGGAGCATCATGAAAAGGGTCCTAACACCAGCTCGGGATTTCGCCAATCTAATTCAGCGATTGGACAGAATTTGGCACGATATCTCGCAGGAGGACATCTGCCAACTCTATAAATTAATGCCAAGCCGAATAACTGCTTACATAAGGGCCAGATTAGGACCGATGCTTTATTAACTTGTTCATTTTGTGAGGCTCTTTCTCTTGATTAAATCCTCCTAAATGTTTTAAACTGTAATCATTTGTTCTTCTTCACATGTACATCACATCTACCAATTTTCGTCCCATTCGGAAAACCCCTTCTTGGTGGTTTTTTTTTTTTTTTTTTTGTCTTAGAGTGTATATATACATTTGTTACTTAAATAAATGCCAAAAAAGAAATTGCAGTTTTCTTAATTTCTACTAAATAAAAATCCTTGTATTAAATTGTTGGTGATAGCATTTCCTGATCTTCGCCTTAAAATAGATCATTAAAAAGTTTTTTTTTTTTTTTTTTTTTTTTTTTTTTTTTTTTTTTTTAATCAGTTCTGAAACCAAAATTAATGGACATTAATTTGAGAATATGAAGTTGATTCTCTAATATTAATTTACGTTTTTTGTTTAGAATAAGCTTACAGTTTTATAAATCTATTTTTATATGAACATTTTTTTTTTATTCTACTTGTGTCCTCATTTTTTTTTTACACAATCATTCCTCTTTGTATACTTATATAATCAAAATACTGAGAAACGTAATATATAAATGCCTTAAATTCATTAAATAATTGATCTTACTGTACTTAAAAAATGCATTTTTCTGAAATTGTGTCGATTAATTACAAAATTAACTTAAATTACCCTCAGTGCCCTATAATTAAGGAAAAATCAATCAATGAAACTTTAATTAAAAATTAATTAGTAAGAAGTGAAAATGTTGATGTTTTGTGCAAAATGTATGCATTAAATTAAATAATTCAATTAGAGAGTTAATTTATAGAATCAATGCGCAAGAATAAGAGTAAAAGATGCTTACAATATCATTAAAAAAAAAAAAAAAAAAAAAAAAAAAAAAACTATATGTCTTTTATAAAACGTTATGCCAGAAACATTTCTTCGAATCTTTTGTAGTTTCTCTAATTTAAGATGTGTTAAAATAAATATTAAAATCATTATTACGAAGTCTCAGTTAAAGGATTAAAAAAGATTGTAACATCCTCATAAGATATTAAGATATTGGAGAAAAAATTGAATAATTTTTATTCAGTATATACGATGTCTTGGCAGCTGCTGAACCTGGGGCTCATCTCACAGCGTGGTGATTCTCTACCACTGAACAATCATAGATAAATTATAGTCGACATCTTTAAATCAAGGTCGATTTCATCCTCGAAATTTAGTAGACTTTAAAAAGGAGAAATACGACTGATAATAATTAACTTTAACTCACTGGATTGCAGTATTTATTATTGTATTTATACCCAGCAATATTTCCTTTTTTATAAGAAATTTCATTCTCCAGTGTTATTGCTGTTTTTATGTGTCGTATTTATTTTGTTCCAAGTTTTTAAGAACGTAAATAAGTAGACAAAATTTTCTTTGAGAGAAATATGGCGACTTGAATTTGTCCGACATATATCGGTAACAGAGGTTAAGCCGAATGCAGGTTAAGCCGAAGGTTCTCAATTTGATTTTTGGCTGATGCATTTTCCGACTTAAATAAGCGTTATTCAGTCTGAAACAATTAATTAGTATGAATAAAATTGAAGTGAACCCATCCTGTATCATTATAATATCATACTATAGCACATGTATCTCAAATAAAATATTTAAAAAATTATCAACGAACGTAAACAGATAATACACCAAAAAAAAAAAAAAAAAAAAAAAAAGTTACAGTAATTATTTATTTGTTTATCTTTCCAATTGAAGAAAATAAAGCAAGTATTTTGATGAAATAAAATTAAAAATAAAAAAATATATAAATAAAAATAAAAGATTAAAATGGAATAATTTGAGGAATTGAAGATTTACACATGCTTATATTTTTCCTCAAAGAAAAATGGATTATTAATTAAAAGTTTCAGCTATCATAAACATTCTGCAACAAAACCCTAGTCAAACAGTCAATTATTCTAGCATTATAACTCTTTCCTTTACTATCAGATACATCCATTCGGTAGGGTACAGAATTTTCCAATCTATATATATAAAAATTGTTCTTTCTGACTGACTGACTAAGTGAGTGAGGGGGTGATTCATCATCGCCCAGTTCAAACGCCTGGACCTAGAAGCATGAAATTTTGTGACAACGTTCTTTCTATGACGTAGGCATCCACTAAGAAGCGATTTTACAAAATTCGCCCCCAAGGGGGGGGAGGGGGGGCAAAACGTGATTTCACAAAATCCTTCATATCTCAAAGAAAAAAACAGATATCCGTAAAATTTTTGCTTTAAAATGTAGCTAATACAAATGTCTAAAAACTAATTTCTGTAATTTTTAAAATTCGGTCCCCAAGGGGGGGGGGGGGAAAACGTGATTTCACATGCGTAAAACGTGATTTCGCATAATCCTATATATCTCAAACAAAAAAATAGATATACGTGAATTTTTTGCTCTAAAATATAGCTAATGCAAATATCTAAAAACTAATTTCTGGAATTTTAGAAATTCAACCCCCAGGTGGGGCAGCAGTGGGGGCTATGGGGCAAAAACAAATAGAAATAGAGTTAGGGCGTTCAAAATTTGTACAGATAGGTTTTAGAGGCCTGCAAGTCGAATGGGGATATTTTCGATTGTGTAAAGTTATTAGGAGGGGAAGGAAGGGGGAGGGGAGAGGGGGGCAAAAAAATATTGTCAGATCGTTCAAAATTGGTACATAGAGGTGTTCGATACTTACAAATCGATTGCGGATATTTTTGAATTTGTAAAATTATTAGGAGGGGCGGGGAGGGGGTGGGGCGATAAGGGGGCTATGGGGCAAAAACAAATAGAAATACTGTTAGGCCGTTCCAAATTGTTACAGATAGGTTTTAGAGGCCTGCAAGTCGAATGCGGATATTTTAGAAAGTGTAAAGTCATTAGTAGGGCCGGGAAGGGGGCGGGGAGAGGGGGGCAAAAAAATAAAAATAGTGTTAGATCGTTCAAAATTGATATATAGAGTTTTTCGATACTTACAAATCTATTGCGGATATTTTCGAAGTTGTAAAATTATTAGGAGGGGCGGTAAAGGGGGAGGGAGCGGAGGGGCAAAAAAATAAAAATAAAGATAGACCGTTCAAAACTGGTGCATAGAGGTTTTTGATACTTACAAATCGATTGCGGATATTTTCGAATTTGTAAAATTATTAGGATAGACGGGAGGGGGGGGGGAAGGGGGAAAATAATAGAAATAAGAGTTAGAGCATTTTGGGAATTTTTTTCCGAAGGCAGTGAGAACCCGGTGCGACATTTTTCCCTATCAAATTTTGTTTCTCTCTCTTTTTTTTTCACGTGATAAAAATTAATGCAATTTTGAGAATTCAGTAATTATAGTGATTCATTTAAAAATAGAGACCAGCGAAGCGGGCATCGCCTGCTAGTAAAATATAAAATAACAGATTATTTGTTTGATATCTTGATTTGTATGTTTAAAAGTCACATGTAATATATATACAGTGTATATAGATTCAAATCTTCTACACTGTATATAGATTCAAATTTTAACTTATAAAGTCGAATGATATAATTATCATTTTAGTGCACTTTAAAAACTGTACACTGTAAAAAAGACTGTGTAATACTACACCACAGCAATTTTGAGGCAACTTACCATGTAGAGAAATACCACAGAAATGAAGAGTAATGTTACCAACTGTGCCTGTGTAACTGCTGTATAACGTGTAAGATTACACAGTTACATCTGGTAACATTTCTCTTCATAGTTGTGGTAAGTACGCTGCCTCAATATTGTTGTGTAATATAGCTTTATATATATATATTTTACAATCTACATTGGAAACATTACAATTTTCCTTTTTTTTTTTTAATAGAAAATTTGGAGTGGAAGGATGATTTTTATACCAACTATGTGAAAAATACCAGAGCCGGGAATCGAACACGGGCACCCCCGCTTGACGCGCGGATGCTCTACTACTGAGCTACCCGGTTGATAACCAGCTAGGCATTTCTCACATAATATTCATTGGCATGGTCACCGAGTCTGCAAACGCAGCTATATCATGTGACATAATTATTCGTGACACAAATGGACCACGAAATTTTAATTTAGAAAGTCTTTATTTATCAACCTTAATTAATTTAGAAATTTTGGAGTGGAAGGATGATTTTTATACCAACTATGTGAAAAATATCAGAGCCGGGAATCGAGCCCGGGCACCTCCGCTTGACGCGCGGATGCTCTACCACTGAGCTGCCCAGGGTGATAACCAACTAGGCATTTCTCACATAATATTCATTGGCATGGTCACCGAGTCTGCAAACGCAGCTATATCAAGTGACATAATTATTCGTGGCACAACTCCAATAGACCACGAAATTTTAATTTAGAAAGTCTTTATTTATCAACCTTAATTAATTTAGAAAATTTGGAGTGGAAGGATGATTTTTATACAAACTATGTGAAAAATACCAGAGCCGTTAATCGAACCCGGGCACCTCTGCTTGACGCGCGGATGCTCTACTATTGAGCTTCCACTCCAAATTTTCTAAATTAATTAAGGTTGATAAATAAAGTCTTTCTAAATTACAGTTTTCTTTTTCGTAAGGGGATCAATATAAAAAAAGTGTTATAATAAAAGTAATCAATAATAATAAATAAAAAATAAATAAACATACTTTCCTGAAACTAAAGTCACTTGCTGGGTGATCCAAAAGTCACAGAAAAAAGTCATTGACAGCAGCATTACGAGGTTTTTCCTTAAATGCAAAAAAAGGCATGGCATTATTATTATTATTATTATTATTATTAAATAACAAAAAATTTACTACGAAAATAATTTATTTTTCTCCACCAGGTTACGTTTTAAATATAAAGTCATTTTTTTTACAATGGCACAGTACATTAAACAACGCAACTAGGACTATAAACGTTCAGTTTGACGGTCGTCATACATAATATACGCAGTCAGATTTTCATAAATAGAAATGCCAGACTTTCATAAAGAATTCTCATAAAAAAAGACTAACTAACAATGCTTTATATCTTATCAATATCATGTTTTTCATTTCAGAAGGAAAAAGCAGTAATAATCAATAAATGTTTAATTTAAATATTCACTGACATCTGAAATTATATGCTGCGCGCCTAAGTCAGAATAATTAATATTCGCAGTATTGCTTTATTTCAGAAAACTTATCTCTTTAACATGTGAGAGAGAAACCAATAGATGAAAAATGTAACTATTATTCTTTTCTTTTATATATATATGTATTTATATATATATATATATATATATATATATATATATATATATATATATATATATATATAAAATGTCCCATGCACTTCTGCGTATTTCAGTAAAAACCACGTAGTGCTACGGTCAACAATTTTTGAAAATAGGATTTTAATTTTTTTCGTGACTTTCTGATCACACAGCTTGTTCGTACTGCTCAGATACAGCTTTAGAATTTTGATAAATGTTGATAGCATATATTTTATGCTAATAAATCAACTGTGATATTTTTCATATATTTTTCTGTATTCAAAAATTGTTTACGATAATTATTTTCTGGAAGAGTCAAAGTGAATAATTCTCAGTTTATGTAGTATTGGCTGGCTGGTTGGTTAGTGACTTTTAATGGCGCAAGGTCCATAACAGGACATTCTGCGTCAAACCGATTATTATGTAGTAATTAACTTGCACCCATTTTAAATATTACTATTCTTATAGAAGTCATTTTGCTTTATTTAAAGAATGAAATTCTTATTTTCACTGTGTTTGTGTTTGCGGAAATGTTTATCTTTATTAAAGTCCTTCTTTATCACTGTTAGATTTATGCGAATAAAGCCTATCTACTTGTTTTAAAATTTGCTGTTACTTTTTAAACTACTTTAGTTGAGTAGGTGTTTTAAAAACATTATGAAACGAAATAGTCTTTATTTTTTATTATATTATATTATATTATATTATATTTATTTATTTATTTTTATTTTTATTTATTTTTTTACATTAAGTATTATTTTTCATTTAAGTTTTTTGTTTTCTAACGATTTAAGATTTTTTTTTTTTTTTTCGAACGAATTCTTTTAATAATAGTAGTAATTTCAATTCAGTGTTCTAAACTATTTATATTTATATTTTGCAGCTACTGTTTTCATTTACACATTATATTTATATAATACTTTTATTATTTTTTTTTTTTTAGATTTCATTCGCCGACGGTTTTAAAACATTCATTTATTTAAGTACAATTCTGTTTTTCAATTGATAAAATGTATAAATTTTAAATTATTAATAACTTTTTCTTTAAAAAAATCGCAGATGACTTTCAATTCATACTTCACTAGAAAAAAAAAAATTCAATTATATTTGCAGCTTACTATTGGGATAAATACAAACAATAAATTTTTATTAAAATTTATCGATTTATTTTATTAATTGTAATTCATATTTATTTAATTGTATATATATATATATATATATATATTATTAATTCTACAATTCTTTGTTTTAATCTGAATTCCTCCTTCATTTCCTATGGCATTTACTGGAATACAAGAACGGGTACAAAAACTATTATTAAATAAAAACATATAATGCTATAAATATCATCGAGCATAAGAAATAGTTTTGGAAATTTTGTATATCTAGATTTTAAAAAACAATCTTTAGAAATGCTTGGTAATTTCTGAAACTTCTATATGGTCATTTCAAAAGGAAACAATTCCTATACTTTTTATTTTAAAGGTGATTCTCATTTACGATTTCCAGAAGATATTAGGAAGTTTTTCATGTTGAAAAATATAATTTACAAACACATTAGAGAATGAAAATTTACTTTGTGATTCCGAGTTCTTAAAAAGTTTTCGGAAAATTTTTGTACCTTTTATATAAGAAAATACAGAGCAGAAAATGTTTTAAATTGACTTTCAAAAGAACTTTTCTACAGAATATTTCAAATGATATTTCTTTTTCTTTTTTAAATAGCTTTTTATCTTGCGTTGAGCTTATGTTTACAAATTTTTCTGCTAGATTCGCAACTTTTCTGTAAGTTGTTATATACTTTTGCTTTTTTTTTTTTTTTTTTTACTTTTCAGCGATTGCCAGGTAATTGAAAGGTAATTATCCTATAATTCACTATAAATTTTATTTTTTATAAGATTAGTTATATTAAATAAAATTTCGTATTCTTAAATACTGAAACTGAATAGTAGAAATAGCTTACATCGAATTATCGTATTTTTCATTAAATATGGTATTTTCTCTTCTTTAAATGTAAAACTAGTAGGATAATCTCTTTTTAAAGCATTTTTACTTTAAAAATATTAATAGTAGGTATATGTGTTTGAACCTATTTTGGATTTTACCGAAGTATGTTTGGAAATAGGCGAAGTAGATAAAAAAGAGTTAGTGAAAATGTTTTAAATTGTTTTCTTATTGAATCTATATCATTTTATAAAACACTTTATTCAAAGTATTCACCTTTAGCTTCCAGAGAATTCAACCAGCAGTTACACTGTTTATTGGAAACTTTCTGAATCACTCCTTAGTGACCTTATAATTTGCATCTTTCGATGTAGTTTAGTGACCTTATAATTTGCATCTTTCGATGTAGTTATCAGTTTATCCGCATATACAAACTTATGACTTGTAATGTAAATATTCATTCGGAGAAATTTGTAAAAATCACAAAGGCCCAAATCTGGTGAATATGGGGATGTAGGAGAACTGTGATGCAGCGCTTACTCTAGAATACTGGAGAAGAAAGCAGTGATCGGTGTGCCAGTTCCTTTTTTATATTGCAGCACCCAATTTTACACAGCCAAAATATCAGATCTTTTTCATATGTCTGCTTTACGTTATCGCCGAAAAAGTTTGATGCAATTCTTCCCGTTCAAGGCTCTTTAGTTTTGGTTCTTCGTTAAATGAAAGGCATATTCTCAGTACCAAATATTACTTCTACGATGCTACGAACAACAAGTCTAAACATATATTTGCTTATATAAAACAATATATATATATATATATATATATATTAAACCTATAATACATTTTTGCCAACCTATTAAAAAATATATTTTATCATACACTCTAAAATCACCACTGAAATCTTACACTACCTTTTTAAACATAGAAGAATGTATATACATTATAAGAACCGAAAGCTACGGATAACACGGTCAAAATCAAACAGATCAGAAATAACACAGCAAATAAAGATTCATTCAAAGTAATTTAGAAAACAGAAGAAGTGTTTTGAAATTTATCCGCTCTGATAACATTTTTCTAAAGAAAAAAAAATAGTAAGCGGGTAGAAAAGGAAAATAAAATGTTTTTGATAATAGTAATGTATTATATAATCTAAAACATAGCAATTAACTTGCCCGGTATCTCAAGAAAAAAAAAAAAGATCTAAACAAAAATAATTTCCCAAAATGTACGTACTCTTTTTAATGTCTTTAACTTGTCACTGAAATTTAAATGTATTTATTTTTATATGTATAATCGTATACTATTAAGTGAGCAATATTTGTATATATATTTCACTGTTCTCGAAAACGGTAGCTCCGACAGTCACGTGATTTAACACAAAGGTGCCCCCCGAAAGGTCATTGTGCACATCGAAGTCAGATTTTCGAATTTTTTATTAGTTTTTTCTTAATTAATTAAAATGTGAAAATAATAACCTTCTAGCCATTTAAAATTTATCCATAATTTAATTGTTGCCATTTTTTTTTCGACAGAATAAAAATAATAATAATAATAAAAAAAAAAAAAAAAAGAAAAAAAAAAACGTACATTTATTTAAAATGAGGAAAATAAATCAGAAATATTAGAAAATAAATTAGAAATGTCAGTCCTATCGTTACAAATTAGATACCAAATGAAAGGGTAATTTTTTGTGAATCTGATGCATTAAACAGCTTATCAATCGGACAATTAGATTTTTTTAAAAACTAAAGTATGAATTTTAGGTGGCAACAGCAGAAGATTGTAAGGAAACCGTTAGGAGAAAAAAAAAATTCTGCTTCACATTAAGTCACATGTTTTTGAAGTGGGATTAAAAATTGCAGTTTTCAAATTCTTTTAAATTTTCTCTCACGAACACAAAAATATGATATACAGCCTGTACCCCACAAGACCAACTTGCATTTCAAATTTCACCAATTTTTTTGGTTAATAAAAAAAAAGTTACATCTTTTTTTTTTTTTTTTTTTTTTTTTTTTTTTTCAAATTAAGTTTTATTCTAACTTCGAAAAGATTTATGTGATCATATATATAATAATATATATACGTCTATCATCCCCATATTATCGTGCAAAGATTTTTGATGTCGAAAAAAAAGCTTTGGAATCACCTATTAAGTGGTATTGAAAAAAAAAAAAAAAAAAAAAAAAAAAGGAAAAGAAGAAAAATGAATTTGAAACTATATCTGGAGTTTTTCATTCACCTTTAGAAAATAAATTATTCATGAATTTTATTTGCTAAAATATTCGTGTGTACTCCCGTGTGCATTCACTCGGGGAAATACTGCCATATTTTGGTAAAATCGCCGTCTTTTCCCGAGTGAAAAGGAATCACCTTTTTCTCCCCAATGATCAATCTATATATTATTACTATATCTATGTATGTGATACGATACTTAGTTGATAAAGGCTAATTGTGTTATGCACTTATATATTTTACAGCAAAATCTTTCATAAAATCTGAGCATTAACTTCCTAAATTTTCAAGGTCTCCGTCTCTTCTTGCATTTTTATTTTATTTTTATTTTATTTATTTATTCAGTATTTGAGCAATTTACTTTAGACAATAGTATTCCTTTTGCAATTTGCTGTGATGGGATTGGGATTTCGCTTGCAAAATTTTTCATAAACATTTGAAATATAGTTAGAATTACGTATGCGTACAATTTGCTTTTGCTCCTCAAAAGTTTTTTATTGGTGTTTCCAAGTATTTAAAAAACAAATGTACTATTTAGCTTAATTATAGCCTTGTACTTGCCGTTTTCGAATAACTATTCGAATAATATAATATCGTCCATGAAGGGCAGTAAATTTATTGTGAACGTAGACACAGTTGCGGCAATTTAAACGTTTAAACTTTTATTCGATTAGAATTTTATTTATTTCGGAACAACACTCTCTTCCAATTTTTTTTAGACAATAAAGAGCAATATTTGATTTTCATACAAAATCTGGATTATTTTTATGAATAAGGCCTTGAGTTTGACACATATAGATTTTATTGTGTCCATTAATACTTAAGTAAGCATCTTTTACCTCGAGTTGAATATACAACAAATCAGCGCAATAAAAAATAATCTAACATTTAAAATATTTTAATTAAATTAAAAAAATTCTTCATAATTTTCCCTTTTAATCTCTAGAAATTCGAGCATTGTCATACGTTCCTTGTACCTAATAAAGCGATTTTTTTTTTCAATTTTTACAGTATAGACCCAATGGTTGTTAACTATTGTAGCCTTCGCAGGTTTCAGTATTAAAGTCCAAACGTTACTTTTTTCATAGTATGTATCTCATATCTCATAGTATGCATCTATGCTTTAAAACATTTCCTATTCTGAGAAGAATTATAAACTTCATTGAAGTTTGAAGGTATGTGAATGTCGACATAGTTAGACACTATGGTATCAAATTCAGACTCGTCGTCGCTGTTTGTTGTGGGA
This sequence comes from Salticus scenicus, assembly GCA_963930645.1. Taxonomy (NCBI): domain Eukaryota; kingdom Metazoa; phylum Arthropoda; class Arachnida; order Araneae; family Salticidae; genus Salticus; species Salticus scenicus. The sequence goes on from OZ005655.1 coordinate 134,776,267, forward strand.
ATTTTAAGAAGACTTGAATTTAAATATACATTTTGATGTAAAAGTCAAAATCTTTTTTTTTTTTTTATGTATGTTGATTTGTTCGCAAGAAGAGTTATTTTCTACCCAAGATTTTAGTCTGCTTTTCGAGCCGACTATACAATAATAGAAATCATGCCTTTATTTTCTATTCGTTTTACTGCTAATCGTTTCCATTATGCCACATGTCCTCGGAACATGTAGCTAAAAAAAATAATGTCTTCCATAATTATAAAGGAAGATCAAAATACTACTTAAATTAAGAGTTATATAATCCGTTTAAGAGAGTAAAATAATTTTAAAGTGTAAGCAAATATAATACTAAACCTATATGTAACAAAATAATTCATTAATTTCAGATTAACTGCGAAATCTCACTTTTTAACCCTTTATGCTCTGAATCTATATACTTCGAAATGTTTAAAAAATAATAAAAAAAATGTATATATACATTGATATTTAAACAATTTAAAAATATATTTAGTAGCATAACTACAAGCTCTTTCTGTTCATGAAAATGTAACATTTCATGCTTCCAATTCAAAAGAACATAGCTGCTCCCTCCTTCAAAGAAGTATGTCAGCGCTACTGCTACCCTAATGGTACAAATAAAGAAATGAACAAACTTTTTAATTGGTCGCAAAAAGACAGGCACCATATGATATCATAAATCCATAAGTAAAACTTCAAAAATTTATGTAGTTCCTTATAGTGTGTCTTTGCACATTTTTTACCAAATTAATTTATAAATTTTAAGTTAGTACATTTAATATTATGGACCAGAACTTATATCAGTTAAATAAGGACAAGTGCTGATTTTTGTATTAAACCAATGCATGAAATTCACTATGAGATACCAGCATTGAAATAGAATATATTGTTTCGTTTTTATTTTAAAATTTAAATAAAATAACGTATTCAAAGAAGCCTAGTGGAGATTTATTATTATCAAAAAAGTTTATTTTTTCTTGTGGATCTTAAAAAAAAAAAAAAAAAAAAAAAAAAAAAAAAAAAAAAATGTCGTAAATTAAAACATTTTATTCCCAGAACAAACCGATCCATTTCAGAAAAAGCATCTAATTGCCTAAAAACATAGCGTTGCTGGATTTTTTTCACAGCACTTTGTTATTAAAATATACATTATTGAGATTAGCTTTATTACTTTACCGTTAAAATAGGATTAATAATTATTCACAATTTTAATAATACTCATAACATATACAATAATTTTTTATAATAAAAATAATTTGTAACGTGTTATGAAACATCGAAACAAGTTTTAATTTAATTTTATTATTATTCCAACATAAATATTTTTGCTTAAAAAATATTTCTAGCTTTAAAAACCACTAACAAATGATTGATTTACGCATATTTTCTACACATTTTTCTAGGTTGCAACTTCTCCAAGAATATTTATAATATTTCAATAACTTGTATTTACGCTATTATGCTTTGAAACTTACTGCGTTAATAAAAGAAGTAAGACTAAGAAATAACAGCTCTTGCTGTCTTATATCTAATTTAATAAAATATTATGACGCAATAAATTAAGTTTATAGATTCCGAAAAGCCCTTCTGTTCATTTATTGCAGCAGGCTGTAATCAATGAGAAAGTTTTGCTATAAAATTTGTGTATTAATAATATTAAAGAAGTATTAAGTAAGTACGTTCAACTGGAAAAAAAAGATATTAAAATTACATTAGAAATTTTAGCTTTGTACATAAAAATATGCAAAAAAATATTTTTATATATTTTTTATATTTTTGCGTATTAATAATCGCTATAAAAGTAGATAATACAAATCGAAAATTTTATATTTTACATGTTTTAAAAATTATCTTCAAAATTGAGTGATGCAATATTTTGAATTTTAAGGCATGTAAAGAAAATGTTATTCTTAATATACTGCAATGAAGGTTTTGTCCAGGAGGTAAAAAACGGACTATGAACAAATTAAACAAAAATGTTTTAGATGAACCTGTAAAAAAAGTTTGTAGCTGATGCATATGATTAAAATTACTTTTCTTTTATTTATCTGTTTTCATTTGTAAGAGAACATAATGCAAATTCATAGAAATATAATAATGTCTTAATAAATCGACAATTTATTATAAATAAAACTAATTATTTATAAATTATGTAAGACAATGCCATTTTTTGGAACTTTAAACACTACATTAGACTCAAAAACTTCAATCATAATGTAAAAAATAATAAAGAAATAATGAAATAGAAATATAAAAATATATGTCACTGAGTAGTATTTAAATAAATCAAAACAGAAGCAAATATGTAAGGCATTTTATTTAAATTTGTATTTAAGTCTATTAAAAGTAATATGGTATGCGTTAATTATTACTAAAAATTTTAATAAAAGCAGCTAAGTATTCGCTTCTTTTTGAAAGCAACTGAATTTAAGCTCATTCCAGCGCATATATATTTCCTATTTTTTAAAGTATTTGACTGAGTATATTTTATAACTTTTAAAACTTCTGGTTAATATATTCTATAAATGGAATTATGTTAATGTATGTACATGACTAAACGATGGTAAAAATTATCATATTTAATGATATGCTATATATTTTTATTTTCAAACTGCATGATGCTCTGTGCAATGCAGCATGCGAAATTGTCAATAAAGGGCATTACGTAGAATTAAAAAAACCCCTTAAGTTATAAACAAAATACGTTTGTTTTAAAATATTTTCGATTTAGTTATATCTCTATGAACATATATATATATTCTATTTCCATGCAAATGAATATGGCTAATTTGAAAGAGCATTGTAATCATGTTTTACATGTTGGTCCTAAATTTTATTTTTAGTTTAAAAAAAAAGTCAGTTCTCTTTCCTTAAGCACAAATCTTCCATAAAAAAGAACGAAAAATCATGGAGTACGCATTAATTAGTAACACTTTCCATCTGTACGCACATACTCTATCGTATGTTTCTCAGTATTCTTTGCTTACGTTATCATACAACAGACAGGCAGAAGGACTGAGAAGTATACAGATAGACTAATTAAATTTAAAATATTTCTTAGATATTTTTAAAGTGTTAAGAACGCTTAACGCAAAAGAAAATGCAGCCGTTAGATTATAATTGCGGCCTTAATATATTTGAATATTTCATTCATAGAAATAGATCTCATAGAACGCAGTGCTTTAGAATACTTTCGAGTATCCCTGTACACAAACAAATTAGAAATTTACTCTCTTTTACATAGATAACATCCAATATTGAACTTGAATAAAATATTGCAATTTCATTACGGTTTCTGTGAAGTAAAGGTATTAAAAAAAGGTTTATAAAAAAAATCTCTCATAGGAAACAATGCTTTGGAATACTTGTGGGTGTCCCTGTACACAAACCAGTACAGGTATTCAACCCATTTTCAATATGAAATATCCGATAGTGAACTTGAATAAAATATATCAGTTTTAAGAAATTATATAAATATTTGCGGGAGTTAGAGCTTATAGAGACAGAGAAAGATACAGGCAGACAGATGGTCGAACAGACAGACAGATACACAAACTGAAATCATTTTTACACTTCAGAATTTTTAGAAAGTGCTAAAAGCTTTTAATGTAAACAAAAGTGCAATTCCAGCAAATTTTTATTAATTGCTCTTAATGTAACTGAATATTTTTGTGTGACCCTGTAAATCTAATGCTATCTATACTACGCATTATACGCATATATACGCATACTATACTATATAATGCTAACTATACAATGCATTCTTTTGCGCATATAAATAACATATTTCAATTTCATTTTACTTGGAGCAAAGTAATGTTATTAACATTGGTTTATCGAAATACCTCTCATAGAAAGCAACGCTTTGGAATACTTTTGATTGTTTCTGTACACAAACAGCTGTGGTAATTACCCCATTCTATGCAGAAAACTTCCGATAGTGAATGTGAATAATATAATTTCATTACGATTTGTTACAGTAAAGATACTAAAATATGGTTTATAGAAATACCTCTCATAGAACACAATGCTTTGGAATACTTTCGGGTGTCCCTGTATACCAACCAGTAGATGTATACACTCCATTCTTAATAGGAAACATCCGATAATGAACTTGAATAACATATATCAGTTTTATAAAATTACATAAATATTTACGGGAGTTAGAGCGCGGGCAGACAGACAGACAGACAAACTGAAGTCATTAACTCTTTTCAACATTGTTGGAAACTTCTAAAAAAAGGAAGTTTAGGATGCTTCTTATAACCCTAAAATTTGGCTTAAAATGCATTCGATTGTGATACATTACAATATATTTCATTGAAAATTTTAAACTGATGCAATTGTCCGAATTTCAAAATGTCTAAACATAAAATTTCTGAACCTCTAATTGTCTAAATTGTGAAATGAGTCAATTTGAGAAGTTTAAACATTATTTATACATTTGTATTGGTTTATTTTTACAAACACAGTTAAGGCGAAAAAGAAAAAGAAAAAACAGACATATGAGCTGTCTGAAATTTTGCATACTAACGAATTTAAAATACATTTGTAATTTAATCCTTTTCAGGCACATTTTTGCGTAAATTTTAGATTTTACTATAAAGAGCGTTAGCTATGATTAACCTCATAGAATATCTTAGTAGTGTGTTCTTGCTAAAAAAGGAAATTAACTATAATCTAAAATACTGATTAATTCCACAGAATTTCATTTGGGGTATATCGTTATTCTTTCCTAATGTTTACAATTAGCCTATTTACAATAAACATATACATTATTATAAAGTAAAGCTAGTACAGATTGCGTGGCAGGAGAGATGTAGCAAATAGGCGTGCAGGAATAGAGTGGGTACTCTGAGACTTCAGGTAAAAGTACAACATGAACAGTGGAATGCCAACGTTAATGTGCATGTTGATTGCTTCAAGCGTCGACGATAAATCGTGGTTACTTTGTCTCGTTTTAAAAAATAATTGCTTGAATTTTCCTAGGAATTTCTATAGAATTATAATATAACAAACTACTTTAAATTAAACAATTTCTCAAGTAATAGTATATATTTATGGAACTCTTGATAGGTGGTTGTGCGAAAGCTGCACCATTTACAACAATAAGTGCAACGATTAGGTGAACAAACAGGAAACCCACAAACAGAAAAGGAACCGTATTAAATATATGTTAAACGTGCTATCTATTAACTAAATATTATTTTTTATTATCATTTTTTTTTTTCTGATTCTTTAAAAAAATTCTGTAAATAAAAATTTTTAAGTCTTTTTTTTTTTTTTTTTTTTTTTTTTTTAATTAAACAGAAATATCACCTCCTAAAACGTTTTTTTTCTACAAAACCTTACAACAATATCATTTAATTGCAATTGTTATTGTTAACAATTTAAATGTAGTTATTATGCGCAATCTCTCCTATATTATAAAGGAAGAATGTGCAAAATTGCTCTCTTAATTTTATTACAACTATTGCTTTGATTTATAAGACAAAAAACATAATGGTAATGGAAATGCATAGAATACGAATAAATTCCAAATTATTCGACAATAGTTTAGCAAAAAATTAAAAAATTAATATTTGGAATTTTTATATCAGTTTTCATTTTTCTTTTTCTTTTTCTTTTTTTTTTTTTTTTTTTTTTGTGTGTGTGCACAAACTCTCCTAGCTTTACCTTGATAGTTACGAAATATGTTTTCAGATGAATCAAATTGCTAAATCGTAAATAAATTCAAACTCTTCTATAGTGAGAAACATTTAGTTTTATAATGGTATATTTATTACATTTTTAATATATGTCCAGATTAGTAATCGTAATTTCATAGGACTTAATGATTTTAAAATAAGTATGTTCAGATTTTCAATGTTGAAAATTATATATATTGTTCGTTTTAAAGACCAAAACGTAACTATATTTGCAAAATATACTTGAACGAAAAACTAAAAGTTTTATTTTAAATAATAGGTATACATTGTACCACGTTTTGTTGGAATACATTTGGATTTAGGTAAATGCATTCATGTAGATTGTGTGCATATTCAAGCAATTCCCCGCGTGCATAATAATTACAACAGAATGGTCCTTTCCTCAAAATGTTGCAATTAATTTGTGCATCATTACATTAATGAAAACAATGTTTATTATTATAATTATAATTATAATAATAATAATAATTATTATTATTATTATTATTTTATACTTCACTGATATTTATAAAAAAAAAATATATATAGTTAATTTTTTTTTATAATAATTAATAATAATTTAAATGCTCAAATTAAATAATACTCAAATAAATAATACTCAAAATAATTACTCAAATAAATAATACTCAAATACTCAATACTCAAAACAAAAAAAAAAAAAAAAAAAAAGAAGCTTATTTTATCTTTTCTTAAGGAATATATATATATATACGTATATAGACTATCTATAAACAACATTTTTTTTTTTTTTCAAATTAATTTTTTTTTTCTATTTCGAAATTTTATAATTTCAATTTTTTTTTTTTTTTTTTTTTTTTTTTTTAGATTTTTATATTATTTCTAAATGCAGTTTCTATTTCCAGAAAATCTATCATAATAAAAAAAAAAAGAAGAAGAAAAAAAAAAAGAAAAAAATAGTACATCTTAAAAAAAACAACAAATCACAAGGATATAATTTAACACAATAAACTTGCTTGTCCTTTGATAAATAAATAAATACCTCCAAGAGAATCGTCTTATTCAATTTAGTAAGAAGAAGAAAAATCAGATGAGATGTAATTTTTTCGTATGTGATTCAAATAAATGTAATAATAATAATAATAATAATAATAATAATAATAATAATAATAATAAACATAATCAGCTTTTAGCAAACGATGTATAAATTTCCTTTTTACTTTGTATTGAGGTCTTGTTTTGTTTTAATAACAGCTGAAATGTATGTTGAATTCAGAAACTTACAATACTCAGAAACTTAGAGAAGCGTAATTAAGATTTTTTTTATTTAATTGAGAAAGTATGATTGACATAAAGATATTAAAATGAACTCTAAACTAGCTTTTTAAAAAATGGAGTTCTGGCACATATTTTATGATAATTAGAAGAATTTATTTCATATTTCATTTTTCTTTGTTTCTTTTTAAGAAAGGAAATTGGTCTTAAGCAGAATATTCAAAAGTCAATATAGCATTGGTCAGGAAAAACATTACTGAATTATATTTATTAACTACATTACAATTATTAATGCAATTTTCAATAATAATATTAATAATAATAGTAATCACTATATTTAAACCACTTTTTAAATACACTACCTTCCCATAAATGACCTGATACTTTTAATTTTTGACGTTTTGTGAAATACCTCAAAAAATACTAAATGAATCATCATCAAACTTCAGAAATTTAAAAACATATTAACCTCATATATTTCAGTTTAAATTTGCTCCGAAACCAAAAGAGGAAGCTGTAAAGAATCAAATAAAAATGAATGTTTGGAATCATCTTGTGAAATGTAATGCTTAAAATACGATCTGTTTTTAGTATACGATTATGAAGTTCCTTCTCATTATCTATATAAGTAGTTTTGAAACTACCACATACATTAACTCGTTAACGCCGGAATTAATTTTGCAAAATATTATTAGCTGATTATTACTTCTAAATTAATATAGACAAATGATAGTAAAATATATTAACTTAAACAATTCTTCTGATAGTTTTAAATTTAAAGCCCGTCCTCTTTTATTGACGTTTAGTGTTCTAGCGAGAAAATTTCGAGGTAGAAAAACTTTGCGATAACACATTAATTTCCTATTATAAATTGAGAAAGATCTCGAAAATAAAGTATTATAATATATATTTGTATTCAACTTGATTTAAGTTTGTATACCTGCGCAAAAATCAAATATATGTGCAACAAATGAAAAATTATAAAATGACTATTCAAATTATGAAATAATAATGAAAAGTAGGCACACAAAACTTTCAGGAATCCTTTAGAAGGACGCTACAAACTGTCACTAAAAAGCAGAAATCATTCCAAGAAACCACAAAAAATATACGTGGAATTTTTTAAGCTGTCCTCAAGTGAGAACACTGGGCGTTAACAGGTTAATGCAGTAATAACTTTTTCTTTACAAAATTGAAAAACAAAAGTCACTTTTTCAATCACGCAAGGTTTTATTCCCAGCGAAAAGTGATTTTCAGGAAACTTGACATGCTAATCTAGGCACAGCAAACTGTGATAAGGATACAAAAGTAATGAATTTCTAATGAAATATATGCATTTTTACTGAATAAATTTTTAACTGCGCATACACTGCGCATACCAAAACTATTATATGAAAACTTCAAACAAGTATCGCATAAATGTATAAAAAATGTTCGCAATAGAAAGAACTGCTATTCAGTTCATAAATAAATAAATAAATAAATAAAAATAAAATAAAAGTTAACTATAATATTTTATACTCACATTTTTATTTTGTTCAGTCTATGGTAATACAATATTCGTTGATTGTAAATGAATTTTGATCAAACTCCTTAATATTTTTCCTTATTTTGAGAAGAACTGAATTTCAGTCCATCCGATCGTATTTGCATTTACAACTTTTTGTATTTACACGATATTTGTTTGTTATATTATGAAAAGAAAAAAAAAAATACCTAAAGCTTGGGCCTGCGCAGCTAAAAGTTATTTATTAAAAATGCTCATTTTTAACCAAATATTTAATATTTTCTATCCTAATTCCAGTAACCTGTATCTAATGCAGTATGTTACTTGCAGATTTCCTGAAAATGGCTTCGCACTGGTTTTAATACCTTGCGTGTTATAATTAAAATCATTGCAATTTTTAGAAGAAACTTTTATATGTCCATGAATAAATGTGGTAGCCTCATAAATTTTTTTATAGATAAGAAGAAAGAAACTTATAATCAAATTGAGGTTTCTCGAAAAAAAATGAGTTTCGAAAAAAACTGAGTGAGAATTTCTCACTCTTACTTAAAAGCAAAGTGAGATTTCTGAAAATTAAATGAGATTCCCAAATAATCTTATTTATAATAATAGTAGTTGGTCTTTTACATAGATACGGGGAATTCATAACTGGAATTAATGCGTTTTTTCTTTTTAAATAACTTTTGAATTTTGTGTGGTTTCGGGAGCGGTACACATCAGAGATAACTAGAACACCTAATTCCTACTCATCTGAGCACATTTTTCTTCCAGGACAGATTTAAAAATGTGTTTATGAAGTGTTAGGTGCATTCACATATTTAGAATATCAGAAGTTTTTCATTGATATATTCAATTCAGTTAGCTGTATTCCATTGAATGGGTGGGAGGGGGAGACTAAGAAGTTACATATACTAAATAATCAGAGAGATTAGAGCCCGATTTGTTTATTACATGTTTTTTTTTCTATCGTAGGGCATACGTAATTCTAAAAAGAAGCGATGAAAACTCTTTTTAGTACTTTTTCTTAAATCAATTTCTGAAAGATGAAAAAGTGCGCGAATTTCTCGCAATATTAAAAATTTTAACGAAGAAAAAAAAAAAAAAAAAAAAAAATATGCGACATTTCTCCGATCTCGCTCTCTAATGGGAACCCTGACACGCTGCAACCAGATCGAAATTCACTCATTAATTTTAACCGGGTATTCAGAAAAAAAATCGTTTTTTTTTTTTTTTTTTTTTTTTTTTTAGTGATTTAACGGTACCCCTTTTGCTTTTGGGAGAAAACTTTCACTGAAATGTATGAAGTATAACACGTTCTTTACACTTCTGGAGATTTATAATGTTTTTTTCTGAACATTTTTAGTTATTTGAGAAAATGTCTAAAATCGAAAGTGTCCGGTCGTCATTCATGGAGAGGTCGTGTAAAAACTGAAAATTCCTATTAAAATAGCTCAAAATCTCGCTGCGGTTTCCCCTACTTTCTGCTTCGTCTTCGTAACCTACGCTAGATCAGGTCTGTGTCCCCACTGCTTACCTTTACACCTTAACTAGACATTTCAATTTAGGAGATAAATGAATAATAAATGATCCAAGATACACGTTTTCCGGAGAGACTTTTTTTGTACAGATTATCATCTTGACTGTATGACGACAGTTAACAGCACCAGGCAATCTCCCCAAAATTCAAAATTGGGACTTCGGGGTGCTCTAATAAGAGATGATAAATCAGTAAAATTAATTTCTATATTATTTATGCAGTAAAATGTTCTTTCATTTCATTCCTTTTCCTTTCTATATATTTATTTATTTATTTATTTATAAAAGACTTTTTTAAATTATCGGAAAATTACATATAAATAAGATATTGAATCTATACATTGGAAAACAATAAATTTAGTAATTGTATTTTTTTTCTAAATTTAATACAGATTAAATTTAGTATTAAAGTATAAATCGAAATTCTTCAGAATTTCTCTATACATTTTATGCATGACAAATAGAACATATTAAAAAATGCAATATATCCTTGCAAATGAAAATAGAGGAAAAACGAAAAAAAATAATAATTTTACATTGAAAAATAGTTATTATTTTAAAACGTCTATATGCAAATATTTATTACTGATTCTTAAAGATAAAAAAAAACTTCTTACTTTTATATCGAATCTTAACAACTGTCGCAGCTGTTTCCATAGCTCTCTTGTAAAATGGAAAATTATTAATAATCATTAATTTATGTTACTCTTATTTCAACGAACACAACAATTTTTACTTTTAGATAAATAATGATAATAAATGTGTTAAACTTTCAATTTCCATTTTTAGATAAATTATAATTTTATAACTAAACATAATATGAGCTTATAATTATTATTTTTTATAACTAACTACGAATTTTATAACTATATATAGATAAACGTTTACATAAATAATGATGTTAAACATGTTATTATAAAAAGAAGCTTTTAAACTCCCCTTTTTCTCTTTTAGATAAATTATTAATTGCACATGTTATTGAAAGTGGAAGTTTCTAAATTTTATTTTATGACACCAGTTAATGTTATATATTAGTAATAATATAAATTAAAAACTATTACATGGATATTATTAAATAACTCATTCATATCCATTTTTTACACCAAAACTAAACTGAATAGTACTTTAGAAATAAACACATCTAAACTTTTTTTTATAGTGTGAAAATTCGATTCGTGTATACACTTAAAATTGATGTTTTATCTTTTTAAAACTAAAAACTATCTTCATGACTGGCAAAATTAAATTATGCATGATTCATTTAAGTAAAAAATTGCTTATAATACGATTATAAATTTTGTTAATTTCTGATAGTTAGAAACTGCTTTGTTTTGAATTTTTGTTAGGGTTCATATTACACATTAATTAATTAATTATCTTTTCTTCTTCTGTTTTATTTGACTGTAAAATACATCGGTAATAACTTGTAGAAAAGAATTAAAATCTTCTATTTTATTTTATTACTGTATTCAGAATACGTTAAAGATTTAAATAAATGACGATACGTTACATTAATATCTTTTTTTGAAACAAAATAACGTTTTAATTTCGTAAAATGTAAATTTTAAAGTACAATTATTTAATTTTATAATATACAAGAAAATATTTGTTTTCAGTCAAATTTCTTTATATACCCTTTCATAATCAGCATACTGAAATGTATAAAAATCTTAAAATCTTAATAGATTGATCCCAATATTTATTGAAAAAATCAAATGTTCATTAATAATGTTAATTACTTCAAAAAGAATTAACATTTTTTTAAATCAGCATTAGGGGTATTCGGGGATTTATGTAAAACATATGCGTTAAATTGAATAATTTATATCGTGAGTTAAGTTATTTGAGAGTTAATGATCATGAATAACAGTGAAGGGTGTTTACAAAATCATAGAATTTTATATGATTCTTTACAAAACGGTATATTGAAAACATTTCATCAATCACTTAAAATGTATATAATTAAGATTTGGTAATCGAATAAACACTCACACAAACAAACATATCAAAACACACAAATTTTACAAATTTTTGTTGCATGAAAAAAAAAAAAAAAATGTTTGTAACATCATCATAAATATACTAACAACTTTCGGAAGGAAGGCGAGGAATACTTTTAATTCAAAGCTTACAAATAGTCTAGCCAGGAATAATATTTATGATCGATCATATAAAGCACTGATCATATAAAGCACACATTCTGATTGGCATATTTAGCTCGAAATCGATCTTATACTTCTGCTTTCCATTTTAAGACTTTGATGGGGTAAACACAGCGCATAAAATCGAACGAATTTTTTGGATTGCAATATAAAATGCAATACTAGAATTCACCGAGATTGCTGTATTTTTTTTATTTATTTATTTATTATTATTTTTTTTTAATGGAATATGCTTTAATACAACTTTGTTGGGTTTTTTTTATCTTTTCTCTCTATTCAAATCTGTTAGAACCTTGACTGCATGGATAAAATGTACTTTGAACAAACTATTTCAATTGAAATTAGTCCCGGATAGGTCAGTTGGAGAACAACGGCAAATTAAATTGTAATTGATATCTGGCCAATTAATTTTTCAGTTTGAATAGAAATTCTTCAAATTATAACCAGAAACATGTTCTCATGAATCAAGCTGAAATAAAAGTATTTATGTTACTATATGATTATATCATGACATATCTATCTTAAATTGCATATTTAGGAATTTTTTAGGAAATGAAAATAAAGGATAATAATAATAATAATAATAATAATAATAATAATAATAATAATAATAATAAAATTTAATTTATTATTTATGTTTGTATGTTATAAATTCATAAAAACAAAACAGTACTTTAATTAAGAGATATTTCAGAAAAAATAATTTACATAGAAATTGTACTGGGAATGGACTTATTTCATACGGTTTATCTATGCTCTATATTAGGCGAGACGTAGCAAACCCTCGACGATAGCTTCATTGCCCCGAGTACAATCTCTTCCCGAGCCTCGACTACTTTTTCTTGTCAAATTTCACCTTATATTACTCCCAGTGTTAACTTTTCTTTCTTTATTTATTTTTATTTATTTATTTTATTTTACTTTATTTTATTTACACACGTGATTGTGAGTTTTTTTTTTTTTTTTTTTTTTTTTTTTTTTTTTTGTTATCCAATGCTTTTCTATAGATTTATAGCCTTTCTCCCCGTTTTTTATAGTCTAACTTGCGGTGGCTCTCGCCCACACGCCGCTACTACCACCGCAATTGTCCTTAATCTGACATAAACGCTTATTTAATATTTTCAGGTTTGTGAAGTGGTAATTGCATCCTTCAGAATTACCACTTGTGTCAAACCATAAATTATAACAAAATTATCTTTATGAGCTGTTTGACGTTCATTGACTTTGTAATGAAACGAGAAATTTAACCCTTTTTTTATGCATCATTTTTTCTGTATCTCTGGAGCAGCAGCGCTACAACGAAATATCACAAACCATGTGTTAGATGGAACCAAATGCAGCAGTTACTTTAAATTTATTAAAAGGCACGAATGTGCAGTCGCTGCTTTAATGATGCGCTTTAGTCAAGCCATTTCACATAATGGAAAGATACTTATTACCCATAAATTACTATAGCGAGTATATTATTTATTTATTTATTTATTTTATTTTTTAAGTATACTTCTTACGTCCGTGTTTAGATCTGTTGCATGTAAGTAGCAATATGATCATACCATACCCAGTTATTAATATAATACGCTCGAGAAGACTTCCCCAAATGATGCACAACATCAATATCTAAACTATCATATTACGATATTATGAAATGCGATTGCGCTAATGTGCTATACAAAATTCTCATTAAAAACATATAATACACAGATTGTAAATATTTGTATCTATATTTCTGATATGTATTTTTGTTATTTAATTTTTCTTACAAAATTATTTCTAAGAGATTGCCTTCTTTTGAAATTTGAATGGTGTAAGTCGGAGTTTCTGGTACAGAATTACATCAATTACAATTTAAAAACCAAATTGGTTTGAAAATTGATATATTTCATCCATTGAATTAAGACGCTCTGATATTTAAAGAATAAAACCATTTTTTTTATGTCATAGTTTGTTATCTTACCTTGTTTTTATTAACTTCGATTCCTGTTTGTTTGTTCCTTTGTATGTTTATTTGTTTGATTGCTTGTTTGTCCAGTACAAATATTGTAATTGATTTTTAACTAACTTCCCGAGTAGCTAGGTATTTGAAACTTTCAGGAGAGCTCAAAACACGGTGACAATACATATTTTTAATACTTTTAGTCAGCTGTTTTAGGTCCAGCTGCCTTCGGCAGCGTTTATATGATTTGACAGAAAATTTATTTAACCAACTTCCCGACTAGCAAGACATTTGAAACTTTCAGAATTGTTCAGAACACGGTGAAAATCCTTTTTTTAAATACCTTTAGCCAACTGTTTCGGGTTCCTGCTGCCTTCGTCAGCGTTATGAGTACAGAGCTTGCAATCGATCTTTCACTAACTTTTCGACTAGCTAGACATTTGAGACTTTCAGGATAGCTCAAAACACGGTGACAATACTTTTTTTAATACTTTTAGTCAACAGTTTCAGGTCCCTACTGCCTTCAGCAGCGTTTATATGATTCAACAGAAAATTTATTTAACTAACTTCCCGACTAGCTAGACATTTGAAACTTTCAGAATGGTTCAGAACACGGTGAAAATGCATTTTTTAAATATTTTTAACCAACTGCTTCGGGTTCCTGCTTCCTTCGACAAAGATACCAGTACAAAGCTTGCAATCGATTTTTCACTAACTTCCTGACTAGCTAGACATTTGAAACTTTCAGGATAGCTCAGAACACGGTGGCAATACATTTTTTACACTTTAAGTCAACTGTTTCAGGTCCCTACTGCATTCGGAAGCGTTTATATGATTCAGCAGAAAATCTGTTTAACTAACTTCTCGACTAGCTAGACATTTCAAACTTTCAGTATAGTTCAGAACACGGTGAAAATGCGTTTTTTAAATACACTTAGCCAACTGTTTCGGGTTCCTGCTGCCTTCGGCAGCATTACCAGTACAAAGCTTGCAATCGATTTTTCACTAATTTCCCGACTAGCTAGACATTTGAAACTTTTATTATATCTCAAAACACGATAGCAATGAATTTTTTTAATACTTTTATCCAATTGCTTGGGGTTCCCGCTGCCTTCGGTATCATTTATATGATTCAACAGAAAATTAAAAAACATGGTATATAAAAAGTTCTTTTTATCTTGTAATTATTTTATACATTATTTTCCTCTACAGAAATAAATTTTATAATTTTTGCAGAATTTATTTTTCAGTTAAATGCTAAATGTAACAAAATATATGCTAAATTAACAAATCATTAACGCTTTTATACATAAAAGTAATAATTGAAAATTTCGGTTGGTTACTATTCCTAGATATCTGTCGGGAATCCCCCGTTCATTCTTCTGCTTTCAGAACAAATGCCTTTCCAGACAGACGGGCGCCTCTTTTTCGCGAAAGGTGCTTTTTAGAATCAGAATCAGAACAGAACAGGACCTTGAATAGAGAAGGGGCTATGCTAAGATCGTCTTGTTTACAGACGCCCCGTGATACGTCTAGCTAAGGTGAAGACCGAAAATGGATTTTTTCTGCGTCCATTGCAAAGATTGTTTCCTTTAGAAATTGACAGTACCGAACTTAAGAATCACCCCACTTTACATAAATCTGTTCAAGAAAATTTAAGTCCTTCGACTTCCGAAAACAAGAACCTCTCACAGAAACCGATACTCAATCCCAGAGAAAAGGAACCTGTGAAAGACCCTCCAGAACCTACCAGTTTCTGAACCAGTAAAAATAAGTCCACAACAGATGAACCTACTTCCAGTCCCCCGGTGGTCTCTCGAACTGGCCGTGTGGTGAAACCCCCTCAACGACTTCAACTTGGATTGTTGAGTTCCTCCGATTAGTCGCAACTCAAGGTGGGAGGATGTCGGAAATCCCCCGTTCATTCTTCTGCTTTCAGAACAAATGCCTTTCCAGACAGACGGGCGCCTCTTTTTCGCGAAAGGTGCTTTTTAGAATCAGAATCAGAACAGAACAGGACCTTGAATAGAGAAGGGGCTATGCTAAGATCGTCTTGTTTACAGACGCCCCGGTCCTAAAACAGAACTATTGAAACTTTTAAGAATTAGAATAAATATTTAAGAACTAATGACAATTTAAGACTTTAATTTTAAGAAAGACTTTAATATTTAATTGTAAATACTGTAGATAGTTTTTGTTCTGTTTTCGTTTTTACATGTATGCTAACAAAGCATTAAAAATTCTGTTTTCATCTAAGAAGTGCTACATTCATCGAGTCTAGTTTCTTTAATGGAGGATAGTTGCCCCATCCACGCCCGGACCCTTGGATTAGAAGTTTTCAGGTGAGACCCATTCATATTTTATTATTTAGAAGAATAAATATTTTATTAGAAAATTTAAGAATGTAAGAAGAGTTAAGATTTGAAATATGCTGTATCGGGTCAGTAACAAGAATAAGTTTTAGATCAGAAATCTGGTACAGCCATATTTTCTGGCATCCCTGCCGGGATGTGGGCAGCTATTATTTATAATTATTTATAATTGAATCCATTATTTATAATTGAAAAGATAGATAATATTATAAAGTTTTAAATTTTTGTATTTATTATGGCTAATTTAGTAATAGCTAAAAAAGAAAGAGCTGTCATAAGAGACAGTATTAATAAATTTATAGAGAAATTGAAAACTTTATATGATGATATAAATCCAGATGTTGTAGATTTAGAAGAAACTGTAGAATTATTGAATGAAACTTCTATAGAATTAAAGAGTAAAGATGCAGAGATTAAAAATTTAACTCAAGAACTCCAATTAGAAGCCGAATTAGAAACGGCAAATGAATATCGTGAAATAATAATTACTTGGCGATTTCGAGCCAACAGAAAATTAAAAGAACTAAAGAAAAGTGAAAGAAGTATTTCATCAACAGAAATTGAAAGAAGAAATACTTCAAAAGAAGCAATACACATCAAATTACCACCGCTAGACCCAGTTAAATTTAACGGGAACGCAGCCGAATGGCTGACTTTTTGGTCGTCATTCGAAACGGCTATTCATAATAATGAAAATTTAGATCCTGTAGATAATTTTAATTATTTGAAATCATTTTTAGCACCTGACCCCTTAAAATGTATAGAAGGATTCTCTGTCACCGCGAGTAATTACATAAAAGTAGTAGATATTTTAAAAGAAAGATATGGCAAACAAGACCTCTTAGTAAATGTACATTTGAATAAATTATTAAATATTGCCCCACTAAAACATTCAAGTGACATTAAATCACTCAGGAAAATTTACGATGAAATCCAAACTAACATTAGAAGTTTAGAGTCATTACATGTTTCTTTGGATAGATACGGCAGTTTATTGTCACCGATATTACTAAAAATATTACCTAAAGATTTAGCATTACAATTTAATATGGAATTTCACGGTGTTAACTATGGCGTGAAAGATATATTATCTTTCTTAAATAAACAACTCGTATCGCGAGAATGCTTAATAACTACCAGACAAGAGGATAGCGGCGCCAGTCATTTCTCCCCCCGAGCTCAAAGATTAGATAATCAAAATCGTAGAGATGTTTTCCCCCCCCCCCGCGTTAATAAATTTAATACTCAGAACCGTAAATTGCCTACTGCTTGTGATTTATTAAATGAGAATAAAAGTGATAGGTGTGTAATTTTTGCTCAGAATCGCATTTAAGTAACAAATGTGTCAAAACTCGTAATTTACCATTTGATGAAAGAGTTAATCTATTGCGTAAGAAAGGATTGTGTTATTTATGCCTTCAACCTTCACATTTAGCTAGACACTGTGTATCAAAAACTTTATGCAAGTTATGTAATCGTAGACATTCAGACATAATGTGTAATGGAAATAACGATTTGAAACAGGAAATAAGTAATTACGAAAGAAATGATCAATCTAAATTGGCGTTATCGAATCATGATTTACAAGTGAATGTTTATTTGCAGACGTTAATAGTAGCAATTTCTAACAGAGATGGTAGTAAATCATCATATATTCGGTTAATTATTGACTCCGGATCTCATAATAGTTACATCAGTAAGTTTGCAGCTTATAAGTTAAAATTAAAAAGTATGAAAAAAGAAACAATCAGACATGGTCTTTTTGGGGGCATGGAAATGTCAGCTGAACATAATCGTTATGAATTTACGATTGGGTGTTTAGATAATAAGTTTAAGTGTAAAATACAAGCACTAGATCAAGAAAAAATATGCACAGGCGTGAATTTATGTCGCGATGATAAATTAGTAAAACTCTTAGAAAAGGAAGGTGTATATTTATCAGATGTCCCTAGAAATAATAAATCCTGTTTATATCAGAAAAATCCAGACGAAGTACATATACTTTTGGGAGCTGATATGTCCGCTAAACTGTTCACAAATGACATAAAATATTTTCCAAAATTGGGATTAACTACATTCAGAACTAAATTGGGTTGGACCATTTTGCGCAATACAGAGGGTCACAAGAGTGAGCAGGACAATTCTTTGGCGGGTCTATCTTTGTCATTACACATGTCAAACGCCAGTTTATCAGATTTATGGCGCCTTGACACTCTAGGAATTACTAATGAAGATAATAAATCGAAACAGGATTTAGAACAAGAAACCAAGAATTATTTTCTAGAAACTGTTAAACGAGATAAAAGCGGCCGATATGAAGTCAATTTACCATGGACAGTCGACCATTCGATTTTATCAGATAATTACTCGTTGGCAGAAAAGTGCCTGTACAAGACGGAGAATAAATTAATCAAAATTTGATAGGAAAAGGGAATATGGGGAAATTTTTGATTTCTGGGAAAACAATCAGATTATAGAAGAGGTATTGGACCAGAAAAGGGACAGGTACATTATTTAGCACACAGACCGGTGGTTAAAGAATCTAGTGAAACCACTAAAATTCGTCCAGTATTTAATGCCTCAGCATACACTAGAAACAGTCCCTTCCTTAATGATTGTTTAACAAAAGGACCAAATCTTGTAGAAATTATACCTAGCATTTTGAATAGATTTCGCAGATACAAGATAGGAATTTCGTCCGATATAGAGAAAGCATTCCTGCAAATTAAAATAACAGAGAAAGATCGCGACTTTTTGAGATTTTTTTGGTTTAATTGCGAAAAAAAATTAAAAATTTATAGACATTGTCGCGTGGTTTTCGGCCTAACTTCAAGCCCTTTTTTGCTTAAGGCAACATTAAATCACCTTTTAGAAAATGTTCCCGAACAATGGCGAGAGACAGCTAGGCTCTTAAGTGATTCCTTCTATTTAGATAATTCCCTCATCAGCCTGAATTCGATTCAAGAAACAGAAAAATTCATATCGGAATCTCAAGGAATTTTGGCTTCGGCACATTTCAACTTGAGATGTTGGCGATCGAATTGGCCCCAGGCTATGATCGACAAAACTGAAGATGAACCTAGGTTTGCTCCCGTGTTAGGATTACTCTGGGATTTGAAAAATGACAGTTTAGTTTGTAAATTTGAAGAACCCCTAAAGATAAGTGAACCCCTTACAAAAAGAAAACTTTTATCAGTTACCCAAAGAATTTTTGATCCTGTGAGATTCACCTGTCAGTTTAGTTCCCAGACTAATCCTTCAAGAAACGTGGATTCAGAAGGTGAAGTGGGACGAAGAGCTCCCTGAAACTTTAAAACAACAATCTTCTAATTGGCTGAAAGGAATAAACTTTTTATCCCAAATTAAAATACCTCGGTGGCTTAACATTTGCCCAGAGAAAGAAAAGAAAACATCATTACATGTTTTTTCTGACGCAAGCAAGCGAGCATATGCCACTTGTGTATTCATAAGAGTAGAGACCTCAGAAGGAATCAAGATCCAGTTAATCAATGCTAAAAGTAGAGTTGCACCTATTAAGGAATTGACCATACCCCGCCTTGAACTGTTATCTTGTCTTATTGGCGCTAGGTTGGCCAAAAATGTGCAAAACGATTTAAATTTACATGTAAATACCATATTTTGGTCAGATTCAACCACTGCTTTTGGTTGGATTAGAAGAAAACAAGAATGGGGTACATTTGTACATAATCGAGTATTAGAAATACGAAATCTGACCGAAGTTTGCAATTGGAGACATGTATCTGGAAATTTGAATCCCGCGGACCTCCCGTCTAGAGGATGTTCTTTTGAACAACTACAGAAATCGAGATGGTGGGAGAGTCCGAGTTGGCTTTATTTACATGAAAATGAATGGCCTCAATTAGAAGAAGACCCAAACGAAGAAATCATAAACAGCGAAAAAGGGAAGACAATCCTACATCTTTTAGATAAAAAAGAAGATAAATTCAGTCGATTTTATCAGTATTTTTCCTCTTACAAGAAAACTGTCAGAACCATTGCCTGGATATACAGATTTTATCATAATTCGAAGACTACTGAGAAAATGTCCGAATTAGATATTTCAGTTGAAGAATTTTCAAAAGCAGAAAATGTACTTCTACGATTAGTACAACAAGAATCTTTTTCAGGGAGAACAGATCCAAAATTAAGAAATTTATGGCCTGTCGAAGATAAAGCTGGTCTCTTAAGAGTAAAGACAATATAATTCAAAGAAACGACAGTGAAAACTTCAGATATCCTGTGATCTTACCTTACAAGCATCCCGTCGTCCAAAGATTGATATTCGAGAAGCATTTAGAAAATCAGCACGCTGGAGTCAGCACTCTAATGACACTACTTAGAGAAAATTTTTGGATAATGAAGTCTAGAAAGTCCATTAGAAATTCAATAAGAAAATGCGTAATTTGCAGAAAACTTCAGACTTCCAAAATAGATGTTGAACCTGGAGTACCTGACCTAGATGCTTTAGATTCTAAAGATCTTAACCGCAGAGCCAGATATAGGCAAATAATCAGAGAAAACCTAAGAAACAGATTCAGAGCTGAATATTTAGGACAATTACGTCAACATGCATCTAAGACCAAAAGATTCAAACAATTGAAAGTTGGCGATGTTGTCCTATTAGAAGATTTCAATAAGAAACGTGTTCAATGGCCTTTGGCAAGAGTGATAGAAATTTACCCAGGCAAAGATAATGTGATACGTCTAGCTAAGGTGAAGACCGAAAATGGATTTTTTCTGCGTCCATTGCAAAGATTGTTTCCTTTAGAAATTGACAGTACCGAACTTAAGAATCACCCCACTTTACATAAATCTGTTCAAGAAAATTTAAGTCCTTCGACTTCCGAAAACAAGAACCTCTCACAGAAACCGATACTCAATCCCAGAGAAAAGGAACCTGTGAAAGACCCTCCAGAACCTACCAGTTTCAGAACCAGTAAAAATAAGTCCACAACAGATGAACCTACTTCCAGTCCCCCGGTGGTCTCTCGAACTGGCCGTGTGGTGAAACCCCCTCAACGACTTCAACTTGGATTGTTGAGTTCCTCCGATTAGTCGCAACTCAAGGTGGGAGGATGTCGGGAATCCCCCGTTCATTCTTCTGCTTTCAGAACAAATGCCTTTCCAGACAGACGGGCGCCTCTTTTTCGCGAAAGGTGCTTTTTAGAATCAGAATCAGAACAGAACAGGACCTTGAATAGAGAAGGGGCTATGCTAAGATCGTCTTGTTTACAGACGCCCCGGTCCTAAAACAGAACTATTGAAACTTTTAAGAATTAGAATAAATATTTAAGAACTAATGACGATTTAAGACTTTAATGTTAAGAAAGACTTTAATATTTAATTGTAAATACTGTAGATAGTTTTTGTTCTGTTTTCGTTTTTACATGTATGCTAACAAAGCATTAAAAATTCTGTTTTCATCTAAGAAGTGCTACATTCATCGAGTCTAGTTTCTTTAATGGAGGATAGTTGCCCCATCCACGCCCGGACCCTTGGATTAGAAGTTTTCAGGTGAGACCCATTCATATTTTATTATTTAGAAGAATAAATATTTTATTAGAAAATTTAAGAATGTAAGAAGAGTTAAGATTTGAAATATGCTGTATCGGGTCAGTAACAAGAATAAGTTTTAGATCAGAAATCTGGTACAGCCATAATATCCGATAAAAATATTTTAAAAGGCAGTGATGCTTTTGAAAGTAGTATGCAATCATTTCAAAGGGACTGAAATGCCATAATTTTTAGCTTATATGTTTTTGTCATTCGAGATTTTCAAAAAATATTACAAAGTTTTTTATATTTTAAAAAGTAATTTAAAATACATTCGAGAATAGAAATTTACTTTGTATTTCCAACTTCTTAAAAAGTGTCTGAAAACTTTTGTACCTTTTATTTAAGAAAATGTAGAGTAGCATTTTTTCAAATTGACTTTCAAAAGAACTTTTTGGCAAAATATTTCAAAAGATATTTACTGCCTTTTATCTTGTGTCGAATTCATATTTAAGGATTTTTCTGCAAATTTCCCAGTTTTTCTGTTAGTCGATTTTAAGTTTTGTTTTGATTTCTGTTTTCTTTTTAAATATTGTGAAAAATGTAATTGGGACAAATATAGATTTGCTTATAATTAATACTTTTCATAATAAAAGGTATGTTAAATGCAATTACAATTTTGTATTTTTAAATACATAAATTTCATGATATTTGAGAAAATGTTATTGTATATTTAATTAAAGATTGTATTTTTAATTGTATGTACAAAAGTAAAACTAATTGGGTCAAGTCATTTTTAATCATCTGATATTGAAAATCATATATTAATGGAAAAATTTATATATTTATGTATGTTTATGGACTTTTCGGGGTTATGCTAAAATATGTTTAGCGATTTTTTAGTTATTATTATTATTATTTATATATTTATATATTTATATATTTGTATAATTATTATTTATTTATTTATTTATTTATTTGTGTGTGTGTGTGTGTGTGTGTGTGTGTGTGACATATATATAAATATATATTCTGCAATTATCATAAAAATCTCTTTAAATTTATTTGAAATTGGGAATTTGTTTTTGAACTGTCCTATGATTCGATTATAGAATAAATTTAGATTTTCTCATGCCGTAAACTCTAACTCAAAAATAACAAGTGATTTTAAAAATATCCTTACAATATATTTATAATACCTGCTGTAATTACTATAAATTATAAATCAACAATTGACATTTTCAAGCAACTATACACAACTTGAAAACACAGTTATTCTTTGATATGAGTCATGAGCATTTTATAATTTACCATAAGCTAAAATTTTCTGCATTTTCTTTATGCTTCCTGTAAAAAGATATTTTACCGTGTAGTTCTGGTATTACTTCTACAAAGAAACTATCTGTTTCCCCAAACATTCAAAATAACCATTTCCACTGCTAAATAATTAAAGTACCAAGTAATGGAGTGTACGAAATTTTTCAATACTCCATGCGTAGATATAAAAAGCGATTACAAATAAGCTACTTGGGGAGCCGATTTTTTTTGGGAACTTCTGTACTTTGAAATAATTAAATTTAATAATTAAAATCTGGTTACATCTAAATGTCAAGAAAATTATTGTTCTTTCATTATCTATACGATGTGTGTATTGATAGGGCTTTGGGAAATATTGTTCTACTCCCCAGAAGTTGCAATCTTCATGTCCCGGACAATAAAATTGTTTTGGTCCTTATTGCAATGCGTCGTCCGATTATTGGAAGCATGAATTTAGATTAGTAAAGTATGCTAAGTATTCCATACATTTCCTTCGTACACACATATATATATATATATATTTAATAAAAAGCATTTTTTAATTTAAGGAGTTCTTTAGTCTTATAAGATGCAACAAAAATAATGAAATGTATGTTTCATTTGATTTGTTAAGGCACCAAAATTTCATAAAAAACCAGATTAATTTAGATTTATATGTACTATTATGTACTGCATTTCAATAAGATTATTAATACTTAATACATTAATAATACATTCTTAGCTACTAATAAAAAAATCCTATTGTACATGATGAATATACAATGGTTTACTTTTATTGTAGCATATGATAATAAAGTGAAGGAAAAAAAAAAGCAGTTGTACGTAGATATTGCTTAAGTAAGCTAATTTACAGATTTGTTTTCCTATTTATAAATTACTTGATTCGTTCATCCTAATAATTTTCTTTTATCTGATAATGAATTACTTGCTGAAAAAAGTATTTGATATCTACTTTTATAAACTATTTTACGTTTAACTGCTTCAATAAGACAGGCATTTGAGTTTTCAAAAATCAGATTTAAAGACAAAATAGTTTTAAATATCCTGATTACTTATTATATGAAACATTATAAAATTTAACAGATTAAAATAATAATAATAATAATAATAATAATAATAACAACAATGATAATAATAAAATATAAATAAATAAAAAAATAATAAGCATATTCTTTAAAATAAAGTTTAATTTAAAACTTTAAATGGTAAAATTGTTTGAACTTCAAAGGGACTAAACTGTAAAATTCCGAATAGAAAAGTGTTTTAAATTTTAAATTTTATTATTTTTAAACATAAAAAAATATTCAGAAACTTATCATGGCACATTTGTACAAATAATCTTGATGGCTCAATATTTTGATAAGCGTGCTGCATTTAATTAGCAAACGTACATATTTAAGATGATTTTTTCTTCTTTTTATGAATTGGATTTTTTGTATACATTTCTGTCTGAACTTAAGGGTTCTCTATTTAGAGGCCCACCAGTCTCCGAGCTGTTCTGTGGTCGAAACTATTAGATGGAAAGTGTCAAGTTTGATCCCAGGTAGCTCCCATCTACCTAACTGTTTGGAGTTTTATGTGATTTTCTCCAAAACTCGCTAAATGCGAGCTAGGATCCCTTCCCATACAGCGCAGAATGTTTCAGTTATGTTGCAAAAAGCTTACAGTCTTTCAAAACCGTTCCACATTTAATTATGCTCTCTGACACCTTTCTGAAACATTCGCCCTTTTGGATTTTCTATCTGTTAAGTGATTGTAATGTTTCTGTTACGTATCTGATTTTTTGTTATAATCGCGGACATTTCCACCTTTTTGAAACTAATCGAAAAACAATTTGATTGTTTTTTAAACGTTTCTGAATCATTTATAATGTTTGAATGTTATATGATTGTTTCGTTTCTGGAACATTTTGTGGTGTTAGGGTTATAGAGCCCCCCACTGAGGCTTTGGACCTAGTGTAGTCAATCGGCCTCTGAACCCCACAACAACTCTAGAATGTAGAGAATATACTTCTCATTCAATAATTAATGCCTTGTATTCTGCAAATATAAGAATAATTAAATTAAAATATTTCTAAATTCCTTATAATTTTGTTCAAAAGAAAAATATTGTAAATACTTTTCAATAGTCACAATTGCTCCTAATAAACAATAAATAAACTTCTTAATTTGCTGTAAATGAAGATATTTAAAACAGCATTAGCATTTTTAATTCTGATCATATAATATTAGTATAAATGTTAAATATATATTCAGAAGCTCTAATTTATTGACACTGGAAATAAGTTTAAATTTGAGAAGCAACATTTTATTATTATTAATTGTACGTCCTTAATATATTTTTTTATAGTTATAAAAAGGTAAACTAATTACAATTGTATAAGAATATAAACTTCACAGTTAAATATATTTAGATATTCAATTTTTTTTTTTTTTTTTTGTGTGTGTGTATGTGAATTTTAAAAATTAAAACATAACTATTTTTAGCAATAAATTCCATTTTTATTCAGAAATTAAAAGTGTAGTTCAAAAACATTTCCAAGCTTTTTTGATACAGTTTTAAGGATTTAGGGAAAGGATGCGTAAACATCTCCATATATACAGATAATTACATACTTAATATATGTAAACGAAATATCGTTTTTATAATATGATGTATCTCATATTTGCTCAATTACATTAATGAATAAAATATTATATTTTTTGTAGAAACTATATTTCATTCATATTTAAGAGTAATAATAAATTATAATTTTTAATTATTGTTAAAATAACATTTTATAACTTTTCCAAAAGAATGAACTTCTTTCTAAATAATTCCGTGTACCCTACTAAAAATTTATATAGATATATATTAAATTATAATTATTAATATTAAATTATTATTAATATTAAACCTTTTTCATTTATAAAAATTACAATTATCGGAAAGTACTTTTTTTTTCTTTTTTTAATTATTACTAATTTTTATAATCGAACATACCTATGCAGGAAAACTTATCACTGTAAGAAAATATTAGAAAAATTAGTATATCTTATAAAAAAAGAACGAAAAATCAAAGATTTGTGTTAATACAATAGACTTGCTTGTCTTTCGGAAAATAAATAAATACTTCCCAGAGATTCAGTTTATTGAATTTAGTGAAAGAAGATAAATCAGACGAAATTTAATTTTTACTTGTTTTCGGAAAGTACTTTTTTTTTCTTTTTTTAATTATTACTAATTTTTATAATCGAACATACCTATGCAGGAAAACTTATCACTGTAAGAAAATATTAGAAAAATTAGTATATCTTATAAAAGACGAACGAAAAATCAAAGATTTGTGTTAATACAATAGACTTGCTTGTCTTTCGGAAAATAAATAAATACTTCCCAGAGATTCAGTTTATTGAATTTAGTGAAAGAAGATAAATCAGACGAAATTTAATTTTTACTTGTTTGATCTAAGATAATGTAAATTGAAAACAGAAAAAATGTGACCAATTTTCTGCAACAAAGATTGAATATTTTTATTTTCTTTGCGTATTTCTTTCTTTCTTTTTTAATTTTTTTTCCTGAAATAGAAGAAAAGTATGTTAGAAAAGTAAAGGAAATTAGGGAAACGTAAATATGATTTTTAACCCTAGCGTCAATGACCAGGTACCCGGGTACATTTTTGCGCGAATCATCGTAATTTTAGTCATTTCTAATTAAGACTCGGCAAAATCGCTTTTAATCCTCGTTTACACGAATCTGAACTGAAACATACAATTGTAAACTTTTTTGGGAAATTTTATTATTGGGTTTTTTTGCATTAAACTTTCTTATACGATTACTCAATATCCAGGTACCCAGGTACCCATTATTGTTTCTAATCTACATGTAAAATCTATCTGATTTTTATTATGAAAAATATAATAAAGCATAATAATAATTATTTATAATAATAATAATAATAATAATTATTATTATTATTATTGTTATTATTATTAGTAGTAGTAGTAGTAGTATCTTGACAAATATAATTACTGATAAAAATTAAGTGCCAACACATGATTTACATTGGCATATTGTAATAGAATGTTCATCACAAACTGGATTTCTGCACGTTTTACACGATTTTCTCGTTTTTCTGCGAAGTTTTTTCGGAGCAAAAAGACATGCTTGGCAAACTCCAACAACTGGATTTCTACCTGTTGAATCACGTGCCTGAGAATCTGTAGTAGTACTGGAGCTGGACGGCATCTCTACTCGGTTTGAGGTTTTCAAAATGCTTTCTACTCCTGATCTGGTTGGAAAATGTCGCATGCTCTGAATATTTGTAGACCGTTTCTGAATTGTTGGAAGACATAAGCTTTCACCTAACTGACGCAAAATAAACGGCGGTCGTTCTTTTTATGGCTGCGCATATCGACATTCGCTTTATATATAATATAAGCAGCTAGAGCAGATATGTCCAAAATGTTGAAAAAAAAGTGCAAGTGGTCATATTTTCGTTTGTCTCTGAAATGTATACTTTCGAAGCATCTGATCCATCGTGTCAACACCAGACTTTGTTTTGTTGTAAAACGTAATGATTTCTGGCTTTTGGCAGGCCCCAGATGTGCTTTTATCATGATGTAAACTAGAAAGTAATATAACAGCTTTTTTCTTCTTAGGAACATATGAACATATAGTTACATCGCCATGGAATCCGAAAAAGGAACTTTGAGAATCTCATTTTTTGCACGGTAACATTTCAGATGGAATATATTTCTTATTTCTTTCTAGCGTTCCAAAGATTGTCAGACGCCATGATAAGAAAGGTTGAGCTAAAGATAGCGAGCGAGGTGAAAAAATTATCCATAGTGATGTTTCTGCCGGAGCGTTTGTATGCAGCAGCGAGGTGTTTTACGACCCGTTCGCCTTGATTCACTTCCCGTTGTCCTCCGTATTTTCCAGTATACAATTGACCAGAGAGAGGATAAAAGTTAATGGCATCACATATCCACCATACTTTTATACCGTACTTTGCGGGCTTGTTTGGCATAAACTGGGTAAATCGAGTTCTACCTCGATATGGAAAAAGTTGTTCATCTATTGTGAGATTTTCAGATGGTCTGTATTTTTGTCTTAAGTTATCGTTGAGTAAATTCCAAACATCGCGAATTGGTGCAGCTTTATCATTTTAGAGTCGTGCAGTACGTGTGTTTTGGTTATCAAATCGAACGAATCGAAGGATATTCCAAAACCTATTTAGGCTCATAGTTGCCCTGTAAAGTGGATATGATGTTGTTTTCCACATTTCTATCGTCTCATCATATTTAGAATTATTAGCTCCTGCTGCCAATGGAATCCCAATAAAAGCAAGAAATTCTTCAGCTGTCAGTTTCGTCCATACTAGTTGTTTCTTGCTCGGATTGTCTCGATTATGTTTTTCATAAACAGATATAGCTTTCTGATTTGTATATCTAACTATGATGTCAACCATTTCATCACTAAATACGAACTTAAATGTATTACGAATAGATAAGTTTTGTGTTGATTTGTGTGGCCCACTTTTCTCACGAAGAATATTATGAACTGGTGTTTGGTTATAAATAGGCGGATCTTTATTCCAAATAGTTCCATCTTTGGCTTGAAACGTATTCGATGATGTGAACAATACATTATCAATGTCCTCGAGAGAATCACTGTCGCTAGTGCTGTCACTGTTGATTTCACTATCACCACGGTTTACAACTGTAAAAAGAAAAAAAAAAAACATTTATATTTGGAATAATCATGTGCTTTTTATATTTACTTACATTACAGTGTACCCGCGTTATAAAAAGAAGATGGGTACTAGAGTCCCTCACCCGGAGGGTTATCCACTTTTCATCTATCTATATCATTATAATTGATAATATTATATTATAGATTCTCATTATAACGCGAGTATACTGTTTATAATATTTGAAGGAATGAAAAAGGAAATTTTTAATAATAGACATCATACAAGTGCATTATAAAATTTTAAAAATTACCTTCATGATCATCATCTGAAATTTCTTCATGATCGCCATTCCTTCCAGGGATATTACTGTCATCATCAACTTCCTGATCAGAACCTTCTTCACTGGATCTATTTGAAACTGCATCAAACAATCTTCGAATATATTCATCCTTTTCTGCAGCACTCAATCTTTAGCATAAAAAAAGATATTTTATAAATAATAATATAATATAAGTTTAATAATATAAATATAGAAATTCCATAATTCAATTCTACTACTATTTAATTAATAATTTTGTTAATTATCTTTTAATTACTAATAGTAGTAAGCCGTGTACTTTGACCGACGGAAGTGACGTCATAGGATGGGGGGAAGGAGGGGGAGGAAACCGGAAGTAACGTAACGGTTGGTTGGTTGGTTGGTTGATTGTGAAAGATGATGGGGGTAGAATTTTTTTTAATCCGTTGGCAACCTGGACTTCTTGTCAAGACATGTGACGGGGAGGGGAGGGTAGAGTTTTCTTAAAGGGACAACACAGTGAATGGCTGGTTGGTTGCTTGATCGTGAAAGATGACGGGGATAGAGTTTCTTTTTATCCGATGGCAACCTGGACTTCTTGTCAAGACATGTGACGGTGGGGAGAGTTTTCTTAAAGGGACAACACAGAATCCTGTCACAACATGAAAGAGAATGACGTCATCAACCGAAAAGAGGACAATGTATTACATTTAGTAATTAATTTTTAATGAGTAGTTCATTAATCAATTTTAATAAGTAAATTTTATTATTTTATTGATTATTAATTATTTATTTAACTGACTATTTTAATTCGCTAGATTTTTTACAAAACGATATTGCCCTGTAGGGGATTTGAACCCACCATCTATAGCATGCGAGACCAACGCGCTACCGACTGAGCTACGGAGACGTTACCTGGAGCTTTCTTCTTTATGTTTTCACCTCTTACGAGATGGGGTGGGAAGAGGTTTTCTCCACATGGCTTTTAACTTCAAAGTATAGTCCAAGGGGATATTTTCTCAAAATATCCATGTGATATTGGTGATTTGTTCATATTTGTGAACATTTTTTTAAACAATTAAAAAATATTGTTCGAGATATTTCTTTCTTGAAAAATATTAAAACAATCCCATTTTCTTAAAATTTTATTTACATTATTAATAATACGATCAGATTTTATTTTTAAACATGAAAAAAAAAAAAAAAAAAAAAAAAAAGATTTTGCACATGTTGCTTATTTATTTTACGTTTTTATAAATAACAAAACACATATATATTTTATTTATTTTATTTATTTATTTTATATTTTATTTATTTATATTTTATTTTTATTTTTACTTTTGAGAAAAAAAGTTGAATTCTTTTTCTGGTAAATTTATAAAAAACAATTCAAAAAACTAATGTTTTAGTTTTTTCTTTTCTAAAAATTTAAAACAATTTTATTTTCTTACACTTTATTTACAATAGTAAAAATACTATCATATTTAATTTTAAAACATGCGAAATTTTTTTTTAACAGTTATTCATTTTTTAAGTTTAATAATAATAATTAAAAAAAAAAAAAAAAAATTAACTATTCGTTTTTTTTTTTTTTTTTTGTTAATTCTGTATTTCCTTTTTTCTGAAATTTTTAAACTTTTTTTATTTATATTAATGTAACTGTTTTTAGGTTTAATGAAATATTTAAAAAAAAAATATTTCTCTTCTTTTTTCAGTTTGTTAATTCTATATTTTCTTTTTCTGAATTTTTTAAACTTGTTATTTTAATTTTATTAATGTAACTGTTTTTAGATTTAATAAAATATTTTTTAAACATATCTCTTCTTTTGTTTCAGTTTGTGAATTTTATTTTTTCTTTTTGTGAATTTTTTTAACTTGATATTTTTTTTCTTTTTACTCTTATTACTAATTTTTAAGTTAAAAAAAATATTTAATAAAAAAATTATCTTTCTTTTTTTAGTTTATAAATTCTTTTATTTTCTTTTAGTGAAAAAATATAACAAAAATTACTTATTATTACTATTTAATGAAACTTAATTGTATTACTATAATTATTATTATCATTATCTAGCAGTATAATGAGATTTTTTATGCAATGTTCATTTTCAGTTTAAAAAAATTATATTTTATCTTGTGGAAAAACTTTTTAGTCTATTTATTTATTTCTTTAATGTAACTTTATTTTCTTACTCGCAAATTTTCAAAAGAGTTATTATCATTTAATAATTTGGATTAAGTAAGGAATCTGTTTAATACTGTCATATTTTAAAAGATATTTTAAAGTAAAATGTTGAATGTTCTATTTTAGGGAAATAAAATTTAACTTATGCATTTTGCTAGATTTGCTCAGGGAAAAATTACATTGAGTGACTAAATTAATAATTGTAGTCCAATCTAAAACAGAATTCCACTCGGCATATGTTGAACTAAGGGATTTCCTTATTACCATTATTATTAAATAAATTGTTTTGGTATTACTATATACCCATTATGATACTTTTTTCATCACACCACAATATAATTCATCATATTCACAAAACTTTCCATTATTTTTATATTACTTCTTAAATATATAAATCTACTGAAACAGACACCGAATCTTCAATAAGTTAATTAGTTTTAAAAATAGTTTATCTCTTTTTGGGAAAAAAAGTATGACATCTTTTATTAGTTACACATAATTACATCAATATTCGAAAATAATAATTTGCGAAATTTTCTTGTACATAACAGTTTTTCATAATTCTGATAGAGATTTATAAAAATGAATTATCTTACAATGACCACTTATATCACTAAAGTCTTCAAAATACAAATCTTCATTCATACACATGAAATATTTTCATTATTGTTGACAATTGTTGACAATTCGAGATCATACTATCCTTTTTATTCAAAAGCATGTTAACAATTTAAGCCGTGACACTTACCTATGTTTGCATAAAGTTACAATTTAAATGTCCCATAATTTTTACAATTATTTTTTAATAGCTAAATTAATAATAAAAGTGTTTGAAATTATTAGCTTTATAATTATGCATTTTTAAAAATAATGAAGTTTTAGTACCATTTATAAACTGGAAATATAAAGTGTTAATTTTCTTAAACGATAAATAGTTTAAAAATAAATATTTACATAGTTTTTATATTTACGACAGTTTTATATACAATGATTCATTAAAAAAATATATAAGTTATAACTGATACCTTTTTATTAGAGCAAGAATCTAACTAAATAACATTTTTCTAATTTTTAAGCGATCAATAATAATAAAGTGGCAGCACATTTTTTAAACAAACAGAACATTATATATGCATTCTTTAACTTATTAACTTAGACAACACATTCTGTTTATATTTGTATACATACATCATCTCACTTTGGATTTTAACTTAAATAAATAATGTTTATCATTTCGGTTTACAAAAGAAAAGAAATTCTACACATAAAAGTTCTAATTTATAAAAATTTACTGATTAAAATAAATATATCTTATAATGAAAATCATCTTTCATAATGTTCATTAAAAAACTTAATAAAAATTCACAAAATTTTCTAAAAATTATTTTTTTCACATATACAAATAAAAAATATTTTACTATGTTATTATCTGTTTTGACAATTTTTTATGTCTGAGTGACATTATTTTAGCATAAAGGAATTTATATCAGATATGAGATTTGTTGGAACTTTCAACATTTTTTGATAATTTTTCAGATATTTTGTTGTAGTAAAATTTATTTTATTTCTCATGCAAGCTGTCAGAAAACGCGATGCAATTTTTTATTTAATTTTTCTTATTACTTTTTTCTGTATCTGAGCATTCTACTTTCAAATATTTTCTAAGTTTATATATTGAAAATATGGTACCTTGCATACGTTTCATTTCACTTTTGGGGAAAATCATCGAGTTTATTGAGAATATTAGAAAAATTGCACTATTTTTAAAATTTATGCACTTGTTGCGAAATTTTTACTCATTTCTTAATATCCGTTATATTCCATTTAGTATGTTTTATGAAGATCATAATAGCACACTTACAATAGAAAAAAACAGATATAGAGCACAAGAACTTTAATGACTTAAAAAAACCGCTTGCCACGAATCTTTTTTTCTTTTCACTTGAATTACATTTTAATTTTTAAAAAGTTTCTTTTAAAATAATTTTCTAATAATCTGAACATGAATTAAACACAATCGATTATTAATTTTTCCGGCAAATTAAATATTTTGAACAAAGTTGACTTTTATGAAAGTTTTGGCGTAACACCAAATGAAATTTCGAAATACTGTTTTTATAAAAAATACGCTAGATTACTTATAAAATTATCCAACCTATACAGAAAAACGCTATGAATTTTTTAAATTGTGAATAATATGAAAAATAATTTATTGTAAATTGTGTTTATATAACTTAGTTTGTAATGAAAATAAAACTTGAACTATGGCTTTATGCAATTTTATTATTATTATTATTTGTTATATTATTAAATATGGAAGATATTATTATTATTATTTTTTTTTCAGAAAAAAATATTTCATAAATTATATGCTCGAATGATGACCAAAAGCATAATATTTTAATGTGTCTTATAATTGGCTCTTTAACGAACGATAAATGTATATTACCTTAGATTTTTAAATATGTTTTTTAAAAAGTACATTCAATCGCATTTATTTACTACATATTATTATAAATGCAAAGGGAATATATCTATCATTTATAGACTAGATATTTTTTCTAAAGAATATTAACATAAACTAAAATATAATTTTTCACAAAGCCTTTTTGTCAAAAGATAAATTTACAAATAGTAATCTAATAAAGTAAATTTTTCCATTAAAATGTCGCATAAATAATTATTATTTACAAAGCTGTTTTTATAATTTTGCATTTTAAAAATCTATATATAATATATCGTGCGTAAGTGTATGACTTTCATCATTGAAATAACGAAAGTTATTTTTAAATGTTTAAACTTCCAATATGATATAAGTTTAAAGAGTCGCATCTCCATTCATCTATTAAAATTAATAATAATTCAAATAGAATTATAAATACTCATACCCCAATTTTTTTTCTTTATCCTATGACTCTGCACTTTAATGATTGGAAATCCATTAAGTGAATGGATAATTTATCTTTCAATTGAATGAATGCTTTACACAAGTTACCATCACTATCAGTAAATAAAAAGTCTTTCATACAATACAGCTGACGTAACTAATAATTACAATTTCAAGTAAACAGAGGTAGTATTTTAGAAGTATAGCACTTAGTAAATTTCTTTTGTTTTAATTGTTTAAATGCATGTCTTTTTTTTAAAAAAAATAAAATATTATAAATTAGTACGTTTGAGAGATAAGGTTTTATTACATTCCTAATCAGTCACGATCACAATTAACTAACATTTTTATTTTGAGATAAAAACAATTCTTTGCATGGATAAATATTAACAAAGGATTTAAATAATTGAACAGAAAATAGTTCTTTTCACAAGTACTTAAATACAAATGTAATTTTAAAATTCAAAATATATTTTTTTTAAAAATCAAATAATATATTTATCTAATTTTATTTAAAAAATAAAATAAAATATTTACTTACTTTTCGCAAGAAAAAAAAAAAAAATGTTTTATTTATCCTAAAACTTTATTCAAAAAAGTAAAAAAATCCATTTCCTCTATCCTAAGCATTTAGTTTCATAAGAGAAAAAATTCTACAAAAAACGAATATATTTAAAGTCACATCCAAATATTTATTTATTTCATAACGTTTTATTAAAATTTTTATTTATTTATTTTATTATTTTTTATGTATTCAACAGCAATTTTCCAATACATTTTTACTGCTAAGATAGCTTTTACTCAAAATTAAACTTACAAAGTGTTCTCTAAAATTTCTTTTAACAAGACGTTTTGTTAATTTGAGATTTTGAATTTAACCAATTTACCAATCGATCTTTCGATAAGTGTCTTTCACTTTTTACCGTTGAACGTTATGTTAAAATTTATTTAGTATAAAACAAATACTCTTACGATAATGAGGGTAATAGAAAAAAGTATTTTTATCATTTTAAACTAAAAGTGAACTGCATTATATGAATGAAAACAACTTTATAGAATAAATCAACTTTGAGAGAATTATCAAATATTTTTATATAAACAAAACTAACAAAAGTTTTTGCATTATTTAAAAATTCCTTATCAAAAATATGATATCTTTTTGAAGATTAAAAAATATCTAACCAATGATTAGTTTAATTTTGCTTGAAACAACAGTAAAAACTTTCTTTTAGAATTCAAATGGTGTTGTAAATGATTACCTGTGAAGCAATTTTATAATTATTTTGATTATATAAATGTTAATTACGTTGTATTCATCAGGAAGATTCCCATAGAAACATTGTAATTTGGTACGATTTTTTTTTAATCGTTAGTTAGTATTTTAACATTATACGTATTCATTTAAATATTTTGCACTCAGAAATTGTAAATCAATCTTACACATAGCTAAAAGAATTAAATACTATTATTCATAGATGTATATGAAACCAAAATTCAGTGTTATTTCTGATAAAATATTTCGACCAAATTAAAATTAAGTGCCAGTAGACATAAATTTTTAGCTAGACATTTTTCAAACATTTTCAGAGAAGTAATACGTTATCTAAGAAAATATATGTTTGTGTTTGATGTCCCCCCGTTTTTGCACTCGGAAAGTAAAAATTTTTATTTGTATACCCTTTTTATGTTTTCTTTCGGCTTATGCATAAATATCACTCTTGAAATGAAAGCGAATCTTATGAAATTTACCTCAATTTTTAACACATGGACAAAAATTATGATTTCATTAATAAATTAATAAAATCATTGTTTTTTGTCTGTTTAAATTGGATCAAATTTCATAAATTTCACCTTCAGTTCAAAAACGATATTTATACACACTAATTTATAATATTTTATTTTTTAAAAAAAAAAGACATGCATTTAAACAATTAAAACAAAAAAATTTACTAAGTGCTATACTTCTAAAATACTACCTCTGTTTACTTGAAATTGTAATTATTAGTTATCTCAGCTGTATTGTATGAAAGACATTTATTTACTGATAGTGATGGTAACTTGTGTAAAGCATTCATTCAATTGAAAGATAAATTATCCATTCACTTAATGGATTTCCAATCATTAAAATGCAGAGTCATAGGATAAAGAAAAAAATTGGGGTATGAGTATTTATAATTCTATTTGAATTATTATTAATTTTAATAGATGAATGGAGATGCGACTCTTTAAACTTATATCATATTGGAAGTTTAAACATTTAAAAATAACTTTCGTTATTTCAATGATGAAAGTCATACACTTACGCACGATATCATATATAGATTTTTAAAATGCAAAATTATAAAAACTGCTTTGTAAATAATAATTATTTATGCGAGATTTTAATGGAAAAATTTACTTTATTAGATTACTATTTGTAAATTTATCTTTTGACTAAAAGGCTTTGTGAAAAATTATATTTTAGTTTATGTTAATATTCTTTAGAAAAAATATCCAGTCTATAAATGATAGATATATTCCCTTTGCATTTATAATAATGTGTAGTAAATAAATGCGATTGAATGTACTTTTTAAAAAACATATTTAAAAATCTAAGGTAATATACATTTATCGTTCGTTAAAGAGCCAATTATAAGACACATTAAAATATTATGCTTTTGGTCATCATTCGAGCATATAATTTATGAAATATTTTTTTCTGAAAAAAAAAATAATAATAATATCTTCCATATTTAATAATATAACAAATAATAATAATAATAAAATTGCATATAGCCATAGTTCAAGTTTTATTTTCATTACAAACTAAGTTATATAAACACAATTTACAATAAATTATTTTTCATATTATTCACAATTTAAAAAATTCATAGCGTTTTTCTGTATAGGTTGGATGATTTTATTAGTAATCTAGCGTATTTTTTATAAAAACAGTATTTCGAAATTTCATTTGGTGTTACGCCAAAACTTTCATAAAAGTCAACTTTGTTTAAAATATTTAATTTGCCGGAAAAATTAATAATCGATTGTGTTTAATTCATGTTCAGATTATTAGAAAATTATTTTAAAAGAAACTTTTTAAAAATTAAAATGTAATTCAAGTGAAAAGAAAAAAAGATTCGTGGCAAGCGGTTTTTTTTAAGTCATTAAAGTTCTTGTGCTCTATATCTATTTTTTTCTATTGTAAGTGTGCTATTATGATCTTCATAAAACATTACTAAATGGAATATAACGGATATTAAGAAATGAGTAAAAATTTCGCAACAAGTGCATAAATTTTAAAAATAGTGCAATTTTTCTAATATTCTCAATAAACTCGATGATTTTCCCCAAAAGCGAAATGAAACGTATGCAAGGTACCATATTTTCAATATATAAACTTAGAAAATATTTGAAAGTAGAATGCTCAGATACAGGGAACAGTAATAAGAAAAATTAAATAAAAAATTGCATCGCGTTTTCTGACAGCTTGCATGAGAAATAAAATAAAGTTTACTACAACAAAATATCTGAAAAATTATCAAAAAATGTTGAAAGTTCCAACAAATCTCATATCTGATATAAATTCCTTTATGCTAAAATAATATCACTCAGACATAAAAAATTGTCAAAACAGATAATACTATAGTAAAATATTTTTTATTTGTATATGTGAAAAAAATTATTTTTAGAAAATTTTGTGAATTTTTATTAAGTTTTTTAATGAACATTATGAAAGATGATTTTCATTATAAGATATATTTATTTTAATCAGTAAATATTTATAAATTAGAACTTTTATGTGTAGAATTTCTTTTCTTTTGTAAACCGAAATGATAAACATTATTTATTTAAGTTAAAATCCAAAATGAGATGATGTATGTATACAAATATAAACAGAATGTGTTGTCTAAGTTATTAAGTTAATGAATGCATATATAATGTTCTGTTTGTTTAAAAAATGTACTGCCACTTTATTATTATTGATCGCTTAAAAATTAGAAAAATGTTATTTAGTTAGATTCTTGCTCTAATAAAAAGGTATCAGTTATAACTTATATATTTTTTTAATGAAGCATTGTATATAAAACTGTCGTAAATATTTATTTTTAAACTATTTATCGTTTAAGAAAATTAACACAATATATTTCCAGTTTATAATTGGTACTAAAACTTCATTATTTTTAAAAATGTATAATTATAAAGCTAATAATTTCAAACACTTTTATTATTAATTTAGCTATTAAAAAATAATTGTAAAAACTATGGGACATTTAAATTGTAACTTTATGCAAACATAGGTAAGTGTCACGGCTTAAATTGTTAACATGCTTTTGAATAAAAAGGATAGTATGATCTCGAATTGTCAACAATTGTCAACAATAATGAAAATATTTCATGTGTATGAATGAAGGTTTGTATTTTGAAGACTTTAGTGATATAAGTGGTCATTGTAAGATAATTCATTTTTATAAATTTCTATCAGAATTATGAAAAACTGTTATGTACAAGAAAATTTCGCAAATTATTATTTTCGAATATTGATGTAATTATGTGTAAATAATAAAAGATGTCATACTTTTTTTCCCAAAAAGAGATAAACTATTTTTAAAACTAATTAACTTATTGAAGATTCGGTGTCTGTTTCAGTAGATTTATATATTTAAGAAGTAATATAAAAATAATGGAAAGTTTTGTGAATATGATGACTTATATTGTGGTGTGATGAAAAAAGTATCATAATGGGTATATAGTAATACCAAAACAATTTATTTAATAATAATGGTAATAAGGAAATCCCTTAGTTCAACATATGCCGAGTGGAATTCTGTTTTAGATTGGACTACAATTATTAATTTAGTCACTCAATGTAATTTTTCCCTGAGCAAATCTAGCAGAATGCATAAGTTAAATTTTATTTCCCTAAAATAGAACATTCAACATTTTACTTTAAAATATCTTTTAAAATATGACAGTATTAAACAGATTCCTTACTTAATCCAAATTATTAAATGATAATAACTCTTTTGAAAATTTGCGAGTAAGAAAATAAAGTTACATTAAAGTAATAAATAAATAGACTAAAAAGTTTTTCCACAAGATAAAATATAATTTTTTTAAACTGAAAAAGAACATTGCATAAAAAATCTCATTATACTGCTAGATAATGATAATAATAATTATAGTAATACAATTAAGTTTCATTAAATAGTAATAATAAGTAATTTTTGTTATATTTTTTCACTAAAAGAAAATAAAAGAATTTATAAACTAAAAAAAGAAAGATAATTTTTTTATTAAATAATTTTTTTAACTTAAAAATTAGTAATAAGAGTAAAAAGAAAAAAAAATATTAAGTTAAAAAAATTCACAAAATGAAAAAATAAAATTCACAAACTGAAACAAAAGAAGAGATATGTTTAAAAAAATATTTTATTAAATCTAAAAACAGTTACATTAATAAAATTAAAATAACAAGTTTAAAAAATTCAGAAAAAGAAAATATAGAATTAACAAATTGAAAAAAGAAGAGAAATATTTTTTTAAAAATATTTCATTAAACCTAAAAACAGTTACATTATTATAAATAAAAAAAGTTTAAAAATTTCAGAAAAAAGGAAATACAGAATTAACAAAAAAAAAAAAAAAAAAAAAACGAATAGTTATTTTTTTTTTTTTTTAATTATTATTATTAAACTTAAAAAATGAATAACTGTTAAAAAAAAATTTCGCATGTTTTAAAATTAAATATGATAGTATTTTTACTATTGTAAATAAAGTGTAAGAAAATAAAATTGTTTTAAATTTTTAGAAAAGAAAAAACTAAAACATTAGTTTTTGAATTGTTTTTTATAAATTTTCCAGAAAAAGAATTCAACTTTTTTTCTCAAAAGTAAAAATAAAAATAAAATAAAAATAAATAAAATATAAAATAAATAAATAAAATAAATAAAATATATATGTGTTTTGTTATTTATAAAAACGTAAAATAAATAAGCAACATGTGCAAAATCTTTTTTTTTTTTTTTTTTTTTTTTTTTTTTTGCATGTTTAAAAATAAAATCTGATCGTATTATTAATAATGTAAATAAAATTTTAAGAAAATGGGATTGTTTTAATATTTTTCAAGAAAGAAATATCTCGAACAATATTTTTTAATTGTTTAAAAAAATGTTCACAAATATGAACAAATCACCAATATCACATGGATATTTTGAGAAAATATCCCCTTGGACTATACTTTGAAGTTAAAAGCCATGTGGAGAAAACCTCTTCCCACCCCATCTCGTAAGAGGTGAAAACATAAAGAAGAAAGCTCCAGGTAACGTCTCCGTAGCTCAGTCGGTAGCGCGTTGGTCTCGCATGCTATAGATGGTGGGTTCAAATCCCCTACAGGGCAATATCGTTTTGTAAAAAATCTAGCGAATTAAAATAGTCAGTTAAATAAATAATTAATAATCAATAAAATAATAAAATTTACTTATTAGAATTGATTAATGAACTACTCATTAAAAATTAATTACTAAATATAATACATTGTCCTCTTTTCGGTTGATGACGTCATTCTCTTTCATGTTGTGACGGGATTCTGTGTTGTCCCTTTAAGAAAACTCTCCCCACCGTCACATGTCTTGACAAGAAGTCCAGGTTGCCATCGGATAAAAAGAAACTCTATCCCCGTCATCTTTCACGATCAAGCAACCAACCAGCCATTCACTGTGTTGTCCCTTTAAGAAAACTCTACCCTCCCCTCCCCGTCACATGTCTTGACAAGAAGTTCAGGTTGCCAACGGATAAAAAAAAATTCTACCCCCATCATCTTTCACGATCAACCAACCAACCAACCAACCGTTACGTTACTTCCGGTTTCCTCCCCCTCCTTCCCCCCATCCTATGACGTCACTTCCGTCGGTCAAAGTACACGGCTTAATACTACTAATATTTATTATTATTAAAATGTTATTAAAATTAAATATATTCCTTCCGGCACAGTCGGAAGAGTATGTTGATTTCTTTTCCGCTATTCTGTT
Source organism: Salticus scenicus (assembly GCA_963930645.1). Classification (NCBI taxonomy): domain Eukaryota; kingdom Metazoa; phylum Arthropoda; class Arachnida; order Araneae; family Salticidae; genus Salticus; species Salticus scenicus. The sequence continues at coordinate 134,817,612 of OZ005655.1, forward strand.
TTACGGAACCGAACTTAATCCTTTCAGCTTGTCTCTTTAAACGATTTTGCCAAGTTTAACAATTCCTGAAAATATTATTTAAATACAAGCAATACATCATAAGATAATGATTAATTTGTATTACTTCTCCATATACCGTAACGTTGTTCGGATAATCAAAGAGCCGGATAACTGCAAACGGATTACCGAAGGTTTCTGATTTGCGAACTCATTTAAGATAATATCATTACCAAACAACATTGAAAATTTGGTTGAATTTGGTTCATTATTTCTAATACTATCGCTATATCAAATTTCAGGTTCTAAACGGGTTCTCGAACCGGAACCCGTTTTGTGGAATCGAACCCAATCGTTTCAGCTTGTCTCTTTTACTTACTTTAACAATTCCTGAAAATATTATTCAATTCCAAACAATACATCATAAGATAATGATTAATTTGTATTATTTCTCTATATATCGTAGCTCTATATACCGATAATCGAAGTGCCGTAAATTTCGAACGGATTACCGAATTTTTCTGATTAACGAACTCATCCAAGATAATATCATTATCAAACGACTGTCCAAATTTGGTTCAATTTGGAATCGAATTTTTTAAGTTATCGTGATGACAAGATTTTGATTATATATATATATATATATATAAACGAAGTGATTGCAATAGGCCGATTTCTATCGAAATCAACCTAAAATAATAAAATAGCATTTAATTTTTAGCTGAGATAGAAATTTAAGTCTAAAAATTATGAAAATGCTTTACCTTGCATACTGCCTTGCAGATAATTCTTCCATTTCTTCTTAGTAAAGTTGTGATAAAACGTAATTACTTATTCATTATGAAACACCAAAAACCTGCAATGAATTGTAATGACAGTACTAAGAAAACTGTCCGTTTCTTGCACACAAACTAAAATGAAGCGCTCGTAAAACGTGGGGAAAATAACGAGTCTTTTTGTTCTTTCAGTAAAATCAGAGATATTTCACAAGGAGGGGGATAATAAAGAACACTTCCATTTACATAGAAGGGGTGGTAGAAGGAAAACTGATTTCCTCTTTACTCTTTCGAAATTCGATGCGAGTACCGCGGTACCCGGTCATTGAGAGTAAGGGAAACGTTTGGTTTCGATGCGAGTACCGCGGTACCCGGTCATTGAGAGTAAGGGAAACGTTTGGTCATTGACGCTAGGGTTAAGTTTAATTATGTAAATAAAAATGACTTAAACATGTTGCAGAACAGTATACAAACATAGGCAGAAAATCTCTTAATGTTACTGGTATAGTTAGAGTTAGTATAATTAAACATTATTTAAAAAAAAAAAAAATAATAATAATAAGAAGAAGAAGAAGTAGTAGTCTCGAAACGTTAGAGTACTGTTTGCTAATTAATATAAAATTTTAAAATGTTGTGGATGATTTTTCAATATTTCTGTTTTTCTCTCTGTGAATTTTAATTTTACTAAAGTGATGGCTTAAAGAGGTAAAGTAATATATATATATATATATGTTCATTGTTTCACGAATGGAAATAAAAGACAGGAAAAGCAGAAAAATAACTTTCTACGCTGAAAATTATTATTATTATTATTATCATTTTTGATTTGTTGTTGTTGTTGCTGAAATATTCAAACAAACATATTTATTAATTATTCTAAAATATTTATTTATTTTTATTTATTTATTATTTTATTTTATTTATTTATATATTGTTTTATTTTATTTTATTTATTTACTATTTTATTTTATTTATTTATTTTTTGCTTTTAGATTAGACTTTGGTAACTTTTGCAGCTGTTTCCTTAAACCGTTTTTCGTAAAACGGAAACTCTTAAAAACTTTTAGTTCACTTACGCGATATATAAATATTTAAATTTATATAAGTAATAAAAAATAATTTATGTTTGAAATAAAGTATGACAGAGAACGTGTATTGATATTTAAAAGTTATAAAATTTAATTTAAAAGAGCGCCAAGGTAATGTTATATATTAGTGATGAAGTAAAGAAATTGGTATTTTGCGGCTACCAAAATATTTTCTTCTACATATTCAAATTCACGCATTACATACCATTTATTAAAAGTATTATTTAGAAAAGTTATTTTCCATCATACATTTAGACAATTTAATTACAGATATGTATTATACTAAATATAATAAAAAAATGAAGCTATCTTAGAAAATGCATATTTTTTCTTTAAAATGAAAAATATGTGTTACTTTGTTTCAGATTATCACAAATTTATTTTTCAACCATTCCTTTTAAAGATTTTGATGAGTTCGTTTGAAAAATACCCTCGTTGAAATATTTATCGCCCTGGGAGGTAGCCGTTAATCACCCCCTGTTGGGAAATTCATCTACGTACATACAATTTTTTCTAGTTTATTATCGGTACTATCAATTATTCGTATTAATTTCACGATCATTTGATAAAAATAATTCTCATCATGTATATTTATACGTTTATTTTTTCCTATAGTGTAATGTTAAATAATATTGCAAAATTAGAAATAACAGCGCAACCCGTTGAGCGATTGATCCTTAAATGCTATCAATAACAGTTTAAGTCAATAATGCCGAACTATATAAAAAGTTAAGTTAAATGTCATTCATTGTTTCATAAGATACAGCATTTACAAAAATTTTTAAATACCAACACAGAGATTTACAGGCACATTGGTAGACTAATTTTTTAGAGATTCTATTTTTTTTTTTTTTTTCTAAAAAATGATCAAATCATGTTCAGAACATCCGAAATGTGTAAATTCATCAAAAACAGAAGTTCGAAATTTTCAAGAATCCAAAAGTTATATACATAACAAAGTAAAACAAATACCCTGCAAATACATTTCAATACTTTTTTTTAACTACATACTATCATGACCGTATAGTAATTCAGATGTAAACGTAACGAAACTTTGAGTTGGGCAGTGAGAATTAAGGCTTATTAACTGCTCTAGGATCCTAAACATGAAGGGGAGTGCCTTCAGTAAGGGGCTTTCTAAAAGGTCCTAGCCTGTATTTACACAAGTTTCAATGGAAATTTCAAGAAAATATCATTAATTTATTTAAAACTTTTTATTGTTTTAAGAGTGAAGACATTTTCTCACGTACAGATTAATGTATATATATATATATATATTGACATGCATACAGATTTCGATGCAAAATGGAAATTTTTAAAGTTTGGCGGCCAGTGAACGAACATGTGACGCTACAGCGTATTTCAACTGCGCAACTGGCAGGATATTAAAGAGGAGAAATTTAGATTCCAAGTCATAAATTATTTGAGAATTTTATTCCGTCTACTGAGATAGACAGTAACTGTGCCTCGCATACAGGTGCGCAAAAAATATGCACAGATGTCAGCATATGAGAAAGGAGTGTAGTTTGGCTCAACGAACCCGGATAGTCTAATCTGTGAATTCTTTGACATTTGGATAGGGGCGATACCGCTAGTAGTTGATGTTGGCAGGAATATGTGAACCATGACCGAACATAGTGTTAAGAAGGAACCGGTAGGCCTAGAGGTAGGGCAGTGTGTAAGAACCAATCAATCCTCAGAGCGGTACTCAAAGCCCCAAATTCGCCGTTATTACCTATCCTACGTGCAACTGGTACTTCAGTGACTTCAAATACCATTAATAGGCGGCTCAGAGAAATGGGGTTGAGCTCGCAAATCTCCTTGTGCCGACTGCTATGCACTGACATGCCCGTTTGAAGTTATATCGGTCATGTTCGACCTGGAATGTTACTGAATGGAGTAGAATTGTATTCAGTGATGAGTCCCACTCATATTTTAGCTCCGATGACCAGCGAAGACGTGTCGGGAGACACCCCAAAAGAAGGGGGATTTCAACCTGACTGTCATAAGGCATACGGCCCGACAAGCAGGAGTGATGGTCTTGGGTGTCATTTCATTTCATAGCAGGACCCCTTTGGTTGCTGTCCGCAGCACCTTTAAGCAGAGTGGTACGTCGATGAAATTCTACATCCCGTTTTGTTGTCCTTCATATCACAAAATTTTGAACGTATATTTCATGATGATAATGCCCGCCCACGTACGAAGACAGTATCTACTACTTGTTTTCTTCCTTGCCCAACATTATTTTCGCCAGCAATGTCGCCGCCGGATCTCTCTACCACTGAGGACGGTTGGAGCATCATGAAAAGGGTCCTACAACCAGCTCAGGATTTCGCATATCTAATACAACGATTGGACAGAATTTGGCACGATATCTCGCAGGAGGATATCTGCCAAATCTATCAATTAATGCCAAGCCGAATAACTGCTTACATAAAGGCCAGATGAAGGCCAATGCGTTATTGACTTGTTCACTTTCTGAGGCTCTTTCTCTTGATTAAATCCTCCTAAATGTTTTAAACTGTAATCATTTATTCTTCTCCACATGTACATCACATCTACCAATTTTCTTCCCATTCGGATAACCCATTCTTGGTGCGGCTTTTTTTTTTTTTTTTTTTTTTTTTTTTTGTCTTAGGTTGTATATATACATTTGTTACTTAAATAAATGGCCAAGAAAAGTTGGAGTTTTCTTAATTTCTGCTAAATAAAAACCATTGTATTAAATTGTTGGTGATAGCATTTCCTGATCTTTGCCTTAAAATAAATCATTAAACATTTTTTTTCTTCTTTTTAATTCTGAAACCAAAATTAATGGACAATAATTTGAGAATATGAAGTTGATTCACTAATATTATTATTATTATTTTTTTTTTTTTTTTAGAATAAGCTTACAGATTTATAAATATATTTTTATGTGATTTTTTTTTTTTTTTTTATAAAATAAAATATATTATCATAAAATATAAGTTTTAAAATATAATTCTACTTGTTTCCTCAATCTCTTTTTTTTTTTTTTTTTTTTTTTTACACAATCATTTCTCTTTGTATACTTATATAATCAAAATACTAAGAAACTTAATATATAAATGTCTTAAATTCATTAAATAATTGATCTCAATGTACTTAAAAAATGCATTTTTCAGAAATTGTGTCGATTAACTTACAGAATTAACTTAAATTACATTCAGTGCCCTATAATTAAGGAAAAATCAATCAATGAAACTTTAATTAAAAATTAATTAGTAAGAAAAAAATACTGATGATTTGTGAAAAATGTATGCATTAAATTAAGTAATCCAATTAGAGAGTTAATTTATAGAGTCAATGCGCAAGAATAACAGTAAAAGATGTTTACAATATCATGAAAAAATTACATGTCTTTTATAAAACGTTATGTCAAAAAACTTCTTCGGATAGTTTGTAGTATATCTAATTTAAGATGTGTTAAAATAAATATTAAAATCCTTATTACGAAGTTTCAGTTAAAGGATTTAAAAAGATTGTAACATCCTCATAATATATTAAGATATTTGGGAAAATTTTGAATAATTTTTATTCAGAATTTACAAATTTCCTGGCAGCTGCTGAACCTAGGGCTCATCTCACGTGTGCTGATTCTCTTCCACTGAACAATCATAGAAAAATTATAGGCGACATATTTTAATCACGGTCGATTTCATCCTCGATTTTTAGTAGACTAAAAAGGAGAAATGCGACTAATAATAAGTAACTAACTCACTGCATTGCAGTATTTATTATTGTATTTATATCTAGTGATATTTCCTTTTTTTTAAGAAATTTTATTCTCCAGTGTTATTGCTGTTTTTAAGTGTGGTATTTATTTTGTTCCAAGTTTTTAAAAACGTTAATAAGTAGACAAAGTTTTCTTTGAGAGAAATATGGCGATTTGAATTTGTCCGACTTGAATTTGTCAGTAACAGAGCAAGGGCAGGTTAAGCCGAAGGTTCTAAATTTCATTTTGGGCTGATGCATTTTTCGCATTAAATAAGTGTTATTCAGTCTGCAACAATTAATTAGTATGAATAAAATTGAAGTGCACATCCTGTATTATTATAATTTCATACAATAGCACATGTATCTCAATTTAAAATGTGTAAAAAATTATAAACGAACGTAAACAGATAATATACAAAAAAAAAAAAAAAAAAAAGAAAAGAAAAGAAAAGAAAGAAAGAAAAACAAGTTCTAGAAATTATTTATTTGTTTATCTTGCCAATCGAAGACAATAAAGCAAGTTTTTTGATGAAAAACAATTAAAAAAAATTTAAAATGGAATAATTAGAGGAATTAAAGATTTGCACATGCTTATATTTTTCCTAGAAGAAAAATAGATTATTAATTAAAAATTTCAGCTGTGACAAACATTCTGCAACAAAACCCTTGTCAAACGGTCAATTATTCTAGCATTATAACTCTTTCCATTACTAGCAGATATATCCATTCACTAGGGTACAAAAATTTCCAATAAAATATAAAATAACAGATTATTTCTTTGATATCTTGATTTGTATGTTTAAAAGTCATATGCAATATATATATACAGTGTAGCTTAAAATTCTTACTTATAAAGTCGAATAATATAATTATCATTTTAGTGCACCGTAAAAAGAAAAATGTATAATACTACACAGCAACGTTGAGGCAATTTACCATGTAGAGAAATACCACAGCCATGGAGAGTAATGTTACAAACCGTGCCTTGTGTATAACTGTGCCTGCTGTATAACGTGTAAGGTTACACAGTTACAGCTGGTAACATTTCTCTGCACGGTTGTGTTAAGAACACTGCCTCAATATTGTGTAATATAGCATTTTTTTTTTTCTTTTTTTTTTTACAATCTACATTGGAAACATTATAGTTTTCTTTTTCGTAAGGGAATCAATATAAAGAAAGTGATATAATAAAAGTAATCAATAACAAATAAATAAAAATACTTTCCTAAGACTAATGTCACTTGCTGGGTGATCAAAAAGTCACAGAAAAAAGTCATTGACAGTAGCATTACGAGGTTTTTACTTAAATTCTAAGAAAGAATATTATCATTATTATTATTATTATTAACCCTTTCACGCCCAAGGGAAATATTTTTCCCTTCTACAAAAATCGTTATCGATTGTTCAATTATTATTGAATCGATATTTTTTTACTGAATGTCAAAATAAAACGTACGTCCAAGGCAGCAAATGTGTTTCTGAACGAATAAAAAAAAAAACTTATAGAAAATAGGACACATAATAAATGTGTTATGTGCAATGTCCACTTGTGCTTCACAAGTAAACGAAATTGTTTCGTAGAATACCATAGCTAGCTATTTATTTTACTTTTCTGATAATTTTTATATTACAAAGCAATAAATTTGTATTACAAAGCAATAAATAAAATACCGATATAATAAACGTAACTCTTCGTTTATTTACTTTTATGGTCCATAGGGAAAGTATTTCCCATGAAATTAGAGGAAACCTATACACCCTGCTATGTTTTTCTGGTGATATTCTCTTACTTTACACCTACAATAGCTAAAATATTGTGTTGTATTGGCATATTTAGTCTTGGAAATCTTATGGTCCTGAAAGGGTTAAGTAACAAAACATTTACTACGAAATTAATTTGTTTTTCTCCACTAGGTTATGTTTTAAGTGTAAAGTCATTTTTTTACAATGACACAGTACATTAAACAACGCAACTAGGACTATGAATATTCAATGTGACGGTCGTTATATATGATATACGCAGTCAGACTACATAAATAGAACTGTCAGACTTTCATAAAGAATGCTCATAAAAAAAAGGAAAAAGACTAACTAATAATGCTTTATATCTTAACAATACCATGTTTTTCATTTCAGAAGGAAAAAGCAGTAATAATGAACAAATGTTTAATTTAAATATTCACTGACATCTGAAATTATATGCAGCGCGCCTAAGTCAGAATAATTAATAGACGCAAAGTTACTTTATTTCAGAAAACTAATCTATTTAACATGTGAGAGAGAAATCAATAGATGAAAATTGTAACTATTATTATTTTCTTATATATATATATATATATATATAAAGTACCATGCACTTCTGCATATTTCAGTAAAAAGCACGTAGTGCTATGGTTAACACTTTTTGAAAATAGGATTTTATTTATTATTATTATTTTTTTTTTTTTTTTTTTTCGTGACTTTCTGATCACACGGTTTGTTCGTACTTTGATAAATATTGATAGCATATATTTTATGCTAATAAGTCAACTGTGATATTTTTAATATATATTTCCGGATTCTAAAATAAACTGTTTACGATAACTGTTTTCTGGAAGAGATAAAATGAATAATTCTCAATTTACGTAGTAAATGGTTGGATGGTTAGAGATTTTAAATGGCGCAAGGTCCATAATAGGACATTCTGCGCCAAACAGATTATCATTCAGTAGTTAACTTGCACATATTCAAAAACATTACTATTCATATAGAAGTTTATTTTGTTTCATTTAAAGAATGAACTTCTGTGTTAGTGTTTGCGGAAATATTTATCTTTATTAGAGTGATTTTTTTATCACGGTTAGATTTATGCAAATAAAACCAATCTACTTGTATCAAACTTTGCTGTTACTTTTTAAACTGCTTTAGTTGAGTAGGTGTTTTAAAAATATTACGAAACGAAATAGTATTTATTTTTTATTTTGTGTTATTTTATTTTATTTTATTTATTTACTTACTTTTTACAAGAAGTATTATTTTTTATTTACGTTTTTACGTTTTCTAACTATTTAAGGTTTTTATTTTTTTTTTTCAAATGAATGCTATTAATAATAATAATAACTTTAATTCAGTGTTCTAAACTATTTATATTTATATTTTGCAGCTACTGTTTCCATTAACACCTTATACTCGTATATATATATATATATATTTTTTTTTTTTTTTTTTCAGATTTCATCTCCGACGGTTTAAACAAATTCATTGATTTAAGTACAATTCTGTTTTTCAATTCATAAAATGTATAAATTTTAATTTATTAATAACTTATTCTTTAAAAAAATCGCAGATGACTTTAAATTCATGCTTTATTAAATATATATATATATATATATATATATATATATATATATATATATATGTACTGATAAGTATAAAGGATTTAAGTCCATATTCTTAATTTTTCAGGAGACGAAAAATAAAGTTAAACTAACTAAAAACTAATGAGAAGAATCGATTAGGAAAAAGGGATCATGTTGATTTATACGCTTTATACCATTCAGTGATTGTCCACCTTCATTTATAAAGGGAAAAATTGAATTAAAAATTTATACAAAAGATTAATGTTAAATTTCTGATTTGAATATTTTTTTACCAATGGATTTTCTCAAAGACTATATGATATGGATTTAAATCCTTTATACCAATCGATAGAGAATTTTTTTTTTTTCTGAGTCTTAATATGTACTTAACTCAAAATCGACATTTTTGGACTTAAATCCGTTATACTTATCAGTACAGATACATTCAAGTATATTTGCAGCTTACTATGATGATACATACAAACAATGAATTATTATTAAAATTTATTGATTTAATTTATTAATTGTAATTAATATTTATTTGGTTGTATGCATATATATATTTCCTTAATTCTACAATTCTTTGTTTTAATCTGAATTCCTCTTTCATTTCCTATGGCATTTACCGGAGTACAAGAACGGGTACAAAAACCATTATGAAATAAAAAAGTATAATGTTATAAATATCATCGAGCATAAGAAAGAGTTTTGGGAATTTTTTATATCTAGATTTTTAAAAAACAATCTTTAGAAATGCTTGGTAATTTCTGAAACTTCTATATGGCCATTTCAAAAGGAAACAATTCCAAAATTTTTTATTTTAAAAGTGATTTTCATTTACGATTTCCAGAAAATATTAGGAAGTTTTCCATGTTGAAAAAGATAATTTACAAACACATTAGAGAATGAAAATTTACTTTGTGATTCCGAGTTCTTAAAAAGTTTTTGGAAAACTTTTGTACCTTTTATATAAGAAAATCTAGAGCAGAAAAATTTTTAAATTGACTTTCAAAAGAACTTTTCTACAGAATATTTCAAATGATATTTCATTTTTTTTTTTTTTTTTTTTTTTTTTTTAAATAGCTTTTTATCTTGCGTTGTTTACAGATTTTTCTGCTAGTTTCGCAACTTTTCTGTAAGTTGTTTTACACTTTTGCTTATTTTTTTTTTCTTTTCGAAGATTTCCAGAAAGGTAATTATCCTATAATCCACTATAAATTTTATTTTTTATAAGATAAGTTAAAGCAAATAAAATTTTGTATTCTTAAATACTGAAACTGAATAGTAGAAATAGCTTACATCGAATTATCGTATTTTTCCTTAAGCATGGTATTTTCGCTTGTTTAAAAATAAAACTAGTAGGATAATATCATTTTAAAGCATTTTCTATTTAAAAAAATATTAATAGTAGCTATGAATGTTTGAACGTATTTTTGATTTTACGAAAGTATGTTTGGAAATAGGCGAAGTAGATTCAAAAAGTTCGTGAAAATGTTTTAAATTGTTTTCTTATTGAATTTATATCGTTTTATAAAACACTTTTTTTAAAGTATTCACCATTATCTGCCAGAGACTTCAACCAGCAGTCAAACCATTTATCGAAAACTTTCTAAATTTATCTTTAGTGACCTTATTATTTGCATCTTTCTATGTAGTAATCGTTTTATCCGAATATGCAAACTTTTAGCTTGTAATGTAAATGTTCATTCGGAGAAATGTGTAAAAATCACACAGGCCCAAATCTGGTGAATATGGGGATGTAGGAGAGCTGTGATGCAGTGCTTACTCTGGAATACTGGACAAGAAAGCAGTGATCGGTGCGCCAGAGTGTTTTTATATTGGAGCACCCAATTTTACACAGCCAAAATATCAGATCTTTTTTATATGTCTGCTTTACGTAATCGCTGTAAAAGTTCAATGCAATTCTCCTCGTTGAAGGCTCTTCCTTAAATGAAAGACATATTCTCAGTACCAAATATCACTTCTACGATGCTACGAACAACATGTCTAAACATATTTTTGCTTACCTAAAACAACAACAACAAAAAATATTGTCAACCTATAATACATTTTTGCCAACATATTAACAAAAAAAAAAAAAAAAAAAAAAAATTATCACACACTCTAAAATCAATACTGAAATCTTACATGACCTTTTTAAACATCGAACAATGTATATACATTATAAGAACGGAAAGCTACGGATAACACGTGCAAAATCAAACAGATCAGAAATAACACAGTAAATAAAGATTGATCCAAAGTAATTTAGAAAACAGAAGAATTATTTTGAAAATTATCCCCTCTGATAACAAAAAAAAAAAAAAAAAAAAAAAAAAAAAAAAATAAGCAGGTAGAAAAGGAAAATAAAATATTTTTGATAATAGTAATGTATTATATAATCTAAAACATAGCTATTAACTTGCCCGGTATCTCAATAAAATGAACAATAAGATCTAATCAAAAATAATTTCCCAAAATGTATATACTTTTTTTAATGTCTTTAACTTATCACTGCAATTTAAATGTATTTATTTTTATATGTATAATTATATTTATTAGGGAATTAAAAAAAAAAAAAAAAAAACCTACCGAACTTTCTTTAAAACCAGAATAAATAAGTATACTTTAAAAATTGCTTTGTAAGATTTATTATATTTTAATGTGAATCACTTATTCTAATAAACTTAAATTTAAGTTACACTTATGATATACTATACATAACATGATTTAGATAACATGAAAGTAATTAAAAATAAATAATAACATGTTTGTGAAAATGTATTTAATATTTATTATCTACCAAGAATTTCATCCCGTATTATCTAACTTCTAATTAATGACCAAGCATATTTGATATTAGACGTTTTGACAAATATATAGAAAAATACTTAACGAAAGATCTCCAAACTTATTAGGTGTAATGACCATGTTATACCTCATGTATGTAATCGCAAGTTTAATCTAAAAAGAAAATAGAGAACTAGTAATAAATTGAGGGAAAAAAAAATAATATTTGGGTTAAAAAAAAAAGGAGTGACTCCAGTCGACTTTTCGAACATTACGTAATTAACGGTTGAATAAATAAATTAAATAAAGTAACAGAAGTCGTTAAATAAGCAAAAGAGAAAATTATAATAGGGTGTATGGGTATTTTTCTTTATATAGTGCATTATTTAATGTATCGTTATTCAACTTCAAATAATTTGAGCCCATAGATTATGAAAATAAAGAATTTTTCGTCTTGTTCCTGTAAAAATCTATCAGTGCTGGGCTCACCAAAATCTATAAAAATCGTTCGATGCGTACCTATAACATGCAATAAATTTTCAGATCGATCGGATGAGGCATTTAGACGCTTTCGCATTTTTAATAGTTTGAGCCCTAAACCACAATGACAAAGAAATTTTCTTTGTGTCCCTCTAAAAATAGTATGAGTACTAGACTCTCCAAAATTCAAGCAATTCATGTGACAGTCGTCTATAACATGTATATATTTTTTTAGATCAATCGGATAAAGTACTTACACTCTACCGAAGTTTAAAGAATTTGAGCCCATAGGACATAATTATAAAGAAATTTTGTTGTGTCCCCTTAAAAACCTATATGTGCTAAATTTACCGAAATCAATATAGTTTAAGTGAGAGTGGCCTACAGTACGTATATAATATATCAGCTCAATCGGATAAGGCATTTAGACGTTAGAGCACATTAAATGATTTCAGCCCATAAACTTTAATAATAAAGTTTTTTTTTTTTTTGGTATCCCTGTACAAAAAATTATAAGTGCTCGATCTACCAAGAGTTATACAGTATATGCAACTGTGAGTTTTAATACGTATAGAATTTCAGCTCAATCTGATAAGGCATTTAGACGTTATTGCACTTCGAACAATACCAGTCCATAGACCATAATGATAAAAAGTTATTTGTTGTGTCCCTGTAAAAAACATATAAATGCTAGATTCAATAAAATTAGTAGGGCTCGTGCTACCGTGTACGTACCAACTTTTACCTCATTCAAACAAAGCGTTTAGACTCTATTGTGTTCACTCACATGTATACATACATACATCCCGAAAAACCGTGTAAAATCGCAGATGTCTCTAAAAGAGGGGGCAGGGATTCTTATGAAAAAAAAAGTTGGAGGTGTACTACTAGGCATCATGACAGTCACAAATATAAATTTGCCATATTCTACGATTTTATTTTATTTTATTTTATTTTTTTTTTGAGTTATGCAAGATACAAAATACATTTTTCAAATCATGACTACAATACTTTCTTTACGTAGCAGTATGTATGGTATGTAAAAAAAAAAAAAAAAAAGAATTTTTTATGGCCATATAATTCTTTTTTTTTTTTTTTTTTTTTTTTTTTTTTTTATGAACATAAACATAGTATTAAAGAAAAAATATCATTTCATTACTTTTAAAATTTGCTGAATTTCATATAACATAAAAATTTTATTCTATACAATCACAATATTTACCGATGTATTGAATGTATTCCACAAGGTGGTTCTGTTAGTAGTTTATAAACTGATTTATTTCTTTATTATTATGAAAAAACTTCTCTTTATGTATAGACTTAATGTTCTACACATATATTGATAATAATACAGTTTTTTACTTTAATGTTTGCAATACCTTCATAGATATTTATCCTAATAGTCTTTCATTAACTAAAAATTATCTGATAAACAGAGAAATAAACTATCTTGATTTAAGAATAAATAATGACAATGACAACTTAGATTTTGATATTTTTGATAAGAGAAAAGAATTTTCTGTTAAAGTTCATTTATTTACTCATTACGAATCATGTTTATATAAAATTATTTACCAAAATATTCTCATTAACTTCCTTTTATAGAATAAAACATCTATGATACATATAAAAGTAAAAACGATAAATTTATCTATTTTCAGGCTAGACATTATTGTTAACCTAAATTTCTAGTCAATTTAATAATTAAATCTTATTTCTAATTTCTTCTAATCCTCGTTATGGTATTTGCGTATTACACACACTCATACGCATGAGAAAAAAAAAAAAAAAAGGTTTTGTTTTATGGAATTTCAATTTAAATTTTAACAGTTAAATTTAAACAAATTCAAACTTCAAATAGCTTTTAATGCTACATTATTAACTATCAAAGTAGTGAATTCTAAAATTAATAATAATTATAGAAAACTTTAAAATAATAATAATAATAATGAGATGAATTACTTTTAGTATTGTGAATTTAAATTAGTTTTTAAATATATATTTTTTTTTCAGCGTTTGTGCTTTAATTAATAACTTTTAGTTATATACGGCATGGCTTTTTTTTTTTTTTTTTTTTTTTTTTTTGTGTGTGTCCTATTCTCTAATAGGATAATTAAAAAAGCTACCATTTGTTTAGGTTTTATTATGCAATATTAAATATATGTATATATGTGTGGGTCACACTAACAGAGGGCACCATCATTCCCCCCTATCTTGTTATTCTGCAACCATGGGAAACACCTGTACCTTTGCATGTTACTTATGAATTCCGAATTTACGTGTCTCAAATTTGATTTTTTTTAAAGATTTTGATAATTATTAATAACTTTAGAATTAACTAACATGATAGTTTATAATGAAGTAAATGTAAGTTTTAAATGAAAAATTAATCAAATGAATTTATTTTGATTTTAAGGTTTATTAGTTATTAAAATTATCAGAAACAATTTAAACAAATTAAATTTTTACTTAAAAGTTCAGTCGATAAATATGACTCTCATATTAACTGTAAATTAAACCATATTTAGCCTCTTGGCTGTTGTGATGGGTTTGAGCCTTTTTTTGGTGTGTTCTGCAGTTATAGAGTGAGTAGTAATTTTGGTTTTAATATTTGATCTTAGGAATAAAATTTATTTATTAAGTAATATAGATGACTGTAGATATAAAATTATGTTTCTCACTTTTTTTCCCTTATTCTCTTTCAGTTTTAAATTATTTTCATGTCCTTTGGGTGAAATAGGGCATAGCTTGCTGTAAATTTTTAGTAAATTGCATATAGCACGACAGAAATATCAGCTAATTTTTATGCAACGCTCATTCTATGCCCTTGAAAAAGTAATGATGTTGTATGTTTTACTATAAGGATGTTTTTTTTTTTTTTTTTTTTTTTTTACTCATTATTCATATTTTTTTTCTACTTGGTTTGTGATACTTGGTTTCCTCTACTGCAACGTTTGATAAGGTTTTCAATATATATATATATATATATATACACACATATACGCATATATTTGGCATGAAATCGCAGGTATGCTCATAAAAGTTTAAATGTTTGCTTAACAAAAAAAAAAAAAAAAAAAAAAAAAAAAAAAACGTACCTTTAGAGAGTGGTGTGACAGCAGTTGTCACGCTTTATAATGGGATTTTGAAAGAGCCCCACTCTAAAGGTTAACGAAACAAACCCTTGTAGTAAAATTAACATATTTCAGTAACCTTAGTTGACTATTAAATAGAAAACTTAATCTATAATAAGATTTTCAGAAATAAACAGAAAAAAAAAAAAAAAAAAAAAAAAAAAAAAAAAATGCAGCGAACGTTAAAAACGTCCGGCAGTCCTGAATTGAACACAGTTCGTTTATTGCAGCAGAATTTTCTGCATGCTTATTTTATACGTTTTATTTTGGTGTTTTTAACATTGTTTGAAATTTACATAACATGTAAGTATACTAGTCAGGTTTATACATTTCCAAATTTAATCCATATATAATTTTTCAAAAACAGTCGTACGTGATTATTCAGAATTTAAAAGAGAAAAAGAGAATTTCTTTCCTTAAGGCAGTAAGACGAAAATTTATACCTCATATAGCACTTATATATATATATATATATATATATATATATATATATATATATATATATATATATATATATATATATATATATACATAAATAAATATGTAGCAATAAATAACATAAAAAACATCTAATCATTGTCAAAATGTATATTAAATTACATGATTTTTGCTATCTTACTAAAAATATTTAGATTTAAAGATTAATAAAAAGGCATTAGAAATGTGCTTTCTAAGAAATTTTGAAATTAATTAATCATTTAATTTTTAGTACATTCCGTAAAAGGTTTTATTAAAATTAAACAAAATTTTGCTTTAAAAAACACAGTTTTTGCGTCATAACTTTTTACATTAAGAATCATAAATAAAAATAATGACAGGATTTTAATATAAAATATAATTTATTACATATTAATCCATATTCCTATAAATATATGATAAATAGATGATGCGGATGTCATCTTAAAGTATTAATACTTGAAATATGTTTAATATAGGACTTCATATTTTAAAAACTTAATCATTACTCAAACACTGAAAGTCACAAAGGAAATGCATTGGCCAAAACATTTGTAAAATTAAGTAATCCTGATCAGCCTGCGTAATTTTTTTTTATTGGAATTCTAAATTAATTGTATGACATAAAAATTACTCAATGATAAAAATCTTCAATATTTTAATACAAAAAATTAGGTATATGACATTCATTTATCAAAAATTAAGTAATTCTTTAAATAATATATATATATATATATATATATATATAATAGTATGTAAGTTATCAAAAATTTCCTTAAATATTCTTGTGGTATGATTCACTAAACTTTAGAAAATATGTTGTTTTAATTTACAGTATTTTTACTATAAAATTTCTTTACAAAAATAGAGAAAGATTTTAAAAAGTTCTTTTTTTTTTCTTTCTGCTGTGTAATACTTGTATAATCTATAATTCAATAAATTAAAACTATAGATCATTTAAATTCGCATGTTAATAATGATACTAATAATAATAATAATAATAATAATAATACCTTGAGTGCTATTTTATTATTTTGAAGAAAATAGTAAATGATTATATTTAGCTTATAACTAAAATATTTAGTACATGATAAATAATTTAGCGTGTGTATTAAAGTAATGGCTAAGAGAAGGAAATAAATATTTTTTTCCATTACTTCTGTTGACTTCATTTATGTGATAAAACAGTAAAGATATTTACTTTCTGAATATTATCTGTTTCAAATCAGGCTGTGTATACAGTTCGTAAGAAATTATAAGACCACAAGCGTATTGGTGCATTTCTGAAGAAGAGAATATAGTATGCAAAGTTTTAGTTGCGTATTTAAAATTGATCGTGAAACACATCCTATATAATTTCAACTTTAAAAATTAAATTAGATTTCATTAAAAGTTATTTTTTTTTTTTTAATTAAAGACTGTGAATGTTAAGAAATTATAAGACCACCTGAAAAAATTAGCATATTACACATGGCGTCAAACGCAATATAAAACGCATGCGTTAGTGTTTCGTTAAAGCATTACCTAAGAAGCAAAGGCTTAGGTTTTGAATGTGCTATCTACAATTAATTTGACGATGCTTCGAGGTAAAGAACTATCGGAGTGCGAAATGAGAAAAAAATTATTTTATAACGATTCTAGTAAATCTGAAAGAGATATTGTGAGGTTAATGAACCGTTCTAAAATTTCCATTCACAATGCCATAATTAGAAATGATTATTCAAATATAATAAAACGATCTGGTAGAAAAAAATATTTTGACAACACATGATAATAGACAAATTTTTCGACTATCAACTAAAAAAAGTCTTTCAACTCGTGAAATTTCGAAACGTTTCAGCAAGAAAACTTCACATGCAACAGTCTGAAAGAGTCTTAAATTAAATATTAATATGAAATTTATAAAATTTATGAAATTGAAAAAAAAAAAAAAAAAATGAAATACCATTGAGAAAAAAGACTAAAATGGGCTAAAAATGCCATGTCATGGGATGATGAGTGGAAATAATTTATATTTTCTAATGAAAAGAAATTGATCTTTGATAGTTCCGATGGTTACAAACACTATTGGCATGACTTGAGAAAGAAACCAAAAGAATGCTTCAGTCAACAAATGAGTGGAAGATCAGTAATGATTTAGGGAGTTTTCAGTTATGAGGGATTGTGTGATTTAAAGCGGATTTCGGGTCATATGAACTGTACACAATATCAGTCTATGCTATATGATTATATGATACAGTTTGGACCTTTATTAGGTGGTGCTAACTGGATGTTTCAACAGGATAATGCTGCTTGTCATACATCTAAATCCACTTAGGAGTGGTTTAAAAAAAGAAATAATTAATCTTTTGCTATGGCCAAGTCGATATCCAGAGTTGCACCCCATGGAAAACATATGGGGTGTATTATCTCGCAAAGTTTGTGCTAATAATAAACAATTTTCATCTGCCAATGAACTGTAAAAAGCCATTGTAAAAAAATAAGACAATATTTCTAAAGCTGAAAGTAATTACCTAGTTATTCCAATGAAAATTAGAGTTTTTGAGGTCATCAGGAAAAACGGAGGACCAATATCATATTCATTTTTTATACTTTTTTTTTTTTTTTTTGGACAAGTGGACTTATATTTTGTTAACAGGTTATTTTTCACTCATTTCTAATGTATATTTTAATTAAACATTTATTGCATTGTACCAGGTTAGTGCAAATTAATTATGAAAAATATACAGCAATGTGTTATTTTATGTATTTAAATTATGATTAGAATCTTTATTTTTCTTACAATTAACAAAATTAAAGTGATCTTATAATTTCTTAACGGACTGTAATTTATATCAGTACGTCATAAAACTGGAAAGATATCTCCTTTCAATAAATGTGTTGACACAGACTTAAAGACAAATGTTAAAATCAAATACAGTTCTTTTTGTACTTTTTCTTTTTTTATGTAATACTCTTTCTAAATATCATATATTTATAAGCCTATAAATAATAAAAGGAAGATGCCAATAATACAACAACGTTTTAGAACAGCTTAGAAAATAAATTATGTGTGACAGTTGTGAATTGAAATCATTAATTTTTATCATATTAACAATGAAAATACAAACATTTAAAAGATCAATATCACAGACAATTAATTAAAAAAAAAAAAAAAAAAAAAAAAAAAAAAAAAAACATTATGTTTTCTTCTTATATTTTTAAACACTTAACATATCCTATGTCGTGGATATTATGGATATATATAAATATATATATATATAAATTATCTATATATATATATATATATAAAAGGGAGAGAGGGAGAGAGGCAGAGAAAGAGAAAGAAAATTAGATAGTGTGTATTAGTTAACAATGATTAACACATGTGTTTGTGCACTAAAATAAAAAAAAATAAATTTCAAACATGAACAGAAAACAAAAGAAAGAAAGAAAAAAGGAAAAAAGATACACATATATCAAAAATACTTTCAAGTATCGTTTTGCTTTCAACATATTTGCGTCTACTTGGACTGACACCTTATTTTTTATTTTTTATTTTTTATTTTTATTTTTTATTTTTTTTTTGTCTTTTAATACGATAAACGAAAATATTATTCTTCATTTTCAAGAAAATCCATATAATAGATTGATTTTGTGCAGTACTGCATATTGAATGATTTTGTAGTACACCGATATTTTCCTTTAGCTATGCCTAAAATAAAGTAATAAAAAAATTACAAGATTACTTCTAAAAACAAAGCATTAAAAAGGTTGATATTATGTAGCTCAATATAATGTATAATTTTTGCATGAGGTATTGTATGATTTTGCTATATGAGGTCCTGTCACACAAATAACCAAGAAACTCTGTTACAGAAGCTGGTAGATGTGAGATGCCGCGTTGAATCACAGGACGCGCTCTTGAGCGCAGCTGCTCGTATTTTTCCATAGTTTTCTTTGAAATTTGATTAAATAATTTGTTGTCAATCAGTCAAAATACCATCACCACTTGATATCCTAATGATTTCCTAAGTAGAACTGAAAATTTATATTTAACAATTCTGTCTTATTTCTTATATAAACAAAAAAATAAAATAAAATAAAATAAAAATCAGAAAAATATTGTGCGACATTTTATGCCTATGATTTATGGTAATCCCACATTTTTTTGAGGAGAAATGGGTTTTTGTGTATCTTAAAACTATCCATTACTTTCATTATATTACATGTTTCATAAAGACATTGAATCAAGCTTTAGAATTGTGCTTTTTATTGTGTGCTTTAGTGAATATTAAATGTCCTTTAATGCATATTAATAATATTTATTATTTTCTTACTTGGAAAAAAAAAAAAAAAAAAAAAAAAAAAACAATTTATAAGTTTGTGAAGTTGGCTTAGTTTACACTCTTCATTAGATATAGTGATATCTCCAATATGTATTTTGTGTAAAAGAAATAACGAGGAATATGAAACTCAAAAAAATATATTCTAAACTCCAAGAAGACCAACAAGTATTACCAACATGAGATACTAAATTTTGTGTTTTAATGCATATTACGAATAAATATGGAAAAAAGAAATTACCTGTGCTAAAGTTATTGACAAGTGAAATTTGATCGTACAAATAATATACTTATTTGTTTTCAGTAACTTGATTGCAGTAGCTTGCTTGTATAAAAGCACTCACTAATTTATACAATTTTGGAAAGATGTATTCAAACTCGCTGAAACTAAGTAGTAATTCAACTTTACTAATGCAACTCTATAAACTATTAACAATAGTATATAAAAGCTGAGAAAAAACTCTCCATCGTCTCGCTGAAACTCAACTATCTTATCTTAAATATCTCACCGTTTATAAAGGTTATTAATGGACTGTCACTTTAAATATCTGCTATAACAAAATTTCTTAACATTACGTTCAAATTCAACCGTGCATGACACTTCATCGAAAGCTAGACTTTGCACTATAATACTTTAACTATATATTAGCAATCTTATCCCATTTCAAGTAATGTTTAAAAATCTAGAAAGTTGATTTGAATTCTTAGAAGGTAACATATAAAGAAATTAGTCTACTTTTTAATTATGAACATAAATACCAGCATGCATAATATGGATTTCTAGATGTTTAATTTTACGAGTGTAAAAGGACACTTAGATACATTAAAAGTAAGATCTGCGTTGCGTAGTAACGTAAAGACTTCGCTTGAATCAGCGAGATGTTCAATTAATGAAGGTCAAGTTATGTTTATATCATCTAAATAAACATATGAAAATTTGACGAATTCCGTCTGGAGATTTCTTTCTATAGCTTTTTAAATGATAGCGACCGCTATGAAGCGTCTAAAAGGTCTGCTTTTCAAACCCTACGTCCCCTCTTTGTAATAAAAGTGTTTTAATTATATCTGGTTTCATTGTTATATAAAATTAATCAGCATGGAGATCCAATGGCATCATAAATTTTCTAGATTACATATTTTCTATTAAATCATTAATTATGGGTGGTGGATACTGTAGACAGTGAGTAAAGACGTTTAATTTCCTACAGTCGATTGTAAAATGAAATACTTCTGTAACTTTAGCCTGTCTTACCTTTTTTATTGCAGCAGAAAACAACAAGAGAAGCATATGTGTAAGTAACGGGTAAAGTAATTCACCCTTTCTATTATATTTTATGTACGTTTCACTTTACAAAACCTTGTTTTACTTGATCATAATGATATGATTTTCTTGAGACTGATTTGCTATCTCAGTATCAATTTCGTGATATACAATATAAGTGAATTTAAGAGTGTTAGAAAAAGGATCCTAAATTTTGTCAATAAACTTCTTTAAATCATTATTTGGTCTTCTGAAAGAGAGCTATCCTCTTGAGGGATGTAATAATAAAAAATAAAATAAAATAAAAATAATTACAAGATAAAAATAACTTTTATATACCATGTTTTTAAATTTTCTGTTGAATCATATAAATGCTACTGAATGCAGCAGGAACCCGGAGCAATTGGATAAAAGTATTAAAAAAATTCCTTGCTATCGTGTTTTGAGCTATTATAAAAGTTTCAAATAGCTATCTAGCCGGGACGTCAGTTAAAAGTTGATTGCCAGCTTTGTACTGGTAACGCTGCCTAAGGCAGCAGGATCCGAAGCAATTGGTTAAAAATATTTTTAAAATACATTTTCACCGTATTCTGAACTATTCTGAAAGTTTCAAATACCTAGCTACTCGCGAAGTTAGTTATATAAATTTTCTGTTGAATCATATAAACGCTTCCGAATACAGTAGTGACCTGAAACAGTTGACTAAAAGTATTAAAAGAAATGTATTGTCACCGTGTTCTGAGCTATCCTGAAAGTTTCAAATATCTAGCTAGTCGGGAAGTTGGTTAAAAATCGATTGCAAGCTTTGTACTGGTAACGGTGCCGAAGGCAGCAGGAACCCGAAAATTTGGCTAAAAGTATTAAAAAATGCATTTTCATCGTGTTCTGAACTATTGTGAAAGTTTCAAATGTCTAGCTAGACAGTAAGTTAAATAAATTTTCTGTTGAATGATATAAACGCTGCCGAAGGCAGTAGAGACCTGAAGCAGTCGAGTAAAAGTATTTAAAAATTGTATTGTCACCGTGTTATGAGCTAGCCTGAAAGTTTCAAATGTCTAGCTAGTCGGAAAGTTAGTGAAAAATCGATTGCAAGCTTTGTACTGATAACGATGCCGAAGGCAGCAGGAACCCGAAACAGTTGGCTAGAGGTATTAAAAAAATGCATTTTCACCGTGTTCTGAACTATTCTGAAAGTTTCAAATGTCTAGCTAGTCGGGAAGTTAGTTAAATAAATTTTCCGTCGAATCATATAAGCGCTGCCGCAGGCAGCAGGATCTGAAATAGTTGACTAAAATTATTAGAAAAATGTATTGTCACCTTTTTTTGAGCTGTCCTGAAAATTTCAAATATCTAGCTAGTCGGGAAGTTAGTTAAAAATCGATTGCAAGATTTGTACTGGACAAAAAAAAACCAAACATACAAACAAACACACAAGAATCGAAGTTAATAAAAACATGGTAATAAAATGAGCAATTCTTTTAAATTCATTGTTTTCGTCTTCTCATGCCCATTTTAACTGCCCTTTAACATCTTCGTGTCATATTCTTACCACCCCCCACACACACTCCACCATTCGTACCATTTGGTTCAGTAATATTATTGACCGGCCTTCACTCCGTATCAAACTAACGAAAATTCTTCAGCTACTAATGGGATTTTCTAATTTTTCCGATTAATTTTCTTTTGTCACCTGGAGTTTTCAAAAATCATTGGACATAGTATACTTTCTTTTAACGGTTTTTCAAACTACTTTTAATTAATGAATACTTTATGCTGTTTTCCATATTTTAGTTGCATGTAGTTATACAGACTTACTCATATTAAGTAAGTTTTTCGTTATTTTTGGCCATGGCTTTAAGAACTTTCAGGCAACACATCTTTGCCTTGCTTTTTGCTCGCGAAAGATTGTATTCTCCGACAAATTATGATTTTATGGTTTCATAATCTCTTTTCTTTATTAGTCCTTCACTCACGTAGGAGCAGAGTTTCGGCATTTGGAATTGCAATATTCTATTATATACACCTATTAAATTTGACATACTACTACTATTTTGCTTAGAGTAATATAAAACAATTCATAAATGGGCTATGATAATATATATTTTTTAAATTATCTCTATTTGCCTGTATTGTTTTTCTGCCTTTCTTTCCGAAAGTCGATGCATTTTGTCATACATACCGAATATTTTTTGTTTAAGAAATGCAGTTTCCTCAGTTTAATTTTGAAAGTACTATATCGCTTCGGAACTTATGTATGTTTAATGTTAATTTAAAGTGAGGTAAAGAAATACTGTTAAAGGTACAAATCATAAAATTGAAATTAGCAGTGGATGTCATAGACAAATATCGAATTTAATTAAACGAAACTTTCAAAAATTATTTTTATTTATTCTTGCATTAAAATGTCATATTTCTATAGACGCTAGTTTTAGTACATTGCAAATAAGTTCACACATTAGGATTTTAAAAATAAAAACTTCGATTTATCATAAAAGTATTTTGAATAATATATAGAAATTTTATAAAACAAATGTGATATTCTAACGTTCTCTAGTTAAAATAAATGTTTCACATTAATTTTCTTCCTTAAAGCAACGTTCATTAAAGCTATAGACATAATGATTTTCTTTAGTATTTTGATTCTAACCTTTTAAAATATCTGTGATTTATACATTCGTTTTGATGTGGGTTTTGTATGCAAAATTAGATAATTAATGAAATAATTAATGAAATTCTTATTCAAATGAATTCGAATTAGGAGAACTTTCAGTATTAGGATTAAAAGTATTTAGAAGAATCAATTTAAAAAGTATTCTTATTTTTAACTTCACAGTGAAAAATTCAAACTGATTCGTTCAGCATAATTAATTGGGGGTAAATTGAATTTATCCTGTTTTTCTTTTTTTTTGTTCATTTACTTTATTTCTGAAAATGAAATTATTAGTAAAAAATTAATAATGCTGTTTAATGAAAATAAAAATCGATCTAGCATTATGTCATTTACTTTATTAATAAATATCAGCTGTTTAGACAGGGTAAAATGTTTACAGTGATGATTAATTTTTGGTCCTAAATCTCACTCTTCAATCATCCTTGGATCATCCTTGGCACAAATATATGGATCATAATTTAGTACTTTAATATTGTTAGTTAAATCAATATTTTATGCTACTGTTTGTATAGGTGACTATGATTACCTAAGATCAAATTATTATTATTTTGAATTTTATGGAAGCCTTACACTTGTAAATTGCAACCTTTAGAAATGTTTTATGAATTTAAGATATAATTTGTGTTCGAAACATTTGCAATAAATCTTATGAAATTAAGATAAAAATGACAATATTTTATAATAGATTTTTATTTTCTTGACACAGTTTGTGTCGTCAAAGGAGAAGTGTATGCAAACCTTTCTTTTTTTTTTTTTTTTTTTTTTTTTTCTTACTTACTTACTTCCTTTCCTCTTTTATTATTATTATTATTATTTTTTCTGAAATGTAAAATAAAACATCTTGTTTGCTCTGGTGGCTACATTGATTTTAATACTTTGAGAAACTTAAAACACTTTTTATCCAATCAACATACTGATGAATATTTCATTAGTGCACGATCATGCTATATATATATATATAAGATATAAAAACATGGTTTTAATCATACAATCCACTAAAAGTATTAAACAAAGAAAACAACTTATGACAAACTTATCCAAAAACAAAGAAAACGGGATGTAATCTATCAAAATTGGTACATATGACTTGAGACATAAGTGAGGGGTTACAACAAGCTCTTATGAGAACTCAACTCTCCACCTAAGCTGTCAGCTAAATTACAAAACATATCTAAGGCTAATATAAAATGAAATTTAATAAAATTAAACAAGCAAGAATTGATCAAAATTTACACAAACTGCAGCATAATGTCTATTAAATCTCCAGCTAAATATCTAGCTAAATTTTATAGCCATCATAGACCAACTCAATCTATTTAGAACAAAAATATATCCGGGTAATTCTTACAGCCGCATCAGACCATCTTTATTCCTTTGAAAATGGAATAAGATTCAATCAAAGAAAACAGAGTATTTTAGATCCACCTATATTATAATAAGGAAAAAAATGTAATAGGTATAGTTATTTTATTAGGCTATAATAAAAGAAATGGAATATATGCAGTAAAAAATAAATTAAATTAAAAAAAATAATTTATATTTCATATATTTAAAATACTTCTCAATAATATATATATATATATATATATATATATACTAGCTGACCCGATAAACATTGTTTTGTCATATAAATTATTTCTAGAGAATATTTTGCTAGAAAAAAATAACTAACTTATTGTAAGTGTGTAAGGATGTGGTATATAAGTGAAACAGGTATGGAGCGCTGTGAAAGGTGACTGTGAATTCCGATTATAACGTAAAAGGCATAATTACCGAAATTTTCTTTACTTGCTTCTTGCTACTTGCAACTTGGAACTTTCTACTTGCTACTTGGAACTTTCTACTTGCTACTTGTTATTTTAAACCTCCGTTGAATGTCGAACAGCACAAAATTTTATTTCATACGGCAAATATTTCAATTTATGAGAGAATCTCTGATAGCAACGAATTCCACATGAAAATTCAGTCTTTTTTGAATAAGCTGTAACAATCTGGACCAATTTGATGAAAATTTTATCAAAAAGTTATTGCAATATCTAGCATCATTACATGTACATTTATCACAATTCAATCAATCGATGCATGTGAGTATGTGTGTAGTATGAAGGAAGTGAAATGTAGAGTTCGTATTAAATAAAAACATAAACTCGTTTTAATTAAAGGTGAAAAAGTTGAAACTCAATTTATTTTATAACAGGTATATATTTTTTTTAATCTACAAAAACTTAATTTACCATAATGTACAATATTTTTGGATGTACAATATTTTTGGTTAATCCTTGAGGAGTATAAACAAACAAATTCGAAGGTTTTCCAACCCTGGAACACGCAACATATAATTCGCCGTGAGAAAAGCACGGATTTTCTAAATCTAAGCCACAAATTAGGACCACTTTGGTGACTTTAAATATTTTAAGCCATTTTTGCGATGAATTGAAATGGCTATCTCAATTGTGGAACTAAAGATCTTGGCGAGAAGCGTCCGAACTACTTCGGTGCCAAATTTCAAATTTTGCCAAAGGGATCCAATACTAAAGGTGTTCCATACAAAAAATAAATAAATAAAATATCAGTGACATTTACACGCACAAAAGTATGGGACCCCATTGGTGACTTTAAATATTTTAAGCCATTTTTGCGATGAATTGAAATGGTTATCTCAATTGTGGAACTAAAGATCTTGGCGAGAAGCGTCCGAGCTACCTCGGTGCAAAATTTTCCATACAAAAAATAAATAAATAAAATATCAGTGACATACACATGCACAAAAGTATGGGACCCCCCTTTGGTGACTTTAAATATTTTAAGCCGTTTTTGCGATGAATTGAAATGGCTATCTCAATTGTGGAACTAAAGATCTTGGCGAGAAGCGTCCGAGCTACTTCGGTGCCAAATTTCAAATTTTGCCAAAGGGATCCGATACTATAAGTGTTCCATAAAAAAATAAATAAATAAAATATAATAAATTAGCTACACAAATAAATTTGTAGGTTAGGGTGGTTGTTAATCAACGCGCGTGTAAATTTGATAGAAAATTATATAAAATAATTACTCTAATTCCGCACCAAATTTGTAAAATGTATAGTTTTTTATGCACACTTCAAAACTCTTCAAACACTAATTACATCTTGATGTAATATTTCAATCAGGACATAATTTTTTGTATAACAATAATAACACGAAGTTACAAAATATTTTCCTGAATTTGATCGCAGCACCAACTGTCGGGACAAACTGGAATTACAATAGAATATACGCAAGCGAAGTGTGACGTCACTGACCTTCAGTGGATGCAAGAAAAAGATTTTTTATGTGAATCTCCCATTGGATTTTTTATAAAAAATTATTAAAAATCGAGGAAAATTATTTCTCGATTTTAATCCCCATATTTGGGTATAGATATGTATTAGTTATCATATGCATGTGTTAGATTGAGTTATTTTGCTCTCAAATTCACAAAATTTTAATTTTAAATTTCAAAACTCTGTCTTCCTTGGCGTTTTTTGTATTTGGCGATCAAAAACGTAATACGAAAATATACATGCCAGATGTATATTTTCGTAATATGTATTGTACGAAATTGCTTCATAACCATTATTTTTGAAATAATTAAATATGTTCGCCAGATGATATGGCGATATTTTTTTTCCGCCAAGGATGACAGAGTTTTGAGATTAAAAATTCAAATTTTATCAATTTTACAGCAAAAACAACTCAATCTAACGCATGCACATGATAACTAATACATATCTATACCCAAATATGGGAATTAAAATCGGGAAATAATTTTCCTCGATATTTAGAAATTTTTTCAAAAAATCCAATGGGCGATCAACATAGGAAATATTTTTCTTGCATCCACGGACGGCCAGTGACGTCATCACTTCGCTTGCGTATTCTTGAATATTCGATACTACGATCGTAGCGCAGTCTGCCGGATCCAATGTGAAACATTCCAAAATCAACAACAATTTATAAGTGATAAATTAATTAAATAAACAATTTAAATTGGACTGAATTGTAAATCTAAACCATTCTCGAATCCACCTGAAGACACACAAAAAATTTCATTAAACTCGGTCCAGCCCATTTAGGAGGAGTTCAGTGACATACACAAGCACAAAAGAAATATATATAAAAAGATAAATACAAAGGCACAGCTTTAGTATAGATCCCCCCCTTGTCGACTTTAAATATTTTTGGCCATTTTTGCGATGTTTTAACATGGCTATCTCAATTGCGTAACTGACGATCTTGGTGAGAAACGTCCGTACTACTTCGGTGCCAAATTTCAAAATTTTCCAAACTAAAGTTTTGATCTATACAAAAACAAAAAAGAAAAACTGTTTTATGATATATACAAAATAAAAATAAAAAATTCTAATAAATTCGAAATTATTACTATTTACAATTAAGGTGAAAACATAAAAGAACCTTTATAAGTTACATATAAAGTATCAATTAAAACGAAAAATTTTGTTTTACTGTAGAAAAGAAAAGTACTACTAAATTAAATAAAAATGTTAGGCAAATACCAAGTATCTCTATGAAAATATTTATTTACACGCGAATATTTTCATGGTATATTAATTTTTTTTTCTAATTTTTATAGTTTATCACGCGAAATTAAAAATATTTTATTTCCGGAAAAAAATAAATAAACGTGAATTTTGTTTATTTTGGCATCAAATATATTTTTTTTTTAATCATTTTAAAGTTAAAATGGAGTTTTTATTTAATATCTTTTGATCCAATTATCCGATTGAACTGAATTGTAAATCTAAACCATTCTCGAATCCATCTGAAGACACACAAAAAAATTCCTTAAGCTCGGTCCAGCCGTTCAGGAGGAGTTCAGTGACATACACGCACACAAAAGAAGTATATATATAAAGATATATATATATACTAGCTGACCCGACAAACGTTGTTTTGTCATATAAATTATTTCTAGAGAATATTTTTCTAGAAAAAAATAACTAACCTATTGTAAGTGTGTAAGGATGTGGTATATAAGTGGAAGATGTATGGAGCGCTGTGAACGGTGAAAGAATATAAAAATAACAAAACACCAATCATTTATTTTTTAATTTATTAAAATTGATTCTTTAAAATTATATACATATCGCTACTTATAGCAATATTACTAAAAAACAATATCAATCCCTTAATGCAACAGAGTGTACAATATTTTTTGTTATCCCATCTTTCGCCAATACAAACAAACTGGATGGTTTGCCCACTCGAGAGCCACGTATAATTGTCCGTGTGAAAAACATGAGATGCTCAAATCTAAGCCATAGACAGACATCGTTTGGCCCTGAGACTTATTGATAGTCATTGCAAATGCTGCTAAAATTGCTCTTTCTGCCAGCCACTCATGATTTGTGTATCGTCTGTGTACATCGGGAAATATCTGGTCAATAAGAACATCTTAAGAATCAATGATTGTGCAGAAATCTGTCGGTAATTTTATGCATCCAGTTTCATCTGTAGTAACTTTTCCATCGCCGATATCTAACAATTGTTTTGAGAATGTTTCAGCGGATGGATCTTGAAGCTTTTGAACGCACAAATTTTATTTCAGTTGTACTTTTTCAACATTAAGCCACAATGACGATGATTTTAAGCATGCGTTGATCTCATCAGCGTATGTTGAACGCGGAATAACGGGAAGTGCTTGTCTGAAATCACCTGAAAAGAGTAACAGAGTGCCGCCAAATAGTTTGTCGTTGTTTTTTATATCTTTCAATGTCCTG
Source organism: Salticus scenicus (assembly GCA_963930645.1). Lineage (NCBI taxonomy): Eukaryota > Metazoa > Arthropoda > Arachnida > Araneae > Salticidae > Salticus > Salticus scenicus. Next base: position 134,847,425 of record OZ005655.1, read on the forward strand.
TTCGACGCCTCAATCGAATGTTTGTGTGCCATAGTGCATTCATCCCAGATAAGAATTTTACACTATTTCAGCACTGTGGCCATGGGCGATTGTTTTTTTTATGTTGCACACTGCGTCTGGGTTATTTTGATATTTAGTGGCAGTTTAAATAATGAATGAGCTGTTCTGCCTCCGTCCAATAAAGTTGCCGCAATGCCAGATGATGCAACAGCCAATGCGATGCCATTATTGGATCGTATTTCGGCGAGAATTAGCGAAATAAGGAATGTTTTGCCAGTTCCACCTGGTGCACCCAAAAGAAAAAAGAATCCACCTTGTCCTGCCAAAACTGCGAGCATGATGCGGTCGTAAACGGTTCTTTGTTCTTCATTCATTAGTGGGACATTGCGAGCAACAATTGCTGCCATTTCTACAGTATTCTATTGTAGTTCACGATTCAATTCAGTGCTTATTAAATCAGATGCATTTCGATTTGTTGAAATGACATACCGAAATGACTGAGTGGTAAGTTGGCAATGATAATGCAAATATCTTCAGTAGCAATCAATGCTTCATTGTACATAGCGTCACTGAATACTATCGTTAGATCGTTGCACCGTGAACGATGTTGATGCAATATATCATCAGTCATTGAATCTTTGTGATTATCCCATAATGTCTCTGCTCGGGCCGGGAAACATGTAGTCAACACTATAGCGAATAGTACACGAATTTGTTTTACTGTACAGTTCAGTCCTACTTCAGCAAGCATACACTCCCACTGGTTGTCGTCTTCCAGCAAGCCGAATGCAAGGCATGCAACTTTATACGTTGGATACTGTTGTCCATTCACTTTACGTAAATCTTGAAATGACAAAGGGCCGATGACATTAACCAATAACAGTCGAAGATAAAAGCACTCAGTCTGCCTTGGATTGACTGTAAATACTCGTCCCAAGGTGTTTGATTTGAATAAACCGGGACATGCATCAATCGGCGTGCCTTGCTTGCGGGGCATCCATTTATTTGTTGGAGCCCATGTGAAATAGCGAGGTACTTCTGAATAGAGTAATGTCCGTGCAAAAGCACCAAAAGCATCCGCACGATTACACAATTCAAAAAATTCGGTGAATGTAGTTTTTGGTGATTTATAGCATGATCAATCGCTGTCTCCCTCGTGAAATATACGCTCTGGCCATTTTCAAGATGGACGGCTAAATGAAGAACTGCTGGATCCCGTTCATGAATTGGGAAATCAAAGATACGCCAAACAGCTTCATTGGAGCTGACGTACCGGCGAATTTGGTAAAGTGTTATTTCATCGTTGTTATTCACCGGAGGAGCATTCACATTGGTATTTTCAACTCGAAATACAGCCATATCACTGCCTTTATTCACATACTTGCAAATGTATTTGATGCTCTTCACTGAACTGCAGAAATGAACATTAATATGAGCATTGAATTTTTTGCTCAGCAGAGGCAAATATGGGACCACCCAACGGTTATCAATGTCAATATCTATGTTGTTGACATAGATGACCGCCATAGATGATAAGATTGTCCGCCATTATCGGGATTTCTTCGACGATATATTGGATATCCGACAACATTTGTGATCGTGAAATGTTTCGGAAAACTTTTAGTACATTTTCCATCTGCACAAATAATAACGGCCTAAAAATTCATTTTTCATTTTAACATAAAATAACTCCGTCGGATATTGACGAATTTTTTAAAAGAATATACCATTTTAACTAATTTTAACATTTTAACAATGTTAACGTTGGAAAAATATTTTAAACCCTTGCGGTTAAAAATTCATTTTTCATTTCAACATTAAATAAATTCTGACATCGTGTTTACGATTCTAAAATATTAACTTTGAAAAAATATTTTAAACACTTCGTATACGGTTATGATTCTAAAAATATTAATTTTGAAAAAATATTTTAAACACTTCTTAAGATACGGTTAAAAATTCTTTTTTCATTTCAACATTAAATAAATTCTGACATCGTGTTTACGACCACTCACGCCATCTAGGTGGAAAAGTTGTTGAAAGAGTTGGTTAAAAATTAATTAAGAAAGAACTAATTAAGTTACAACTTTCATTTGTAAATCTAAACCATTCTCGAATCCACCTGAAGACACACAAAAAATTTCATTAAGCTCAGTCCAGCCGTTTAAAAGGAGTTCAGTGACATACACACGCACAAAAGAAATATATATATAAAGATATATATATATATATATACATAATATGCACACACACACACACACACACACATATATATATACACTCATTTCTATAATAAAAATTGCGCACCAAAATATAATCTTTTAACCGTAACGAAATTTGGCATGAATGTACATTCCAGGCAGATATGCAAATAATTAGAAACACAGCGTGATTGCGCTTTGCCTAATGCCACCAGAGGACGCTAAACTTCGTTTTTCTTGGAGTATAAAAGAGGTAAAGAGAGGTTATTTAGTGTACATAATCTGTTACAGATGGACGGTTTTTAAACAGAGATGCCATTACGCCGCCATCGAAGACAATACGAGCAGCTGACAGAATCTAAGAGCGGTAGAATCATAGACATGATAGAATCCGGGTGATCAGCTCGTTTTCTAAAAAGACGTCAAGAAAGAAGTGACGTTTCATAAAAAGACGTTAAAGAAGTGAATCTAGGCGTGTTAGGAAAATGATCCTAAATTTTGTCAATTAGCTTCTTTCAATCCTTATTTTGGTCTTCTGAAAGAGAGCTATCCTCTTGAGGGATGCAATAAAAAAAAATGCACAATTTATTTAAATTCATTGTCTTTGTCTTCTCATACCTATTTTAACTGTCCTTTAATATCTTCGTTGTATATTCTTACCCCTGCCCCCTACACGCAACCATTCGTACCATTTGGTTAAGTGAGATCATTGGCCGCTCTTCACTCCATAACAAACTAACAAAAATTCTTCAGCTAGTAATGGAGTTTTCTAATTTATCTGATAAATCCAAACACAGAGGGAGTTCGTATTCATTACGTCATTCAATAATTTCTTTAACTGTATGGATATGGTCGATGGTACTAAAATCGCTTCGAAGTCCTGCTTGTTTTTTTATTTGCACTGCATCTAATTGTTTCTATAAGCGGTTTGCCAGAACTTTCATCAGAATTTTATACAAAATTGAGAGCAGGCTGATTGGACGACAGTTTCTAATATATTGTTTTTCTTCTTTTTTAAAGATTATGATGGTATTTCTATAGTCCTTTGGAACATCACATAATGTGTTACATTTGTTGAATAGTTCAGTAAGAACTTCACTGGCTTTATTCCCTTCTTCTTTTAAAATATCCACAGTGATTTTGTCTTCTCCTGCAGCTTTTCCCTTTTTCATTACTTTTATTATTACAATAGCTACTTCTTCCTTCAATACTGCTCTTGTAGCATCGTTTGTATTTAATGAGATATTTGAGCCACTGAGTTGTTCTGGTGAGCCGTACAATCTCAATAAAAGTGTGTTGCCTCTTTTATAATTTGCTTTCGATTTCAAGTGATATTTCCACTTTTTGTCTTCAAAGCAAGAATTCTTTTCTTACCAAACATTAGATTTCACTTTGCCGTCCTCAAAACTTTATTTTCTTCAATGGCTTGTTGGATCATACTATAATTAAATTCCCTGGTGACTTCTACAATAGGGTGGTTCGAAAAAAACTTTTTTTTTAAATTTCAGATCGCTATAGTGCACAAAAGTTGCGATTGGTATAGACAATAAAAAAGCACTAATTATTATTTTTTAATAAATTTGTCTTCCGGTAGCGCAATGCCATCGAAATTAGCAAAAAAATGTGAAAAATCTTAATTTTTCATGATTTTTTTAAGCACGCAAGATGGTTTTAATTGCGTTCCGATTACTATTAAAATTATGTAAAATCAATATATATGCACTGCTTATACATTTGTTTCATATCTTCCAGTCGCACAACATAGTACAAAATGAGTAAAATTAGTAGTTTTTACAAAATTTCAAAGTTTGACTGTTTAGTACATTTTAATCATACGACTTTTAAAGATACTATAGTTTAATTCTATTACAAGAATATATTTAAAATCCAAGCATATAAGATAAACGTGGCTATAAGATAGGCGTGTCGTACATGACGATGCCAGCGATGCGCGCGCAGCGCAGCCAGTCGCAGCCATTATCATTTCCCGCTATTTTCTTCAGTCTGTTCATGCCGCTCTAGCTCTATTCAGTACTAGATTGTGTTGTGCTAAAGTCCATATTCTACTTTTGCCTTCAGTGTTTGTACTTGAATACGACAGTTATTGATACAATGGATCTACCAATGAAAGTTGGTATAGGTACAATAACTAGAGAAGATTTTGAGTGCCCTATTTTTGGTCACTCACGAGACTTGTTGCTTACCAAGCTTCCTACTCATGAAAATGTCCTTCGCTGCTGCTTTCAACAGAGATTCAACCTAGCTGTGACAATAAACAACAAGAGTGTATCTTTTTCAAGAGCAGCCTCAACAGTAGCAAAGAAAATTATCGGTTTATATGACAAAGACTCGATCCCCACTGTTACGGAGTACAGAGTCATCTAGCTACGAAGTTCTTACTACGAATCAAACAGTAAACTCAAAAAGTCATTTCATTGTGAGAAAGATAAACCAGCATTCAAACTTAAACTTAACAATTTCGAGGAGAAAGGATGCTCTCTTTTTGATGTCGCGGCGTGTAAATGTGCAAGTACATAAACATTAATTCCAAAGGTGGAATTTTTTTTCTTCTTTCACAAATGCAGTTCACACTTAGAGGACATACACATGTATCTGGAGACTTCTTACATGAACAGCCATTAGCAACAATTACACATTTACACGCCGCGATATCAAAAGGAGAACATCCTTTCTTCTTGAAATGGTCAAGTTTAAGTTTGAATGCTGGTTTATCTTTGTCACGATGAAACGACTTTCTGAGTTTACTATATGATTCGTAGTAAGAAGGTTAGCTGGATGACTCTGTACTCCGTAACAGTTGGGATCGAGTCTTTGTCATATAGACCGATAATTTCCTGTGCCAGTGTTGAGGCTACTCTTGAAAAAGATACACGCTATCTGTTTATTGTCACAGCTAGGTTGAATCTCTGTTGAAAGTAGCAGCGAAATACGTCTTTGTGAGTAGGAAGCTTGTTGTGTAACAAGTCTCGTGGGTGACCAAAAATAGGGCACTCAAAATCTTTTCTAGTTATTGTACCTATACCAAATTTCTTTGGCACATCCATTGTATCAATAACAGTCGTATTTAAATACAAACATTGAACGCAAAAGTAAACAGAAAAATAAGGACTTAAGTACAACACAATCTAGTACTGATTCGAACTAGCGGCATGAGCAGATTAAAGGAAACGATAATGGCTGCGACTGGCTGCGCTGCGCGCGCATCGTTGGCATTCGTCACGTACGACACGCCTATCTTATAGCCACGTTTATCTTATATGCTTGGATTTTAAATATATTCTTGTAATAGAATTAAACTATAGCATCTCTAAAAGTCGTATGATTAAAATGTACTAAACAGTCAAACTTTGAAATTTTGCAAAAACTACTAATTTTACTCATTTTGTACTATGTTGCGCGACCGGAAGATATAAAACAATTGTATAATAAGTGCATATATATTGATTTTACATACTTTTAGTAGTTAATTCATGGGATAGGAACGCAAGTAAAACCATCTGGTGTGCTTAAAAAAATTATGAAAAATTAAGATTTTTCACATTTTTTTACTAATTTCGATGGCATTGCGCGACCGGAAGACAAATCAATAAAAAAATAATAATTAGTGTTTTTCACGTCTATACCAATGGCAACTTTTGTGCACTATCGCGATCTGAAATTTAAAAACAAGTTTTTTTCGAACCACTCTATTCTACAACCTTTTTCCTCAAAGTTTTACATAATTCTGATAATTCAACTTTTTCAGTAATATTTTCTTTGTTATATTTCATTTTTCTTCTTTTTTTCATAAGAAATTGTGTCTCTTCCGAAACTTTTTAACAGGTTTAACCTCTTTCAAACCAGCAATATTTTTTGCTGGTTCCAGACCAATATTGACAAAATTCACTTTGAACTCATTGACGTCTGTTCCAGTGTATTAATTTAATCACATTAAGAATAATTTCTTTTAGCAGAAAGAGTAACTACCATTCCCTTTTCAACAATATTTTTGTCTACGTTCAATAGATCAGTTCGGATTTAATTTTATCGGAATGAAATTGGTAGTAATTAAACTTAAATAAGATGGATAACATCCAGGTTCTATTGGTATCATTATATAATAAGGTCATTAATATATCTACGCATAATAATTCCCAGATTAAATATATATATATATATATATATATATATATATATATATATATATATATATATATATATATATATATATATATATATATATATATATATAATATTATTAATTGTTGTACCTATTTTGAAGATTTAAAATCGGTATTAATGCCAGAATTTAGAATTAATGATCATCATATTTGGACTGCCAAGAACTTACTTCTTTTTGCATTGATAAAAGAATGTGTTATTGTCCATTATATAAGTGCCACTTGGTGATGTGATGAGTAGTCATGACCCTTTCTAAATTCTATTCAAAATAATATATATATATATATATTATGTATAAAACCACGTTTCATTTAGAATATTGTATAGAAATTATCCACTGTTCGTTTACAGGGCTACAGAAAAGAACTAGATTATAATGCGATAATACTTGAAAATTGATGGAAGTGTATTTTAGGTTGTGCCGTGAGTTATTAATATAGGAGTACATTTATGTGACCCACATGATGTGTGCATAACTTTCAGAAGATATACAGGGTTGCCAATATTTAAGCCGTAACATTTTTTTTTTTTTTTTTTTTTCTAGTGGAAATGTTTTACTATAATATTTTACCATGTCCAGGAAAGCTGCTCAGTAATTAAAATTAACTCCTTATAGCCATATAGTAAACAATGTATCTTTTTAAGCTAAATATTCATTGCGTGGTTTTTTGTATATTTTCACGATTTGAGGCTTCCTGAATACCGAAGTCAAGTTTTCTAATTTGATCTTTTTCTGTCTCCGTTAGAGTAATTTAAAAACAAAGAATTCCAGGTGATCCAAATGATGTATTTTGAAGTAAACACGTTCGTTACTAGAAAAGTGTGTTTAAGATTGATTAGTTTCAAGATATAATGCGTTTGAAAGTTGTCTGAATAATTTTAAATGAACTTCTGATCCTTATAACAAATTTGAATTACATATAAATTTAGATACAATAATGAAATGAGCGGAGGGTGGGTGAGGGGGGCTGTAGCCTTCCTCCCGTGCAATTATTTGTCGAATAAATTTGTTCCGAAGCCTAATTTGAATTGTTGTATCAGAAGTTTGCATAACAGTACTCGTTATCTTAAACTTTAATCTCCAAATTGTTCTTATAGCAGTAAATTTCTGGGTAAGAGTTACACGCCAGATTATTTTTAATAAATAAATAAAAATACTTATTCAAGATGTTCAATAAAAAAAACAGCCAAATTTAAGCAATATTTTATAAAATTTTCCTAACAAATTTGGAATATTCATTCAGTGTGTCCTAGTTTCCAGAGACGCGTCGAAAAAACAGTAAACAAATTTTCTCAAAAACTACGCAATAATCGTATTAAAACTTTGCATACTTTTTCAGATTAGAACTGATTAGTGCTTGAACGACAGATTTTTGTTTTTCTTCGTTTTTGAATTACAACTAATTTTAAAAGGCTATACGTGGAGCAAAATGTACCAGAAATTCAACTGTTCTTCATGCATTTCTGCCCAAATATTTAAATCCTAATTTAAAAAGAAATAAATTTTGCGGTAAATTACTATTCAATTCTATTTCCAAAATATTTGCAAATTTTCTATAAGACCGGTGTATTAGTTTTCCACGAAACTATACCATTCGATATTCTGAAGGGTCTTCGAAAATCAGGACCCAACTCTACATTAAAATAATAATAATAATAATAATAATAATAATAATGGAAACTTCATAAAATTTTTTTTAAAAGTTGCTCTTTTATATGCTCAAACTTTTAAATAAAAATTTACTGTATACATTTAAAAAGTAGAGAAAATAGGCTTTTTTTAGCTTTCGAAACTGTAACAATGAGAAATCATTCTGTCTTCAGATTTTTGCAAGCATTTCATAATAAATTTAAATAGGTATTAAATATTGTTGTAATCCATTCATATTAAATGTGATGTTTGCCTATCAGTAAATAAAAGGACGAAATATATTATAGAAAATACATTCCATTGCACTTTTCGGCTAATCATTTCAAATTAAATTTGTGTTATGTCCAAAAATTAAAAAGAAAAGTGTTGAATGCCTTCAAAGTACAGTATTTTAAAAAGATAAATTTAATTTGAAAAAAAAATCGGGATTTTCTATCTCCTATTTACAAACGTGAAACCTGGAAAGGTTTGAAATTACCTTAAAAAAGTGTTTTGTTTTCTTTACGTGTGACATGGGATAAAAATAACATATTGCCCATATTGCCAATAAAATCAATAATATATAAATTCAATAACTATTTGATGCTGAAATTGTATATATATATATATATATATATATATTAACCTCGTTATTTATTTTTGAATTTTAAATATTTTTAGACTTGTATTTCAAGTTTGTTTATAGTAAATTTCGTTTAATGTAATGCATAGAAACGTTTACAGAAAAACATATTTTATGAAGAAGAAAATAATTTGTACATTGTAATGTGTTTCTTTAAAAAAATACATTTCGACATTATACTAGTTAGAAAAAAGCGAATTTTTGCTTTTTTTTAAAAAGCACTTCCACAGTTTTAGTTAAATTGTATACTTACTATGGCTTTACCTTTATTTCCTAAATAACTACTAATTGTTTTACAATATATTTCAGCAATGAAACTAAACAAAAATAATCAGCTATATTTTTATAGCCATTAATTGTATTATATTGTGAAAAATTAATTATATCTAAGTGAGTATTAAATGGATAATTCGAAACTTCAAGAACATTACAATAGAAAATAATCCCCCTTTATTAGTTTTTTTTTCTTCATTATAATTTTTTTGTAACCACTCTTGCTTTTGTGAGAGGATTAATTATGTTAGATAGATGGATTTCTTTGCAACATTTCAGCTTAGTTTTTGTGGTGCTGTTATTTACAGTTAATTCGTTTCCTTAAAAAAAAAAAAAGTATTAGTTGTCTGTTCATATGGAAAAAAAAGAGAAGATATAAATAATGACGAGCACAAATAAATATTCGCAATTGAAATATTCTTAAGGTATTTTTTTTTTTTTTTTAACTCATACAAAAACATTTTTTTCAAACCTATGATCTACTGAAATTTAAATAATATATACATCAAATAAACATATAAATAAAAATATAATAAAATAAAATAATAAAAAAAATAATGCAAAGATGATTTGTAATTAAAATGAAAATTACTTTAATATTATTTTAGATGCATAATGAGCAAATTATTTTTCAGATTATGAAGACGATGATCTCTTGACATTCATAGGTGTGGAAAATAAATAATTATTCGAAAGTATATATTTTGTACATTTTTAATTATTCAAACAAATCCAATGTAAAGTTTTTTAACATGTCATTTTTTTTAATATATTTTCATCCTTTTTAAGTTTTGAGAAAAAATTCGATTGTATTTTATACATCATTGAATAGTAGTCGATTGTTACTTTCATCTCTTTGAAAAATGATTCTTTTGTGCTAATCATAAGGTATCTTAAGGCAACTTATAAATGTAATTTTTTTGTTGTTGTTGTTTGTTTTAGAATTAAAATATCTTTTAATATTCACATCATGCTACAAAATTAATGTTGTTGTTTATAAAAAAAAAAATATCTTTAAAATACAGAAATTTACTGATAACGTATTTAATCTTTAATTAAAAACATGAAAGATAAAATACTTAATATATTCACGTAAATATATAAATGAATAAAGCATTGGGCGCATTTGACCGTTGTATTTTAAGTTTTTAGTGTATTTCTCCACTCTGATGAATTTAAAAAATATATTATTCCGTTTTCAGTCATTGATTAAAAAATTTCTTTAAAAAATATTCAGAACATAACTTTTAACAGATAAATCATAAACTATTTCTCACGTACGCAAACATGAAACCGTCTCAATTATACATACATACATAATTATACATCATTTTTTTAATATATTTTCATCCTTTTTAAGTTTTGAGAAAAAATTCGATTGTATTTTATATATCATTGAATAGTAGTCGATTGTTACTTTCATCTCTTTGAAAAATGATTCTTTTGTGCTAATCATAAGGTCTCTTAAGGCAACTTATAAATGTAATTTTTTTGTTGTTGTTGTTTGTTTTAGAATTAAAATATCTTTTAATATTCACATCATGCTACAAAATTAATGTTGTTGTTTATAAAAAAAAATATCTTTAAAATACAGAAATTTACTGATAACGTATTTAATCTTTAATTAAAAACATGAAAGATAAAATACTTAATATATTCACGTAAATATATAAATGAATAAAGAATTGGGCGCATTTGACCGTTGTATTTTAAGTTTTTAGTGTATTTCTCCACTCTGATGAATTTAAAAAATATATTATTCCGTTTTCAGTCATTGATTAAAAAATTTCTTTAAAAAATATTCAGAACATAACTTTTAACAGATAAATCATAAACTATTTCTCACGTACGCAAACATGAAACCGTCTCAATTATACATATATATATATATATATATATATATATATATATATATATATATATATATTAAAAACATAAACTATATTATTTACGAAACAAAACTTTATTTAAAATACATTATAAGCAAAATATACATTTATAAACAACTAAAATTTAGACGTTTCGAAACCCGTTCAGGTTTCCTCATCAGTATCACTACAACCTAATTAGCAAGCATTACATAAATACACAAGGAATTTATAGAAGTACAGAATATTGAGGAGCCAGTGCGCATGTTTCATTGATAGTGTAGAGATGGCTGGCAGTGTGCCAACTCTCAAGGAAAATACGTGATTTATAATTATCATAGCTAGAATTTAGAACTTTTATACTATCGAAGTCAGGAATATGATCGGTTTATATTGAATTTATTACAATTTTAGAATTTTGGTTGCAATTTTTATATGACCGTCTGTGCTCCTGTAGTCTAATTCTTGCCGTACGGCCAGTTTCACCTACATAAACATATTTACAATTTTTACAAAGAATTAAATATATTACGCCAGTTAGATCCAAAGAAAGGGTTACAGGTTTAAAGTTAAAAAGAAAGATTTTTAATTGTTTAATCGGCCGGAAAGCAGTATAAATATTATGCGTGGTTTAAGTAATTTAGAAGTAAGTTCTGAAGGAAAACCAAAATATGGCGTAGAAATATAATTTTTCTTATTAATTAGGGAATTTTTTGTTTGCATTGGAAGAGAGGGGGGAATTGTAGGAGGAAAGGAAGAAGGGAAGTGGATAATTTTTTCACGGTAAATTTCGTTTAAACCAATTAAGAGAGTAATCGTTATTTATTAAATCCTGATTTTTTTCCCAACTTAAAAAGTTTCTCATTACTGCATAACTGAAGAGCTCTACTGACCAAAGTTCGAAAAACGGCAATTTTATGATAATTAGGATTAGCAGAATGAAAATTTAGATACTGACCCTTAAATGTGTTCTTACGATAAACAAAAGTTTGAAAAATATTAGGCGAATTCAAAGTGCGTTCAACAAGAACATCAAGAAAAGGCAAAATATTATTTTGTTCTATTTCCAAAGTAAATTCAATTTTTTTGTTTTTAAATCAAAAACTAAATTGTTTTAGAGTAGTTAAGTGTATTATCTGAAAGTCACCGACATTACGGAAACAAGTCTTGCTTTTTTTTCTTTCCTTTAAAGCATTTTTAAATGAATTGGAATGTTATATGTGTTGTTAAATTACAAAAAAAAAAAAAAAAAAAAAAAAAAAAAAACTTTATAGAAAATAAATGTAGTTAACAATTGACTCAAAATATTTTATACATTTACAATTAATTCTTTACAACACAGCATATATTGAATAAGAAATAATTAAAAGATACCCATTTTACATCGCTATACGTTTTACAACACACTCCATTTTACACCCGCTATGCTCTCCTTGATATCTATAGAAAATGATTTTAAATGTGCCACTAATGAAATAATTTTTTTTTACGTCTCTCAGAGAAAGAAAAGAATTGACTCTTTGGTTTGATTTATATAAATAATTTTCTGCAACTTTACCCTTTACTTAGAGGAAAAAAAAATAATTTGCTTTATTTTAAACATGTTACAGTCTTGAAACATAATATATTGTTACGATAATATAAAAGAAATTCAAAAATGCAGCAGATTTGTAACTACCACATCCTCTTAAAAATAGATGAGTTCAAATTGAATTTTTACAAATATTAAAAATTACATTTTTTATTTTTTCAATCTTTTTCCAAGAATTTTTAATTTGAAAGAAATTTTGCTATTTTATTTGAAGAAGTTCATAAAACGCTTAATTTTCTAAATTGGCAATTTGTAACAAATTAATACAACAAACACTGAACTGACGGCATCGTTGGTATTTACGACATACCGATGTAATCGAAAGAAATTACTCGGTCTTGAATCGCAATTCTGTCGGCAAACCGATACATGTTTGGTGATCGGAAATATGCTTATGGGCCAAAACACCTTTACCTAGTGTCCGATTACCAAAAAACCGAGATTGGGATAGAATATTGTGTGCTTTACGAAGACAGAATATTCATATGGATCAATTCTCGTTGAATGATTGTGAGTAGTCATATGTTATATGAAGTCGAGATTCAATAGCCAATTGTACATTTTTAGTTTAAGTGAAATTGGTATCATTAGTGATGCTGTTTATTTCACAATTCAGACAAAATGTCTGAAAGTTCTATAGATGCAAAAACACACTGAGAAAAAAAAATATATAGCTTTCATATAGAACGAATAGGTGATCCTTTTCTAAATCCTTAAACTATAAATATAAATTTCCAAGCTATGAGTATAAGACACGCCAATATACTGAGAAAAAAATTCTAAAACTGACATCTAGAATCTAAATTGTGGCTCTAGGAAAAATAGTTCCATGTCATCCTTATAAATTTCTTATAAAAAATTTTCTAGTCCCCTTCAAAAGCGAATTCTAGAGACCTCTATTAGAATTCTTGAACGTTTGCCTATGCCTATACTATCGAGGGCCATTTGAAAATATCTCCAAATAAATGTGAATTCAAGAGGCGGGTTTCAGCAACTATAATCTTAGTTTATGACCCAATTCTAGAAAATCAAGCGATAATTTCTCGTAATACAAAAAAATACAGAATATTATGTGTAGACTAGAAATTCTCGACCATTTCATCGATTCAGTTTATTGGCATGCCCTATAGCTCGGAAATCTATAGTTTTAGTTTAAGGATTTAGAAAATGACCATTTATTCATTCTAGAGGAAGGCGGTATGCACACGCATATATATATATATTTTTTTTTTCCTCAGAGCATGCAGTTGCACTAATTCAGGTCCAATTAAAACACATTTATCAATGCAATGTATTTAGATTTAAAAATAAAAAATCCATTGTCACAAGAAATTTTTATACACGTACTTAATATTGTAATATTTCAAGGAAATTGCAGGTATATAAAACTTAACAATTCTTAAAGGTGATTTATAATTTCATGATCTCCTTAAAAAACTTCTATTCATTTGACATAAAAGTTTAGCAGTTCTTTTTTTTTTTTTTTTTTAACAATTTCAACAAATTAGTGAGGAATTTCTGAAAAAAAAAAAAAAAAAAAAAAAAAATAGAAATAAAATAATAATAATAATAATAAAAGTCCTTCCGGCATATTCGAAAAGGCAGGTTGATTTCTTTGTCCTTATTAAGTAGCCGATACTTTGTTTCAAAATGGCGACTACAAACTATTATTGGACATAGTAGAAACATTGATGTAGGCTATGTACATATGGAGTTTTATGCAAATCATGGTTCATAAATACCTTCTTTTTGTTAATTTAAAATTTTCAAGTATCCGGGACTTGGAAATTAGATGGCGGGACAAATTCTCTAGCGAATATATTAAATGCGTTTGTGAGAAAAGTCTACTGTACAACTTTAGTTCGAATTAATTCAGAATCTCAAAAGTGCTCGTGTTGAAAAATTAAGTGGCCGCCACTTGGATTAAAATGGCGGAGCAAGTTGCTCAGTGAACTAATCCAATGTATTTGTAAGATGAGTCCACTGTCCAATTTTGGTTGGAAAAAAATCAATATTTCAAATGTTATCACGATACCAAAGTCTCAAGTGGCAGCGTTTTAGTGGACGCAAAGTGGAAACAAAATTGTAGAGAAACTTACCAACCGAAATCATAGATGTTTGAATGATAAATCCAATTTCAACTTTGGATTGAATTGGTTATGTATTTCAAAAGATACCATTATGACAAATTTTGAAGCGACTGCCACTTGGAAACAATATAATGGAGCAAGATGTCCCAAAACTTCATTCAATATATTTGAAGCATAAGTTCAATGCCTAACTCTGGTTCGAATCAGTTCAGTGTTTCAAAAGTTATTGTTATGACAAATTTTCAATTTGCAGTCTAAGTGGTTGCAACTTGGAAACAAATGACGAAGCAACTTGCCCATCGAAAGCATAAAGAATATTTTTATGATAAGTTCACTGTCCAACTTTAGTTAAAATTAAATCAGTATTTCAAAAATTATCGTGATAAAATTTTTTAAAGTGGGCACCACTAGGAACAAAAAGCGCAGTGAGATGACCAGCGGACTTATCTTAGATTTTTGAATGATAAATGCACTACCCAAAATTGATGCGAATTGATTTAGTATTACAAAAGTTATCATAATAACAATTTTTCAAGTGGCCGGCAATTGGAAATAAAATTGCGGATCAAGTTACCAAGCGTACTTATCCAAGATATTTGAACCATTAATTCACTATCCAACTTTTGTTTGAATCAGTTTAGTATTTTAAAAATTATCATCAAGGCACATTTTCAAGTGGCAGCGTGATTTCGAACAGCCGTAACTTGGAAACAATCTGTCTAAAAGAGTTGCCCAATGAACTCATCCAATATAATTATATGATAAGATCACTGTCCAACTTTGGTTTAGAATTGAAATAGAATTTAAAAAGTTATAATGCTTATAAATTTTCAAGTGATAGCCTAATTTCAAGTTGTCTCGCATAGTTTATATAATCCGCACTTTGTTAAAAATAGCATATAAAGTTCATTAATAAACTTGGTTGAGACCCTTATATAGTCTATGTTTAAATCAAAATTCAAGCAAATCCGGTCTTAAATACGCTTTTTACAGTGTAAATTTGAAATTTTCAGATGGATTCCACTTGAAAACCAAATGGCGAAGCAATTTAACAAACTTATCCAAGATATTTGTAAGGTAAGTTCTCTGTCCTAATCTGGTTCAGTTTGGAGTATTATTTTGGAAGTCATCGTGATTTTAAATTTTCAAGTAGTAGCCTGATTTTAAGGTGGTTCTGCTGAACTTTGTTGAAATATTCGCCACTTTGTTAAAAATGGCGGATAAAGTTCATTACTAAACTTGGTTGAAACCCTTCTATGGTTTATGTATACATCAATATTCAAACGAATTCGGAATACAATGTGAATTTCAAACAATGTGAATTTCAAACATTATTACAGTGTGAATTTTAAACTTTCAAGTGGCCTCCACTTGAAAATAAAAGGGCGAAACAATTTTGTTAACAAACTCACTCAAGATATTTATAAAATAAATTCACTGTCCAAATTTGGCCCGATATCGACTATTGTTTCGGAAATTATCGTGATTTTAAATTTTCTAGTGGTAGCCTGATTTCAAATGGCCCTGCTTAACTTAAGATATACGCCACTTTGTTAAAAATATCGGATAAAGTTCATTAATAAACTTCATTGAGCCCTTATGTGGTACATTTACATCAAAATTCAAGCAAATGCAGCATTAAATACGCTTTTTACAGTGTGGATTTAAAAATTTCAAGTGGTCGCCACTTGAAAACAAAATGTCGGAGCAACTTGATTAAGGAACGCATCTAAGATATTTATAAAATAAGTTTGCTGTCTAAATTTGGTTTCGTTTGGAGTATTATTTCAGAAGTTAACGTGATGACAAAATTTGCATTATATATACATTAGATAGATACATATATAGATAAACGAAGTGATTGCAATTGGTCGATTTCTAAAGAAATTAACCTAAAAGTGGAAAAACGGTCAATCCGGCCAATCGGCATACCGGTACGTGTTTTGGAATAAGCCCGATTTGAGTCTTTATTGGGAATGTTTATTTATATGTAAGACTTTTCCTACTTTATATGTTATAACATTTACGAAAAAAAAAAAAAAAAAAAAAACTTAAAAATGTTTTTAAGAAGAAACAAG
The DNA here is from genome assembly GCA_963930645.1 of Salticus scenicus. Taxonomy (NCBI): domain Eukaryota; kingdom Metazoa; phylum Arthropoda; class Arachnida; order Araneae; family Salticidae; genus Salticus; species Salticus scenicus. The sequence continues at coordinate 134,863,981 of OZ005655.1, forward strand.
CGTCATTAGATAATGCGTAGCTTTTTAAAAAATCTGGCAATAATTTTAATTTAACCAAAACATTAAGATAAATTTGTTTAAATTGGTATAACTAAAAAACGAATATCGTATAAAATAGTAATGAAATATCATTTTGTATTATGAATTTATGGTGACAAAAATTTCAACAAAATCCATTATCTATATTAGGTGTTTTCCCTGAGGAAACTGCTACATTCCCTTCATAAAACAATTTCGTTTATTTATAATTTCGTTTTTTTTTTTTTCATTTATTTAAATATTACTCATATATATATATTTTTGTTTAAAAATATAGTAACTATATTTAAACTTCACTAATAATTTATAAGTTATTTTCTGTTATTAATGTTTACTGATAAGTAGTAAGTCTTATTGGTATAAGAAATACGTTGAAAAAGACTTTAAAATATAAAACACCACTTGTTTTACTTATTTTAAAGAATTTTTAGCCTTTAACTAAATCCTAACATTTAGTTTAAACAAAATCTTTGTAAAAAAAAAGAAAAAAGAAAAGGTTTTCCAAGAATTATGTATATTTAAGAGAAAATGCACATAAACGAAAAAAAAAAGAATATTTAAACCCATTTTTTTAGAAAAAAAAAAAGAGAAACAATGGAAAAAAGTTATAATTAAAATTTTATAATAAATATTCAGAGCAATTGAACGTAGAATATATAAGCAGTCTTACATCATTGTTTTGTAATATGAGTTTCACTGGAAAAAAGTATTAATTAAAAGCTTCAGTATTTATAAAAAAAAAGAAGAAAAATAACATACAAAAATTTACAATCATATTTTCCTATATTAATAACTGTTTTTTAATTAATTAGTATATAAAAAATATATTATCATAAAAACGAATTAACTAAAAAAGTTCTATACTTAATATAAAAAGAATTTTGGTATACAGCTCAAGCATGGAAATTAGAGTTTTGTTATGACGTTCCCAATTATGGGAATTAGCTTCATTCAGAAGGAAAAAAAAATTAAGTAATGCGTAACAAAAAATGTTAAGTAAAATTATGAACCATAAAATTAATATTTCATTCTTAATCCTTCCATTAAATCACTCATTAAATGTGAATATCAAAGTTTAATATTATAAAAAATATAAGAAATAAAATATATACTTAAATATTTTTTCCCTTGTAATATTTTCTTATGCATCATTAATTGTAATTACTGAAAGTTTTGATTTTTTTCATCGTTATGCTAATTTGAAAAGATTTTCTTGGGACATGTAAATGTCAAAACCTTAAACACCAATAAAGGAAATTTATTAATCAGTATATATATGATATATAGCAAAAAAAAAAAAAAATCTCTTCATATATATATATATATATATATATATATATATATATATATATATATATATATATATATATATACTAGCAGGCTTTGTCTACTTCGCTGTCACTACATTAAAATAATTTATTTTTAATTGAATAATGGAAACGTTTAAATAAATATAGTTCGATTGGCGACTATTTTTGACACAGCTTTAGTATGGAATCTCCTCAGTGATATTAAATATTTTTTAAAGCTTATCGAATCTATACAACATTATTATTAAAACGTATTTTCTCGAAAATATTCCAATAGTAAAGCTTATTCTTCAACTATTCTGGAAATAGGTGACGCTGTTACTCATATAGCAAAAGTCACTATTCTATGAATTTTCTGAAACATTCTGAAAAACATTCACATGTTCCACAGGAGTAAAGCAAATAACATCAAATACATAAGAGCATAGCTTGAGTATAAATCTTCTCAAGCTCAATAAAATTGTTCATTCGCTTAGAAATCAATTGTTAAACTACAATCACTCATAATAGGTCCCTGAACAACTCTGATACGCAGTGAGTACATACTCTCTCGCATAAATCAACTCAATCCTATTTATAACTTTTTGCGAGGATTCCATTGAGAATTCCATGGAAAGTTCGAGATCTGTGCTCCCATGTATCGGAGATCTTCGAAACTTGAGGAATTCTAAAGTACCATTTTTCATCAAACTTTGTTGCCCTCTCACCAAATTTTGGTCGCCCACTCACCAAGTTTGTCGCCAAGACTGACCCTACTGAAAGTGAATAAATGAACTGCCCTTTTATTTTCACTTCGCACTCTTTCTGCCGCATTTAAAAAAAAAAAAAAAAAAAAACTAATATTTTTATGGTTATATATATTTCACATTAAACGTATTCTTGTTTTTATTTATTTATTTAAATATTAATTTAAATTAATCAAATATTTCTGCCGGACAGCGTGCAGGTACAGTTACCCACAGCAGCTCGTATATTTGTATTATAAATTAGTATAGTGATTGGTATATAAAATAAATAAATAAATATGTAAACATTACCGTGCTACTCAACTTTATTAACTCTCTTCCTTGGCGGCTTTTGAATTTTTGTCACCATATTAGTGATGATTTTTTTTTCTATAATACAATTTCTTGTATAAAAGTGGGGATTATATTTTAGTAATACTTTTATCGGACACCCCTTTGTTAATTTGTAAGAATTCTTCATATTCTGTTTATAATTTTAATGGTTTTTAAGCTTGAAATAGTGCTTGAAATAAATTTTTGTATTTTTAAAACTACAAGGTTTTTTTTTTTTTTTTCCCTATAAAATTATTTGTTTAGATAAAAATAGTTCATTTATGTGACCATTATTTCGGTATAATTTCTTTAAATGGCTATTGATAAATTAAAATGGATTAAAATAGCTGTTGCTAAATTAAATTTCTTGACGAAAAACGTTCAGTTTATTTCAACACCAAAATTTAAAAAAATCGCCCAGTAGGATCTGTGAATAAAACTGATAAAATAAATTTATAGTTCATAGAGTTTATTGTAGTAAAAAAACTCTACGTAGTGAAATATGACGTCATGGGCAGTTTTTTTTTTTTTTTTTTTTATAACAACTTGACAGTAAAAATATCTACAAAATACAAAATAATAGTTAAAAAAAAAAAAAAAAAAAAAAAATAGAACAACATATAATAGTTCCATAAATTATATTAACACTTTCTCAATGTGTATAAAATTTTCAAAGTGATACTGGCGTCTATTTTTATGAGGTGCATTTTCCCCTTTTTTTTTATTGTTCACGTTTAAGTAAACGTATTTATTTTCTTGTCAAAAAAAAAAAAAAGAAAAAAATGAACTCGTAAATTTTTTATGGCAAAAATTAAATTAAGGATAAATATTTAATGGCTATTTTTACAGCTATTATGAAGTTAATATTTGATATTTTAATTAATTAACAGAAAACAAATCAAAAATTCGAAAATCGGGCTTCGACGTGCACGAGGACCTCTCGAAGGACACGTTCATATCGAAACACGTGACTGTCCGAGCTACCGTCTTTGCGCTGTCCACACACAGACACACAAACATTGCCTTATATATATATATATATATATATATATATATATATATAGATACAGTATCGGGAAAATAATTGAAAAATAAATAAATAAATAAATAAATCTATCACCTGTGAGCCAAAAAAAAAAAAAATAATAAAACTTTACATATGTTATTTGCCATTTTTCACATAAAAATGTGGAGAAAAATAGTGATGACACGAGGTGTTCTAAGGATTCTAAGACGGAAGGTGGCCGCTCACCACTATGCAGGGTCTGTCACAGACGAGCTTTCCCTACCCTGCCACACTCGATTCGCCACGTGGATTTTAAGTGATGTTAAACGCTTTTTGCTCCCGCTGACCAGTATTTCGTTCTTTTTTTTTTTTTTAAGTTTAAGACCTTACATCGGTATTCCCAATCCCCACAATGAGTCGAAAGTAACTTAAAAGGGAAAAGAAATTCCGTGCTTTGACTCTGATAGAGAAGGGGGACTCTGTGATTGATATAGCTGAGATCAAGCAAATTTTAGGGACGAATGCAAATCAAGTTGTACTAAACACTGTTGCCAAATCCATAATCACAAATAATTTTTAATTGTAACGTTTGCCAAATAACTTCAAAGATTGATAGTCTATTATGTATATCAAATATCACTTTTAAAAAATTATTGGTGGTTTCTGAATAAAAAATCCGCTAGACCTGGCAATACTATCTTTAACCATACTACATGCCCTCCACGAATTATCTAATACTTCTAGAACAGTTGTACAAAACTTACTTAGAATTTTTTCAGCATATGTGAGATAGCAGCAGGTGGTTCCAACATAATTTTTGCATTCACTTTGTAAATACTGTTTATGGACATCTGAGCATGTTTTTTTTTTTTTTTTTTTTTTTTTTTCACCGCCGGATTTGCCGTGCTGATTCGGTTATCTTGTCACCAACTCACCTGATGTATCGAGGCTTGATTTCTTGTTGTGAATGTAAAATTGGGCAGGGGCTCAAAGCTATGATATTTCACTGATTATGCACACTGTTAAAAATTACAGTTCAAACTCGAACCACTATATGAAGTAAAGTTAAAAGTAATACCATAATATGGTTCAAGCTCACTTTTTTAGTTTTCTACACCTTGCTAATGAATTTCAATTGCACCAAAACTTGAAGGAGTGTTTCAATCCAAGCATAGCCGGCGGACAAACGACAAACGTGCAATTGTAATTCCCTTAGTATTCAAAAGATGGAGACACAAGCGCGCCAAAAATTTCCGACTGTCAGCCGGAAAGTGAAAATAAAATAGATGGTGATGATATGTCATATATGATATTTTGTCATTCAAAACCGATGATCATTAAAGAAAAAAAAATCAATATTCTTTAACGGTAATTCTTTATTAAATTCATCACTAACCAGATGTTACTATAAGAAAGTTTATTGAAGTATATACTTTTGAGAAGAGAGGAAAACCTATTATACAGACCAGGAAGTATGAACAGCAAAATTCTTTTTGAAACCAAACCAAGCTTAAATTAAAGAATGTTGCCGAAAACGTATGGTAAATTGCATATTTTGTGCAACAACTCACCCATGTGTTAATATAAGATCCTAGAAAATTTAGCCCCTTTTATCAAAATCAAAGAAGCAAAATCGAGTATCAAGAATGAATGGCACAGAGCCAGAAGGTTAGACTTGAGACAAGAAGGTCTTCAGTCCAATCCCCGCTTCGGGCAAATGTTGTATTTATTTATTTTTTAACATTATATCAATATTTGGTTCAACATAGAAATAATGAAAAAAAGGTTAAACCATTGGGTGGTTGAAGCTACTTCTGTCCCAAGTTTTGGTCAAAACTAACACTAATTCTTTAACAGTGCGTTATAAAATGGATTTCATATCAAAATGAATTGCGCTCTTGCTATAGTCAAAGAAAATTCTGGTGTGTGTGTGAGACCATGTCCGGTAAACAATTCTCTGTCGTGTGGGTATCACGCATGCATCGCATTCGATTGGAAAAATTCCGAAACTCTTTTGCGATGTGGATACGGACTTTATTATCAAGTACGACTTTTTTACTAATTACAATAAATAAATATTTTTCCAATTACCACGTCCTTGTATGCTTTAGATTTTTTACCTTTGCTAAAACTTCCCACTGATGTTCCCGGTTATGAGCTATTGTTTAGTTTTCATTACTTTAAATGACATCTTCATCCTCTAAAAAGTTTATCTCAGCATTTTTAGAGACACCGTATATGTTATGGTAAGAAATTTGAAATAGTTTTTTATATTTCAGGTTTCGTATAATTTTAAGTTTAAAATCCAAATTTAAATAAAATCAAATATTTGTGTATTTTTTCGTGTCGTCAATCTAGTTATAATTCTAATATAATTTATCTAATTAAATATAGGAATTTAGAAACAGTGTAATTAAAAAGTTTTTTTTTTCTTTTAAATAAAACATAGCAATTTATATTCAGTTATCATATATTTCTGTTTGAAATCCAAATTTAAATTTAAGAAATATATATATATATAATTAACTTTGTCGTAACGTTAATCTATTTACAATTCTAATATGATTCATTTAATTAAATATCGAAATTTAAAAACCGTGTAATTATATATATATGTATATCTTTATATATATATTTCTTTTGTGCGTGTGTATGTCATTGAACTCCTCCTAAACGGCTGGACTGAGTTTAATGAAATTTTTTGTGTGTCTTCAGGTGGATTCGAGAATGGTTTAGATTTACAAATGAAAGTTGTAACTTAATTAGTTCTTTCTTAATTAATCTTTAACCAACTCTTTCAACAACTTTTCCACCTAGATGGCGTGAGTTGTCGTAAACACGATGTCAGAATTTATTTAATGTTGAAATGAAAAATGAATTTTTAACCGTATCTTACGAAGTGTTTAAAATATTTTTTCAAAATTAATATATTTAGAATCGTAATCGTATCTTACGAAGTGTTTAAAATATTTTTTCAAAGTTAATATTTTAGAATCGTAAACACGATGTCAGAATTTATTTAATGTTGAAATGAAAAATGAATTTTTAACCGTAAGTGTTTAAAATATTTTTTCAACGTTAATATTGTTAAAATGTTAAAATTAGTTAAAATGGTATATTCTTTTAAAAAATCGTCAATATCCGACGGAGTTATTTTATGTTAAATTGAAAAATGAATTTTTAGGCCATTATTATTTGTGCAGATGGAAAATGTACTAAAAGTTTTCCGAAAATTTTCACGATCACAAATGTTGACGGATATGCAATATATCGTCGAAGAAATCCTGATAATGGCGGACAATCTTATCATCTATGGCGGTCATCTATGTCAACAACATAGATATTGACGTTGATAACCGTTGGGTGGTCCCATATTCGCCTCTGCTGAGCAAAACATTCAATGCTTATATTAATGTTCAGTTCTGCAGTTCAGTGAAGAGCATCAAATACATTTGCAAGTATGTGAATAAAGGCAGTGATATGGCTGTATTTCGAGTTGAAAATACGGTGAATAACAACGATGAAATAACACTTTACCAAATTGGCCGGTAAGTCAGCTCCAATGAAGCTGTTTGGCGTATCTTTGGTTTCCCAATTCATGAACGGGATCCAGCAGTTCTTCATTTAGCCGTCCATCTTGAAAATGGCCAGCGCGTATATTTCACGAGCGATACAGCGATTGGTCGTGCTATAAATCCGCCAAAAAGTACACTCACCAAATTTTTTTAATTGTGTAATCGTGCGGATGCTTTTGGTGCTTTTGCACGGACATTACTCTATTCAGAAGTACCACGCTATTTCACATGGGCTCCAACAAAAAAAATGGTAGCCCGGCAAGCAAGGCACGCCGATTGATGCATGTCCCGGTTTATTCAAATCAAACACCTTGGGAGGATTATTTACAGTCAATCTAAGGCAGACTGAGTGCTTTTATCTTCGACTGTTATTGGTTAATGTCATCGGCCCTTTGTCATTTCAAGATTTACGTAAAGTGAATGGACAACAGCATCCAACGTATAAAGATGCATGCCTTGCACTCGGCTTGCTGGAAGACGACAACCAGTTGGAGTGTATGCTTGCTGAAGTAGGACTGAAATGTACAGCAAAACAAATTCGTCTACTATTCGCTATAGTGTTGACTACATGTTTCCTGGCCCGAGCAGAGACATTATGGGATAATCACAAAGATTCAATGACTGATGATATATTGCATCAACATCGTTCACGGTGCAACGATCTAACGATAGTATTCAGTGACGCTATGTATAATGAAGCATTGATTGCTATTGAAGATGTTTGCATTATCATTGCCAACTTACCACTCAGTCATTTCGGTATGCATTCAACAAATCGAAATGCATCTGATTTAATAAGCACTGAATTGAATCGTGAACTAATATACAATGCTGTAGAAATGGCAGCGATTGTTGCTCGCAATGTCCCACTAATGAATGAAGAACAAAGAACCATTTACGACCGCATCATGCTCGCAGTTTTGGCAGAACAAGGTGGATTCTTTTTTTTTGGGGGGTGCACCAGGTGGAACTGGCAAAACATTCCTTATTTCGCTAATTCTCGCCGAAATACAATTAAAATAATGGCATCGCATTGGCTGTTGCATCATCTGGCATTACGGCAACTTTATTGGATGGAGGCAGAACAGCTCATTCATTATTTAAACTGCCACTAAATATTCAAAATAACCCAGACGCAGTGTGCAACATAAAAAAAACAATCGTCCATGGCCACAGTGCTGAAATAGTGTAAAATTCTTATCTAGGATGAATGCACTATGGCACACAAAAATTCGATTGAAGCGTCGAACAGGACATTGAAAGATATAAAAAACAACGACTAACTATTTGGCGGCACTCTGTTACTCTTTTCAGGTGATTTCAGACAAGCACTTCCCGTTATTCCGCGTTCAACATACGCTGATGAGATCAACGCGTGCTTAAAATCATCGTCATTTTGGCTTAATGCTGAAAAAGTAGAACTGAAAGTAAATTTGTGCGTTCAAAAGCTTCAAGATCCATCCGCTGAAACATTCTCGAAACAATTGTTAGATATCGGCGATGAAAAAGTTACTACAGATGAAACTGGATGCATAAAATTACCGACCGATTTCTGCACAATCATTGATTCTCAAGATGCTCTTACTGACCAGATGTTTCCCGATGTACACAGACGATACACAAATCATGAGTGGCTGGCAGAAAGAGCAATTTTAGCAGCAAAAAATGTGGACGTCAACGAATTGAATCTCAAGATACAACATTTGTTACCAGGAGACTTGGTGTCATACAAATCTAATGATACAGTTTGCGATGCCACCGAAGCTGTAAATTATCCAACAAAGTTTTTAAACTCATTGGATTTACCAGGCATGCCACCGCATATTTTACAACTGAAGGTTGGATCTCCGGTTATTTTGCTTCGTAATTTGAACCCACCACGGTTGTGCAACGGCACGCGATTAGTCATAAAAAAATTAATGAAAAATGTTATCGAAGCCATCATTTTAAATGACAAATTCCGAGGTGAAAATATATTACTACTGCGAATCCCTATTATACCCACAGATGTGCCAATTCAATTTAAACGTCCTCAATTTCCAATTAGATTGGCATTTGCAATGACTATCAATAAGTCTCAGGGCCAAACGATGTCTGTCTGTGGCTTAGATTTGAGCACATCATGTTTTTCACACGGACAATTATACGTGGCCCTCAAGTGGGCAAACTATCCAGTTTGTTTGTATTGGCGAAAGATGGGATAACAAAAAATATTGTACACTCTGTTGCATTAAGGGATTGATATTGTTTTTTAGTAATATTGTTATAAGTAGCGATATGTATATAATTTTAAAGAATAAATTTTAATAAATTAAAAAAATAAATGATTGGTGTTTTGTTATTTTTACATTCTTTCACCGTTCACAGCGCTCCATACATCTTCCACTTATATACCACATCCTTACACACTTACAAAAAGTTAGTTATTTTTTTCTAGCAAAATATTCTCTAGAAATAATTTATATGACAAAACAACGTTTGTCGGGTCAGCTAGTATATATATATATATATGTACTTTTTTTTTGTAAAAGATATTAATCTATATATTTGCCTATATTTGTAAAAGAATGTTTTGACATAAAACAAATACTATTCAAAATTTAATTATTAGCAAAAAAAAAGAAAAAAAGAAACACTTTTGCAAAAACCGCCATAAATTTTACAATAATTCCTCGTAATTATGTTGATATTAATTTTTTGGATGACATATTAAGGTTAGAGAGCTTAATAATTTATCTAACATGTCAAATAGTTAGTCGCGTATACATTACTCATATTTAAGTCAGATTATCTAAAAAGATAAATAAGTAGGAAGAACTTGATATTTTTTATGGAAATATAATGTTTTATTTTCAGTATAATTTCAAAGTAAATATTTAATGACTGTAAAAGTACGCTTACCGCTTATTTGTTTTTTGAAGTTAAATTTAATATATATGTATATAAACATTTGTGTCTGTATGTGTGTGCGTGTGTGTAGTTATATAAGTGGATAATTAATATATATGAAAACATACATATAGATTGGTGACAAAATATTGTGATCGTCTTCAACTTAAGTTTTTTCAAGTATCTTAAGAAAAACCTCAAGAATAATTCTATAACTTTGTTTGGTTGACTTACATATTTGACCATATATTTTCCAATAATATTTTGAAGATGGGAAAATTTAGGGAGTCGACTACAAAAACAAAAACAAACAAAAAAAAAATGTATAAAAAAGAATAAAAAGAAAAAGAAAAGAAAAGAAAAGGGAGAAAGAAAATGTTGTCACTTGTGCATAGAAATAGTCTAATTGACCTGTAACTGTAGAATGTTGTTCTCTGAGTAATTTACATTATTTGCGTTGATTTGTGCAAAGCTGTATTTTATATTCACGGAGATGTAAAGCTTTGTTTTTTTTTTTTTTTTTTTTTTTTCCTTTTATAAATTTGTATTGTTTTTAATTAATAACTCACGGGATTTTCAACCAAAGTTAACGTGAGTTTTAGATGTATTGGCGATATATATTAAAAAAAAAAAATTAATTTACGAAAAAATATATATTAAACTATTCAAGAAATATGAGCATATGTTCAAAATGATCCGCAACTGTGCAATGTGCATGCATTAACGGAAAAAAAAGAAGAAGAAAAAAAAAAAGATGTTTTTATAGTTTAATACAAAAATAGTCAGTATAACTTATAAAAAATACGGAATATAAAACTTATAAAAAATACTATCTCAAAAACTCAAAAAGATATTTTCAGTAAAAATGTCTGTTTCGGTAATTTTATATAGGAAGCTTAGCACTAAGGGGACGTTCATATATTGATATCCCTACCCCCCCCCCTCCCCAAATAATTTCCAAATGTCTAAGTAACAAATTGATTTTTTTTCCACATAATTTTTAATCTAATAAGGATATGGAGATAAATTTTGACTGAATGTTTGATACCAAATAATTGTGCGAAATGTATACGATTGCCAATGTGGCTTTCAGAGTGACTGCAAACTTGCCTTTTTTCCTTGATTCTTCCATGAGTATGATAATATGACAATATTATCATACTGGTATAAGTATGATGTAAGTATATGATAGTATTTTACTTATTTAACTGTGAATCTTACTATTTAAAATTCTGAAAGAAAAATACCTGTGGAAGAATCAGAGAAAACAATGTAGACTGTCACCACTTTATTGAACATATGAACATATTTTTTTAACTTATATTAATTTGATTTTTCTTAAAAGTAAATATATTTTCTAAAATAAATAAATAAATAAAGTAAACGATTTTAGAAATTAAATCTAAATTTGTAAAAGTGTTAAAGGTGCATTATGAATAACTGAAGATGTAGTTATAGAGATTATAGTAAAAAAAAATAAATAAATAAAACGCATTTTTATTGTTATTATTATTATTATTATTATTGTTTTATTGAAAAATAGTTTTGTATTAATGAAACTTCGAAACTCATTATAAGTTCTAAAAGAAAAAAAAAAATTTCATACCCAGAAATTATGACGCAATAATAAAAAAAAATAATTTTCAGTTTTTAAGTTTCTTGGATTTAACTTGTGAGGAAATAATGAATTTCACAGTTTTTTTTTTTTTTTTTTTTTTTTTTTTTTGTAAAATTAAACACATTTGCATATCTTATAATTTCATTTTAATATAAGAAATTAATGCAAGCATTAAAAAATATTCTATACCATTTTTTTTTTTTTTTTTTTTTACGAAGAAGAAAAGCAGACATTTTGTTTATAAAGTAGCAAGTATCGCGCTAATAGAAAAAAATCTTTATAAAACGAGTTTGAAAAAAAATTATCATAAAATGTTTATTTTAGATTTTACTGATAATTAAATCTAATATATTTAAGAACGGAAATAATGCTAATTTTTTTTTCTTGCATGTAACACAATTGATACGAGGTATATCAATAAACCATTTCTAATTTTTCTACATATGCATCTATTAAGAATTCCTTCATTAGAAACGTGAGAAAATTTATTTTTAAACAAATACTAATTGTTAAAAAGTTAAATATAAAAAAATCTAAATTTCATAACAAATAATTATTTATTTTATTTTATTCTTTTAAAAAAGAAAGTCTTTATTTATATTTTATTATATATATATATATATATATATATATATATATATATATATATTTAACATTATACAAAATATAAAAATAACCGTCCGTTTTTTTTTTTTTTTTTTTTTTTTTTAAAGCTAAAATTTAATTCTTCCCAAACAAAAACTACCATAAATAATTTCTCAATTCATATAATAAAGAATTTTTATTACTTCGTGTCGTTACTTTTATTATGACCAAACAATTTAGAAAATAACGAAAGGAAATATCTAAAATTGATATATATATATATCATTAATTGTCTAAATGAAATTTTAAGATAACTGATAATTTTTAGTCAATATTTTAGTTAAAATCTTTCAGATAAACTGTAATTCTGATTTTTATAACATATGTTCCGAAATAAAACTAGTTTTTACTTTTAATACAGATTGTTAAAAATTCTTTGTTTGCATTTTTTTTTTTTTTTTTTTTTTTTTTTTTTTTTTAACGAATTTGTGTACTGTTTGTCTGAAGTTTTAATAAAATGCATCAATAAAAAACATATGTCTTTGAAAGGCAAAGAAGCAAAAAAAATTATCGATTCATAGTTATGAAAACGTTTTCTAAGATATGTGATTATTTATTTATTGTTTATTTTTATCACGATAAGTAAGATACTCATTCTTACTGCATAATCTATTTTACATTTTTTTGTTTATTATTTATTTACCAGTATTTAGATAGAAAATATACCTAATAAAAGGGTCTAAACACTAATGACTAGATAGAAATTGCGAATATATCATGCAATAAAGTGCAATATGTAACATTTTGATTTCAAATAAAAGTCGCCCCTTTTTTATTATTGTATAGATTATTTTCAAATACAGTTATTTACTTCAGATAATACTGTCAATATTTTTTAAATATAATTTTTTAATGTCACTTATATATATATATATATATATATATATATATATATATATATATATATATATATATATATATATATTTATTTATTTATTTATTATTATTATTATTATTATTATTATTTTGCTACTACCAATTTTTTTCTTAATTATAATAAAAGTATGAACAAATGTATTTTTGAAAGAAAAAAAAAGCAAATAAGAATTCTAAAGTGTTATAAAGTTTCTCCTTCCTCAAATATTCTGTTAATTTTTGATACATATTTTGGATTTTCATCTTCTTTACTTCCTTTATTTCATTTTACAAATAATAATAATAATAATAACAATAAATAAATAATAATATGAAAATATATGAAAATAAAAACATGAATTCCATAGTCCCTTATTCAGTTACTCTGCTATTAGTCATTATTATATATATATATATATATATATATATATATATATATAATACGAATTATGCAATGTATATATATTGCACAATTCGTACACTATTTTGTGAGTAAAACTTTTATGTGTATAAAATTTTCTTTAAAATTTAATACACATATTTTATATAAATAATAATCTATAATCTATTATCAATTAACCATTTTTGTGATATTTTTAATATTAATTTTAGAAAAAAAAAATCTCAATTATTCTAATTGGTTATATTCAGTTTTCTACAAAATCTGTAAAGCTAATCATGCAACGGTTTAATTTTTCTTTATTGAAAAACATCAGGATAAACATACTGAAATATTCATTGAAAAAACACCACAATAATTGTAAGTGATTATCGAGTATTAAATTTCGGAATTTTAATAATCTGACGAATACAAAGAAATAAACTTACACATTCACTATTGTTTTCGATAACAATTAGTTTTTATCATAATCAGTTTTATTATCATTTTAAGAAATTTCAATAAATTTTTTATCTGGTTACATTTTTTAAATTATTTATTTTACTCTAGATGAATCCACAAATCTCTGAAAGAAATCATCCCTGTTTTAACATTAATGTTTTTAACTCTTTGATGCAAGTATTTTTATTTTGGCACGCGCCTTTTTCCAGATATAGCCATACTATCAGATTTATTTTATTTATGTTTAATTTGTAATCTCATTAGCAATATTAATTCGTTTAAGTTTGATATTTTACATATTTTTATTTAAATAATAATAATAATAATAATAATAATAATAATAATAATACCATTTTCTCACATTAAAATGTGCTTAAAATAATGTGATAAAAATGTGATTAAATGTGATAAAACCATTCTAAAACTAGTATGCTGTGACCACCACATGAGTATCTTCGATATTTTCCTATACAAATTCATCCACTAAACATACAGTCGGCTGCAAAATTATTCGAGCACTAGCCAATAATTCCTATATTTAAAAAGTACACTTAAGACTGTTTTGCTAAGTAAATCCTTGTCGAATCATGTTCTTAGACTGATTAAGAACATGACTCGACAAGGATTTATTTAACAAAGCTGTATTAAGTGTACTTTTTTTTGGCAAGGATTATTGCTAGTGCTCGAATAATTTTGCAGCCGACTGTAATTCATCAAAATTATCTTCCGTGATGAATTCAAACGATTTACATTATAGAGAAGAAATATAACACTAAATTTCCAAAGAAAATGAATTTTACTCTCTACATGATATCTTAAAAAATAATAATGATAAAAAAAATAATAATAATAATAAATATCCCTACACACGCAATCACATATATATTTTACCAACTGACTACAAACAACTTTTTTTTTTTTTTTTTTTTTTAAATTTAGTAATGATTATTACAAAAAAAAAAAAAAAAAAACTCTTTATATACATTTATACGAAATTGTTAAAACTATTTATACCAAAAGGTTATTTATACCAAAATATTAAAAATTTAGAAAAAGCGAGATGGCAACACTGCGTGTTGGACGATTTTCATAAAAGATTGGTAGACATAAATTATTGTGAAAGTGCAACTACATGTGAAATTTAATGAAATTCTGGGCAATAATTCCGAGATACAGTTACCAACCACAAAATTTCGTTACACTCACTTAGACAGACGGGCGGACGGACATTTTCTAAAAATGATTAAATTGTGTTCTAAACCTGTAAACCATTAAACCTATCAAAAACCTGTAGTTGAGACATTTTACGAATCCAATACTTTCTTCTATTGAATGTAGAAGAAGGTAAAAATTAAGTACTGTATACCGAAGTAACTTTAGAAATTAAGGAGATAATTTCGCACAAAAATTGGAAAAAGAAGTGCCATTTCGTCCGGTTTACAAACAAAGTATTAAGGGGGTATTTTTTATTTCAAAATGGGGAGCAGAATTTAATTAAAAGACTTTTTTGCTTTTGAGAATTTGTATGTTGTTGTAGTGGCTAAACGGGAAATATCGCTTTGAGTTAACTGACTAAGAATCAAATTATGATTGAGATTATGTATTACAAATGAGGAAGTTTTAAATAATATTATTTAAAAATTTATGATGCCAGTAATAATTTACTAATTCGCACTTTCTTGATATTTTATTTCAGCTTGTAATAGTACACAATTTAATTAATGTATTTTGCTACATTAATTATTACTAACAATGAAAAATAATTACATTAAATACAAAATGTTTAGAGAATTAAATATAGAAGTTTTAAATTTTTAGAAGATTATTTTAAAACGCTGAAACAGAAGATGTTATATGAAATTTAATATGTAGATAGTAAATTTAATATACAAATATACATTTATGTAAAAACGTATAAAACTCTGACGTCTATTCCTTACCATATTTTATGCTTATGAATCTCTTATCGATCGTAAATAACAAAGTTAATACATTAAAACGAAACATATTTTTAAATTTCATCATTTAAATTTGGTAAATTATCATCTTTTTCAAAATTCGTTTAACTTTAGGAAACTAAATTTTTAGCGGCAATGCATTGTTAATATATTTAGAAATAAAATGATAAAATGTGAAGTAGAGAGAGTTATTTATATGAGGAACGTAATTCTATAACTTCTCTTTTACCGTAAAATCTGAAGATATGAACATTTTTTTTTTTTTCAAAATATTCTAATATTCGCTGCATCAATCATTCTGGACACAATGTATTTAGAAATATGACGTAACTTTATCATGACCGGAGAGTTTGAAAAATTTTAAAGGAAACTTTGATGGATTTTTATTGTATTTATAAAGTATTTGCGTAGTTAATCTTTAATTAATCTAAAATTAACACACACACATATATATATATATATATATATACACTTATAAGGTTATAAAAATATGCATTATATAATAAAAGTTACAGTAATGAAAACAAAAGATCTTAAATGTATCTAAGTATACATTTTAAAAAACAAGTACGATATTAGTGATAAATGGTTTTCCCTGAATCTATTTTGATGCTTTTTTAATGCAAATTTAAGGTAGGGAAATTTGCACCTTTTAAAGAATCTGTTTTCTTTTCAATTCGCACTCTAAAAAAATATATTGAATAATATAATATTATAGGTGTATTAGTATTTTTTCTCCCACTAATATTTATGACTTATGAATTAAGGGGATGGTACTCCTCAGTAGCTCACTGAGGACTGGGCACATCAATCAGTGGTGTCCAAACCCAAAAGGCATCCTTAAGAGAAAACTTCGTAGCTGAAGCAAAGTTCAGCAGACACCTCACAGGAATATACTGCAGTTTCCAAGGCCCACTGAGATGACGACCAAGATGCTTATGGAAAAGGACTCACAGTCACATAAAATATGCCAGCTGTCTCCTCTTCCAGGCAACAACCAAGACAAATCGGATTAGAATTGATGCCCATCATGTGAAGATGCCTATTAAGTGTGCAATTACCAGTAAGAAGGTCAATAACCTTCCTCAAACCATTTCTGTTAAAATTTAAAAGCTTCTTTTGACACAGACCAGGACGGTCACGGCTAAGATTTTTTGCCTGTTTTTGACACCTGAACTACGCCATTGGCTGTAATGATCTTTCCCAAAAAGCTTGAAAATAGAAGCCCTGAAAGTAGTTAGAGAAACACCCAAAAAAGGATCAGAGCCACAAATGTATTTTATGAAGCCCTACCTAGCTTGTTCATTAGCCAACGCATTACCAGGAATGCCAGTATAACTGGGTACCCAATAAATACAGTCGGTAACAAAAGTCTCCGAACACTAGCAAAAATTCCTATATAAAAAGTACACTTACTACAGTTTTATTAAATAAATCCTCGTCGAATTCTGTTTTTATACTGACTAAGAACAGGATTAACAAGGATTTATTTAACAAAACTGTATTACGCGTACTTTTTTTATATAGGAACATTTGCTAGTTTTCGGAGACGTTTGTTACCGACTGTACTAACCTTGTTAAAAGAAGAAAGGTCACAGAGTACCTTAAAGCACTCCTATACAAGAGAAGACGATAACTAAGTAGCTAATAACTAAGTAGCTCTAAAAATTCTGTAAGTCGAAAGTCCCACTCAGTACAGTCGGTAACGAAAGTGTCCGAACACTAGCAGAAATTCCAAAAAGAGTACACTTCATACGGTTTTGTTAAATAAATCCTTGTCGAATCCTGTTCTTAGTCAGTCTAAGAACATGATTCGATAAGGATTTATTTAACAAAACCGTATGAAGTGTACTTTTTTTACTTAGGAATTTTTGCTAGTGTTCGGACACTTTTGTTACCGACTGTGGCTAAGACGAAACTGAATGTAAGACAAGACAGTCAAGTTGAAATATTAAATATGTAAACTAAACACAAGCAAAATTCTTGCAAATATCTTAACAAAACTGAGAACTCGACATTTTAGTGGAATGAAAATTGAGAGGACAGAAACCAGATCGTATTTCAACTGCAAAATCTGTTTAAATACAGAACTGAACTATAGACATATTTTCTCTTGTCCTGTCATTCTGGCAAAAAAGCAGCAGATTAGCGACTCTCTCTATGAAGCCCTGTATACAGATCCAAACAGCCAAAGCTGCATGTACCATCCATGTTCATATAAAAACTATAAACTAATCTATGTACACGAAATACCCAACCTATTAGTATTCTGTTAATGGTACATTGTTGTAATGAAAACCATTAAGAATAATTAAGAATAATTTTAATTTTATGGATAAAAAATTATTATATTTTTATGTATTTATTTTTCATATTTATGACTTATCAAAATCAAAATGCTAATTTTCTACATTTAAAGTAACAAGTTTATTGCTCAGCAAAATTGTTGCTCAGCATTTTGTAGATCAAAATGCATTATTGATTTTATTGAAGCAATATCTTTTATATTGTTTTAACTTTTTCTGACTTAAAAAAAAAAAAAAAAAAAAAAAAAAAAAAAAACACTTTGAACAGGGGTAAAATTTCAGAATTGTCTAATGATTTATTCCAAAGTTTTTCTATATAAAAGCTATTAAAAATTAAAATATTTTAACTCAAAAAATGTCTTGCCTTTTAAATTTTATGAGATGTAAAATTTACGCATTATAGTTATGAATCATTAAAAAACGTTTGTTATTATTATTATTATTAGTTATAAAACTATTTTTTATACCGAAATTTTTGACTTCCTTGTATGAGTTTGTATGGCTCTTTAAGAGTATAGTGCATGTATTGGTCAAGTGTATAACATCGCAATAATATGTTAAAGCATTTTTTTAATACCAAAATCAATTTATAACACTTTATGATAACTCATACAGCACGCAATGTTTCAGTTATGTTACAAAAAGCTTACAATTTTTCATTATCGTAACACATTTAAGTATGCTCTCTGATACATTTCTGAAACATTTATCCTTTCTCGCATTTGATTTTTTTTATACGATCGTGGACATTTCTACGTTTTTGAAACTAATCAGAAAGCAAACTCAAAGTTTCGAAATGTTTCTGAAATATTTACAATGTTTCGATGTTACATGATTTTTCCGTTTCTGAAACATTTTATGCTGTTAGGGAGCACTCCAATATTTCTATAAAATATTTAATATAATAACATTTTCTTTTTATCCATCTCGTTTTTATCGCTTAATCTTTTAAAATTATATTTTAAACAGTTACATTTAAAGAATATTAGACTGCTCAAATATTTCATCACTAAGATTTTATTAACATATAACGTTAAAAACACTAAACTTCGTTTGCTGTAACATTAATTGTTTGTCATGAATTTAAACACTTGTAAATATTACACAGTTTATATTGTTTCGCAAAAATAAAATAAAAACTTGTATCAAAACAACAATTTTCTTATAAACATTTGTTTAAAAATTAAACTTTTACACAAAATATAAAAGTATGTTTAATTTACAGCAAAACTGTTAAGCTTCTTTATTTTAACATATTTGACACTTTAATATATTGATGAGTAATGTACCTACGAAGTGAATTTATATTATGTTATAAAAGAAAATTTTTTCTTCAATATTTTTTACGAATTTCTGAATCATTTCCCAAAGGAATGATAAAATAAATTTGTTTTATTAAATAAAACTATCTGAAAAAAACAGTTTTTTCTGTATGATTTACTTTTTCTCTAAATTGAAAATTTAAGCAAAGGGAAAATATTAAAAGAGAATTCTAAAGATAAATTACACAAAATGTTTAAGAAGAAATTGCAATTCTTCTGTAAGTTTTCTAAATTACAACATGTGCAAAAGGTGCATCAACAACCACTTATAGTGTAAAAAAAGAAGATTTAAAAATTCTCCAATTTATAACTTTTTAAAATAAGTTATTGAACATTCAAACGTAAAAGTTTAAATTTAATCAATGAATTTAATTTTACAAAAAATGATTTTCAATATTGTTTATACAATTATATTATAGTATTTCATAAATAAAGCGATTTTTTTTTTTTTTTTTTTTTTTTTTTTTTTTTACTTTCCGAACATATTATAAAAGGAAAACATTGTAATAATAATAATAATAATAATTCGACTTTGATATTTTGGTGTATCCATACGTTTTGAGGTAACCTGAGATAATTTTTGATGCTTTACTGTGATGTGTGGTAATGTACGTGTATATGTGTATATGAGTATGTATGTAAGTGAACATGATAGCATCTATAAGCTTTATTTGAATGAGTTGAAAGTTGGTACATATATTCTAGGTCATCGTAGCAGGAACGCTAGCAATTTTGCAAAATCTACAACTTATAGGTTTCTTGTAGGGGCAAAAAGAAAAATTCTTTAATATTAAGGCCTCTGGGCTCAAGTTATTTAAAGATTGAAGTGTATCTAAAATCCTTATTCAAATAAATTGAAAATTTATAAGCATATTATCGGTCACTCTTACACGAACTCTGTATATATTAGGGAATCTAGAAATTATTTGTTTTTACAGTATACAACAAAAAATTCCTTACGATTATGGCCTATGGACTGAAATTATTTAAAGTACGATAGCATCTACATGCCTTACCCAATTGAGTTGAATATATATATATATATATATATATATATATATATATATATATATATATATATATATTATATGTCACCATTGAATGAACTGTATAAATTTTGGTGTATCTATTACTTATAGAATTTATCAGGGATAGAAGAATAAATTCTTTATCATTTTTGTGTGTGGTTTTTAAGTTTTTAAAGTGCGAGAGAGAGACAGCTTCTAAACAAAATGAATTTAAAAGGAATTCACATTTTCAAATGAATGAAAATTTATATACATTTTATGTGTCACCGTCACAGGACTTGTATGAATTTTAGAGAGTCTAGCACTTATAGTTATTTTACAGGGTCACAACGAATATTCCCTATTATTATGGACTAAGAGCTCAAAAATTTGAAATGGCGTCTCATATTTAACGTCCTTTTCTACTTTAATTTTTTCTATACAAACATGTATTACGTAATGTTCGTAAAGTCGAATGTAGTTACTGTTGATTTTTTTAACAAGTTATTAGTGTTTTAATATTTAATTTACAATGTAATACCTAACCACTATTTCCAACACACATGCAATATATTTTTTGGCTACAATCATCCTAACCACGCAAGGTTGTATTATTAAATTAAGTTATACATTTTCGTTAAAGAAAAAAGTTTGTTCTTTGTATTATGCCTTTTTCCCCTAATTATTTGGACTTCATTTGTCAGCTAAAAAATATTTTTACATAAAAATATCGTATGGCTTTCAAAAAACATTTTCCTTTCACTATCTCTTATCATGGAAAGAATTTTACAATTTCAATTACCAATATGCACACCATCTTTTGTGACATATATCGGTTAAATTCTGTCTTCTCCATTAAATATCACAGACTATAAAAGTACTTATTGAAAACTCATTTCACAGCGTTCGTAGTTTTCACGAAGCAGCTCGTTAGTTTTCACGAAGATTTATTTGGGCTGATGTTCTGGTGTCCTGTGTCAAACCTGTTACTTTTCTTGTAAAATTGAATAGTCGAATGAATACAGTTCTTTCCATCATGGCAATTAGATGTCTGTACAAGTGGTTTGTCATAAGTCAGTGATCGGTCGATTTTTGGAGTCACTGGACAATACTATAGTCATAGACCAGGCACGTTGGAGTCCCCCACAAGCTTCGAAGTACCGAAAATAAAATTATATAAACAGCTATTTATAATTTTTTTTTTTCAGAAAATGTATTAAAAAAGCATTCTGTTGTACTAACAGGAGACTTGGCGTTGGAATATTAAAACCCGAATAAACTACTACGTCAGAAAGTTATGTTTCTTTGGTGTTTCTGACGTAGTAGTTTATTCGGGTTTTAACATTCTGTTGTGTTTTATTTTGGTTGTTTTAATTTTATGCCAAATCAATTTGATAACGGCACCTACATTAAACATATTCGTTTATATTGAACTTAGTCGTAACTTAATAATAATTTTGTAATGTTTTTCGTGAAATTTAAAACACATTACTTTAAAATAATAATAATAATAATAATAGTATACTGTCAGAGACTGAAATGAGATTGTAATTTTAAAAAGAACCTTAATTAATTGAATCTTGTTAATTATTTATTTTTACGCATGCGAATTCAAAAGCATGAAATTTATAATTTAAGTATTTTATCATTTTATTTAAGGGGAGGGAGGACAAGGAAAAAAAATGAATCTACAGAGTCAATATAATATATATATATAAACCTGTTTTATTATAAATATCTGTCTATAAAAATAGATTATGCAATATATATTTCCATTTTTTTTCTCATTATCCAATGACATAAATGTAATCGTAGATAATCTTAAATAATGAAAGATCTAGTTATATATGCATTTTATACTTTTATCTGGAAAATATAAATTAAACTCATTTTCAACTGTCAACGTTATAAGGTTAATATTTTTAGTCCTTCAAAAATATTTAATTTTATCTATGAAATTAATTCAATAGAAAGTAAGTGCAAAGGGAACTTATAAAAAAAGAAAGAAAGAATAAAATTTGTTGATAAATCTTTTTTAAATACAAAAAAGTTGGAAGAACATATTTTATGTAATAAAATTTACTACGAAACTTTCTTCCATATATTCCTAAAAAAAAAAAAAAAAAAAAAAAAAAAAAAAATCAGAACACAGATTATTTATTTTATTTTTTTTCAAAAAGAACTTTCTAAAAATAAATGAAGACTATTTTCATCATAGATTGTCCAAAGAAAATGAATTTAATGCAATTTACAAAACATTCTAGAATTTTATTTATTTATTTATTTTTCCTGTTAAAAATTAAAAAAATAAAAAAATAAAAAAAAATATCGATAATATTGTTTAAATTTGCAGATAATAAGTCAACCATTCGTTTTAAAGGTATTGATGATTTCTTTGAAAGGTGCACATTTTCAAACTTTTCAAACCTGCCTGGGAATTATTTTCAAGACGGGTGAAGCGATGCCCTTAAAAATGCAAAATAATTTTGCCTACTTTTCTATTTTTATTATAAGTATTTATTTATTTTTTAGTTTTAAATTAAAACGTTAAAAACTATTCATTTATACGATGTTTTTGTCCAACACTATCATATTAAAAATTATTAACAATGGTATGACAGCGCCAACCGTTGAGAATTTTTTTTTTAATGTAATCAGCAGCAGTTTAGGTCAGAGTCCAACTAAATATAATGTTTTGTGAAATTTCGTACATTGGTTCATGAGATACAACGTCCACAATCTCAATACATTCAGATTGCAATCTAAGCCATACCGTGTATTCGCTGGCAGTGATTCTGAAAGCGACAGGATTAGATGAATTTAAAGTGTGTTAGCTATTGGGGAAGACAACATTTTTTTTTTTTTTTTTTTTTTTTTTTGAATTTTTTTTATGAAAAGCACTATAATGCAAAATGCACTCACATTACTTAGTTTACATAAAAGTATGCCAATTACATGTTTTATATTAAAGTTAGAAGTACGACAGATATTTTTGTCCAATCGTGTATAATCATTTAAAGCAAATATTACACTAAGTATACCATTATAAAAAAATAAATATATAAATTTATTCTTTCAGTCGCGGAATGCAACCATTAGTGATCACTAAAAGTAATTATCACAAAAAATAAACAATAATAAATAATGAAATATGTAATTTTATCATTTCACGTCAAAATTACGAAAGTTAATTTTTGAAACAACTTAACCAAACTTGTTAATTATTTAAATTAATTATGAATTATAAAGTTAAAAAAATAACAAAAACCACATGTAAAATGCTAGAGCGGTACACTATACTCACATTAAAAAATGTCAATGAGTCATAAAAATTTCATCCATTTAGTGAAATCTAAATCATACAAATTATATGTAATAATATTTTTTATTAAAAATGTATTTGTCATATAAGTGACTTAATTCTCGTTACACATGCTATGTATTTTTTTTTTCCTTTTTTACCTATAGTCATGGAAAAATAAATACATAATAAAAATATAAACTGCCATGCAATACTCGTATATATTCAAATAAACATAAAATATAGAATGAATTTTCCGTTCAATTTAAATGCAATTCCCATGACATTTCAACGCATAACATATGTTTGACACAGCGCTTTATAAGCAATTTTACTTTCAAATTAGAGAATCAAAAGCAAAAGCAACACTCGGATGTTACATATAGAAATATCCAGCATCCGATGTTTATCTGAAAATTTCTTACAAGGTAAAAAAATGCTTATACAGCATTTTATTTGCTTAGTTTAGAATTCAGTTATGCAGAAATCTAAATATTGCTTTTGACATCTGAATTTGAATCCTGAATTTTTTGTCCTTGAATATCTGTTTTGGGACATTGTTTCGAGAACTGTTTCCATAAAGAAATATATACTGAATATTTTCATAATATATAAAGGTCTCTATGAATATTTCTTATTCAATCCGCATACAGTATTATTAAATTTTATACGTAATCTACTGATAAAAATGTCTAACAGTGTTTTTTTTTTTTTTTTTTTTTTTAATGTATTTTCATATTTCTAAATCTTTTTAATTTGTTGTTCGGACATAAATATTCATAATACTTTTAGAATTATGCTCCCAGCTAAACAGGAAAGTACAAATTCTGCTTATAATTTTGAAAGTATGCCCAATACAAAGTTTTAAATTTGTAAACCTGCATTCATTGACATTATATTGCGTTAAATTTTGATTAATTCCTACAATTTTACATCGTAATTTACTATACGTTTTCACATTATATAAAATGAAAAACATATATTTATCTTATATATATATATATATATATATATTTCAGAAAAATGAATTTTATAGGTTAAAAAATAAAATGTGGGAAACAACTTGTTTGTTTGTAGCACAAAAAGTATTTTATGCAAATTAGTGATAAAAAAAATACTTTGTAAAATTCTCTGCAAAGAAAAATGTCTACATATATATATATATATATATACATTAATGGATTGTTTTGTATAAATATGGTAATTTTAAATGTCTTACAATTTATCATACTTCTGCCATTTATTAGAACTTTAACTAAAAATCCTCACGATCACAAAAAATCGCATATAAAAATATCACAAATGAATCTGCCAGACAAAAGATGCCATATACTCTATTTAATGTGCATTAAATATGTATGATATATAAAGTCGAAAACTTGTATATTTTTGTTTATGTGGTCCGCAACAAAAATAAATGAATTTTCAACATATTTTATTCCCAAAGCAAATGTTTCAATTTTCAACGATCTGCAAATAATAAGAAAAAAAGAAGAAGAAGAAGAAGGATATTTAAGTCATTGTTAAATAAAACTTTCTGTGATTAGATTTGTGTAAATTAGTATAGTTTTGCATATGAAAAAGTAGTAACATATATAAAAGACTAATATCAATAAAGTTGAAAAAACGTTCCTTTTAGTTAAAAAAAAATTGCTAAAATATTTTTTTGATTATTTATTACTATTGAACGGTTTTAGACATTTTCTTTTATGAATGTGTTCGAAAACTTTTACAGATTCTAAACGTGATTTTGATTAATATTAAAATACTGATCAAATGAAGGCAGGTAATATAAAAATATGCTTTTTATTAAGTGCTACTTTTACAATGGTCTTTATAGCATAACTTATAAATTAAGATGCAATAGGTTGGAGCGATTAACCCGCCGTACTTTTTTGTTCTCTATTAATTTTACACTAGGTGGGTTTATATTGACATACTAAAATATCTTGGAATGTTTTTGTTTTTTTTTTTTTTACCGATAAAAATATTAATTAAATGTTTTTTTTTTTTTTTTTTTTTTTTTTTCTAAATGAATTATAAACGAAATGCAGAGGTTATGAGCAGTTTATTTAAATTCTGAATTAAAATGCATAAACGGATGAAATCTTGTGTATCAAAACTTAGAAATGAGTAGTCCATAGAGTTAACATTAATGTATATAAATGGATAACAAGTTTTTTGAAATATTCAAAATATATAAAAGTAATCCATAAAAAAAAATTATTAATCGTAAACATAAGTTATTTGTCTTGAATGTTACGCTTTGTCTCTTTCTTCAAATTGCGCAATACAAAGTATAATAATTAACACAAGCATAAACTGTCTTATATAAAAAAGTAAATAAAATGGCTTTTCTGTTCAATTTAAAAACACATCCTATGACATTTGTAGTCATAACATACTTTTGACTCAGTAACCTATAAGAAATTTTACTTTCAAATTACAGATTCAAAAGCTACATGTTTATATTACATTATAAAAATATCTAACTTCTGATGTTTATCTGAAATTTTTACTACCAGATTAGAAATATAAAGAAACATGATTCTTGAAAATATTTTTTCTTTATATTAGAATTCATATAAACAGTAATCCGAATTTTGCCTATATCACTCGTTGGATTAAAATTTGAGTGATATATATACATAAAGAATCATTTTTTGTGAAATGTATACAAGAAATTTTGCAAAATAAAACATATATATGAAAAATATATTTGATTTCGTACAGATAAAACACTTTATAGAGTTATCACGAAAAAAAAATAAAATGTATTTTTCCCAAAAAATAAAATGTTTTCGGAAGTTAATCTACTTATGTAAAGAAACTAACTTCTTTTACATAATTCTTATGTAAAAGAAGTTAGTTTCTGCTTTTGTAAATTTAAGCTTTATTAAGCATTTTCCTTTCCTTAAAGAAAAAAAAAAAAAACCTTACACCTATCGGCTTTGAAATGCATTGCATGGTCGTGCATAATTAAAATGCTCTACTATTTATATTAAGTTTTGAATCATATCGGAACTTTAATTTTATATAATGATTAAAACGTTTTTTATTGTAGTAATGTTGAATGCGATAAATTCATTGTATTTATGAACTTCGGTGCGTCTTCTGTATTCTTTTAAAAACGTATACAGCGTCTCTACTGCGCATTATCATTTGTTTTCTTTGTTCCTTACATGATCTATCATATCCTTTCATTGAAAAAAACCATTTTATAGCATTTTAGATGGGAATTCTTCGAAAATTCCTAGTTTTATTTTACCTTTCTACTATACGGAGTGTCGATAAATGTATTTAGAAACTTTCTAATTTTGAGTATTTTAAAATGTTATAAGAAATAAGTTACGGATTCTTTTGGATTTTGACGTTTGTAAAGACTTCGTTATGCAACATATGTTACAGCAAATGTTTTGTCCTTAAGACAGAAAGAGAACCAATAACAAATTTTAAGATGTTTATAAAGTCCCTGCAGCAATATATATATATATATATATATATATATATATATATATTTGAAATGCACTGTAGCTATATGATGTGATTATGATGTTACTTATACATACTTGTATACATTTGTACTCGAATAACACGTATACACCTGGCTATAAAAAGATTTCTAAAATAAATAAATAAATAAATATATTGAAGAATAAATAAATATATTAGTAAGTAAATAAAATAAAATAAAATAAATATATTAATAAATAAATAAAATACAAAGAATTAAATAAAAAAAATATTCTCGTGCTTTAGTTCTAGCTGTATGGTAATTTATATAATGAAACACTGTACAATTTTTAATGAAGTACTACAATAGAAAAACATACTGTAATAATAATGTGAATATATTTAATATATGATAAATATGACCATTTTTGCTTAAAAAATAGTTACTGCACATGTGCAAGCGGAAAGTTTTTTTTTTCCTTACATTCTTACCGAAATATAATCTGTTATGTGTAAAAACCAATAGCAAATGCCATGCAAACAAATAAGTTTTTTTCTTAATAGATTCTTCTTAAATTTCGTATTTTTATTTTCCTCTCTCTTTCTCTTACTCTCAAATTAAAAAAAAAAAAAAGAGAGAGAGAGAGAGAGAGAGGAAATCCACGGAGAATCTTATATATTTTTAGTTTCAATTAATCTACATTACATTACAACTAATTCATTAAAAACGTAAATTTTGCAAATGACTTTTAATTTTAATGTAGATTTTATTAACCTTTCACTATATATGTATATCACGAATATTTAGACAACTAATATATATATAGATGTATTTTCTAAACTTCTTCGAAGTTTTTGTTCGCAACAAGAATGAATTTCTATTAAATTCTACTAAACTTGTAAAAAAATAAGAAAATATTGGATAAACCTGTTTTTAAAAATATAGTTTTACTTTTAGTTCAAGTACGGTATTTTATAGTATACAGGATTTTAAAGCACATGATACAAAGGTTAGATAATTTTTTATTACATCTTATGTAATTTCTAATACGACACGCACACACACATACATATATATATATACATCAATTTTAAAAATAACAATAATATGCAGATATGCAGATGTCACCTTTTTGGCAGACTAAACTGAATCCATAGTGTTATGAAAGTGCAATCTAAAGTTATGTTAAAAAAAAAAAAAAAAAAAAAAAAGAAAAAAAAAAAAGAAAGAAAAAGAAATATATATATATATATATATATATATATATATATATATATGCTGGCCATTTTTTTTTATATTTCGCTATTTGTAAGAATATTCTTATTAGTTGAATGGATAGTTTCCGTTTGAAATATTTCCATATTATGTATGTTTCATGGAAAAGTATAATCTCACAAATAGTTTTCTATATATATACTTCAGATTGCAACTTGAATATTTTAAATCTGTGTTATTTATTATTAAACTACGTATGATTATAAATCCCTCATTTTTCTTTTAATTTAATTTTTACTTAAATGTTTAATGCAGTTTTCTTTTATAAATCTTAAAAATTAGATTTAAAAGTACATTAAGTATGTTAAACACTGTAAAATATTCAGTACTATACTATTCAGTACTTACAAATTTGGAGATAAAACTACATTACATATTTTGATCCCACATGTGGTCGAGGTGTACTGTGCGCAAAGCTGGTTGGTGGGATATGCTCGTTGGTGAGTTCGCTCCCAGATTACTCTCGTCCACCTAGCCGTGAGAAGTTTCCCGAATTGAAAAGAGTTTCCGAGTTCCTTTGAAACTCGTGTAATTACGGGCTATGACTCCTTAAACCCTCCTCATGGATATAAGTAGTTTAATGTATTCTTAAGAAAAACATTTTAAAAATATATCCAATGTCTTCAAAATTTCAAAAGATTAATATGTCATTATAGAATGTTTAAACGATTATTGGTTTAGTACATAACTATTATGCAATTGCAAATCTCTTTTAAAGTTTAGCGATGGAATTTTAAACTAGGCAAATACTTATTTTTCTAGAGAACATTTTAATTAACTGTACGGTATATCAATTTTACATAAAAGTTAAAAATGTGATGTTCAGCACAAATTATTATATATTAGGCATATATTTAAGTCACTTATCTTAATAATATGTTTACAAAATATACAGATTTTAAAAGAAATAAAATTATAAATATGAATAATAAAGAATGTTGAAATTTGCGCAAAGGTAATAAATATATATATATATATATATATATGCACTGTATTATGTTTTTTGAAATTTAATTTAATTACCAAAATAAAATTTCATATTTCATTTATTTTTTCAGATATTTTGTGCAGAATAATGCGCATTATTAGTCAACAATTTCATGAAATTATATTGCCATGCAAACTTTTAAACGTAATTTAATTACTAAAATCACACACTTAAATTTTCAGATCTTCTTACTGTATATAAACATGGTTAATTCACATATATCATACCTGAGGGTTACTTAGAATATGCGCTTTTTAAAAAAATAAAAACAACACCGATTTTATTTGTACCTGTTTAAAAATATTGTACTTAAAATGATTTTACGTGATAGAGGTTAATACTTTGATCTGCTAGTGTAGATGTGCACCACTGTCATATACTTCATTGTTTGCTGAGGATAAAATTTAAATACCTTAATCATAAAACCGTAAAATCCTTTTTTTAAGAAATATAATACTATAGTGGAATGGTAAAAGGCAAGGCTTACTGTTCAGTATAGTAAAATACCTAGATGACAGTGTGTGACACTCTCACGACTTTCTCTTACCTGCATTTTCATACTATAAAAAACAGGTTGAAGAATAAAGGTTAAGGTAACAAGTATTGTATATAAACCTACATTAAAAACATTTCAAATAAGGTTTAGAAACAGTCTTAGGGAGCTACCAGCTTCCTCAACTTTCCACCCTCGTTTGAATACAATACTTACACTGTGGCGTTTGCGTTCCTGCAAACTCCATCTTAACTTAAATACTTAGATTACTAAGAAAACCAGAGACTTTAATTGAACAAACAATAAGAGTTTATTTTAACCAGATTAATGAGAGGGCGGCCTGGAAATAGATCTTAGCTCAGTCAGCATATTATTAAATCAAAAATATATAAATCAACAATTTAATTATCTTAAATATCTCACCACAGCAGATAGTCGAAGGTGTAGAGACGGTCGCACTCGTACTCCAATACTACGGCTTCACTATGGGACAGAGGATTCCCTTCTGACCCAGCTTGAACTTTCCGAAAACTAGTAGGTACTCACACCGACACTCATTACTACTTAACTTCACGCCACTAAATCTCCACTACTCTACTTCTCAATATCCGTCAAACTAAGATTCATCACAACCACTATAATATCCTCCAACATCCACACCATCTACTAAAACCATCTCTATTTTTATACTTCTTCCTACACCCTCCTTTCACTACATTTCAATCCGTACTTTTAAAAATCACTTCTAATTTAACTAATGTTCAAAATCTAAGTCTTTTAATGCAGCACCCTGCCGACACAAAACTAGCTCGACCTCAACCTTCACCGAGTAACTGGCGACGGAGGGATTTTAACCGTCCCCACTTCCTACTTTGCTGGATCCAGCTTAATTAAAACAACTGTGGTGACGTTCTGATGTCTCAACCTCACAACACGTATAAAGAAATCAATGCTGTTATTAAATTTAAAAGTTTACTTCAAAATTTTCAGACTTTTTGCACTTGCATCTCTCCTTGAAACTTATCAATCTTGATAAAACTTTTTAAGTTGCAACCCCACATGAGTTTTAAAATACAACATTTGAATTGCGTGGAATTTTATGTTTTTTAGTTACGCTGATATACAGAAAGATCAATTGTTTACTTGACTTTAGTATTCAGATAATCTCAAAACTCGTAATTATACAAAAAAAAAAGCTCTGAAATTTTAATTTAGAAAAGTACTTTATTCTGTGGGTATATAAGGAATTTATTTTCATTTCTGAGCAGTTTCCCTGGACATAATAGAATATATTAAAACATTTCTAATAAAATGAAAACAGAATGTTTTAGCTAAATTATTGAAAACTGATTAGCAAAAATATACGTATTGGCACGCGATCGGTCCGCAGCCGGCTCTGTCGTTTTTCTATCGGCCAGTTAAGTGCTAGTGTCCTCTCGACAACATATATATTGACGATGGACACCCTTGTAATGTCTGGCGCTACCTTTACGTTTAAAAATCGACAGTCTTTTAGAATGGACAAGTGACACTGGACCGGTATCACTTCCCCGAAAACGGTCCAATTAGAAAAGCCAACATCGGTACGAATGCGAATCATTTTATTTTTTGCCGATCTGCATTTATTTTATTATTTATTTATTTATTCTTATTTATTTTAAAAAATAAATTTGCTATTCATATTTTTATTTGGAATCTATATTTTTGTTGGTATTTTAATCAGATACACACACTGTGTAAATATTTTATTTAATTAATTATTTATTTAAATAAATCATTATTTATTTAGAAATATTTACATGAAAAAATATTTATTAGCAATTTATTAAATGAGTAATAATATTAGTAATTTTTTAAATTATTAATAATGATTATTTAAAAATAATTTAGAAATAAATTAAAAATTTACTTATTAGTAATAGAAAAAAATTTAGTTATTATTATTTTCCTAGAAATTTATCATTAATTTTATAATTTCTAGCAATATTAATGAATTATCGAAATATTAATAATATTTTATAATTAATTTCGAAATTAACTTATATTTATTTGAAAATTAATATTTATCTAATAAAATTTATTTAAAAATATTTATTTAAAAATTTATTTATTACTGATTTATTAATTAGTAATAATATTAATAATTTATTAAATAATTAATGATAATTCATTAATAATAATCCGGTGCAATAAAAACAACATCTCGATTTTTCATTTTACCAAGCACTCACGTTTTTAAAGAATAAACATTTAAACATGTCGTTCATAATAAGCAACAGTAGGTATACGTTGCCCAATTAACTTCGGCCGAAGTTAATTTGTTTTCCAGATGAAGGGTTGTATTCTTATTTCATTTTATACTTTCATGTTTACATTCAGTAATTCTCTATTGTATTGTATATATATTTTTTAATGAATTGATGTAATTTTGTAACTTCTACAATTTTATAATTTTATGAAGTTTTTTTAAAAGTTTTATATATTATATATATGTTTGATTTCTCTTCAGTTATTGGTGGTTTTCTGTTTGGTGAGAAGTTGGGGGCTAAGGATAGTTATTAGCTTATAGCTACTGTCCTTTCAGAAACTTCTCGTACACCCCTACACTGAGGGGGCCTCCCTGATGAAGATTTCAATGCTTTTTTTTTTGGTTTAATTTCATTCATTTGTTTATATATTTCTACATTTATATATTCCTACATCTAAGTTTGCGCATTGGTTTGTAATTCTCCTTTTGGTTTTTCTAATCTGTAAAACTTATATATTCATAAATTCATGTCAATAGTTTTCTATATATATATATATAATTTAGTTATTAAATTAATTAAATTAAATTTTTAAGTTATTAAATCTTTAAATTATTTAATTTATATATATACACATGTTTATATATAACAATTTTACTTTTTATGTGTTAAAGAGAAAACGTAATAATTATAAACGATAAAACACTGTAATGTTTTATATTTTTTTATTTTTAAAAAATGTAGTTTTTTAGTTTAATGAGAAACCAAAAATACACTTTTAATTGAATTAAACAACAACTAAAAAAAAAAATTAAAAAAAAATAGTAAAATGTTGATTATATAAACGTGTAAAATGCAATTGAAAATAAATTTTATTAAACTGTAAGAATCATTAAATTATCATTTTAATATTGAATTTATAATTAAATACGTTCCATTATCTCGCATTTTTTATTCTACCCTTTTTCATTCCATTTTATTAGCCATAAAACCTATAATAAAACACACCGTAAATCTATTTATATTACCATGCAAAATGTATCGCCATTAAATTCATTACTTTTATCAAAATATCTTTATTGATAATATACAAAATACTTAAAATTATTCATAAATATTTGTTTATCTACATACCCAAAATATGTTTCGATATTGGATATTTAAAAAAAAAAAATTAGATATACATGAGAAAATTTATGAATATAAAAAGAGAAATTCTTTAATTAATTACATAATCAACAACATGAAACATGAAGAAAATCTGCAAACGATAAATACATTTGTTTATACAGAAGTAATTAAATTAGAAAATGATACATTAAATCAGAAAATACGAAAGTCATTAAACTAGGTTCGATTTAATTTATTTAATAAAATTAACTAATATAATTTATACCTTCAGGGGCTTATAATATATCCTGTTTAACCACGTATATTTATCTTATTAAATTTAAAGAAATGTATAATAATGTAATCTCTCTCTAATTAAAGTTGCTTAATTTTTTCTTCGTGAAGAAGAAGTATAGTTTTAAAAATGGAGATTATTTTCATTTGAAATAACTGTAAATATGTATCTTAAACAAAAGTCAAGTGTGCGAAAAAACGTTTTTAATTTCTTTTTTATTATAATTCTTACAGAGAAAACAGCCAAGAGGTAGAAACGAGATTCATTTCTACATTTTACTTTTTAGTTAATTAAGTTTTGTCAATTATTATATTTAGAAAACATCGGCACTTATATTCCTATGAATAAAAAAAAAAAAAATGCATAATTATAATGGAATAGAAATTATTTTTTCACTGTTCTCTTTCAAATAGATATTTAATACAGATATATATAGATATATATATTAAAAATAATAATAATAATAATAATAATAATAATTTTGAATGATAATTAGTGCATAATATGTAAATGATATTAAGTAACAAGCATGTATACATGTATATTAAAAAAAAAAAAAGACATGTACTAATTGCATAACATAATATAAAAAGTAAAATACAAGTAAAAGAAGAATATAAAGAAAATTCTATTTAATTTACATTGGTTATTTCTAATTGTTTAAAAAACAATATAAATTAAATATATATGCTATTCGAAATTAATAGCGCACAGAGTATGCAGTGAAAGTCACAATATATTGTTAAATATTACTGTGAAATGTTGCATGGAACGAATTTATTCTTCAAATGAAATATTGCCTATTTGAAAAGACAACATAAAAAAAAGCGACATTTACTTTCAATATCTTCTATCTTAATCGGAATAGTATGATTATTACTGTGCATTTTTCAAGTAACCGTCCTTTTGATATAAGACGGCGAATGAAATTGATTAGAAAGAAATTTTCATACCATAATGTTGAATATATCTATCGAATTTTAAGCAAATTGGTTCATAAATAACTTTTGTAATTAATTAAAAAAAATTTCAAGTTGCTGTCATTAAAAAAAAAAAAAAAAAAAAAAGATGTCAAATCAAAATAAAAAATATCCTCGATAGATACTATTATCTTAGATTTATAGTATATACATATATATATATATATATATATATATAACGGGTGTACCAGAATAAAATAGAATATTATTATTTGTATGTATGCATAAAAATGTTATATTATATATATATATACATATACATTTTTTACAGATTCCCATAAGCAAAATCTGTGCAACAACTCAAAAGCAAAAATTACATTGCAACTACAGGATAGTATGAAGAGCAAAAAAGTACAAAAATTAGTACTTTCCAAGTTCAAAAGTTGAGAATCCCGAAGCAGAATATTTCGTGATCTGAAAGGTGTTTTAAGTTGTACAACTGTTTTTGAGTGGTGTAATATGACTAGAAATAGTGGCAATATTAAAACATCTCATCCGACAGGCTGTCCACACATTGTTCGCACCAAACATCTGATTCAAACAGTGAAGAGTCGCTTGACACGTAAGAAGAGCATATCCATTCGGAAACTTGCCAGGGAACTCAAAGTATCAAAACCATCTGTACAGCGAATACTTAAAAATGACATTGGATAAAGAAAATTTAATGCCTGAAATACGTAAAAAACTAATTTTGAATGATATAAAAGTACTATATGAAAATATTTATAAATTGTGTGTTTGTTTAAGTGCAAGTGTTTTGAAAGATGTTTAAATTTTAAATTTTTACTTTCTTCTATATTCAATAGAAGAAAGTATTCGATTCGTAAAAATGTTTGACCGAGTTTTTGATGGATTTGCACGTTTTGAGAGCTGTAGAACACGATTTGACCATTTTTAGAAAATATCTGTCTGTCTATGTATGTGTGTGTGACAAAATTTTGTGGCAACTGTATCTCAGGAACTACTGCACAGAATTTCATACAAATTGGTATGTTGTTGCACCTTGACATAAATTAGTGCCTATCAACTTTTGGTAAAAATTGTCTTAAAGGCTGCGTTGCCATCGCATTTTTTCTAAATTTTTAACATGGTGATATAGGACAGAATTTTGTATAAATATGCATAAAGATAATTATATTTTAGTAATCATTATGAAATTTACAATAATTATTTATAATAGAGATAGTCAACTGGGAAATTCTTTTTGTATGTATAGGAGCCTCGTCAACCCCCTTGGGGGAGAAGTCCCCCCTCGAGGGTAGTAAATTTTTAAGATGGCTATCTTTCGACAGGTCTCGTCAATACCTTTAAAACGAATGGTTGAACTATAAATCTGTGATAATTTAAAACAAAGTTATCGATTTTTTTTTTTTACTTTTTACGAAAAAAACCTTAGAAAAAAAATCGTTTATTTATTTATTTTATTATTATTATTATTTTATTTAACGAAATGTAACCAAACTTGGTATTTAGTTGGCCCCTAACATAAACTGGTGCTGATTCGATTTAGGGATCATCTCTCAACAGGAGGTGCTGTGATCGTATTTTTTCTAAATTTTAAACATGGCAGTATAGGACAAAATTCCGTATAAATGTACATAATGAGAGTTATTCTTAACCTGTGATTGTAAAATTAATATGAATTATTGATAATAGTAGTAGTTAATTAGGAAAGAAAATTGTGCATGTGGGAGCATCGTTTGCCCTCCTGAGTGGAAGTCCCCCCCCCCCCCCCGGGGAGTATCTTTCGAAAGGTCTTGTCAGTACCTTTAAAACGAATGGTCGAACTATAAATATGTTATCGATTTTTTTTACTTTTTTACTTTAAAAAACGGGGGGGGGGGAGGATAAATCTTTTTTTTTTTTTTTTAAATACTGTTACTGAGAGAATTTGTGTAGGGAAATATAGGAGAAAGTCTTGTGGTGGCCACAACATACTAGTTGCATTAGGCTTTTATTATGAGAAACATATACATTTATTTAAATACGTCATATATTATTTTTTTATAGATTATTCATTCATTTATTTATTTTTATATTAAATTCATGGAGGTTTAGAAGAAATCAAAGTTACATGAAGTTAGTCTAATTTTATAAAATTACGCATAAATTGAAAAAAAATAAGGAAATAATTGTAACATATATATCAGACAATTCACGGTGATGGGCACGGCATTTTACACTTTTTTAGGTATATAACATATTTTAAAGATAAAACGTTTAAATTCATAGCTTAAAAAAAAAAAATATATATATATTACTCTACTGATCAGAATTATAGCAAGGTTTAAAAATGATTATTTAATTACTAATTTTTTGCTTGGTAAATTATTTTGAAACTTTAGACATGTAAAGAACGAGTCGTTAGCGTAGTATAGAGTAGATATTGAGTTATGACAACAAATAGGGGGTCTGATGAAAATCTGAATAGAAATAAATAGCGTTTTACAGTGTGTCATTATAAGAGTAAAATGAACTGTAACTGAAATAAATAGAACACGGGTCTGCGAAATCGTACTTTTCATTTTTTTTCCCTATTTAGGATGTTTCAAACGTTTTTTGGTACGTTGAATTTAGAAATGTTTTTCTTTCGCGTAAGGTTTTTTTTTTTTTTTTTTCAAAGTAAGTTTGAATGTCTAAAGAATCGACTTACAACAGAATCGACTTTTAAGGAATGGACTATTTTAATGTATTTTATAAATAAAATTGTATAAAATACCTCAAAATAGGATATTACTTTCACAGTAACTCTTTTACGTCTATATTTCTTTTTATCGAAATTCTGAGCTGTTTCGTTTAAGCTCAGTTGGAGGGCACTCTGTGCGGAGCATCCAACAATAACCATCTAAGATGTTAACATCCTATCAGCCTTGATAGATTCTTTCCATTTATTTGATATCTGGATGTAGTAGTTCTCCTTGTTTCACGTCGCCTAGAGTTTTTGAAAAATGGGACTTTACTAACATGGGAATTGAAATGGAGTTTTAAGCTTGTTCATGTGAAAAAAATCCCATTTTCTGTGTTAACTGTACGTGTTAGAAATATTTGAAAACTTTTTTTAATTACCTCAAATACCCACTTTTTTTTTTTTTTTTTTTTTTTTTTTTTAACTTGTGTTCTGATTTAAACATAAAATTTCTAAAATGCTATTTTACTCATTATTAAAAAAATATTAAAAAAATAAATAAAATTTTAAAAATTAAATATACACAATAATCCTCTCTTTTGATTTAAAAAAGTACTTTAAATGATTTTCTTTCAATAAATTTTATTTGAAGTTATAAGATTTATAGATCTTCTACAAAAATAATTATCTAATTCCATACCTTATGGAGCAAAGACGTATACTTTAAGCAAAACTTTTGTTGGAAATTTCAATGTTAATGTACACAGCAGCTAAATATGCTTGCATCGATAAATTTATAAAGTTCTGAAACATGGATACTTTAGTTATAGAATAGTTATGTGATAAAAAGTATAATCAGAACTTAACGGGAAAAAGAAAAAAAAAATCATGAAACATGTTAAATCTTAAAATAAAAAAGGAACAATTTTCAGCAGCATGAAAAATGCATATATTTAAATATTCCTACGCTTCTTCATTCATTTTTAATGATTATTTATATTCTTACTTAAAAAAAAAAAAAAAAAAAAAAAAAAAAAAGAGTTCTACAACTTTTATTTTATATTGCTTTCTACGTGACTCCTCATGTGCATCTTGTACTCATTATTTTATCAGCATGAAACATTTTATCCAGTATTAAACTTTTATTGCTCACGATCCGATCGAGATAAGACACTACGTATTGCACATTCTCATAATAAAATCTCACTATTTTTTTTTCTTTGTATCTTTCAGAAACAAGTACAAAAAACTGTTTCTTATAGATTTTCTGTAGAAATATTTACTGTTTCTGTGTACATATGTTTGCCTGTGTAGAGAGATACGTAAGAAATAAGTATATACGTAGAAATAAGTATTTAACTAAGTATTTTGCTATTACGAACAAAAGAGAAAAAAACAGCATTTATTAAATACAATCTGATATTCCATTTTTACTTATAAAAGAACAGAAATTTTCTTTTAAATATGAGTACTTTTTTTTCTTCCACAATAACCTTTTTTTTAACTTTTAAAAAGAACACCGCTTACAATGTAGAAAACGAGGAAAAATGGCTGCAAATTCATAGAAACACGTGGGAAAAAAGTGAAAAATCCATAGAAAAATGTATGGGATAGAAACGAAAAAACTCACAATGTTAAGTGGGGAAAAAAAAAAAAAAAGGCTAACACTGGAAAGAATAAAAGGACAAAATTTACTAGAAAAATACATCCAAGAGCGGTGATGGGTGCATTAAAGCTATCGTCGACGGTTTAATACGTCTCGCTTAGTATAAGGCAGGCAACTATGCTGTGCAAACAAGATATTAATAATCCTTTTTTGAGTCTCTTTTTCATGA
This sequence comes from Salticus scenicus, assembly GCA_963930645.1. NCBI lineage: Eukaryota > Metazoa > Arthropoda > Arachnida > Araneae > Salticidae > Salticus > Salticus scenicus. The sequence continues at coordinate 134,903,013 of OZ005655.1, forward strand.
TACGATTTATATGAGCAACATATTTTACGTTTATCTTTTTGAGACACATTGATTTATTATCTAAATGCTTTCAATAACTCTTAAAATAAAAATAAAAAAAAATTCTTGACAACCATTTGCCTCATTTTCTTACGCTGTCATTAGTAAAATAGTACATGGACAAACTCAGAAAAGCAACCGTAATTAAGGGGTAAACTGAAAAGTAATATTTAGCGCCAACTGCAGACATATTGGAAAAAGATCGTACTAGATTCTGAATTTAACAGCGTACAAAAACAAAATTATGTACGTTTTTTTTTTTTTTTTTTTTTTTTTTTTTTTTTATGAAAATTAAAATTATTTTTGAATTATCTATATGCATCTATATTTTAAATTACACTTTAGAATAGTTCTGTACTTTTTATTGCTTAAAAACGGTATTAAAATTTACAGTTGATTCAATATTTTAGAAATATTAGAAATATTTTTAAGTTTAAAAAATAATCCGTTTTCATGATGTCTATAATCACCATTTTATGTTAATTAAAAACCATGTTGTAATGAGGTATCACAAACCTTTTAAAGATATTTCGAAGGAAAATTATATATATGAAAACTTTTTTTCATTCCAAAATGCATAATACAAATATCTTTTATTTTTCAATTTTCAAATCCACACGTAATTTTTATATTATTATTTATTAATTTCCGTAAGATATCTTATAACTAAGAAATTGTTCAGATCAGTGACATATTAATTATTTTGAATAAATTCAGTATGCTTTGTGTTAAAACGAATCAAAAAACATATTTTTCTACCTAATAACTGTCTAAAATACTTTTTACATAGCATTATACTTGTCGAAATATTGAACATTAAAATAAAAAGTATTAAAAAAAAATGAAGGTTAAAATATTTATGTGAGATAAAACATATATTTTTGCAAGCTTCTATGCAGTAATTAATACCCTAATTTTTCACTAGAATTTAACGTATTATCTCTTATCCACTCAAACACGGCCCTTGAAACCCCATGTCATTTATTTTATTTTTATTTTTTTCTAAAATTTCTCATATCAAATCAAATGACAGTCAGAGATTTTACAGTCTAGACTAGTGTTGTGATCTGCTGGTGAGACGTCACCTTTTGCAAAAATCTGGCATTTTTAATAATCGAGGAGAACTCCACGTGTAACTAACAAGGAGTAAATTTGTTTTCATTACTTTTTATTCGTAGTACTCCTCTGTTTAAAAAAAAAAAAAAAAAAAACTTTTTTTCTGAATTTAAATTTTTCAAATTAAATTTAATAGAACGACGATCAAAATTAAGAATGTACCAAAAAAATGCAAAAGAGCTGACTTTAAAATAAACAAAATTATTAAACTTGTATTGCAGACTAATTTAATGTACAAAAAATACTCTTAATTTAAGTGTTTTTTTTTTTTTTTTTCTGTAAATGAAATTAAAAATAATTGTTTTAATTCATTCGCTGTTTTGGTGTAAAATTTTACAATTATAATTAAAACTTATATTTGTTATTTTTTTTTAAATATATGCGCAATCCCAACTAAAAAGCATATTAATTTTTACCTCTGTAGTTAATGGCTAAAAATATACTCAATTTTCCTTGTATGTTAAATTTATTAATTTGCATAAATTTAAGAAGTTTTTACACTTTTTAGGAAAATAAAGCTTCTAACATTTTTCTAAAATGAAACTTAATATTTCAGCAGCAAATATCACAAACTGAAATAATGTTAAAGAAACTTTTTTCTAAAACTTTATTTTCTACGGTGAATAACTTTCTAAGACATTTTTAAAGTTTGTTTAAAATTAATTACAGTAGTAAGAAAATTATAACACTACAAAATTACGCGCGTTGCATAATTGATAAGACATGGGACCCTTTTATTTTCAGCTAAAAAATTTGTGAAACTATTCTTCTGTCAAAAAATTCACTTTTATTTTAAGACATTGCAAGATATTTTTCTTTAAAGCTTATAATTTGTAAAGTAATCTCGACGAATTTTCAATGCATTACCTTAGAGGCAACACTTTTATCGAAATAAAAGATTGTAGTGATTATGAAAATAGTAAGTAATGTTAATGTTCTTAGTTTGCAATATATCTCACAGAAGATGAAAAAAAACAACAACCAGAGAACTGGCGTTTAAAAGAAAAAAGTCACAATCCTTGAAAAAAACTATAAGAGAAAAAAAAATATCGCAACAATTGTTTCGGATTGAAATAAAACACGAGCTTTTCTCAGGCGAACAAAATATGTGCGAGTGCTGCACATTTCAAACAAAAGTCTTAAAGTAAATAAATAAATAAATAAATTAGAGACTGAAAGTTCATTTAAGACACATAAATGTCTTAATAAAGAGCTTAGATATAATAGATGACTTAATTTAAGACACTTTTGTGTCTTAATACACTGGTGGTGCAAATCAACTAATAGAAAGCATCTTAATATAGTTATCTCTAAATAAGGTATTTAAAGCGAGCGTCTTCAATTTTAAAATGTGTAAAATAAATTTGTGATGTAAGAGTAGCGTCGAGTCGAATAGGTAAAGGTCCCACAAGGAAGTCGGTATTGCATATGATAGCGTTGAGCTGGAATTAAATGTTGGTTGAGGTTGGGAACGTTCCAGCTGGATACATCATTATAGTTTGGCGATATTAAGAGTAAAGTTTCTAGTTGAAGATATCGAGCAGAGGTGGCTTTAGTTAACACGGAGTGTCTAGTCCAGTTATTGGATAGCTATTTAGATAAAAGGAAAACATATTTATTTAAAACAATGCATTTGTAGCTAACGCTAATTCTTTAATTTGTTTAGGCTTATTAATAAATATAGGAATAAAAAAAAATGAGACTTATTATAAATGAGATTCATTTAAATATAATGACTGGAGGAGAGGATAAAACCATGCAGTTATTAATATAATTCAAAATGAAACGAAAAATAGTAACGACAAATCTTTGTATTATATATAATACTGATGTGATTAAAAATATATATTTACATATTAAACTTTATTTAAAAAAAATATTCACAAACAGCATTCGTTCCAGCTCTTTTATTTAGAAAACTAGATTTTTAAAACTAGAATATTTGTTTAACAAGTTCCTGACACCATAGATGTAATGTAAATATTCTGCAGAAAAAAAAAAAAAAATATATATATATATATTTGTCATGCATTAATATTGTGTTAAAAAAATGAAATATATGCTTATATTAAATCGAAAATACATCACAGTCATTTTTTTTTCTAAAATAAGCATAAATAAATAAATAAATAATATAAAAAATATGTAGCATTGAAAAAGCAAATTTTGCCTACATTTTTTTCAAATTCGCTTTTCTTTCTCTTTTATTCCTTACTTGCATTCCAGACTGGTTATTTTATTACCATAAAAAATGTTTGTTGAATATAACAGTTTTATTGCTCCCGAACCAGACAAGATAAGACTCTGAGGCAATATTCTGCCAGATAATAGTAAATTAGTATCTTCTTTTCTGCATTCTGAGGAAGTAAAGAAAAAGATATGTTTCATATGAATTACCGCTGTTCTACGCATTTTTATGTAAGAGATAAACGATCAGTAATATATATATTTTTTCTCATTCGAAAACACGTTTACATAATTTTGTTAATTTCCGCGTGGTAATATAGAAGATTTATCCATTTAAAAATTTTTCTTATTACATTAAGATAATTAGAAATTAATAATAATAATAATAAGTGAAATACGTAAAACAGCTCAAGTTGCATAGTTTAAATTAAAAAACCAAAAAGAATAATTAAAAATGTCTGATATTATTTACGTCGAAAACACGAATAGATTAAAATTAACCGGTTAAATCACAGTAGAAAATCTAAAAAAAAAAAAAACTAATATTTAGGATTCGAAATATTATATTTCCATTTTAAGTTGAAAATTGTGGTTTTGGAAATTAAAGCGTACAATGCGATTTAGATATTTAGCTTTTTTTTTTTTTTTTTTTTTTTTTAGAACCGGATTTTTACAATACTAGTTTTACGATATTTGGGCATTTATCGAAAATATAATTGAATAATTGGAAAACTATGTTATAATTTGAAAAAAAAAAAAAAAAAAAAAAAAAAAAAAGCTAATAGCCCTTCGTACTAAATTAAATTCTGCTTTCGCTAGATTTTCATCAAATTCCTTTTTTTCTTTTTTGAAAGAAAAACAAAAGAAAAGAAATTTAATAATAATCAGTTTCGAAACGGAGGGTATCAAAAAAATATTTTATAATGATTTTGAATTAGAAAATAAAAAGCGTGCGCGCAAAATGAAATAAAAATTAAACAAGATCATTAAATTTGTGTTTGAGATGGTAATTTATTTTATTTTTATTTTATCTTTATTTATTTATTTATTTATATTATTTATTTATTTATTTATTTATTTTATTATTTTATTTTATTTTTATTTTTTTGAAGGAAAAAGAAAATTAATAATAAAAAACTGTTTAGGCGACGGAATTTCACTAGTCGCCAAAGAGTCCTTTACTAAAGATGATCCGAATATTTATTTACATCGTACAGGGAAATTTAAGGGTAAGGAACAGCTTTAGCATTAGACCCCCTTGAAGAAATTTAAAATTTGGCACCGTTGAAGACATTTCTCACTAAGTTCTTTATTTACACAATTGGAATAGTCATTTTTATTCATAGCCAAACTGGTAATAAAATTGTTAAAAATGGCATCCTTAAATTATCTCCTTAAATTCAAACTTAATTATCTTGTTATTGTTATTTCTCTTATTTTCCTCAGGTACAATAAAAACATAAAATATAAGTTTTTTTTTTTTTTTTTTTTTTTGTTCTGTATTATATATTAAAAAGTATTTGGACACTTTCAAATTGAAATGTGTTGTCAAATATCTAGAAAAATTCTTTAGGAATTAATCTTTTGAAGTATAATGAATATGTTTTTCCTGACGTATTTCAGCAAACGTGTTGCCCCGAAAAGAAAAAGGGGACCAGTAAAAAATTAAAAAATAATATATTAAAATTTCTTGGATCTCACAGGAAAAGGTAATGCATCAGATGCAGTTTAAACGTAGCATGTGATTAAGAGCCTTCTTCTTATTATCTGTATAAAACTTTATGAGGCTACCGCATGTATTCAGAGCGATATGACTTTTTTTTTTTTTTTTTTTTTTTTTTTTAATAAATATATATACAAACCGAAGTCATTAACCCTTTTTAATCCCGTTGGAAAGTATTAAAAATTGTCATAAAGTTTTAATAACCTTTAATATAGAAGGAAACACAATTCCAGCAAATTTCCAATACTAGCCCTCAATGTAGCGCTTTTGTGTGGCCCTGTAAATCTAGCGCTAATAATACTATATTCCATACAAAGCCTTATCCTGTGCATATGTAAAACAAATTTCAATTTCATCAAGATTTGTGCAACGTAAAGTTATTAAAATTTGGTTTATAAAAATAACTTTTATAGAACGCAATGCTTTGAAATAATTTTGGGTGCCCCTGTACACAAACCAGTTGAGGAATTTACTTCATTTTTTATATAAAATACCCGATAGTAAAATTGAATACCACATTTCAATTTCATTATGATTTGTGTAAAGTAAAGTATTTAAATATGGTTAATAGAAATACTACTCATAGAACACAAACCTTTGGAATATTTCCATGTGTTAATGTACAAAAACCAGCAGAGGTATTCACTCTATTTTCAATGAGGAACATCCGATAGGATCTTGAATAGCATATATCAGTTTCAAGAAATTCCATGAATATTTCTGGAAGTTAGAACGAGGACAGACAGTTATGGACAAACCGAAGCCAATGACGTTTTTCAACATTGTTGGGGAGTATTAAAAAAGACAGTTTAGTATTTAAAACTTTAATTTTGGCACAAAATAAATATCAAATAGTCAAATACGTCACTAATAATATATACAATCGTATTTAAAATACAAATCTGTCACAAAACGCATTGTAGTGACAAAAAATCAGCAAAGTACATTACTGAAGATTCTGTAGTTAAAAAACTTTAACTGAAAACACTCAAACCAGGTGGTGTATTTGTCAATAAATATTTTCGTTATCAGCTCAGTTAGACCTTTCAAATGATATATAACATGCTATAATAAGTTTTGAGAAATTGGTGGGGCTCCCATGCTTGTTTAGCTTTTCAATAGAGTTAATACCCTACATTCTATGATAAAAAAAGTTGCAATTTTTTTTGCAATTTTTTGAAGAAACTGTTATCTTCATGAATATATGTTGTAGCCTCATAAAATGTAAACACATAATTAGAAGAAGCCTAATACCCACAAGCTAAAGCCAAACCGCACTTCATGCATTATTTTCTACAGGGTGATCCAAAACACACACATATATATATATATATATACACTGATGGAAAAAAAATCCCAACACCAGGAAGGAGCTGTGCTAGATAAACGAAATTTGGTAGGCGTGTTTATACATCTGAAAGATGACGTCGTTTCAAATTTCGAGCTACGCGCATAAGTGGGGCGCTAGTAGCGACACTATGAACATGCAAATGAGGTTTGCTCTAAATAAGCGCTGTAAGGTTCGTGATCGTTATTTACAGTTGAGATTTGACGTAGTGGGTTAAGGTTAGTCAAGGATGCCTCTAAGAAGACGAAGAAGCCATTATCAATAGCTCACTGAGTTTGAACGAGGTCGTGTAGTAGGGGTACGAGAAGGTTGGTTTTCTTTCCGCGATATTGCAGAAAGACTTGGCAGGAATGTATCCACTGTGCATGGGTGTTGGCAGCAGTGGTCAAGGGAAGATACTGCCTCAAGAAGACCGGGTTCCGTGCGGCCACGTGGTACAACTGAGAGGGAAGACCGCCGTGTTCGGCGTATGGCTGTGGCTAATCGTACTGCGTCTTCAGCTGAAATTCGAGCTGTAGTTGGCACCACACAGACACAACGAACTGTTACAAATCGGTTACTTCAAGGACAGCTCCGAGCCAGACGCCCTGTAGCGTGCATTCCACTGACTCCAAACCACTGCCGTTTGCGACGTGAGTGTGTTAACCTTTTCCCGACGGCAGATTATGACCAGCTAGTGTTCATAAAGACGGCAGAAAGACGGAAGATTTTCCCCCCTGTCGGCGTCTTTTAATTTCAGGTGACTCGGAGTTTCACAATGGCTGTGGGAAGTCCCGTCCGACCCACAAAATAGAGTGATTTCTTCAACTTAACAATTTCCCTTTAAAGGGAAAAACCTTCACCCTGAAATCTCCTTTGCACTCTTTTATAAGGGAAAAACTTGTTGATTGTAGAACGAATCCTTTTCATTGTATTTGTGTTTATTTAAAAAAGTCTTTATTCTGTTGACAATGCAATTTTTCATGTTTAATTTGATAAATACAGAATTACTAGTGAAATAATATTAATCAATAAATTTGGTGTGAAACTTTTAAATGTGCTTATGATTATGTAATTTAAGAAGAAGAAGAATTTAAAACAAAAGAATTACTTAAATTCTATATAAATTGTATTTGGGAGAAATTTCTGAAATTTATTGCTTCAATTATAATACTTTTAAAAATAAGTGTTGAAGCTTTTAATAAAAAAATTGCAAGATGAAAACTGAACAATATTAAATATGATTAAATAATTATTTTTTAATATCAAGTGCTAATTAATATTTATTTTTACATTTTATGATATTAAGAAGTTATACGGGTTTCAAAAGCTTAATATATATATATATATATATATATATATTTTTTTTTTTTTTTTTTCTCAATAATTTGCGCAACATTTAAACAATATTTTATAAAAGTTTCAGCAAAAATTGAGAAAATTGACCAAAAAATGTATACTTAAAATATATTTGCAAAATTCCATGGTTCAAAATAAATAAATAAATAAAATAAAATATTAACCGTGCCGATATGGTAATTGCTCAGGCTTTATGCATTAAGAATCTGGTATTAATGACCTATTTATGGACTTGCATGTATTTTAAAGGTAAAAAATCAAAAGAGATAAAAATAAAAATGTATGAAAATAATAAATAAAAAATATTGTTCAAAATTTTGAGCATATTAAAGAGCAACACGTAATTTTATTTTGAAGAAGTCTATAATAATTCAATAAGATCGGTGCATTAGTTTTTAAGAAGTCACGTCGATCATTTTTCTAAAATGTTTTCGAAAACCCACTCGCTGAATTTTCCAAAATTTTCAATGAAAACTTTATATAATATTATTTAAATGTTGTTTTTTTATAGTCAAAATACTGATATTTATTTATTATTTTATTATTATTAAAAAGAGAGAGAGAGAGAATATACTTTTTAAATAATAATATAATTATTATTATAGTAATAATAATTCTACATTCAGTATTGTGTTCGAATCATTTTAAAATGAAAGTATGTGTGATATAGAACTCTCACAAAGGGAAAAATTTTAATACCACTATTTTTCTATAGCAGTTTTAAACTTGAACAATTGCTGATATCTATTAAAATCTTTTTTTGAAATTTATTATATAAAAATTGTGTCATTCAAATTCCCCTCTGTACCTTAACGAGTAATAGTAATAATATATATGAATATTGCAAGATTAGAGAGAGATGAAATGGTGAAATTCGGAAAAATTCCTCTAAAACTAAATTCATTTAAAACTCTATTAATATTGTGGATTTGTTGGATTTAGTGAAAACGAAATGCATTATTTTTATACATTATATTGTAGGTTGCATATCATATTGGAAGAAGAAAGGGTGAAGACTGGGGTTGGTGACCGATTGAAAATTGAAATTCGGAATTATATTTCAATATTTCAGACTCAATCTAAATATGACTTTTTCTAAACTATATTTGATAGTCTATAGTTATTGAAAATACTATAAAACAGGCCTTCTTATTAAGTTAATAAATATTATCCAAATTTACAGCTGTTTAATGTGAGCCCTCAAGTTACAATACAGTGGCTTATTATTATTATTTAAAATGTATATATTGCTTTTAGATATGGAAATCGACAAGTCATTATTTTCTATCTCATCATTATTTTTCTACATGAAATTCCGAATCCGAATCATTAAAATCTTCACCCTCTAACCCAATTAAAAATGTTTCAATTTCTTCTTACGTAACATATATTTTACGTCTCAACATTTTATTATAGATTAGAAACTGGAAAAAGGGTTTTAGTTCAAGCTGAAACGTTAAACTGAAAGTAGGTTTTAAATTGTTTTCACTCTTAGCCATGACTCCCAAACCAGATTCTCTCTTCTTTCCCACAACATCGCTTTTATTTCACAGTTCTTTGTCAGAGCGGCCCTTTAATTTCATTCATTGATAAGTCTTGCACTTTCCTAATCCTTCGTAGTGCAATTTTTGGACACAATGTAACTGACAACTGTGATAGAACAGTATTCATTGCAATACTCATCAAGGACGCAAGGGATTACAGCCTGTCAGGGTCAGATGCCAATAGAAATTATAACAAATGAATGGTCTTAAACTAATTCTTTTGATTTATCAAAGAATTAGAATGAATTTAATAAAATAAAAATTAATGCTATCATGAAAAAAAAAAAAAAAAAAAAAAAAAAAGGATAAATAATAAATATATAATAGTAATAACCCCTTCCCTGAATCTTTCATAGAATGAGAATCTTCCTCCCCCTCCTCTCCGCACCCTACATTTTATATAGAGGTCTGGTCTACAATGCCTATATAAGGTCTATACTCCATACACACACACATATGTGTAAGAGGGGGGGGATATTCTAGAGATAAATTTGTGTTTATTAGCATAATTTTTTCCATGTATCAGTTTAAAATAATAATTCGATTAAAAGAAAGTCGAGAGCTTTAAATATACTTTTAAAACTAAGAAAAATCAAATTTCTCTATTTGATATACAGTAATTTTTACGCAATAGTACAAATCGATATAAATGCAGCAAAAAATGAACAAATAATTACTTTTACTATATAGATTATCAGTAATAATGGTAAAATATTTTAGAATATCGTATTATTTTTTTTAATAAATAAATTTAAATGTTACTTATAATGGTTCTTAGGGAAAAAATAGTCATCAATTATAAATACTTTAAAATAACATATGTATATATATATATATTAAGAAGAGGGTTGCAAAACATATACAGTAAATTATAATATAAATGGATCGATACTGCATTAAATTCTCAAATGAATAATTCAAATTGGTAGTTTGTCTGCATAAGCAGAAATTTTAGAATTTTCATTTTATACATATTTTCAAACCTATTGCTTAAAATCCTACTTTCAAATATGATAATTATAATTTCTGCTAATCTACTAATTCCAATCTGCAAGTCTTCTTCTTCTTCTTGATTAAAACATGTATTTATTTCAAAGTGGATAAAAATTGTAAATAGAAGTTATGTACTAATACTTCAATTGGTTAGGTAGTTTGCCTTTAAAAGTTAAACTAAGAGGCATAACAGGAAAAATTTGAATGGATTTAAACTTATGAAAACAATTTTCATTTTTTATTAGTTTATTTTATTTTATTTATTCTGTTAGGTCTGGTATTTTGCATAGCTGCCAAATGTTACGATTTTGATCTACCCTTTCTTTTCCTTTCCTATTCCTTTCTTTTCTTTTTTTTTTTTTTTCTTCTTTTTTTTTCATAATAAAAATTTTTACTTTATTTTACCATAGAACACTACAAAAGCTTTTAAAAAATTTCTATCAATGAAAAAAAAAAAGCATTATTTGACCGTTATGCTTTCATAATCGTGACTCGTAACTGGGAAAATATTGTAACTTTGCTCAACACTGAGATTAGAATTTTCAAAATATTAAAATATGCATTACTGGATTGCAGCTTTCATACTGCACTTGTGCTTAGTTTTATCACCTGATGATTGATGAAAGATCGCACTTAATTATTTCTACTTCAAAAAAATACTTGCGTGTTTTTGCCTTTTTGCCTGATGATATTATTACAATCCCGTCTGACATAGTGAAATATCACAAATTAGAAATAGTATTATTGTGAAATAATTGCTAGTCAAACCTTTTTTTTGGCGGGGGTGGGGTTAAAAATTTTTTACTTGACATCGGCATAAGGAATACAGAAAAGTGAAATAAAAATAATTCTTACATCTGATATAAATTTTATTAAATAATAAAAAAAGGTTAGTAAAAAATCTTATTGTATACTGTAAAGCGAAATTGAAACATTACTATTCAGAAACAACGAAAAAACATTTAAGTTCCCTGAAATTTTGAAAATTCGGTGCCTATGCTATAAAATAATCATAATAATACTAATGATCATAATAATGCGTTCACACTAAATTTTGCGATATGTTAAGAAAATTTTAAATTTCGAGTAACTTGCGGAGTTTTCAAAATAGAATGTTGATAGTCGATGATGTTTATACCAGTATAACTATTATTTTAAATTTGACTCGACATCTTTACAATGAAAATAATCCTCACAATACACATTTATGAAAACAATTTATGTTAATTTCGAATTACATATGAAGATATTTTAAATAAAAATGTATAAAATCAACAAGCTTTTACCTAATATCATAATATATATTGGTGTTTGAAGTTTAATATATTTATTTATTTCTTGTTTTTTTCCATTTCATAAGTTTATTTCTCTCTTGGTTTTTTCCATATATTATTTGAAAATATTTTCCAGGCTTTTAGGTGACCTTCGGCATTGCATGCTGTAAGTTTTTAGCAGTTTGGATACAGGTTAGGTTGACAGAAAGATCATCTAATTTGAATACAACATTCATTCAATGCCCTTAAAAAAGCAATGAATTTATATGTTTCAATACCAAGTTGCTTATTTTTTTCTTCTCTTCAATTTTATTCATTTTTTTTTTTTTTTTTTTTTTATAGTTCTTCATCTGATACTTGATTTTATATAATGCAATGTTTGAAAAGGTCTTCAATATATGTATATGTATATATACATATATATAATTGCATATCTGCCAATCAACTCATTATTAAGCGTAAAATTGTTAACGTCCCTTTTATTCACACCACTTTATTTTTGAAGTAATTCTCTCCAAATGTTATTACAATTAAAAAAAGATAAAATTACTCTAAAAACTGACTTGAGTTTAAAAAAATAAGTAAATAAATAAAAATGGCGGGTACTAAAAATTTTACGCTTTATGATGAGGTGGTTTGCAAAAATATAATTCTGAAAAAAATAATAAACATAAATGAAATAAATGAAGTAAAACTTAGATGTAAACGTCCAAATACTTTGAAATAAATATAAAATTATTTTTATTTAATTATTATTATTACCATAAAAAAAAAAAAAAAGTTTCTTTGAAAATTATTTTAGAAGTTAAAGGTTAGAAGAAATGTTAGAAGTTAATCCAGTTATGTAAAATTAAAATTTTTCATCAATACAGTATAAGATAATTTTCTCTCAAATGCATATTTAAATTTATAAAATAATCAAAACAATCTTAATCCAATAATATATATATATATATATATATATATATATATATATATATATATACACGACAACATAATACATTAATTTATTTAAAAAACATATTTTATTTTTTACTTTTTTTCTTTCGTAAAAAAAAAGCACCCCCCCCTCCTTTTTTTAAGAAAAAATAATCTGTAAAAGTAACGTAATTATTCATCTTACATTTATCTTTTCTTTCTCTCTTTCTTTCTTTTTTTTTTATTTTTTTATTACAAGATAAAAAATTAAGTATGCCTGTTCATAGAGTAGAAGCATAATCCTCCTCATAAAAATTGATATTTCAGAGTTCATAGGAACGCTATTTCTTCACTAGAATTGTCCTTATAGTTTAAATTTACGAAAAGATAAATAATATGAAACAATAGTAATAATATATAAATTTATAGGAAAAGATAAGGGAAAAAATAATTAAACAAAATAAATAAATAATAATTGTAATAAATATGGGTATTATAACAATATATATAGGCCAGGAAAAGATTTATTGCAAATTTTCAAATTCCTGACGAAATTGCGGAAGGTTGAGATTAAAGCAGTGAATACTGATTTAAAAAAAAAAAAAATATCCTTTGTTCCCAGAAAATTTAAGAATCATAAAAAAGATTAAAGTTGCCAAAATATGAAAAAACTGTTCGCAAAGAAGACGCAAAATTTTCCGTTTGTAAAGTAAATATGTTATTAATGAATATGATATTTTTAGTGAATTATAATACATTAAATGTAGATTTCCTTTTACTCCCGTATAGGGATCTAAAAACAAAACAACAAATGTCAAAATATATTCTCTAAGTATGACAGAAATTAGAAAGAATTCCAGTATTTTGTCAATAATAATGAAAGCAAAAAGCGGCAAATGGATTTACGATTAATCCCAAAGTACCCAGAAAATTCCTTTTAAAATTTTGTTGTCTGTATCTCGCATTCAGTTTAGGGAAAAAGAGGGAATGGGGATTATCGAAAGATGTAACATCCGAAAGGTGATCATTTTTAGGAACTTTGACAGTTCTATCCGCCCCTAAAGCAGGTGAACAATATCCGAGGGGAAAAAGTATAGCTTGGTCGATTTTTGAACCAACGCCGTCTTTTACAACGGGTTACTTCTTGGTTGAAATATCGACCAGCCGTCTTCTAAAGGTTAAGCTAGAGCTCATTGGAGGACGGAGTGGAGATCTGTTGTGTTTTCTAATGAAAGCCTGTTCTGCCTTGGTCGCAGTGATAGCCGTGTGCTGGTTAGAAGGAGGCCAGGTAAACGCCTGCTAGCGACCTGTCTGCGGCCTAGACACACAGGGCCTACTCCTGGAGTTATGGTTTGGGGAGCAATTCCGTATGACAGCAGGAGCTCTCTCGTGGTTATCTCACGCACCCTGACTGCAAATTTGCACGTCAGTCTAGTGATACAACCTGTTGTGCTGTCATTCATGAACAACATTCAAGGAGGTGTTTTCCAACAGGATAACGCTTGCCCTCATACCGCTGTTGTAACCCAACATGCTCTACAGAGTGTCGACATGTTGCCTTGGCCTGCTAGATCACCAGATCTTTCTCCAATCGAGCACGTATGGGACATCATTGGACGACAACTCCAGCGTCATCCACAACCAGCATTAACCGTCCCTGCATTGACCGCCCAAGTACAACAGGCATGATACTCCATCCCACAAACTGATATCCGACACCTGTACGACACAATGCATGCACGTTTGCATGCTTGCATTCAAAATTCTGGCGGTTACACCGGTTACTAATGTACTAACATTTCACATTTGAAATGGCTGTTCTCGCCAATGGCTCTACCTGTGATCTTGAAACTTTAATCAATTAAATATGTTACCTAGACAAATGTATTGCTGAAATTTCATTACTGTACAATAATTTTTTCTTGGTGTTGTGATTTTTTTTTTCCATCAGTGTATATATATATTTAATTACTTTTTTACTGTTCACTCTTTCCTCTTCAGAGCAAATGTTTTGTTGAAAATTCGTGAGATATTGCATGTTCTTTATATTCCAATCATTTCAAGATAATGCCTAAATATTTTTTCTAGATATTTTATAAAACGTCTAAATTCGAAAGTGTCCAAATACTTATTGGTAGATAACGTATACTGTGTATATTGAGCTCTATTTACGAACAATTATACCTTTTCAAAATATAACTCAGTCCGTTTTTTCAGTATACATATGTATACATACTTATATTTACACTAAGCGACAAAAAAAAAAAAGCCACACTTGGATATCTTTCTTTTCACCTTCTACAACCGCCAATTTTACCTTTTAAAAAGTAAATTTTCGGATATATTTTATTATGTAGTTCTCCACATACACTTTAGCATTGTGTCCAGTGTTAAAAAGAAAATGCAATTGTCAGAAAAACTGTAATTTTAGAAATTATTTCAAAGAATGGTAAGAATAAGGAAGTTAATGATGCAACAAAAAGTATTTTGTATGAAAAAAAAAATCTGGAGTGACTCCACTCGACTTTCCGAACATTGATTAATTAACAGTTTTGTAGATAAAGAGCAGTTGTTAAACAAACAAAAGAGAGAAAACCATAATAGAGTGTTTGAGTATTTTTCTCCATATATTACACGATGTTTTATTTAACGCTACTGAAATTTGAGCCCATAGATCATAATGATAAAGAATTTTTCGTTGTGTCCCTGTAAAGACCTATACATGCTAGATTCACCAAAAGGCTTATAGTTAGTGCAACAGTGATTTATAATATTCATATAAATTTTCAGCTCAATTGAATGAGGCATTTAGATGCTATCGCACTTTTAAAAATTTGGTCCCATTGGCCACAATGATAACGAATTTTTCTTTGTATCCCTGTAAAAAAACTGTAACTGCTAGATTCACCAAAATCTATATAGTTGGTGCAGCTCTGACCTATAACATGTGTACAAATTGTTTGCTCAGATTAATAAGGCGTTTAGACGCTATCACACTTTTAAAAATTTGGCCCCATAGGCATAATGATAAAGAATTCTTCTTTGTGACCCTGTAAAAAAACTATAAGAGCTAGATTCTCCAAAATTTATACAGATTGCGTATGTGTGACCTATAATATGTGTATAAATTTTTTGCTCAATTGAATAAGGCGTTTAGATGCTATCGCACTTTTAAGATTTTGGTCCCATAGGACATAATGATAAAGAATTTTTCTTTGTGGCCCTGTAAAAAAACTATAAGTGCTAGATTCACCAAAATCTATAGGGTTCGTACTATGGTGACTTACAATATACGTACCAACTTTCAGCTTATTCGAACTAAGCGTTTAGACGCTAGCGTGTTCACTCACAGACATACACACATACACACATACACACACACATACATACATCATCGTAAAAATAGTGGAAACGGACTCAGGGGACCTCGAAACGTATAGAAACATCAGAATCTCACATTCGGATTTTTGACATGATTACAATACTTTCCTCACTATAGTGTTCGGAAAGTAAAAAATATATATTAATACGTGTGATGGAAAATTAATTATATGTTAAAGAAATATTAGTAAAATGGTTTTTAGCAAAATATAAAAAATTTTGGCTATTAAACTAGAAATTTGGCTTTAGGTGGTCACGTGGTCCATCCAAGCGCGATAACCACAAGTTAAAAATCAAATATAAAAAAAAAAAATCTGGAGTGACTCCACTCGACTTTCCGAACATTGAGTAACTAACAGTTTTGTAGATAAAATAAAGAAAGAGGAGTTGCTAAACAAAGAGAAAACCATAACAGAGTGTTTGAGTATTTTTCTCCATATATCACACGAGGTTTTATTTAACGCTACTGAACTTTGAGACCTTAGATCTTATGATCTAAGGGCTCAAAATTCTTTATCCTTATGGATAAAGAATTTTTCGTTGTGTCCCTGTAAAAATCTATAAATGCTAGATTCACCAAAATGCTTATAGTTAGTACAACAGTGATTTATAATATTCATACAAATTTTCAGCTCAATTGAATATGGCGTTTAGATGCTATAGCTGGACTCATAGGCCATAAAGATAAAGAATTTTTCTTTGTGTCCCTGTAAAAAAACTGTAAGTACTAGATTCACCAAAATCTATACAGTTGGTTCAAATGTGACCTATAAGATGTGTACAAATTCTTTGCTGAGATTAATAAGGCGTTTAGACGCTATCACACTTTTAAAAATTTGGCAAAGAATTATTCTTTGTGTCCCTGTAAAAAAACTATAAGTGCTAGATTCTCCAAAATCTATACAGATTGAGTATCTGTGACCTATAATATGTGTATAAAGTTTTTGCTCAATTGAATAAGGCGTTTAGATGCTATCGCACTTTTAAGATTTTGGTCCCTTGGCCATAATGATAAAGAATTTTTCTTTGTGTCCCTGTAAAAAAACTATAAGTGCTAGATTCACCAAAATCTATAGGGTTCGTACTATGGTGACTTACAATATACCTACCAACTTTCAGCTTATTCGAACAAAGCGTTTAGACGCTAGCGTGTTCACTCACAGACATACACACATACATACACACATACATACACACATACATACACACATACATACACGCACACATACATACATCATCGTAAAAATAGTGAAAACGGACTCGTTGGACCTCGAAATGTATAGAAACATCAAAATCTCGAATTCGGATTTTTGACATGATTACAATACTTTCCTCACTATAGTGTTCGGAAAGTAAAAATTATTTGTATCATGTTCAGAACTTAACAAAGATTTTAAAAAAATGTACAGCACAAAACAAAATACTTTCTTCAAAAATAGTCCAGAAGCAATTAAACAAGGCAAGTTAAAAACCAGAAGATCTTAAAAAAAGCCATTATTAAGGACTATATATATATCAAGACTTCAGTTTATCAACAATTAAGAACAAATAGCAGTTAATTATCGGGCTGAACTGGATTTCTCTGATAAGTCAACACTTGGTCGGTAAAAATGGGACTGACTTAATGAAAACTGCTCTCTTAAAACAGTAACACATTCTCCGTACATTATGGTACGCAGTAGAATACTTTTTCAAAGAATCAGACAAATTTTAATGCTCAAGAAATCAATTAACTCAAAATAAAACACGGTGATTACAAAAGTGGCGCATGACCGACTATTTTGAAGGTATTTCAAACTTTTCTTCAATCAGCCTTTTAAGATGATAATACAACTTCCTGTACGGCGTCTGTTGTACGTCAATTTGTATCAAATTGTTAAAATTGCCTATCCTATCCATTCCAGTGAGATCCAATAATTATTTAAGTAATATATATACTTTTTTTTCACTCTAAGTTAAACCCCACAAAAAATATCGTAGAATTTCTTCTTTATTAAACTTGAAAACAGTCCTAATCTCAGTTCCCTCCAAAATGTTTTGTTAAGGAATGGCACGGGGAGAGGGAGGAGGATTCGGAATTTGCAGCCTACATGTTTGCAAGAACTAGTGAAAAGTTTGAGATTTATATATAAAAAAAAAGGTGTAATACCATGCCAATGTGCATTAAAGCAGTATTTTCATATAAAGGTGGAACTAACGCAACGCAGAATGCATATTTGTATTTAAAAAAATTGCTTAGATCTAACAAATAAATAGTTTTGTTTCATATATTAAAATGTAATTTTTTTAGTTCATATAATAAATCATAATAGAATACAAAGTGTATGGTTATTTCATAATGTTTAAAAAGAAATTTTTATGTAGATTTTTATAAAGTACTTCTTAAAGTGCAACAAAACGAATTAGTAAATCGAAAATGTACATAGATATCATTTCTTCCTTTTGGTGTTATGCAAACATGACTGTTTTATTTATTTCAACCATTAATTTTAAAGTTATTACAAGTAAAAAAGGTATAAGTCATTTTTTCTGCAATGCGGCCTTTTTTTTTTTTTTTTTTTTTTTTTTTTTTTTGTCGCTTAGTATATATATATATATATATATATAATGCTTATGTTTCAAAGAATTCTTGTTGATAACCATTCTGATTTGTTAAAGTATGAAGACCTGAATTGTATTGGAAAATTTTATTCTATAATATTTTACAGCTTACTACACTTCTAAATACAAACAATATTTTTTCTTTTTTCAGTATACTTTAATAAACACATTTTATATTTATATGTATATATATATATATATATATATATATATATATATATTGTATTTAATTTACTCTTAATTTATGTATTGTCTTTAATGCAAACTTTTTCTTTATTCTTATTGATATTTCCAGTAGGTAGAACGTGTACAGCAGCTAGTTATGAAATCTGTGAACTATTATGTGTCTTATTTTTTGTTCCTTCTGAAATAAATAAAATATGTATGCTTTTTTTTTTTTTTTTTTTTTTTTTTTTTTAAAGCTATAACTCGTTAAGCTCAAATGAAGTTTAATTTGGATTACGTGTTCAGCCCTAACAAACGTTTGTATAAAATTATCGTTTAAATACAATTTCCATACCTACAAATACGTATAATAAAATTCTAGATAAAAAGTTTTTTTTTTACTTAATCTTACATAAATTAGTTTTATATATATATATATATATGTGTGTGTGTGTGTGTGTGTGTGCATTAAAATTATGTTATTAAAAACCCTTTTGCTTAAAATTTCATTGTCGTCTGAACCGTCAAAAAATGCCTAAACAAGCCGCCATTATTATTTCAGTTACCCGACTACCGTGGATAATGGAAGTATTTGAATAAACACCATAAAATGCAAGAACGTGCAACAACCACTTGCGTTGCATGGTGCTTGTTCAAAGTTTTGCACTTATTTACTTTCAAACGCTAGTTCTGTCATGCTTGTTTATAAATGGGAATATTGTATTCAGTCAAACAAAGCAGTATCGAGTTTTAACCTGATTAGCATGTTTTAAGGTCATCATTTTTATGATTATTTGTGTGAAAATTATGTGGATACCGAATTTCACAAAAAAGTGAACAACACTTTACAAAATTTTTTATTTACTTGAATCTTGACTTAAATTTATGCTGATTATGTATGGAAATATCAGTCGCTAAACCTGGTACGCTGTCATCGCAGGTTAAAATTATTAATGTGGGAATATAAAAAATAAAAAAATAAAAATAAAAATAAATAAAATGTTGTATAAATGCATGTAAATGTTTATTAAGTTATTGATAAATTAAGAAATAATGATTTATAATAGTTAAAATCAATTAGATTTTTTTTTGTGTGTATGTAGCTCGTTTACTCATCCTTCAAACCACGTGAGTGTAAATTATCTATATTGGTATGTTTTAAGCGTACTTAATCAATACATTTAAAACGAATGGTTGAACCACAGATCTGAAATTATAAAAACTATGTTATTTATTTTTAACAATAAGATAAGGTATACCCTCAGGTATAAGGTATATAAGGTATAACCTCATAAGGTATAACCTCAGATATTGACTGATCTGCGCAAAATCGATATTTTGTCCGATTTATTCAGTTTGTGAGCAAAGTCGACACCACGTTGAGTGTTATATTTGACTGATATGAAATTTGACTTCATTTATTACGGATAATACAATAATTTTTAATAATAATAATTTCAATGCGTGACTTTTATTGGGCGATTTTGCATAGGAACTTAAAGTAGAAATTTTTGTGATGCTTAAAAGATACTAGTTTTCATTATTAAAATAAAATATTAAACTTTCATTTCACATGAAGACTTAACTAATTAAATATAAGAAAAAAAACGTTTACTTACGTCATGGTATGGCCGAAACGCGATTTCATCGGGGTACCCCGACTTGGTCACCGACACTTGCGGTGTCATTACGACCAAGATGCTTCATGTAAAATTAAAAATATTGCAGCTAAAAATAAGACTAAAAATTTCTATAAAACCTAACCCTAATATATATCAAATCATAAGAAATGACAAATATCCCATCCATCCTTCAGAAACAGCCGGTATATATTAAATCCCCTACACTGATACACAAGGCAATAGCAAATGTTATATTGACAAATCAAAAAGAAAAAGAAACCTCGTATAAAAGAACACAGCCACGACATAGCCACAAACAAAATCACCACTGCGTTAACGAAAGCCAATCAAGAAGGCAATATAAATATCCAATTTGGAAACGTCACGAAAATTGCGAACTGCAACAACCATAATTAGGCTGCATACCACGAAGCCGTAGAAATTATTTATTCAATTAATTCGTGCAATGGCAACGATGCGGCAGGGTTCGATAGCCAGTGGAGAAACATGCTTAAAAAAACTGAAAGAGGAAAAAACTGCTGCAAATCATTTGACACCACAAGTGCCGGTGACCAAGTCGGGATACCCCGATAAAAACGCGTTTCGGCCATACCATAAAGTATGTAAAGTTTTTTTCTTGTATTTAAAATGAAATATATTTTGTATATATTTAAATATCATTACATCTTTATTCATGTCATTTAAAATACTTTTGCAATTGTACGTTTTTTGTCTAACAAATGATTACAAAATTAAAGGTCGTCCAATAACTTTTCTTTGCCATTACATACATAAGACAATGGTATTGGGACTTAAATTGACAGTAATGACAGTTCTTTGGAAAAACAAGTAAATTAACTTTGTTTTTAGACATTCAATTTTATATTAATACAAGGTTGGATTGGAGCCGCTTTTTTGCTCTTACTCTTAAGCCAGAATATTCATACGCAAATTTTCAGCTTAATCTTATTGAGGAAATATATTCCTGCGAAGATTACTATAAAAAGTTATTACCTTTCATCCCTGATTCTTCTACCAGATCATTCATACAGTATTTTTCATTTTAATTATTTTCGGTAATATATTTTGGAATATTACTACGAAACAAATATCATGTTACAAAAATACAGTATGTGCAAGCCTAATAGTTTTAACTATAAGATTTTCAGCTTTATATTTCTTTAAAAAAAAAGTAAAATGTTTTATTCAAAATATTTCGTAGATATCTAAATTAAAGTTACGATGTTTAATTATTTATAAACTTCATTTTCGATTTCTAATGAACTAGTTAATTCAGGCACAATAATTAAATTTACCCAGACAAACGAAATTAAATTTATTTTATGAATTTAAAGATTTTTTGAAATCTTCTGCAAAAATTTTCTTCGAAATTCATTTAGATGGCGCAGAATGATAAATTAGTTGGGACGCATAAACTTTGTATTTAACAAAAGTAATCATTTATTTTACTAGTAAAGTTTTACTATGTAAAGTTCTAGATAACGCAAAAATGAAGTAGTCATTTTAAAAATGGTAATGACGGAGATTCTGTGTTAACTTATTTTTACAAAATGAATACAATTGAATCTACCTATTGTATTCTAACAACTTTCTACACAAGTTAGCATTTTTAATTTAAACATGCCAAAAAGTTAATGCATTTCATGCTTGGCTGTCAACAAAGAATGATAAATATCAATACATTTTTCTGCATGTTTGAGGAAGAATAAACTTTTTTTTTTTTTTGGTCATTTTATGTATTTGCTTAGTAACCTAATTTGAATAATTAAATTCAAAATATTTTTCTTTCGAAAGTTACACAATAAATGCAATTTTAATGTGGTTTTTGATTAAATAAATTTTAATTTTAAAAAATGCTCGTAATGTAATTGAACAAATATTTACAGAAATATTCAATGTGTAGTTTATAAAAATTTCTTTTCTTTGTAAGGGAACGAAATTGAGAAATAAAAAGTAAAATATTTATTTATTTTTTTTTTTTTTACTTCCATTACCCGACCACTTTAAGTGATAGTTTTATTGTAGTTTGTCAAAAATTTGTATATTCTTTTTTAACCCAATAACATGTTTTAAGGTCTCATGTGCCCAAAGAATTATTCATGGCGATCGGTCAATGTGGATGTGTTTGTGTCTGTGTGTGTGTGGGGGGGGGGGGGCTGTTATGATTATCATATCTGCAAAACGAAGAAACATAGAACGACGGAACTTTAAAATTGAGACAAGCCCAGTATAGTTAGCTCGCTAGTCACTTCATGTAAATTAATTCTTAAAATAACATAATAGTATATTAAAAAAATAATATACGAATATCATAAAATAAGAAAAAAAGATTAATTGAAATTTCTCAAAAACCTCTGTTTTTTTGCCCTCCCCCCATCCAAAGGAGAGGAGAATTTACAAAATTCCCTGATAGTGTGTTTAGGGTACATATAACCAACCCAAATATAAAAAATCTGATTTCTAAGATAATTTAGAGCAGAGTTACCATCGGAAAAAGTGTTTTTTATCCCTCCCAAGGGGAAAGGGTTTGCAAAACGAATCTGTAGTACATGCTGACTATGCATAGTACAACCACATAACAAAAAAATTACTTCCTAATTTTAAATGGAGCTATGCTTGAAAACGATTCTTTGCCCCCCCCCCCCCCCCAAGAGAGGAAATTTTACAAAATCTATTTATAGAGTATTTTAGGCACACATAACCAATTAATACACCGAAAAATCACCTTTCTGAGATACATTGGTAGAAAGTTCCAATTGGAAACATGCTCTTTACTCTCAAACCCTAACTATTTTATTATTGGTTCACTATTAGTTTACTATTTTTTTTTTTTCATACAATATTTTTGAAAGTTTCTAAAATGTACAGATCATACCTTTCAAACCTTTCTTAATTTGCTACCTTTCTGCATTTAGTTTTGTAGTTTATCAATAAATTATAACACTTTTACGATGTTTTCTATAGTGTGCCTTAAAGTTTTGAAACGTAGTGTATATTCCCCAGGATTAATTTAACGTAAAAGGGTGGCTCCCGAGTGTGCCGCGTGGTAAATCCATCCCTCCCCCTCCGAAAATAATCTAAATTCACAAAACAATTTAAATTGATTCTTGGAAATATACTTTAGAAGACGCACAGCCAATTTCAAGTTCTATGTGCCATTTTTGGAAGAATTCTATTGCAAAATCCGGATTTTGCAAATTCCCTTCGACAAACGCACACACACATAAAAAGAAAAAAAAAATCCTCCTTCCTGCTTTGAAATCAAAAATTAAAAAATCGACTTATTATTTATTTATTTTTTTATTCATTAATATTATTATTATTTTCTACTTGTGTGAAGTCTCCCCATGTGCAATTTCTTCACCTTAAAGAAATTTGAAGCCGAATTATATTCTCAAACGTATTTTCCCGTACACCCCCTCCCTCAAGGGGGAACGGAAGGGTATTTTACAAGATCTTAGTACGTATCAGGGCTTTAGAACCAAAATTTTCCCCAAGATTCGTGACCCACCCCCACACAGAATCGCCATAACAGTGTTGACTCAGTAGTAGATGAGCTCTCTTATATGTATCGATGAACGATAATGTGAAAACATGTTTTGCGCCCTTCTCTTTTGCGGCCGAATTTTTTAAACTCTTTAGGTCTTTGTGTTTGTTATATATAAAAGCAAAAATCATACGGATATCTCTTTCTTTCTTTGAGATATGGAGGATTACATGAAATCACTTTTTGACCAATGCGAAAACACGTTTTGCCACCCACATCCTAGAGTGCAGATTATCTAAAATTCCGAAAATATTTTTTTGTACTTGTGTTTCTTACATTTAAAAGTAAATACCACATGGATAGACTTTTTTTTTTTTTTTTTTTTTTTTTTGGGGGGGGGGGGGGGTAATTAATAAAGAATTATGTGAAACCACATGTTGAGACTGAGAAATCACGTTTTGCACACTCCCTCCTTTTGAGAATCGGATTTTTAAAATTCCACAAATGGATTTTTAGGTATATGTGTTACCTATATTTTAAAGCAAAAATGATAACTGATAATCAGTTATTTTTTTAATATATAAAAATATTAAAATGTAAACAAAAAACTTTTGCAGCATTTTATTGAGATATACCATAAAAATTAAGAACATTCGTACAGTTTTTTTATTGCATATATATACCAGGACAACAATGGACATTCTTTCAATATTTTTAATATATGTAATGGGGCAACAATTGGATTTTTTCAACTTTTGAACACAAATATTTTCCTGCAGATCAAATAAAAGCACAAGGGATATTTACTCTAAGTACACGAGTTCAAAAATTTAAAATTTACGCTAAAAGCACAGCTTCTGAAAATGTCACTTTTTTTTTTTTTTTTTTTATCAAAAACTTTTGTTTAAAGTATCATTATACTTAAGTATTTTTTTTTTAATAATTTCATCACGATAATATTTTTCTATAAATTATCTTTAAACGCAGCAATTAAAAAATAGAATTCGGTACTTCACTTATTTCAGCACTTTGAAGTTCAAGGTAATATTGTTCATTTACAATTAAAAGCCACCGCAATTAACGAACAATTTAAGAAGAGGAGAAATAAATGAAGTTTTTCTCTAAAGATTAAATGTAAAATTGAATAAAAAATAATCTGGTGGTGTGTTTTTGTAGTTTGGAATTAAATTTGAGTTGGATGATACATTCCGTAGCTGTCCAAAGGGTTAAAATAACTTACGCAAATTGTATTCAAAGAATCAAAATTAACTTTTGAAAATAACTGTTTATATAACTACGAATTAAAGTACAAATTTCAAAAAGAGAAAGAATAACACGGTTTTCATAACTAATTATTTTGTGGTGAGAAAAACAAATTAACATAAACATTTTTCGGAACTATATTTACTATAACAAGCATGAATCGTGTAAATTACAATAAAAGTTATATTTCTGTCGTCAAAAAAGGTCATACCGTGTAGCATATATATAAAAAAGCACATGATATATTCTGTTTATTATAAAATATTTATCATGAGAATTTTTTTTTTTTTTTTTTTTTGCATAATGCCTTATCAGATATTACACTTTAAAATTACAGAATTCAATTTGTTATATTATTAAAAAGAAAAAAAAAAAACGCCTATACCGGAAATCCTCCCCCCCCCCCAACACACACACACAAAAAAAAAAGAAGCGAAAAGAAATACGCTTACAACACATATTATTTGCTTAGTTTAGAATTCAGTTCTGTAGAAATCTGAATTTTTTTCTACTTCATGTACGTTGCGATTTCTAATTCATTGGATATTCCTATTTAGAATATTCTTTCAAAAAAAAAAATTATGTGAGAAAATATCTTATATTAAATATATAAAGAAAACATTTTTTTCCACTATTCAAAATGCATGAAAAGTATTGTTTACATTTTCTAAATAATAAATTCTATATTACATTCTATAAATAACAAATACTATAAAAAAAAAAAAAAAAAAAAGAGAGACAGGGAAATAAATCTTATTTATTTTCGCAGAAGTAAAAATGTTTTATCCGATAAAAGAATGCACGTAATCATTTTTTTTTCTTTTTTCTTTTTTTCTTCAAAATGATATATATTATATATTATATATAAATTACAATATTTCTTTAAATAAGTATTTATTTTTGATTAAAAAAATATACAGTATTAATAGTTTCGTATATTTTATAACTTATATTGATTTAAAAATAAATAAATAAATAATAATAAATACATTAATCTTCTATGCATCATTTTTAAAACATACAAAAAAAAAAAAAAAAAAAAAAAAAAAAAAAAAAAACTGAAAAAGTTTTGGTTTCAGTTTTTAAAACAATCTTCTTTAAGCCATCAATAAATTTAATTACAAAATTGAAATTAATTTTAAATAGCATGTTATGTTTTTGAATAAATAATTATTACTTATAAATAGAAAATAAAATTTAATGCATTTTTTATACCATACAGTAAGTATTCCCATTTCGCAAAATCTCATTTACAGGTCGGTAATTTAAAGTCAAAAGTTTATTTTCGCAGAAGTATTTGATAGTTTTTATTAATTATGCTGTAATAACCAAAAGTTAGAATTTTAGTATTGTAAATATATAGTGTAACCTTATTTTCATGAAATCCTTGCAGATAACGCCTTGAAAAATCGGACTGGAATTTTTCGTATTTTTATGAAGGGGAAATCGTTTGGTATATTTCCAATTATCAATGATACTACTTTCAAATATTTTATACCATGATTTTTATACTTTTTAAATTAAATAAAAATTGATTTATTATATTATTATATATTATATTATATCAGTATTATTGCAGTGATATTTTATTAAAGGCAGCATAATTATTTTAACGACTGTAAAAGTGGCACAGTGAAATACTTTATACTTTTGTCTCTCTCTCTATATATATATATATATAAACTGTCACTGGAGACAAACTTTTTTATCTCCGACCGCATCTCCTCGTAGAGGGCAAAGTTCTCCGCGTTATGAGAGGTATCATTCTGTAAAGAATAATCCAAGATAAACATTTCATCCAGTTAAAAATTTCTATCATATTGATTAACGAAGTTGTTAATTTAAAACTTCGGGTTTATATAGGTACTCTAGTTGCCCTCTGGGAAAATGACATTGATGCTAAAAATACAAGGCTAAAAACGTGCATTTTTAATTTTCGCAATTTCTTACACTATACATATTTGAGCTACATTGCTCACGTTGTAGCGTAGCTGGTGAGACATACGCTATATAGTTCAAAATACGGTTACTTGATACTTTTTGTTTTGTTGTAGAGATCTTGGTCTGAAGTAGGTCCCATTATAACTTCTTTACAATCTAAAGAAAATAAAGCGCCATCTGGTGAAAAACAGCGGAATTAGCGCTCCTATCTCAAAAACGGTTCAAGATGGGAGAAAAGTTAATTACGAAGTTGTAGAGCATCTTCGATTTACTACGAAAAGACAGTTTTCAGACATTATTGCTAAAAATAGAACGCTTAAAACGTGCAGTTGTTTGTTCGCAATTTCCTACATTGTGCAAACTTGAACTACGTTGCACACTTTGCAGCGTAGCGGATGACACGTATACTCTGTGGTTCAAAGTACTGTTACTGTAAGCGGTCACATCGATTAGCGCAAAGTCGTTTTCAACCAACTTCAGAAAGGAGGGTGTTCTTAATTCAAGCTATGTGTTGTTGTTGGTGTTTGTAAGCTTATAACTTCGTAAGAGATATGCTCTAAATAACCGACTTCAAAAAGGCGGAGGTCCTCAATTCAAAGAGTATGTTTTTTGTTTTTGTTTTTGTTTGTTAGCTCATAACTTTTGAACAGATGATCGGATTTTGATACTTTTTGTTTAATTGTAAAGGTCTTGGTCTGAAATAAATCCCATTGTAAGATCTTTACGATCAAAAGAAAATACAGGGTGCCCAAAAATGTCAGTCCCGACTCTTTTAACTGCTGAACAGCTGCAGCTATAGTTATAAAAGTTGTATGTAGGTATAGTAAATTGGACATGTGCTACGCGATTCAACCGCCTAAAGCACCACCTGGTGGAAAAGAGTGGAGTTAGCGATCCTATCTCTGAAACGTTTCAAGACAGGGGGAAAAGTAAATTATAAAATTGCAGAGCATCATCGATGTAGTACGCAAAGATAGTTTAGAAATTAATGCTAAAAACAGAACGCTTAAAACGTGCATTTGTTTGTTCACAATTTCCTATTTTGTCCACACTTGAACGACATTCCGTGTGCTGTAGCGTAGCGGGTGACATTTATGCTATGTAAAATTCAAAGTATGGTTATTGTAAGCGGTCACATCGATTAACGCATAGACGTTTTAAACCGACTTCATAAAAAAAGAGGTTCTCAATGCAAACCATGTTTCTTGTTGTTCTTGTTGAAATTTGTTAGCTTATAACTTCGTAAGAGATGATTCAATTTTAATACTTTTTTTGTTGTCGTAATGATCTTGGCTTGAAATAGGTTTCATTATGATTTCATTAAGATATAAACAAATTACAGGGTACTCACAAAAATCTGTTCTCACTCTAACTGCTGAAGGCATGCAGCTACAGTGGTAAAAGCAGTATGTAAGTATCGATGTTGAAACTTCTGTCCGCCAGCTGCAATGCATATTTTGCTCTTTATTTGAACTTTACACTGCGCAACTTCCAGCGCAGCGGGTGACACGTATTCACTGTAAAGTTCAATATATATGCCTAACAGAATTTTTGGTTACGAATACAGCGTATCCGTTCTTTACATTTCTAAAGACATTTTAATTTAACGTATGTTCATTCAATAGATAGTTTTTTGCTCATATCCGATAAAGGCAAGAAAAGTGACACAACTTAAAAATGCAGCATTCGAGAAAAATCAACTTAAAAATAACTTGACTATAATAAAACTGGCACAACTGTCTCTCGAGTGGATAACTTTCTAGATGGAGATGTAACTTTTTTTTTCACAGCGGGTGCATTTTATGTATTTTTCAGTGACATAAACCATTTTTTGAGTAATGTCACTTTTCTTGGAACTTATGATTTGTGAAACTTCCGTCGAACGTCTTCTGATGCTCTGCTATATAAATAAGTTTTCACTGAAAAGAGAAAAATAAAATCTTTTTGTAAAAAAATAGAACCGACTCCAAAAAGGAACTACTATTCAAACAACTAAAAATGAAAGAAAATTGGCGGAAAATGGAACTGCAAATTGCGCCTAAAAGTATAAAATAATTTCCTTCGCCAAACAACCTATAACACTACAATTAATCATAACTTTTGAAGTCGGCGCAAAATTAAATAAAAATTGATACCTTTGTTCAATACAAAAATCAAATCCTATTCAAAATACACATCTCATATTGTTACCTGCAAAACGCATCTGAGAACTAATTTGATTTAATAAAACAAATAAGATTTCGTAAGCAGCAAATGTGGCGAAGATGCTGATATCTGACATTCTTGGTGAAAGAAAAATCGCAAAATTATCATGCAAACATATTTAATTTCTTTGGGATATCATGATTATTTTCATAAGGTATATCAAGAGAGCAATCAAGAATATGAAACGACACATCGTACAATATATATTATAAAAATATACATCTTGCGTGTAATTTTTGCCCTACGTTTTGATCCCCAAATCCAAAAGCCATCAAGGATTAATAGTTATCAAAGTTATACCAAATTTGCATAGGAATCTCTAACTTCGTAGAAACATAAATACCGCATTGTGAAGAATGTTCACTGTTCTATGTAGATGCTACTAATGGACCAATTGTATACAGTGATAAAATAATAAAGGAAACATAAAAATGGATCATTCGAAACAACAGCAGTTGTTGCTACCGATCTAAAGACAAACCTTTAAAAACTAATTAAATTTTATTTAATTTTGCGCCGACTTCAAAAGTTATGATTAATTGTAGTGTTATAGGTTGTTTGGCGAAGGAAATTATTTTATACTTTTAGGCGCAATTTGCAGTTCCATTTTCCGCCAATTTTCTTTCATTTTTAGTTGTTTGAATAGTAGTTCCTTTTTGGAGTCGGTTCTATTTTTTTACAAAAAGATTTTATATGGGATAAAGATTTTTCTAATATATGTGTAAGTTAAAAAAAAAAACATTTTTTGCATTTTCATTGGGCTATGTGTTTAAAACATTTTCTCACTTTACAAAAATTCTTAAATATCTGACAATTTTCTGAATATAAGATTTAACATTGCGTAGATAATTTCATTTACTGGTATAACGTTGAAAGGCTATTTTACTCGACACTTATTTCGTTTAAAAAATAAAATATTAAGAGGGATTTTATTTTTATTTAAACATAACTATTGCAAAATTAAATAGAAAAAATTTGCAAATGCGCACGTGACAAATTTGATTGGGTAAGGACATTACTTTTCTTTAATCAATTAACAAAACTATTTATGGACTGTAAATTCAGGTTTATTCAAACGTTTTGCAACTTCCTTTTTCATTTATTTAAAGTGCCTTTTTTTTTTTTTTTTTTTTTTTTTTTTTTAATATGTATTTTTTAAACTTAACATCGTCTAAATTAGGAAACAATATGCTTAAACAACACATTATTGCAATTTACAAGTATTGCAATGATTTACATAAAAAGGATATTGAATATATGATTTGACGACATGTTTTGAAATAATTCAAATATACGTTAAATATTTTTTCAAAATAATGTAATGTGATAATTAAAAGGTTATATATATATATATGGTTATATATATATATATGACGCACTCAACAGAAAAGATTGATTTTGAGGTAAAAGTAAATAAAAATGATAGGTTTCATCGAAATATCTTAATATGTAGTGTATTTAATTTCATTAATGAAATATGACGATAATGTTAGTTGATAATTATATTACGTTTGCAAGAAAACTTTATTAATTATGAATAATTTAGGTATTGAATGATATCAAACTAGCATTATTTCGAATAGCATGACATAATCTTCTTTCAACAAAGTATGTTGGTGAAGAGATGAAGACAAACATGTTTTGATATAATCCTCAGCAAAACTGTTTCAGACATTATTAATACATGTTTGAGAAATCTCCAAACCAATGTCAGTTCAATTTATCGTAAAGGAGTGATTATATTTTTATTAATTTAATACTGAAAAACTACGCAATTACTTAATGTCAAATTTTGAAAGACATCTATGAAATTGTAGTTTAAAGGAGTGTTACGTTTTTCTACGAAATAATAGAAACTTCATAGTTTCTACAGTTTTGTACAATTTAATAGAAACATCATTTATTTTAAATAGGTTCAAGTTGGGTAAAATGGGTAATGGGATAAAATGGGTAGTAGAGTAAAACGTGTATATTTTAAATCTTGTTAAAACAATGTATATTGTGGTGTTAAGTTACTGTTAAATATATAAAATATTTTAGTCCATTTATTGCTAACATTTACCAGTACCATATAGTTACCAATTATTGCTAACATTGGTAACATTTAGTCCAAATACTGCTAACATTAAAAACAGATTCTATTCTAAATTTAGCAACGTATATAACATTCTATTGGTTCTAAGAATTCTTCATTGTTTTTATAAATTTAAAAATCTTCTTAAATAAGTTAATATTCAACATTGTAGTTAAATAACAAAATTTATCCATCATTCCCATAGAAGATTTTCTAAAGTACAGATTTTTAAAAACAGATAAGAAATATTTAGATCATATGACTTTCTAATTATGAATTAGGCTTAACAATTTATTCTAATTTTTTCATCGGCTGACAGTTAAAATAAGCTATAAACTATAAAAGAACCATCTTATATATAATTCCAAGCATATATCATGCTATATAATCTCTGAATGTTGGGACTTTTCTCCAGTAAAAGCCTTCTGAAAACCGTCTTCATATTGTTTTTTCAGTTACATTTCTTTAGCTGCTTAAACAGTTTTCTATGAGTTTAATAAGAGACTGTGTCAGAGATTATTTTAATAAACAAGACTTTATTATGTTAACAAAGAAACTGCTAAAAACGTAATCTCGCTAACAAAGAAAGACATTAGGAAAATTGTAGACAATATTATACAATTTCCAGACAGAACAGTGACTGAAAATTAAGGTACGCCGGCATATGATTTAAATTCTTCTACTTCTGTCATCGCACCACCTCAAATACAAGAAAAGAAATTATACACTGGCATGAGATTAATATATATATACATATGTATATGAACAACGTAAATCTGAAATTTAGTGAACGAAGCTGTTGTAGCAGAATTCCTTCTATGCAAAATATTCAATTTGAATTTGCCTGAAATATTGCAGTGTAATTGTGTAGTGTAAAAGTATATAGTTTAATAATAATAATAATAATAATAATTTTCAGATTACTGGCAAGGACTGGGATTATTTTAATGTGATAAAAAAAACCTGTCAACATTTGATTAGTTACGTTTTTCTATAAGATAGTAACGCAGGTTAAATAACGAGATCGCATGTTAAAATTCTAAAGTAACCATAACTCCATAACCACCGTGGTTATCATATCTTTAGGATATAAATTGTAATTATTGTAATTTAAATTTCTTCTTGTTTCAAAATGAAATACCTTTTCATTTATTTTGAGACATTGATAATCATTTTTTATTCACTACCTAATTCCAACCCATCTACTACCGATCATCCCATTTTACTCCATTCTTGGTGTAAAATGGGTATTAAAATGTGATAAAGCTTTCGCTATTTAAATATTAAAAAATGAAAATAAAAATACTTTAAGGTTGATGACAGTAATAACCATTGCATAAATGCACTTTTTTTTTTTTTTTTTTTTTTTATGGAAATATGTGATGAACTGTAAATAGTGATATTTTTATCTAATTCACTACACCAGATCTGGTTTAAGTAAATCCTATAAAAAAGGAGGATCACTAATGATTTTTGTCATCTGAATTTAAAATATTAATTAATTGAACAAAGTAATACGGTTTAAAAATTTAAGCATTTTAAACGATTTTTTTTCAATTTGATAAATTTTTGCATAACTATATATTATTCTTAAAGATGTGTGTGATATTTCTACAGGTGAAATTTTTGCATTAAAGTTCGATTTCTGAATTATCCTTAATTTATGGACATGAGTGTTGTTTAAATGTATTCAGAATATCATCTGTGCGGTATGAAATGGTATTGAAACTCAATATTAAAAAAAAAAAAATGTATATATATATACCAGAGAGAATGTCTGATTGTTTCACCCTAAAACGAGACCCCCTAAAATATTAATTTAAAGAATAACTGAAACAAGTTACTAATATTCGAGCTGTCTTTATAGTTGTGAACACCTGAAAATCATCTTTTTGACCGTATTTATAGTTTTTTAAGATAGAAAAACGATAAAACTTTTAAATATAGTCTATTAATGAAATTCAAATTAATAAAAAATATATTTGTTTAAATAATAGTGTTCTGTGTTTAGTTAATATAGAAAAACGGGTGTCCTTATAATTATGAGAACCAGTGTATATGTGTCTGCTCTTACAATTTTGAAACTTACGTAGAATGTAAGATATTTATCTTATAAAGCTTTATATATAAGAAGTCTACTTGATGTTAATTTGGGGTAAAAAATAAATAATTTATTGGAAAAAATTGATGATAGAACATAAACATAATAGAAACACACGCATATATACATTTACACATGTATATTATGGCATTTAAAAGAAAAATGTAGAAAACATCACGTTCCAGAAAAGCTGTTTGGAAATTCTTAGCATTAAATAAATATCATGGTAAACTAAATTCGCCAATATATATATATATATATATATATATATATAACCTCAAAATTTAAAGGATAAATAAAGTTAAATAAAAGTTATATATATATATATATATGCTTTC
Organism: Salticus scenicus; assembly: GCA_963930645.1. NCBI lineage: Eukaryota > Metazoa > Arthropoda > Arachnida > Araneae > Salticidae > Salticus > Salticus scenicus. Next base: position 134,936,692 of record OZ005655.1, read on the forward strand.
TTCGACAATTGTACTTGATTCCTTATCTGCATCTTGAACTCATTATTTTATCAGCTTAAAACTTTTTATCCAATATAAAACTTTTATTGCTCACGATCAGTTCAAGATAAGACCCTGAAGTAATATTTTGCCCCATAACAGGAATTTAGAACTTTCTTCCGTGCATTTCATGGATGTAAGTAAAAACATCTGTTTTTCCTCTAGTCTTTCATTTTTTCTTCTTCCTTTTTTTTTTTTTTTTTTTTTTTTTTTCTATGAGAGAGAAAATTTCTTTAAAAATTTGGATTACCTTTTATTTTAAATTCTGTTATTTAGCAATAAATTTTTCAATTTTTCTTTCTTCAGTGTAATAGTATTACAGATACATATTATTGAAAAGAACTTTGTTATGATATTATTGTAAATGTTATGAATAATATGAAACAATACTGGTTGTATATAAAATAGGTAAAGAAATGGATAAGAATAACGATACCTTTTATACAATAAATAAATAAATAAATAAATAAATAAAAATATAATAAATATTATTATAAAAAAATATCAAATAATTATAAATGCTATAATCTGTCTATGGAATGAAAATAAAAATAAAATAAAAATACAATTATCTAACTAAAACTATATTTTACATAGCAAATTTTTTATATGGAATTCCTTTAAAGCAAAGTGTGCATGTTATAAAAAATTCTTTATATATGCATTAATTTAATGATTTTTTTTAACAGGTACTTGAGTTATTTAAGTGACTTGGCCCCTTTTACTTGGTACAGTTGAGTGTTTTATATTAAAGCTTATATTTTCATTTAAAACTTATAAACTGAACGTACTATGTTTCTTCAGTAAAATACAAATTCAGGCAACAATTATTATAGTTTTTGATACATTTAACAGATTTAAAATATTTAAATTTAGTTTTTTTCAATTTGCACTTTTTCATGAATTTATATTCTTCAAATTCTAAATCTTCTAAAAATATTTTATAAGAAGACGTAATATATATGTATACGGGAGAACCGTGTATTATGGACCATCGTGTAATACGGTCCATGAGGAAATTTGTATGTTCAACACTAGATGGTGAAACCATCTCACTGCGTTTAGCGAATATTATTGTTATCTAAAGTAGGAAGTGACGTGTACGTGCGTACCTGTATTTGGACGATTATAAAATTGAGTTTTCGGTTTATATAATCACTGACGTACCAAGTATGTTAAAATGAAAGTATTACTTTCTACTGTTAGGAAACTGTAATATAATTTTCGCGTTAATAATAGCAAATGTACATATTTTATGAACAATTTAGACATGCGTTTCATGGGCATCAATTTGCATAGCGATTTTTGATTGGAAACCACGTTGCTCTGTTTACGCGTGTAATATGAACCATGATGTGTTGTGTAATTTTAACCAGTGGTCTATAACAAAAACAGAGAGATTTTGTTAATGCTCGGCGTACATATGTCGCATACTCAAAATCTTGAGGCTATATAATAGTCCAGGGAAGCAGAGGTAATCAACTTAACACTTCTTTCGCACACTACCCACTGGATATAACCTTCAGACCTCCCCCTTTTTTTCGTCCATTAACTATTTTTTTATCGTCCATTGCTACTATTCCCAAGAGATGTGCAAGTGTGTGAGGGAACATGCTAGACAGTTCGTTTCACAATTCCAAGTGTGTCAACTGTTGGGGAACAAGAAGGACCATTATAGATCATTTCGTCCATATTACACATACGTTCGTGTAATATTGACCATCGATACCCAAATAAAGTAATTATTTTCTGCAATTATTAAAAATTCCCAGAGTACTATACCAAGTTTAAACTATTTAACTATGCAATTGTAACGAGAAGCCGTCAAATTAAATCTTTTTATTTTAATAATTTAAGTTTTATGAGCATTCTTGCTTAGGGGGTACATAATACATGGTTCTCCACTATATATATTGAATGTTTATTAGAACTTCCTTAAAGAATTTGGGAAGGATTTTGAAATTTATTTAATAGTTTTTAGTGGAAAAATTAAAAAATGCATTTATATATATATATATATATATATATATATATAAATCGTTCTTAAAATAAATAAATAAATAAATAAACATGGTATTTGTTTTATTTTTACTTTTAAAGAAATTTCAGAATAAATGCTTAATTCTTTAAAGTACGTTACATCAAACAAACAAAAACTTTTCATTGATACCTATAGACGTTTTAAGATTTTAAAGATTGTGAATTCATGAAAAAATGGAACACAGGAAACGTAATCTAAAAATTTCAAATCTGTAAAAAAATGTCAAAAACCACGAGTATCTCTCTCTCTCTCTCTCTCTATATATATATATATATATATATATATATATATATATATATATCTTTATATATATATATTTCTTTTGTGCGTGTGTATGTCACTGAACTCCTCCTAAACGGCTGGACTGAGCTTAATGAAATTTTTTGTGTGTCTTCAGGTGGATTCGAGAATGGTTTAGAGTTAGAAATGAAAGTTGTAACTTAATTAGTTCTTTCTTAATTAATTTTTAACCAACTCTTTCAACAACTTTTCCACCTAGATGGCGTGAGTTGTCGTAAACACGATGTCAGAATTTATTTAATGTTGAAATGAAAAATGAATTTTTAGCCGTATCTTACGAAGTGTTTAAAATATTTTTTCAAAATTAATATTTTTAGAATTGTAACCGTATCTTACGAAGTGTTTAAAATATTTTTTCAAAGTTAATATTTTAGAATCGTAAACACGATGTCAGAATTTATTTAATGTTGAAATGAAAAATGAATTTTTAACCGTAAGTGTTTAAAATATTTTTTCAACGTTAATATTGTTAAAATGTTAAAATTAGTTAAAATGGTATATTCTTTTAAAAAATTCGTCAATATCCGGCGGAGTTATTTTATGTTAAAATGAAAAATGAATTTTTGACATTGATAACCGTTGGGTGGTCCCATATTCGCCTCTGCTGAGCAAAACATAGAATGGTCATATTACTGTTCAGTTCTGCAGTTCAGTGATGAGCATCAAATACATTTGCAGGTATGTGAATAAAGGCAGTGAGTGATATGGCTGTATTTCGAGTTGAAAATACAAATGTGAATGCTCCTCCGGTGAATAACAACGATGAAATAACACTTTACCAAATTGGCCGGTACGTCAGCTCCAATGAAGCTGTTTGGCGTATCTTTGGTTTCCCAATTCATTAACGGGATCCAGCAGTTCTTCATTTAGCCGTCCATCTTGAAAATGGCCAGCGCGTATATTTTACGAGCGAGACAGCGATTGATCCTGCTATAAATCCACCAAAAACTACACTCACCGAATTTTTTGAATTGTGTAATCGTGCGGATGCTTTTGGTGCTTTTACACGGACATTACTTTATTCAGAAGTACCACGCTATTTCACATGGGCTCCAACAAAAAAATGGATGACCCGCAAGCAAGGCACGCCGATTGATGCATGTCCCGGTTTATTCAAATCAAACACCTTGGGTCGAGTATTTAAAGTCAATCCAAGGCAGACTGAATGCTTTTATCTTCGACTGTTATTGGTTAATGTCATCGACCTTTTGTCATTTCAAGATTTACGTAAAGTGAATGGACAACAGTATCCAACGTATAAAGATGCATGCCTTGCACTCGGCTTGCTGGAAGACGACAACCAGTGGGAGTGTATGCTTGCTGAAGTAGGACTGAACTGTTATGCAAAACAAATTCGTCTACTATTCGCTACATGTTTCCCGGCCCGAGCAGAGACATTATGGGATAATCACAAAGATTCAATGACTGATGATATATTGCATCAACATCGTTCACGGTGCAACGATCTAAAGATAGTATTCAGTGACAATATGTACAATGAAGCATTGATTGCTATTGAAGATCTTTGCATTATCATTGCCAACTTACCACTCAGTCATTTCGGTATGCATTCAACAAATCGAAATCCATCTGATTTAATAAGCACTGAATTGAATCGTGAACTACAATACAATACTGTAAAAATGGCAGCGATTGTTGCTCGCAATGTCCCACTAATGAATGAAGAACAAAGAACCATTTACGACCGCATCATGCTCGCAGTTTTGGCAGGACAAGGTGGATTTTTTTTTTTTTTTTTGGGGGGGGGGGGGGTGCACCAGGTGGAACTGGCAAAACATTCCTTATTTCGCTAATTCTCGCCGAAATACGATCAAATAATGGCATCGCATTGGCTGTTGCATCATCTGGCATTGCGGCAACTTTATTGGATGGAGGCAGAACAGCTCATTCCTTATTTAAACTGCCACTAAATATTCAAAATAACCCAGACGCAGTGCGCAACATAAAAAAACAATCGTCTATAGCCACAGTGCTGAAATAGTGTAAAATTCTTATCTGGGATGAATGTACTATGGCACACAAACATTCGATTGAGGCGTCGAACAGGACATTGAAAGATATAAAAAACAACGACAAACTATTTGGCGGCACTCTGTTACTCTTTTCAGGTGATTTCAGACAAGCACTTCCCGTTATTCCACGTTCAACATATGCTGATGAGATCAACGCGTGCTTAAAATCATCGTCATTGCGGCTTAATGTTGAAAAAGTACAACTGAAAGTAAATTTGTGCGTTGAAACATTCTCAAAACAATTGTTAGATATCGGCGTTGGAAAAGTTACTACAGATGAAACTGGATGCATAAAATTACCGACCGATTTCTGCACAATCATTGATTCTCAAGATGCTCTTATTGACCAGATATTTCCCGATGTACACAGACGATACACAAATCGTGAGTGGCTAGCAGTAAGAGCAATTTTAGCAGCAAAAAATGTGGACGTCAACGAATTGAATCTAAAGATACAACATTTGTTACCAGGTGACTTGGTGTCATACAAATCTAATTATACAGTTTGCGATTCCACCGAAGCTGTAAATTATCCAACAAAGTTTTTAAACTCATTGGATTTACCAGGCATGCCACCGCATATTTTAACACGCTTTTATTAGCTTCACCTGTATGTATGTATGTATGTATGTTTGTTTGTAACTTCTCTGGGAGCAAAAAAAACATTTATATTGTAAAAAAAAAAATACTCTTCTTACGTGAGCGATGTGGCGTAGAGGTAAGGCGCCGCGCTACGAACCTAAATGTCCAGAGTTCGATCCCCGTCAGGGGAGATTTTTTAAAAATGGTTTTTGTTAATTCTAAGTTATTTTAATTAAAGATTTAAGGGTTTGTAAATATTACGGTGTGTCACTCACACGATTTTCTCTTACCCTGAATTTTTATACTAAGATAGATATTTTGTGCTTTTTAGTTCACATTTCTATAAAAGCGTGTTCTTTAATTTTTTAAAACTATAATATTATTACAACTGAAGGTTGGATCTCCGGTTATTTTGCTTCGTAATTTGAACCCACCACGGTTGTGCAACGACACGCGATTAGTCATAAAAAAATTAATGAAAAATGTTATCGAAGCCATCATTTTAAATGACAATTTCCGAGGTGAAAATATATTACTACTGCGAATCCCTATTATACCCACAGATGTGCCAATTCAATTTAAACGCCCTCAATTTCCAATTAGATTGGCATTTGCAATGACTATCAATAAGTCTCAGGGTCAAACGATGTCTGTCTGTGGCTTAGATTTGAGCACATCATGTTTTTCACACGGACAATTATACGTGGCTCTCGAGTGGGCAAACCATCCAGTTTGTTTGTATTGGCGAAAGATGGGATAACAAAAAATATTGTACACTCTGTTGCATTAAGGGATTGATATTGTTTTTTAGTAATATTGTTATAAGTAGCGATATGTATATAATTTTAAAGAATCAATTTTAATAAATTAAAAAAATAAATGATTGGTGTTTTGTTATTTTTATATTCTTTCACCGTCCACAGCGCTCCATACATCTTCCACTTATATACCACATCCTTACACACTTACAATAAGTTAGTATTTTTTTCTAGCAAAATATTCTCTAGAAATAATTTATATGACAAAACAACGTTTGTCGGGTCAGCTAGTATATATATATATATATATATATATATATATATATATATATATATATATTACTGAACAATTTTAATAATTCAATTTACAAATATTAAATGTTATAAGCATTTATATAAAATCTTCAGTGGTGCCAAGACAAAGGTGCCAACTCCCGTTAAACAATATTAGTTTTACGAAATGAAATTAATAATAGACTTGTGATGTGTATCCAATGAGATTATTTTAAGTAAAAATTAAAACAGCATGTTTAGACGTGAAACCTATTTGGTTTTAAATATTCTTATTTATTTATTTATTTATTTATTTTTAAGTAACCGATTCTCTATCAGATAATAAACAAAATTTATTATGGTAAAGAAAGTAAATAATGCGCAGCTAAGAAAGCGATTATTTAACGTAACAATCTTGAACGATTTGTACGATGTTGCGCTTTTTTTTTTTTTTTTTTTTTTTTTTTTTTTTTCCTGTTTAAAAAACATTTTTTTTTCTGAACGTTTACATATTCTACAGTTCAAAACAGCTAACTCTCTAGTTTTCTTGTATGTATTTTTTCATTTTCAATAGTAGTTTTCGAAATTAAATTAATTTCCAGACAGCATAGGTTACGATGTTTAGAAATTTATTATGTATTTTACAAAACATTCCTAATACTATGTATACAAATATGTATATATAATGTTTCTTTGCTAACATTGTAATGACATTAACTGTACTTTTAACGGTTTTATGGGTATTAAATTTTACATGTTACATACATTTCATATGTTTTTATGTTGCTTATTTCTTGCTTATTTTATTTGCGTTTACAAAATTTATTTGGTGTTTTATCACTCATAATGTTTTAACTAATTTATGGTTTCTCATATGTTGTGGTGAGTTTAATTTGATAAACGTTTTTTCTTATTTTATTTCAAATGGATGTTTCATGCCTGTACACAAAGAAATACTTAGCTTTTGTTGTCTTTGTGTCAAAAAAATATTATTTTATTTAGAAAGTTTGCATTCTACCAGGCACTTGATAACGTTAGAATACAAATAATGCTGTTTTCGTATTCCAAATTGATTTAATTTATGTAGATTTGACGTTATTTCTTTTTTGGTTTGATTTGGGTGGTCTTTGTTTTTTGATCATATTAATTGCTTAAATACTGATATTAAATCCTCTTTAAATTCCAACTGTATGTGCTGATAATATTATATTTCTACAGAATGTTTTGATTATCTATAATATAATTATATATAGGGTAAGGTGGGGTAAGTGGGACACCCCCCTGGCATTTCCCCAGTTATTGACTCAAAAAAAAATCTGTTATAATAATTTTATGTACCTATCCCAACAGATGTAGGAAACATTATGGCACCGTTTTCATTTATGTGTGTGATAAGTTACAAGCCTTTTTGTGACGATTTTTAAATTTGCAGTCCTATCGTAATTCGCGCCATCGTACAAATTATTTTTTATCTTCCAAACCGTTCATGATACAAACCAAAACTTTATATATTTTGAAAGTGTATAAAACACAGAATATTTTTGTAGTATCGTGTATTCATGATGTTAATAAGGTTGAAAAAAAAAATGGGGGGCCCACTTGCCCCGTGTTTGGGGTAAGTGGGCCACTACAATGGCGGGGTAAGTGGGCCACCCACCCCAACTCTTTAATATAGTTAAAAAATAGTCATATGCACTGATTTATAAGGTTTACCTCTGGATGACTCCACCAGTAGTGATTCAAGTTCCGAAGATGAACTATCAGTTATTACCCACTACCACAGTACTTAAAAATGGAGATTATGCCTTTGTACAGTTTTGAAGGCAAAAAAAAAAAAAAAAAAAAAAAAAAAAAAGGAATAATATGTTGGCTTGGTATTAAATGACAGTCAAAACGATGAAGATACATTTGTCATTTAATACATGCGCAAAGACACAACTATGCGTAATAACTTTTTCCCCCCTGAAGCTAATGATATTCATGATGTATTCTTAGAAGATGTTGTGCTGAAACTAAATGAACCAACACTTTCCAAGAGACTTTCAAAATACATGTTTACCGACGATTTATCAAGATATAATGTTCACTAGCATGTAATACTGCCATAGGCTAGTTTAAACTTTATAAAGTAAAAAGTTGAAATTTTTACATTTTTTTCTTCAGCAGGCTTGTGTGCAGAAAAAGTTGCTATGGGTGAACTAATAGAGATACTTCAGTGATTTTATTTTTTCAAAGATTCAGAAAACCATGTAGATTGTCCCACTTGCCCCACCAAATCTCTACCACTTATGTGTAAAAATATATTCAGGGGGGGGGGGTCCCACTTACCCCACCTTGCGGGGCAAGTGGGCCACCCCGATGACTACTCAAAATATTTTTTTTAATTCATCATTTGCCAATTTGGTTAGAGGTTGCCATGGGTACAATAACAACATATGAGAGAATGAACCACAAAAAAATTAAGTTATTAGGCCTATTACATCCGGTGCTATGTTGAGCTAAAGTCGAATTATGCCGATAAGGGGTAGTCCCACTTACCCCACCTTACCCTATCTTAAACTACAGATATACTATCGCAAACCATTGTCAAATATCAGCTCATTAAACGAATATTCGAAATTGTTTCTATAAAATTTGAGCGAGTGTAGCATCCGTTTATGATACAGATTTGGAATACCAAGTTTAAACTTCCTGCAGTCATTTGTTCTTTTAATATGCTTATAACAGACATACACACAGAACAACCGCTAAAAAATTGTTTTTCGAATTCAGGGAACCTTAAAACGTTTAGATATAACAAAAACTCAAATTTAAATATTGATCCAAAAGCAATATTTTCTCTTCTAGATGTAGTGGTAAGTGAAATTTATATTTATAATATATTATATGTATTTTAAAATGTCTGTCCATGAAATTTTGAAATTCATATAATGCATTATAAATATAAATTTCACTTACCAATACATCTAGAAGAGAAAGTATTGTTTTTGGCTGAATCTTCTTTTGCCTTGTCAAAAGAAGCAAAACACCAGCAGGGTTACTCATGTCATTCTCAGCGATATTAATTCAGTTGCTAAGGCAAAACTCAATGATAGGAACACCAAATCCCTGAAATCAGTACCAATAAAACTCTCACCAGCATTCTAACAAGACTCCGGACAGGACACTTTAGGGGGATGAAGATCCATAAAGACGGGACAAGGACTTACTGCCTCTGCAAAAACTGCCCAGACATAGAACTAACCCCCAGACATCTTTTCAACTCTCCCGCTATTCTTGCGCAATTGCAGCAAATAGTGACAATCCGTGGGCGGACTTTTATGAAGAAAATTGCCTTCAAATCGCAGATGCTGAATATAAGACCTTTGGTCCCATTTAAAATTATTTTCTATCCATGACACGACACCAACCAACCAACCATTATATGGATTTATGATTTTTGAATAACGTTTAATTTCTCTAATTCATAATTCACACTTTTAAGATGATACTACTAATGAAAAATAGCAAAAACAAATATTGTATCGATATATAAAATTTAGTGTGATGTAAAATTTATGATTGAACAATGATGAACTATAACAATGAGAAAAAATAATAGAAAAATATATATTAATTAGATATCAATTTATTTGTTTGGAATGGATGAACGAAGCAAGCAGGGCCATGTGTGCTGATATGAAAGGGAGGGAGAAGCGTTATCGTATAGTGGTGGCTCAAGGCCAAAAGAATGATTCAGAGATCAAGACAGATAGCATTGCGTTGTATAAATAGCGGCGGACATAAAAATTGCGGCGATTTTTTCTAAGTGCCGTTTATCGGCAAATAACTGGAAATTTACTCTCTTGCTGAAAATGAAACATGATTAATTATCATGGTCATCAAAATATAGAAGAAATGAACATAAATAAAAGCTTACCTTCATAAATGAAAAATTCAATAAAATACAATGACACATGGAAATCAAATTAAACTCAGATTTATTTCTCTTAAGAATATGATATGAAGTACCGGTACTCAATGATATTATGATAACAGAAAAATTAATATTATCATTATTTAACTAATTGTGTAATTATTATTATTTTTCATTTCATTTTATTTATTTCGCTGTCGTTCTCAAATCTGAGACACTGATATTTATTCTCATTTAATTTTAGACATCGTTTATCTCTGATTTTATACATCGTCCATAAATGTTCAGAGTCTATATACTTATAGTTCAAAACGTTCTTAAATTTTTTGCTTTATTTTATTTAGTCGAAATAACGAATACTTTTGATCCACTTGAAGATTGGCTGTTGAAAGATTATTAAACATTCACGAGCACATTCGATGTTGCTAGCCGATGATGAATATTTTTAATCAAAAAGGAGATAATGTAGTATATTAATTTCCACTTGTTGAAGCACTTATTTAATATAATCATGATGAAAAGTGGTATATTTGAAGCTTATCATTAAGAAGAGCGAAATCCAATGGTGTCCACTAAAGGATTGGAATCACTTGATTCCCTAATAATTTTAATCCCCATGAGGGCATACACAGGAAGGCGCGGTCTGTATAACAGCTTCAGTTGAAGATAATCTTGATGCTTGATGGATTGGCCGAGTGGAAATAGTCATATTTTATCCATTTTCTTTATTTATTTATTAAGAACATAGATTAGAATAAATAAATTTATATTTGTAAATCAATGAGCTACCGTACGATATCTCAAGTCACGCTAACAGCTTACTCTAAAGGCGGAGCCGTTAAGCGGAACGAGAGAAAATCGACGGAGCTGTTGACAGTGGAAGATGTTTTCTCCAAGTGTGTCTTCCTACAATTCCCCGCGTTTGGTTGCCGATTCACTGTCAGATTAATGAGCAATAAAATAGCTCGCTCCAAATATTTTTAATTGGAGTTGACTTTATGAATAAAAGTTAATTAAAGTTGATGAAAGTGAATTATCTTTATTCACAATTTATTTATTTTTGATTTATTGAAAGAATAATTTATTTCTTCTATTTTTTGTTGAAAATTTTGTAATGACGCTATTTTTTGAAAATGCGTAGGAGTACATCCGGGAGGGCATTGAACTCATGCAGAAATTCTTGGAATTTGTGGCGTCATAGTTTCAGCTAGAGAGGGAAACGATGTATTTTTGAAAGTACAAAATATCAGAGATATCTTTTTTGAAATAAATACGAAGAATCCAGAACGTATTTAAATAATTTTTCAGATGCTAATTCACCAAATATTTTGAGATTTATTCTGGATTTTGGGAAATATCTATTAATTATTTTCTGGGTTTATTAAATAATATTTCAGATCTTATTAACTGAAAAAATAGATTTTTCTGGATTTCAAATAAATTATTTCCGGAGTTTAAATAATTATTTCCGATTTCAATTTTTTAAATAAATCATCTCCGTTTTTATTATTTTTTATTAAAAATTCATGATATCTGAATTTTGGAAGGAATTTTTAAAATGATGAATTTTTGAATAAAATGTTAAAAGTTTTTACCTTTTAACACAATGATTGAACTATGATTGAACTATAATTTAAATATGATTGAACTATAACAATGTATTTATTATTTTTTAAGTTTCGATACAACTACATTGTAAAAATTTAGTGTAACATTATAATAAAAATTAAGAAAAAGATATACCAAAATTATATGATAAATTTGCTTAAATAAAGATTATTAATTTCTTTCATTAGACTTAAAAAATTAATTTTTATTCTTAACAAGAAAAGATACTATCATTTCTTTTTGTTTGACACAAAGCATAAAAATATTTTAAGAACTCATTTTACAACTTACAACTGCGATTCAAAAATTAGAACAATGAAAGAAAACATGGTCAAGGGAATTAGAAATCTAATGCATCAAATAAATAATTAATGATATCATTTATAAATTATCATAATATGAATCAACATATTTTGTAGATTATAAAAATGTAAACATATTACAATGAAACAGAAAATATATTTGAAACAGAAAGTGAAAGAGAGAGAGAGAGAGAAAGAGATTATTAGAATATATTTAACATGGATCACATAATTAGAGTAAAGTAAATATGTCATATACAATTTAAACTCGAAGGGTTTTTATACGTTAAGCAGTACTGTATTGCATCATATTTTAGGTACAGCCCTTAAAAGATTTCGCATATTATTGACTGAAAATTCACAACACTTTTTAATAAAATATCAAAGCCTACCGGAGTATTGCGCAGTCATGCAGCGTCAAACCATGACAGAGGTCGCTTTAACGGAACGTTTTAAGTACTTTTTATCAAAAACTCTTTGTTTAAATCCACACGTATACCTTTAACCCCATGAATAGCACGAAGCATATTTTCATCACTGAATAGTACATTTTACCAGTCATCTTGATCCAAAAATAGCCTTTGCTTACAACATGCTTACAACTCTAGCAGCCATTTTGATTAAATGATAAGAGTGGCTTTGTGTTAGGCACACGTGATCTAAAACCTAATTGACATCGTAATGTTGTACAATTACAGACATTTATACCAACTTCTTTCTATTTTGTCTGCAAATATCTCACAATTCGAAAGCGATGTTTCTTCACAACCTTTTTTTAATTTCCTTTCATCTCCTGCTGAACTTACTGGCTTTCGACCACTTTTAAAGTTCTTATTTTGAAAATAGGTATCATTAGAACATTCTCACAAAACTATACCCGCAACTGCTATAGAACATTTCACCTCCCTATTCTATAAACAGTTCTGATTTTTATTCTTTGTGTAAGTACATAATACGAAATATTTAGTATCAGATAAGTCGCAAATACATTCCATAGTAAGCAAATACTGAAATAATATTAAGTGCATACTCAAATGTCAAGCTATTTTTCATGTTTCACAGAATACATGTTAGTCACGCGGTTAGTGAAATTTACAGCTGTTCTCCAAACGAATGAGGTTGGCTTGGGTTGTAGGCATTAAAGTCGATTCATTGAACTAGGCTCTTACGCCTAAGGGGGGTTCCCTATACTACCTCGTATATATGCAAGTTTCGGAGAAAACCACAAAAAATTCCGAAAGGCTAGGTTGACGATCGCGACATCTTGGATCGAACCCGGGACCTCACGTCTATCAGCTTTAAGTGCAGAACCGCTCGGCTGCTGGTGGACTCTAAATAAATAGGGAAATAGTTACATACTTAGTTAGATAGTTACTACAATAGTTACATAGTTATATAATTTTTTGAATTATATTGCCCAAATATTTTCATTTTTTAAGTAAATCTAATATTAATTTTTTAATTTTTTAATTATTAATACAATATATAAAAATAAATATTAATATTATATTTCTACATGTTCTGAAGATATTTAGACATTTTTAAGTTATTTTATTACATTCTCTTACTCATAGGGTCGAGAAAGTTTTAGGGTCAAATTTTCGAACGTGCGTTTTTGTTATATTTGCATGTTCTGAGGTCCCCTGAATACGAAAATCACGTTTTTTAGCGAATGGTCTGTGTGTCTGTGTGCCTGTCTGTCTGTCTGTTATCAGCATATCTCAAGAAAAAATAGTAGCAGAAATTCCAAACTCGGTATTCTAAATCTGTATCATATTGGGATACTACAGTAATCTTTTCGTCGAGATGAAGCAAATGGTTCGTGTACAAGGACACTCAAAATTATTCAAATACATTACGTCTACGGGGAAATTGCAGGTAAGTAGAGTTAAGTAGAGTTTAACATCTATAGACTACACTAAACCAAATGAAACGAATATATATTTTTTTGTAATACAGATAGTCATCTGGGAAAAAAAAAATGTGTATGTAGGAGCCTCGCCTTCCCCCCCCCCTGGGGGGGAGTCCCCTCTCGAGGGGAGTAAAATTTCATGATGGGTATCTTTCAAAAGAGCTCGCCAATACCTTTAAAACGAATGGATGATCCATTGATCTGCGTTAATTTAAAATAAATTTATCGAATTTTTCATTTGTAACAAAATAAATAAATAAATAAATATATGTATATATATATTAATGTAATATTGAGAAAAAATTCAATTATATATATATATATATATATATATATATATATTTAGTGTTATACTACTTCTCTAATATGGAAATCATCTGCATTATCATAAAATGTTTTTTTTTTTTTTTTTTTTTTTTTTTTAAATAATAATTTTAATAAATTATTTAAAAAAAACAGAATTATTTTTAATAACTGAATTAAATTCTATATAAATGTAGGTGCATTAATCAAACGGGGGGGTTGAGGGGACACAGAACTAATTATCATATAACACAGAACTAATTGTCATATAAAACTTTTCCGAAGCCTAATTTGAATTGTTTAACACAGGTTTACATAACAGTACTCGTTATCTTACCTTTTAATCTGCAACCTGTATTTATAGTATTAAATTTCAGGGTAAGAGAATGTTGTGTGAGTGACACACCAGATTATTATTATTATTTTATTTTTTATTTTTTATGAACACAGTATGTAAACTGACACTTGAAGAACCTTTTTATTTTATTTTATTTTTTTTTTTTTAACATTATTCAAATTTCTTGAATTGGAGTTGTATTATTAAAAACCAAAATTTTTACATGTTTTTAGATACTACACTATAAATTTTAATTTTTGTGAGAAAGTTTGTAATTAATATTAATAATTTTCAAATAATGGCATATCTGTTCTTTTACATCTTAACAAATTTCTTTTTTAATTTCATTTCTTTGAAAACTTTTTTAAACTTTTTTTTTTTTTTAATGCATAATTGTGATATGTAGTTGATAATAATCACATTTCACATAATATATGCCGCTCTACACTGATGAAAGTATGTATCATATTTTTTTTTTATAATGTGAGTATTTTAGTTAAAAACGTCATTACGCAATTATGTTGTTTTTATCGTTACTTGTTGTAACTGAATGAAATACCTATGTAGTTTAATTTTCAGTACTTAGGTTACATTTATAATGTAGGAATTTTAATAACTGTAGTTTTTTTAGGTTTCAATGTAAAAGCATCAGCAACACCTTAACTGTGAACTATCACAAACTACGACTGTAATTCATAGTGTCAATATCTACCACATTAGCTGCAATACACATAACTCTATTCATCAGCGCTAAAATACAGGGTGTGCAAAATTATTTGTCACATTTTAATTTTTAATTTTAACTCAAGTAATTGACATACAAGTGGAAGGCTTGTGAAGAAATTTGCACTATTTGAAATTGTTTATTATTTGTAGATCGAATTCCATCCAAATTGTGATTAAATTCAATACAAGTTTTTGCTAACATAGATTGAAGTGGTAAACAGATAACATGAGTTATTTAGTTTTTAACTGGTTTTTTATTCAACCACAGGATGAAGCATAAACTGCGTCCTTCATATAGAGCAGCGAGGAAAGAAACAAACACAAGAGAGATTTGGGGACCTAGTTGGAGATAACTTGGGGATAACAAAATTTTATGAAAATCTGTATAAATCACTCACAACAATAGCTTCGTCTTAAGAAAAATTTGAATTTTTTTTTTTTTTTTTCTTAAACCAAACTTTTCACCCTTATATTACTTGTTGTGACCACCGCACTTTCGTTCACCACTTACTTGTTTTTATATAAAATTAAAAATATATAGAAGATTTTTATTATGTCAACTCCACCCTGTATTTTGATCATTTATTGTAATTTCTACCAATAAACCATTCCTAAAAAGAGCTAGCAGGAAACTACAAATAATACCGTAGGATAAAATTTCTTCTTTACTTGTAAAATAAAGTAAAAACAAACATTAGGTTTTTGACATTGTCAATTGTCTTATATCTTTGTTAGTTTTAGTATGACTTATTGTTACATTCTTAAATTATGTTTTAGTGTTTCGTTCTTTAAAAATCACTTTATTGTTTATACGGTATCAAAAATTTGACATTTATTATGTTTTCTTTATGTTAAGATTCTAAAAATAATGTCGTTGGCCTACTTTTCAATTGAATAGACATTTAGTAAGCATCTATTGAAGTCTTAAAAAACAAGTCTTACGTAAATTGTTTTTAAGGTTTATGTTCTAAGTTTTTTCCACTAACACAATCGCTCTTCACATTTTCTAAATTATTTCAACACTTTTACAATTTTGCAAAAAAGAATAATAAATTTAAATATTGTAAGTTTGATATGTTAAAGTATTTTAATGTTCTAATAAACAGAGTTTTGCGTTGATTTGTAAAAAGCTACAGAACAAAGTGAAAATTGCAGTTAGCATCATTGCATTAAAATTTTGAAATTGATAATGAATAAACTATGATTTAAGTTTTTAATTTTTTATACTATAAAAGTACACATCGTCTAAATTTCACACTAATTGCAAAAATTATTTATTTATTATTTATTTATTTCGTGACATTTTTCTCTCTCTCTTTTTATTTATTTAGTTTTATTAATAAAAATAATAATAATTATTATTATTATTTTGTGGTTATTGTAGTATTAACTTTATACGCTATTATCTAATGATGCTTTAATGATGTTTTCGTAAATCGTAAATAAAATAATTATATAGCAATAACAATTATTTGTAAAATAAAAATATGAGTTAAAAAATGGTTTAATATATTGTTTATATTTAAAAAAGAGCATTGTTTATTATTCTAAGAATTGTACTGATACATTTTTAAATAATGATGTATGAATAATACTTTGTATTCGTTAATTTATATTTTGTAAAAGCTATCAATATGTTTTTCGATTATAACAAACGGCCATCATGAATATTAATTGCTTTTTATTTTATTTTATTTAATTTTTAAATCATTTAGATTTTTTTTTTTTTTTAAGTAACTACTTTCAAGAAATAATTTTTTATAAATATATTTTTTTTTCTTTTTCGGAAGCGTACAATTAATCATATTAATCATTGACTTAAATATCTAATTTATACGTAAATGTAATGGATTGTCATAAAATATTATATGAATAATTAAAATAAATTAATGATACATTAACTTAAAAAAAATCGATATTTTTTCTTGTTCTAAGTTAATGGAAGAATTTTTATTATTAAAAATTAAAATTATAAAGAGTTTTGCAAGAATGTAACAAACTAAGCGAAAAGAAAATAATATATAATTTTAGAGATTAAACACGAAAAAATATAGATACGATTTATTTTATTGTTATTTTTTACCCTTATATATTAAAGATTTCTTTTATTTTCTTCTTCTTCTTCTCCTTCTTCTTCTTCTTCTTTTTTTTTTTTTTTTTTTTAAATGTTTCTTTTCAATAGCGGTAGCGTATGAATAATATTATATAATTCACGTGCTTAGTAATATTAAAGGTAACACCTCACTGAAAAATTTAAAATATTCAAATAACTTTATATTTCTTCCCTTTTGAAGTAACGTCGTATGGCAATATTATTCAATCTGGAATTAAACTATTTTTTCATATAAATATGATGTAGAACCATATTGAAACTTTTTTATAATGTTAATCTGAAAGAAATATGTTTACTTCGTCAGAAACAGACTACCTCTAACTGACATCGCTAATCTTAAAAAACACACATTAAATTAGTAAATTTAATGTGTGTAATTTAATGTGTGTAATTTAATGTAATTAGTAAAGTACACATTTATTAAAGATAGTAATTTATAATCTAAATTAGAAAATCAAAATAAACAACCAATTAATTAATTTTATAACTGTCCTTTAGCATAAATAAAAATCAGTAATATCGTCCCTAAATTACTTTTTGAAATAAACAAAGAGCAATATTTTTTTTTTTTTTTTTTTTTTTTTTTTTTTTAATAAAAGTCATTAAGTTCTATTTTATTTTCTAAGTATCATTTTATTTTCTAATTCACTTTATTTTATTTTATTTTATTATTATTGTTACTATTATTATTTATTTTATTATTTATTTTTTTATATTAACGAACACATAACATGATTTTGTGAATAATCAGTACAAATACATCTTACCTGCATTCACGAAGAAGAATTTTCTCAAGATTAAATAAATAAATAAATACTGTTTTAATTGAATTTTTTCATACAATTTTAGATAGTTAATGAAAGGAAAAAATAAAGGAAAAATACTTTTTTATATATTCTAACATCATTTAACACAAATAATGTTTTAATAAATGTTTGAACTTTTGTGGAAATATAATTTATTGTATATATATATATATATATATATATATATTATTATTATTATTATTATTATTATTATTATTATTATTATTATTACTAGCAGGCTTTTCCCGCTTCGCTGGCCACTAAATTTAAAGGGAACTCTTTTCTATATAGCTTTATAAAAATAAAATAAAATAAATTACTGAAATTGTTCAAAAGTTCGCTCCAGGTCCCTGCTGCATTCGGCAGCGATTTGGTCATCCACTGCAACTCGGTCGCTTGTCCCTATTACCTGCGACAATAGTTTACCAATGAGCTTCCATTTAGGTGCTTATTATATAACAGTTTCGAAATAGATAGTATCGAAAAAATTGGAGTTTCCCTTTTATATTTGAATCCCAGTTACATGTGAACAACACTATACGTGTTGTTCACATGTAACTCGGACTGGACTCAAATGTAACTGGGTTTAGACAACATAATATTTGCTTTTACGTTATTTCATATGTTTATTTTGTTTATCCAATCAACCATTAAATGACAGCAATTTTGCGCCAAATATTACACTATGCTGTGACCGGCTACGTCTGTCGCATGAGACAATTAATTTTTTGTGTTTATATATAATTCATGGGTTGTAAACCTGATAGTACAGCCTTAATATAGTTCTCTTTGGCGGCTTTTGAATTTTTGTCACCATTTTAGACTAAATCCATTGTAACAATAAGACTTAATACCTTGTAACAATATGCTATGAGCGCTATTTCTGCCATATTTTAGACAGCTAATCTTTTTATGGTTATATATATTTCCCATTAAACATATTTTTATTTATTTATTTAAATATTAATTTGAATTTTTCAAATATTTCTGTTCGACAGCGTGCAAGTGCAGAAACACAAAGAGGCTTACTTGTTTGTATGATAAATTAGCATAATGATTATTATATAAAAAAATATTATCGTGTTGCACAACTTTATTATGTTGCTCCACTGGCGGCTTTTGAATTTTTGTCGCCATATTAGCGATGGAATTTTTTTTTTTTTTTTGTATGAAAAGGGGAAGACTATTTTGCTAATAATTTTACCAGACTCTTTTTTGTTTATACATAAGAATCCTTTATATTTTGCTTATATTTTTAATGGTTTTTAGGTTTAAAATAGTGCTTGTTGAAATAAATTCCCTATCTTTAAAACTGCATTTGTTCTGTAAATTTTGTGTAAAAATAAATCATTTATGTTTTCATATATTCGATGCGCTACTTTGATTAAAATGGCTGTTGCTATATTAAATTTCTTGTCGAAAAACGTTCGGTGTACTTCAACAACAAAATTTAAAAAATCGCCCAGCAGGATCTGTTAATGAAACTGATAAAATAAAAATATGGTTCATAGAGTTTAAAAATTAATTTAAAAAAACTTTTAAAACCCAAATTATTAATGTATCGTATCACATACATAGATATAGTAATAATATATAGATTGATCATTGGGGAGGAAAAAGTGATTCCTTTTCACTCGGGAAAAGACGGCGATTCTCTTTCCCCGAGTGAATACACACGGGAATACACACGAATGTTTTAGCAAATAAAATTCGTGAATAATTTATTTACTAAAGGTGAATGAAAAGCTCCAGATATAGTTTCAAATTCATTCTTATTTTTTTCCTTTTTTCCTTCAATACCACTTAATGGCTGATTCCAAAGCTTTTTTTTCGGCATCAAAAATCTTTGCACGATAATATGGGGATGATAGATCTATATATATTATTATATCTATGATCACATAATTCTTTTCGAAGATAGAACAAAACTTAATTTGAAAAAAATAATAATAACTTTTATTTATTAACCAAAATAATTGATGAAATTTGAAATGCAAGTTGGTCTTGTTGGGTACAGGCTGTATATTATATTTTTGTGTTCGTGAGAGAAAATTTAAAAGAATTTGAAAACTGCAATTTTTAATCTCACTTAAAAATCATGTGACTTAATGTGAAGCAGATTTTTCATTTTTTTTCTCCTAACGGTTTCCATATAATCTTCTGCTGTCGCCACCTAAAATTCATACTTTAGTTAATTTTAAAAAATCTAATTGTCGGATTGATAAGCTATTTAATGCATCGGATTTACAAAAATTTTCCCTTTCATTTGCTATCTTATTTGTATCGATGCGACTGATATTTCTAATTTATTTTCTTATCTTTCTGATTTATTTTCCTCATTTTAAATAAATGGACGTTTTTTTTTTTTTTTTTTTTTTTTTTTAATTATTATTATTTTGTCGAAAAAAAAATGGCAACAATTAAATTATGGATATGACTTATTTATCAGAAATTAGAAGGTTATTATTTTCACATTTTAATTAATTAAGAAAAAACTAATCATCCGATTGATAAGCTGTTTAATGCATCGGATTTACAAAAATTTTCCCTTTCATTTGGTATTTTATTTGTAACGATGCGACTGATATTTCTAATCTATTTTCTAATCTTTCTGATTTATTTTCCTCATTTTTAATAAATGTACTTTTTTTTTTTCTTTTAATTATTATTAATTTGTCGAAAAAAAATGGCAACAATTAAATTATGGATAAAATGTTAAAATTTAAATGGCTTTTTATCCGAAATTAGAAGGTTATTATTTTTACATTTTAATTAATTAAGAAAAAACTAATCAAAAATTCGAAAATCTGACTTCGATGTGCACAATGACCCTTCGGGGGGCACCTTTGTGTTAAATCTCGTGACTGTCTGAGCTACCGTTTTCGAGATCAGTGAAATATACAAATATTGCTCACTTATTAATAGTATAGGATGTACGTTTTTTTTTTTTTTTTTTTTTTTTTTTTAATTATTATTATTATTATTTTTTTGTCGAAACAAAAATTGGCAACAATTAAATCATCTATAAAATGCTAAAATTTAAATGTCTTATCAGAAATTAGAAGGTTACTATTTTCACATTTTAATTAATTAAGAAAAAACTAATCATCCGATTGATAAGCTGTTTAATGCATCGGATTTACAAAAATTTTCACTTTCATTTGGTATCTTATTTGTAACGATGCGACTGATAATTCTAATTTATTTTCTAATATTTCTGATTTATTTTCCTCATTTTAAATAAATGTACGGTTTTTTTTTTAATTATTATTATTTTGTCGAAAAAAAAAAAAAAAAATGGCAACAATTAAATTATGGATAAAATCTTAAAATTTAAATGGCTTTTTTATTAGAAATTAGAAGGTTATTATTTTTACATTTTAATTAATTAAGAAAAAACTAATCAAAAATTCGAAAATCTGACTTCGATGTGCACAATGACCCTTCGGGGGGCACCTTTGTGTTAAATCTCGTGACTGTCCGAGCTACCGTTTTCGATATCAGTGAAATATACACATATTGCTCACTTAATAGTATAAGATATAAAATACAATTAATAAAATATAGACTTTGATAGTGTGATATTTTATATATAATAAATTCCTGTCTGTAATTATGTAAAAATTATATTTCTTAATTTCATATGCTTATAATTTACCAGGATAAACAATAAACTATCCATAAAGTAACTTGAAATATCTTTTTTACTACCTTTTGTCTTTAATATAGAAATAGTTGCTTTGATAATATCAGTTTATGAAGCGAGTAATTCTCTTTTATGCACGAAGATGTCTCAAAGTTTTACCATTATTACATTAGTATAACTATATTTTTTCGAAATAACACACATGGTGTCTAGAAAGTAAAACACTTGTAAGTGCATTAGTTTATAAGACAAATTTCTTAAAGGCATTCGTTTGAAAATATTTAAGTATGAACTTTCAGTTTTCGAAATAACAATATTAGAGAAAAATAGGAATAATATAACATGTTCAGCTAAAACTATTCCTAATTTTTATATTTTTTCTCAAAGTATGGGTTTTTTAAATATATATTAAAATTTTCATATCACGTATAAAAATCAATCATTAAAATTCACGTAATGAAAGATTTTTCTGAAGGAAAAAATATTCATAAAGTTTAAAATTAATCTTTGAAGACTATAATTGATTTACATTAATCATTGATTTCACATTAAAAAAAAAAAAAAAAAAAAAAGGGAAATTTGCTGAATCGTTGATTAGAACAAAAAACAATTCTGGTGTGAAACAACCACACAACTTCCATTACCCACTATTACACATATTATATGATTTTTTTGGAGATAATGTGGTCAGAAGATATAAAAGTGACCTAAAGAAGTAGAAACCTAACATTTTTCTAGTAAGATAAACTTTAAACGCATGTAAAGACATATAAAACGAAGCTTACGTATAACGAGGTTAAAAAAAAAAAAATAAAAAAAAAATGGTAGAGTTATTTTGAAACACTAATTTTCGAGATCTACCTAAACTTCTAACCTACCTAAACAGGGTAGCTGTTAATTTTCGTCTAATAACTACGTAATACATAAGAAATAAAGGGATTTATATAACAGTTTTCAAGAAAATCGTTAGAAGCGTTTTTGAGATACAAACTTTTACCAAAACTCAATCATTGACAGGAAAACGATGATTACATACAAAAGCATTTTTAAAAGTGAGTTAATATGGCGAGTTTGAAAAAAATCTGTACATTCGTTTTTAAAGGAACGCCCTTTCGAGACCTGAAATTGAGCTATTTATACAGGACACCTATCAATACAGGACACCAACTATATAATTCGAAAGGACATCTAATACAGTTTTTATACAAGAAATTTGAGGAAAATTGTTAGATCCGCTTTTGAGATACGGATTTACAGTCCAACTTCCGGTTTCAGATGTTCCCCTTCCGTTTTTTCAATTTTCACCAAAATTTAAAAAATTCATCTGTACACCAAACTTGTTTCAATTCTAAAGTTTCGTGGTTCTATCTTTATTAATTTCCGAGATATAAGAGACAGAAGATTCACCACACACACACACACACACACACACACACACACACACACACACACACACACACACACACACACATACACACTGACCAATTACCAAAAACCACGTTTTTGGACTAAGGGGACCTTAAAACGTGTAAATTAGGTAAAATCTCGATGTCGAATTTTCAGACCGAACAGAATACTCGCATTACCTACGGTAGCAAGGTAATGGAATTAATAATGGGAAATTTGTTGAATCGTTGATTAGAACTAAAAAATCAGTAAAATGCATCTCCTAAATGAGTTAAATTATGTAGAACGAAAGAAAAAATGTAAAATTTTAAATGCTTATATTTTTTTTGTTATTGCTCTTTTTTTTTTTTTTTTTTTTTTTTTTTTTTGACATATAATATCGTACTGTCAGGAGTATGTGCGAATTTATGTGATTATATCTATGTATTTTACTCATCACAGAAACTGTTCTAGTCTATTATTTGATATGTCACTCTAGTCTATTATTTGATATATCATTTGATATATATTGGAATTAGATTAAAACTATATCCTGTTTTTATTAATTGCCAACCGATATTTATCAAATTTCGAAAGTGTTTTTAAACGAGTAATCAAATAACAGAGTAATAAGAGTAATCATTCGAGAAACTAATTTGGAGTAACATTCTTTTTTTTTTTTTTTTTTTTTTTCTAGGTTTTGAAAAACATTATTTCCAAACTCGGTTAGACAATAATTGACTTGAAAAAGAAGTCGTTTATGGGTATTGAATTTTAAATAATAGTGACGCTAAAATGTGTTAAATTATTTTAACAACGAATCAAATTAATTTAGTCTGAAAAAATACGCAATGAAATAAGTCTCAACTTTAAAACAAAATTCCTGCAAAGTATGAAAAATTGTCGTACACATAAACAATGACATATAAAAAAATTAAATGAGCATCTCAATCAGATTTTTTTTTTCTATAAATCATATTCTACATGACCATGTATCAAAGAAACGACTGCAAGAATTAACTTTACCTGGAAATATCAATTCACTTTCAGAAAAAACAAACAAACAGCTCAGTGCATTTCTTCTTTCGTGCTGTATTCTTTCCAATATTTTTTCGACTTCTGAAATGATGTACTTAATTGTATTGAACAAAATATCCACCCAAATAACATGTCGTGTTTATATATATATATATATATATATATTTGTTTAATTGCATTTATTGTTTATTTATAATGTTTGGAATGCATTTAATATCTATATACTACACATATCTCAAACATAGACATATTTATCTTAATACGGAATGAGTTTACTGCATAACAAGTTATTTGGTATATGCGGGCTCTGTTTAGATCACATCATATATATGTTCTTATATGCCATACCTGATAGGCTAGTAACCTTCGCTACATCTGCGTTATCCTAATTTTTTTTTATTAATGATATTAGTGTCAGTTTCGAATTTTTGTTTTTGTGCTATTCCATAGTATTTTAATAGCAATGATACATATAATGCAAGTTTATGTAAAATAAACTTCCATTATGTTTCTCTTTTCGAGTATGTCTAAAAAAATAGAATAAATTACGAAATTTTAAGATTATAATATTCGTTGTCAATAATGTTCAAACCAGTATCAAAAAGAATATTTTAAAAGTAGTCTGACATATTTACGATACAAATGTCCTTCACATTGGGCAATTAAGCGAAATTTTGACTTATTTTACTACTTTAAGAAAATCGTAAATTTATAGTACTTACGAATGTTTTAAATTGGATAATTCACAGTCAATGATATTCATCTTACATCTGCACAGAAAGGAAGTGCTGCCATTAAAATTTCATACTTTAGTTAATTAAAATTATCTAATAGTTGCATTGATAAGTGGGTTACATTCCTGGATTTAGAAAATTTACCTCTTTTATTTGGTACCGAATTTTAAACGATTGGGCTCATATTTTTAATTTATTTTCCCTTTTTTTCCTTCTATCTTCAATAAAAAGAGTATTTATATGCAATCACGTTCATTTCTCACTCAGAGTTTGTTCGAAATGGGCTAGTGTAAATTAATATCTTTCTTAATTAGAAACCTATTGTTTAACAAATTAGATAGCAAACATATGGAATAATTTTCCATATCGGTCCGAAAATACAGTGGCAGCGGCAAAATATACAGTGGCAGCGTCACAATCTAACTGACAGACATACCCACACAGATTAGTATAGATAGATAACTTTAAAACAAAGCTAATGTATATATATATATATATATATATATATATATATATATATATATATATATATATATACATTAGCTTTGTTTTAAAGTTATCTATCTATACTATATATATATATATATTACAATAATATTATTATTGTTATTACAAATTTGTACATTTTTAACTTATATTGCTCATATTAATAGTTAATATACAATTATTGTTTTCTGATAAATTTTATTATTATAGTGGCTCCGTGAAATCTTACGAAACATAGTTTTTATATAGTGATTTTCAATATTGTTTACTGATAGATTAGTTTTATGCGGGGATTAAACTTTCCAGTCCTAGACGTTAATTATTTAAAAAAATAAAAATAAAAATATAATATTTAAATGACAGCTATGCTGTGTATTAAATATTACTCTATTGCAATTGAAAGATTCTCAGCAATTCAATTTTCAAAAGAATAAACCATATTTTACAAAAACGTTCGAAACAGCTTTTTTCATGAATATAAATAAATATAACAGCGGAAATTTTACAAATTATTTATTTCATAATCTAAATTGCAAAACCTAATAATTTTAATTATAAACCATTATTTTTAGTTTGTTAGAGTTTAAGGAATTATATTTCTAGAATATATTTTTCCCCTAAAATAATTCTTTAAAATAGTATATGTAATTATTTAGACACAAAAAATAAATTTTTAACATGTGGACGATATTATTATTATTATTATTATTTTAATATTAATGAGGACAACTAAAGTATGTTTCACGAAAATCTAAAGCGAAAACACTAATTACCCTGAAATACAAATTAATAATGACAAGTTAACTAATTTCCTTGAAACAATAAATCATATAAATTTTAACTAGCTCATTAATGATGATTTTTTTTTTCTTCGGGATAAAGTTCCTTTGCTACAAAATTATTGTTCCCTAGAGAACTAGCAATTTATCAACATGCAAATTAATAAATTTATATTCTTAACTCGTAAATCTTTTTTGTGAATTTACTGCATTCTTAACAAGAACGCAATTTCAAAATTGTTATCTGGGTGCTATTAACTTTTCGTGTTTGAAAAAGTATCCTTCGGACCACTTTTGGGTACTATTAAATTAATTTTCGAGAAAATATTTTACACTCATGTAAAATTCAAAACTCATAATTTAGGATCGGACGTGATAAGAAATTTTATTTTGTCCGTGAAATCACAGTAAAATGTTTTTTTTTATTTTTTTATTTTTATTTTTATTTTTATTTATTCTGGTCTCTCTTTCCACCCCACGTAAAACTGTTAAACTCAAAACTTTAGTTATGTTAAGAAGTTGCTAAAGATGTTACAAATTTTTGTTTTTAACTAAAATAGTGTGTTTCTTTTATTTCTTATTGATATGAAGAAAGAAGTTGTTCAGGATTAAGTCAAAAATTCCCTTATCAATTTGTATGCTATGTTACACTTGTTATTCTTCTGATTTCGCGATTTCAAATATAAAAGATCTTTGAAGAAATACTTTTTGAAAAGCTAAAAGAATATTTCATATCTTTATTCAAACCGAAAGAAAAAAAAAGTTTTGTTGGTATTAAGATTGTGAGCAGATGTAACTGTAACTTACTTTTCATTTTCATTTTCTTTTTTTCATTTATTTATTTATCTTTTAATTTTTTTAATTATTAACTTGTTAATTATTTTTATAAAATTAACGGTATTATTTTAACTAATAAAATGAATATTCGCTTATTATAATGAAACTTTAACAAAACAATTCCAGTATTATTAATGGTAATAAAAAATTCTAAAATCTTTTAAATTACAGAAAATCGCTAAAATTTTATGGAAATGATTACTATCGATTTTACTAATCCAAGATTTAATATATTTTAAGGGGATGATGATGAGATGGATAAAGCCACTGTAGAAAGTATTTAAATTTAAGAAAAGGCGGATTAAGCTGTGTTTTCGTTACGAATATTTGCAATATTAGCTCGTAAACCGCTAACTTTTTTAAATAGTACTTTGAACATTTATATTATTGAATATTTCATCTGTCAAATTATTAAATTACTATTAGTTCTTTTCAAGTATCGTGCCCATATTTTTTTTATTAGTTAAATGAATCCGTTGTATAATTATTTTACAAAACATAATCACTTGTATTATATAGCTACTTAATTCTAAAAATTTTAATTATTTATAAATATACAGGATTAAATAAAATTTTCAAAATATGTTATGCTATTTATTTTTGCAAATTACACAAACGTTTTATTTTTAGAATAGCAACATTAACATGCAAATGATTATCATATAATTTTATAAAAGATTACGCAAACAATTCACATATGCTTTTGAATCAGACATATTTTCTTATGCATAGTCAATGATCAGGCAGTTATAACACTGTTGGAAGCATCATGTCTCACAGTGAACCTTGCGCCGTTAAAAGGCAAAAAACCAACCAACCAACTAGAAAGTTATAACGTAAGTTAAAATGACAGTTTAACGACATATAAGTAAAAATGATAGAAAAAAATTAAAGGAAAGTTCCATGATATCCATATCTCAAAACAAATTATTTATAATAAAGTGTTTCGCACGTAAATTAAATTTCAAACATTTAGGCATACTTTGGCGACTTTTCTCTGGTACTACAAACTATTCCCACTTCAGAGTTTCGGCCGGATTCCCGATACACGGCAGACTCTTTTCTTAACTTACTACACCTCTCTACCATCACTTCACACACACCATAATCCGGTGCAGCTC
Organism: Salticus scenicus; assembly: GCA_963930645.1. Taxonomy (NCBI): domain Eukaryota; kingdom Metazoa; phylum Arthropoda; class Arachnida; order Araneae; family Salticidae; genus Salticus; species Salticus scenicus. Next base: position 134,964,768 of record OZ005655.1, read on the forward strand.
AGTATCACCACCAACTCCAATTCTCTATAACTCTTCAATCCCCACTCTAATCAGCTACCAATTCATTACCCCTAGCAATTCACTATCCTTCATTTTATACTACCTTCAATAACTTCATTTCATTTCATTTCAATCAAAACCTTTTAAAATCACTTCTAATTCATCTAACACTGAGATCCTAGTTATTTCACTGCAGCACATTGTCGACATAAAACTCACTCGACCTCAACTTTCGCCGAGTCACTGGCGACGAAGTGCTTTAACCGTCCCAACTTTAGATTGCTGGATTCAGCTGAAATTCAAACGAACTGTGGTGACGTTCTATAGTCTCGACCTCACAGTACTCCTCCAAGAAAAAAAAATTAGTCGGGAAAATCCCCAACGGGTTTTATCGAGTAATTTTAACACTAATATATCTCATAGGAGTGAGTGCAGCCACAACTTAATTTCTGAAACTTTAAAATAAGTTAGGGGAAAAAAAAATAAAGTTTAATTTGCTGAGCAATGAACTGCTTACAGCTTCAAATACAATGGCGAATAAAAAACCCTAAGCTTAAAACCGTACCAACCCCGAAAAAAGAAATTTAAATTTTAAAATTAAAAATGGGGACCCTTTAAGGCCGGAAACTACGGGGAAAAAAGCGCCTCAAATATGTTAGCTCAACGATACAACGGGGATTACAAACATCTTTCTGTAATTCCAGAAAGGGAAAAACTTAATATTGAAACTTGCAACATTGAAAAAATCATTTCATGGAAAACTTGAACTTTAATTATCCATCGAAAGACCAGTCTAGGTCCAGAATCATCATCAGCTAGTCAAAGTACTTGAGAGTGCATCAAAAAAAATTCTAGTATTCTAACTTTCAGATCTACATCTTGAAAGGATCCACTGCTGGCATGCGTCGAAGAAAGCACTTTCTACTTCAGAAAAGAAAAATAGCTGGCACAGTTCCAGAAATACCTCCTTCTGCCTTTCAAAAGTAGCAATTGAAGAAAACGGACTGTATGTTCAGATTAAGGACTGGACATCAGAATCATCAAGAATCATCACAGTATTTATAAAATACAAAAACTTTTTTTTACAGTAGAAAACAAAAACAGAAGGGAAATTACATTACAGCTTGTACATAGATAAATGACATAAAATTTTATAGGTAACCAATATTTTCCCACCTAGCTATTTGCATACTTAAAAAAAAAAAAAAAAAAAAAAAAAAAAAAAAACGAAATTGTTAGTTTATTAAGGTTAGTCGTTAAGCACGAATTTACATGCAAGATAGCGAAAAAAAAATTCTCTTTATCCCCATACTAATAATACATACATAGAACTTTTAGTTAGCATACAAAAGTTTACAAGAAGAAATATTCATTTTATACACTTATCAAATTTCATTTTATATATGCAAATACAATATGTACAGAAATACGAACAAAAGGGGGGAATTTTTACAAAGGCTAAAAATACATGTTATATTACCCGCTCTGCAAGTGAAGGCGATAAAATAAAAGAACTTAGTGTACATACATAAAATATATATTAAAAGAGAACAAAAATGTTGACATTGAAGCAGAAACATGAATTTCGATATGAAAGTACATGCACTAATTTAAATTTTACAGTTTTTAGTTTAAGAAAGTCCTGTTCTTCCATACAAAAATAGGAAGTCCGAAAGGCTTCAAGACATGTCGTACATTTCGGTACAGCTCTGATAAACAAATACTTGAGAAAAAGCAAAATAAGAAACGATACGACCTGACCGAGGGTTTCCGCTGTAACAGCATTTGCCTGAAACATGCGAGTCCTCATGGCCATTGCACTGGCTGCAGAAATCACAGGGCTGGAATCTTGCAGCAGAAGGTCAGGCGTTGCAAAGGCACATTCTTGGGCTGGGATCGAACCCGGCACGCTGTCGCTGTCCATAGCGTCAGAGGACGATTCAGCTCGCTCTCTACTCATGATTGTTGAGGTATTGGAGGGCTTACAAGCTTGGAAATAATTCACATTTTTAGTTGAAATCACAACATTTGCTTTTAACTTTGTAAAGAAATTTTTAGAAGCAGCGTTACATAATATATCATTGTCAGTTACAGGATTTTCAGCCAAAATACGTGACTCTGTCAACTTGACAGTTGTAGAAGATAAATTGAATGTCTTAACGTAGAGATGTTTTAATCTGCCTCTTTTATTCCATACATTTTTATGTAAATCAGCTAGTAGTTTGGGAGAAGGACCGTTATTTAACCTTCCACTTTCTTTTACAACATTTTCAGTTACTTTTTCGTTTAAACTAGTGGATTCCGTCAGCTTGACATGCCCCTTTTCACTACTTTCATTTAAATTAGCTACTCGCTTATGAGAAGCATCGTTGTTTAAACCGCTATTTTCTGTTACTTGTACCACAACATTTTCATTTGAGTTAATAATTAAATCTGGTGGCTGACCAGTTGTAAAACATAGATTTAATTTATTTGCTAAAGGTTGAGTACCAACATTAATGTTAACATCATTTTCTGCGACAATTTTTCCTCTTACATGAGATAAATTTCCTGACTCGACCGGTTTAGCCTTTGGGTATGATGTATATTTAAAAATAGCAGAATCTGCCGACTTGACAGTTTTAGAATTAAACTGTAATTTATCATGCGGTGAATTTAAACTACTAGAAAAGTTTGTTGACTTAACAGTTTCCAAACCTAAATTTCGTTTTTTGACGAAAGTTTTAGCCGCTACATTTAATAGACTTTCATTCTTCTCTAAATTTGAAGGTAACGGAGAGTTTAAATTAGAAACGCATTGAGAAGAAGAATGTAAATGTGGCAAGTTTACGGGACAAACAGTAAGAGAATTTAAAAATATAGATTGAACTTTGGTATTATGAGAGTGTGTTTGATTTCCTGCAACAGTTTCTGGTTGATTTAAATGGCTGTTTCTCCGCTGCGAAAAGTTAGCTTGTTGCGGTCGGTTGAAAGTATCAATTTGAGGGGGGGGGGCAAAATTTTCTCGGTGTTCATTTTCAACACTGACGGTTTCTTGCCGGTGATTAGTGATATTCGCAGGTTTAGGAGTGTGACGTGCTTGATATTTATCTAGAATTTGAAATAGACTATCAATAGATGCGGGTGGATTTAAATCTAGAAAATCTTGAAATTGGACTGTAAACAGCGGGTTTATAATGTCCAACACTTCAAAAAATGGTAACTGTAAGGTTCGTGATCGTTATTTACAGTTGAGATTTGACGTAGTGGGTTAATGTTAGTCAAGGATGCCTCTAAGAAGACGAAGAAGCCATTATCAACAGCTCACTGAGTTTGAACGAGGTCGTGTAGTAGGGCTACGAGAAGGTGGGTTTTCTTTCCGCGATATTGCAGAAAGACTTGGCAGGAATGGATCCACTGTGCATGAATGTTGGCAGCAGTGGTCAAGGGAAGGTACTGCCTCAAGAAGACTGGGTTCCGGGCGGCCACGTGGCACTACTGAGAGGGAAGACCGCCGTGTTCGGCGTATGGCTGTGGCTAATCGTACTGCGTCTGCAGCTGAAATTCGAGCTGCAGTTGGCACCACAGTGACACAACGAACTGTTACAAATCGGTTACTTCAAGGAGAGCTCCGAGCCAGACGCCCTGTAGCGTGCATTCCACTGACTCCAAACCACTGCCGTTTGCGACGTGAGTGGTGTCAAGCTAGAGCTCATTTGAGGACGGAGTGGAGATCTGTTGTGTTTTCTGATGAAAGCCGGTTCTGCCTTGGTCGCAGTGATAGCCGGACAGAATTCAAGGGGGTGTTTTCAAACATGATAATGCTCGCCCTCATACCGCTGTTGTAACCCAACATGCTCTACAGAGTGTCGACATGTTGCCTTGGCCTGCTAGATCACCAGATCTTTCTCCAATAGAGCACGTATGGGACATCATTGGACGACAACTCCAGCGTCATCCACAACCAGCATTAACCGTCCCTGCATTGACCGCCCAAGTGCAACAGGCATGGAACTGCATCCCACAAACCGATATCCGACACCTGTACGACACAATGCATGCACGTTTGCATGCTTGCATTCAAAATTCTGGCGGTTACACCGGTTACTAATGTACCAACATTTCACATTTGAAATGGCTCGTCTCGCCAATGGTTCTACCCGTGATCTTGAAACTTTAATCAATTAAATATGTTACCTAGACAAATGTATTGCTGAAAGTTCATTACTGTACAATAATTTTTTCTTGGTGTTGGGATTTTTTTTCCATCAATGTATTTGCTATTCTGTCATGATACCTATTCAGAAATATAGAAATTTATAAATATAAATGACAAGTATATATATATATCATTGATTTTTCAAAATTTAATGCCAGAAAAATGTCAGAAACTAATTTTAAATGATATACAAGTACTATACGAAAATATTTATAAATTGTGTGTTTGTTTAAGTGCAAGTTTTTTAAAAGATGTTTAAATTTTATATATTTACAATAGACTTTTACTATGAGAAACGTATATATTAATTTAAATACAGAGGCTGTTCGTACATTTTTTAGACGATTTTGATGGAGTGTACTGAAGCAATTTCACTCATATTTCGTGTTTTAATTGTTCAGTTTGATAGCCCTTGTTCTTAACTATCATTCTACATCGTAATTTCTATGATAATAATGCTTTTTATAATATCGGAAGAGGTATATTTTTCTACTCCTCTTAAACGGCTTTCCAAATTCCACAAAACGTTGTAGTTGGTGTTTGGATAATGTTGATTTTAAGAGTCAAAAAACATAAAAATCCAACAATAAAACATCAGGAGATTTAGCAGGAATGTTTGTGAAGGGTATGTGAAGGGTATGTTTTTAATTCCCGTTTTTTGTTCCATTTTTTTTCTAGAAAAGCAATTGCGGATTGCGATGTGTGGCTGCTTGTTTTGTCTTGATACAGTTCAACGGATTGATAGCATTGTGGATAAAGATCTGGATTTTCATTTTCAAAAATTGGAATTAAAATATGTTCTTGATAGTATTTAGAGCTGATTTTGAAACTTTTGTCACATTTTTTTTTTTTTTTTTGCTTTTATCTTGCGCTTGTATGAAAAACCAGTGGCAATCATAAATCCATTAGAGAAACTTTCTTTTGATGCTTTGAACCAAGTACCAAAAATTTTTTTCGCCGCTTTTGCGATAATAAATTGATCTTTTTTTATTGCAACCACTTAAAAAGACCCAAGATTCATCTATTGTTGCGACATTTTTCCATTTTCTCCTGATAAATGGTTTTCATAAAGATTTCACTAAAAACTCTCTTTGGAAAGAGCGGAAACCTATCCTTCTATCCACTGTCTTTTTAAAAGCGCATTTTTGCATCTAAATAAAATTCTCCATGCAAACGATTTTTTCTTACTGCGAAATAAAATCGTGTAAAAAATGTGCGAACAGCCTCTGTACATCATATATACATATATATTATTTTATAAATTATTCATTCATTTATTCATTTTTATATTTAATTCATGGATGTTTGGAAGAAATCAAAGCTACATGACGTTAGTCTAGTTTTACAAAATTACGCATAAAAAGAAAAGTTTAAGGAAAAAATTGTAACATATATATCGGGAAATTCACGGTGACGTGCAGGACATTTTACACATTTTTAGGTATATAACATATTTCAAAGATGAAACATTTAAATTTATCGCTTTAACAAAAAAAAATTATACTCTACTGATCAGAATTATAGCAAGGTTTAAAAATAAACTTTTAATTACTACATTTTTTCTTGGTAAATTATTCTGAAACTTTAGTTATGGAAAGAACGAGTCGCTACGTAGTATTGAGTAGATATTGAGTTATGACAACAAATAGAGGGTCGATGAAAATCTGAATAGCAATACATAGCGTTTTACAGTGCCCCTGTATAATTACAAGAGTAAAAGTCACTATAACTAAAAAAAATGCTAGAAGAAAGGTCTGCGAAATCGTACTTTAAGTTTTATTTTTCCCTAATTACGGTGTTTCAAATGCTCTTTGGTACGTCGAAATTAGAAATGTTTGTCTTTTCTCCCATTGCATAAGTTTTTTTTTTTTTTTTTTTTCAAAGTAAATTTAAATGTCTAAAGAACTGACACAGAAGTTACAACAGAATCGACTTATAAGTAATAGCCTAGTTTAATGTATTTTATACATAAAATTGTATAAAATACCGTAAAATAGGATATTACTTTCACAGTAATTTATAAATGTCTAAATTTATGTCTATCGAAACTCTGAGCTGTTTCGTTTAAGCACAGATTGAGGGCACTCTGTATGAAGCATCCGACAATAACCTTTTAAGATGTTAACATCCTATCAGCCTTGATAGTTTCTTTCCATTTATTTGATATCAGGATGCAGCAGTTGTTGTTTCACGTCGCCTATAGTTTTCGAAAAATAGGACCTTACTAAGAATTGAGAAAGTAGAACTTTAAGCTTATTTATGACAAAATAATCCCATTTTATGTCTAAACTTTACCGGTTAGAAATATTTGAAACCTTTTTTTCAATACCACAAATACAGATTTTTTTTTTTTTTTTTTTACTTGTGCCCTGATTCCAGTTTATAGTTTCTAAAACGCTGTTTTATTCATAATTAAAAGTTAATTTTGAAATATTTTACTTATATTAAAAATTTAAATACAATTTTTAAAAATAAATATGCACAAGAATCATCTCTTTTGATTTTAGAAATACTTTAAAGTACTTTTCTTCAATAAAATTTATTTGCATTTATAAGTTTTATATATCTTCTACAAAAGAATTATAAATCATAGATCTTCTACAAAAGAATTATAAATTTATAAAGTTCTAAAACGTGTATACTTTAGTTATAGAATAATCATGTGATAAAAAATATAATCAGATCTTAACGTGGAAAAGAAAAAAAAAAAATCATGAAACACGTTAAATCTTAAAAAATCAAAGGAACAATTTTCAGTAGCATGAAAAACTTGCGTGCATGCATATATTTAGATATTCCTACGCTTCTTCATTCATTGTTAATGATTATTTATATTCTTACTTAAAAAAAAAAAAAAAAAAGTTCTAAAACTTTTATTTTTATATTGCTTTCTACGTGACTCCTCATGTGCATCTTGTACTCATTATTTTATCAGCATGAAACATTTTATCCAGTATTAAACTTTTATTGCTCACGATCCTATCGAGATAAAACACTAGGTATTGCACATTCTCATAATAAAATCTCACTATTTCTTTCTTTGTAGTTTTCGGAAACAAGTACAAATACTGTTTCTTATAAATTTTCTGTAGAGATATTTTACTGTTTCTGTATACGTATGTGTGTCTGTGCACAAAAACACGTAAGTAATTTTTAAAATATCTTTACATATTTATTTTTATTTTTTCAAAACAATCTTTTGTGTCTGGTTTTATTTTCTTCCTCATTGTAATACAGTAAATCAAATGAAATTTAAAAAGAACTGTTACGTGATTAAACAAATAAGAATAATTTATATTAAATAATATTGAACCAATTAAGTATTTAATTAAGTATTTTGCTATTACGAACAAAAGAGAAAAAGCATTCATTTTTCAACATAATAGGAGATTCCATTTTTACTAATAAAAGAATAGTAAATTTCTTTAAAATAAGAGTACTTTTTTCTTCCACAATAACCTTTTTTAACTTTTAAAAAGAACACCGAAATTTAAAAAGTTGTTTAAAACGAGGGAAATTGCTGAACATTCATAGAAACACGGGAAAAAAGAGTAAAAAATCCATAGAAAAACACATGGGATAGAAACGAAAGAAACTCACAATATTAAGTGTGTTAAAAAAAAAAAAAAAAAAAAAAAAAAAAAAAAATGGGGGTCTAACACCGGAAAGAATAAAAGGACAAAATTGACTAGAAAAGGATATCTAAGAGCAGTAGTTGGTGGGTTGTGGGCATTAAAGCTATCGTCGACGGTTTAATATGTCTCGCTTAGTATAAGACAGGCAAAATAAAGCAGTGGAAACAATATATTAATAATAATTTTTTTAGTCAATTTTTCATAATACGATTTGTATGAGCTACATATTTTACACGTTCTTTTTGAGACACACAGATTTTTTTTATCTAAATTATTTCAATAAAATAAATTCTTGACAACCATTTGCCTCACATTCTACGCTGTCAAGAGTAAAATTGTACATGGACAACTTCAGAAAAGCAACCTTAATTAAGGGGCAAATTCAAAAGTAACATTTAGTGCTAATTGCAGACATATTGTAAATAGATCGTACTACATTCTGAATATGAGCTTCTAAATGTACGGTTGTGACTTAAACAGCGTACAAAAACAGAATTATGTACATTATTTTTATGAAAATTAAAATTATTTTTGAATTATCTATATGAATCTAGATTTTAAATTACACTTTAAATATTTATGTACTTTTTATTGCTTAGAAACGGTATTAAAATGTGCAGTCCGTTCAATATATCAGAATTAATTTTTAAATTTAAAAAATAATTTTTTTTATTTTAAAAATAATCAGTTTTAAGATGACTAAAAACACTTTTTTATGTTAATTAAAAACGATAAAACCATGTTGTATTGATGTTTCAAAAAAAAATTTAAAGCTATTTCGAAAGAAAATTTTATATATATAAAATTATAAATATGACTTTTTTTTTTATTCCAACTCTTCATAATACAAATATCTTTTATTTTTCAATTTTCAAATCTACATGTAACTTTTCATATTATTATTTAATAATTTCCTTAATATATCTTATAACTAAGAAATTGTTCAGAACAGTGACCTTTTTTTTTTTTTTTTTTTTTTTTTTAATAAATTCAGTATGCTTAATTTTAAAAGGCCACATCATTTTTTTTTTCTGAAATTTCTCATATCAAATCAAATGACAGTCAGAGCTCTTGCAGTCCACCCTAGTGTTGTGATCTGCTGGTGAGACGTCATCTTTTATAAAAAAAAATATGGCATTTTTATATTTAAGGGAGAACTCTACGTGTAACTAACATGGAGTAAATTTATTTTCATTACTTTTTATTCAGAGTACTCCTTTTGTTTAAAAAAATAAATAAATAAATAAAATAAAAGCACTTTTTTTTTATTTATTAGAGTGACGATCAAACTTTAGGGAAGAATGTAACAAAAAATGTAAAAGAAATATTTATAAAATAAACAAAAATGTTACATTTGTATTGTAAACTAATTTAATGTGTAAAAAATACTATTATTTTAAGGGGTTTTTTGTAAATGAAATTAAAAATAATTGTTTTAATTCATTCGCTGTTTTGGTGTAAAATTTTACAATTATAATTAAAAATTATATATATATATATATATTTATTTAAATATATACACAATCCACACAAAAAGGCATAATAATTTTTTCCTGTGTAGTTAATGGATAAAAATCTACTGAATTTTCTTTATATGTTAATTTTATTGATTTGCATATATTTAAGAAGTTTTCGCACCTTTTAGGAAAATAAATTTTCTGACATTTTTCTAAAAAGAAACTTAATATTTCAGCAGTAAATATCACAAACTGAAATAATGTTAAAGAAGCTTTTTTCTAAAACTTTATTTTCTAAGAAGAATAACTTTCTAAGGGATTTTAAAATTTTGTTTAAAATTAATTGCAGTAGTCAAAACATTATAACACTACACAAGTACGCACGTTGCATAATTGATCAGACATGGGACTCCTTTTTTCAGTTAAGAAATTTGTGAAACTATTTTTCTGTTCAAAAAATTCACTTTTATGTTAAGACATTGCAATTTTTTTAAGTTTATAATTTGTAAAGTAATCTCGACGAGTTTTCGATGAATTACCTTAGAGGCGACCCTACTATCGAAAAAAAAAATTGTAGTGATTAAGAAAATAGTAAGTAAAGTTGATGCTTTTAGTTTTAAATATATCTGACAGAAAATAAAAAACAACCGGAGAACTGGCGTTTAAAAGAAAGAAATTACAATCCTTTAATAAACACGATAAATGAAAAAAAAAAAAAATCTCGCAACCATTGTTTCAAATTGAAATAAGACAAGGCCTTTTCTCAGGTGAACAAAGTATGTGTGAGTGTTGCTGCAAATTGCACACAAAGGAGTCTTAAAGCAAGACACACACACACACACACACACACACAAAAAAAAAAAATAATAATAATAATAAGATAAAGACTGAAAAATCATTTAAGATACGTATATGTCTTAATAAAGAGCTTAGACATAACAGATAATTTAACACACTTTTGTGTCTTAATACACTGCTGTGGTGCAAATGAACTAATAGGAAGTGTCTTAATATAGTAATCTCTAAATAAGACATTTAAAGTGAACGTCTTAAATTTTAAAATGTCTAAAATAAGTTTGTGAGGTAGCGGCAGCGTCGAGTCGAAGAAGTGAAGGTCCCAGAAGGAGGTCAGTACTCAAAGTGATAGCGTCGAGTTGGGATTGAATGTTGGTTGAGGTTGGGAAAGTTCTAGCTGGATCCAGCATAGTTTGGCGATGTTAAGGGTGAATTTGCTAGTTGAATGCGTCGAGCAGAGATGAATTTGGTTTGCATGGAGTGTCTAGTTGTTGGATCGCCAGTTAAATAATTTGAAAACAGGATCTATGTAGATTATGAAAGAGGTAATAAAGATTGAATGCGGATAGTTTTAAAGAAGTAGCTCGGTAAAATAAAGTGAATGGTGTTGTCTGTTTTTGAGAACTTTAAATAGGGGGATAGTTGTGTCGTTGAATGCGTTGGTGTAAGCAGATAATATGTGTTGGTGTAAGGATATAATATGTGTTGGTGTAAGCATATAATATTTGATGATGTAGCGGATAATACAAGATAGTGTTGCTGTATAAGTCATGAGAATTGGTTAGCAATGACGGAAAGAAATCTTGCAATTTGATTTTGGAATCGATAAAGTTGTCGTTTTGATTAGTACAAACGAAGGCTATCTCGAATGTTTTAAAGCGTTCCTCGTAGTTCTAAAGCTACCCGATCAAGTCATTGATGCATATTACTAAGCTTCAAGTGGTGAGAGATATTACTTTATAATAGTTTTAAGTTATTTAACTTAAAGTATTACTGAGTTCCTTCGCAGTCCTAAGTCCCTCCTATTCAAGTCGAATAAAGTTAACTTTAACTCATTGTAACTTTAGCCTTCTGATTGTCTTTTACACTGAACGTTATCATAATGAATACAGCCGAAGTCGGAGTAGAGACTTCACAAGTTGGCTCTTAGGTTAAGGCCAATTAACTGCGGCGAATCTTGGTGATTCAAATTGCTGCCTTGAAAGATTAGGAAAGACTCTCTTTTAAAATTTCAACGAATTTATCTGCGTTAAATTTACCTTCCCAGAACACCAAACTACATCTTCCACCATAACAAATACCCCCCCCCCCCCAACTCACACACAGCATTACACTTATGCCGCCGTATTTTAGAATTTGCGGAAAAAGTTGGTCATCCAAGTATATTACAGAACTGCACTACACCCATTTTCGTCCGCTATCGTTAAATGACAATCTGGCGATTCGTCCGAAAAAATAACATGCCGCTAAACGTTTTTAGCCTTATAAATAGTTTCGTTCGACCAATTAAATCTCCTTTTTTTGTGAAATTTTGTTAATAGAGGTTTCTTTTTGGCCATTCTTTTATAAAGGCCAACATCATGAACAGTTCTACGGAAAAAATCGAAATATTTAGCCACATCATTCACAGAGATTTTGGGAATATTTATGACTTCTCGAACTAACGCCCTCTTTTGTCTGGCATACAGTCCAGGTCTTCCTGATCTTGGTGAAATTCTTGTTTCTTCACCTCTTTTGAACTGCACAATTACGCGATTAACAGTCAACAGACACACAGTTTAGCCCGTATACAGCTCTGAGATTCACCACCTTCAAATTTGTGAACAATTTATCCTCGAGTAAAATCGTTTAATTCTAGTAATTTACTTATCCGCTGCATTATAAAAGAGTGCTAATATACTGCGGTAATGTTCCGTAAACTGCTATAGGTCCTTCATATCTACTCGTTTTTATTATTTTAACAATTCGTTACATTTATATGGTGTCTGTTTACTTTTGAAACAGGTGTGTATGTATATATATATATATATAACATTTTAGAATGACGTCACTTTCAGAAAACTTCCTAATTGAAGTTCTTTCGTCTTTGATGATGTCATTTCTTCGAAGTCATTCAATAGAAAAATGCCTTTTAATAAAGAAAACTGCTACGCTTTACTACGACAGCGTTGGGGTTTTTACTAGCGATATAATCATTCGTAAGAAATAGTAATCTTAAATCCAAATTTTAATACAACTAACGGTTTTAGCATTTTTTTTTTTCACGGGGAAAATTAAAAAAGAATTATTCAAAGCAAATTAAATTAACCTGTTGAACAAGTATTGCTTATTCCGAGTTCTGATAAAAACCAACCATCTTTTTAAATCTGTTAAAAAATTCTATTGGAAACCACTGCGATTTCTTGCATGCGAAGAACGAGTAGAATACTTGCCTCACGCTTATCAACTTATGAATTAAATTCCAAAAGTTTCTCATATTTGATCTTAATTAGAACCAAAGAGAAGAGTTTTTTTTTTTTTTTTTTTTTTTTTTTTTTTTCTGAATTTCAAGCTTCTGCAGGAAACCACTGTGATTTCCCCTTTAGGAAGAACGGATTGAAAAGAGAGACCTTACCGTTAAGCTTTGTATTTAGGAAGATTCAAATCTTTTACTGTAATTAGTACCAAAAAAAAATATTTTTCTAAATTTACCGCTTTTATTGGAAACCGCTGTGATTTCCCACTCTTAAATGCCATCTTATCCCACATTAACGACTAAATTATTATTTTTTACCTTAATTAGGGCATAATAGGATATTTTTTTTTTTAAACATTAAGCTTCTCTTGGAAACCACTGCAGAAATAAGGTAAATGTAAAAAAAAACCTTTTTAGTCACTTAAGGGTTAAATTTCGTTAAAGGAGTTTACAGCAAGCCCATATATACTTCATAAAAAGAGTTGACTATCTCTCCAAACTACATGCTTTTAGTTTCTTAGATTTGATGATCATAGATGAATGAGTGAAACAATGAAGTGTTTACGTTATATATACAGATATGAAAAAGCTTTACAGCATTACAGAAAATTATTTGATTCGTATAAATAACAAATGCAAGGTCTTTTTCATAGAAGAATTTTTTGAGAGTGTTTCCAATCGAGAGTTCTATTTTACAAATGAATTACTATAAAAATAATTTTTTTTTTTTTTTTTTTTATATACAATGTATTTGTATCTAACGATAACTGTTTAATTTGTTTAGGCTTATTAATAAATATAGGAATAAAAAAAAAGGAGTCTTATTATAAATAAGATTTGTTTAAATATAATGACTGGAGAAGCGGATAAAGCCATGCAGTTATTAATAAAACTCAAAATGAAAAGAAAAATAGAAACGATAAACTTTTGTATTATATAATATTGATGTGATTAAAAATATACCGGATGATTCAAAATGGATGTTACAGCGATTATCTCGTAAATTAAGAAGGATAGAAACATACTTCCAATTACAAAATTGGTGCAAATTAAGAGTAGATTTCAGATATGGCATTTTTTGTACAAGAGGCTGTATACATATTAAATACGAAATTTAATTTTTATACAGCCCCTCCTATCATATGACTTATATTTAGAGATAAATATTTTCCTCGCTCTAACAAGCAAAAAAAAAAAAAAAAAAAAAAAAAAAAAATCATCTCTCTAAGTCAAAATCTCGCTGAGTTATTGCAATTTGAAAATTCTAACATTTTTCGTCAAGTCTTAAGGGGTTGTATCAAAAGTGAGAAATTGTAATTACTACAGCTTTTGTAATAAGGTACACGTTGATCAGCGGTTGGAGAAAAAATAATCATTCAGGGAAAGACGGCTATTTTAACATGTAATGTCTATCTTTCCCATTGCGAATACACAACAGAATACTCATAGATAATTTAACAAATAAAATTTATGAATAATTTATGTACTAAAAGGGAATTTTCAAATTCATTTTTCTTTCTTTTCCTTTATACATTCTCTTACTCATACACACGGTGTAGAGAAATAATTGTTTTTGAGTCAAATTTCGGAAAATTAGCTTTTGTTATATTTGCACATTTTCAGATCCTCTGAATTAAAAATCATATTTTTAGAGGTTGGTCTCTCTTTCTTTCTGTGTGTGTGTCTGTGTGTTATTAGAATATCTCAAGAACAAATAGTAGCAGAAAATCCAAATTCGATATTTTAAATCTGTATCATATTGCGGTGCTGCACTAAAGTATTCGTTGCGATCAGATAATTGTTTGTTTACAGGGTCTTCAAGAGAACTCAAATACATTACGTCTGTGAGCGAAATTTCTCATATATACAGTGTAATATCAATAGACTACCATAAACAAAATAAAAAGAACAAATGTTTTATAAGCATAAAAGCACGTTTTATGTAGATTGTGGTATAGCAATCATTCATCATTCATCTACAGGGCTATCCAGAGTATTTTGATACATTGGAGCTATACTTGAGAATTGTAGAAGTGTATTTCACTTTGTGTTACTTGTTTTACATGTAACACTAAATTTACGTACACAAGGGCATGTGTATATAGTTTATAGACAATATACAGGGCTACCCAAAATTAAGGTACAAAATTTTTTTATTATTAAATGTAACTGGCGTAAGTGCTTTGTTGTATTTTTTTTTATTTCGAAGAACACTGCTAACACAGAACGGAAAATTAATTTCTCATGCTCATACTGTAAAAAAAGTAGATTTTGGAGAGCGATTTTTTTCTGTATAATATCACGTTTTTGAGGCCTCCTGAATACGAAAGATAAATTTTTAGTGGTTGATCTGTATGTATATGAATTATCAGCATAATTTAACAAAAAATAAGCTGGTGTACCACTCACACGACTTTTTTTACCCTGAAATTTAATACCATAAATACAGGTTGGAAATTAAGAGGTAACATAAAGAGTACTGTTATGTAAACCTATGATAAAATAATTCAAATTAGGCTTCGGAAAAGTTTTATACGATAATTAGTTCAGTGTGAAAAGGGCTAATGCCCCCCTCAACCCCCCCTTTCATTAATGCACCTACATTCATATAGAATTTAAATCTGTTAATAAAATTAAAAGTTCACTTAAAATTATTCAGAAAACTTTCACATGCAATATTCCTTGAAACTTATCGGCCTTAATCAAACTTTTCCAGCAACAAATTTATATTAATTTGAAAGTACAACTTTTGGATCTCCTGAAATTATTCGTTTCTTGAAATTATTCGACACAGAAAGTAATCAAACTTTTAAAAACTTGACATTGGTAATAAGGAAGCGTCAAAACGTGTAAATACACAAAAAACAAGCGACGCATATTTAGCTTAAAAACTTACATTATTTATCATATGTCTATGAGGAATTCATTTCCATTCCTGAGTAGCTTTCCTGGACATGGTAAAATATTATAGTAAAGCACTTTCACTAACAATAAAAAAGAATATTTGCAACATTGTATATGTTTTGAAGAATATGTACAAGCCTCAAAGTTCACCTAAATATAAACATATAGTAATAATATACGGCACAACCTAAAATGCACTTCCACCAATTTTCAGCTATTGTCGCATTATAATCTAGTGATTTGTGTAGCCCTGTAAATAAACAGTGAATGATTTCGCCATATTCTACATGAGGCATATTTTTATGCATATAAAAAATACATATTCATTTGATTTAATTTACTGCAGTCTATAGGTGTTAAACTCTACTTACCTGCAATTTCCCCCATAGACGTAATGTATTTGTATATTCTTGAGTGTCCCTGTACACGAACCATTTGCTTCATCTCAAAGAAAAGCTTAGTGTAGCATCCTTATATGATGCAAACTTATAATACCAAGTTTGGAACCTCTGCTACTATTTGTTCTTGAGATATGCTGCTAACAGACAGACACACACACAGACCAACCGCTAAAAACACGATTTTCATATTCAAGGGACCTCAAAACGTGTAAATATAACAAAATGTCACTTTTGAAAATTTGACCCAAAAACAATACTTTCTCTACATTACGGGTGTGAGAAAGTAATAACTACAGGAAATGCGAATTTGGTACTTTGGATTCCATATCTAGTTGCCACTTGAAAAATTGATCAAGGTTTGCAAGTTTCAAGGGAACTGATAACAGACTTGATTTTTGTTTTGATAAATATAGGCATTATAATTAAACGGGGGTTGAGAAGGGCGGTAACCCCCCCTGACATAGAATTATACATCTATACATCATATTCTATACAAAACATTACATCAGAATATTAAGAATAAATATGAATTTCCTTATGATGTTTGCAGTATAAAGTTATAAATGTAACTTATAAGAATGTCTTTCCCAAAACGCAATACAGCGGCATTTTTTGTGCGTTCCTGTACATAAACGAATTGTAGAGGATTAATTAATGCCATTTTAAATAGGGAGTATCATATGGTAAACCTGAATAACATATATCATTTCTAAAATTTCTGATATTTACAGACGCTGATGGCGGACAGATGGACAGATGGACAGTCAGACAAAAAAATATGGAAACTGAAATCATATCCACACTTAAAAATTGTTAGAAAATGTTTAATGTAAACGAAAATGCAATTCCAGGAAATGTCTAACAATAACCCTTAACGTAACTGACTATTTTTGTGTTCCCTGTAAATCTAATGCTAATCGTACTGTACACTATAGAAATCATTCTTTTGTGCATATGAATAATATATTTCAATTTCATTAAGATTTATGAAAAGTAATCAAAATTTGGTTTACAGTAATATCTTCTCATAGAACGCAATGCTTTGGAATACTTTCAGGTGTCCCTGTATACAAACCAGTGATGGTGTTTACTCCATTTTCTATAGAAAATTTCAGATAGAAAACTTTAATAACATATTCATTTTTATGAATATATGCATAAATTAAAGGTATTAAAATATGGTTTATAACAATACCTGCTATAGAACACAATGCTTTAGAATACTTTCGAGTGTCCTTGTGCACAAGCTAGCAGAGGTATGCACTCCATTTTCAATAAGGTACATCCGATAGTAAACTCAAATAACATATATCAGTTTCAGGAAATTCTATGAATATGCACGGGAGTTAGAGCGCGGACACACAAAAATACGGATGGACAGACAGGCAAATCGAAGTCATTAACACATTTCAATCTTGCTGGAATTATTAAAGAGCCGAATTCATTAAATTTTTCAACCATGATGGAAAGTGGTAAAAATAAAGCGCGAAAATTTCCCGCGGTTTTGCTAGTCTTTTATTTTTTTTTCCTTTATTAACTTATTTTACTTTGCAGGTGACCCCCTAAGAAATTTAACTCTTAAATTTTTTAACAATACGAAATAATGTAAATTTGCATTAAGTTCTTAAAACTACTGATTTCACGTGTTTGAAGGATTTTGGCTTGTATTTTAAAATAAAGGCTTTTTTTTTTTTTATAAGCCATCATTTTCAAATTGCAGTAACTCAGCGAGATTTTGATTTAGAGAAATGATTTTTTTTTTTTTGCTTGTTAGAGCGAGGAGAATACTTTTCTAAGTATAAGTCACATGATAGGAGGGGTCGTATAAAAATTAAATTTCGTATTAAATATGTATACAATCCCTTGTACAAAAAAAAAGCCATATCTGAAATCTACTCTTAATTTGCATAAATTTTGTAATTGGAAGTATGTTTATATCTTTCTTAGTTTACGAGATAATCGCTGTAACATCTATTTTGAATCACCCGGTATATTTACATATTAAACTTTATTTTGAAAAAAAAAAAATTCACAAACAGCATTCGTTCTAGATCTTTCATTTAGAAAAATAGAAGTTGCATTTGTTTATATGTAATGTAAATAATTTACATAGAAAAAATAAAAAATAAAAAATTATTTTTATTTTTATTTTATTTTATTTATTTATTTATTTATTTTTTGTCATGCATTGTAGTAAAAAAAAATAAATAAAAGATATGCTTATAATAAATTGAAAATGCATCAACGTCATATTTTATTTCTAAAATAAGCATAAATAAATAAATAAATAATATAAAAAAAATTGTAGCATTGAAATCATATGTACAGTCTAAAATTAAAATAAACTATAATTTGTTCATTTATTTTCAATTAAACTTTTCTATTTAATTAAAAAGCAAATTTTGCCTACATTTATTTCAAATTCGCTTTTCTTTCCATTTTACTCCTTACTTGCATTCTAGACTAATTATTCTATTAAAATAAAAAAGTTTGTTGAATATAGCAGTCTTTATTGCTCACGAACCAGACAAGATAAGTCTTTTAGGTAATATTCTGCCAGATAATAGGATATTAGTATCTTCTTCTCTACATTCTGCGGAAGAAAAGAAAAAGATATGTTTCTTATGAATTACCGCTACTCTACGTATTTTTGCATAAGAGATAAATGATAAGCAAATAATTCAAATGACTTTATATATTTTTTTCTCATTCGAAAACAAGTTTACATAATTTTGTTAATTTCCGCGTAGTAGTATAGAAGACTTATTCATAAAAAAAAAAAAAAAAAAAAAAAAAAAAAGAAATTCTTATTACATTAAGAGAATTTAGAATTAATGAAAAAAAAAAAAAAAAAAAAAAAAAAAAAAAAAAGAAGTAAAATAATAGGATAATTTTTCGTAAAAGAGCTTTAATTGCATAGTCTAAATTAAATAAATAAATAAATAAATATAAAATGACAACTATTATTTACGTCGAAAACACAAATAGTTTACCTGCTAAATAACAGTAGAAAATCTAACAAAAAAGTTAACATTTAAGATTCGAAATATTATATTTCCATTTTTAGTCGAAAATTGTGGTTTTGGAAATTAAAGCGTACAATGCGATTTAAATATTTACTGATGCATTTTTTTTCTATACAATCTACCAAAAGTATTTAGACACTTTTAAATTTAAACGTTTTGTCAAATATCTAGAAAACTTCTTTACGAAACTTTGGAAATATAATGAAAATTTTTTTCCTCATGTGTTTCAGCAAAGGTTTTCCCCCGAAAAGAAAAAGGGGACCAGCAAAAAATTAAAAAATGTATTAAAATCTCTTGGATCTCGCAGTAAATATTAATGCATCAGATGCAGTTTAAACGTAGCATGTGATTAAGAGCCTTCTTAATATCTGTATAAATTGTTATGAGGCTACCACATGTATTCAGTAAGATATGACGGTTTATTTAAAAAATTGGAAAAAAAAATTATTAACACTTTGTAACTTCGTTGGAAAGTGATAAAAATTGTCATAAAGTTTAAAAAACCTTTAATATAAAAGGAAACCCAATTCCAGCAAATTTCAAATAATAGTCCTCAATGTAGCCCTTTTGTGTAACCCTGTAAATCTGATGCTAATAATACTATATTCCATACAAAGTATTTTCCTGTGCATATGTATAACAAATTTCAATTTCATCAAGATTTGTGCAAAGTAAAGTTATTAAATATTGGCTTATAAAAATACATCTCATAGAACGCTATCCTTTGGAATAATTTGGGTGCCCTGTACACAAACATGTGGGGGAATTTACTTCATTTTTTATGTAAAACATCCGATAATGAACTTGAATAACGTATTTCAGATTCATTAAGATTTGTGTAAAGTAAAGTTATTTAAATATGGTTTATAGAAATTTTTCGCTTAGAACACAATCCTGTGGAATAATTCCGGGTGTTAATGTACACAAACCAGCAGAGGTATTCACTCTGTTTTCAATAGGGAACATCCGATAGTATCTTGAATACTACATATGAGTTTAAAAAAATTCATTGAATATTTATGGAAGTTAGAACAAGGACCGACAGTTATGGACAAACCGAAGTCATTAACACTTTTCAACAGTATTTGGGAATATTAAAAATGACAGTTTAGTATTTGAAATTTTAATTTTGCCACACAATGATTATCAAATAGTAAAATACTTTACTAATAATATATACAATCGTATTTAAAATGCAAATATGTTACAAAACTCTTTATAGTGACAAAAAATCTACAAAGTACACTACTGAAGATTCTGTAGTTAGAAAACTTTAACTAAAAAAATTCAAACTAGGTGGCGCATTTGCAAATAGATTAGATATTTTCGTTATCAGCTCAGTTAAACCTTTAAGACGATATATAACATGCTAAAATACCTTTTGAAGAATTGGTGGGGCTCTCATGCATGTCTAGCTTTTAAATAGGTCTAATACCCCACAGCTTAATCTTATTGAAAAAATATATTCCTTTGAAGAATGCTATAAAAAGTTATTACCTTTCATTCCTGGTTCTTCTACCAGAATATTCATACAGTAATTTTCATTTTAATTATTTTCTGTAATATATTATGGAATATATTATGGAATATTACTACGAAAAAAATATTCTGTTGAAAGAATTAAGGAAAAAATACAGTATGTGCAACCCCAATAGTTTTAATCATAAGATTTTCAGTTTTACATTTCTTTAAATACAAAAAAATGTTTTATTCGAAATATTTAGTAGATACTTAAATTAAAATTACCATGTTTAAATATTCATAAACTTTATTTTTGATTTCTAATGAACTAATTAATTCAGGTACAATAATTAAATTTCCCTAGACAAACGAAATTAAATTTATTTTTAAGAATTTAAAGAATTTTTGAAATCTGCTTTAAAAATTTTCTTCGAAATTCATTTAGATGGCATAGAATGATAAATTAGTTAGCACACATAAACTTTGTATTTAACAAAAGTAATCATTTATTTTACTAGTAAAGTTTTAGTATGTAAAGTTCTAGATAAAGCAAAAATGAAGTAGTCGTGTTAAAAATGGTAATGACAGAGATTCTGTTTTCACTTATTTTTACAAATTGAATACAACTCAATCCACCTATTGTATTCTAATAACTTTCTACAAAAATTAGCATTTTTAATTTAAACTCGCCGAAAAGTTAATGCAATTCATGTTTGGCTGTCAACAAAGAATGATAAATATCAATACATTTTCCTGCATGTTTGAAGAAGAATAAACTTCTTCTTTTTTTTTTTTTTTTTTTTTTTTTTTTTTTTTTTATGTATTCTCTTAGTAACCTAATTTGAATTCAAAATATTTTTCTTTCGAAAGTTGCACAATAAATGTAATTTTAATGTGTTTTTTGATTAAATTAATTTTAATTTAAAAAAATGCTCCTAATGCAAATGAACAAATATTCACGGAAATATTCTATGTACAGTTTATAAAAATTGCTTTTCATTGTAAGTGAGCGAAATTAGAGAAAAAAAATAGAAATAAAAATAAAAATAAAATATATTTTTTTTTACTTCCATTACCCGACTACTTTAAGCGATAGTTGTATTGTAGTTTGTCAAAAAATTCGATATTGATTTTTAACCTAATTAACGTGTTTTAAGATCTCATGTGTTCAAAGCATTATTCATGGCAATCGGTCAATGTGGATGTGTTTGTATGTGTAGGTGTGTGTGCAGGTGGGGGGGAGGGGGATATTGTGATTATCATATCTGCGAAATGAATAAACATAGAACGACGGAACTTTAAAATTGTCCACTACAGTTAGTTCGTTAGTCATTACATTTAAATTAGTTCTCTAAATAGCATAATAATAATATATATATATATATAATATATAAATCTCATAAAATAAGAAAAAAAGATTAATTGAAATTTCTGAAAAACCTCTGTCTTTTTGCCCTCCCCCATCGAAGGAGAGGGGAATTTACAAAATTCCCTGATAGCGTGTGTTGGGCACATATAACTAATCCACAAATAAAAAAATCACATTCCTACGATAATTTAGAGCAGATTTACCATCAGAAAAGTGTTTTTTGTCCAACCGAAGGGGGGAAGGATTCGCAAAACCAACCTATGGTGCATGTTGACTATACATAGTACAACCACATAACAAAAAAATTACTTTCTATGATAATTTTGAATGGAGTTACGCTTGGAAACGTATTTTGTGACCCCTTAAGAGAGGAAATCTTACAAAATCCATTTATAGAGTGTTTTAAGTACACATAACCAATTAATATATCGAAAAATCACCTTTCGGAGAAAAATTGGAAGAAAGTTCCAGTTGGAAACATGCCCTTTACCCTCAAACCCTAACGGGGGAAGAGGAAACAACACTTTGGAGAATTATTTTATAATGCGTGTCGGGTACACATAACGCACACAGATACAAAAAAAAAATGTCCTGAGATAATTTGGGACAGAGCTACTACGCTTGGAAAACTGCTTTTTGCTGTATTTTGAAAAGTTGTAAGAGGAGGCGGATTTTTCAAAATTCTGTCATAGTTGACGTTCCAAGCAAGTAAACAGTCCACATACCAAAGTTCGTGAATACAGCACACATACACTGTGTTTTAAAACTTTAAGGCAGTCCATAAAAATTAACGTTTTGAAAGGAAAAAATGTGAATATTTTGATTAAAATATCGAAACGTCTTTTTGAAACAGCTAAGAAATCTATTGCACAAAGAAGAAAAGTGATAAATGTATAATTATGGCAAATTTGGCTAAAAATTAAAATTGGCATCGTTCCAAAACTTTAAGGCACCTTTTTAAAACCAAACGTCAAAAGTTTTGTCTTCAAAATTGTAATTGATGGAGTGTTTGTTTTTCGATAAAGTATTTGTAAATTGGATTCTTTGTACTTGATTGCAAGAATAATTAGGGTAAAAAGACAGAAATTGACAAAAGAAGAAAAAATACGAGTTGTGGAGATACATATGGCATGAAATGGTCAGACCAAGGAATTTCTTTGGAAATAGGAAGATCCAGATGTGTAATTCAGAACTTTCTCAAGCTTCGAGAAAATTATGGTAAAAAAAAATCCTGGTGGGCGACCTCGAATTCACAATCCTCATCATCTGCGAACAATATTTCTCTGCGCCACCAAGCATAAAACTTTCGTGTTCTGAAATCTCAAGACGTTTCGATTTCCATTTCAGAAGACGCACAGCCAATTCCAACCTTTATGTGCCATTTTTGGAAGAATTCTACTACAAATTTCGGATTTTGCAATTTTTCTTCGACACACACACAGAAAAAAAAAAAATCCTCCTTCCTCCTTGAAATTAAAAATTCAAAAATCAACTTATTTTTTAATAATTAATTATTCATTATTATTATTATTATTACTATTATTATTATTATTATTATTATTATGTTGTATTTGTGGGAAGTCTCCTCATGCGCAATTTCTTCATCTTAAAGCAATGTGAAGCCGAATTATGTTCTCAAACGTGTTTCTCCGTATACTCCCTTCCTGGGGGAAGGGAGGGGTATTTAACATTTAGAACCAAGCTTTCCACCAAATTCGTAACCCACTCCGGCACAGAATCGCCACAGCAGTGTTGACGCAGTAGTAGATGTTCTCTTTTGTATGTATCGATGAACAGTAATGTGAAATCATGTTTTGCGCCCTTCTCCATTGCGGCCGAATTTTTTAAATTCCAGGAAATAGTTTTTATGTGTTTGTGTTTACTATATTTAAAAGCAAGAATCATACGGATATATCTTTCTTTCATTGATATATGAAGGATTATATGAAATCACTTTCTGACCCAATCTCAAACACGCTTTGCCACTCCCCTCTTTGAGTGCCGAATACATAAATTTCCAAAATAATTTTTTTTGTATTTGTGTTTCTTATATTAGTAATCGAATTTTTAAAATTTCACAGATTGAGTTTTAGGTGTGTTACCTATATTTTAAAGCAAAAATCTCACGTATATCTATTTTTTCTTTTTTTTTTTTTTTTTTTTTTTTTGCTTGTAATATAAAGGATTATGTGAAATCACGTTATGCTCCCCCCTCCCCTCCTTGGAGACCTAATTTCTAAAATTCCAGAAACCCGTTTTTTGGTACTTGTGTTAGCTATGTTTTAATATAAATTTTTTTACAGATATCTGTTTTTTTTTTTTTTTTTTTTTTTTTTTTTTTTTGAGATATAATGTTTTTTGCAAATTACGTTTTTCCCCTCTCCTCTTTAGGAAACGAAATTTATAAAATCCCTTCTTAGTGGTTATCTACGTTACATAAGGGAAATTTTAGAAAATTTTTGTGCACCTAGGTGCAGGGTTTTGGGTGGGCCATGACGAATCTGTCACTAACTCACTCAGGACCAACTATTCTATACATACAGTCGGTAACAAAAGTGTCCGAACACTAGCAGAAATTCCTATGAAAAAAAAGTACACTTCATACGGTATTGTTTAATAAATCCTTGTCGAATCCTGTTCTTAGTCAGTGTAAGAACATGATTTGATAAGGATATATTTAACAAAACCGTATGAAGTGTACTTTTCTTAGAAAGGAATTTTTGCTAGTGTTCGGACACTTTTGTTACCGACTGTATATATAGATTACAGAGAAATGATAATTGATAATCAATTAATTTTTTAATATATATAAATATTAATATGTAAATAAATTGCAGCGTTTTATTAAGATATAACATAAAAATTAAGAACATTCGTACATTCGAACATTTTTTTATTGTATATATATACCAGGACAACAATGTACAATCCTTCAATATTTTTAATATATTTAATGGGGCAAAAATTGGATTTTTTCAGCTTTTGAACGCAAATATTTTCTTGCGGATCAAATAAAGGCACAAGGGTGATATATTTACGCAAATGACACAAGTTAAAAACACTCACGCTAAAGGCACATCTTCTGAAAATTTTATCTTTTCTTTCTATCTTTTCTTTCTTTTTTTCTTTTTTTTTTTTTAATCAAATGCTTTTGTTCCAAGTAACATTATAAATGAAGTATTTTTTAAAATAAATTTCATCAGAATAAGATTTTTCTATGAAATATCTTTAAACGCAGCAAGTAAAAAAATAGAATTTGGTACTTCACTTAGTTCAAGGTAATATTGTTCATTTAAAAATTAAAAGCCACAGCCATTAACGAAAAATTTAAGAACAGAAGAAATAACTGAAGTTTTCCTCTAAAGTTTAAAAGTAAAATTGAATAAAAAAGAATCTGGTGGTGAGTTTTTGTAGTTTGGAATTAAACTTGGGTTGGATGATACGTTCCATCGCTGTTCAAAGGGTTGAAACAAATTACGCAAATTGTATTCATAGAATCAAAATTAACTTTTAAAGAGAACAGCTTATATAACTGCGAATTTTAAGTACTAATTTCAAAAAGAGAATAAATAACATGGTTTTCACAACAAATTATTTTGTGGTGAGAAAAACAAATTAACATAAATATTTTTCGGAACTATATTTAATAACAAGTATTAATCATGTAAATTACAATAAAAGTTGTCTTTTTGTTGTCAAAAATGGTCATACCGTGTAGCATACATAAAAAAGCAATTTCTAAATAATATACACGAAAAAGTACACGATATATTCTGTTTATTATAAAATATTTATAATGAGAAAATATGTTTTACATAATGACTTATCAGATATTTCACTTTAAAATTACAGAATCCAATTCAAAATGTATTTGTTACATTATAATAATATTATAGTTTTAAAAAATTAAAGAACACGCTTTTATAAAAATGCGAACTGAAAAGCACAAAATATCTAACTTAGTATTAAAATTCAGGTAAAAGAAAATCGTGTGAGTCTCACACCATAATATTTACATACATTTACTCTTTAGTTAAAATAATTTAGAATTAAACAAAAACCATTTTTAAAAAATCTCCCCTGACTGGGCTCGAACGCTAGACCTTTTGGTTCTTAGCGCGGAGCTTTACCTCGCAGACACAGCATTCAAGTAGGGAAAGTCTTTTTTTACAATAAAGATTTTTTGTTTGCTCCCAGAGCGGTTACAAACATACATTATACATACAAACATACAAATATACATACAGGTGAAGCTAATAAAAGCGTGTTAAAAAAAAAAAAATAAAATAAAATTAAAAAAAAAAAAAACTTTCGACCTTTACCGAAAATCTTCTCACAAAAAAAAAAAAAAAAAAAAAAAAAGAAAAAACGCGAAAAGAAATACGCTTACAACACATATTATTTTCTTAGTTTAGAATTCAGTTCTGTGGAAATGTGATTTTTTTCTATTTCATGTACGTTGCGATTTCTAATTCATTGAATATTCCTATTTAGAATATTGTTTCCAAAAATATGTATGTAAGAAAATATCTTATACTAAATATATAAATAAAACTTTTTTTTTCACTATTCAAAATGCATGAAAAATATTGTTTACATTTTCGAAATAAGAAATTCTATATTACATTTTATAAATAAGAAATTCTATAAGAAAAAAGAGACAGGAAAATAAATCTTATTTATTTTCGCAAGAGTAAAAATGTTTTATCCGATAAAAAAATGCACGAAATAATTTTTTTGATATATATTATATGATTTGATATATATTAAATGATATATATTATATATTATATATAAATTACAATATTTCTTTAAATATGTATTTAATTTTTGATTTAAAGAAATAAACATTATTAATAGTTTCCTATATTTTATAACTTATGTTGATTTAAAAATATTTAAAAAATTAAATAAGAAGAAATTCATTACTCTTTTAGGCATCATTTTTAAAACATGCAAAAAGAACAGAAAAAGTTTTGCTTACAGTTTTTAAAACAATCTTTTTCATGCCATCAATAAATTTAATTACAAAATTAAATTAAATTTTAAAATAGGATGTTACGTTTTTAAATAAATAAATATTGCTTAAAAATAGAAAATAATATTTAATGCATTTTTGTACCATATAGAAAGTTTTCCCATTTCGCAAAATCCCATTTACAGATCGGTAATTTAAATTCAAAAGTTTATTTTCACTGTACTATTTGATAGTTTTTATTAATTAAGCTGTAATAACCGACAGTTAGAATTTTAATATTGTAAATATATACTATTACCTTATTTTCATGAAGTGCTTCCAGATAACGCCTTGAAAAATCGGACTAGAAATTGTTGTATTTTTATGAGGAAATCATTTGGTACATTTTACAATTATCAATGATACTATACATTCAAAAATTTTATAGCATGAACTTTATATTTAATAAAGTTCAAGTGATTTACAGTATTATTGCAGTGAAATTTTTATTAAAAACAGCATAATTATTTTAACAATTGTAAAAAGGAAACAGTGAAATTATTTTATACTTTTCCCTATATATGAAAAATAATCTGGTGTGTCACTCACACGACTTTCTCTTACCCTGAAAATTAATACTATAAATACAGGTTGGAGTTTAAGAGGTAAGATAACGAGTACTGCCATGCAAACCTATATTAAACAATTCAAACGAGGCTTCGGAAGAGTTTTATATGATAATTAGTTCTGTGTGAGGGGGGCGGTAGCCCCCCTCAACCCCCCGTTTCATTAATGCACCTACATTTATATAGAATTTAATTCGGTTATTAAAAAATAATTCTGTTTTTAAAAAAATAATTTATTTAAATTATTATTTTAAAAAATTATCTTTTATGATAATGCAGACGATTTCCATATTAGAGAAGTAGTATAACAGCAAATATCCAAAAAAAGTCCATTTTATTCTCAATATAAAAAAAAAAAAAAAAAAAAAAAAAAAAAAAAAAAAATACGATTTTTTTTTCTAAGGTTTTTTTTTTTCGTTAAAAGTAAAAAAAAAAAAAAAAAAATCCATAACTTTGTTTTAAATTATCACACATCGATGGTTCAACCATTCGTTTTAAAAGTATTGGCGAGCTCTTTTGAAAGATACCCATCATGAAAATTTACTTCCCTCGAGGGGGGACTTCCCCCCCCAGGGGGGGGAGATGAGGCTCCTACATGCATATTTTTTTCCCAGTTAACTATCTCTATTACAAAAAGTATATATTCGTTTCATTTGGTTTAGTGCAGTCTATAGACGTTAAACTCTACTTACCTGCAATTTCCCCCATAGACGTAATGTATTAGAATTCTCTTGATTGTCCCTGTACACGAACCATTTGCTTGATCTTAACGAAAAGCTTACTGTAGCATCCGTATATGATACACATTTAGAATACCAAGTTCGAACTTTCTGCCATAATTTGTTTTTGAGATATGCTGATAACAGACGCACACACACACACACACAGACATACACACAGACCATTTGCTAAAAACATGATTTTCGTATTCAGGGAACCTCAAAACATGTAAATATAACAAAATCTCGCATTCGAAAATTTGACCCAAAAACAATACTTTCTCTACCTTATGGGTAAAAGAAAGTAAAAATAATAATAATACTGTAACTGGAGAAATACTTTTTTGTCTGCGACCGCTTCTCCTCGCGGAGGGCAAAGTTCTTCGCGTTATGAGAGTTATCAATGTGTGCGGAATACTCCAAGATAAACATTTCATATAGTTAAAAATTTCTATCATCTTAATTAATGAAGTTATTAATTAAAAACTTTGGGTTTATATAGATACTCTAGTTCCCCCTGGGAAAGTGTTTCTCTTATGACGTTGTTTTTCTGTCATGAAGTCATTTTCCACGGGAAAATTAAATGTGCTCCAAGTGGCAAAAAACAATAAAATAAATGTTAATGTTTCTATTAAAAGAATTAATTTTTTTTATAAGTTCTTTTCTGGAGAATAATAATTCTCATTATTCATTATAGATAAGCATTTAATTTGGTGATAGTTTTGATATTTACATTTGTATTATATCAAGTTTTTTTTTTTTTTTTTAATACTTGAATTTAGGTTTGGTAATTTGATTTACAAAATAGCATTGTTTATGAATCGTATTATTAATTATCATTTTTTTAATTATCGTCCTTTTGACCGTCATTTCTTTTTGTCTTTAAAGTATGTTTAAAGACATTAGAAATATACTTTAGCAATTCATTAGAAATATATATAGTCTATTATACTGTCCTAATCTAACTACAAAAATAGAAATTAGATAAGAAATTATTCCTAATGTACTATAAAATGATAATTAAACCAATTCGTTATTTGTTTTTACATAAAATAGCGATTTTTGTAGTATTTTATGGGGTAAATATTTTTCTAACATATATGTAAGTTTTAAATATTTAATAAAACTTTTTTGCATCTTCATTGGGCTATTTGTGTATTTAAAACATTTTCTCACTTTACAGAAATTCTTAAGTATCTGACAATTTTCTGAATATAAGATTTAACATTGCGGAGATAATTTCATGTACTACAATAACGTTGAAAGTCTACTTTTCTGAATAGTTATTTCCTTTGAAAAATAAAATATTAAGAGAGATTTGATTTTTATTTAAACTTAACTATTGCAAAATTAAATAGAAACTATTATGATGTGACCACCATATGACATTCTTCTGTACAATTTTACACATAATTCTTTGAATACAAATTATGTTTAAATTATTAAATTACTTTCCATTATAAATGCAGACGATTTTTATCTGACAGAACTATAACTTTGTTTTAAATTATCACAGATCTATAGGTCAACCATTCGTTTTAAAGGAATTAACGAGATCTTTCGGAAGACACCCATATTGAAAATTTACTCCCCCCCGGGATGGGGAGCGATGCTCTCACATGCACATTTTTTTTTCCTAGTATACATTTTTTTCCTAGTTAACTATTATGAATAATTCATATTAATTTTACAATCACACGTTTAAAATAACTCTCATTATGTACATTTATACGAAAGTGTGTCCTATACTGCCGCGTTAAAAATTTAGGAAAAATGCGATTACAGTGCCAAATGTTGAGCAATTGTTCCACACATCTAATCGTCACCAGTTTATTTCAGGGCTCAACAAAATACCAAGTTTTATTAATTTTCGTTCATTGGTTCGTGAGTTATAGAGTCCACAAAATTTTCGATACACACACACAGTTACAGAGACACACAGACAGACTGACAGACAGATAGACATTTTCTAAACCAGTCAAATCGTGTTCAGGACATTCCAAAACGTGTAAATCCATTGAAAACGGACCTTCAAAAATGTTCACGAACCCAATACTTTCTCTATGTATACATATAGAAGAAAGTAAAAATTCGCAAATGCGCACGTGGCATATTTGATTCGGTAAGGACATTACTTTTTGTTTCATCAATTAGTAAAGCTATTTACGGGCTGTTAATTCAGGTTTTATTCAAACGTTTTGCAATTCTTTTTTTAACTTATTTAAAGTTTCAAAGTTTTTTTTAAAACCACTAAACATCGTTTAAACTAGGAAATAATTTGCTTAAACAAAACATTATTACAATAAGGATTTACATAAAAATGATAGTGAATATATAATTCGACGACAGTATCTGAAATAATTTATATATATGTTAAATATTTTTCGAAATAATGTAATGTGATAATTAAAAGGTAATATATTTATTTAAAGTAGCCTACATAAAAGATCGATTTCGAGGGGAAAATAAATGAAAATGATAGGTTTCATCGAAATATCTTAATATATAGTGTATTAAATTTCATTAAACAAACATCACAATACTGTTAGTTGATAACTCTATTACGTTTGGAAGAAAAATTTATTAATTATAAATAATTTAGGTATTGAATGATATCAAACCAGCGTATTTTCGAATAGCCTGACATAATCTTCTTTCAACAAAGTATGTTGTGGAAAAGATGAAGAGAAACATGTTTTGATATAATCCTAAGCAAAACTGCTTCAGAGATTATTAATACATGTTTGAGAAATCTCCAAACCAATGTCAGTTCAATTTATCGTAAAAGAGTGATTATATATTTATTAATTTAATACTGAAGAACTACGCAATTACTCAAAGTCAAATTTTGAAAGACAGCTGTGAAATTGTAGTTTAAAAGAGTGTTACGTTTTTCTACGACATAATAGAAACTTCATAATTTCTACAGTTTTATGCAATTTAATAGAAACGTCATTTATTTTAAATAGGTTCAAGCGGGATAAATAGGTAGTGGAGTAAAATGGGTATATTTTAAAATTTGTTTATACAAAGCATATTGCGGTGTAAGAAGATACTGTTAAATATATAAAATATTTTAGTCAATTATTGCTAAAATATGTCAGTACCATACAGTAACCAATTATTAATGACATTGGTGACATTTAGTCCGATCATTGCAAACAACAAAAACAGTTTCTATTCTAAATTTAGCAACTTATATAACATTCTATTTGTTTTAAGAATTCTTCATTGATTTCATAAATTTAAAAATCTTCTTAAATATGTTAATATTCAACATAGTTCATTAAAAAAATTAACGATCATTCACATAGAATAATTTCTAAAGTACAGATTTTTAAAAACAGATAAGTAATATTTAGATCATATGACATTCTATAGAGAAGGGAAATAAGTGTGAATTAGGCTTAGCAATTTCTTCTAATTTTTTCAGTTGTTGAGAGTTAAAATGAGCTATAAACTATAAAAGAACCATCTTATATCTAATTATAAGCACATGTCATGCTGCATAATCTCTGAATGTTGGGATTTTTCTGAAAAAAGTTCTGATGTTTCTTCAAAAGTTCTGATGATTAGTTTTAAAAATATTATGTAGAGAAAGTCGTCTTCAGATTGTTTCTTCATCTGTACATTGTACATTTCTTCAGCTGCTTAAACAACTTTCTGTGAGTTTAATAAGAGACTGCATCATATTTTTTTTTTTTTTAATGAACAGGACTTTATTCTGTTAACAAAGAAACTGCTAAAAACGTAATCATGCTAACAAAGAAAGACATTAGGAAAATTGTAGACAATGTTATACAATTTCTAGACAGAACTGTGACGGTCAATTAAGGTACACCGGCATATGATTTAAATCATTCTACCTCTGTCATGTCACCACCTTATTTACAAGAAAAAAAATATGTTAATCTGAAAATTGATGAACGAAGCTGCTGTAGCAGAACTGCTACTATACAAAAAATAGTTTGCATTTTTATACCACAATTAAAATATCAAAAAAAGTTATGAATTTACATTTATGTTTGTTTGTTTGACAGGTTGTATGCTTTTAGTATGCACAGATCCATTTTTTTTTTTTTTTTTTTTTTTTTTTTTTTTTTTTTGTATGTGCACATATTAAAAATAAATTTGTTATTTCAGTTTTTAGAGGTATTTACAATAAAAATATCTTTAGTAAGGAACATAAATTTATACAGCTATTGTAGGCTTTTATAGTGAAATTTATTTTTATATTGCAAATTTATATCCCACCATTTTTTTTTTTTTTTTTTTCGTACGGTTCTTAACATTTATGTAAAACGAAACAAATTGTAAAATCAATAATGTAACTTAATTTAGATTTTTTTTTTTATCAAAAATTGTTGTATTTCATTTTTATTATTATTAACAAATTATTGAAATTTTGCAATTCCTCACATTTCAGAATTTAATTATTCAAGATGAAATTAATTAAGCAATAAAAAAGTGCAATGAAAATTTATTTATTCTTGAATATGTTTATAAAAATCTTTACAGATTTTTAACTAAAACAATTAAATTTATGAATTTTATTTCAAGAGGACTATTTCCTTTTCATTTTATTTTATTCATGGACAGATTTATAAATATCTGTGATTTGAACCACTGAAACTGACATGCCACTTAAAATTTCCAATTAAAAAAAAAAAAAAAGAAAAAAAAGCTTAATATTCGAAAATACTTTTATATTTATTCTTAAAAAAATATTTTTATAAAACCCAAAATTATTAATGTAGAAACAAGTGTTTATATTAATACACTAATTCTGATGCTTAATTTCATATTTATGGTGAGCGATAAATGTTGAAATAAATTTTAAAAAGGCTTATATATATATATAATGTACTTGATGTTAATTTTGTGTATAATAAATAAATAATTTCTTGGAAAATATTGATGAGAGAACATAAACATAAAAAACACACACATGCATATACGCACACGCATATAGAAATACAAAGGTATGTTTTGTATTTCAACAGAGTAATGTAAAGAAAAAAAAAGTAGTAAGCACTACGCTTCAGAAAAAGCAATTTGGAAATTCTTAGCATTAAATAAATACCATGGTAAACTACATTCGCTGATATATATATATATAAATATATATATATATATATATATATATATATATAGTATATACATACATACATTTTCTTCGAAAATGGTACTTGATTCTTTATCTGCATCTTGAACTCATTATTTTATCAGCTTAAAACTTTTTATCCAATATAAAACTTTTATTGCTCACGATCAGTTTAAGATAAGACCCTGAAGTATTATTTTGCCCCATAACAGGAATTTAGTATTTTCTTCCGTGCATTTCATGGAAGTAAGTAAAAACATCTGTTTTTTCTCTAGTCTTTCATTTTTCTTCTTCTTCTTTTTGTTTTCCTATGAGAGACATTTTTTTTGCTTTTTTTTTAAGTTTGGATGACCTTTTATTTTAATTTCTATCATTTACCAATAAATTTTTCAATTTTTCTTTCTTCCGTGTAATAGTATTGCAGATACATATTAGTGAAAAGAACTTTGTTATTATATTAATGTAAATATTATGAATAATATGAAACAATACTGGTTGTATATAAAATAGGTAAAGGAATGCATAAAAATAACAATAACTTTTATACAAAAATAAATAAATAAATAAATAAAAGTAATAAGTAAATAAAAATAATATAAATATTATTGTAAAAAATAAGAAATAATTATAAATGCTACAATCTGTATATGGAATGAAAATAATAAAACTAGCTAAAAAAAATAAAAATTAAAACTACCTTTTTAAAACTATATTTTACATACCAATTTTTTCATATGGAATTCCTTTTAAGAAATGTGTACATGTTATACAAATTCCTTTTCACATGCATTGATTTAATGGCATTTTATTTAACAAGTACTTGAGTTATTTAAGGGGACTTAGTCCCTTTTACTTGGTACTGTTGAACGTTTATTATAAAAGCTTATATTACCATTTAAAACTTATAAACTGAACGTACTATGTATGTTCAGTAAAATATAGTATATGCAGGCAACAATTATTATCGTTTTTGATATATTTAACAGATTTAAAAACTTTACATTTAGTTTTCTCAGTTTGCATTTTTTCATGAATATATATTCTTCAAATTGCTAAATCTTCGAAAAATATTTTACATATATATATATATATATATATATATATATATATATATATATATATATATATATATATATATATATATATATACATATATATATATACATATATATATATACATATATATATATATATATATATATATATATATATATATATATATATATATATATATATATATATTTATATATATATATATATATATATAAAGATAAAAATATATTGGTTTTATTTTTATTTTATTTATTTATTTATTTATTTTTTTTTTTACTTTTGAAGAAATTCTTTTAAGTAGGTTACATCAAACAAACAAAAAACTTTTCTTAGATACCTAAAGACGTTTTAGGATTTTAAAGATTGTGAATTCATGAAAAATGGAACCCAGAAAACGTAATCTAAAATTTTCAAACCTCTAAAACAATATATCAAAAACCACGAGTATTTTATGTCTCTCTCACTCTCTCTTTCTCTCTCTCTCTCTCTCTCTCTACATATATATATGTTATTGAACAATTTTAATAACTCAATTTACAAATAATAAATGTTATAAGCTTTTATATAAAAACTTCAGAGGAGCCAAGAAAAAGGTGCCAACTCCCGTTAATCGGTATTAGTTTTACGAAATGAGGTTAATAATAGACTTGAGATGTGTATTCAATGGGATTATTTTAAGTAAAGCTTATTTAGACGTGAAGCCTATTTGGTTTTAAATATTCTTAATTTTTATTTAAAGCAACCGATTCTCTATCAGATAATAAACAAAATTTGTTATGATAAACAAAGCAAATTACGTGAGCTAAGAAAGCGATTATTTAACTTTGCAATCTTGGACAATTTGTACGATGTTGCTCTTTTTTTTTTTTTTCCTGTTTAAAAAACTTTTTTTTTCTGAACGAATACTTACACTTCAATTCAAAACAGCTAACTCTCTAGTTTTCTTGTGTGTATTTTTCAATTTTAATAGCGGTTTTCGAAATTAAATTATTTTCCAGACAGCATAGGTTACGATGTTTAGAAATTTATTATGCATTTTACAAAAAGTTCCTATTACTATGTATAAATATATATATATATATATATATAATGTTTCTTTGCTAACATTGTAATGGCATTAACTGCACTTTTAACGGTTTTCTAGATATTAAATTTTACATGTGACATACATTTCATACGTTTATATGCTGCTTATTTCTTGATTATTTTATTTGTGATTACAAATTTTATTGGTGTTTTATCACTCAAAAATTTTTAACTAATTTATGGGTTCTCGTTGGTTGTGGTGAGTTTAATTTGATAAACGTTTTTTCTTCTTTTATTTCAGACTATGCACAAAGAAACACTTAGCTTCTGTTGTTTTTGTGACAGAAAAAAATTCATTTATTTAGCATGTTTGCATTCTACCAGGCCCTTGATAACGTTAGAATACAAATAATGCTGTTTTCGTATTTCAAATTGCTTTAATTCATTTAAATTTGACTTTATTTCTTTTTTTTTTTTGGTTTGATTTGGGTGGTCTTTGTTTTTTGACAATATTAATTGCTTAAATATTGATATTAAATTCTCTTTAAATTCCAACTGTATGTGCTGATGATATTATATTTCTACTGTACGTTCTGATTATCTATAATATAATTATAGATATTATACTATAGATATACTATCGCAAATCATTGTCAAATATCAGCTCATTAAATGAATATTCGAAATTGAGCGAGTGTAGCATCACTTTATGATACAGATTTGGGATACCCAGTTTAAACTTTCTGCAGTCATTTGATCTTGCGATATGCTTATAACAGACACACACAGAGATCAATCGTTAAAAAATTGTTTTTTGAATTCAGGAAACCAAAAAACGTTTAGATATAACAAAAACTCAAATTTAAAAGTTGGGCCAAACACAATACTTTCTCTTCTACATGTATGGGTAAGTGAAATTTATATATGTAATGTATTATATGGATTTCTGATTTTTGAATAACGTTTACTTTCTCTAATTCATAATTAACACTTTTAAGATTATACTAATAAAAAAGAACAAAAACAAGTATTGTATCGATATATAAAATTTGTGTGATGTAAAATTTATGATTGAACAACTATAACAATGTACAATCGGTAACAAAAGTGTCCGAACATTAGCATTAAAAAGTACACTTAAAAAAGTACATGTAAAAAAAGTACACTAAATACTGTTTTATTAAATAAATCCTTGTCGAATCGTGTTGTTAGTCAGTGTAAGAACATGATTCGATAAGGATTTATTTTTAAAAAAACGTATGAAGTGTATTTTTTTTTACATAGGAATGTTTGCTAGTGTTCGGACACTTTTGTTACCGACTGCATTTAATATTTTTTAAATTTCTATACAAGTACATTGTAAAAATTTAGTGTTACCTTTTAATAAAAGTAAAGAAAGTGATATACCAAAATTATATGATAAATTTGCTTAAATAACGATTATTAATTTCTTTCATTAGACTTAAAAATTAATTTTTATTCTTAACGAGAAAAGATACTATAATTTATTTTTGTTTGACACAAAGCATAAAAAATATTTGAAGTGTATTTTTGTTTTATTGAAAATATAAACTTGAACTCATATAAAAACTTACAACTCCGATTCTAAAATCTAGAATAATGAAAGAAAATATGGTAAAAGAAATTACAAATCTAATTTATCAAATAAATAATTAATGAATGATATCAGTTATAAGTTAGCATAATATGAATCAACATATTTTGTAGATTATAAAGAAAGTGAAAAAAGAGAGAGAGAGAGAGAGATTATTAGAATATATTTATCATGGATCAAATAATTAGAGTAATGTAAATATGTTGTATACAATTTAAACTCGAAGGGTTTTTATATGTTAATCAGTACTATATTGCATCATCCTTAGCTTTAGTGACAGCCCTTAAAAGATTTCGCATATTATTGACTAAAAATTCACTACTTTTTTTAATCAAATATCACAGCCTAACTGGGACTTGTGCAGTCATGCAGCGTCAAACCATGCCAGAGGTCGCTTTAACCGAACGTTTTAAGAACTTTTTATCAAAAGCTTTTTGTTTAAATCTACACGTATGCCTTCAACCCCATTAGACGCACAAAGCATACTTCCATCGCTGATTAGTAATTTTCCCAGTCATGTTAATCCAAAAATAACTTTTCTTTACATCATTTAACTCTAGCAGCATTTTCGATTAAATGAGAAGAGTGGCTTTGTATTAGGCACACGTGATCTAAAACTTAATTGGCATCGTAATGTTGTACAGTTACAGACATTTATATCCACTTCTTTCTATTTTGTCTGCAAATATCTCAAACTTCGAAAGCGATGCTTCTTCAGAATCTTTTTTTAATTTTTTTTTCATCCCTTGCTGAAATTACTGGCTTTCGGCTACTTTTAAAGGGATTATTTTGAAAATACTTATTATTAGAATATTCTCACAAAACTATACCCGCACTTGCTGGAGAACATTTCACTTCCTTTTCTATAAACAGTTCTGATTTTTCTTTTTTGTGTAAGTACATAATACAAAACTTTTTAGCCGCGGATAAGTCGCACATTCATTCCATATTAAGCAAATACTGAAATAATATTAAGCGCATACTCAAATGCCAAGCTATTTTTCATTTTTTACAAAGCACATGTAAGTTACGCAGTTAGTGAAATTTACAGCTGTTCTCCAAACGAATAGGGTTGGCTTGGGTTGTAGGCATTAAAGTCGATTGGTTGTACTAGGCTCCTACGCCTACGGGGGCGCCCTATTCTACCTCGTATTTATGGAAGTTTCGGGGAAAACCACAAAAAATTCCGAAAGGCTAGGTTGACAAGCGCGACATCTTGGATCGAACCCGGCAACTCACGTCCACCAGCTTTGAGTGCAGAACCACTCGGCTGCTGGTGGACTCTAAATGAATAGGAAAAGAGTTACATTTTTAATTTTTTTAATTGTATTACCCAAATATTTTAATTTTTTGAGTAATTCTAATATATATATATATATATATATATATATATATATATATATATATTAATTTGTTAGTTATTAATACACTTAAAAAAAATAAATATTAATAGTATATTTCTATATGTTCTGCAGATATTTAGACATTTTTTTTTTTTATTTATTTATTTATTTTTATGAACACAGTATGCAACTGACACTTCAGCAACATTGAATCCTTTTTTATTTTATTTTTTATTTTTTTACATTATTCTAATTTTTTGAATTGGAGTTGTATTGTGAAAACCCGAAATTTTTAGATGTTTTTAGATATAATACTATAAATTTTAATTTTTGTAAGAAAGTTTGTAATTAATATTAATAATTTTCTAATAATGGCATATCTTTTCTTTTACATCTTAACAAATTTCTTTTTTAATTTCATTTCCTAGAAAATTTTTTATATGTTATTTTTATATGCATAACTGTGATGTATAAATGATAATTAACTCATTTTACATAATATATGCCGCTCTACACTGATGAAAGTATGTATAATATATATATATACATATATATATATATATATATATATATAATGTGTGTCTTTTAATTGAAAACGTCATAACGCAATTATGTTATTTTTATCGTTACTTGCCTTAACTAAATGAAATACCTATGTAGTGTAATTTTCAGTACTTACGGCACATTTATAGTGTAGGAATTTTAATAACTTTAGTTTTTTTAGCTTTCAATGTAAAAGCATGAGGAACACCATAATTGTGAACTATCACAAACTACGACTGTAATTCATAATGTCAATATCTACCACATTAGGTGCAATACACATAACACTATTTATCTGCGCTAAAATACAGGGTGTGCAATATTTTTAGACGCATTTAAATTTTTAATTTTAACTCAAGTAATTTACGTACAAGTGGGAGGTTTGTAAATGATTTTGCACTATTTCAAATTGATTATCATTTGTAGATCTGTTGATCATTTGTAGATTTGTTTGTTGATCATTTGTAGATTTGTATTTAATTTTTATCTCGTTTTTTTATGCAGCCATAAGAAGAAGCATAAACTGCGTCCTTCATATAGTCCAGCGAGAAAAAAAACAAGGGAGATTCAGGGATCTAGTTGGAGATAACAAAATTATAAGAAAAGCTATATAAAGAACACACAAACAAGTAGCTTCGTCTGAAGAAAATTTAAAAAATTATTTTTTTTCTTAAACCAAACTTTTCACCCTAATATTACTTGTTGTGACCAACGCACTTTCGTTCACCACTTACTTGTTTTTATATAAAAATAAAAATATATATAAAGTTTCTACTTTGTCCACTCCAACCTGTATTTTGAACATTTATTGTAATTTCTACCAATAAACCATTCCTAAAAAGAGCTAGCAGGAAGCTACAAAAAATACCGTAAGATAAAATTTCTTCTTCACTTGTAGAATAAAGTTTAAAAAAAAAATCACATTAGATTTTTGACATTGTCAATTTCCTTATATTTTTGTTAGTTTTATTATGACTTATTTTTGACATTCTTAAATTTTGTTTAAGTGTTTCGTTCTTTAAAAATCACTTTCTTTGTTGTTTATACAGTATCAAAAATTTGACATTTATCATTTTTTCTTTATGTTAAGTTTCTAAAAATAATACAGTTGGCCTACTTTTCAATTGAATAGACATTTAGTAAGCATCTATGGAAGTCTTAAAAAACAAGTCTTACGTAATTTGTTTTTAAGGTTTATGTTCTAAGTTTTTTTTAACTAACACAATCGTTCTTCACATTTTCTAAATGATTTCGGCACTTTTACAATTTTGCAAAAAATAATAATAAATTGAAATATTTTAGATTTGATATGTTAACTTAATTTAATGTTCAAATAAACAGAGTTTCGCGTTCATTTGTAAAAATCTACAGAACAAAGTGAAAATTACAGTTAACATCATTGCATTTAAATTTTGAAATTGATAATGAATAAACTATGTCTTAAGTTTTTAATTGTTTATACTATAAAAAGTACACATCTTCTAAATTTCACACTCTTTGCAAAAAAATATTTATTTATTTATTATTTATTTATTTATTTTGTGACCCTTTTTTTTCTCACTCTCTTTTTATTTATTTAGTTTTTATTAATAATCATTATTAATATTATTATTTTGTAGTTATTGTAGTATTAACTTTATGCCCTATTATCTAATGATGCTTTAATGATGTTTTCGTAAATTGTAAATAAAATAAACATATAGCAATAACAATTATTTGTAAAATAAAAATATGAGTTGAAAAATGTTTTAGTATATTGTTTATATTTAAAAAAGAGCATTGTTTATTATTCTAAGAATTTTACTGATACATTTTTAAGTAATGATGTATGAATAATACTAATAATACTTTGTATTCATTAATTTATATTTTGTAAAAGCTATCAATATGTTTTTCGATTATAACAAACGGCCATCATGAATATTAATTGCTTTTTCTTTTATTTTATTTCATTTTTAAATCTTATTTAGATTTTTTCCTTTTTTAAGTAACTACTTTAAAGAAATAAATTTATATATATATATATATATATATACAGGGCGCGAAATTTCTGCTCGCCAGCTCGCCATTGGCGAGTGGAAATTTTACTGTGGCGAGTAAAATTTCGGTCTAAATGTAGACAGAAATTTTACAGTATACGGTGCTACCAGCAAAAAAAAAAAAAAAAAAAAAAAAAAAGAAAAAAAAATTATCGATTTAAAAACGTAAAATCATGCTAATCTTAGGTAAGGTGACCAGACATTCTCTTTTCAAGAGGGCAGTCTTCTTTTTCAACACTCTGCCCTCTTAAACGAAACAAACATTACGAGACTAAAAAGTCCTCTTTTTTATGTTTTTGTCCGCTGTCCTCTTTTTCAAATGAAAAGGATTTAGTCCTTAATTTCAAAAATTTCGCAAAACTGGGAAGCTCAATCGGCTATTTAAACACTAACTTTTTTCTACTTTAGGTTCGCAAAAAGAACAACTTTCTAATGAACTTGCCAAATCATATTATGGTTTATGTCTATTCAGATTCTTCGAATCACAAAGAAATATAAGTATTCTCTAAATTGTACGGTTCTTTGATCCAGAACACGAAATCACTATTGAAATTGTCATAAAATCATTCACATGGTGGTACTCTGGCTGATACGAGGTTGGTTGACGTGTGTTCTCACTTTTGCATGAATAATATTCCTCATAAAAATAGGCCCACTAGTGATCGAGAGGTTCTGTTTATTGAAGCTGGTCTATGTGAGGTGCTGGGTTTGATACCCGGTCGCGCTTGTTGACTTAGCTGTTATGAGTTTCCCTTGATTTTCTCCGAAACTAGCGTAAATATGGGCTAGGAACTCTTAGAAAAACCCCACGGAGGACTCTCTTACTCAGGCCTAGAGCCCTAGTGCAGACAATTGGCCTTAATGATAGTACATGAAAGATTTACATGAAAGTACCACAAAAAAAAAAAAAAAAAAAAAAAAAAAAAAAAATCTATAGCAAAAACTAATAATAATAATAAAAAAAAAATAAAAAGAAAGAAAGAAAAAAAATTCTATATTGTCCAGTGGCGCCTATAAAAATTAGGATTTTTTTTTCTCTCGTATCCGTATATTATTAATTTATATTAAGGTATACTGATCCAAATTCATCATTTGAGATGAAAATGTTTCCACTACTTGTGTAAATTAGCTTTTGAATCTGTTTTTATAATCATTTTCATTCAATTTTGTGTCCCCTAAAATTACCTCTTTTTCAAAATTGAATGTTTTATATTTTCTTATAAAATAAAAGACATTGTGTAATGTCTCTTTTTCCAATAAAAATTCTGGTCATCTTATACGTAAGAAATAGAGTAAGTTAATCATATTTTGTGGCGAGTAACTTTTTTTTTCAGCGAGTGTAATCCAAGTTGAAATTTCGGGCCCTGTATATATATATATTGAAAGCGTACAATTCATTGGATTAATCATATTAATCATTGATTTAAATATTTAATTGAATGTAAATGTAATGGATTGTCATAAATATTATATGAATAATTAAAATACATTAATGATACATTAACTTAAAAAAATCGATATTTGTTCTTGTTCTAAGTTAATGGAAGAATTTTTATTATTAAAAAATAAAATTACAAAGAGTTTTGTAAGAATGTAACAAACTAAGCGAAAAGAAAATAGTATATAATTTTAGAGATTAAACTGAAAAAAATATAGATGCGATTTATTTTATTGTTATTTTTTACCCTTATATATATTACAGATTTATTTATTTTTTCTACTTCTACTTCTTCTTCTTCTTCTTCTTCTTCTTTTTTTTTTTTTTTTTTTTTAAGTAAAATGCTTCTTTTTAATAGCGGTAGCGTATGAATAATATCATATAATTCATGTGCTTAGTAATATTAAAGGTAAGACCTCACTGCAAATTTTTAAAATATTAAAATAACTTTATATTTGTTCCCTTTTGAAGTAACGTTGTATGGCAATATTATTCAATCTGAAATTAAACTATTTTTTCATATAAATATGATGTAGAACTATATTGGAACTTTTTTATACTTTTAATCTGAAAGAAATATGTTTACTTCGTCTGAAACAGACTACCTCTAACTCAAATCGCTAATCTTAAAAAACACACATATTTATTAAAGATAGTAATTTATAATCTAAATTAGAAAATCAAAATAAACAACCAACTAATTAATTTTATAATTGTCCTTTAACATAAATAAAAATCAGTAATATCGTCCCTAAATTACTTTTTGAAATAAACAAGGAGCAATATATATATATATATATATATATATATATATATTTTTTATGATTGTCATTAAGTTCTCTCAAATAGCTTTGTATTATAGTACGTACACTTTATTTTCTAATTCACTTTATTTTATTTTATTTTGTTATTATTGTTACTAATGTTATTTATTTATTTATTTATTTTTTATATTAACGAACACATAACATGATTTTGTGAATAATCAATACAAATACATCTTACCTGCATTCACGAAGAACAATTTTCTCAAAATTAAATAAATAAATAAATACTGTTTTAATTGAATTTTTTAATACAATTTTAGATAATTTATGAAAGGAAAAAATAAAGGAAAAATACTTTTTTATATATTCTGACATAATTTAACACAAGTGTAATATTTTAATAAATGTTTGAACTTTTGTGGAAATATAATTAATTGTTTTTTAAATAAGCATACTAATGTATATATATATATATATATATATATATATATATATATATTATTATTATTATTATTATTATTATTATTATTATATACAATACAATTAATAAAATATACATTTTGATAGTGTGATAGTTTATGTATAATAAATTCATGTCTGTAATTATATACGCTTGATTGAAAAAATCATAGTTCTTAATTTTATGTGCTTATAATTTAACAGGATAAACAATAAACTACCCATAAAGTAACTTGAAATATCTTTTTTACTACCTTTTGGCTTTAATATAGAAATAGTTGCTTTGAGAATATCAGTTTATGAAGCGAGTAATTCTCTTTTATGCACGAAGATGTCTCAAAGTTTTACCATTACTATATTAGTATAACTATATTTTTTCGAAATAACGCACATGGTGTCTAGAAAGTAAAACACTCGTAAGTGCATTAGTTTATAAGACAAATTTCTTAAAGGCGTTCGTTTGAAAATATTTAAGTATGGACTTTTAGTTTTCGAAATAACAATATTACAGAAAAATAGGAAACATATAACATGTTCAGCTAAAACTATTCCTAATTTTTATATTTTTTCTCAAAGTATGGGTTTTTTAAATATATATTAAAATTTTCATATCACGTATAAAAATCAATCATTAAAATTCACGTAATGAAAGATTTTTCTGAAGGAAAAAATATTCATAAAGTTTAAAATTAATCTTTGAAGACTATAATTGATTTACATTAATCATTGATTTCACATTAAAAAAAAAAAAAAAAAAAAGGGAAATTTGCTGAATCGTTGATTAGAACAAAAAACAATTCTGGTGTGAAACAACCACACAACTTCCATTACCCACTATTACACATATTATATGATTTTTTTGGAGATAATGTGGTCAGAAAATATAAAAGTGACCTAAAGAAGTAGAAACCTAACATTTTTCTAGTAAGATAAACTTTAAACGCATGTAAAGACATATAAAATGAAGCTTACGTATAACGAGGTTAAAAAAAAAAAAAAAAAATGGTAGAGTTATTTTGAAACACTAATTTTCGAGATCTACCTAAACTTCTAACCTACCTAAACAGGGTAGCTGTTAATTTTCGTCTAATAACTACGTAATACATAAGAAATAAAGGGATTTATATAACAGTTTTCAAGAAAATCGTTAGAAGCGTTTTTGAGATACAAACTTTTACCAAAACTCAATCATTGACAGGAAAACGATGATTACACACAAAAGCATTTTTAAAAGTGAGTTAATATGGCGAGTTTGAAAAAAATCTGTACATTCGTTTTTAAAGGAACGCCCTTGCGAGACCTGAAATTGAGCTATTTATACAGGACACCTATCAATACAGGACACCGACTATATAATTCGAAAGGACATCTAATACAGTTTTTATA
The DNA here is from genome assembly GCA_963930645.1 of Salticus scenicus. Classification (NCBI taxonomy): domain Eukaryota; kingdom Metazoa; phylum Arthropoda; class Arachnida; order Araneae; family Salticidae; genus Salticus; species Salticus scenicus. The sequence continues at coordinate 135,009,544 of OZ005655.1, forward strand.
CAAGAAATTTGAGGAAAATTGTTAGATCCGCTTTTGAGATACGGATTTACAGTCCAACTTCCGGTTTCAGATGTTCCCCTTCCGTTTTTTCAATTTTCACCAAAATTTAAAAAATTCATCTGTACACCAAACTTGTTTCAATTCTAAAGTTTCGTGGTTCTATCTATTTTAATTTCCGAGATATAAGAGCCAGAAGATTCACCACACACACACACACATACACACACACACACACACACACACACACGCACACACACACACATACACACTGACCAATTACCAAAAACCACGTTTTTGGACTAAGGGGACCTTAAAACGTGTAAATTAGGTAAAATCTCGATGTCGAATTTTCAGACCGAACAGAATACTCGCATTACCTACGGTAGCAAGGTAATGGAATTAATAATGGGAAATTTGTTGAATCGTTGATTAGAACTAAAAAATCAGTAAAATGCATCTCCTAAATGAGTTAAATTATGTAGAACGAAAGAAAAAATGTAAAATTTTAAATGCTTATATTTTTTTTGTTATTGCTCTTTTTTTTTTTTTTTTTTTTTTTTGACATATAATATTGTACTGTCAGGAGTATGTGCGAATTTATGTGATTATATCTATGTATTTTACTCATCACAGAAATTGTTCTAGTCTATTATTTGATATGTCACTCTAGTCTATTATTTGATATATCATTTGATATATATTGGAATTAGATTAAAACTATATCCTATTTTTATTAATTGCCAACCGATATTTATCAAATTTCGAAAGTGTTTTTAAACGAGTAATCAAATAACAGAGTAATAAGAGTAATCATTCGAGAAACTAATTTGGAGTAACATTCTTTTTTTTTTTTTTTCTAGGTTTTGAAAAACATTATTTCCAAACTCGGTTAGACAATAATTGACTTGAAAAAGAAGTCGTTTATGGGTATTGAATTTTAAATAATAGTGACGCTAAAATGTGTTAAATTATTTTAACAACGAATCAAATTAATTTAGTCTGAAAAAAATACGCAATGAAATAAGTCTCAACTTTAAAACAAAATTCCTGCAAAGTATGAAAAATTGTCGTACACATAAACAATGACATATAAAAAAATTAAATGAGCATCTCAATCAGATTTTTACTTTCCGAACACTATAGTGAGGAAAGTATTGTAATCATGTCAAAAATCCGAATTCGAGATTTTGATGTTTCTATACGTTTCGAGGTCCAACGAGTCCGTTTTCACTATTTTTACGATGATGTATGTATGTGTGTGTGTATGTATGTGTGTATGTATGTGTGTATGTATGTGTGTATGTCTGTGAGTGAACACGCTAGCGTCTAAACGCTTTGTTCGAATAAGCTGAAAGTTGGTACGTATATTGTAAGTCATCATAGTAAGAACCCTATAGATTTTGGTGAATGTAGCACTTATAGTTTTTTTACAGGGACACAAAGAAAAATTCTTTATCATTATGGCCAAGGGACCAAAATCTTAAAAAGTGTGATAGCATCTAAACGCCTTATTCAATTGAGCAAAAACTTTATACACATATTATAGGTCACAGATACTCAATCTGTATAGATTTTGGAGAATCTAGCACTTATAGTTTTTTTACAGGGACACAAAGAAAAATTCTTTGCCAAATTTTTAAAAGTGTGATAGCGTCTAAACGCCTTATTAATCTCAGCAAAGAATTTGTGCACATGTTATAGGTCACATTTGAACCAACTGTATAGATTTTGGTGAATCTAGCACTTACAGTTTTTTTACAGGGACACAAAGAAAAATTCTTTATCTTTATAACCTATGAGACCAGCGATAGCATCTAAACGCCTTATTCAATTGAGCTGAAAATTTGTATGAATATTATAAATCACTGTTGCACTAACTATAAGCATTTTGGTGAATCTAGCATTTATAGATTTTTACAGGGACACAACGAAAAATTCTTTATCCTTATGATCTAAGGGCTCAAAGTTCACTAGCGTTAAATAAATCCTCATGTGATATATGGAGAAAAATACTCAAACACTCTGTTATGGTTTTTCTCTTTTTTGTTTGTTTAGCAACACCTCTTTCTTTATTTTATCTACAAAACTGTTAGTTACTCAATGTTCGGAAAGTCGAGTGGAGTCACTCCAGATTTTTTTTTCTATAAATCATATTATACATGACCATGTATCAAAGAAACGACTGCAAGAATTAATTTTATCTGGAAATATCAATTCACTTTCAGAAAAAACAAACAAACAGCTCAGTGCATTTCTTCTTTCGTGCTGTATTCTTTCCCATATTTTTTCGACTTCTGAAATGATGTACTTAATTGTATTGAACAAAATATCCACCCAAATAATATGTCGTGTTTATATATATATATGTTTAATTGCATTTATTGTTTATTTATAATGTTTGGAATGCGTTTAATATCTATATACTACACATATCTCAAACATAGGCATCTTTATCTTAATACGGAATGCGTTTACTGCATAATAAATTATTTGGTATATGCGGGCTCTGTTTAGATCACATCATATATATGTTCTTATACGCCATACCTGATAGGCTAGTAACCTTCGCTACATCTGCGTTATCCTAATTTTATTTATTAATGATATTAGTGTCAGTTTCGTATTTTTGTTTTTATGCTATTCCATTCTATTTTAATAGCAATGATACATATAATGCAAGTTTATGTAAAATAAACTTCCATTATCTTTCTCGTTTCGACTTTGTCTAAAAAAAAATTTAGAATAAATTACGAAATTTTAAGATTATAATATTCGTTGTCAATGATGTTCAAACCAGTATAAAAAAAAATATATATTAAAAGTAGTCTGACATATTTACGATACAAATGCCCTTCACATTGAACAATTAAGCGAAATTTTCACTTATTTTACCACGTTAAGAAAATCGTAAATTTATAATGACTTACGAATGTTTTAAATTAGATAATTCACAGTCAATGATATTCATCTTACATCTGCACAGAAAGGAAGTGCTGCCATTAAAATGTTATACATTAGTTAATTAAAATTATCTAATAGTTGCATTGATAAGTGGGTTACATTCCTGGATTTAGAAAATTTACCTCTTTTATTTGGTACCGAATTTTTAACGATTGGGCTGATATTTTTAATTTATTTCCCCTTTTTTTACCTTCTAACTCCAATAAAAAGAGTATTTATATATCAATCACGTTTATTTCTCACTCAAAGTTTGTTCAACATGGGTCGGTGTAAATTAATATCTTTCTTAATTACAAACCTATTATTTAACAAATTAGATAGCAAGCATATGGGATAATTTTTCCGTCAGATGGTATCGGTCCGAAAACCGTACGACGATTAGGGAAGTAATTTATCTTGTTTCAGTGGCAGCATGACAATCTAACTGATAAACATACCCACACAGATTAGTATAGATAAATAACTTTTAAACAAAGCGTATCTATATATATATATATATATATATATACTACAATAATATTATTATTGTTATTACAAATTTGTACATTTTTAACTTATATTGCTCATATTAATAGTTAATATACAATTATTGTTTTCTGATAAAATTTATTTTTATAGTGGCTCCGTGAACTCTTACGAAACTTAGCTTTATACGGGGATTAAATTTTTCAGTCCTACACGTTAATTATTTGAAAAAATAAAATCAAAAATAAAATATTTAAATAATAGCTATGCTGTGTATTAAATATTACTCTATTGCAATTGAAAGATTATCAGCAATTCTGTTTTCAAAAGAATAAACCATATTTTACAAAAACGTTCGAAACAGCTTTTTTCATGAATATAAGCAAATATAACAGCGGAAATTTTAGAAATTATTAATGTCATAATCTAAATTCAAAACCTAACAATTTTAATTATAAACCATTATTTTTAGTTTGTTAGAGTTTAAGGAATTATATTTCCAGAATATTTTTTTTTCTGTAAAATAATTCTTTAAAATAGTATATGTAATTTATTTAGGCCCGAAATTTTTTTTTTTAACATGTGGACGATATTAATATTTTAAAAATATTAATGAGGACAACCAAAGTATGTTTCACGAAAATCTAAGGCGAAAAAACTAATTACACTGAAATACAAATTAATAATGATAAGTTAACTAATTTCCCTGAAACAATAAATCATATAAATTTTAAATAGCTCATGATTGATGATTTATTTCTTCGGAATGGAGCTCCTTTGCTACAAAATTATTGTTCCCTAGAGAACTAGCAATTTATCAACATGCAAATTAATAAATTTGTATTCTTAACTCGAAAATCTTTTTTGTGAATTTCCTGAATTCTTAACAAGAACGCAATTTCAAAAATGTTATCTGGGTGCTATTAACTTTTCGTGTTTGAAAAGGTATACTTTGGACCACTTTTGTATACTATTAAATTAGTTTTCGCTAAAGTATTTTACACTCATGTAAAATTCAAAACTCATAATTTATGAAAGGACGTGATAAGAAATTTTACTTTGTCCGTGAAATCACAGTAAAACATGTTTAAAAAAAATTTATTCTGATATTCATTCTGGTCTCTCTTTCCACCCCATGTAAAATTGTTAAAATCAAAACTTAAGTTAAGTTAAGAAGTTGCTAAAGATGTTAAAAATATTTGTTTTTAACTAAAAAAGTGTGTTTCATTTAAGAAAGAGGTTGTTCAGTATTAAGTCAAAAATTTCTTTATCAATTTGTATGCTATTACACTTGTTATTCTTCTGATTTCGCGATTTCAAATATGAAAGATCTTTAAAGAAATAATTTTTGAAAAACTAAAAGAATATTTGAGTATCTTTATTCAAACTGAAAGAAAGAAAACAAAAAATGTTTTAATGCTATTAAGATTGTGAGTAGATTCAGCTGTAACTTATTTTTCATTTACATCTTTTATTTTTTATTTATTTATTTAATTTAATTTTTAAATTTTAGAATTATTAATCTGTTAATTATTGTTATATAATTAAAGGTATTATTTTAAGTAATAAAATTATTATTTACTGACTATTATGAAACTTTAACAAAACATATTTTAAAAAATATTTCTAGTATTATTCATGGTAATAAAAAAATCTAAAAACTCTTGAATTATAGAAAATCATTAAAATTTTATGGAGATAATTACTATAGATTTTACTAATCCCGGATTTGATATATTTGAAAGCGATGATGACGAGATGGATAAAGCCACGGAATAAAGTATTTAAATTTAAGAAAAAGGGGAATAAGTATAACTTAATCTAATACAGTGGTGGAAAAAACTTCAAGACCACTATCATTTTTTTTTTCCATTAAAAAATGAAAACCTCTTTGTGACTTATCTCTATATTTAATATATAAAATGTAAGAAAAAAAAAATTTAGAATTTAGAATTTAAAATTTAAAATAAAAATGTATAAAATAAAAATGTGTAATGTAATCAAAGGGAAAAAACTTTAAGACCAGTTTTAAAGTGATTCTTTGTTTAATGAGATGACGTCACATTTTCACGGTTTTATGCGGGATAGTTGTTAGAATGAAAATAAACAATTTTTAATCATTTAGCTGAGTGTTAAAGCAAATGAGATTGTGAGTAGAGGAAAATTACTGAGTGAAATCGAAAAAGGGGAAATCTTGGCGTTTCGAGAAAGTGGAATGAGTAAAAGGTAAATCGCTAGCAAAATCGAGATGTCTAAAACTGCAGTTCATAATTTTTTCGCAGATCCTTGCAGGTATGGTGCAAAAAATAGAGGAGGAGGGCCTTCAAAACTATCAGCCAGAAGGAAAAGAAATGTTATAAGAAAGGCTGTTAAAGATAATTCATATTCTTCTACAACAAAATCGGCTCTAAAGCTTCAAGCAACAGATATAACTGTTAGAAATGTACTGAATCGTCCGGAAAACACAAAATATTCAAAATTAAAAAGCAAACATAAGCTTGAAAAACGGCATATTGAATCGAGATTGAAATTCGCAACATCTAATGTTTTGAAACCCAAATTTTGGCAAAAAAAAAAAAAAAAAAAATTCACAGATAAAAAGAAATTTAACATAGATGGATTTGACGTTTACGAAACTATTAGCATAGTTTAAAAGAGGATCTTACATATTTCTCAAAGCGAGTGCAAGGAGGGGGATCTGTCATAATTTGGGCAGGTTTCTGTGCTAGGGGTAAGAGTAATAATGCATTCACTAAAGGTAATATGAACTCTTTTGACTATCAGGATGTACTGACAAAAAATTTTGTTCCATTGAAAGAGGAGCTTATGGATCAAAGATATTTTTTTTTTTTTTTGCAAGATAATGCGTCTGTGCACAAATCTACTTCAACCATTTCTTGGCTAACTGAAAATTTTGTAAGTTTTATGGAATATCCGGCCAAAAGCACAAACTTGAATACCATCGAAAACATGGGGAGGGGGGGGGGTATCGTACCACGCAAGTTATATAAAAATGGTAAACAATACCATTCTGTTTCTGAGCTCAAATCTCCTATTTCAAAAGCATGGGATAAAATATCGATTCTAACATGCAAAAATCTAGCAAAATCCTTCCAAAATTGTCTTTTATAAGTAATTAGTGTAAAAGGAAAACACACAAAGTACTAAAAATTAGAATGCAATGCTTTTAATTAATGTTTAACTTTGTGGTCTAAAATTTTTTTCCACCCTTTTATATTGTGAAAAAAAAAATCATTTGCATATAATATACAGTTACAAACCATTCTTTCATAAAACTATGCGAAGATTTATTTTTTCTGTATTGTTTATACAATATGATGCTTCTTCTTCTTCTTCTTTTTTTTTTTTTTTTTTTGTAAAATTAATTTTTTTGGAATTTCATATGTGGTCTTAAAGTTTTTTCCATCACTTTATAGTTATACAACACCGACACCACCGAGTCACATAATAAGCGAAGCATATTAAACCCTCGACGATGGTAGTTTTAATGCCCCAACCCACCCTTTACCGCTTTTTGATGTCATTTTCTAGTGAGGTTTGTCCATTAATCCCTTCCGGTGTAAACCTTTTTTTTTTTTTTTTTTTTTTCTCTCACACACTTAACATTGTGAGTTTTTTTTATAAATCCGTTATATAATATTTTACAAAACATTATCTTCTGTACTAAATTGCTAATTGATTCTAAAAATTTTAATTAATTTTTAAAATAGAATATTAAGTAAAATTATGAAGAATGTAATGTTTTTTATTTTTGCAAATTATACAAAAGTTTTATTTTTAGAATAACAACATTAATATCCAAATGATTATCATACAACTTTTATAGAATATTACGGAAACAATTCACATATGCTTTTCAGACAGACATATTTTTTTCTGCATAGTCATTGATCAGACTGTTATAACAAAAATTAAAACGACAGTTTAACGAAATATAAGTAAAATTAATAGAATAAAATTAAAGGAAATTCCCATGGCATCAATATCTCAGAATAATTTTTTTATAATAAAGTGTTACACATGCAAATTAAATTGACACATTGAGGCATACTTTCTTAAAAAAAAAGAAAAAAAAAAGAAATCATCCGTAGATGTGCATCTTTAAATAATATTAATTTCTCATCTCTTTAAAAAATCATATTGTTAAAAAAATATAAAATAAAGAAATTCAGATTATTTGAAATATTTTACGTAATTTCGATTTTCATTTAAATGAATAATCTTTTGAATTCCTGTTTACATATAAAGTATTTTAAATCAGGCTTCTTATATAAAGATAAACATAACTTAATCTATTATGTCGTCGCTACAAAAAATAAATACATAAAATTAATTTTCCTATATAAGTTTACGCAATATAATTTATTTATTAAAATTATTTTTTTCTATGGTAAATGCAGACATTTGACATAGAAGTTAAACAGTAAATGTTTAATGAAAAATAATTTTGTTTCAAATTGTTAAAAAAAAAGCCTTATTTTAAGATTTTTTAACAGATACAGTTTTTAATTATCTCAATTTTTTTTTTATTCTACCATCCGCAAATGTAATCATCAAAAATTTATTTGAAGATAAAACTAAAAATTAAGTTTGGCTAAACTTTATCCATTTGTTTGTGAGAGACAGCATCCACAAAATATTTTATTCATAAAGATAGGTTACAAAAAAAAAAAAAAAAAAAAAAAAAAAAAACGACAAATAGTGTTGAAAGTATTTTAACACATACAAATCCATTGGTAACCAGAGTTGAAAAATTCTCGCGAATCCAACAGTTTTTTCTTATATCTATAAAACAAAGTAAAAAAGGCCAGTTTTCATAATGAGCGACAAAATATATTTCATGCACTTATTTTTCTACATATCTGAAGATTTTAAATTTCTGATATACTTCGATGTATACACAATATTTTCCATAACTTTTTTGTAATTATTATGACGTAATTAAACTATCAGTAGTATATTAAACATTTAGAGATTTTCAAAAGTTAAAAAATAATTGAGATATTTTTGCCTGAAATTTTTTTGTAAGTAATACAATTAATTATTAGATATTTAAAAATAATATGTAGTTTTTGGATCTTATTAAATATTAAATACATTTATTTTACAAAATTAAAATTTAAAATACAATTTTAGAAAACTTTAAAAAGCTGATTTCCTGGAATGATATTACATGAAATATTTTTGCACTAAATGTAATTTGTTTGGCTTACTGTATTCTACATAAATTCCCTGGTCGTCTATTACTAACATTTCAACACTTTGGTTACTAATATATATATATATATATATACATATATATATATATATATATATATATACATACTTATGTATATGTATATACATTGCATTTGTACATGTAAACTTTCATTTATCTATTAGCTTGAATTTCCTCTCATGTAAAAATAAATAAATAAAATAAAATAAAATAAAATAATAATCAGAAAGAATGTTTAAAGAAAAGAAACAGGAAAATTGCTGGTTTACTGCTACTATTTTGGACTTTCTAAAAGAAATATGTTTGAAACCTTTAATGAAACCTTTAAAAAAAACTGAATATTTCCGAAATTAAACCTGCTATTTATATCTCTCTTCATACCTGGGGAAACATTTAAAATACCTGCAAAATGTTTCTTTATTATTATTATTATTATTATTAATATTTGGATTTTTTTTTTTTTCGAAATTTTAACATACTTATCGCAGGTTTTTAATAGCATTTTCCCTGATAGCAAAGTATAATTTTATTTTATGATGATTTATCCTTGTGACTGAATACTGATTATCTGATATGTTGAATAAATCTCCCATTATTCTTGTTTTTGTCCTTATTTTTTACAGTATACTATTTTTGTAAATTTATTTTCACATTTGTGTTTTGATAGATGTAATGTTCTAGGCTGATTCGAAAATAATTTATTTGTAAACATTTCCGTATATCACGTTACATTGGTTTCACGTACATAGATATCGGCTTTTACATGGCTAAAGACGCATATAAAAGATATTTCTATAATATTATTAAATTTTTCTATTCCTTTAAAATCGTATTATATTGTATGAGTTTCATAATTTATTCTCCAGCTTCTTTCGCATTTTTTTTTTCTTGGTAATGGTTTTTCACATTATATTCCCTGTAATTTTTTGATATAACGACTCTGATCTTCTGGCAATTGGTACAGTCATTTTTACTTTTAACGTGTTGACCACGTCTTACTTCTCGTATATGTTCGAGTACTTTCCTTTAAATATCTAGATATAATAAAAGAAGGTGTGTATGTATGCGTATTCTTTGCTTTGTATTCAAATCTCTGTTCACAGTACAACACAAATTTGAATGGAGATCGGAAGATAATTTAGTTTTAAATATTTCCGTACGTCATATTAGAACCGTTTTATGTAGATATCCGTTTGTACCTAACTGAAGTCCTATAAAGAATGTCTCAGATATGTTTATAATATTTTCTTTTCCTTTTAGTGCCTTAAACTCTTATTTTAATAGTGGTATTGCATATATTTCCTCCAAATTCTTGGTTTTTTTTCTTAATGATGACATTTTTTATAATTTTTCTCTTATAATTTTTTGATATAGGCATTTTGATGTACTGTTAGAGGTTATAGTCATTCTCACATTTAATGTGTTGATCATGCCATACTTCTCGTATACGTTCGAGGATTTTAGAAGAAGATGTGTGTGTCCATCGCTTTTTAGGCAAATGGCTGTTCACAGAACTACACAAATTTGCATGGGGGTCTTTATTGACCTCCCCTGATGCACCCTAAAGCCTGATTTCTGAATTTTTTTTTTTTTTAAATAAATCAATGTCTATAAATTTCTCAAAGAATCAACTATAGATACAAAACTATACAAGTAAACGACTTTCAGTGGTCATTGACTTAGTTGGTTCGGTTCGATAGCCGAGTTACTCGTTAAAAAGTCATGGGTTCGATCCTCTAACGGACAATGTGCTAATTTTTGCAGGTAATTAATGAAAAGATGACACTTGATTACAAAAATATAGTATATCAGTCTCTGCACAGTATCTTAAACCGTAAGGAGGATGAGAAAATGACAAAAAACCGTTGTGTTGGTTGCTTTTTAGGCGAACAACTGATCGCAGAGCTACACAATTTTACAGGGAAGCCCATTTTTACCTCTCTTGATGATGCATTTCGAAGCCCGATTTTCTAATTTTGATTTTTTTTTTCTTATTAAATAATATTTTTTAGATGGATAGATTGTTTGGTGCTACCACTATCTGTAATAGAAAGAAAATGATAACGTTCTGTACGAAAATCTGCCTCAATACCATTCATGCAAATTCTCACGTAAAATGACTTCCTGAATCCGAATATGACGCCCATTTTGTCTCATCATCTACCATTTTGAAGGGACGCCCTCCTATTTTTATCATTGTCTCGTACCTGTATTCCTATAAATTTTATTTGGGTGAGGGGGGGGGAGTATTATTTTAACTGTTAAATATCTTCTGAGGGGATACAGAAATGAAGAAAAATTTATAGCAAAAAAGAAAATTACTTAGGGGGGGGGGAAGGAGGATATGCCACTGAAAATATAAATTAAATTTATTAAATTTTATCAATCTATTATTAGTATTATTATTATGTATTATACCTTATATTATTTTTGTTTTTAAGTGTTAATATTACCCATTTCTACCTTCTAAATCAAATTCATGGCTATAAAATTACCGAAGTAATAAAAATTGCGGGACGGGGTAGCCCGCGAAAACAGTGTGTGACAGGGTGAAATGGGAGTCATATTCGTGTTCAGGAGCTCATTTAACACAAGAATCAGCAAGAATGGTATCAAGGTTCGATTTTATTTTATTTATTTATTTTATTTATTTATTTATTTTATTTATTTATTTATTTTATTTATTTATTTATTTTATATATTTATTTTGCAGCAGAGTGTAATCTGTCCGAGAAATGTTTATCTGAAAAATGTAACTCTGGAATCATAGCAATGCCACATATCATACATTTATCACTTACATTGAAATTACTGGTTGAGGCGCAAATGTAAAAAAAAAAAAAAAAAAAAAAAAAAAATAGGAATCCGGAACCGATATAGTAAAGGCGGAGAAGACGTAGCCGAATTAACCATCCAAAGATAAAATAATATAAGACGGGAAGTTAATAAAACTCTAAATCCATGCACGATTCACATAGAAACTAAAGTTTTATGATATAAATAACGAGAAGTATTTTTGTTTACTTAAATGAAATGTGTAAAATACTGAATTTTCATTTTTACCGCTATTGAATTCATTTCATGATGTATAAAACATTTAAATCATAGAGAAAAATTATTTGCAAACATATTTTACTCCCTATATCTAAATAAATTCTATATTTCCTATCACTATGTTTTTCTTAATATAAAATTTTATATAAAATGAAAAGAAAAAAGAATTGCATTGCATAAATCCATTTGTATCGATACTGTGAAAGGAAATCTACAGCTTTTGTTCCACTTTATATATCATATGACATCTAACATCTGCGTGTGGCGGAACACAAAAGGTAAGCATAAAATAATTATTAATATACGGAATTAGTCCAGATAAAATAGGAATGAATTTTATTGAAGATAAATAGGATTGTTTTTTTCTTTAACTAGTCTCTATTTGATATTGAAATGAATGTATCAGAATGGAAAATTAATTTTCATTGATTGTTCATTTAATTGATTCATTTTCTGAAAAAAAGTAATATATATATATATATATATATATATATACAGCGGCGGCTCGTGCAAATTTTCATAAGTGGAGCCTGACCCATCGTATCGTGTATAACTTAACAATAATAATATTCATTGTTCAAACATAAATACATTATTAAAGAGGCATATAAAGCGTAAGTTTTTTGGAAAAAAAATTTTTTGATGGCAAATCTTAAATTTAACAATATGGAAAATAACTGCGTAAATTTATCTCAAAAATTAATGTTTTTCGACTTCATTTACAAAATTCTGCATTTTCTGATCAGTGGAGTATCAAAATTTAAATATCTAGAAGATGGTAGATAGGAATTGCCGAGTTCTATTCCAGGTCGCTTTAGCTGATATATGCGTTTGCAATTTTCCATGGTTTTCTCCGAAACTCGCATAAATACGAGCTAGGTATCATCACTTAGAAAGACTCCCTAGGGAGAGTACACCACCCAGATCTAGGACCTTTTTTTAGACAACTGGTCTTAACCCTAACACTGCACGCCATTAAAATTTTAACTCAATTTTTTTCTCACTCTACATGTAATGATTTTTAGCTTGCGCGAATTATATCCCTAAGTCATTTAATAATAATTATTTCAAATGTTATATTCATATTTCTTATCTTAAAAAACAAATAAAATAAACTTTAATAAATTTATAACAAGTTATATTGAAATTTGGAAAGTTATGAATAATGTACTAATATGAATACTTATTAAAATCTACCATGTTTATCACTTTAAGAGTTTAATTTTAAATAATTTAAATTAAATTTCTTAAATTTTGATTCAATTTCGAGAAAATTAGCTAGAAAATATCTATTTAAAATTAAATATCTTTATCCTTATGAGTTTCGAAATTTCATGCGTAAAATTATAAAAAAAATGTGCATTTAGAGAAAATTTAGCTTAAATTTCGAACATTCAAAAATGTCATTTTAAAACTTTTTACGAATATAAAATTCCTACTTTTTGACCCAATTTTATGATGTTTTTATGCATAATGTTTGTTGAGAATTAAAGATTGATTCTTAATTAAAATAAAAAAACAAAAATAGATTATATTTATTTAAAATATTTAAAATATAAAAAAAAAAAAAAAAAAAAAAAAGACGGTCTATCGTCTTTAAGTAATAGTCATAATAAAACTGTTTTATCAAATCGTATTTTTAAGAAATCCAGTAAATAATAATAAAAAAAAAAAAAAAAAAAAAAAAAAAAAAAAAAAAAAAAAGCTACATTTTTATGTAGATAGTTAATCTATATATCCATGGAAATCCACTATTTATTTATTTTAAAATTTTACAATTTATTTGCATAAAAGTTTTAGTGTCTGAAGAAAAATATCGCAGTTGCACATTTTCTTTCCATTTTTTCATTGAAATTAAAAATACCGCAGTTAGAGAGGTTTAAAATTCTTAATTAAGAGCTTTTATATATCAAACGCTAATCTAAAAAATATATTTTTAACTATCAACAGAGTTCATTTTAACACGCTAATTTTTTTTAACTATCATATGTAAGTTTTAAAAAAAATGCACCAAAAAACCATACAAATAAAAGTAATGCAAAAGTCGCCAAATTTTATCAAGGCATTGTATGGTTAACATTCTTTAAATGAGACAATTTTTTTCGCTATAGTTTTGTCTCAAAAGGCCACTCTGCCGGTGCCCTACAGACGATAAATTATAGCGTGCTAATGCTCATGAAGGAGTTCGTCGCCAAATGTGTTAACCTGTTGATCTCATAAAATAACTATTGTATAAATGAATACGCCAAGATGGGCCATTTATGATGCGGCCCGAAGCTTAGATAACGAAGCAGCTGTCGGTCCAAGGATGTATTTTTTAATTTTTTAATTTTTTTAACATTTGGTGGGTGAATCATTAACATTTTCGCGACCGGCATACTTTTGTCTTTTCTAAACTGATTGCCGGGGAATATCGAAGTAAACTAAAACTATTTGCAGCAAACTTTTGATGTTTAAACGTGGATAAAAGTTGAATGTAATGTTTTGAAATGTTACTGTTGTAATTACCTGAAGCTTGGAATGAAGATTAGTTATATAATATTAGAACGAACCTATAAAACTATCAAAGAATTGATACTCTAATAATACTATCAAAATAATACTAATGTATTGTTTCCATAGAAATTCTTGAAATGACGTGAATTCACGTCAGTGGTAACCGGGAATAGAATCTAAAACTACCTGAATTTGCGTGAGCGGTAACTAGCTATAGAAGTTGAAATGACGTTCACGTCGGCGGTCGCGAATGTGTAAAGTGATTTATGACTCTTGAAAAAAGCATATTGACAAATAAATGATAGTGAGAAGCATATTAAGAAAAAAATAGATTTAAGATGTTAGTTTGAATATATATTTTTGAGCAGTAAAGAAAAATAATGAAAAAATGAAAAAATAATAATAACAATAATTATTGGAAAAAAAAAGTTAAGTGGGGCCGTGCCCGCTGGCCCATAATAAAGAGCCGCCACTGTATATATATATATATTACTTTTTTATAAGGCATCGAATGCTTTTTAAACAATCATTTAAATAAACTTAACTCTAAAAGAAATGCAATGTTTTATAAAACGGGAAATAGATTTTAATTATACAAAACATAAAAAATGTAGTTTCATTAACTTTTCTTTATCCCTCTCTTTTTTTATGTGTTTCTACATGTATGTAAAATTGATAAAAAAAAAAAATAAGGAAATTAAAATAACAAAATATAAAAGTGTAAGTAATACCATTCTAATTACTATTATATTAAATAAAATAAGTTATTAATACTATGATTTTTACCTATTATAATGATATGCTAGCTAATATTATTTGTTTATAAAAACTACCCAAAACTATTTAATTCCACTTAATTAAGTCTATACGATAATATGTTTTTTATTTATTATTTTATTTTATTTATTTATTTATTTATTTATTTATTATTTATTTTTGTAAAAATCATTTATTGCATTATTGTAATTATTGGAAACATAAATAAATAAATAAATAAAATACGGGTATTTAAAATAATTTGTTCAGTTATATTTACATAAATAATGATTAGTATCTACAGAACGGATTTATTCAGATTGGATTAAAAAAAAAAAAAAAAAAAAAAATGTTAAAATTAATTAAATGAAAGTGTTTTTAATTTTTTTAACCATTCCTGACAAAAACAAAATTTTGCATTATAATTTTATTTTTTCAGTAATACGAATGTAAAACAATTCAACTAAATAAAATAAATCTAGGGTGATCGCTGTTTACGGCATACTTGTTTCTGATTTTCTAAACGATGACTATTCCAAAAAATACATTATTTGTTATAATCATTATAACAATTTAAAGTTCATATATAAGTTAAGATTTAGGAATACGAGTAATAGAAAAAAAATTAAAGGAATATTTAATTTTAAATCATCCAAAGTAAAATATATAAATAAATGCTGAAATAATATATATAATATATCCTTTTAACATTCTTTAAAAATACGATATTTTACAGTTAACTGATATACAAAATAATATTTTGCGACTAGAATTATTAAATTCATTTCATATGCACAAAACATTTTAATAGTAAACGCGTCCGAATAAATGCTAAAAGCTTCTGTCATTTTACTTTTCTCAATGTATATTAATTGGAATTAAGTACGATGGATCACATTATATAAATCCATTCATATCAACATTAGTACAAGTTATAAATGGTATCTACAGATTTTAATCCCCGAAATACACGTGACATAAATCATTTTAAGGTGACAGAATACGTAAGGTAGACATAAAAGTATTATTAATCTACAAAATATCTAAAATGGTTTATATTTCATTAACTTTTTCTTTTGTGTGTGTGTGATTTGCTAGTTATACACGCATTGGGTAAAGTAATATACTGTATAATTTAAAAAAAAAAAAAAAAAAAAAAAAAAAAGGCAGATATTTTTTTATTAATTTTATTTTAATCAATGCTAATTATTATTTCATTGTAATTTTCTCAGTGTATATGAGCTGGAATTATATACGATGGATTACGTTAAATAAATCCTTTCATACGGACGCTGCCACAGTTTATTAATGAAGTCTTTATTCTGCAAAATATACATGACATCAAACATCTGCATGTGAGAGAATACACAAGGCAGTCGTAAAGGGTTTGTTATTCTACAGATTTATTCTAGATATAATATAAGCGGACTGTAGCAAAGCAAAAATTAACTATTTAATCTTATAGTCATATGAAAATAAACAACTCAATAAAAGAAAAAGTCTGATTACTACATACAAATGAATTTTAAAATCTTTAAACTGTTACGTCATTAGAACATGTTGTATACGAATTACACATTATAAGATTTTAAAATAAAAATTTTATTAGTAAAACGAAATACAGATGTTCTTGTAACTTTTTGAAGACAAAATAATTACATTATTTCATATTTATCATGTAAAAAAATCATCCAAAACATACTATCTTTGTGAATACGAACTAAAGGCATTAAAAAGATCAATTATGTATATACATACATATATATATATATATATATATATGTATAAAGTTTCGTTTAATTTAAGGAATAAAACATTTATCTCCTCACCTTCCCCCCCCCCAAAAAAAAAGAAACAAAAATAATAATAAATTAAATAAAATAATCAGATTATTGTTCCTTCCTTGATATGATAAAACCCCCTAAGGTTCTATAGAAATTTACATTTCACTCTGTATGAAAATAACACTTTTCGAGATCATAAAGGTTTTTCTCTATAAATTGTAAATTTCTTTAACTTTATTTTTCGTAATAATACTAAAAATATTATTCATGATTAAAAATAACAAATCATAAAGGAAATTATCGCTATAAACTTTTCCTCTATTATCAGGGATATCTAAATCTAGAATATATACATACAATGCATAACACCTTTTTGAAAGGTTTGTCAGAACTTTTAAAAGATGGTAGTGTTCTTATATTCTATAAAACTTGAATATTTTCGCTAAAGGTTCAAGTTTTACACATTTTATTATTATTATTATTATTATTATTTTAAATTAGATTTATTTTAACTGGTTAATTTATATTTATTAAGTAGTTATATACATAATATGATAAAATTCTATTGCTAATTTTTTTTTTTTTTTTTTTTTTTTTTCTTATTTAAATGTTTTATAATAAATGTGATGTGGATTAGTATTTTTATTATCGTGTTGTATTAATGAATTTTCAAAAGCTTTTAAATTCAGAAATTTAACAGATATTTCTTGCCCTAAATCTATGCCAAATTTACAATTTTCTACTTTTCTGTTCGTTACATTACAAAACCATCTGACGAAAATGCTGAAAAATTGTAAATAGAATGCATGTACATTTTTTAAATAATAAAAACTTTCTGCAGCTGTAGCAAAGGATTCTTTAATATTTATTAAAGTCTTTTTTTTTTTTTTTTTTTTTTTTTTTTTTTTTTTTTTTATATAAAACTTGAAATAAATTTTATTTCATTTTAATTTAATACATGCTATATATATTATATGTATTTAAAAAAAAAAATGACTTTCCTAACTAAAAATGCTCATTTAGAATGCACGTGTATTGATATTTCGGCTGATATTTAATTTTTACTGCAGAAGCATGCACTCTTTATAGTCGTTCCTGTTCAAATTTAGCTTCCATATGTTCATTCATCTATTAAAACAGCGTATAGCGGAAATTTTCTCTCGAAATATTGCCTTACAATTTATTGTTTGACTTTTAATTACATAATTAATTAATTTTATTTAGATTGCACCTATTAAAATAAGTTATATTGGATAGTTAATTACACACTGCCTGAATTATGAGTATTATTCTGACTAGTTAAAATAATTTTAAAACAGAATATTACAATATAGTTTACAAAAGAATTCTTTAGAAAAAAATTCGAAAAAAATATTTTATCACCTATGCAACTTTGATAATGGAAAACTGTAGCACAATATCTACAAATTTTGTTATAAAATATATATATATATATATATATATATATATATATATATATATTCCTAATTATCATTTAAAATAAGATAATGTGGCATTCAAAGCATGATATAAATAATAGAGTTGCACATCAATTATGTCTCAGGATTTTAATTCTCATGTCGTATATAAAGGAAAAGCTTCCATCTAGTAATGTACCTATTTTTTGAATGTTACTTATCAGAGCTTTGTAATTCAATAAATCTCAGAGAATGGTGACAGAATTGGTAGGACGAATAATGGCGATATGGGGAAAGTACTCTGTGGTAAAAACGTTTTGACAGTCCTGCTTTCCTCAGTTGCGCCGTTTAATTTTTTATACAACTCAAAATTTCAATGAAACATGAGTAAAACTTCAAAAATTTTGAGTCGTAACTGTGCAAGAAAGTTACAGTAAGTATCAATAATAATAATAATAATAATAATAGCAATAAAGACATTTTGATGATAAATTCAGAAAATTTTTTGATGGTGATTATAAAGAAAAATATTTTCAAAATCCAACTTCAGTGACGTACAACATTATTCGTCCTTTTCTCTTCCACTGCGAGAACGATGACCTATTTCAATGTGTCCGTTTTCATGTATCACACATTGCAACACGTACATATTTTAAAAAGAATTTAAAAATATGTATTAGTTAATAAGTTATTTGTAAAGAATAATTTCTCATAGAATAACTTTAGCTTCGGCTTCAGGCGGCGGTGAGTGAAGAGGGCCCTTAATTCTCAAAAAAGTAAATTTGAATTTAAAATTTAAAACTATGTTCAATTTTGACACTATTTAGATGATATAACTTATGCTGCTAGAAACATTCAAGCAATGTTGAAAATTTTCGAGTTGAAAATCTTCAGAAACTCCACATATTGACCAGATTTGGAACACAGTAACTGTTTATTTTGAAGGAAATGAAAAAATATTTTTTAACACAAGGTTAACATCAGGAATTAATACGAAATAAGCTTTTAAAAATTGGATGAATGGTAAGGGCAAGATTTCTACCAAGTCGAGTTCAACAAGTTGAATAGTGTTCAGATATGTGCCCTAAATAGATTTGATGATAACATGAAGAAGTGAACGGCAAATATGCTTCATAATGCACCTCTTTTATCTTCAATAAAATCTGTCTTTAAACACTAAAACGGATAAAAAATGACAAAAGTATTGTATAAAAAATGCAAACATTGCTCCATCAGCCAGTCACAACGAGATGTCTGCAAAACAAGTGATGTTATGTTTCGATAAATATTAATATTTTATCCAAATAACTCTAGTATCTGGTAAAGTCATTGCATCTATTGAAATGAAAACACGAAAATATAATCAGAAAAACTATATTAAAAGTAATTAGATAAAGTCAGAGGATTAAACAGAAAAAACATACTTTGAAAAAAAAGTGATAGTTTTCAATCAGCCTGAAAGTTTACAACGAAGTAAAATTATTGTTACAAATCAATTTTCAGTCTTAAAAAGAGTTAAAATATCAATGCATCTAAATTAATACTATTTTATTATATATATATATATATATATATATATATATATATACGTGTGTCTGGAAACAGCTCGTTATCATGAAAAGCTAATTCTTCTGATTTTTTAATGTACTGTTTATAAATATTCGAGTGGAGCATACCCAAATCATCATTCCCGACACGCCACTGATATATATATATATATATATATATATATATATATATATATATTGCATTTGTATATAATGTGTTAAAGAACGTGTTTAAATAATTGATAAGTGCGTTTTAATATCTAAAATTTAATTTATTTGAATGTTAATTAACATTTGTGTACTTAAAATTAAACAAATATCTAAAAATTAATTATATCAGATGATATTCAACTATTTCAATGTTATAAAATATGCTAACATTATTATATTCAATAATGAATTCAGTTTAAAAAATATATATTAAGGCATTAATCACTAAATTTATTTAAATGGCGCATGATATAATTTATTCAATAAGTGTTACCATATGACAATTTAACAGTTAAATAAAAACTCACTTATACAATGATACAATTTAATTTAGAAATACTGAAATCTTTTGATTAAACGGTTAAATAAAAGTTTAATGCCCTTTTCTTTAACTTAATATATATATATAGATTATTAATAAAAAAGTTACATATACAGGGAATTAAATATATGCGTAGATAAACCCATTATTTTATTTTATATTAATTTTATTTATTTTAGAATGCTCAATAAATTCCAGACCTAAATTTATAAATATATGTATCTTATTAAACTAAATTGAAAAATAGTTATGGAAATATTAAACCTGTTTTTTTTTTCAATATTAAGTATTATTACATATACGTTATTAATTAATAGAAACTATAATTATGAATTATAATTATGATATTTTATAAATATCCAGTAAACGCTAATTAAACACAATAGCTATAAACATAATTAACGTTTAAAGTAAAGATTAAGAATTATTTTTTATTTTTTACACCTTTCATTTATGAAAATGATAATTAATTATATAAACAAGAAATTGCATTAGCATTTATTGCAGAAAAAAATTATAACTATTTATATTTCATTAGAAAATTTGAAAATAAGCCAAACGAAATATATTACTTTATAGAACAAAAACATACATGAAAAAACATTAAATATGTGGTATATAATTGTGAACCATAAAAAATATTGTAAGCAATGTAACTCAAATTGGAATACATGCAAAATTTGTATTGAATCGAAATAATTCATTTAAGAAATATATAATAATTTAATTAGATAATTTTATAAATTAGATAAAATATAACAAAAATATAACTTTATAAAATTTTATAAAATTTTACAAATTTTATAATGTTATATATGTTTTAAATTATTGTAAAATATATAATAATTTATAATAATTTAATTAAGGAATACTGAAATCTTTCGATTTAACAGTTAAATAAACATTAAAAGCGCTTTCGTTTACTTAATTTACATATAGAATATAAAAAAATAAATATATATATATATATATATATGTGTACGCTTACATGTACCAAGAATGAAATATATGTGTAGGTAAGTCCATTATTTTTATGCATATTCATTATTTTTATTTTGATATTTGTATATATTTCATGCCTGAAATTAAAAATATATAAATCTTGTATAATATTAATTGAAAAATAAAGATATTAAGCTTTATATATATATATATATATATATATATATATATATATATATTATTATTGTATATACGTTAATAGTTAATAATATATATATAATCATTATGAAATTTGGAAACATCTATTAAACGCTAGCCAAATGCATGAATTATAAACATAATAATTATGTAAAGGACAGTAGTATATGTTTTTACCCCTCTCATATTTAAAGTATTTATAATTGTTAGTATTTTATTCGAAAATTAGAAAGCATATCATGCGAGAAATGTTACTCTATAAAACGAAGATATAGATGATAGCACAGGCCTACAAAATTGAAGTTGCAAAATTTGATTTGATGATTTTAGCTGAACTTCATGTTTGTTGATGTGTTGAAATCGAAAATGTAGCCCATTTTTCTCTACGACGTACAAATTTTTGCCAAAACAGGGTGCTTACCGACACAATTTCTTACATATACCATCATAAAAATAGGTTGGTTGGTTGGTTGGTTAGTATGGTTTTACGTCGCACTAGTTCCGCGCTATTACAACAATAAGTATCCAAGATTAATTAATCGTGAAAACGTACTATGACATTTACCACATAATTTTATTGGTGGAAGAGTAATTGAAGATATTACAATGGTAGGTTCCCTGTATTGGCAAAAATATATACGTGACAGAGAAGAACTGACTTCATTTTCGGTTTTAGCACACCAAAAAACATAAAGATCAGTCAAAATTATAAAATCAAAATTTCACATATCGAGCTGTTTAGTTAATGTTGTACATCTGATTCTCCTTAAAAAAAAAAAAAAAAAAAAAAAAGCTTTAAATGTGCTAAGTTATGAGCAATAAAAAGATTGTAAGCAAAATACCTTAAATTTTAAATATATATATTTGTATCGAATCGAAATAATTATCAAAATTATTAATTATTCATCATGCGAAAGAAAAAATATTTATGTTTGGGTCATATGCTGTTTTTAATAATAAAAATAACGTTGCAATAAATATTACATTATGAAGTATAATTTCAAATGCTATTTGACAGAATGAACGCTTGGAATATTTCCCTGTTTTCCAAAAACCATAAATAAATTTTAAAACTAATAAATTTTATTTTCTAATTAACCTTCTTTAAATTCTTGTTTACATGCTTAATTTTCTTTTATGAAATATTCAAGATGTACCCCCTCCCCCCCAGAATATATATATATATATATGTATAAATAAATAAAACTCATATTACACATATGATCGAGATTCATGTATTTAACAAGTATGAGTTTCATGCAAAATGTAAGATTTCCATGTCCTGTAAAAACAAACAAATTATAATTAGTTAGAAAGGTTTATTGAAAGCGGCAGATTAACAATTCAGCTACCTTCAAATCTGTTATCCACCGGAATTAAAACATTTGTCGCACTCTGTGGTATTTTTTTTTTTTTTTTTTTTTTTTTTTTGTCTGATGTTATAGAAATCCGCCGCTTTGAAAAGGAACTAATGTGTTACAGGTGCCTGCTTGTTTTTGCATACGAAAATATGATAATAAAATAGGAATTCATCCATGTTTAAGAAGAGGAGGTGTTGTTGGAAATCAGACCGAGGTTACAGGACGTAAGGTGAGACAACTCTATGGGAAACTTCTGCAGCAGAGTTTTTGTGAGATAAGCAATATGCGAATGAGCGCTGTCGAGAATCAATATACATCATGTTACTTCCTCCATATAATATATTTTAATTCTGATACGTAAATAAATTAAAAAATGAAAAAAAAAAAATCCTTTCAAAAGTTTTTCTTTCCATATAAAAAGTTGTCTTCAAATGTCAACTATTCATTAAAAAAATAATTTTTCATTTAACATTAAAAATCTAATTATCATATCGCTTAGCAAAATATATCAGCATATTAAAAAAAATAATCTCAAATGAAACGTACCGGTGTCGAAAAAATCGAATCTGTACGTTTGCATTAATTTCTCTATTATATATAAACTATACTTAATCACGTAACTATATGAATGACAGATCATTTTATCTAATAATATAAAACGTTTCAGACATCCTATTTAAACTTTTGCAAATGAATTACCTCATACCAAAATTTAGATTTCTTCAGTTTCACGGACTAAAAGTAAAATTTTGAAAATCGGGGATAAAATTAGCTAATATATATACAAATAGACACCCGGCAAACAACTACATTCAATGGGGAGAGCGTCAAGCGATCGAAATAAAAACACATTTCTGTTCTCTTGGAGGGAATGGAGGTCGAAATTTTTAAAATAATTTTTAAAATTTCCAATTTATGTTCTATGATCTAACCGAGTTTTGAATCAGTAGTTTCGTTACAATTTGCTATGCGCTGATGAGATTGTTAGTCGATTACTCAGTGATTAACTGAGTGGCAGTACTCTTTTAAGTTCCTCTTATAAATTCATTATAATAACGATAAATGAAAGCATGCTGCAAGATAGTTTTAAGAGTAGGGAAAAGTCAGTGTGTGTGTTTATATTTTACAGGTCAGTTCTAAAATCGCGACACTTTAAATTTGTTTGTAATAATTTGTAAACTAAAAGTTGCAATAGAAATTTAAAATGGAAAATTTGATGTTGAAATTTTATTTCTCTTATAGTATATATATATTGTTTGTTTATACATTTTATTTTAAGTATTTGGAAATGTAATATTGCATATTTATACATGCTGAGAAGTAAAGAAACTGCATATAAAATTATTTCGTATAGCTGAAACTAAATTGTTATAGGTGTAGCTAAATTGTAACTATGTGAAACTTTTTTCTAACGTTTCCAACAGAGTTGGAAGTATTTATGTCTTCGGATTATGCTTCTGTCCGTATGCCCGTCTGTTCGTGCTTTTACGCTCCTAATATTCACGTAATTTATGGAAAATGATATATGTTATTCAAGTTTAACGGGTTACAACTAAATATCTGCGCAAAGTTTCTGCCAGTCATAAAATAAAACCTACTGCCACATTCATCGCTATCTTTCGATATATTGATATTCCAATATTTATCTATTACACAATATTTTTTTTTTTTTTTTTTTTTTTTTAAGATGCAAAGTAAGAGTTAAAAAATGTCGTCAAAGAAAGAAGTCCTCCGTTCACGCATGGCAAAATTCTACCTAAAGAATTACGTATTGGGTAAACCACATTGTGTGAAGCACTTTGTTGCTGAAGGTGTTTCAAAAAGAACTATTTACGCAATACTTAAGTCCGGAAGAATTGAAAAAAAATCAGGAAGTGGACAGAAAGCGGCTATTATGACTAATAAGAATATGCCTAAGAATGAGCATAAAGATGTCATTACTCAGAACGGCGCAGCAAAATAATAATAATAATAATAATAATAATAATTGTACACAACAATACATATCTAAAATTTTAAAGTAAATTGTAATAAAAGCCTGGAAAAAAGGAAAAAGCCCCACCTTATACAGAAGTTCAAATAAAAGCTGTGTAATGAAATTATCGGTGGATGGTCAGAAATTTGAAAGGAAAATCGTTTGTTTTGGATGATGAAAGTTACTTTAGTCTTTCTAAATCTCAAATGCCCGGAAATGTCATTTATTATTCCTCAGACAAGCAACGTACTTCTCCTAATATAAAATATAAATTTAAGAAAAAATTTGAGAGCAAAGGGATGCTTTCTTTAGTCGTATTTGACAAAGGTGTTTCTCAAACTTACTTTAAGCCTAGTGGATTAGCAATCAACCAGGAAGTCTACCAGAAGGAATGTCTTCAAAAGATCTTAGTTTCATTTTAAAGAAAATAACATTGAGACAATAATTTTATTTTCTGGCCTGATAAAGCCAGCCCTCGTTATACGGCAAAGACAGAAATACCTCAGTTCGCAAAACACCACTTTCGTGCCCAAGAACAAAAATCCAACTAACTTGCCCCAATGTCGACCAGTCGAAGATTTTTTAGGACAATCGAGTGAAAAAGTGTACAAAAACAAATGGAAGGCAAAAACTTTTCAGTAGCTTCAAAGAAGAATACGCAAATGTCTAAATGAAATTGACACAAGTGATGTCCAAACGTCTTGTGCATCCATTCCAACCAAATTGAGAACTTTAGCCGATAAAGGTCCATTTGCAACGTGCGATTAGAATGTTATTTTATAATAATGCATATACTGTAAATAAAAGCTAAAGTTTAGCTCCAATTTACTATATGTTTGTTTTTATATTATCTCAAGCTTTGTGCATATTTTTAGTTGTAACCCGTTACTATTGGATATTCTGTATTGAAAACGGATTAATGGCCACTGCTTTGTCTACCTAGACACCCAAAAGTGTTCGATGAGGAGATATTTCTAAAAATAGCATTTCAATGCTTTTATTTTGTACGAATCATAATTAAACTGATATTATTAATACATATACACAAGAAAGTGATTTCTGTTCGATATAATATCCTTATTATTAAGATTTACAGGACCACAAAAATATTCGTTTATATTGATGGCTATAATAAGAATTTGCTTTTTCGTTTGTAACACTTTCTAAGAATGTTTAAGAGTGATTATGATTTGAATTCGTTTATAGTCTTTTATTTTGCCCGTCTGTCTGACTGTCCGCGCTCTAAATCCCCCAAATACGCATATGATTCGTAAAAACAGATATATGTTATTCAAGGTCACTATGGGAAGTTCCCTGTAAAAAACGTGGTTTACCACCACTTCTTTGCGTACAACAACTACTATAAAATTCCCAAAGCATTGCGTTTTATGAGAGTTTTTTCTATAAATCGCATTTTAATATTTAAAAATTGCACACATCATAATGAAATTGACCTTTATTATTCATATGCACACACACACACGAAAAAAAAAAGAACTTTTTACAGATGATAGTAATGATTAGCATTGAGTTTTACAGGGCCACAAAAAGTATTATGGTACATTAAAGTCTATGATTAAAATTGTTGGAAATACTTTCTTACTTGTATTAATCGTTTTCAACAATTTATATTGGTGTTTAAGGTTGATCAGGATTTGAATTCGTCTGTCTGTCTTTCTGAACACCTGACATTGTGTCTGTGTATCTGTATGTTTGTCTGCCTCTATTATCCGCACATATTTTTATAATATCCTGAAAATGATACATGATATTGAATTTCACTATGGCATATTACCTATATAAAATGATATAAGTAGCAAAGATTTACGCAATGGGACATCCAAAAGTTGGCCAATTCGTTATGTTTTAAGAAAGAATTTTTATAATTCACACTTACTTTGCTCTACACAATTCATAATGGCATTGACATCTATTATATACATGTGTTTTACAAAGTATTGTATGTGTAGAGTTAAGGCTTATAGAGATGCACTAAAATATCCAGATGCGTTAAGAGCTACAATCGGATATTTTTGGAATTACATTTCTGCTGGTGCTAAGAGTTTAAAGTGCTTTACAACAATATTTAGAAGTAATTAAATGCATTTAATCTACATTTATGCCCTTTTGTCTGTTGTCTGTCAGATGTGTAATCATGTCAAGAAATCTTTCATTGAAAATTAAACGATTCAACAATTACGTACAGTTGGAAAGTGTTAATAATGTAAGCGAACCGCATGTTTTTTCGTTCTTTTTTCAGCAATATTTGTAACATTACGTTTCGATTTGTCAAGATTTTTTAGGTGCATATTTATTTCAAATAATATTCTCTTTTTTCTTTTTTCTTTTCTTTACGGTCAAAACAAATAGAAAAAAAAATAAAAATAAAGAAATAAAGAAATGTACTACTAAATTTATTTCATTTCAAATAAACTATTTGTAAGGTTTATTTTATATAAATTATTTTCTTTTTAGTTTAAATACAAAAGCTGAAAATTTCCAAGAATTATATTCCAAACATAAAATTTCCTTTTTGCTTTATAAGAACATTATCTGTTCTGTTTTTGGTTATTAAAGTATAATTTGAAGTTATTTACAATATATGTTACAAGAAAGTGGTAAAACTACTTTCAACAGTAAAAATTTTTAAGCTCTTAAATCCATGAAATATATATATATATATATATATATATATATTTCATGGATATATATATATATATATATATATATTTCATCAATATATATATTTCATAAATATATATATATATATATATATAAATATATATATATATATATATATATATATATATATATATATATATATATATATATATATATATATATTTTTTTTTTTTTTTTTTTTTTTTTTTTCCCGGCATGTGTTCTAAAATTTGCATTTTATATTTAAATCTTGGCAGTATGCCCGTCTAGAACTCCACACAATCTTCCTATAATCAAGCATAGAAGAGGAAAACATAAAACATTTAAACCATTATTATAAAAAATATTTATAAGCCCTTTTTATCAAGTAAAATGCAACATTTATAAATAACTATAATATATAACATTTTAACTATTTATTTTTTTATTTTTTTATTTTACTTTGAAAATTATTCTTTAGCTATAAGTCTTCAATTAGTAATGATTTTTGGAATTCGAAAAACAAAAAGTCACAAATTTACTGTTGAATTCCTTTTAGCATATCATCACAGTTTACGAAATTAGCATTTAATTTATAAAGTATTATCAGGAAATTCGGTTCTTACGTATTATCGCAACCAGGTTGGCGCGATTTGTAAGTTTGAGTAAGAAAGTTAAGTTATTAGTATTAATTAAGTTATTATTATTATTAGTTATTATTATTATTATTAAGTTATTATTATTATTATTATTTTTATTATTATTGTTAGTTATTATTATTATTATTATTATTAAGTTATTATTATTATTAGTTAAGTTATTAGTATTAGTTAAAGTATTTCACGGCATTCAATCTAACCAGTAAGCAAAATAATTTCTTTACGAAAAACCACGTGTAACACGTAGGGTTGCCGTAAGTAGGGTCGCCAAATTTGGCGATTTATGCGAATTTTGGCCTGGTTGCGATAATACGTAAGTACCGGAAATTCTCGCATTTAATATAAAGAATAACTTTAATTATTTTTTATATTTTCCTAAAATGTACGATTTTGTTAAACTTTCTGGAAATGTCACATCATTTGTTTGTTAGTTTTTCAGTCTTTATATAAATTAAGAATAAAATAAATAAAATAAATTTTACAATAAATTAAGATTTTTTTTTTTCATTTCGGCTCACAAATTAGAAAATAATTTCTACCTTGAGAAAAATAAGATACATTTTCTTAACTTTTACTGTATGTAACTAAATTTTATTTCACCATAAATTAAGAAAGTATGATCTATTCAAATTTACAAGGAAGTTTTGAAAAGACAAAAATAGTATAAGATCCACAGTTAGAAAACTTTTTATTTTATTGGATAGAATAAGAATAATTTAAAAAAAAAAAAGTAGAAATATTTTTCAAACATATTTGAATAATATTAGATCTCAATTTATTTGAAACATTGATTCAGAACTTATATATTAATTTACTTTAACGGATCCTGTTTGCGAACGAACATATCAAATGAATTTATAAGATATGTCTGCTAAACAAACTTAATTTGAATTAATTGAATGTTTCAAATGTTATTGCGTTGATAAATTTTTAAGTAGCCGCCACATGTGAAGAAAATATCGATGCAAGTTGCTCAGTTAACTAACGCAAGATATTTGTAAGGTAAGACTGTTGTCCAACTTTGGTTTGAATAAATTCAGTACTTAAAAAGTTATCGAGATAAAAAAAATTTTATGTGGTAGCATTCAAGTGGCCGCAACGTGGCAGTGATATTGCGCAGTAGCATTCCTAGCGAAATCCTTTAAGATATTACATTGATCTATATTTGTATGAGATTGGAATGATATTCCAAAAGTTATCGTGATTATAAATTTTTAAGTAGCCACAACTTGAAAACAATAAGTTTCCCAGCAAATTCATCAAACATATTTGAAGCATAAGTTTACAGTCCATCTTTGGTTCACATTAATTCAGAATATTTCAAAAGTTATTGTGACGACAAATTTTCAAGTGGCAGCCTAGTTTTAAGTGGCCTTAACTTATGATTTTATGCAGTCGAAACAAAATGGCGGAGCAACCTACCTAGCGAAATCATCCAAGATATTTGTATTATAAGTTCACTGTCAAAATTTAGTTCGAATTAATTCGGTATTTCACCTGTATGGCTTATAATCTCATCCATGTTTTTTGAAACATGCTTTTTTTTCTTGGATAATCTAATTAGTTTCCCCTTTTTCCATTGTTTGGACGTTTTCTACTACTTTTTCTAGCTCCTCCTCTGTATTTATGTCTTTTAAAACATCTTCGGATAAAAAAAAACGTTGTAAACCTTTAGGTTTGCTTCCAAAAAGAGCTTTGTATGGAGTACTTTTGATCCCAGAATGGTAAGCTCTATTTTTCATAAAATGAACGAAAGTCCTTCATTCCAGCGGTCAGATTTGTTGTTCTCCATCCAAGTACAGAACATATTTTCTATATCTTGATTAGCTCTTTCTACAATACCTTGGCTTTGTGAATAGCGAGGCTTCCCATGGACGATCTTCAGTGGTGGCCAAATCTCCTTCAATCTCCTTCATCACATTATTGGCAAATTCCCTACCATCCCAGGTAGCACATAACGTTGTTATAGCGTTGAAAATAGTTATAAAAACGTTGAAACAACGTTATGTGCTACTGGGGATTGTCATATGGTAATGTAGATGGCGCTCCAAGCAACGAGAATATGTTCACTAAGTTGTAGGACACTTCTTCAGCTCTTTGTGACATTAGAGACAAGATCATCACAAATTTGCGAGATCATATTGATATATCCTAACAAATTTGCATTCTGTATCTGGCTAAGACTGAAAGTCAATAAGATCTACCTGACAACGGAAATTAAATTCGGAAAATGTCATAGGTTTTCCAACAAGCCCTTTTAATACATTTCTTCTTATTTTCTGGCAAGGTTAACAATAGTAGATGTACAGATCTATAACATGATGTATAACTTTTCTGTATTTAGTTGAAAGTTCTTTCAACATTGTGTCACGTCCTCCGTGATCAATAGCCAGATGAACTTCAGGAATTACGCGAAACAACACAGAGTCCGTGACATAATACTGTATCGTACTAACGCCTTCTTTAACATGATAAATGAGTTTACTTTTGCTTTCCACAATCATCACATCACAGCAATTCAACAACCAATAGTCCCTGTGTTCCTTTTTAGTAGTCATTTTACCTTTTTGTATATCATTTATTAATTTCCGGTAAGTAGTTTTGGTTAAGAAAAAACTGTTTTTTGAAGAATTAACTCGAATTTTGGACAGTTCATCGTCGAATCGTTGTTTCATGTCTATACACCATGGCTCCTTCTCCAACACTACAGCTCGCTCCTCCATTTTCATGCAGCACAGTAAAAAACAAATTTTTTGTTGAACAAATTTGAGTAAAAATTGCGTATTTTGACACTCCCGAACAAACCGCTAAATGCAACTGAGGCGCGCGTTAAAAATCACGTGCCTTTTGTCATGTGATACTTTAAACGAATCGAATTTGCCGGTTTCTCATTTGGTATTCTATAGAATACCTAGAAAATGTGTGAAATATGAATCTTTTCATGCATTGCCGGCTAGTTTTAGGCATTATATACAATGCCTAGGCATTTTATAGAATGCCGGATTTCAAACTTTGCTAGTAACATATATATTGAATTAATAAAACATTATTAGATCAATCATTTAGAAATGCTAAACATAAAATGTTTTATATGAAATATTTACTTACATACAATACAAAAATCTAAATAAATTATTTCAGATCTCATGTATTATTTCTCAAATTAATGGCTCATTGATTTGCAATTTCGATTTTTTGTGCCATTGTTTGTAACAATATCAACCTCTTTCTTTCACAAATATCTCTCTAGATAACGAGGCTGTGTACTTAATCCTAACTCCAATACATGTCTAATAATCTTAATTTTAAATTTATAATCACCTGTATACTACTACTAAAGAATCATTTTAGCAATTACCATTTCTCCTAAGCTTTGCAAAATATGCCTTAATCCAATAACTCCACAAAATTTTTCTGAAAGTAATCCTCATAGAATAACTTTAGGACTTAATATTCATCCCACAACAAAGTAGTTCTGTATTAAACGTTTTCAGCCATGATACTCTAACTACTAATTCCTATACCATTCTAACATAACAAGTCTAACCACAAAATCAAAGTCAAATGACAAAAATCTTCGTAAACTTGAATTTCTCTGCGAATACTTGTACGAGACTTGAAAAACTTTTAATCATAATATTCTTGTTATCAGTATCGGGGGTTCTGAAATGTAAACTAGTAGTAAGACCTAGATTTTTATCAAGATTTTTTTTTTCTTTTACCAAATTATTTTTTAATTCTTGACCTTTGTGTACTCTGCTCATATTCCCCATCATATTATTGCTTTCAAATTTCTATTGTGGCACATAATGTATTCATATAAGAGCAATAAATTCTGTCGATCATCCAGCATGGATAGAGGAAAAACTAACCCACCCACTTAGATGTCCTTTATCATGTTGGATACATTAACCATGTCCTAATTTACTGATTAATTTTATTAGCGAGAGTTTTCTGTTTTTAATTTTCATGAAATACATGCTAATTCCAACGAAATGAACCTCATAATGCAAATTTTTGTAGAATATTGACATATTTATCATGTTATATAAAAAAAAAAAATACCGAATAAAATAACAAGCTTTCCAATTAGAAAGTTCAATAGTGTAAAGTATTTAATAATATTCATAGTTATACAACAATTTATTTTTAACACTTTCCAACAAGGTTGAAAAGTGTTTATGACTTCGGTTTGTCTGTCTGTCTGTCTGTCTGTCCGTCTGTCTGTCCGCGCTCTAACTCCCGTAAATATTTATGGAATTTCTTGAAACTGATATATGTTATTCAAGTTCACTATCGGACGGTCACTATTGAAAATGGAATTTATACCTCTACTGGTTTGTGTACAGGGTCACCAGAAATATTTCAAAGCATTGTGTTCTATGAGAGGTATTTCTATAAACCATAATTTCATACCTTTACTGTAGACATACCTTAATGAAATTAAAATATGTTATTCAAGTTCACTATCGGACGTTCCCTATTGAAAATGTAGTTTATACCTCTACTGGTTTGTGTACAGGGACACCCGAAAGTATTTCAAAGCATTCTGTTCTATGAGAGGTATATCTATAAATCATATTTTCATACCTTTACTGTAGACATATCTTAATGAAATTGAAATATGTTATTCAAGTTCACTATCGGACGTTCCCTATTGAAAATGGAGTTTATACCTCTACTGCAGTTTGTGTACAGGGACACCCAAAAGTATTTCAAAGCATTGCTTCTATGAGAGGTATTTCTATAAACCATATTTTCATACCTATACTGTAGACATATCTTAATGAAATTGAAATATGTTATTCAAATTCACTATCGGACGTTCCTTATTGTAAATGGAGTCTATACCTCTACTGGTTTGTGTACAGGGACACCCGAAAGTATTCCAAAGCATTGTGTTCTATGAGAAGTATTTCTATAAACCATATTTTCATACCTTTACTGTAGACATATCTTAATGAAATTAAAATATGTTATTCAAGTTCAATATTGGATGTTTCCTGTATCAAATGGAGGAAATACCACCATCGGTTTATGTATAGGGACACTCAAAAGTATTCCAAAGCATTGCGTTCTAGGAGAGATATTTCTATATATCAAATTTTAATAACTTTACTATCCACGAAGTTTTAGGAAATTGAAATCTGTTATTTACATGCACAAAAGAATGCTTTGCATAGAATGCAGCATGATTAGCATTAGATTTACAGGGTGGCACACAAATATCGAGTTATATTAAGAGGTATTAATAAAAAATTGCTAGAATTGTACTTTCATTTACGTTAAGTGTTTTTAACACTTTCTAGCACTTTTTAAGTGTAAATAGGATTTCAGTTTTGTGTATCTGCCTGTCGGTCCGTCCGTCTGTCTGCCTGTCTGTCTGTCCGATCTCTAACTCCCGTAAATATTTATGGAATTTCTTAAAACTGATATATGTTATTCAAGTTCACTATCGGATGTTCCCTATTGAAAATGGAGTTTATACCTCTACTGGTTTGTGTACAGGGACACCCGAAAGTACTTCAAAGTATTGTGTTCTATGAGAGCTATTTCTATAAACCATATTTTCATACCTTTACTGTAGACATATCTTAATGAAATTGAAATATGTTATTCAACTTTCCTACTGGATGTTTCCTGTAAAAATTGAGGAAATACCACCACCGATTTATATACACGGACACTCCAAAGCATTGCGTTCTATGAGAGATATTTCTATAAATCAAATTTTAATAACTTTACTTTTCACGAAGTTTTAGGAAATTGAAATATGTTATTTACATGTACAAAAGAATGCTTTGCATAGAATGTAGCATGATTAGCATTAGATTTACAGTGTGGCACAAAAATATCCAGTTATATTAAGAGGTATTAATAAAAAATTGCTAGAATTGTACTTTCGTTTACGTTAAGCGTTTTTAACACTTTCTAGCATTTTTTAAGTGTGAATATGATTTCAGTTTTTTGTATCTGCCTGTCCGTCTGTCTGTCTGTCTGCCTGTCTTCCTGTCCGATCTCTAACTCCCATATGGAATTTCTTAAAACTGCTATATATTATTCAAGTTCACTATCGGATGTTCCCTATTGAAAATGGAGTTTATACCTCTACTGGTTTTTGTACAGGGACACCCGAAAGTATTTCAAAGCATTGTATTCTATGAGAGCTATTTCTATAAACCATATTTTCATACCTTTACTGTAGACATATCTTAATGAAAATGAAATATGTTATTCAAATTCCCTACTGAATGTTTCCTGTATAAAATGAAGGAAATACCACCACCGATTTATATACACGACACTCAAAAGTATTGCAAAGCATTGCGTTCTATGAGAGATATTTCTATAAATCAAATTTTAATAACTTTACTTTCCACGAAATTTTAGGAAATTGAAATATGTTAGTTACATGCACAAAAGAATGCTTTGCATAGAATGTAGCATGATTAGCATTAGATTTACAGGGTGGCACAAAAATATCCAGTTATATTAAGAGGTATTAATAAAAAATTGCAAGAATTGTACTTTCGTTTACGTTAAGCGTTTTTAACACTTTCTAGCATTTTTTAAGTGTGAATATGATTTCAGTTTTGTGTATCTGCCTGTCCGTCCGTCTGTCTGTCTGCCTGTTCAATCTCTAACCTCCGTAAATATTTATGGAATTTCTTAAAATTGATATATGTTATTCAAGTTTACTATCGGATGTTCCCTATTGAAAATGGAGTTTATACCTCTACTGGTTTGTGTACAGGGACAGCCGAAAGTATTTTAAAGCATTGTGTTCTAAGAGAGCTATTTCTATAAACCATAGTTTCATACCTTTACTGTAGACATATCTTAATGAAATTGAAATATGTTATTCAAATTCCCTACTAGATTTTTCCTGTATAAAATGGAGGAAATACCACCACCGATTTATATACAGGGACACTCAAAAGTATTCCAAAGCACTGCGTTCTGTGAGAGAAATTTCTATAAATCAAATTTTAATAACTTTACTTTCCACGAAGTTTTAGGAAATTGAAATATGTTATTTATGTGCACAAAAAAAATGCTTTGCATAGAATATAGCATAATTAGCATTAGATTTACAGGGTGACAGAAAATATCCATTTATATTAAGAGCTATTAATAAAAAATTGCTAAAATTGTACTTTCGTTTGCATTAAGTTTTTTTAACACTTTCTAACATTTTTAAATGTGAATATGATTTCAGTTTGTGTATCTGTCCATCTGTCTGTCTGTCTGTAAGCCTGTCTGTCTCTAACTCCTGTAATTATTTATGGAATTTCTCGAAACTGATATATTTTATTGAAGTTCACTATCGGATGTTCCATATTGAAAATCGAGTGAATATCTCTTCTGGTTTGCGTACAGGGACACCCAAAAGCATTCGAAAGCATTGTGTTCTATGAGTGTTATTTTTATAAACATTATCTCTATAGAATGTTCCCCATTTTAAATGACATTAATAGGTCTTGTACAAGTAGTTTGTTTACAGGGACAACAACAACAACAAAAACAACAACAACAAAAAAAAAAAAAAAAAAAAAAAAAGCCAATGCATTACGTTTTAGGACAGAATTTTTTGAAAGTTATATGTAAAAGTCTTTCTACTGTAAAAATCATAAAAATATTGAAATTTATTCTGAATACTCTAAAATAATGTTTTGTATAGAATATTATATGATTAACTTTCTGATTTACAGGGCTACACTAAAATATTCAGAGAGATCAAAAGCTGTAATTATAATCTAATGGCTGCATTTTATTTTGCGTTAAGCCTTTTTAACACTTTCCAGAATGCTTAAGAGTAATTTTAAAATCGATTAGTCTATCTGTATATTTTTCAGTCCTTCTGTCTGTTGTGTGATAACGTACGCAAAGAATATTACAATTTATTCGATACAACAATTACGTACAGTTGGAAAGTGTTACTAATCAATGCGTACTGCATGATTTTTCTTTCTTGTTTAAAACTTTTCGTCTATCTTTTCTAAGAAACGACCTTTAATAATGAACATTGATGGGAAACCTTTCCATATTCTCCGATGTTAAAATCTAGTTAGTATCGAATAACTTATGAAGCTTTAAATGCGGTATATTTATAGTCAAGTATGTTCATAAATGTATCCTGTATAATATTTTAAAACTTTCTCGACTCTTTATAATACATGTTTGAATGAATATTATATTTATTATACACGTTTATTCAAAACATTGCTCAATTCATCCACGTTTAGAAAATCTTAAATAAGAAATAACTTAAGAAATTATTTAATTGAAATGTTTAAAATTAAAAAGATTATTTCTAGTATCATAACATATACTTTCTACCAGGTCTAAATCTTCATCATTTTTTTTTTCAGACGACTCCTGCACAGATTAACGAAATAGCAAAATAATACTCCAACAAACTTAGAAAAAAACAACTAATTTGAAGGTGAACAACACATAAATTTATGATTTTCGGATTCATCATGCTTCAAACCCTCTAAAATCATCAAAAATCACGATAAAAAACTTTTATTGAATATTTATTTTGCTATGTCTATATTATGAAAGGGAACTAACACGAATCTCTCAATTTATCCCGAAAACTACATTTTGTTATTCTGCGTAATATTACACCAGTATTTTCGAAGAAATGGTTCAAAATTTAATTTCATAAGTATGAGTTTCTTTCCTGCAATCTTCTGCATATGTAAAAGTTCAAACACATTAATAAGAAGGCGCATAAAATCCAATCAGAATCATAGATATATAAACGGAGATGTATTATTAGCGGAGACTTTGCTGTCGTCAACAGCTTATTTTTTTAGTTTGTGTATCAATACATAGGTATAGGGGAAAAAAATTTAAACGGAAAGATAGGGGTTTAATGCTACTAAAAATTTGGTTTCTATAATTTTCTTTTCTTTACGGTGTTTTTTCCCACATATCAAGTTAAAACAGAAAATAAGACACAATAAAAAGATTCATAAATTTAAAAATATAGTATTAAGGAATAAAGAATAAAAATTTATTTACAAACATATCCATTAGCTTTGATCAAAGTCAATAACGCTAGACCATTTCTTTAAAGAAATATTTATATAATCTTTAGAAACTACAAAATAAATATTTTCTGAAATAAACTTTTTTTTATAGAAAAGTATTAAAGAAATTTCAAACATATACTGTACCGAATAAATTTATATATTTCAAAATCAGCATATTTTCCTTTGGATGTTAATATTTTGTTATAAATAAAAGGAAAAGAAAAAAAAAACCTTTTAAAATTTCATTGTACTCTCTCGTCTTCTAAAATGCATAAATAACATTCTATTTCAGATAGAAGAAGAAAAGTTGCAAATGAATTCAAATCTTTCGTTATTAATACAAAAATATTTGTTCCTGTTTGCAAATATTTTAACGGAATTTGTTTATTATTGTTATTCTTATTTTAAGGAAAACTATAAAACTATTTAATAAAGAGAAAAGCGAATATAAAATGCCAACGGTATTTCAGATGCTTATGAAGAAATATTTCAGCAAAAATATAGAACGACGGAAAAGAAAATAAATAATTTAAAATTTCATGGAAATGGGAAATATGTGAAATATGCAGCAATATATATATATATATATGTGTGTGTGTGTGTGTATTTATATGAAACTGTTTGTGTTTGTGTTGCATGAAACTATGTAATTTGCATCTTAGGTAAACAAAAAAATATGATATTTTATTATGTAATATTAAATTTAAATATAGGATCAAGAAATTACAAGCATTAATAAATCTGCTCATAATTAATTTAACTTCAGTATACAGTTTAAAATTGTTCATTTTATATATGTGAAACTGTAATTACATATAATAAACTTAAAATGTTTTTACTATGTGGTAAATAAAATAAATTGCTCAAAATAGAAATATTTTGTGTATAGATACCAGGTTCTCATTACATTTCTACACTGCCCATTTAGCATGAAAATGCAATTGAATTTACAATGTAAACTGCAAATAGGTACATGCATGGGGTTCTTGCTCCACATGTAAAATACTAGCACATGTTGCCCGCTTCGCTGATCACAATAAATAAAGCAATTATCAAAATTAGATATAACTTATTAATATAAAACTATATAAATAATAGATTAACTGAAATCGATCAGAAACCTGTCTTTACCCCTCCCATCTGACAAATGGGAAAGATTCACAAAATTCACTTACACTGTCCGTTGGGTATACATAACTAATTCACACATCACAAAATCGCATTCCTGAGATAATTTAGAGAAGGATTAATGTAGAAAAATTGTTCCCCCTCCCCCAATCCCATCGGGAAAAGGGATTATTTTGCAAAATCACTTTGTAATACGTTTTGGGTACACCAAGTATACCCACAAAACAAAAAATTGCTTTCATTAGATAAATTAAAATGGAGTTACGCTTTGAAAAGTGTTATTTTTTTACCCCCCCTCCCCCCCCCCCACCCTCGAAAAAAAAAAACAGAAAAGTGGAAATTTTATAAAACCCATTTATAGAGTGTTTTAGATACACATAAAAAATCAATACAGCGAGAAATCACTTTTTTGATCTAAATTAGAAAAGCGTTAATTTTGGAAAGTGTTTTTTACCCCCTCCCCCCACCTCCCTGTCTCCACCCGTAAGCGGAAAGGGGGACGCCTCGCAAATTTATAAAAAAGCATTAAAATCTAAAAACACTCGTTAAAACTCGTCAAACATTTATTGAAATAAAATTTACAGTACCTAAAGAGCAAATCTTTTCGTCGTTAGTTACATGGCATCTTCAGTTCAAACAAAGCTTATAGCAAGGTCTGATCTGTGAGATATGATCAAAGTCTTTTAGCTGTTTGACCTGAAGATGTCATTTAACGCATGGAAAATAGATATTCTATAGCTATTGTAAATTTGATTTAAAAAAATGATTGTCGTGTTTTAAAGTGTGTTTTTAGCTATTAATGCTTTTTAACTAAAAAATGGACACCTTTTAGGTTGATTTCCTTAAATTTACCTATTGCAGTCACTTGGTTTATCTATCTATCTATCTATCCATCTATATATTTATATATTTATACGTGTATAATGAAAATATTGTTATTACGATAACTCCAGAAACATTATTCCTAATTGAACCACATTTGGACAACGAACTTATCTTATAAATATCTTGGACGAGTTCGTTTACCAAGTTGCTCTGCTTTTTTTGTTTTCAAGTGACCGCCACTTGAATATTTCAAAACCACATTGGAAAAAGCGCATTTAAAGCCGGATTAGCTTCAATTTAGATGTGAATATATATCACATAAGGGTCTCAATCAAGTTTTTTTAATGAACCTTATCCACCATTTTTAACAAAGTATTTTAGCATATCTTAAGTTAAGTGGGGCCACTTAAAATTAGGCTACCACTTCAAAAATTAAAATCATGACAACTTCCGTAATAATACTCCAAATCGAACTAAATTTGACCAGTGAATTTATCTTATAAATATCTTGAATGAGTTTGTTAAAAAAATTGCTCCTCTCTTTTATTTTCAAGTGGAGGCCACTTGAACCATTCAAATTCACACTGTAAAAAGCGTATTTAAGACCGAATTTGCTTGAATTTTCATTTATAAATAGACAAGTCACAAACAAGTTTATTAATGAATTTCATCCGGCATTTTAAAAAAAGTACAGATATTAAAAACTAAGCGAGGCAACTTGAAATTAGGCTACCACTTGAAAATTTATAAACTGGATAACTTTTTAACTTCTGATTCAATTCGAAAGAAAGTTGACCTTATCCTATAATTATCTTGGAAGAATTTACTAGGACAATTGTTCCGACATTTTGTTTACAAGTTGCGGCCACTTAAAATCACGCTGCCACTTGAAAATGTGCTAGCAAGATAACTTTTGAATACTAAATTGATTCAAACAAAAGTTGGAATCAATGGTTTAAATATCTTGGATACGTTCGCTTGGTAACTTAATCCACAATTTTATTTCCAAGTGGCAGCCACTTGAAAATTTGTCATTATGATAATCTTTGTAATACTAAATCAATTCGCATCAAATTTGGGTAGTTGATTTACTATTCAAATATCTCAGATAAGTTCGCTGGCCATTTCACTACGCTTTTTTTTCAAGTAGTGCCCACTTGAAATCACGGTGCCACTTGAAAATTTCTTATCACGATAATTTTTGAAATACTGATTTAATTTGAACTAAAGTTGGACAGTTAACTTATCGTACAAATACCTTGGATGATTTTGCTCGACAAGTTGCTTCGTTTCCAAGTTGCAGCCACTTACACTACCACTTGAAAATTTGTCATAACAATAACTTTTGAAACACTGCAAGGATTCGAACCAAAGTTGGAAAGTGAACTTTTGCTTCAAATATCTTGGATGTGTTTCATTGACAACTTGTTCCGTTTTATTGTTTCCAAGGGGCGGCCACTTGAAAATTTGTTATCACGATAAATTTTGAAATACTTGATCAATTCAAACCAAATTTGAAAAATGGATTTATTATTCAAATAGCTAAAATTTCGGTTGGCAATTTTCTCAGCAATTTTTTCCCATGTGGCGTCTTGAACGCTGCCACTTGAGATTTGTTATCGCGATAACTATTCAAATACTGAATTTATTCGAACCAAAGTTGGACAGTGGATTTATCTTACAAATATCTTGGATCAGTTCACTGAGCAACTTGCTCCACCATTTTGATCCAAGCTGAAGTCACTTAATTTTTCAATACGATGACTTTTCTGAGTCTGAATTAAGTCGAACTCAATTTGTACAGTAGACTTATCTCACAGGTGCATTTCATATATTTGTTTGTTTCCTTAGTCTGCCATTTTGGTTTCAAGTGTCACGAACTTGAAAATTTTAAATTCGCATTTAAAGGTATTTTTGAACCGATTTGCTTAAAAGTGCATATGTGGATAGCCTAAATCAATATTTCTACCAAATACATTTGTAAAGTGTATCCAAAATGGCGGCAATTCGATAAAAAAAAATCAACCTACCTTTCCGAATGACCCGGAAGGACTCTTTATTTTTTTTTTTTTAAATCTCAGACATATTATGTTTCAAAGACATCAATTAACAGATTATGTTTCACTTTTGAAATTTTGTTCATTTTATCTCTCGTAACTTTTTTAATTTACAGCAGATTTGTTTGGGGTTTTCACATAAGTTGCTCTCTACTCTTGGCTATTGGATTTTGATATTTTTACAGAACTTGCATATGCATAGTTAAAAAATATTTAGTAAAAATGCTCATATTTTCCAAGATATTTAACATTTTTGGATTGTGATTGGAGTATTCTGTGACTAATAAGGTATGCCAAATTTCCTAAAAATGGCCTTGTACTGTGTTTGATACTTCACGTGTTATAATTGAAAAGGGGAATTTTCTTTTTCCAACTAAATAAATAAATAAAAAAATAAATAAAATAAAACTGTTATATTTCCGTGAATATATGTAGTAGCCTCATAAAAACTGATACAGATAATGAGAAAAATCCTCATAATCACATGCTACAGACAAAACGCATTAAAAGCATTTCTTGTTACAGAGTCATCCAAAATATTTTAATAATATTATACTTTTTTACTAGTCCCTTTTTCCTCTTTAAAACATAACTTTTGCTGAAATATATGAGGTATAACATGTACTTTATACTTCCAAATAATCAAGATGACTCCTAAAGAATTTTTCTAGATATTTGACAAAACGTCGAAATGCTTATTTTATAGTTGTTTGAATATATATAAAAGTTATGAATATGGGAAGAATTCTTCGTCTCGAAGTATAATTCTTTTATGGAATAATAATCATAAAACAATCATATAAATTCTTTTCCCTTACATGGTTTGAAAACATTCAAGTATGTAAATCTATAAACAATATGCAGGAAAATAACTGTTGGGAAATCTATTATTTCTATAACACAGTATTATGAGTTGAATAATCTGTTATTTAAAGTATTTTTAAACATAATTAAGAGGTAAAAGATTTTTAAAAATCTAATAGGAAATCCGAGCCAATGTTTTTTGTAACAAGAACTTTGCTTCCAGTCAGACATTTTATATCATCATTTGCTTTGTTTCACATTTAATGTGTAAGGGTGTTTTTCTTTTTGACAACAAGTTAAGAAGTAAATTAAATTAAAATTAAGATATAAATCTAAAAGAAATTTTAAGCAATGAACGTAATCACCGTTTCTGAATAAAGCACCTTATGTTTTAAGGTAAACGTGTCAGTTTATTTATTTATTTTAATGTTTGTTTTTTATATTTATATATTTATATATATATTTATTTAAACCACATAAAATTTTTCTTCCTTTTTTTTTCTCATCCCCCCCCCTTTTTTTTTCCCCTCTGCTTTTTTCTGTTAAAAATTATATTTAAAATAAAATTGAGAAATATCCTGTGAAAGAAGTGAAACAGATTTCGTATAGGACCGCCTTGGCGAAATGTAGAATTTGGCACTGTGAGAGTGTATCACAGATATGTTTTATAAACATTTAATTAAATTTTACAAATAAAAAAAAGAGAAGTATAATTAAAAATTAGAAATGTATTTTGAAATTAAAATAATTCACTCAATAAATTAAATACAAATTCCCATTTCCTTCGGGAAAAAAAAAAAAAAAACTGTTATAATAATGCATTTTATATTAGATTTATTAAAAACGTACTGTCCTCCTTTTAAAATAAAGCAATATTTATATTAGGAACTGAAAAGTAATTTTAATTCAAAGTTTTTCCCTGTTACAGTATTTCCCTGTTATTCATAGTCTTTCCCTGTTTGCTTTAAAGTCATGTTATTTATTTATAAAGTAGCATTTTAAATATCGAACCGTTGTATTTTTGCTCCACTAAATAATGATTTCTGCACCTTATCAATAAAATCTATCACAAGTCCTATACAAAAGCTATACCAAAAAATTTTTAAGAAATAAATATAGTAACTATTACTAAGGAACGTTTACGCATGTTTTTATTTAGAAAAATAGACTAAGAAATGCTATGTAGCACTAAATATAATTCAGTTTTATATCTGTTACTTAGAACACAAAAAGTGATCTCCTTTTATATATGAATCCTTTTATATATGAATTTATATATAAATATATTTCCAAGTTGCGTCCACTTGAACGCTGCCACTTGAGATTTGTTATCGCGATAACTATTGAAATACTAAATTTATTCGAACCAAAGTTGGACAGTGGATTTATCTTACAAATATCTTGGATTACATCACTTTGCAACTTGCTCCACCATTTTGATCCATGTGGAGGCCACTTAATTTTTCAATACGATGACTGTTGTGAGTCTGAATTAAGTCGAACTCAATTTGCACAATAGACTTATCTCACAAGTGCATTTCATATATTTGTTTGTGTCCTTAGTCTGCCATTTTGTTTTCAAATGTCACGAACTTGAAAATTAAAGGTATTTTTGAACCGATTTGCTTAAAAGTGCATATGTAGATAGCCTAAATCAATATTTCTGCCAAATACATTTGTAATTTGTATCCAAAATAGCGGCTACTGGATAAAAAATAGTATTGGTTTTTAAAGACTAGAAAAACCAAAAGGAGAATTATAAACCAATGCGCAAAGTTGCAGCAAAAGGAAATGCAAAACTTAAATGTAGAAATATATAAATTTAGGAATATGTAAACAAATGAATGAAATTAAACCCTAAAAAACACTGAGTGTTTTTGGGGTTTA
The DNA here is from genome assembly GCA_963930645.1 of Salticus scenicus. NCBI lineage: Eukaryota > Metazoa > Arthropoda > Arachnida > Araneae > Salticidae > Salticus > Salticus scenicus. The sequence goes on from OZ005655.1 coordinate 135,053,316, forward strand.
ATTTAATTCATTTGTTTATATATATATATATATATATATATATATATATATATATATATATATATATATTTATATATATATATATTTAGAAGCCCTACAAGTTATGTAAAATAAGGATTTCATTTCACAGGTAAGATTATTTTTAATAATTTATTATTTCGTTCTTTTTAAGAAATTAATTTTATAAAATATTTATAATTGCTTTACTTAATTCTCTAAATTGAATTAGTTTAAATATATTACACCTTATACGATTTCAAAAATGTCCATGATTATTTATGAGGGTTAAAGCGAGTATAGACAAACCAAAGTTATAAACACTTTTGAACTTTGTTGGAAAGTGTTAATTACAAGATAAAAATAAACTTCAGCAGCTTTTTCGTTTTAGACAAATTTTTCTTAATGTATATTTTAATAATAATAATAATAATAATAATATTTATATTCAGAACAAAAATCGCCAATAACGCGGTAAATGCCAAAAAAGGTAACGTTTTTCAACAGTAACGTGGTTTCATCATAGATATAGTAATCTAGATCTATTACCCCATGTTATAGAGCAAAACATTTTGATGCCGAAAAAAAGTTCTAAAATCAGCCGTTAGAGAGTATTGAAAAATAATAATAAAAATTAAAATGAATTTGAAACTGTACCTGGAGTTTTTCATCCACCTTTAGTAAATAAATTATTCGTAAATTTTATTTACTAAATTATCCGTGTGTATTCCTGTGTGTGATTTACTCGGAAAAAGGCAGATATTAGAGTGAATTTTCCCCCCAAAAAAGGCCTCACTTTTTCTCTCTCGCTGATCAATCTATGTCTTATTACTATATCTATGGGTTTCATCTTTGCACCTTTTTTTTATATTTCCTTAATAATGGAATTCTCCGTCCACTCTTATAATAGGTCTATGGATACAACATACTCTTGTAAGCCACAATATTGATGTCTTTGCGATCATGAAGGCAAACCTCGTACATGAGGCATTGGGTTTCATTGAATTTACGGGATAATCTTTACATCTTCTCACGAAAGTTTGAAAAATTGCTAGTGGAATTCTTGTCGGTGTCAAGAATGACCTCACGGCAGAGATTAAAATTTTTAAGGAAATGGGGGTCACACAAGACAAAGCTGAGACTGTGAAGATAAGGGTTTGGAGCACTGGACGTGTTTTTGAGATATATGCCTCAAAAATCCCGCCGGTCAGTAAACCTGATCTTTCTCATATACCCATTTCTCAGAAAAAAAAAAATACTTATAGGTGATTTTAACCCGTTAGCGCCCATTGTCCTCATTTGAGGACAGCTTATATTTTTTGTGGTTTCTTGGAATTATTTCTGCTTTTTAGTGACAGTTTAGAGCGTTACTTTAAATGAACCCTGAAAGTTTTATATGCCTACTATTAATTATTATTTCATAATTTGGATAGTCATTTTACGATTTTTCATTCGTCGCAAATACATTTGCTTTTTGCGCAGGTATACTCACTTAAATCAAGTTGAATAATAATAGCTATTTTAATAGTTTACTTTCCATATCTTTATCAACAATAAGAAATAAGAAATTAATCTGTTATCTCAATGTTTTTCTGTCTGGAAGTTTTCTCGCTAGAACACTAAACTTCAATAAATGAGGATAGGCTTTAAATTTAAAACTATTAGAAGAATTGTTTGAGTTAATATATTTTACTGTGAGTCGTCTATATTAATTTAGAAGTAAAATAATCAGTTAATAATATTCTGCAAAATTAATTCGGGTGTTATCGGGTTAATGCACATTCTCCTAGATGGGGCTATCAGGATATTAATGCAGCCGGCAAGGATGTAATAGGACATCTAAACTCAAGTCCTTTAGATCTTATTTATGAATCTTATGAACCTCAAACATACTTGCATTACAATGGTACCTTAACCACACCTTATCTAGTCTGTGTCTCGAATAAACTTGCTCAGTTCACTCATCGAAATTTTATCAAAGATACATGCTCAGGTCACAGACAAGTTATTTCCACAATTGAAATGACCTCATCCAATAGAACCACTAAAGGATCGTTAAAATTTTTTAGAATTTTAGGAAAGCTAAGTGGCGCCAATTTACTTTATTCTTCAAGGAATCATTGAGAGCTGACGTTATCTATTTCCACGAGTCACCCGATAAACTGATAAAAAGATTTAATGAGTTATTGCTTAACTGCGCCTGTTTACCTAGAGGTAAAGTTAAAAATTACAAGTGTTTCTGGTCAGCGGATGTGAAAGAAGCAAAAGGTAAAAGAGACCGGCTGAGGAAAAAAGTTGAGATCACAAAGAGACGGTTTACGCTAAAATGGGGAGAAAACAGGTTGCAATATTCATGAGAAACCTCCTTGTGGCAAAGCGAAAGACTTTTAACAACTTCATAGAGAATATAAGACAGTTTAAAGACATAAATTTATCTCTAATTTAACAAATAAGAAATCAACACCAAAGAGGATACCTCTTCTTTATCAAGTCAGAGAATTTTTTTTCTGATCGAGACATTCCAAATATCGTACTGTTAGTTTCATAAAAAAGGAGTTTATGCTAGAAAGGCATGTCGTATCCTCAAGGGGAATATCTGCAAACTTCCGATATCCAGAACCCACTCTCTGTCAGACACAGCGAACATTTTTAACTTGTTCATCACTGAGGAAAAATTCACTTTCTGTCTCAACAACTTGAAAATAAAAAAAATCTCCAGGACAGGATAAAATACATGCCACGTTTCTAAAACATATGGGTACTTATACTAGGATGACTCTTCTAAAGATTTTAAATCATATTTGAAAGTCAGGAATTATATCTGGCTTTTAATAGGGAGCTACGATTGTTTCTGTCTTGAAGGAAGACAAAAACGCCTGTGATACCGAAAGCTACAGGCCTATTTCATTTATCAGTACTATGGCCAAATTAATGGAACGCATGGTCATCAACAGTTTGAATTGGTTTCTTGAAACTAATGATCTATTTAGACATGAACAAGCTGGTTTCCGTAGAAACCGGTTAACTACTGTCCAGATGGCACATTTGAGTCAAATGGTCAAAAATTCTCTCGACAGACGTGAAGTAATGTCAGCAATTTATATTGATTTTAAATCCGCATATGACTAGGTCTTGAGAAACAAAAATATCCAGAAACTACAAGAAATCGGAGTGGAAGGTAAAATGTTGTAAGAACCTTTCAGTGCCTGGCACCTGTTGATGAGACATTGACTTTTTTCGCTTACTATTTCATGTTTCTTGTTATTCTGCAAAAATGTTTCATTTTCACATGCCATTGGATATATATATATATATAAATCCGAAACTAAATGCAATATTTTGATAAAATTAATAATATATTCGTCGTTAACTATCCAAAAGTAAATGAATGTGTTAATTTTTAAGGCACCTAAAAAATGTAACATTTAAAATGAAGATAAATATTCAAGTAATTTTAAGTAAAATATATATTATAGCTTAAAGAAATTTTATACGTATTTATATTGGGAAAATTGAACCTTTTAAAAAGCACTTTCCTAAATATATATACACTCATGGAAAAAAAATCCCAACACCAAGAAAAAATTATTGTACAGTAATGAAATTTCAGCAATACATTTGTCTACGTAACATATTTAATTGATTAAAGTTTCAAAATCACAGGTAGAGCCATTGGTGAGAAGAGCCATTTCAAATGTGAAATGTTGGTACATTAGTAACCGGTGTAACCGCCAGAATTTTGAATGCAAGCATGCAAACGTGCATGCATTGTGTCGTACATGTGTCGGATATCAGTTTGTTGGATGGAGTTCCATGCCTGTTGCACTTGGGCGGTCAATGCAGGGACGGTTAATGCTGGTTGTGGATGACGCTGGAGTTGTCGTCCAATGATGTCCCATACGTGCTCGATTGGAGAAAGATCTGGTGATCTAGCAGACCAAGGCAACATGTCGACACTCTGTAGAGCATGTTGGGTTACAACAGCGGTATGAGGGCGAGCGTTAACCTGTTGGAAAACATCCCCTTGAATGCTGTTCATGAATGGCAGCACGACAGGTTGTATCACTAGACTGACGTACAAATTTGCAGTCAGGGTGCGTGGGATAACCACGAGAGTGCTCCTGCTGTCATACAAAATTGCTCCCCAAACCATAACTCCAGGAGTAGGCTCTGTGTGTCTAGGCCGCAGACAGGTCGCTAGCAGGCGTTCACCTGGCCTCCTTCTAACCAACACACGGCTATCACTGCGACCAAGGCAGAGCCGGCTTTCATCATTAAACACAACAGATCTCCACTCCGTCCTCCAATGAGCTCTAGCTTGACACCACTCACGTCGCAAACGTCAGTGGTTTGGAGTCAGTGGAATGCACGCTTCAGGGCGTCTGGCTCGGAGCTGTCCTTGAAGTAACCGATTTGTAACAGTTCGTTGTGTCACTGTGGTGCCAACTGCAGCTCGAATTTCAGCTACAGACGCATTACGATTAGCCACAGCCATACGCCAAACACGGCGCACAGTGAATCGAACAATGTTAAAATTCGAACATAGGCCCAAAAATCAATCTCTAAATAACTGATATTTTGCAATGAAATAATTTAAAAGAGTGTCTAAAAAATACAAATATATGGTTATTTCTTCAATTACACGAAGTTTTATTATATATAAATAAGTTCAAAACGAAAACTTTCAAAAATAAGATTTTTCGATGAATTTCAGTGACTTTATTTGAATAGGCATCAAGTGGCACTTAAGATAACTATGAAAAAATACGAAATAAAAATACTTTTAATAATGTCCTAATAAAAGTTTAAGGTACTTTTGCCAACATTTTGTTGGTTTTTTATGTTGTGATTCACGCATGAAATGTGAATATAAAATTAACAACAAAATTAAATTTATAAGTTGTGTAACTTTTTTTGTCCAAAATTGTCCAAAATTTCAAACACATTTTACTACTCCCAAAAGTATACATTTTAATCTGTGAAAAGGATTTTCGCCACAAATCGCCACTTTTAGAGAAAAATAATTTTTTATTCTGTATACCCCCAAATTATCAATGGGGAAATTTATCTGAATAACTGTATTCATTAATGACTGAAAATATATTAAAATTTTTACAGTGAAAATATTATCAGAGGTCTGTCCAGAGGAAAATCTGGGTCCGTTAAAGGACCCTTCACAAAATTCTTTATCCCAAAAAGGACCCTTCACAAAATTGTTTATCCCAAAAAGGACCCTTCACAAAATTGTTTATCCTAAAAAAGGACTTTTCACAAAATTGTTTATCTTAAAAAGGCATAATTCACAAAATTTTTCTCCTTACAAACAGACCTTTTGATAAATTTGCTTCATTTTGAAAACTGATTTTCCATATCCATAGAACAAATAGGCCGCCTAAATAATATGATGTACTTTGCTGTATTTCTCTGAAAAGCTGATATTCAGTTTCTAGTTTCTAACAGCTTTCAATGCATATGTGCGAGTTTAGCTTTACAAAAGTGAACCGTCATTTTTAAAATGAAATCTTAATTATAGTTTTATTTTATAAAATTATATTTTTCAAAATTTCACAAAAAGAGGACCCTAGCCGAAAAGTTCGAATGAGTTTGATTTTAACACTAAATTTAGATTCACAAAATTATGAATAGATTTTTCATAAAAATAGGACCCTGTCTGAAAAGTATGGACAGACCCCTGATTATAGAAATTAGATGATTAAAATAGATTTAATAAATCAGAAATGATTTCTTATTTTTTTAAATATTTAATAAAATAATTAATTTTACTTAAAAGGTACTGAAAAGTACCGTTGGACCCAAAAAAGGGGGGAAATGTAAATGGTTGCTGTGATGTGTCATAAAATGTTAAAATTAAATAAATGTTTAATGTTAACTTACTAAATGTTAAAATTAAATATTATAATCCCATATTACGATTTAAAGTAAAAGTTTCTGTGCAATAAAAATAAAGACAAATGTGAATTTTTCATAGAGTTTGTCAGTAAATGCTTGCATGAGTTTTCTATTGTAATACTACATAAAAAAAGAAAGAAAAAAGAAGCAGTAATGTGATGATATGTTTATCATTGTGTGCTAAATTAATTGTGTTATAAATATAGATTTTCTTAACGAAATTTTTATTTGTTTTCTTTTATTCTCTTCTTTTTTGCAACATTTGTTTCTTTATACCTGTTTACAGTAGAAAAATATGATACCGTTTAACCCCTTTATAATGCCAGTTTTTCCTCAAATGGCACATTGAACTAATTTCACGAATAAAAATTGATGTAAAGAACAAAAATTATTGAGCTTATTAGAAATAATTAATTTTAATTTTGACACATCATTCTCTTAATTAATCGCAAACTTCTCACAACCTATTGTATTAGCATAAGCAGAATTGCCACAAAAGATTATTTTTTTGAAATTTTTTTTGCACCAATATTATAAAAATAATATTTACGCTGATATTTTTCTAGCGAAATGATACACAGGAATCATTATTTAAAAAAAAATGGTGCTAGTTGAATAAAATGATAACGATTTTGGTGGGAAAAATATTCCTGCGGCCTTATACAGGGTTAAAAAAACATAGAATTGCTTTTAGTATCATACATATATGCATATTTAAATCGAAATGTGACAAAAAACATCATACATAGATAATAATAATACCGTAAGTTTCCTATGTTCGCCACTGCCTATACTTCGATCCACTGTGCGGCGGTCTTCCCTCTCAGTAGTGCCACGTGGCCGCCCAGAACCCGGTCTTCTTGAGGCAGTACCTTCCCTTGACCACTGCTGTCAACACTCATGCACAGTGAATACATTCCTTCCAAGTCTTTCTGCAATATCGCGGAAAGAAAACTCACCTTCTCGTAGCCCTACTACACAACCTCGTTCAAACTCAGTGAGCTGTTGATAATGGCTTCTTCGTCTTCTTAGAGGCATCCTTGACTAACATTAACACACTACGTCAAATCTCAACTGTAAATAACGATCACGAACCTTACAGCGCTTATTTAAAGCAAACGTCATTTGCATGTTCATAGTGTCACTACAAGCGCCACACTTATGCGCGTAGCTCGAAATTTGAATCTACGTCATCTTTCAGATGTATAAACACGCCTACCAAATTTCGTTTATCTAGCACAGCTCCTTCCTGGTGTTGGGATTTTTTTTTCCATCAGTGTATATATATATATATATATATATATATATACACTTTATTAATATGCATTTTATTTTTAAAAATTCCAAGTCAGTGAGAATCTTTCAGTATGTATTAATGCTTAATAAGAAAAGTAAGTGTAGAGTTCAGATTATAAAAAGAAGGTGTTTATCTAGATGAATTTATCTTTTGTAGCATTAACTCTTATAAACTGTTGTACTATATAAATACAAAAATTAGACCGGATTTTTTAAACAAAATATAAATTAAAATAAATTAAATATACAATATTTTTTCTCTCACAATTTTATTGCTTTTAATGACTAATATATTATTTTAATTGTGATAAAAATAAAATATATTTATTTTATCCATGCATGTAAATGCTACAGATAAAAACTCTTCTTTGGCTGTTTTAAAACTGATCTCAGTAATATTGTTTCTTCTATAATTAAATTAAGCTAACTATAATTATAATTTATGCTTTACAATGTCTATATAAAAACTGAATTTCAGTGTTTCCATAGGATTAAATGCTTAATGAATTTGAATTTCATGAATACTTTATAAAATAATAATAATAATGATAGTGATAATAATAATAGAACTCCTCAAATTACGCAATCCTACGAAAAAGAAAACACCCGGATAAAACATCGAAAATGCAGATTTTTTTTTTTTTTTCTGTAAAAGTATTAGAAATATTATATGGAAAAATGGGTTGTTCCTTAAATTTTCGGGGTTTTCTTTTTAATCGAGAAAAAATGGGGTTTTCAAGTTTATCGCAAAGGAAATTTCTTTTTTTTTCTTTCTTCATTTTTTTTTTTTTTCACTTTCCAGCATAATAAAATATACACCCTTTTTTATTAATAATTATTCAATGAAAATAATATATAGGGGAGACCCGTGTACCTAGGGCTGCTTTTTTTTAATGGCCGAAAACAGAGCCCTTGACCAGTTTAAAATTGTGAAATTGATATTTACATATCTTTAGGATTATTTACTTCCAATTAGGATTAATATAAATACGTAAAATAATAAATCCTGACAAATAGAAGGTTTTAAAGTAAACTTCACTCATGGCCCTAGGTACAACACACTCATTGTACCTAGGGCCAGACTTCATTTTACCTAGTGCTACTTTTTTTCAATTCCCAAAAGCAGAGCCCCTGACCTGCTAAAAATCATGAAACTGATATGTACATATCTTTAGAACTAATTTCTTTTAATTGAGATTAATATAAACACTTAAAATAATAAATTCCGACAAACAGAATGTTTTTAAATAAATTTCACACATGGCCCTAGGTACAACACGCTTATTGCACCCAGGGTCAGACCACATTTTACGTAGGGCCAAACCTCAACGTACCTAGGGCCAGACCTCATTGTACCTAGGGCCTCACTGTACCTAGGGGTATTCCCTTAAAATTAGATTTCACTTTGTAATGAATAGAAAATAAACATATAAACATATATTTTATAAATGAAACAATATCAAGTAACACATTTATTTATCATACGATAATTATTATGATGTTACCTTAATTTGAAAAACCGAAATTTTCATTCTTTCTTTCTTTGGGATATATTCTAATACCATTTTTTTTTCTGGAATGTTTCTTAAATTTCTTCCTGGTTTACGGCCACATCTTTTCTTTAAGTAGTTTTTGCACGAGGTTTTGCTTCAAAAAATGTTGTACCTGTTCAAGCATGACACACGAAAATGTGTTAGATGATGAAGGTTTCGAAATTTCAACAGAACATGAAACAGAGACATACAGTTCCATCATTGTTGGTTCACTTTCTTCCTGAAGAAAACCTTTTTTTATAAATTTATGGAGGGAGCTTGTCTTTCAGCCACATTTGAATTGAAATATTCGCTCTCACCAGGAAACCATCCCAATAGTGTAATAATAGAAATCAATTAAATTATGTTCATTCAAGAGGGTATAACATAACATGATTTTTGATGCACAAACTGTTACCCGTCATAAGTCCGTTCTCGAGAAATCTGTATTTAAGTTTGAGTAAAAACTTAGTAACGAGGAAGGAGTGGGAGGAGCCTTATCAAAATCTGATAGAATCATGAGACTTTTATAAATATTTAGATTCTATTTTAGCGAATTTTTAGGCATTATATCTCAATTGAATATATCTAAAAGCTAAAATAGGCAACTGTTGAATGCATGAAAGAACAAGTTTTTGTATGCTCTTTAAATTTCTTCTTGTTTTGGATTTCATTCATTATTTCAGTAAGGTGTGGTGTTAACGATTTAGGCGTGGTTTCACCGACAATTAGTGAACTTTCATAATTTGTAACTCGAAAACGAGCTGACAAGGGCTAATGTTTTATGCGGCAAGAAACATATTTATATATGCTTTTTCGATTAATGCTTGTTTGGATTTTTTTCTTTATGATTACAGTATGGGATGGTTTCCTGGTCAGTGAATATGTTTTGATTCGCTGGCTGTATTGCAGTTACATGAAAACCTGATTAAATGTTCACAGGAGTAAAGACCGACGGATAGGACTTGCTAACATTTTCAGCAACGTCATGTATAGTGATTGGTGTGCCAAGGTTTTTCAGCATCCAATTACTACAGGCTGTACTGTAGTATATCTTATAAGGTCCAAACTCACCTCTGTCCAACGGCTGAAACAATGCCCCTCATACAACAATATGCTTCATTTAATTATAAAAGTTTTTCAATTAAATTGTAACAGCATGAAGAATAAGATTGTAATTGTACCTAGGGCCATGGATGGCCCTAGGTACAATTCAGCTATGTGGCCCTAGGTACAAGTATCAATTACTTCATTCAAAATACCTTCCACTAAAAAATCCACATGCAGAGAGGACTAATTAAATATCTCATTTATTACGCAATATAACAAGTAAAACAATACACTAGAAATGAAAGAAAATTATTTAACTGACTTTTGTAAAATAGCAAAAGAGATGAGCTGCAAAATTTTACTTCAAACCATGCAAATTCTTTTTGTACATGTAACTTGTAAAAACTTTCTCCTGAGTTGTTTCAAAGCGATTGTAAATGTAGCAAGTGGTGTTGTTACTCACCCAACTGAATATTAAAACTTAAAACTAAATATTATTCAAATAAAGTGAGGTAGACCTAGGCACATGATGGCCCTAGGTACACGGGTCTCCCCTATATATTTGCGTCTTTTGTAAAAGTACTATTTTAGAAGGAAAGTTAAAATGAAGTGAATTTTTTTCAAGAGTTTTTTTGCTTCTACTTTTTACACTATTAAAAAAAGAAAGCATAAATAAGTATATTTTTTTCATTTCCAAAACCTACATTTATTTACAAACGTATTAAAATAATTGTAAATGACCTTCAAGTGTTCTGATGCAGATAAAAAAAATCTTTTTGTTTCCGTTTATACAATTTGAAATTTGAACGGTTATTCCAATATGCCAAAAAGTCAATTTTTATTCGCATTTATTATCACTTTAATTCTTCTTTTGTGTTGAAAAATGTATTTAAACAAATAAATATTTTAACATCAAATATAACCATTGGCAACTAAATATTACACTTAAAGAATTCTGCTTTTATTTATTTCCAAAGTTACGAATGTGTGTACACATAATAATTTCTAGGTTTAACAATAAACAGTTTTTTTTTTTCGTTTTATTGTAACAGTTTTCTATTTACACTTGATTAAATTTCCTTTGACATCTAATTTTATGATTTATTCATGATTCGTTTAAAGCCTATAAATCAATTACATCAAATCAATTTCTGTCTTTATAATTTAAGTAACAAGCCAAATTGAAACTGTCAGATATTTTATTAAATTTATGTTTCCTCATGTGAAAAGTGGTTGAAAAGTGTTTTGGGAATTCTCAAAGAAAATTAAATTTGTATTCTCAAAACATATCGGTTCGTGTCAAAATGAGAAATAAAAGGGACACTACTCTGACAGCAAGTTGTTAGAACGATTATTTAAATAAACGTTTATAAAGATTTCGCCTTTAGTAATAATGTGTCAATATATGTTATTATTATCATCAGTAAACTTTCACAGAAAATTATTAAAAATAAATAAAAATCTATATGATTGAAGTTTGTGAAATATTTTGGGATTATTTACTACTAGATGTTGACATCTTCGGAAAAACATTTATATTGCAAAATGTATATAATTAGTAGAATTTTTAATGGATTTTTAAACATTTTAACTTGAATAAATGACCATGTTGATTGTTTATTCCCTAGTAATTAAATATAATATATACTAATATAAAAAACGATATATTTTACTTACATTAGTGTTATTTGATGGACAGATTGTATAAACAAAAAATATAAACAAACAAATTATATTTTTTAAACAAAATTTTAAACAGATTTTATAAACAAAAAATATTCATTTTCATTCATAAGTTGATTAAAAAAAAAAAAAAAAAAAAAAAAAAAAAAAAAAACTTGTACATTGCGCTCATTACAAACCTTTCTTCCATATTTGTTTTTCTATACAAATTCACTCAGTACTAATTACTAATTATCATTTTTTCTATAATGAATGCAGACTATTTTTAATTTCATACAAGTATATTACACGAAATGTTCAAATGAAGTGAATTTTTAGTACAAGTGACATGCTTCCCGTTCTCGAGGGAAATTACAGTGTAACAGCGCAGCCTATCAGTGAGTATGTACACAAATTGAATCAGAATAATGTCTTATACTGCCTTTTTCTCATATCAATTTTTTTTTTGTCATGGGGCTGTCATGACATACTGTAATATCAATAATAACTAAATTAAATATTGTTTATCCTTAATTGCTCCTTAAATATTTATCTTAAGTTATAATTAAATAACATAGTACTTTAATAATCCAGTTACTCCATCTAACATCCCATAAAATACGGAAAAATAAAGCTATTGCAATCATCCCTTTTAAACCTAATCTATTTTCCTGATTTTGTTCGAAAAGGAAAATATTCCTTCATTCGCAAAAAGTGCCCATTTTTACACCTTTTTAACTGAATTCTAAGTGTCCTTGACTATAATTGAAAAGCACCCCTCAGATGTGCCATGCAAAAGAATGTGATGCGTTTCCCTTCTTTGGTCGTTGAGGGTCCTTTCCTGATCTTTGAAAATATCACTTTGTCGTCACACTGTTTCAATTTTATCATAGGAGCACTTGAGATTAGTGATAAAAATCAGTGTGGGGATGTAAATGCTTGGTTCAATATAGCCAACCGGAGGTTGTTGCTATTGAGTTTTACATGATATTTCTTCCAACGGAAAGTTAATTTTGAAGTAACCGGCATCATGTTGATTTTTAGTTTTTATACTAAGCTACATTTAACTGCACACTTCAAGCCTTGTAGGCTTATTAAGAAATTCTGTATTTTTATGAACATTTTCAAGAAAATAAAATTAAAATGATGTACGTGAAGCTCATTAATCATTATATGTTGATAAGGGTATGAAGTATGTGATTTTTGATCAGTCTTGAAATCACAGCTGCATCATATGAGTTATAGCATCTAAAATTATTTAGGGATCTTTTTGACTTAAAAAATGACCAAGCCATTAGATGGGTAAGAAATCCCCATCAACAGATTATATGAAAAGGACCTCAGATATAGCCTTCAATTAAATTGTAGAAATGGTCGTATCACAGTGCCATCTTTCGAGCAAAAAGAACCAAAAATTTACAGGCACAATTTTATGTTAATATAAATCTACATATAAATTTATATGCAATTATGGGCGTTAAATCCTGAGATAGAGTCTTCCCTGCAATTGCAGGTATTGCTCCTCAGTTGTGCCACATTTTGAACTATTGGAACCGGAATGTGACAGGCACTAAAATATGTCAAGATTATTCTACATATGTATTCATATACAAATTTTTAAAGCAGTTCCTGAGATACAGCCTTCCATGGAATTGCGAAAATCGCTGTACAGTCGGTAACAAAAGTGTCCGAACACTAACAAAAATTCCTATGTAAAAAAAGTACACTTCATACGGTTTTGTTAAATAAATCCTTGTTGAATCCTGTTCTTAGTCAGTGTAAGAACATTATTCGAGAAGGATTTATTTAACAAAAGCGTATGAAGTGTACTTTTTTTATATACGAATTTTTGCTAGTGTTCGGACACTTCTGTGACCGACTGTACAGCAGCATCGTTTTTAGAGCGATTGGTAACAAAAGTTGTCAGATCTTGTGTCAAGGTGCAACTACCTATAATTTTATATATAATTTGAAGCAGCAGATATTGAGATACAGTTGTAAAAAGTATTGTCATACGCACACACAGACATAGATACTCAAAGACGCACATACAGACAAGCGATTTCCTAAAATGATCAAATCATGTCCTGGACATCTGAAAACGAGTAAATATATCGAAAACTGGAATTAGAAAGTTTTTCTGAATGTAATATTTTCTTGCATTGAATTTAAAAGAAATTAAAAGTAGTTATGTTGATGGATGTGTCGGGTCACTGTAAAAGATAATTTTACTATTAAAGCGCCACCTGATAGCAAACATTTAAACTAGTTTGCTAATAAATATTTTATTACCTAAAAATATCTCATGTCTTTCTACGGATTTCAGTCAAAACCGCATAGTGCTACTGTCAACACTTTTTGAATAATATAATTTTTACTTTTTTCTGTTAATTTTGGGCTGCCCTGTATATTAAAAGGATTCTGAACACATTTAATCAAATGAATTGATACCATTAATAAGGAGACTTTCATAATATCTAGAATAAATTGTATAAATTGAGTATGGTAATTAAACTTAAATTAAAGTTTTATTGAAGATATTATTTCTTGCAACTTATAATTTGGCATCTAATAATCTTGTAATAAAATAAGTTTACAGAAATAAAGTATATTCAAACTTGTTTACGATGATTGTTACGATACTTGTTTTTCTTCCAATTCAAAATATATTTTATATGATACTACATCAAAGATTTTAAAAAGTAAAATAAATATCTGCCTGTGTTTATGTACAACACGTGGTGTAATACCGCTACAACTTTATTAAATACATATTTACAATTTAGGGCAACTTATCAAACTGCATAAATGTCAAAAATCCGCAGTTACATTGTATAATTTATCTTCTAATGAACCAAGGTAATTATTGTAATCTTAAATATTTCATGTAAAATTATCACAAAAGTTAATCTTAATTATTTCCTCATTATGCATTACAAACACCGTGCAATTTTAATGCAAAGAATCAATACAAATTCAATACAATTTAGATCATAAAGTATACATTATAATGTATTCCTTTGATGTCACAATTCTGAACATATTCATCCTTGTTATTTTATGTGATATTGATTAGTACTAAAATTATTACCGACTTGTTTCAGTTATAAAATTATATTACATGGGTAATAAATTTGTAATCGAAAAGCTTTATATTTTATACCGAATAAAATACGCTTTGTTAAGTGACAATTTTTTCGACATTTTCTTACGAGCTTATAAGTAAATTAATAATAAATAAAGTGGTGAAATAATTTATTGTTTTGAGCGTAAGAAACTTGTATGGTAACGGAATTTTTTTAATTCTCTATATTAAAAACATATGAGTAAAATGCTTCTTTAAATAAGTTATTCAAAAATTTTAATAATACTTGTGAGATAAAAAGACATACGAATACACCAATATAAAATAAAACCTTTTAGTTTTTAAAATTTCTAAATTAAAAGTAACAAGTTTTTTAAAGGAAAAAAAAATTCCGGTATTTTTCTTATAACACACAAAGAGTGATTAAATTTTCTATTGTAGAAAAACAATAGAAGAGTACCTTTCTAAAACAATATTTCATGTAGTTAATATTAATTTATTGTTCTTTCTTTATATATATATATATATATATATATATATATATATATACTAACATTTTTTGGCAGAAATATGCAATGTTTTCATCTAATTAAACTTTGAAGAATATTTATTATTACTACATTTTTGTTTTCAGAATTAAAATTGTAAATTTCAAAATATATCAGTGTAACATGCACGAGGAAAGGAAGCTCTCGTAATTAATTTATCTTTTAAATATATGGTTATGTAAAAGGCTTCAGTCTATGAATAATATACATTATTAAATTGTCAAAGAACTTTTGTTTTGTTATTTGTTACTATTTTAGAGAAAGAAATACAGTATATTTAAATTTTGAATGCCCGATGACAAATTTTGACATGAAATATATATGATATACAAAATAAATTTAAAAGTTTATTATTATAGATGTTTTTATTTTTCCAATTTATAGCTAAATCTATTTTGCATTATTCTACTGCAGTTGTAATATGTTATTATGTTAGATTTAGGCTAGTTTTATAAATAAGGAAAACACTAATTTTGTGTAATTAATAAATATTGTTAATAATGCCAAAAGTTTAAATGGTTTACAAAGTTGCGGGCCATTTTCAGTAACTTCTACTTTACATTTAAGTCTTCTTGAAACAAAAACGATAATAATAATATTGTGATTAAAAATTTAAACAATTAAAAACAGATGAATAATTTCCGGGAGCTGTCCTTGCATTTTTACATTCTCTTATCTGTAAGGTAGAGAAAGTATTGTTTTCTGGTCAAATTTTCGAAAGTGAGTTTTTGTTATTTTTACACGTTTTGAGGTCGTCTGAATCCGAAAATCATGTTTTAAGCGGTTGGTCTGCGTGTGTGTCTGTCTATGTGTCTGTGTGTTTGTATGTTATCAGCATATCTCAAGCACAAATAATAGCAGAAAGTCCATACTTGGTATGCTAAATGTGTATGATATAGGAAAGCTGCACTAAGATTTTCGTTAAGGCTCGTATTCAAATGGTTCGTGTACAGGGACACCCAACAGAATTCATATGCATTACGTATTTGGGGGGAAATTGCAGGTAAGTAGAGTATAACTTCTATAGACTGCACTAAACCAAATGAAATGAATATATATATATATATATGCGTAAAAACATGTCTCTTGCAGAATATAAATAGGATATCATTCACTGTTTGTTTACAGGGCTACAGAAAAGAACTAGATTATAGTGTGACAATAGTTGAAATTTGGTGGAAGGGTATTTCAAGTTGTGCCGTGTATTATTACTACAGGATTATATTTAGCTGCACCATGTGGCTTATACATAATCTTCAAAACATATACTGCAAATATTTAAGCGATAACATTATTTTTTATTGTTAGTGGAAGTGCTTTACTATGATATTTTACCATGTCCAGGGAAGTTGCTCAGGAATTGAAATGAATTACTCATAGACGCATAATAAATAATGCATGTTTTTAAGCTAAATATTCATCGCTAATCTTTTTTGCATATTTGCATGTTTTGAGGCTTCCTGATTACCGAAGTCAAGTTTTTTAGCGTTTGTCTGTGTCTCTTAGAATAAATTCAAAACGAATAGTTTTAGGAGATCCAAAGGTTGTATTTTCAAATTAATATAAGTTTAATGCAGGAAAAGTTTGATCAAGACTATTAAGTTCCAAAGAATGTTGCGTGTGAAAGTTGTCTGAGTAATTTTAAGTGAACTTTTAATTTTAACAACAGATTTAAGTTCCATATAAATGTAGGTGCAATAATGAAATAGGGTTCTATATGAGGGGGGCTACTGCCCCCCTTATATAGAACTAATTATCATATAAAACTCTTCCGAAGCCTAATTTGGATTGTTTTAACATAGGTTTATATAACAGTACTCGTTACTTTACCTTTTAATATCCAACCTGTATTTATAGTATTAATTTTCACGGTAAGAGAAAGTCGTTTGAGTGACTTGTCAGATTATTCTTAGTGATTCCATACGACAAAATTTATGTTTCTAGTAATTGGTAAGGTATCATCAGTAATTATATTAATCGTCAGTCGTCACATAAGCGGTGGAGGTAGGAGTAGGCGGTTCTCCAACTCGTCAAAAAAAAAAGTTATTTATAGCATTCCAAATTTGCTATAGGCGTTTATTTTATTGCTTATGCAAATAACAATAAGAAAATAACTATCAAACACAACTGCAATGAGGAATTATACGTCAGTTACTAGGCAGAACCTGCAAAAATTTGAAAATATTGAATCAAGTTCATACCGCATTAAACTTATGTGTATGATTTTTCAAACATCAAATAATGGGAAAAATCGTCCGCAACTTTAGTAGTGTTGTAAGACCGTCAGCCTAAGCCCCGAACGTACCACGACGTACAAAATGTGAGCGCGATCAAGTAATTTAAATAGGAAAAATGGAGATTCATATCCATAAAAATACAATTTATAATTATTAATTAAATAATTTAAACTTACTTTTAATTGAACTGACCATTAAAATGTAACTTTTTTTTTCAAATCTACTTATTTTTTCTCTACAAAGTGAAACATCATGAACATACGTTCATTGAATTATTAGTTTTATTATAATAATAAAAAGATAGAATAAGTTAAATAAAAAATAATAAAATTTAATCATGTAATTTGTAATTTAAACATTTTATTTGATCTAGTTTTATAGTATTCCCTTTTTTTATAAAAAGTAAGATTAGTGCCATAGGGCTGCTTAAATATTATTATGAAAACAAATAGAAATACAGTTAGGCCGTTCAAAATTGGTACAGATAGGTTTTAGTTTTCCCCTTACTTCAAAAACCGGTATAACTTCATAAAAATGGAATAAACAATATGTTAAGTACATTTTAGTTTAAATATAAATTGTATGTTTAAAAAAAAAAAAAAAAAAAAAAAAAAAAAAGGTGGATAAATAGATAAAAATACAAACTAGAAGCAAATGAAGTCGTCAGCAATACACTTAAAAAACAATAATAATAAATAAATAAATTTATTTATTTCTAATCCTAGATATCCAGATATTATTATAAGTATATAACATTTGTTTCATTGTTACTTTATAGTCTGAACTTTACATTTTCGTACTTTAAACAAAAATTTATTTTACAGACACTTGTTTATTTATTTATTTTTTTTTCAAATCTATGTCTTTCAACAAAAATTTCAAACTTTAGGCCTATTCTACAACACCTGTCTACAAATTTTTGTGGTAAATATGTGATCACAATGACAACTTTTTATCAACCTTAAATTTTGCATTTCAAGAGTACGTTTTCCGTAATACACACTATTGCAGAGACGGTGATCGCCGTGCAGTGATTTGGCGTTCTTCGCCCTTGTGTACGATATTCAATCCGTTACCCTTGGTTTTGTGCAGGTAGGTAGGGCCGTCCAAAATTTTTAATCATAAATAGACATTTAAAAAAATACTTGAATATTTATATGTCCATGAATAGATCCGATGGGCTCATGCAAATGCATAGAGGTAACTAGTAAAATGCTCATAAGCGTATGTAACATCTAGATCATATTTTATCTATTACTTTTCGTTAGATGATACAAAACATTCAGTTTTCTAATCTTTTCTAATCATTCGTTCTTATTTTGTTTTCGGATGAAAACTTTCGCTAAAATTCACTATAGGAATTACATCTTTAATGTGAGAAATTAAGAAAAATAAATAAATAAATAATAATAATAATAATAATAATAATAAACGAGATGTTATAAATCACAACATCTTTCTGAAACATCCCCTACACTGAGGGGCCTCCCTCATGAAACCCTCAGTGTTTTTGGGGATTTTATTTCATTTTATTCATTGATAATTTATTTTACTCATTGATAATCTATTCCTATATTTAGGTTTTGCATTTCCTTTTGCAGCAATTCTGCGCATTGGTTTGCAATTCTCCTTTTTTGTTTTTATTATCTTTAAACTCATAAATTCACTACAATAGTTACACACACACACACACACACACACACACACACACACACGCGCGCACACACACACACACTCACACACACACACACGCGCGCACACACACACACACTCACACACACACACACGCGCGCACACACACACACACTCACACACACATATATATATACAGGGTGATTCAAAAAACCGTGGACAAAATGATATGGCAGATCTGTCATACAACAAGGATCAAAAATCGCATAGGAACAGGGGGTCGCAAACGCCTGTAGAGGGCGCTAGAGCCACGAGAGGGCGTTGCGATACAAACACGAGCTGAGCAAACGGAGATTGTCTTCATTCGAGCCGTGGATCCGTTGAGCGTAACATGGCTAGTTACACGCACCGCGTAATAACTGACATGCATTTAATTTACACCATAGCTTTCACAACCTACATACGTGGGCGAATGGAAACCTGCATGGCACAACGAAAAATTTCCGTTCACGTGCGGGATTACATTGTAGGAGACTATTTACTTGATCCGTACATCCTCCCAGAAAGACTTAACGGTCTCATTTATCTAACATTCTTGCAAGAGGTTCTGTCAGAAATTCTGAATGATGTTCCGATGCCTATTCGTCAACACATTCAATTTCAACTCGACAGACCTCCTGAACATTTCAGCACAGACGTCAGAGCACATCTGCAGGCTACTTTCCTGGCGGCAGGATTGGTCGTACTCGTGGTGGACCAATGGCATGGCCAACACGATCACCAGACCTGTTTCCCTTGGACTTTTCTTACGGGGATATTTAAAAGGACTTGTGTATGAAACACCTGTTGCAACGCTATAAGACTTGGTAAGAAGAATCGTTGTGGCAGCAGGATGTATTCGGGATACACCTGGTACCTTTGAGTTGCTGCGGCGTTCTATGCAACGTAGATGCCAGGCGTGTCTCGATGCATCTGGCAAAAACTTTGAGTATCTCCTGTTGGCTCAACATTTGGCTTGCATTAGTCGCATGTGAGTGAGTAATTATCAATAAAATGATCTCAAATGGTTTTCTTTCTTCTCTTTGTGTTATGTATTATTTTAGACACCCTGTAGCGGCTCCGGCGGTTCCTATGCGATTTTTGATCCTTGTGTATGACTGATCTACCATGTCATTTTGTCAACGTTTTTTTTAATCACCCTGTATATATATATATATATATATAATGCGTGATGTCATTAGCGTAATGAGAATTATCGAAATATTTTATTTCAATTAATTTCTTCCAATGACGCATAACACTTAAATATTTGCCAGATTTTCTATTTGCAATTTTTGGATTTAAAAATTGTAAATGAGAAATAAATTAAAAAATCTATTTTGAGACCAATCAAAAAGAGAGAAAAAAAAGAAAAGAAATTAACCTCATGGAAGATAAAAGAGTAAACGTACTTTATTTATGGATTACAACGCAAATAAAGTGTCGGGATATGTAATAGATTAATACGTTTAAATAAGTAACTTGCTTCGTAATTAAAAATTTGAAAATCCGACCTCGAGATGCACACAAGACAGTCAAAAATATGCGTGTACCAAATGTCACGCCTGTAAGTGCGGTAGGTTTTCTTGAGACTGCTGTGAGCAGAAAGAAAGACAGACGCCATTTCACTTTTAATTATAAGATGATACTTAAGCTCGTGCTAAGCTACCACTGACAGTCATGCAAGTAATACGATACTTGGTGTTTCCTGTTAGTCTTCGTTCTCGTATAAGAATAAAAGTACGAGGTAGTATCAATCACGAAATCGTTTAAATTTTCCTGCCTTATGCATGGTGTGCAATAGATGTGGAATTGCAGAGGAAGTATCTGCTTCAAAGAACGTTATGCCTTTCTGACGTCATTCCACGTTATCATGACGATTTTATTTTATTTAATATATAGGTACGCCCACATATATACACATTAAAATTTCTTATTTCAGCATTTAATATGTTCTTTTATTTTAGTCATTACTTAAACGATAATATATCCTGTTTGTATTCATTACAATAATATTTGTATAGTTTGATTCTTATAACATTAAGATTTCGCGATTACTCATCTAAAATTAGACACACTCTAATATTTGCAGATTTAATAGCATGAACAAAATTGTATTCTAAAAATAGTAATCGTTACATGCAATAGTCCCATATCAGAAGGTGGTATTTTAATTATCAAAGACATATGAAGAGAAAAAATTAAGTAAACTAATGTTAAAATAACTGAATTATATTATCCTCCTACGCTACTCCTAAAAGTAATTCACAATTTTGCTAGAAACAGTGAAGATTACATTTTCTTTTGTCTGTTGTTAGAAAGTAATAAAGCAAACAACCGACATTTATTTTAGAAATTACTCAAATATTTAACATAAATATGAAATCTTTAAAAAACATATTAAATTCCAAATAGACATCCATTTAAAAAAGTAGATACTTTTCAAAATATATTGTAAGCAACTTGTATATTTTTAATTAAAATATTACTTTGAAAATATTTATGAATAATAGTAAACTAAAAAGTATAATTCAATTGTAAGCAAAAAAAAAAAAAAAAAACAGTAGAAGCTTTTTATTGTGGAGCCCTGAAAAGCATAAAATAAAAATGTATTCTTGGAAAGACATGCTATAAATAAATGAAAGTTTCAACGCTAAGAAAATATTAGAGGAAAAATATAGATATTTCACTTTTGCCAGAGATGAGATTTTTAAATATTCAAAATATTTTAGAAAGCTATCGAGACCAATATTCTTAGTCATTAGTTTCTACATTAGTATTTGTTCAGCCATAAATTTCAAAAGTCTCGAAATCTTTTTAAAAAATTTGAATATTTAAAAATTTTCATCTCTGGCAAAAGTGAAATATCTATATTTTTTTCTAAAAATTTCTTAGGGTTGAAACTTTCGTTTACTTATGTGATGTCTTTGCAAGAATAAATTTTTATTTTATGCTTTTCAGGGCTCCACAATAAAAAGCTTCTAATGTTAAAAAAAAGGTTTTCTTTACTTTATTATTTATTTTCTGCTTTAAAATTATAAAAAAAGCTTCTAAAACGTGAATCAAAATGTGTAGACTTTGAAAGTTTTCTTTTAAACAATTGATACCTTTTCTATTAACTATCAGCAAACATTAACAAATCGGCCCTTAGACAATCGAGCCCATGTCACGCTGTAACCAAAAATAATTTTAATCCATAAACCAACACATATACTGCATATGCACCAATTTTAGACCATAGCATAATTTCTTTATTGAACAAAATTTTATTTAGTACCCGAGTCCAATACTTTACACAGACTTATCTTATTTACTATGCAAATATAAGGTGGTCTACCGCAAATGATGATGATGCTTTTTCTCTCTGAAAAAAAAAAAAAAAAAAATACATATATATATATATATATATAACTAAAATCATAAAAAAATTGAGATAATTGATATTTGAAATAAAATGTATACATTTATATTTTAAATTATGAATAATTTTCCTAGTAAAAATAAAAAAAAAATAAAAAGGAGAGGAGGGTATTATGGAATAGTCGGGAAATGTGGAATACCGAGGTTTCGGCTCTGATTAGTGCTGCTATCTCACCAAAATACTATGAATTATTCAAGAAGGGTTCTCATGAAGCAATACAGTAATTAGTTTTTCTATGGTTTAAACAGTTTAAACCACCTATTCCATATTAGCCGACTATTTCATATCAACCTCCATTTGTAACTTTTTTTTTATAACGACATTTTTTTTTTTTTTTTTTTTGGGGGGGGGGGGATTTTTTTTTTTTTTGACAATTCATTACAAATAATTACACTATGTACTCATCATGATTGTACTCATCATTCCTGAAGGAAAATTAGATTATTTTCTATATATAGTTCTTTTAAACTTACAAAACAACAAAGGTAATTTTGTGTAGAATTTTAGTTTTACTGATAATTTTCATTACTATTTTAGTTATATTCAGCATTTGACAAATGATTTCATAGTTGCATTTAATTAAGATTGGAAGAAACTTATATAATTTTTTACTCTCATATCTTAAATTGGGATTTTAGAAACATTAAACATGCTACGCATGCCAGGAGAAAGTTGTGGTAATTAATTTATCTTTAAATATATGCTGTAAAATATTTTAATTTAACTTTGTTAAGTTTTCAAAACAACTTTCAAATTTCTATTTTACATGTATTATTCAGTTGAAAAAAGAAATGAAACTCAATTAATTATGAATGCCCTGAATTTTAATGGAGAAAAAATTATGTGCAAAATAATCGTTAAAATTTTATTTCCATTTTATTATTATTTAAATTGAAAAGTGTAACTTTATTGAGCAATTATTCTATAGTCTGTTAGAATTAAGTAGTTTGCTCATACAGACTTTGAATTTTTTTAAATTTAAAAGTCATTGAAACTTTATCGTTTTTTAGAGTAGAGGATAGAACATAGCTCTTTTTTAGGATACAAATAATTTTTTAGCTTAATATTTCTTACACCCAGAGATTATTACCTTCAAAAGTGAATGTTTGAGTGTTATTGTGAAGAGTGTTACCAGACAACATGACTACATTTTTTAAAACTAAAACGTGTTTAATTTGAATAATAAATGTATTCTTTGTTAATATTCCATTACATAAAAAAGATATAATTATTTCTATTAAAAACATGCAATGTTTAATGTCGAAATTACAATTCTAGAAAATTTCAGCTGTAACAATTAAAATAGCTGAAAAGTTTTGTGTGGCTCTGTAAATCTTAATGCTAATTATTACTATAGTCTATAGAAAACATTCCTTGTGTATTTAAATGATACATGTCAAATTCATTATGATTTATACAAAATTAAAGTATTGAAATGTGATTTATAGAAATAAATCTCATACAACACAGTGCTTTGGAATACTCTTATGTGTCCCTGTACGTAAACCAGTGGTTTTATTCACACAATTTTTAATTGGGAACATACCATAATAACGTATACCAGTTTCAATAAAATCCATAAATTTTAGGTAAGTTAGAGAGCAGACAGACGGAGAGAAAGACAGACATATAGACGAATTCATATCATAATCACTCTTAAACATTGTTAGAAATTGTTGATAACGATTAATGCAAACAAAAAACAATTTCAAAGATTTCCAATTACAGTCGTTATCGTAACTGAACATTTTTGTGCGTCCCTGTAGATCTTAATGCTAATCATACTACATTCTAAAGAAAACATTATTTCAGTCATTGAAATTCAAATGCTTTCGTAATAATTATTATATGGAAAGTCAGTGCGTAATTCTAATCACTTTTTACAGGAAAAAAAAAATAATAATTCCATTGTATATTTTGAATAATGATGTTTTTTCTATATTATCAATCTCATATATTAAAGGAATTAAAAAATTAAAGGATTCTTTAAATGTATTAGTCTGTTATAAAGAGTTTGGTTCTAGATACAATTTACAATACTAAATTAGATTATATTGAGTCTTCCTCTTGCCTTCAAGGCAAATGGAAGCAAGGAACGTGTTTTTGCACCTCCAAGGCACGTGTTTTTGCGTCTGAAGAAGAAAGACGACGTCCTTTCAAAACCGGTAGTGCTTTCTTTAATTTTATGGCGTGTGAAGAAGTTTTTCAAGTTTAAATATTAGACACAAATTGTTTTTATTTATTTATTGGAGACGTCAGAATACAGACATGTGTTTACAGTGAACGTTTATGAAAGCCTCATAACAGTTTTCATTAATTGTCTTCTCTGAAGATATGTAAAGGGCTTTCACGTATAACATTTGCTTCATACCAATTCTGTTTGGCTAAGTATATGTGAAACAATTTATAAAATTTATTACAATGCTGTATATTATCAAAAAACTTAGCAATTCAGTATTTAAAATTGTCACTATTTTGAATGCCAACGTTTATTAATACCCATTTTAAATCTTTGCAGTGCATATATTGGAAATATTGATACGAAGTTAACTTTATATGAAAAATAATATTCAAAATGATGAGTGCTAAGAACACTGAGATGGCTAAACAATGATAATTCTTTTCTTTGAAATATTATTCGCATGTCTAAATAAGTATGCATCGTATAGTGTTCTAGTGTGTTTTTTGTATAACAAGCATAACACTTAAATCCTTCTTTTATTGTTGAAACAATTCAGTTTAATAAAGTTATTAATAGTTCGAGAAATCTCCAAATATTTCATGAATGAAAGGGATTAATACTGACATTCGTAAATATATTGTTGTCCTAGAATAATGTATTTTCTGATTGAATACATAATTAATATTTACTTAAATCTTTAATGTAAATTTATTTTAAAAATCAATCATCATTATTTTCTTATTAAGTCATTATTATAAACATCGGATAATATTTATGTCATGGATATATAAATCATCTATAATATTAATAAATTTTATTTAGTTAATGAAGTATGTGGCATTAAATATTTCCGAAATGTGACACCATTTTGTGTGTTCATATTTAATATTATAGGAAATATTAAACAATATGCGGTGATTAAAATGTTTTTCAGTTATAAAATATGACATGGAAAATGTAACTCTGAACCTATGTTTATAAATCTTATTCATATGATTGTATGCATTGCGCATTAAATTATCATTATTCCTTTATATAAAAGCACAACTTTATAAATAAGTTGTAAACGTGCTAACTGAGGATTAAATTAAAATATAATAGAATGCTCAAATATTTATATACTTCAGAATAGGAAAATTTATATTATTCTACAATAAGCGTCTATCATTTACAAGCTTAATTAATTAAATGCTTGAAAATTTTAAATCATTGATATTTGAAATAAAATGTATACATATATATTTTAAAATTATAAATAATCTTCCTACTAAAAATTAAAAAAATATATAGAGGAAAGGAGGGTATTATGGAATAGTCGGGAAATATGGAATACTGAGGTTTCGGCTCAGATTGGTGCTATCTCTCCAAAATACCGGGAATTATTCAAGAAGGATTCTTATGAAGCAATACAGTAAGAAGCGACCAGTTGTTATTGTCGTACCATTCTCTATAGAACAAAGTATGTTTAGTGATTGTCAAGAGTTTTTGCAGGTACGTTTTCAAACATTTAAACTTACTAGTACACATGAGGTTTAAACATTGATGTTAAGCATAATGTATGCTCAATGAATTGGATTTTGTTATACGTTGGTCGTTTTTTATCTGCAAATATTTTGTCCATCACTTTAAAAGTTTATTTTCAAAGACGTCGTGTCGGGTATTATGGAATACTAGGTATATCATAGTATCATCTGAAATGGACTTCATGTATTAAACAAAAGAAACATAAAATAAAGATGCCGAATGCATCTTCTGTTACAGAAAATTCTCCGAAGATGATTTTATGAAGTCGAATTAGTTTTTATATGACAGGAATAAACTACTACGTCAGAAACGCCAAAGAAAAAATATTGAGGTGCATACAGCTGTTTCGGTAGCCTAAAGCGTACCGTCATCAGTGCAAAAAGAATTCTGAATCTTGGGAAGTGCTCGTATATATAGGAGAGGGACCGGATTTAGTTCAACCAATAGAAATACGGAAGAGGTGGGGAGTGTGGCCAATAGGAATTAAGGAATGTGTAGCTGTGTAAACAGTAGAAAAATTAAGGAAATGTGGACTGAATGTAAAATTTCCAACAATCAGATAAATAGGGAACAGCGAAATCACAATTAACAAGGTTTTTAAAATTTTTATAAATATGAAAAGCTTCAAAGAAATCGAGTTCATGAATGGATTTAGGTCTGCAAATTATTTTAGCTGAATTAAATTTAAAATTATGATTTTCATAATTCGTACGTAATTCATATGAATTACGGACGTAATTCATATGAATTACGTCCGCAAACAAGAAACCAATAAATCGGCTATTTCTAAACATTGCTGGGAGGGAAATCATAATTTTAAATTTAATTCAGCTAAAATAATTTGCAGACCTAAATCCATTCATGAACTCGATTTCTTTGAAGCTTTTCATATTTATAAAAATTTTAAAAACCTTGTTAATTGTGATTTCGCTGTTCCCTATTTATCTGATTGTTGGAAATTTTACATTCAGTCCACATTTCCTTAATTTTTCTACTGTTTACACAGCTACACATTCCTTAATTCCTATTGGCCACACTCCCCACCTCTTCCGTATTTCTATTGGTTGAACTAAATCCGGTCCCTCTCCTATATATACGAGCACTTCCCAAGATTCAGAATTCTTTTTGCACTGATGACGGTACGCTTTAGGCTACCGAAGCAGCTGTATGCACCTCAATATTTTTTCTTTGGCGTTTCTGACGTGGTAGTTTATTCCTGTTTTAAAATTCCAACGCCAAGTCTCCTGCTGTTATTAGTTTTTATATGGTTTAAACAATTTAAACCCCCAATCCCATATTATCCGATTATTTCATATCAACATCTATTTGCAACTTTTTTTTAAAGTAAACTTTTTATAATAATAATTAAATAAATAAATAAATAAATAAAAAATCATTGACAATTCATTACGAATAATTACACTATGTACTCATCATGATTTTGGGGATTTTTATAAAAAACAAGTAAAGTTATTTTAAGAAATGTAAATGGTATTCCATAATACCCATCTCTCATCTATATATTCTTTACTATTTATTATAAGTTCAATAAAAATTTAAATTATTCCTGAAGGAAAGTTAGATTTTTTTTCTATATATAATTATTTTAAACTTGTAATACAATAAAGTTAATTTTGTGCAGAATTTTAGTTTTACTGATAATTTTCATTATTATTTCAGTTATATTCAACATTTGACAAATGATTTTCTAGTTACATTTAATTAAAATGGGAAGAAACTTAAGTATTTTTTTACTCTCATATTTTAAATTGATATTTTAAAAACATTAAACATGCTACGAATGTCAGGAGAAAGTTGTAGTAATTAATTTATCTTTTAATATATGCTGTAAAATATTTTAATTTAACTTTATTAAGTTTTCAAAACAACTTTCAAATTTCTATTTTTCATATATTATTTAGTTGGAAAAATAAATGAAACTTAATTAATTATGAATACCCCGAATATGAATGGAGAAAAAATTATGTACAAAATAATCGCTATTTTTTTTTTCCATTATTTTATTATTTAAATTAAAAAGTGTATCTTTGTTCAGCAATTATTCTATAGTTAAAATTAAATATTTTGCTTACACAACCTTTTAAAAATTTTAAATTTAAAAATCATCAAAACTTTGTAATTTTTAGGACAGAGTGTTGAGCATAGCTCTTTTTTAGGATACAAATCATAATTTGAGTCTAATTTGAGTCTAATGTTTGTGATTTATTGTGAAGTGTGTTACCAGACAATTTGGCCATATTTTATAAATCTTAAAAGGTGAAAATTAAACTAAAAATGTGAAAAAAAAATTAAACTAAAATAGTAAAAAATTGAATAATAAATGTATTCTTTGACAATATTCCATTACATAAAAACAAATATATAGTTATTTCTATTGACCGACGAAAGTAGCCCATGCACCGCCATGCTGCAGTGTAGAGTGTTTCTGGGTCGAGGCCTAGGCTTACCTCCGTAGTGTTTATTTAAAATAAAAATTATAAAAAATAAATAAATAAATAATAATAATAAAACATAGGGCCGCCTGAGTGGAAACTCAGGGCGGATAGAAAAATAGAAACCTGAGTATCATGACTTTCATTTCATTTGAGTGATTTGACCTGTGGGCTTAAAAGTCACTAATTTAATGTATAGTTTTAAAATTGGTAACTGATGACTTTGAAATTTTAAGAAGTTAAATTAGAGATATGGGTTAAATGGTTAAAAATGTTTGTTAGTTTTTGACGAAGGGGCTTTCGTTTATCTATGTTAAAAAGCCAGTCAGAAGGTTTATTGACGGGGTTTATAATGCGAAAGTCGAAAGTAAGTGGATAGGAGTAGTAATAATTGTTGGGAGAGCCCAAGGTCCCTCACTCACATTGGTCTGATCGCGGGCGATGGAATTTATGCACATAGGTTTTAAAGGAACCATGTCCCGTGAGAAAGGTAGTCACTGCTAGTGTAAGGTCGAAATTGCATTAGAAAGTTTTGGAAGTAGTGAATAGGTGTGACGACCTTTCTCCGAGTCGTTCCAGTAAATTTGCCACTCCTCCATAAGATTATGAAAAAGGAGTTTTTTCATGTAAGAGGGAGGAATTGGCGGTGGTGTTTGCTAGAGAATGTGGTTGTTTCTTTAGCTAGCCTATCTGATAATTCGTTGCCATTGACCCCCGTATGAGCAGTGCCATGGTCGAAAGAGACATTGGTTAAGAGAGTAAGGAAAGTTGATTTAATTTCCTAAACAATAGAGTTAGGGGAGTGGAGGCTACCAAGGGCCTGCAGGGCTGAGATACTGTCGCTGAAGACTGAAAATGCGGTGCAAACTGGAAGTTCTTGAACCCAGTTCAGAGCTTTAAGAATTGCGTAGAGCTCGGCCTGGAATACATAGTTCCAATCTCCCAGCCTCGAGGCCTACTGATGATTTGAGACACGCATCGGCTATGACGCAAAAAGCTGCCCCCGTACCATCGGTGATTTAAAAATATGCAATGTTTAATGTCGCAATTACAATTCTAGAAATTTTCAGCTGTAGCAATTAAAATAGCTGAAAATTTTTGTGGCTCTGTAAATCTTAATGGTAATCAATATTATAGTCTATAGAAAACATTCCTTGTACACATAAATGATACATGTCAATTTTATTATGATATGTACAGAATAAAAGTATTGAAATGGGATTCATAGAAATAAATCTCATAAGCAATTTCAGAGATTTCTAAGTATAGCCATTAATGTAAATGAATATTTTTGTGTGACCCTGTAGATCTTAGTGCTAATCATACTACATTGTAAAGAAAACATTTCATTGTGCATACGTGTTGTTAATGTCAATTTCATTATAATTTGCGCCAAATTAAATTAAGTCTTAAAATATGATTTATAGAATTACATCTCGTAGGACACAATGCTTTGAAATTCTTTTGCGTGTCTCTGTAGACAAACCAGTGGTGGTATTTACCCCATTTTCAATAGGGAACATTCCATAATCAACCTAAACAACAGATGTTAGTTTAAAGAAATTCCATCAATCTATACAGGAGTTAGAGCACGGAGAGATGGACCGACAGACACACCGAAGTTTTAAACACTTTTCAACTTTGTCATAAAGTATTGAAAAAGAAACTTTTAGTACTTTATTAAATGTAGACATACATCTCTCTCTCTCTCTCTCTCTCTCTATATATATATATATATATCCATGCAAAATAAGCAATTTTCTCAGGGGCGTTATTTGTCTATAGGTAACACTCATGAATAAATTATAGTTTAATTAACTTTATTTTTTTTAATAATAATAACAATAATTAATGGAACTATGACTAGTTAGGTTTAATATATAATCAGTAAATTCCATCGTTACACATTAAAAACAAAACATTTTAATTGCTAATTACTAACAGAAATTAAGGTATCACTCATTAATAATCTTCTAAAGGCAAAACAGCATTTAAATTGCATATACAATGCAGATATATAATTTAAAAA
Organism: Salticus scenicus; assembly: GCA_963930645.1. Taxonomy (NCBI): domain Eukaryota; kingdom Metazoa; phylum Arthropoda; class Arachnida; order Araneae; family Salticidae; genus Salticus; species Salticus scenicus. The sequence goes on from OZ005655.1 coordinate 135,083,913, forward strand.
TCACCTATTTAACTTTTTTATATAAACATAATTTGGTACTTTTGTTTTTAGAACGTATAAAATTAATATTACTTTAGTTTATTGAAATATATTTATTAGTTTTTTATTTAGTTTATTTGTATAAAATTAAATTGCATTAATATTAAATTAAACGCAGTTTCATTAAACTTATTACACTGTTAAAAATTTAAACAGAAAACTCTGTGTAATCTATTATTTTATTTCTTACGTAAAATTACAGAGAAAAATAAACGTAAATGTAAAAAACTTATTGTACACATTCATTTTACTAACTAACATTAATTTACAAAATTATTGGTGAGAATATATTTTGGACTTGGAATACTATTTTTAAAGTAGAAACAGTCCTATTTAAGTTTAATTAGAAGATTAAATAATAAAATTACGTAAAAATACAGAATAAAGATTTAGAATCTCGAATATTCACTTTAAAGTAAGAATTACTGTAAATTTACAGAGACTCTGGATAAATATTCACATTAATTTTACAGAATTTTTTAACAGTGTAGCCACAGTAAAGTAACACTCATGACAAAATTAAGGTTCATTATTTTTACTTTCTCTTACCCATAAGGTAGAGAAAGTATTGCTTTAGGGTCAAATTTTCGAACGTGAGTTTTTGATATATTTGCACGTTTTGAGGTCCCCTGAATACGAACATCATGTTTTTAGCGAATGGTCTGTGCATCCTGTGTGTGTTTTATCAGCATAAAGCAAGAACAAATAGTAGCAGGAAGTCCAAACTTGTCATTCTAAATGTGTTTGATATAAGGATGCTACATTAAGCTTTTCGTTGACATGAAGTAAATAGTTCAGATATAGGGACTCCCAAGATAATTCAAATACATTACGTCTCTGGGGGAAAGTGCTCATAAGTAGAGTTTAACATTTATACACTGCACTAAACCAAATGACACGAATATAGATTTTTTATATGAGTAAAAGCATGTCTCATGTAGAATATGGTAGGTAAATCATTCACTGTTCGTTTACAGGGCTACACAAAAGAAATAGATAAAAGTGCGACAATAGTTGCATATTGACGGACGTGTATTCCAGGCTGGGCCATGTATTATTACTATAGGATTATATTTAGATGCACAATGTCGTCTGTATATAATCGTCGAAAGATATACAGAGCTGCAAATATTTAAGCGATAACATTCTTTTTGTTGTTAGTGGATATGCTTTACTAATAATATTTTACTATTTCCAGGAAAGCTTTTCGGGAATTGAAATGAATTCCTCATAGAGATATGGTAAATAATGTATGTTTTTAAGCTAAATATCGGTTTCTTGGTTTTTGTATATTTACACGTTTTCAGGCTTCCTGATTACCGTAGCCAAGTGTTTAACGTTTGATCTTTGCCTGTGTCTCTTAGAGTGACTTAAAAACGAATAATTTTAGAAGATCCAAATGTTGTATTTTGAAGTTAAATAAGTTTGTTGCTGGAAAAGATTAAACAAGATTGATAAGTTTCAAAGAATGTTGCGTGTGAAAGTTGTCTGAATAATTTTAAGTTAACTTTAATTTTAATAACATATTTAAATTCTATTTAAATATTACTTTTCCTGCTTTTCTTATTTTTTTAAATGCTATGGACCTTGAAATGATTGATTTTCTTTTTCATACATCATGTTGGAAATGCTCTCATAAATAAGAGTGCTAAAGCTTTTTTTGTTTCATTAAATATTAAAATAATTAAAAGCCTTAGTATAACAAGGACAGTGAATTAGCATTTTTTTTTTTTTTAATGACCCACATAACTAAAGAATAATATCAATAACGTAATAAAATTAAGAAAAGTTGGATTAAAATGTGTTTTCCTTCAAGCTAAAAACTCCCACGGCTGTACTCAATAATAACTTCACCTCCGGGTTGAACACGAAACCTCGAAAAGCTTATAAAGTCACGATGCAAATTTTTAGAAAAAATTTATTTGCTTCTTCTGCCATCTAGCGACAAATTTCGTTGGATAGCTGTACCCTGTCTTCAGACGATTTCCATGTGTTTACGTTGAACCGGTAGTTGATGTTAATGGGGAATACGGCCGTTAATGATAAACAACCAGAAAGAAGATAGTATTATGCTGCAAAGTAAATTTAAATCAACATTAAAATCGTCAAAATAAGAATAAAATTCGAATATTGTAGTTTCGGTAGCATAAAACTTAGGTTACCGACATCAGTGTTGAATAGCAATTAAGAATATTGGTCCTAAATAAAACAAGGAAGCGGATTCTATCGCTAAAACATTTTCGGTATTGGTTTAACCCATTAGTAGTCGCGTACTGGATACGGTGCTCACCACATATTAATTTATCTAATAGGTCGTCCGTTAAAGATAAAGTTGGGAAACTCTGTGTAACACATCTTGGGTGGGTGTCTTCTGTTATAATACGTTTTCAATTCATTCCTGTTATTTTTTCAAAAGTTTATAAAATTGTACTTCTAAAATCGGTCTATTTGACAGCGGCGTGACACGTAACGCTGATTAATATTTGCCCTCTTCCGGTTTTTCTAACAGATTAGTATTGTGCGGATAAAGCATCGCGTGAATTATATGCATTTTAACTTTCTCCACTGTAGTCTCCATATCTTCTAGTATGTCTAATAACATTTTCATGAGTTGGAAGAAGATTACATTAGTGATGATATTAGTGACAATATAAAGTAATAATATATTAGTGATATATATATAGTATACAAAGCAATGATATAAATAATTTGGCTAGATTAGTCTTTTTGAATTCTATATAGCTATTCAACTTGTATCATGCAATCATTAAAGTCACTACATATATATATATATATATATATATATATATATACAGGCTTATTATATTTTATGTTTACCTGTTTAGGACACTCTAGAGCCGGTTTTGTAGTCTTTAACAAAACAGATTTTCACTAGTTTGTAGTACAATTGATGTGCTCTGTAAAGATTACATTACATCTTAAAGTTTTTTTTTTTTTTTTTTTTTCCAGATTTCTCAATATGTAAAAAATTACTATATATTAAATGTGCGATAGAAAATTCTTCCGCTATATCTCCGATATATATATATATATATATATAAGGAGACGTAGTGTATTTTTACGAACATTTTATTGTTTTGTTACAACTATTTCAAAACAGTAATTTTTACAAAGAAATTAAAACACTGAAATCTTCAAGAATAATTACTTTTTAAAAATAGTGATGAAAATGTAATAAAACGCAAATAACAAAATAAAAAGCCCTTGGTTTATGTATATACATATATATATATATATATATATATATACTAGCAGGCTTTGCCCGCTTCGCTGAGCACTATACATAAATGAGCTTTCAGAATTCCATATTATTATTAATAACCTAAGTTAAAGTTTCCTCTGTGTTCCGTAGAGGTTTTTCTCGCTCGAAACGTGAGGTGTTAGGCTCCACACTGCTGTCGGCAGCAACTTACCCGCTTATTACTTCCCCTTCCCCAGCGGCTAAGTTAGACGTTTTGAGAAATATCAACAAAGTACATAATGCCAAAACAGGAATAAACCACTACGTCAGAAACGCCAAAGAAAAATTATTGAGGTGCATACAGCTGTTTCGGTAGCCTAAAGCGTACCGTCTTCAGTGCAAAAAGAAGCACAGCTGTATGCACCTCAATAATTTTTCTTTGGCGTTTCTGACGTAGTGGTTTATTCCTGTTTTGGTATTCCAACGCCAAGTCTCCTGCTATTAAAAGTACATAATGCGCATACCTAATCAACATCCACACACCAAAATTCATAATTCTAAGATAATGTAAGTCGAATTCAAAAAGGATAACGTGTTTTTACACGTATTTATTGCCCCCCCCCGACCCCAAAGGGGTAAGTGGGCGAATTTCGTAAAATCTCGTTGCAATAATTTTCGGATACATATAAATTATTTGAGCACCAAATTTTGTGTCGCAGATCTCATATATTTTCCAAGACAGATTTAGTGCTAAAAGAAGGGGAGTCTAGAATTTGCTACTTCGTAACAGCCCCCTCCCCCCAAACAAAAAAAAAAGAAAAGAAATAAAAAATCACAAAAAAAAAGAGAAAAAAAAGAAAATGTGCTTTTGGAAATATTCTAAAGAAGACTCATGGATATTTTCAATATCTTTGTAACATCTTTAGTAGAGTTTTACTAAAAAATCCGGATTTTCTAAAATTCCCCCCCCCCCCCCCCGAAAAACGATTCTTCCCATCTCTTCCTTAAGAATCAAGAATTCCAAAATCGTATATAATGTTCTATTGATACTCAAGACCAATCTCATTATGTGCAATTTCATCACCGTGAAGTAATTTGGGGCCGAGTTATGCTTACAAACGTTTCTTTGCTTCCTGTCCCCCTGGGGGAAAAATTTCGATAAATCCCGTTCCTTTAGGTACTGGATGCATATAAACAATCCAAGCACCAAACTTCGTGACCGTAGCTCTCATAAATTGCCCAATACAAATTTAGAGCTAAAAAGGGTGTCTCGAATTTACCCTTCATAACAAATCCCCTCCTCCCCCCCACCCCCCCCCCAAAAAAAAAATGCAGATCACAAAAAATCAAAAACATCTTTTGGAAATATCCTAAGGAAGTTGCATAGCTTTTTTCAACATCTTTATTCCATTTTTGGTAGAGTCCTACTCAAATCAGGAATTTTTTTAATTTCGATTGCCAAAAATCGATTTTCTCCCTTCCTTCCCTTAAAAATCGAAAATTCCTAAATCGCGGATAATGTTTTATTTGTACTCATGTCTAGTCTCAGCATGTGGAATTTTTTTTATTGTGAAGGATTCAGGAGCCGAATTATGCTTACAAACGTGTTTTTGTCTTTTGTCCACCGCAGGGGGGAACGGGGGGGGATTTCGAAAAATTTGATAGATATAATTTTAAGTTGGGTAAAGACTTAAATACCTGCCAAGCGCAGTTGTATTCCGTCTGTCCGTTCTCAAATGATACCCAGAAAAACGTGTTTTTGTCTTTTAACCCCCAGGGGGGAACGGGGGGAGAATTTTCAAAACGTTGATAGATATAATTTTAAGTTGGATAAAGACCTAAATTTCTGCCAAGCGCAGTTGAATTCCGTCTGTCCGTTCTCAAGTGATACCCGGACAAACGGGTTTTTGTATTTTGCCTCCCCCCCCACCCCAGGGGGTATTAGGGTGGGGAATTTCTAAAAAGTTGACAGGTATAATTTTAAGTTTGGAAAAGACCTAAATTCCTGCCAAGCGCAGTTGAATTCCGTGTGTCCGTTCTCAAGTGATATCCGTACAATCGTGTTTTTGGCTTTTGCCCCCGAGGGAGGAACGGGGGAGGGGAGTTTCCGAAAAGTTGATATATATAATTTTAGGTTGGGTTAAGACCTAAATTCCTGCCCAGCACTGTTGAATTCCGTCAAAGCCGTTCTCGAGTGATACCCGGACAAAAATCGCGACATACAGACAATATGACACACACACACGCACACGCACACACACACACACACACACACAGGAAAAATTTTCTGAAGACAATTTCGGTTTCATGATGTGTGAAACGTGAAGATATCGCAAAATTGTTTGATTCTGACAAACTTACAGACAAAAGTCTGATTTTATTAATATAGATATGCTGAGAGATACAGAGAGAATATTTAAATATTAAATGCGTAACGCGGAATATATTATTTCTATTTAAATAATAAAAGTATACTAAGAATATCGCATTACATATATATTTGTTTCAAATGAGTAAAAACGTTATTTCGATTTTTTTTTTTTTTTTTTTTTTTTTTTTTTTAGGGATATTATTTGTACGTCTTATATATATATATATATATTGTTTTTAAATCCGGCTTCTCTATACCTTAAACGCAAGACCAGTACTACAGGGACAATAATAAATTCATATACCAACAGAAAGTGTATTAATAAAATAATATCTATAAATTAAATAGGTGTAGTACCAATTTGTAATTTGGTACTAAAATATAACAAAGATAATGCATAGTATATAAATATTTAAAGTAATGCAAATTTCTACACTAGTTTGCAATATAAATCTATTTAAAATAATAGAATTAATAGCATAATGGTTATAAATTACAAAATCAACAAGATTGTATACATACCGTAGGTAACATTTACTTTAACCACAGGCTTTCGAAAAAGCGCTGTAATCTTTTATGTAATGAGTCGAAGAAAATTAATTGCAGTAATGAACTGCATCTTAAAAAGGTATATTTCTACAAAAAAAAAAAAAAAAATCAAGTAAATAATATTTACCCGTTACAATATTATAATATTTTAGATTTATTTTCAATAGAATAAACTCGTATTTATTCTTAAAGGCATGTTTAACAGGCAGAAGGTTTATGCGATTACTATAAAATTGCTTCTTACGCTGTCACAAGCAACAAATAAAACGATTATTATGAAATTTATTTGCCTTTTTCGGAGTTACGTGTGTTATATTACAATTTATTATATTCCTCTATGGTGAATCGTTTATATGGGCAAGGATGAAATAAATATTTTTTCATACTACACACATTTTAATTTTTTTTTTTTTTTTTTTTTTTTTTTTTAAACTTATTTCATGTGTAATGTTCACAATACACAAAATTGCTAATAGTGAGTAAAATATTAGATTAGTTTATGTAAACATGATGTATATCCTAAACATTAGAATTCCCCCCAAGGACAGTAATCCTTTTTTATTAAAATTAATTTACCTTTATAGTCATTTAAAAGCAATGTCCAGCTTTTGGTCGTAAATATTACCTTATGAAAATGCCTCCGATCAATATGTTTACAATATATTTTCGCTAAGTATCACAGTCATGTTTTCTATGAAGTTCTTAATATTAAAATCCCAATACTTAAATAATGAAACTTCACGCACCAAATTTCTAAATATATTGGCAGCAGATGAAATGACCGCATTACTGTAGCGTTGATATCTTTTTCAAGAGTGTTGGAGCAATGTGCATCTGTTCCTGACTAATTTTTCAAAATATGTATTCAAAGATTCAAAGACGGAAGGAGGGCGCTGACCACTATGCAGGAGTTTTGAATGATTTTAATCTCCAAGGAGGGACTCTGACGACAAATGTCACATAGCAATGTGAAATTTTGAAAGAGCCCTTTTATGGAGATTAAGCCTTCCCCGTTATTTATTACATGGACATTTAAAAAAAAAAAAAAAAAGTTACCGGATATAAAATTACATGCGACAGAGGGCAGCAGTTAATTAAAAAGACAAAATTTAGGCTTCTAATGAGGAGATTTCGTGCAGCTGAAGCAAGTTCAAATTTTGCGACGGTACTTTGGAAAGTTAGTAAGATTAGTTTTCAGTTTCTTAAATTGGATAGTTCCATTAGGGACATAAAGTTTTCAATTAGTTTAGTTCTTAAAGGTGGACGCTCTGAAATGTTAAAAAGCCAGTTATTTGGTCTAATTGGAGGTAAATGAAATGGGGCTGTAATGGGACATGCAAAGTGAACATGTTCAGGAAAGCCTTCCTCTCCGCAATCACATCGAGAGGTCTTCGAGCAATGAAAACGAAATAAGTAGGTTCTGAAAGGTCCATGACCCATCAGAAAGGCTGAAATTACTGGAAACAAATCAAAGTCATAAATTTTCACAGAATTAATGAGGGCACAGGTGAAGCGCCTTTTGTCTGAAGTATCCCATTTAGCTTGCCATTCTTTCTGGAGGTTTTGGAAAAGGGGTTTTTTTTCATAAAGGAAGGGGGAAGAAAAAAACATGTATTGTAAAATTGTTTGATGTGTTTCAATGCATATGTTGTGTTGTGATATTTATTTCTTCATGTTTTAGAGAGAATAATATTGAAAATGTTTTAAACATAGATATAATTACTTAGATTTACTTGCGTTATTAGAAACATTATGTTTTGTTTGTAAAACAAAAATTGAAAGTAATATTGCATTTATTTACATACAGTGTTCGACTGAAATGACCGTTTTATCTTTTGCTTAATCGAAATGTAAAATAATACATATGATTAAATAAAAGGTCATTTACGTTAGGTTAATTGTAATTGATATTATTTCATTTTTAAAGGAATTTTGAATACAGTGAAATTTAATTTTAATTTCAAATCCTGAATGTAAATGAATGCAAAAACCATAGACCATAGAAATATCATAATTAAATTATCCTTCTTGCGCAAAAAAGGACCGTCAAGTCGCCCCGTCTGAAAACATGTGTTAAAGCTTTAATAAATAAAGAAAAGGCATTTTCCAGATTGAATAAACGTAATATATCATTTTACGAGCTACAACATTTATTTTGGCAAGAAAAAGCCTGACTGCGACAAAATATTCTCTTTGTGAACTTTAAAAGAAAACTAAACTAAAAGTTAATTCTATGTTATCAATAAATTATAAATAAGATTTCCTAATAAATAGTATAGTGTTTCGTTTATGTCAAATTTCTTAGATGTCTTTATATAAAGACAGTACTTTATACGTGCATTTTTTCATTCGTCGTAATTAAATTTTCTCATCTACGAAAATGAGTGGATGAACAAGTTCATTATAATATGTAAATAATTTATAATACATGTTATATAAATTATAATATGCAAATAAAATATTTGCATTAAAAAATGCTTATGCTTTAGGTTAAGTTTTTCTCGAACATTACCGTTTTTTAACATTGTATAAGGTATTAATTATTAAACAAAAATCGATCCATCAATAAATACAATTGATAAAGTTTGTAGGCAAGTCAACATGTTAATAAAATTATAGATGTCAAACTAATCATAAATCAAATAAGTGACTTTGAAAGTAAAACTTGAATATTGGAATTGAGCATAATTAACGGGAACAAACTGAATAATTATCTTGGTTGAATTCCTTTAAAGGTGTGAGAATTATAAAATCTGAAAATGTCTCAAACTTGAATAATTTGTTTCGATTGAATAAGTAAGAATACTCAGCTAGAGCATATATTAGAAATGATAAATGTTTGTATTAATTATCTCACAGAAAATTACAGCTAAATACTAAAAATTTATTGATTCTATTTCAGAGAAATTTGAAATGCGAAATTGTACTTAATTGTTACAACATAATTTGAAATCTTTAACATTTGGAAAGAATTTAGCTTGAATGCTGAAATATGTAAAACTCTAATACAATCTTTCATAAAATATTTTATTAAATGAATTAATTTAAATTTGTTAGAAAATTTTTCTTATCATAAAATGAATTATTCTCTTGTTATGCAGTTATTTATGCAGTTTTTATTAGTAGCATACAATTTATATTGAGCAAGAATTGCTTAATTTTTGAAAGATTTAGATATTTCTTAAAAATTTATGTTGTGAAATATTTTATTTTTCGCAAAAATTTAATTTAATATATTCATATGAAAAATAAAATGCTTCATTATTGAAGCAATTAGAATAAATTGTCTCATTCAGTTGAGCGGAGTCCGATTAATCTTGGAATTTATGAGAATATCAGTCTCATTTTTGAAACAACCTTTCACCGTAAAAAAACAAAAAAAAAAAAAAAAAACAGACTTAATTTATTTTTTGTAAGTGACTTAGGAGAATTTAGTAAAAGATACTCTTTCTTTTATACACTGTTATATAAAATTATTATCTATTATACAAACCTGCATAATCCAACATGTTAGACGTTATAAAAAAAATTAATTTCAAACAAATTTTTCAGCACATTTATTCAAAATCATAATCATAATATCGTTCAATTTTGAGTGTTTCATTTTTCAGAATTTTAAAAATTAATATATATATATATATATGGAATATTAATAAAAGAAAATGCACTTTAAAATTGAAAGCTCAAATTAAGCACTGCAAAATTATTTATAATTGTTTATCAGTTTAATAAGAAAAGACAAAAACTTTTTATGCAGTAGACCCACTAATAGTTTTTTGTGCATTATTCAGTCGACTGTATAAAATACCATGTATAGTAGGATGCAGTACTTTCCCAAAATAGTGTATGATAGTATGATTTTCTTTCTTTTTTAAAATCTAAACTTTCTCAGGCAAAAAGTCACAGTGGAATAAACTAAAACTGAGTGTTAAAAACTCAGATTTTTTTGTTACCTTTAGACTTGTCTTAAATTTCAGATATGGGGCTTGCGTTTTACGAACTTTTTCGATAATCAGATTCTGTAGTTAAGTAGGATGTGTGAATGAAAAAATTAAATGAAATTAAAGTGGAAACTGCAAGGTGCAGAAATTTTATTTTATATCATTCAATAATCATCGAGTTCAATAACACTAAATTTCACATTATGAGGAAAGAGGAATATTTGCGGTTAAAAAAAAAAAAAAAAAAAAAAAAAAAAAAAAAATGTATGCATATTTCTTTTTATCTAATGCTAGGAATAGATATTCTATATTAATAAAATCAGAGTTTTGTCTGTAAATTTGTCAGAATCGAAACATTTTGCGATACCTGCACGTTTCATACACCATGAAAGCCGAAAATGACTTCAGAAAACTTTGCCTGTGTGTGCGCGCGCGTGTGTGTGTGTGTGTGTGTGTGTGTGTCATCGTGTCTGTATGTCGATTTTTTTGTTCGGGCATCATTTGAGAACGGCTCGACGAAATTCACCGGCGCTTGGCACAAACATAGATCTTTATCCAACTTAAAATTATATCTACCAACTTTTCCGAAATTCCCCCCGTTCTTCCCTGGGGGGCAAAAGACAAACACACGTTTGTCCGGGTATCACTTGAGAACGGCTGGACTGAATTCAACAGCGCTTGGCAGAAACTTATATCATTACACAACTTAGAATTATATCTATCAACTTTTCCGAAATTCCCCCTCCGTTCTCCCCTGCGGGTGAAAAAGTCAAAAACACGTTTGTAAGCAAAAATCGGCTCCTAATTACTTCACAATAAAGAAATTTCACATGGAGAGACTAGACATGATTAAAAATAAAACATTATCTGCGATTTAGGAATTTTCGATTTTAAAAGAAGAAAGGGAGAAAATCGATTTTTGGAAGGAAATTTTGAAAATTCCTGATTTGAGTCAAACTCTACCAAAAATGAAATAAAGATGGTGAAAAAAAGGCTATGCGACTTTCTTAGGATAATTCCTAAAACTAAATTTTTGATTTTTTGTGATTTGCCATTCTTTTTTTTTCTTTGGGAGAAAGGGGGAGGATGTGTTACAAAGGGCAAGTTCGAGACACCCTTTTTAGCGCTAAATTTGTCCTGGAAAATTTATGAGAGCTGCAGTCACGAAGTATGGAAATTTGGTGCTTGGATTTTTTATATGCAACAGGCACCTAAAGAAACGGGATTTATCGAAATACCCCCTTCCCACCAGTGGGGAACAAATGGGTGTCGAAACTTTGAGTAAGGTTATGCTATTCTTAGCTCCCATGGCGGGCTAACTTTCACCTGGAACGGGGTAAGTACCAGTCGCACTTTATGTCTCATTTTATTTATGAATGTCTGAGCTTTATTTTGATACCTTGTTTCTGTAATTAAGATAATTAGAACCAAAGAAATTAATAAAAATGTAACTGCTAAGATCACAACTTAAAAACAACACGTTTCCCTAATCTTCCCTAACATGGCCGATGGAGACCGCTCACTTAGGTCATGTTTTTCAATAATTTTAAGTATTTAATGATTTTCTCAAAGTTCTCCTGCGATTGGTGTTGATGCTACTAACCTAGATCTAACTTTTAAAACTGACCTCATGCAATTAGCACAATTAAAACAAAAGTTATTAAAGTTTAAAAAATTAAAAGTTTCCCTACCAGTTTCCCTAATATGATAGCTCTAGTTCAGCACAAGTCACTTTTCCCTTCCTCCAGCAATGATTTCCCCTCCTTTCTCAAATTTAAATCAATACTCTTGGGTGGTTGCCACTAATTTTATAACAAACCTTTTCCTGGTATTTTCCGAATTTCCAGAACTAACGAATTTTAACCAAAACAGAAATGTTTTAAAACACAGTTAAAAAAAAAAAAAAAACATCAACTCACTCACGATAAATTAATCAAACTTAAAAAAATAAAAAATAAAATAAAATAAAAATAATAATAATTATTCTCAGGAATTAGAGACAACCATCCAAAGATAATAATTTATTACCACTAACTGCAACTAATGGTGTTTGTGTTGGGAGCATTTACGTACTCACCGCAACAATGGGCACTTTTACTCCCCATAGTAAAATGTTAAGTTTAGTACTTTGTTAAAGAAAAATGTACATTCTCATATTGGAGATTTCCATACTTGCTAATGAACATACATCTTTTAACTCACAGACACTAATCAACTCTGCGCACACATAAACCCTCAACCAACGCTCCAAATCTTTAACTGAATAAAATCAAAGGTAAATCCTTTCTTACACACACATGGTTGCTGTTGTGAACATCAACACACTTACAAAAGACACTTTTACTCTTAAAAACTAAGCAAAAAGTAGGTTCTAAACATAATAATTAAGTACAAACTTCATCCTGGCGAAACAAATAAAATACATAAAAAATCGCTTAATGTCACCATAAAGGCGAAACATATACGTGCTCGCAGAATTTAATCATCTCAGCTCTCACCGCGGCTATCGGCATACATTCCCTTTTTACATAAACTTTTCAAGGGTTTTGGGAATAGGATTTAGGTCTAGAAATTTAAACTTCGCAGAATTCAAAATTGTTATAGACATCATCAAATCAAACAAACACTATCCTTTCGCAATTGAAATTCAAGGTAGCGAACAATTAAACTAATAACAGTACGCTCTAAAACTTTTCCAGCTAAAATAACAACGTAAAGCCTCTAGAACACTTACGCTTAATCGTTGCAAGGAATATCTACTTACCGCAAATTTCGGCTTGCTTTTCCTATCTACGTAAACTTATTGGATGTTTTAGGTTTAAGTTTAGAAATTTAAAGTTAGCGGGAATCAAAATGATCTTTGACATCACCAAAACAAATAAACACCATCTTACTCAATATAATTATAAATTGATTTATTGCATAATTCAACTTTACCTAACGTTTCAAAACTTTTTTAGCAAAACTAACCAAACGTAAAACCTCTATAACACTCACACTTAGTCGTTGTAAGGAACATCTACATACTCTCCGCAGCTTTCGGCACGCTTTCCATACATTCATTCTAGCTCAGTGATTCTATGTAAAATTATCAAAGGTCTTAGGATTAAGATTTAAGTTTGGAAATCAAAATTGTTATAGACATCACCAAATTAAACGAACACCATCTTTCTCGCAGTTTAAAATCAATATAGCGAACAATTAAACTAAATTCCCTATACTCCAAAACTTTTCCAACTAAAATAACAATGTAAAGCCTCTAGAACACTCATGCTTAGTCGTTATAAGGAACTTCTACCTACTCATTGAAACTCTCGGCACGCGCTTATTCCTTTCTTTTCCTTTCCTAAAATACATCAAAAGTTTTAAGATTAGAAAATTGAACTTGGCGGTAATCAAAATTGTTATAAACATCACGAAATCAAACAAACACCTTCTTACTCGTAGTTGAAAATCAAAGTAGCGCACAATTAAATTAATAACAATACGCTCCAAAACTTTTCCAGCTAAAACAACAATGCAAAGCCTCTAGAACACTTGCGCTTGGTTGTTGTAGGGAACTTCTACCTACTCACCGCAAATTCCGGCACGCTTTTCCTACATTCATTCTAGCTCAGTGTTTCTAGGAAAACTTTTCAAGGGTCTTAGGTTTAAGATTTAAGTTTAGAAAATTAAACTTAGCAGAAATCAAAATTATTATAGACAGCACCAAAACAAACAAACGCTATACTACTCGCAGTTAAAAATCAGGGTAGGTAGCGTGCAATAAAACTAAAAACCCTACGCTCCAAATCTTTTCCAGCTAAAATAACAAAGTAAAGCCTCTATAACACTCACGCTTAGACATTGTAAGGCATATCTACTTACTCACCGCAACTTTCGCCCCGCTTTTTTCATCTAGGTTAACTTATCAAGAGTTTTAGGTTTATGTATTAAGTTTAGCAAACTAAACTTGGCGGAAATGAAAATTATCTTTCACATCACGAAAATAAATGAGCACCATCTTACTCAAAGTGGTAAATTAATTTACTGCAAAATACAACCTAAAACTAACGCTCCAAAACTTTTTCAGCAAAACTAATCAAACGTAAAGCCTTTATAACACTCACACTTAGTCGTTGTAAGGAACATCTACATATCTCCGCAGCTTTCGGCACGCTTTCTCTACATTCATTCTAGCTTAGTGCTTCTAGGTAAAATTATCATAGGTCTTAGGATTAAGATTTAAGTTTTGAAATCAAAACCGTTATAGATATCACCAAATTTGTCATGTATTAGACTTTGTTCCATGTTCCGATCGTGCCTGACCGCACGAGGTCGCTGTTCCTGTGTTGTGCAATGTGAACTCTACGTATAAACTCTATGTTAGTTGTTATTGTTCTTCTGACGTACTAGCGTACGGTAACTTTAAGTGTTCCTGTATATAATGCTTATTTGTGTAGTTTATCGTGATTAAATGTGTGTATTAATTACGTATTCGTTATTTGTGGACCCCAACACACAAGATACAATACTGGCGACGAGTACAATTGGATGTATTTATTAATTTTCTTCTTCTACGCATTACAGTTACGATTCCTTTGTTCGAAATGTCTCTAGGTAAAGTTGAGGAATTCATCATCGGAAAATCTGTATGGATTGAATACAAAGAACGTCTGGATTTTTATTTTGCTGCCAATGGTATTACTGATGATGTTAAAAAGCGAGCAATATTTCTGAGTGTTGCGGGTCCTACACTGTATTCTTTAATAAGATCATTATGTACGCCAGCTTCTCCAAATGAAACTGACTTTGCCAATCTGTTAAAAATTCTAGACGACCACTTTTCGCCAAAACCGTCAGAAATACTATCTCGTTTCAAATTTAATAAACGAGATCAACGCCCGAATGAATCTATTGCAGAATTTGTGGCGGAGCTTAGAAAACTGTCGGAAAACTGCAATTTCGGTACGCAGTTAGATTCAATGCTACGAGATCGCCTGGTGTGTGGGATTCAAGATGAAGATATACAAAGGAAGCTTCTGTCCGATACACAATTAACTCTCACTTCAGCTATGGATGTAGCTTTAGCCGGCGAAGCAGCAGCTAAACAAACCGTAGAAATTCGGGGGTCCAATGCTGTCCACCTTCTGAAAACAAAGAAAAAAGCTCCCGAGAGAGTACTGGATAACAATGCAAAGGGTACGCCTCAGGGCAAGAAGCCATGTCAGCGGTGTGGGAATTATCACCCCTTTGGTGAATGTAAATTTCTTAAAGCTGTCTGTCGTTTTTGTAAGAAGGTGGGGCACATACAAAAAATGTGCAATTCTAAAAAATTCCAGAAATTTGGGGGTAAAAATAATTCGAATCTTCAAAATATTGACACAGGTAAGTCAGATATTTATGAAGATAATTCTTATATTAATACTATAAATTCAGTTAGTACAGTGCTTAATTATCCACCCCATGATGTGTTAATTAATTTAAATGGAATTAAACATAAGATGGAAATAGATTCCGGGTCCCTACATTCTGTAATTAGTTGGGATACTTTTGTTAAATTGTGGCCCATTAATCCCCCTAGTTTAAAACGTCTCCAAACATGGAACTCTGAAAAATTAGACGTTCATGGTTATTTTGATGTAAATGTTTCTTATAAATCTTATGATGTTATTTTGCTTTTATTAGTTATTGGGGGTAAGGGTAAATCATTGGTAGGTAGAAGTTGGTTTGATGCGTTGGGTATTAAGTTAAGCACAGATAATTCTTCTGTCAATACCATTTGTGTTCAACCTCTCGAGTCCATTTTATTAGAATTTCGGGATATTTTTAATGAGACTCTAGGGAAATTTTCGGGTCCGCCCGTAAATAAAAATAGATGAAAATAGTACTCCTAAATTTCTTAAGGCTAGAAATGTTCCGCTAGCATTACGCAGTAAGGTGACGGAGGAAATAGAGAATATGGTTAGGAAGGGTATTCTAGAACCTGTTGCTTATTCTGACTGGGCTACACCCGTAGTACCAGTAGTAAAAAAAAATGGCAAAATTCGTTTATGCGGTGACTACCGTAGTACGGTGAATCAAGCAGTTAAACCGTTTACATATCCCTTACCTACGGTTAATGAAGTTTTGACTACGATGACTGGCGGTACCATTTTTTCTAAATTGGATCTTTCTGAGGCTTATCTGCAACTTCCGGTGGATGATCGGAGTTCTAAAATTCTTACTTTAAACACAATTAAGGGACTTTTCAAAGTTAATAGACTCCCATTTGGCGTTTCAGTAGCCGTCGCTATTTTCTAAAAGCGGATGGAAGAGGTCTTAGCAGGCATAGAGGGCGTCCAGCCGTACTTGGATGACATTTTCATTCAAGGGAAAAATACTCAGGATCATAATGAAAAATTAAAACAAGTGCTAGAACGCTTAAAAAAGTTCGGGATTCAGCTTAAACGGGAAAAATGTCAGTTCGCGGTGTCAGAAATTGAATTGTTAGGTTTCCGAGTAAATAAAAAGGGCATTCAGCCTAGTTTCGATAAAATTAAAGCCATTCATGAAGCCCCTAGCCCAAAGGATAAAACTGAACTTCAGGCTTTTCTTGGAATGTTAAATTTCTATGGTTGCTTTCTGAAAAATCGCTCAGATGTTTTGGAGCCTTTGCACCAGTTGCTTCGAAACGACAGAGTTTGGCGTTGGACGGCCAACCATGATAGAGCGTATAGGGCCGCTAAGGAATTGCTTAAGAAAGACGTAATTTTGGCACACTTCGATCAAAGGCTTCCCGTAGTTTTAACATGTGATGCCTCCTCTTATGGAGTTGGAGCTGTCTTGAGTCACGTATTACCTAATGGCACTGAATCGCCGATAGCATATTATTCCAGAACGTTAACGAAGCCTGAGAGAAATTACAGTCAGACTGACCGTGAAGCTCTGGCTATTATTTCAGCGGTAAAGAAATTTAATCAATATCTCCAGGGGCGAGAATTCAAAATCATAACTGACCATAAACCTCTTTTGGGACTGTTTAATCCTGAGAAACCATTACCCCAAATGATGTCACCCCGTGTTATTAGGTGGAGTTTATTGTTATCCTCTTACGATTATAAGTTAGAGTATAGGAAGGGTAAAGACATTAGTAACGCTGATGCTCTGAGTCGCTTACCTTTGCATTCTCCGGAAGCCAACTCGCTGGAACCGGCAGACATTCTGTTGTTGGAAAATGCTCCTATAAGACCCAAAATTTAGCAGACGGAATAATCCAAAAACGTCATGTTGATCAAGTTCGCAGCCGGTCACAAGATGCGGAAACATCAACTCAGCCTTCTGTGATTTCATCTTCGCCATCTCCGGGAGATGTTCCGGTTCAACAAGATTCACCAACCGAACCTTCTCCTGTGTGTCCTGTGGCCGAGGAGCCGAACTTTCCTGTTCTAAGGCGTTCTGAACGCTTCCGATCCTCGCCAAAACATTTGACTGACTATATAGTTTATTCCTAGAGGGTAGGAGTGTCATGTATTAGACTTTGTTCCATGTTCCGATCGTGCCTGACCGCACGAGGTCGCTGTTCCTGTGTTGTGCAATGTGAACTCTACGTATAAACTCTATGTTAGTTGTTATTGTTCTTCTGACGTACTAGCGTACGGTAACTTTAAGTGTTCCTGTATATAATGCTTATTTGTGTAGTTTATCGTGATTAAATGTGTGTATTAATTACGTATTCGTTATTTGTGGACCCCAACACACAAGATACAATAAAATTAAACGAACACCATCTTTCTCACAGTTTAAAATCAATTTACCGAATAATTAAACTAATTTCCCTATACTCCAAAAGTTTTCCAACTAGATAACAACGTAAAGCCTCTAGAACACTTACGCTTAAATGTTATAAGGAACTTCTGCCTACCTACTGTACGTTTTTCCTTCCGAAAATCTATGAAAAGTCTTAGGATCAAGATTTAAGTTTAGGCGATAATCAATAGTTATAGACACCACCAAATCAAACAAACACCATCTTACTCGCAGTTGAAAATCAAGGTAGCGCACCTTAAGCTCCAGAACTTTTCCAGCTAAAATAACAACGTAAAGCCTCTATAACGCTCACGCTTAATCGCTACAAGGAATATCTACTTACTCACCGCAATTTTCAGCTTGCTTTTTCTATCTACGTAAACTTATTAAATGTTTTAGGTTTAAGTTTAGAAATTTAAACTTAGCGGGAATCAAAATGATCTTTGACATCACCAAAACAAATAAACACCATCTTACTCACAGAGGTAAATTGATTTATTGTATAATTCAACTTTACCTAACGTTTCAAAACTTTTTCAGCAAAACTAACCAAATTTAAAACCTCAACAACACTCACACATAGTCGTTGTCATACTCTCTACAGCTTTCGGCACGCTTTCCCTACATACATTTAAGCTCTGTGTTCCTAGGTAAACTTATCAAATGTCTTAGAATTAAGAATTAAGTTTTGAAATTAAAGTTGGTTGAATTCAAAATTATTATAGACAGCACCAAAACAAACAAACACTATCTTACTCGCAGTTAAAAATCAAGGTAGAGCGCAATTAAACTAAAAACCCTTCGCTCCAAAACTTTTCCAGCTAAAATAACATCGAAATGCCTCTATAACACTCACGCTTAGTTATTGTAAGGCATCTACTTATTCACCGCAACTTTCGCCTCGGATTTCCTATCTAGGTTAACTTTTAAAGGGTTTTAGGATTAAGTATTAAGTTTAGAAAAATAAACTTGGCGGAACTCAAAATTATCTTTCACATCACCAAAACAAATAAACACCATCTTACTCACAGTGGTAAATTAATTTACTGTAAAATTCAACCTTAACCTAACGTTCCAAAACTTGTTCAGCAAAACTAATCAAACGTAAAGCCTCTCACACTTAGTCGTTGTAAGGAACATCTACATACTCTCCGTAGCTTTCGGCACGCTTTCCATACATTCATTCTAGCTCAGTGATTCTATGTAAAATTATCAAAGGTCTTAGGATTAAGATTTAAGTTTGGAAATCAAAATTGTTATCGACATCACCAAATTAAACGAACACCATCTTTCTCGCAGTTTAAAATCAATATAGCGAACAATTAAACTAAATTCCCTATACTCCAAAACTTTTCCAACTGAAATAACAATGAAAAGCCTCTAGAACACTCATGCTTAGCCATTATAAGGAACTTCTACCTACTCATTGAAACTCTCGGCACGCGCTTATTCCTTTCTTTTCCTTTCCTAATATACATCAAAAGTTTTAGGATGAAGTTTTAAGATTAGAAAATTAAACTTGGCTGTAATCAAAATTGCTATAGACATCACGAAATCAAACAAACACCTTTTTACTCGCAGTTGAAATTCAAAGTAGCGCACAATTAAACTAATAACAGTACGCTCCAAAACTTTTCCAGCTAAAATAACAACGTAAAGCCTCTAGAACACCCAGATTTAGTCGTTGTAAGAAACATCTACCTACTCACTGCAACTTTCGGCACGCTTTTCCTTTCTAGATAAACCTATCAAAGGTTTTTGGAATAAGATTTAAGTTT
The DNA here is from genome assembly GCA_963930645.1 of Salticus scenicus. Lineage (NCBI taxonomy): Eukaryota > Metazoa > Arthropoda > Arachnida > Araneae > Salticidae > Salticus > Salticus scenicus. The sequence goes on from OZ005655.1 coordinate 135,103,560, forward strand.
AGAATTTTAAATTTGATCGAAATCAAAACTGTTATAGTCATCACCAAATCATACAAACACCCTCTTACTCGCAGTTGAAAGTCAAGGTAGCGCACAATTAAACTATTAATCCTACCCTCCTAAACTGTTCCAGCTAAAATAACGATACGTTTAGCCTCTATAACACTCACATTTAGTTGTTTTAAGGAACATCTACTTACTCATCACAACTTTAGGCACACTCTCTCCTTAAGGTTAACTTATCATAGGTTAAGATTTCATTTTAAGTAAATACTCTAGGCAAATCTTAAGGTTTTTTTTTTTTTTTTTTTTTTTTAGAACACCAAAATAAACAAACACCTTTTTGCTCGCAGCTGTAAATTAACTTAACGCACAATTAAACAATTAACACAACGTTCAAAGACTTAACAACTAAAATAACCAAACGTAAAACTTCAATACCAGTCACACTTTGCTGTTGGAAGGTACATCCATTTACTAACCGTGGGTTTGAGGTTTTAGTACTAACTTAAGAAATTTACTCATGGCGAAATTCAAATTTAATTTATTTAACTTTAATTTAATCTAGTTTTTAATTTTCTGTTTAATTACATCACTAAAACAATAATCACCTTCTCGCTCGCAGACAACCACTTTCTCTCCTAGGTCTCTTTTCAATAGTCCATTCACTCGTCTAATTCATCAACACCCCCCTGCTCATTAACTCCTTACTCACAACTAGCATCGACACCAAAACCCTACCTTAACAATTAACTTCACAATCTTAAACTTAAAATTCACTTCCTGAGCTCAGACCCCCCCCCTACTTTTTTTTCCCTCCCTCTTCTCGCTTTTCACTTGCACATAATCTAAAGAACACACAAGAAATTAATAAAAGTCAAAATTAAATTTTTCTTTAACTAATAAACAAATAAATAGCATTTTAATTATTTTTAATTATTAATATACTTATTTTTTTTTTTTTTTTTTTTTCTGAGACATGGTGTGACTGGGAAAACCCCATCCACTTTTCTGGACGTTATTCTTAATTTTTGTATTTTATTACTGTGCTCTCTATTCTATACTGGGACACCTTCCAGGCTTTCTCCCAAGAGGTACATCATAATCATTTAAAGCCATGACACCCTCGATGGGTGACTCGACATCGACTCCCACGTCCCCCACTGCAGAGGAACTCTTGCAATCCATAAAAGAATCCCTTTCGAAAAATATAAAAAATCTTGTAGAAGGGAAGACAGATCTTGAGAATTATAAAACAGAATCTCTCAAACATGTCAAAGTAACACCAGTCAACAACCACCTTTCCTTGTTGGACAAAATTATCAGATCTCTTACAGCCTCATTAGAACTTTTGGCAGATCCACCATCAATCCCTTTATCTAACAAACAAGATCCCTTCATAATTTCTACACAACAACAGCTAATCCAAGCAACGGAACAAATCCTGAAATCCTCAATTTCCAACATTATAGAATCAAACGCAACCTCATCACTTGTATTGGAAGGTCAACATCTCCAACCTGCAAGAAATCAATCATCATCCTACGAAACCAACTTCCCACCACTTCCTGCAAGATACCAGCGAGAAAACTTAAGAGTAATAGTTCATCCCCTCGATGGTACCAACAAAACAGATATTTCAAAAGCATTACGCAAAACAGCGCAATCCAATGAATTTCACACACAAATAAAAAATATCAAGGAAACGAAGAACAATAACCTAATTTATAACTTTAACAATCAAGCAAACATGGAAAACTTCGTCAAGCTTCTCAGAAACTCCGAGATCTACGGCACAAAAGTAGAACTGATAAATCCAGCCCCCAAAAGGGAAAAACTACTGCTTATGAATGTGCCCACAGACATAAGTGAGGAAGACCTTATGAAAGAACTGTTAACAGAACTTGATATAAACAGCAATGACCTCAACATTCTCAAACCAATTAATAGCAGATCAAAAGACACTCAACACTGGCTCCTGGAGGGAGACAAAGCACTCGTCAATTTTCTCATTGCAAAAAGATCGCTCACCATCCTGTATACCAAAATTGCAGTACGGCAATATATCAACATCGCACGCTGCCAAGCATTCAATCATACGAAGTCAAACTGCTCATCACACGTTGAGGCATGCGCAAAGTGTGCAGGACCTCATCACACAGACAATCGCACATCAGATCGCAGTGCCTGTATAAACTGCAGAAGGCACAGCATTAACGAAAATAGACATTACGCATTCGCTGCTACCTGCCCCATCTACAAGAAAAAGAAAGACCAACTCTTAAGCTCCTATTACAACAACACAAGAGGATCATCATCACCACTTGCCCAATCTATTCACCCGCCACCAACATCAAGCTACATCTCTCGCCCGCAAGCATCAGTCACGACATCTACACACTCTCATCAGCCCAAAACATCCGTCAGCAGGACAGCCAACACAGATTTCAGCAACAATCTAACTCCACCACCTTCGCTACCACCATACTTTTATCAGCATTTCCCACTCCCATTCAACCAACAATTTCAGGACTATTTCATGAACTCGAACTATCATAGCAGGGACTATACATATTGATTCACAACCAACTCAATCACAAAAGGTAAGTCAGCAGCTTTCAAATGATGCTAATGATAACAATAATACAAATTCCATTAACTTCCTGCAAATTAATTTAAATAAGAGTGAGGCTGCCATAGAAAATCTGATAAAATATGTAGACACAAATAAAATCGACATTATCTTAATGCAAGACCCTAATATAAAATATCAAAAAATTACCCATCTCCCACAAGGCTGGGCCTCCTTCCTCTCTAAAAATCTTAATGCTGCAATAGTTGCAGTAAATCCGCTATTTTACAGTATATTAATAGAGAAATTCCAAAACTCAGTGTTCATCAATTTAACAACAAATCAAGGAAATTTAACTTTAGGTTCACAATACTCCCCACCGAGATCTCACGAGGAGCTGGAAAATGATCTTCAAGAATGGACAGCTAAATTCAACACTCTGGATAATTTTTTAATTGGGGGGGGGGACTTCAATGCTCACTTAAGATCTATGCATTACACTAGAAATGACGCCAGGAGCCTTGTTATTCAAAATCTCCTAGCAACATGCAATTTAACAATCATCAATGATCCATCAAACGAATACACATTTAACATACACAATTCTTACGGTAATCCTGACTTGACACTTTGTGGCCCAGGGATCCTCCCTTTCGTCGACACATGGTTTGCAGATCATGATAATGATTCACAAAGCGACCATGTTTACATTAGATTCAAATTAAACTTGAAACCAGAGAAAAAATATGACTTCAGATACAACACCAAATACACGAATTTCAAAAACTTTAATAACAACTTTAAAACACATCAAGTAACACTACTGGATTCCCTTAGGCGCGCACATGATTATGAGAAATTAAACGAATGGACTAATGAATTAATACACATAATAACCTCAACAATGAATGCCACATTGCGAAAAAAAAAATTAGAATACAAAGTTAATGTTACCTGGTTCACATCATCCCTCAAAATTCAGAGAAACAAAGTTAACGCCCTATACAAAAGATCAAAGAAAAACCCTGATAACGAGCAATACAAGTTAATTTACAAAAGAGAAAGAGCGAGGTACAGGAAGAACTTGTTAAAGGCGAAAAAGGATTCCTGGGTTACATTCTGTCAAAAACACAAAGAAACATTTGGGAAAATATTTAAAATTATCAGGGGAAAAAATCTCAAACATACTGATTTAGTATACACACAACTCTCAACATCCAATATTGCAGATACTTACATAGAAGTTATTAACACACTCATAGAATCTCACTACCCGTCATTACAAAGAACACTTCACAGCACACAAATTTTAACTAATGACTTTAATAACGATGAAAAAATTCACCTAAAAGAATTACACTACTGCACTAATTCACTACCACCAAACAAGGCCCCTGGGGTTGATTTAATAGATTCAAAATTACTAAAAAATCTTGTCAAAAATTACCCGTCTCTCTTATAACTTTCTTCAATAAATGTTTCTCACTAGGGTCCTTTCCAACGATCTTGAAGAGAGGTCTAGTCATCTTCTTTTCAAAGAAAAACAAAGATCACACAAATCCCAACTCCTATAGGCCTATCACACTTCTGCCCACATTAGGCAAACTAATAGAAAAAATCATAAAAAATAGAATTATGACAGCTCTGGAGAACTCAAAATTTTTTGACGAATCACAACATGGTTTTCGAGAAGGAAGGGGCACCATCTCAGCGATCAAAAAATTCAAACAACTAAAATCAGAAATTCAGGAGAAATTCAAATATTGTTGTGCAGTCTCTTTCGACATTCAAGGGGCTTTCGACTCCCTGGATTGGGGGCTTCTCACTGAAATCATTGGGGCCTTACCCATTCAAAACTACTTAAAATTAATCCTGTTAGACTTTATCAGAGATAGGGTCTGTGGAGTGAAGATCGCGGGGTCGATCCAATGGCGGGATGTCGGGAGGGGGTGCCCTCAAGGGTCTTGCCTTGGACCGATGATGTGGCTTTTCGTCGCAGACCGGATCCTCAAACAATTCAAACTTCATGATAATAACATAATAGCCTACGCAGATGATTTTATAATTTTGGTTGGAGAAGACACCAGGGCCAAACTAGAAAATAAAACGAACGATTTAATCAACATCTTTAATAACATTTGCAATAATTTAAAACTTAAACTCTCAACGAACAAAACGACCTCAATAGTTTTTGGCACTGGGGTTTTCGTTTCTAGAACACCAATTTTTAAATTGAACAATAAAAGCATTCCTGTTATAAATACTCTTCAATACTTAGGCCTAACAATTGACAAATCATTTTCCTGGATCCCTCATCTACAAGCTATAAGAGAAAAAATTTTAAACAGCACTAGTGGCCTATCATATCTAAGAAATAGAGATAGGGGTCTTCAATCAGACATCTTAAAAATCTGGTATCTAACAGTTTTTCAAAAACAGATTGAGTATGGCTTCGAGATTTGGTGGGAGGACCTAAATTGCCACGGGGTACGAAACCTCAAGTCTGCACAACGTCTCGCTCTCTTGAGCGTTATCAAACCCTTCAAAAGCATTTCAAGTGACGCCCTTTGTGTCCTGGCTGGTGTCCCTCCGATCACGATCTACATAGCAAACAAATTCAGACAATATAACATTCTCCATGGAACCTCATCTGTACAAATACAAAATACAAATATTTCAAAAGAAAATTTAATGCTTCCCATCCCTACCTTCACTTTTCCGAACTACTATAAAGATAACAAAATTAAAATAATAGAGAACCCACCATCTTCAGAGCTACAAATTTATACAGACGGATCAAAAATGCCTGGCGGGACCTCATGCGCTTTTGTAGTCTACTACAAAAACAATATTATTCACACATATCAAATTAAACTTCACCACCTAAATTCAATTTTTCAGGCTGAACTCTTGGCAGTAATACAGGCAATTAAATGGCTCATAAATTCATCCTACAAAAATTTAAACCCAATAATATTCACAGATAATCAATCAACAATTAAAATCCTAAATCAACCATATCCAAAATACGAACTTATTAGAGAACTATATGAAAGCATAGATCAATACAAAGAGCAAATAATCCTAACTTGGACAAAGGCGCATGTGGGAACGGCAGGCAACGAAATGGCAGATTCACTTGCAAAACAGGTTATTTCACAAAACATCTTCGATGAACAGATCTCTCTTCCTCTTCCAGCTTCACTAGTAAAATCATCCATTAATAATAAAATTATCACAGATTGGCAAAGAGAATGGGGGCACAGCGATAAGGGTAGGAATACGTTTTCAGTCCTTAATAACGTAAGCAAAAGTTTTATCAGTCCAAATAAAATAGTTACATATTTTATCTCAGGCCATGGCAGCTTCCTTACATTTCTACACAAAATTAAAGTATTAACATCAGATAAATGCAAATGTAACAACAGTAAAATAGGATCCCCTTTTCATTATCTCTTTGAAAAATGCAATTTAATCCCAATTAATTTCAGATTCAACAGAAACCACACAATTCGTAAAAACATGCAAACAGTTCTTTTAAACACAAACAACTACAATAAATTAAAAGATATCTACAACATTCTAATTCAAAACTTTTCCACCATCAAATATAAGATTTAGCATCGTTCACTGGCAGCTGGCTTGCCTTTTTTTTTTTTTTTTTTTTTTTTACTTTTTAGTGTTTTGGTTTTAATATGTGTTTGATCCAAAATTTGTAAAAAATTTGATTTCTAAATAAATTAGGGAACTCTTCCACTTTGATCCCCGGGCCTGTCGCCCGGGATGCGGAATCGCTAGATAGTGGCAGTCAGGTTCGCCTGCCTGCCTAAGATGCATTTTTCCCCTGCGGGTAGATGTGTCTTTGCCGTGGTCACTATTGAACTCAGTGGCGACGGTAAAGACATGTCTATGGCACTAAATCGTGAGATGTGCCGCTCCATGGTGGAAGTTTTCCTTTTCCTTTTCCTTCCCACCAGTGGGACAGGAAGCAAAAAAAAACCGTTTGTAAGCATAACTCGGGCCCAAATTACATCACGGTAAAGAAATTGCACATGATGAGACTAGACTTGAGTATAAATAAAACATTATGTACGATTTAAAATTCTTGATACCTAAAGGAGGGGGAGAAATCGTTTTTTTAGGGGGAAGTTTAAGAAATTTCGGATTTTTTAGTAGAACTCTACAAAAGATGTTACAAAGGTATTGAAAATAGCCACGTGCCTTCTTTACAATATTTTCAAAAAAACATTTTCGTTTTTTTGTGATTTTCGATTTTTTTTTTTTGAGGGAGGGGGGAGGAGTTGCAAATTCAAGACACCCCCCCCCCTTTAGCGCTAAATTTGTCTTGGGAAAGCTATGGGGTCTGCGGTCACGAAATTTGGTGCGCAAATTGTTTATATGTATCTGACACTAATTGTAACGAGATTTTACGAAATTCACCCACTTACCCACTTGTGGTCGGGGGGTGGGACAATAAACACGCGTAAAAACACGTTATTCTGTTTGAATTCGCTTTACATTATCTTAGAATGATGCGTTTTGGTGTGTGGATGTTGATTAGGTATACGCTTTGGTGTACTTTGGTGGTTTTGGTACTTTTGGTATGTACTTTGGTGATATTTCGCAAAACTTCTAACTTAACCGCTGTGGAAGGAGAAGTTAGAAGCGGGTAAGGTGCTGCCGAAAGCATTGTAAACCCGGAATCCTCACGTTGGGACGGGAAAAACGTGACCTGCAAAAACTCTTGAAATTCACAAAAGTAATTTTGTTCTATAGAGAATGCTACGAGAAGAACAACCGGTCGATTCTTACTATATTGCTTCATGGAAAACCTTCTTGAATAATTCATAATATTTTGACGAGATAGCAGCACCAATCAGAACCGGAACCTCGGTATTCCATATTTCCCGGCTATTCCATAATAACCTCGTGTCCTCTCTCTCTCTCTCGATACATACAAATTTATACAAATTGAACCAAACTTACAGGAAATGTAAAGTAAGGTAAGGCATGCAAGTGATTAGAATTACAAAGTGATTGCGCATGCTTGGAACGAGAACCGACTCCTTATCAGTCGCTTTTTCCAGATATATAAAGGGTTGTAAAGGAGCGTTTAAATCTGTTTATCGTCATCTGTCTGCGGTAAACGTTTCACTGGTGGTCAATATGCCTCTTAAAAAGCAGAGAGAGCCATACCAGCAAATAACGGAGTTAGTACGAGGCCGCATCGTTGGTATACGAGAGGGTGGATTTTCGTATCGAGAAATCGCACTCCGCACGAAGTGTAATGCCACAACAGTGATGTGAGTTTATAAGAACTGGACAGATGGGAATCAAACAAGCCGAAAACATATCAGTGGGGCACGCAATAGAACAATAGAGCGAGACGACAGACACCTCTTCCGCATGGCTGTGACAGACCGTGCAGCGTCCTCTCGTTTCAGCACAACGTTGGAGTATGACTACAGGTGTTTTGTTGTCTAGATTCACGGATGGTCGCTGTTTTCTGCAGCATGAACTGCGTGAAAGTGTTTCTCTACGCAGGATTCCTCTCTCACTGAATCACAGGCGCCACCGACTTCAATGGGCTCAGCAAGAAAACACGTGGCGTACCCAGTGGCAACAAAATGTTTTCTCCGATGAATTTCGCTACAATCTGGAGTACAATGATGGAAGAGTACGCGTCAGTCGTTACAGGGGGTAGCGTCTGCTACCACAGTGTGTTATCCAGCGTCATACTGCAGAAACGCCTAGCATCATGGTGTGGGGAGCTATTGGGTATAATTGTCGATCTCATCGAGTGCACATTGCGGGAAACCTCAACAGAGATCGCTACATAAGGGAACTTTTGGAGCCAGAGGACTTTCCCATTCTTCGACACATTGCGGGTGCTGTATTTCAGCAAATTAATGGCCGTGTGCATGTTTCTCAGACTGTACAAGCCTTCTTCAGTGCATAACAAGTTTCGCTTCTTCCATAGCCTGCTTCTTCCCCGGATATGTCGCTCATCGAACTTGTTTGTGATTTCATTGTTCGGCGCCTCGTTTGCACAACTGATGGGGCGCACAGTAAGATTGAACTTTGGAGTCAAGTCGAAGCCATCTGGAATGTCATTCCCCTGGATTAAATTCAGAAGATGTGTGGTTAAATGCCACGACGTGTAGAGGCTCTCTTCGCTAAGCGTTGTGGATACACAAAGTACTGACTTCATACAAAGTACTGATTTGACAGATCACACAAAGACACTGATCACACAAAGTACTGATTTGACACAAAGTACTTGTTTCAGACGTTATTTTTGTTTTTTGTCTCGTACATTTGATCGTTTCTTTGCACCACTATCAGTAATATGTTGAATAAATTTCATTAATTTCTGACAGTTATTTAATGGTATTGTGATTTTGAGAAACATGAGTGTAGTAGCTTGCGAAGATCTTAATAATGTAATATTGCAATTATTTAAAAATAGGAACACTCAGAAAAAAAATGATTCATCAAAATTTATTTTATTGCTAATTAAAACCGTTTAATCTTATATAAAGGAACTGTTTGTCAACTAAAGCTATCTTGAAACAATTTTAAAATTTACCTGATATGGTCTGATATTGTAATTCCTCTTTTTCATCCTAAAACATTTAAGATGTCTAGACAAATGTTAGATAAATGAATGAATTCTAAAACCCATATTACGTTATTCTGAATTATATTTTTTTAAAGATATTTATTCAAGAAAAAAGCACTATACCTTGTACATATAAAATTCTTACATACAAAATATCTTGCACTACAGATTATTATCTTATTTTATTTGAGTTTAATTTATAATCACTTCTAATGTTACGTAAAGAAGAAAAAGAAACGATTTAAATTTGGAAGTAAACACAATTGATTAAAATTATCAAGCAACTAAATGCGCAAAAATATTATTAATGCTAAATTTAACTCAATTCAAATAAGAATTAATTTTAAATAAATCCTAAACGTTTGAATTTAGCAAATTTGGTGGGAATATTCTGAATTATTATCTTGGAACTCATTTAAATGTGCGAAAACTATTAAATATTAAAAGGTCTGAATATTGTATAGTATGTCTCAGTTCAGTAAGTAGGAATATTTAGTTAACGTATGTGTTAGAAAAGCACAAATGTGAATATTAAAGGTCGCATACAAAGTTACAGATGGAGAACTGTTCAGTAATTTTAATACATTTAATATCACAGTGATACCAAATAGCAAATTACACTTAATTATAGCAATATAATTTGAGAATTTTACGATTCATAAAGCATTTTGCATATAATACTCGAATAATGCATATTTGATGCAACGATTCATGAAATGAAAATTTAATGAATTTATAAAATTAAGTTTGCTGACATAAATTATTTATAATCATTAAATCAAATTTACTTGATTATTATGAATTTGTGTTTGTATTATAAAAGTATAATATTTAATCCGCAAGTATTGACAAATTTTAAATACGATTTAAATAGGCCTTGGTTTTACTGTAATAGTAAAATCTACCTTAAAAATATATTATCTTTAATCCCTTATAAAATATAGGATTTAACTAGAAATAACTATATAAAAAGACAAATAGTTTTGTTCAATTAAGTATGCACTGTGAGTTATGCACAAAATATTTTAAATGCAAGTTGCAAATTGCAGAGTCCTTACATTTTTTATTTTGATTTTTCAGTTAAATCACACTAAATTTCATATTATACTTTTTCGTAAAATGAATTATTTTAACATTTCGATTATATAAAATCAAAACCAAAATCTATGTATATTATAATTTAGTTAATTTTTTAAAAATATTTGTGATATGTAAAACAGATTTTTTCAAATCATTCAATACTCTGTGTAATATTAAAAAGAAATGTCTAATTATAAATATATAATAAAAATGTTTAGCCCGAAGGCAATCAAATATAACATAAAAAAATATATTACTGGAATACCTTCAAACTTCTCGTGAACTTTTTTCGCTTTAAATTTTCCAATACTTTTTGCAGTTCTATGTAAAAGTTTTTTTTTATTTATTTATTCATTCATTTATTTATTTTATGTTAAATTCAACAGAAATATTTCATAGCTTCAGGATGAGTATTGATCAAGGTTTTTTTTTTTTTTTTTTTTTTTTTTTAATAAAACTATGCGCTGCTATTATTTGATCCGAAGTAGAGTAATAAAATTATAGATTTTTCTTTAACTAAGTTTAGTACAAATTGCAATTAGATTTAACAGATTTCTAATATTTACTTTTTTCTGTTACAGTAAAATGTTTTTATTTTATTTATTTATTTACTTTTTTTTTAAAGCTGCTATATAATTTCGTTTTTTAGGAACCTTATCTTTGATTTTAGAAAAAAAAAATTCCTTAAATTTCATTTATTTTTAATAATGTATCCAGAATGAAGTTTTATTTATTTTAACTGCGTTTAAATTATTTTTTACTAAACGAGTAAACATATTTAAAACAATTGAAGTCATTATTATTATTTCTCATAATTTTTTTAATTTATGTGATATTTGTTTGGAATTTTCTTATTAGTAGCTCAATAATTTTGTCTATTAAATTATGCGAATGAACTTTCGCTAAACATTGCGCATGCGTTGTTAAATTTTTTTTAGCAAAATTGTTTATAACTCGTAAGATATTTAACATATTTTGCATTCTGATTGCAATAGGTAGTGCCCAATTTAGTATGTCCAGTTTCCTGAAAACGACTTTTCTCTGGGTCTAATACCCTACGTGTTATAAATAAAAAAAGTTTTTTTTTTTAATTAAAAAATAAAAAAATAAATAAAAATAAAATAAAAATCGTTATATTTCTATAAATGTATGTGGTAGTCTCATATATATATATATATATATATATATATATTTACATATCATTAAAATATTTCTTATTATCACACGCTGCAGCCAAAATGCATTTCAAACATTTATTTCTACAGATTGATCCAAAATATCTTGACTTTTGTTGAACTTTTTAATTGGTTTTTCTTTTCCTTTTTAGGAAAAAACTTTTGCTGAAATGAATGAGGTATAATCTGATATTTATACTCCCAAAATTTCAAGATGAATCCCAAAGAACCTTTCTAGCTATTTGACAATACGTGTAAATCCGAAACTGTCCAAATAATTCTTGGCAGATAGCGTAGAATGTACTATAAAAACCACGTTTTTTTTTTTTTTTTTTTTTTTTTTTTTTTGTAAATTAGATTTAGTTTAAGTTATGAACTATACTACGTATAAATAAAATTCTTACATACAAATTATCTTACACTACAGACTACTTATTATTATTTTTTATTTTTTTTAGTACACAATCACTTCTAATTCTACAAAGAGAATAATTGAAAAAAGGGGAAAAATAAATCATTTCAATATTATAGTAAACACAATAGATTAAAATTTTTAAGCAGTTGAATGCGTTAATAAAATTATTAATGCTAAACTTTTCTCAATGCAAATACGCGGAAGTTGAAATAAATTCTAAACGTCTAAATTCAGCATAATATGCAAACGCATTCTGAATAATTATCTCAGCATAACTCGTTTAAAGGTGTGAAATTTATTAAATATTAAAGGGTCTGAATGCTATAAAGCTTGCTTCAGTTCAATAAGTAAGAATATTTAGTTAACGTATCAGCTAGAATAGGACATATGTGAATGTTAACTGTCGCATGGAAAGTTACAAATTGAGAGCTATTATGTCATTAAAATTCATTTCATTCCACAGAGAAACAAAATGACAAAATATAGTTAATTACAGCAACGTAATTTCAAAACTCTACGATTTGTAAAGAATTTTGCATAACATACTCTAATTATACATCTTCGATACAACGATTCATGAAATGAATAATTTAATGAATTTATGTAGTGAAGTTTACTGATATAAATAATTCATAATTATAAATTCAAATTATTTCATTGTTATAAAGCTTTATTGGCATCAGAGAAACGTATAATTTTTAATACGCAAGATTTTCTGGATTTTAAATAGATTTTAGATAGCCATAGGTTTTATTATCATTAGCCTTTGTATTACCTTAAAGCAATGTATCTATCTATCTATCTATCTATCTATCTATATATCTATATATCTATATCTATATCTATATCTATATATATATCTATATATATATATATATATATATATATATATATATATATATATATATATACATATATATATATATATGTATAATCATCTAATAAAAGTTTAATTAGATTAAATAATTTATTTAAAAATAAACGTATAAAAACAAATTTATTCTTTTTTGTCTATTTAAATTATGATGTATGAATTAATGGTATGTTGTGTGGGTAATTAATGAGAATAAATATATACTAAAAATTGAAAGTCTATGATTTCCAGCAAAACTTGGAGAACGTTTTCTGTTTTTCCAGAAAAATAGAGGATTTTGTGAATGCTAGTACGATCTTTTACTTGAATAATTTGAAAAATGAAGTACAGGACTGTGGTAAACAATATATTGAATATGCATGTATAGGGAAATAGGAAATAAATGATTAATTGAAATTGCCAAGTGATTGCCAATTGTCAGTGAAATGGTTGTCACAGAAAAAACTTAAATTTTAAAAACATTTTAATAATTTCTAATATTTCTGTAGGGACTTCTTACTATTGATGCACATTATATATATATATATAAATGGCAAACTACAGAATCCTTGTTTTATTATTTTGAAAGCTATTCAGATCAATCTTGCAAAATTATATATTATAGGTAAATAGGAATATTAAAAAATAATATAAAAAATAATAAATGAAATGTGACATATTCATAAACCTTTGTTTGTGTTAACATTATGTAAAAAATACCCAATAATTTATTATTTTATTTAAAGTACATTTAAACATTATCATACAAAAATCTGTACTATTTTTTTTTTTTTTTTTTTTTTTTGCTCAAATTTAAGAACTAGTTAATGAGTAACTTTTCTTTTTCTTTCTTTAAACAAGAAATGTTCTATTTGTTTATTTATAGATCTGTTTAAAAAAGTAAGAATAAGTTTATTGATGATTCAATATGTCTGACTTTTTTAAGATATTTCGTTTATTTATTAAATTAGAGTATAAAGTAATATTTAGATATTTTATAATTTTTTTTTGCTGCTTTTACGTAACGTTAGATTTACAGGATATGTATGTTATGTTTAAAGACAGTTTTATCTATTCATTGAAAATATATATTTATACATTTTATTTCATGCATATTAAAAGTATATGATTTTTACCGTTATCAGGATTTGAAATTATGAAGATATGGATAGCACCCCCAACGGCTGTAAATGCATGCTACATAAACGATATTACATTCACATTATTTGTCAGTGGAGCTATTCCTGCTATTTTGTAACCATAATGAAGGAAAACCTTTGATATTTACACGTTTCCTATTTGAAAACAGCATAGCATTAACATAAATTTGACACATTATTTGTTGAAATTTATGTACATCCAGAAAGAACATAATCAAACAAATTAAATTTTCTTTTATTACACAAAGAACTTGAACTTCTGTTGTTAGTCAGTAGAACCCACCGACAGCAAAAATTTGTTGGATTATGGGTGAACATTAACTAATAATCCGATAAAATATATTAATTATCAGAGATCCAGTAACAATGGAGCGTGGTCACGGTTTTTAGCTATGTTTAATTTAATTCTAGAAAAAGCTTTGAAAAAGGAAAAATATCTAAATTATAATTTGAATAACTTAACCTTATTCATAAACTTTAAATCCTTTCAGAAATTTAAATTAAGTTGGACCTTTAAATAAGATAATTTACACACATATGGTAAGAAAGTAAAAACTAATCAAAATTAAAATAAAATTTAGTTTATTAAAACTAAAAGGAAAAAAATGTTTAAATGGAACAACAGAGAAAAAAAGTTCAGCCACTATGGCATTTTTACAAAATATATGCAGCTTTTGCACCAGCTTAGTGCTAACTATTTCCTTCTGAAAAAACTGAAAAAGAACATCTGCAGGCTATTAAAAACCACTGAGCTGAAGAACAACTGGATGAAATGCTAGACCGGGTTTCGCGTGCCGGTTTTTGAAGGTTTGTCTTCTGAGCGTTGCATGGCAAAAAGCATCTGATAACTTTATATTTCAAAGTAAAATTGTGTAAAGGTTGTCTGTTCGAACAACCATATGCTAAACATGACATTACAATTTTATATTTTAATTCTTTAAAGATTATAATAGTATTAGACGACCCGAAAAATGTTGCCTGCCATGCAAGGCAGGCGAACGATTGCAGAAAAACTGGCACGCACGAACACTGTGTCAAAGCATTGGAAGCATTTGCTCCAGTTGTTCTTCAGCTCAGTGGGGAAAAAAAAAAAAACGAAGGAATAAAGCCAGGAGGCAAGCGACTCATCCACCGCCACTTTAGAATGTAGAAAAAGAGGGGGGAAAAGGCTAAAACCCCCATAGGAATAGCATGGGAAGAAGAGCAAAAAAACTCACAATGTCAAGTGTGTTAAAAAAAAAAAAAAAAAAAAAAAAAAATTCACACCGGAAGTAATAAGGGGACAAAGTTGACTAGAAAAACACATTGAACAGCGGGAACCGGGCGGGCTGGGGCATGGGTCCTATCGTCCAGGATTAACACGACTCGCCTAGTATAACTCTTGGCGGTGGTGGGGTCTGCCCGAAGTATTTATACTTCTTCCAATTACTTGTATTTGAATACTGACGTAATGCGCCCTCTGGGGAATTCTGTTGAAGAACCATTCATGGATTCACTGTAGTCGCGGCTTGAATTGGAGGAAGGGGAATTCAGGAGAAATGAGCTGGCGATCATTACGGATTTTGTAGCATGGAGTCAGAATGAAGAGACCAGATGGTTATGTTTTTTTCCGATGGAAGTCCGATTGTCAATATCTGATTGTACCGCATCTTGACAATATTTTCCCTAGCATAAAGAAGAAATCGTATCTTATGCGCTTTCAAGTTCTAAATAAAGTATGACATATCTATGCAATCTGGAGATCATTTACTATTACATAACCTCCATTAACAGAAAATATCAAAAAAGTTTATTTGTTGTTATTATTTTGCTTTACTTAATTTAAATTTTCTTTCCTTTAAATGTTACGTAATATATTACTAAAAACTGCAAAATGAAAGAAACTTTTTATATGCCACGTTTTTAAATTTTCTATTGAGTCATACGAACTTGACAATTCTATGCCATAATAAATACTTTTTAAAAGTTTTTTTGATAAATTACCCCATCAACTTGAAAGAAAATGATCCAATGCGTAATAAAAAAGCAATTATAAGAAATTAATTTTCAAACATTTACTAATTGTATAAAAGTATTAAAATAATGCATTGTCATCGTGTTCCGAACTATTCTAAAAGTTTCAAATGTCTAGCTAGTCGGGAAGTTAGTTAAAAATTGATTGCAAGATTTGTACTGGACATACAAACAAAAAAGCGAGTTAATAAGAACATGGTAACAAATAAAACAATCTTATCTTAAATGAGTAAGAATAAATGTAAAAACTTTTCTACATCGCATTAATAGCTCATCTCATATTTTTTTAAGTAAAATTGAATGAATTGAATATTAAGTTAAATTTTAGTTTGAAAATAATTATTACTAAAAGAAATATATTGTTTCAGATAATCTTTAATTTCACAGTTAAGAAAAGGGCTTTTAGAAAATAAAATGAGAAGTATCACACAATTTAAAATTCTTCCTTTGAAAATCTTCCTTTGAAATTCCTCTTCAATCTTCCTTTGCAATTTTTTATTTATTTTATTTTATTTTTATTTATTTATTTATTTATTTATTTATTTATTTATTATTATTATTATTGTTATTTTTTAGATGATTGTACTTTAAAAATTCAACGTTCTTTTATAGACAAACTTCCAAAATTACAATCCCGAAAAAAAATTTTTTTTTCTTTACGTTACATTCATGAAAAAGAAATTTTCTGAATCAGATATTTTAAACAATGGCGCTAAATTTTATTCGTACTGTGCTGTAAATATTATATATATATATATATATATATTATGTAGGGAAAGATTCCTTATTACATATATATATATATTTAGTTTTAGTCATTATTTTAAAAATTCGATTTTATAAAAATAAAACCAAAAACTGTGTATATCTTGCATAATACAGTTGCTTTTATTAAATTATTTGAAATATTTAAAACCACATTCTTTCAAACCGCCTAACAAAATGGCTAACCAGAGATATGTAGCAAAAATGTTTAACTGAAAGACATTGAAATGAAACGTGAAAAAAGATATATTACAAGAATATTTGAAAACTTTTTCTACACTTTTTTTTTCTTAAAATTTTCCAATACTTTTTGTTCCTTTGTTTAAAAGTATTTATAGTTTATTTTTGAAATTCAACAGAAATTTTTTATAGTTTCTGGATGTGTATTGATCAAGTTTTTTTAATGAAATTTATAAACTTTTATTATCTCATTCGATGTAATGTACTGCAGTTTCAAAAAAAAAAAAAAAATAAATAAATAAATAAATAAACTGCGCTTAGTAAAAATAAATATTATTGAATTTATCAGGCATTTTATTAATTTATCCCTATTATGTTAACAGCTTTTTTTTTTTAAACATTGGATAGAAACAATCACATAATATTATATTTACTTATTTTTAGTAGACGATGGTTGCTTAGCTAGGACATAGATCTCGCCTTTAGGCATAGGGGCTCGAATTTTCTGTGGTTTTTAGTGAATCTCGTATAATAAAACTTACGTTTTAAATATACCTCCACAGAAGTCATTCCATCCAGTCTTAAGTCTCTCGAGAATCGATATCAACCGACACATTTATACACAAATATTTAATGTGTATTGTTATATTTTTTTACAATTCTCGCAGCGTTCATAAAATTTTACTCTCGTTTAATTATACTGTTACCACTATCGTAAAAAAGAAATCTTAATTCTAAAATATTGTAAAAATATGTAAAAAAGTATTGCTTTAACATAGTGGTGAGAGTATAAAAAACGAGAGTAAAATTTCAGGAAAGCTTAGAGGCCTGTCTCTAGCACAAAATAAATAAATAAATAATAGAATATGAAATTCATAATTTATTAAGTAAGTTTATCTAAAAAAATTCTCAATCCATTCTTTATTCATAATTCTCCAAATTCACCTTAAAGTAAAATTTATCTCAAAGTAAAATGTCATAAAACAAATTATGCTAATTTTGGAAATAAATATCAAAATATGATATAAGTATAAAATGTTCAATACGTATATACGTATAAGTTATTACATTTAGTAATTGTATAAATTTGTAACACAAATTTAAATTGCTTGAAGTAGTTTTAATAATGTCAGATGGGAGAGTTAATTTAACTAAATATCATTTATAAAATAGATAATCGGAAAAATATCTTTGCATTATGTTTGAAATATTTTATAATTATTTAACTTTGATATTACAAACATATATATAACATGTGTGGAATAAGATGGATTTAATATTTTCTTTTTCAGCTAAAAGTGGATTAAAAAATTAAGCAATAATTCTGATTTTTAATTTCATTTTATAAAACTTATATTTGTAACTTGTGTGCCATCAGGATTTTATGAAAATTTTATGAAAATTTTTTGATAATAATATTATGATAGTCAAAATATCAAAACATTATCGTCAGTTATAAAATTAAATATAAACAATAATTAATATATAGTGATTCACTAACAAAAATAAATGTGTACGATCGATAACAAGTCTCCGAACACTAGCAAAAATTCTTATATAAAACAGGTACACTTAATACAGTTATGTTAAATAAATCTTTCTCGAATCCTATTCTTAGTCAATCTAAAAACAAGATTCGACAAGGATTTTTTTAACAAAACTGTATTTTGTGTACTTTTTTTATATAAGAATTTTTGCTAGTGTTCGGAAACTTTTGTTACTGATTGTATGTTGGTTAAAAAAAATAGTTTTGGTGTTTTTACTTTCTTCTATATGTAATATAAAGAAAATAATGGATTCGTGAAAATTTTCGACCTCCGTTTTTTGATGGATTTACACGTTTTGGGATGTCCTGAACATGAATTGATAGTTTTTAGAAAACGTTTGTCTGTCTGTGTGTGTCACGTTTATGTGGACGCTGTATCTCAGGAAGCAATAAATGAAACCTAACCAAACTTGATATTTAATTGCACACTGACATAAACTGGTGCTGATTAGATTTGGGGATCAATCGCTTAACAGGTGGCGCTGTGATCACATTTTTTGTAAACTTTTAACATGGCAGTATAGGACAAAATTTCGTATAAATGTGTATAATGAGAGTTATTTTAAACCTGTGATTGTGAAATTAATATGAATAATTGATAATAGTAGTAGTTAACTAGAAAAAAAATTGTGCATGTGGGGGCATCGCTTCCCCTCCTGGGGTCAATGAAAAAACAGTAAAATGTACTGTAATTGATAGAGACAGAACAATGATGATTGTTAAAGGTGTAGATGATTAAATAAAGGAATTTGTAAAAAGATGCAATACTTTTTCCACAATGAAGAACGATATTATTGATAAAAAATGGATAAGTATTTTTTGCAAGATATATATAACTGCATTTATTACATGGAATTTAAGGTATGCAACATAGGATATAAAGGACAGACTAAAAATGCAGTTTTGTTCATTAAAATGTAAATTAAAAAAAAGCATTTATGATGCAACACATTCTGGTTTGCCAAATGAATTTGTTTATTCACTATTTAATCCATAGAATTATGGTCTTTGTTAAACTTTAAAAGAATCATAATAATAATAATTATAAATTAAATAAAAAATAAATAAATAAATAAAAAATGGAGGACTGTGTTGAGATATTTGATTAAGGATGTAGGGTGGTTGTGTTTGACTTGTTGAAATTAAAGTTATTTTAAAAATTCACTGCATTTCAATTAACGTTCGAAAAAATATGTACATTTAAAATATCGTTCAATTTTTGATCCTACGGATTTCATTTTGCAAAATTATATGATTTAGAGTATATTATAAAAATTTTTCTATTCATAAATAACCCTGCTATCTGATACTTAACGTTTAAATAACTATTTAAGCGTTAAAATTGAAGTTATAAATGTAATTCACATATAACATAAATTTAAATTAACATGTCAGTAACTGTTTATCTTAAAAAGTGAGGTTTTTTATGAAGTAATTAATGATACAGATAAAATAGTTATTTATGTGGTAGCTATTTTCATGCAATTTATTTATTTTGCTAAATGCATGGTCTTTTCTTAGTTATTGTAAGTTGGGGGAAGAGTGCATATGGTAAAGCTTTCTAAACCTCACAGTGTCGTCGCAAGCCAACATAGCTTTTTTTTTTTTCCTTTTTCTTTTCTTTTCTTTTTTTTTTTTTTTTTACTATGGATTTATTGATCTATTTTGTGTTATTACAAATTTGGTATAAAATTTATGAATATATATCGGTTTATATTTTGGTAATTTTGTCTATTTCGGTTCTATCCCTTCTGTTCAAATATTAATTTTCTACCAGCTTGCATATATATGTATCGGGTAATAAGGCACAATTTTTACAGATCATTGAAAACAAAATAATGAATAATGTGATTTTCATTTCTTGTCTGTAAAAAAAGAAAAAAAATACTTGGGAGAAGTTCTGAATTATTATATATATTTTTTTCCATTTTTTTTTCTTTTAATTATTTTGAAAGACTTAAACATATAAAAAACTTATCTGATATGATATCCCTTGATATTCAATGCATTTTTTACCATACATAGAAATATCATTCTTTCTTGATTAATTTACAAGTTTTTTTTTTTTTTTTTTTTTTTTTTTCCTGTTAGCACTTACTAAAAAATTGGATATCACAAACAGCCAAAACATTAAAATTAATTATTCCTAATTTAAAGAGATTATTCAAAGATTATTTTTACTAAATTGATTTCTCTTTCTAAATGACACTAAAGTTTTTATCAGCTTTTATATTTTGATAAAGGGCA
This sequence comes from Salticus scenicus, assembly GCA_963930645.1. Taxonomy (NCBI): domain Eukaryota; kingdom Metazoa; phylum Arthropoda; class Arachnida; order Araneae; family Salticidae; genus Salticus; species Salticus scenicus. The sequence continues at coordinate 135,124,188 of OZ005655.1, forward strand.
TTTATTGTAAACTGTCGGTATAACATTTAAATGAGTTTCTAACAGTTGACGGTTGATCATCGTTTTTTTTTTTTTTTTTTTTTTTTTTTTTGTCTCAATTTGATATCAGGAAAAGAAATCAACGAGATAAATGCGCGCACATTTCCTTAGCCATAGACTTTTTGTAAATTAGACAATGTTTATTCTCATTCCATAAATTGTCCACTAACTTATTTCATGATCTGTACACTCCAATAAAATAAATCTTTCTTTTGAATTTTTTTCCAAAGCTTTTCGTGTTTTTTTAGTATTATTATTATTATTATTTATTTATTTAATCAGTTTATAATATTTTAAATTGCATTCAGTTTCTTTGAAAAATTTAAATATAAATTGTATACGATCACATTTTTCACAGCATAATATGTATGACATGGTTCTGTCGACATAATATTTCAACTTACATTTCTATCGTATCTACTTTTTTTCGGCAGTCTCGTAACACGATTCTTCTTTATAATTTTATTTACAAACACATAAAATGTGGAGATGTAGTTTTAACATTTACTAAAATGGAATAAATAAAATATGCATTTTCTAGAAAAATAACTTTGCGCATTTCATTTTTAAAAATCAGTATAAAACATAAAATAAATCATACATGTTTTGCATATTTAGTAATATGCGATAATAGTGTCAATTGCTTTTATTATACTATTAATGATTAACAAAAATGAGACTAAAATGTCCTTATTAAACAATTGAACTAAAAGTATTAAATATATATTTTTTCGCTCGGAAATTAAAAATAATGTAAAATATTCATTTATTCTGAGATGTATTCTAAATTGTATAAACAGAATTGTGGCGATTCGAAACATCACAAATCGCCTATTGGTAAAATTGCCTCAAATTACGCCTGCGAGCTTACAGCCATCCAAAATGCTCAAGAAATTTACAACTCCAAGGCAATCCAGAATTCTAGTGGCCTCTTATAATTCTCTGACTGTAAATCTGCGCTCCAAGCCATCCTACGGGGCAACTCTCAACTTACCCAGGATATTGTTATACTCATGGACGAAACTATTGCAGCCCAGAAGACATGCATACTGCGGTGGATACCAGCACATGCCGATATTTACGGAAATGAGCAGGCTGACAGCCTCGCCAAGGAAGCAAGAAAAAGTTCTCAAGTTTACATCAGCTTAACTCTCTCCGATGCTGGCGCAATAGCCAGCCGTAGATTTTTCTCCCAGCCAACCAAGAGGAATTCTATTCCTGCTCTAAATTGTAATCGTGCAATTTCATCTACTATTTCCAGACTGAGGACAAAACAATTCAGGGGAATGGAAATTTCCCCTAATGGTCAACGAAATTATATCTACTGCCCTTACTGTACTGACATTCAACTTTCTCCTGACCACCATTTCGACTGTCCTGCTACTATATTCTCCAAGATGTTCAGTATCCATCTAGCTCACTTACATCAACTCCTCTATTGTTCAAGGGTCGTTGATGTCGCTACGGCTGTCCTGGATACCTTCGGTCCTATTTGACTCCTCTGCACTAACTTCTTGGATAAGACAACAATAGCAAGAACAACATGTGTTTGGTTAACAGTTTATCACATAGTACTGAGGATATTAAAGGTTAATTATTGCACTGTAATTATTAGCAACCTCTACCTACCAGCTGATTCGAAACAAATTCTAACTGCACCACACTCCAACTCGGACTTAATTATTATGTGATTAATTCCTGTGGTGTTTAACATTGCAAACAACGTACTATAATAGCAAAAGTAATGGGGATATTTTATTATTTTGGCTTAATGGGAAAAAATACTAATGTTACAATAAAGTGTAATACCTGACTTAACGCCTAAATGTTGCACGACTACAAAACTCTGTATCGAATGTGATGACTTAATTCTTATAATGACGAAGAATACCAACCTTGATCGCTGATTTAAATGATAACTACGACAAACCCATATTCGAACAATAAACCTGTCTTTCGACCCACTTTTTTTAGTAGACACCCTATCCTCCTTTTGAACATTTTATGAAAAATTTGAACATGTATACTCCAAATTCTTCTTGATCATAACCAAAGTTTCGTAAAGCATTATTAGTTGAAAAAAAAAAAAATGTTTTTTATTATAACTAAAGTTTCAGTTTATCAGATTTTAAAATTATAAACGCAACCAAATGGATCTATATATTCAGACGATAAATTACAATTCTAAATACATTTTTTCTTTTAAATTATCAAAGATAACACTTTTTATTTATTTCCAGATAATAAGTTTATTTGATACCAATAGCAACATTGATATTAATTTTATTTTCATTTCTTGACACAACTGGTTACATTTTAATTTCCCTCTGTGAAGAGACGTCATCGACAGAAAAAACAACATAATCAGAGAAACTATTTGCAAGTTGGGAAAATAGAATACCATTGTTAACGCGAGAATTTTGATTGACATCTTCATCATTTAAGTAGATAGAACTTTTCAACGAAGATAAATTTCTTCCTTTGAGTATTCAGAAAATACGGTCGCAAAAAAAAAAAAAAAAAAAAAAATATATATATATATATATATATATATATATATATATATATAAAGGAAAAAAGAAATAACGAAAGAAAAGAAAGAAAAAGAAAAAAGACGCCTGTAACATTAACTTTTTTTTTTTAGATATAGAGAAATGCACTTAATATAAACGCATAACAATCAAATTAAGAAAATATACAAAACCATTGATGTGATTTTCAATATTTTCATTAATTTGTAGTGATGAGTTAAATATATAGTTAATATTAGGATATTAAAATTAATATTTCTAAAAGCACATTAATTTTATTTTATTATTATTATTATTATTTATTTATTTATTTATTTATATTTTTTTTATGGAATTATTCAGAGATTTTTCATGATATATTAGTGTATTTGAGCATATTTAGGAATAAATTATAGTTATGTATATACACAGTTAGGAGATATTTATACCATTAAAAACCATTTAGAAAGGAACGCATTTTATATGAGCGTAAAAATATAATATATTTTATAGAAATATACTTTACTACTTAATTGACTTTTCATGTATTCTAAGACTTTAGGCAGGCAAAACTACTTAATGTCCTTTATAACATTGAATTTTGTATCCGTTTATATTATTATAAATGTATTTATGCGATGCTTCAATATATTCAGAAGTTTATCCTTTGAATTTCAAGTTAATATCATGAATAATCAAACATCATGAATAAATATATATCAAACTTCATCAAACATTACGAATAAATATGTATTTTTTAAGATACTTTAATATGTGTTTTACCTCTAAAAGTGACGAAGTTTCTTGTATAATAAAAAATTAGATATAATTTTCTGTATAAATAAGTATTTATTTTATGTTGCAAGCAAATGTACATATTTGCATTAAAAAGGTTGAATCATTTTAACTAAAATAATGTCTTCCATGTCTGATGTTTTCTCATTAAATAAAAAAAGACACGACCTTAAACATTAGTCTTAAAAAAAAAAAATAAATAAATAAATAAAAGTTTAAGGCCTTTTACGACTAATTTTGTCATATAAATATGCAACCCGTGTCAATCGATTCGTGATAATGTCTAGTTTAAAATGTTGTAGGATAGACTAAGGATAGATGGCCACCTTTATTTATTTATTTATTCTATATATATATATTTTTTTTAATTAACAGTATCAGTGTCCATCAGGAAAAAATCGCCATGATAAAACTTGGAAATATTAATTATGATTAATAGTTTAGAAGGTTAAACTGACGCCAAGTTGCTTAAGCTAACCTCTCATATATCGGGGTAAATTAGCCCCTGTCACCTTTTACTGTTTTGTTGGTGTAGAACTTAATTAACAGTATTCGTATGCCATCGTATGCCATCAGTATGATAAAACTTGGAAATATTAACTATAAGTATTAGTTTAGAAACTCAAGCTGATGCCAAGTCACTTGCCTAACTTGCACTGTACAGGGGTGAATTAGCACATCTTTTATCTTTTGTTAGTGCAGGAGTTAAAGAAATGCTTAAAACTTGCATTTTTATATCATGTAAATAAAACCACAATATAACCTTAAGAAAATAACTTGTACAGCATTCCTTAATGAATACAAAATATAATATAATATGACTGATGTAATATAATATCATTGAACGTTGTTATCCAACAAATGCAGGCTAGATTTATGTACCGTTTAAAACGAAATATACTTTTCGATATAAAATTTTAAGCTTAAAGCTTGTGGGAAGTAGAAAGAATAAAAGTGTGATGCAACGAGTTTTGAACATAATTATTTTGAACAACAGAAGTGCAGAAAAGTAAAAATTAGTAATAATAATAAAAGAAGGGGATATAGACATCCTAGGATGCCTAAATTTTCTATAATTATCGGAGTTTGCAATATTTTTGTACAATACAGCAGCTGATGTTGGCCCGCCTTGCCAACGTACACCATACGAATTGCGCTAACTAGCCCCATATCGTCATTTTTATTTTTCATGGATGTAAGAATTTATTGTGAAACTGTTTCAATAAACAAACACATCCAACAGTAACTGCTGACAATTATCTTTCTGAAGAGTATTTATCAAAATCTAAAAAGGAATTCACAAATAAGTAAAGAGTAATAACTTTTAAGCGAGTAAATTTATTCTTTTATATGTTTTATCATAAAAGATTGGCAAAACGTTAATGAAACATCTAAAAAATTAATATGAAATCAGCAAATTAATGCATAGAAATTTTATTTCTATTAAAACGATTATGATGATAATTTTTTTTCACACAATTATATTTTGAAATTCTCCCTTAGGATTTTGCGGAATGCCAATGAAATTTAAAAATATGACACACAAGTTGTTTACGTTGTTCTGCCAACATGTATGTTCCTCTTGCTTCCCAGACTTGAAATAATTTCATTAATTTTATTTCGTATTTCTTAAAGACCAAATTTATGTTTTTTTTTTTTTTTTTTTTTTTTTTTTTTTGTCCACAATATCAGACAAATGCTGGCAAGAATCACGGAAACATCACAATTCATCAGACTCCATGTGTGAATGCGTACGAACTGACGGAGAGAAGTAGATCAATCTACAATGTTTGCGATGAAACTGAAGCAATGTAATAAAAATAAATAACTATATGAGATATTTTCAAATTTTTCTTTATTTGTTCAAGACAAATATTTAAAAAAATTATCAGTCTATATATATATACGCACACATATATATAATCTACCGATCATTAATTTCAGTACACCTCTGATTTTTTATAATATCCAACAAAAATATGTGAAATTCGGTACTTCAATGTAGTATTCATGGAACTGTTGTCTGTAAAGTTGCTTCCCTTAATTTCTGTGTTATTTATTAGCTATAAAACGACAAATATATCTTTTTGTTACGTTACCCCAAAATGAACATTTTACAGCAAAGTGTATTGCATTTGATCACTGCATCTTGTAAACAAAATACGCATGAGTGATGTATGTGACACATGTATTAGTAGCATGGACTGTTTGCCATTATATTCGGTGAATGTGTGGATGCTTAGGTGTAAAGCAAAACCAGTTAATAAAGCCAGACTGCGTAAGAGAATTTTCTTATAGGGATTACGTTGCTATTTCGAATAAGAGTAATATTTCCTTTTATATATAGCTCCTTGAGAAGAATTATCAATTGAAAAACTTTCTGCGATTGTTTCGCTAAGATAATAATGTCATATCTTGCGGGTTATTTCCCGTTTGCAGAATGTGTTCCTTGGTGGTGTACAGTAAACGCTTAAGAGGCATGCTGATAATGTTCTTGACTGCTCACGTCCTTGGTAACACCGGAAAACTTCAAAACAAGAAGATACGTTTGTTAGAGGAGTATTCAAAAGAAATAAGTTCAAAACACTCCGTCAAATTTATGCTGAATTGGTGGAAACAAGCACAGTAATGTCTACAAACAAACGTCGCGTGTCCAAGCTTCTGGATTAAAGGGCTGTGTAGCAGCAAGAAAACCACTTCTACGAAAGGTTAGAAAAATGAAAAGGCTTAGCTGGGATTGATAATACAGGGATTGGACCCGAAACCGATGATAAAGTGTACTTTTTACTAATGAATAAAATTCAAGTTATTTGATTCTAACAGACGCCATTTTGTTCGTTGTGCTGTTACTCAGCGCATGTTATCCTCTTGGATCCAACCTATTATCAAGCATGGAGAAGGTTCTATCATGGTTCAGAAAAGTTTTAGTAGTGGTGCATTTGGTGATCCTGTAAAAAGAAATGGCATAATGGGTTCTAAGCGACACCACAACATCATTTTGCCGCATCCTATTCCCTCTGGTACTGACCTTATAAGTCAGGGATTCATTGTACTGCAGGACATTATCCGAAACATATTACAACTCTGTGTAGATAGCCTGTTTAATCCCAAGAACGTCAACAAATGCTGCAAAATGTGGTCCCTTTATCCATCGAGTCTAGGCTGCAAACCAATTGAATCATTTGGACATTTACATCAGATATATTAATGCTACAAACCGAAATCATATGTATCAGGTGATTTCAAAACATTCGGAATAAATTGCATTACAGGAATGTTCTTGACTGCTCACGTCCTGGGTAACAGCAGAAAACTTCAAAACAAGAATATACGTTTGTTAGAGGGATGTTCAAAAGAAATAAGTTCAAAACATCCCGTCAATTTTGTGCTGAAATGGTGGAAACAAACATAATAATACCTACAAACACGTGTCGCGTGTCCAGACTTCTGGCTTAAAAGACTGTTTAGCAGCAAGAAAACCACTTCTACGAAAGATTGGTAAAATGAAAAGGCTTAACTGGGATAGATAATACAAGGAATGGACCCGAAACCAGTGGGAAACGGTACGAACTAATTTTTACTAACGAATTATTTTGTTCTAAGAGACGCCAATTCATTCGTCGTGCTGCGACTCAGGCATTTTATGCACTTGTATCCAACCTATTATCAAGCATGAAGAAGGTTCTATCATAGTTCAGAAAAGTTTTAGTAGTGGTGCATTTGGTGATCCTGTAAAAGAAATGGGATATTGGATTCTAAGTGATATCACAATATACTTTTGCAGCATGCTATTCCCTCTGGTACTGACCTTATTAGTCGGGGATTCATTCTACTGTAGAACAATTATCAAAACATATTCCAACTATGTGTAGATAGTTTGTTTAATCCCAACAATGTCAACAAATGCCGCAAAATGTGGTCCCTTCGCCCATGGAGTCTAGGCTGCATCATGGAATCATTTGGACAGTTGCATCAGATATATAAAAGCTATAAGCCAAAATCACCCGTAGGAGGTGATTCAAAACATTTGACATAAATTGGATCCGAAATTTTGGATAAGTAAATGCCCCAAGTGTGCCCGGCGGTAATAGCTTTTTAAGGTGGTTGCTCCGATAATCGGAAGATGTAAGTAAAAATCTGTTGTGTATGCCAAGAAATATGTTTATTTGCGTAAATAGAAGATTCTATTCACGACAGAGTTTATTATTTTTATTATAATTAAATAAATAAATGAAGTCCTTAAACTAAAAAATACATTGTAAATAATTGTGTTTATTTTTGTATAACTTCTTTCAAAGAGGCTTAGTAAGTTGATAAAGTGCTAATTTTGTGCATTTCTAGTCGTTTTAGCGTTGAAATAGCCTTATTTTCCCTTAAAAACGCATTACAAAGCCCCAATAAGGCAGGTAATGGATTTGGCGCCAAATTTGGCGACTTTTTCCCACCTTGGCGATTTTTTGGCGACCTTGGCGAGAAAATCCTTATTAGGGATATACCAAATATGGAAGCTCTAATCCCATTGGCTGATGAGATATGCAGATTTCTGGAACGTTCCACGCTTTTCTACAGGGGTACATAAGAGCGCTTTCCCGCCAAGGCCAGTCAGTTCAGATGAGATCTCAGCCAGCTTCGCTAATGCTTGTATTGTGTTGAGCCTCTTTGAAAGAGACTTGCTTTAAGTGTTATTGCTATACAGTTTGTACTGTGGATTTGCTATTGACAGCTGTTGTTTAAGCTGTGTTCACTGGTTGAATTGAAGCTGATACTTGGTTCATAGACCTGCATTTTTCTGGAACTTTCTGTGAATAAATTACTGAATTTTTGTACGTGTGGCCTTTCATTTTCGGACAACTCACGAACCCCCAAGTACGCAACATTTCTGGTGTCAGAAGCGGGGATTGTCTGTGAATGGTGATAATTAAAGCTATGGAGCAAGAGATGAAGAAACTTTTAGAAAGCTTAGGTACCCAGATGAATGAAATGAAAGCAGGACAGGAAAAGATGGAAACCGGATTGATCGAAAGAATGAAAGAAGGACAATGAGAGATGAAAGAAAGTATGGAGACATCGCAAAGAGAGTTGAAAGACACTATGGGTGAAGTTCAGGAAGAAATTAAGTCAATGCAAGAAAAAGTTGAATGCAATCAAGAGGAGATGAAGAGAGAACTTTCGGCAGTAAAGGGAGTGATTGAAAGTAAATTTTCGGATATGGAAAGCAGAGTAGATGGAATAGAAGAGAAAGTTTTGAAAATAGAAGAGAATTTTGAAAAAAAAGCTATGACGATAGAAGAAAATTTTATGAAGGTTGAAGAGAGTGTTACGAGGATAGAACGGAGTTTCGAGGAGAAAGTTAAAGAAAATTTTGATCAGGAACTGAAAGAAAGGTTTTCAGAGATAGACGGTAAATTGAAGAGAATAGAAGAAGATCTAGAGAGAAAAGTGGAAGAAAAGTTAGAATCCATGCCCCAGGAAACTGAAAAGAAAGAGAGAAGAATCCAGAATCATTAATTTATTAAGCTATCTACCTACGACGGCAGTTCCTCCTGGCATGTATATAAGACGCAGTTTTCCATCGTAGCTGAAGCTAACGGATGGGACTCTACCGCCAAGTCAGTCCACTTAGCAGCAGCATTACGGGGAGATGCAGCCGAGATACTGAGAAATGTTTCCAAAGAAGAAAGGAACGACTTTGAGGCCCTGACTAGAGCATTGGAGCTACGGTTCGGAGAGAAATGTTCTAAGGACTATAGTCGCCTCCAGCTAAAATCCCGTTACCAGAAAACGGGTGAAAGTTTGCAAGAGCTGGCAGCGGACATTCAGAGACTGTCACACCTAGCATTCTCAGACTGTCATTCTGACACTCGAAACGACTTAGCTCTTCAGTACTTTATCAATACTGTTCGGGATCCAGAAATTCAAAAAGCGCTGAGGCTCTCCAACATCAGAGACGTAGAATCAGCTTTAGGCTATGCACTTAGGATAGAGGCAGACCAACAAGCCTCCCGCAAAGATCGCCATGCGATAAGAGCAGTCTCATTAAATGATACGCCTGCTTATGAAAATGAAATGAAGAGAAGACTAGCAGAGATCTTTAAGAGATTGCGCAACCTGGAAAATAATAAGGAGATAAAGGATAGTAAGATAAAGTGCTGGGGCTGTGGAGGGGATGGTCATGGGAAGAGGAACTGCCCTGTACTACCAACTATAGGAAATCACCCGGCTTCAACATCACTGCAGGGAAACTAAGAGGAGGCCATCTCGCGGGGCGGAGGTTGCCTGAAATTAAAGAGCCCCAATTTACAGTATTTCATGTTTCATTGATGAGTGGCGTCGATAATGGACTTCACGTCTATGGCCAAGTTAACAACATCACCTGTCGGATGATTCTGGACACGGGAGCCAACGTGACCATCATTAGAACGGATATGGCTCAAGGACTAAAAGAGAATATCATCTGGACTCCGCCCTGCGTTAAACTCCAGACTGTGACCGGAGACGAAATCAAAATATATGGAAAAATGAATTTGACCATCACTTTTGGAAATGCCAGTTACCATTATATGGCATATGTGGCTGATATAAGAGATCCTCTAAACATTGGAATTGATTTCCTAAGAAAATGTAACTTCAAATTGGACTTTCAATTGGACTTCAAAAATAATGAACTGCATTCAAGTTCGGAAGACATCGCTGTGTTCAACACTGACAATCAAGACATTCAGCCAATTTGCCAGATAATAGCCAAGTCTGAAATTTCCATCCCTCCACACGCAGAGACAATAGTTTCAGGAACACCTCCTACAAAGCAATACTTCCGCAATGGACTGATTGAATACCCGAATACAGACAATAGCCCAAGAGTAGTTCTGGTATCTTCATATCTAGTTGATCTCTCAAAGAGAACTATTCATGTGAGAGTCGCAAACATCAGCGATAAGGTCCGAACAGTGAAGAAGGATGAGGTGTTAGCAACCTGCACTCCTGTTACATGCAACAACCGCCCCACGCAATGAAACGAATCCAAGTCTTCTGAACAATTAATAACGGAATTACTCAAGAATGCAGAGTTAGGAAAGGAACAGAGATGTGCTGCGGAGAAGCTACTCCAAGAATTTAAAGACCTCTTTTCTCGAACACCTGAAGACGTCGGGAGAACGAATATCACCCAGCACAGAACTGATACAGGAAATCATCCTCCAATCAAACAACATCCAAGAAGACTTCCATTTGCTAAACAGGAAGAGGTCACTGAACTTCTAAATGAAATGCAGCACAATGATGTCATCGAGCCATCAACGAGTCCTTGGGCCTCTCCCATAGTACTGGTGCGAAAAAAGGATGGTTCAACAAGATTTTGCGTGGATTATCGTCGTTTGAATGACATCACGAAGAAATACAGTTACCCTCTTCCCAGAATTGACGACACATTAGACACACTTGCTGGCAATAAATGGTTCTCGACTTTGGATCTGAAGAGCAGTTACTGGCAAGTAGAATTACATCCTGATGATCGTGAGAAGACTGCATTCACCACGGGACAAGGACTGTGGCAATTTAAAGTTATGCCGTTCGGGTTATGTAATGCACCTGCCAACTTCGAACGCCTTATGGAGACAGTGCTAAAAGGACTTTCCTATGAGGCTTGTCTGGTGTATTTGGATGATATTATCATTGTGGGGCGCACCTTTGAAGACCATCTACGAAACATCCGGAAGGTGCTAGAGAAACTCAGAAAGGCTAACCTCAAATTGAATCCAGGCAAGTGTAACTTGTTTCGTCGTGAAGTGAGCTACCTCGGCCATATCATCTCTGCCGAAGTTGTGAGAACTGATCCTGAGAAGATCTCGGCAGTCGAGAACTGGAGTCGCCTCGAAAATGTATACCAACTACGAAGTTTCCTGAGGTTATGCACTTACTACAGGAAGTTTGTCAAGGGTTTCTCAAATATTGCCAGACCACTCCACAAGCTGACGGAAGCCAAACAGAAGTTCCTGTGGACAGATGAATGTGAAAATGCGTTCAAGCGACTTAAAGAGGCCTTAACATCATCGCCTGTCTTGACGTATCCACAGCCCGACAGACAGTTCATACTTGATACAGTTGCCAGCCATGAGAGTGTTGGTGCTGTTCTGTCGCAGGAAATTGATGGTCAAGAACGTGTCATTGCCTATTGGAGTAAATGCCTGTCTAAACCAGAGCGAAAATATTGTAGCACCAGGAAAGAGCTACTCGCCATCGTAAAAGCCATAGAACATTTTCATCATTACCTCTATGGCAGAAGATTCCTGCTCAGGACTGACCATGCATCTTTAACGTGGTTGCTTCAGTTCAAGAACCCGGAAGGACAGATTGACAGGTGGATACAACGCCTCCAGGAATATGACTTTGAGATACGTCATCGTAAAGGGACTCTACATGGTAATGCAGATGCCTTGTCACGGAAGTCCTGCTCGGAAAGCTGCAAGTACTGCTCTAGAGCCGAACAGAAATACCTGCCGATAAATCCGGTTGCCTGCCAAGTTACTGTCTCAACACCATCAGAACAAGATCCCGATCCCTGGAGTGACGAAGAACTTAGACAAGCCCAGTTGGAAGATCTTGACATAAAGCCAATATTACAGCTGAAGGAGACGACCAGCAACAGACCTACCTGGCACGACATTTCCAGATTCAGTCCCATTACGAAAAGTTATTGGGCACTTTGGGACTCTCTTCATATCAGAAACGGCGTATTATACAGAAAGTGGGAATCTGATGATGGGAAAAGCTTCAGATGGCAGATTTTATTACCAAGATCAAAAATTCCAGCTGTTTTAGAACAACTGCATAGTAGCTCTACCGGAGGCCATTTTGGGGTAATGAAGACTCTGCAGAAAGTTCGGGAACGCTTCTACTGGTGCAAGGCAAAGGAGGATGTGGAGAAATGGTGTAAATCCTGTGATGCTTGTGCGGCACGTAAAAGCCCGCAGAAACGAAGTCGAGGAAGACTGCAACGGTATAACGTGGGAGCACCATTTGAACGGATTGCACTCGACATCTTGGGTCATTTGCCACGGACCTCCAGTGGAAACAAATACATCCTCGTCGTGATGGACTATTTCACCAAGTGGCCTGAGGCATATCCCATTCCCGATCAAGAGGCATGCACAGTCGCAGAGGTTCTACTGCAGCAATGGGTGTCAAGATACGGCACGCCCCTACAACTTCATACCGACCAAGGTAGGAACTTTACCTCTGCTGTTTTCAATTCTGTGTCAACTACTCAGCATAGACAAAACCCGGACAACACCCTTACATCCCCAGTCGGACGGCATGGTCGAGAGGTTCAATCGTACCATCCTGAATAACCTCTCTCTTCTAGTATCAAGCAACAAGCAAGATTGGGACTTGAAGTTGCCATTGTTTCTGCTGGCTTATCGAAGTGCTGTCCATGAAACCACCGGCTATACTCCAGCCCAGATGCTCTTTGGACGTGAACTTCGTCTCCCTTGTGATCTCCTGTTTGGTTGTCCACCCGATGCGCCTTCATCGCCCGAGGAGTACATCCAAGATCTCCAGGCACGATTTGAGGACGTACACAACTTTGCTCGGGAGCGAATTCACATTGCAACGGAGAAAATGAAGACAAGGACGATCTAAAGGCTACGCATCATGAGTTCCAGGAAGGAGAGAAGGTCTGGTTGTGGAATTCTGTTCGACGCAAAGGACTCTCTCCCAAGTTACAGTGCAACTGGGACGGACCATACACAGTCTTAAAAAGGCTGAATGATGTAGTGGTGCGGATCACTAAAACACCTTCATGAAAACCGAAGGTGGTGCACTATAACAGGCTAGCGAAGTACCACAATTAACGGTAATATTAAAATTTAAAATGCAAATACTGGTAAAATTTGCGCATGCGTAATGTAAATATTTGTATAGAAATAATTGTACATATTTGTGAATTTTGTAAATATTTCTCACTTTATTTTTTTTGTATTCTGTCGTTATATGCAACTTAGTTTTTGTATTTTAGATTGTGTAAATTTGGTTAGTTTCGCCTCTTGACAAAGGGTTGCACTGCCCGGGACGTGCAGTCCTTGGGAAGGGGGCAGTGTTACAAAATTGTAAATAATTGTGTTTATTTTTGTATAACTTCTTTCAAAGAGGCTTAGTAAGTTGATAAAGTGCTAATTTTGTGCATTTCTAGACGTTTTAGCGTTGAAATAGCCTTATTTTCCCTTAAAAATGCATTAAAAAGCCCCAATAAGGCAGGTAATGGATTTGGCGCCAAATTTGGCGACTTTTTCCCACCTTGGCGATTTTTTGGCGACCTTGGCGAGAAAATCCTTATTAGGGATATACCAAATATGGAAGCTCTAATCCCATTGGCTGAGGAGATATGGAGATTTCTGGAATGTTCCACGCTTTTCTACAGGGGTATATAAGAGCGCTTTCCCGCCAAGGCCAGTCAGTTCAGTTCAGATCTCAGCCAGCTTCGCTAATGCTTGTATTGTGTTGAGCCTCTTTGAAAGAGACTTGCTTTAAGTGTTATTGCTATACAGTTTGTACTGTGGATTTGCTATTGACAGCTGTTGTTTAAGCTGTGTTCACTGGTTGAATTGAACCTGATACTTGGTTTATAGACCTGCATTTTTCTGGAACTTTCTGTTAATAAATTACTGAATTTTTGTACGTGTGGCCTTTCATTCTCGGACAACTCACGAACCCCCAAGTACGCAACAATATATATATATATATATATAGCTTGTGATGCGAATATATTATGTTTTGAATTAAAAAAATAAATTAAAAAAAATTATAAAAAAGTTGAACAACGCGCCATTGTATTAAATTTTTAATATGTGTACATGCAAATTTAACAAATTTTTTCTATTAGTATTTTAAATACAGAAAAGCACATGTTTAAATTAAAAAAAAAAGTATAAAAATAGAGATGTTTATGTATGGTATCTTGATATTATAAGATAATAGTATTTTTCTGGACGCACATTAAATGAACGAACATATTTTCAACCATTATTCTTATTAAAACTAGGCTAAAACATGTAAAATAAGTTTTAGGTTTGCGTACTGATGTACAGATATTTCATTACATAGAACTAACATAGTATGAGGCATTTTTTAAATATACCAATACACTTAAATTTAACTAGATGTATGTCTAATGAATGCTTAATTTCATTCACATCAATAGATTTATTATAATTTTCATTATATTTTTTAAAACTTAATTATTTTCAAAGTCTGGAAATGTTAGCTTTATTATGTTAAAAGCAGTTAAAATACACACCAATATTCGTACTTCAATACGAACAGACCTACTGATTTTCAACCCTGATCAGATAGAGGGTTTTTACAAATTTAAAGCTTTTTGTCTGTCTGTTTGTTGTATACTATCTTCTCTACAAATGCACAGATTTCACTGCGTTTATATACATAATACATGTAGAGCATTGATTTTTTGGTAATGATACTTAGCTACGATTTTGAAAGTCTTTTTGACAGACATTAAAAATATTAAATTTCATTTGCAGGCATTTTTACATTGAAATTCAAGGCAATTATAGTTAAAATTACGATTTTAAAATACTGTTGCTTCAAAACTACTGGTTAGAATAACTTGCTATTTTATCATATTAGTCGTAAGGCAATGTAATTTTGTTTGGTGAAGGGAAAGAAAATAGGCCCAAAATGTGTCTTTAATCATACGTAAGGTGTTTGATTCATGAAGCTATTATTATTCTCTTATCAATATCACTGTTTTCACTGCAAACACGTATTTTTGTCTTTTGGCTAAATTTGTCGTGAATGCTTGGAGTATGTTGTTTCCTTTCGTGAAACAACATTCCTGTACTTATAGAATCGATTTTGATTTTTTCTCTGAAATTGCCTTGACAGTGGCAACTATTGGCCTATTTTAGAACTATTTTTTTTCCTCCGCCAAAAAATATTCCATTGTCTCACGATTATTGTGGCAAAATATCAAGTCAATCTGGCCGGTAGATTTAAAGTTGAATCTTTTGTAATTCAAAACTATAATTATAGTGACCCTGAAAATTTACGAGTTGGCAAACTTTTATTTCTATATCATGTTAGATAGTTAGATCTATTTACATTATTTTGAGTATAAAAACGCTTAAAAATTCGCATTATTCAAACGAATATTGTTGAAACATACAAATAGGTTATTATAAGTTATTATAAGTTAACAGTTTAAAAATTTCTAAATTTATTTAAAAATTTTAGTTTTATACAATTTTTTAATGCGGTTTTTCAGGAAACTCTCTTTTAATATTTGAAAATCAATAAGTTGTCGTACTAGAGACTTCTAACTCATGCTAATTTAAAACCCATGTTTTTTTTTTTTTTTTTTTTTTTTTTTTTTTCTTTATTGAGTGTAAAAATAAAAGACTAAAAAATCGCTGATTTTTAACTGATTTTCACAAAAATTAAAATTTAGCCGAAAATGGTGTTTATAAATTCACAGTCCAAAAACTTCTAAATTCGATTAAATTTAATGGAAAATCATGAAAATATTTTTCTTAAATAACTATAGCAAAATTCTGTGAAAAGCACAAGTTTGTACTTTTTGCAATTATTTGGGTACATCTAGTGTATTTTAATATGCTGCATTCAGAAAAGATTGTTTATTCTTTTTATCACATAAGATTTTCCCACAAAATAAGGATTAAGATTTTAAGAATTAGTGCAGACGCTATGACAATACACGAAAATATTTATGTAAAAAATACATTAAAATAATCGGTTTTTTAAACGTTATCTTTTAAATGTCTCTATTTCTTTATATCAATCTCTATTTAGAGCTTTTTCTATTGAGCACGGCTAGAGTGCACTTTTTATGCAGCAACCAAAAATAATACGCTTTCATTCAAATAACACATAGACCCTTGATACCTTTTGTCAATTTCTTTCATGATTTCATGATATTCCTATCCTTGTTCTTAACTCACATAGCTTAAACTTTCCAAGGCTATAATTGTGATGAAAGCAGAAAAAAAATAATTTTAAGCTCATTTATGCCCAAAAGATCACATTTTATGTCAAAACTGTAAGTGATTAAAACTTTTAAATAATTTTATCTAATCAGCATACAAAAGTACATTAAAAAATTTATGTCAGACCTGTGGAATTAGTGAACTAGTCTTCTTCCAACAAAAAATTGCATATTTTATATAAAGTTGATTTTAACTAAATTTGAGATTAGGTTGAAATTTCGATGTGATCAATCGATATAACGTTTAGTTCCACGATATAAATGTGTATTCGGAAATGATATTCACACAAAACCTAATGATAAGCACTTCCGAATTAACTACATGTGTATCGAAGATAAAGGTAATAGTTAACGAAAAAGGTTTGTTAATAAATAGAGCTGGTTAATTAAAGCTTAATGACTTAAAACTGCATTCCTCGCAAGTATAAACACTATTGTGAACTCAAATAAATAACACTTGCACTTATGGAATATGTAATGAACGAGTACTGACTCTTGAGAGAGTAATTCGCTCTTATGAATCTCTACTCTTTAATTACGTATTATAAATACTAGCTATGACTATATACAAGTGAGATACTATATACAGCTAAACGCATATACATATAAATTAGAGGATCTGCAGATCAGGAGCCTCAACGTCCAATTTGCATCAGACATTCTTCAATTGTTCATTTTTATTTATTCCTTATTATAAAATAGTATATATTCATTCGATCGACTTGTTACTCTAATCCGTCCCCCTCAACCTCCCGCTGTAAATCGTATCTATGTATTCTTAATAAAAGACGGTCTTGTATTATTTTCCTGAAATTTATAAATACCAAATTTCATGAAAGAAAAAAAAAAATACGGAAAATATTTTGCGTATTCCTTTAAACTAATTACCAATTCTATGCCCAAAATTTTCAACAGAAAAACATGCTTTTAAAATTCTAATAAAATTTCACTATAGTTAATGGGGTGTAACCATGTTAAAATACACTTTTAAGAGATACCGACTATGGACCGTAATAGTACGAAATTCTTTTATGTATCCCGGAAAAGTAGCCACATTCATTATAAGCGCCAATAATAAGAATACACCTAATTAATTATAACTCATCAATTCTTCAAACTAATTTGACATCATTTTGATGATTACAGTACGTCCTCGGAACTATTTTGTGTGGTTCCATAAATTATTTAATCTATACATACCCTTTTTTATAAGTAAACATGATTTTAAGTATCTTTATAATGTATGTTAGTTCTATTAAGTTCAATACTGCATAAACGCATTAAAGTGCGCGCTTAATTAAAAATTTGTCTTTAGTCTCTAATGTTACGAAATTCGTTTATGTATCTCTGTAAACGAAACATAAACATTGCATACACCAGTAAAAACTATTCAACTTATTTTACGTTTAAAATTAGTAATTGTTCCAAAGTTAACATCGTTTGGATGACTACGTGACATTGTGAGAATACTTTTGTAAGGTCCTGTACATTAAATAGAAAGCTTAAGAGCACGTAATTTTTTCAAATATCATCTTACTCACGTACGCTAGTTTAATTTTCTTGATTGCAAAGTAATGATGTTAAAATGCGTTTAAACGAAATTCACCCCATACGCCGTAATGTTAAGAATTTTGGCGTTTCCCTGTACACAGTTTATAAACAATCTATATATATATAAATGAATTGCTGTTCGTTAGTCTCACTAAAACACGAGAACGGCTGAACGGATTTATCTTATCTTAGTCTTGAAATGTTCGTGGAGGTCTAGGGAAGGTTTAAAAGGCGAGAAAAAATCGAATAATTTCCGGGAAAACCCTAAAAACAGCCCTTTTCTATTTCCCATACAAACGTTTTCTAGAGTCAATTTGAACTTTATTGCTATTCAATAAAGTTTAGGTGTGTTCCTAACGTCAAAGAGTCAATTTGCAATTTATTACCGCTGCATAAAGTTCAAAATCAATCATATCTATGAAAATAGTCTTCGCGTGCGCTTTGGAGGATCTAATGTCGCGTTCCGAAAATAAACAAAAGTGAATCGCGAACGCGACAAAAAATGTATTTTAGCTAACTTCAGTTGTAACTGTATCAGATTATTTATTTCACACTTTTCAATTTATTATTATTTATTTCATGCTTTTTGTCACAAATTAAGTTTCTGAACACAACCATAATATTTGACATTAGATTTGACAACCAACTAATATGTCAATCATTCTATCGCACTTCAGAACACGGAGATTTATGGCTTAAAGGTAAACTCCAAAAAAATAAATAAAAAAATCAGAACACGGAAAAAAGTATTACTATTGACGATATTGTGTTACGATCATGGTTACGATATTCTATGAGTGCATCCTTCTATCTTTGTGAGTGACGATTACCGCTACGTGCGCGAGAACTTTCTTTACTTTTATGATCCTTTGTGATAGTGACATTCCAAGTAGTGTGCTCTTTTTTTGTTGATATTTTGTGATAGTGACACTTTACTGTTAAGTTACTGTTAAGTGAGCGAGAAATTTTCTCACTTCGATTAATTACGTTACGATGCCGAGGAGAAGACGACCTGACTTAGGTCGTCGCAGTCAATCAAATGTGCGAAGAGCTTCCTCACGTGCTAACCGCACTGATGACCAGAGAGAGACAGATCAAGAAAATAGTCGTATTGCTATTTTAGAATTGCGTTATTTAGTGAGTGACAATGAAGTGGATAGGCTTAGAATGCAACGAGTTCGTGCACATCAAACACAACAACAGCGAGCACGACATAATGAAATTGAGCGAATCCGCAGACGCAGTGCTACTGTGATTCTTGAACGAGCTGCATTCCACTATGATCCGGCAACTGATTATTGTGCCGACAAATCGGTAACAATTGGGGAAATGAAAATAATTTGTAAATATTGTAAGGCGTTAAAATACACTGGTGAATCTACTGGATTATGTTGTGCTGGAGGCAAAGTAAAATTGCCACAATTGGTCCCACCACCAGATCCTTTACGCTCCTTAGTTTCTGGGATTGGAAATGATTCTAAGCACTTCTTGGCCAACATTCAGAAATATAACAACTGTTTCCAGATGACATCATTTGACGCTACACATATTATACAGGACAATTTCATGCCCACTTTCAAGGTATTATACCAGAATATTTTTTTATAATATTCAAGTTTGTACTAAAATATATAACGGAAGGGGGTATCAACCCTGAAGGAGGTGAATGTGCTCATGAAACTCAACAACTTTCCCCAAAGAACATAGGTCGAAATATGAAAAAAAAAATTTGGCCCTCCCATAGTAAATCAATCAGCTGGTAGTCAGTTTTGTAAGGGAGGGCCAAATTTTTTTTTTCATATTTCGACCTATGTTCTTTGGGGAAAGTTGTTGAGTTTCATGAGCACATTCACCTCCTTCAGTGTTGATACCCCCCTTCCGTTACACGCTGTATATATGAAATAATTAATGGACAAAATTTAAAATATTACAGATACAAGACAAATTTATCACTTACTGGGGGCACTGTTACCACTACCTGATGCAGATCATCAATTTTTACAAATTTATTTTATGGGCAATTCAGATGCGGAAGTTGATAATCGTTGTGCTCACAATCCAACAGTGAAGAGAACCATTGTCCAAGAATTACAAATGTTTCTTCATCAGAATAACAATTTAGTAAACATGTTCAAAATAGCATTGGATCGGATGCCATCTGATAGCCATAATATTATCATTCGAGCTGACAAAACACCTGCCGGTGAACACTCAAAATGCACACACAAAACTATACAGATAATTTCGTGGGGATCATAAAGTTGTGTTCCAAATGTCAAGTCAATAACGGGATTTTTGCGGCCGCTATCACTCGACTAACACACAGAGAAACAGACGGAACCAAAAACCGTTTTGAGTCTCAACAGAGGGCCTCCACTGACGTTTCGACAATAACTAAAATGCCATAAAAGAATAAATTTTAAACTCGGTTGAGCCAAGCGAATCCCACTTCACGGGCTGAAAGCCAAAGCTCCACTAACCACGAAACAGCTTCACTCGTTCACATTTGCATGGAAGGTTGATTGAGTAAGTAAAACACAAGAGGGGAGTGCTTTGTTGCATGGCAGAATATGTATATAATCCGTTAGAGCTCAAATCAGCGCGGTTAGATTCATTCAACATGTAGTTAATGGGGTGTAACCATGTTAAAATACACTTTTAAGAGATACCGACTATGGACCGTAATAGTACGAAATTCTTTTATGTATCCCGGAAAAGTAGCCACATTCATTATAAGCGCCAATAATAAGAATACACCTAATTAATTATAACTCATCAATTCTTCAAACTAATTTGACATCATTTTGATGATTACAGTACGTCCTCGGAACTATTTTGTGTGGTTCCATAAATTATTTAATCTATACATACCCTTTTTTATAAGTAAACATGATTTTAAGTATCTTTATAATGTATGTTAGTTCTATTAAGTTCAATACTGCATAAACGCATTAAAGTGCGCGCTTAATTAAAAATTTGTCTTTAGTCTCTAATGTTACGAAATTCGTTTATGTATCTCTGTAAACGAAACATAAACATTGCATACACCAGTAAAAACTATTCAACTTATTTTACGTTTAAAATTAGTAATTGTTCCAAAGTTAACATCGTTTGGATGACTACGTGACATTGTGAGAATACTTTTGTAAGGTCCTGTACATTAAATAGAAAGCTTAAGAGCACGTAATTTTTTCAAATATCATCTTACTCACGTACGCTAGTTTAATTTTCTTGATTGCAAAGTAATGATGTTAAAATGCGTTTAAACGAAATTCACCCCATACGCCGTAATGTTAAGAATTTTGGCGTTTCCCTGTACACAGTTTATAAACAATCTATATATATAAAAATGAATTGCTGTTCGTTAGTCTCACTAAAACTCGAGAACGGCTGAACGGATTTATCTTATCTTAGTCTTGAAATGTTCGTGGAGGTCTAGGGAAGGTTTAAAAGGCGAGAAAAAATCGAATAATTTCCGGGAAAACCCTAAAAACAGCCCTTTTCTATTTCCCATACAAACGTTTTCTAGAGTCAATTTGAACTTTATTGCTTTTCAATAAAGTTTAGGTGTGTTCCTAACGTCAAAGAGTCAATTTGCAATTTATTACCGCTGCATAAAGTTCAAAATCAATCATATCTATGAAAATAGTCTTCGCGTGCGCTTTGGAGGATCTAATGTCGCGTTCCGAAAATAAACAAAAGTGAATCGCGAACGCGACAAAAAATGTATTTTAGCTAACTTCAGTTGTAACTGTATCAGATTGTTTATTTCACACTTTTCAATTTATTATTATTTATTTCATGCTTTTTGTCACAAATTAAGTTTCTGAACACAACCATAATATTTGACATTAGATTTGACAACCAACTAATATGTAAATCATTCTGTTGCACTTCAGAACACGGTGATTTATGGCTTAAAGGTAAACTCCAAAAAAATAAATAAAAAAATCAGAACACGGAAAAAAGTATTACGATTGACGATATTGTGTTACGATCATGGTTACGATATTCTATGAGTGCATCCTTCTATCTTTGTGAGTGACGATTACCGCTACGTGCGCGAGAACTTTCTTTACTTTTATGATCCTTTGTGATAGTGACATTCCAAGTAGTGTGCTCTTTTTTTGTTGATATTTTGTGATAGTGACACTTTACTGTTAAGTTACTGTTAAGTGAGCGAGAAATTTTCTCACTTCGATTAATTACGTTACGATGCCGAGGAGAAGACGACCTGACTCAGGTCGTCGCAGTCAATCAAATGTGCGAAGAGCTACCTCACGTGCTAACCGCACTGATGACCAGAGAGAGACAGATCAAGAAAATAGTCGTATTGCTATGTCAGAATTGCGTTATTTAGTGAGTGACAATGAAGTGGATAGGCTTTGAATGCAACGAGTTCGTGCACATCAAACACAACAACAGCGAGCACGACATAATGAAATTGAGCGAATCCGCAGACGCAGTGCTCCTGTGATTCTTGAACGAGCTGCATTCCACTATGATCCGGCAATTGATTATTGTGCCGACAAATCGGTAACAATTGGGGAAATGAAAATAATTTGTAAATATTGTAAGGCGTTAAAATACACTGGTGAATCTACTGGATTATGTTGTGCTGGAGGCAAAGTAAAATTGCCACAATTGGTCCCACCACCAGATCCTTTACGCTCTTTAGTTTCTGGGATTGGAAATGATTCTAAGCACTTCTTGGCCAACATTCAGAAATATAACAACTGTTTCCAGATGACATCATTTGACGCTACACATATTATACAGGACAATTTCATGCCCACTTTCAAGGTATTAAACCAGAATATTTTTTTATAATATTCAAGTTTGTACTAAAATATATAACGGAAGGGGGTATCAACCCTGAAGGAGGTGAATGTGCTCATGAAACTCAACAACTTTCCCCAAAGAACATAGGTCGAAATATGAAAAAAAAAATTTGGCCCTCCCATAGTAAATCAATCAGCTGGTAGTCAGTTTTGTAAGGGAGGGCCAAATTTTTTTTTTCATATTTCGACCTATGTTCTTTGGGGAAAGTTGTTGAGTTTCATGAGCACATTCACCTCCTTCAGGGTTGATACCCCCCTTCCGTTACACGTTGTATATATGAAATAATTAATGGACAAAATTTAAAATATTACATATACAAGGACAAATTTATCACTTACTGGGGGCACTGTTACCACTACCTGATGCAGATCATCAATTTTTACAAATTTATTTTATGGGCAATTCAGATGCGGAAGTTGATAATCGTTGTGCTCACAATCCAACAGTGAAGAGAACCATTGTCCAAGAATTACAAATGTTTCTTCATCAGAATAACAATTTAGTAAACATGTTCAAAATAGCATTGGATCGGATGCCATCTGATAGCCATAATATTATCATTCGAGCTGACAAAACATCTGCCGGTGAACACACAAGGAGGTTTAATTCACCTACCATTGATGAAGTGGCTGTTGTCATTGTGGGAGAAAATTTTCAATCTAGAGATATTGTGCTTCATCGTCGGAATAGTGATTTAAAACGTGTATCTGAAACATACAGGAGCTATGTTGGATTACAATATCCTTTGATCTTCTGGCAGGGGGAAGATGGATACCATTTTAATATCAAAATGGTAAATCAAGTAACAGGTAAATAAATTGAGCAGGATTAAATAATATTTTTAAATTCAATTCATCTAAGTAACATTTATCATTTTTGATTGCAGGTGCTGAAACCAACAAAAAAGTTAGTGCTATGAATTTCTATTCATACAGACTCATGATCCGTCAAGGTGAAATAAATCATATTTTGATGTGTCAACGACTTTTCATCAGTTTGCAGTTGACATGTATGTCAAAATTGAGCCTGAACGATTAACATACATCCTTTTGAACCAACGACAGCTACGATCAGAGGAATACATTCATCTCCGCGATGCTATAAATGCCGATGGCAATGTGAATAATGTAGGAAGAATGACAATTTTTCCAGCCACTTAGGAAGCCCACGCCACATGCACGAAAATGCTCAGGATGCTATGTCATATGTTAGGCATTATGGCCGCCCAGACTTATTTGTTACATTCACATGTAACCCAAATTGGTCCGAAATCAAGAGGGAATTGCTACATAGCCAAACACCAGTTGTTAGACATGACATAATTGCCAGAGTTTTTAAACAAAAATTAAAATCTCTGATGAATTTCTTAATAAAGCATTGTGTGTATGGCCGAGTCCGTTGTTGGACGTACTCTGTAGAATGGCAAAAGCGTGGATTGCCACATGCGCACATTTTACTCTGGTTAGTGGACAAAATAAGGCCAGACGAGATAGATTCCATAATTTCAGCTGAAATTCCAGATGAAACAGTTGACCCAAAATTGCATGCAGTAGTTACCAAACACATGATACATGGACCTTGCGGACTTTTCAACTACAATTCACCCTGTATGGTCGACGGCAAGGGTTCCAAGCGATACCCAAGAGACCTGCTTGCTGAAACCATAACGGGAAATGATGGATACCCATTGTATCGTCGGCGATCAGTTGCGGACAATGGGCAATCGGTAGTTGTGAAGGTAAGAGGACAAAATGTTGATGTAGACAATCGTTGGATTGTGCCATACTCGCCAATATTGTCCAAAGCTTTTGAGACTCACATCAATGTGGAATATTGTAACTCTGTAAAGTCGATAAAGTACATATGTAAATATGTTAACAAAGGCAGCGATATGGCTGTCTTCGCTGTAACCAATGCAATTGATGAAATATCACAGTACCAGATGGGGCGCTATGTAAGTAGCAACGAAGCAATTTGGCGTATATTTTCATTTGCGATCCATGAAAGATACCCTACAGTAGTCCATTTGGCGGTCCATTTAGAAAATGGTCAACGAGTTTATTTTAATGAATCGAACGCGGCAGACAGAGCGGCACGTCCACCATCGACAACATTAACAAGTTTCTTCAGAGTCTGTCAAACTGATGATTTTGCTCGCACTTTGCTGTATGTTGACATGCCACGCTATTACATATGGAATGCATCATCGAAATCGTTTCAGCGTCGAAAACAAGGAACACCAGTTGAAGGACATCCAAATGTATTTGCTACAGACGCTCTGGGTCGCATCTACACAGTACATCCAAATAACGATGAATGTTATTATTTGCGATTGTTGTTGGTGAATGTTCGTGGTCCGACATCGTTCAAACAACTGAGAACAGTTAATGGACAGCTGTGTGCGACTTACAGTGAGGCATGCCAACTATTACATTTACTTGAGAACGATTCGCACTGGGATGATACGCTCAAGGATTCCGTAATATCTTCATCGCCGCATCAAATTCGTACATTGTTTGCGATTATCATATCGACATGTTTCCCCTCGAATCCAAAAGATTTGTGGGTTAAGTATAGAGATGACATGTCTGAGGATGTTTTGCATCGTGTTCGCCGTGAAACTTTGAATCCTACACTACAAATGACTGAAGAAATTTACAATGAGACATTGATCATGATAGAAGATATGTGTTTATTGATAGCAAATAAAGTATTGTCGTGTTTGGGAATGACAGCACCCAATCGTCATATGCACGATGCATTAAACCACGAGTTGCAAAGGGAACAACAGTACGACATTGAAGCATTGGCCGAAACAGTTCGTATAAATGTTCCACAATTAAATCAACAACAAAGAATTGCGTACGACACTTTGATAGAAGCTGTGAACAGTGGATCTGGTGGAAATTATTTCCTTGATGCTCCCGGAGGAACCGGAAAAACGTTCTTAATTTCATTGCTTTTGGCGAGGATCAGATCACGAAATGATGTTGCTCTAGCGTTGGCTTCATCTGGAATAGCTGCGACTCAGCTAGAAGGCGGACGAACTGCCTTGAAATTACCACTAAACATGCAAATCACCGAAACACCAATTTGCAACATCGCCAAAAATAGCGCAATGGTCAAGATCCTACAGGTATGCAAATTAATTGTTTGGGATGAATGCACAATGGCCCATAAGAGGTTACTGAAGGCGCTGGACAGAACATTGAAAGATCTTCGTGACAACCAAAATATTTTTGGTGGGGCCATGATTCTGTTGTCAGGTGATTTTCGTCAGACTCTTCCAGTTATTCCCCGATCAACTGTTGCTGATGGAGTAAATGCATGCCTAAAATCATCTAATTTGTGGCAGTACGTAAAGACACTCCAATTAACAACTAACATGCGAGTATTTTTGCAACATGATGAAACTGCAAATGTGTTTGCGAAGCAGTTGTTAGATATTGGAAATAATAAATTTGCAATGGACACCTCGACCGGATTCATCACATTACCCACAGATTTCTGTCACATCACAGATTCAAAAGAGGAGCTTATTCAGCGTGCTTTCCCAGATATAGCGCAAAAGTTCAATAACCATAACTGGCTGGGTGAACGAGCAATATTGGCAGCGAAAAATAAAGATGTCGAGGATCTCAATGCGACCATTCAGAATTTTCTTCCAGGACAGTTGGTTTCCTTCAAATCAGTCGACACCGTTATGAACCAGGATGACGTAGTCAACTATCCCACGGAGTTTTTAAATTCACTGGAATTGCCTGGATTACCACCTCACAATTTGCAGTTAAAAGTAGGATCAGTTGTCATCATGCTGCGTAACATTAATCAACCTCGACTATGCAATGGGACAAGACTGGCTGTGAAAAAGCTGATGAATAACATCATTGAGGCAACAATCATAAAAGGAAAATACAAAGGAGAGGATGTCTTGATCCCGCGAATACCGATGATTCCAACGGATTTACCATTCGATTTTAAACGCTTACAATTTCCAGTATGTCTGGCCTTTGCGATGACAATAAATAAATCGCAAGGACAGTCTTTAGAAGTTTGCGGAATCAACTTGGAGTTTCCCTGTTTCGCGCATGGACAATTATACGTCGCGTGTTCGCGCGTCGGAAAACCGTCTTCTTTGTTTATTTACGCACCACAAAACAAAACAAAAAATATAGTTTATGAGAAAGCTTTAAATTGATTAACAAACTGTATCATAACAGTGTGTGTCTGTTAATAAAAATTTAAACCTTATAAATAGCCAGTATTTCAGGAAAACTCTGTTTTTTTAAGTAAGCAACATGATGTGTCGAAAATAATAATAAAACTTCATGCTTCATTAAAAAAATGCTTTTTTATTCAATACGTTTTGTTTGTTTTGAAATTAATTTATACAAAAGTTTAGGTCTTTTATTTATCGATTGAGGCAGTACGAAGTCTGCCGGGTCAGCTAGTATAGCAATAAAAATTATACAGCTAATTATATGCAAAGCTGGAACGTGTGCGCAAATTTGCAAGTCAATTGAAGGATTTTTGCGGCCACTATTGCGGTACATACAAATTCTTCCCATAGGCCACAATGCTAAGAAACACTTTGGAATGTCCCTGCACACAAACGACAAATGGAATACATACCTAACACTCTACTGCTATTTCTGTTGAGCTCATGAACACATGTACCAAATTTCCAGTGAATAGTGTGATTTTGGGGGCCGCTATCGCGGTACATACAAATTCTTCCCATAGGCCGTTATGCTAAGAAAAAATTTGGCGTGTCCTTGTACACGAACTACAAATGGAATGCACACACAAAACTATACAGATAATTTCGTGGGGATCATAAAGTTGTGTTCCAAATGTCAAGTCAATAACGGGATTTTTGCGGCCGCTATCACTCGACTAACACACAGACAAACAGACGGAACCAAAAACCCTTTAGAGTCTCAACAGAGGGCCTCCACTGACGTTTCGACAATAACTAAAATGCCATAAAAGAATAAATTTTAAACTCGGTTGAGCCAAGCGAATCCCACTTCACGGGCTGAAAGCCAAAGCTCCACTAACCACGAAACAGCTTCACTCGTTCACATTTGCATGGAAGGTTGATTGAGTAAGTAAAACACAAGAGGGGAGTGCTTTGTTGCATGGCAGAATATGTATATAATCCGTTAGAGCTCAAATCAGCGCTGTTAGATTCATTCAACATGTAGCCCATTCATACCGTTTATGCTAGTTTTAGTTCATTAGCTCATACATTAGTTTCAGTTATTTTATTACTTTTGTATATTCAATTTGTTGAATTTCTTTTTATTATGTATATATGTAACTATATGGACGCTTCCTTCAAATTTGAATAAATATAAATCCAGAATATCCAGAAACTGTACAGTTTATTTAGTTTTAGTCTAAATTAAAAAGAAAAGAAAGTTTTAATAAACAACTAAACTAAAAAATCTTTCTTAGATGAGATTAATACATTATAAATTACACCACCTGAGATACTATTAATATAATTTTTCATATAATTTAATTTACACGTTATCATACAGAGCAAAAATAAAATCAACTCAATACTAATGTTTTAATTTACATTATTCTATTTACTTTACACAGGAAGAAATTTTTATATGTCTCCTATAATGTATTTTTGTGCAAATTTTGTTTTATTTAATTTTCTTTTGGGAAAATTTATTTTATCCATAACAAAGATTATAAAAAAGATAACTACCCGAAACGATTTACAAAATGAGCTTCCAGGAAACTTCTTTATGATATATAAGAGTAATTTTCTGGATACACTAAGCTAATTTGAAATTATATCAGTAGCTAGGATTCCAGATAGGAAAATTAGTTTTATTCCATGAAATATATTACACATTTTTAGATACATTATATACTTTTATCCGAAAAGAAGACGTTTAAACAAAGATAAAAGATAATAAAGTACGTGATGTACGCAAATGTCTGTTATATGTACTTAATATGTGTAATATATATATATAGAGAGAGAGAGTATGCAAAAAATCACAAACTTTTAAATTAAATATTTTGGTCAATTTTTAACATACATAAGGGATTTTTTTTTTTTTTTTTTTTTAATATTTTTTTATGAGTGCAACTTTTACTAATTAATAGGTATGGAGACCTGAATAAAAGTTTTTTTTTTTTTTTTTTTTTTTTTTTTTAATTTTCACAAAATTTATTTTCTAATTCAGATATGTCTTACCTTTATCAGATATGTCTTATCTTGTCTTTTTAATTCAGATATGTCTTATGATATGTCTTTACATTTTTTAAACATTTCTGAAATTCAACGTATATGTCAGCGAATAACAGTTGCCCAGATAAAGGCCTTCAAAGGATTTTTTTGAGCACCCTGTGTATTTTAATTGCATATTACCTAAATAAAATTTATTTTATTTATTATCCTGTGGCTGTATGAAATTTTAGTAATTGATTCTAATTTTAATTTTGATATTGAAACAAATGTGTATATTTACTTTTAACGTGATGGTATTAATGAATATAAATATCTGTATATTCAGAGCTGAAAATATTATTACTATAAATCTTTTTAAAATTTGAAGAATTAAAGGACTTTATATATATATATATATATATATATATATATATATATATATATATATATATATATATATATATATATATATATATATATATATATTAGAATTTTTTTTTTCAAATTATAAAACTGACTTATTAACAAACAACAATAAAAATATTGATTTACATTTCTGACTGACAATTTTTATGCATCAATATATAGTTTATCATTGTATTTAGTAATACACTTCATTTAACCATTTTTTTTTTTTTTTTTTTTTTTTTTTTTTTTTTTTTTGTCGAGAAGTCAGATAATATCATGTATTGGAAAACATTCTCTACCAATTCATAAGTAAGTGAAAGTTTAAAAAAAAAGAAAAAGATAATTTGCAAATATGTTCATATTATAAAAAACAGCACAGAATATCGGTGTAAGATAGCTTAACCGACATGACTAATTGGCCTAATTTCTGAAAAGACATGAATAGATGTTTTGACCAAATTCAATGACTTTTCAAGACATTCAAGACAAATTCAAGGCAGCATAATTGTCAGATTTCTTTTCTTCATTCCTATATATTCCAAATGGAGATTTTAGCCTTTGTGTTATAAAAATATATTGTTCAACAATATTTTTAGGAATTATTTGTTACATTTCATTCTTTGAGCATGGCACGTTTTTATTTTAGGAGGCAAATAAAAAATAAATTTATATCTTTCTTTAATTAAGAAATCTCAATGCTCTAATTCTCAATCTCGGAAAAAAAAAAAAAAAAAAAAAACTTATAATTATGGTATTAATATTATCATTATCATTAGTATTAGTATTATTATTGAAAATGTGCTTTTTAAGTTTAGAGGTGATATCATTATAAAATGAAATAAAGTAATATAATTAAAAATATTAATTAATATAGTAGGATATATCCTTATAATACGAAGCAGCAAAAGTACCTTTAGATTACATGGAAAAAGATAATAAGGGAATCTGACTACTACTGCATTTAAATAAGTTATACGGAGTTTTGAGAATTTTTTTAACCATAGCGACCAATGAAGATCGTAAAGACAGTTAAATTTACATAAAGAAATTCTTGATTACCTTAAAATAAAAGTAACAAAAACCATAATTTATTGCATTAAAGCGGTAAAGTTACTAATTTTATGCAGTAGATGTGCCTTTCTCTTTTTCTTTCTTTCTTTTTTTTTTCCTATGCTATTTGTTCAACAGAAAAGACTTTTCACTTTTTTTTTAATGATATTTGAAATGTTTTTTTTTTTGTCCATTACGTTTTTAATTAAACCGTATGAATAGGCTTAACAGTGCAATCAGTGAATGATGTAATTTTGTTCGTAACTTTTGTTTTCAAGGATTAAAAAAATAAAAAAGAGAGAGAGAGAGAGAGATTCACATGACAAATTATTATTTATACATTTATTTTTATCATTTACGTTGTCGAAATTTGGGGGAATTATGTACTGACTGGGTGTAAATATCTATTATTTTCTGGATTTAAATTTTACTATTTATTTTTTAAACATCAAAGATTCTTTTATTATTTGCCTTTTAGCAGCAGAAGTAAGCATTATTTATTTATTTATTTATTTATTTATAAGATTCTTTATCATATGCCTGGGCACAGACTAAGTATTTTTTCTTTCTTTATTCTGTTCATATATTTTTTCGATACTGAAGGCAATTTTTCCATTTAAACACTTAAAATTGGTACTTTGACAGATAGCCTCAAGAGGCAAAGATATATAGAATTTCGTCGTTATATAAATAAAAATGCTATTAGCAGATATTATCACTACTATTAATATTGTTATTATTGTTATTTCTTAAAAAATACATCCAAACCAGCATTAGAAACAATTCCACTGAATTTTACTAATAATGATATGGGTAAAAACTTTTTGAACAATGCATATATCAATTAGAGTTATAAGAATAAATACCCTGTGATATGATAAAAACGCTGATGTAAATTATAAAGGATGGAGTTAAAGATCTGATAGAAATGTATTGTGGTATATATCTGTTCAATTCGACTGTAAATATTTTTGTTCGACCATTCAGACCTATTCGCGAAATCAATGTTTTACTCACGAAAATCAAAATAAAATATTTATATAGTAAATTTTGGTCGATTATAGACCTCTGAATAACACAAAAAATTATTATTTTCGTAATTTAATCTTAATCAATTGCCCAAGCAGAACATCTTTTTTAATCCTCAATACAGAAAATATATTTTATTTTAATTCATTTCTATAAAAGTCTTCTTCTTCTTCTTCTTTTTTTTTTTTTTCCCCAAGATATATATTTAATTATTTGTGCACAAATTAAACAACTTTAACTTGAAAAAGTCCAGTTAATAGATGTAAATTTAACTTTAATGAAAAAAAAATGACAAATGATAATTAGCTATTTTAATACGAAGGCCCTTTACTTATTGCATTACAGTGCAAGAAATATTAAACATTGTTTGATTTAAATTAAAAAATATGTTGAAATGATTTTAAGAAAATAAATGAGCTGTCATCCTAGAATATTCCATATTACATAAAAAAAATAAAAAAAAAAAAAAAAATCACGTTCATTAGATAATGGATTTTTTATGGGAATTCATTTTTTTCCAATATTAATATTTCTTTCTTCTTGATTTATTTTATAAATATTTTTTATCATTTCTTAACATAAAAAATCAATGACCTGGAAACATTAGATAAAAACCAATATATATATATATATATAAAAGAAAAAGAAAAGAAAGAAAAAGAAAAAAAGAAAAAAAAATCAAAGAAAAAAGTGGAGTGTGAACTTGCAGGTAAAATTGCTTGTATGAATGCTTTAAAAAAGGCTGAGTAATGTGAAACGGGTTATAAATTAGGTCAATTTGTAAGGATGATTGGATAGTTTTTAAGTATAATTATTCATGAAGAAATGCTAGAGTCATTAAATAAATATATATATATATGAGAAAACAAGGTTTACAAATAAATAAATAAATAAATTAAAAATAAAAATTAAAAATACTTATGTTTGGACTTCTATAGTAATTTAAAATATATTCAACTTCGTTTAAAATGGGAGTAAATGGATGTTTAAAGTTATGTTTTAGTACTTTTAAATGAAATTACATAATTAATGTTTAAAAAGAGAATTATAGATCAACCAGCAACACTTATCAAACAATAACATAAATATCCTACACATATTATGTTTGATGCATTGTATTATATTTAATGCACATGTTACGTTTTAGACATAGGTTACGCTGATATATAACATTAAGATTTACTAGAGATTTTTCTCTTTTGAGAGGTGTATAAACAACATGATTGGTTTAAATACTTGTTAAAATAAAATGACTAAAACGGCCTACTTGAAGTTTCACGTGAGATCATTCATTATCGAACGTCTTCACATCGTGTTGTTCGACGATGAAACTAATGTTTATCCCAAACCCTGATCTTCAGTAAATAATAATTTATTAAACGTAAGTGTAAAAAGTTCAAGGTTTTGTCATTAAGTCCCATTATTTTTTCTGCATTTGACTATAAAGTTTCTGAAATTATATCTTGCACATTAAAAATTAAGGAGAATAGTTTTAAAACAAAATCAAATAATAACTCTATTAAAAAAAAAAAAAATCTCAATATTTGGCTTTACAGTAATATCATCATTTTAGCTTATTAAATTTATTTATTCAGTTAAATACCTAAACTTCATTTTTAACAATTTTCTGTCACTTAAAGTGATATTAATAACTTTAATATGCATTTTACGACAAATTGTCTGCCACTTCTTACATGATAACATGTCTTTCATTAATGGAAAATTTATGTCTCATTTAAACTTTATCATTTTAATGTGACATAAGTTATGCTATTTAGAGACAAATGTTTATTAATGAATTACACTCGAACAAATTTCAATTACTAGATAACTGGATTTATTTTTAAATATATCATTAAAATATGGCTATGATTAAATGTTTAATAAGTATAATCTAATTGTATATTAAATCGCATAATTGTATATCAAATCGCACGTAAATTCTTAATAATATTTTGATTTTTTTTTTTTTTTTTAATTTGAGAAATTTTGATATAAATTGAAATTTTGAATTTCTTACTGTCTTATTTAAATCTGTATATCTTACAGCCAGGCTTGTAAAACACAATTTTTATTTGATGAACTTATAAGTTAATTTAAGTGATATATAAATATTACTGTTTTATAAAATTAAAAACATTAGACTTTCTAATCATAGGGAAATCGAATCATCAATTCATTAAAAAATGGTATTTATTTAACCACTTGTTTGAAAAATCAAAATGTATATATAATTTTTTAAGTAAACATTAGCTTTAAATAATCAGGATTTGAGTGCCTGACATTCTGTTTCTTTCTTTTTTTCTTTTTCTTTCTTTTTTTTTTTTTTTTTTTTTTTTTTTTAAGGAAAATAATTCCGAATAAGTTTTGTTCACATGTACCTTTTTTAATTTCATTGTTCAGTTATTATATGTTTAAACATATTGTAAAATTAAATAAAAAATAAATGTGATATTTTTAGATTATTAAAATAAAAAACAAATTTTTAACCAAAATGTATATGAGGCTTGTGAATTAATTTACGTTTAAATTATTAAATTATTAACAATAAAATGTTAAATATAATACATGAATACAATGTAAAAAATACATCAAAACTCTAATGAAAACACGTCAGATAAAAATTCTTCAGAAAAACATTAGTACGTTTATATATATATATGATAAATATTAAAAATTAGATGAAATAAAACTTGAATTTTCATGTATAAAACTGGAACAGAGTATTTGTAACCCATGAGCAAATGCAGCAAATATAAATATAAAATTATAATAAATAAGCAAACTAACTAAAGATGAACGAAAATTAATCCCATAACACATGCGGGCCTTCTTCAGAGGAGATCCCCTCCCCCCCCCCCCATGTAGGGAATGAAATATGAAAAGTTTCTGGCGAAACGTTGGATATTTAGCCAAAAAAACACATTTCTAGCCCCCGACTTCTCACAGATGGAAGCAAGACCATACAGCAAACGAATTGAATTAAAACAAAGCATTAAAAAGAAAAATTCATAAATAAAGTACAAAAGTAAGTACATCAATATAAAAATAAAAGAATATAAATAAATACTACAAACTTAAATAATCTGTAGATTGAGAAAAGTTTTAAAAATGAATCCCCCATAAAAAATATAGAGCCCGCTTCGGCTGGTAAGAACTGGTAAGAACTAACCCTACCAGCCGAAGCCGATTCTATATATTTGATTGAGCGGAGGGGGGGGGGTCATTTGCTTTCATTTTTTTCTCAATCTACTGAATATTGAAATTTATCGTTGTATTTATTTATATTCTTGTATTTTTATATTGATGTATTTACTTTTGTACTTTATTTACGAATTTAATTGCTTTTAAATGCTTTGTATTAATTCAAATAGTTTGCTGCATAGTTTGGCTTCCACCTGTGAGAGGTCGGGGGCTAGAAACATGTTTTTTTGGCTAAATAGACAAAGTTTCGTCAGAAACTTCTCATATTTCCTTCCCTACATGGGGGGGGGGGTTCCCCTGCAGAAAGCCATCATGTGTTTTGGGATTAATTTGCTTATTTATATATGTAATAACAAAAAAGTAGTTCCTTCAATTTACAGAAGTATTTAAAAGCAAAATACTAATATATTTTTTTTCAATAAAGTATGCGTTTGAAAGAAAACAGAAAGAACGTTTTTTTCTTTATTAGCAAACAAAATTTAATTTTGCAATTGTACACCCTGATGAAATAATAGTTTATATTTCCATATACTAAAAGAAATCTTTTAGAACTGATTGTCCATTAATTTATTTGTTTAAACGTCAATGATTTACAGAATTTTGAAAATACTTGATAAAATTAAAATAATACCACTTTTGTAAATTTTGTTTTTAAATTGTACATTATTTATTACTGACTCACAAAGCTTTCATAAAAATATAAGTATTTTTATATTTAAATGTTTAATAAAAATTTATGATTATTGTAATTATCATATTTTACGAATGATACACATACACACACACACACACACACACACACACACATATATATATATATATATATATATATATGTATTTATATATATATAAACTACCTTAAACCCCAGTTTATTTTAAGAAAATAACTATAACGATATAATAGTTATAAAATACATCTTTAAATGTTGAGTAATAAAATATATGTGGCTTTAAAACCTATGAAAGTAATTATTAAAATAAATGAAGCAAACTGAAGTTTAAAAATGAACTAATAAATAAAAATCTGTAAATAAATATTATATAGGCTGTAAATAAATATTATATAGATTATAAATAAAGTCTCGTAAATTTTTAAAATAATTATCTATTTATAAATCTTTTGGGTAAATTTTTCCAGTACTCGATTTTATGAATTTATTATTTAGAATAATATTAATTACGCTTATAACTAACATTTATACTTTTATTTCAATAAAAATTCGTATTAGTAAACAATATTAACTTTAAAGACAGTTTTATATTCGATGCAAATTTTACTATAGACGTTATAAATTGCGTCGGCTGGATTAAAATAAAAGCGCTGCTTCGTCTTAGGAGCAGAGGTCGCGATATGGAAAATTCAGTTCGAGACGAGATTGTGCAGAATTACAGTATATAGGTAACTATTTCCAATGCAATGGAGATAACAATACATTAAAGCAGTAGTTATACCGAGTTTTTTTTACCAAAACGCCAATACCTCAGTGGCGTTCTTTATAGCGTTGTGAAAGTTCGGAATTTAGCGCTATTAAACGAATATTTTATTTTATATCTTTAGATTAATTTTAAAATTTGTTTTTAAATTAATAAAAATAGAAAAATAATAGTTATATATATACAGTTATATAATTAGTATTCAATCAAATTAATAATTTTTTCTCCAATCAATATAATTCAGAATATAACATATACGAATGAGAAAATATAGGAAAAAATACCGATACAATTAAATTATTTCTGTACAAGAAATGTTCCATAAATAAATAACATTCTTTAAACTAGTTATTAACGTATCACTTTAAAATAATGATTTATCAACAATTTATTTCGCAATTTCTGAAACACTTGAACTACCTTTCAATCCAAAAATAAATAAATAAAATAAATAAATAAATAAAAACAATCCTCAATCAATTCAATTCAGAATAATATGTAAGAATGATATGATATAGGAGAGAATACCGATACAATCAAACTATTTAGGGAAAACAGATGTTCAATAAATATATAATATTCTTGAAACTAGTTTTCCATGCATAAATATTTTCCATAAAATAAAGATTTATCAACAATTTCTTTCGCGATTCCTGATACATTAGAAATAACTTTCAATCGAGTTAGAAAAAAAAAAAGTTTTCTCCAATGAATATAATTCAGACTAATATATAAGAATGAGAAAACATACGAGAGGATACCGATACAATTGAATTATTTCGTGAAGACAGATATTCAATAAATAGATAATATTCTTGAAACAAGTTTTCCATGCATCACTATAAAATAATGATTTATCAATAATTTCTTTCACAACTTATGATAAACTAGAACTAGCTTTCTTTGAATTTAACATTTGTTAATATTTCATAAAACTTTATTTATTAATGAAGCAAACAACAAATAAAATGTGTTTCTTACTACAAATTGCAAAAACGAACCAACACGTTAAAGGAAAAGTTTTCAAGACGCATAGAATAAAAAGTTACGTAATTGTCGTTTACTTATACAACAGCACATAAATTATTTTTTTTTTCTCTAAATATTAATCAGCAGATATTTTTCTTTGGGTATTTACTTTTTTTAATCTTCTGAGTAGGAAATAAAAATTTCAGCTTTAGTTTAATATTTAAAACGTAAAGCGAAGTATGTAATATAAACATATGAAAACCGAAACTGAAAGTTGAAACCAATATTTAAACAATACATCTTCTAACTACATTCTAATATTTCGGTATATTTTAATTATATTAATTTTACTAATTGTTTTTCTTTTATTTCTACATTTTTATATATTTTTACTTTCTCTTACCCATAAGGTAGAGAAAGTATTGTTTTAGAGTCAAATTTATGAACGCGGGATTTTGTTATATTTACACGTTTTGAGGTCCCCTGAATACGAAAATCATGTTTTTAGCAAATGGTCTGTGTGTATGTCTGTATGTCTGTGTGTCTATCTGTTATCAGCATATCTCAAAAACAAATTATGGCAGAAGGTTCAAACTTGGTATTCTAAATGTGTATCATATAGGGATGCTACAGTAAGCTTTTCGTTAAGATCAAGCTAATGGTTTGTGTACAGCGACAATCAAGAGAATTCTAATACATTACGTCCATGGAAGAAATTGCAGGAAAATAGAGTTTAACGTCTAAAGACTGCACTAAACCAAATGAAAGGAATATATATATTTTGTAATAGAGATAGTTAACTGGGAAAATTTTTTGTGTATGTAGGAGCCTCGCCTCCCCCCTGGGGGGGGGAAGTCCCCCTCGAGGGGAGTAAATTTTCATGATGGGTATCTTTCAAAAGAGCTTGCCAATACCTTTAAAACGAATGGTTGAACCATCGATCTGCGATAATTTAAAACAAAATTATCGATTTTTTTTTTACATTTAACGAAAAAAAAAAACTTTGAAAAAAAATCGTACTTTTTTTTTTTTTTTTTTTTTTTTTTTTAATTTTGAGAATAAAATGGACTTTTTTTTGGATATTTGGTGTTATACTACTTCTCTAATATGGAAATCGTCTGCATTATCATGAAAGATAATTTTTTTAAATAATAATTTTCATAAATTATTTTTTAAAAACAGACTTATTTTTTAATAACCGGATTAAATTCTATATAAATGTAGGTGCATTAATGAAACGGGGGGTTGAGGGGGGCGGTAGACCCCCCTCACATAGAACTAATTATCATATAAAACTCTTCAGAAACCTAATATGAATTGTTTAACATAGGTTTACATAACAGAACTCGTTATCTTACCTATTAATCTGCAACCTGTATTTATTGTATTAAATTTCAGGGTAAGAGAAAGTCGTGTGAGTGACACACCAGATTATTTACTATTAAATATGTAAAGGAGAGATTTTAAACATGTATGATTGGGAAATAAAAACGTTTAATTAAATAAATCACAATTTAAGAATTTAATGAATAATATAATTGCAACTGCTTCAATATTGAGGCAGTTTACTTGCCACAACCATGTAGAAAAATGTTACCAGTTGTAATTGCGTAACATTTCACTGTATGCCTCTGTTACACAGCTATAGCTGATAACATTTCTCAACATGGTTGAAGAAAACATATTCCCCCAATAATGTTGTGTCTTATTACACAAAAATTTTTACAGTGATTCTCCATCAAATAAATAAATAAATAAATTATAGAAGTCCGTAAATAAAAATAATAGAAATCCGTAATTTAATAGAAAACATCCGATAGTGAAATTGAATAACGTATTTGAATTTCATTGAGAATTGCGTAAAGTAAAGATATTAAAATAAGTCTTATAGAAATATCTCTCATAAAACGCAATGCTTTGGAATAATTTCGGGTATACCTGTACACAAACCAGTTGTGGTATTTGCTCTATTTTCGATAGTGAACTTGAATAACATATATCTGTTACAAAAAATTCTATGGATATTTACAGAAGTTAGAGTGTAGACAGACAGATAAATCAAAGTCATTAAAAATTTTCAACCTTGTTGGAAAGTGTTAATAAAAAAAAGCACTTTTATTATTCCTTAATTATATTTAAAAAAGGGATTTTTAATGGATATTCTTAAATAGGGTAGAACGATAAAAAAAATTGTATACTAAAAATGCGAAGCAATCTCTCTACTTCACGATTATTATAGTTAACACGTTAAGTGAAATTAAGTCACATGCTGTGTCTTCTTTGACAATCTGTTAAAAAAATAATCTCGTGTGTCACTCACACGACTTTCTCGTACCCTGAAATTTAATGCTGTAAATACAGGTTGGATATTAAGAGGTAATATAACGAGTACTGTTATGTAAACCTATGTTAAACAATTCAAATTAGGCTTCGGAAGAGTTTTATATAATAATTAGTTGTGGAGAATTGAAGGGGGCTACCGCCCCCTCAGCCCCCCATTTCATTAATGCACCTAAATTTATATAGAATTTAATTTTGTTATTAAAATTAAAAGTTTACTTAAAATTATACAGATAATTTTCACATAAAACTTTCATTGAAACTTATCAATCTTAATCAAACTTTTCCAGCAACAAACTTATATTAACTTCAAAATACAACGTTTGGATCTCCTAAAATTATGCGTTTTTAAATTACTCTAAGAGATACAGACAACGATCAAACGCTAAAAGACTTGACTACATTAATCAGGAAGCCTCAAAACGTGTAAATATACAAATAACAACCGATGAATATTTAGCTTAAAACATACATTATTTACCATATCTCTATGAGGGATTTATTTCAATTCGGAAACAGCTTTCCTGGAAATGGTAAAATTTTCCTATACAAATTCACTCAGTAAAAATAATTTATTAAAATTATCATTAAAAAAATCTTCTATGATAATGCAGACGATTAGACGATTTCCATATTAGAGAATTTGTGTAATACTAAATATCCAAAAAAAGTTGAATTTATTCTCAATATTATTTATTTATTCATTGTTAAAAATAAAAAAAAATGGATAAATTTATTTTAAATTATCGCATATCGATGGTTCAATCATTCGTTTTAAAGGTATTGGCGAGATCTTTTGAAAGATATCCATCAGGGATATTTACTACACTTGAGGGGGGACTTCCCCCCCAGGGGGAGGAGGCTAGGCTCCTACATACGCAATTTTTTTTTTTTCACAGTTGACTATCTCTATTACAAAAAATATATATTCGTTTCGTTTTGTTTAGTGCAGTCTATAGATGTTAAACTCTACTTACTTGTAATTTACCCCATAGACGTCATGTATTTGAATACTTTTGAGTGTTCCTGTACACGAACCATTTGCTTCATCTCAACGAAAAGCTTTGTGTAGCATCCATATATGACACACTTTTAGCATACCGAGTTTGGAATTTCTGCTACTATTTGTTCTTGAGATATGCTGTTAACATACACACAGACAGACAGACACACAGACAGACACGCAGACGAACAGACACACAGACACGCAAGCACACAGACCATTCGCTAAAAACATGATTTTTGTATTCCGGGGACCTCAGAACATGCAAATATAACAAAAACTTATGTTGGAAAATTTGACCATTAAACAATACTTTCTAGACCCTATGGGTGAGAGAAAGTAAAAATTGTAAATTTAAGCTATAAGAATGTTTTTTTTTTTTTTTTTTTTTTTTTTTAATATAATTTTATAACTTAATGACTTTATTTGATTTAGTGATATAAGTAAGTTTATTTTAATTTATTCCATTAACTGAGTTAAATATATTTTTAAATTCAGAAAATAATAAATAAAAATAAAATAATTTCATTTCATTTTTTCAAATATTTGTAATTGATATTATTAGACAGTAAATAAAAATAAGCATTAAAAAATGCATTACATAAGTTACTTAAATGCTA
This sequence comes from Salticus scenicus, assembly GCA_963930645.1. NCBI lineage: Eukaryota > Metazoa > Arthropoda > Arachnida > Araneae > Salticidae > Salticus > Salticus scenicus. The sequence goes on from OZ005655.1 coordinate 135,165,196, forward strand.
AAATAATATCCATCCGTGGGATTTGTGTTATCTGTAATGAACACAATATAAAATCTTTTGAAGAGTTAAAAAAAAAAAAAAGGAAGAAAGGAAAGAGAGAAAAAAAAAAAGAAAAAGGATTTTTTTTCCCATTAAAATCAAAGGTAAAACACCTGAAACTCAGACAGTCAAACAGTATTTTATAAATAGCAGTTGGTGTTTCTAGAAAACAAAGTGATGTGAAAATATTTTAAAGAGACAAAAAATACTTCATTATTATTTTTTATCATTAAACTCTATTGTTTATTTGACATAACTCTAGAAAATTATTTCAGGAAATAACTTCTATTTTACACTCTACCGAACAAAATAAAAAATAAAAGTATTTTATTCAGTAAAAGAAAGCTAGATATTTTTCGTGGTATTTTTCGGAATTATATACATTTTGTTGTATACATGTTTCTTTTTATTTTTAAATGCTGTTCTACCTAAAACAGGAATGTACTGTATAATGCAAATGGAACATAATGTATAGCAATGTGGAAAAAGGTAATGTATATATATGATAGATACCGTATTAAAATTTAGCCTTAAAATTTAGCAATTAATAGATACAAAACAATAGCAACGCAACAAAAATAGAACTGATATTAACTTATAGGTAAGACTGGCAATATATATATATATATATATATATATATATGCGTGTATATATGCGTACTACTTATTCGTGGTAGTTTTTGGCACGATATCAATTTACTCGAAATACTATGTTGACTGGATACTCAGCGTAAATGAAGATACGGGTTTAAATGTGTATTGTCCGTACGTCAGTTTGTGTATACTTAATTTTTTTAATATAAATACATTTTTAAAATATTGCTTAAATTTTTATTAATATGAAATTACATTAATTTTTGTATAAATATGACTTTATTTCACAGTAAATGTAAACAAGTTCTAAATTGTATCAGATAAGATTGTGACGAACGATTTATCGTCGCCATGCTCATTTAACTTTTGCTTGCTAGCTGAGACTTACTTAATTACTTAATAAATTTATGAAGAAATGACAGAGTCAGATTTATAAAATAAATGAGCTTTTATTTTGAGCTTAAAGAGAAGGAGGGCTTTGGACTATAATGGCATTTAATAACTTATAACTTAAGATGGGCAGCCATACTAACTATTCTAACTTTAAATAATTAACCACCAATAATTTCAACTACTTTATTTAAATTTATTAACCCTCACTGCTTAGTAATCTTTCGTATGTGGGAGGATTCCATGACACCACGATACTACTCGACTTACTATCTACTACTCTAAGCAGCTAACAACTAACTCCTTCAATCCCCTACTACTTCTAATTCTACATCTACCTCTCTCGGCTACCTCTCTACTATCTATCCAACTCTAACTCACTCTCTTACTCTCCTTCCAACTAACTTCTAGCCGCTAACCTCCCTACTATATCTTCACTATGAAATACATCGCCTTTTATCCATCTCACTTTCAAAACTTATTAGCATATGGCACATTACAATTGCGTTTATCATTTATCATAGGAACTAACTCTATTGGTCGACTGAATCCTAAATTCTTCACATTCATGTTTTACTCGTAAAGTGCGAATTTTAATTGTAGCACTTTGCTATACCTCACAAGATGAAGTTAGAAATAAAAATTGTAATATTTGAAAGATTATTTTTAGATAAACTATACAAAATATTAAATATAAAATAAAGAATTATGCACTATTGTCACACTTGATAACACGTATAAAATAAAATTTGCCATGTGAAAAACACAGAGACGAAAATAATAATAATAATAACAAATATAGCAACAAATACTTACTAGAAAAAAAAATTGTAGAAAATTTTAATAGAGATAAAGAAAAAAAAAAAAAAACTTTTTAACTGTTTTATGATGATTAAACAGTGATTTGTATTTGCTATAAACACAGTAATTTATTTTAGATTTTTTTTTTTTTTTTTTTTTTAGTAAAGCGATTAAACTGAAAAAAGACAGAGAGGAGAAAAGTGTTTTCCCACTCTACCCATAATTTGACTGCAAATGACGTCACGTGCCCTTTCCTTATAACGATACTATACCGATTTGATGCCGTGCAATGAACGTTATTGCCGATATCGGTATTAAATATGCCCACACACATCATACAACCTATATGAATTTTTTATCCATCTGTGTCATTAATTTGTTGAAATTTGATGTTTTTTTTTTTTTTTTTTTTTTGTTAAATGAATAGAAGTATCTTAAGGATAGCATGGTCTTCATAAATCGTCTTTACGATTTATATAATTTGACTGCGAATGACGTCACGTGCCCTTTCCTTATAACGATACTATACCGATTTGATGCCGTGCAGTGAACGTTATTGCCGATATCGGTAATAAATATGCCCACACACATCATACAACCTATATGAATTTTTTATCGATCTGTCTCATTAATTTGTTGAAATTTGATGTTTTTTTTTTTTTTTTTTTTTTTTTTTTTGTTAAATGAATAGAAGTATCTTAAGGATAGCATGGTCATCATAAATCGTCTTTACGATTTATACGTATACGTGTAAATGCATTGAAATATAGCAATATTAAATAACTACGTATATTAAAATTTCTCGTGAATAGTGGAATATGTTTTCTCTTAAACACATTGCCTTGAGAAATGTGTTATATTTGGGCATGAACTAATAAAAATATTGCCTCTAGAGAACTCTCAGTTATCGTCTGAATAGTGAACGATAACAGTACCACTCATAACACCAATTTCATTTATATTAGAAATCTGCAACTGGCTATTGGAACAGACAACATATTCAGACAACATATATTCTCTTAAAATAAATGAGTTAATTTAGTGTCAAATAGGATTATTTTTTTTAAATCGACTTGAGTTATAAATGTAATTTTTAGAGCAAATTAGTAGATCTTTATTTAAACGAACTTGGTTATCAATATTTATCGATTCTTTTAGGTAGGAAGCAGTTTCGCAAAGTAAGAGTCGCGAAACTGTCTTTAGGGTTTTACTTTGCGTACTAAAGCACTATAATAAGGAGTCGCGAATTCAAAAAGGAGAGCTTTCGTATTTTACGAAATTTTCTAAATAAGTGAGTTTTAGTGTAAGCGCGTAGAAAACAAGATATAATGAAAATATATAAATTATCTAACGTGTAAAACGAATGATGGTATCATGCTCGGTGAAGAATAGGGGTGATGTAGGGGTAGAGGAGCATCTATCTTGAAGTATATTTTAGCCACGAGAACGTCTGGGATAAATTCGCCTCTTTGAGAGATCACCAAGCTAATCGTAAGTTTTCATCATATATGTGTAATATAGTATCATTTATTGTTTTATAGTAAGGATATTCAGCTCCTATTTTTATTAGCTAATGAAAGTATCTAACATTTATAATTATACTAGGAAGTCAGCGTATTTATGTGTTTTCAGTAGTCGTTTAGTAAAGTAGTCCCGTTGTGCTTTAATCAAAGTTTAATTAAATATATTATCCAGTTTTATTATTTGACTCTGTGATTTATTTACACGCACCACCTCATCAAATATGACGAAGGCAGGTCAACCTCCGTTACAATTCTTGGGTTATTTCTCCTCATTCAACCATTTTGTCCATGGCATATAGCTCCCGCTGCAACACAATTCGTCAGTAAAACGCAAGTGCAACGGGCAACGTCATTGTAAAGTAATCCAGTTTATTAAAATTGTTTGTATTAGAATTATTAATAAAATGAATAAATTACTCAAATACAATAAATAACTCAAGTGTGTGTACATTATGCTAACTCATTAAATTTCATGAATTTAACTCAATATGAGAGGGCGCGTTTCTTCTAGGAAGATGAGTAAAGATTCTCTCAAGTTGATTTGTTTTCATTTTTGCCTTTTAAATGAGAAACTATGTGTATTCATTAAACCAGAATAAGTTCGTATGAACTTTCAGTCTTTATATCGCCTGGTATATTCTTGGCCAATTTTCATTAAGCGGCAATCTCACAAGACATTAGGTAAGGACGTTTTCGCCCTCAAGCGTATTACTGATCAAAAACTGTTATTAGTTTTCCGAGAATTTTGAAATTCTGAGCCAAGCTTTTCCCAGGAATAGATCTGTATGCCGTAAATGCAAACGATGAATCGTACAGCTACCGACAGTTCTGTGTTTGCTGGATATCTTCCTTTAACTTCAGTTTGCTGCAAGCATCTAGTATTTTTACTTTCCGAACACTATAGTGAGGAAAGTATTGTAATCATGTCAAAAATCCGAATTCGAGATTTTGATGTTTCTATACGTTTTGAGGTCCCCTGAGTCCGTTTTCACTATTTTTACGATGATGTATGTATGTGTGTGTGTATGTGTGTATGTGTGTATGTGTGTATGTGTGTATGTTTGTGAACACGCTAGCGTCTAAAGGCTTTGTTCGATTAACCTGAAAGTTGGTACGTATATTGTAAGTCACCATAGTACGAACCCTATAGATTTTGGTGAATCTAGCACTTATAGTTCTTTTACAGGGACACAAAGAAAAATTCTTTATCATTATGGCCTATGGGACCAAAATCTTAAAAGTGCGATAGCATCTAAACGCCTTATTCAATTGAGCAAAAATTTTATACCCATATTATAGGTCACAGATACTCAATCTGTATAGATTTTGGAGAATCTAGCACTTATAGTTTTTTTACAGGGACACAAAGAAAAATTCTTTATCATTAAGGCCAATGGGGCCAAATTTTTAAAAGTGTGATAGCGTCTAAACGCCTTATTAATCTGAGCAAAAAAATTGTACACATGTTATAGGTCGCATTTGCACCAACTGTATAGATTTTGGTGAATCTAGCACTACAGTTTTTTTACAGGGACACAAAGAAAAATTCTTTATCATTATGGCCTATGAGACCAAATTTTTAAAAGTGCGATAGCATCTAAACGCCTTATTCAATTGAGCTGAAAATTTGTATGAATATTATAAATCACTGTTGCACTAACTATAAGCATTTTGGTGAATCTAGCATCTATAGATTTTTACAGGGACAAAACGAAAAATTCTTTATCATTATGATCTAAGGGCTCAAAGTTCAGTAGCGTTAAATAAAACCTCGTGTGATATATGGAGAAAAAAACACTCTATTATGGTTTTCTCTCTTTTGTTTGTTTAGCAATTCCTCTTTCTTTATTTTATCTACAAAACTGTTAGTTACTCAATGTTCGGAAAGTCGAGTGGAGTCACTCCAGATTTTTACTTATGTAACGTATGATTGATTTTTTCTTGTTCCAATTTCTAAATGCATAACTGGGATTTAATGTATGCTAATCTATCAACATTTTAAGTTGACCAATTCATTTTTGAGTTGATTCACTAGGGATCGAGTTGGATTGTGGAGATTAAGGCCGATTGGCTGCACTAGGGTCCTAGACCTGAGAGGAAGTGCTCTTTCTAATGATTCACTGGGGATATATGTGTTTAAATCGACATAAATATAACTGCTGCATGATCAGTTTCAAGATCAAATCATAGCACCCTGAATACGCAAATCATTTTCAAATTAATTTCAAATGTCCATAATACATAATTCGTTTTTATTAAGCATAACATTTATCAAATAACAATCATAAACATTATTATTTATGGATCTTCTTTCCAAACGAAAGTCTTACAATGATACGCAAATGAAATTACATAAGTAAAGATTAGAACATTTTGTTAATGTTAAAAATAGCCATTTAAAATAATTATAATAATAATAATAATATTAATAAAAATAACATATAGTTTGCTTAAATAGACAAGCAGATGCCGATAATAATAATAATAATGTTAAAAATTATTTATGCAAAGCATTGGACTTTTAACCTATAATTAAACATAATTGCAAATTGCAATACCCAGTAAAACTTGTGCAGGTTCAGGAAAGGGGAAAATGTGAATTTAGATAATTAATGACTGAAATTATAAATGGTTTCAATTAAAGTGATATTTCATACTTTTTTAATCCAAGGAATTATTTTTTTAGTACATAAATGTATATAAATGGTATTAACCGAATAAATACCCTATTTACCAGTAAGTATTTGTACACTTCCAAATTTAGACGTTTTGTCAAATATCTAGGAAAGTTCTTTGGGGATCACCTTGAAGCTTTGATAGTGTAAAGAACTTATTATACCTCATATATTTCAGGAATAGCTGTGTTCTGAAGAGGAAATGGGGAACAGTGAAAAATTAATTAAAAACAAAATATTTTGGATCACCCTGCAGAAAGTAATGTGTAATATGCGTTTTGGCTCTTGCATGTAATTATAAAGATTTTTCAAATTATCTGTATAAATTATTATGAGTCTGCCATATATATTCATGGAGATATAATTTTTTTTTTATTACAAAATATAAATAAATAAATAAATAAATCCACTTTTTTTAATTATAACACGCAGAATATTATACCCAGTGCAAAGACATTTTTAGACAATATGGCATACTACATTAGACAATGAATACAGCAATCATAATAGAAAAATGTTCAATGTCTTACGAAATAGGAGCATATTTACAAAATAATTTTTAACTACCCATGCGCTAGCTTTAAAAATATAGATTTGCATAATTTAATGGCCAAAAGTATGGAACTACAAAAATAAAAACCCCAAACACGTACCAGGTAAATTCAAAAAGTTATGAAAGTTAGAATGAACAGAATTTCATTTCTCTCAAAATAAAAGGTAATAAAATGTAATAAGGGGTTTCACTCACATTTTTATTTTGATTCAATCAATGCCGAATGTTAATACTGTGTTCGCTGTATGTAAGTAAATATTCATAAAATCTCTTATCATCTTTCTTTTTTTGAGAAGAATTGAAATTCTGCTCCTTCTGTCTCTCATGACATTTTGAATATAAACGTTATTTCTTTGGAATTTTCATTTAAGTTGCTCAATACTTTTCTCTATTAAATTTTGAAAATGATTTTTTTAAAGCTAGCACACGCATAGTTATATTTATTTAAGTAAAAATGCTCATATTTCATAATATATTTAACTTTTTTTTACATTCTGATTGAAGTATGCTGTGTCTAATGTAGCATGCGAAATTTCTTCAAAATGACTTTGACCGTGATATAATACCTTAAATTTTATAGTTTATTTTATTTTATTTTTTTTTCCAATTTAAAATGAACTATTTTATTTCCATGAATATATACATTAGCCTCATAAATATTTATAGAGAAAATGAGAAAAATTCTCATAGTCACATGCTTAAAAAAAAAAAAAAAAAAAAAAGCTTAATATATTACTTTTTACAGGGTGATCCAGAACACTTTTTTCTAATTGATTCCGTTTTCCTCTTCAGGACGAAGCTTTTGCTGAAATATATGCCGTATAACATGTTTTTTGTACTATCAAAGTTTCAAGATGTTTCCTAAAGAAGGTTTCTAGATACGTGACAAAACGCCTAAATTCGAAAGTTTCTTGTTGGTAGATAGTCTATCATACAGTATCTAACATCATTAAATTCTACCTTTTTTGTCTAAATTATATATATATATATATATATATATATATATATATATATATATATATATATATATATATATATATATTTAGATATCCTGTCGAATCCTGTACTTAATCAGTGTAAGAACATGGTTCGATAAGGATTTATTTAACAAAAGCGTATGAAGTGTACTTTTTTTACATAGGAATTTCTGCTAGTGTTCGGACACTTTTGTTACCGACTGTATGTGCGTATAATTTTTAGTTAAATTTATGGTGAATTAAAATGGAATTGGAATGTATGAACAAGAACAGAAACAATAAAAAAAATAAATTTCTTAACAAACGAGAAAAGTTTGAATTAAAAAATGTTCAAGTCAAAATTTCAGCACTAGCCGTGTGCTCTTCATCAGCAGGTGGGAACAGCAATACAAAGAAATAATGTAATCTTATCCTAAGATTTCATTTTTCTTTGTATCTGTATCCCTCCAGTAACCTATAGGATTACATGACTATTCTAATCTATAGGATTACATGATTTTTTAAATTATTGTATTTAATTTCACAATGTATTAACATAATCCCAGCGAGCTGATATTTTGGTAAGATATAAAGAGAAAAGGGGGGGGGGGGGAGATGCGTTTTAGATTTCAAAAAAAAAAAAAAAAAAAAAAAAAAAAAAAAAATCGACTTTATTTAAGGGACTTCCTAGTATATATGTATATGTGTGTGTGTGTGTGTGTGTGTGTGTGTGTGTGTGTTCGGCCTTAAAACATTGAAACATTTCAATAAAACTATAGCACACTTACTTTAGAAAAACGTAGTATTTTCAAGTATAATATCTCTATTGATATTTATTTTATAATTTAAAGAATAAAAACTGTTTTCTCTTTAATTATTCAAATTTTCTAAAATGCAAATTTACATTTGCTTTACTTCAAACAAGTACGAAAATTTATTGAAATTCACTATTCTTTTCCAACCAAAAAACCTGAAGTATAATTGCTATCGGACATAGTTAACTTTAAAATTAACTCTTGCTGAAAGTTTTATTGGATAACATTTTACCCATTATATCTTATTTACTTTGTAGGAAAAGATTTAACAATACAACGATTCTGTCATTACCAGTTTAAAAAATTACTCGTTTCTGTCATAAAGATTTTTCACGTGGAACTATTTACGTTAAAACATTTCCAATAAAATAAATGTTTACTTTTGCTCTGTGTGTACTCTATGTGTCGAAGATAATTTATCAGTCCGGTTGATCTAAATGATTCAAAGACATTAAAAAAAAAAAAAATTAAACCTTTTTCTTAATTCAATAAAACAAATGTAAGTTCATTTGTTTAAAGTTGTTTGATTAACGTGAGTGTAATTAATCACTTCTTTAGAATAAGAAATCAGGTTTGTAAACTTTAAAACCTCAAACTTTTATTTAAATAATAATTAAACATTTTGAGTTAACTATTATTTTACTAGAAGCCTTAATTAAAAGTTAATTTTTTTTCTTATAACTAAGACACATGAAAAAAAAATATATAAATTTTATATGATATTATTTCATAATATTAGCAGTATGAAAAATTTTCTGTAAATGTATCTAGAAAAATAACAGATCTGTCTATCTATCTATCTATCTATCTATCTATCTGTCTATCTATCTATCTATCTATATCTATATATATATATATGTGTGTGCGTGTGTGTGTATGCCATGTATGAATATATTATGAATATATATATATGCATGTATGTACATATCTATGTCCTGTTGTAACAAAATTCGAAATCACATTTAAAATCGGGTTTATGTAATAATTTGTAGGAAATATTTAGTGATTTCAATTTTCCGCTCCACTTCCGAATTTCATCAAACTAGGCATTAATTTTTCACCGGGAATCAACAATAAAATATGAAAGTTTATTTAAAATGGAGTAATACGGTCTGTTAAAAAAAAAAAAAAAAAACTAGATAACTGTTTTTTAAATAATTTCACTTGCGAATTCTAAAATTGATCTAAATATACAGAATACCTATAAATTTTTATAAAATAACTAACTGATACATTAAAAAAAAAAAAAAATTGCCGTTTTTGAGATACTTATTTGCGGCGCCCCGATTTCAAATGTTTAGTCTTTTCTTTTTTTTTTTTTTTTTTTTTTTTTTTTTTTACTGAAAGATACAAATATCGTCTTGATTCTGTAATTTCGTTGTTCTACATTTATTCGTTGTGAAGGTATGTTAACAAGAAATTGTCTCATACATAAATGCCTGCATACATATGTACACTACACGTAGACTTTTGACAAATTGCCAAAAAGCGCATTTTATTTATTTATTTATTTAATTTTTATTCAAAAGTCTTTAAAACATTTAAAAGAGTTTAAGATTTGGTATTGGAATTTTTGACCGAATACAATACTTCCATTACTTACAGTACTCGGGTTTTGGAAATAAAAACAAGTTGATGGGTAATGGATTGCTTGGTCTGATTCATTTATTTTATTATTTTTATTTACTTTTATTCATTTTTATTTATTCCAATTCATTTATCTGATTTTACTGCTGTAAGTAAATTAATTAATTTCCTTTACGTACTGTAATATAATTATTTTTTAATTCAGCACTGAATTGGAATTTTAGCTTGTATTAATTAGAAATAATGTATTCATAATACACCTAAAACACGTAAAATTATAAAATTGAAATACTGTATATTTTTAACAAATATTTTTTTAATTATTTATCCCGTAATTTTTTATTTATATAAAATTGTACAGTCAGTAAAAAATAATGTATTTGAAAACAGAAGTATGTAAAATAATACATAATTAAAGCCTGTAAAAAATAAATTCATTTATACATGTTCCGGGGTAAATGAATATTAAATTAATGAAATTTATCTATAGCTCTGTGCAAATATTTTAAGGACATACGTATTTCAAGCGTCTCATTTTTTGAATAAAAACTATTTTCAAATATATATTTTATTTATTGAATTATTACGTCATGTTTATTTCATAATATATACAAATATATATTTAAAATAACATTAGAAGAGTAAATCAAATATTAAAAACACATTCAAAAGGATTATTTTTTTTTATACAGTATATTTTAACTATACAATTTTTTTTCTACCTTTTGATGTTAAAGATAATATAAATTGGACATGTCAAACTCAGACAGCCAAACATTATTTTAGATATAGCAGTGGCTATTCCTAAAAGTGAAATGATGTAGAAACCGTTAATAGAGACCAAAAAATACTTCATCATTACTTTCTGATCATTAAACAGAGTATTTTATTTGTCGTAACTCTAGGAATTTATATCAGGAAATAGCTTTCATTTTACAGTTAACTGAACAAACTGGGAGAAAAAGAAGAACATTTTGTTTAGCAAAAAGAATTAAAGGCATTTTACAACTCATGCATTCTAAATTCATAGGAAAGAGAAAAATGTCGCGTTACTTATCATAATAAAATACTTCTTTCGTAGTACGTAAGTATTCATAGTATGTAAGTATATTTTGATTTTAAAGTTTACTCCATTTAATTTATCGCAAATATATACTGAAGTAAAACGGAAAAAAAAAACTAAATTCACAAATTGTTAAAATAAAAAATGGGTAAATAATTAAGTTAATTAAAAAAAAGTATAATAACAAAAGCAACCGAGTCCTGCTTCTATTCTCTAAGTAACAGTTATAAAAATCTGTACAAAACAGAATATATTTTATTACAACAGGACTTCCATTTAATCAGTTCTTTCATATAAAAGTATGAAATAACTGTGTTTCGTCACTTAGCAACAGTTACGATATTTAGATATTTCAGTATTTAAATGAGATTTTTCTGAATTTTAATTTAGATAATTGTTTTAATTCAATGCGACAAGGAAAAAAGAAAAGAATAAAAAATTAATTGGTCTAAAAGAAGGAAAAAATAAAAGAAAAAATGAAAGAAAAGAAATAAAAAATTTTAAACCATAATTTATGAAATCGGATCCCTAAGCCGTGGCCGCTATATTATTAGTTAAAATTAATTTTGCAGGTTTTATCTCAATTTCATTTTTTTTTTTTTTTTTTTATTATTATTTTGAAATTTTGATGCCAAAGTCCAAAATTTCCTGAGATATTCAAGGTGAAACCCAAAAAACCATGGTGTCGCAGATGAAAAGTAATAGTCCTGTCGTTCTGCCCCACTAACAGAAAAAAAAGAAAGAAAGAAAAGATTAATATATATATATATATATATATATATATATATATATATATATATATATATGTGTGTGTGTGTGTGTGTGTGTGTATATATGTGTGTGTGTATATATATACATTTTGTACTCATTAAACGTTTCTAAAAAAATAATTACATTGCCCTCCTTTTATAACAGTTTTTATTTTTATTTATTTATTTTACGCGGCTATATTTTGTCGTGGAAAATAATAACTACACTGCTCGGCATGAAATTTGCCTCTGACACCATTTCAGTATATTCTTAGGTAAAATGCCTTCCTGCGTCCGAATATGACACCCATTTTGCCCGATCACAAACCGTTTTTTAGGAATGGCCCCCTATTTTTATCATTTTTCGGTGATTTTATGGCTATAAATTTGGTTTTGTAGGAGGGGAAGGGGGATTATTTTAACCGTTAAATATCTTCTGATGGGCTACACATTTGGATAAATTCTAAAACACGGACATTTGCGACAAGGGAAAAAGTTTTGGGAAGATTTGTCACTGAAATTATGCATTACATATTTTATATTTTTTAATCTGTTATTAATGTTATTTTTTAAACTTTATATATTTTTTTGTTGTTTTAATGTGTTAAATTAATTATTTTTTATTCTTCAAATCAGATTCATGGTCATAAAACTGTCGAACAGGGAAAGAAATTGAAGGAGGGGGTGGTGTATCTAGAAAACGGTGGCTGATTGGGCAAAACGGGAGTCATATTCGGCATCAGGAGGTCATTTAATATAAGAATCAGCAGGAATAGTATCAAAACTCGATTTTTTTCCTTTTTTTTTTTTTTCTTGCAGAGCAGTGCTATTTTACGATATATAATTTATGCTACGTACTTAATGTACAATATAAATTTAATTTCTCATGATAAAATCAATGTTTAAACAAGTGTAGATTTTTTTTTTTTTTACTAAATGCTCTTTTCTTTCGGTAAATAATAATTCAATCAGAAAATTTTAATTTACAAAAAAACATATCCAAGGGAATTGGTTAGTCCATATGAACCTAAAAATACAACATTTGATTTCACTGCAATTATTTGCTTATAAATTTCACTGATAATACTTATATACTAAAAACAACCGTTAAAAGCTTGACTTTAGTAATCATGGAGCTACAAAAAGGATAATTATGCAAAAAGCAAGCGTTAAAAGCTTAATTAAAAAAGTGCTTTATATTTTTCTATAGGTACGATGAAGCTATATATCAATTTGAAACGTGTTTTTGTCAGTCTCCACTAAAGTGAGAGAACGGCTAGGTGTAAAAATTTGGTTGAGGTGTCTAAAAAAAGGTCTTTGTCTGTAGATGTGTTATAAAAACAGAAAAATATAAAAAATTGAACTGTCCCCCCTTAGGGGGGCAGGGGTTAAAAACACGTATGTGAGCTTAACTCAGCTCCAAATTACTTCACGGGGAAGAAATTGTACTTGGAGGGACTGGACTCGAATACTAAAAAATCACTTTCTGAGAATTTGGAATTTTCGATTTTAAAGGGGAGAAAGGGGGGAAAGTAGATTTGAAGGGGGGGATTAGTTTGAGAAGGAAATTCGGTCTAGACCCACACATGTAGCACCTCATTTTTTGAACGTTTTGAAATTTCATGTTGATTGGGGATGTTAGTATACAATGTAGGGCGCCACTTGGTTGTGAAAAATGGAACTAGGTGATTTAAGACGTATTACATAACGTATACATACGTTAGGACGTATTACATAACGCATACATACTAGGACGTATTACATAACGTATGTATACGCCACATTGTTCACTTAAAAATTCACAGATATTTTCAAAAAATACTGGACCTCTCAAATCGTGTAAATCCATTGAAAACTGGAATTTGAAAATTTTTATATATCTAATGATTTCTTCTATTGAATATAGAAGAAAGTAAAAATGTCTTAATTACTAGCCACAATGACCGGGTATCCACCGGAAGAACATTTTTCAACAAAAACAGTTGAATTCATAATTTTTTGTTTGGTTCTCTTCTACTCTTGCTGAATACAATTTGAGTAAAGAAATGATGAAAAGAATTGCAGACTGAGAATCAGTGAGAAACCCACCCTATCTATAAGTAGCTGTTGGATGGGTAAAACAAGATTTTGCTTGACTAATGGCCTCAAAGTTAGCCTCAAAGTTCGTAGCATTTACACGTACAGCCGTGAAAAAGATTCATAAGATAATAGCCTGTATCGGCAAAAAATCTTCCTGGGCAGAACCATTATTATAAATATCAAACTAAGTATTTCCTGGGTGTCTAACTGCAATGGTTTACAGACTGTGAGTACGGAGAAATATAGAAAAAAGCAACACTCTTTCCTTTTTTGGAAATTGATTGAAAGATTTGAGAGTGGGAGCAACACAAAGGGTGGAAATACAAACAGTGAAAGGGAAATTACCTTCTAAATAGAGAAACTAGTGAATTTTTTTTTTTTATGGTACTAATTCAGGTGTTCAGATTTTGAATAGATTCAATGAAGTGCTTGTAGTCTGTTTTTAGAAAGAAGAAGTTATTTTCAGTGTTGAAGAAGCTTATAACTATTATGAAACTATTCATTTTTTACGAGTAATGCGCACGTAAAATGCATAGCTGCCAACATCCTAAATAATAATACGGATTAGTGTTAGTACCTGACTTTAATCAAAAGAGTGCGAGTACTAAAAATACTCCGGATTATTATTTAAGATGTTGGTAGCTATGAAGTTTTATATATACCCTAATAGAGGCCCCCAGGGCGATAAAGCAATGCCCCCACATGCACAAAATTTTTTTCCTAGTTAACTGCTACTATAATCAATAACACACATAAATTTTGTAATCACAATTTTAAAATAACGCTCATTATGTACATTTATACGAAATTTTGTCCTATACTGCCATGTTAAAAATTTAGAAAAAGTGTGATCACAGCGCCACCTGTTGAGCTATTGATCCCCAAATGTAATCAGCACCAGTTCATGTCGGGGACCAACTAAATACCAAATTTGGTTAAATTTCGTTAAAAAAAAAAGTTTTTTTTTTTTTTTTTTTTTTTTGTTAAAAGTAAAAAAAAAAAAATTCGATAACTTTGTTTTAAAATATCACAGAATTATAGTTCAACCATTCGTTTCAAAGGTATTCACGAGATCTTTCAAAAGATACCCATCTTGAAAATTTACCGGGGAAGCGATGCCCCACATGCACAAAATTTTTTTCCTAGTTAACTACTACTATTATCAATAATTCATATTAATTTTACAATCACAAGTTTAAAATAACGCTCATTATGTACATTTATACGAAATTTTGTCCTATACTGCCATGTTAAAAGTTTACATAAAATGCGATCACAGCGCCATCTGCTGGGTGATTGATGCCAAAATCTAATCAGCACCATTCCATGTCAGGGTCCAACTATATACCAAGTTTGGTACAATTTCATTCATTGGTTCGTGAGATACGGTGAAAAATAAGAAATTTGGCGATCACAGCGCCACCTGCTGAGCGATTATCCCCAAATCTAATCAGCACCATGCTCCGTCAGTTTCCAACTATATACCAAGTTTGGTTGAATTTCATTTATTGGTTCGTGAGATACGGTGAAAAATGCGAAATTTCGTCCTATACTGCCATGTTAAAAGTTTACATAAAATGCGATTACAGCGCTAACTACTGGGCGATTGATCCCTAAATCTAATCAGTACAATGCCCCGCCAGGGTCCAACTATATATCAAGTTTGGTTGAATTTCATTTATTGGTTCGTGAGATACGGTGAAAACAAGAAACCACAGACAGACGCACACACAGACAGACAGACAGACATTTTTTTTAAAAACTATCAATTCGTGTTCAGGACATCCCAAAACGTGTAGATCCGTCAAAAAACGGAGGTCGAAAATTTTCGCGATTCCAATACTTTCTCTATATTACATATAGAAGAAAGTAAAAAAAAAAAAAAAAAAAAAAAAAAAAGTAAATAAATAAATAACACAGTTCATTTGTATATATGTAGAAATTTATATGGAACACGCACCTTAGTTTAAACCACTTAAGTAATGTAATGAACAGGTTTTCACAGGCACAAAAATATATATAATTTAAAAACTTTTAACACTTCTGGACTAGCAGGTACTGCATATTAATATTAACGGAAACATTTTCTGAAATTAATTTCATTAATTAAGATTTCGAGTCACGTTTTTTACCTCGAGAGAGATTTTCTGAAATGTTAAAATAATTTAATTTTGTTCTTTATTTTTAAAATAGTAAAATGTTTAAGTAGTGTAAATAATGTTAATAATGTAAAACTTCTCAGAACTGTATAATGAAATGGATTTATACAAATTATACAATAGTGTGAAAATACGGCTTGTGAGTTTATAAACAGGATAATTTTAATTTATATCTCAAGTAGAGATTAAAGATTATGTGTATTGATACAATATGTCAGGTTAGATCATATAAAAAAGAGAAAAAAAATTCTTGATAAAGTATTTAATAAAATTTATAATTAAAATTTAGTGGAATAAAGCCTTTTTATTATAGTGTAAATTTACGCGCAAAATAGCTAATACATATAATGAAAATCCTTTTGAGACATACATGTTATTTAAATGAATTTGTTTGAAGTTTAATGTAGTATAGACTAAGCACGTTTAAATAATAATAATAATAATAAAAAGAAATAAAAGAAACATTTTACGTAACAATTGGTGAAACAATATTTCTAGGGTATTTTGACCCCTATAAGAATCTACTTGTTGCCAAAGCGAAATTTTGACTGGAAATCCGGTATCCACGATGGCGGCCAAAACTGTATTGTCTTATATCTATCTTGTCTGTTGGCTAAAGTCAGCTGAATATCTTGTTAGGAGTATTCTTACATGCCAAGCACTTTCTAATGCTCAAAAGTTACTTACCTTAAGTTTTGAGTGCATGTGTTCCAAGATGGCGCATGTGTTCCAAGATGTGTTCCAAGATGTTCTCTCACACACTTGTACATCTCTTGGGAATTGTAGAAATGGACGAAAAAAATAGTTAATGGACGAAAAAAAAGGTGAGGTCTGAAGGTTATATCCAATGGGTAGTGGGCGAAAGAAGTTATAATTTGATTACCTCTGCTTCCCTGGCCTATTCTACAGCCTCAAGATTTTGTGTATGCGACATATGTATACTTTGCATTAACAAAATCTCTCTGTTTTTATTATGGACCACTGGTCCATATTACACAACACAGCATGGTTCATATTACACGCGTAAAAAGAGCAACGTGGTTTCCAATCAAAAATCGTTATGCAAATTGATACCCATGAAAGGCATGTCTAAATATTTCATAAAATAAGTGCATTTGCTACTATTAACGCGAATATTACAATTACCTAACAGCAGAATGTAATACTTCCATTTTTACATATTTGTTACATCATGATCATATAAACCGAAAACTCAATTTCATAATCGTCCAAATACAGGTATGCATGTACAAGTCACTCCATGGCTTGTGTAACAATAATATTCACTAAAGGCAGTGAAATGATTTCACCATCTAGTATTGAACATAAAAATGTCCTAATGATCCGTAATGCACGATAGTCCATATTGCACGGTTCTCTAAATATGAACACACACAATTTGTGCTAATATTTAAAGAGTTAGTTTTCTAATCTGTCCTTTTCTTTTTCTCTTTCTTTTCTTTTTTTTTTTTTTTTTGGTAAAAGGCATTTCAGAATGCATTAAATACACTATTATCAGTTTTTACATAAATCACGATTACATGAATCGTGGAATATGTAAATTTTTCTTTGTTCTATTATGCAAATCTTTCTTTATTTTATTACCCTTTACGAAAAATATTTCATGAATTAAATTTTCAAACTTATTACAATTTTTCTAATCGTATTTAATATACATCACAAAAGACTTTATTCACGTTTTTATATTTTTTGTGTAAATTACTTAATAGCTAAAATTTACGCATTCAATTAATAATTTATATTACAATCTATCATAAATGATGTGTAACTAACATTTACTTTATTTCAACAGTAAGACAATAAAGAGTATGTCCTATTACACTGAATTTATAAATGGCGAGAAAATTTTAACTATACTAAAACTTAAAAACACTTCTGATATTCTCTTTAAAAATATGTTTAATATTTTTAATGTTTTGAGGGTAGAGTTTTAAATATTATAAAAAGTACCATATTTACTCTAATCATTTGATTTTTTTTGTTCCAATTAACGTAATCTGCTTTGCAAATAAATAAATAAATAAATAAATAAATAAATAAAAATAAAAATAAAAAATATTTTATAATTTATGTTAAGCAATATACATATGAAATTTTATTCAATTTCCGATGAATAAAGTTAATTTGATTAATAAATCATTTTGAGAATATTTATTTCATAACTTTTTAAATGAAAATTATTTGAAATGTAATTATTCAAATTAGATTTTGAAGAGAATATATCTGTACTGATAAGTATAAAGGATTTAAGTCCATATTCTTGATTTTTCAGGAGACGAAAAATAAAGTTAAACTAACTAAAAACTAATCAGAAGAATCGATTAGGAAAAAGGGATTATGTTGATTTATACCCTTTATACTGTTCAGTGATTGTCAACCTTCATTTAATAAAGGGAAAAAATTGAATTAAATATTTTATACAAAGATTAATGCTAAATTTCTAATTTGAATCTTTTTTTACCAATGGATTTTCTCAAAGACTAAATGACATGGATTTAAATCCTTTATACCAATCGATAGAGAAATTTTTTCTGGGTCTGAATATGTACTTAACTGAAAATCGACATTTTTGGACTTAAATCATTTATACTTATCAGTACAGATATAAAATGTGAATAAACTTTTACTTTTACCTTGACAAGCATAAAAGTTTGATAAAATGCAACCTAACCTGAAATACATTTACAGTCAGACATATTTAACTTCAAAGTGATCCCTTTTGCTGAAAACTTTATTGGAGAACAATAAGCAGATTCTATTGCATTTACCTGTTAAAAAGATTTAACTGTACAGAGACAATGCCACTAGCAGTTTAAAAATTATTATTTCATTCTAGTTGTAAATATTTTTCTTACAGAACTTGATATATCAACAGTTTTTCCAATAAAATAAAAGTTAAATTTTGTTTAATTCGTACAGTTTGTGTCACAGCTAATTTATCTTTCTGGTTGATCTTAATGATTCTAAGACAAATAATAATGATAAAAAAATATATAAAAAAATGCAAATACAAATACAAACACAAATGTCTTTTAGTTCTACAAAAGAATTAAGCTCATTTGTTTAAAGAAGTTCAATTAATTCGCATGCAATTAATCAGTTCACTGGAAATCAAAAACCAGGTTTGCAAATATTTTATCGCGAAATTTTTATTTAAACATCTAATCAAAATTTCCAAGTTTTTATTTTTTATTTAGTGATTGATTGTTTGATATTTTTTAAAGAAATACAGCATCAAAAATAGCATGTATAAATTTTAAAACATATAAAGTAAAACGGAATATAATCAGCTTTATTAACTTTCTATAGCTTATATAAGTACGGTGCTGGAATAAAACCCTTAAGCATAACTGAAAAACTGCATTTTTCTTGCAAATGCACATTTAAATTTTATGCATTTTTAAACATAATTAAATAAATAAATAAATAAATAAATTTACTTGTTTCTTTTATATATTCAGAAATGAGGAAATAATATTAAAGCCTCATAACATATTACGCGACAAACTGCATGACTTCCCCTTTTTACTTTCCGAACACTACAGTGAAGAAAGTAGTATAATCATGTCAAAAATCCGAATTTTAGATTTTGATGATTCTATACGTTTCGAGGTCCCCTGAGTATCTGTGTGTATGTATGTGTGTATGTATGTGAATGAACACGCTAGCGTCTAAACGCTTTGTTCGAATAATCTGAAAGTTGGTACGTATATTGTAAGTCACCATCGTACGATCCCTATAGATTTTGGTAAATATAGCACTTATGTTTTTTTTTTTTTTTTTACAGGGGCACAAATAAAAATTCTTTATCATTATGGCCTATGGGGTCAAATTTTTAAAAGTGTGATAGCGTCTAAACGCCTTATTAATATGAGCAAAAAAAAAAAAAAAAATACATGTTATAGGTCACAGTTGCACCAACTGTATAGATTTTGGTGAATTTAGCACTTACTATTCTTTTTATAGGGACGCAAAGAAAAATTATGTATCATTATGGCCTATGGGACCAAATTTTTAAAAGTGCGTTAGCGTCTAAACGCCTTATTCAATTGAACTGAAAATTGATATGAATATTATAAATCACTGTTGCACTAAATATAAGCATTTTGGTGAATCTAGAATTTATAGGTTTTTACAGGGAGACTACGAAAAACACTTTATGATCATGGGCTCAAAGTTCAGCAGCGTTAAATAAAACATCGTGTAATATTTGGAGAAAAATACTCGAAAACTCTATTATGGTTTTTTCTCTTTTGTTTGTTTAACAACTCCTCTTTCTTTACTTTATCTACAAAACTGTTAGTTACTGTTTAGAAATTCGAGTGGAGTCACACCAGATTTTTTTCCATTTATTAAATCTATAAAATTAAATGTAAAATTCTACAAATAAATTATTTTAGCTCTTCATTTTTTTAAATGAATAAATTTATCTTCCATATATAAAATTTTTCTAAAAATAAATATCTAATTCTTTCCATTTAATCTAAAAAGTTAAGTAGAAAATAAATAGAAAATTCTTATAGACACTTCCTCTATTTTCAATTTATTTAATCAATATTTTATTTGTAGGTAATGCGTAATATTAGGCTTGTTGCTTGGTTTTTAGATGATTTCAAACTATGTCACAAAATTACACATTTAGGAAGTATTTGGTTAAGTAAAATGTCATTACGTTTTTCTTCTATATTTTTCAAAGTCATATATTTATATAAAGGTTAAAGGTCAATATGTTCCATTTTGTTCGATGACGTTTTACGATCATTCGGTGTGCGTTATAATTCTCCGTTCGTAGAGGTATCTGTTTGTATTTGTGGAAAATTGAACAAGGTGCTGATTTGCCGCCTCATCTGAATTTAATGTTATTCCACACACGGAGTTTTGAAGAGATCGAAACAAACGTAAATCTTGCGGTGGAATGTCAGGTGAGTATGATGGGTGAGGCAACACATCCTATCGAAGCTTCAATAATTTTTGACGGGTTGCCAAATATGTTTGTGGTCTGGCGTTGTTGTGATTGAACACTACTCCGTTACGACTAACGAGCTAAGGACGTTTCTGGATAAGAACTTCTTTCAAACTGTCCAATTTCCTACAGTACACATCCGAAGTGATTGTTTTGTTCCTCGGTTGGAGCTCAAAAACACCACACACTACCAATACCACCACATTGAGAGCATGATCTTCCTCCTCTGATGACGTTCTGCTTTTGAAGTTGTTGACGGCGTATCATTACCTCGGGACTAAAACCGTTTGCGCCACAACATTGTTGTAAACAACCCACTTCTCATCAGTTATCATTCGGTTCAAAAGAAGATTGTTTTCTTCACGTTTCATGGGTATATCACAAATGTTTATTCGTGCCGTTAAATGAACTTCTTTGAGTTTACGATGAACCCAAATATCAAACTTGCTTACGTATCCCAGTTTCTTTAGGTGGATGTGAACACTTTTTTCACTGATCTTCAATGTCTCTACAATCTCGCGTGTCCTGTAACGTGAGTATGCCTGAATCAAAGTTTTTATTTTGTCATCATCAATCTGGATAGGCCTTCCTGATCGAGGAGCATCTTTTAAATTCAAATCACCAGCATGGAATTTCTTGAACAAGTTTTGGCACAGACGTTCATTTAAAGCATCGTCACCGTAATCTTTATACCCTTTTTTACAAGCTCGACGTCTATTTTTTTTCTCTACGGAAGTAGAACAGAAAAATATGGCGAAAGTGAACATTTTGGTCTTTCATGTTCAACGTGCTGTCATTGTCAAATCACCAAAACTCAACGAAATCGCTTACTTTGTTCTTTACAGTAAATCTTAAACTGTCAGCTATCAATGACGTAACAACTACTATTGCAAATGCTTCAAGTATTCCAGAAACTGAACTAACGTCATCTGTTGAAAAAAAAAGGAAAAAAAAAACGCAGTGACTTCTAACTTAGCCCAATATTTAGTAATCAAGAAAATATTAACCTGAAACATCTTCATCAAAAGAGCCATTTACGTTATTTTGAATTTCATATCGTCATTTATCGATAAATAAATAAAATATTAGACGTGTATTAATAAATGACGTTTAATGATGATACTTATAATCCAAAAAAAATTCTATATAATTCTCACATTGATCTGACATATAGAAATACATGGACAAATTTTTTATTTTCCTTCTTTTAATTAGCATGTATGAGTAATTTACATCTGTAATACATATCCTAGTATATTATTTATAAAATATATTTTTTTAGTGCCAATATGTGCATGCCACCAGTAAAAGTTAGAATGACATGTAAAAAACTTATAACAGAGTAGCATATTTTATGGATTGTACGTCACAAGTTTATGGTATATATGAAGTGCACATTTAAATAATCTTTTACAACACATTTTATATGACAGAAAAGGAACGCACTATATCGTTTTAAGGTTAACTTAATCTTTATAGAATCAGTTTTTACCAAGCGATTATTAACTTTGCTTTCAATCTAAAATTAATTTCAATTTCTTATATTTATGAAATTTCATATATTTATGCAATTCCAATTAATATTAAAGGAAATGATATACATATATATGGTATAATCCTGATATCTATACAAATTAAAAAGTCCCTTAATCAGCAGACGGGAGAATAAATAAATAAATTTTAGATGGGAAAGTATTTGTAATACTTAAAATAAATTTAGGTATTTATTTATAAAATGCTATTAATGATAATTACAAAAATAGCACCGTCTTCTTTAGACATCTTAAATCATAGATTAAAAGAGTAGTTTTCTTATCTCAACTTCAATCTGATATCATCTATTATATGATTAAAATAATAGGCTCAAAAACATGTACATTTCTTTGTCATGCATTAATATTTTACTAGCAGGCTTCGCCCGCTTCGCTGGGAACTACATTTAAAGGATTTGAAGCGTTTAAACAAATATATTTCGATTGGCGACTATTTCCTTCACAGTTTTAGTATGGGATCTCCTTAACAATATCAAACATTTTTTGAACTTCTCGAATATGTACAACAAAACTATTATTAAAACGAATATTCTCGAAAACTGTCAAATAGAAATGTTAATCCTTCGATTATTCTGGAAAAAATTGAAGCTGTTACGCGTACGGTAAACGTCACAATTAGATGAATGGTCTAATCAGAGAACGCACTTAAGTCGTTTTCGCAGCAATCACTATAACGCACGTATGTACGCTTCGCGCACAATAAAAAAAAAAAAAATCACTGGATAGCCCTACACCGCTGTGCATGAATCTCAGAACACACGAAGCTCGTTTCCGCAGCAATCACTATCACGCACGTTAAAACAAAACAAAGCAAAAAAAAAAAAAAAAAAAAAAACATCACTGGACATCCCTACCTCGCTGCGCATGAATCTGAAAACACACGAAACTCGTTTTTGCAGCAATCGCTGTCAAGCATGTTAAAACCAAAAAACATCACTGGACACCCCTTCTTGAAAACAATGAAAGCCAAATAAACCAATAAAATATCTTGTGATTCCTAATAACGTAGCTCTAGTGCAACGTAAAATACGCTCAAATCAATGAAAATCAAATAAACCAACCAAATCTCTAATAAGATTCTCCATTTTAAGTCATTATAGAAATGGAAAGTTTTATTTTCATATTTTTATTAATTAAAAGAAAACTAATCAAAAATTCGAAAATCTGACTTTGATATGCACAATGATCCTTCGGAGGCCATCTTTGTGCTAAATCATGTGTCTGTCCGAGTTACCGCTTTCGAGAAAAGGGAAATATACATATATATATAAACAAATATTGCTCACTTAGAAGTATAAGGTAAGCGGTGAAATCTCTCTCTTATAAAATCAAATTAAAAAATTACACTCGAAAATTATTTGATTAGATTTTTTTTCTTAATTGAATTTAAAGAATATTTCAGATAAATTCTGAATTATGTTAAGTTCAAAGGATGTTTTTTAAATATTCTATTATAGCTAATATATACATATATTATCAGTTAATACAGTACTACTTGTATGAATTTTTGTGTCAGATTCAGAGTCTTGAACTTTGACAATTTCAAAATATCCTTACGCTATCTAAAGCAAATTGGTAGAGAAATTTATTAATGAAAACATTGAAAACAATTTTCATGAATATTATATGTAACATTCACACTTAAGTACCTTGTGTTCTACCGAGTGTCGTCATTTATGTGAATGGCCGTTAGACGTTGCGCATTGTGAATTTCCATAATATAGCTTTACTAACAATGCTTTGCCTCTTAAAAATACCTTGATTTACATTATTCATTGATTCACAGGAATAACAAACAATAAATGTTTAATTTAAATTTTAAATAATACCAAAAATCATTTGCAACGTACCAAAGTCAGATTTATCAGTATTTGCCATATGGTATATTTGAAAATATGGATCTCTTTAAAATGTGAGGGGATACTGCGAATACGGCATCATCTGTTTGTAAAAACGTAACTAATATATTTTTCTCTTGCGAGGTATAATGAATAAGTTCGAGGGCTATCCAACCGCTGATGTCTGGTGTGTAAGTGAACCAAAATGACAAAATGATTAACAAGCCATTTCTCTGTGTATGCGTGAGGTGCATTTGATGTTGTGTGGAACTGATACAGTCGGCCGCAAAAGTATCCGAGTACTAGCAATAATTCCTATGTAAAAAAAGTCCACTTTATACAGTTTTGTTCAATAAATCCTTGTCGAATCGTGTTCTTAGTCAATCTAAGAACACGATTCGACATGTCTTTATTTACAAAACAGTATTAAGTGTACTTTTTTCATTAAGGAATTTTTGCTAGTGTTCGGATACGTTTGCTGCCGATTGTAAATCACGCAGCTCTCCATTCGTCTGAATACTACACATTGATGTTACTGTCACCTTGTGAGGTTGATGCAGGAAAATGTTCTTTATGGAGCAAAGTTCCGTTATTGAACTTTGTTACAAATTAGAAAAACCGCTGCAGAAACTTTCAGCTTAATGCAACAAGCGTATAGAGACGAATTTATGCGTAGATCGATAGCTTTCAAATAGTACAGCTTGTTTAAAAATGGGACAGACGCTGTTACAGAGGATCCGCAAATCAGTCGGCCAGTGACTGCATGAGCGGAGGGGAAAACCACTGGGTAGGTGTAATGTCCAGAAATGTTCATCGGCAAATTTTTGATGTAGTAGACTAGAATTTTGCATTGAATATGTCATACGATATGGATCTACATATGCATCCACTCAAGCGCGAATTGTTTCTCCCAATCTCACCGATGATCACTGTACATTTGCAAGTGAACTAATAAGTGTTGCCTACTATGGCGTGATAATTTTCCCCAAATAATCATCTGGGATAAAACACGGTGATTTTTGTATTACCCTCAAACCATGTGTCAGGCATACACCTGGAAATCGCCACAAATAGCGCAGTCGAAATATTTTCGTATGAATCTCCCCAAAGGAAAGTTATACTGCAGCTGTTCTTTGAAATGAAAGGCTTCGCGCACTACGACTTTATCCGGCATGTAGCCACTGTCAGGTTTAAAAATGAAACACGCTAATTCCGTTGCTTGACAGTGCCTCGATGCACCAATTTCTGTTAGGGCCTTGGTAAATCGACACCTCAGCTTAGCTTCATCTGCCATATTGCTAAGACATGGCTCTCTGCGATTTCTAACTTTTTACGAAAACGAGAGATCGCCTATATGGAAAGTGGTTTGGAAAAGCTGAAGATGCTACAGCAGCAATGACAACTGCTTACATAAAACTCTCAGGTAACGATTTCCTAGACTCTTTCCTAAAGTTGTATCAACGCTTGCAAAAGTGTATAGTTGTGGAAGTAGATTATTTTGAAGATGTTTGTGTTTACATTACTTTGTAAATGTATTGGTTGTTATAGTAAATAAAGTCAACGAATTCATCGCAGTGTGCTAAAATCAATACTTTTAAAATAATACTTTATTTTTATTTTATCCGTGACTGTGTAATTACTTGGCTCGAGTAAATTTTGTTATATGATTATAAATTATACGTGTGTTGCGGTAACAACTGCAGCTTCGTGAACGATATATCTAGTGGTGCAGCAGGAAAGCTATAGTTATTTAACTGCCTATTTTTTTAGATAGTTATATTGGTTAATAAATAATAACAGGAGACTTGGCGTTGGAATATTAAAACCCGAATTTGCGTCAGAAATGCCAAAGAAAAACATTTGAGATGCATACAGCTGTTTCGGTAGCTTTAAGCGTACCGTCTTCAGTGCAAAAAGAATTCTGAATCTGGAGAAGTGCCCGTATATATAGGAGAGGGACCGAATTTAGTTCAACCAATAGGATTACGGAAAAGGTGGAGAGTGTGGCCAATAGGAATTTAGGAATGTGTAGCTGTGTAAACAGTAGAAAAATTAAGAAAATGTTGACTGAATGTAAAATTTAGAAATAGCCAATTTATTGGTTTCTTGTTTGCGGACGTAATTCATGTGTTCTTTTAGACGAAATTTAAGACTGCGCATAGTTTGGCCAATATATGTAATTCCTCTCAGTTTGGTTTATCGTATATTGGCCAAACTAAACGCAATCTAAAATTTCGTCTAAAAGAACATATGGATTACGTCCGCAAACAAGAAACCAATAAATCGGCTATTTCTAAAAATTGCTGGGAGGAAAATCATAATTTTAAATTTAATTCAGCTAAAATAATTTGCAGACCTAAATCTATTTATGAATTCGATTTCTTTGAATCTTTTTATATTTATAAAAAATTTTAAAAACTTTGTAAATTGTGATTTCGCTGTTCGTTATTTGTCTGATTGTTGGAAATTTTACATTCAGTCCACATTTTCTTAATTTTTCTACCGTTTACACAGCTACACATTCCTAAATTCCTATTGGCCACACGCCCCACCTTTTCCGTAATCCTATTGGTTGAACTAAATTCGGTCCCTCTTTTATATATACGGGCACTTCTCCAGATTCGGAATTCTTTTTACACTGAAGACGGTACGCTTAAGGCTACCGAAACAGCTGTATGCATATCAAATATTTTTCTTTGGCGTTTCTGACGTAGTAGTTTATTCGGGTTTTAATATTGGTTAATAGTTCTCGACTGATGTGTAGGTTTAATAATCTAGTTCCTTAATTCGTACCGCATAATTTATTAATAGTTTTAAAAAAATCAATAATTTTGAATGAGCAAACTAAATGTCAATAAGTGATGTGATCCGAAATAACCGTTTAATATCTTAATAATAAATGTATTATTGCATTTTCTTAACATTTGTAAGTACGGAAATAAAGTTTACAGTGCCTAAAATTTTATTGTGAAATGATAAAATGTATCACAAAGTTCAAAAGTAGATTTTTGCGTGAGAACTTTATGGAAATACGTTCTAAAAATACAAGGTCATTATTAAAACTAAATGCTTTATAATTTTATATAGTAATCATATTTTAGTTACAAAGATTTGAGATGGAAATTCTTTAAAATTTAGACGAAAACAACATTTATGAACTGCAGTTCATGAAAGTAAACATTGATCAATGTCATTAATTGATTTAGCCTCAAATATAAAGTAAAGCATTGGTAAAGTTTATCTTCAAAAATGACATCGCACTTTATCTAAATTGATATTTGATTTAATGTAGACCTAACAGATTGAAATATATTAATTTAATTAACTATCTTCTTTGATTTTAAATTAGGCTTTCCTAACTATTGAAGTGAAATTAATGATTTTGGATCGGACTTATCCAATTTAATTTTCCTCAACTACGCTTTTACGTATTCTCTGGCGAATTTAAGTTAATTCGTTAATTCGCGTTTACTTTATAAATGTTTCTTATTAAAACCATCTGACTGCCTTTGGTAAAGGCAAAATTGTAATGTTATTTTAGCTACACAATATTTTAATGTATTAAGAATTTGCTTATTTTATCTTGAGATTAAAAGTGTTAGTGTGCACTTGATTATAATTCTTATGACTATTATTTAAGACTTTCAAATTTAAAAAACGAGCTTAAAATCCATAAATTTACATTTTTTAAGTATATCTGCATTGTAGAAAAAAAAAATCCTACTCACCGGATATATTCGTTAGCGGCGGTCAGATGGTTAAAACTGTATAACTTTTAGTAATCTATAAACAATAACATTTTCCTCTCAGGATTTGCAATGGCAAAACTGATTCAAATAAACCTTCAATGTAGGAATGTAAATTGGTAAAGATCATTCTGTCAGTTTAACATCAGACATATCTTAACTATAATGAACAAGAGAATCATAAATTGGAAATTTTGCATTGTTTTATTGTTCCTGGTTTATAGAAAACTTTATCTGACTGAATTTACTGAAATAATTCCCATATAATTTAACAGATTCACGGCTTTACTTCAGGCAAATGATTGGGTTTTCTTCTGGCAAATATTCGGTTACCCTAAAGATGGAGTGATTAGAAGGTCGCGCCATCACACTGTAAAAAATATGTCCTATTTTCTGGCAGAAATTCTCTGTAATTTGAGAAAATACGCGTAATTTACGAAAAATGTACGTTGTCAGAAAATATTTTTTGTAATTACAGAAAGTCTCTGCAGTAAATAGGAGATATTTTTTAAAGCGCATATTTAAATTCGTGAAAAAATGTTCATTTATTGAAGCCATATTTAAAGCTTCAGTCACTAGATAGGAAATTTAATATTGATCATAAGTATATCACAACCATTTCGCCCATGCATGGGGCAGTTCAAAGATCTTGATAAATGATTTGAGCTGTGGTTAGAGTCGGTGAGTTGTATGTCCGTGTAGCAGTAAAAGAATTACTCTACAATCTCTCGATAACTCAAATCGTTTAAGTGTTTCGAATAGGTCAAATGGCCTTTATTAAAAAGCAAAATTTTAATTTTCCCACAAGACTTAACAGTTCCAATGAGATGCCGAAGACGCTTTAAAAATTACTGTAGGTTTTTATATCATGTTTGCAAAACTTCAAATAAAGGCAATGTTGAAGCTCCAAGTCTAAATTAAGTTATCATCTTCTAACATCCTCATAAGCGTTTAATCTAATCATCAGTTGTATGCAAAACTAATTTATAACCTGCTAGTAACTTCCAGAATATTAATGAAAATGACCTTAATCCAAGCTCTAGTCTTTTAAAAACTAATTATTTATTAAAAACTATTTTGCACAAATTATTAATTTTCCTTCACTCATCTTCTTGTTATTCGAATCCAAACCTGTAACTTAAGTCTATCAAAAAAAGTTTATGCATATGTGAAGATATAATTATGTCTGTTCGATTAAATCTTTCTTTTAATAATTGCATCGATGTGTCATAATTTTGATCGGCAAGCAAAAATCCTGAAACTGTACTTAATGTTATTTCTCCTACATAAGTTTTTAAATATGTATTATTTTTTTTCAAATTTGGTCAACAAATCATTATTATGAATTGCAACTTCAACTGAATTAAAAATACCTAGAGATTCTGATTACAATCACCAAAACGTATTTATATTTTATCTCGGTATCTTAAAATTTCCTTGTTTCATTTCTAAAGGGATTAATATTATCTGTATTTTGACCGTTTACCCTGATTTCCAATTTATCGGATAATGTTTCTATTTGCCTCTCAAAACTAATTTTAAATCAATGACTTTATACACAATGCTATTTTCTATGCCATTTCACTAATTTGTCGGATAATGTTTCTATTTTCCTCTCAAAATTAATTTTAAATCAATGACTTTATTTTTATACACAACGCTATTTTCTATGCCATTTCACTAATTTCAATTTGTAATTGTAGGTTTTCACCAATTTTAAACAAATCATTAAGTTTTTCTATGAGTTGAGACTTCAAATTCAAAAGCTGGTTAGGTTTCCTTTCTTTAGTATATTCATCCGTAATTCCTTTAGTTAAGATATTTTCTACTTTCGATACGTTCTAGTGAAAGAAATTTTTAAACCCTTTCATTTTTCATTTAATTAATTAAAATTCAAAAAAGTGGGTACAATTATTATTATTATTATTACTATTATTATTTTAATTATAATTAAATATTACAATATGTTATACTAAATAATAAAAGTTAAATGAAATAAATATTCAATTAACAGTTTTAACATATCATTTCTAAAAATTAGATGTTATTTAAAAGTTTTGTCTTTAGATAACTAAAACGTACACTAATTAAATGAGAAAAAATTGTACCTACTCCGTTTCTCAGCGCTTACAATCCAATAAACGTTCAATTCAATCTACCGTTTAATATCCATATCCCGAAAACAGCTCTTGAACTTTAAGGGGGATCTCCATAATGTGGCGTAGAAATCACTTCGTCTATGCGTGTTCTTGGCCATAACTTATTAAAAAAGAGTCCTTGCTAAATTTTCTATCTTTTATTATCCGACTTTAAAAAAGAAGGAAGGTTCTCAATTCAAATCGTATGTTTTTTTATGTTTGTTAGCTCATAACTTCTGAACGGATGCTCCGATTTTCATACTTTTTTTTTGTTGAAAAGTTCTTGGTCTGAAATAGGTTCCATTGTAATATCCTTACGATCTAAAGACAGGGTGCCCAAAAAAATCAGTCCTAACTCTTTTATCTGCTACACGGCTGCAGCTATAGTGATAAAAATGGTATGTAAGTATAGCAAAGTGGCCGTGCAGTACAAGGTTAAACCGCTTGCAGTATCACCTGGTGAAAAATAGCGGAGTTAGTGTTCTTATCTCGAAAACGGTTCTAGAGAAAAAAGTGAATTACAAAAATAAAGATTATCAGCGATTTAGTACAAAAAGATAATTTAGACATTTATGCTAGCGTTCCTATCTCGGAAACGGTTCAAGACAGGGAGAAAAAGTGAAATATAAAATTGCAGAGCATCATCGATTTAGTACGAAAAGATAGTTTAGACATTGATGCTAAAAATACAATGCTAAAAACGTGCATTTGTTTGTTCTCAATTTCTTACACTATGCACACTTGGGTTACATTGCCCACGTTGTAGCGTAGCTGGTAAGACATACGCTATATAGTTTAAAATACGGTTACTTGATACTTTTTATTTTGTTGTAAAGATCTTGGTCAGAAGTAGGCCCAAGTGTAATATATTTAGAATCTAAAGAAAACAAAGCGACATCTGGTGAAACACATCGGAATTAGCGCTCCTATCTCAAAAACGGTTCAAGATGGGAGAAAAGTTAATTACGAAATTGTAGAGCATCATCGATTTACTACGAAAAGAAAGTTTTTAGACCTTATTGCTAAAATGTGCTTAAAATACGCTATATAGTTTAAAATACGGTTACTTGATACTTTTTATTTTGTTGTAAAGATCTTGGTCAGAAGTAGGCCCAAGTGTAATATATTTAGAATCTAAAGAAAACAAAGCGACATCTGGTGAAACACATCGGAATTAGCGCTCCTATCTCAAAAACGGTTCAAGATGGGAGAAAAGTTAATTACGAAATTGTAGAGCATCATCGATTTACTACGAAAAGAAAGTTTTTAGACCTTATTGCTAAAATGTGCTTAATACGCTTAAAATGTGCAGTTGTTTGTTCGCAATTTCCTACACTGTGCACACTTGAACTACGTTGCACACTTTGCAGCGTAGCGGATGACACCTCTGTGGTTCAAAGTATTGTTACTGTAAGCGGTCACATCTATTAGCTAAAAGTCGTTTTCAACCAACATCAGAAAGGAGGGTGTTCTTAATTCGAGCTATGTGTTGTTGTTGGTGTTTGTAAGCTTATAACTTCGTAAGAGATACTCTAATTAACCGACTTCAAAAACGAGGAGGTTCTCAATTCATAGCGTATGTTTTTTTGTTTCTGTTTTTGTTTGTTAGCTCATAACTTCTTAAAGGGTGACCCTATTTTGATACTTTTTGTTTTATCGTAAAGGTCTTGGTGTAAATTGGTCCCATTGTAATATCTTTACGTTCAAAAGAAAATACAGGGTGCCCAAAAAAGTAAGTCCCGACACTTTTAAGTGCTTAAGAGCTGCAGCTATAGACATAAAAGTGGTATGTAGGTATAGTAAAGTGGGCATGTGCTACGTGATTGAACCGCCTACAGCGCCACCTGGTGGAAAACAGTGTAGATAGCGTTAATATCTCGGAAACGGTTCAAGACAGGGGAAAAACGTGAATTTAAAAATTACAGAGCATCATCGATTTAGTACGGAAATATAGTTTAGACATTAATGCTGACAGATCGCTTAAAACGTGAATTTGTTTGTTCACTATTACCTAAATTGTGTACACTTGAATGACATTGCATATGTTGTAGCGTAGCGGGTGACATTTATGCTATGTAAAATTCAATGTATGGTTATTGTAAGCGGTCACATCGATTAACGCATAGACGTTTTAAACCGACTTTATAAAGGAAGAGGTTCTCAATACAAACCATGTTTCTCATTGCTGTTGTTGTTGAAATATTTAGCTCATAACTTCGTAAGAGATGATTTAATTTTAATACTTTTTCTGTTGTCGTAATAATCTTGGTTTGAAATAGGTTTCATTATGATTTCATTAAGATATATACAGATTACAGGAAACTCAACAAAATCTATTCTCACTCTAACTACTGAACGCATGCAGCTCCACTCGTAAAAGCAGTATGTAAGTATCGATGTTGAAACTTCTGTACGTCAGCTGCAATGTATATTTTGCTCCTTGTTTGAGCTTTACGCTGCACAACTTCCAGCGCAGCAGGTGACACGTATTCACTGTAAAGTTCAATATATATGCCTAACAGAATTTTAGTATTTTTTTCAGATGACTCCATAAGTGTAATTCAGAGGTATCAGTTCTGTTGATAGTGTCTGCCATAAATTGACCCACAAGTTTTGTTTATTCCATATCTGCCAGTTTTGTTTAAACTGTGGGTTATAGAAATATATACATATGTTTTAAGTATCTCAAGCGAAAAATCGGGTGTACAGAGTTTGGTCTGTCCTGATTGCTTACCATAAACATTTTTAGTAAAAACATTAAGTAAAGACATTTTAACTCGAAAATTATTTAAAAGAAAAAAATGATGTCAAAAATAAATAAATAAACAAATAAATGTATTTATTTTTATATAAAAAAAAAAAATCACGTTCAAACATTTTTCTTTTTAATAATTAATATTAAAAAGAAATAATAATTAATTGAGAAAAATCGTGCTAAAATATATAATAGCTTCAGTATAGAACCCCTTTGTGAAATTTGAAATCTGACACTGAATTAGCTAGGACGTTTCTTGCCAAGGTATTCTTTTAAGCATTACTGATCTTAATTCATCGCCGAAATGATAATAAAAATTTAAAAGCCGCGAAGAGGATTCTAAGCTAAAGTTATACCAAAGCAATTTTAGGATATGAATACATTAACCGATCTTAGGGAATAAAGAACACCTACTGCATGCCTTTATATGGAAGAACAGTTTAAAATAAGTCCCGTCATACCAAACTAAATTCTGCTTACAAAGTATGTAAGAAGACTATTTCTTAGGGTCAGATGCCTTTGAACTGTGGAAATAAGGGTTAAAAATTGTCACAATTCTTTTTTGCAATAACTTCATATATATATTATTTGTAATCATAAAAAAAAAATTAAAAAAAAATTAAAAAAAAAAAAAAATGTTTTATGTCTCTATAACAATTGTTGGAATAATTGTACACTTTAAAATTTGTTTATTTTTCCTTGAAAATTACAGAGCTATTTTTTTTTGTCGCTATAAGCCTTGCGTAAAGGATGACATGCAAATGATACATCACATAAGCATAAAATATTGTGCACATATAACAATACTCTATAATTAAAATGATGAAAAATAACTTTGATGTAAAGCTCTATTCTTTAAAAAAAATTATCACAATTGTAATTAATATATATATATATATATATATATATATATATATATCACTCTTTTTGGTGTATTTATGTTTATTATTACAAAACTTTTGATATTAAATACTAAATGTTCATCATTTTATATATTTGTACATGATTACACACCTACTAAGGAAATAAGGGTTAAAATATTTGACATTTTTATAAAAAAGAAAATAATAATAATAATAATAATAATAATAATAATAATAATAATAATAATAATTTAAAATGTAAAGTAATTTTAATGACTAAAATAGAGGGATAAAAGCTTTCTTAATACCCATTAAAACTTACAATTTTAAAAGTTCTTTTTTCCTTTTCATTTTAGTAAATAAACGTAAGGTTATTTTTTTTTATTATTATCTCATGTCAAAGGAAACTACCTCCTTAATTATAGCATGTGCAATATTTAAAAGTAGTATATGAGTTCAAACAAATATAGAATCCGTACAAATACACTCTTGTAATTAAGAAAATCTTTACCATCCAATTACTCTTAATTATCTAACTTTTCAAAACAATTTTCACAGAAAATAAAACGTTATTTCTTAATTTGTAACAAAGTGCAACTGCTTTGAATGCAGGGAATTGCTTGCAATGTTTATCCCTTTATTTGAAACAACTTAAATTATACGTTTTTCAATTGCAGTTACAAGTTGTAGTTTGAAGAAGGGATATTTCTACATATAATTAATTATCTCTATTTTGTGTTAATGAGGATCCATTGGTATACATTAATAAAGCTTTTTATACATCTTTGATTTGTTTAATGTTACTAAGAATTTAAGAAATGTTATTAACAAAACCATTCATGGACATGAAATTTTCACTTGATGGATGAAAGAAGAATATAGTTTGTTTATCCTGTTTAAATCATATTGCATGAAAAAAATTATAACGTATTAGTCACAGACGCTCATTTAATACACTCAAACAATAAGCATATTTTGAAAGGAGATAGCAATAGAGTCTTAGTGTCATTATTTTAAATACTCATGTAAAATAGTTTTAAACAGTTTTAAAAATATAATGGCTGCTTTAAAATAGATTACTATCACTCCACTATAATAGGACTGTAGCAATTTTAAAAACGTAAGTACTATTATATGCGACAAATGACTATTTTTACGAAATATACTGAATATATTCAAACAAAACACAAGAATTTTGCATTAATTACCATAAGATATTTTTTACTGAATAGGTAAAATTGGAATTCAGAGATATGTATCGAATTGTTAAATATTATTTTTTTTCTCGTTTATAAAGCGTATATTACAGTTGCTCACAATCAGAAAATTATATTTATATAAAAATGTATATATATATATGTATACATATTAATTTGAACTCTTTTTGCATGTAACTTACATGTGTAGTTCACTTACTTATCAGTAAAACTTGTAATAATATTCACTTCCCACTTCACTTTGTAAAATTCCAAATCCAAACAAGGTTACGAAGAATGTTGTGTAGAAGATTCATTAGGAAAATCATGAAAATAATGGGCCAAAAATTTTTTTAAATCCTCATTATAAAGGAAACCTTTTTTCTATTATACAGAACCGAATAGCAGTACTGAAAATGTTTCCGTATATTCTGCGAAACGTTTTTAAGATCTTTATATTTGTATTTGGTGATTTGAGAAATAGATGAAGATTATATGCTATATTCCTGAGCTGTTTAACGTGTCTAGAGTACTTTAACAGCATGTTACAAAATAATCTTTGCTGCAAAGTTTTAAAGTAAAAAGAAAAGAAAATTAAAAAAATAAATCTTTACTTAATAAAAATAAATAAAATTACTAGAACATAATATTTGCTTAGAATAATTGAGAAATAAATTTGAAACGGCAAAAAATTTGGAATGAAAATCTTTACTCCGGAAATTCTGAAAGCATCCCAGGTAAAAAAAAAAAAAAAAAAAAAAAAATCAGCAAAATAACTGTAAAGATTTTGTCAGGTAACCTGCAGGTATTTCGGATATTCTAAAATAAACCTGTATAAAACTTTAAAAATCCTTAATATTTCCAAAACGAAACCCATTGTTTTTATTTTTCTTCAAAATACCTGTGCAAATCTTTAAATATCAGCACATTTTATAAAAAGTCCGTAATACCTGCAGTATACCTGAAGTTAAGATATAAGAATGAGTTAAATATATCTAACCATTTGCATGCAATGTTGCCAGATCTGCCAGAGTTTCTATTCAATTATCACCAATAATTTTTAATTTTAACTTTTGCCTAATCACTTTGAAGATTGATAGCCTATTATGTACATTAAATATCATTTGGATTATAATAGTCCACTTGTTTTTTATGAAATGTGGGTTATTATATAGCCTTTTAAACCTTTCGTTTTGATCGTTTTTAATTCTTGGTAAATTTCTGGCGTTAAAAAAAAAAAAAAAAAAAAAAAAAAAAAAAGCATTACATAAATTTGTAAATTAATAATCTGAAATTAAGTGCTTTGTTAACATTTGCACAACGCACGTATAAATTTAATCACGTAGTCATCAGAACAATGAGAAAATTTAACACCCAAAAATAATTGAAAGATATCTAAGTATTTTTTTTTTCATATTTGCTCCATAAGCCCCCTTTTAGTTGTGCTTTCGTATGTATTGTATGGTAATTACACAAAAATATATTGATTTGTTGATGCGGAAGATGAGTTTTAGATGATATAAATGTATATTTCAAAAAAAAAAAAAAAAAGAAGAAGAAGAAGAATTAATTAATTAATTAAAAAAAGAAAAAAGACTCTAAAATTTTTCTTTGAACTCTAGAAAACCTTTGGAATGCATGTATAAATTTTTAATTACAAGAATTGCTTACGACGATGTCTGTTTAGTTTGGTCAATGTTAATTCTTAAGACCACATTATTTTCAAAAAAAAAAGTCTATGACATGTGTAGTGAGATGTAATAGATGTCATGTGGTTGTTAAACACCAGGCATTTTATATGAATTTTGCATAAAAGATTAATTTGTTATGAAAATTAGAAGAATGTTTCAAGAAGTTTGAAACTATAAAATTAATACATTTTTTCTGTGATAATACGCAAAAAATATTATTATTATTAATACAATGAAATACGTTTAACACGAAAACGCTTAACATGAAAAATCGGTTACCACGAAATGATATAGCGGTCCGGACAGTATACTATGCTATTTAATACATTTTTGTTTCTTTTAACACGAAATAAAAATCGTTTAACACGAAAAAAAACTCGCTTTTGATCATCAGTGACATGTTTGCTACAACTGAGA
This sequence comes from Salticus scenicus, assembly GCA_963930645.1. Lineage (NCBI taxonomy): Eukaryota > Metazoa > Arthropoda > Arachnida > Araneae > Salticidae > Salticus > Salticus scenicus. The sequence goes on from OZ005655.1 coordinate 135,202,360, forward strand.
TGCCAACATTTTAATTTATTCGGGAGAATTTTTAACTCCGTCTTTATTTCCATACCACATTTTTCTTAAGAGTCATATTTCCTTATTTTATCGTAGTTATATATTGAAGGAAAATAGTCTGTAAATAAAGTGGTGCAGATTGAAAGCGGGGCTAAAAATTCTCTGGAATAAGTTAAAACGTTGGTAACTATGCTACTACATGTTGCTGTCAATGATCATGTGTTTACAGCACCAACAATGGGATTTTTAATATCGTTCATCATTAAAATAATTCCACTTAAGTAAATTTTGATGTCGAATCTGACAACTGAATCCTGTCCCTTCTGCTTCAGAAATGAAAAAAATAATGAGTATCCGCAGTTATTTAGATGCGCATTCAAATTCAGAGATTAATAAAACAATGTATGATCTCGATCCGTTTTTGAACAATATGGTGCTGAAAAAGAAGTAAAACATATGTAATTTTTTCCCCTCCAAAAACAATAATATTTGTACTTGATTTTCATCCTAATGGATACAAGTTAGTAGTAGTTTTACAGGAAATGGAAATAATAATTGACGGCATGGTAAACATTGGCCAGTTTTGTGTTTTTTTTACGAATCTTTACACGAAATTCTTTTAACGCGAAAAAATATTTCGGGCCCCACAATTTCGTGTTAAACGTTTTTCACTGTATTAATATTTTAGCAATGCGTAAATTCGCAAGAGTTTTATTATTATTTCTTTCGACGTTTTCTTAAAATAGTACTTTAGTTTATAATAAAACACTTTTCTTTTACTAGTTTAAATTAACTGATGTAAAATGTTTTCATAAATTATGAATAGAAGTAAAAACTATTTCAATAATAGTTACATTATTTAAATACACTTCAAATACACTATTTGAAACATTTTACAGAAACTTTTATATAATATTGCATTAAAATTTGGATACAACTTTTCAGTTTAGATATACTTTGGCATGTCTTGAATAAATTAATTCTCAAACTCTTTTAATATATTCATAACAATGTTTGTTTAAGGATTCACTTTTCTAAATATTTGCCGCTGTGCATACGTTCTATTCTAAAATGAATATTACAAAGGAAGTTATTAGAATAGAAAGAAACTGTACCAAAAATGAAAATAATTAAATATTGTGAATTAATTAATATTTATGAGATAGTAAAAGGAAAATTTTCTATAAATATTTGTCCAGGAAAATTTTATATTTCTTTATTTCAATATGTTTCTAAAGGTACCTAAGAAAAAATAAGTAACAATGCTTATAGTCAGAAGCTGATGAATATGCAATGCGTAAATATACGTTTCTATTGACTTTAAAAATATATAATTTGAATCTTCTGACATTTGTTAAGTTTGAATCTTTTTAAATTTATTTCGCTTAAATTTATGCATTTCAATAAGTGTTATTACAAAGATAAAATTTACAAAGCAAACGTAACACGTATAACAACAGCTATATCAGAAAGTGAAAATTTTTTAAAGTGATATATCAATAACATTTTATTTCGTAAGTGAAATGATTTTCACTTTTTAAATGCTCTCTATGCATCTCATCTGCGTTTAATTAGGCTTGTATTATGCAATGACGTTTATTACAGATAAAATGTATAATGAAGACTTGTTTATTAATATTTTATAAATGAAGTATCTATTCTTAGGATACATTTAAATTTATTATAAATTCATAATACTTAAATAAAAGTAGGTCATGAAAATCTGTAAATAATTTAAATTGCTACTGTTTTTAACAATCTACTTTTTATACAAAAGGTTGGCGAAAGTTTTGTCACATAATATAAAATTTGATGAAAAATATATCTGAATTCTAATATATACATACAGGATGGTCATAATTAAACTGATAGTGCTTACAGTGTTCTGATATGTGTTATAATTGCAAGAATGGCAAACAAGTCGGGGGACTAAAGATCCCGAAAAAAAAAAATGAAAAATTACCATTAGGGAAAAAGTATGTCTGGCACCATATACACAACGTGACATTGCAAATTCAACACCAAGAAAGAATGGCCAGAAAGTTATAAAACTCGGCAAACAGAGAGAGAGAGAGAGAAACGAAAAATAAGTGTTCTTTATTTCGAAATAATATTCATAATACAGAGCGAGAACAGCTTTGGCTCAGTAGGTTGTAGCACCACCGTGGACGGCAATACATGAAGCAACACGTCTATGTACAGAGTCAATGAGAGTATGGATGACGTCCTAAGGAATGGCTCTCCATTCGCTGTCAACCATGTGTGACAGTTTGTCCTCTGAACACGGCAGTGGCAAGGACTTCAAATGGCGTGCAATCACATCCCGAATGTATTCGACTGATGAGAGATCAGGAGAGAACGGTGGTAACGGATATATCTGTACACTTTGTAGAGCACGATGACTCATGCGAGCAGAGTGCGGTTGGGCATTACCCTGCTGATAAAGGGCATTGGGTAACCCATGAATATAGCGGAGTGTCACCGGTCGCAGCACACTATCCGCGCATCGTTGGGCCGTCATAATGGTCTGAATACAAACTAGATATGACCTGGAATCGTACGCAATTGCGCTCCAAACCATAATTTCGCGTTATCACGCATGTGGGGCGTTTCATAATTGCTGCCGGATTGGACTTGTCCCCATATCGACTCCACACGCGTAGGCAGTAGCTATCACTGGAAAAACAGAAGCGTAACGCATCTGAGAACACGACCCTGTGCCATTCCATCATGCACATCGCTCTAGCCCGACATAATTGTAGACGGTGGGTGTTTATGCCATAGGGTCAATCGCAGTCTTTTTAACGATGACATGAGTGCAGGCCACTAGCAACCGATCGATAGGAAATGGTTCTGATCGATATAGGAACATCCAGAGTGTCTTGAACTGTCTGCAGAATGGAGGTAGAAGTTTCTTGTGGGTCCGCCACCACTTCTCAGCGGATGCGTCGATCCACGCTCGCTGACGTCCCTCTGGTTGCACTGGCATCCTCTAAACTTCCATATATCATTGTTCCAACCACCTTTGCTACAGTCGGTGAAGTGTAGAAGCGTCCAGGTATGTGTTAGTTGAGATATGCCGTAAGGAACAACCTGCTCTTCTCAGTCCGATCACCATGCCCCTCGTAAAGTTGTCTGTCTGCTGGAACTGCCTGAGTTGGCGACAGCCTAGCATTCACTACTATTTCATGCGTACTTTGGGACAAGAACCAAATTTCTACGAATAATTCTCTACAAGAAATTACGGCACAAATATTGAACACTCTGCATGTTCTAGTTCTTATATCTTCTGCAACATGAGCTGGAGAGCTGCGCATTTCATACCATTAGTATAACTGGGTGAAGTGCGTCTACCCTAAAATTTACATAATGTTTTAGCCTCTTCTTCTTGGTGTTACATTTTCCGTGTCACGTAGTGTAATAGAAAAGGGAGTTTCAGACAATGGAATAGTGGGGACAAATTAGCGCTGTGTCTCCATTTTCAATATAATAAATAAATAAAAAAAAAAGAGTGCACAATCATCACCTCAAGTGGAGTGAATTAATTTTCTACAAAAGTTAGTAGAAAGATTAAACTAGACGCAGCACGAGTAATCCTGGAAACAAATAAATAAATAAATAAATACATAAAATAAAAAATTACCACTAGGGAAATACATGCCTAAACCTATAAAAAAGAAAAGAGAGTTTTAAGAAATGGAATAAACAGGGACAAATTAGCGCTGTATCTCCAGTTTTAAATTAATAAATCGGGACAAAAGAAGGAAAAAACGAAAAACCATACGGTACACATTGATTATTAACACTTTCCAACTGTACGTAGTTGTTATTGTTGTACAACTCTCAATGCATCTTGCCTTCGTTATCACACAACTGACAATAGTTCTGAAAGGTACACAGGCAGACTAATCGAATTCTTAATCCTACTTAAATATTGCAAAAAAGGTTAAAAATACTTAACATAAAAGAAAAAGTTGTCCTCACATACTATTTGCAAACCTTCTTACATCTGAATATTTTAGTGTAGACCTGTAAATCTGTAAGTTAAAAAATTCATACTTTATACAAAACATACTTTACAAAAAGTAAAGTTGCATAAAGTAACGTATGTAACAAAGTACGTATGTAACGTATATAACGTATGTAACGTATGTACCGTATGTAGAAAGTAACGTAAATTTGTATAAAGGTACGTTTTGTATAAATTTACAAAACGTAAATTTATACAAAACATACTTTATACATATTAACAATATTTGTTAATTTCTTTGTGATTTTCAGAGTAGAAAGTTCTTTAAATGAAACTTATAAAAATGTCTCTCCTAAAATGCAAAGCATTGGCATTTTTTTTTTTGGTGTCCCTGTACACAAAACATTTACAAAGCACCTATTAATGAAATTTTATATAGAAAACATTCCATAGCGAATTTGAATAACATAAACAATTTTGTAAAATTTCTGAAAATATTTACGGACGGTCGGGGCAGGCAGACGGACAGATACACAAATGGACAGTCAGAAATATAGCTACACAAATTAAAATCATATTCACACATAAAAATTGTTAAAAAACGCAAATTCGCTTAATATAAACGAAAATACAATTCCAGGAAATTTATAATAAATGTCCTTACTGTAACTGAATATATTTATGTGGCCCTGTAAATCTAAAGCTAATCATACTGCACTCTGTTTCTATTGTGCATATAAATGATATATTTCAATTTTATCAAGATTTGTGCAAAGTAAAGTTAGTAAAACTCGGCTTATAGAAATACCTTTCACAGAACGCAAAGCTTTGGAATATTTTCGGGTATCCCTGTACACAAACCAGTGGAGGTATTTACTAACTTTCTATAACAAACATCCAATAGTAAACTTGAATAAGATATTTCAATTTCAATAAAATTTGTCTAAAATAAAGTAGAAATACCTCTCATAGAACACAATGCTTTGAAATACTTTCAGGTGTCCTGTACACAAACCAGTTGAGGTATTCACTCCATTTTCAATAAGAAACATCCGATAGTGAACTTGAATAACCTATATCAGTTTCAAGAAATTGCATGAATGTTTACGGGTATTAGAGCGTGTACAGACAGACATACACACGAACCAAAGTCATTAGCATTCTTCAACCTTGTTGAAAAGTATTATAAACATTTAGAAAGTGATAAAAATTTTTTATATAAACGAAAATGAAATTCAAACAAATTTCCACTAATGTTCTTATTGTAACAGAATATTTTTGTGTGGACCTGTAAATGTAATACTAATCATAGTGCATTCTGTAGAAACCGTTCTTTTCTGCATATGAATAACATATTTTATTAAAATTTGTGCAAAGTAAAGTTAATAAAATTTGGTTTACAGAAATACCTCTCAGAGAACGCAGTGCATTGGAATACATTCGGGTTCCCTGTATACATATCAGGGATGACATTTACTCCATTTTCAGTAAGGAACATCCGATAGTGTACCTGAATATCACATTTTAATTTCATGTAGATTTTGTTTTAAATAACGGTTAACAAATTACGGTTTATGGAAATACCTCTCTTAAAACACAATACGTTAGAATACTTTCGGGTGTCCCTGTACACAAACCAATAGTCCATTTTTAACAGGGACATCCGATGGTAAAATTAAATAACATATATTAGTTTCAAGTATTTCTATGAATACTAATGGACGTTAGAGCACGGACAGTGAGACAAACCGAAGTCATTAACACTTTTCAACCTTGTGGGAAAGTGTTAAAACGGGTGCACAATCATCATCTTAAGAAGAGTGCATTAATTTTCCTGCAAAATTTAGTAGGAAGATTAAATTAGACGGGGGACGAAGGATCCCGAAAAAAAAAGTTTCAATGTTTACTATAAGGGAAATACGTGTCTGGCATTATATAATAAAAAATACAGTTTTAAGAAATGGAATAGTTGGGATACATTAGTGCTGTGTCTCCAGGTTCAAAATAATAAATCGGGACAAAAGAAACAAAAAAGAGTGCGCAATCATTACATTAAGCAAAGTGCATTGTTTTTCCCCACAAAAGTTAGTGGAGAGAATTATAATATGGGGGACGAAAGATCCCGAATAAAAAAAAGTTTTAAAAATTACCTTTCGGTAAATACATGTCTGTCACTAGATAATAGAAAAGAGAATTTAAAAAAATGGAATAATGGGGGCAAAATAGCTCTGTGTCTCCAAATTCAAAATAATAAATTGGGACAAATGAAAAAAAAAAAAAAAAAAAAAAAAAAACAGTGCGCAATCATCACTTTATGAAGAGCGAATTAATTCGGTCGATAGACGGTTCGGTTGATCAGACGATAAGGGTAGAGGCCTCTTAATGTAAAAGAAAATTAAATTTCACCAAATTTCCAATAATATCTCTTAATGATACTGAATATTTTGTGTAGCCCTGTATATTTTAATGCTAATCATGCCATATTCTATAGAGCGTACTTTGTTTGTAAATATGAATAACACATTTTAATTTCATTAAGATTTGTACAAAATGAAGCTATTAAAATTTGGTGTACAAAAATACCTCTCATAGAACGCAATGGTTTCGAATAATTTCGGGTATCCTTGTACAAAAACCAGTGGTGTTTATTCCATTTTATATAGAACACATCCCATAGGGAAATTGAATAACATTATGCAGTTCAATTAAGGTTTGTGTAAATTAAGGGAATGAAAATATATTTTATATAAATACGTACCTTTCATGTTAAACAATGCTTTAGTGTAATTTCAGGTGTCCCTGAACACAAACCATTAGAGGTATGCACTCATTTTCTATAGGAAACCTCCGATAGTGAACTTAAATAACGTATATCAGTTTCAAGAAATTCGATGAATATTTACGGGAGTTAAAGCGCGAGCAAGACGACAGACGGACAGACAGACAGACAAACCGATGTAATTAACACTTTTCAACCTTATTGAAAAGTGTTAAAAGGTGCACAATCATTTATTTTAAATTATAAATTGCAATAAAAGCTTTATTTGAAAAAAACGCTAGATGTTCCCCTCGCGGGTATTTATTTTATTTTATATTATTATTATTATTATTATTATTATTATTATCATTATTATTATTATTTTGCGTGTGTCGTATGTGTGGGTATGTATGTGGAAATATTCGTCCCCCGCCTTGTTTACTTTTGTTACAATGTTTGGTAGCTGCTGCTATTCTTAATTCCTAATAAATCTTCTCTATTAAACAAATGTTTTACTGTATTATTTAGTGCGCTTTGAATCATATCAATACATTTCTCATATTTTGGTTCAGTATTTTATACTCCATTTATTTATATTAATTTACTAGCAGGCATCAATGTTAATAAATGATGTTATCGCTGTGTTCAGTAGAGGTTTTTCTCGCTCTTAAAGTGAGAATTCCCAGTCTCCACTGCCTTCGGATGTAACCTACCCGCTTCTTACTTCCACTTCCCCAGCGGGTAAGCTCAAAATTTTGCGAATTACCACCAAAAATACACAGTGCGTACAATAAATCAAAATCCAAACACCGAAATTCGCCATTTAAAGTAAATTTAAGGCGAATTCTAACGGGAAAACGTATTTTTACACGTGTTAATTGCCCCCTACGCCAAGGGGGTTAAAGGGGAATTTTGTAAAATCACGTTCCAATAAACATTGGATACATATAAACAATTTAGGCACCAAATTTCGTGACCGCAGATCCCATAGATTTTCCAAGACAAATTTAGCGTTAAACGGGAGGTCTGGAATTTGATCCATCGTAAACTCGCTCCCCCAGAAGAAAAAAAAAATGAAAATCACAAAAAAATGAAAATGTGTCCAATGTGTGAAGACACATGTTTGTTTTCAATACCATTGTACCATTTTTAGTAGAGCTCTACTCAAAAATCTGGAATTTCTGAAATTTCCTGCCGATTTTTTTTTTCTCCTCCCTCTTTTAAGAATCAAGAATTCCAAAATCGTACATAATGTTTTCTTTATACTCAAGTGTAGTCAGTAGTCGCCTCATTTGCAATTTCTTCACCGTGAAGTAATTTGGGACCGAGTTATGCTCACATTTTTTTTTTTTTTTTTTGATTTCTTCCCTGCAGGGGGGAAGGGGTGGGGGAATTTCGGCAAATCCCATTACTTCAGTTGTCGGATACATATAAACAATCCAAGAGACAAAATTCGTGACAGCAGCTCCCATAGATTTCTCGGGACCAATTTATCGCTTAAATGGGCGGCTCGATTTTGCCCCTTTAACCCCCCCCCCAAAAAAAAAAAATAAAAACACAAAAAAAAGTGTTTTTGGAATTATCCTATGAAAGTCGCATAACTCTTTTCAATATCTTTGTTCCATTTTTCGTAGAGTTCTGCTCAAAAATCAGGAATTTTCGATATTTCTCGCCAAAAATTGATTTTCCTCCTCCGTTGCCTTAAAAAAAAATCCTAAATCGCAGATAGTGTTTTATTTGTACTCATGTCTAATTTCCTCAAGCGCTATTTCTTTACTTTAAGTAATTTTGAGCCGCGTTATGCTTGCAGACCTGTTTTTGACATTTTCCCCCCTCCTAGTGGGGGGACATTGGAGAATTTCGAAAATGTTGATAGATATAATTTTAAGTTGGGTAAAGAACTAAATTCCTGCCAAGCGCCATTGTATTCCGTCCAGCTGTTCTCACGTGATACCTGGATAAATATAGCATTACAGACATACAGACACGACGACACACACAGTCATTTTTGGCTTTCATTGTGTGTGAAACGTAAAGATATGATCAACACTAAATCTACAGGGCCACACGAGAATATTCAGTTACATGAATGAGTATTTTTGGAAAATTGCTGGGATTGCAATTTCGTTAATATTAATTAATTTTATAACTTTCTAAATGTTTTTTACACTTTACAGTAAGACTGAAAATTGTTAATGACTTCGGTTTGTCTGTCTGTCTGTCAATTTGTCTCTAAATCCCGTAAATATTCACAAAATTTCTTGAAACTGATATATGTTATTCAAGAATACTGTCGAATGTTTTTTATTGAAAATGGAGTGAATACCTTTGCAGGTTTTTGTACAGTGATACCCGAGAGTATTCCAAAGCATTGTGTTCTATGGAAGGTATTTCTATAAATCATATTTTAAAACTGCTACTTTACACAAAGCTTAATGTACTTTAAATGCGTTATTCAAGACCACTTTTGGATGTTTCCCATTGAAAATAAATACCCTCACTCCTTTGTATACAGTGACACCCGAAAGTATTACAAAACATTGCGTTCTATGAGAGGTATTTCTATAAGCCAAATTTTAACAAATTTACTTTCCACAAATCTTAATAAAATTAAAGCGTATTATTAATATGGATAAAAGAATGTTTTCTACAGAACACAGTATGATCAGCATCAGATTTACAGGGCCACGCGAAAATATTCAGTTACATTAATGAGTATCTTTGGAAATTTGTTGGGATTGCAATTTCGTTAATATTAATCAATTATATCCCTTTATAAATATTTTAACACTTTACAATAAGGCTTAAAAGTGTTATTGTCTTCGGTGTGTCTGTCTGTCAGTCCATCCCTCTCTTACTCCCGTAAATATACATTGAATTTCTTGACAACTGATATATGATATTGAAGTTCACTATCGGACGTTCCCTATTGAAAATGGAATTAATACCTTAACTTTATGCACAGGGACACCCAAAATTATTCCAAAGCATTGTGTTCTGTCAGAGGTGTTTTATGAACCATATTTTAATACCTTTACACAAATCTTAATGAAATTGAATTATGATTTTACCGCCACTATCGGATGTTCCCCATTGAAAATGGAGTAAGTACCTTCACTGATTTGTATACAAGGAGAACCGAGAGTATTCCAAAGCTGTGTGTTTTATGAGAGGTTTTTCTATAAATCAAATTTTAAGAACTTTACTTTGCGCAAAACTTAATAAAATTCAAATATATTATTCATTATATTATTCATATGCACAAAAGAATACTATCCATAGAATACAGTTTGATCAGCATTAAATTTACACGGCCATACAAAAATATTCAGTTATATGTATGAGTACTATTGTAAATTTGCTGGAATTGCCTTTTTGTTAATATTAAACGTTTTTAGTAATTTATAAATGTTTTTAATACTTTGAACGCCTTGTAATAGGTTGAAATGCGTTAATGACTCAGTTTGTCTGTCTGTCTATCCGCGGGTCTAATTCCCGTAAATGTTCAGGGAAATTCTTGAAACTGATATATGATATTCAAGCTCACTATCGGATGTTTCCTATTGGAACTGGAGTGAATACCTTAACTGGTTTGTGTTCAGGGACACCCAAAAATATTCAAAACCGTTGTGTTCTATGAGAGGTATTTTTTATGACCTATATTTTAATTTCTTTATTTTACACGAATTTCAATAAAATTGAAATATATTGTTTATGTCCGCTATCGGATGTGTTACTACAGAAAATGGAGTAAATACAACCCCTGGTTTGTGTAGAGGGACACCCAAAATATTCCGAAAAATTCGTTTTAGGAGAGGTATTTATATAAATCAAATTTTAATAACTTTACTTTGAACAAATCTTAATAGAATTGAAATATGTTATTCATTTGCACAGAAGGATGCTTTCAACAGAATGTAGTATATTAGCTTTAGATCTATAGGGCCACACAAAAATGTTCAGTTACATGGAGGGTTTTATTGGAAATGTGCAGGTATTGCATTTTCGTTTACAGTAAGCGATTTAACGCACTTAAACATTTTTTAAGTGTGAATATAATTTCAGTTTGTGTATCTATCTTTCTGACTGTCCATCTTTCTATCTGTCTGTCTGCCAGCATTCAGCGTCCGTAAATATTTTTAGAATTTTTAAATATATATATATATGTTATTCAAACTCACTATTGAATTTATAAAAAGTAACAAACCACACGTAGATAAAATATTTTTATTAAAAACGACAAAAAGCTTTTCGCCATTATAACAATAGCATCATCAGGTGTAATTGCGTTACATCGAACGAGCAATACATAATAATATTATAGTTTTAAAAAATTAAAGAACACGCTTTCATAGAAATGTGAACTAAAAAGCACAAAATATCTATCTTAGTATTAAAATGCAGGATAATAGAAAAACATGCGAGTGACACACCATAATATTTACATACATTTAAATCTTTAATTAAAATAATTTAGAGTTAAACAAAAACCATTTTAAAAAATCTCCCCTGACTGGGCTCGAACGCTCGACCTTTAGGTTCGTAGCGCGGAGCTGTACCTCTCAGCCACATCGCTCACATAGGGAAAGTCTTTTTTTTTACATTATAGATTTTTTGTTTGCTCCCAGAGCGGTTACAAACATACATACAGGGTGAAGCTAATAAAAGAGTGTTAAAAAAGAGAAGTTAAAACGGTTTAAAGTTACAGTTACAATAAAAAAATTTTAAAGTGCATTCTATGCATTCCTTTCTCCCTCCCCCTCCCCCTGTACTATTAAAAACTTAGTTGTTAATGACAGAGATATCAACAGACCTACTGGAGGGGTTTATAAAATCCCTATCAAATATAATGATGAACTGTTTTACTACATTAAGCAAACACGTCGTACAGTTCAAGCAAGAATTACTGAGCACATTCGTAATGTTAAAGAGAAGAAAAGCTCAATTCTAGTAGACTTTCTTTACGAGCACCCTGAAGCTATTTCTCTGAGGACCCAGTCCGAAGTTATTTCAGCCCCTCGTGACTTACGTTGTGCTTATAGAGAAAAAGAAATTACTGAAAATTATATTGAAATGAAAAAAAAAAATATTGTAACCATAACTTTAAATTTTTTTATTGTAACCGTAACTTTAAACCGTTTGAACTTCTCTTTTTTATATACTGCTGGTTCTATGTAACACAATTACACTTGATGATGTTATTGTTATAATGGCGAAAAGTTTTGTGTCGTTTTTAATAAAAATATTTTATCTACGTATTTTTTAAAGTGGTTTGTTACTTTTTATATATTATATATACACGTGAAATGTTTTCTAATTTTAAACTTTTAATAGTTTTAAATCTTAATCACTATTAAATGTTTTCTGTTTTAAATGGTATTAATAGATCCTGTGCAATTGATTTATGTACAGGGACACACAAAAAATGCCAAGCATTGCGTTTTAGGAGAGACAGTTTTTTAACTTACATATAAAGAACTTTCTATTGTAAAAATCATAAAGAAATTGACAGTTATTGTTAATATGCTAAAATAATATTTTGTATAGAACATGATTTTGTTAACCTTCAGACTTACAAGGCTACACTAAAAAATTCAGATACTTTAAAGGCTGCAATTAGAATGTAAGGGCTACTTTTATTTTGTGTTAAGCCTTTTTAACACCCTCTTACAATGTTTAAGAAAGATAAGGTATTCAATTAGTCTATCCATATGCCTATCAGATCTACTATTTGTCCGCTGTGTGATTATGTATGCAAACATTATTGAAAGTTATACGATACAACAATTACGTACATTTGGAAAGTGTTAATAATCAACATGTAACGCTTCATTTTTCCTTCTTTTTTTTTTCATTTCTTACAGATTATTCTACTATTATGAATATATGTAAAATAAACAGATGCCTTCCTTTTTTAGGCATGATTCCAAACATTTTATTTGTTAAGTTATAAATTATATAAAGCACATAAACGGTGTGATAAGAGAAGAACAGTAACTGGGGTATGATTTATTCTGTAACTAGAAAATAAAGGCTACTCTCAAAAAAAGTAAATCGTAGCAGTTTTCTCTTTTCAAATGCACTTTTCCTACTCTTATGAATATATGTAAAATAAACAAATGCGTGTATGTTTAAGGCATGATTCCAAACATTTTATTTGTTAAGTTATAAATTATATAAAGCACATAAACGGTGTGATAAGAGAAGAACCGTAACTGGGGTACGATTTATTCTGTAACTAGAAAATAAAGGCTATTCTAAAAAAAGAGTAAATCGTAGCAGTTTTCTCTTTTCAAATGCACTTTTCCTATCGAATGACTTCTAAAAAATGACATAATTTTCAAAGACGATGGTACTTTTATTTGGTTTGATTTTCTGAAGTCATTCTAACATTGTATAAAAAATATTTTGAATATTTTTTATACTATTTTTATACTATTAATAATTAATAATAATTAATAATAATTAATATTTTATACTATAATTATTTTAGATTCTACGTTATTTGGATGTTCATTGTAAAATGTTTGAGACGTAATGCATCAATTTTCAACAAGTAAGTAATTTTAGAACATTTTTTAATCATTATGTTGATTTTTAATTTCAAATTTTTTATAATGCTCTACTTGTAGAGATCTTTAAGAGTAAACTATATATAAAATCTGAAGCTTTTAGCTACATTATTACTGTACTAATCATTAAAAATATATATATATGTTTTTCATGTGGTATTTGTACATCATTCCCTTCCATCGCACAAGCTAGAAAATTAAAACACCCACAGTACTTCAACCCAGGCCGTAAATAGTAACTGTGTCAAGTTTAGTCGAAATCAGTTCAGTAGTTAAGGAGAAGTATTACATTAATACAATAACTTTTATTTATATCACAATTATACAAAAACTGTAATGATTTAGTCCCTTTGAATTTCTTTTTCAGCCTCGCTTTTTGTGTGTTTATGGATGTATTTTCATTTTATTGTTTTATTCTAACAATTGTGAATATTTAGATTGTAATATATTTATAGCGAACATTACCACAGACCTGGCGTTTAAAAATAATAAAACACAAAACTTTGAATAAACACCATAAAATGTAAGAGATCTCAAGAATGGCTTTGGGTCAAAAGAAGATACGACCACTCACTCATCAGGCGAGCAAATTTGATACGAATGCTGCAAACAAAACGGCAACACACAAAACCGAATGTAAGTATAAATACTGCTGTGACAAGAATTATAAAAGGGAAAGCCAAAAAATTAATACATAAATAAATACATCAATTAAATTACAATAAAATCGTAAATCTTAAATCTTAAAAAAAAAAAAAAAAAAAAAAGAAGAAGAAGAAGAAGAAGAAGAAAAGAAAAGAAACTAAAAACGAAATTGTGTGAGTAATTTCCAAGCATCAGACAAGAACGCAGAGGAAGAAACATCATTAATAAGGCTTTTGGAATTTTTAAATATGTAGTCTCATGTATATTCAAATGTGATGAGGATATAGGAGAAGAATTTATGTTAGTTTTGCTAATCCAAAACAATAACCAGGAGTCCAGCAGTGAGAAACAATAAAAGATTTAAAAATCTCATTAAAAAACATTTCGAAGGTGCTCATTTATTCTACATTTGAAACGCCTCCTAGTGTGACCAATATAATCTAAATTACACGAGAAACGTGGAATTAAATAAACGCCAGATTGTTTTTCTATAGAAATGCGATCTTTAAGAGAATATATATATATATATATATATATATATATATATATATGTATGTATGTATGTATGTATATATATTATGGCTTTGTACATTACTTTAAAACTAAATAAACCAAACCATCAATTTCTTTTAAAATTTCTAAAATTTTTTTCAGTGATGGAGATAGGCTGATAACAAATACACGGACATAAAGTCGCACATATATATACACAGACAGACACGCACAGACTAACTGCTAAAATTCTTATTTACGAGTTCAGGAGACCTCGTAATGTGCAAATATAACAAAAACTAGATCTCGAAAATTTGACTCAAAATTAATACTTCGTCTACTGTATATATGCGTAGGAGAAAGAAAAACAATCCTCATATGTAACTTTTTTTTTTTTTGAATGGAGTAAATCTATTGTTTTATTTTGCTTTTCATTTATTTGTATATTTTTCATTATGTCTTGCTCAAAATTTAGTTAGTTTATTTGATTGATGCTAAATTCATATTCTGAATGGCAAATTTTAACAAATGTGCAAATATTTTCTAGTGAATTTAAACAATTAAGAAACCATGACCTTCAATTTTTTCGTGGTGCACAAAAGTTACCTATCCAGCAACATTAATAGAAATGTACGCCTAGTTACATTTGCTTCGTTTTAATTAATTTTGTCTTTTATTATTTTTTGTAATGTATAGGAATCTTTTGTTTGTAAAATTATACTGCTAATGATTTTATATCAAGTATTAAAAAGAATGTGGTTAGAATGCATACATCTTCTTCATAAGACATTCCAAGAAATCCTCAGATGACAGGATATTGTCAGAGATTGTATATTTGAGAGGAAATGTTCCATCGAGTATTTAGTTACATTAGCAGATTTTTTTTTTTTTTTTTCGGAAAAAAAAAGATTTATTATTGTGCCATGTTTTACACGAAAACCAAAATAATTAATTTTTATTTTGTCTTTTCAGCAGTGGATTTTTTTTTTTTTTTTTAGAACTTAGGGTGTGTTAGTTTCAATCTGGGATTTTTGCGTCGTTTTCGATAGTTGGACATTTGTCGAAATCTAAAATTTATCAAAAATATAATTGAATAATTTGAAAGCGATGTTATCATTTGAAAAAAGAAAAAGAAAAAAAAAAAACTAATAGTCCTCCGTCCTAAACTAAATTCTGCTTTTGCCAGAATTTCATCAAAATATTTTTATTATTATTATTATTATTGAAAGAAAAAGAAAAGAAAATTAATAATAATCAGTATCGTTACAAGCGATATCGAAAATGTTTTTTTTTTTTTAATAATTTTGAATTAGGAAATAAGAAGTGCGCGAGCAATATGAAATAAAAATAAGTAAAAAAATGAATTTAATGGTTTAATTTTAAAATAAAACAAGATCGCGTGATACCTTAAAAAGTAGATGTAAAATTTAAAGTTTAATATTTTTGGCAACAATTATAAATTAAAATAAATAATTTAATGAAAGTTTAGAAGTTAGAATTTATAATTTATTTCTTTATTTATTTTTTATTTCTTTATTTATTTTTTATTTCTTTATTTATTTTTTTTATTTTTTTACGCTAGTTATACATTACAAATATTTTCATATGGTTGTCATATTAGTTAATCAACAGACATATAAAAACCCTTTTTGTATTTTAACGAGTCAGCTAATATGTATTTCTAAAGAAAACATATCTGTAAATTCATTGTTGAGACATATAAAAAACTAGTTCTAATAAAAAAAATGAAAATTTTAAATTAAAAGAGCTCATTTACGATAATAGATTAAACTGTGAAATTACGAAAGCAAAATTCATCTGAGCAAAACAATTTTCTGTCATAGTGATTGATTTAGAAAATGCACGTAACGTAGATTGAAATCGGAAATTCCTGTCAGCAACTAAGTCTACACGCAAATATTGCTAGATTAGAAAGTCAGGCAGTTTCGTTTGTATAACAATTTTATTAGTTTTGATAACAATTTAGTATTAATAACTTTTTGTTATCGGATATGTCTGGAAGAGAAAGCTAACATTTTCTCAAATTAAATGTTTATATCCCGTACAGCATAGAATGTATCAATTATGTTCCAAAAAATTACAATCCTTCATTATCGTAAAACGTTACAGCTTGCTGTCAGATATATTTCTGAAACATTTTGTGTTTTTAGTATATATATATATATATATATATTTATTAGACGAGACGTAGCTGACCCTCGACGATAACTCAAGGGCCCCGAGCCCATTCATTTCCCGAGATTGGATAACTTTTTCTAGTCTATTTTGAGGTTATGTACCTTACGATGTTAGCCCCCACTTTTTTTTTCTCACTTGAATTACAAGTGTTTTTGATTTCATCCCATGCTATTTTCTAAGGATTTTTAGCTTTCTTCTCCTGTTTTCTACATTTTAAAGTGCGGTGTCTCCCACCCACCCACACCAAGTCTTACATTAGGCGAGACGTAGGTATTACTCGACGATAGTTTCAGGGCCCCAAGCGAGACCATTCCTTTAACGAACTAACGTAACTTCGTCTAGTCTATTTTAACCTTACATTCCTTTCGTTGTTAGTTTTTTTTTTTTTCCATACATGTGATTGTGAGATTTTTCATTTTTCTATGGTCTAAAGACTATATATATGTATATATATATATATACTATTTTGAAGCATAGTGAAATCAGAGCAACATAGGTGCAAGATCACTGAAACTGCATAGATCAATAAGAATAAATTTTCATCAAATTAAAATTACCTTAGAAGACTGTTGTTTAATAGTTGAAACAATTTTTATTTATTGATCCCGAAACAAAAGATACACACATGCAAGGAGAAAATAAACAATTAAGACACAATTTTAGACAAGATTTAAGTACGAGAAGCTCAGAAATGTGACAAAAACTCATCAAGGGAGACCTTTTTCCCCCTTGAGAATCAATATACGATTTTGTTACGCTAGTGGCTAGAGTAGCAACTAAATAGCGCCCCCTCCCCTATCGTACTATTAAAAATTGAAGTCATATAGGAAAAAGAAAGAAGTAGAAAAAACTATTTGGTACGAGAATTCGGAGAATCAAACAATAAATAAACAACAAAAAATAACCTCACGTGTAGTACGTCAAGTAAAAACAATTCAAAGGTTTAGTTGTTCTTAGCAGATGAAGTAAAAGTCACTCATGTAATCCTGATTCTGACCGTAAAGGTATTTTAATTGGATTAGAGAATTAGATTGTTTAACTATATTTTATTGGTTAAACTGTTCGAAACATTAACTTAAAGTTTTTACTGATTAATTTTTTTAGTAATACTGAAAGAACATGGTTTAAAAATGTGATCAGCCTCAATAGTTTAACACCATCTGGTGGTTAATTTTAACACTTGAGTAAGTGTTTAAAAAAAATCATTTAAATAGGGATTGTATTTTAATTTATTATTTTAATTTATTTAATTTTATTAATTAATTAATTAATTTATTTATTTATTTTCTGGATTTTTTATTATTCGCAATCTTTACTAAAGCAAATGCACTTTATCAAGTGGAATATCTTTTAAATGATGGGGGTCAACAGTAGAGTTTTTACTTTTAATAACAAATATTAATTATTATCTTTTTTAGTTTCGACTGTTTGCTAATGCACAGATTTGTGCTATTATTTGTAAACTTTATAACAATTTAAATCATAAAACATATATTAGGAATTTACAAATTGAAAACGATTATGTGTAACTCATTTTCATAATCACTAAGTAAACTTTTTCGTTGAACAGTTTGACTTGAATTAATTTGTGATATAATATAGTATATCCACTGCAATTACATATATATACGCAAACGCATGCTTATATACATGCATACATACATATAGTATATATGTGTAAAACTTGTATTAGCTATTTTTCTTAGGACTAGCAATGATGGTAAATTAAATTATTTTTTAACTTAATTATGTGAGACTTGGTGCATTTCAATGTACCTAAAACCGTATTAAACCATGTATAATAAGAATTTTAGAAGTACTGCATATTTGTGTATAATAATGGATGATTAAAAAATATGATATAGTAGCTGTTTCATTTCCATACACTTATTGAGATATATGCTAGAAGGTCAATTTACTTTCCTTTTCGACAGTTTTACATCACATATTGTTTTCGAAAATCAAAGTAAAATGATAAAATACTGTTGCTTTTTAAAAAGAAACGGTTTCTTTAAAGGTAAAAGGTACTTTTAAAGGGGAAAAAATCTATTCTTAATGTATTCTGCCTTTCAAAACCATTTCAAATCTTATTACATTTAGCAGCTTGAAAAGTTTCTAAAGCTCACGAAAACTATTTTGAAAAACCGAAGCGCATAGTAATTCTAGAATATTCAATTCAAATGTCTAAATTCGACGTTTCGAGACTCATGATCGATCATATTCAACAAAGCTTATTCGCCGTATTTCTAAAATTGGAAATGGTAAACATTTACATTAAAATTATTTTAGAATATTTTAAATATAAAATATAACAAAATGAATTTTTTATGTTATTATTTTCTTTATTTAATAAATATTATATCTAGTTACAAATGTATTATTATTTTTACTTTCTCTTACCCATAGGGTCGAGAAAGTATTGCTTTAGGGTCAAATATTCGAACGTGAGCTTTTGTTATATTTACATGTTCTGAGATCCCCTGAATATGAAAACCATGTTTTTAGCGAATGGTCTGTGTGTCTGTCTGTCTTAATTTTAAAAATTCTAGTCGAAATTTCGTTACTAATAGGGTACAAAATGAGAGGGACATTTTGTCTGAATCCGTCGATTTAAATAACTTATCGGTCGGACAATTAGAGTTTTTTAAATTAACTAAAGTATGAAAAGCTGGTGGCAGCTTGCGTCAACACACACACAAACAGACTCAAACATATCTTATCCATTTATATTTACAGAGATATGTGTTATATGTCATGTTAACGGAGATAAACTCTCTGTTAAAGAACAGGCTGCAACTTACATCTCACCTGTTATATGGAAATTTTCTTATTTTTTTGTGAGAGATGTTTTATTAAAGATAAAATATAATTGTTACGTAGTTAAAAAATTATTTAAAAAAAAAATATCTATACTAAATTCTGTAAAAAATGTTTTTTTTTGTTATGCAATTTTATGAAAGTAGCTAAAAGGGGTTATATATATATATATATATATATATATATATATATATATATATATATATATACATATATATATATATATATACATATATATATATCGTATGAAATATTTTTTGTAATAGAATAATTTGAACACATACTACCTGATTTTGGTTAATTTGAAACTGATTTTACAAAGATTTTTGAAAATTTTTTGCGAGGATAAGGACTTAACTGTCATTCAGAGAGGAATACTAATACATACAATTTTGAGTGGCTTATTTTGCGATTTTAACAATTAAAAAGTTGAATTGAAGTTGATTTAAATTTCGTTAATGTTTGAAAATGTTTTTTAATCTATGTGAGTTGCGTAATTTTTCATTCTTTATGAACAATATAAAAAAATGATTTAAATGGTACACTGAAAAAGACAATAAATCTCAAAGCAGTCATTCTGTGAAAAGTGATCATGCTGAATAATTTACACAACAGCAAAATAAAGTTACTGAAACTTTCACACAACAGCAGAAATAAGTCTTATTTTAAGCTAAATGGAAAAAATAATTAAATAAAAATGTATTTATAAAAAGTTGTTGAAGAAAAGATTTATAAAAATTTAAAAAAATTAAATGTTTTACATAAATTATAAATTGCAATGTAGTACAGTCACTACCTAACAGAGAAAGCATTGCGAAATTAAATAGTATAGAAAAATACAATGTTTTCTGTTACAGATTGAAAAAAAAAGTAATGTATAATTTTCAATTAAAATATCCCTTAACTAACTCAGAAAAAAAAAAAAAAAACTTAACTATCGCAAAATATTGATAATAAAAACATTTGTCTTTCTTGAAAGAAAAAAATATATAATGTTTTCTTTGTTCACTGTTCCCGAATAATGAATAACTGATTAGGATATCGATCGCCAGAGAAAGTTTTCATTAAGTGATATAAAGGAAACAGAAAATTAGAGGATTCTAAAAGACAGATAAAATAACAGATTCTAATAATAATATAGGTAAATAACATATTCTAAAGGGAACATAATAGTAAAAATATTTGTTTTATATACTAAAGAATTTATTTGCATAACAGATATTAAAATAACTTCATTACTTTATGAAATAATTATATATTGATACAAGGGAATTTTGAGAAACAAAATCCGAGAAGATAAAAATCGGCGTATAGTAAAGATTCTGTATAAGATTCCATTATTACTCAGCATTTTTATTTATTTACTTTTTTTTTTCTTTCTTAAAGTTTTATTAACATCGTACAGTACTGTGAAATTATATTGATAAATATAGGATGAGGCATAAAACATATTTCATGTTTAATTATTTATGCAGATTCGGAAATTTATTTTTATATTTAAAATATATATATGATATTCAGAGCTGCCAACCTAAACTTCAGGATTTTTTGTACCGCCCCTTTTTCTACACCAGTCTTTTTTTTTTCTTAGAATATTTTTCTTCTTAATTCGTCATAAATACATTTGTAGAGACTTACTCTAAAAATTAAGTGGTGTGGAAAAGGAGGCGGTAGAAACAATCCTCCGGATTAGATTGACAGCTCTCAATATTATAACCCAACAATAGTTTAATATTTGCGCTCAAAGGTACGTTATTAATATATTTGGGAAATATATGACTTTTTTTTCCTTTATTGCATTTAAAAAACTTTAAATATTTTTTTACATGATTCATTATTTATCTGCATTATATAAAATAAATTCTGTTAAAAAAAAAAAAAAAAAAAAAAAAAGAAAGATAGATTGTAAAGACCGTGTTCTATCGCGGGACCGTCGGACTTGAAATTTGAACATTTTAGAAGTTTTCTCCGAAACATGAGTTAATTGATTTTTTGTTGATGGAAAACGTCAATTTAGCATATCTGACACAGGCTTAAGTCTTTCGAGAAGCCTTAATCTACACGTCAGTACCTATATTAAATAAAATATTATACGTAAACAAGCTTATAACTTACATATTTATTTGTTTTATTTATATTACTTTATTGTTATCGATACTTTCCAAAATTGTGCAAACTGAATTAATTCTAAAAGCTGCAAATGGAAAATCTAATATATTAATATTTATTTATAATTTTTTTATGACGCTTACATAAATAAAAATCTGCTAAATAAAAATTTTTAGCTAAATGCAAAGTATTTCATATGATTACTTATATGCATTCATAAATTAGTGTATAAATAACCAAATAAAATATATCAATAATTAATTATCATTTACTTAAAATGTATAATATTTTACTTTTTATGAATTTATTTTACTGACAACTATAATTGACAGTACTCTAATATATTATTTATATTAGAGTCAAAACCCCTGAGTTATGATTTTTATTTTTATTTGTAATATACAAAAATTTAACATTTATGAAAAAAAAAAAAAAAAATAGTGATTTATAAAATATTTCATGTTGAAAACATTTCTTGTATATTCTGATGATTGTACAACTTAAAAGGCACTTCTTACCTCTACAGCATTCGCTGAATTCCACAGGAAAACGTCTCGTATATTAACCTTCTTTCTATATTAAATCGGTAAATATAGGAAATTATCTGTGAAGTTCTTTCAAGTAGATTTTCCTTAAAAATTGGTAAACATCAACAAAGATTATTAAAAAAAAATATTTAATAATATTTCTTAACAAACAAGAATTTCCTTTCGTATTTCTCTCAGGGATTTTATAAACTTTCTAAAAACGAATTAAGTGAAGTATGCCACACTTAAAAATACATAATCATATATGAAAACTGTATAACTAAGTTATCGCATATTAATAACGGATATTTGAAAACTCATTACGGAAATCTGCGTACCCAAAACAGTGAAAAAAAATCAATTTATGTGTCTATATGTGACTTAAAATGATTGTGATACTTTTGACAATTGTGGCCCCTTTTTTAACATTTCTCAGTGAGGTAGAAAAATGTTAATGACTTAGGTTTGTCTGTATGTCTGCCCGTGCTCAACTCCCTTAAATATTCATATGAATTCTTGAAACTGATATATGTTATACATGTTCACTATTGGAAGTTCCCTGTTGAAAATGGAGTGAATACCTATAATGGTTTGTGTACAGGAATATTAGAAGATATTCCAAAGCATTGTGTTTTATGAGACGTATTTCTATAAACTAAATTTTAATAACTTTACTTTAAGCAAACCTTAATGAAAATATACAAAATAGTGCTTTCTACAGAATGTAGATTATTTTGCACAAATCTTAATAAAATTGAAATATGTTATTCGTATGCACAAAAGAGTGCTTTCCATAGAATACAGTCATTAGATTTACAATGCCACACAAAAATAGTAAGTTACAGCAAGGATTGCTACACTGTTAATAATAGTTACTTAAAAATGAGGTACATTGTCTCAAAATAGCTCCGAAACAACATATACTTTAATATAAATACTCATGTACTCATTTTTGAGTATATTGGCATGCTCAAAAATGGGGTTGACCAATAAGAATCCCAATATCCCCATGTTTGACATGTCAATTTACTCAAAAATGAATACATGAGTATTCAAATTTAAGTATATATTGTTTCGGAGCTATTTAAAGACAATTTAGCTCATTTTTAAGAAACCATTTTTTAAAGTGTACTAATGAAAATTTGATGGAATTGCGTTCTCGTTTATATTAGTCATTTTTATCACTTTCTAAATATTTTTAACTGTAAGAATTATTTCAATTTGCGTATATGTCTGCCCGGCTATCCATCTTTTTATCTGTCCGTCAGCCAGTCCCCATCGTACTTAAATAATTTCATAATTTTTAAAAATAGATATATATATTTTTAAGTTTACTATGGAACGTTTCCCATGTAAAATGGCTTTAATAGGTCACGTATAACTGGTTTGTGTATAGGTAAACCCACAAAAATTAGTATGAATTGCGTTTTAAACAGACATTTTATCAGGTTTAAATAACTTTATAGTGTAAAAAAGCATGAGGAAGTTAACATTTACTGTTAATACGCTAAAATAAAGTTTTGTATAGAATATGATATGGTTAACTTCAAATTTACAGTACTATGATAAATATTCAGATATATTAAGGGCTGCAAGTAGAGTCTTAGGGCTGCATTTTCTTTTGTGTTAAGAACTTTCAACAATTTAAACAATGTTTAAGAGTGATTATGAATACAATTAGTCTACTTGTATGCCTTTCAGTCCTTCCGTCTGTCCGTTTTGTGATAACGTAGGCAAAGAACGTTGAATGATATACAAAAATTACGTACAGTTATAATGTATTATTAATCATTGCGTACCGTGTGATTTTTCGTTTTTTTTAATAATTAGTTTTAGAGCATTCAGATCTTTCCACAACATACTTTTAGTCTCTTCTGTAAAGATACAATTATAGATATATATATTTTATGATATATATATTTTTTATGTTTTTATGTTATGATAATTTTAATTTTATATATTTTTATTTTATCATATATATTTTTTTACCTATAGACTGGGGCTTTTCCAGCTTCAAATTACGAAAATACAAAATTGCCTTGAATGTCACATTCTGTAGAGTAAAGCAGTAGAGCAGCCAAAAATTATTAAGTATAACCGGTTTTTTTTAACAAATATTTCAAGGGTCTGAATAATTTTTCGGCTTAAATGTGTAACCCCACTAGCCAGAAATCATGCTGTGATTGTAAAAGAAATTTCTCCAGGGAGAATGTGATTTGTTGTGCGTAACATGTCCTTTTCAGTTTGTTTAGTTTGTCATGTTCTCGGAGGAAGTGTAAAAGGTATTTTGAGTAAAATAATGGGAGTATGGATAGTCCCCGATGCCCCCGGCTGGAATCGAACTGACAACCAATGGATTCAAAGTCGAGTGTCTTCCCAATCAAGCCATCGGTGCTCACGCTGTACTCTCCTTGTATAAAGAAATATATTCTAGTATCCGTAAAACAAATTGAAGTTTTATGTCTTTG
Organism: Salticus scenicus; assembly: GCA_963930645.1. NCBI lineage: Eukaryota > Metazoa > Arthropoda > Arachnida > Araneae > Salticidae > Salticus > Salticus scenicus. Next base: position 135,226,917 of record OZ005655.1, read on the forward strand.
CAATAAAACTTCATAAGAAGAAAAGCTTAATACATATTATCTTAAATTTCATGGGTAGAGTTTAGAGGTTTTTTTTTTTTTTTTTTTTTTTTTTTTTATGCGTAATAAATATGAAAAAATAGTAGCCTATGGATTTTAAACTTTTTTTTTTTTTTTTTTTTTGACTGGTATTTGCAAGAAAACAAACTATATACATGAAACAAAACAAAAAAAAAATGCTCTTTTACATTTTGAAGTGTAGGGAAACATAAAATAATTTTTAAAACACGAAAAAAAAAAAATCAATTATTCACAAATTGTTTAAGATTGTTTAGCTACGAATTCGCCTTCTTAGCCACAAGTTACATGCTTCGTTTATCTTAATATTTTTTTGATGATTTATAACATGTGAGAATTTTAAATAAAAATTAACTTTGTTTTTTAATTTTTAACAGAATAAGATCCGTGTCTAAGAATTTTAAATAAGTTAACTACTTATATTACATAAAATAATGTCAAATTTATTTGTTTAAAAAAATGTTAAAACAGGATATGCATGCTGCTTAAAGTAGGTTCCATATGGAAAATTTTTTGAGTAATACAAATGTCTGATTTTCTAAGTGTCTGAAATTTGTAATGTCTGAATTTTTAAGTGCATAAATTGTAAAATGTCTGAAATTTTATGTGTCTGAAAATGTTATATGTCTTAATTTCAGACATATCGACCTTATTCAGACACTTATCTGAGCTCATTAATAAAAAAGACACTTACGTGTCTTAGTTTAAGACAGCACATGCGTCTGAAACTTTCCATGCGCAAGTGTTTCAGACATTTATGTGTCTGAATTGACATTTCAGACACACATCTGTCTGAATTTAAGACAGCACATGCGTATGAAACTTTGCATGCGCAAGTGTTTCAGACATTTATGTGTCTGAATTGACATTTCAGACACACATCTGTCTGAATTTAAGACACTTCTATTTACAGTGTAGTTTTAGCAAAAGTAAAATTTATTTACAAGGTGGATACGTCTCTCCATTTTTTAGATTTTTTGTAAAGATTTTTTTTCTAGTTAAATTTGTGGTTCTTTTAGACTTTAAAAACATTTACAGCATGTGAAGTGGGAGATAACGAAGGATATTCATTTAACGTGACCTTACAAAAGTAGTTCTCGCTTTACCACATATCAGGGTTAGATTTTATAATAAATAGACATTGTATCGATGATTATGCAATATATATCAACATTACGATGAGTGGCAAATACATAGACAATTTGACGGGTTACATCAAAACCGCTTCACTGATAATATTATACCACCTTATTATTTCTAATAGAATATATATATATATATATATTTACGCTTATTAACATACGCGGTGATTTACAAATATGTATAGATTAGCATTGCTCATCTTACCACGAATCATCGTGCTCGCCTGCCCATAAACGGCTGATTTTACAAAATTACCTCATACGTTGCAATCTACAAACGCACGGTAGAGGTTCAACAAATATAATTGATCTATGATACCGTCCTAGCATCGACAACTAAATCATCTAGCATCTCTTTTAACAACTAACTACTTTATCGCTTCTGCTTTAGCAAGTTTCTTTATCTACCCAATTGCTCTATTTTAAGGCTGATATCACGTATTAAACATCTGAAGTGATACCTCATGCATCAAATACACTAACAATAAATCTTCTTCAAATTACACCCTGGTCCACCTGGGACCGAGCGGATCTGCGCTCAAAGCTGGTAGATGTGAAGTACCAGGTTCGTCCCAGGTCGCGTTCGTCAACCTAACTGTTTAGAGTTTTCCCAGGTTTTCTCCAAAACTTGCGTAAATATGTGTTAGAACGTTTAGAAAGACGCACCACTCAGCACACTCTCCCTTAGGCCTAGGATCCTAGAACAGTTAATCGGCCTTACTTCCAAGTCAAATCAAAATTACATCATCGGGATGTCCTTAGGATGAAAAGATATCCTGTGGACATCTTAAGGATGCATTATGGATGGTTGTGTTATTAGGGTAAGAATTTTAGAGGTCTATCAATCTTCTCCTAATGCCGCCTTTTTTAACTCTACCATTCACTACTTGATAGAAAATACTATTAAAAAACAATTTTATGTCCTACAAATAAATATCCGCAAAAAAAAAAAAAGAAATAACATGTATTTTTTACTTTGTGAATAAATTCAATGGGCAGAGTGAATTCTATAAAAGATGCATTGAAAGCAATTTAAAGTATAAATAATAAATTAATATTCACAAAAATGGCAATTAAATTAAAAAAAAAAAAAAAAAAAAAAAAACTTTCTTTAAATCTGAAACTTAAAGCTATTTAGAATTTGAACTTAATTTAAGAAAACCTTTAAGAAAAAAAAAAACATTTAAATACACAGTGAAATATATTTTTATCTTATCCCATTCATTGAAATGTCGCAATAGTGTATAGAGAAACTATTTTAAACTCTGAATAAATACGAATTTACGTAATTAAATTTTAATCATTTCATCGAGCTCATATTTCGAAAGCGCATAAGATTCTTGCAAATTCCTAAACTAAACACGCCTCTACGTAATCAAAGTTAGTGTTTGTTGATTTCAAAAGTACTTCGCAATTTCACAGAATTTTATAGATTTTATTCATATGTCTGTTTGCTTTATTTTATATTCATAAGAAGAAAGCATTGCATTCATAAAATGTTTCAACTTCCTGTTTTTAATGTATTTATACGTTTTCACAAGTACAGAAAACGATTTGATATTTTTTTTTCGAAATGTCTGTGTGTGGGGTAAGAACCTTCTGTATCAATTTTAAATAATAAGCTAATGAACACATAGTTGCAAACCTCATTTTGTGAGAAGAAAATCGCAAAATGTTATAAGATGTGTGATATTAAAAAACAAAAAAAAAACAAAAGGAGCTAATAATAAGTAGAAAACCATTTATTTGACGAAAAGCAGGATTACAATACATATAATACATGCCAATTATAAACTAGCAAAAGATTATGTGAAATTTGCACGTCCCAATAAATGAATTCTACTATACTGTTCCAATTAATTGGGGAAAACATATTTTTCTTGCCTGAGTTGGTATGTGATTACCACTGATGTCCCGAAACCCCTCAAACCGGTTATATTTGCGTAGCTTTAGTGTAACGGATCGACATTGACTATAAGTTACTCATTTGACTGGTTTTAGTGTATCAGTAGTTAAGTTGTGAACCTTTCAGTGGGGAAGCTAATGGTTATAATTTTGCGTTTCGTGTAATACGTGTCACTTTTGTTTGTTCAAAGATGGATATTACTCTGAGAAAGCGTTCTAAAATAATCACTTTTAGTGAATACACTTGTATGCCTGTTAGAGATATAGCCACCGCAGTTGGTGTGCGCAAATCAAGTGTTTCAAGAATTTTAAAAACATTTGAAGATTCCGGATCATTGTCTCCAAAATGAAAAAGAAAATGTAGGCGGAATTGAAAAATTACTCCAAAAACTGATAAAATTCTAATAAAAAATAGCAAAATAAATCCAAGAAAGACAAGCACAGACCTTCGAAGGGATTTATTGGATTATGGTGTTGAAGTCAGTGCCTCAACTGTAGGGAAAAGGCTTCTGGAAGTTAGCCGTAAAGCAAGAAGATCGAGGAAAAAAAACAATTTCTAACTCAGAAAATGATGAAAAACGTTTAGCATGGGCCAAACAATAGCGATGATGGACTGTTAACGACACGAAGAAGGTGATTTTCAGTGATGAAACACATTTATTTGTGCAGGGATACAAATCAAGTGTAGTTAGACGAAGTGAAGGTGAAACTCTGCGACCAGATTATGTCCAACAGACTATAAAATACCCTTCTAAACAGATGTTTTGGGGTTTTTTTTACAAAAAGTGGCACTGGAAGCTTAGTTTTTCTTAAAGGAAGCTTAGTTTTTCTTAGATGAATTCTGTGAAATACATAGAAATGTTGCGCAGTAGGATTGTTCCATTCATGGAAACATTTTACGGAACACTTCAACATGACTTGGCATTTTGTCACAATTCGAAATTGGTCCAGACTTTTGTGTGGGAAAATAAATAAAAGTATCTGATTGGCCTGGTACTTCACTAGACATAAATCCTATTAAGAACTTATGGCAAATTCTCAAGAATCGTTTAGCTAAGATGACTTGCACGATAACAGAACAAATGATAAAAGTTTTATACAAGTGTGGTTCCACGATGATGAATTCAAGAACATGTGCGCTACACTAGTGGAGTCAATGCCAAGACGTGATGAAGAGTCTCTTTCTGCTGAAGGAGGACATACTTCGTACTAATATACAGGTTTATCAGTTTACTTAGGGCACATAATGATTAAAAGCTAATGTTTTAGAAAACATAATTTTCTTCCATTTGTCCCATTTAATTCGAACATTATAGTAAAACTAGGAACTGTATACTTAATAAAAAAAACTGTACATTGAACATAATACAAAGCTTGTGTTCTGCTTTCTATAAAGCATTATTGTTGAGATTTTCGAACGATCACAAATTTTTACACAGGACAGCAACTACATTGTGCGTGTTGACATCAACGTCACCCGTGGAACAGGCTACATTTGTAAATACAAAATCTGCGGGGAACTGTGAATTATTCATTGGAACATAAAATATAGTATACGAATCCTACCCGAAGTGGATAATAGGCATCGATTCACTATCAGAAATAATATACTCAGTTTTGACGATTCACACATCCTCGGGCTTATTTTCGTTGTTTTTGACAATCATTTCGTGAAACGATTACGTGATTTTTGAGGAAACGTGATCTCTCAAATATTTGACGAAACTGTTTACTCATATTATTACACGCTAACTTTCCTTAACGCCATATTATTTTTTTCCCTGTGCTGTTTCAACGTTATGTTACAATGACATTTATTTATTTATTTATTTATTTTTTTGCTCTGTTTAATTTGTATTTTCATCAAATATAAATAGCATTTAATCCACCAAAGCAACGAACGCACTTCCATGTGATTTTGTAATTCTATAATTTGTATTTTATTATGTTAAACGAAAGTAACATGGAAAAAAGGTTTCTTTACTTTTGATGAAATTCGTATGTTCAAACAAGTGACGAAAGTAATTTTCTCAATTTGACGAAATATTTGCTCGGAATATTTCTTTAGAAACGGTTTCGTCAAAATTAAAGAAAATTTCGTAAAATTTGAGTATCTATTTCTGAGAGTGCTTAGAGTCGACTTTTCTGCACATAAAAGTGTGCGTGATTTCAGCATTCAGAACCTTCCGTACGTTTTTGTGTTGAGTACCCTGTTTAACTGCATCCGACCGTGTGCTTGACTATGGGTAATAGAACATCCGCTGCAACATTTGTTTCTAGGATTTAGATGTGCCCGTTCTTGCACTGAATCATACAACATAATTTTGAGACATCCCGTGTTCTACATTAATCTGTCGATGTTCGTGAAAATAGTATGGTGCAGACATGGCCTATTCCCATATTTCTATGCACACTGTACTCAGTAATTTTTTTCCACAATATTCTGAATATGCGCTTTAAAGAGACCTTCCTTGTGAGTAATACTATCTGAAATGTGATTGAACGTGAGTATGGATTTGACGGCTACAAATGATGCGTCACTGTAAGTGTTAAAAAATATTGTTTAGCTATTTATTATTAGTTAGAATATTAATAATAATTTCGACCGCGTGAACATATTTTAACGTAACACTCACGTATATGGATTTTTTTTTTTTTTTTTTTTTTTTTTTGAAAATAAAAATGGAAAGTATAAGAGGAGTTTTAATGTTGATTATAATTCCTCTTTTGTGTAATATTTTAATTAAGATTTGATCTAGAAATGTATTTACACATTAAAACTATCGCATTACAAATTAAATTTTAAAGATTAACTATCGAAACGTGATCAAAACCGCATTCCATACTTTCGTTTAAATGTATTAAATTCAACATATTCCATACAAAAATCATGAAAACAAAACCAGTTTCAGGCTTAAACAATAGTGAAAAATAATTAAAATCCAAATTTCTGCGAATATTGAATTTCAAAATATACGCCGATATTAATTATAATAGAAATCAGAAATTGATATCATAAATCCAAGAAACGAATTAAAATTTCTAATTTAAATGAGAATTCCGGTTTAATTGTTTCACTGAGTGCTTAAGGTTATTTAATTTAAATTTTTTCGACTTATTCGTATCTATTTATTTACTAAAACATCAAACATATTATGCATAGAAAAGAATTGAATATAATTACTTTTTTTTTTTTAAATAAAAGTGCAAAATCTGATTTATGCATCTTTATGTTACTAAATGGATTCAAATTTAGATTTATATATTTTTTTTTTTTCTGATAAAACAAGCGAGAGTGTAAACGAAATTAATAATATGATATATAAGATAAATGGTATATGATATTTGTATTTGTTTATATAGTTTGTCTTTTAAGCATTAAAACACGGTATTTCACATTTTAATACAACAGGCTCGTTTGTAAAATGTGGCTTAAGAAATTATATTGCTTATGCGTCTATAATATGTTTAGTACTTGTATAGGGTAAGTCTTTAAAAGGATGCATTAGGTCGATATGGCATGTCTATACACTCGGCTTAAAAGCTATTTCAGAGAGTGAAGTCAATCAAAACAGTAAAATTGATAACATTTAGAGCAAAAAACCTATAATTATGAAGGCATATTTTAAATTTGTATATATATATATATATATATATATATATATATATATATATATATAATGCAAGACAAGTTATCCTGCTCTGGAAAAAAATCGAGATCTGATACTATTCTTGCTGATTCTTATGTAAAATGACCTCCTAAATCCGAATATGACTCACATTTTGCCTAGTCACCCACCGTCTTCTAGATACACCACTTTCTCCCTCAATTTCTTTCCTTGTTCGATAATTTAATGACCATGAATTTGATTTGAAGAATGAAAAAATATTAATTTAACAACTAAAAACAAAAAAATATAAGGTTTAAAAAATAACAGTAATAACAGATTAAAAAAATATAAGATATGTAATGGATAATATCAGTGTCAAATCCCCCCCAAAATTTTGTCTTGTCGCAAATGTCCATGTTTTAGAATTTATCCAACTCTGTAGTCCCTCAGAAGATATTTAACGATTAAAATAATCACCCGTCCTCCTAAAAATCAAATTTATACCCATAAAAGCACCGAAAAATTATAAAAATAGGTGACCATTATTTAAAAACAGTGGGTGATAGGGAAAAATGGGCGTCATATTCGTATTAAGGGGGTTATTTTACATAAGAATATGCTTAAATGGTGCCAGAGGCAATTTTCATGCCGAGCAGAGTTATTTGAGCAATGCGTGAAAGCAAACTACTGTATTATATTAATTTATTTTTGACTTAAATAAAAGACGTTTTTTTAAACAAGTAGTTCTAAACGCAATCACAGTAAAATACACGTAATAAACAATTAAATAAAAATATAGAATAAAAAAAGACGTTATATTTATTTTAAACTGTTATAAAATCTGTAGAAAATTAAGTCATGCTTAAGAGGCAGTTGAAATATTTGATACACAGGTTTTATTCTTTCAAAAACTATTGCATTATTTTATTTTATTTTGATCTTCAATAAAATGTCTTATGCGGTAAATATACCAACTTTATATTTTCTAAGCATAATTTTGCCTAATAATAAAGTTTTGATAAAATATGAATTATTTCAGGTCGACTGACTGCCAGAGAAAATTATATATCGACATACATCTAATAGACAAATAAATTTTCGATATTATTTTTTATTGTTAATATTACACTTTTCAACATTTTTTTTTAAAATTATTCTTTCTTACCTGCTTATATAAATAAAAATGTATATATATCTATATATATATATATATATATATATATATATATATATCATCATCATCATCGTCATTATCATCATCATTATAAATTTCAGCTTTTATCATTCACTGCAGGGTGAAGACTTCTCTTAGGTGATTTCAAACTGCCCTGTTTTCTGCAATTCTTCTCCATTCCGCTTTTCCGAACTTCACAATTTCTTCCCTCCAATGACATAGGGGTCTCTTCCTCGCTCTCTCTCTTGCCTCTTTATGTCTTTCTTGTCATATCTCGATCTTTTCTGGCCAAAATATAACTTTGGTGGTCTATCTATCATCATTTCTACTCGTAAGGTGCCCAGCCCAGCCCCATTTTAACTTCTTCACTTTAGAAATAACATCAGTAACTTTGGTTTGTTTCCTAGTCCAAGTGTTTCGCTTTCTGTCTCTTTCATATACATACATATAAATATAAACTTCATATTTTTACATTAAATAGAAAAAGCATGTATAAATGTCCCTTTAAATTTATTATATGATATGAATGTGTAAGGATTGTTTAATGATTATTATTTATCTGCTGGAATTAGGATATAAAGAATATCACATTTTCAACTTCACTTGCAACAATTTAGACAATTTTTTGATGTTTTCTGGTATTATTTTATTTATATTTGAATGTAATGTAATATTAAAAAAAATAACAATACCAAAAGCAGTTTTTTTAGTAACATGTATATATACATGTAAGATTTCGATAGTAAAATAATCTTAGACTTTTTATTTTAAAATCGTTAATGAGTTTTTGAGAGAAATTTTATAACGATTTTATCGAGTTTTTATGAACTAAAGTTTTCCAAATATGTTTTCAAAGAAATTGGACATGAGATAAAAATAGGGAATTAAGATGAAATTTCATATGTTTTATTTCTTTAGAATAATTTTTAGTCATATAATTATGATTCAACGTTCTAAATGCATTTTATAAAGACCATAAAATTTGTTAATAACAGCACATGAACTTGTTTTTAATTTCAGTGCTGCGTATATTTTATAAAATATTTGTTTCATCTGTACAGTGTGAAATTTTAAATAAGTATTCTTTAACTTAATTTACTTTTGTTTTATTTCCTTAGCATGAACATTTATGCAATTTTACCTTCCATTTGGCCTAATGATACATTTTAATTAAAAACAGCGGTTCTCAACTAAAGTGTCACAATCTCTGATCTGGTATTAAATATTGTTCCTTAAACATAAAAATAATTCTGTCCCGATTGCACTTGGATGCGGGAAATTTTTATTAAGAGCGTTAATTAAACGTTTGATATTTATTACATAAAATGCAGCTGTTCATGACCAAATTTCTTTTGCAAACTAAAAATCACCATTGACTTCTGATATTTAAGCTTTTTGCTTCAAATCGGATGGGTAACGTGCAATTACACAATTCTTGATTTCTTTAACAGGTTATTCATGATTTACATAAATTTAAAACTTAATATTAAAACATATTGATGACTTTATTATTTACCGGGATTTCACGAACCCTTTAAAGCTTTAAAACATATCTAGTTTTTTGTTTCAAAATATATCTCGAAAAATGTATCTTCAAATTTTAATGGTGCAAAATTTGCAGCAGGAAAAAAAAGGACGCATCTTTAAGATTAAAAATTTTAGATAAATAAACTTGATGTTTTAAAAGTGTTATACAGAATAAATTTTAATTATTATTATAAATGTATCCAAATGAAATTTTATGCTTCATGAAATTCAGATAATACAATACAAAGAAAACATTAAACAAAATTACACTTTTTAAATAAATGATTTATTATCCAGTATTATATCTCAATTTCTAAAACCGCAGATATTGTGCTTGATTTCGTAAAGAAATTTACTTTTTTGCAAATTCGAAAAACAATATTTATACTTTAATAATAATATATCCGTTATAGCTTTTGGTACATGTACTTTTAAAATTTTATACATTAAAATATTATTATTATAAAATTTACTTATTAAACTTTTTATAAATATAACTACTATTCAATTTATTTTATTTAGAAACCTTTTTATAAATTTTGTTCTACAAAAAATTTTAGTTTTGTCACTAAGTAATAAACTATATTTCTTTTTTGTTCGAATGAAAATTAATTGATCTAGTTTACAGTTTTTGTTTGGTTCTTTTTGTAAGTAAATTGATTTTGTTTGACAAATTGCGTTATTGGGTTGAAAGGACAATCCAAAGAAGAAAGAAACATTGTAATTCACTCTGACACCAAAACTTCATTTATCTTCGAAATTGATTAAGTAATACTAGTTTAGGGTGTTTAACTTAGAGAACTCATATTAAACTTTAAAAATTTAAATCTACACATTTTTTTTTTCTTTTTTTTTTTTTTTTTTTTGTACACGGTAAGGCTTAAAAAAATATTCTCATATATATTAAGTGAAAAAAAAAGAGTGTGAGAGAGAGAGAGAGAGAGAGAATATATCATTTATTTTTTCTTTAAAATTTATGATATCTACTAATAATATTTGTGTTTTTAATAATACTCATTAAAGATTATCTGAAAGAAACATTACTGAACAGAGCTGCCGTACCCCCGGATTGTTTCACATTCCTGTCTTTTTTAAGTTACATTAACTATATTTAATCACAAAGTTTCGTCATTAATGATGAGTATATTTACTTTCAAAGATAATTCTTATTAAAATTTGGAAAATCTGTACTTATTTATTAAGATTATCATTTTTTTCTCTGAAGATAATGGAATAATGCAAAATCGCAATTAAATTTATGAGTAGAAAGACATATATATATATATTTTTTTTTTCTTTTCTTTCTTTTTTTTTCTTTTGTATGTGTGTGTGTTTTAATGCGTTTAATTATGGTGCATATTTTTTCATATGGTTTTTGAAATTTTCAATTACAGAATGAGTTTATTAAACTTTTTCATATAATTTAAAGTGTACGTATTTAACCTACAAATTATACACTATAGTTTGAAAAAAAATATTTATAAATGAATCCTAAATTTAGTTACAAAAATTAAATTATGTAAATTTATTCAAAATGTTCGTAATATTAAAAGTATAATATGAAAATATAAATAGCTAATATAATAAATGTTTATACAAAACAGTTTTAAACACACTTAATTTTTATAACATTCCATTGTCTTACGAAGAAATGTTATATTAATTGTAATCTATATAAACAATGATTAGGGATACAAGCTCATTGTATATTTGAAATAGATGTACTTAAAAGAAATTGTTTACATGTGTATCCTTATTTAATTAAAAATTAAAATATAATTATACTTTCGGTTAAAAATGCACACATTTAATTAGGGCATAGGAATATTAGAATGTAGATTAAGAATTTACTTGTTTTAAAATTATTTTCCGGTTTATCTAATCTTTTCATTAAAATAATAAAAATTTCAACGAGCAGGTACAAGTTCTATGCATATATAACATTACCTTATATATTTATTCATATTCTAATTTTAAAATATCAATTACAGAACTAAGACTCAAAGAATTTTATTTTATTATAATATTGTTAATTAAAATAAGTACTAAAGCTAAATAAAAATTCTTATTTCTCAAATTTTAAGTACAATTTAATCAAGTATAATTTAATTTAACTTAAGTCCACTGTAATATAAATAAAATGGAACGTTTTCATTTACTTTTTGTTCCATTGCGCAATTAACAAAATGCAATACTAAGAAAAGTAATTTAAAAACATGAAGTTTTTAATTTATTTTGTTTTCTTATTTTTAAGGCTTGTTTAATTAAAATGATAACTAGGGTTATCATTTCTTTTGTTTTTTGTGATTACACTCTAATGAAACACATGAAAATAATTTAAATAGTTGTTTGTAATGGTGATTTTTTTTTATGTGTGTGCATGAAATTCTAGTTATATAAAAAGTAAATAAAAATTTATTTCTATATGGAATATGTAGTTGTTGTAAATAATAGAAATATCTGATCATGTTGTTTATATTTTCTATAAAATTGTGAACTTAAACAAACTATGCATTTATAGCAAGTTGTTCGAAAATTTTTTCTACAATGGTTTAATGTTAATATCTTATAAATATTTAAAATTTTAATAATGTTAATATAAAATATAAGTCTATAATACATGTATGTAATCATTAATTTAAATTTACACTCAGATTATATATATATATATATATATATATATATTACATACATCTAAAATTAAGATGTAGTCATTTATTAAATCCTTAAATCATAAATATAGATTTTGAAGTTATGCGTATATGATTAAAAAAAAAAAAAAAAAAAAAAAAAAAAAAGAATATACGAATATACGAATATACGAAATTTTCAACAAATACTTTTCTAGATGGTGAAACGATGCATCATATTTTGAATTTTTTGTATCTCTAGGAATTCTCGCTCTTATTTTTAGAATTGATTCATAAACTAGAATTTTAGTTGCTAAACCTCGTCTCGTGTTTTCGAATTTACTTGCAGAAATTTTTATGTAAGTTTTGCCTGAATATTATAGGAAAACTAGAATTCTAATCTAAATCTAGAATCTAAATGTAGAGTTTAAATCTATAATTTATATAAAAAAATAGCATTTTTTATTTTCGAGAAATTTATAGTTTCCAAGTGAAACCAATGAACGGTGACAGGCTATTTTTTTTTCTTAAGTACACTAATATAAAAGGTGCAAAGAATAAATCAGTTACTTTAGCAATCTAAACCATTTAAATTTTGACAGACTTATTAAGGAATTGAAATAATGATTTACTCAGAAAAGAAGCAAGTGTGGTGTAAGCAGTGTCACAGCACCAAGCGCCTAGCCAAACATTGTTGCTACAGCTCTGGCTTTATTATTAACATTTTTACTTTATTTACAAATTTGCCAATTTATGCATAAAATAAACTATACATACTAATTGTTCACCATAAAAAAAAAAAAAAAAAAAAAAAAAAAAAACTTTACATTCATAACTGAAAAATGTTTAGTACATATAAATTATATATATATGTATATATATATATATATATACTCCCATAATTCCAGAAAATGTTATTTCAAGAAATTGCAGAAAATCGAGGAAATGTTTATTTTCTACTCTTATCTTATGCTTTGTGAAATTCGACCTTTACTGGAGTTTGGTTTCTCACAGAAACCAAACATTTTACATAACTTTTCGGAAAGTTCTGTTTATTTATATAAAAATTGAAAGTTGCAATTTATGACTCAGATGGATTATACAAAGTTCATGTGCTATTATTTTAAATTATTTTTTTTTTCTTTATTTTTAAAATTGATACAATGTTAGAAAATTAAAATGACTTCTGCATCTAATTTATTAGTCACTTGGAAAACTATGTCAAAAAACAATTAACGTACAAGCAGTTTTAATTGCTTAAACAGATTAATTACCTGTGGTTAATTCATTTAAATTTTCACATTGAGTTCAATTTGATGTAAATTATATTTTGTTTCAGATAATGCATTTAGTAAATCCTTGTTTTATTTTTTTATTTATTTTTTTTTTATTCCATAGGATTACTTTTTGAAACTTAACTTTTATTTAATTTTGATTCTAAAACTCAACATTTATATAAATAACTGAAACCCACTTTTAGTTTTTATCTATAAAATCTGTAATACGCCCTAAAATAAAAGTCTCATATGAAGTCGTCTCCTAAAAAAAAATAGATGCCCGACTTTCAGCGACGAAAGGAAAACAAAAAAAAAATGTGGAGAATAGGCACAAGTCAGGCGGAACGAATTTATTTAAAGTGAAAATGCTCCAAAACGAGACGACGAACGGAGACAAGCTGCGATACAGCTGCTGAACGGACAAAAACAAGAAGACAAAAGGGAACGAAAGAAAAAAAAAGTTTTTTTTCGAATTTAAGCTGATTCCAGACTACATGTTGATGTATTCCTCTCTCAAACAAATATATTTTGAATGATTTCGTATGGCATAATTTTAAGAACATTTATGTTTATGTTCCTTTAACAAAAACTAAAAATATTGTTTACATAAAAATTTTATAGATCTGGCAACATGTATTATCAACTTTCTGGGTTGAATTCGAAACTCATGTATTAAAATCTTCCAATCATAATAACATAATTCTGGAAGAACTTTTAATTAAATTATATTTCATCTCAAAATTTCTATTTTTGCTTTTTACATTCGGAAATTCTATAAGTAATACAAAAATCCAGGTAGTAACGGGGAAACCTGTTAATAATTCAAATACACAAAAGCATTTTTGGTAAAAAAAAAAAAAATAAGTAAATAAAAAAAAATATATATAATATGCTATGCATTAAACATGAGCATTGATATATTTTTTTTTTAAGTCTAAACATAATTTGTTTGACTCATTAGAGTTTATAATAATAAGTTGTAAAGAATACATAATAGTGTTCCACATTTAAAGCATTTTCCAACAAAATTTAAAGAAAAAAAGGACTTCCATTCAACAATCTTACCATTCACTTATCAGTATATTCTTGTATCTTTAATTATGTTTAAATTCCTTGTACCTGATACTATATGTTATCAAAGTAGATTACATCTTCTTCTAAAAAACAGCACAACTGGTTTATATAACTTGACTAATAAAGATTTATAATGCATTTAAAAGTATGTTTTGATATCATTAATAAACTTTAAAAAAAGTAAATTAATTTATATTATTTAGATAATTACAGCTATTTTTCTTGTACAATAAAATATGATCACAGCGTTTTTATTCGGGCCCCACAAAGATACTCGTATTAATTTGTAGGTGCAAATAAAAAATTGCTTGACGTGAATTTTTAGAATTTTGAGGATTTTTTTTTTTTTTTTTAGTGCAATATATTTTACGTAGATAAATTGTAAACTCTATACAGTTACACCCCTGAAGAATCATTTTAAACTTTTTAATTAGAAATAGACATATAAAAATTCATTTGCGATGTTTTCTTCTTCCTACCATAGTATAAATAAAATATATTCTTCTAGTGGTGCTGCTCTTAGACAATTTACAGTGGTACATAGAGAAATCTATTTATGTTTTTTCTTTAAATTTAAATCAATAGCAGTAATTTTTTTTTAATTTGCTAAAAATCAAAATAAAATGTCATTGAGAAATTTTATCATGGAAGTAAAATATCTCTAACATTAAACGAAGTAAATCTTAAATGTTGTTGTAAGGTATTTATTTTCTATGTGAACCACCGTATTGCTTTTCTTTATCTTTTTATAATTATATACAAATTAATGTCTAAACATATCGAAATAATTACAATTATTATTTTTTATTTATTTCTTTACTTTTTTTTTTATAAATTAATAATGTATCTATTTTATTTTTCATTTTTTTTTTTTTTAAGTTTATCAAAGTACTTTATCATTGAAAAAATGTCAGACTAAGTTTCGCATACATGTATTCCAGATCGAAAACAAATAACAATGCTCCGGATGAAAATTGCCTCTGACACCATTTCATCATATTCTAATGTAAGTGACCTCCTGAATCCGAATATGACGTTCATTTTGCCCCATAACCCACTGTTTTTTTAGGAATGGCCCCCTATTTTTTATCATTTTCCGGTTATTTTATGGCTATAGATTTCATTTTTAGGAAGGGGGAGGACCGTTTTAACCGTTAAATATCTTCTGACGTTTTACAGAGTTGCAAAATACTAAAACATGGACATTTGCAACAACGGAAAAATTTCGGGGGGTATTTGTCACTGAAATTATGAAATACATATCTTATATTTTTTTTTAATCTGTTATTAATGTTACTTTTAAACTTTATATATTTTTTGTTTTTAGGTGTTAAATTAATTATTTTTCATTCTTCAAATCAAATTCATGGTCATAAAATTATCGAACAGAGAAAGAAAATGACGGAGGGGGGTGGTGTATCTAGATAACGGTGGGTGACTGGGCAAAGTGGGAGTCATACTTGGATCCAGGAGGTCATTTTACATAAGAATCAGCAAGAAAGGTATCAGATCCCGATTATTTTTTTTTATTTTTTTTTTTTTTTTTTTCGTTTCAAGAGCAGCGTAGTTATTCGCATTCTTTAGCATAGCTTTTAGTTTTGCTTTGATAATAATTATTTTAAAATGAAAAAGTTTAATTTGTTAATGAGGACAGAAAGAACATTTGTATAATACTAAAAAATTAAACATAATTTAAAATAATAAAATATTTTTAGAGATCAGATCAAGTGAGAACTGTCTAAGTGATGCTTCATTCAAATTTTTGTCTCTTATGGCTTTAAAAATGTTTTAAGATTCTTTATTTAACATAAAAAATATAAAATATTTCTTTCTTAAAGACATATTTAAGACTTTTTAGGGGCATTATGAAAAAACATTTTGAAGAAATGTATTAAAAATATAACGTTTGATAAAAACTGTTTTTCTAAGAAATGCTGATAAAATGACTAAATAATGACTTTTCTTTGTGCATTATATAGAACTAAATAAGTTTTAAGAATAATTTAACTTTGATATTTCGTAAAGAAATATTTTATATAAGGTAAATAATTATTTTTTCGTGCGTTTATTTTAAAATTCATTAATAATACATTAAAATGTCTGTTTTATATGCAAGCGTTTAATAAATCCTGACATTGTAATTTTTCTAATGCATTTATAAATGTGTATACTTTATTTTTCGAATGTTTATTTATCAAAACATAAAAATGATTATTTCATTTTTTTTCTGCTTTTCATATTTTTCTGAGTCCGTTTTTAATTTATAAAAGAATGTGTTATTCAAATGAGGTTTCAATTTAAAAGTCCATTATTTTCGAAATATATAAAATAAAATAATTTAAAAATAAGTTTAGAAAAATAACTTTAGAATTAATATTTAATGTTAGATGAAATCTCTTTTTCCTCTATTGTACGTTGCATAAAATAATATAAAATGTATCTATAGTACTTTAAATACATGTAGTACTTTATGTATAGTTTAAAAAAAAATGTCATCTACGAATAGAGGTTATGAATTGAATATTTATAAACACACACACTCACACATATATAAATGCATATATATATATGAATAAGTTAACAAATGAAATGAAATAACCCCCCCCCCCAAAAAAAAAAAAAAAAAAAAAATACAGAAGTTTTTATCAGGGAGGCCCTGCAGTGTAGGTATAAAGAGAAGTTTCGTTTCTGAAATAATAGTAGCAATTAAATAATAACTATCCTTAGCCCCCAACTTCTCACCAAACAGACAACCACCTTTCACAGAATAGAAATCTAACAGATCTGCAATAGAACAAATCGAAAGTAGAAAACACAAACATTCGGTTAAAAGTTAAGACGAATCAGTTAATTTACAAGGATTTTAAGAGCTATTTTTAAATCACAATCATTATTGCATAAAATGCGAATTTTTTAAACAGTGCGAACATATGAAAAGGAAAAAAGATTAGTAATGAAATCCTACAGTCAAGGTCGTTAACCAAAAGGTTTAAAGTGAAAAAAGGGGGGAAAACAAACTTAAAAATTATTATAATAATAAGTAAAACAGAGAAAGCTAGCGCTAAAATCTGCTTAGCTAAACAATGTTTTGTAAAACATTTCAGATCTGTTAGATATCTATTCTGTTAAAGGTGGTTTTCTGTTTGGTGAGAAGTTGGGGGCTGGGGATAGTCATTAGCTACTTGCTACTACCCTTTCAGAAACTTCTCTTTGACCCCTACACGGAAGGGCCTCCCTCATGAAGACTTCTGTGTTTTTTAGGGTTTTATTTTATTTCATTTGTTAAATTATTCATATATTCAAGTTTTACATTTCCTTTTGCAGCAATTTTGCGCATTGCTTTGTAATTCTCCTGTTGATTTTCTAATCTTCAAATTTTTACATTAATTTCATATACATAAATATTTGTTTTAAAAGTTTCTTATATATATATATATATATAGGATAAACCATTATCCATATAATAATGGTTTCAACTAAAACATAATAATGACTTCTTCTTTAGAAATAATATCCTATATTACAAAATATAAGCCAAAAGTATATTTTTATATCGGAACTTTAATACGATGCTGATTCTCGAATTTTAGCTGAGAAGTAAAAGTTCTAAGTCTATACTGTATTGGGATCTGATATTGCGAAAACAATTTTATAAAACATCAATGCAAAACAAAAACAAGAACGAAAAAAAATGCGGTGATCATTGATTATTAACATTTTCCAAATATACGTATTTGTTGTATCGTACAACTTACTCTTTGCCTACATAATCACACAACAGACAGACATAAGTTCTGAAAGACATACACATAGACTAACTGAATTCCTAATCATTCTTAAATGTTCTTAGAAAGTGTTCAAAATGCTTAAAACAAAAGAAAACGTACCATTTTTATTCAAATTGCAGCCCTTAATGTATCTGAATATTTTAACGTAGTTCTGTAAAACTCATGGTTAAAAAAATTATATTCTATACAAAATATTGTTTTAGCATGTTAACAATAAATGTCAATTTCTTTGTGATTTTTACAATTAGACATCTTTAAATGCAATTTATAAAAATGTCTCTCCTAAAACGCAATGTATTGGCATTTTTTGGGGTGTTCCTTTATACATATCAGTTGTACAAGTCCTATTCATGCCACTTGAAATAGGGAACGTTCCGTAGGGAATTTAAATTATATATATATATATATATAAGTTTGAATTTCCGAAAATAATTGCGGACGCTGGGAGCAGGCAGACGAAAAAATAGACAGATAGACAGTCCGACAGATATATACACAATTTGAAATCATATTCACACTTAAAAATGTTAAAAAGTGTTTAATCGCTTAATGTAAACAAAAATGCAATTCCAGCAAATTTTCAATAAAAGCCCTCCATGTAACTAAATATTCTTGTGTGACCCTGTAAACTAACGCTAATCATACTACATTCAACAGAAAGCATTATTTTGTGCATATGAATAACATATTTCAATCTTATTAAGATTTGTTCAAAGTAAAGTTATTAAATATGGTTCATAGAAATACCTCTCATAGAACGAAGGCTTTGGAATACTTTTGGGTGTCTCTGTACACAAGCCAGTATAGGTATTCACTCTATTTTCAATAGGAAATATCCGATAGTGAACTTGAATATCACATATCCGTTTCAAGAAATTACATGTGTATTTACGGAAGCTAGAGCGCAGGTACACAGACAGATTGACAAACTGAAGTCATTCACCCTTTTCAGTCGTGTTGGAAGGTGTTAAAAACATTTATAAAATGATAAAAACAAATAATATTCATTAATGTAACTGCATATTTTGCGTGGCCCTGTAAATCTAATGCTAATCATACTGTATTCTATGTAAATCATTCTTTTGTGCGCATGAATAATATATTTTAAATTTATTAAGATTTATGCAAAATAAAGTTCTTAATTTTTTTTATAGAAATCACTAAAAACTGCTACAAATTTTTATTTTTATATTTCTAAAATACAATGTTTGGTTAAAAATATAAAATATTGTTAAAAAAAAAAACATAACAATATAGTAATAACAATTATTTTACCAATTTTCTTACCTTAGGTTAATGAAGAAAGAAAATTCATGCTTTTTGTCTCGACAAATTTTCAAATCATAAAATTTTATTCAAAAGATAATAGTTTTAAATATACATTTTTTTTGTCAGTCTATACTACTTAATATACATTTAGAATACACTAAGGGACAAAAAAAAAAAAAGGTCGCACTGCAAAAAAAATGACTTATACATATTTTTTAGTAATTACTTTAAAACGAATGGTTGAAACAAATAAAACTGTCATGTTTCCATAATACCAAAGAGACGAAATGATACCTATGTACTTTTTCGATTTAGTAATTCACTTTAGGAAGTCTTAATAAAACTCTACATAAAACTTGCTTTTTAAACATAATATAATAAACATATACTTTATGTTCTATTATGATTTATTGTATGAATATATATATATAAAATAAAACTATTCATTTGTTAAATCTAAACAAGTACTTAATAAAAATATGCATTTTGAATTGTGTTAATTCTGCCTTTATATTTAATTACTGCTTTAATGCGCAATGACTTAGTATTATACAGTGTTTTATTATAAATCTCAAAAATTTCAGTGTATTAAATATCAAATATATATATATTTTTTCTATTCTTTCAGAGTTCTCCCCCCCCCCCCCCGCCTCTTTATAGACTAAACATTTTTTAGTGGATTCAGATTAGGACTGTTTTTAGGTCTGATAGAGAAGAAATTCTAAGATATTCTTTGTGAGATTTAACTTAAAGTAAAAGACCATATGATTACTTGCACAATTATAGGTGTTCATGGAAATGGACAGGTAATTTTAATAATTTAAATTAAATAAAATTACCGTAGACGCCGTATAGCAAGGTGCATTATTATCTTGAAATGCTGTTTGTGGGACAGTCTTAGATACCTCCAAAATAGTTGGTCATGCGCCACTTTTATAATGACCGTGTTTTATTTTGAGTTAATTGAACCCTTGAGCATGAAAATTTACCCGACTCCTTGAAAGTTTATGCAGCTCCGTACCATAATGTATGGAGAATGTGTCATTGCACATTCCATTAAGTCGGTCACATTTTCGTCATCCCATCAGCTCGAAATAAATTAAATTTAACTCATCAGAGAAAACTAATTCAGCCCAATAATAAACTGATATATATATATATATATTGAACTGATGGTCAACTAAAGTCTTCTTATTCTAATTATTCTAATTCTTTTCTTAAATAATGTTTATTTATTTATTTTATTTTTTTGTTTGTTTGTTCAGATCTTCTGTTTTTAACCTGCTTTGTTTAATCGTTCCCGCACTGTTTTTGTAGACAGTATTTTGCCATACTCTTTTTAATATCTTTTCTAAGTTTTGAACATGGTACAAATCGATTTCTTAAACCATTTGATTTTAACTACGTTCATCTCGCATGGATAAACAACGTGGCCACCTAAAGCCAAACTTCCAGTTTAGACAGCCAAAAAAATTTATATCTTGTTAAAAACTATCTCACCAATATTTCGTTAATATTTAATTAATTTGAAATCTCACGTATTAAAATATTTTTTCATTTTCATTTTAAAATTGATACGTCATTAATTACCTTGGCGTCATTAATTTCCTTATCCTTGCCATTTTTGAAATACTTTCTAATTACAATTATTCTGAGAGTTGCATTTTCTTTTTAACACTACACTCAATCCTAAAGTATACGAGGAAGACGCTGCAATAGCATCTGTTCGAAAATTTACATTTAAACTGTAAAATTAGCGGTTGCATAAAAAAAAGAGGAAAATATCCAAGTGCGGCTTTTTTTTTCTTTTTTTGTCCCTTAGTCTAGAATAACTATTAAGCCATATTCAGAATACATTGGCGGAATCTCAGATCAATATTATCTGCCAATGCATGTATTTATTTATTTAGTTTCTAAGTAATATAATGCTTAATTTTTTAAAACGATTTAGGAAAAACGATATAACTTTAACTACGTTTCACATTTTGTGATACATGTAACTTTGTGTCATTGTGAATGCATAGAACATCTATTAGAATTTATCAGTTTATCTTTAAAAATCTGATTATGTAGTTTCACGCTAAAAGGTAATCGATTATTTCATTTGATATGCGTAACATAAAAGAGTAGATGAACATGCCGTTTCAAACGCAAATCATACTTGTCAGTCTAACCATTCTTAGTTCTTCCTCAATTTATCCGAAACTAAGGTTAAATGGATTAGGAATCTTTTGTAGAATTTCAAAGACGGAATTAATTTAGGTACTAGGTTATTGCTCGTAAACTTTAAAATATTACATCATAAAGAATGTACCTTACGTTTTCTTGCTATGTATGTGAAGTTTAATTCAGATTCATTCTTATCAGAAAACCATTCCAACGGTGTAATAATAGAAAACAATTAAATGATATTTATTCCAAAAATATAATCTAAAGTGATTTTCCATGTACAATCTGTTTACCCTCGCCAGCTACTTCTCGAGAAATCTATATTTAAGTTTAGTAAAAACGAAGTAACGAGAAAAGTGTGGGAGTATTCTCGATAAAACTTTATGTAGCATGTCTTTTATTAATTTGTTGATTCTATATTAGCAATTTTTTTTATTATATCTCGGTAGAATATATTTCAAAGTTAAATTGAACAATTGATTTTTGAATTAAAAAAAAAGTTTGTCAATTCTCTTTTGATTACTTCTTGTTTGGATTTCATTCATTACCTCAGTAAGACGTGGTTTTATCGAACTTTCAGAATTCGTAACTCGAAAATCCACTGATCAGGGCAACTAATTTATGCGTCAGAAAACATGTTTATATATATGCTCTTTCGATTAATGCTTACTTAAATTTTATTTATGATTATAGTATGTGATAGTTTCCTAGTTAGAACATGGAACAATTACAGATATCAATCGCAAAAAAAGAAACATTAAATTCTTTACTGATATATTTTTCAAAATATTCAGTTTTTTAATATTTTTCTAGAGGCTTAATTTTACTTATAATACGCTGTTGAATAAATTTTAAGTTGTCGAATTATTATACATTTCAATATTACATTCTTAGTTTAAATTATTTGAAAGAAAAAGAAAAATTCGTATCAGTGAATACGATAATTGTACATAACGTGTAAATATAACAGTATTTCCCTAAAAGTGATTTTCGTGTTGTTTTCAACATTTCTAAGAAATATAAAATTGTAATTTTTAAATTCATTTTAGAATTTGTATTACCTCTAAACTTTGATTATTTGAGACTTTTTAATCCGATTTAAAATACATAATTTATAATAATTTTCAATAGCAACCTAATTTTTCTAATTTTCGTAATTACTAGAGTTTCAGTTGTACAAATAAATACTGCAGTTGGTTTTAGAATATATACAGCATCTCTATAAATTACTTCAATGAAGTAATCAACCACAGTTATCATTTACTATTCAATTATACACAACTGAATAGTACTTAAATAAGTACAATTTGAATAGGCCTCTGAATAGTATTAAGTTATTTACATATGTATTGTATGTGTATGTAAATAGTTAATAATGGCACTGCTGCAGATGAAATTGACTCTTTTATTATTATTATTATTATTATTTTCTGCTATCTAGATTTCATTTTTCTAGATTTCATATCTGTTATGAGAAGAAAACA
Source organism: Salticus scenicus (assembly GCA_963930645.1). Classification (NCBI taxonomy): domain Eukaryota; kingdom Metazoa; phylum Arthropoda; class Arachnida; order Araneae; family Salticidae; genus Salticus; species Salticus scenicus. Next base: position 135,250,024 of record OZ005655.1, read on the forward strand.
AATAAATAAAAATTCTTAGCTGATGAAGTTTCATGTTCAAACGTTTATAGTAATTTACAGTGATGTCATGAGATACGCCTGTTTGTAATAATCATTTTTAAATTTACCATTTTGAAAATGATCATTTTTCTACACAAATTCCCTACTTAACAAAATTGAAAGAATTACCGCAATACAAGTAATTATCAGTTTCTGATATCATTATAATTTTCCATTTAAAATATTATAACCGAATAAAATGAAGATGATATTTAATCACACAAATTCTACTTGAATATAACTTTTCTTTTACCAAGAACCCATTTTTGTCTATCATAATTAAAAGTTTTAAAAATTCAGTATTTCCAGACAATTAATGATTTCTTAGATATAATTACTGCTTCGTTTTGACCGTCCAACATAAAGTATCATGCAAGTGATGCAAGATTCCTGGCATCTCCCTAACGGTACAAATTGCGTTGTAATATGCTCTGTTGTAGGAATAAATATTTAACTACTACACGTTATGGAAAATCCGTTTCTGTCTTTGTCAAAACCTGCAAATGGTAATCGATGATAAATTGTCTCCATACAACACACACAATATCGCCATATGGCTTAAACCACTGTGACGAGCTATTGCTGTCAATCTTCACTTAGGATAGTTATCCACCACATCTAGGATTATCTAGGTGTGACTCATCCTTCTCCATATCTGCTTTTGACATATATTATGTCCTTATGAGAGGAACGAGCCCATTTCCAAAAGCTTCTGAAAACGTTAAAATATTTTCCAATCGGGCATTACCCTGTTTGAAAATCGCATAGCGCCTTGTTCCTCATTCGAAATATTGTTGAATTACTGTCAACAAATAGCAGCTGAATGGTTTCTGACAAAAGTGATGTTTTATGGCAATGTAGCATCTCCAAAGTAAGATTCCGCTCTCGACCCGACCCTTCCTTTATGAACCCACATTGTATGGTGAAATTTGTTTAGTTTGGCAAGTTCTGTATTCACTTTTATTTCCAACCATTAGGTTTGATACAGCCTATATATATGCAAAGTATTAGATATATATTATTAGATATATATGCAAACATTTGTAAAGAGAATATACTACAAGGCTTCCGATATATTACAGGGCTTTTTGAAAGTAAAAGTATAAATGTAACTTTTAATATTTTTTTCTCTAAAATAAAACAAGAAACTCATTTTAAATTATAAACAGTGATGTAAATTAATGAAAGTTTAAACGATGAAATGGTTAAGCACAGATAGAAAAGAAAAATAACTCATAATATACGCCAATGATATGACTTTCTTTTCTTGTTTTCAAATGGTAATCGGTATTTTTTTATGTAATAGAGATTTTCTAACTGAGTAAATATGCTTCATTCTAAAACATATTTTGCTGTCGTTTTTATTCTTAATTGTATACCTAAAATTTACAAATATTCAAATCGAAAAAAAAAAGTATTGTTACTTTTTGTAGTATAACCTTTAAAAACAAACGCCCAATTTATAGTTTTTCTTATAGTTTTCATGGCTATTTGTACATTACTTTTTTTTAGCTGCCTTATTTGGTAAATTCACATTCATTTAAAAAGTAAAATGAAGTAATCCCTCAGCTATTTTCTTTTGTATTTTCTTTCTTTATTTTTATGTATTGGGTGTTTGAATTAATTCGTAGCGTTTTCTTATACTAGATGGCGTGACAAGTGGCATTTCCCAACAGATGGCGTGACTAGTATTCCCCGTAAACCTACTATCATTGAGCATCGTTATTAGTATATGTCATTTGGTTGAAGCGTAAATAACATAATTTTTTACTTCATCGAATATGTCTAACTTTGTGCCGGAAAAAGTGTTTTTGCGTAACGTTCAACTTCATTACTTTAACATGGAGAACAGCGCTTCCGAAAGTCATCGAAATTTAGTGGAAGTTTATGGAGAGCATGCACTAGTTGAACAAATGTATCGTAAATGGTTTGCTCGATTTAAAAGTGATGATTTTTAGCTGGAAGACAAGGAACGACCCGGCCAGCCGAAAAAATTCGAAGATGAAGAATTGAAGTCATTGCTCGGTGAAGATCCATGCCAAACGCTTCACGATTTAGCTGAAACATTAAGAGTTGACTTTTCAACAGTCAGCAAACACCTGAAAGCAATGGGAATGATCCAAAAGCAGGGAAATTGGGTCCCATACGAACTGAAACCTAGAGACGAGCTAGTTCGCACGTCGCAAAACCGGTTAAAACCTACACCGAAACGACCAAATGGGAGGTCCTACCTCACCCGCCGTATTCTCAGGACATTACTCAATCTGATTATCACTTGTTTCGATCGATGAGCACTGGCCTATCAAAGGTAAACTTCACTTCTTATGAAGATTGTAAAAAATGGGTCGATTCTTGGGTTGCCTCTAAAGACGATTCGTTCATCCGACGCGGAATCCGTATTCTGCCAGAAAGATGGGAAAAAGTAGTGGCTAGTGATGGACAATACTTTGAATAATCTATTTGTAATTATTTTTGTCCAATAACGCCTCAATTTTCGAAAAAAAAAAAAAAAAAAAACGCTTACGAATTAGTTCAAACACCCAATATAAAAATGTCTGAATAGCTTAATTATTTGCGAAAAATATTAAAAACGTAAGATGTTTTAAATGTAAAAGATTACATGTTTTGTATATTACACATAAATTATATGTATTTATAGATGCATTTTGTAAAATATTGCGAAAGATTTACTGACAACGATACACTCATATGCATTTCTGCACTTGAATACCGTGATATATTCAATAAGCTTGGAACGAGTGTCTTTATGCGTAAATGTAAACATTCAGTTTCAGAATAATGTATTCCAGATACATTATTCGTGCAATGCTTTGTGAATCGAGCTTTTCATATATGTCTTAACTATTCAGTAAATATTAATGATATATGTTTGTGACGGTGTATTTTATTTTCATATTTTATCATCGATAATATAACCCTAACAGCACAAAATGTTCCAGAATCGTAACAATCTTATAATTTGAAACATTATAAACATTTCAGGAAGGTTTAAAAATTTTCAGATTGCTTTCCGATTAGTTTCAAAAACGTAGAAATGTCCGCGATCGTAACAAAAAATCAGATACGTAACATAAACGTTACAATCACTTAACAGATAGAAAAGGAAAAAGAGCGAATGTTTCAGAAAAGTATCAGAGAACATACTTATATGTGTTACGTTTTTGAAAGATTGTAAGCTTTTTGCAACATAACTGAAACATTTTGGCTGTATGGGAACTGGTTAATTAAATATTTTCGGTATTTTAATTTTACATACTGAATACATGAAAAAAAAATTATAAGGTTATTCATTGAAGGTTAAATATAAGTTTCAAACGGATATTATTTATTCGAAGAAAACATTCATTATAATTCTCGAAGAATAAAATTATTTTTAAAATTATAAGGTTATTTTATAACGAAAAATGTTTTTCTTAATTAGTGACAAGTAAAAGTAAGGACTTTGGAATCCCTGATATAACTTTAAATATTTATTGTGATACATTTAAATATTTTTCTTAAACATATATATATATATATATGTGTGTGTGTGTGTGTACTTTATGTCCCAAAAATCTATAAAAATCTATAAAAATTCTATTTAAGGAAGTTTTTTTTTTTTTTTTTTTTTTTTTTTTTTGTAAAGAGGAAAAAAGTTACGTTTTTCTTCGGTAGAAAGCGCAGCACGGATGCGTAACGAGAGATATACAAATCAGAGACGTATAAACTGCATGGGTTTACGAATAACCTAGGTTATTTCCTTTTTTGTCTCATACTTACGATACATTAAGTTTTGGTTGCGATAAGTTGGTGGATAAAGCATTATTGGTGAAAACGTTTTCCCTGAGGTAAGAACCGTCTATTGAAGCCGCAGTTAGCGGGGCTGTAAATCATTTGCAAATTGTAATTTGTGGTGATGGTAGACATATGGAACAGTATTTATATACCTGTAAAGATTTGCGTGTAAACAAATATAGATTTTTACAGAAATGTGTGCTTTTCTCACGTATACACTGATAAAAATGGTTTCTTAAAATTGAGCTAAATTGTCTCAGAATAGCTCTGAAACAATATATACGTAAATTTGAAAATCCATGTACTCATCTTTGAGTGCATTGACAAATTGAACATGGGGATATTGGGATTCTTATTGGTCAACTCCGTTCTTGAGCATATCAATATACTCAAAAATGAGTACATGGGTTTTCAAATTTAAGTATATAAATTGTTTCAGAGCTATTTTGAGACACTTTAGCTCGTTTTTAAGAAACCATTTTTAACAGCATAGTTCCCCCTATTTATGAAAATTTAACTAATATATATATATATATATATATATATATATATATATATATATATATATTAAGCAAAATAAATAAATAAATAACAATAATTAATTAATTCATGACGATAACGTTTTCGCAAACTGCGTTTAATTCTACCAATTCTTTCAATTTTTATGAATTTCTAAAATGTCCACTGACTTTTGGGAAACCCGGTATATATATATATATATATATATACATATATATATACCGGGTTTAGAAATACCGCGTATTGTTTGCTTATAGAAGATAGAAAACTGAAAATCCTCATAGAAATATGAAATATCCGTATGTCTTTTTAAATGAATTTTTTTTTGTTAATACAATTTATTTTATTTTTGTTGATGATTCAGAAACAATAATATTCATTAATCAAGCAGTAAATTAAAACTATACATTCCAAATGATATAATAATATATGAGTGTTACTAAATTGTGAAGACCTAAAAATATTTTCGCCAAAAGATTCTGATCATACTCACTTTATTAAAATTAATGATGTTCAATTTTAGTTTCGCATTATTTTTGCCGTTTTAGTTTTTTGCTTTTATATTATAAAAAGAAGATAACTGTATTTCGAAACTCAGATATATATATATATATATATATATATATATATATATATATATATATATATATATAAATATATATATATATATATATATTTATTATTATTATTATTATTATGTGAAATGTTTATATATTGAAAGAATCGACTTCTTTTGACATAACTAATAAGCACGTTGCAAGATCTCTAGACTTTAGAAATAAATTTGAAATGTTGATATCTAATCTTTTAAATACACTGATGGAAAAAAAAAATCCCAACACCAAGAAAAAATCATTGTGCAGTAATGAAATTTCAGCAATACATTTGTCTAGGTAACATATTTAATTGATTAAAGTTTCAAGATCACAGGTAGAGCCATTGGCGAGAAGAGCCATTTCAAATGTGAAATGTTGGTGCATTAGTAACCGGTGTAACCGCCAGAATATTGAATGCAAGCATGCAAACGTGCATGCATTGTGTCGTACAGGTGTCGGATATCAGTTTGTGGGATGGAGTTCCATGCCTGTTGCACTTAGGCGGTCAGTGCAGGGACGGTTAATGCTGGTTGTGGATGACGCTGGAGTTGTCGTCCAATGATGTACCATACGTGCTCGATTGGAGAAAGATCTGGTGATCTAGCAGGCCAAGGCAACATGTCGACACTCTGTAGAGCATGCTGGGTTACAACAGCGGTATGAGGGCGAGCGTTATCCTATTGGAAACACCCCCTTGAATGCTGTTCATGAATGGCAGCACAACAGGTTGTATCACTGGACTGACGTACAAATTTGCAGTGAGGGTGCGTGGGATAACCACGAGAGTGCTTCTGCAGTCTTACGAAATTGCTCCCCAATCCATAACTCCAAGAGTAGGCCCTGTGTGTCTAGGCCGCAGACAGGTTGCTAGCAGGCGTTCACCTGGCCTCCTTCTAACCAACACACGGCTATCAGTGCGACCAAGGCAGAACCGGCTTTCATCAGAAAACACAACAGATCTCCACTCCGTCCTTCAATGAGCTCTCGCTTGAAACCACTCACGTCGCAAACGGCAGTGGTTTGGAGTCAGTGGAATGCACGCTACAGGGCGTCTGGCTCGGAGCTGTCCTTGAAGGAACCGATTTGTAACAGATCGTTGTGTCACTGTGGTGCCAACTGCAGCTCGAATTTCAGCTGCAGACGCAGTACGATTAGCCACAGCCCTACGCCGAACACGGCGGTCTTCCCTCTCAGTAGTGCCACGTGGCCGCCCGTAACCCGGTCTTCTTGAGGCAGTACCTTCCCTTGACCACTGCTGCCAACACTCATGCACAGTGGATACATTCCTGCCAAGTCTTTCTGCAATATCGCGGAAAGAAAACCCACCTTCTCGTAGCCCTACTACACGACCTTGTTCAAACTCAGTGAGCTGTTGATAATGGCTTCTTCGTCTTCTTAGAGGCATCCTTGACTAACATTAACCCACTACGTCAAATCTCAACTTTAAATAACGATCACGAACCTGACAGCGCTTATTTAAAGCAAACCTCATTTGCATGTTCATAGTGTCGCTACAAGCGCCACACTTATGCGCGTAGCTCGAAATTTGAATCCACGTCATCTTTCAGATGCATAAACACGCCTACCAAATTCCGTTTATCTAGCACAGCTCCTTCCTGGTGTTGGGATTTTTTTCCCATCAGTGTATTTATCTATTTATATGAATTCTATTTAGCAATCGCGAATTACATATAAAGCATTTAGAATGTTTTATTGATAATTATTTATTTTTAGCAAACATTTCAACAATTAAATTTTTTTTTTCTAAAGCTCACCCATAATATTTTTTATTAACATTTTCATTTTTATTTAGTTCTTCATTTCATGTTAAATATTCCATGACAACGGGTGATGTTTTAGAGTGCATAACATAATTTATCAAAAGTGAAAAAGCCAATACAATCAATAACGTTGTGCACTTCGAATATTTGCCAACTAATAAACTGCATCGGATGAAAGCATATTTATGCAGACAAATAAAAAAAAATAAAAATTTATTTTAAAGTAGAAACTATTCATAAATTTATTTTATATTTACTGTTTCTTATATTCATTTCATGAAAAATTTAGATTTTGTAGTAAATTCAACGTATTTTAAGTTGTGTATATATATATATTATATATAAGCAGTTTTTATTTATTTATTTTTTAACATATTAATTGATTTTTGGTTATTGTAACTTAATCCTATACTTATGCATAAGTTAGAATAAATTAGGGTTAGATGCTGTATTGAACGTGATGAAAAATCAAGTGGTTCTCTCACACGCTGATGTCACAGATATCCACCAGCCTTTTGCATTGATACTACATCTCCCTTCATCTGTTAAGTGTTAAAAAAAATGAATTAACCGCTACATAGCTAGTTATTTTAAACGTAGCTTATTCATATAAAAACTAATTCCGATATTTTTTAAAGGTACAGAGTTCCCTAAAGGTACAGTTCCCGCTAAACCTATAAAATTTCTTGGCTCATTTCGTAATTTAGTAAGCAGACTTATATCTTGTTCAGTGTTTTAAAGTAAGATGAAGAAAACATTTTGGGGTAAAGTGTTGTTCGTTTAACTATGAGGAAAAATGTCTGCTTGTACATTTTGTTTAAATTTACATCTGGTCATTAACTTTATTAAAATCTTAAATAGAATAATAGATAATATTTTGTTTCAGTTTGCTCTATATATATATATATATATATATGTAATTTTACATTAAAATTGCATAAACTATCTTGCCCCTTAAAAAGCTGGTCATTCTATTCCACGATTGGGGTAAGAGATAAGAACAAAAGCGTTTACCGAATATTTATTTAATTTTTTTTTTAATATTTCAGAATTTGAACACATTTTTATTTTGTACTCAAAAGTAGACTGGTGGACAGTTCCTAAGTAGTGATAATACGGCTATATAGTGGGCAAAAACGTAAGTGTAGTTTGATGGCAAGTGAAATAAAATGATGCAAGAATGCCATTATATTACAATAAAGATAATTCATTGTCTTTTGAAATTCAGTAGTCTTTAAGAAATGTTCAAAGGACAAAATTGTCATTTTGTGCTGAATACGTAAGAGTGAAGAAAATGCAATTGCCGTCTGCAGGCATTCTCGTGTCAATACGGGATATTACCAACATGGAGGACAATCCGAGATTCCACAAGTTGTTTCATGTTTTGGACAACATTATCCAGCATAACCAGAAAGACTCTTTACCAAAATATCCGATACATTTTCAGTGAATTTCAGATCCGGACAACGTGCTGACCATAGAAGGCATAGAATATCCTCTTTCTCTAGGTACTCCTTGACAGCTACTGTTCGGTGACATGTTAAGTTGTCGTACATGAAAACAAATTTATCACTGACAGAACCTACTTTCATTTCAGAATAGTATGTAAGCCCAGTACAGTTGAAATGCTGATGAACACAATGCAAACGGGCGGAACGATGAGTCTAGAAAATAGGATGCACACAAAATGATGGGGGTCGTATAGTACCCCTTGACGCAAACGCCTCGCTACAATTTTCGGTTGAACACATTGCTTGTATTAGCAACGAACTGATATGCCGAAATGATATGCTACCGTAGTAGCTGTGCTGCGCCATGTCATTTTTGTCGATATCAGTATGTGTCTATCTTCTGCAGGCGTCGTACTGCGAACACGACCTTCCCCGTGAATTTTGTTACACATTCCAACTGTTAGAAAGGATTTCCAAAGCTTTGAAACATCACTAAGACTGACTTCCTAGAAACATCTGTTAATTTACACCCTTCTTCAATCTTACCAATAATACAACCAAACGTAAAATAATCTAAATGATTTCGAGAAAACATATCTAAATTTGCAAGTTAATAAGCTAATTTCTTTCCGCCCAACTTTGTTTTTGAAAAGCATCAATCATTGCGTGAAATCCTATACATCTCTAATACGCTCTATCTCACGATAAAAAAGTTCTGCAATGCAAAATTTGTACACGCACAACACGTATTACCCCATCCCTACCTTACGATAACTTACACAGTTTCCTTCCTTCTATTTTGTATTTGCTATCACTACTATTGCCATCTCTTCTTAGAAATTGTCTAGCAGTGCATAATTTTTCATAATATATAAACAAATAACAATTATCACCAATAGCAGATGTTAGAGAAATATGTATATATGTTAAATATATATATATATATATATATATATATATATATATATATATACTACAGCGTCTTCTCCTAATCTATTATATTTTCTCTGATGAAGATGATGTCGGGGAGGAGGGGAGTGGAGAAGGTGATGCGCACAACTAAACTGATTAGTGACGGCGCTGAGCAGATTCAGTCAGTCGTTCATTCGAATCGAGAAAGAGATGCGATGCATCTTAAACCGAGAAACAAAAACTCAGTCTAAATCATAAACTTTATTCGTCCTTATTGATTTTCCATAACATAAGTTATGATTGTAACAATAAATAGTTTGTAGTAAGCAGATATTAGATGTCAGAGTCTATGTGTTGGCAGTTATCGTTTTAATAATCCCGGGATGCTGGCAGAGAGGGTAAGTAGATTTAAACTTATTCTCATTTATCCTAATACATGTTATTCTGATTTATAATTGGGTAAAAGTTGCAGAATTTGAATCAAAATTAAATTCGTAAGAAATTCTGAATATCCGAGATTATAAATTTAATAAAACCTAAATCGAAATTCATAAAAATGAACTTAGTCGTAAATTCTTTGTTCGCTTCAAAGCCATAGTGGTCCGTCGATACACGGAGGCTTAATTATCTATTAATTAGATAATTAATCGTAATTCGTTAAATTAAAAAAAAAAAAAAAAATTGTAAATTGAAAAAATTCTTTTGTTTACGTAGGATTAAATTATCTGTTTAAGAGCTTTAAAGGAAGTTAAAATTAATTTGTGAAATAAATCATTAATATGAAGTTAAATTGTTTTGATATAAAACGTAATTCAAGTAGTTTGGGTTTAAAAAGTTTTTGTTTGAGAGAAAACGTAATTAAAATTGTTTGGTTTTCAAACCGGAACAATTTCGGTTTGGGAATTTAAGAAATAGCTATTCATGTTAAATAATTGTTGAATAAAAAAAGTGTTTGAGATTGAAAAGGGTGCATTTAATATTATTAGTTTATTTATTTCAGTAAAAAAAAAAAAAAAAAAAAAATCTATATGTGTGTTTCTTTTCATTTGTTCTTATTTTTTGTGTTTTGTTTTGCTTCCTGATCTGCAGAATAATAATTTAGTTCGTTCGATTAATTCATATTTAAATTAAATTGTTTGTAATTAGTTTGCTCAAAAGATGGGTAGAAAAGGGAGAACAAGGGCAAATGACGCGGAACAGAGTGCATTGTTCCCAGAATCTAATGAAGTGATAAAATTTGAAAATGTAATTAAAGAAATAGAGTTTATAAAATCGAAGGTCAATGATTGCGATAAAAGCGATCAAGCCAGATTAAAGAGCCTAAAGGATAAGGTAAATGTACTGGAGGTTAAATTCGAGGAAATAGTTACAAATTTTTCCGAAGAGGAAAACGATGAAAACTTTGAAGAAGTGATGAAAAATCGGGACATTTTGTTAGAATTATCTGTAGTGTTAGAGAGTAAATCGCAATCAAATACTCCAAATGTAAATAATGATGCACGTACCAAACCAGGGACTTCTGTTAATTCGCATATTAGTCTTCCCAAACTTGAAATTCCTTATTTTTACGGGGATAATGAATCTTGGTTGTCATTTAAAAGTTTATTTAAATCATCTATTCTGGATATTGACAGCCTTAGTGAGGTTGAAAAGCTACAATACCTCCAATCGTGTGTAAGAGGTGGTGCATCAAAACTTATTCGTGGATTTTCATTACAATCGGATAATCTTAAACAATGTTGGGAAATCCTTATTCAGCGCTACGAAAATTAACGCCAATTAGCTATAACTCAAATAAATAAAATCTTTTCGGTAAAGGTAAACAAAGCGGATGATCCTAAACCGTTTTTCAATTTAATAGATACTTGTAACGAAGCGGTGCGAAATTTATCGACCCTCGGATTGGAATCTAATCTTCTTAGCGATCTTATTCTTATAAATTTCATGATTTCAAAATTGTATTCATCCGTTAGGCATAGGTGGGAGCTCAGTCTAGAGAATACGCAAACTCTTCCCGATTTAAATTCGTTTCGTACATTTATTGAGAGGGAGGCGTCGAGTCAAACAAAGCTTGAAAATAAACCAGGAATGTTTAAGAAGCCAGTAGAAGGTAGTAGTGTAAAAAAAATCTTGTGTCAATAATTCAATAATAGTCAAAGAAAATAAATGCGTCGCCTGTTTTCAAGTACATGAATTGTTTAAATGTCCCAAATTCAATAGAATTACTGTTCAATAGCGATGGGACTTAGTTAAATAAAAATCACTGTGTGAAAATTGTTTGCGAACTAACCATCAAATGCGTCAATGTAGAATTAATATTAAATGTAAAGTATGTGCTGGTTCACATCACACTCTTCTGCACATTTATACACAGAATTCTGCAGATCAGGGAGGCGGCCTTGTTACTACGTCGGTGGCCAATAGTTCACAATCTAATGCAAATTTTAATAACCAAAACGTGTTGCTGTCTACCGCCCTTATAAGGGTTAGATCACCTAACGGCAAAATTATTCAATGTCGGGCGTTAGTTGACAGTGCTTCACAAAATAGTCTCATAACAAAGGAGTGCGTTGAGAAGCTAAATTTGCCTTTGTTTGGCACTTCTCATCGACTTGTAGGCATAAACGGTCTTTCCGCAGAAACTGTTTTAAATTTTACGGAATTCTCATTCTCGCCATATTTTGCTAACGAGTATAGGAACTTGAAAGCGCTAGTAGTAAATAGGGTTCCTACCCCTCTGCCAAATTTCCGGGTGAGAACGACGTCTTGGCCACATACAAGAAATCTTCATTTAGCAGACATTCATTTCTCAAAGCCACAACAAATTGATGTGCTGCTGGGTGCAGACATTTTTCCCTCATTAATTTGTGGCAAACCAATACATGGAAGGCCAGGAGAACCCTCTGCTATTCCCAGTTCACTTGGTTACTTACTAAGTGGCCCCCTCTCAAGGGATGGAATGGAGCCAGAATCTAATTATAGGTCCTCTGTTCAGTGTTTGAATTTAAACGAATTTTTCAACAGTGATCCCATAATACGTTCTAAGGGTGGTAATGACGACGCCGATCCGGCAGAGGAACTGTACAAAACTTCCAACAAGCGCAACCCCGCTATGTTGTGAAATTACCCCTCCATGATGAGATAGAGTTAGGTGAAAGTGCCAACTGTGCACTAAAAATGTTTAAAAAACTAGAAAATCGATTTGTTCAGAACCCTAATCTCAAAAGGGAGTATTGTAAGTTTATGTGTGAATACTCTGACTTAGGTCATATGACTCTACTAAGAGCTGAGGAACTTAACAGTAAACCCCATTATTATATGCCCCATCATGGAGTTATAAATGCAAATAATAGCACTACCAAACTACGAGTAGTGTTCAATGCGTCGTCCTTAACTACAAATGGCAAATCCCTAAACTCTAATTTGCATAAAGGGCCAAAACTTCAGTCCAGTATTTTCAGCAATTTAATCAGATTCAGAGTAAATAAAGCTGCCTCTCGAGTGATATCGAGAAAATGTTCAGGCAAATTCTAGTCGCAGAGCATGATAGGAATTTCCAAAGAATATTTTGGAGAGCCAATGTGTCAGATCCACTCCGTGTTTATCAGTTGAACACTGTTACTTATGGCACAGCCTTTGCATCATTTTTAGCCCTGCGACAGCTATTAAACGATGAAGAACCCAATTTTCCCGTAGCTGTGCCGGCTGCACGTAATAACCTGTATATGGACGATTTCCTTGGAGGGGCTGAAACAATCGAAGCCGCTCAAGCTTTGGTCACAGACCTTCAGGCTTTATTCAATGCTGGGGGCTTCAAGCTGCGAAAATGGGCTTCAAATTGTGTGGAAGTCTTCAAATTGTTCAGGTCCCAGAAACTTTAAAATCAACAAATCAGGAATTATCCTTAAACCCCGATCATTCCCAACGTATTTTAGGACTAAACTGGAATATAACATCGGATACCCTACAGGTTGGAGTTAACACCGAAGAAAGCGTAAAAACAAAAAGACAATTGATGTCCGTAATTGCACGCATCTTCGACCCTTTGGGTCTGTTATCCCCTGCCACTATCCTTTTAAAATTGCTCTTACAAGATGTTTGGAAGCAAAAACTTGGTTGGGATGATCCTTTACCACCAGACATTCAAAACAGGTGGAACGAATTTTATGAAAAAATTGCTTCCTTTAAGGCCATGTCAGTACCCAGATTTTTAGACCTGAATTCCGAACCTATTTACCAGATTCTGGGATTTTGTGATGCGTCAACAAAGGCATATGCTGCCGTAATTTATATACGTCCCAGACAGAACTCAACTTTAAAATTGATTGCAGCTAAAACCCGTGTAGCTCCTTTAAAACCCATTACCTTGCCTAGGTTGGAGCTATGCGCGGCTGTTTTGTTATCGGAACTTTTGTCAGTCGTCCAGAACTCACTAGATTCTCCGGTGGAGGAAATTCTTCTATGGACAGACTCCACAATCGCCCGTAGTTGGATCTTAAATCCACCCTTAAAGGGCAACACATACGTCCTACACCGAGTCAACAAAATAGCGGCTCTGACAGACCCAAACACATGGCAGCGCTTACCAAGCAAACACAACCCAGCTGACTGTGCAACTCGTGGACTGTTACCAAACAAATTAAAAACATTTGCCTTGTGGTGGTCTGGACCTGATTGGCCAAAGATCCAGGTCTCAGAGCACGATTCAGAAATGTCGACCTCAGTCAAATGTACAGTTGTGAAAACTCCAAGTCTAATAGAGTCAAACCCAATGAATGACTCCATGATAGACGACTTGGTTTCAAAATTTTCTTCAAGTACAAAACTTCTTCGTGTAATTGCATTTATGAAGAGGTTTATTAATAATAGTCGAAATGCTACAAAGTTGAAAGGACCACTCTCAAAACAAGAAATTTCAGAGGCTAAAAATATGGTGATTAAATTTGTCCAACAAAAGTCCTTTGCTTCAGAAATCGCCCTTTTGCAGCGGTGCAAACCCGGTGCAAACCCGTTGCAAACAACAGTAAATTGAAATCTCTCCATGTTTTTATTGATTCCGAAAACCTATTGAGAGTGGGAGGTAGAATTGACAAAGCCAAGAACCTTTCCTATGACACTAGGCATCAGTTATTGTTGCCTAAAAATCACCCTTTTACCTCCCTTAAAATCAGACATTTTCATGTGTATAGTCTGCATGGAGGTGTCGAACTAGTGTTAAGCCTAATTCGCCAGTCTTACTGAATTCCTGATGGGAGATCCACTTTGAAAAGGCAGCTTCGACAATGTGTCACTTGCGCCAAAATACAACCAACCCCATTTTAGATTATGTAGCAACTAGACAAATTCATTGGCATTTTATGCCACCTTACGAGCCTAATTTTGGCGGCCTATGGGAATCTTCCGTTAAATTGGCTAAACGCCATTTAATTAAGGCTTGAAAAGGCAGTTGCCTGACATTTGAGGAATGTGACACTATTCTAACCAATATTGAGGCATGCTTGAATTCCCGCCCCTTAGTACCACTTTCTACCGAGCCCAATAATTTCCTGGTACTTACACCAGGACACTTCCTAATTGGGGCTCCGCTTCTTCAGCTTCCTGAGCAATCGCCTACCCCAACTAATCAATTTTGTACCAGTTTTTCTTCCAGATGGAAACTCATCCAACAGATTAAAAGGCACTTTTGGAGCACCTGGAAAAAGTCCTATCTTACTTCTCTCCAGTCAAGAGAAAAATGGAAGAGCGGTGTTACCCATCTGCATCCCGGAGAACTAGTCCTCTTCTTAGAACCCCTATTCAGCCAGCTCAGTGGAGTCTAGCACGCCTTCTGGACGTCCATCCGGGTGAGGATGGAATTATTCGAGTTGTAACATTGAAAACGCCAGTTGGAATCATAAAGAGACCAGTGAATAGAATTGCTAGTCTGCCATGCTCAGCCCCCCCCCCGGAGGATGTCGGGGAGGAGGGGAGTGGAGAAGGTGATGCGCACAACTGATTAGTGACGGCGCTGAGCAGATTGAGTCAGTCGTTCATTCGAATCGAGAAAGAGATGCGATGCATCTTAAACCGAGAAACAAAAACTCATTCTAAATCGTAAACTTTATTCATCCTTATTGATTTTCCATAACATAAGTTATGATTGTAACAATAAATAGTTTGTAGTAAGCAGATATTAGATGTCAGAGTCTATGTGTTGACAGTTATCGTTTTAATAATCCCGGGATGCTGGCAGAGAGGGTAAGTAGATTTAAACTTATTCTCATTTATCCTAATACATGTTATTCTGATTTATAATTGGGTAAAAGTTCCAGAATTTGAATCAAAATTAAATTCGTAAGAAATTCTGAATATCCGAGATTCTAAATTTAATAAAACCTAAATCGAAATTCATAAAAATGAACTTAGTCGTAAATTCTTTGTTGGCTTCAAAGCCAGATGACTAAGATAAATATTTGAGCAATCCAACCTTTCTGCCAAATGTTTCAATAGTTTTTGACAAAAATGTAAAAACATGAAGAAACAGCCGATATACGTACATTTACATTCTAATGAGATTGGTATATGATTGTGTCTCATTCTTTGTCTTTCCCTTCACATATTTCAAGAAATGCTGCATCATCTTCTTCTGGTGAAAATTAAAAAATGGAATAAATCACAATAGTCCCAACGTGTTTATTGAGAGAATGATGTAAGAATGCCAGCTACTGATGAAAACTACTACTCTCTATGTTAGCAAAAATAATGTCTAAAATACTTCTTAATTATACATTATACACCAATTTATGCATCACGTCTGTAATTCTTATGCCATTGTTATTGATAATAATCACAAATATTTATATTTTCGGCGATTCATTGTAAAACGTTTCTTTGTAAGAAAAGTTATTTCTTTGAATTTCTTATCTTTTTGTCTTACCTGTTGTTGATATTTCCTTGAGGGCTATAATTTACGTGCGCAACAATCGTAATTTTATCATATATTAAAAAAAAAAAATCCTGTAAATAAATAATTAAATTTATATGTATAATATTTATAATAAATATTTATGTACTTAAAAGGATTTTATTTAATATACCCTTGCTGAAAAACATTCACATATCAATTTTCCTCGTACAGCAATTAAATATTTTTATTGTTTCATTTTGTTTCATTTGAATCATGTATAACTGTTTTTTTTCTTCTGGAATATATTATGACCTGTAATTTATCGTCATATTTCACAACTGTAATATTTCATAATTACAAAAATGCAGAAGAAACCATTATCATAGTTTTAAATATAAAGTTCTATTGAAACAAAATATTCACAATCTCAGATATGTTATGTAAAAAAAAAAAAAAAAAAAACCTAACAGGCCAACATTCAAAAGGTGTCGTCTTCAAAAAATATTGAAAAAAAATGTATGTGTCATTATAAAACATCAGAAAGTGAAAAAATGACCGGCTGAAATGAATTACAGTGACTACAAAAAATTATCAAAATTAAGCATTTTTGGCGATTTAGTGCTGTTACATGATAAGTTCGCCATCACGGAGATTGCCGTGTACGAACAGAACCGTATTTTGCATCTCCGCAAGTACTCGAAATCAATCGAATGTGAAATCGCCAAATATGCATAATTTTGATAATTTTTTGTGGTCGCTGTAATTCATTTCAGCCGATATTTTTTTTCACTTTCTGGTGTTTTATGAAGAGTAGTATCACATATATTTTTTTTTTCAATATTTTTTTAAGACGACACCTTTTGAACGTTTCCTTGTAAGTATAAAAAACATAAATTGCATGAAAACTCGAAAAATGTTTAGAGAAAAAGACAGCAAGAAAACAAACACTATTGATTCGTAATTAATTGCATCGCCAATAATCAACAGGTTATGGTCTGAAAATTTTAAAACAAGGAGTTCGATAAGGTTTAAAACCATGATCCTTCACATTTTCCGTGGTTTTCCTTATAACTTTTAAAATTACACTCTACAACTTAAAAAGACCTTAGCTAAGTGATTTCGTGTTATGCATAGTACTTTCGAGTACACTGTAAAAAATATATCCTATTTGCTGTTAGAAATTATCTGCAATTTGAGAAAATACGTTCTGACAACGTAATTTTTTCGTAAATTACACGTATATTCTCTAATTGCAGAGAATTTCTGGCAGCAAGTAGGACGTATTTTTTCACAGTGCAGTCAATCGGCCGTTACTTATTTTAATTTCTTTACTACTTTAAACCAGGAAAAAAAAATATTGTATATTAAAGCATTTTACAATATTGCATTACCATTTTTTCTATCACTTAAGGCTGTTCGTCAGTCAGATGGATCCCTTTCTCCCTACCAATGTTATCCTATGGGATTTATGGTGCTTCCTTTTTACAAGAATGTATCATTCGATTTTTTTTTTATATTACTCTTTGAATATGTCAGCTTTTAGCTTATCGAGCAATTTTTGGAGAAAAAAAAATAATATAACTATTTTATTTTATTAAATAAATTTAAAACTTTAAGTTTGTATCTCTAATCCAGATGTTTAAAATTATTTTTCCGAAAAATTGCTCACTAAGCTAAAAGGCGACATATTTAAGAAGTAATAAAAAAAAAAAAAAAAAAAAAAAAAACAGAATTTGAAAAAGAGATATTCTAATAAAACGAAGCAACGGAAATCCCAATTGGACAACATGGGAAGAAAGAAAGAGGAAACCTTACTGATCTACAGGCTTAAGAACAAGATATTGTTGATTTCAAATTAATTTCATGTATATAAGTTTACATTTACATGTATAATGTTGTTTTTATTTCTACTATTCACTTTTCTTTTTGCATTTTCGCAACAAGAAAACTGCTGATTTTCAAGTTAAAAAAAATATAAAAAATGTATTTTATTAGTAAAATTAGAGCACAATTAAAGTGATTTTTTTTAAGATAATAACTTCGTATTTGGTATCACAAACTGAATACATTGGTTTTCATTTTTCCCCCTATTTAGCAATTACTTTAGAGCCAGTAAATAAATTTCATGGATCAAGTTGTATCAATAAACAAACGCATTGATTAATGATACGCTTTTGTTATCAATCCTATGCATCATCAATTTTGCCATCCATAAAAGCATCATCCATTTTGCCAAGTAACTAAAAGTAAATAACTTCAACTGCTTCAAATGAGACATATATGATTTCACCCACCTCAATTTTACACTTAAAGCATTCCACATACGAAATACATTTTAATGGTAATATTTGGTGCAGTTTTTTCTAGTTATTTTTTATATAATTTAAAAACAATAAAGTTTTCCCATTTGTCAAGACTATAAAATTTTTTTAACTTTCAATTCGTTTTTAAAATTACATCTTTTTTGTTATTCGTTAATTATCTATTACGTTCGCTAAAATTTTAACATAACATTTTTTTTTTTTAATCCGAATAAATTTAATATAATAGATTGAATTGTTATGTACACCCATGTCCATAAATTAAGGATAATGCTAACTGAGGCAAATAAAGGTTCAGAAACAAAACAAACATGACTTATTCATAAAGTCCATTTATTAAGCAAAAGATCACGAACAAAAAAAAAAGTGGATTATGTAGGGTATTTTTATAAAAACAATGATTTTTACTCCCTGAAGCAATTACAAAAAATATCTCCCTTACAAAATTTAACATTACATGGTTTGTATGATGGTTAATACATTGTATGTCTCTCAGATGATGAAATACAGTCATTGCAACAACTAGGAATGCTGAGTATTAAATTATTGATCTTATCTTGGTGAAGGTTACTCTACTCAGTAAGCAATGCTCTCCGAAGTTCCGGTACACATGTAGGAGGTGGTGGACGGACTACAACTCGTCGGAAAAGCATGTCCTACACATGCTCTGTCGGATTCTAGTCAGGTGAGAATGCTGGCCATTCCATGCGGGTGATAGCTTCAGATTGTAGGCATCCGTGTAAAACGTTTGCACAGTGAGGACGCGCATTGTCATCCATAAACAAAAATTCTGGGCTCATGGCACCACTAAACAAACGTACATGTTGTTCCCGACTGATGTCCCGATAAATTTGGCCTATCATTCTTCCGATTTGAACATGTAGATCTGTTCTGGTGCCTAATATGCCCCCCCCCCCAAACGAGCACTCCTGCCCCACACGGTGTCGTTCAATGACTTTGTTTTGATGGTAACGGGTACCTGACGTTATGCATATGAAAGTTGGGCGTGAATTACACTGCAAGCTAAACCTGGACTCGTCGGAAAACATCACACAAGCTCACTGTGCCGCTGTCCACATTGCATGTTCTCTACTACTGGCACAGTGCATTGCCGTGAGTGGAACACATCTAACAGGCCTGCGAGCATATAGACTAATATCTCCCAAACGTCTATCCACGTTTTGTTTTGAAACTGTGGTTTTCGTGGCTGCAGACAGCTGACGAGACAGATCTGATGCTGCGCTTTATCTGCTTATTTTGGCAGTTACTAACAAATACCGGTGGTCATTCGGAATTGTAACTCGTCGCCGACTAGTACTGTAACGTCGACTGGCATTTCCATCATTTTGGAATCGTTGCCAAAGCCTAGAGACGACACTTTGGGCGATTCTAAGTTTCCCCTATACTTCTATCTGAGTACGCCCACATTCTAGTCGGCCGATATTTCTATCACGTAAAAAATTATCTGTATGCGTCCTCTGTGTCATAACTATTCGGTTGTGGCACTGAGCGGCACACAGAACGCTTGTGAAGAATTTTCCTTCTTTGCTCCCATTCCTTATCTACCCCCTTCGTACACTTTCGTCATTGTAACATCATATCGGCGTCATCTGATGGCTTCTTATAATTTGCATATTATTCTTAAAGATGTGTGTGGTATTTCTACAGGTGAAATTTTTGCATTAAAGTTCGATTTCAGCGTGAATCTGAATTATCCTTAATTTATGGACATGAGTTTAAATATATATATACATATATATATATATACCTATATTTCTTCTTTTTCTTAATTAATTTTGTTTATCTAATTCATTTTTATTATTTATTGTCAGTAAACATAGTATGAATATAAAATATGTTATATTTATACATGAAATATGGTGTTTTGTCAGAAAATTATTATAGTATAGATCTTATTTATAATGAATATTAGACGTTTTAATTTATTGTATTTTGTTTGTTTGTAATATAGGCCCAGTACCTATGTAATTAGTACATGATATATTTCAAATTTCCCTTTTTTATATTAAGTATTTTTTAAATTCTTCATTCATGAAAGCATCTTTAAGTATTAGTATCTCATATAAACAATAATTACGAAATGTTAAACTTTAGATAGCCATTTTCCAGACTTGAAACTGCTAGCCCTGGCAGCTGAAAGTCCGACCCCACACTTAACTGTATATAACTGTATTGACAGATATATGCTGACGATTTTTCGATTCCATTAGATTAGTACTTTTTATCTACATTCTCTGTATTGTGTTTTTCCATGCAATTTAATAACAATTCGATATTTTATCCAGTGAAAGTTTCACAATTACATCAGAAATACATTTTGAAACATCCTGGATCGCACTTCACGTGATATAATTGGCGCTATTAAAAATTCATAAAAAAAAATAAGATAAAATAAATCCATCGAAGTAATAGAGAAGAGTAAATAAGTGCAAATGAGCTTCTTACTCTCCCATCAGGCCCTGACCATCGTTGGAATACATTGCTCAGGCAGGATTAGGTGATAGAAAGATTCTCAATTGTCGCAAATACACAAGTTGACGAGAAGATAATCATCTAAAAAAAGATTAAGAACCCTAGATATATGGAACTGATTCCATCGGTACGACACATTTTATGTTTTGTACCATATACAAAAAAAATTGGGGTTAAGTGTATCAGTGCCGTACTTTTGGTAATATTTGGGTTTGGCTGGGTGGGATGACTATTCAAAGCCCTATGATATTGCACGAGAGTTTTATTTGAGCAAATAAGTCTTATGTACAGTATACTGCTTCATAAAGCAGATACATTGAATAACTAATTTTAAACTGTGAACAACAGCTTAAAAGTATATGAAGTGGAGTGGGTTAAATACGAACAGCAATGTGCGAAGAGCTATTTACAACATTCAGTGTGCCAACATCAAATGCTGGTACAAATTAACGAAAATATTTATCACCCGAGGTGGAATTCCTTATCTAGTTTTAGGATCTCGACAACCTACACGTAGTTTCAAGAAATTAGCGGAGTTAAGACATTAACGAGAACTAGATATCATACCTTCAATTTCCTTTGCGGGGTAATAGACAGAGGTAAACTGTATTTTATAATGACTGCGGTTGTCATGACAATGAAGAAATTTGCAGAAACATATTCGAATTATTAGACCTTTTGTACCATCTGAAAATGCATAAGAAGGATATACATTTTAAAACAGTTTTGAGTATATATATATATATTTTTAAAGTTAATGTTGAGTGGATTAATATTGTAATATCGAATGGTAATATCGATTATTTACGATGGTTACTAGTAACGATTCACTATAAGACGTGTCATAACTTTCATTCTCCACGGAGGATATGATTTTGTTAGACCGACATTAAGCACTTGGAAGTGAGTCTTTGGTGGTGCAGAAGAGAGTAATAATGACATGAGAGTGCAACATTCTAGGTTTGCTTCACTTACAGTTCCCTAAACTTACAACCCTCTCAAGTACTGACCGCAAATATTGTTGCTTTATTTTTGTTTTTATTGAAAAAAGTTAAAACAATGAATCTATTCCATGTGCCCATTTTTACATGAATTCTAATTAAATCAAGGTTCTCAATTCAAACCGTATGTTTTTTTTTTTTTTTTTTGTTAGCTCATAACTTCTGAACGGTGCTCTGATTTTGATACTTTTTGTTTTGTTGAAAAGGTCTGGGTCTGAAATAGGTACCATTATAATATCTTTCCCATACAGCACAGAATGTTTCAGTTATTTTGCAAAAAGCTTACAATCTTTCAAAAACCTAACACATTTAAGCGTTCTCTCTGATACCTTTCTGAAAAATTCGCCATTTTTGATTTTCTATCTGTTAAGTGATTGTAAAGTTTCTGTTACGTATCTGATTTTTTGTTACGTTCGCGGACATTTCTACGTTTTTTAAACTAATCGGAAAGCAATCTGAAACTTTTTAAACGTTTCTGAAATATTTATAATGTTTCAATGTTATATGATTGTTACGTTTCTGGGATATTTTGTGCTGTTAGGGTTACGATCTAAAGAAAATACAGGGTGCCGAAAAAAATCAGTCCTAACTGCTAAACGGCTGCAGCTACAGTGATAAAAAGCAAAGTGGTCATGCAGTACAAGGTTAAACCGCTTGCAGCGCCACCTGGTGGAAAATAGCGGAGTTAGTGTTCCTATCTCGAAATCGGTTCTAGAGAAGAAAGTGAATTACAAAGTTTAAGAGTATCAACGATTTAGTACAAAATGATAGTTTAGACATTCAGGCTACCATTCCTATCTCGGAAACGGTTCACGGCAGGGGGAAAAAGTCAATTATAAAATTGCAGAGCATCATCGATTTAGTACGAAAAGATAGTTTAGACATTGATGCTAAAAATACAATGCTAAAAACGTGCATTTGTTTGTTCGCAATTTCTTACACTATGCACAATTGAGCTACAGTGCACACGTTGTAGCATAGATGGTGAGACATACGCTATATAGTTTAAAATACAGTTACTTGATACTTTTGTTTTATCATAAAGATCTTGGTCTGAAGTAGGTTCCACTGTAATATCTTTACAATCTAAAGAAAATAAAGCGCCATCTGATGAAAAACAGCGGAATTAGTGCTCTTATCTCAAAGACGGTTGTAGATGAGAGAAATATTAATTACGAAGTTCTAGAGCATCATCGATTTACTACGAAAAGACAGCTTTTAGACATTATTGCTAAAAATAGAACGCTTAAAACGTGCAGTTGTTTGTTCGCAATTTCCTACACTGTACATACTTGATTTACGTTGCACACTTTGCAGGCAGCGTAGCGGATGACCCGTATACTCTGTGGTTCAAAGCACTGTTACTGTAAGCGGTCACATCGATTAGCGCAAAGTTGTTTTTAACCAACTTCAGAAAGGAGGGTGTTCTTAATTCGAGCTATGTGTTGTTGTTGGTGTTTGTAAGCTGATAACTGCGTAAGAAATGCTCTAATTAACCGACTTCAAAAAGGAGAAGTTTCTCAATTGAAAGCATATGTTCTTTTTTTTTTGTTTGTTAGCTCATAACTTCTGAACGGATGATCCGATTTTGATACTTTTTGTAAAGGTCTTGGTCTGAAGCAGGTCCCATTGTAATATTTGGTACTAGCAGGCTTTGCCCGCTTCGCTGTTCACTTTATTAAAATGATTTCTTTTTAATTGAATAATTGAAACGTTTAAGTAAATATATTTCTATTGGCGACAATTTTCGCCACAGCTTTATTGTGGGATGTCCTCAGTGATATTAAATACTTTTTATTAGCTTCTCGAATCTATTCAGCAAAACTGTTATTAAAACGAATATTCTCGAAAACAGTCCAATAGTAAAGCTTATTCTTCGACTATTTTGGAAACAGTTGATGCTGTTACTCATATAGCAAAATTCACTATTCGATGAATGTTCTGGTATACTCTGAAAAACAGTCACTTGTACCACAGGAGAAAAGCAAATAACATCAAATACTCCGGAACATAAATCTTCGCAATTTCAAGAAAAATATTCATTCGCTTAGAGCTCAATCCTTAAAGTTAATCAATCAGAATAGGTCCCTGAATAACTCTGATTCGCAGTGAGTACATACTCTCTCGCATAAATCAACTTACTCCTATTTATAACTTTTTGCGATGATTCCATCGAGAATCCCATCCCCGATGATTCTATCGAGTCGGAAATCTCGAGATCTGTGCTCCCGTGTGTCGGAGATCTTCGAAACTTGAGGAATTCTTAAGTACCATTTTTCATCAAACTTGGTTGCCCTTTTACCAAATTTGGTCACCCACTCACCAAGTTTGTCGCCAAGGCTGACATAACTGAAAGTGAATGATTGAACTGCCCTTTTATTTTCACTTCCCTTGTAACACTGCTTTCATTGCAACAGTGCTAATGATGCGGGGCAAATAACTAATGCCTAAGAACAATATGCTATGAGTACTATTTCTGCCACATTTTAGACAACTAATATTTTTATGGTTATATATATTTCCCATTAAACGTATTCTTATTCTTATTCTTATTTTTATTTATTTATTTAAGTATTAATTTAAATTAAACAAATATTTCTGCCGGACAGCGTGCAGGTACAGTCACACACAGCAGCTCGTATTTGTATTATAAATTAGCGTAGTGATTGGTACATAAAAAAATAAATAAATACTATGTAAACATTACCGTGCTACACAACTTTATTGAATCTCTCCCTTGGCGGCTTTTGAATATTTATCATTATATATTAGTGACTAGCAGACCCGGCCACGCGTTGCTGGGACTTAGTTATATGTTGAATTATACAGCTGTAAACTATTTAGTACAGTCAAATTATTATTTAGGAACAAAGACGAAAACGTTGTAGCCGATGTAAAAACCCACAGGGTTGAGATTTGAAACTTAGGTCAAAATTTGGAAGCGATTGAAAAAAATTTTCGTAGTGTTGATATTAAGCACAAATTAATTTTATTGTAGTGTCCTATAAATTTTAAAGGAGAAGAGAAATATATTATTTCTAATGCTACTTTGGATAAAATTGCTAAAATGACTAATATATAAATTAAATTCTATTAAAATTCTATTAAAATAAAAGTATAAAAGAAACAGACGATTTTAAAATCAATTTTTATGGAGGAGTGAAATATAATATATGCTATAATGGATAATTTTACTATAAAATGACCTCATCATTTTAAATATTTTAAAGAGGGCAACAGCTGTAGTTATAAAAAGGAAAACCATAAGGCTAAACCAGAAAAATAAGTAAATTTGATAAATATTTTAAAACTTTAAAATTGGAAATCTTATGAAATATTGGACATTTAAAGTAAATACATGTATCATTTTAAATAAAAAAAGATTTTGGAAAAGTTTAGTGCATTTTAACGAAGTGATGAGAAGTTTTTGAGTATGTTAAAATTTTAATAGTAAATTCAAGTTAATAAAGATGGGAAACATTGAGGATTAAGATAAGAATAATTATAAGATAAAAAAAAAAAAAAAAAAAAAAAAAAAAACTTTTTATATACCATGCTTTTAAATTTTAATATACTAATAATATACTAATTAAAAGGAAAATGATAAATATTCTATCATAGTTTGAAGTCAAAGTTGTTTTCAAATGTCTAAATAAAATATCTGATGTAAGATACTAATATTTTGCAGCGGAATAGATTTCATTTCTGTCATCCTTGGCGAAAAAAAAAAGAATATCGCCAAATTATCTGGCGAAAATATTTAATTCCTTTCAAAAATCATGGTTATTTTAACAACTTATATTAAAAGAGTAATGAATAATATGAAACAATATTTCGTACAATACATATTACATGTCATACATACGTACAATGAATAATACATATTACATTTCGTACAATGCATGCATCTGGCATGTATATTTTCGTGTTACGCTTTTGATCGCCAAATAATAATAATAATAATAATAATAATAATAAAAGCCAAGGGCGACAGAGTTTTGAAATTTAAAATTAAAATTTTGTCAATTTGACAGCAACATAATTCAATCTAACACCCGCGATAACTAATACATATCTATACCCAAATATAAGGATTAAAATCGGGAAATAAATTTCCTCGATTTTTAATAATTTCTTACAAAAAATCCAGTGGGCAATTAACATAGGAAATCTTTTTCTTGGCTGCACAGACGGTCAGTGAGTCACACTTCACTTGCGTATAGAACTCATAGATATAATATAGCATATATAGAATAGAGTGATCATTGGGGAGAAAAAAGTTATTCCTTTTCATTTGGGAAAAGACGACGTTTTTACCAAAATATGGCCGTCTTTCCCCGAGTGAATACACACCGGAATACATACTAATATTTTAGCAAATAAAATTTATGAATAATTTATTTGCTAAAAGGGAATGGAAGACTCCCAGTTACAGTTTCAAATTCATATTTCTTTCTTTCTTTTCTTTTCACTTTTTTCAATACCACTTAATGGCTGTTTCCAAAGCTTTTATTTATTTATTTTTTTTTTTTTTCGGCATCAAAAATCTTTGTACGATAACATGGGGATGAGAGATCTATATATATTACTATATCTATGATAGAACTACATTTGCACTTTATCAATGTGTATAAAATCTTTAAATTGATTATGACGTCAATTTTTCGTGAGATGCAAAATTTAACTTTTTATAATTTTTTAACGTTCACGTTTGATTAAATGTATTTATTTTTATGTCGAAAGAAAATGAACTCGTATTTTTTTGGGGGGCAACAATTAAATTAACGGAACTCACAGATATTTTGGAGCAACTTTAATAAAGGTCTATAATTAACAAATAATTGCAATAAAACAATATTGTGACAATAAATTGAGATAAAAACTATCCTATCTCTCAAGTTGGACCAAACTGCACACAATGTGTAAAATTTCATTAAAATCGGTTCCTTAGTTTAGGAGTTTACCCCGGACAAACATCGTGACACGTAATCTGTATATATATACAGATGATTTTATTCTGTAATATAATTTCTTGTATAAAATGGGGAATCGTATTTTGGTGATAATTTTATCGGATATCTTTTCGCTAATTTGTATGAATTCTTCATATCATGTTTATATTTTTAACGGTTTTTAGGCTGAAAATAGTACTTGAAATAAATTTTCTATTTTTTAAACTACATTCCCCCCCCCCCACTCCCCCTATAAAATTATATATTCAGAGAAAAATAGATCATTTATGTGACTACTATTTCGGTTTAATTTCTTTAAATGGCTATTTCTAAATTAAACGTCTTGGCGAAAAACATTCGGTTTATTTCAACGCCAAAAATTAAAAATCGCCCAGTATGATCTATAGATAAAACTGATAAAATAAATTTATAGTTCATAGAGTTTATTGTAGTAAAGAAACGCTACGCAGTCAAATGTGACGTCATGGGCAGTTTTTTATTAGGACTGAGGGCATATTAGTCTGAATCTGGGATTTTTGCGTTGTCGATTTCGATAGTTGGACATTTGTCGAAATCTAAAATTTATCGAAAATATAATTGAATAATTTAAAAGCGATGTTTTAATAAAAAAAAAAAAAAAAAAAAAAAAAAAAAACTAATAGTCCTCCGTCCTAAACTAAATTCTGCTTTTGCCAGAATTTCATCAAAGTCTTTTTTTTTAATTATTATTATTATTCAAAGAAAAAGAAAAGAAAATTAATAATAATCAGTATCGTTACAAGCGATATCGAAAAAGTTTTTTAAATAATTTTGCATTAGAAAATTAAAAGTGCGCGTGAAATAATATGAAATAAAAATAAGTAAAAAAATGAATTTAATGATTTAATGTTTTTGTTTTTCGGGGGCTGCTCATGCATATAAAAAATGCGTACTAAAACGAGTCGAAGAAGGAAGCGAAATAAGTATTGAGTTATATTACGATAAATACGATATATAATATTATACGATATATTAGACCTATCGTCCAGGGTTAGAAGGCATTTTCGTTGAAAGAAATAGTTTGTTAGTTCGGTGCAACTTGCACATTAGTCCCGTGAGGCACAACTTTCACTTTAGTCACGTCAGGCAAAACATGCACATTAGTCCCCCCTTTTTTTTAAATTAAATAAAATATGAAAATAATAACCTGGTAAAAGCTTTAACAATTGAGATTTAAATTTTTAATTGTCGTCAAAAAGAAAAAAAAAACTTTTTCGATACCGTCTGTTTCGATACTGATTATTATTAATTTTCTTTTATTTTCTTTTTCTTTCAAAAGAATAAAAAATGATTTTGATGAAATTCTGGCAAAAGCAGAATTTAGTTTAGGACAGAAGACTATTATTATTATTTTTTTTTTTTAGGACTGAAGACTATTAGTCTCAATCTGGGATTTTTGAGGCGTTACTTTTCGATAGTTGGACATTTTTTTGATAGTTAGACATTTATCGAAATATAAAATTTATCGAAATTGTAACTGAATAATTTGAAAGCGATGTTATAATTTGAAAAAAAAAAAAAAAAACTAATAGTCCTCCGTAATAAACTAAATTCTGCTTTTGCCAGAATTTCATTAAAATCATTTTTTTTTTTTAGTGCTAGAAACCTATTTCAGTCGGTACAGCGTTGTCAAATTTTTATACGTCACTCTTAATAGTGCTAAGGGCCTATTTCAGTCGGTTTATTGAATGGGGATTTATTGAATGAAGTCCCCCCAAGGCACAACTTTGACATGAGTCCCCCCCAGGCCCAACTTTGACATGAGTCCCCCCCAAGGCCCAACTTTGACATGAGTCCCCCCCAAGGTACAACTTTGACATGAGTCCCCCCCCAAGGCACACCTTTGACATGAGTCCCCCCCCAAGGCACACCTCCCCCTCATTGGGAAAAAGAGAAAAAACGTTGTTTTGCGGCTATAAGACAGTTTGGACTTCCAACGTTATTTGTTACAGTATCTGCAGCTGAAACACATTGGTTTGATTTAATGAAAACTTTATCATGGAATTTAGATCGTCACGAATTAACTAAAGAAGAATTTGTCGATATTAACAAGTTTAGCAGTAGGCCTCTGGCACTAAATTAAAATCTGTCAATGTCAGATTTTCATGTTTTAAATAATGAAATAATGTCGTGTCTGTATAATTTTTATTTTTTTTTTTTTTTGTGCTAGAGGCCTATTTCAGTCGGTACAGTTGTCGAATTTTTATAATACACTCTTAATAGTGCTAAGGGCCTATTTCAGTCGGTTTATTGAATGGGGATTTATTGAATGAAGTCCCCCAAGGCACAACTTTGACATGAGTCCCCCCCAGGCCCAACATTGACATGAGTACCCCCAAGGTACCCCTATTTCTGTCGGTACAGCGTTGTCGAATTTTTATAATACACTCTTAATTGTGCTAAGGGCCTATTTCAGTCGGTTTATTGAATGGGGATTTATTGAATGAAGTCCCCCAAGGCACAACTTTGACATGAGTCCCCCCCCAGGCCCAACTTTGGCATGAGTCCCCCCCAAAGTACAACTTTGACATGAGTCCACCCAAGGCCCAACTTTGAGATGAGTCCCCCCCCCCCAGGCCCAACTTTGACACGAGTCCCCCTAAGGCCCAACTTTGACATGAGTCCCCCCCCCAAGGCACACCTCCCCCTCATTGGGAAAAGAGAAAAAACGTTGTTTTGCGGCTATAAGTCAGTTTGGACTTCCAACGTTATTTGTTACAATATCTGCAGCTGAAACACATTGGTTTGATTTAATGAAAACTTTATCATGGAATTTAGATCGTCACGAATAAACTAAAGAAGAATATGTCGATATTAACAAGTTTAGCAGTACGCCTCTGGCACTAAATTAAAATCTGTCAATGTCAGATTTTCATGTTTTAAATAATGAAATAATGTCGTGTCTGTATAATTTTTTTTTTGTGCTAGAGGCCTATTTCAGTCGGTACAGTTGTCGAATTTTTATAATACACTCTTAATTAGTGCCAGAGGCCTATTTCAGTCGGTTTATTGAATGGGGATTTATTGAATGAAGTCCCCCCAAGGCCCAACTTTGACATGCGTCCCCCCCAAGGTACCCCTATTTCAGTCGGTACAGCGTTGTCGAAATTTTATACGTCACTCTTAATTAGTGCTAGAGGCCTATTTCAGTCGGTTTATTGAATGGGGATTTATTAAATGAAGTCCCCCCAAGGCACACCTTTGACATGAGTCCCCCCCAGGCCCAACATTGACATGAGTACCACCAAGGTACCCCTATTTCTGTCGGTAAAGCGTTGTCGAATTTTTATAGTACACTCTTAATTGTGCTAAGGGCCTATTTCAGTAGGTTTATTGAATTGGGATTTATTGAATGAAGTCCCCCCGAGGCACAACTTTGACATGAGTCCCCCCCAGGCCCAACTTTGACATGATCCCCCCCAAAGTACAACTTTGACATGAGTCCCCCCAAGGCCCAACTTTGAGATGATTCCCCCCCCAGGCCCAACTTTGACACGAGTCCCCCTAAGGCCCAACTTTGACATGAGTCTACCCCAAGGTACAACTTTGACATGAGTCCCCCCCCAAGGCACACCTTTGACATGAGTCCCCCCCAATGTACACCTCCCCCTCATTGGGAAAAGAGAAAAAACGTTGTTTTGCGGCTATAAGTCAGTTTGGACTTCCAACGTTATTTGTTACAATATCTGCAGCTGAAACACATTGGTTCGATTTAATGAAAACTTTATCATGGAATTTAGATCGTCACGAATTAACTAAAGAAGAAATTGTCGATATTAACAAGTTTAGCTGTACGCCTCTGGCACTAAATTAAAATCTGTCAATGTCAGATTTTCATGTTTTAAATAATGAAATAATGTCGTTTCTGTATAATTTTTTTTTAGTGCTAGAGGCCTATTTCAGTCGGTACAGTTGTCGAATTTTTATAATACACTTTTAATTAGTGCCAGAGGCCTATTTCAGTCGGTTTATTGAATGGGGATTTATTGAATGAAGTCCCCCCAAGGCCCAACTTTGACATGAGTCCCCCCCAGGCCCAACCGTGACATGCGTCCCCCCCAAGGTACCCCTATTTCAGTCGGTACAGCGTTGTCGAAATTTTATGCGTCACTCTTAATTAGTGCTAGAGGCCTATTTCAGTCGGTTTATTGAATGGGGATTTATTGAATGAAGTCTCCCCAAGTCCCAACTTTGACATGAGTCCCCCCAGGCCCAACTTTGACATGAGACCCCCCCAAGGTACCCCTATTTCAGTCGGTACAGCGTTGTCGAATTTTTATACGTCACTCTTAATTAGTGCTAAGGGCCTATTTCAGTCGGTTTATTCAATGGGGATTTATTGAATGAAGTCCCCCCCAGGCCCAACTTTGACATGAGTCCCCCCCAAGGTACCCCTTTTTCAGTCGGTACAGCGTTGTCGAATTTCTATAATGCACTCTTAATAGTGCTAAGGGCCTATTTCAGTCGGTTTATTGAATGGGGATTTATTGAATGAAGTCCCCCCAAGGCACAAGTTTGACATGATTCCCCCCCCATGCCCAACTTTGACATGAGTCCCCCACCAGGCCCAACTTTGACATGAGTCACTCCAAGGCCCAACCTTGACATGAGTCACCCCAAGGTACAACTTTGACATGAGTCCCCCCCAAGGCACACCTTTGACATGAGTCCCCCCCAAGGCACACCTTTGACATGAGTCCCCCCCAAGGCACACCTCCCCCTCATTGGGAAAAAGAGACAAAACGTTGTTTTGCGGCTATAAGACAGTTTGGATTTCCAACGTTATTTGTTACAATATCTGAAGCTGAAACACATTGGTTTGATTTAATGAAAACTTTATCATGGAATTTAGATCGTCACGAATTAACTAAAGAAGAATTTGTCGATATTAACAATTTTAGCAGTAGGCCTCTGGCACTAAATTAAAATCTGTCAATGTCAGATTTTCTTGTTTTAAATAATGAAATAATGTCGTGTCTGTATATATATATTTTTTTTAATAGAGATTTTGATATACAAAATTGCATAAAATCTTCACAATTTTATCTATGAAACATTCGTTACTGAACTTTGTATTTTACATTTGAAATAACAATTTTTCCATTAAAAAAATATTTACTTTGAACAAACCATTTTGTATTGACTTGTATTTTAAACCTAACTTACCCGTAAACGCAAAACAACTCTTAGAAATTCGAGAACCAATATGTATTTCCTCATCTACCTTCGCATTGTCAGGCCTCAAGAGATTAAAGCATATTTCAAAGTACTCTAAGCAATTTCTTCTGAAAGAAACAGATTGAAATGAGATTGTTTCCCCACTATTTTTTCTTTTTTTTTTTTTTCTTTTTTAAGAAAAAGAAAAGAAAATTAATCATAATGAGTATCGAAACAAACACTATCGAAAGAGTTTTTTATTATTATTCGCGTGAAAATATATTTTATTATATGTCGAAAAATAAATTACTCGTAATTTTTTTGGCAACAATTACAAATTAAAATAAATAATTTAATAAAAGTTTATAAGATTTATATATCTCGTTGTTTAGAAGTTAGAATTTCTAATTTTATTTTATTTATTTTTTTAATAACAACTCATAGAATAATAATAAAGGAAGAAGGAGCGTATATGTTTTGGTTTCGGTTTTTAAAATCCAGGAATGCCGGGTATATGGTTGTAAAAATGCTTCAATCTGATTGGTTTGCAACTTGTTGGCGAGATTTTTGAATCGTCCCATCTCTCTGTCAATCAGTCAGCAAGGCAGCACCCGCAACAAACAGCGATAAATGTGCCGAGCATGGGTGCCCTACTTTAAGGCTTTGAGTAGCAAAAATAGCTTTCGATGGCAATTCACTAGATGTGATTTGTAAACATTAGAGTATTGACATGCTCCTTCTTCCTTTATTATAATTCTATGTAACAACTTGACAGTAAAAATCTATAATAGTTAAAGAAAAAAATAAAGAACATATAATAGTACCATAAACTATATTAACACTTTATCAATGTGTATAAAATTTTCAAAGTGATACTGAAAGTAAACGAATTTTTTTTCTGATGAAAAAAAAAAAGTAATTTATATTAATTTAATATAAACAAAAGTAGCTGGTCCACTGTACCCCGGTGACGGGGCACAGTGGTCCACTTTGTGAGTGCTCATAATTTATGTTTTCATTCATAACGTATTAGAAATATTGTAATAAAAAAATTAAGACAATTCTAACATAGCTTTCAAATTATTCAATTATATTTTCGATAAATTTTAGATTTCGATAAATGTCCAACTATCGAAAAATGATTTCGACAAATGTCCAACTATCGAAAAGGACAACGCAAAAATCCCAGATTGAGACTAATAGGCCCTCAGTCCTAAAAAAAAAAAAAAAAAAAAAAAAAAAAAAAAAAAAAAATTGTAGAGACACGGCATTATTTCATTATTTAAAACATGAAAATCTGACATTGACAGATTTTAATTTAGTGCCAGAGGCCTACTGCTAAACTTGTTAATATCGACAAATTCTTCTTTAGTTAATTCGTGACGATCTAAATTCCATGATAAAGTTTTCATTAAATCAAACCAATGTGTTTCAGCTGCAGATACTGTAACAAATAACGTTGGAAGTCCAAACTGTCTTATAGCCGCAAAACAACGTTTTTTCTCTTTTTCCCAATGAGGGGGAGGTGTGCCTTGGGGGGGGGACTCATGTCAATGTTGTGCCTTGGGGGGACTCATGTCAAAGTTGGGCCTTGGGGGGACTCATATCAAAGTTGGGCCTGGGGGGGACTCATGTTAAAGTTGGGCCTTGGGGAGACTCCTGTCAAAGTTGTACCTTGAGGGGGACTCTTGTCAAAGTTGGGCCTGCGGGGGGGTCTCATGTCAAAGTTGTGCCTTGAGGGGGACTTCATTCAATAAATCCCCATTCAATAAACCGATTGAAATAGGCCCTTAGCACTATTAAGAGTAATGTATAAAAATTCGACAACGCTGGGCCTTGGGGGGACTCATGTCAAAGTTGTACCTTGGGGGGGACTCATGTCAAAGTTGGGCCTGGGGGGACTCATGTCAAAGTTGTGCCTTGGTGGGACTTCATTCAATAAATCCCCAATCAATAAACCGACTGAAATAGGCCCTTAGCACTATTAAGAGTGACGTATAAAAATTCGACAACGCTGGGCCTTGGGGGGACTCATGTCAAAGTTGTACCTTGGGGGGGACTCATGTCAAAGTTGGGCCTGGGGGGGACTCATGTCAAAGTTGGGCCTTGGGGGGACTTCATTCAATAAATCTCCATTCAATAAACCGACTGAAATAGGCCCTTAGCACTATTAAGAGTAACATGTAAAAATTCGACAACGCTGTACCGACTGAAATAGGCCTCTAGCACTAAAAACCGAACTCGTAATTTTTTTTGGCAACAATTAAATTAAGGATAATTTTTTAATGACTGTTTTTGCAGATATTATGAAGTTAATATTTTCGTATTTTAATTAATTAAAAGAAAACAAATCAAAAATTTGAAAATCGGGATTTGAGGTGCCCAAGGAACCCTCGGAGTGCACCTTCATGTCGAAACACGTAACTGTCCGAGCTACAGTCCTTGCGTTACGCTGTCCACACACACACAAATATTGCCTTATATATATATAAAGATTTTCTAATTTTTTTATTTTATTTTCCTCGTTTCTGTCGAAAAAAAAATTAGCAACAATTAAATTATGGATAAAATTTAAACAACGAGATATATAAAGTAGAGTGATAAATAGTAACCCTTGAGAAGGTCCAAGATGAGTCATGCGACATGCTCTCCTTGCACCTGCGTATTCGGCGGTTCCTTTGGTAACAGCTTATTTTCAGTAAATTTCTATGGCAACGGTTTGAAGATTGTTCTTCGCATAATTCATAACCGCCAATGTTTTTGTTTACTTACGTAGTTTAATATTCTTTTGTTCTAAATCATTTTTATCTTGATTTTACTTCTTTTTTATTTCATGTAGTTGAACTTTAACCGACAAAATGCTTAAAAATAGTTGAATTATTATTATTTGTTGTTTAATTTAGCTCTTTAAAAGTTTAAATTTTCTTTTATAAACACTTTTAAACTTTGTTGGGAAACGATGAAAAAAGAAGTATTTTATTATTTATTAAAATGTGAAATATGCGTAAAATTATTTTAAAAAGAATTTATTTCGGTCATAGGACTGTTATGTTACCTAATAAATTTAAATGCCAGAATAGCGATAAAGGGCCAAACACAGCAACCTATTCGAGCATGTCACGTGATTCATCTTGAACCACTGAAAGTTAATCCTTCATCCATTGAATCAGCACTCTAATTTATATATCTCGTTGAATTTAAATGGCTAATTTATCAGAAATTAGAAGGTTATTATTTTCACATTTTAATAAATTAAAAGAAAACTAATCAAAAATTCGAAAATCGGGCTTCGAGGTGCATCAGGAGAGGTCATTACGAACCTCTATGCAAATTTGTGTAGCTCAGCCAAAGAATATCTACTACGTAAAGAAGGAAAGCTTCAATAAAGCGTAAGTATTGAACAGGGCGCAGCCCCCGCTCACCGCTCGAAGAGCGGTGTTGAGCGCTTCCAGAACTAAGTTCACGTGGGCTGCGCCAAGATGTTTATTGAAAGACAAAAAAAAAAAAAAAATACAAGAATCATCGCCAGGCAGAGCCTACTCGCGACAATGGGCGATGTGAAACAAGTTCAATTTACATAGTCTTTTGTTGGTCGGCATGCCGAGCCTAGCCGGCTCCTCGCGACAGAAGGCATGCTGACATGCTGTAATGTTATGTTGAAATCCGAGAGGAATGGAGATGATAATTGTAGTATAGGTGTAGGTCATGTCAGCCTCTTGCCGGGTAAAACAGTTCGCGACAGAGGGCAAGAGGTGCAGGACTGACTCTTGATGTGATTAAACAGCTTTTGTTGTTTTCCAAATTGACCAAGCTCAGGGGAAGTGGGAAAGATTAATGTGTTAAGTTTGAAATTTCATTTAATAGGAAATAAATTTTATATAGTTTAAATAATAGGGGTTTACGCGTGAGAATATTTTCTAGCCAATTATGGGGTGTAGGAGATGGGTTTCTAAGATGATAGGGAGCAGTTAGGGGGCAAGAGTAATAATAGTGATTAGAAGCGCCCTCCTCGCCACAAGGACATAGGGACGACCGACGACAATGAAATTTATGCAGATAGGAGGGGAAAGGCCCATGGCCTGTCAAAAAAGCCGCAACCGGAGGAGAAATGTTCCAGGAGACATTTGAGACTATTGGGATTAGGTTGTGGGTATGTCTCCCTTTTGAGGATTCATCCCACAGTGTTTGCCAATTTTGGTGCAGTAGTACCTTCAATTTACTTTTTACGTAGGATGGGGGTGCTGGAAGAGAGTGAAGAATATCCTCCCCTTCAGTTGCAGCCTTCGCCAATGAGTCCGCAAGTTCATTGCCGACGACGCCTCCATGGTCAGAAACGTGTGCCAGGGAAATTAAGTGTTTTAATTTGGCGATTTTACGTTTTATGTCTAAGACTTGGGGGTGTTTAGTCTTGTGGCTAGTGATGGCCTGCAGGCTCGAGAGGCTTTCGCTGTAGATGTTTATTAGTGACAGCTGCGGGTTGCCTTCTGCCCAATCAAGGGCCTTTTGAATCGCAAAAAGTTCCGCTTGGAAAACGGTGTTAAAATTCTCAAGCCTGCATGCCCACCGATGAGCCTCAAGTGCGTTGACCATGACGCAGAGCGCTGCTGCTACGCCAGAGTCCGTCTTTGAGCCATCCCTGTACACCGCCACAGGGACTGAGGGATCAAAGCTATTTTTTTTTGAGTGTTTACTACGAAGGATGCTGCGTCCTCTGCCGGGTGCAAGTCCCAGCTACGGATATGAAGTTGCAGTGGGGTGTTGGGGAAGATAGAATTAGTTATTGGCAGATCGTGTAGTTGGAGGATGTTGGTTTTTAAGTAATTGATAAATAGTTGTATTGCCATCTAACGGCGCCGGGCGAGTACGAAGGAAAAGAAAACATTCAAGGATACAAGATGATCTGGCCGAGATGCTGTAATTCCGCGCGCATGCGCTCTCTAATCGTAAACAAAGAGGCGAGAGGCAAGTGGTAATCCCTTGGTAACGTGTTTTCGCCGCCATTTTCGAATTCGGATTTCAAATCTTTTCCTTGTACAAGTATTTGCTTCGTAATTTATTCAAAAATACTAGCGTGCGTAGTATGTATTTCACGTGTATTAAATATTCATGGGGATTTAATCTTTTATTACTCACTTTTTCTGTAAAAAACATTTTTTTTTTAAGCTGCATTATTTTATCGTGTATTGTTGGTTTTCGATTATTGCTCCTCAATCCAAATTGATTAATTGGATTGATATGATAAATCGGAAGAAGGTAATTTTCAACAATCAAGATGGTCATTTACGCTAGTTGATATAATTTTGGAAGGCATTAAATATTATTGCTTTTACGCCTTCCAAGATGACTATTTGCTGGCTTCAGAGACTAAAGAATATTTAAAAAATGATAGTGATGATGGTTTTCAAAGATCTAAAAGGTATGTATTCTGCACCTTTAAATTAGGTAATTAATTATAAAACTATGTCGACATGTTCTGAATTATTATTTTATTTTTATTATTCACATATCTATTAGCATATTTAAAAAATAACTTAGGTTTTGTATTAATTATTTTAACTCCCCCCCCCACACACACACAAGATACAGTCGGCTGCAAAATTATTCGAGCACTAGCAATAATCCTTGCCAAAAAAAGGTACACATAATACAGCTTTGTTAAATAAATCCTTGTCGAGTCATGTTCTTAATCAGTCTAAGAACATGTTTCGACAAGGATTTACTTAACAAAACAGTCTTAAGTGTACTTTTTAAATATAGGAATTATTGGCTAGCGCTCGAATAATTTTGCAGCCGACTGTATAATCAGTATAGGAATTAATGTGGCTATTACTTATAGCTCTTATATGGAAAACATAAAAAAAAAATTATGAGGAATAATTGATATTTTGATTAACAATAATGCTTAAATTTTATAAAACCATAATTTGTGATTTTCTTTTTCCTTTAAATACAGTGGCTGTATTAAAGAAATGACATTAGTAAAAGAAAAAAATATCACAGTCTCAGTATTTTAGGTAGGGGGGGGGGGAGCTATTTGTTGGAAAATGCAATTATCGTTAACTGGTTTACAGATAAATAGTTTTATACCGTATAAGTAGACAGGAAACATGATAAAAAATGATCTTTATTTTTTATTTAAGATGGCAGGTATCAACACCCTTACTACATCTTAAAGTTATTTCATTTGGTGACTAATATTAAACACAAATCAACTAAAAAAAATGCATTGTAATAGTGGAAAATTTATGAATACATTTGTGATGTAGTAAAGACTGTATAAGTGGAGTTAATAAATTTTTAAGAACTGTTGATACAATCAAAGATTGGGAATAACATTAAGCACACTTCAATAATTATAAAATGGATTAAAAATAAATAATTAAATTTGAAGTATATATAAATTTAGATACAAAAGTATGGTATCCCATTAAAATAGAAATATATAAGACAGTAAATTTTTTTTTCATATGCCATCAATTCTTATTACACTGAATTTACTTTATTCCATCTTTACCTTATATCTGTACTTTTACATTAGATTATACAATTCTAGTTATAAATCACAGAAAAAAAAAAAAAAAAAAAAGCAAAATATTTAAATTAATTAGAGAGAAAGTCTATATAGCTTTTATTAAATTTTTTATTTCATAATTCTAACTTAATATAAACGAGATTTTAAATACATATTTTTTCTTAGAAAGCAGATTAAAGTTTTAGTTTAAAAAACATTTTACTGAATGTAAGAGACAATAGTATAACTAAATTGGTTAATTACATTTTATAAACTTAAAATTGGAAAGATTTAACAAAAAATGCAGTATTTCATTTCCAATAATAACTGAAATACAAATAAAATTATGTTTTTTGAAAAAGGATTAGTAATTAATGAGACATAACATTATTTTTTTTAA
Organism: Salticus scenicus; assembly: GCA_963930645.1. Classification (NCBI taxonomy): domain Eukaryota; kingdom Metazoa; phylum Arthropoda; class Arachnida; order Araneae; family Salticidae; genus Salticus; species Salticus scenicus. The sequence goes on from OZ005655.1 coordinate 135,288,877, forward strand.
ACTGATATTAAAAAAAAAAAAAAAAACTTATTTCAAAAATTTTTGATATTGTTTACATTTAGATATTATACCATTTTTTCAAGCACTTATTTTTAAATATTTATTTATTTTTTATTTTTTTCTGTGAATTATTTGAAAAGGTTTTTCATATATATACTCACACTGTATATATATATATATATATATATATATATCTCAAGCTATTGTTTCTACAAAATGATTAAAGTGGGTAGAGTTTAATATTTTTGACAATGATTCCTTTCATTAACAATCAAATAGCTTAAAAAAAGTATTTTTATTATCATTATTACTATTTATTTATTTATTTTGCAATGGACAATAAAACTAATGATCTAAAATTGGATGAGGCAATTTCAATATATTTTGTTTACAAAAGCATTCATTACTGCTCTCCTAATAACTTTTGGTATTTTAAGTTTTTTTTTTTTTTTTTTTTTTTTAAATACATATACACAAACACATTTATACATTTTTGTGTTTTACGGAAATTAAGTTTTTTCCCCCTTCTATTTTTATACAATGTACACAAACATATGTATGTAATGTACATATGTACACAATGTACACACCCATACATTTCTCTCAAATTATAATTTTTACAAAACGATTAAAGTTGGTAAAATTTAATATTTTGACATCCATTTTGATTCAATAAAAATGAAAAGTTTAATAAAAAAAGTCACCCATTAAAAACATTAATATATATATATATATATTAATTTTCTTATGATAAAACCATATTTTAAAATCATTTTATTCCAAAAGAAAACATTCCTAAAGTAATTTTCTAATTTGGAATGTTTCATAAAACCCAACGAAACTGGATAAAAACTGAAAATTCTACGAGAATGCCGTCACGTCACTTCCCTGTAAAGTTTGCTATACAACAGTACCTACACGGCGCGCTTGCTCAGACGCTCCCAGTTCGCGTTTACATTATTTCTACTGGAGCTTTCCTTCTTTTCGTAGTAGATATTCTTTGGCTCAGCCATCAACCGTTTTCCTAAAAAGCTCTGGAAATACATACACAATGACACACACACACACAAACATCTTATTTTTTTTTGTATAGATAGATATCCTTTATAAGGATTTTCTCGCCAAGGTCGCCAAAAAAAATCGCCAAGGTGGAAAAAAGTCGCCAAATTTGGCGCCAAACCCATTACCTGCCTTACTGGGGCTTTTTAATGCGTTTTTAATGAAAAATAAGGCTATTTCAACGCTAAAACGACTAGAAATGCACAAAATTAGCACTTTATCAACTTACTAAGCCTCTTTAAAAAAATTATACAAAAATAAACACAATTATTTACAATTTTGTAACAATACACATCTATCATTGTCACCTGCAAAACGCAGCCGAAAACAACTTTGATTCAAGAAAACAAATAAGATTTCGTAAGCAGCAAAAGGTGGCGAAGATGCTGGTATCTGACGTCCTTGGTGAAAGAAAAATCTCAAAATTATCTGGCAAACATATTTAATTTCTTTGGGATATCATGATTATTTTGATAAGGTTGGTTGAATTGCTTTTTTCGGCGCATGGTCCAAAGTAGGACATGCTGCGCCATTTTGATAAGGTGTATTAAGAGAGTAATGAAGAATATAAAATAATACTTCGTACAATATATATTATGAAAATATACATCTTGCGTGTACATTTTTGCATTACGTTTTGATAGCCAAATCCAAAAGCCACCAAGGATGTTAGCTATCAAAGTTATACCAAGTTTTCACAGGAAACTCCAACTTCGTAGAAACATAATTTCATTTTGCGCCGACTTCAAAAGTTATGAATAATTGTAGTGTTGAAGGAAATTATTTTATGCTTTTCGGCGCAATTTCAAGTTTCATTTCATACCATTTTTTTTTTTTTTTTTTTTAGTTGTTTGAATAGTAGTTGCTTTTTTGGGTCGGTTCTATTTTTTTACAAAAAAAATTATTATACTGATTCATTTATAAGTAATTAATTTACATTAGGCCTAATTGCATTTCAATCTGTATATGGACTAAAAAAAAAATGGGTATTTTAATTGGTGACTAATGGGGCGTGTTTCATTTTGATATTTTCATTAAGTGATTTTAAACATAAGTACTGCATCTAAAGTGAATGTTAAATTGTGAATTTTTCATACAAATAATCTAATATGACATTTTTTTTGTATTTGAATTAAAAAATTGCTACTATTTTAATTTAATTCTCGCTAAAATCTTCACAGTAGTAGAAAGACCTCCATATTTATTTACCATTTTTTTCTTTAATGAAATTTAAAATAAGGTGAAGTGGAATAAGCGTACCATCAGGTAGTTGTAATCTTTACTTATTCATATAACTGAGAAGCTGAATTTGGAGCCAAAGATCATTACGTCTGTTATATTTATTCATAGGAAATGAAATCAAACGTAAAACATAGATAGTTTTAATGTTTGAAAAATTGCTTTTATTTGCAGTCTTCGATAGCTGCTTGGGAAGTAAACACTTCAGTTTTTGGTAAGAAAACTAAATTTTATATATCCATAGGGAAAAAAAACCTTTAGATTTTTTCCATATTTTAAGCGTAAGGCTTCGTGCCAATGTTTACACTCACCCCAAAAATTTTGCTTGCGGGACAATTGCAAGCACCCTGGTTACACTCTAAGCAGCTTTTAAGAAAAAAAAAATCCAGATTTATTTACCTTTGTGATCCAAATCAAGAGAAGAAATAGAAGTATTGTTAAAAAACTGTCACAACCCTTTCTGAACATAAATTAAGACGATGGGAGAATTGAACTTTGGTTTTGATTTCTAAAGTAATAAATAGAACCAAAGTAATGTTAATAATTACAAAACTTCAAATGAACAATATAAATCGCAATAACTCGAAACAGCTGTTTCGGTTCGATAGAACACACGACCCTTCGTCAGGCGAACAAAGCAGTGCTGCAGTCAAAGAGGCAAGTCAAGATGCGTTGTCGCTTTAACTGAAGGACTCGTGCCTGCTTTGTTCGCAAATGAAGGGTCATGCTTTCTTTCGACCCGAAACAATTGTTGTGAGTTATTGCATTTTATAGTGTTTAGTCAAAGTTTTGTAATTATTAATTTTAAACGCCAGTTCTGTGGTGCTTTCTTATTGTTCAAAGTAATGCTATCTTTTTTGGATTTTCTTATACTTATCCAATTAAATATTTTACTTTTCATTTGTAAGAATTTCTTTTGAACCTAATACAGTTCCTTCAAAATATTTTTCCCCAAAAAAATGTTGCCAACATTTTTATGTCTTACATTTACCCCGCAAATATTTATCTTACAGTTAAAACTATAAAATAATGAATAAAACACTTTTCATTTATTATAAGAAGCCACAGAGATCTACCAACCAAAAGCACAATATAAGTGCTTAATTATGCAATTTTTTTTTAGCTGCATACATATATTTCAAATTTAGTTAAGTGCTTGTGGATATATATGAAATATTTCGCACATCTGTAACAAAAAATTAAAAAAAATAAAATAAATCCTGATTCATGTAGGTTTTCAATATCTTGAAACTTGATTTTCATACCTCTTAATATATAGTGTAAGGTACTACATGCTGAAATTGCACTTGCTACAAATCTTGGGCAAAAGTAAACTTGAAACCCAAATTTTTCGTAATTTTATTTTTGTTATGGGGCTCAATTTTAAATTACACACACACACACACACACACATATATATATATATATATATATAAACTCATAAGCCAATTCGGTGTAGTTTATTTAAAATATTCAGTAGTTTAAATAAGTACTAGCTGGAACCCGTCGAATTCGACGATCATTTTATTTACCGTAATGTTTCAAAAATTGTCGCATCATTACTTAAATGTATTTCAAGTTAAAACATCTAATATAATTTACGACATTTCACTTAAAAAAAAAAAAAAAAAAAAAAAAAAAATCACAAAAATGCTTATAAATAGAAATACTATATATGACATCACTTTTTACAAAGTACAGTCAATGTGTCGTCAAAATGACTCCAAATAAACAGATCCTATCTTTCATTTTCCATTTCGTTTAATACTAAGACTACATGTTAGCTGACCCGTCCGATGTTTCCCGGGCCCATGGTAATAACCTTAAATGAACCTTAAATTTGTATGGTTTTACATCTTTAACTCGATTTTGTTTGAATTTCTATTTTTAAATTAAAGCATCGTGAAAAAATAATCAGCTGTAACAAAAAAATTACCTCGAACCGAACGAAACTCTGCCTTGTGACTTTGGTGCCTTCGACAGCGCATACGCCGGCCGCTAATAACATAAAAATATTCCCAAAAATTAACCTAGAACCGAACGAACCCGCCCGGTGTTGCCCGGACCCATGATACCTTAAATGAACCTTAAATTTGTATGATTTTATACCTTTAACTCGATTTAGTTTGAATTTCTGTTTTTAAATGAAAGCATCACGAAAAAAGTAATCAGCTGTAACAAAAAAAAATTTCCTCGAACCGAACGAAACTCTGCCTTGTGACCCCGGTGACTGCGGCAGCGCATAAGCGGGCCGCTAATAACATAAAAAAATTCAAAAAAAATAACCTGGAACCAAACGAACCCGCCCGGCAATTCCCGGGCCCATGATAATAACATTAAATGAACCTTAAATTTGTATGGTTTTATATCTTTAACTCGATTTTGTTTGAATTTCTATTTTTAAATGAAAGCAATTAAAAAAAAAAAAAAAAAAAAAAAAAAAAAATTATCTGTATAAAAAAAAAAAAACCTCAAACAGAACGGAACTCGGGCTCGTGACCCGGTGCCTGCAGCAGCGTATATACAGGCCGCTAATAACATGAAAAAATTCTCAAAAATGAACCTTGAACCGAGCGAACCTCTGACTCGTGTTACTTCTGCCTGTGGCTGCTGCACTGTATAGCAGGCATGCATGCTACGCACGCGTTGCAAAATCCACTTTCCTCCACCAGGGGTGCAGTATAATGTATACGAACATCACCAATCGCCTTGAATTTCCAAGACTTTTCAAATAAGGTGTCACTGGTGGTGTCAACTGCAAAATCCTTTAGTTGCACTTTCCTCCGCCAGGGGGCACAGCGTGTTCTATACGAACAACACCAACGGTAAGGAAATACCAAGACCTTTAAAATAGGGTGCAACATGATAGGGTCAACTGCAAAATCACCTAGTTCCATTTTTAACCACCAGGAGGCGCAGTATATTGTATACGAACATCCCCAATAAACATGAAATTTCAAGACCTCTATCACCAATCGCCTTGGATTTCCAAGACCTTTCAAGTAAGGTGTCACATGGTGGTGTCAACTGCAAAATCCTTTAGTTGCACTTTCCACCGCCAGGGGGCACAGTGTGTTCTGTACGAACATCACCAACGGTCAGGAAATACCAAGACCTTTAAAATAAGATATAACAGGATAGGGTCTACTACAAAATCACCTAGTTCCATTTTTCACCACCAGGGGGTGCCCTATATTGTATACAATCATCCCCAATCAGCATGAAATTTCAAGACCTCTATCACCAATCGCCTTGGATTTCCAAGACATTTTAAATAAGGTGTCACATGATGGTGTCAACTGCAAAATCCTTTAGTTGCACTTTCCGCCGCCAGGGGGCGCAGTGTGTTCTGTACGAACATCGCCAACGGTCAGGAAATACCAAGACCTTTAAAATAAGATGTAACATGATAGGGTCTACAGCAAAATCACCTAGTTCCATTTTTCACCACCAGGGGTCGCACTATATTGTATACATGAAATTTCAAGACCTTTAAAATGAGGTGCTACATGTGTGGGTCTAGAACGGATTTCCCTCTCAAACTAATTTCCCCCCTTCCCCCCCTTTCCAAATCTACTTTCCCCCCTTTAAAAACGAAAATTCCAAATTCGCAGAAACTGATTTTTTAGTACTCGACTCTAGTCCCCATATGTACAATTTCTTCACCGTGAAGTATTTTGGAGCTTAGTTAAGCTCGTAAAAGTGTTTTTAACACGTTTTCCCCCGGGGGGGGGGGGGACCGTTCGACTTTCTTTTATTTTTCTCTTTTCACAGCACATCTACAGACCAAGACCTTTTTTTCGACACCTCAACCAAATTTTTACACCAAGTAGTTCTCTGAATATAGTGGAGACAGACAATAACATGTTTCAAATTAATATATAGATTCTTTCCTGTTGCCACACTGTAAAAAAGGCACAATAATTAAAAAATAAAATGATAACACGTGAACTTTTTTTTTTTTTTATAAGGCAATAAAAATTCTAAAAATTCAGATAAACTCGCTTTATTTTTGCATTTCCGAAAATGAAATAAAGACATAAGAGAAAAAACGGCGAAATAAATAAATATTTTTTTCTGTTGCCACACTGTAAAAAAGGAAAAATAATTAAAAAATAAAATGATAACACTTGAACTTTGTTTTTATAAGGCAATAAAAATTCAGATTAACTCGCTGTAGGGTCAATCCATTAGAAATCACCCAGGCCATGTTGCTCAACATTTTTTATTTTTCTTATTTTTTTACCAGTTAATCCCCGTTATTAGGTGAGTTCAAAACTGTCGAAAAAAATTTTTTTAGGCTCATACTTTTTTTTGACGGCCATTTTGAATTTGCATCGTAACTGTTTTTAGGACAAAAACAAGGTTTGCATAAAAGTATCTAACTCAGTTAATTTTATAGATATCAAGACAAAATAAAAAAACAAAATTATCAGAATGACCTCCTAGATATTTTGTACATGCATAATATTTCCTACGTCATGAGGAAAGTGAAGAAAAAAATTCACAACTACAGATGGAAAATTAACTTAAAGTGGTAATTTTAGTGCTGCAAAACTACTTAAAAAATGAAAGACTCATCAATAATTTTTTTTTCCTGCGTAGATTTGTTACAGGATTAGTTACTGTAGAAGTTTCCAGCTTGAGAGTTTTATCCTTTTTTTTATATAATTTTTCAAAAATGCCCAGAATTGCATTTTGGCAATATTTAAAGTTGAATATCTCAAAAGGGGCTGAGTGAAAAATTATGAAATTAATACAGATAATATCTCTTTATGACATAAAGGTATGATAAAAATTTGATGACTGAGACTCAACTGGTTCCAAAGTTATAGTGCATCAAAATTGGCCAAAAATTGCATTTTAGGTATACAGAATTTTGATGAAAATTTAAGGTAAAAATCAACATTGTAACTTAAAATACAAAATTTTATTCAAACTGTTGATGTACATTTTATCAGTTAGCATAATAATTTTATAATTTCTTCAAAGTATTGAAGTGTGTTGAAATTCCGTTGCATAGCTTTTTTAATATGTTATGTGTCTGCCCGAAACCGTTGTTAGTTCGATAGGGGTAATTTTCCTCACAACCTTGTTTACTGGAACACACACCATGTCATTTATAGATATTTGGAAGGCAGTCTTTGGGCCATATGGATGGGCAAAATTGAACTAATAGATCATTATTTTGATCGGTCTTGTCTTTGACTATGCCTAGCTACCAATGATATTCGTAAATGTATGCAACATAGTCTATATTTGTAAGCGAAGATGTGTTAATAAACACTATCAAAATTTCGTGCTCATCAAATTTCTTATTTATTGATGTAGTGTAACATCTGATTTGATTATTACTTATAGGAACAAATCTATGATATTCTCTTATTCATGTCACAGGCAAGCAAAATTCAAATCTTTTTGTTAGTTTAGCTTCAGTTTGTTTAATTTCATTGGCAGAGACAAAAATGTATTCTATTTTGGTTATTTTTTCGTTTCAGTATTTGAACATGTCTTGTGGAGTAAGAATTTAGTTATTGTAAAGTCTTTGCATGCTGGCTCTAGTTACTTCCCTTTTAGTGGTACCCTCCCCTCCCCCCTCCCTATACCATCACACAAGTTTTTCCCATGAGATGTAGCTAAAAAATTCCATTCAGCTATCAAGCTAAAATCATTCTCATGTTGGCACAGATTAATAAAGTTTTTCTTATTTTTGTATTGGCTGCTGGCACCATCGCTGAAGTAAATCATCATCTTTGCTTCGGGTAAAAAATTCTTCATTTCATTGGTGAGATCTTTTGAAATTCATCAGCTATAAAGGTATCCTAAATAAGATAATCATTTATCATACAAATGCTTTTACAGCAAATTTCATTTAAAATAATAATAATAATAATAAATGGATGTAATGTAACTTGGCTGTTAAACCAGTGGTAGTTCTGAATTTCATCCTGAACGCAAAATGTAAAGTTTTCTGAAAAATCACCAATGACTAAATATTCACTGTTTTTGAGATTATTTTTAAGTTCTTTGAAATGATTAGACTGAACTGTTGAAATGAAATGGTGAGATTTTAGTTTTACTCTATCTTCCACAAGAAGATTTAGAAATTCCTCATCTGGTAGTAATCGGGTGATAAATTCTGCTCTGTCAGTTTGCACCCACTGCTTAAAAGCTACTTCCTCTGGTAAATTGCCAATTTCTTTCATTGGAACTTCCAGAAGACCTTCGGATCCTGGACATTCTGAACACTTGTCCAGCATGCAACTTTCATTATCAATGCTACACACAAGTAATTCTACCAGTTCCCTGTAATTTATTTTGAGCCTTGCTCCTTCAATCAAGAGTTTTACGTTCTGGGGGTATTTGCAGACACATACACTATGTGTGCCAGATGATCTTGGGTGGACACACCACTTCGGTCACATAGCACAGAACACTGACCGTCTAATTTTGTAGTTAGGGTATTTCGGTTTGAAAAAGTTAAATAGCTCATTTTAAGTTATTAGAGTTTATATATATATATATATATATGTGTGTGTATATATATACAGCAATTATAATATACAGGAAAATGTATTTTTAAAATTAATTTTCTTGAAATACTGTGTGCGTAAAATGCAATTTTGGGCCAATTCTGATGCACTATAACTTTGGAACCAGTTGAGTCTCAGTCATCAAATTTTTATCATATGTTTATGTCATAAAGAGATATTATCTGTATTAATTTCATAATTTTTCACTCAGTCCCTTTTGAGATATTCAACTTTAAATATTGCCAAAATGCAATTTTGGGCATTTTTGAAAAATTATATAAAAAAAAGGATAAAACCCTCAAACTGGAAACTTCTACAGTAACTAGTCCTGTAACAAATCTACGCAGGAAAAAAAAATTATTGATGAGTCTTTCATTTTTTAAGTAGTTTTGCAGCACTAAAATTACCACTTTAAGTTAATTTTCCATCTATAGTTGTGAATTTTTTTCTTCACTTTCCTCATGACGTAGGAAATATTATGCATGTACAAAACATCTAGGAGGTCATTCTGATAATTTTGTTTTTTATTTTGTCTTGATATCTATAAAATTAACTGAGTTAGATACTTTTATGCAAACCTTGTTTTTGTCCTAAAAACAGTTACGATGCAAATTCAAAATGGCTGTCAAAAAAAAAGTATGAGCCTAAAAAAATTTTTTTCGACAGTTTTGAACTCACCTAATAACGGGGAAAAACTGATAAAAAAATAAGAAAAATAAAAAATGTTGAGCAACAAATTTTATTCTTTTTGGGTGATTTCAAATGGATTGACCCTGTATTGTTGCATTTCCGAAAATGACGTCATTCTAAAAAAGAAATGTGCATTTTTCGTATATTAATTGGGACCGTTCGACTTTTTTTTATTTTTCTCTTTTTATAGCACATCTACAGACCAAGACTTTTTTTTGGACACCTCAACCAAATTTTTACACCTAGCCTTTCTCTCAATATAGTGGAGACAGAGAAAAACATGTTTCAAATTAATATATAGATAAAACCATCTGATAATATCATTGATTACAATCCCAACTGAATAAAATGAGGTCAATTTCAAACTATGCCAAAACGTATTTACAATGTCCTACTTCCTATAGCATAAAAGTTGCTTTCATATCTAAGAATATAATTTCTGGCTTTTCTGCTACTGAAGTTATTTCATTGAATCAAAAAACATTCGTTGCTGATGGTTTTCTGCCATCATTTGTAACACATTGTTTAAATCTTGTATGTGAAGTAAACCTGTGTCTTTTACATCAAAACTAACACCTGCCTTAAGTAACTTGAATCATAAGCTTATATATTGAAGCTTATATCTTGAAGCTTATATATTAGTGATTAAACCAATTATAACTGAAGCAGACTGATCGTATTTAAACGCCCCAACAAAAAAAAATATCCATATTTGTTAGGGGAAAAAATAGCCGAAATCTCTCAAATTTGCTGTAGAAAATGAAAAATGAAAATAAATAAATAATAATAATAATAAAACTTCAGAAATAGGATGGAGAAACCAATCCGAAATTGTCATAAAACAATCTCAGAGACAGACAATAGGGATTGTAGCATACCTTTGCATGACTCATTAGACGAAGTAGAACCCCCTTTGAAAATAAAATTTAAGAATTTACTATTAGTAAGATTTTTTTTAAGGAAACTCTAATATTTTTAATCGTTGCTGATGAAATATTTCCAAGACAAAAAAGTTCATGTCAAACCCAAGGAAGTAATGTGGATGCATAAAATTTGAGTTTTCAGATAAAGTTGACTGGTCTTAAAACGAATTTAATAATATTGAAACTTTCTAGCACTATTACACAGTTAATGTGTAGCATTTTTACAGTAGAAAAACAAAATATATCCCATGCCCACAGTTTTTCTTATTGTTGAGGCACATTTATACTTTAAATATTTCTAGCAATAACATGCTTGTATATCATACTTCACTAAATTCATATTTCAAGAAGTGTAAGGACTTAAGTTACTTATATTTCTATATGTATATATTTTTTCTTGTTGCAGTTAAATTATCGTGATATAGCGAGCAGTTGAAATTCGTACGTTGTGGAGGAAGTACTTCAGTAAAGGAATCTCCATGATCAAAGATCGACTACTTTTCGAACAATGTCTAATGAAACTGGGAACAATTCCCAAAAGGGCTATTGTGAAAGCTGTTCGTAACTTTCGTGAGACCCAAAACATGAAGAACCCTACGAAATATACTACACCAAACTATTTTGAATGTGATTAATATGAACAAAAATCATTGTTGTAAACATGTTACCTATCTAAGGAAAGAAATTTTCAAACAATGGAAACAGTGCAAAACTCCCATCATTTTGACAATATGTTAAACATTATTGGTAATGAATGTTGTGTCCAATATGACTCTAGAATGTAGCCAACCTCGTATTTAGAGTATGCTATGAAAGAATATTTTGCAATTTTGTTAAAAAGAATGCTTATTATAATAGTGTTATGCTCTCAATATTTTATATCTAATTACACCAATATAATTATTTGAATTGTGCAATAAATTTCAAATTGCAGTATTCTGCGAAATATACAAAAATTGAGACTTTTTATACAGTGGGAGGAAAAAAACCGCAATATTCGATGTAACTTCATTGGTAATCGGTGCACAAATATGTAACAGGCATCATTTGGCGAGGCACTGTGGGCACTGACTAGTGCTGCCACATATAGGGAATTTTTTATTTAATATTCTCAAATAAATTTTAAACACAACGGCTGAGTAATAATTTCGAAGACTTCTTACAAAAAAAAGTCTTCAGAGTTATTAGGCATCCGTTGGAATTAAAATTTAGTGCTTGATATTGAATAAAAATTTCCCTCAATCTGGCAGCACTGACTGTGTACTTTCAGAAAATGAAGTGTAATTTAGATATAGGGTCGTCTACATAAGTACGATTAATTTTGGTAAGTACGGTAATAGTGGTAAGTACGATTAATTTTGTTTAATGTTTACTTCATGATACCTTACAATAGTTTATCTGAAAAGATTTAGATTATGTGTTGTTGTAGATATATATACCTATATTATTTCAATTCGTATTTTATTTCACACCTACAAAATAAAATGAAAGAAAATTTAAGCTTTATTGGTGACCAGTATAGCAATGATAGACACTTTTTAAATGAAAATATTGCACATTTTTCTAGAAGCATTGTCTGAAGAATCTTAAGTGTAATAAACTTAAATATATCTAAAATTTATTATCTAATAAAATATTTAAGTATATACGTATCTAGAAAACTGAAATTAGGGATAACCAAAGTGTTGAAAAGATAATAATGTTTCTAGTAATATTTATTTTTATAATACTTTTTTTCCTTAAAAATTTCAAGCGTAAAACAATAAATTTTTGCCTAATCCTTATACCATCTTAATTTTATTCTTCTAGATTTACAGATAAACCCTAAGACAATTTTTGTTCATTCTAAGTAAAGATAAAGTATACAAACTTTAGCAAACTTATACTTTACCGCACTGCCAGTCTCTCAGAAATTCATATGCGAAGTTAAAATCGGGTGTTGCTATTGAAAATAAAATCAAAGTTGGCACTCATTCATATATGTAGATGACCCCTAATTCAAACTTTCACATCATTTTCGAAAATTGCATTTAATTTCCTGTTGAATGATGTCTAATGGATTTTTCTGCGCCAATTATTAACGAAATTGCAGTGGATGTTTTTTTTTTTTTTTTTTTTTTTTTTTTTTTTCCCGACTGTATATTCAGAAAAATATAGTGTCTTTTTCAAAATATGACAATAATATTTGACTTTCAATTTCTATTTTTAATACGTCAGAGCAATGTGTTAAAAGCTATTTTTTATGACTGAAACAAATGAATTATTATTTGAATTCTAGTCTGGTCTTAGTGCATCATGTTCAGCACTTATATATCATGAATTTCCGATAATTATCGTGTACAAAACACATATTGATGACTGATGTTTTGTTATATGTGTACAGGAGCAAGTTTGGAGGATGCTCAATTTTTTATTATTTTTTGTCTAAACATATTCATAGGTTTTTAACAGCTAATTCATTGTTTTTTCTGTTTGTTTAATATAAACAGTTGCAGCCCATTTAATTGATATTATTGAAAACGAATTGTTAGAACGTATTAAACTAATTCTACTTAAATAATTTTCTAATACTTAAAAATATTGTCGAAAGCAGTTAGAAAAAAGTAATGCTACTGTAGAAATCAGGTTATTTCCATAATCAATCATCGGTTTAAATTTAAACGCTACGTTAAGTGAACATTTAAAGTTGTCATTATTTTTTTAAATTAAACATAGACACCTGTTCTCTTGACGCAATTATTGAAACTTATTCGTCTAATTTTGTATATTCCTGCGTATTGAAGAAATAAAAGTCAGGTGCCGCAATAACAGTTAAAAATCGTCGTCGAATTTCACACGAAACTGAAACAAAAACCGCTACTGAATCTTATCTTTTATTAAAAGTAGTTCATGGCGATGAATGATTATCATTTGCGGAATATTTTGAATGGTTTAAGTTCTTCCAAGTTGTCAAAAATAAAGTTAAAGATTATTCTCGCCCGAGTTTATCTTCCACGCCAAAAACGTATGAAAATATTGAAAAAGCTCGATAATGTGATTCGATCTGATCGTTTGTTGTTCACCTTGTAATTCTTGCTCAGCTCTCTGAAATCACATGGGAAGAAAAAGACCTGAAATGTGAAAGGAAAATTCATGGGTTCTCCGTCATGAAGACACACGGCCAATTCTGCACTGTTCGTCCACATGGCTGTAGCTAAGCACAACATTCTAGCGATAGACCATCTTTCGTTTTACGTCACCATGCACCATGTGACTTTTATCTGTTTCCCAAAGTCAAATCTGCATTAAAAGGAATAAGATTTCAGTCCATTGAAGCTGTGAAAGAAAAAGCGACATGTATTATGAAGGAGCTCACAGAAGATGGCTTCCAGCATCGCTTCGAATAATAAAAAAAAAATGCACGGAGCATTGTAGGGATAGTGGAGGGGTAATACATATATACATACATTTTTAAAGGTATATGCACTGTTAAAGATTTTAATAGAAAACTACTGGTAATTATTTATATTAAGTCTTATGTAAAATTACAGAAAAAATAGAAATATTAAATATCCATTTTATATATTCATTTCATTGACTAATTTTAATTAAATTAATTATTGGTGAATGTACATTTGTGACTTAAAATAATTTGTCTAAAGTAGAAACATTCATATTTTTTTTATTGAGAAACTAAAGAATGAAAATAGAGAAGAATACAGAATAAAGAATGAGAATCTCCATTGTTTACCTTTAACTAAGATTTATTGTAAATTTACAGAGACTCTGTAGAAACATTTCAGTAATGTAACAGAAATTTATGACAGTGTTACATTCCTAAATATACTACTAATTATTATTTTCACTGTAGGAAAAAAAAATACAATACTTTTAAAAGTTATACATTAGTTATGATATCCATTCTATTTTGTAGGTTTTTATATAAACAAATCTTGCATAAAAATTTTAACGGAGAGCACATCGTTTAATCTTATAGAAATAAAAAATCATGTTGGCAAAAACGGGAAACTCATTTATATTCAAGCAGACATTGGCGTAATAAATATTATTTTAACTGTAATGAAAAATATTATAAAAATCCATGCAGAAGGTTTTTTAACCTTTTGTCAGTTGCAAGCTCGGGCACAATGTGTCTAATACACGCACTTGAAAAAAATTTATGAAAAAAATGCAAAAAGATATTTTTTATAAAACAAAATAATCATTTTATATAGCAGTTTGGTTTACAATGTCCGACAAAAATAAGTAAGAAAAGATAAACTAAAACTGACTTAACTAATTTTAACTGAAAAAATGGAACTGTGCCTTACAGAGCAATTGTGTCTGACAAAGGATTTTGTACTTTGAAATAATTTTGATTGTTTTTCGATATAATATTATATAAATTTATAATATACAGCGATTTAAAAATAAAAGAAAATGCAACTGCCAGAATATTAGATGATATCAGATAGGAAAATGCATCAGAATTAAGTGAAATATGTTTTTTTAAATATTGCATGAAACACATAAATAGCTATTTACGAATATAATTTTACACCGTCAGAACATATTGATAAAAAAGTATCTCCTTGACAACACTTGACAGCTATAATCTCTTAAGGTTATCTTTATTTAAAAACATAACTTTTTTTTCTCTAATTCTTTGTCTAGACGTTTAAGTGTGACAAATATCCGACTGGGTTAATAGTAATTCCCCATCTGGGAGAGTTTCTCATATACCGATCCGGCGCCTCTTTTCTTGTTTATGACAGAGTGGATAGTTCTAGTGAGGAGAAAATTTATTGAAATGCTAGATAAAATCACAGGAAAATCTGAGAAAAATTATTTTTTTGATAAAATTCACCCTCTTACAGATTTTAGTCATCTGTGTCTCTAGAGATGCATGATGTATTAGTCATTATAAATAATAGAATGAAAAGAGTATTTTTTTTAAACTATAAAGTGAAATATTTTAAATTTATTATAACCCTCAAAAAAAAAAAAAAAAAGTCATGACATTTATAGCGAAAAATTTGGTTTATGATATAAGATATTGCTTGCAATAGGGGTAACTTTGCTTTGAGTTGAATACTTGTGAAATTCTTTACTATTGTGCATTTTTGTGTAATTTTTTTAATGCATCCAATAGTTTATGAAAACGGATTTCATTTACTGACATGCATTATATATAAATTTTTAAGAATTGTATTGTATACATATTTAAACTTTGCAATAGGTGTTTATAAGTTCGGTTCATCTGTCTGTCTGAATTTTTGTTCCCATAAGTAATTTGGAAAAAAATTTCTAACACACTTTATTGAAATGTATTGTTAAATCTTTTAGACTCCTCTTAGAATGTGGATGATAATTTAAATCAACGAGTGAAATTAAATTTTCTTTAATTAATTATAGATGAAAAAATAATAAAACAACATCAACAACAAAAGATAATTATAATTCAGAAATATTGCAAATTTCTTCATATTTCTCTATCTTTGCATGATTAAACAAAAGAAAAAAAACACTGATTGAGAGGTTAATGAAATTGTTTATTGAATAATTTTGGTGTATAAGAATTTTTAAAAAACTTTTTTTTTTTTTTTTTTTTTTTTTTTTTTCCAATAAAAATTTGTTGGAGGCAGAAGATATAATTCCAAGGGAAAGTATTGCATATAATTGTGTATAACTGGGTATAAAATTGTATATGATTGACTGTAAGTAATATAATCTCTCTACTAATTGAAATCTGTAAATTTTCTTTTTCACAATCACATAAAAGAGCCTGTAAATCCCTCTAAAATTATCTATATAAAACGTTGTCATTCATCTATAAATAATTTAAAAAATCACTGGTTTATCAATCGCGAATAAAATGAAAAATTATGCCTATATCTTTACCTTACATTTGAAATTTGAAATATAAGATGTAAGTAGATATTGTGCGGTCAGGGAGACGGCGCACGTAGATGACCGGACAGATGGTGCAGAATACACGTGCACCGACTACAGGTAGTTGTAAAATAGCAATATTGCAGCGATTACTTAAATTTCCATGCTGATTGTTTCGATGCTCTAGGATAAAACACGGTTATTTTGCCTTGCTTTCCAACATAAATACTTCAATTTTCATAACTTATCATAGAAATATTTATGGAATGACAACAGTACAAAATATTTTTTACTTAATCAGTTTCTTATAAGCTACTAGCATAGACGAACTGTATGAACACCAATAGTTCTCTATATAAACGGATAATTATTTAATAAAAGACAGCGCAGTGTCTCTTACCGAAATTTACGAGACTGTGCATCTGTAATTTAGGGGATATTGACCATTGTTCCTTTCAAATCCCATTATAGAAGGGGTTGAGCACTTTATCGTTAATGGCAAGAAAATCAAAATGAGTGCATTAAATCTATAGAACTGAACCAGGTGACAACTTCGAGGAGTGGATGGACTGTATTATGTACTATATTACAAAGAATTGGTTTAGCAAAAGTTGAAGCATTTAGAACAGCAAGTCATTGATTAAGAGCAATGATTCAACAGCTCAACAAACTAGAAAGCATTGAAATGTAAAAGAAAAAGAACCAAGATTAAGTAACACTAGTTCTCTAGTAACTTAATAATATTTTGTTAAACTTATCCGGACTTTATTTTTATAATTATTTCATAGTTTATATGAAATTTTATATTAGTATTACTATTATTATTGTTATTTTCGATTTTAGGGGAAAATCCCTTGGCGGAGGCGAAATCGAGAGCCTGCTTTCGGCATTAAATTTGTTCTGGGGAATATATGGAAGCTGCGACCAGCAGTTTCGTAATTTGGATTCTATATGCGCATCTAAAAACGGCCGTGACGAAATTGGGAAATGTTTCGTTCTTTTCCAATAAATGTGCAGGAGGGAGAGGGAACATAAATCGCATTTCAAATAGTTCATTATGTATAACTAACATACACTATAAAGGTATTATGTAAAAGTTCCCCATGTTTTCGCCTCTAAAGTCGGGAAGAGGGGACAAAAATATGTTGCCAAGCTTAACATTTTAAATTATGAGCGGGAGACGATTTTTTTTTTTTTTTTTTTTTTTTTTGTTTGTGTGTGTGTATGTGCGCGAAATCGCTTTCCTGAGATAATTTGAAACACTTTCGGTTTATATGTGTCCAAACGTGCTATAAAAATTTTTGAAAGATTCCCCCCTTCTTCATTTTAGGAAGGAAGGGTGGCAATAACATGAATCCAAGTGTAACTCTGCTTTTAACTATCTCAATATAGCGATTTTCTGTGTATTGTTTGATTATGTTTACACAACATACTCTATAAATGGATTTTGCGAAAATTCTCTTTCTGTACTTTGGGATGAGGAGAAGCAAAAAGCACGTTTTCAAACGTAACATTGTTCCAAATTAATTTCTAGGGTCAATTTTTGTTGTGTAGGTTGGTTTTCAGGTCTGAGAATTTATTGCAGTTTCTTGCCTGTAAAATTAAAGTGAGTAAATGTAGAGGAGCGATCGTAGCGTTTGTGTTTATGGCTTTGTCTTACACAGAGGGTAGTATGATGTGATATAGAGCAGGCGAATAAGATGCTGCCGAACGCATTATCAAACCAATCGAAGGTCATGCGCGTTTATGGGCGTGCGCTTGGGTAAGGCGGTGCTGCAGGCAGTTAAGCTTTTCTAATATACATTTAAAAAACATTTGTTTTAGTATTCTTCTATAAAGTGAATATTATGCGTATTAATAGTGATAAATAAATGTGATTTACATGTTGAATTAAAAACAAATAGAATTTATTTTATTTATTTTTAGCCTTATCGATATGCAGCTTGTGTTTGGTTATATTTTTTTCTTTATTATTTTTGCTTTCGAATCTGACTTCAACAATACAGCTGTTCTTCTTTTGATTAGACTTCTATTTCTACTTCCATATAATTAATAAATTTTGTAATATTTGTAATATTTAATTATTCTTTCTTTTATATTCTTTCTTTTTTTTTTTTTTTTTTACTTTAAAGAATCAATTGTATTACACATACGAGCTCATTTTTATGCACTGTTCACCTTACTTTACGATTAATGATTAGTTAATTTTATAAAACTCCTAAAAGAAAAATAAAACTTCTACTCAAAAGTCTCTTTTGTAAGCTAAAAATTCAGTTCAACAGTAAATATTTCTGTTAGATACTTTAATAAAAAACAGAGCAAATTTAAATTCCTTAAAAAAAAAAAAAAAAAAAAAAAAAAAAAAAAAAAGGAACTGTATCCACTTTAATTTTATTTCTTCAAACTGGATAATAAAACAATCTGCACATGTATTCTAGTTTTTCCATTCCTGTACAATGTTAAATTCATCTAATTCTTCCAAATATAATTTATTTTTTCCTGTAGCGTTGCGAAAAATGTACCCACATTGATAATCTGTTGTTCATAAAATAATTTACAAAATTGCGAAAGAACATTAAAAGTACTTTCAAGTGAATGAAGTGAAAATACAAACACCAAAAAAATAAAATTACTGATGAACTTATTGATAGATGCTTGGTATTATTGAAATTAATTTTTATGCCATATTACATTTTATTTTTATATTTAAGTATTTTTTATATTTAAATTTGCACAATATTTAATTTTATTTGTATTCTGTTGCATTTTATCTTAAAATTTAACCAAAAAATTTCAATCCAATGCAATACTTAGTTTAATTTGAATTTTAGTTCCATACATTAAATTAAATTTATATTAAAATACTTCTGTTTAATAGTATTTTTCAAATAAATGTTCATAATAAAATTAGTAAGCCTAATACATGAATGTGTTACACTTTTTTTATTTAATACACATTCAAAACATTATATACCCATTTAAAAGGACGTAGTATTAAGTCTGAAATAATTGTCAATAAAATTTTATCTAAAGGAAAGAAAAAAAGAAAAAAAATAACATATATTATACAATTCAGTTTAGAGATTAGCATGTGTTACGTTGCTTTTTTTTCGACACATACAATTAGCAAAACATAAATGATAATGTGATTTGAGGACGAATTCATTTTTAATTTTCTTTTTGTGGACAGTTTGTAAATTATATTCTGTGTTGGACGAGAAAACAATATAATTAACTGAATATTGCTGTACACGTTGCTCTATACAACGTCTACCACAATATAGCGTCGAAATGTTTTATTTCTTACATTTTATTTAGAATATTTTTTTCCCTGTTTTAAAGCATAATTTAAATGCATTACCATAGAAAAACAATAATGTGATTTAAATAAAACTCAATTGGTGAGCAATTTGTGGGCCATATTTTTTTTTTCATATTTTCTGTTTTATTATTATTACTTGCTTTATAAAAAACAATTTATTTTCTTTTGAATGAACTATGACGTCAATATATCTCGTCACTTTTTATATATAAATAAATAAGTATATATATATGTGTATATATAGGTTGTTCCAAAAGTCCCCCCCCCCCACCCACCCACCTTACTCGAAAAATTTTCGGGATTTTGAAAAATTGCGAAACACATTTTTAATGAATTCGAGAGTGACCTCTTTTGATGAAAACAAAATCGGCCTGGGGGAAGGGGGGGGGAGGGCTACTAGCGAGGGCAACATTAAAATTTCAAATGGGAAGATATATCTTCTGATACATCCCTGGAAACATCTCTTCAAAACAATGAATTTGATATAAATGGTTTTGCCTTACGATGATTATTAAATGAGATACATTCGTTTATAGGCTTTTGAAATGTGGGATTTATACATATGTATACTATTTAATAATCCTTGCAGGACAAAACTATTTAAATCAAATTCATTGTTTTGAAGAGACGTTTCCTGGGATGTATCACAAGATATACTTTCCTGTTTGAGATTTTAAAGCTGCCCCCCTTAGCGATAATCCTACCACCCACTTGCCCGGGCCCAATTTTTTTTGGGCAAAGTACGCCTTGTCATACATCCATGGAAATGTCTCTTTACGACAATTAATTTGATTTAAATAGTTTTGTCTTGCAATGATTATTAAAGGGGATACATAAGTATAAAATCCACATTTCAAAATTCTAAAAACTAATGTATCTCCTTTAATAATCATCGTAGAGCGAAACTATTTAAATCAAATTCATTATTTTGAAGAGACGTTTCCAGGGATTTATCGCAAGAGATACCTTTCCATTTGAAATTTTAAAGTTGCTCTCCGTAGCAGCCCCTTTAGCCCCCCTAGGCCCAAAACTTTTTTCACCAAAAGAGGTCCCTCTTCAATTCATTGAGTACGTGTTCTTCCTTTTTTCACAATTCCAACTAATTTTTGAGTTAGGAGGGGGTGTTGGACTTTTTAAACACCCCTCATATATATATATATATATATATATATGATATTATAATGTATGTTTTCAGTCATACAAAAGTTGAAAATATATAACAGAAATAACTTAAGATAAACTTACATGAAAATTAAAAAAATGTGAAACAAAAGATAAGTGAAACGTATTTCAAAAATATAAAATAAATAATTTAAACTTTTATCTTTTAATTGATCAAAACTCTCCCCCCAGGCAGAAAGTTAACAAAAAGCACGTATAAGGCTAATATCAATATGAATAAAATAAATTAGATAAAATAATATGGAACAGGCAAAACATCATATGGATCAGAAAGAAAATTTATCAAATAAAATCGAACAGACAAAAAAAAAAGAAAAAGGAAAAGAAAAAAGATCAACATTCACTCAAACAGCGCCATGAAATTCACTAGATTTTTAGCGAGATAACTAACCAAAATACGAAACTATAGAAAATATAATATTACAACGTCATCATCTATATCAAATTAAAGAAACTAATACAATAAATATAGTTATTACATCTAAATTTAATCGAGAAATAAGGAATATTTAAAAAGGAAATTTTAAAATATCATTTATATTTCAAATATTTTAATGAATTCTCTATAATATAACCATTCAAAAAATCCATAGGATAAATATTTTCAACCGCTCTATTTAAGGAAGCCTGAATACCCTTAATTTCATCATGATAAGTAGAAATTAATTATTTATTACGATTAAAATAGTTTAAAATGATATTTCTGTATATCAGTTTACTAATGTTACAGTTCCAATGTATCAATTTAATCACATTAAAGTAAAATTATTTCTTTTATCAAAACTAGTTGCAGCCATTTCATTATCTACGATATTTATATCCAAGTCCAAGAGATTTGCTTTTAAAGGATTAAAATTAGTACTAATGAGTTTTAAATAAGAAGGATACAATTTTTTTTTCTTTTTTTTAGTGTCATTATTAGTACTAATAAGAGCGAACAGATCATCAATATATCTGTAAATCATGATACCCTCACTAGGTTTACAATTAGTTTCCTAAGTATGCAAATACATATTTGTTAAACTGTTACTAGATGCTGAGACCTGAGGAATGACACTTTTTTGAACATAAAATTTCCCACTGATAATTAATATATAATTCTCCTTTAAAACCAATCTGTATATATTTTTTATATTTATTATAATCTATATCTTTTATATTACTTTCAGAATAACAATTATCCAAAGAATCGATCGAATCATTTATTTTAATATTATTAAATAAATCTTCAAAATTCCATGTGAAAACATTATTAACATATATATATATATATATATATATATATATATATATATATATATATTATCTGTATATTGCGCCAATTGTGTTGAAATGGACAAATATTTTAAGATTATTTTAAATTAGCATATATTTTCTAACAAATTATAAAAAAAATAGTTTACAAAATAAAAATAATTAAATTTATATTTAAACAGAATTTTATTGGGATAAAAAATATAGAGCACATTGCGCTTGCTCATCTTTTTGTATTAAATTTTCAATTGTTTAATTTATCTTGATGCGAAAGGAAAAAAATGGGAAAAAAAATCTTATTTGATATATTTTATCTGAAAGAACTGGTGCTTCATTTTATGAACATTGTTACCACATTCTTTCAAAAAGAAATTTTAATTAAATTCTCATGAAATGAACCAGATGAAAATTCTTACTTTTTTATTTTTTTATGCTCGCATACTAAGAGATTAAAATTAAAATGAGAATGGAGATACTTATTTTAAATTATAAGATGTAAAATATTTTCAACGCAAAAATTATTTCATGTAACAAAATACATATTAAGATGTGTATTTAAAAAAACACACCTTAATACAGTGTTTTAAAAAAAAACACTGTAATGTGCATGAACACGCAAAATTAATTACTGTATGAAATAATTATATACCACACATAAATATTGTTGCGTGTTTATATTTTTACTATATAGTAAGCGTATTATATATATAGCCTTCTTAGTTTATTTCTTTCTAGTATATTTGTTTACGCTGTTCTTACTCATTAACATTCAAAATTATTCTTTGTTGCATTCTTCTAAAATTTACAAAGGATTTAAAATACATCTCTGAATGAAATTTTAGGAGCAGCCTAATATTTTAAGGATTTCATTCTGAGATTTAAATGAATATTTAACAGCTATTATTGTAGCAGTTTGATTCGCTTTTTTTTTTTTTTTTTTTTGTTTTGTTTTTTGCGAAAATAATGAACTTCGATAGTAAAATCACAGGGATTTTAATTCAATTTATTGGGGAAAGACACTTCTTCTTTTTTTTTTTTCTGAACTTTCTGAAATGCCTTTCTTTAGCGTACGTAAAAATCCACGAGAAAAAAAAAATTAATCTATATAGTAATAGGCAAGTATAAAATTGTGGTACACTTTTAACATTAGTAATTATGGGAGTTGAGGATTGAAAGTGGTATGGTTCGGAAGGTCTAATTTACAACTGTTGCAGAATACAAGAATTATTTTCTTGCGACGTCAAGAAAGTATGTAAAAATACCTTTATTTTTTATGCACTTTCTTTTTATAACTATAATCTTATGTCTTTAAAATTCCTTTCATTTCAATCGTCTACGTTCCTATAGCAAAAGCTCGAAATTTTATACCATTGAACTTATACGCAAATTAAAAAAGGATTTGATTTAAAAGAGTTTTTTATTTTTTATTTTTTATTTTTTTTTATTTATGATTATTTTTTTACAGTCAGCTCTAATTTAAAGAGATATTAGCAGTACAATAAATTTCTTGTTTGTGCATTAATATGTAAATAACATATCAGCTCGTGCTTCAGCTTACTTTTGTGGCTTTATTTTACTGTATTTATTTTTTATTTGTCAGGCAACAGAATAATTCATAGACTAATACTCAATTCATTATAACATGTATGATATAATCTCATTTGTTTTCAAACTGCTGTAGATATATTTTTTTCGATATTAAAAGTGTTCTTTGCTGTCGAAATGACCAGACGAAAAACTTTAAAAAGTCGGATTGAGGTAAATTGATTTGAATAGATGGAGAAGCTCATACGGATACGAATTATCATGTAAATAAAAATTATATATATATATATACATATTTATTTATTTATTTATTTTTTTTATTTTTAGTTTTAAGTGTAGATTTAATTGTTGCAAAATTGTTTATTGTGCAGCACTGCTAAATTGGATTGATTTTAAACATTGATTGTTTTAATTTTAAACATTAAGAAAAACTATCTCCCAATTTTAATCTCCATATTTGGGTAAAGTTTTATATAAGTTGCAGTCTGCGTGTGTTAGATTATGTTAGATTTTTCTGTCAAATTCATAAATTTTAATTTTAAATTTCAGTGCTATAGAAAAGTAAAATGGCAGAATTCCATTTTCGATTATAAACATAAACATTTCAGTTCAAAAGAATAGGATTCATTTCAAAGGAACAGATTTGATATCTGTCGTCCTTGGCAAAAAAAAAAAAAAAAATATATATATAATAAAAGAATCGCAAAATTATCCGGCGAGCATAATTAATTCTTGTCAAAAAACAAGGTTAATTTAAAAAAGAACATTAAGAGAGCAATCAGTAATATGAAACAATATTCGTACAATATATAAGTATTACAAAAATATACATCGGATATGTATGTTTTTGTATTACGTTTTTGATCGCCAAATTTACAAAACGTCAAGGACGAGTAGATATCAAAACTATGTCCATTTTGTTACTAGAGATTTCAAATTTCAAATTAAAATTTTGTCAATTTGAAAGCAAAATAACTTAATCTAACACATGTGCATGATAACTAATTTCTAACTATACCCAAGTATAGGAATTAAAATCAGGAATAATTTTCCTCAATTTTTAATAATTTTTTACAAAAAATCCAATGGATGATTAACATAGGAAATCTTTTGATTGGCCCCAACAATGGTCAGTGACATCACACTTCGCTTGCTTATGTCTTTTGCATACAACAAGAAGAAAGTATAAGTCTTGGGAAAAATTTTGATTTCCGGTTTTCAATGAATTTACGCATTTTGAGAATTCCTTGCATTTCAATTAACTGAAATCGCCTATTATTTTTTAAAAAGTGGCAAGTAGAAGAAGAAAGTAGAAGATACAGAAAAAATTTCGATTTCTGGTTATCGCTGAATTTACATGTTTTGAAATTTCCTTACGTTTCAGTTAATTGAAATTGACAACTTATTTTTAAAAAATTGGATTTATTGCTAGCTTTTACATGTATAAGAAGCAAGTAGAAGACATGGAAAAACTTTTGTTTTCCGTTTTTCGATGAATTTACTCGTTTTGAGATTTCCATGCATTTCAATTAACTGAAATTGACTACTTATTTTTTAAAAAGTGGATTTATAATTCTTTACTCTGCATATATAAGAAGAAAGTATAAGATTCAGAAAAATTTTAGTTTTCAGTTTTCGATGAAGTTACACGTTTTGAGATCTCCCGAACTCAATTCGAAAATTTTTGCAAAATATCTATCTTTTTGAGAAGCACTTTGATAATTTTTTTATTACACACCTAGTTATTGGACCACCTTTGAGAAGCACTGTACTTTATGAAGCAATAGAATTAATTTAACTGAATTTGATATTTGGTTGGACCGTGGTTTGACATGGTACCGATTAGCTTTTGGGCTGTATCACCCAACAAAGAGAGATTCCACGTTGCGATTTCCTCTCATTTCAGGAGAAGCTAAACATCTACAGCGTACAAAACTTAAGTAAATATATTAAGTAAAACACGGCTTATTCAGTTAGAGTGCATATCGACAAATAATTGCCGCAGCTGTATTCCAATTTAATTCCGTTTAGGACAAGGTAATAACTTTGCTTTGCCTTGCTTTGCAAAAAAGTAGCCGAGTTTTGACCACTGGGCGATACTAATAAACTATAAATTTAATTTTATGTATACATATTTTTTTAATATAGTAAATTAAAGCATAGATATTTTCAGTTGTGTTACAGCCCTCTATTTATCAATATAATAATAAAAATAATAAATAGTATGAATCGAACAATACCCATTCGGTGTTCCATTTTGTTTTAACCCTATGAAAACACTTTCACATTATAGTGTAAGAAGAAATAAGTGTACTAAAATATAATAACATAATATATTTTACGTAAAACATATTTTTAACCAACCACTTGAAACTAATTGGTTAGTTAAAAATCCATTCTTAAATAAAAAGAACTAAAAATCATGCAGCATGCATTGATTAGTAATACTTTCCAACAGTACGTACTCGTTGTATCGTACGAATTTCAATATTCTTTGCGTATGTTATCACACCTCAGAAGGACAGAAGGACTTAAATGTAAACAGATAGACTAATTGAATTTAAAATAATTCTTAGACATTGTTGGAAGTGTTAAAAATGTTATCGCTGCAATAAAAAATGCAGTCGTTAAATTATAATTGAAGACCTTAGTTTATCTGAATATTTAAGGTCATCCCTGAAAATCTGAAGATTAATCATATCCTATTTTATACAAAACATTATTTTAGAATATTAACAATACATTCCAATTTCTTTATGATTTTTACATTGAAAAGCTATTTAAATGTGCGTTTTAAAAATGCCTGTCCTAAAACGCAATGCATTGTCATTTTTTTCGTTGTCCCTGTACACAAAGCAGTTATGCAGGACCTATTAATGTAACTTTAAATAGGGAACAATTGATAGTGAACTTGATTAACAAATATCATTTTTTATAAATTTTGAAATATTTACGGATGTTGGGGCGGGAGACAGACAGATAGAAAGACAGACAATCGGACAGACAAATACACAAATCGAAATAATATTCACTCTTAAAATTATTAGAAAGTATCAAAAACGCTTAATGTAAACGAAAGTTTAGTTCCAGCCAACCTATATTAATAGCTCTTAATGTAACTCAATATTTTTGTTGGCACCTGTAAATATAATGATAATCATACTATATTCTATAGTAAGCATTCTTTTGTGCATATGAATAACATATTTCAATTTCAGTAAGGTTTATGCAAAGTAAAGTTATTAAAACTTGTTTTATAGAAATAGTGTAGTACGCAATGATTTGGAATATTTTCGAGTGTCCTTGTACACAAACCAATAGTGGTGTTTACTCTTTTTACATTCTCTTACCCATAGGGTCGAGAAACGTAAGGGTAAAGTTTTTTAACGTGAGTATTTGTTATATTTACTGTGGGGGAAATTGCAGGTAAGTAGAGTTTAACATCTATAGACTGCACTAAACCAAATGAAACGAATATATATACATTTTATAATAGAGATAGTCAACTGGGAAAAAAAAATGTGTATGTAGGAGCCTCACCTCCCCCTTGGGGGGACTCGAGGGGGGTTCGAGGGGGGTAAATTTTCATGATGGGTATCTTTCAAAAGAGCTCGCCAATACCTTTAAAACGAATGGTTGAACCATCGATCTGCGATAATTTAAAATAAAGTTATCGATTTTTTTTATTTTTAACAAAAAACATTTTTATTTTAATGTAATATTGAGAATAAATCCACTTTTTTTTTTTTTTTTTTTTTTTTTGTGTTATACTACTTCTTTAATATGGAAATCACCTGCATTATTATAAAATAATATACATATATTTTTTTTTAAATAATAATTTTAATAAACTATTTTTTTAAAAACAGAATTTTTTTTTAATAATCGAATTAAATTCTATATAAATGTAGGTGCATTAATGAAATGGGGGGTTGAGGGGGGCGGCATCCCCCCCCCCCTCACACAAAACTAGTTATCATATAAAACTCTTCCAAAGCCTAATTTGAATTGTTTAACACAGGTTTACATAATAGTACTCGTTATTTTACCTCTTAATCTGCAACCTGTATTTATAGAATTAAATTCCAGGGTAAGAGAAAGTCGTGTGAGTGACACACAAGATTATTTACATAGGAAACATCCGTTAGTGAAATAACATATTGCAATTTCATTCTGATTCGTGTACAGTAAAGGTACTAAAGCATGGTTTATAGACATACCTCTCAAAGAACACAGTGCTTTGGAATACTTTCGGGTGTCCCTGTACACAAACCAACAGAGTATTCACTTCATTTACAATAGAGAATATCCTAAAGTGAAATTAAACAATTTATATCAGTTTTAAGAAATGCCATAAATATTTACCGGAGTTAGAGCGCTGACAGACAGAGAGATGCACAAACTGAAATCATTTTCACACTTAAAAATTCTTAGAAAATCTTAAAAACGCTTATTGTAAACGAAAGTGCAATTCAATCATATTTTTATTTATTGCTCTTAAGTAAATGGGTATTTTTGTGTGACCCTGTAAATCTAATGCTAAACATACAATATTCTATAAAAAGCATTATTTTGTGTGTATGAATACTTATTTCGATTTCATTAAACTTTGTTTAAAGCAAAGTTTTTGAAATTCGGTTTATAAAAATACCTCTCGTAGAACGCAATGCGTTGGAATAATTTTGAGTGTCCCTGTGCACAAACCATTTGTGGGATTTACTCCATTTTATGTAGGAAACGTCCGATAGTGAGCTTAAATAACATATTTCAATTTCATTAAGATTTGTGTAGGGTAAAGGTATTAAAATATTGTTTATAGAAATGCCTCCATAGAACACAATGCTTTAGATTAATTTTGGGTGTCCCGATACACAAATCAGAGGAGGTATTCACTCCATTTTCAATAAGGAATATACGATAGTGTACTTGAATAATATATATCAGTTTCAAGAAATTCCGTAAATATTTATGGGTGTTAAACAGTGGACATACACACAAACCTAAGTTATTAACACTTGTCAACCTTGTGGGAAAATTCTAAAATGTGCAAGCTCTGTCAGAATTGCACCTTCTTAATTTGAGCACTTGAACAATTTCTTGTTCTTAATTTGAGCGAAAAATAACAGTAATGCATATTATATTATGAATTATCTTTTTCATATCGTGAATATTTTCGAAAAATGAAGCATGATATAATTACTCTTCCTAATTGTGCAATCATGTATGATTTTAGGGCATTAAGTTTCTTTGACATCTTGCACGTAAATACATACTAAGTTTGATTGAATTTTCTCTTTTGAATATTCAATGATTTGTCGCTTTTTTGCTTTTTAGTCCAAACATTGGAATGAATTAGAGCTGATTGTATGCAGTTCTTCTTATTCTTCTTTTTTTCTCTTTTATTTTCATTGTGTTGTTGTTTTTATTTCTTATCGAATTTGTTGGTTGGTTTTTTCGCTCTGTTCACTTTGATGCTCATTAGTTCAGAATGTGTTGCTTAGAAAGAATTTTGATCCATTAAGGGTTTCCAGGATTTATCCGAGATTCGGACTCGGTATCTGCTATCATAAGGCCATCGATTCTACATCCAGATAGATTATGAAGTGTGAAGCTAAAAATTAAATATTAAATTACAATCGATTCTTTCATTCTTTCTAATACAATTATATATATATATATATATATTTAAATAAAATAAATATATACTTAAAATAAATACAGTAAAACAAAGGAATAGTTAGTAAATCGTTATTTGTAGTTTCCTTTTTTTTTTTTTTAATACAGATAAAGATTCGAGATTTACAGAAAAAAATAAATTCTTATCACTTCTGAAAGCATAAACATATTTTTAACATTTTAAACAAAATATACATATATTTTAGAACTTTAGAGTAGTATATATTATGCATGTATCGTGATGATTTATGCATATATATTAGTACTTAACATATTTGAAAAAAGAAACTAAACATGTTAAATAATAATGATTTTTTTTCGATTCTGACATAGTTATTATAAATTTCAACAGAAATCTACTTAATGTTTTACCCCTCAAAAAAAAAAAAAAAAAAAAAAAAAAAGGAAAGAAAGAAATTTCTCAAAGATTTAGGCAATCTTCTTTTAGGAGATAATTTTAAACCTTCAAAATTCTTTTTTTTTTCATATTTTAATGCAACAATGGCATTAACATAGCTGTAATATTTGTAGCTGCAATTATAATTATGCAGTTTTATTTTTTCATATAGGTAGACTAGAATCAGGCATTTTGTAAAGTACGGCTGGTTGGAGCAGCCTCAATAAGTTCCGCTGTCCTGTGAAACTTGTTCATTGCGATAGTGATGAGGACTCAAGATAACTAATACAGAATATCCATGATTTGCATTAACCCTTACTAAAATTTTAAGGTTTTATTTAAGTTTTTTTTAGGTTTCTTTAAACAGGTATTTTACAGGTTTTAGAGGTATTTAAAAAAAGGTATTATCAAGGCTTTAATGGTGCAAAATAAAGCCATAATAAAAGCTCTATTAATACCTCCATAGGTTTCTCACGAAAACCTTTAGGTATTTTTCAGAAAGTTATTGCAGGTTTTTTATAAATACTAAAAGGTTTTTCTAAAATACCATGACTCATGTAGGTATTTTTAATATAACTACAAAGCTTTTTTTAAATACCTCTTCGATGTTTTTTGAAGGTTTTATAAAGGTTTCTTTACACAGGTATTTTACAGGTTTTAGAGGTATTTAAAATAAAGTATTATCAAGGCTTTAATGGTGCAAAATAAAGCCATAATAAAAGCTCTATTAATACCTCCATAGGTTTCTCAAGAAAACTTTTAGGTATTTGTAAGAAACTTATTGCAGGTTTCTTATAAATACCAAAAGGTTTTTCTAAAATACAATGACTCATGTAGGTATTTTTAATATACCTACAAAGCTTTTTTAAAATACCTCTTCGATGTTTTTTGAAGGTTTTATAAAGGTTTCTTTACACAGGTATTTTATAGGTTTTAGAGGTATTTAAAATAAGGTATTATCAAGGCTTTAATGGTGCAAAATAAAGCCATAATCAAACCTCCATTAATACCTATATAGGTTTCTCAGAAATACTTTTAAGGTATTTGTAAGAAACTTATTGCAGATTTTTATAAATACATAAAGGTTTTTATAAAATACCATGAATCATTTAGATATTTTGAAAAACCTCCAAAGCTTTCTTTTAATACCTCTCCAAATGTTTTTTGAAGGGTTTTTTTTTTTTTTTTTTTTTTAGTTTCTTTTCAAATACCTTGAAGTACTTTTAAGAAAATTTGCAGGTTTTTTATACATATCAAAAGGTATTTATAAAACACTGATGTAGGTATCAAATAACCTATTGCTTTTTTTCTTAACACTTTGCATGCTATTTATAAATACATAACGGTATTTATTAAAAATATCCCATGTTTTTAATTGATATCTAAGAGTGATTTTTTTTTCTTCTTTAAATATCCTGTAATTTTTCTTTCCCCCAGCAGAGCCATGTTTTTTGTATGCTCTATCTACCAATAAAAATTTTGGCATTCTTATAATTACAAGTTTTGTCAAATATCTAGAAAAGAAAAAATTCGTAAATTATGTAGAATTTTTAGGATTATACGCAGTGGCGGATCCAGAACTTGACTTTTTTTTTTGGGGGGGGGGGGGCTAAGATTTTTCAAAGTGTTATTCTAGACCAATAAAAAAATGTACAATTGCAAAATTCAATTATGGATGACAGTGTTTTGGGGGGGGCTTCAGCCCCCTAGCCCCCCCCTTAAATCCGCCACTGATTATACGGAACATCTTATGCTTCATATTCAGTAAAAGTTTTGCTCAGAAAAGAAAAAAAGAACTAGTAAAAATTCATGCAATATACATTTGCAAATCTTTTTCAAAGAAATGTAGAAAACAAATAGATAGTTCAATTAAATGTGCAATTAATCCTATAAGTGTTAAGCCTGTCTTTTTCTGGCATGCATAGTCAAAATGGCTAGCGTAGCTAAACTTTGAAATATATGTTGCTTCTTTCAAGAAAATGAGATTAATACGCATGTGTAGTATACTGTATTAAATTCTCATATTTATACTGTTCAAAGTATTAATTTTACGAATCATTAAACAGATATACCAAAAAATAGATAATGCTGAAAGGGCTAAAAATCTTCTAAATATATTCTTAGTTGAGTATTGAAATGCATTAAGTTTACAATTTTTAATGAAGTTTTGTGGATAATAATAATAATAATAAAATATTGAAAAGGTAAACTATTGTTATATATAATATAGCTATGACAAGGACAAGCATATTCAGTGTTCATCTTAATTGGTAAAATTAATATTTCATATTAATTGTAGGGTTGAGGAAGAGTAGATCTTTGATTCTTATTCATTTGTTTTACATTTTTATATTAAAAATGTTATATGTTATATATCAAATAGATCAGGGCGTGAAATTTCCGCTCACCAGCTCGCCATTGGCGAGTGGAAATTTTACTGTGGGGAGTAAATTTTCAGTCTAAATGTAGATAGAATTCTTACAGTATACGGTGTTACTAAGAAAGAAAAAAAAAAAAAAAAAAAAAAAAAAAAAGATTATCAATTTAAAAACGTAAAATCATGCTAATCTTAGGTAAGGTGACCAGACATACTCTTTTTAAGAGGACAGTCTTCTTTTTCAACGCTCTGCTCTCTTAAACAAAACGAAATTTTTTTTTAAAAAATACAGGACTAAAAACTCCTTTTTTTTTTTTTTTATGTTTTTCGTCCTCTGGTCCTCTTTTTCAAATGAAAAGGATTTAGTCCGTAATTTAACAATTTTCGAAAAACGAGGAAGCTCAGTTGGCTGTTGGTTGTATCTAACGGTGACCACTAACTTTTCTCTGTGTTAGATTCAGAAAATAACAACTTTCCAATAAACTTACCAAAGTATATTATGGTTTATGTCTGTTCAGATTCTTCAAATCCCAAAGAAATAAAAGTATTCCCGATATTTGTACGGTTCTTTGATCCAGAATATAGAATCACTATGGAAATTGTCATGAAATCATTAAGAAGGTGGTGCTCCAGTTGATATGCGGTGGGTTGACGTGTATTCGCACTTTTGCATGAATAATATTCCTCATAAAAATAGGCCCACCAGTGACCGAGAGGTTCTGTCCCTGAAGCTGGTATACTTGAGGTGCTTTGTTCGACACCCGGTAGCCCTCGTTGGCTTAACTGTTAGGAGTTTTCTGTGGGTTTCTCCAAAACTAGCATAAATATGGGCTAGGACCCCATAGAAAGATCCCACGGTAATGCAGTTTTCTAGTACAGTAGAACTTGGATAATTCGAAGTTGAAGGCACCTGAGAAAAATTCGAAATATCCAAAAATTCGAATTACATATACTATTTCATACTTGCCAACATACTAATTAAAATTCCGTAGTATTGTTAACCCTTCTTTTTCACACCAGTATCCATTTTAGAGTATTTTTCTTCTTTTTTAATCGTAATTGCATTTGCAAAATATTACTTTAAAAATTTACTGGTGTGAAAAAAAAGGGCGGGACTATCAACACTACAGAATATTAATTAGGATGTTGGCAAGCACGCTATTTTGTCAAAACGAAGAGATAAATTAAAAAAATTAAAACTGTATGATCAAAGATTTAACATATAAACTTTATATCTAAGAAAACTGCTACATCCTCTTCCCCTTCCCCTTACATCAATATTTTTTACGAGCTTAATTATTCAACACTTTTGATTTTGTAACATTATTTTGATACAAAATTCAAGGGACCGAGTAAAAAATTCGAATTATCCAGAATTTCGAATTAAACAAGTTCGAATTATTCAAGTTTCACTGTAATTCTTTTAGAGCATTTTTGCAAGAAAAAATTCATAGTAGATACAAGATTTTTTTTTTTTTTTTTACTTTTATCATGTACAGAAATTGCAACCCAAAGGACAACAAATTAGGAAATACCTTTTTGAAAGCAAAATGCCTTTATTGAATCACCCTCGGTGGCTTGTTTTTTAGAATCAGCACCAGAAATTATCCATAATCAACTTGCCTGCACATATTGATTAAGTGAATGCACGTAATTGTGACCAGGGTTGTTGATTTAAAAAAAAAAAAAAAAAAAAAAAAAAAAAAAAAAAAATCGATTTTTTTTTTTATTTAAATCTGATTTTTTTTATTTTAATCACGATTTATTTGATTTTAATGATTTTTATTATGTGTATGTGTGTGTATATATATGCACAATATCCACACTATCAATCATTTTACTTAAATTATAAAAATATAAATAATATTCTATTTCTATAGAAAAAATCCATGTAGGCATTTATTACCAACATTTTTATTCAACATAGTATCTTCATAATAAGAAATAATTTTATAACAATCATAAATGCGGTAGTATGAGCCACTCAACTTCAGACTTTGACGCTACAATAATGTATTGAAATAAAGCAAAATTTTACTCACGGTATTGAACACATAAAATAATTTTGGAAAAGGATAATTTAATAGGAAATATGACATATAACTGAAGCAATGTATTAAGGGAGAGAAAACTTTACTCATAGTTTCTAATCAAATTTTTTTTAAAAAAATAAGGAATTAGGGAAGATAAAAAAAAAAAAAAAAAAAAAAAAAGGGTGATATCCTAAAAAAATTTTTACTTAGGTTTAACAAATCATTTGAATCAAGAAAATTTTTTTCACACATTAACAAAATTCATATTTTCATTATCATTTTAATAATTTCACTTATTTTTTTATCTTTTTTTTTTTTTTTTTTTTTTTTACATTTAGTGGGTACAATTCATTAAAACAAGCAGTGACAGCCTCGAATTGTATTTAACTGATTATATGTAGTTAAATTAAAATGTTATTTTTAAAAAATTTTTTAGAGCCTTCAGGGCTTTTTAAGCAGTACAATGTAAACTATGCTATTATTTTTTAAATATCATATGAGCCAATGCTAAATGACATAAACTGGTATGAGAGCTAAATAAACAAGGAAATATTTTCTTTTTGAAATATCAACCGCTAGGTGGGTAAAGGCGAACTAGAATATGCATATAATATTAATCAATGAATTATACACTAATTAAATATTTACAATTCATACACCAGTCATAAGGCTGTACTTGCATAAATAATTAACCCATTAACGCCCAGCGTCCTCATTTGAGGACAGCTAATAAAATGGCATGTATATTTTTGGGGGTTTGTTGGAATGATTTTTGCTTTTTAGTGACAGTTTATAGCATCACTCCAAATGATCCCAGAAAGTTTTATGTGTCTACTATTAATTACTATTAAGTAATTCGGATAGTTATTTTATGATTTTTCATTCGTCACACATATATTTGCTTTTTGCGCAGATATATTAACTTAAATCAAGTTGAATAATATATATTATAATACTTTACTTTCGAGATCTTTGTCAGCATATAATAGAAAATTAATCTGTTATCTCAAAGTTTTTTTTATCTCGAAGATTTTTCGATAGAACACTAAATGTCCTCAAATGAGGATAGGTTGTTAATTTAAAACTATTAGAAGAGTTTTTTAAATTTAAGATATTTCATTCTCAGCTGTCCATATTAGTTTAAAATTGAAATATTCATCAAAATACATTTTTCAAAATTATTTCAGGCATTAACGGGTTAAAATATAATAAGTTATTAAAATATATATAATAAAATTTATACATAATTAAGAAAGTTAAGATATAACTCATTTTTGTGTTTATTAATGCTGCTTTGTAGAGATGAATCTAAAGTCAAAAAATGAGAAATATTAGCTTGTCTAATGAAATATTTTGTTATATTTTACGAATTGTATTTTTAAATTTACATAAGAAATAATTAAATATCTCATTTTTTAAAGTTAGATTATCAATTACATTTCCATTAAAGCCAATAACTTTGATATTTAAAATAAATGATTTAAATAAGTGATTTTTTTCAAAAAAATCAATATCAGCAATTTACTACAACCCTGATTGTGACATCATTGAAAGAGTATTATTCACACTTTAACAAATCTTACATTTTCTGAACAAAATAGAACAGCAAAAGGAAATGGATGTAGAATGGGTATTTAAGAATTTTTTAACATGAAATGTAAACAAAAATATTAGTACTGGGGAAAAAAAATAAAAAAAAATGTGGGAATCTAACAACTGGATAAAGGAAGGCCAAATTTCATTAGAAAAAGGCACTAGGGTAGGCCGCCTGTTGTTTTCTTTCAACAAAGAAAAAAGGAAAATGTGAATTTTAATATACATTTATTAAATTTTTTTTTATTAAAAATACAAAACAGATATTAAAACAAAATAAATATACAGAATTTTTATAAATGAAAACTTTTTACAATTAATTTTTGACTTCTGTGCATTTCATTGGATTCTTTCAGGAATTATATCAAAGCATCCTGTTAAAAATAAATAAAATATTTATATATTGCATAAATATTATGTACCGTAAAATCTTGAAAGAAACCCCGTTTTCCAAAAGCGCAGAGGCGCTAATCTAGAAAACTTGAAGATTGAAAGTAGGTTTGGATGAAATGGTGAAAGATAGATTTACTGGCGCTATGTATGTGCGCCCGGTGACAAAAGGTGGGGGTGGGTTGTATTAAAGAAAATGGAATAATTTCCCTTTCAGCAAGAAAGGGGAGGGTTACATTCAAGGGAGGAGTTATTTTCAGGATTTTACGGTAAGTTTCATCAGTATAGAAACACAAAAATTAAGTACACTGTACTTTTCTGCAGATTATCTGTTAAAAAACTTAAAAAAATGTTAGTGTGGATTATTTCCCATAGCAAATAATCTTTTTTTTTTTAAAGCAGCTGTCTTAGAGGTCTGAACGGGCCGAAATTTTCATTCCCGGGCCCGGCCCATTACTTTTTTACTAGTTTACGGCCCGGCCCGGACAAAAAGCAATAAAATCAGGCTCGAGCTGACCCGATACAAAAGTAAGTAAAATTACAAAAAAAAAAAAAAGCCTTTCAACAAAAAAGATTTTTAGTATGTGTTTTGCAGAGGTTTTATATAGCTAAGAAATAGAATGTTCTTTAACAACAAAACTGCTGAATATTTACAAGATATTTATATATAAACAGTATTTCATTATTACAGATGTACAGAAGGCACAAAGACAGACAGAAAGTCAAACAGAAAATATTAGCATTCTCAAACAATACAGGAAGATATTAAAAATGGTTAATAGTACTAAAAATACACTTTCAACCACTTCCGGTTATATACCGTATTTTATCTAAATCTTTCCTGTGATCCGGCAAAAAAAAAAAAAAAAAAAAAAAAAAAAAACTTTAATGCTAATCCAACCATATTCAATAGAAAAGATGCTTTTGCACATGCTAAAAATGATACTAGTACTTTCATACAGTGCCCCGGAGAAAAGAAAAAGAAGCCTTAGAGGAAAAGTTACCGCGGAAGGATTTTTATAGCCTTCATACCACCTAAACACTACAAACCATAGAAAACAAAGCGTTATATACAGTAACGTATCTAATTTCTTTTGTTTGTTACATGTACGGAAACTGGTAGTAACATGCATATTATTTTGAAATGAAACCATCTAATATTACTTTAAATAAAATATATTAATTTCGAGACATGTTTAAAATATTTGTGGAAAATCAGATCACGAACAGACAAGCTGATAGACAATTAAATTGAAGTTACAAACACCTTTTAACAAAATAAATTTTTATGTGACATGTCAGACTGTAAAATTATGTAAAATAA
Organism: Salticus scenicus; assembly: GCA_963930645.1. NCBI lineage: Eukaryota > Metazoa > Arthropoda > Arachnida > Araneae > Salticidae > Salticus > Salticus scenicus. Next base: position 135,326,285 of record OZ005655.1, read on the forward strand.
ATGACTGAAAAAGTATTTTATTATTTTCCTTTTTCGTTGATTAACGAGGAATCTAGAAAAAGATTCGGGCTAGGCTCGGGCTTAAAATTTCCTCCAGGCCCGGCCCGGCTACACACAAGAATATTGGGCCCAAGCCTACAAAAAAATTTTAAGCCCGAGCCCGGCCCGAAAGCAAATTGAAAATTTCGGCCCGTGCAGACCTCTAAGCTGTCTCACTGCAGACATCAGAAATTTACATCAGCTAGAGGTAAAAATACTTTCAGATTGTGTATCTACTTGGGCAAAAATGGAGATGCTAATGATTAGTTTAGGCTTGACATATCCATGCTAGGAAAAGTGGTTAAATAACTACCATCATGTATGAATTCCTGTTTCTGACGATCACATATTCGTTAGAGTTTGGTCCACATATGCCATATCTGTGTTGAGAGGAGTGGATTCTGTTTTCATTTTATATTTTTCTAGCCTTATGGCAACTGGCTTCTGTTTCTGTTTATTAAAACTTTTTTTTTTTTTTTTTTTTACTGAAAAATAGCAGTTATTATTATTATAAGTTATTTTTTATTTAATTTATAATTACTTTTATATTTACATTATAATTATCTTTTAAATAGAATGATATGCTAAATAAAGAGCAAGGCAGCTTTTTAATAAGTTGCATAACCATAACATTTAAACATCAATTATTATTTTTAACCTATTAAATCATCATTTTTTATGTGATGCACATATCTCTTCTAATAGATAATTACCAGGAAAATCCCCAAAAAGAAATGTATCTATTAAATTTTAATTCATTATAACCTCAAAAACAGAAGCTTTTTTATTATTATTAGAGGCATAACAACATTGTCTCTAAATTAACCTTACAGGGGACTTTGATCATACATATATATATATTACTGTCTTAGACTAGCAAAAATTTGTGTAAATATGCACTGAAAGATAACATTAAAATTGGAAATAATTACAAGATAAAAAGAACTTTTTATGTACCATGTTCTTAAATTTTCTGTTGTATCATATAAACACTACTGATAGTGGGTGCGTCTCTTGCTGATTCCTGATTGCTTTGGTTGAAAGTAGGCAGCTCTGGAATCACATAAACTTTGCTGAAGACAGTAGGGACCTGAAACAGTTTTAGTATAAAAAATGTATTGTCACCGTATTCTGATCTCAGGGGTCGATCCAGGTTTTAATTTTTGGGTCCCTTTTTTGTGAAAAACAAAATACTTTTGTGAAATTTTTATTTATTTTTGTGAAATATAAAATATTTTTGTGAAAAAGTAAAATATTGTGTAAAATCTTCAGTTTTTACAATCACTTTATGTAATGTTTAATATCAAGTTAATAGAGTTTCGTTAAGCCAAATTAAGGCATAAATTAAAAATAATACTGAAAATATGAAAACATTTAATAAAAGGATCATATTTATAAAACAAAATCTTGTGAAGGGACTCATTTTATAAATTTGAATTTTGTGAAGGGTCACTTTGTATGGATTTGAATTTTGTGAAGGGTCCTTTTTTATGAATTTGAATTTTGTGGAGGGTCCCTTTTTACTATGTTGAATTTTGTGAAGGGGCCACAAAAGGGACCCAAATTTTGCCTGGATCGACCACTGGAGCTGTCCTGGAAGTTTCAAAAATCTAGCTAGTTGGGAAGTTAATACTGTGTACTAGTGTACACTGTTTAATTACATTTTGCATATATTAAAATTTACTAAACATATCCAATGTTATTTTAAATTTTCACAATAAATCTCAGATAAATTATTAAATAAAAGTTAAAAGACTAAAAATTTTTTTCAATCACTCAATTACACATACAGACGTACATAAAGCTGATAAGAAAAAGACAGGTATATATTTTTTTTTATTCAGAGTTATTAAAGAAGAATAATGTTCGTTACTCGGCCGAATTTGGACTAAGTATTCGGCCAATACCGAGTAGTTGTAAGAATTTCATTATTTTTATATATTATTGAAAGAAATGTAACATTCATAAGAGTTGTTTATTAATAACTAAACTAAAAAATTATGAAAATATAAATATAAAGTCATTAAACTTTTGCTGCAAACAGTTTTCGCAGTTAAAACGGGCGAGTATGCCACCAAACTCGGTATAGCGACAATTCATGGTATGAGCTTATCCCTTTTAGTTACAAGAATTTAAGTATAACCATCTTGTATGTGTGTAATATGCAATTTTTTAAATAAAAATTTAGTACATAAAATTGTATCTGTAAAACAGACAAAAATAAAATATTTTAGAAAAAAGAACCCTTATATAATACTAAAATAGTAGATAAAACATTAGTTATATATTTGTGCAAATAAAAAGTAAAACACTTTTTAAACTGTAAGAAAAGATTGATTTTTAATTTAAAAAATAATAATTAGGAAAAAGGTAAATACACTGAAATGTTATTAAAAATATATTTTAATAATCAAATTTGTTGCCCAGTGGCAAAAACACGGCGACATAGTCGCGGACACAGAAAAACGGCTTGCAGACAGTACATACAGTAGAACTTGGATAATTCGAAGTTGAAGGGACCAGAGAAAAATTCGAAATATCCAAAAATTCGAATTACATATACTATTTTGTCAAAAAGAAGAGATAAATTAAAAATATGAAACTCTACGATCAAAGATTTAACATATAAATTTTATATCTAAGAATACTGCATCATTAAGCCCCTCCCATTAAATCAATATTTTTTTACGAGCTTAATTATTCAACACATTTTTTAAATAGTCACATATTTTTTATTGCTTCTTTAAGTACAATTTTTGTGTTGTAGCACATTACTTCAACCCATCAATCGATACAATAACAGAATCTCCTACAATAGACATGACTTTCAATTAAAAAAAAAACCTCGAAGTTCCTGTATATGGACCATATCTTGTGATGCACTACACTGTAAAAAATATGTCCTATTTGCTGCCAGAAATTCTCTGTAATTTGAGAAAATACGTTCTGACAACGTAACTTTTTTGTAAATTACGCGTATTTTCTCAAATTACAGAGAATTTCTGGCAGTAAATAGGACATATTTTTTACAGTGTAGGTAGGAAATACTCTTGTATTTCCTTATCCTTCTTTTGAAAGACTGTTAAAAAAAATAATGCACTTTAGCTGAGAAAAATCTCGGGAACAAATTTTACTGTAATATTTTAAAAGTAATCGAATGAAAAATTCGAATTATCCAAAATCGAATTCGAATTATCCATGATTTTTTAAAATTATTTTAATACAAAATTCAAGGGACTGACTAAAGAATTCGAATTATCCAGAATTTCGAATTAAACAAGTTCGAATTATTCAAGTTTCACTGTACCAGATGATTCAAAATAGGTAATACAGAGATTGTCTCACGTAAACTAATAAAAATATGTATAAACATACTACCAATTACAAAATTGGTGAAAATTAAGAGTAAATTTAAATATCAGCCATTTTTAAGTCATAATATAGGTGCTGATTTTTAAGAGCACTTTAATTTAAACTGAAAGGAATTTTTTTTTTTTTTTTTTTTTTTTTTAAGAACAATAATAGTGGGGAAAAAAAAAAAAGAAAAGAAAAGAAAAAAAGTTAGCTAAATACGATTGCAGGGGAATTATGATACTAATTTAAAAAATCTTTAAAATTATTACAGGGTTGTGTACAATCCTGTTAAAATAATTCTAAAATAACATTTAAAAGAAAATGGTCTACATTTAAAATATTTATAGTTACATATATTGTAATTGTAAGTTCTGTTATAAGTTAAAATATAAAATCTATTGCAAGTATATTGCAAATTTTGACTGATATTTTGCATTTTACAGCTTCAAAATAAAATATAAAAATAACAATAAAAAATAAATTTCAGATAATGATAATCAATTTAAAATTTTTAAATTTTTAAGATGTGAAAACAGAATTTAAAAATATGTATTAGTTATTGAATTATAATAGGGCAAAATTCCCCATACAATATTGGCTTTGGCTTCTGGCGATGATAAGTAAAGAGTTTTCTAACATTAAAAAAGTTTCAAGCAGGTCTTTCTTAATATTTATCTTTTTTTTTTTTTTTCCCGCACCTTTTAACATAAAATTTAATGTAATATTAATATATTAAACAAAGTGCATGACTAATTGTTTATAAAACCAAAACTGACTTGTAACATGGTATTGTGAGAAAATTAAAAGTTAGAAGCTTTTCTGGCACAATCTATATTATATGACATAAATATAGTTAAAAATTATTATTCCACTGAAAAAAAATAAACTATACTGTTATCCACTCAAGTTTCAGAATATTTCATTATGAATGCAGATGGAATTTTTAAAAAATAACTTCATCAAAACTTTCAATTAAAATATACATATATATATATATATTATAAACTATGTTATAAATATTTGGTATGAAAACCTTTTCAAACATATCACAGGAAGAAAAAATTGATCCTATATTATATTAACATTTAACACTTAAATGCATGAATTTTTATTTTTAATAAGTAACACTTGAAATCAACTGGGAAATGGGTGTAGTTAATGGGAAAAGTACAAAAAAAAAAAAAAAAAAAAAAAAAAAAAAAAAAAATTCAGAAATGAAAAAATAGTTTTGATAAAAAAAAAAAAAAAGGAGAAAACACTATGCATTCCCATTTTTTCCTTTTTTTTTTCTTTTTTCACCACCTCAAAATTTCAGGAAATTTTGTATCTCTACGACATGCATGAATGGTTCATGCACATGAAAAAACAAAGCATTGGTTTAAAACTTTCTAAAAACACCAGTTTAAATATTTCTTTTTTAAGAACTAGCTTAATTTTTTTTTTTTTTTTTTTTTTTTTAACAGCAGTTTAAATAAATATTCTTAAATGCTCCAGTTACCACTTTTTCTTTAAATGTCACCATTGGTTTAAAACTTTTTTAAAGTACTTGTTATAAATTATACAAAAACATCAGTTAAAACTTTTTTAAAACATCAGTTTAAAATTTTTCTAAAAGCACCGATTATCCTCTTTTTAAAAGCGCTGGTTTAAAATATCTTTAAATAATTTATAACAGATGTTTAAATATACTAAACATATGCAATATGATTTAATTTAATAGTATGCATACCCATTTCAAATCCTCATGAAGTGCACCTGCCATACAAATGTTCGAAGCACCAGTTTAGTTACCTATCTTTTTTTTTTTTTTTTTTTTTTTTTTTTTTTTTTAATAGTAAGTACAGGCAGAAAAACAATTTCATAGCAGGACCCATTTCCTGCGCCTTCACAAAATAAAATATAAAATATAAAATCCAGATTAGAACAGAGCGAACAAAAAAAGCAATAGGTAAAAGAATGTACGAACGGTAAACATTTGCACTTCATGAACTGTGACGTCAACCCAAGCACGGAGCATTTTCAGATCACGTGGTTTTGTTTTGGTTTTTAGCGATTTTAAAACGTTAATTAAAAACTAATTTGACTTAATTTTATGATTTTAATTGGATTTTTGGGATTCACAAGATTGAATTTATCGATTACAATTAAAAGAAAAGTGTTTTCCTCCTGAGTGCAACTTCCCCATTGATCCACAATCCATGTTTATTTCAACATTGCTGTTAGAAAACATTGCAAAATAAGTACAAAAGTCATTTTCAGAAAAATCATACATATATTTGTATAGAAAATTGGGTTTGGTTTGCTTCGAATTATACTGAAACGGTTTAATTGTTAAAAAGAAAAAAAAAAGGAAAGAAGGAAAAGAAATTAAAAAAATGCAGATTTATTTATACATATTCATAAACAAACATATTACGAAGATTTTTTCAAAGATTGAAAATACTCATTTACTAAGATCTGTTTTCATGTTGCATTTTTAATTTTTATTATTCAATTTTTGAAATCTTTATTATTTTCATATTTGCTTTATAAAAATTATTGAGTTATTGCCCATTTTATGAAGAATTCTAGCATCATTTAGAGTACAAAATTTCTGTGATAATAATTAATCTCTACCCCCCACACACACATGAAAAAAAAGGTTACGTTGCACTTCCGACCAGGGTTAAAATCGTAGCACTTCCGACCGAATTCTTAAAATCAATGCACACCTGTTCATCGCAAGGTAGCTTTTCCGACCGCTATAATTAAAGGCATGACAATCACTGCGTCAATGGATATATCACATTTACGACAGGCAAAAGATCACCCTGATTCCCTTAGTAATATTTTTCTATAATAATTAATATAAAAAAAATCTTTTTTAAGTAAATGTCTTTTGAAATATATTTTTTGAATAATAGCCTAAAGGACAGTATTCAGAAAGCTCGGCTAATTTAATTAGTATATATTGTATATATTTTAATGTAACATTTTATGAATTAGATTATTTAAATAATTTTAATTAGTTCTTTGTTCTATAATCATGACAAAAGATACATTTTTATATTACAAAGTATTTTAAAATAGTTTTTCTGTTAAAAACTCAAACAGTAATATTAAGTAATCTGATCTAAATTCATTATTTAATAAATATTTTTGATAATTAAATAAGTTTTTAATTATAATATATTTTTAATTATTTTTTATATAATTACTGATGAAAATAACTTTTTATATTAAAAATAATTTGGTGGTGGTAGTTTAGGTGTTAAACCCGAATGAGAACATGAGGGTCGACAACCATGACATGACCTAGGATTGAACCCGATTCTTCCTGTCTACCAACGTGGAAAGCGGAACTACTGGGTTTATTGATTAAAAGTCTAATAATTGTATTCAGCAATTTCATTTAACTTAATTATAATAAATTGCATTTTAAATAAATAATTTAGTTTTTTAAAATAAATATTTCATTAAATATTTTTTATACTAGTTTTTTTTTTTTTTTTTTTTTTTTTTTTTTATATAATTATTCATGGAAAATAAAATCTTTTAATATTAAAAGTGTTTTAAAATAATTTTTCCTATTAAAAGAAGAAACAGTTGTATTAAGCAATCTCATCTAAATTAATTATTAAAATTTATATTTTTGATAATTTAGTTTTTAAATAAATAATTTAGTCTTTCTATTACAATAAAAAAAAAAAAAAAAGATTTTAATTAGATACTTAACTAGCTTTTTTACATAATTATTCACAAAAAATAAAATCTTTTAATATTAAAAGTATTTTAAAATATTTTTTTCTAATGAAAGCAGAAACAATTGTATTGTGCGAGTGTCACGCCAGATCATTAAGGTAGGGAAACAAGTAAACAACTAAAATACTTGCGCATACTAGCACTCCCTCCCACTTCAAGCTACACATCTGAATTACATTACAATAACTGTATATTGTAAAAAAAAAAAAAAAAATTGAATTTATTGACTTTTGTACTTGGGTTTTTTATTTAATAAATATATTCTGTTTTGTTAACTCTTTTTAACGAATTTAATCAGTGAAGCCTCCCCCTGCCCCTCCTTACACATAAACACACTTCCTGTGTTGCACCTGCTTTCGGATAGATCCGGTCAGATGTGCTACCCTCAAACCAAAACAGTCGGAACTGCGACAATTTTAATCCCTGTCGGATCCGTGCGACACCACCAAAAAAAAAGTAAAAGGATATTTTTTCATGCACAAGGACGAGACACATTATATTATTTCTAAATTTTACTCTTTTATCAGTGCTAACTTATTCTCCTTGGAAAAGATGGTCCGAATAGCCTGTACCCCTGTACACTAATTGCACCGATGCACAGTGTTCGGAATTTCAAAAAAGCTGGCCAAAAGTCGAAAAATTTAGGCGCGTTTTTAGACGTAAGTACCGCGGAAATACCTTCAGAGGGAGCCACTGAATGAAACTGTGAGGTGGAAAAATTTTTCAATCTACATATTTCTAAGTGTAGGCTGGCGGAAAACGTGACAATTTTTTCTTTTAATGCATTTTAACAGTTAAACAAATAGTGTTTCTCGGAAAATTTCGCAACAACAACATTCAACAAAGAATGGCCGACAATTGTGGAGGTTAGTAGATAATATTTATGCTGTATTTTTTTTCATCAAGTGATCTCCTGAGCGGCTTTTTGAAGTTAACCTCAATTATAACATAACCAAAAGTTTCAAAGTATGGAAACTTTTTTATCTCGCAAGATCCCGCATTGATTCAAAGTGGAGAGTGTTAAGGGATGTCCATTTTATTCAGCCGTTAAAGAATTGGGTGCCCCCGCCTGCCCCTGTATGTGTAAAAGCGTTTTAACTTTTTAATTTAATTTTTTAATTTTTTGATTTTTGATCCGCCATATTGGATCCGCCATCTTGTTTTTGAGTGTAATATCACTTTTTTTAATGAAAACTAACGTCAAATTTGAATTCAGTGCCCTCAAAAACCCCTTAATGTAAGAATTATCCATCTTATATTAATTTTTTAATTTTTTGTCTGCGATATTGGATCCGCCATCTTGTTTTTGAGTTTGCCTTTGAAGTTTTCAAGAAACCAATGTCAGATTCGGATTCAGCGACCTCGAAAACATATATATACATCACAATTTCACTTGTTTTCTTTAATTTCGACTTTTGGCCAGCTTTTTTGAAATTCCGAACACTGTGCGATGGTCCAATTAGCCACTTCGATATGGCGTTGTAAAAGTATTCAAAAATACATTTTAACTTACAATTAATAAATTGTAAACAAGAATCAAGAAAAATAATCTTACTTCAATCATGTTATTTTATCCATATTTACCAAAAAAATTTCCTTTTTTAACTAAAATCAAACATCAACACTTTTTATCCTTAAAAACCAATTTGCACATCTCTTGCTTATCCAACTTTTGTTTATAAACCATTCAAGCACAATTTCCTTTAGAAATATTGAAATCATAATTACCAAACATCATAAAAACACAAATCCTGCAAAAAAATTATAAAACCTTTCAAAAAATAGGGAGATTAAAAAGTATTACTAAATCTGGAAAAGCTATTCAAACGACGTCATAAAGAGCACATTTCCAAAAAATAGCAGTTTTCCAATTGAGGTTACCACAACTAAACGGCCATTTGGCAAAAATTTGGCGAAATTGTTGGTCAACAGATTTGGCACTATTCATCTCAGTTGGCGATAAAAAGTCAACCATACCCTGTTCTTCAGTCACCCCAAATTTTGGGAAATAAATTAAATCTGGAATGCTTAGATAAGATTTTAACATTTACAAAATATAAAATACAATAAATTAGGTATATAATAGTTTTCTGAAACATCAAAATATTAGAATAAAATTTAGACTGGTTCAAAATATTAGAATATTTTATTTTATGCAAAAATATTACCTTATGAATATGAAGTAATTAGTTAATGGTAGTTTATATTTTGTAGCATCCCCTTTAGCTTTAATAACAGCGTACAATCAATCTTGCATACTATATACAAGGTGTTTACAAACATTTCTATCAATTTAGCTCAAATAGACTTTATATGTGCCACTAACTCAGTTTTACTTGAAGGAGGATTTTCTTGGAGTTTTTTCTTCATTATACCCCATAAGTTTTCAATGGAATTAATGTCTGGTGAGTTTGGTGGCCAAGGAAGTACCTTAATGTTGCGATGGCGGAACCAATTCTTCGTTGACCCGAGGTATGCAGTGACGCTACATCTTGTTGAAAGATGAAATCATCTTCAAATCTTCTGATGATGTAATCATGTAATATTCCAAAATTTCTTGAGATATCTGAGAGTTAACCTTTTCGTAGACGATGATTAACTTTCCAGGTACTTCTGCGCTCATGCAACCCCAAACCACGACACAAGCAGCAAATTTTACCAAACATTTCAGGCATTCTTTATCAAATGCTTTTTGCTTCATTCTCCAAACTCAAATACCTTGATTACCATATGAAACACAAAACATACTTTCATCACTAAATAATATTTTTTTCCAATCTCCTTCACTCCATAAACACCTTGATTTACACCAATTTAATCTTATACTCTTTTGTTTTTGGTACACGAGATTTAAACCTAAATTTATGGCGACGTCTAAATGTTGTCAAGGTAGAAACTTCAACTCCTTCTTCTTTCCATTTTCGGTGCAAGAATCGTTCACTTTTAAAACGGTTTTTCTGAACTATACGCTTCAGTTTCCTGTTATCTCTAACAGATGTTTATGGTTTTAAGCCGCCATTTCAGCGATTTTGTAATTTTTCCTTTTTTGAATATTGTGTTAGTATTTTACTAACGCTTGATTGCGAACAATGCAAATAATTCCAAGGGTGATTATGACTCAAAGGTAAAAACCCAGAAAATTAGAGCCTCAAATTAGAAAAAACCCCAAACTCAAACTATTTAGGCCAGAAGCACTCAATTCTTTTACTTTACATTCACATATCACCTGCATAACAAATAAACAATTAATGCACGAAAAAGTAACTTTATAGGAAATATGAAAACACAGATGGATTAGAGTAAAAACCCTGAAATCAGAGGTAAACCCTGGACACAAACACCCCTGTAATTTGCTATTCAGCATTGATTTTTACCATGCAGATACAAATCAACAATACAAAGTTTGACAGATTCAGGAATATCACCCAAACAACCCATTTTAAGACGAAAAAGTAACAAACTGCAAAAAGAATGCTGATTTTAAATAAAATCGTCTGAATTTAATCAATGATGACACCAGTTATGAATTGGTGATAATTAAAGGAGAATTAATGTGAAATATAATAATATATTGACTTTTCAAAATAATAACTTTTTTTTTTTTTCAATTTATCTTTTCAAAAATATTAATTTTAAGATAATAAATAAGTTTAATCAACAATAAGTTCTTCATAAAAATATCATTTGCATATAATTCAAAATAACTTAAATAAAAAATGTAGTACCTTACTGTTTTAAGCAAAGGTCCACTAATCCATCTTTTACAAGCCAGGAACTTTTCTTTGCAAGCCAGTGATAGGGAAGTTTTTTCTGAAATAAATAAAGTAATCACCAAATAAGCAAAATATGCATTTATAAAGAAAAAAAAAATCACATAATCTAGAAACATATTACATTTACTATTATTTTATAACTCAGCATACATTTCTAAGATGTTAAATTAATCTACAAAATCTAAATATGTTCCACATGCATTTTAAAAATTTTAAAAATAACTTAATGTCTGTATGTATTCACAATAGAAAATTAGCAGAGCAGAGAATCTCATATGAGGATCAAAAGAAATTAACTTATTATGAGAGTCACTTCACTGCATTTATGATTTTAAAAGAAAGTAATGAATATAATAAAGAAATAAATAATATATTGAAATTCTCAACACACAACACATGATGCAAACAAGCAAAGGTAACCTTTAAAGCCCATAACATATGGCAATCTAACACGCTTCGCATAATTAGCCGGTGAAACTACAATTAAGCTCTAATTAGTATAATTTAATTGTAATCTTATTACTTTTGGAAAAAAAAAATATTTCCATCAAAATTTTTTAATTTTTCCAGTATTTGTCCTGAAATATTTAATATTTCCCATCAAGATTTTTTTTTTTTTTTTCAATTTAACTAGCGTCAAAAATATTTTGACAATGCTTTTTTATGCTTCAAAAATTTGCCAAACATTAAGGAGTCGTCGATTTCTAAATTTAACTTCACTAACAGAAAATGTACCTTAGTACACTTAAAATAAAAAATAAAAAAAAGATATCCTTGAAAAATTTTAGCTTAAAAAAAAAAAAGTACAATGTATTTTATTTTTTTAAAGCTAAATTTTAACCTACACGCGCAGATGTCAGAAGATAACTAAGAGGAATGTTACAAATTGCACGCTGATTATAGATTTCAGGGGTAACATAACAGAAACTACCTAACATGCAAGGCAAAAATTACGAAAATTACTACTTGATTGCAGAATGAGTGTCTTACTTTACTTCAAACTTTTTAATAAGTAGTATTTTTCTTTTTTAATTACGAAAAACTACTATAAAAAATTACTTAACTATTAGAAAATATTGCGATTCGTAGTGATGAGACGCTGAGCTCACAGCAAGAGAAATTATTAACTGTTAGGTTTCTTAATAAATACATAAAATTTCTTAGATGAGGGTGAACATTTTAAAATTCAATGTAAAACTTAAAATTTAATTTATTCAGTTACCTCGATAATTGAAATCCAAATTCTGAGTTAATCCTGTACAGCACATTTTCCACGAAGTTCAGGGCGGCATCCATCTTGGAGTTGAGTTGAAATGTAAACAACGTCACGTTGCCATATATATTTTCCAATTATATTACTACAAAATAAATTTGGACTAATCAATATTTATATGAGTATTATTAAAAAGTAACAACCATATTTCCGATTTTGAAAATTAAAAGTTCATTAAATTAGTTGATGAGATTTGACAGTTAAAAAATGGTTTTGCGGCAGAGTTGAACAAACGTCCCAAATTTCTGGGGACAGTCCGTATTTTTGGATATTTATCACAAAAAAATAAATAAATAAAATAAAATGCCCTGAAGATCCTATTTTCTTCGCATTTATTATAGACAGCATAAGACTAAGATCGTGACTCCACAAATATTTACTTGACAAAACAGTTTAGGTGCCATTTTTAAATTATTGCTTGTGTTTCACCAATTTTGCCAACAACAAATAAAGTTTGCAAAAACATTGTAAGAAAATCAGTTTTAAGACTTGATAAAACACACACACACAATGTTCTCCCACAGCAACATTAAAAATGGGGAAAAGTGGTTATAAAAATATTAAAAAAGGGAGTTCCCAAAAGACGAAATGTTTTCTAGAGTGGAGACAGACTCAAAAAATGGGGATTGTCCCCAAAAATCTGGGTTGGTTGCTTAGTTGGATGCGTTTTACGTCGCAATAGTGCTGCACAAGGGAAAATTGGCAATGGTCTGAGACTCACCTCTTGAAGTTGTCCGGAGACATGCCATCACACTTTTGATCCTGCTCCGAAGGGATGGCTCTCCCGCTTCGGTGACTCACAGATGTATAACTTTTGATGGAAACATGGAGAATATTGCGGCATGACAGATTTTACGTGCACCAGCCCCCATAAATGTACACAAAGGCTCGAGTACCGAACGCGCAATCTTTAAATTACGAGCCCGGTATTCTACTGACTGTGCTACCGCAGGCCCTCCCCAGAAATTTGGTCACCCTCTTTGACGGCTAAAACTTATCGAGTTAAGCAATTTCAAAAATTTTGGAATATCTAAAGCTTTTGACTCTAAAAGACAAAGAACTTTTTAGGCGCCTATTTTAGTGCTAGAAATCTTCAAAATTCTGCAATCTTTGAAATTGCCTAAGCCTGCTTATTCGAAGAATGAAATTTTTACTGTTGTGATAGCAAGATATGAAAATATTTAAATAGTATGATGATAACACTTGCATCATTTTTTTTTCCATTTAGGAGGGACATTCTGTACTACAAAGAAGTGAGAAAAATTCCTGATCTCGTACGTTTTTGCATTCCGCAAGAAAAAATTCTAGTATCTGTCCTGTTAACTATGCAGATCAAATGTCCCCATTTTCTTGTACAGCCTTTATTTTGAAGGCCTTTTTCTAAGTTATTTAAAGAATGTAATGAATTAATTACTTATCATTGATATTTTAGTTTTAGTCCTCATTTATTAAGAATGAAAAAATACATCAATAATTGGGTAATTGTAACAATTTTTAAGGCTTCTCTGTATAAAGGTACTCTGATCTGGTTATTATAAGTATACTGACCAAACTTCCCCATTTTCTAGAGACAAATGGGGACGCCCTTCTTTTTGAAGGCATTTTTCTAAGTTTTAAAATAATTGTAGAAACTAAATTATTAATCAGTAACACTTTATTTTTAGTCCTTGTTTATTAGGAAAGAAAAAAATACATCCATAATTTGATAATTGTAGCAATTTTTTATGCTTCTCTATTATAAAGGTACTTTGATCTGGTCAGCCTAATTTATACTGACCAAACGTCCCCATTTTCTGGGGACAAATGGGGACACCCTTTTCTTTGAAGGCATTTTTCTAAGTGTTAAAAAGATTGTAGAAACTAAATTATTAATCAGTAACACTTTATTTTTAGTCCTTGTTTATTAGGGTGGAGGATCAAAATTGAGATGACATGTCTCCGGACCATCTCTAGGGGTGAGACCCAGACCGTCGCCAATTGCCCATCTGCGCAGCACTAGTGCGACGTAAAACCCAACCAACCAACCTTATTTATTAGTAATGAAAAAAAGCATCCATTATTTGATAATTGTAGCAATTTTTTATGCCTCTCTATTATAAAGGTACTTTGATCTAGTCAGCCTAGCCTAATTATAAGTTACACTGTTTTAAAATCCCATTTTAAAAACCGTAGTTTTTATTCGAAGATTCATTAGGCGGGTTGGCATTGGTTGAGTGGGTTTTACGTCGCAGTAGTGCTACACTAGGCATTAAAGTAATCCTAAGCAAGGTTAGTCCAGAGACATGTCCAGTTCTCATCCAAATACAGTTGGCAGTAAAAGTATCCGAGCACTTGCAATATTCCCTGTCTAAATAAGTACACTTAATACTGCTTTGTTAAATAAATTCTTGTCGAGTCAGGCCGAGTGGTTATATCACCACACAGCTAATCGCATTCGAGCGTAGAAGAGCGGGTTAGATTCCCGCGGTGTCCCGGGGTGTTTTTCCATTTCTTCGTATTGTAATTCTGTCTTGTGCTATCTGTAATTATCTGACGAAGATTTACAAGCGGACTACGAGTTAAGCATGCAAATCTGATATACAGTCGGCTGCAAAATTATTCGAGCACTAGCAATAATCCCTGTCTAAAAAAAGTACACTTAATACTGCTTTGTTAAATAAATCCTTATCGAGTCATGTTCTTAGTCAGTCTAAGACCATGATTCGACAAGGATTTATTTAACAAAACAGTCTTAAGTGTACTTTTTTAACATAGGAATTATTGGCTAGTGCTCGATTAATTTTGCAGCCGACTGTATATGTTATATGTTTTGTCGAATCATGACTAAGAACATGATTCGACAAGGATTTATTTAACAAAACAGTATTAAGTGCACTTTTTTGACAGCGGAATTACTGGCTAGTGCTCGGATATTTTTGCTGGCGACTGTACCTCTGGGATTCAAAGTAGCGGGGGAGCCATCCCCTCCGTAAAAGACCAAAATTGTGATGGCTTGTCGCTTACGATGACTTTTCGACCGTCTCCTATTGACTATAGTAACCAGATCAAAGTACCTTTATAATTGAGAGATGTTAAAAATTGCTACAATTATCCAATTATGCATGTATTTTTTCATTCTTAATAAATGAGGACTAAAAATAAAATATCAGTGATGAATAATTAACTTCCTACATTCTTTTAAAAACTTAGAAAAATGCCTTTAAAATAAAGGCTGTCTCCAGAAAATGAAGACATCTGGTCAGCATCAATTGACCTTAGCTTAGCCGTAGTGGGACGTAAAAAACACTCAGCCCTCAGTAGGAGACATGCCATCACAATATTGATGCAGTAGGCAGCAAAATTATTGTAGCGCACATCCAGATTTTGCATGTTTTTGTTTGTTTTTTTGTTTGCTAATTTTTATCATCAACTTACTTTTCTATAAAAAGCATAAAACTAAGATCATGACTCGGCAAATCTTTACTTGACAGAACTGTATTAGGTGCCCATCTATTAAATAGGAATTATTCCTAGCACTTCAATAATTTTGCTGCCGGCTGTACTTTATGTGGGGGATGGCTTCCTGTTTCGATGACCACAAGAGATACAATTTGGGATAAGAACAAAGCCGTGGACATTACGTCCACGGCGGATTTTACGTGCACCAGCCTGCATCAATGTACACGACGCGACGGTCTTCGGCCGGCTCAAGTATCAAACCGGCAATCTTCTGATTACGAACTCGATGTTCTACCGACCAGGCTGCCGCGGCCCGTCAGTAGTTCAGATACTACTCACTCATAATTATTATTTATTAATAGTCTCTATCAATTATTATCACCTCATAGAATGCTAGTTACTATTAATCGATATAATTATCCTTAATTTGTGTTCATTTATTTATTTTTCTAAGTAACATTTAAAAATGTGTGACTTTCATTAAAATTTTTTTGCATTATTTGTAGAAGGAAAAAAAAATATATATAAATATATATATGTTGAGCTATGTTTTCTGCATACCCATTACAAAGAAAGCAATGATTCATTCTTACAGTCTTTTTGTAACACAAACTTCTTAAATAATTGTTTCAAGGACTTGAATTTAATAACTAGTGTTTGTATTAGAATTTTTCGGAAGGTTTCAGAATCGAGATTTTAATGAGGACAGATATAACAAGGGGATCTGGGAAACACCCCTAGCGTTGTCTCGGACTAGAGAAATTTTATGCTAATTTGAGAAAGTTATATTTTTTAGCCAAATGGCAGTTTCTGTGTGCGTAATTTTTCCAATTATGCATCCTAGTGTGCATCCATGATATTAGTATATACTATATATAAATGATGAAAAATTATTTTATTGATTAGTTTTGGATATGTTCGAATTTAAAGTGTTATTATCTAGTATATTTGAAGGTTTTAAATACACCATGGATTTATAATAACATCTAATATAAAATGGTACGTAAATTTGAAATATTATTTATTTTTATAAATGATATTCACGTTTTCCTTTTAAGGAAAAGGATAAACACAGGGTATATTTTAGACTGAAACCATCTGGATGTTAAACTCTTCGCAATGATGATTGTAAAAATAAAAAATTCAGCTGTGAGGTTTCTTTCTTTTTTTTTTCCTGATTAAACAGTAATGCATAAGAATTACAGTCGCCAGCAAAAGTATCCGAGCACTTGCCAATAATTAAAATATCAAAAAAGTACTCTTCAAACTGTTTTGTTAAATAAATCCTTGATCATGTTTTTAGACTGACTAAGAACATGACTCGACAAGGATTTATTTAACAAAGCAGTATTGATTGAGGTATAACGGAGGGATTTTCTAAATACCATGGAAAAACTTATTAACATAGAAGTATTTATCCGAAACTTTGGGAAACTTTCATAAAACCTAAAAATGTGCAGGTTTTCAAAGATTTAAAAAATAAAATTAAGAAAAATACGTTTTTGATTGTAGGCATAGTGGATGTATTATCTAAATACCATAGGAACACTTATTATCATTGATGTATTTATCCGAAACCTTGGGAAACCTCTATAAGACCTAAAACAGTGCAGGTTTTAAAAAGTTTTAAAAATAAAACCTTTAAGAAACGTTTTTGATTGTAGGTATAGTGGAGGTATTAACTAAATACCATAGGAAGACTTATTATCATCGATGTATCTATCTGAAACCTTGGGAAACCTCTACAAGACCTAAAACAGTGCAGGTTTTAAAAAGTTTTAAAAATAAAACCTTTAAGAAACGTTTTTGATTGTAGGTATAGTGGAGGTATTATCTAAATACCATAGGAAGACTTATTATCATCGATGTATTTATCTGAAACCTTGGGAAACCTCTACAAGACCTAAAAAAGTGCAGGTTTTAAAAAGTTTCAAAAATAAAACCTTTAAGAAACGTTTTTGATTGTAGGTATAGTGGAGGTATTAACTAAATACCATAGGAAGACTTATTATCATTGATGTATTTATCTGAAACCTTGGCAAACCTCTATAAGACCTAAAACAGTGCAGGTTTTAACAAGTTTTAAAAATAAAACCTTTAAGAAACGTTTTTGATTGTAGGTATAGTGGAGGTATTAACTAAATACCATAGGAAGACTTATTATCATCGATGTATTTATCTGAAACCTTGGGAAACCTCTACAAGACCTAAAACAGTGCAGGCTTTAGAAGGTTTTAAAAATAAAACCTTTAAAAAACGTTTTTGATTGCAGGTATAGTGGAGGTATTGTCTAAATACCATGGGGAAACTTATTATCATCGATGTATTTATTCGAAACCTTGGGAAACCTCTATAAAACTTAAACCCACGTAGGTCTCCAGGAGGTTTTAAGAATAAAACCTAAAGAAAACTTAGATGAGGTTTCTTTTCAGGAAGTATTTTTTAGCGAAACTTCAAAAAAACCTTTTAAATACCTGAAAACCTAGATAAAACCATAAAAAAAGTTTTAGAAAACCTTAAATTTTAGTAAGGGAATACACTTATTTTCATATTTATAAGAACACTTTATGTTTTGAAATAATTAATGTAAAAATAATTGTGTACAAGATTGTACTAAGTACACTTAATTACAGTATCCTAAAAACTAAAACTGCTATAATTTTCTTAATATGAAACAAAATTAATAAAAATAATGCAAAATATTTTTTTCTCCACGTTTATAGATGTTCATAATTATAGAGACAATCAAGATTTTTTCGTTTTATTTAACTTACTAGCGGATAAATAACAGTTGACATGCGAATTTGTTAACTACTGGGCTAGATTAATTCATATATAAGCCTTCAATTTTTCTTGGACGGACATTACTTATAATTCTACGGAAAAAAGAACGTTCATGTAGTGAAGTACGATAAATGTGTTTTTTAAGTGGAAGGATAATTTCAATCCGCCGAATTTCTAATGAAATTCGAAGATCTAAAATTGCTGAAGGAAATACGATCAAACGTTGAACGGCTGGTTCGATAGTAGGGAGATCTGATGCAAAATCAGAGTTGTTTTACAGAGATCGAAGACTCATAATTAATCGTACTGTTCTACTCATATTGACTGCTGCGAAATTTGCTCGTAATTTTAACGAAATGTTGGGGGTCCACACTTATGCATCTTTAAAATAATTAAGAATATCTTAAAATGAATAAAAAACCTGTAATAATCAATAAGCATTTAATGGGGGAAAGAACGTCTGTGTTAAATTTGAATAAAGGCAACATTAAGTGGTAAAATGTTGCATTTTCGGATGAAAAACATTTTATTCTTTATTAACGAAATGGTTTTAACAGTTACTGGCACGATCTGAAGATAGCGAAAGACTAAGCAGATTTTTCAAAGACAGATATGAATCGGGCATTTTATAGGTGGATCTATGATGCTCTGGGCAGCTGTTTCTACTGAAGGCAGAATGAATTTAGTAATTTTTTCTAATTATTATGAACATCAAGAGAATATCCGCAAATTTTAAACGTAATTCTCAGATTTTTGTTAGATTTTGGGGGGTAATAATGTATTCTTCAACAAGACTTACATTTTTGCTCTACTTCTAGAGCAATAGGAAATACTTTGAAGAAAGAAACTTCTGTATTATTGCCTTTCCCGTGGCCTAAAAGTTAAAAGAACCTTAACGTATCATATTAGAAAAGTGCTTGCAAGTGGAAAGCAATTTTAAATAGTTTAAATGTATTCAGAATATCATCTATGCTGTATGAAATGGTATTGAAACTGAATATTAATATTAATATATATATATATATATATATATATATATATATATATACCAGATAGAATGTCTGACTGTTTCGCCTTTAAAAGAGACCCCTTGAAATAATAATTTAATGAATAACTGAAAAAAAAATTACTAAGATTCGAGCTGTCCTTATAATAGTGAACACGTGAAAAATTGTCTTTTTGACCGTATTTCAAGTTTTTTAAGATAGAAAAACGATAAAAAAAATTAAATATAGTCTATTAATGAAATCCAAATTAATAAAAAAAATATTCGTTTAAGTAATAGTGTTCAGTGTTTAGTTAATATTGAAAAATGGGTGTCCTTATAATTATGAGAACCAGTGTAGAGTAAAATACTCTCTGAGTTCAGAAAAAATGTATGAGCTGCATAAGCTTGAACTCAGCAACATTTATAAGCAAATATTATTTTACGATTTGATTGACAGCTTCGGGGATGAAGTAAACAGTTCTAATAAACTTCAACTAACTTCAAGTGACTTTTAACTTTAGATTCATTGATATTCCAAAATAAAAAATGAATACTTTTACGCATGTCACTTGTTGCTATTAATTTATGGCAATATCTATTAATTCATGTTAATTTTTCTCACACTGAATATTATTAGGAGTTAGACATTCTGTTATTTAAAAAAATTCTCCTAACTTAAAATAATATATATGCTAGAAAATATTGCTAGTTTTTGTAATAAATAGGTATATCTGAAAAAAAAGTAACTTTGCTTATTAATTTACGTTGTTTATTTCTGATAACATGTTACATAAATTTGAATGCATTTATGAGTGACTTTTCTTCAGTGTTTTTCATATACGATTGTAATACATAATGTTTTTGTTTTATGGAAATGAGAGAGAGAAGTTTGATTTTCTTTTGTAAGCGACTAAGTAGATTAAAATTTTCGAAATGTTGAAATATTTATTCATATATACACAGCTGTCAACATTTAGAGTTTTACTTATATGTTTTCCAAATAATTTATCAAGCAAAATTTTGTTCTCGACATTAAAACTTTTATATAGTAATAAGTGACATTTCGTGTATATTTAAGATACCTCAGCATCTTATTTCCGATCATTATTATTGGTTATATTATATTTTTCTTTATATAGCTGAAAATATTATATGATTAATAAAACTAAGCTATTATTTAAAAAAAAGTATTATTCAAAATAAAAGATGATGTGACGTCTAAATATTGCGCTATTGCAGTAAACTTGTGTTTTCACTATCGATCAGTGCGTCATATTCTAACATACAAAATATGAAAACCAAAACCTGGTTTAGGAACTGAAAGGTTTATTTCCTATATATGTTGTTTGTGAAGCTATACGTTAAAAATAATTTTAACAAAAAATCGTGCTACAGGAAGTAGAAATAAAATAAAGAAAAATGAAAATGGTAGCCATGTATGTGCAATTACATAAACTGAAATATAAAAATTGAAAATATATTTGCTAGAATTCTACGATAGACATGAGGAAATAAAATTTAAAAATAATATAAAGTTTTAAATTTTATTATTTCTCAAAATAACAATAGGGTGTCAAAATGCATTGAAGCAATATTTCATTATTTTTACGATGAACTTTGCTCATTCTTTTTTTTTAACCATATATAAGTTTTTTTTTTATAAGATAGCCTTATGTCTGAGAAAATCATTTGGTATTGCTGAGTTTAGTAAACACATTAAACTTTATTTTATTAAAGCATATAGCATATTTCACTTTTTCTCTCGATTATTTCTTAAAATGAAATATTTTCCTATAACCTTTATATATCTCGTACGTGTTGGATATGACGAAGGAAATTCATTAATTCCTAATCTTCGATTCAGTTACCGGAAAAGTAATTAAACGAAAACTGTAAAGTAACTATTACATTAATAAAATAAAAGTAATGCAAGGTAAATATCACATTCTATCGAATCATATAAATAGATATCTGTGAATTCTGATTTCTGCACTTAGTGCGAGATACAACTGAAATGAAGCTCAGCAAATCATGTCATCTACATTATTTGCACGTATGCAGTATTATTCTGATAAATTGTAAGACGAAATAACTACAGACTTATATCATGTAGTATATCATGTTGATATATTTGTTTGCATATTGATTTCTATATAAGTGAGAATAATAAATGTTAATGAATGGTTAACTAAGACTAATATATACTTCTATTGCATAACAAAAATATTATAATATACGTCCTTTCAAGGAAAATACAGATGTACCTCTGTATTTTAATATTATTTATCTATGTTTGAATTCATCTATATATGCAATTTATTATTTGAAAACATTATGGAATTTGGAGGATTTTTTAAAAGGATTTTATTATTATTTATCGTTGATTGTAACTGAATTAATTATCTCTTTGAAAGAAATCAATACACATATAGTAAAATCGAAAACATTTAGATTTTTCCTAGATTTTTTGGTAAAATATACTTTGTTTGTTGTATTATACAGCATTCTAGTATACAACGCATTTTTTTTTTTTTTTTTCCACTTTCCGGCACACTACATTTTCAAATTGGAATTTCAGCAAGAAAATTTGGAAGCAGTCTAATCAGGTATAAAATAGTTCAGATTTATCGCTTTGTAAAATTCACAGCTGTGATTGTACCCAAAGAGGACGCACAGCTAGGATGAACTTCGAAAACTAGACTTTTAAATTTGGAAATTCAGCAAATGTAATTGTAAGCAGTCAGTCTCGAACCATTCACATATACAATATAGCTGCTGACATTTTATGGTTACGACCACTGCGTCAGATGAACTATGGGAAAAAAATTGCATTTGAGCATTGTCGAGAAACTCACTTTTTAAAGAATTACTATAGTTAAGAATTTGTGCATGGAATTCTGTAGTGCTGAGGACTATTATTGGCAAAGAAGGTTAAAAACAATTTCTAAACTAATTTCTCTTTCGTTTATTACACATTTTCAGTATTTAAAATAAGAATGTTTTGGTTATCCCAGATTGGGCTCACTGTGTCGAAAAGGGTTTTGATGGCACTGACAATTAAGCCTTCAATTCTCACCTTGGAGTATAAACATTTTAAAGCATTTCTTGGGGCCCTCCTTAATGCTAAATCTGAAATCACCACCAATTTCCCACTTCGAAGCTCTAGTGCGACGTTAAACCCATTAAACCTCAACTTTCAGTTCTTATCGAAGTGTTGGTTCATTGATGTTTCGTATTTTCCAACGTTCTAATAAGAGAAATGTGGTGCTCTCGGATGTTCAAATGTTCTTATTTTGTTTAATAAAAACAGTTTTACGTTTATATGAGATTAAAAACTGCTTCAGCAAATATATCTTATAAATATTCTTATAATGCCTTTTTAGTTAAGTGAAGCTTAATTTTCTGTATGTTTTATTTTCAAGTTTACAGAAAATGTATATTTTTAATCGCAATACTTTGATAAATTGACTTTTTATCATGACTTAAGTTCCCTTAATTATTAATTCGAGAAATGTGCAAGTCCGAACACAGGTAGAGGAACATTTTGGTTTCTTACAAGTACTATCTTTTTTTTTTTTTTTCGGTGCAATCTTCAACAATGTTTATGATTTCTGTTTTTATCATGCCACAGTCCACCTGAGACAGTATAAAACTGATTTTCAAGTCTATCTAAAGAAAAACCTAATGAATCGAAATACAATTAAAAAGTCCATCCAGGATTTTTAAAATTGTGATTCGTGTTCATGAAATAAAAGTTTGTTATGCCTGATAATTTTTGGTATTGAACTTATTAAAATACCACAATTAAAAACAAAACCATTTCTAAAACAGCCTAAAATATACTTAAGTCTGTATAAAAAATCTAAAACAAAAGGAATTTTTCAAATATTTCTTAGGAAGATATAAATTTAATTTTACTACATAGATTTAACAATATATTTTTAAACAGAGATGTGTTCTATTTTATAATGTTTTTTATAAAAGTATGCTACTTTTATAATTTGTTTTCAGACTGCTTTGAAAAAAAAATGCTCAAATAGTGTGAACGATATGGGTGTCACTCTTTATAAAAGAATGCACCTGCTATTTCTAACATGTATACGACCCATAATTTAATCATTTATTTTACATTCTAAACATACAAAAGTTATATAGTCGGCTGATCCATTTCAAAGCTTTTTGCTTCAACTGGTGAAAATAAAATATGAAGTGGTGCGTTTTTTTCTCTTTTTCTTGGATTGCGTATGTAAAAAAAAAAAAAAAAAAAAAAAAAAAAACATTTATCATTGAATTTTTAGTTTGTTTATTGTGGTTTAACGTTGTCTAGATTAATATTTTGTGTACAGTAACGTCTGGTCTTGAGAATTAAAAACATTACTAATTCGTAAATATGGGATTATCAAACTTTCATTTAAATAAGAAAAGAAAAAGTTTATTAATTGAAACACAATGGTGTGCTACTGTATTGTGCATGCTATGTGAACTTGTGAAACTCTTTTTGAAATACATATATTTTGAAATATTTTTTTCCCTATAAAAAACATTAAAGGTGTTGTATATAAATTTAGACATTATGTTTCTTACAGAAAATATATTGAATTTTAGATCAACACACAAACAGTTTTGTTTTGCTTAAAATAATTAATGTATTTTACTGCATTTTTTTTATTTATTTACTTTATTTATTTACTTGGTATTAATATTGAGAAGACTGATTAAAGTTATGATGGCTTTAAATCAGCCACAAGCTCTAAAATCCATGGTTAGCTTATACTGAACCATTATCATTATGTTGTACCCTTAATAGTCATGTTTTAAAAGAATAGCAAAATTAAATAAATAAGCAATGAAATTTACTGGTAATTTTCAGATAATGTATATTAGCTTATAGATTACTAACTTAAATTGTAAATTCTCCTTTTACTTACGCTTCTACTTCTGACGATAGTAGCCAAGGGAAAATTTAAAATTCACAGATATTTCCAAGTCCACGTATTTTCTGAAAAAGCTAAGAATTTTGTGTTATGCTAACTTGTGCACGTAACGTGCAATGTATAGGTAACTGTAAAATATTAGTCAAGAAGAAAATTTTATTTGTCTAAAATAAATGTTGTTTTTAAACTATCAAATATATATATAGTAAAAATTTAAGCGTATATTACCCCCCCCCCCCAAAAAAAAAAAAAAAGAAAGAATAAAAAATAATTCAACAATATATTAAACAATAATATCTTAGATATATTTCATCAGATTTATTGTAGAATGACCATTTACTATATTTTGAAATTTTGAAATGATTGTTAATTTTCAAAATAAAAGGAATTAAGCTTGTCAATAATAATAATAATAATAATAATAATAATATAATTAATAACCTTGGATACACGTTATTAGATTCAGTTTATTTCAATGCTACCAAAAGTAATTAATACAATTTAACAGAAAACTGTTTACAAGATTCCATTAAACAAACGTCTTTCGAAAGCATACGATTCCGAGAATTCATTAATCTCAAAATGTACTAAATAAAACAAAGTACCTTATTTCTCACCTTAATAGCCTGAAGATATCAGCTTAATAGCCAATGAACGAACATACGTGCAAATGAAATTATTTCTTTTATTGAAACATTGAGAATGAAATTACTTACAACGAAAATTTGTGGGAAATTCTTCTAAATTTCCTCAGAGTTATATATAAAGTAAATAACCAGGTGGTATTAATGTGTTTAAACTTTAGTTTCAGAAAATAACAAAAGTGGTTTAGTTAAAACCATTATTTATCGTTTTTGTTATATAATATAGATTTTTATCATTGGTAAAATACATGTTTTCCATTATTAATTTGACATTTTAGAGCGCTCTATATAAAAAACTATGCTTTAGAAATTAATGAATATTTAATAATAGCATAATCAGTTGATGGGTATTTTATCTAGTACAAAACAGTTGCAAAAGTACCACTAGATGTAGTATTATAAAAATGGGAATATGGTTGAAAAACTCTTTGAAAGTAATTCGCCATCATTAACATACAGCTTGAACACTGAGATCAATAAACTTGAAATCTCCTGGCTATGGCTGTGGGTTGGTGATACTTGAAAGACTTGATACACTGTGATTCCATAAAATCTGTTTCCGAACATAGAAATAGCACAGTACACCACGTGCATAACATTACCGAGTAACGCTGCTTTAATCAGTTGAACTTGTTCTTTTATGCGTTCAACTGAAGCAACGGTATTAAAGAATAAGTTTTGTAAACAATATTAGATTTTGTACATTTGAAAATATCAAATTTTGCAGATTATTATTATTTTCTCAGTAAAACTATAATACGCCATGTAGTGGTGATTTTTGAAACTTGTTTTGATCTAGATAAAATTTCCATCATCTCATTATGCTATTGCTCCATTTTCATGAGATTCATAGTTTTTAATTTAAAGCACCCCAAAATGTTAAATTTAATCAGGGAAAACTTATGCATCTGCTTTTGTTTGCATTATAAAGTTTTAAATGGAATGAATGTACATTAAAATCCTTTATGCATTATGCGAATTTTTGTATACATTAAAATCTTACATACATTCAGTTGTCATTTTGAATTTTAACAATCTAGAAATCCTTAAAAAGAAAAAAAAAATGGCAATATACACGAGCAATTCTGCTGAAAGGCCGTAGTGATATAACTCCAAATTATCTTAAATTTCTATTTTATCATTCCTATTACAGATCGCCACTTCACACATGGGATTTTTTTTTTCGGGGTGTTTTCGCAAATTCTAAATTTTAAATGAAAAATCCCCTCTCTTCGGTAAATTAATAAACGTGAAGTTATTGTTATTATTATCATTATATTTTTTTTTTTTTTTTTTTTTTTAAGAATCAAATAAAATGTTCTCATGCAATTTCCTAATAGGGACAGCTATATATTTGCCCAAAACTCATACAAAATAAAGAAAATACTAATGTTTCGCCATCCAAAAATTAAATCAAGACGAAAACGTTACCAACAAACTACCACCTTACATGTTACTACTTAGCAATTTCTAAGCATTCTTAAACAAAAGTAATTATTTTATCAACTGATCTACTCAGTAGGAGGTGTGCGTTGATTCTCTATTGGTAGGTGTATCACATCCTATACAGATGCTTCTTGTTCGATTTCCAGTTGATCAAATGTTTTTATGTGCACATACTATGAGCAAGTTTTTCAAACCTTTCAAAAAATTTAAATTTTATTACGACATATTCAAACGTTGAATATCGATCTGTAATTTATATAGCATATTCGCATATTCGTCTTCCTTATAAAAAAGATGAATGTCATCATACAATATTCAAAGAGAATAATATTTTTATGAATAGTAATTATTTAAAGAATTAGTATATATTATTAATTGTGCTATAATAATAGAAAGTTTAGAGAATCATTTTATATATGATGGATTAGGCATACTATTTAGATTCAGTTTGTCTGTGTTGACTTAAGTTTCAACTGAGAATCATTCCGTTAATTAATCACAAAAATTTACGACTAGAGCGTTCCAACATATTTCATGGTCTATTTAATTTGAATTTACTTTGATTTATTTAACTTCTCAAATTAATGAAATGGCTTAGTGAATCAAATTGAGATGAATTGTGGTATGTTATCGCATTGGTAGATTTATTAATAATGCGAAATTAGAAAGATTATCTATTGCTTTAAAGAAAATAGTATTTTTTTTCTGCTATCTACATTTGTCTTTCTGTTATCTACAATTTGGATGATTTTAACTAAATGCACCAAAGCACACACACACACACATATTTATATATATGTGTGTATGTATTTGTTTAAGAAAAACTAAATATTGTGTAATTTAAATGTAAAATACTCCAAATTTCACCATTCTTTTTTCTATTACTTTAGAATAAAAAAAGTTACTTATAAAAAAATAATAGTAAAGTCAATTTCATTCCCGTTAACCTTAAGGTGTAAGTTAAAAAAAAAAAAAAAAAAAAAAAAAAAAAAACAGAAATTATACATTTTTATTCATGATACAATTATAGCAAAGGAAAAATAATTAAAAATTTTAAATCATTACGGTTTTAACTATGTTGTGTTTTTTTTTTTATTAAATTGTAGCGAACTGTCAACATTATGAAATAAGTATTTACATTTATGATTAGCAAAGGAAAAGTTTTATGAGTAAAACAACAACAACAAAATAAAACAATAGTAACTTTTTGTTAAATTTTACATTACTGTTTTAAATAGTAAGCCATACAACAGTTACTGTTTTGTAAAATAACAGGAACGAATATATTTGATACATTGAACTCTGGTATAATCTTTACAGTTGAAAAATTTGTAGCATTGCTTTGAATGAAAATTTTTGTGACAGTGACGGTTTGTAGTACTTCTCTTTTGGAGACTACATATAGTAAGAAGTTTTCCTTATTTAAGTCAGTCTTAACTACATTACAATGTTGCCTTCACTCTTAAACCTTAATCTTCGGAAGATAATTCAAGAATTCTACAACTTCATGCCGTAACTTCATCAATTTTAAATGTCTGTTAAATGTTACTGGCTAGTGTAATAACCAACTATTTATAAAATTACGACTCCGAAGATTCTATATAAATAAAGCAAAGAGTTTGTCGGCGGAACACATCTAGGCGGACCACACCTATTTTTTATTGGTCTAGATTTAACTATTTGAGTGATAAAAGTCGGCCAATTTTTTAGTAAAAACAGATGGCTTTTTTAAAAGATACTGCGTACATGTTATACTTTTTAAAAAGAGCTCTAAAATCTCTACATTTTCTGTGAGGACACTACATACATCAAGCTATTAGATTTAAAGATATTGCATAGCTTAAAATTAAAAGTTTACTTAAAATTATAGACAATTTTCACACGCAACATTTATTGAAGCTAAAATCTTGATCAAACTTTTCCAGCAACAAACTTATATTAACTTCAAAATACAACATTTGGATTTCCTAAAATTATTTGTTACTAAGAGACACAAAGAAAGATCAAACGTTAAAATACTTGACTAAGGTAATCAAGAAGCCTCAAAACGAGCAAATATAGAAAAAAACAAGTTATTAATATTTAGCTTAAAACATACGTTATTTACCATACGTCTATGAGGAATTTCTTTAAATTCCCAACAGCTTTCCTAGGAATGGTAAAATATTATTAGTAAAGGACATCCACTAACAACTAGTGTGTTGTGGCCGACACATGACTTTCTTCTATATTTTCCTATAGAAATTCACTCAGTAAAAATAATTTATTAAAATTAGTACTTAAAAAAATTATCTTCCATGATAATGCAGACGATTTCCATATTAGAGAAGAGAAAAGTGGTATAACACTAAATATCCAAAAAAAAAAAAAAAGTTGAATTTAGTCTCAATATTACATTAATATATATATATATATACACTAAGCGACAAAAAAAAAAAAAAAGCCGCACTTGGATATTTTCCTTTTCGCCTTCTACAACCGCCAGTTTTATCGTTTAAAAAGCAAATTTTCGAACAGATTTTGTTATTTTGTCCTGCACATACATTTTAGCATTGAGTCCAGTGTTAAAAAAGAAATGCAATTATCAGGAAAATTGTAATTTTAGAAATTATTCCAAAAATGGTAAGAATAAGGCAGTTAACGATACCAGAAAAAGTATTAATTTTTGAATGAAAATCAAAAAATAATTTAATACTTGAGATGGCAAAATAATTAAATGTTAACGAAATATTTGTAAAAGGGTTTTTAGCAAGATGTAAAATTTTGTGGCTGCTTAAACTGGAAATTTGGTTTTAGGCGGCCATGTTGCACATCGAAGCGAGATGACCGTAAGTTAAAAGGCTATTTATTATAAAATCGGTTTGTATTACATTTAGAACATAAAAGAGATTCAGAAAAAGTGTTTAGCAGCATAATTTCTTCAACTACAGTACAGCAATTATTAAACAAAGCAGGTTTAAATGACAGAAAATTTGCAAAAATTCCATTCTTAGTGAAGAGAAGTAGGAAAGCAAGTCCTCAGATGGCTAAAAAAATTAAAAAATGATTAGTTAATTATTGGGCTGAACAGGTTCTCTCTGATGAGTCAAGTTTTATTTATTTCGAGCTAAAGAAAACAAGCAGATCTGACAACGAAATTATGACCGACCTAATGAAAATCGCAGTTTTAAAACAGTGACACATTCTCCGTACATTATGGTACGGCGGTGCATAACTTTTCAAACAGTCGGGCAAATTTTTATGCTCAAGGGATCAATTAACTCGAAATAAAACACAATCTGCATAAAAGTGGTGCCTGACCGACTATTTTGGGGGTATCTTGGACATTTCCGTAAACAGCATTTGAAGATAATAAGGCACCTTACTACACAGCGTCTGTGGTAAGTTTATTCACTTCAAATTGTTAAAATTTCTTATACATTCCCATGAGAACCTATAATTTTGTAAGTAATCATATCTTTTTTCACTTTAAGTTAAATCCCACAGAGGATGTAGTAGAATTTCTTCTTTACCAGACATGGAAACATTCAAAATGGCGATCCGCTCGAAAATGTTCCGTCTATAAAAAGGCGGGGGAGAGGGGAGAGGA
Source organism: Salticus scenicus (assembly GCA_963930645.1). NCBI lineage: Eukaryota > Metazoa > Arthropoda > Arachnida > Araneae > Salticidae > Salticus > Salticus scenicus. The sequence goes on from OZ005655.1 coordinate 135,356,288, forward strand.
TTCGAAATTTGCAGCCTATAACTCTGCCAAAACTAGAAAATTTTTTTTATGATTTTTGGCACATTGAAATTTCTGAGATTTATATTAAAACACTGTATAAAACTATGCCATTGCGCATTAATGCAGTAATTCCATGTAAAGGTGGAATTAACCCAATGCAGAATACATATTTTTAACAAAAAATTGCTTAGATCTAACAAATAAATAGTTTTTTTTTTTTTTTTTTTCATATATTAAAATATAACTTGTTTATTTCATATAATAAATCACAATAGAATGCAAAGTGTAGGGTTATTACATTTGTTCAAAAAGAAAGTTTTATGCAGATTTTTAAAAAGTACTTCGTAAAGTGCAATAAAGCGAATTAATAAATCGAAAATATACATAGGTATCATTTCAAACCTTTGGTATTATGCAAACAAGACAGTTTTATTTGTTTCAAACATTAATTTTAAAGTTATTGCAAATAAAAAAGGTATAAGTCATTTTTCTGCAGTGCGGCTTTTTTTTTTTTTTGTCGCTTAGTGTATATATATATATATTTGTTAAAAATGAAAAAAATCGATAATTTTATTTTTAATTATCGCAGATCGATTGTTCAACCCTTCGTTTTAAAGGTATTGGCGAGCTCTTTTGAAAGATACCCATCATGAAAATTTACTACCCTCGTGGGGGAACTTTGCCCCCAGGGGAGGAGGCGACGCTCCTACATGCACATTTTTTCCCAGTTTACTATCTCTATTACAATAAATATATAATCGTTTCATTTGGTTTAGTGCAGTCTATAGATGTTAAACTCTACTTACCTGCAATTTCCCCCATAGACGTAATATATTTGAATAATTTTGAGTGTCCCTGTACATGAACCATTTGCTCCATCTCAACGGAAAGCTTAGTGTAGTATATAATAAGTGTAGTATATAATACAATAGTGTAGTATATAATACACAATAAAATAGTGTAGTATATAATACACATTTAGAATACCGAGATTGGAATTACTGCTACTATTTGTACTTGAGATATGTTGATAACAGCCGCACAAAATGACACACACACACAAACACACAGACAGACAGACCATTCCCTAAAAATATGATTTTTGTATTCAGGGAACCTCAGAACATGTAAATATAACAAAAATTCACTTTTGAAAATTTGACCCTAAAACAATACTTTCTCTACCGTAAGGGTAAGAGAAAGTAAAAAGAGCAAACCATAATATATAGTAATGTCTATTTCCCTTTTTAACACTTTCCAACAAGGTTGAAAAGTGTTTATGACTTCGGTTCGTCTGTCTGTCTGTCCATTCGCTCTTTAACTCCGGTAAGTATTTCTGGAATTTATTGAAACTGATATACGTTATTCAAGTTCACTATCGGATGTTCCCTTTTGAAAATGAAATTTATACCTTTACTGGTTTGTATACAGGAACACCCGAAAGTATTTCAAAGCATTGTGCTCTATGAGAGAAATTTCTAAAACCAAATTTTCATATCATTACTGTACACATATCTTATGAAATTGAAATGTTATTCAAGTTCACTATCGGATGTTCTCTGTTGAAAATGGAGTTTATATGTCTACTGGTTTGTGTACTGGGGAACCCGAAAGTATTTCAAAGCATTGTGTTCTATGACAGGTATTTCTATAAATCATATTTTCATACATTTTCTGTACACAATCTTAATGAAATTGAAATATGTTATTCAAGTTCAATATTGGATTTTTCCTGTATAAAATGGATCAAATACCAAAACTGTTTTATATACAAGGACACTCAAAAGTATTCTAAAGAATTGCGTTCGATGAGAGATATTTCTGTAAATCAAATTTTAAAAACTTTACTTTCCACGAAGTTTTAGGAAGTTGAAATATGTTATTTATATGCACAAAAGAATTTACATAGAATATAGCATGATTATCATTAGATTTACAGGGTGACACAAAAATATTCCGTTATATTAAGAGCTATTATTAAAAATTTGCGAGAATTCCGCTTTCATTTACATTAAGCGTTTTTAACACTTTCTAACATTTTTTTAAGTGTGAATATGATATCAAATTGTGTATCTGTTCGCGCTCTAACTCCCGTAATTATTTATGGAATTTTTTGAAACAGATAAATGTTATTCATATTCACTATCGAATCTTCCCTATTGAAAATAGAGTTTATACCTCTACCGGTTTGTGTACAGAGACACAAGTATTTCAAAGAATTGTGTTCTATGAGAGGTATTTCTATAAACCATATTTTCACACCTTTACTGTACAATATCTTCATGAAATTGAAAAGTGTGCCTTCTATGTAATATAGTATGGTTAGCATTAGATTTAGAGGGCCACGCAAAAATAATCAGTTACATTAAGAGCTATTAAAAAAAAAATTCTGGAATTGCAGTTTTGTTTGCATGAGTGCTTTAACACTTTCTTATAATTTTAGTGGGAATATGATTTCAATTTAGGCATCTGTCTGCCCGATTGTCTACCTTTCTATCTGTTTGTCTCCGGCTCCTATCATTCGTGAATATTTTGAGAATTTATAAAAAATGATACACTCAAGTTCCCTATGGAATGTTCCCTATTTAAAATGTCATTAATACGTCCTGTACAGCTTGTTTGTTTACAGGGACAACAACAACAACAACAATAAGAAAAAATAGCCAATGCATTATGTTTTAGGACAGAATTTTTTAAAAGTTATTTTAAGAAACTTTCTACTATAAAAATCATAAAAACATTGACGTGTATTATTAATATTCTAAAATATTGTTTTGTATAGAATATGATATGATTAATTTTCAGAATTACAGGGGTACATTAAAATATTCAGAGATTTTAAAAGCTGTAATTATAATCTAACGGCTGCATTTTATTTTGCTTTAAGCGTTTTTAACACTTTCCAAAATGCCTAAGAGTAATTTTAAAATCAATTTGTCTATCTGTATGTTTTTCAGTCCTTCTGTCTGTTGTGTGATAACGTAGGCAAAGAATATCGATACAACATTTGCGTTATTCGATACAACATTTGCGTACAGTTGGAAAATGTTACTAATCAATGCGTACTGCATGATTTTTCTTTCTTGTTATTACTTTATCTTACCCATAGGATCGAGAAAGTATTGTTTTAATGTCAAATTTTTCAACGTGAGTTTTGTTACATTTACATGTTCTGAGGTCCACCTGAGTACGAAAATCGTGTTATTAGCAAATGGTCTGTGTGTGTTATCAGCATATCTCAAGAACAAATAGTAGCAGAAATTTCAAACTCGGTATGCTAAATGTGTATCATATAAGGATGCTATACTAAGCTTTTCGTTGAGATGAAGCAAATGGTCAGCGTACAGGGACACTCAAATTTTTTATTACGTCTATGAGGAAAATTGCAGGTAAGTAGAGTTTAGTATCTAATACTGCACTAAACAAAATGAAACGAATATATATTTTTGTAATAGAGATAGTCAACTGGGAAAAAAATTGTGTATGTAGGAGCCTGGCCTCCCCCCCACGCCTGGGGGGAAGTACCTCCTTCAATGGGAGTAAATTTTCATGATGTGTATCTTTCAAAAGAGCTCGCCAATACCTTTAAAACTAATGGCTTAACCATCGATCTGCGATAACTTAAAATAAAGTTATGGATTTTTTTTCATTTTTAACAATAATAATAATAATAATAATAATAATAATAACAATAATGTAATATTGAGAATAAATTCAACTCTTTTTTGGATATTTATTGTTATACTACTTCTCTAATATGGAAATCGTCTGCATTATCATGGAAGATATATATATATATATATATATATATATATATATTTAATAATAATTTTAATAAATTATTTTTACTGAGGGAATTTGCATAGGAAAATATAGAAGAAACTCGATTTGTGGCCACAATACACTAGTTATTTGTTGTTAGTGGATGTGTTTACTGATAATATTTTACCATTTCCAGGAAAGTTGTTCGGAAATTGAAGTAAATTCCTCGTAGAAATATGGTAAATAATGTATGTTTCAAGCTAAATATTCATCGCTTGTTTTTTGTATATTTACACGTTTTGAGGCTTGCTGATTACCGTAGTCAAGTTTTTTAACGTTTGATCTTTGTCTCTTAGAGTAACTCAAAAATGAATAATTTTAGGATATCCAAATGTTGTATTTTAAAGTTAATATGAATTTTTTAATGGAAATGTTTGATCAAGATTGATAAGTTTCAATTAATGTTGCGTGTGAAAATTGTCTGTATAATTAAAGTTAATAACAGAATTAAATTCTATATAAATGTAGGTGCATTAATGAAACGGGGGGTTGAGGAGGGCAGTAGCCGCCCTCTCACAGTACGAATTATCATATAAAGCTCTTCCGAAGCCTAATTTGAATTGTTTAACATAGAGTTACATGACAGTACTCGTTATCTTACCTCTTAATCTTCAACCTATATTTATAGCATTAAAGTTGAGGGTAAGATAAATACTTTGATTGGCACACCAGAATATTTTTAATCAATGTATATTTGTTCCTATTTTATGCCTGATTTGCAGAAATTAATCTAACTTGAATGTCATTAAATAGCTGTAGTTTTTTGCTTTGAAACTAGAAAAATATTTCCAAGAAAATGTTTTAGAATTTCATTAACAACTGTATGTTAAAGACTTATATTAGTTTTACTATAATGACTTATATAAATATTATTTTTTGAACTGTCACGATAAAATTCCTTCTCCCTTTTCTTTTCTGAAAAATCAATATTTTACATGAAATTATTCTACAGCTCATGCGTTCCATGATTAAAGATTTTTAGAATTTCTAAAATAAGTTCATTTTGTATATATGCGTAAAATATTAATAGATACACATTAAATAATTTATGTAAATTCATCGTGGTAATAGATTAAGTTTTCTATTAATAATTTATTCAAATTTAACATTAAATCATACAATATCAAGAAAGCTTGATAAATGGAGAAGAAAAACTATTTATATGCAAATTTCAGGCAATTTTTCAATAATAATAAAATGTATTTATCTAAAAAATAGAAGTCAGATTTCATGATATATTGAATGTTAATGTAACACAAATACTTATTTATGAAATTGATAAATTAGTTCCATTCATTCTCATCCACATTCTTGAAGTAAAAGTACTACATTTTATAAATTGTTTACATAAAAAAAAAAGAAAACTATTATAGGAAATTTATATTGGAATAAGGAAATTTTTCTTTTAGCCAAAAATACAAATGAAAATAAATGTGAATAAATGTACGTAATTCACATCATTAAATATATAATTTATAAATTAACATCAACAACTGGGATTTTAGACGAAATAACTGTTTTGGAACAAAAGAATTAATATCGTATCAATCATTTATTAGATAAAGGTTATTTGGACACAAAAAATTTCATGCATATTATAAACTGCATTCAAACTTCATTATATCGCCCCCCCCCCCCCCCCGAAATACTGCCAAACCCGTTTAATCGCCACATGTATGTGTGAACAATTCTTCTGAATAGGAACTACAATGTAAAGTATTCTTTATAACGCCAACTCGATGTAGCACCAATCTACATTTTCCAAAAAAATTATAATTTTTTGTTAAAATTTGCATTTTTTTTCAGTCATGCGTTATGCTTATTGCCGCTCTTTTTATGCATTCCAACTCATTGTTGTGTCATGGGCTTATAAAATCGGAGAAGAAATCCATCTGCGCCGCTCTTCAACGTCGCCGATTACGTCATACAAACATGTCGATGAAGATCTTGTGGTAAGAGGTCGGGTAAAATTAAATGGAAATATTTCAGAAGTTGAACCTGCTCATGTTTATAATAGGGATGAAAGCGGCTTATTTTATTCTTTGAAATCCGACACCGACAAAACAACATCCAAGGGATCTGTTAAAGGATATAAGAAAATTAGAGATCGTGCATCGTTTGTGTTTTACACGAATGTTGATGCATCTGAAAAGCAACCATTAACTGCTATTGGAAAATCCGGTCCCTTTGCGGTGCAAGACAATTTGAAACATTTAAATTATACTGACACCGGAATTCATGAACTAAATTAAACTAAAAGAAATTTTTAATTTTAAGGTTTAGAAAACCGGCCTTTTCTGATATGTTATAAACGTGAATTTTTGCAGCTGGATCTTAAATTTTGCGTCCTCGCAATGAGGACAGCGCGCATTAAGGGGTTAAGTGGCAATATAATATGGACTTCTCAATACTATTTTATTGTTTGAAACCCGACAAAACGATATCCAAGGGATCTGTTAAAGGATATAAGAAAATTAGAGATCGTGCATCGTTTGTGTTTTAAACGAATGTTGATGGATCAGAAAAGCAACCATTAACTGTTATTGGAAAATCCGCTAAGCCAAGATTCTTTAAAAATTTAAATCCTGCTTTATATGTGGGTTATGTAAATAACAGCAAAGCATGGACGACTGCAATTTTATTTCAAAACTGGCTAGTGAATTTTAATGCTGAAATGAAGAAGAAAAAGCGTCAGGTATTATTGATGTTAGATAGTAAGCTGTTATGAAGTAACTCCAGTCAGCAATATCCGAACTGAATTTTTACCGCCTGATTGCACTGGTGTTTTACAACCTTCAGATGCCGGGATCATAAATTCTTTCAAAGAGCATTACCTGAAATATCATATCGGGCACATTATTGACCGTATCCGTAAAAATTATTTTTCTGCTCTTTCACTAAAATATTTTGGATGATGAAAAGAGTGTGGGACAAGTTTCTACGGAGACTATAGTTGACTGGTTTAATCTTTCGATGAACTAAACACTGCAAAATTTAAAGATTTACAGCATGATATAGACAATTTAAATTGCACGCAGCATCCTCTCCCTGCAACAGATTATATTAATGTAGACAAACATGTTCCAGCATTTGAAGAAATTAGTCAAGAGAAAACTGCTGGACTAATAGCAAATAACGACCCAAATTCGGATTCATGTGAAGAGGAAATTGAAGAAATTAAATATGACGAAGCAAAAGGCTGCATTAACAGACTAAGGATATATTTAGAAAAATATTAAACTGATAAAAAGACGATTGATAACCTTTTAAATTTAGAAAAAGACATCAAGAACATTTCCGTAACTAAACTTTATTTCATTTATACAGTTAGGATTATACGTACATACAGCGCCAAATCCTCTATAATGCCATATTATTATGCTTACCGCTCATGGCACTAAATTGGGGTTTGACAATGTTTTTTTAAGGATGCGTGTCTTTAAGATTCTTTAGTGCAAATTATTACAAGAATTTGTGTTGTTTTTTACTGCATTTCATATAATTTTCTTAGATTGACAGTTAGAGATATACGTGAGTTTAATGAAAGTTCATTGTAAAATTTGATTGTAAAAATAGTAATTATTATTATCTGGAAGTCTTTTATTTAACCCTTTTAAAGAAAGAAAGATGATACCATTAATTTGTACACAAATAATAACAGAGCTAAATCAAATACTTTACATACATTGGATCTCTTATTAAGATGTAGAATGCATAAAACTCATTGTAACCACATGCATCTGCAATATATCATAAAAATTATTTCTATAACAAAATTAATCTATAAAATTGGAAATGTGCAATATATATATATATAATAAAAAAATAAGTTACAGATTACAAAGAAAAATCAAAGAGAAATAAATGTGAATGAGCCAGTTTCTAATATTGTAGCTAAGAAAATTTTTTGAGCAATGAAAAGAACTGAAGTAATTAAAATTATGATTTATTTTCTTCCATGAACTACTATTTATTCTTGGGAGCGCAAGCATTTTTGCTACTCGTATAGTTCGAAGACAAATAATTGCCATTTCCAACAAACTTTTTTTTTCTTTTCTGAAACTAATATTGAGAATTTTCAAATAACTTTAGAAGAGTGATTTTTTTTTTTTTTTGCTAGACTTAAGTTTATTTTAAGTAGGTTTCAGGAAATATTCAAAACAATGAAGTTAAATGATACCTATAGAAAAACATACTTTTTTTTTAATGTTAAATGTTGTTTCGGGTGTTAAAATAAATACAGAGGTGTTCGCACATTTTTTAGATGATTTTGTTGAAGGGTACGAAAAATATCACGCTCATATTTCGTGTCTTGAATGGTTAATTTGATCGACCTTGCTCTTGACTATCGTAATTTCTATGATAATAGTACTTTTTGTAATATCGGAAGAGGTATTTTGTTTAATTCCTTTTTAATGGCTTTCCAAAGTCCACAAAGCGTTGTAGGTCGGCGTTTGGATAATGCAGATTTTAAGAGTCCAAAAGCATAAGAATTCATCGGTAATACATCAGGAGATTTATCAGGAATATCAGTAAAAGGTATGGTTTAAATTCCCGTTTCTTGTTCTATTTTTTCTAGAAAATCAATTGTGGATTGTGATATGTGGTTGATTTATTTGTCTTGATACAGTTCAACGGATTGATGATATTGTGGATAATGATTTGGAATTTCATATTTAACTAGTATGTTGTGGCCACCACAAGACTTTCTTCTATATTTTCCTATACATATTCAATCAGTAACAATATTTAAAAAAAAAAAAAAGGATTTTTTTTTTTTTTTTTTTTTTTTTTTTTTTTGAAAATTAATACATATTCAATCACTAACAATATTAAAAAAAAAAAAAAAAATATAGAATTTTTTTCTAAGTTTTTTTTTTTTGGTTAAAAGTAAAAAAAATCGATAACTTTGTTTTAAATTATCACAGATCTATAGTTCAACCATTCGTTTTAAAGGTATTGACGAGACCTTTCGAATGATACCCATCTTCAAAATTTACCCCCCCGGGGGGGTACTTCCCCCCCAGGGGGGGAAGCGATGCCCCCCCATGCACAAAATTTTTTTCCTAGTTACGTACTACTATTATCAATAATTCATATTAATTTTACAAACACAAGTGTAAAATAACTCTTATTATGCACATTTATACGAATTTTTGTCCTATGCTGCCATGTTAAAAATTTAGATAAAATGCTATCACAGCGCCACCTGTTGAGCTATTGATCCCCAAATATAATCAGCAACAGTTTATGTCGGGGACCAACTAAATACCAAGTTTGGTAAAATTTCGTTTAAAAAAAAAAAAAAAAAATACGATTATTTTTCTAAGTTTTTTTTTTGTTAAAAGTAAAAAAAATCGATAACTTTGTTTTAAATTATCACAGATTTATGGTTCAACCATTCGTTTTAAAGGTATTGACGAGATCTTTCGAATGATACCCATCTTCAAAATTTAACCCCCCCGGGGGGGTACTTCCCCCCCAGGGGGGGAACCGATGCCCCCCCCCCCCCATGCACAATTTTTTTTCCTAGTTAACTACTACTATCATCAATAATTCAAATTAATTTTACAATCACAAGTTTAAAATAACTCTCATTATGCCCATTTATACGGAATTTTGTCCTATGCTGCCATGTTAAAAATTTGCATAAAATGCGATCACAACGCCACCTGTTGAGCTATTGATCCCCAAATCTAATGGGCACCAGTTCATGTCAGGGTGCAACTAAATACCAAGTTTGGTTAAATTTCATTCATTGGTTCGTGAGATACAGCGTCCACAAAAAAATGATACAGACAGACAGACAGACAGACAGACAGACACACAGACAGACAGACACACAGACAGACATTTTTTAAAAACTATCAATTCGTGTTCAGGACATCCCAAAACGTGTAGATCCGTCAAAAAACGGAGGTCGAAAATTTTCGCGAATCCAATACTTTCTCTATATTACATATAGAAGAAAGTAAAAATTGAAGTTATAATATATTCCTGATAGTATTTAGAGTTGATTTTGACATTTTTGTCAACTTTGTTTAATTTTATCTTACCTTTCTATGAAAAACCTGCGGCAATCATATATCCTTTAGAAAAACATTCTTTTGATATTTTGAACCATGTAGCATTTTTTTTTCTTCTCTTTTAAGATAATAACTTGATCCTTTTTTTGTAACAAACACTTGAATAGACCCGAGTTTCATCTATTGTTACGACATTTTACTATTTTTCTACTGATAAATGTTTTTCATGAAAAGTTCTGCAGCTTTTTATGTTCATAGGTACGACGCCGAAAAAGTCTATGTGAATTATACAATTTGGCCTTCAAATCAGAGATTCAAATCAGAGTTAACAATTTTATTCACAGCTAAAACTGGGCACTTTAATGCTTTTCAACATACATTTGAGTTGGAGGGCTTTCTTTCAGCATTAAAGATTTCAACTTTGCATCATTAGAAGAACTGCGTTTTTATGTATTTGGAAGACTTTTCCCTTCAGATGCTAGACTATGACGATTTTTTCCTTTCTTATTTATAATATTTCCTCTAGTGGCTTTAGATATCGAAAAACCATGGCTTTTACAGTGTTTCTGAATTGCTGAATAAGAGTTGATAGACCCTCTTTGGCAAGAGTGGAAACGTATCCTTCCATCCAATGCCTTAAAAAAAAAAAAAAAAAAAAAAAAAAAAAAAAAAAAAAAATCTGAGTATCAGACGATAAATAAAACTTTCAAAAACATAACTGCTGTGAAAATAAAATTGTCCATGCAGACGATTGTTACATACGGTGAAATAAAATCTACAAAATAATCTGGTGTGTCACTCACACGACTTTCTCTTATCCTGAAATTTAATACTATAAATACAGGTTGCATATTAAGATGTAAAATAATGAGTTCTGTTATGTAAACCTGTGTTAAGCAATTCAAGTTAGGATTCGGAAGCGTTTTATGTGATAATTAGTTCTGTGTGAGGGGGCTACCGCCCCCTCAACCCCCCGTTTCAATAATGCACCTATATTTATATAGAATTTAATTATGTTTATAAAAAATATTTCTGTTAAAAAAACAAAAACAAAAAAATATTATTATTTAAAAAATATATATTTTATGATAATGCAGACAATTTCCGTATTAGAGAAGTAGTATAAAGCTAAAAAAAAAAAAAAAAAAAAAGGAAAGAAAAAAGTTGAATTTATTCTCAATATTACTTTAAAAAAAAATGTTTAAAAATGAAAGAAAAAAAAATCGATAATTTTATTTTAAATTATCGCAGATCGATGGTTCAACCATTCGTTTTAAAGGTGCTGGAGTGCTCTTTCGAAAGATACACATCATGAAAACTTACTCCCTTCGTGGGGAGAGTCTGCCCCCAGGGGGGGGAGGCGAGGCTCCTACATACACATTTTTTCCCAGTTGACTATCTCTATTACAAAAAAATATATATTCCTTTCATTTGGTTTAGTGCAGTCTATATATGCTAAACTCTACTTACCTGCAATTACCCCCGTAGACGTAATGTATTTGAATACTTTTGAGTGTCTCTGTACACGAACCAGTTGCTACATCTCAACAAAAAGCTTACTGTAGCATCCCTCTATGATACACATTTAGAATACCGAGTTTGGATTTTCTGCTACTATTTGTTCTTGAGATATGCTGATAACAAACACACAGACATACACACATACATACAGACACACAGACCATTCGCTAAAAGCATGATTTTCGTATTCAGGGGACCTCAGAACATGTAAGTATAACAAAAACTCACGTTCGAAAATTTGACCCTAAAACAATACTTTCTCGACCCTATGGGTAAGAGAAAGTAAAAATGTGCAAACAGCTTCTGTATTAAATGGTCTACAGCAAAAAGCGTTACGTTCAAGTTAATCTAATAAGTAAAATGTAATTACTTTAATATGTCCAAATACCGACAAATAAGTGCGGATTAGCTTAGCACACAATCATTTATTTTACAGATACGTATGCTTAATCCTTTCTATTTATTAGTTTCCAGTGTAATTTCTAATAAACAATGCGTAAGATTCTTGTGAAACAACTGAAAATTACTTGTGAGTATTACCTCAGATTTACAATATACGAAATTCATCAGATTTACAAATTATATCTTAAGTGGATACATATATTAATTGAATGGACTGCAATTCCCCTGAAATATCTATACATTATACTTGTTATTATTTATGCATACTTGTAAAATAATTGTATCTTTGAAATTTCATCACTCAGTTCAGATTTTCATATGATTTCACTGAATGTCCTAGTATATAAATATCTGCTTGCCTTAGAGGCTGTTTTATATTTTTGCTTGTCAGTAAATCGTATGCAAGAAAATACAAAGTTTTGTCACTTTAAGTTTCAAATTTGATTTTTTTCTTACGTTATATGTATTTCTTATTAATGGAAAAGAAATTCATGTTTAAAATTTAAAGTACCTATGTTAGTAAAGCATCTTTAGATTTTCTATATTCGTTACGTTTTATTTATTGATGTAAAAATGTATGCATCTATTTAAAAATACTAAGAACAATTTCGAATTATTTTCATTGAAACAACACTACTCATTAAATTAAACATTTTTTGAATGTCAGCCTAAATTGATATCAAAGTTGAATCTAAACAGGTATTTGTGCAACGATCATATTCTGCGTAAGAATTGTTTGTTATAATTTGATATTTTAATCTGAACATTATTTATTGTAATTTTAAATATCATCATATAGTTTTATTAAAATATTTTATGTATACCTATACACCAAAGATTTTTAATACAATACTTCTTTTCAGTAACATTATTATATTTAATGTACAATATAACGAGAGTAGTTTTCGTTTTACCTATATACATCCTAATGAATACATCAAGTAGAACAATGTAAAAAGAGGTTGCAATAAAAAATTTACAAAATGATAAATTATTAATTTTTCATAATTAGACAGACAGAAACGCTCAAAATTTAATTAATTCAATAATTCACTCAGTAAATGATATATATACGTAATTAATACGAAATTAAAATAAATATACATTGATGAATTGAATAACTATTAAAGTAAAATTAATTCCTTAATTTTATATTTGGAATAGCACGTGTTGTAGTGAATGTTTTAATGCTCTGGATTTGAATTCGCAGGTTCCGGGTTGGAAGCACTTGTCATGCAAGTTTGTAAAGGTTCTAAATCATCTTTAAGCAGTATAGCTTAGTCTAATAAACATGGATGTGTAAACTGTTGCTATTGAGCGACATCTATTACCCTGCTGACTATAGAACAATTTAAAATCTGCTTATTTCTTAATTCAAATTCCAACGGAACGTTACCTCCCGTACATTATAAATACAGGAAATATGGAAGAAAATTCTTATTTACATCATTATTATTCTTATTTATTTATTTTTTTTTTCTTAGCGACAGATAAAATTAATTCATACTTTTTAAGGGAAAAAAGATGTTTAAATATTTATAACTAGTTAACTTTTCTTTGGACAAAAAAATGTGTTATGTTCAATTTGAATAAAATTTTGAAAGCACAATTTTACACGACAATCTACGTTTACAGATTTTGTTTTAGGTAATTTTTTTAAGTATTTGTTTTAATCATCTGTTATTTAAAACAAAATATTCTGGTGTGTTGTTCACACTACATTCTATTACTCTACCTTTCAATACGTTAAATATAGATTACAAATGAAGACGTAAAACCAATAAGGTAAGGTATTAAGCTACAATCTACTTAAAAAATAATCTAAAATACGTTTAAGACCAATTTTATTTGACATGTATTTGAAATGTATACCCCCCCCCCAGATTGTAGTGTCTACATTTTTTTTTTTTTTTTTTTTTTAATCAAGTCTCTTATTAATTTGCTTTACAAACTTGACAATCTTGATCAAGTACTTAAGTGACAATATAATATGCACTTCAAAATACCACATTTGAATTCCTATATTTATTTCTTTTTAAATTATGCTGATAAATATTACATACAGGTCAACAGATAAAAAAAATTATTTTCGTATACAGGGAACCTCAAAATGTGATATTATACAAAAACCAGAATGGGAAATAAAACTTCAAAAAATACTTTATTTACGGTATGTGTATGAGAAATTAATTTTACTTCATGAGCAGTGTTCGTCGACATTATAAAAAATGCAAAGCACTTCCACCAATTACATTCAATAGAAAATAACGTTTAGCTTAATTTGGGGTAGCCCTGCATTTTGTCTATACAAACTATGCACACCAAATTCTGCACTTAAATTTAGTTTTATATGAAAAACACATAATGCAAAAAGAAATACACTTCCAGCATTTTCTAAGTATAGCCGAAATATATTCAGACAGTTTAGGTAGCCCTGTTATTGTATGATGAATGATTACTATATATAATCTACAAAAAATATATTTTCGTGCATATAAAAAAATGTTAATTCCATTTTGTTTAGGGTAGCTTATAGATTCAATTTCGTCCACAGAAGTAACATATTTTAATTTTATTGGATAGTCTTGTACATGAACACTTTGCTTGATCTCAACGAAATATTTAGTGTAGCATCACTATATCATGTATATATGAAATACCGAGTTTGGACGTCCTACTCCTACTTGTTGTTCAGATATGGTGATAACAGACAGACAGACAGACACACACACACACACACACATACACATAGACAAACCGCTGAAACTATGATTTTCGGATTTAGGGGTCTCAAAACATGTAAATATAATAATAATTCCAATTCAAAAATTTGACTCAAAAGCAATACTTTCTCTACCCCATACATATCAATAGGAGAAAGTAAAAAGAAGTTTTTAATACCAGATTAGTTCTCTTAAAAAATAAATTTTTATTACATTAATATTTCTGACATAAATTTTAGCATTATTATTATATGTTCTTTTCTTTAATTCTTTATTTTTATTTTTAATTTTATTTTTTTTTATCTCAACAATCATAAGATTTAACCCTTTATGTACTGACGGTACCATTAGTTTTAAAAGCATATAAAATCGAATTTATGGAAGAAATGTCAAAGACATTTATGAGAATAGAGCGTATACACTTTCCTTCAATCTGACTATAAGTCGCTAGACGCTGCATGTAACCGTTTGTGTTCAATAAAGGATTTTATTGAGTGCTGCCGCTGTTTTTGCTCGACAGATTTCACAATCTTCATGAGTATTATAATTAATTTCTATATTACCTCAAGAATTTGTTATCGATCTTAGAAAAAATATATGGAACATAAAAAGTAAACCTTTTTTTACCATTTTTAAGGTTCTAATTTCTTTTTTTTAACCTACGTGTACCAATGGTACACAGACGTACCCCCTCAATAAATTCTCTTTAATTAATATGATGATGTGGTATGCTTAATTTTTATTGTATATATATTTAAAAAATTCTCTTAAATAACTAAAAAAGTATGTTTCTGATACATTTTTTGTCTCTTTCATAATGCAGAAGATAAAGGGTTTTAAACAAACAGCTGTCAACCGAAAGGTTGTATGCACAATGCAAAAACAGTAAGTGAAATCCATAATTGGTAAATATTATTCAAGACCAAGTAAAAGTATTACCAAAAAGAATCAGATAATGGAATTTTAAAATTAATTAGTGTGTTTTATAGCATACTTAAATAATGAAACAATTATATATAAACAAACTTTCAATATACTTTTCATATTTATTTTAATATTATTAATATTATATTATATTATTAGTACAATTATTATTATTATTATGCCTAAAAGAATCTTCTCATAAATACCTAAAGTGTATGGACATATTTTTAATCGTGAAATACAAAAGAAAGCTGAGTGTTATTACAATTATGTTTTCACTATTTATTACGTTTATTATGAATGTAAACTAATTTTTATACTATTGTCAAAGGAAATTTTCAATTATATTTTATCACATGTTTTACCTTAACACGCACATAATAAAAGCATAACAAGGCTGAAATTTTATCTCATTAATCATACTTAAGAAACTCGTTTAATTAAAAATGACGAGTAAAACATACAGCAGCAATAAAAATTTAATTATAAGAAAATGTCAAACATAAAAAAAAAAATTCTTCTACTTTAAATTAAATTTTCTTTCTACTTCTTAACACATCATTTACTTAATTAGTAATCGAGTATTTAAGGCCAGAGTATTGTATGAATTAGATGTGAAATAATTAAACTGCATTTCGCGTAAAACAAACATTATATCAGAGTGTTATTCTTAAAATTATCAATATTTCAGTATTAGAAATATTTTTAATTGCACTTTAATTTTATTTTTAAATACTCACCTTAAAACATATTAAATTCTTCTTGTATATATTACTATTTTAATTGCTTCACCCTAAATTATATTATATTTATGTCCATATTGCATTTATAATGCTTTTACGTAATATTTATAACGTAACATTTAAGTAATAACAATTTATTACATTATTTAAAATAGCAATTTAAATACTTACTGTTTGCTAAATTTATTTTCAAATTAAAATAAATTCTTCTATTAGCTAAATAACTATTTTTCCATTTCATAAAATAAACCACCATTATTCTTAACTCATATTATTTCAATATAATATTTTGTTATTATTTCATTTTCATCATAATCCCGAGACACAGATATAATAGCTAAAGTAATTGCTTTTATAGGTATTTTACCAGAGTTATAATAACCCAAGCCATCACGACATAAGTAATAAATGGTTACTTTAAATATTTAATAAATAATCAAATACCTCGTTTGCAACATTATTTCTAAATGTATGTGTGAAGTCGTTCCTTCACATATATGAGTTTTAATTATAACTTTAAATAAAGGCAATAAGTAATTATTATATTTTCAATAAATTAAATGGCTAATAAAAATAGATAACGAAATTCTAAATTACTTTTATTTATTCGCTTTTGTCTATAATAAATATCTTAATTCTAATAATACTTTATCCCTTATGCTATTAATAAATCATCTGAGAACAAAAAACATATTCTTTTTAAATGACATCTCTCAGAATAATGATCTTTCCTAAATCATTTAATAAATAAAATATAAAAAAAATATTATTTTATTTATTAGCCATTGTATACATAATTACATTTTCATTCTTCTAAAATTGCGCAAGTCAACTTTGTTATAAATAAAATAGGCTATAATTTACATTATGATATCATTAAAGGGTAATTTAGTTTTTTTTTATCACAGGATGTGCAATAAATCCTAGTCTCAGTGTCTCCCTTAAATAACGGTCTTCTGGCGATAAAACTTGGCATAAACTGCTGTAACGAACTTACTAAATTCAAAATATTTATATTAAATTATTCTACAAACAAAGGATTAGCTTTGGCTGGAAAGTTTGGCACTGTTTTAATAATTTTGGCGTAATTCATCAGTCTGATCTTAATGGCAATAGAGTCAACTTCAGAATCCGCTCCTAATCTGACTTGATTAACACGTAATCAAATAGCTCTCTCTCTCTACCTGAAAATTTGTTTTACACCACCTGAATATCTCAAAGACAATAATTGTTATGTATCTTTAATTGAACTATCGAATAATTTTTAACCCATAGCTGTGATGTTTGATTTGAAAATAAAGTGCTGTCAGTTAAGAAGATTGTTTTTATTTACGGCCTTCTTTATCTATTTTCCTGGTGTATTGCGGTTATTCATCTTGCTTGCTTGAGAGAAATTTCCATGGGAACTTTAGCGCAAGAACTTTATTATAGTATGATATATCAATTAGTTTTTTTATAACTCTGTTTTTTACATAAATAATCTTGTGTGTCATTCACACGACTTTCTCTTACCCTGAAATTCAATACTATAAATACAGATTGGAGATTAAGTGGTACAATAACGAGTACAGTTAAGCAAACCTAAGTTAAAACAATTCAAATGAGGTTTCGGAAAACAAATTTGACAAGTAAACTCTGTGTGAGAGGGGCTACTGCCTCCCTCAAGCCCCGTTTCATTACTATAAGGAATTAATTTCAATTCCTGAGAATTGTCTTAGATTTGGTAAAATATTATAATAAAACACTTCCACTAACAATAAAAAAGAACGGTATGGCTTAAATATTCGCAGTACTGTATAGCTTCTGAAAGTTATGTACACATTACATGGTGGATATATATATATATATATATATATATATATATTTATATTAATAACAAACGGCACAACCTGAAGTACTCTTCCATCAATTTTCAAGTACTATCTCACTATCGTATTATCGCACGTTCTTTTGTGTTGCACTTTAAACAAACAGTGAATTATTTCTATATTATATATATATATATATATATACGTTTCATTTGGTTTAGTACAGTCTATAGATGTCAAACTCTACTTACCTGCAATTTCCCCCACAGACATAATGTCTTTGGGAGTCCTTGCACGCAAACCATTTATCGATCTCAACTAAAAGTTTAGTGTAGCCTCCCAATATGATGTTTGGACTTTCTGTTATAATTTATTTTTTAGATATGTCGATAACAGACAGACACACAGACATACACACACAGAGACCAACGGCTAAAAACATGATTTTTGTATTCAGGGGACCTCAAAACGTGTAAAGATAACCAAAATTAAATTTCGAAAATTTCACTCAAAAACAATACTTTATCTACCTTCTGGGTAAGAGAAAGTAAAATTAATACACACATCATATAAGGGATACATTTATCATATGCATTATTTTTGTGTACAAGGATTTTATTGAACAAGTGATATTATATATATAACTATTTCTAATTTATTCAGGAGAATTGTCAGCGCAAGGAATTTTGTGAGGTTTTTGCCATTACATTGTAAAAACTAACGGTAGTTTTACACCAGAAAATGCTGTCAAAAAGTGTGCCAGCACATTCTGCTTTTGAAGTGGAATAATTTACCCCAGAAACATCTGTAAACGAAAATCTTTTTACAATACTTCCGCTGTAATTTATTGTATTAATAGCAGAATGTGCTATCAGAATGCGTGCCAGCGCATTCGGCTGTAAAAAAATCGTCATTTTTTTACAGTGTATTAACACTTTTTATTAACACTTTCCCTATCCGAGGGCGTTTTCAGCTACATTTATACTGAAAAAATATATACACAATACCGCTTTCATCTACAACGAATAAGAAGCCATTTTCTAAATCCATAACCTAATAATATAGATTTCCGAGTTATCTGTATAAGATATACGAAAAACCTTGATAGACGAAAGAATCAAGATTTTCTAGTTTACACTTTTCTAGAAGGGGAACAATACTATAACCATTATGAATGTTATAAGCCCTTTGTACTGCAAGAAATTCTCTTTGATTTCCTATAATTTGATTATAAAACAAAATTATAGTTACTTAAACTCGATTTTTGTGTTTACATTTATTTTCAGAGATTTTTAAATGAGATTAACCTCCATAATATAGGAAAATTGCCTACTACTCGCTAGAAAAGGGAACTAAAATTTATACGGATGACATGGAATTATATTTACTAGAGAAACAATTTAAATTCTTGATGTTAGTCGCATAACATTTTTTCAGTGTAATGAACGCAATGAAACAATATTTCGTATACAGAGTGCAAAAAACATTGGAAGATGATTTCCGAAAAGAAAGAAAAAAAAAGTTCCAAATGTCGCCATACGATTGTAATGTCCAAACTGTAGAACTTGCACATATGAGGTAAATTATGTACATTATCAGTGCATACGTTTTTTTTTTTTGGGATCTGTTGGAAAGTATAACGAAAACAAAAAAAAAAAACTTATCGTGAATAAACGAGACAGGAATCCTGTAAATGCTTAGATAATATTGGTAAAAAAGAGGCTGATGTATAAATGAATGACACAGAGAGTTAAACTCACAGCAAATATTATTTTATTAAATAACAGTGGATCTCTTGGATAGCATACAATAAGGACGCATTTAATAAATCTTTGTGGATTATGCTGATTGAATATGCAATTCACACACACAAAAAAATAATAACATGATAAATACTCATGGTTTATGAAAACATGGCACGGTTGAAAGCAAGATTCTGTGTATTTTTCAAAACAAGTGCAGGATGATGTATCAGACATAATTCGGGGAGAATTCAATGCCTGAGGTGAAACCAACGGTATATTTTCAAAAAATAATATGAATTTATTTGATTACAGAGATATACAGGATAACATTTTTTTTTACCATAATTCCTGAGCTAATAAATCAAAATTTAATTTGAATCATGTAGAGAACATTTATGAGATTAAAATACAAAGTTTTGATAGAAAAGGAAGTCAAAATCATCGTACTGTTTCAGAACTTAGACTAATCATTTAAAGAGTAAGGAATAAAATATTACTTGTGGCTTTCCAAATCTCATCAAACTTTTTTTTTTTTTTTTTTTTTTTTTTAAGTTTTTTAAAAGTAATCTGTGCGGAAAATAGACGTGCGAAGCAATAAATAAGACATAATAATAATGTTTCTTGGAATATAACTTTATGGTTTCAAAGTTTTTTCTATGCTTTTGTGTTATGAAAAAAAAACATTAAAATATTACTTATAAATTTAAATATATAATTCTAAAATTGCGTTAATATTTACAGTTATTTGTTTTTTTTTTAAACATTACACATGTTAATCACCAAAACTAAATTAAAAACTGGCGCACTGTCGATAAATAGATTATAAGACTTCTTCACACACCATAAATTTTAAGCCAGCACAACCGATTTCGAAAGGATGTAGCGTTTCTTCATCAGGTGCAAAAAAACACGTGCTAGCCTTGGAGGCAAAAGCAAGACTGGCTTTTGCCTCCAAGAGTCTTGCTCCTTTTTTTTTTTTTTTTTTTTTGCACCTGATGAAGGAAGTCCTTTCGAAACTGGTTGTGCTGGTTATGGTGTGTGAAGAAGTCTTCTAATCTATTTATCATTACACATGTATTTATTTTTAGTGAGGTTAAAGTTAGAACAGTTTTACATGTAATCTCAAACTTTTTTTCCCCTAGGATGCAAGTTTTTTTTTATTTTTTAATTCATCTCCCTGAAATTATATTTAATGGGTTTTCCTACGCCGGTTGAGACTGATTAATATTCGCGTTTTATTATAGCCGTATAATTTAATTATACTGGAAGTTATGTGTGACCATCTATTATATAAATAAACCGAAAAACATTTTGTATTACAGCATAAAGAGATTAACAAACCCAAATATTTGCTTAAGCGTAAATACATAATTCTAGAAATATATATGTTATATGTACAGAACATAATGTTTGTTTTTGTTTATAATTTACAATTAATAAACTCCTACATTACTAATGAAAATTTTTTATTTTCAATAAAACTCAAGCTCAAGATAGTACATCTCGTTTACTTTTTAAAAAATAAATATACTTCCAATAAGATTAATAAACGTATATCTACATATATTTTCACCTTATTCAGTATGTAGTAGAAAACATATCAAAGAAAAGCGTATTTATGAATAAATTTGTATTAATTTAACATTGAATTTGAAACTAGTATATGTTAAACATATGAAATTCTGTGGAAAAAAAATATTCCGTAAAGCATTCTTCATTAAATTAAACTCATACCTGCATAAAAGGAAATGAAATATTTAAAATGATTTCTGTATCTTAAATAAACTTGTATGATCTGACTAACTTTATTCTATATTCGTATAATATATTTTGGTCATTATTTACCAAATAGTTATTTAATATGTTACGTTTCATGCATTTATTTTCTAAAGAAAATCAGATATAGCCTTCATTGGTGTAAATTTAATACATAAGATTGTTATAATTACAGTTTCCCTATTTAGTAGACTCTAAAGCCGATTCTGTGACTGTAAACGAAACAAAATTTCACTAGTACGTAGTACAGGTGATACGCTATGCGGAAATCGAAAAAAAAAATGTTAGTTGAAATTTTCGTTAATATGTGGCGCTGCTCCAATGTATAAGGTGATTTTTGAAGATTTATTCTATCAATTTCGGTCAATCCAGATGAAAAACAAAATTTCATTCGTTTTTCATAATATATATATATATATATGCAAAAATTGCCTTAGATATTGGCGTAGTGCCACATATTGACGAAAGTTGTAATGTATTTTCGATTTTGTATATGGCAGCGCAACCTATTGATAAAAATAATTAGAAAGCTGTAGTAAAATCGAAAAAAATATGATGTAATAATTTTCGACAACAGATGGCGCTGCGCCAATATCTAAGACAATTTTGTAGATTTTTTGTAAAAGCAAAATAAATTTCGTGTGTTTAGTCTGGATTAACCGAACTTGATAAAATAATTCTTCAAAAATCTCCTTAGATTTTGGAGCAGTGCTACCTGTTGACGAAAATCTCAAATATATTTTTTTTTCGCAGAGCACACCAGTTGTACTACATACTAGTGGAATTTTGTTTTGTTTGGAACCATAGAATCGGCTCTAGAGCCTTCTTTTTAACTTTAAAATTATAACAAACCTATATACAAAGTTTAATTTCATCCATCATACAGTCTTTTGAAGAAAAATAGCATAGCAGCGTATCATGTATCTGCGACATTTTCTATCATTTTCTATCAATCAGCAACATTTTTTATCATGTGTCAAGCAAAATGTGTAATTCATTGTAAATCCTTACAATTTTTCGAAAAGAAAATACCCACGAAATTCTAATAACTCACATAACACACATAACACACAGACGTAGAAATTATCGGATGTTTTCTAAAAATTCTCAAACATGCTTAGAACATGTCAGATCAAACATATTCCTATACGTACGACAGTCCAAAATTTTCAAGTATTGATTACATTTCTTCATAGAAAAATAAAATTCACAAATTTCACAAATTATATTTAAGAAACATATTTATTATAAAGTATCAACCTCATCAAAAAAAAAAAAAAAAAAAAAAAAAAAAAAATCATGCAGCATAGCCCGTCTTGCTGATCACATAACAGATGACATAACGCTGATCACATATGAAGAATAATTTAATGTCCTCTCAAATGCAATTTATTATAATAATTGCTGCATCTAAATTTCTCAGCTAAACAGCTGAAATGCAAAATTAAGGTACTGAAATATAAAATGCACATCTTATGCAACAATGTTTGTTAAACAGATTTTCATATCATTAAATTACTATTTGTCAAATTTTCTCGACTGGTTAATTCTTCCTAATATCTTATAATGAATGCTGTAAAATAGAATCTAGCGTATATAAAGCGTGATGATCTTAAAATATGCTTTTTGTTATTTTTAAAAGTACTAAATAGAACATTTTATGGTATGAATTTGCGTGATAAAGCCTCCTTGTTCTTACTTACATTAGGTTTGCATTAGACTAGCAAACAAGATATGTTGAATATCAGAAATAACCAAAGAAAACATTTATTGTCAAAACATTTTTGTAAAGAGTGAGTGTTTTTATATATCAGTAGTAATTTTTATAGAAGAAAGCATTTCGCTTTATGTATTGTTCAACAAACATCTTTTAAAACAAGAAATAATGACCTGCATTGTTTTCTATTTCATTTCATTCTGAATTTCAGACAATACAAAATACTTTTCAGAATTGAACATGAACGTAATGAGATTGCTTTTTAATTTTTTTGTTAGAATTAAATAATAAAACAAACTGGAATTATGCTTCAAAAATAGGTGAAAAATTATCTTCTTCAAATTTCAACAGATGCCTGTAAACGGATGTTACAAAATTTTGTGTTTTTAACTCGCTCAAGCCAGCGTGACCCAACGGTGGGTCACAGCTAGAGTCGGCAAAAAAGTTTTCGAGCACTATCAATAATCCCTGTCCAATAAAAGTACACTTAATACTGCTTTGTTAAATAAATCCTTGTCGAGGCATGTTCTTAGTCAGTCTAACAACATGATTTGACAAGGCTTTATTGAACAAAACAGTATTAAGTGTACTTTTTTGATATCAGAATTATTGGCTAGTCCTCGGGTACTTTTAAGTAGACTATGTAAACAAAATGCGCCGGCGTGAACGTGTTAAAGAAGCTATTAATAGACCCAAAAGCGCGAATGGATTATACGCATGAAAATTATTAATGCTTTTTAATGATACTTTAACTGTACTTTGAGTTAAAAAATCGTGTTAAAATTAACAAATACATCTTTTACCTCCCTCTTTAATATGTTTTAATACATTACTCATGGGTACATGACACTTTGGTCCCACCGTTTTGGTCCCGCCACTTTGGTCCCGCCGAATTGGTCCCGCCACTTTGGTCCCGAGGAAATTTTGGTCCCGCTGTTTTGGTCCTGCCGTTTTGGTCCCGCCGTTTTGGTCCCGCCATTTTGGTCCCGATATCAGGAATAATCAAATAAAGTATTACAGAGAAAAAGCTAAATTATTTTTTCATATTTCGAATTCTTGTTATTTGACTTGAAAACAAGGGGGTAGGAAAAGACAAAATTACTATCATTATTATTATTATTATTTTGCAACAGAAAGATGTAGTAACAAATAAAACTGAAAAACGTCTAAAAATTTGAGATTTCGATTTTTTCCTTTGTACGATAAAGGAAAAAGGACATCAAATACATGAGGGAACTTCAGGCAAAAGAGAACTTAGAGGAATTTTTTCAATTGGAGAGTTGTTGAAAATGGGGTAACAGAAAATTTATTATTTCGAAGTGAACTTTGAATGATAAAGAGTATTAGATATCAGCGATGATCTAAGCTTTGTTAATTTATCAAAGTCCTGAAAATTTTAGTTTAAATAAAATACAAGATTTTTAAAATAAAACACTGTAATGCGGTTCTTAAATATCACATTAAAACTTAGAGTGTTCGAAATCGATGCTTTATCCAAGCATACTCTAAATGTTAGAGTTTAATAATAAAAGAAGGTACGAGGACCTAAATAATGATCTCGGGATTTAATTTGTACAGATCTGCTAAACTTGAGTCGTTTTCTTCTCTGTCAATCGGGATACATTTGTCAAACACAGAAAATAGTTATACATCACACACAATTGTAAAAGCATTTTTCCTTTCTTATAATCCCTTACAATATTGTTTAAGAAAATTTCGATTAGAAGCGCCCCCCCCCCTTTTTTTTCAAATGCGCTGAAACAAAACAGTGAAATTCCTTGTAATTGTCTGTTGGAGAAACAGGTGTGAAACGAATCCCAAAGTGCTTCAGATATTTCAATGTGGGCATTGTTTTTAGTCATAGAGTCATTTCAGACAGATATATTTATTTATGATTATTATTATTTTTTTTTTTAACATAAGATTAAAATAAAAAGATAAAATATTGTGCATCAACATTTTCCAAACTTTGATACTTGCAATGCGTACAGTTGATTAAATGTTGGACTACTTACATTTTTTCATTTTTAAAATAAAATCATTGTAATTGAAAGAAAAGTATTTTATATACATGTATACATGATTAACATAATTAAATATCACGGACAAACAAACATGCATTTTTTTTATTATTATTAATATAACACAGATTTTGAAATAAATCCCTCTTAGATTAATGATAAAAATTAAATACAATCAAATCGAATGAAACGTCTCCCTCTCTCTCTCTCTCTCTCTCTCTCTCTCTCTCACACACACACACACACACACACATATATATATATGAATAAATTCATACGCAAATTCAAAAACTTCATAAATGATCACAATCTTATGCTTATGAAGAATAGTCTATGATGGGAGCAGGTCAATAATTAGTTCTTTGAAAGAAACAGAATTTTGTCACTAAAAGCAAATTATATTTAATATCCTAAGGTTTTCTTTCTTTTTCCCTCTTTTTTTTTTTTTTAACAAAATTTGTCTGTATTTTATTATTTTTAAATTAATTCAGACTTTAACAATAAATGTATTCAAATGGGGATTCTTTTTTAATAAGAAAGTACTGTTGTTATTGTTAGCAATACTTTTAAAATCACAAAATTTTGTCACTAATAGCAAATTAAAAAAAAATTAGAATTAAAGTAAGTTAAATCGAAATCAAATGAAAAAAAAAAAAAAAATGCCAATTACAAAAAAAAGATAGGGAGAGAGAGAGAGAGAGAGAGAGAGAAAAGAGAAAAGAAAAGAAAGTGCAATTGCATCAAAAACAAAAAGTTTAAATATATTAAATGTTCATAAAAAATCAGAACAAAATTCTCCGAATCTCAATCGTTAGGAAGCAATCATAATGTCGAACATTTATGTATTTACATATAAAATATTCCTTAATTAAAGATATTCTAAGAGCACTTCAATTTTCCCGTATCAACAAATAGGCTATCCTATTAGAAAACTGATATATATTTAAAAAATAGCAAAAAATTAGCGGGACCAAAATGTCTCGGGACCAAAATGGCCAGGGACCAAAATTTCCTCGGGACCAAAACAGCAGGACCAAAATGGCGGGACCAAAGTGGCGGGACCAAAACGGCGGGACCAAAGTGTCCTGCTTCGCATTACTCATAGCTGTATTATGTAAAACTTTTTTCCTCTTTCACTCCCATTCCCTGTCTGTCGTAGATATTGGGAGTAATGTATTTGATCAAAATTTTCATATAATGTTCTCACCTGATATTTATGTTTTAATATGTCCTGAGTCCATAAAAAAGTAGTTTTTGGCAATTGATCAGTGTGCAAATGTGTGGAAAACATTCTGAATCTCCCAATATTCGAATATATTATTATTTCTAAATTCCGAATTTTTGGTAAAAATCGACCGAACTTCGATATCTCAGATCGACTCAAACAATAATTTTTGAAAATTGCTACCCTTTTAAGATATCCTTTCCCATTTGCTAATTACAGAAACATTGACGTTCATTCCGATTAAGTACTTATATTTGAAAATTCCGGAAATCAATGTTTCAAGAAAAATCTTACCGACTTTGTTTGCTTTAAATTCGCTGTGTTGTATGACTCTACGCATGTATCAGTTTTCTCTTTCAGAAAATCTAGTAGGCGTCTGATTTGTTTGGTTGGTCAATTTTGTGTCTTCTAACTTCATCTCCAAAAAGTCTATAGAATACGATTAGTTGGGGGGTAATGGAAATCGTGTGGCTATTACACACTATCCTTGTTTTTTTTTTTTTTTTTTTTTTTTTTTTGCTATATTTTGAGAAGTGCATACTTGAGTGCAAAATTTTCCGTTTCCATACGGAACAATGACAGAATTACATATTATCCATTACTTTCTATCATATTCAATCGGAACAAATTACTGCATAAATATAATAGAAATTACTGGTACAAATTAATAGTGTAAGAATTATGTGATGAGATTTATAATCTCGCATCCTTGAGTGGATATGTATTCTTATATTAACAATGTTTGTTATAGATTTCTCAAATTAATTAAACAAAATTAATTAAATTTTCTTTACAAAATAGTGTATGTTATTCAAATACACAATTCTTATATCTATGTTTAAAAAAAAAAAAAAAAAAAAAAAAAAAAAAATGCCATACTTTTTGAATTAGTATTTTCTTGATAAGTTGTTAAAAGTATTAACGGACACTTTGATTAAAATTGTTTATATATATATAAAGCCAAAGTAAAACAGTATGCTACCGCTTTTAATTGATACTGTATTTTTAATCATATATATTTTTAAAAAATCTTTACATTGAGTATCGAAATGAATGTGTGTAAGTAAAGAGTAGAAAAAAAAGTAGGTTAGAAAAATGTGATTTTCCGTTTATAGTTAAAATTGTCTAGTTTGTTTCTGTTAAACATCCGAAAATATCTTTTAAATATTCAAATATTAAACATAATTCTCTAAAATGTGTGACCGAATTTCCTTACTCAAAAATGAATAGAATATTTTTAGCTATAATTTGAGAGGGAATTCACGGAAAAAAAAATCAAATTTGATTAAATCAGTCTTTTTTCATCAAAAATCTTTTCAGTCAAACTGATCGTTCAAGTATCAGGTCAGTTTTGATCGAATTTTGATCATTTTTTATTTGGGACAACAAAAATACTTAATGATGGCGCCATCTATCAATCATATCTTATATAACACATGGAAAATCTTTTTTAGATATGTATCATTCATTAATTTATATATTGTTTAAAAAAAAAAAAAAAAAAAAAAAAAAAAAAAAAATAAGGACTTTTGAAGACTGAATAAAAAAATCTTTCTTTTTTTTTTTTTTTTTTTTTTTTTTTTTTTTCCTGAAAAAATATAAAAAATGTTTTATATACAACAGACAAAAAACAGCAGATTTCTCAAATCACGAACGTTAGTCATAAAAAACGGAAAATAAGATTAGAATATCTCTTAAAAAAACTGATTCTTAAAGAAATATGTGATATATAAAGAAAAAAAACAATGTATTTATATAATGCAGAAATTTATTTATGTCTAAAGTAATTTAATTTTTTTGTTATATTCATTAAACCTAATTTATTAAAATACATATAAAACGTTCAAAAAATGTGTTATAATGTTTTAATTATAATTAAACTTAACAGCGGGAATAGTATGCCTAAACAAAATAGTACATACTATTTTTTGTTTTATTTCATAGTTATTTAAGTAATTCTGCAACGTTGCGTGGAAGAATGCATTTGTCTAAACGCGCTAAATTATATAGAGTTAATATGCAAGCTTTTAAAACCACTGCTTTTCATAGAGAATCTGTTTTCAAACATTTTTCTTCATTTTAAATCAATAGTGTTCTTTTATGGAAGTTTATTGGGATTCCCATAGCTTTATGTTATGTATAAAGCAAGTAAAATTGTTTAAAAAATTTTCTCCGTTTGAAAGTGATTTAGAATGGCTATAGTGAAAAATCTAGTGCTCTTAAATAATATCAAGACAGTAGGCATTAAAAATACCATCAGTCATATTTCTTTAAAATAGTATAATTTTATTAAAAATATAAAAAGGAAAAGGACAGGCAAGGCCCATACTCATAATGTGAATTCGTTATACAAAAGAGGAGAAGGAGAGAGAGAAATTTTCGGCAATAAGTTCCCTATCGAATATTCCCCATTGGAACTGGGGTAAATACCATTAATGGTTTGTAATCAGAGACACCCGAAAGTATTCCAAAACACTGCGTTCTACGAGGGGTATTTCTATAAACGAAATTTCAATAACATCCATTACTCTGCAGAAATATTAAAGTAGTAAATATATGTTATTCATATGCACAAAATAATGCATACCACTTTCAATACAGTACGATTAGCATTAGATTTACAGGGCCACACAAAAATATTCAGTTACATTAAGAGCTATTATTGGATACTTGCTGGAATTGCATTTTCATTTATATTAAACTTTTTTATCGATTAGTAAATGTTTTTTAACTTTCAATATGATTTCCACTTTTGTACCTATATGTCCGTCATCCCGTCTTCATCGTCCTTAGATATTTTCAGAATTTTAAAAAATAAATGTTATCCGAGTTCTCTATGGAATGTTTCCTATTTAAAATGGCTTTGATAGGTCCAGTAAAACTGTTTTGTGTACTAGGACACCCAAAAAATTCCAATGCATTGCGTTTTAGACAGACATGTTTATAAATCAAATTTAAGTAACTTTGTACTGTAAAAATCATAAAGAAATTGACATTTACTGTTAATATGCTAAAATAATGTTTTGTATAGAATATGACATGGTTAACCTTCAGATTTATAGGGCTACAATAAAATATTCAGATTATTAAGGGCTGCAATTAGAATCTCAGGACTGCATTTCCTTTTGTGTTAAGCAATTTTAACGCTTTCCAACAGCGTTTAAGAGTGTTTATAAATACAATCAGTCTGTTGGTATGCCTTTCAGTCCATCTGTCTGTCTGTTGTATGATAAAGTAGGCAAAAAACATTGAAAGTTATACAAGTACGTACAGTTGTAATGTGTTAATAATGAATGCATTCCGCATGATTTTTCGTGCTTGTTGTTAATCTAACTTTAAATGAAAATCATCTGGCCGAATATATGTGGAAATTTGGACAATATAATCACAGAATAAGCATAATATATATATATTAATCGAAATGTATATATGCATATGTATTTATTGCTGCTCAGAAAAGAATTATATCTAAAAAATGAAATGAATTTCAATAAAAGTATTTAAAAAAATGCAATAAAACTTTACAGATTTATTAATGATTTGTTTAAATTACAATATACAATTTTTGTCGCAATTTATATAAATATTTTTCATATTTCTTAAATTAGTTTGTGTTGGACTTTGTAGTTGCCGTAAGTTTTGTAAAACTCGTTACACCTTTAAATCCAAAATGGGTTTAAGAATACTAAAAGTTTTTAGAAACGCAGATATTAAATGACTTTATCTGAAAGATAGTAAATGCAAATGCCGTTTTTATATTTTTATTAATGTTTAAACCTAATGGTTCTCCAATTCAGATCTCCTTCTTAATAGTAAATGCAGAAACAAATGGGAATTTTATAAAAGAGTTATTTGGACTATAAATTTGGTACAAGTATTCAGTTATATTAAAATGACAAACATGCATATATAAACCCTATTCAACATATTACTTTTAAAAATTTATTATAATAGTTTTTTTTTTTTCTTTAGAATAAAAATATTTTTACGATTCTTTGTTTTTTAACTTTTTCTAAATAAATTTAAGGAACTTTTTTAAAGTGTTTATTTACTTATTTTGGCATGCAGTTGTTGATGCATTTCTAAGTAGATATGAAGAGCCTGTTTCCAAATGGCGTTAACTCATTTTTTTCAGTTCTTGAAAAAACGTGATTTTGTATGTAAGATTTATTATTGAATTTAAGGAAAAGATAATTTTTCCCAGTAATCTATGAATGGTAATACCACTAAATTACGTGTTTTAAAAAATCCTGACAGTATAGTTATTTAGAAAAAAAATGACTTAACCCCTTTTGCAACTAAACTATAACTTACGCCCTTTTAGCACAAACAAGTAACGAAATGAAATGACTTACTTCCACTTGAAAGTAATCCAAGTATTTCTTTTTCCATGTAAATATAGCATAAATTAAAGCTATAGAATTTTGGAAGGTAGTTAGTGACTGCAAATCTTCATTTACAAATTCTATTTCTCCATCTTTATCATTATTTTCCCTTATGATTGCAAGATTATTCATAAAAATAAAAACATTCGTGCATTTTTTTAATTCCCAAAGCGTTAAGTAATTTTAAAACATCTAACTTTCTTTGCTTGTTTTATATTGTTTTTTGTTTTTATTTCAGAAGGGTCTCACGGGAGATTTCTTTTCCCTCGTTTCAGGATTTTTTGACGACAAAACGAACCACAGTATGTTGACTTGATTTCCACATCTCGCTTCGTATTTTCCAGTACTTTTGTCTCTGAAATCAAGAAATCTTGTTTGCTTTTCAGACGCCTATGCGCAAAATGTTTCCAATCTAAAATATTCCCCACTGCTTCTTATACTCGAAAAGATTTCCAACCTCAGAGAAATTTTCAAAATATTCATTAGCGAGAAAAATTGTATCCACTTTCTTTAAGCTAGGAGATTTTGTTATATTTACACTTTTGAGGTGCCCTGAATACGAAAATCATGTTTTTAGGAAATGGACTGTGTGTATGTCTGTGTGTCTGTAAGTGTGTCTGTGTGTGTGTCTATGTGTCTGTGTGTGTGTCTGTGTGTGTGTCTGTCTGTTATCAGCATATCCCAAAAACAAATGATGGCAGAAAGTTGAAACTTGGTATTCTAAATGTGTATCATATAGGGATGCTACAGTAAGATTTTCGTTAAGGTCAAGCAAATGGTTCGTGTACAGGGACAATCAAGAGAATTCTAATACATTACGTTTATGGGGGAAATTGCAGGTAAGTAGAGTTTAACGTCTATAGACTGCACTAAACCAAATGAAACGAATATATATTTTTTGTAATAGACATACTTAACTGGGGAAAAAAAATTGTGTATGTAGGAGCCTCGCCTCCCCCCCTGGGGGGAAAGTCCCCCCACGAGGGGAGTAAATTTTCATGATGGGTATCTTTCAAAAGAGCTCGCCAATACCTTTAAAACGAATGGTAGAACAATCGATCTGCGATAATTTAAAACAAAGTTATCGATTTTTTTTTACTTCTAACAAAAAAAACCTTAGAAAAAAAAATCGTTTTTTTTTTTTTTTTTTTTTTTTTGAGAATAAAATGGACTTTTTTTAATATTTGGTGTTATACTACTTCTCTAATATGGAAATCGTCTGCATTATCAAAAAAGATAATTTTTTAACATAATAATTTTAATAAATTATTTTTAAAAAACAGAATTATTTTTTAATAACCGAATTAAATTCTATATAAATGTAGGTGCAAGAATGAAACGGGGGGTTGAGGGGGGGGGCGGCAGCCCCCCTCACACGGAATTAATTATCATATAAAACTCTTCAGAAGCCTAATATGAATTGTTTAACACAGGTTTACATAACAGTACTCGTTATCTTACCTTTTAATCTGCAACCTGTATTTATCGTATTAAATTTTAGGGTAAGAGAAAGTCGTGTGAGGTACACACCAGATTATATTTTTCTATGGGGAAAAAAAACTGTCTGAATGTGACAATCCACAATAACTTTTGTCTTTACTTTTGTCTTAACATTTGTTTTTATCTGTACTTTTGACTTTTCACCCAAGATCAGACAAACCACGTGATCTGAAGGTAAACTACAATTGGTTAATCTTGACTTATTCCCTTTTCGCACAAAACTTACTTGTGACTTAATTCTTTTTGGAAAAAAATATGGATTTCACTTTCTGTTTTTACTATGACTAAACTTCGTTTGGAACTTCTACTTATTGAAAATATATTGTTAGACGTGTGCTGCGACCTTTTGCATCGAAAAGTCGATTTTTGAAAATTTTGACGGAACGCCTTCATATACTTTCAAAAAAAAAAAAAAAAGCTATTTTAATGCAATCTTTATGACACTTTTGAATCTAATCTTTGTAATTTAAAAAGTAATGAACATAAATACATTTGTCGTCCCATTGTGTTCCATCTCTTTCGAATTTATTTTTTTTAACTAACTTAAAAAAATAAAATAAAACAAAATAAATAAATAAATAAAGATAACTGAACAAAAAATATTATAAATTTTCTTCATCTGCAGATAATTTATTGTAGTTATATAGATTTGTTAATACATCGTCTCACTTACAGAAAAAAATACATAATTAAATTTTATTTTTTGAATTAATCTTATTCATAAAATACAAAAATATTTTTAATTTTATCAGATTATCAGATTTATAAACTTAACAAAAGTATCTATTTTCTATCTAAATATCTATTTAAGTATAGATTCTTCAAAAGTTAAGAAAATATTTGTTACCAAAAAAATTTCCTTTTAATCTAAGATTTACTGAGCAAATTGTTAAATTTAAGTAATTTGTACATTATATTGTCAGATTAAAGAAACTTACACGAAAAAAAAAAAAAAATAAATAATGTTTTTTAACAGTTTTTTTTTTTTTTTTTTTTACTCGTAAGAAAAGGAAAATACATGTACACTAACATATAGCCTGTTATTATTTTAAATTTCAGAAAAAAAAAATTCATTTTGGGTATTTAATTTTTTTAATTAATTATTTTGATAAACGTATGATTTTGTTCTTCAATTTAAAAATAAGAGAGTAATTAGGTTCTCTTAAATAAAACATGAAAGAATTTAATTTTTCTTTTTAATAGTCGTTTTCAGTTTCATTTCTTAAATTAAAGAAAATTATGGTCAGTTAAAAATATTAAATATCAGTATAATTATAATCAATGTTAAATATCAACAATTATCAATAACTATAAAAATAAAAATATTAAACTTGTAATGCATAATATTTTATTTATTTTTTTGAAGGCGGGAGAGGAGCTAGATTTTTTTTTCTCTTTAAAAAGCGTTAACATGTTATCGTTCTATTTCTTCTTATTATTATTTTAACCATATTTCCGTCCTCATTTCCTCAATTCAATACCCATTCTTCTCTAAAAATGTTGCGTATATTCTTCGAAGGCAAACAATTTATCCCAAAATGTTTGTAAAATTCTGTAAAATGTATGTTTTTGCAAAATGTATAGGTATAAAAACACTAATTACAAATCAGTTTATTCAAGCCATATGCGACTTGCATTCAAGGAAATATTTAGAAACAAAAATCAATTTGTATACCAATTATGAAATAAAAAGGGAAATAATAGATGTCCCAGAAGTTTAGATAATATAAGCCTTGCTACGGAAACGTACTCAATATAATATTCATAGTAATTTGTAGTATTTTCATTCTTCAGTATGATATCGTATACACGTTTTTCAGTCGATATAATTAAAGTTTATAATACTATGGTTACAAGATGTACCATGCATATTCAATGACTGTTTTCAAGGCATTCACTGATTAAAACTGCATTCCATTCTCATGAAATTTCCTAGATGTAATGTTCCTCACATTCTCAGTTGAGTTTAAATCGGATCTCGAGGTTAAATCAGTGGTCTCTCAATAATTTTTCAGATCTGTAAGGATGGCTGTATTCTCATGCTGATACACCCAACCTCCTTTGTTTTCTGCAAATTGCATAAGATGATTTTCTAGTGTTTCTACGTTTTTAATAGAATTCCGTCGGCTATCTTGAAAGGACAAATCCACTTGATCGTTACAACTGAATGCGGCCTACACTATCACCACCACGTTTTCTACTAAAATAGCTCCTTAGCTCTTTTCGTAAATCATGACAATAATAATTATTTTACTCTTATAAATTGAGGTTCGATTTTTTTTTTTTATAGCAATCGTCATCTATTAAACAACTTATGCCGTATTGTTACCAGCACATGGTAATCTTTTACTAATACTTAAAGTTTGAGAGAGGCCCATTCTTACGTGGACCATAAAACTGGTTTCTGTTATTCATTTATAAACAGAGTCCTTGCATATTTGCAACTGGGAAGCCCAAGTAAATTCATGCATTGACAATTTCTGACTTGAAGACATTATGTATATTCGTCTATTACTGCAAATATCCACCACTTATGGTCATTCCGAACGAAATATTATTTACTTATACAACATCTTACGAACTAATACTCTATAAATCGTACTTTGGAACGATTTAATTTTTTTTTGGTATTTCATGAATAATCTTGTCCTATCATTTCAAAATTAGAATTTTATGCCCTTCTCCATTACAGAGAATCAAAGATTTACTCCTACAAAAACACAGAGCAAATAACCGTTTCCTCTTTTATACAACGTATTTATTCGGCTCAAAATCAACGTCATATTAACCAGTACCAATTTTTATAAAACTATATTTGTTTATGAAATTTTAAAATAAGTTGTTTCATGTTTTTTATACGATTAAAAACAAATTCATCAAACCTACGGGTATTTTGAATTAAATGTTGCGCTTTCTCAAAAAAAATAACATAGCATATGCATAGAGTAAGTTATATTGATACATGTCACTTTCAACGAAAATTGTCATTAAAAAACAAGACTCTAAATCTGTTTGGGACAGAATGTTTCATGTATGCGCAGTTTCAAAACACAAGTGTGAATAAAATGTGTTTTTCGTGACAAAACGTATTTATTTCTCAAATAATGTAATTTTAACTGTTTATTTGTATATTTTTACTTTTTATGATTGTCAATGGGTACATTGATTTCCTTTATTACTGCAAGTTTTATTTCTTATATATTGCCTCTCTTTCAAAAGGTGCGTCATGAAGCAATTTTAATGACACATTTAGCCTAATGAATGTTAATTGCTACCAGTTCACTTTTATTTTCAGGAAAAAATAATAAAAACAATAAACAGTTTGTTTCACATACATTATTTTACAATTTTTTTTTCTTTAATGAAATTACTTAAAAGTTCTTTTCAAAACATATAAATATCAGCTTTGCATTACCCAACTTATAAAAGTGCTAAATTTGGGTAAATCATTTACTTACATGCATGTATACAAATAATTATTACAGAAAATCCTTTAAAAAATTTCATTTGTACATTTCAAATTGGAAAAATAAGTGTTTTACGGAAGCTTAAGTAAATTGTTATCATAAAAATTCACACACACATATATATATATAATACACAGAAACAAAACATTATTTCTTACAAAAATACAGAAATAAAATGCTTGACATTTTTTACTTTAAATGTTATCTACCTGTACAATTGTCGGGCAGAAATTTACAGGCGAAATTGATATGTAGAAAATTGAACGATGATCCACATTTAAAAGTATCAGGTACATGACGCAATTTGGATGTACGAGAAGAAACATCGACTGGAATTCTATAATTATTATATGTTAACGATTTATAAATTTGTGCCTCTAAACATCCCAAATGTAAATACCTGTATAAAAACTTTTGACATTTTTCAGTATTCTTCATATATACAATGGTAGTCAGATCTTCCACTCTTTCAATACCACTACTTCTTTTAAAAATAGGGGCCACGGCAGCCCAGTCAGAAAAGCGCCGAGCTCGTAAATGGAAGTTTGCGGGTTCAATACTCGAGCCGGTCAAGTAACCTCAAGTACACTAATGGTAGCTGGTGCACGTAAAATCTGTCGTTGCCGTGTTGTGCTCCATGTATCCATCCAAATTATACCTCTAGGGGGTATCTGAAGCGGGGAGCCATACACCCCAAGCAGGATAAAAATTGTGTTTGCATGTTTGCGGACCATCCTTAGGGATGTGACGTTAAATCCAACCAACCAAGCATTAAAAATAAATTGTTTTGAGACAATAATTTTGCAATTAAATAAGATTAAGATAAATATTAAAAAATGGTATAAAAAAGAGTGGAAGACATTGCATACATGCAATAGGGATAGCAGCATATTATGAACGAAAGATATTTGCAATCTGCTTACTATATATCGTTAATTCTGTTAAATGGGGCGACTTCAAATTTGTATGATTTGCTTTTACTATGAAGAGGATGCTAAAATGTCTGTATATATAAACCTCGAAGATTATTGTTCATTTCACCCGATTTTTAAAATATAGTAATACTGAGTATAAAAACATACACATAGATAAAGAGTAATTATAAAGAAACGCTCTCAGAAATTTTATTAATCATAAAATCATAAAATGGTCCCTGTTATGCTCATATAATTCTGCACTTTAGCTTTCAAGATCATGTTTTTGATATATTGGTGCAAATGAATAATGACGAAAATTTTGCGTTGTTACCTCCTTTAAATTATGGGAATACCGCTCTTTAGATATAAATAAAAATTTATATTTACAATCAAAACCAATACAGCAAACATTTAATAAATTATAAAATTGCGTTCATTAAAGAAATATTAGTCATTGAGATTCGCCAATTGTATAAGGAAATTACGCTTTGCTGGCATTAAATTAAGACGATTAAATGAAACAAATCGCTACATTTTTTTTTAAACTTTTATATTATATTAACACTTGATATGTCAGTTAGTCTACATAGATAATTCTAAGCATGCACGAATATATATTTGCATTTAAAACAAGAGGCATATACATGTATGTCTGC
The DNA here is from genome assembly GCA_963930645.1 of Salticus scenicus. NCBI lineage: Eukaryota > Metazoa > Arthropoda > Arachnida > Araneae > Salticidae > Salticus > Salticus scenicus. Next base: position 135,393,666 of record OZ005655.1, read on the forward strand.
TTCTATCTGTGTGTACTCAGACCGACATAATGAAAATATAGATTATGAAATAATATAGATTAAATCTCCTTTTGCGAAATTCAATAAACTTACAAAAATTATTTAGTCTTTTTATTGTGCTAACGATGTAATAGAATTGTAATTAAGGGAGAAATATTTATTCAATTGATGGTATTATAAACTAATTTAAGCATTTTAAATTAAATAATTCTTTTAATCAACACGTTTAGTATTAACAGAATTTTTTATAATGACTCCTCCACCCCTATTATCAACTACGAAACATTTTATGTGGAATTTATAGATAATTTTATGATAAAAATTACTGTTTAACGATAGTGGTATTTCTGAGCCCTGTAAAAGTAAATTTCTTTAAAAAAATTATTAGTGACATAATAATTAAGAGTTAGAAGTACTTAAATTTAAAAATACATAATATATCTTTGTACGATGCAACAAATATACAGCCCTGGACAAAATGTTCAGGCCAAGCGAAAAACTTATTTTATTTTCCAACCGCTGGCATGGGTTTTATGCAAATTTACATATAACACAAGAAAGGGCAATTTTAATTATATCTATAAAAAAATTTGCAAAAAATTATACCATTTCGTATTTTAAAATTTATTTTCTTTTTTCATACATGTAAAAAGTTGGAAAAAAATATTAAGGCAACATAAGATATTATTTAAAAAACGGCTAATAATCTTAAAACTTCGCCTTATTTGCAGTTAATTCAACCATTTTGAGACTATAAATATATATATATATATAAAGTCTAGGAAAAATATTTACAAATACATATTGAAATTTTATGCATTTTCAAACACGATGTAATGAATGACAGTTTTAAATAAATCTTTAAAAATATTTCAAAATTTAAAATTACTTTTTTAATTTACAATTCTTTTTTTTTTCTTTAATACATGTAAAAATCTGGAAGAAATGATACTCATAAGATAGTATTAAAAGAACTGCTAATAATCCAAAAATTTTCCCTTCTTTTGAATTAACTGAATAATTCTCGAGATCATAGATTTAGAATGTTTCTTCAAAGTGTTTTTTGGTATGTTTTTTCAGCTCACCTACGGTGTTGTAAGTTTTCCCATTTTCATAAATTTCACCAAGCAGAATATCCTATAAATTTTCTATTGGATTCAGGTCAGAGCTTCTTCATATCGATTCAAGCACTTGGACATGATTAGCTTGAAACCAGGATTTTGTGGCGCTTGATGTGTGTAATGGTGCATTATCTTCCAGAAATATGTAGTCTCAGGATGATATGAGAGGCGCCACTGGCAACAAATTTTCGACAAGAATATCTTGGTACGCTAAGATTTGATCTTTGGTTTAAAAAAAAAATGGTGCTGTATCGTTATCAGCAAAAGCACCCCAATCATCACGAATCCACTATTAAACTGACGCTTTGAGAAACATATTGTTTCTCTCCGTAGATCATGCCAGTAATACCTAAAAACGTCCGGCCCATCGAGACTTTTTTTTTCATGAGAAATAACAACGTTTTCCCATTTATCACCAAAAGCAACATTCTTGTTTGAAAAATCTAGACGCGCCATTCCATACCTCTTACTTAGAGATGGCTGATGCTTTATTTTACTATATGTTACGTTTGGTTATTTCGATAACACATTGCACACAGTTTGGTTGGTACAAAAAGCTTTAAGTTCTTTACAATTTATGAAGGAAAAAGTTTTTTTTTCTTTAATCGCTGCTCGGCTAACAATAGCTCTCACGTGTCGAGGAGTCCATACAGTTGGCCTTGCTGTACTTTTCCACTGAGCGTAATCATCGCTATTTTTTAAAAAGTTATTCACTACAGTCTTAGATCTTCTTACTCTTTTAGCTATTTCTCGAGAATATAAGCCAAATTGTTTAAAACTAAGGACCTTACCTAGTTCAATCATTGCTAATTTCTTACATCTTCCCATTTTGATAAACTGCAATTTCTCTCTGACATGAAAGTTATTCTTTAAAGCAGCTCCGCTTGCGAGAATAAAGTAAATAGATAAAAAATATAAATGAAATGAGAAAAGCATCAAAATTGAGTTTGCTCCTGTTATTTTATCTTCGGTTGTCCATATATTAAAGAAACTATTTTTTTAAGTAAAAATAATCTGGTGTGTCACTCAGACGACTTTCTCTTACCCTGAAATTTAATACTACAAATACAGGTTGGAGATTAAGAGGTAAGATAACGATGTTATGTAAACCTATGTTAAACAATTCAAATTAGGCTTCGGAAGAGTTTTATATGATAATTAATTCTGAGTGAGGGGGGCTACCGCCCCCCTCTACCCCCCGTGTCATATAAAATTTAATTCTGTTATTAAAAAATTATTCTGTTTTTAAAAAACTATTTATTCAAATTATTATTTAAAATATCCGAAAAAAAAAGTCCATTTTAATCTCAATATTAAAAAAAAAAGATTTTTTTTTTTTTTCTAAGTTTTTTTTTTTTTTTTTTTTTTCATTAAAAGTGAAAAAAATCGATAACTTTGTTTTAAATTATCGCATATCGATGTTTCAACCATTTATTTTAAATGTATTGGTGAGCTCTTTTGAAATATACACATCATGACAATTTACTCCCCTCGAGGGTGGACTTCCCCCTCAAAGGGGGGGGGGGGGGAGTCGAGGTTCCTACATACACAAAATTTTTTTCCAAGTTGACTATCTCTGTGACAAAATATATATATTCGTTTCATTTGGTTTAGTGCAGTCTATAGACGTTAAACTCTACTTACCTGCAATTTCCCCCATAGACGTAATGTATTAGAATTCTCTTGATTGTCCCTGTACACGAACCATTTTCTTGATCTTAACGAAAAGCATACTGTAGCATCTATATATGATACAAATTTAGAATACCAAGTTTGAACTTTCTGCCATAATTTGTTTTTGAGATAAGCTGATAACAGACACACACACACAGACACACACACACAGACACACACACAGACCATTTGCTAAAAACATGATTTTCGTATTCAGGGGACCTCAAAACGTGTAAATATAACAAAATCTCGCGTTCGAAAATTTGACCCAAAAACAATACTTTCTCTACCTTATGGGTAAGAGAAAGTAAAAAACTGAATTTGTCGTTATATTATTTTATATGTTCAAATTGAGCTGTTATTTTCTGCATTATGTTTAAATGTGAATTAAATTCGAATGAGTAAATGTGAAAATAATGATGATTGGTGTCAGCTCAATTCACTCTTATCAATATTCCCTGAGACATTAAAGCACATTTTTTCAAAACTAGGAATTATTCTTTGTTTAATCAAAGTTATTGTCTCTCCTCTGTCCATAAAAAAGAAAAAAAAAAAAATCGAAATATCTCCTGACGTAATCTTGAATTGTTAAGGAAGCTCCGTAAATGACAATAGCATACTGCAGAAAATTAATAAAATTCGAAAAAAGCATAAAAATTCTGCTTTGCCTTATTATTTTTTCTACGTTGTGACATGTATAAAAAACAAAAATTAATTTTTAAATAAAAAATAACCGAATTTCCAGTAATATTTTTATATGTATAATTAAAATTATAATTTCTCACGTTGAATTTAAAATTTCATAAAATTAGAATAAAAATTTGCGAAAATAACTTTTTGTCTTGGCCTTAACATTTTTTGCAGGGTTGTACAGATATATAATCTCAAAAACATTCCTGTTTACGTTACTTTACTTGAAAAAACTTCCATTTATTAATGCTGCACCACTATCCTCGAATACAAAACATTTGATTTCAAATATATTTCATGTTAAAAGTAAGTAACTGTTAAACGATAGTGGTGATGTATACGGTATTTTTGAACAGTGTAAAAGTATATATATACATAAATTAATTATTTTTTGTTAATAACAAATTAATTATGAGTTAGAAGTATTTAAATTACAAAATACATATTTTATCTTTGTAAGATGCAAGAAATATATGCATATAAGTTCTCAAATATATTTCTGCTTATATTATTTTCCTTGAAAAAAGCTCCATTTATTAACGCTTTGTGGAGAATTTTATCAAAATTAATAACAGTTAATTTACAAAAATGACTTTTCGCAAATTACAATATAGGGCATCGAACGTACTACAAAAGACAAAAATTGTCTTGTACAGAATATTTGTCTGCGCAATTAAGCTCAAAAATAATGATATGCACAAAACTTTTCTATACAAAAATGTTAAAGTAAAATTAATGGTCTTTATGGGAGTAAGATATAACTCTTTTAAAAGAATTATCAGAATACATATGAATCATTTTGTCAAATTATAATTTAATTTTATAAAAGTTTTTAAGACTATAATTTAAATAACCTTTAACAACGTAATACGTAATATATTGTATATTTCATATAAATATATTACATTACATTTTATGTAATGCGTTATTTATGTATTTTTGTGTATAGGTGTTCATGTGTGTGTGTGAAAGACACGATCATATATATATATACATATATTTATATACTATTGATATGAATATAAATACATTCGAATTCTAAATAAAATCTTTATAAAAACTAAATTTTTATTATATTATATTCAAACATTGAATATTGACCTGTTATTTTTAAAGGCTATTCGCATATTCTTTTTATGAATTACTTTATACAATATTTAAACAGAGCAATAATATTATTAATAGTAATTAATTAAATAATTAGTATACATAATTAATTGTGCTATAATTATAGAAAGCTTAGAATCATATTATATATGATGAATTAGATATTCCATTTAGGTGCAGAATGTCTGTGTGACTTATGTTTCAGCTGAGAATCATTCCGTTAATCAATCACAGAAATTTACGACTGGACCTTAGCAACTTATTTAATGGCCTATTTCATTTGAATTTACTTTGATTTATTTAACTTTTGAAATTAATGAAATAGCTTAATGAATCAAATTGAAATAAATTGTGCTGTGTTATCGGTAGATTTATAAATTTACGAAATTAGGAAGATTCTCTATTACTTTAAACAAAATAATAATTTTCTAAACATTTGTTTTTACATTATATTAAATTAAACATTTTAATAATTTTAACTAAAATAAATTATAACATATTTATTTTATTTAAAGTTTGCATAAAATTTACAAAATATAAAGTATACTAAATGTAAAATTCTTAAAACTTCATCATTCTTTTTTAGCATTACTAAGTCTGTAGAATAAAAAATGCAATTTTTGAAAAAAAAAAAAAAAAATGTTAAAATAAATTTTATTTCGGTTAACTTACAATGCATACTTTTTTTTTCCTCTCAGAAAAAAAAAAAAATGATTTTTTAATAGCTTTTTACTAAAGAAAAAGTTTTTTTTTTTTTAAATTAAATTAATTACCGGTTTTAAATAATTTTAATTTTATAAATAGTTGACAATGGGTAACGCTACGTATTAAGCATAAATTTAAATCCTTGGGATTTTTTAAATTATTAATTTTATTTATTTATATATTTATTGAGGAGAAAATTAATCTTTTTTTTTTTATGAAATAATGCTAAGACATAGATAAAAAAGTATAACCTACGTATTTAGCAAAGTCTTAAGTTTGAATAGTAAAATATATGTAAACAGATTATAAGTTTTAAATTAAAAAGCAACACAACGTTAAATTAAATACTAGTGAGTTTTTATAATTACACCTTATTGTTTTAAATCACAAAACATACCACAGAAAATGTTTTTGCAAACATGCACAAACTAATATTTTTGATACATTTAACTTTGGTAAAATCATTACAGTTGAGAAATTTTTAATGTTGCTTTGAATCTATGTATTGTATCTGTGTTTGTTTGTAATATTTTATCTCTTTTGGATACTACAGTAATTTTCGGCTTATATTCCACGAATGGTGGAGGAATGGTGTGTCATTTCTCCACCAGAAATATTATTTAAAAGGAAAATCGGTTTTTTCGAGTAAACAACTCGTGTAAACAGAGTTGCTAAATTTTATATTGGACGACTAGTACGAGGAGGAGCTTATAACGTTTGTGGGGAGAATTTGCGTTACGATTGGCAACGTTCAAAAAATTTGTTCGTTTAGTCTAAGGCTCCTATATACACGAGCTGGCGCATCAGGCATTTTGTTGCCTTAGGGTTGCCACATGTACCCAGCGTGTTTCTCTGATAAACAAACGACAAACATTTTTTTTTTTTTTTTTTTTTTTTTTAATCATCTTACATTACTTTAGAGTAACTTGTTGTATTATATTTCATGATTTTAGCTAAGTAAGCTATGATATGGAAGTTTGTTTAGCGAAAAACAGCTATAATCATTCAAGAAGTGAATATAAAGTGTTCACAGAACTTCTATTGCTGTGTATTTGAAATTTGGCGACATTTTGTAAAAGAAACAGAAACCGTTCTAACAACACATCTTACCCTAATACATCCATAAGATATCCTCAGAATAAAATGACATCCTGAGAATGTACTGTGAAAAAAATGTGTTTTTAGGAATATTATTGATGCTTATTGATCTTATCTTGACCGGATTAGCTTCAGATCAAGATTTTTTAAAACCATTAGGGAAGCGATAAGAACGCTAAGCGGGAATGCTGTCCTCTTCGGAGGCAAAAAAATGGCGGTGATGCGCCGGCCTATTATTTTATTTAGGGGCTCTAGTTTAGTCAAGACTTTCATTCGCATGATGTCAGAAAGTCATGTCGTCTATTTATTCCGGACCATTGCTAGCACCGCCCTGTTTTTACACACAATACATATTTTAAAGTAATTTTCATGAATATATGACTAAGCATGAATAGAAAGAAATTTATTTTAAAAATATACTGGTGAGAAAAGAAGGCAGAGCTAGTGATGCTCCGGTATAAATTATAAAAGTTGTCAACTCTGGTACAAACATAATTTTATTTATTAGTTAAAATTTCTGGTGAAAAACTGAATTATTTGGTCTGCAGATTTGGCCGCTGAAAATTACGGTACTTATTAAAATGCTTCTTCCTTGGTTTATGTCAGTGTATTTGCTATAGTTGTTTTCTGCAGTACTGATTTGCTAAATTTTATCTAATTGGAAATTCATTAATAAGCATCAATTGTATTCTTTTTAATTACAAGAAAAAAAAAATCAAAAGAGTATTTTACAATTAATTAATGATTGTATGTTAAACACACATAAAATTCTACTATAATGATTTTTATATACGTATTGTTTTTTTAAGTGATATGCATAAAATAATATATGCATAAAATAATATTAGATACACTATAAAAAATTTATGTAAAATCATCGCAGTATTAGAGTAAGTATTCTGTTTATAGTTTATGCTTCATCTCGAGTGTTATGTCATATTGAATGTTAATGCAGCTCAAAATATTTGATTATAAAATTTTGAAGCCAGTTCTATCTGTTCTTATAGAAAATCTTGAAGAAACATTTAAAGTGTTTGATTTTCCGATAAAGTGGTTAAAAATAGTTTTCATCAAAAAATTATCATATGAAATTTATATTGTAATAATAAACTTTTTTTTTTTTTTTTTTTACCAGAAAGCCAAAGTGATAAATTTCATTTACCTTTTAAGATATACGATTTTTTTATCAATTTTGTTCAAAGGACTGTGAATGAATGTGTAATTGAAATATCGTTGGAGGAAAAAAAATAATAATTCAACATTACAAACTAAAAGTTAATACCAAAAGAAGGATTCGGAACGTAATAATTAATAACGTAATACACATTTGTCTGATGAAGATGAATGCTTAATTATTTGGACACAAAAAAATTGGTGCATATTTTAAAACTGTATGTATTTTTAAATATGTGTGTTTTAAAGTTTCTTTTCATCATGGATAACAAGAATCTCAGTTATTTTTTATTACAATTCATATCATTTCCCTTGACTGACATTTAAAGCTAATGTCGGAAGATAGATATGTATGCTAGAGATTTTATGTCAATTAAAATTCATTATAAAACTGCTTTGCAAAATAGTAATAATAATAATATTAAATGAATAAAAATAAATAAATAAATGAAATTAATTAATTAATGAAATAAATTAATTAATTAAAATTAAAATTAAAATTAAAATTAAAAATATTATCTAAAAGACTGGCTTTTTACTCTTTTGAAAATAGGATAATGATAATATCCATCAGTGTACAAATGGTAACAGAGCTAAATCAGATACTTTGGATAGCATGATTACAACGTGTATACAACATGTATACACCAATCACAACATCTAAATTTATTCCGAAGTATTTTTAGCTCCGCCTTTTTCTTACTACTTATCTTTAAAGGATTTTTTTTTTCTTATTTTATCGAAGTTATATATTAGAAAAAAATTTCTATAAATAAAGTGGGGCGAAATAAAGGCGATGCTAAAAATACTGCGGAATAAATTAAAATATTGGCATCTATGCGTGTATACGAAAGAAAAAATACGAGTGAAATTCAGTTATATAATTTTAATGTCTCAATTTCTATAAAAACAATATCATATTATAGCATCTTTTAATAAAATTCAGCATGAAGCAAAGTCATTGAACGAATATTATCTGCAATGTGCCATGAAAATCATCTCTAACATGAAGAAGAATTATAAAACTAGATATGTGCAAATTAATAAAAAATTGTAACTTATAAAGGAGTCAAGTGAAAGAAACGGGAATTATTAAAATATTCTTACATATAGTAGGAATAATTATAGTAGGAAGTACAGAAAATTCTGTCAAAATAAAAAAAAAAAGCATCGAGATAAAAATTTTATTTATAATTTATTTTCCTTTGATGAACTAGTATCTCTTCTTCCAACCGCAAATATTTTTGCTAATGCTAATGTATGAGGACAAATATTTGCCATTTTCTAAGAATGGATTTACTTCTTAAAATGATACAGATAATCGTATACTAACTTCAGAAAAAAGGAATTTTTTTCTACGCTCAAATGTATTTATAATAAGTTTCAGAAATTAACAAGGAAAAAAAAAAAAGGCTTAGTTGAAAAATTAAACTTATGCTTGAAATGATATGATTAATGTTGTATTATATGTAGGAAATAAAATGTAATTTGAATGTTTTTCAACAACCATCGTTGCAGAGTTAATCAATTAAATAAATTAAAATATTCTAAAATGTTCATATAACGATAAACAAATGCAGATTTAATTAGCAGACAATCATTTATTGCACAGATACGTATGTATAATCCCTTCTACTTATTATCTATGAAATTCATTCAGATATATAAATTGTATCTTTAATGCATACATATTTCAATTAAATGGACTAAAATTCCCCTACATTATGCTGGTTACAGTTTATGCATACTTGTAACATTATTGTATAGTTTGAAATTTCGTGTCACAGTTCAGAGATTCAGATGATTTCATTGATTGTCCCAGTATATGAATATCTTCCTAAGATAATTCCTAGAGCCTGTTTTATTTATTTGCATGTCATTAAATCCTATGTCATTAAATACTGAAAGTGATATAGAGAATCTTATAATAACTTCAGAAAAGTGAAATTTTTGCTACACTTAAGTTCATTTAAAATACGTTTCAAAATAATAATAATAATTATTATTATTATACCTAATTAAATAATGTTGCGTATCAGTTACACGACTTTCTCTTAACCTGCATTTCAGTACTATGATGGCAGACTGCATATTAAACTGTAAAAGAGTGGATAATCCATGTAAGGATATAAACTTTTAAAATATTTTGCAGAGATAAGAAAAGTACATTGCCTTAAATAAAACAGATACTAAGATAGCTTAAACTGTAGAATATTTATTGAAGTTTATTTTAAAACAAATAATATTATTATTATAAAATTAAAGGCAATTACTATAACAATAAGAATAACCAGACTCGATATTTTAAGGAAACCGTTAAAATTTGCGAGAGAGAGAGCAAAGCGATTACATGTTTATTACTCGGTGATTATAGTCGAAGTGTACGGAATCAAACCCGACAGCACACTTGTAAACCGCCAGATTGTGGTAACATCACCACATTCAGAAGCCAACGGCGCCAACTCATTTTTCTTTGTCTTAATGCTACTTTAATGGGAATTTTTAAATCTCAAAAGATTGTTTTAAATATGGCAACCCTACCTTGGCATATATCACTTGTGCCAAGACCGTTGCAAACAGGTGCAAGTAATCATGAAATATTACGAAATTCTCGCGACATGATGTCTAAATTATGGGTCATTATCTTATTTTAAACCGCAATTAAATACATTATCTGTATCTGGAGTTGAACAAAAAAAAAAAAAAATTATAACGGAAAATTTCTAATAGAACATTTACAGCTATAAATATGAATAGATTTATTGAGAAACGCAGTGAAATAGAAATAAAAAAATAATTACTTTCAGGGAGAATAAAATTACATTGTGTATAAGATCCCTAATATATATATTGCATTATGCAAAAAAGAGATCAATGGATTTATTACTGAATTCACTCTTAAAACTAGAAAATATTATGTATTTTAATTTACAATAAAGTATTTACTAAATTTGAAATAAGTTTCACATATTTAAAGAGGATTATTAAAAGTTAATAAATTTTAATAAATAGATATTTAATTAGAATAGAATAAATTTGATTATATAAAAGCATATGTGAGCAACTCGCTTACATAAGCCTTAAGAAGAATAGCGTAACATAATAAAGTTCAATGTACTTTTAAAATAATCTAAAATAGGTTTAGGAACAGTTTTATTTGGCATGTAACTCTGTGTGAAGTGGGCTACCCTCATCCTCAATCCTCCGTTCAAATAGGTTCATATAATTATTAAAAAATTAAAAAATCCAGAATAATATTAATTTCTCTTAAAACTTGTCTTGATCAAATTTTTAACTGGCAACCTAATGCAAAATTTAAAATGCCAAACTTGAATTTCCTGCAGTTATTTGTTTTTAAATCATGCTGATAATATATATACATACAGAGCAAGCACTAAAAAATGAATTTTTGTAATCAGGTTTCCTCATAAAGTGGTATTATGCAAAAAAACCGTAGTTAAAAATAAAACATAAAAAAAATGTTTTGTTTAAAGTGTGGATACGAAAAAAAAATATTTTTCTCCCTAAGCAGTTGGTCGACATACTGATATGTAGGAAAGCTTATCCATCAGATACATTCAATAGAAAAAAAAACGTTTTCCTTAATTTTGGGTTGCCCTGTACATTGTCTTTAATCAATATACGCTATTAAAAATAACCGATATGCGCTTTTAAAAATGTATTTAAAATTATTCTTACTTTAAAAAAAAATCTAACACAAAAAGAACTATAATTTCTGCAATTTTCAAGTATAGTCCAAGTATGTCCAAATACTTTGGGTAGTACTGTAAATAAATGATGAATGCATTCCGTATCAAAATGTACACAAAACATACTTTTATGAATATAAAAAAAAGTTTTCATCCTGCTTCGTTTAATTCAGCCTATGGCTGTTACACTCTACCTACCAAAAATTTCTCCATAGACATAATGTGTTTGAATTCTCTTGGATATCCCTGTACATGAACCATTTGCTTCATCTCAACCAAAAGTTTACTCTAGTATCCCTAGATGATACACAATTAGAATATACCAAGTTTGGATGTTCTGCTATTATTTGTTCTTGAGATATGCTGATAACAGACAGACACACAGACCAATCGCTAAAAACATTATTTTTGGATTCAGGGCACCTCAAAACACGTACATATAACAAAAACTCATTTTCAAAAAATTGAATCAAATACAATACTTCCTCTATCATATATATGGGTAAGAATAAGTAAAAATTGAACTTGTGCTCGAAAGGAAAAATGTTGTATTTTATATAGAAAATAAAATATAAATTGAATGCTCCACAACAGACATCATTACAGAGTTAATCTAGCAAGTAAAATTAAATTACTGTAAAATGTTCATATAACGATAAACAAATGTGGATTTAATCAGCACACAATCATTTATTGCACTGATACAAATGCATGATTCCTCCTATTTATTAATTTCATATGCAATCTGGAATAAACAATGCGTAAGATTCTTGTGAAACAGGTGGAATTTACTTGGGAGTATTATCTGGGATTTATAATCTACGAAATTCATTCAGATATACAAATTGCATCTTAAATGGATACATATTTCAATTAAATGGACTACAATTCCACTGAAATATATGTACATTATACTTGTTATAATTTATGCATACTTGTAACATTATTGTATCAGTTGAAATTTCGGGTCTCAGTTTAGAGTTTCAGATGATTTCACTAAATGTCTCAGTACATAAATATCTGCCCATAAGAAGATAGGTTATATGCGTTATATGTGTTCTTTATTAATGAAAATTATTTTTTTTATGTAAAATTTAAAGTGTCTAGATAGCTTCTTTACATTTTGCATATTCGTTACTTTTCATTTATTGATTTAAATATGCATGCATTTATTTAATTCTAAAAAGAATTACGAATTATCTTCATTGAAACAATGCTATTATTAACTTAAATATTTTTTGTATAATAAATTGCTATTAAATTGATATTAAATTTCAATTTGAACAGGTATTTGCGCTACGCTTATATTCTATGTAAGAATTGCTTGTCATAAGTAAGATTGCATGCATAACGGTTCTTTTACCCTGAACATTATTTATCGCAATTTTAAATATCACCATATAGTTTTATAAAAATATTTCATGTATATTTATACTGCAAATATTTTAATTATAAAACATATTTTCAGTAAAGTTTTTTAATTTAATGCACAACAAAGAAAATTTTCTTTGTTTTACTTCTATACATCAAAATGAATAAATTGGGGAAAACAATGTAAAGGGTGCCTGTAAAAAAATTTACAAAATGATAAATTATTTATTTTTTAATTATTAGAAAGCAAAAAGTTTAGAATATTTAATGAAACAAACTTAAAACCAGATATTTTATCATCTGTTGCATTAGAAGAAATTAGTACGTTGTTCTTACTTAAATTTATTTCATTTAAATTTTCAATTTATAGAAATATTTGTATCAAGTTTGAAGAGGTTTTATGTTGGAAAATAACGGAAAAATGTTTAGTACGCAATACAAAACTCAAACTTTAATTAAGACCTTTAATGCATTTAAATAAATAATGGATATATATACATGCAATTAAAAAAAAAATATGTAGTCATAAATTGAATAACTATTAAAGAGAAATTCCTATTTTTTATAATTTCAATAACACGTATAGTGGTGGATGTTGGACTTGAATTTGCAGGTTCTGGATTCGAAGCACTTTTCATGCAAGTTTGTAAAGGTTCTAAATAATCTTTAAGTAGTATGGTTTAGCCTAATGAACATTAATGCGTAAATTGTTACTGTAAAGTGATCTCTAAAATCCTGATGATTGTTAAATAATTTCTTTATTTGAAGACCAACGGAACTTTTCCCCCGTACATTACAAACACAGGAAATATATAGCAGAAATTTCTTCTTTTTTGAGCATTATTAGTTTTTGTTTTAGCGGCATATGATATTAAATCATATTTTTAAAGAAAATAATTTAATGTGTTTAATATTCTTTAATCGTTTTGGATAAAAAATGTGTTACGTGCAATTTGAATAGAATTGTGTAAACACAATTTTACATGACAATCTACGTTTACAGATTTATTTTAGTAATGCTTTTTAATTATTTGTTATTTTCAAAAGGTGTTATAAAAAATAATAAAATAAAATAACAGCAAAAGATAAATATATATATATATATATATATATATATATATATATATATATATATAAAACAAGACTGGATTTATATGTAAAATATTAAATTATTTTTTCCCATTAATTGCACTGTTTTAAAATAAAAATTACTTTTTATTTAAAAAGAAGTTGAAATTAAGTCTTTTCAAGATTCAAAGAAATTTATGATGCATTTATGATTCGATCCGTTAATTATAATTAAATTTAAATATCTTGACATGTTCAAACTATGTATGTCTATATATAATCTAATACAACATATTGTAAAAAAATGCTTTTTTTCTTATAAAAAATAATAAGCAAATTCATTTTTTATATTCCTAACGAATATAGTATATTTAAGTTTTCAGTTACATAAAGTTATGAAAGAATTTGAGAGCACTACAGATCTTTAATTTTATAATATTTCTCATGAGTTTTTTTAACAGGATTTTGTCATTATTTACTTAGATAATTACATAAAAAAAAAAAAAAAAAAAAAAAAGAAGTTTTTAATGGCAGATTAGTTTTCTTAAAAAATGAATCTTTATTACATTAATATGTCTGACACAAATTTTAGCATAGTTATTATGTTTTTTTTTTTTTCTTTATTTACTTGTTTTCAAAACGAATTTCCATTTTACTTTTTTTCTTTTTTCTTTTTTCTTTTTTTTTTTTTTTTTTCAAGTATATGAACATTATTAAGATCTATAACAAACGGCTACCATGCACAAGGCTGTGTGTCAGTAGAATGAGGGAAATAGTAATCCAAATCCATAACTGTTATTATTTAAGACATAAATGAAAGTTTTTATTGATAATCAGATAAACAAATTTTAAAATAAATTAGTATTTTTTATAGTACACATAAACAATGGAACAATTATAAAATAAATTTGTAATACACGTTTTCATATTAATTATTATTATTATTATTATTACTATTGTTATTAATATTATTATTCCTAAAGGAATCGTCTCTTCAATACTTAAAGTGTATGGACATATTTTTAATTGTGAAATATAAAAGAAAGCTGAGTGTTATTGCTATTATGTTTTTACTATTTATTACGTTTATTATGAATGTAAACTAATTATTATACTATTGTCAAAGAAAATTTTCAATTATAATTTAGCACATGTTTTACCTTAACACGCACACACACAAAATAATAATAATAATAATAATAATAATAACAACAGGGTGGAAAATTTATCTCATTAATCATGCTTAAGAAACTCGTTTAATTAAAAAGGACGAGTAAAACATACAGCAGCAATAAAAATTTAATTATAATAAATTGTCAAACAGAAAAACAAATTGTTCTACTTTAAATTAAATTTTATCTGTACTTTATATCACATCATTACCTAATTAGCAATTACGATTTTTAAGGTCAGCGTTTTTTTTTAAATTATATTTGAAACAATTAAAATTTGAAATAACTTCGCGTAAAAAGAATATTATTACCGATATACTTATTCTTATTCTTATCAATATTCCAGTATTAGAAATAATGTTAATTACACCAGAATTTTATTTTTTAATACTTCAGCTTAAAACGTATTTAATCTTGTAGTATAGATTATTATTTTAATTGCTGCACAATATATTATATTATATTTATATTTATATCCATATTACATTTACAGTACTTTTAAGTGTTATTAATAAGGTATAAATTTAAGAATTAACAGTTTATTATATTAGATTAAACAACCATTTAAATATTTAAAGTTTGCTAAATTTATTTTTAAAATAAAATAAATCCTTCTATTAGCTAAATGATTATTTTTTTTTATTTCCCAAAATGAACCTCCATTATCACAAACTTATATTATTATAGCATAATATTTTCTAATTATTTCATTTTCATTGTAATCCCAAGTCACAGATTTAATAGTTGAAGTAATTGCTGTTACGGATATTTTACCAGAATAACAATAACGCAAGCCATGACTACATAAATAATAAAAAGTTACTTTTAATACTTTAATAAAGAATGAAATTTCTCGTTTACATTATTACTTCTAAATGTATGATACCAATTCATCGTATAAGGAATTCTCTTTCATATGAATTAATTTTATGGATTTTATTGTACAAGTGATATTAGATATATAACCATTTCTAATTTATTCTGAAGCATCGTCTACAGAATTTAATGGAGATAGTGTTTTCCTACTACACTGTAAAAAATAACGGTAGTTTTACGGAAATTTACTGTCAAAAGAGGTTCCAGCATATACTTCATTTAAAATTAAATAATTTACCTCAGAAACATCTGTAAACCCAGCTAAAAAAAGCCTTAAAAAAAAACTAGAAAAAAAAAAAGAAGAATATTATAGTTTTAAAAAATTAAAGGACCTGCTTTTATAGAAATGTGAACTAAAAAGCACAATATATCTATCTTAGTATTAAAATGCAGGGTAAGAGAAAATTGTGTGAGTGACACACCATAATATTTACATACATTTAAATCTTTAATTAAAATAATGTAGAATTAAACAAAAAGCATTTTTTTAAAATCTCCCCTTACTGGGCTTGAATGCTAGACCTTTCGGTTCGTAGCGCGGAGCTTTACCTCACAGCCACGGCGTTCACGTAGGAAAAGTCTTTTTTTACTATATAGATTTTTTGTTTGCTCCCAGAGCAGTTACAAACATACATACAAACAAACATGCATACAAACATACATACAGGTGAAGCTAATAAAAGCGTGTTAAAAATACAGCAGATAATCTGAAGATATTCGGAACAATAGTAAGTTTAAAAGAGAAAAAATACCTGCAAAATTTTTGCTTCCAAATTAGTTATTCTGCAGATTTTATGATTCTTGTTCTAAATAACTTCAGATTGTTGGAATTTTTTTGTAGTTTTTTGTACAGGCTTTTTTTTAGCTGGAAATGCGTCTATCATTACAGATGTTTCCGCTCTAAATTACCCATTTTAATTGCAGAATATGCTGGCGAAATGGGCGCCAGAACATTCTGCTGTAAAAACAACCGTTATTTTTTACAGTATGTGTTATTATAGTAAAATAACAAAACATTACACTTAAAAAAAGTTGTTGGAAAAAGAGTCGGTTTTAACAATGTCTGATATAAATTAGGAATACTGGCATATAATTGATTATGTGAACAACCATACTAGTAACAACGTATTTAACAATATTCGAATCGGTATATTAATTAGTGAAAGATATTTCATTAAAAGGTATTTAAAATAAAATATGTATTACTAATGCCAACACACATTCCCTATTCGAGGACGTATTAAACTGCAACAATGAAATAAACTTTCATACACAGATTGCAGAAAATGTCTTTAATGAACAAAAATCAGTTCGACTGCTATGATGTCTAGCTGTACTCTTGTCAGTTTCGTCTCAATACGAGCACTCGTTTTAGAGATATCAGCCACTTTACACGATTTTTCGTGCCGTCTGTATGTGTGTGTGTGTATGTGTCTCGCATAATTAAAAACGGTTGGCCATAGTACGTTTCAAATGGGTATATAGGTTTGTTATAACATCTAGCTGCGCACCTCAATTTTTAGTCTTTCTGCGACTTTCCGTTTTGGAGACATTTACGAAAAGTGTATATTTAAAATGACAAAATATACAAATGTTTTAGCCATCATATATGACCTACCATCATGCAGATTGCAATATAAGCTAATGATGGAACTCGTAATGATATTATTATGAAAGTTGTCGGCATTTTTGCTTGTAGAAAGTAATTTATAAAGATATAAGCTGGTTATAGTCAATGAACGCATTTTATTTAATGAATATTCAGCCCGAAAATACAGTCCTTATTAGTATTTTTTATGAAAGTTGCCGAGATTTTTGCGCGTAAAAATGTTATGAAAATTGCCGACTTTTTTGAGTGTAGAAAGTATTTCTTAATACATAAAAAGGTTCTAATTGACGAATGCAATTTATTTTACTTTTGTCTTGTTTGTCATTTAAAGAATTTTTGAAGAATTTAGTTCAGCTCTATAAACCAGTAAATATTTCTAAAAAATTAAAGAATTCTGTTTTTATTGAAGCTAGAGCTTCCAAACTTTGGCAATATAGACTGCAAATTTTCTTCAAATTTGGTCACCAAATCGCCAAATTTGACGGAATATCGCCAAAATCGGTACCAAGATGAAAATCAGCATTGGCTAGAAACATGGCGACTTAGCAAGATTAGCAACCAATTTTGGTGGCAAATATTTTTTTTTCAGGATAGCCGAAATTAGTAAATCCTTTCTCAGTTTTAACTGAATTTATTGTTTCTGTAAAATGTATCGTTTTTCACATCTAATTTTTGGCTAAAAGAACAGAAGTAAGCCACCTATACTCGAATGATTTTTATTAAACTCTAAACTATGAATTTGCCAATGAGAGATTCTGTAATAAACCTTTCAAAAAAAAATTATATTTTTGTTGGGCGGTATATACAATCGTATTATAATGACTTTTGTGGTTGGGGTAGCAGTTTTTTTTTTCCATGTGGTTGAACCTGCCTGTTTATTTACGAATCCATTACCTCACACAAAAATATCTATTTTTCATACAATATGTATATTACAATGGGTGTATAAGGAAGTCATGTGGTGTCCACAACAAATTTTTTAATCATAGTCAAACTAAATGTGTAATTTGTGTAAATCCGTCCAATTTTTGCAGAAGAAAATACAAGCAGAATTCTAGTAACACAACTTACACACATATATAGAGATTATCAGATTCTTTCTAAAATTCTGAAAACGTGTTTGGGACATCTCAAAACAAATATATTTCTCTAAATCTGAAACTCAAAATTTTCACGTATAGATTACTTTTCTTCATAGGAAAATAAAATTCAGAAATTTTGCAACTTGTATTAAAAACTATTTATTATAAAGTATCATCCTCATAAAAATTAAATTACACACAGCATAACCCGTCTCTAACATTTTGTGTATGACTTAAACTTACATAAAATTCATTTATGAACAATAATTTAATGTTTTCTCAAATACACTTTATTATAATAATTGCTAGATCTGAATTTATCAGATGAACAACTGAACTTCAAAACCAAGGTACTGAAAAATAAAAGGTACATCTTCCGAAACAATGTTTGTTTAACAGATTTTCAAGCCATAAGATTACGATTTGTCAAACTTTCTCGACTGCTAAATTCTTCCTAATATCTTTTAATGAATGCTTAAAATAGAATATAACAGATGTAAAGCCTGATGATCTTGAAATATGCTTTACGTTATTTCTAAAAGTAATACAGATTTTGTGGTATGAATATGCATAATAATGCACCATTGCCATTTTGTTCATATATTTTGCATTAGATTAGTAAACAAGATTTGTTGAATATCGGAAATAGTTAGCACAAAACGTTTTTGTAAAGAGTGGGTGTTTTTCTATATTCAATGTTAATATTTTATAAGACAGAGCATTTTGTTTTATGTATTGTTAAACAAATACATTTTAAAACAATAAATAATTACCTGCACTGTTTTATATTTCATTCCATGCTAAATTTCAGATAACATAAATTAATATTCAGAATTGCGTATGAGTGTAAAGAGATTGTTTTTTATAAATTTTTTAAATGAAATAATAGAGAAAACCGAAATTTTATTTCAAAAATAGGAGAAAAAATATTTTCTTAAATTGCAACAGAAGTTTGTATACATATTTTCTAAAAATCGACGTTTTAAATAAAGCTTGTATTACTAGACCCGAAAACGCAAATCAGTTATTGTCGTGAAAATTATTAATGCTCTTTAAAACACTTATAGTGTAAAATGAAATCGTATTATAATTCTCGCATGCAAACTTTTACAACCAATTTTAGTAAGTTTTAATACATAATTCATTTAAAGTTTTATTTAGCATTCCCCCACCCTTTTTTTCCCCCCCCTATTACGCGATTATCGTAAGCAATGAGAGTAGTGTATTCGATGAAAAATTTCTATATGAAATTTTTTTCTGATTTTTATTTTTAATATCTCCCGAGTCCAAAAAATATGCTTTTTATCAAATGGGTATGGAGAATGCTTGTGAGGAACTTCCTGTGTATTATATCTTCTAAACTATGAAAAATGGGACGAGAAATTTCAGATTTAAGACAAGTCTGCAGCATATAGGACTTTTCCAACTTTTAGTGCAAATGGGAAAATCAGAAGTGGGACAGTATGTATCTCAAAAATAGCTTTAACATTTTTTTATTTCAAATTTGTGATATATACAACTTATAATATGCCCTTTTTATGTGTTAATTGATTAGTTCAGAAAAAATCATAAGTGCTTTTTGTCAGTAGGTCGGTTCGTTGGTCTAAAAATGGTTGTATGGAGTTTTTTAAAACTCGCCATATTAACCACATTTTAAGTATATTTTTGCATAAACTATCTAATAATATGTGTTTGGACACTTTCAAATTTGCACTTTTTGTGAAAAATCTAGAAAAGTTCTTTATGAATCATTTTGAAAATTTGGCAGTGCAAAGAACATGTTATATTTCATATACAATCTCTTGCAAACAAAATCTATGCACCCAGAAACAATAGAGACTCCACGATGAAACAATAGTATTTAAATGTGGTTCGCTGTGTTGTGCAAGTGATCTAACTTGCAGTACTAGTGAGCGATGTAGAAGCATGCAACGCGCGTATGAACTGCGCAGTGAGTAGTATTTAAAAGTGTTGCTCACTGACGCGAAATTAGCACCAGACAGATCGCTTAGATACACGACTCAGTAACTAAATATGCCTTTTACACGCATTTACCGCCAGTACGAACAGTAATCTGACTTTGAAAGGGGTCGAATAATAGGCCTCACAGAGACCGGTTCGAAGAACCAGACGAATCAACCGGCACATTGGTCGGAGCGATATGATTGTTTCCCGATGTTTGAAAGTGACTTAAGAGATAACAGACGCAGTCTTCGCAGTGGTTCCGGACATCCCCGGGCCACTAATGCGCAAGAAGTTCGCTCAATCTGAAAAGCAGCCCCGTTCGCTCTAAGAATGACAATATCAGCGATTCAACGCAAGCTGTCTACTCTCAGGTATCTAGTACTATCGAGGCATACATTTCGTAGAAGACTCTGTGATGCTGGCTCAGGTATCGGCGCCCATTAGAGAGCTTATCACTGGCCCCTAACCTAGGTGGTGTCGTCTGGAATGATGCCAATCTCGGAGAGGCTGATCAATGTTCGATTGGAGAAATGCCATATTTCGCGAGGAATCCTGCTTTTCTCTCACTGCTCAGATGATCGCCGTATACATGTGTGGAGACGAAGGGGGGGGGGGAGGTCAGAGATTCAATTCAGCATTGGTTGCCAAGTGACACACAGCCATAACACCTGGTGTGACAGTCTAGGGAGCCACTAGCTGGGACAGGCGTACCTCGTGCTTTAAGCCACTATCATCAGTCGTAGGTACGACGGTGATAGTACAAAAGACAGAAAAGTACAGAAGACTT
Source organism: Salticus scenicus (assembly GCA_963930645.1). Taxonomy (NCBI): domain Eukaryota; kingdom Metazoa; phylum Arthropoda; class Arachnida; order Araneae; family Salticidae; genus Salticus; species Salticus scenicus. The sequence goes on from OZ005655.1 coordinate 135,414,874, forward strand.
AAAATTAACTGGTCGTAGGTACGACCGGTCAATTTTATGCCTTCTGACTATTATCTAGTAAACACTATATATTACGTTTAATTATGAGTAATGGAAGTCATGTGGTTGTTACGCCCCAGATTTTGATTCGTGAGGTACTGGGTTCGGTCTCAGATCATGCTTGTCGAACTAGTCGTTCAGAGTTTTCCGTAGTTTTCTCCGAAACTTGTGTAAATATGGGCTTGGACCCTTTAGAAAGACCCCAATGGAGGGCACTTCTCCTCAGACCGAGGACCCTATTCGGTCTTAATCCACAACCCAACAACTCAAACCAGATTTTTATTTTTTGTTTTCTTATAATCATTCTAAGCAGTGTATATAGTGGTGAAAAAGTTTCCGCCTCAAGACGGAACACTGAAACCAGTACTTTTCATACATAATTTCTATCATGTTCAATCACAATAAATTACTGCACATATATGACAGAAATTATTGACAAAAATACTGATGTAGGAGTTCCGCCTTGAGTCGGATACTCTCGCACCCTTAAGTTCATATGTATTCTTATATGAACTATGTTCGTTATACGTTCAATAACTTATTAATTTTCTTTATGAAAAATCTTATAAAATAATGCATATTGCTCCCATACGCAACAACTATACCTATGCAATAATTTAAAAAAAAAAACATATTTCGCAAAGCAATATTTTCTTCAAAAGTTGTTAACTGTATTAACGAACACATTAATTATAATTGCTTCAACCCTTTATTTTATCATAGGGACTGTTTATACATTTTTTTTTTTTTTTTAAGTATTTAAAATTTCAGATATTGAAGGCTGTTTTTTTAAAAAAAGTAGATCACAAGAAAATATTTCCATCATTTACTATGTTTATTTGGTTATGGGTATAAAAAATACAGAATCCTTATTTTTCTATGAACCGCTAAAAACTAAATTATATAGTATAATCGTTAAAAAAATCATGTTTACACGAGTTTCCACAAACAAAGTGTATTAACAGACTGTATTAATCATGATGCCATTGCAGGTAATATAGATAACAAAGCCAACATGAAAAATAACGTCATCACGGTTCTTCCTCTACGTAACATTATGGAATATGTTAAAAATTCATATTACATAAAAACGTTGTGAATATTACATAAAAACGTTATTACATAAAAACAGTGAATATCATTCAATATTCACTGTAACTCCTGCGATAGTACGTGCAAGAGGAAATGCATTTATTTACAAATATTTGACTACGTAACACAAAATTGTTTTCCGCATACACTAGGTAAGCTAATTTAAAACAAAATAATAATTCACATATGTTTTATAAATTGAAGGAAAATACGTTACTTACTTTAACTGGTACCGTATTTTTAATCATACATTTAAAAAAAAAAAAAAAAAAAAAAAAAAAAAAAAAAAGACAGATAATGTGATTTTGAAAAATGTGATTTTCAGTTCACAGTTGAAATAGTTTAGTTTGTTTTTGTTTGATATCTCTTTATATATATATATTCATTTTTTTTCTGTGTTTATATTCATAAAGTGCTATGCACGCTTTGCATAATTTATTCAACATATTTTAGGAAATACATTATATATAGCGTGTAAACGATCTATAAATTTTCTTGTAATAGGATAAACTCTTTTATTCTAGTCTAATTTTATGAATTAAAAAAAAAATGGAAAATATATTTAGAGAATAGCATAAAAGGCATATTTATATCTATTAATTGAAATGCATATATATGTATAATTGCTGCTTAAAAATAATTTATTTATAACAAATAAACTATTAAAAATAACGCTATTCTTAAAAAATAAATAAATAAAAACAATAAAATAAATATTTGCAAAAGTATTAATGATTGGTTTAAATAAAATATACAATTTTCGCGCAACTTAGAAAGAATTTTTCACAAAATCATTTCATAAATTAGCTACTGCAAATTTATAGTTGCCAAAAGTTTTATAAAACACGTTATACTTTTAAATCCAACAACGGCTTTAAGAACATTAAAAGTATTTAGAAAAGTAAATCCTATTAGATGACTTTATCTAAAAGGTAGTTAATGTGAATGACATTTTTATAGTTGTGCTAATGTTTACACCTGGCAGGTCTCCAAACCGGATTTTCTTCTTACTAGTAGCTGCAGAAACAGACGATATTTTTATAAAAGAGTTATTTGGTCTATAAACTTGGTAGAAGTATTTTGTTCTATTAAGATAACAAATGTGCATATTTAAAACCTATTCAATGTATTACATTTCAGTGATTTTTTTTCTTTTAGAAACGAAGAGTTTTACAATTCTTTTTTATTTTACGTTATTCGAAATAAATTTAAGGATTTTTTTTTTTATTTACGTGTTTTTTTAGTTTTTGATGAATTGTTGATACATTTCTAATTTGGTATATATTTAAAAAAATTATTTTTAATGCAACTTTTATGATACTTTTGAATTTATTCTTTACAGACATTGTAGTTCAAAAAGTATTGAACAAAAATCCATGTGTCGTTTTAATATTTTTTGTGTTCCATCTTTTGCAAAATATTTTTACCTAACTTGGAAAAAAAAAATCTGAACAAAATTAGATTATAAATGTTCTTCATCTACACATAATTTATTTTAGTGATATAATTTGTGATAATACGTTTCTAATACATATATATATATATAATCACATTTATATAAGCTGAAAATTGTTTTATTAGATTTAACCCTTTGCGGCGCAAGACATTTTGAAACATTTAAATTATACTGCCACCGGAAGTCATGAACTAAATTAAACTAAAAGAAATTTTAAAATTTAAGGTTTAAAAAACCGGCCTTTCCTGATATGTTATAAACGTGAATTTTTGCTAAAAAATTTCCGGGAAGAATTTTTGCAGCTGGATCTTAAATTTTGCGTCCTCGCAGCGAGGACAGCGCGCGTTAAGCGGTTAAAAAATTAACAAAAGTATCGATTGACCATCTAAATATTTAGTTAAAATTTCGATACTTCAAAAGTCAAGAAAATATTTAACAAGAAATTTTCTTTTTAATCAAGACTTTCTCAGCACATACTTAAACGCAGGTAATTTGTACGTTATATTGTAAGATTAAATGGCGTTTGTGTAGAAATATGTAGAATGCTTTTATTTACTTATTTATTTATTTTTTACTCGTAAGGAAAACTAAATAATAATACACAAATATATTATCTGTTATCAGTTGAATTTTAAGAAAAAAATACTGCTTTGTGGCATTTTATTCATTTATTTATTTATTTTGATAATCATATGAATTTATAGTATAAGAGTTCCGAATAAGTACATAATTATGCTTTCATATATAAAACACGAATAAAATGTAGTTTTTCTATTTAATAGTCGTTTACAGTTTTATTTACATAATTTATGTTTATATGATGCAACAAAAGTACGGATATAAACTCTCAAAAACATCTCTGCTTATACTATTTGTCTTGATGACAGTTCCATTTATTAATGCTTAATCGAAGATTTTATCAAAATTAATAACAGTTAATATATAGGAATGAATCTTCGCAAACGATAATAAAGGGCATCGAACGAATTACTACGGACAAAAATTGTATGGTACAAAATATATGTCTGCGTCATTAATCTTAAAAATAATGATGTATTCAAAACTTTTCTATTCAAAACTTTAAAGTAAAACTAATGATCTTAAAAGGCATAACATAGTTTTCTTTTACAAAGAATTATCAGAATACTTATCTATCATTTTGTTAAACTTCGATTTTAGAATTTACATTTAAAATAATTTAATTTAATATAAGTTAAATTAAGAATATAATTCAAACAACGTAATATATATAATGTACACTTCACATAATTATATAAATATGTTACATTGCATTTTATGTATTACGTTATTAATGTGTATGGGGTATTCGTGTGCGTGAGAAGGACAAGGGCATATATATATATTTCTCTCTCTCTCTCTCTCTCTCTATATATATATATATATATGTTATATTTATATATGTATATATATATATATACATACATATATATATATATATATATATATATATATATACTATTCATACGCATATAAATAGATTTAAATTCTAAATAAAATATTTATAAAAAGTAAAATTTTGAATAAAATAGACTTAATAAAATAATTTTATGTGTGACTTCGCCAAAATTCATACTTTTTTTTACACGTGTCACCAAAACTGAATAAATATAAATATATTTCTTGTACTAATTTGTAAATACTCTGTTGCTAGTGATAGCAGTTTTTGGAGAATGATATGGGAGTTTTCGAAGACAAAACAAAAAATTAAAATTAAAAACGTTAATATGAATTACGGATAATAAATAAAGTACCTGGATGATCCAGTTCACTTGGTGTCATTATATGAATGATTTGCACTCTATATACAGTCATTTTTTTTAAATATATATATATATATATATATATAAATATATATATATATATTCTCTATTTGTTTGACCTGAGGGAATCGCGTGTCACCAGCAAAACACAATTACAGTTGAAATAAGGAAAACTCAAATCGTATTTTACTATCCAACCCTTTAATCTAAATTTTTATTAAAATTGCAAAATCAAGCAGATTCAAGAAAACAAAGGATTCTGCTATATATTGTTCCAGGCAAAACAATATTGTTGCCAGCTACTGCTAATTTCCCTGGAGAAAAGGATAAGCCCATCATTCATATATCTCGAAAGATCCTCTAACATTTTCTTTGAAAACCATTCCAGAGGTTACTAAGAAAACAAAGACCCTGCTATATTTTTTTCCCTGTTGAAATGCAAGTTACAAGAGAATGCTAATTATTTTGAAGATGACTGAATTTTAAATCGAAATTTCATCACAAAAACACAATAATTCTAAATTTTATCAAATTGATTCGAACACTTTCGAAGTAAATGAAGTTCCAGCCATTTTTGTTTCACAGCGACCGATATATTTTGATTGTGGTGAAGACAAGTGCAATTCAGATATCGCAGTGAGAATAAAAAGCTCACGTTAATGTTCGTAAAGATGATGTGCAGTCAGGTAGATTTATTATCTAGAAAAAATATATATATATATATATATATATATATATATGTATTATAACTCGGAATTTTTATCAACGACTGGGTCATTTCCCAGGGAACCAAGTTTCTACCATATTTTGCAACGGGTGGATAAAAAGTTCACATTCTATGTTTCTTCTAATGTAACTTAAATGAAATCTGTTTGTCATAAAAAAAATTCTCAACCCTAAGTTTTTAGCGTAATCGTTAGATCTATTTCCCAGAAAATCACATTTCTACTATATTTTGCAACAGTTAGGATTAACAGTGAACACTAATGTTCTTGAAGATGAAGATAAATCAGATAGATATATCGTGTTACAAATTAAAAGTTTTTATCAAAATCGTTAGATCCATTTTCATTGGGAAAAAAATCTGCCATATTTTGCAATGATTTGAGTGAAGGCTGTGATTGAAAGCTGATTTTTCAGAAGATGAAGGGAAGTTCGTTGGGATTTTTTTTAAAAACACCATGACATTAAAATATTACAAAATCGTTATATCCATTTCTTAGTAAACTGTATTTCTGCAATATATTACCAATGTCGAAAGAGGATTTAACAGATGAACGCGAAATATATTGAAGGTGCGGATTAGTCAAATCAACTTTTCACCTAAAAATCCCTTAACCTGAAATTATTTTCATTAAATTTATTATAACCATTTTTAGTGCACCCAATATTTGCCATATTTTGCAAACCACGGGTAAGAAGTTTAACAGAAAACTGAATTTTTTCTTTAATCAATTATGCACCCTAAAAAACCTTTAACCCCAAATTTTAATAAAATTTCTTATATCCATGTCCGAATAAATTAGATTTCTGTCACATTTTGCAACCTGGAAATTAAAGGTCAATAAAGAACACGAATATTTCGGAAGATGAGAATAAGTCCAATTGATTGTAACGCCAAAATTTCTTAACTTTAAATTTTTTTCAAAGTCAATATATGTTTTTCGGTGTGAACTCATCTCTGTAAACGGTAGATTTTGATAAGTTCGAATGAAGTGTTAACAGTGAATACGAAATTATTAACAGGATGATAAATCTAATCTGTTTTTTCACCTCAAATAAAACTTAACTCCAATTATTGTATAAAAATCGTTGCATTCATTACTGAGTAAACCCAATTTCTGCACCATTTTGCAGCCAGTGGTAAAACAATTAGCAACGAATACGAATTTTCTTGATGCAAATTCAATACTATGTAAAATTATGCAGATTTATATTGGGTGGCGTTTCTATAATGAAATTTAATTCCATTTACAGGAAAGATATATCAGGATTCTATATGATAAAATACATCGATATAATTTTTTTTAATGTAGTTGTAATTGCTTATATATTGGACAAAATGTGGCGCTACCACTACTTTTATTACTATGAACAATTTATATATGAGATGTGGTACAGATATTACTATTTCATGCTCAGATATACCCATTTGGTATTCGAAGAAAGTAATAGTCGGACGATTGACATCTAATTTGAAACAGAATATGTTTTCATAATATACGTATGATGTAGTGAGTTTGTTGTGTGTATATAATATACAAGCTAAAATATAGTAATTCCATAAATAGAATTAAATATCATCATAGCAGCGACACCTTTCCTGCAATATGCAACCAAATTGAAACATTATGTTTGTTCATATTATACATCTTACAGTCGACAGTAAAATTATTGAAGCACTAGCAATAATTCGTATTTAAAAGATGGGCACATAATACTGTTTTGTTAAGTAAATATTAGTCAAGTCATGATATTAGTTTTATGCTGTTTGTAAAAAAGTAAGTTGATGATAAAATAATTATAAGATTAAAAAAAAAAAAAAAAGATGAAAAAAAAAATTATATACCATATTTTTAAAATTTCTGACAAATCATAGAGCTCTTATCAATGTGCATACATTTTTCAAAGTAAAATGATGTCAATTTTGTGAAATGCATAATTTAACTTTTAATATTTTTTCAACGTTCACGTTTTATTAAATGTATTTATTTTTATGTCGAAAGAAAATGAACTCGTATATATATATTTTTTTGGCAACAATAAAATTATAGCTAATACGTTATTGGCTATTTTAATAGGATGTTATTGTTTTCATATCTTAATTAATTATAAGAAAACTAATCAAAAATTCAAAAATCGGACTTCGAAATATTGTGTTGTCACCGGGTTCTGAGCTCCTGTGAAAGTTTCAAATGCCTAGCTAGTAGGGAAGTTAGTTAAAATTCGACTGAAAGATTTGTACCGGACAAGCAAACAAAAAAGAATAGAAGATAATAAAAACATGGTAAAATAGCGACCAAACTAAAAAAAAAAAATAGGTGCATGTGTGCTTCAATATTTTTTCTGCCGACTGTAAATACAACGTTTGAAGCATTTATATGTCATAGAAAATGTGATATTTCCTTCAGTTCATACTGCTATAGCTATAGCAAGCAATAATTCAACGTAACTGAAATCATACGTCTGCTAGCATACAAACAAACATGTCGGACTATGTTTCGAAAAGTTTAAGCTGAAACTCTGGTAAGAGGTGATGTTGAAATAAGAGTGGTGCTGAAATAAAAGATGGTGCTGAAATAAAGTGTCCTTCATAGTGTGGTTTCTTCTGGCATTCTTTTTAAATATAAAGCCTCATTTTGTATTATTATAGGCGTATGACATGTTCCTATCTTTGTCGAACATTTTCTGTTTCTAAAAACTGATTCCATAGTCTGGAATTTGAAAAGTTTGAATTTTTAAAGTCTTTTTAAAACACCAAGAACTTCCACGGGAACGGATTGCAATTGACACTCCTCTAAGCGACTTGTGATTCGCCAGACTACCGTTAAGCTAAATCATGTTGCTTAGACATAGTATTCGCTATTTCAAAACAATGAACACGCAAAAATTGATTTTAATCTCTTTCTACAAAAAGAATGCTGCAGGTCGCGTGTTTTTTCCATTTCTACAACACATTGTTTTCTACGTCACATGCAAAATTTGCATATTTCAAGTTTTGTAAATGCTTTAATTTTTCTTTTTATGAATCTTCTTTCACTTTTGTTAAACGTGTTTTTGGTTGCATGGTTCTTTTCTACCAAATTTATAATATCTCTTATTTGTTTTCAGCAGAGTACCTACAAACATTTTTATTTATTTATTTATTTATTTATTTATAAAATAGTTATTCTCATTTAATTCGATTAAATTTTTTTATAACAAACAACAATATGTTATACAAAAATATTATTTAAATGAACAAGTAGTTTATGGCAAACAAATGATTCATTTGCTCCAATCAATGCTTTAAATTTTTTCTGCAATTTCATATGACAAAAAAAAAAAAAGATAAAAGTTACCAAAAATAGTATTTTAAAATACGTTTTAAATCATACTGTACTATATATTAAAACAATATTTTTCATAATTAAAAGTGTTTCGTTTTATTTATTTATTTATTGTTAAAAAATTATAATTACGTGATTTATTTTAATGTACCTCTTAATATTCAAATTATTGCATTATAGAGAGTGAAAAAAAATCCTTATTTCCAGTTTAACGAAATTAGTACAGATTTCAAAAGCTTATGCAGTTAGACACATTTCGTTGAATTCGAGCCTTACTACAAAATTTCTAAGAGCATCATTAGTTTGCCAAAATAATGAGGCAATTGTATATTTAATTATATACTGCATTCTTCTGTGTATTACTCTGAAATAATTTGGTGGATAAAATATAATGAATCCAGTGTTTCATAAAATGAATATTTCTCGTTATTAAATTTTTGAGAATATTTTGAGGATTTGCTCCAAATGAATTTTCTAGAAATCAGTATTATTGAATTTGGAAACTAAACTAATGAAAAGAAATTTCGTCTTGTCTTTTAATCAACAGATATAAGCACATTCGCCGTTGTAGTCACACGCTTTCAAATTTTCTCCTAAAATTAAGAGAATGTAATTACAATGTATATTTCTATCAAAAAAAAAAAAATTCTATAAAATAAAATATTGTAATGAATTTTGTTTCTAAATTATATTTATACCTAAATAACGTTAATTTTTTGTATTATTAAAAATTATTAATATAAATATACATACATTCTACAAAAAAAAAAAAAAAAAAAAAAAAAAAAAAAAAAAAAACTTTTAAAAATGAAAAAAAATCGATAAATTTATTTTAAATTATCGCAGATCGATGGTTCAAGGTATTGGCCAGCTTGTTTGGAAGACACCCATCATGAAAATTTACTCCCCTCGAGGGGTAGACTTCCCCCCAGGGGGGGGGGAGGCGAAGCTCCTACATACAGTTTTTTCCCCAGATGACTATCTCTATTACAAAAAATACATATTCGTTTCATTTGGTTTAGTGCACTCTATAGATGTTAAACTCTACTTATCTTCAATTTCCCCCATAGCCGTAATGCATTTGATTACTTTTGAGTGTCTCTGTACAAGAACCATTTGCTTTATCTCAACGAAAAGCTTACTGTAGCATCCCTATATGATACATATTTAGAATACCGAGTTTCGAATTTCTGCTACTATTTGTTCTTGAGATATGCTAATAACAGACAGACATACAGACACACAGACAGATACACAGACCATTCGCTAAAAACAAGATTTTCGTATTCAAGGCACCTCAGAAAATGTAAATATAACAAAAACTCCCGTCCAAAAATTTGACCGTAAAACAATACTTTCTCGAGCCTATGGGTAAGAGAAATATAAAAAAAAAAGAAAAAGAAAAAGAAAAAACGAGAGCTTAGTGATATATCCAGTCGCAGCGGTCGGAAAGTAACTATACAAACATTGAATTAAGAAAAAAGTACGCTGATTTTCAAGATAATGAAAAATCTTCATAAAACTAGAAATTTTTTAAGTATACCAATTTCTCTTCCAGATTTGTGAACATTTTCGTTCGTCTCCCACTAGTAGTTTCCATTTTAAACCCCAAATATTTTGGTCTGAGACATTTGATTCAATGTAATATATATATATATTCCTATTTATAAATAATTAACATAAAACTTGTGTTTGTGTATAAGTCAAGGTATATATTAAATTCGAATTTTTAATATATTTGTTACTTGCTTAACTCTATATGACTGTTATACTGAAAATTTTGAGGTTCAGTTATTCGTTTGTCAAGTAAACATAATAAATCCAATTTAAATGAAGAATTTGGTACTAGAATGAAAGCTAACTGTTTTTCCTAAGTATAGTAAGATGTGCTTAAAGAAAACAAAATAATGGCTGAGGTTGTCGTGTAATTTTTTCTTAACGGTTCAGCAACATTCCCAAAATTAATAGAAAATTATTTGATTTTGTTACATGGAATCAAATAGAAAATTTACATTTGTTAGCATATATCAGGTATGATCTATATTAGAATATAACTTAAGTTTTATGGATTTTCTTCAAGAATCTCCTTTTAATTAAATTTAAATTTATATAATTGCATTGGAAAATGTTACGTTCCTATGGCTTTTCAACATAAATAATCTTTTTTATTTATTTTATTTTATTATTATTTTTTTTTTACTATTCGAAAATGCTGTGAACTTATATTTTGTTAAATAATATTTTGATATTTTTACACATTGTATATAAAAGAATCTACACAATATGATTTAACATTGTACTATGTTTAATGTGCAATTTATAATGAATATAAATTAATTTTTTATTATTTTTATTTTTTGTTTTTAATAGTCGCAACTTCGCAACATGTATGTCATATTTTTTACATAAATCTTCAGATTTGTATTTCAATTTAATATTGTGTACATTAGTAAAACATTTTTTAAGTGAACGCTAAAAAGAAATACCGATTTTGTAAGTCATCGATTTATTATTACTAGTATCGCCCAGCGGTCGAAATTCGACCACAAATTTATTTAAATCTCAGAATTCTTTTAAGTTAGCACTAAATAAATAAATTTAGAAATTTAAAATTTCTCTGTAAACAATGTTCTTTGTAAATACTCTTTCGTCATTAGCTAAATGACCTTGCCCACTGTATTCTGAAATATAAAATTTTAAGCTATCGAAAGAACGGACCCGACTTGCTGCAACATAAAATTGACCGTGTGTAAAAACTGGTTCTTTCAATAAAATACCAACCCTTTCAAACGTTTGTCCTTGTAAATAAATAAATAAAGTCACTTTTTGTTGCCGAAAGACAAATAACAAAGAACATTTGAAGTTTCAAAAATTAAATAATATATATTATTTACATATTAATCCGCGTTTGTAATGATCGACAGATGGCGCTTTTTCAGCTCTTGTTGTTAGTAAATATTAAGGCCACGTGTATCCATTTTTGTTCTTTTTGTTATTTTACTTAATATTCGTACTATAATTTCTCCGCCATTACATCATGGAAAACTGATTGCTTTTGGAAAAAAATATTTCAGTTTATTCAAAGTTCGATCGGAAGTAGATTTTTAATTGAAGTTGAACAAATATTAGTTTTAAATCATCTGATTAATTCTTTACTTCCATTAGCCGAAGCAACTGAAATTTTAAATTTGTCATTTGGAAATAAATGGAAGCTTAATTCTGGATTTCTTGATCCTTTGGAGTTACACTGTAGCACACAACAGTATGTGTTATCTTTTTTACCGGATTTATTCATTTTTATTCAATAAATATATGTGAAACTAAACATCGGCCAGCAATGGCGGCTTAATGGAAGCCGAATTGAAGCATGTTTATTGTAATTTCACCTTAGCCCACCAGAGGGAGAGCATTTCATTACAATCGCGGATACGCAAACATGAAATTTATCGTACGGCTAATATCTCTTTAAATTACAGCTGACATACATCATAAAACAAAAAAGAAAGGAATTAGATCACAAATAAATTAGAAAATAAAAAAATGATTTCTCATAAATCAAATCCCTAGGAAATCTTTTTTGTGGTTCCACGGACGGCCAGTAACGTCATCACTTCGCTTGCGAATAAGGATGCTTTACAAATTACTGTGTCTATGGTTTTATTTGAGTTTTATGAAATTGCCAGATTTAACAACTTGTAAAGGAATACGTGTACGAAAGGGAAAAATGGGGGAAAATGCATAAAAAATAAAAGTATTTTTAAATACCTTCTTAAGATCGTAAGAAAATACTATTTGTATTCGCACCTTCCGGCTAGCCATACCTTTCGAATGATACCATTTTCAACCCTCTACTCCTATAATTAATATGTTAAAAAGGGACTACAAATTTTATGCTTGCCTATTAATATATAGATTATTATTATTATTATTATTATTATTATTATTATTGTATTATTATTATTATTATTATTTAAACAACTAAATAATAAAAAAATAAAGGTGTTATAAGAAATACATTGCAAGTTAGTATTTAAAAACATCACACATTAAAAGGGTTTTTTAAAGTAAATAATTTTAAATGTACTTATTATGTGGAATTGTTAAACCCAATTCCGTTCTCCACTGTTATATTATTTGCTTGGCTTTGTTGAGTATCAAACAGTAATTTTTTATCACAGAAACTTTATCACTTATTATATATTTGATGCAAGTAAAATAACAATCGTATGTGTGTTTTAGTGTTCAAGTTTTTACATTTAATCTTACAGTCCAACTTCACGTGATGGTATGAAATGAAAAAGTATACGAACAAAATGTTTTAATGTAATTATGAATATCTTTAAAATATTCGATAAAAAACTCTGCATTGCCTTACATCATACACTCCCAATGCATGAATATGAGTAATCTCTTTAATAGAATTAATTAATAAATTGTAACACTTTTTCTGTATGCATGAGTTATTTCTTTTTTGTATTTTGTGTGTATTTCACATGTACATAGATAACAGGTTAAATAACGCTAACAAGAACTGCTAAGTAAATTACATTTTTTTTTTTTTTTTTTTTTTGTTTGCTTAATGATATAGAAGTACAAGAATATTTTTTGTCTAATATATTTCAAATAGAATTTATGTTTATTAATAATAACTACCATTTGGGATATTGGAATAATGTTTTATGAAACCGCTAATAACTTTAAACAGTGGCTCCGCATAAAACTTTCGTAATCTTAATATAGATTTATGATGAAACACGTAGAATAAGATTTTTTTTGCATATAATACAAAGCTTTTATAATAGGCATCCAATGTTTTTATTTGAATTTGCGATGAAGTACGTTGCTTGACGAAATTCATATTTTATGTGCAATTTGGCAAATTAAATTTATACAATTTTGTAAGAGATTTTTAGAGTAACAAACATACCCAATTTAAACAATATGTATTGACAGTAAGCACATTTAGAATAAATACGCCTAAAATCAATTTATAGGATTACATAAATCTAATTGACATAGACCCTCAATGTATTATATATTAAAACTGTAAAACTGGTTTTACTTCATAAATAATTGGATGTAAAGTATAAAAAAGGTAATGCATTATTTTCAAAACTGTTTTAAAATGTATAAATTAGTAATATTAAGAATTATATAATGTAGTCCATTAACACAATTATAGTGTACATAATTGATAAAGTATATTTCAACATAATTTTTATCATAATATGGGTTTTAAATACAGATTAAATCTACTAACTATAGTTATTAATTGTTATTAAAAATGTACATTATACGAAGTGATATAATTATGAAGATTTCACTCCATACAAACAAATTTTTCTGATTACATACTAAGTAATAAATTATAAAAAAGAAATATTTGTTATTATTTACAATAAAATACCCCGATTGAAGTAAATAATATTTTTTTATAATTTTAAAACGTAAAAATATAATAAATTTAAGCAGTAAAATATCGGACCATATTTTAGCATGATTTAATAATACACTGTTTATAAAATCATTTTCCTTCAGATTTTACAAAAGTATTGTAAAACCTTCCGTTTATTTATTATGATATATAAAAAAAAAAAAATAATAATATTAATAATAATAACAACGGACACTTAAGGTAATTTAGCTGTTATTGAAAAACTTAAGAAGTAAACTGCAATTATTTGAATTACAGTCAATATCGATCATGCTATTTTAGTCTTTGAAACACGTAAAACAGAAGAAAACACATTTATAATCACGTATTTACAATTTCAGATTAAAAAGTTTTAGTATGTTTTAGCTGTACAGTCAGTATACGATAAAATATTTACACTAGCCGAAAATAAAATGGGGGGGGGAGGTAACAGAAATGAAATTAACTATTTTCAACTAATTCTGTAGTGCAGAATTAAAAAAATAATAGTGAAAAATCTGTAACACGTACAGTTTTTTTGTTATGTTTATTTAATTTGCACTGGAAACAATGTACAAAAGTCTTTAGAAGACATCCATTATTACTATCAATATTATTAATTTAGCATGGAATACTGTTAATATGGAGATAATATACATATTGTAGACTAAGTAGAACATGAAAACATGGAAAATTCACTAAATGATTGAATTGCTAATATTTATTATTTTAAAACCAAAATACAAAAAATAAGCCTTTTTCACGTCTTGTGTTAAATGTCTACCTTATGATTTTAAGATGAATAGTTCACAAATACAGCAAAACTTATCAGGTACGGTTTTACAAGTTCTGCATTGAAAACTTGCCATTTTGAACACGAAACTTTAACTATAAAACAGCACAATCATTCTTAATAAAGAATATCTGTTAACTAGAATACCAGAAAAAAAAGATAAGGTACGAATACAGGGTTGCCAAACAGGGTTTGCCAGCAGAGAGGATGGCCAGGAGGCAGGGTTGATAGCACAAAAGGTTACCATGTGTGATACAGTCGGCAGCAAAAGTATCTGAGCACTAGCAATAATCCCTGTCTAAAAAAAGTAAACTTAATACTTCTTTGTTAAATAAATCCTTGTTGAGTCATGTTCTTAGTCAGTCCAAGAACATGATTCGACAAGGATTTATTTAACAAAATAGTATTAAATGTACTTTTTTGATATCTGAATTACTGGCTAGTGCTCGGATACTTTTGCTGTCGACAATTGTAAAAATCATAAAAAAGTAGTGAAATTTGCCATTTTCTGATACTTAAACAAAAAAATGGAACAAACATGGTTGCCGGGACTCTGAGTTGCCAGGACTCTGGTTTGCCAGCAAGAAGGGTTATTACCTGTGATACAGTGAAAATGATAAAAAATCGTGACAATTGTTATTTTCTGATACTCTAACAGAAAAATTTGACGTGGTGGGACATTTTTGCTTGCAGATATTTAAATAAAGATTAGAATTAATAATAAAAATAATAATTTGACCATTGCTACCGAACCACTGTAGACTAGTGTTATTTTAGTTAATATACTTCTATGTAACAGTCTTAAAAATACAAATATCAATGTAAACTCGAATTTGCCGTATTGGCACCATTCATCAAAGTTTGCGAAGTCGTCAAATGTTTAGGATTACAAAGTTTGAAAGCTTCTGACTTGAATAAGAAGTAAGTTTTGATACTTTCCAAAATAATCTATTGGTTAATAGAACATAACTAATGTCTTCGAAAGCTCTAAAAGCACTAACGAAAATATAAAAACAGAAATATCATTTTTAATGTTTGTAGATTTAAAGCTGCCTTTTCTTTACGTACTACTTTCTACACGTATTACAGTAAAAGTGGAAAAGGAGGGCATTTTGTCACTTCCACGAAGGTGGGTATTGTCAGCAAAGTTTACAACAGAGTGAAATTAAGCAATTTAGCAAAAACATTTAACGAAAAGACATAATTTAGGACTTCTAAGATTTGAAAACTCCAACTTTAATAGGAGTCGATTTCAGGAATTTTCCGGAATGGTTTATGGTTTCAAGCGCAGAACCTTGAATGCTACCTCGAAAACTCTATAAACCACTGACGAGACATTTGATTAATTATGATTTTATTCAGAACTCGAACTGAGCGTTTGATGAATGGTCTACTGTTAGCAAAATTTCTGCTCTTTTGTGTGCCTAACTTTATTTATTTGATTTCTGTGTAATTAATGAGTGCTTGGTTAGATTGCTTTGAGAATATTCGTATATTACGGATTTTTCTGGTCCATAAAACACTTTTATTCAATTTTCTTCAAAATATTCTTTTAATAAATTGCATTCGTCGACTGGAACCTGCTTGTATCTTTAAGAACTGCTTTCTACGCACAAAAATTTCGACAGGTGTCATAAAAATATCATTACGGGCTGTATCACTAGCTTCAGTTAAAATCTCTATGACAGTGGATCATATATAATGGCCCGCATATTTTTTGTTATTATGAATGTAATTTCCGTAAATATCTTGAAAACGGAAAGTCACAAAAAGGTCAAAAAGAGAGATCCATAACAAAAAATATAGCAAACCAATGTATGAATTTGTAACGTTCTACGTCCAACCGTTTATAAGTTATGGGAGATAAACACACACATATAAATATACATAGTCGTCACGAAAAATCGTAGTAAATCGTGGTTTCTTTAAAAAGTGAACTCCTGTCATGACTAAAGCTGGAATGATACAACTAGATGACATTACAATTACACTTAAATTTATAAGATTCTATGGTTTTTCGTTTTTGAGCTATACAGGAAATAAAATCCACATCGCCCTCTAATGGGCTCTTCCCACCTGACGTCAGAGGTCACACGATAGAGGAAAAAAAAAATAGCAGACGAAGTCTTGTTTATCTACAGCGATTACTGAAATAACGTATTTTCTATTCTTATTTTTGATCAATCGTATTTAATCTGTGTTATTTTTTATACATCATCATTTTTAATCCATTTTATATCATTATTCATCATCTTTTGTTTGCTGTATACATTTACAATCATCATTTAGTTTATGTTTGTCATTGATGTTCATGAAAAACATGTTTAATATTCTAATTTTTGGTACTTAAATGAGTGACAGTGCAATATCGTACGGCGTAAATCCATTTAGACCAGTAACTAAGTTAATTAACTTGTTGTAACACCTTTATGCAATTAAATTAAATGAAAACATTTAAAAATTTCAAATTATAATCCATAAACATTCCACATGAAGCTATTATTTATTGCTAGATCAGTTAATGTTACAGTTACACTGCAATATACAAAAATCGATTCTTATAGGTAAAAATAAATAAACACATAAAATGTTTTTTTAAAAATTATTAAATTTACAAATACAATTATTCTACTGTTTACAAATGCACAATATTACTTTTATTTTATTTTATATTAAATATTAAAATTTTTGTTCTTAAGAACAATATTTAATTGAATTCGATTCTCAGAATTCGATTATTCGTTTTCCTCTATCACGTGATTGAGCAGACGACGGTGGGAAGAGCCCTTTTGGAATTACAATACTTCCTTATACACATTATTGAATTTATTCTTTTATAAATTATAAAAGGAAGAAAGAATGGTGAAATATGATCGCAAAACGGTACACAACGTCCATGTATGTGCAATGCTTTCTTCTGTGTGCAGCTAGTAGTCTCAAAGTTATTTTGCCGAAGTAATATGACTTATTCTACGTTTAATGAATTAGCAAACAGCGCATGTAACTTACGTTGTTACAAAGAAAACCTGTTTTAGTGCTTAAATGTCTTCATTTGTTCATCTACAACTGTTCGAAAAATTATTTTTTGCATGCACTAATGAAGTTTATTTGCATGCACTAATGATGTTTATTTGCATGCACTAATGATGTTTATTTACATGCACTAATGATGTTGATGTCCTCTTACTGACACTGGTGATGCGTCTGAATGCAATTGTATAGTTATTAAAAAGATCTTACTCTGCATCACTGCAAGTGAAATGCATATATAAGATTATAAGACATATCGGTTCATGTCACCTACTCTAATGATGACTGGATCCATTTGTCAGATAAGTTTTCGTCCGAACAGGAGTTAGAAGCAAAAATCATTCTCCGCGCAATTGTGCATAGATTTGTGCCTATGCTTTTCTAGTAGTCTTCCTTTCAATACCCATAACTCTTTACCCTTTTATTTATAAGGAATTAAAATGCGACCTGTATTACACTAGAAATTTTATATTCGTCTAATTTGTAAATAATTTTATCATTACTAGATAGTTTTACTGATATACACACTCTCCATTTTCGCCATGTTTTAAATTTTATCTCATAAATATTCAGCATAAAAAAGTGCGATTCATTCTCTATTTCATTTCCGTTGTAGGGGATAAAAAATTAAGATGGCATGTATTAGATTTACTACAAGGAGTGAATCCCATACCATCGTAAATTTTCCACTGCGTAGCTCAAGTGCAACGTAAAAACCCTCCCAAACGCAGAAACATTCAACTTTTCAGCTTTATGAAATATTTATGCCAAAAATATTATAATAATTTTGTAAATGATAATAATTTTAAATATAACAGTAATTATTGTTTACAAGAGTCATATAGAAGTCGATATTGTTTACCAATATTGGTATAGATTGTTTCTTTACATAAACTTTATCAGGAAAAACGCGTAATATACATTAAAATTAAAATTTTTATTTCTTATTTTCATGTCGTGAATTACTTTCATTAGATCCTAATCATTTCTGCAGAATATTAAATTACACATAATTACAGTCATGTAAAATTCACCGCAATAAAAAATATATTATGAAAAAATTACATATATTTAAAGGATCTTTTATTTTAAAGAAAATTCTAATTGCCCATGAAAGGATTATCTATTATCTGAAAGTTAGAAAAGACTTTTAAAAATAACTCTGTCTAAAATGTCGATTAAAATGCAATACTTATGCATTTTTTTTATTCAAAATTGAAACAATGTATTTAATTTCTCTGAAGAAAACGTATATCTCTGAAATGAATGTAAAGATGAAATATATATATATATATATATATATATATATATATATATATATATATATTTCTAGAAATTAATTTTCATCACTTTCTAAAGATCACTTTAGGTAAAGAAAAAAAAACTATTTTTGTTAAGGGTTAATGACACAATAGTATCATTAAATGGAGTCGCAATTTAAAATGAAATAATTATAGAAACTTTTTATGATATATATTTTTTTTAATTACTCTCCGTTCCA
The DNA here is from genome assembly GCA_963930645.1 of Salticus scenicus. NCBI lineage: Eukaryota > Metazoa > Arthropoda > Arachnida > Araneae > Salticidae > Salticus > Salticus scenicus. Next base: position 135,434,028 of record OZ005655.1, read on the forward strand.
ATTTATGCAAATTATTTTGAAAGAAAGGGGCATTTGTCTTATTCAAATTAAAAAAATCGATTAAAGTTTTTATTAAGTTAATAAATAACTTTTAAAATGTCATATAAATATTGAGTTCTAAATCATGAAAAATAAACGTTAAATTAAAAGAATATATATATATATATATATATATATTTAAAGGATAATCTCTCAAGATAAAGCAAATAAAGAAATAAAGAAAATGCTTAATTTAGCATAATAAATAAAAAAAAAACAGTATAAATAAATCACATATTACATATTAATAACAGTTCAGTGCATTATATTTAAAAAGAAAATTCTTTTATGTGAGGGGGGGAAAAAGACGTAAAAAGCTACTAAAGCATTAACTAAAATTTCTTATAATATGTAATATGTATTTAAATTTTCTGTAAAATATTCGCGCTAAAATAGTTAAATAATTTAATTAAAGAAATAAAATTTTAAATAATTATTTTTTTCTCAATGAATTTTGTAAATATTTAGACATATTTTAGATACATGATTTAAAATAAAGCAAGGCAAATAACGATGAGAAAATGTGTGTTTACTATTCTATACTGTATTTTTTTTTTTAGAAGAAATGAGACACAATCTTAATGGATATTTGATTGTATCATTAATTATCTAATATTATTGTCTGATTTGTAGAATTAGCAAATAATTAAAAAAAAAAAATCTTAATGGTTATATAGACAATCAAACGAGTAATGTTCTTTCCAGGCTAGCTGTGTCGAACAACTGTTAAACAACGATTATAGAATGTCTATATTTCTGTCCTCCCAGAAATAAATATATGACGTTAACATCTCTGGAGCAAGGAAAATAAAATTATTTATAGTTAATTAATTCGCGTGATTTTTATAGACGAAATGCTCACATTGCGTTGCTTACACGAATTACTGTATGTACGTCATAATATCAAATACAATTTTAATCGATATCTTACATTTATTATGTTCAAAAAAACTTTGCCCGCTTTGCCGGTCACTATATTTAAATAATTTCTTTTAAAATGAATAATTGAAACGTTTAAATAAATATATTTCGATTTGCAACTACTTTAGTCAAATCTTTACTTTGGGACCTTCTTGGCGATATCAAATATATATATATATATATATATTTCTCGAATTTGTACAACAAGACTATTATTAAAAAGAATATTCTAGAAAACAGTCAAAAAGTTGCGTTAATTCTTAGAATATTTTGGAAAAAATCGAAGCTGTTACTCGCACATCAAAAGTCGCTATTCGATGAATGTTCTGCGACAGTGAAAAACAATCACTTGTTCCACAGGAGTAAAGCAATTAATACCAAATACTCCAGAGAAGAATCTTTGCTTGCTCACGAAAAATGTTCAGTCGCTTAGAGTGCAATCCCTAAAGTGCAATCACACAGAAACGGTCTCTGAATAACTCTGAATCGTCGTTACATACTCTCTAGCAGACTTTAATCCACTCCTGTTTATAACTTTTAGCGATGGACTTGGCGATGTCTCCAAGCTCGAAACCTATGCCCCCGTGTGTCGGAGAACTTCGAAACTTCAGGAACTCCAAACTACCACATTTCCCCAAATTTGGTCACCAATTTTATCACCACGGCTGACCCCCTGAAAGTGAATGAACTGTTCTTTTATTTTCACGTTGCCTGTAAAACTACTTTCATTGCAACAATACAATTGATGCAGAAAAACACTTAATCCCTTATAACAATATGGTATGAGCACTTCTACTGCCGTATTTTAGATAAACGTTTTTATGGTTATGTATATTTCCCATGAAAAAAATTTTATTTTTAATTATTTATTTAAATATTAATTTGAATTAATCAAAAATATCTGCCCGATAGCGTAGAAATGCTCATTGACTTGTATGATAAATTTGCGTAGTAACTAGTACATAAAAAAATAAATAAATAAGTAAACATTATCGTGCTACACAACTTTATTAAATATCTCCCTCGGCAATTTTCTCCCTTGGCAAAGTGAAGACGTCATCGATCGTCTTTTCGAGCCAAACAAAAGATTTTTTATGTTAATCGCTCATTGGTTTTATTGCCCAATGTGGATTTGTTTGGCGTAAAACAACAGTCAGTGACGTCACACTTCGCTTGCGTATTACCAATTTATGAATGCGTATAAAATTTTCAAAGTGATAATGACGTCAATTTTTGTGAAATGCATATATATATGTATATATATATATATATATATATATATATATATATATATATATATATATATATATATATATATTATTGTTCACGTTTAAGTAAATGTATTTATTTTCCTGTCGAAAATAAAGAACTCCTAAACTTTTTTGGCAACAATTAAATTCTGGATAAAATTTATTTGGCTTACTTTAAAGCTATTGTAAAGTTATAATTTTCACATTGTAATTAATTAAAAGGAAATTAAACATAATTTGAATTCTTTTCAAAGAAGATTTATATACAGTTATTGTTTTCTTGCACTTTCATCCACAATCTACCTTCATACTTTTGAAATGTGGGTTTAAAAAAAGACGTGAGAGTGTCACACTATATTATATTTTCTATTATACATTTTCAAAAAAGTTACTAAAGTGTGAAAATTATTAATTACATATTCTTTGCTTATAATACATACTTCACAATAAATGTCTTTTTTTATTAAAATAATTATTTAAATTAAATTAAAGTGCTAATATGCTTTAAAATTGTCCTTAAACAATACTGTATAGAAAAAATATATATTCTTTTCATAATATCTAATGTTATATTTCTGAATGAATAACCACGATATTAGATGTCAACATATAGTTAGTTTAGAAGTTCTGAAGATGACAAGAGCTTAAATTGATATCGGTGACGAACAACATATCTACCAGTTTGAATTGGAATACTATTAATAGCATACTGAGAATTTATATGAACTGAATATATGCTGACTGTACATGCTGACTTATCTATTCTATCACTATTCAATATCTTGTAATATTCAAGTGTAAACTGCTAAGTTATTAAATGTTCCGTATATTACTTGAAAACATAACTGTTGATATTCTGTTTCGATTGGGATAAATATTGATTTTTTTTTATTTTAAATGTCATTATATATATATATATATATATATATATATAATACAAAATTTCCTTATCATTTCTCATATGAGTTTATCAATTTCTTCATGAATGAAGAAATTATAATTTTTAAGTTATTGTTGCGAAATATCCAATGTAGTTAAAATACATATTTCGAGATTCTCAATTAATTAAAGATAAATCAATATTTGACAATAACATTAAAAAAAGAAAGATAAATTAATGAAATCTTTTATAAATTAATTTTTATAAAACCTTTTATCCTTTAAAATATGGTCCAACAGTGACCGTAAGCTTCTGTCCTCGCAGCTAATGTGAGTAATTTGTATATTAAAATATAGAAGAAAGTCTTTTTGTGGCCACAACATACTAGTTTGTTATTTTTTCTCGTACAAATAACAAATAGAACTGCAAGTTGTATTATAATCTGGAGTTATTATTTATTACTACTTAATTTCTATCACTTTTTAGTAAATGTGCCCCATTATCTCAGTCAGGGTAAAAGGTAATAGATTTCTCTATTAAAGGGTACTTTTCTCATCAAATGACTTCTAAGAAATGACGTCATTTTTAAATGTTCCTTTCATTGACGTCATTTTTAAAGAGAAGTATCGGTAGTTTTTTTTTTTTTTTTTGACGTTATTGTAACAAGTTATAAAAAATATTTTGATTATTTCGATGTATTCATACAAATATATATATATATATATATATACTGAATTCGTAGGCGTGAAATTTTGACGAAAGCGTAATTTCAGAACGTTTTTATAGTATTTCACCATTTTTTAATTTCGACATTTTATAAGCCTGTACTTAGGAAGAATGTATGCATTTGAAGTAACCTACATAACAAATGTGAACATACTAACTACATTACTACAGCAAAAATCATATAAAAAAGGTGTGTATCAAGACAATTTTTCATCATGCTCTCCCATTGCGCTTGCGCTATAAACTTGAAACTCCTGCAGTACTTTAATCCTGCTTTGGGAGAAGATGTAAGACATAGCCACATTGCTATATACCCACAAACACACGTAGTCACATACCCATATACCACATACACTAGATTTTATTTATATTAAGATTTAATTTCGTACACTCTATAGCAACAACAACAAAAAAAAAAAAAAAAAAAAAAAAAACGCACCAAGAAGGGGTAACGCAAACTGCACACAAATTGACATACATACAGGTTTCGATGGAAAATGCCAAATTTTAAAGTTTGGCTGCCATCGAATAGGAATGTGACGCTGCAGCGCATCTTAACTGCGCAATCGACATAATATTAAAAATGAGAAATTTTGATTCCAGGTCATAAATTCATTAATAATTTTATTCCGTCTGCTTAGATAGACAGTAACTATGCCTCGCATACAGGTGCACAAACAATATGCGCAGATATCAGCATTTGAGATAGGTGTGTATTTGGGCTCAAAGAAGCCGGTTTGTCTAATCTGCGAAATGTTTATAGATTGGATAAGAGCGCTGCCAATATTAGAAGATACTGACAGGAATGTGTGAAACGTGGTCGAACACAGCGTCAGGGAGGTAGCGGTCCGCCTACAGAGAGGACAGAACTAGAGAACCAATACTTCGTCTGAGCAGTACTCAAAGCCACAATTCATCATTATCATCCATCCCACCTGAAGCTGGTACTTCAGTGACATCAAGGACCATTAATAAACGGCTCAGAGAAATGGGATTGAGCTCACGGAGCCCCTTGTGCAGACTACTATTAAACCTTGTATACCGACAAGCACATTTGCAGTGATATCAGGATTGTTCGAACTGGAAAGTCACTGAATGGAGTATAATTGTCTTCAGTGATGATTCCCACTCCGATTTGAGCCCCGACTACCAGCGTAGACCCATCTATAGACGCCCTGAAAGAAGGGAGGCTTCCAACCTGACTGTCGCCAGCTACACTGCCCGACAACTAGAGTGATGGTATGGAATGTCACTTCATTTCATAGCATGACTCCTTTGGTTGTCATCCATGGAAACTTTACAGCACAGTACATAGACGACGATATTCTACATCCCGTTGTGTTTCCCTTCATATCAGCAATCCTGATCGTATATTTCATCCTGATAATGCCCTCCCGCGCACAGAGATAGTCCCTACTGCTTGCTTGTCGAACATTATATTCACCAGCAAATTCAGCGGATCTCTCCTACTGTGAACCTTTTGAGCATTAAGAAAAGAGTCCTACAACCAGCTCGGGATTTTGCCAATCTAACGCACCAATTGGACAGAATTTGGCACGATAACTCGCAAGAGCACATTTGCGAACTCTGTCAATTTTTGCCAACCCGAATAACTGCTTACAATTGAACAAGAATTGAACCAACGCATTATTGACATGCTTATTTTGTTAGGCCTTTTCTCTTGAATAATCATTCAATTTTTTTGAAACAGTAATCATTTATTTTTCTCCACATGTGCATCACAGCTACCTATTCTCGTCCCATTCGGATAACCCCTTCTTGGTGCATCTTTTTTTTTTTTTTTTTTTTTTTTTTTTGTATTAGAGTGTATGTTAAAAAATTTAATAAAAAATATTTATTATAATAAGAATTAAATAGCTTTTGGAACTCATGTAACTCCTTAAACATTATTTTGGTCAGTAAAGTTGCCGAATGTGTCTTCCACTGAGGACGTTTGGAGCATCATGAAAAGTGTCCTACAACCAGCTCGGAAATTTAGCAATCTAACGCACCAATTGGACTGAATTTTGCAGGATATATCGCAGGAGCACATCTGCCAATTAATGTCAAGCTGAATTACTGCTTACATAAGGGGCAGGTGCGGACAATGCTTTATTGACTTGTTTACTTTTGTGAGGCCCTTTCTCTTGATTAAGTCATCCAAATTTTCTGACACTGTAATAATTTGTTTTTCACCACATGTACATCACATCTTCCAATTTTTGCTCATTTGGATAACGCCTTGTTGATGCTTCTTTTCTTTTATTATTATTATTTTTTTTTTATATATATAGAGTGTATTTAATGAGTAAAACTGTCTTTAAATTTATTACCATCAAATTTTACAGTCAATGTATCTTTGCACTAGATTAGAAAAACAAAAAGTTCGCTACTGACAAAGAATCAGTTGACAGTAGCCGTCGTCTTAATTTCTTCTCTAATTTTAAATATGTTGTTTTTAATTTCGTTTTTAATAAAATCGGGTGAATGCGAAAAGTATGGCACGAATGACTACGCCCCCCCCCCCTCAACTTCCATTTTTCTATCCAAAGAGAGGTTCACCTAAATTTATTTGACTGTGACTGAACTATCCTTGTCATGTAAAAAATAAATAAATAAATAAGTAAGTAAATAAATTAAGGTTAAACCATTGTACGTTTATTACGCATTACTTTCTCGCAGTGATTTTATAACTAATTTTTGCAACCATGCTATTTATGAATCAGGAAGAGCCGAAAAACATAATACCACAATTAAAAACACAAAGGGTGTTCACACAGTTTTGTAACGATTATGACTTTCTCCATCAATTTAAATTTAAATTTTTAATTAAAAACGTGACTGCCATCGTATTGAAATAGGGTTTAATGATCGACCGCTGCGTTAAAATTTTCATATCTCTAGAAAATAAACAATGAGTCGAAGGCTGTATTTCTGCGCTTTCAAGAGAGAAATACTCTTATTTGATTATTAAGAAAGGTGTAATTTTAATATTTCTACACGTAACATAAGTGACTAATTATTAAAAATTGAAAAGAAATGTCACAATTTACATTTGACTGGTAAAAAGCCAAAAAATATGGATATCAAACAGAGGCGCGTACACCTTTTATTGAATCTAAAGTCACATATAGTGTTTTAAAAGAAAATTCGACCCCCAAAATAGTTATCGCAAAGTCTTTAAATAACTCTGTTATATCTGTGAATAAATATATAACATCTAATTTAAAGCTAATCAAAACAACAACAACAACAACAAAATAATAATAATAATGATTCTCGCCTAACACTAACACATGTTTCTCAATGTAACACTATGCGCAAATTATTGCATGAAAATTATTTGGATGGTAAAAAGGAAAATATATCGTTACATTTGATGAAGATTGAATTATCTGATTATAGAAAAAAAAAAAAAAAAAAAAAGGTTTACTAGTAAAAAAGATGAGAAAGTGATTAAAATTGTTGGTTCAGAGAAAAGCAAGTTTCGCTGAAGGTTTTATGATTATTACTGGATACTTTTGCAACCGAAAACTTAAAGTAAACACAGTAGGATAAAATGTCTAAATTAAATTGATTTACTATCTGAAATACATTTTAACACCTATTTACAGAGAAGTTACACCGTTTTACCCAAACAATCTTCACAGTGTTAAGTTCTATGAGGATAAGTCTAAAAGTCCAACTATTTTTTTTCTTTTAAATATGTATTGAAACTAAAATTGAAGCTATTCTCTATAAATTCCCCCCCTCTTAAGTCCCTTGGCACGACTCCTAGTGATTACTGTCCGTTTTGGACTTTCAAAAAATCTTTATAAGAAGCGTTCGAAAACACTGGATGGAGTCCAGAAGACTGGGAAAGATGAGCGAAGCAAAATAAAACTTGGGTTTTATGAAATGCTCTGTTATCTTGGAAAACACGATATTTAATATAATAGCTGGGGCTATCACAATGAACACGATGGAAAATAATATTCTTATAATTTTTTATATCGATGCAAAATCGTTATAAAAATTTGTGAACACCTTCTGTAAAATGCAAAGTTAATACCTACTTATCGGTTAATGTCTGATAAAATGATGATAATAATATTTTTTTCAGTGAGTTGTTCATAATTTGTGCCATAGTGTTATAGCCATTATATTTTAGTATTTTAGACAGAATTTGTAGAAAAAAAAATTATTTCTATAATTGAAACCGTTATAAAAGGGTGGTAAATTTAATAACAGAATCTTACATAAAAATTGCTAATTCTTTTATTTAAGAAAAATCATAATAATAACACATTATTAATATTTATTATTCTTACTCTCTATTATTAATTTTAGGATACATTATTCTTGATTTACGTTATAAAAAGAATTTTTTTAGGTGTATCTTAATCTGATTAAACCAATATTTCTTGCAATATAGGATTGAATTAATGACATTCAGGTGCAATAAATCATAATAAAGTCCGAATAATTCTGACAATAAAATAATATTAATCATCTGGTAAAGGAAACGTTTCATTTAAAAGACGAATGTAAAGTAATCTTTACTTTCACTGAACAAAATATTATTTATATTAGGTTGCGGGCGCGTATCTCATTCCTTAAGATACTAAGACGTGATATTACAATAAATCATCTATTTTTTGTTCATTCGAGATATTTTTCCTTTTCTTTGTTATGTGTCATTATTTTTTTTCGTCCTTTTGAGAATTATAAATGGAATGTTTGCTTATAACTTTATTGATCCTGGTATCATTTATAATTCTTTAACAATGCCAATAAGTATAAGAATAACTTATTTAAAAGAGAAAAAAAATATACACACTATGTTTAATGTTAAATTGAAAAATTCTCACTTTATCAAAACTAAATTCTATAGTCTTTAAAATTGGTGAACAAAATAACTTTTTTTTTTTTTTTTTTTTTTTTTTTTGTTTACAACGTTTCACTCAAAAAATAAATTTTACTTCAATAGATATGAATGTAGCTCCAAAATTTATCGGATTGCTTATGCAAGGTTTTTTTTTTCCCCTATAAACAGTCATTAATTTGAAAACTGTGGAAATTTGTGCAAAACTAAAACAAATATTGGCATATTTTGTGTAAGTACATAATGCTATTTTTGACAAAATCCATTTATTTAATATAAGAACTACATTAAAAGAATTAAATTAAATAAATTATGCTATATTTCCTATATACTAATTACACTACAAATTAAATCTTTGTATTTTCAGTTTAATTACCATTGGTGTTTTTTAATTCAGTATAAGTGTAAATGAAGGAAATCTATCTTTGAACTTTTATTTTCTGAGTAATGTGATTTAAGAAAATAAACTCATGTTTGTGAAAATTGCAACACCATGAAGGAATGCGAATATCAGAATGATATTTATTGGGCTCATACATTATAGTAAGAAGAACAATTGATTAAAATTTCAGAAAATGTGGAGTAACATGTACTGAGAAAACAGTACATAAAGCAGCGCCCTCTGTGAGAAATAACTCCCTTTATCTGCCTAGGCATTGAATGAAACAGCGATTAAATGACATGTGCGGGTAAAGCACTTCATGAAGTTTCAACACGATGCCATAATTCATCGATCGTAGTTACTGGTAAACAGTGGGGGCCAGTCGCTTTTCAACGATTAAACAGTCATTTTCATTGGTGCAAGATCAGGAGAACGCACTGGCCAGAGCAACAGTCGAACATATCCTGCATCAAGGATGATCCGGACAATATTTACAACTTGCGATCGTGCATTGTCCTGCTTAAGTATTGCGTTTCGTAGGCCTTGAATTTAGGGCACAGCAAAGGGCCTTAACTCGTCAGAAATGTAATGGCTGGTATTCAGAGTGGCGGGAATCAAAACAAGAGGTGATCGAGACGTGTATCCAATGGTACCACATACCATCACTCCAGGTGGTTACCCAGTAGGCAGCTACCAAAATTTTGATTACCCTCAAAACTGCATCACTGATACGAGCGCCTTTAATGTGTGATTAATGACGAACCTGGACGCAGGGATGGCGTGAAATCCTCTTTCAGACAAATCACAATCCTGTTTACAGCATCAAGATTGCCTTATCCGTACTTAACGGCATTGTCAATAATGCACAATGCCAGCTGGGATTCAACATCGTCACACTGTCCACCACATGCAGTGATGGTATGGGGTCCCATTGGATACACGTCTCGATTACTTCTTGTTTGCATTCCCGGCACACTGAAATGCGGTCATTAAATTTCTGGTGAGTTAACGCCCGCACCTCCTCTCTATATTCAAGGCCCCCGCAGCGCCACATTTAAGCAGGATAATGCACGACCGCAAGTTGTCAGTATAGTCCGGACCTTCCTTAATACAGAATGTGTTCGACTGTTGCTCTGGCCAGCGTGTTCTCCTGATCTCGCACCAATGAAAATGACTGTTTAATCATTGAAAAGCGACTGACCCCCCACCACTCACCAGTAACTACGATCGATGAATTGTGGCATCGTGTTGAAGCTTCATGAAGTTCTTTACCCGTACATGTCATCCAATCGCTGTTTGATTCAATGCCTAGGCAGATAAAGGGAGTTTTTGCTCACAGAGGGCGCTGCTTTATGTACGGTTTTCTCAGTACATATTACACCAAATTTCCTGAAATTTTAATCAATTGTTCTTCTTACTATAATGTATGAGCCAAATAAATATCATTATGATATTCGCATTCCTTCATGGTGTTGCAATTTTCACAAACATGAGTTTACATTCAATACAAAATGTCAATTCTGTAACTGCAAATAAAAAGATTTGAATGAATTAATATTTTATAAGTTTTGTTATAAACTTTAAAAGTTATAATAAAAGATGTATCGATAAATTAAAATAAAATTATTGATTTTTAATTTGGGAATATCTAAAAATATGGATGAGTGCATGATACGAATGTGTCCTTTTCTTCTGTATTTTTCTATGTGTAAAAGATAATTGCAATTATTAGAACGAAAACTTGTTGATTGGGGATATACTTTTTGTAAAAATAATTTGATTTCATTTTCTTGTTCTATAAGTCATTTTGGGTTGGATTAGCTTAATTAATTTCACTTTAGAACTTGCTACGTTTCATTTTCCTTTCTCTTATTTATGTTACTTATTTCACTATAGAAATAATAAAACCATGTTTTTCGCATATTTCTAACACTTTCCTACAAAGCTGAAAAGTGTTAATGTTTTCGGTTTGTCTGCCCGTCTGTCTTTCCGTCTGTTAGTCTGCCCGCGCTCTAACTCTCGTAATTATTCATGGAAGTTTTTGAAACTAATATGTGTTACTCAAGTCCACTATCGGATGTTCCTCATTTAAAATGGAGTAAATCTGTATACAGACACCGGTTTGTATACAGAGGCACACGAAAGTATTCCAAAGCATTGAGTTTTATGAGAGGTATTTCTATAAACCAAATTCTAAGGACTTTACTTTGCACATATCTTAATAAAATTGAAATATATTATTTACATGCACAGAAGAATGATTTCCATAGAGTACAGTATGGTTAGAATTATATTTATCATGATTTTTATATTAGGGCTACACAAAAATATTCAGTTACATTAATGGGTATTATTGGAAATTAATAGGAATTGAATTTTCGTTTATATTAATAGTTTTTACCACTTTCTAAGTGTTTTTAATGTTTTCCAACAAGGTTTAAAAGTGTTAATGACTTCGATTTATCTATCTGTCCTTCTGTCTATCCGCGCTAACACCCGTAAATATTCATGGAATTTTCTGAAACTGACAAATGATATTCAAGTTCACTATTGGATGTTCCCTACTGAAAATGGAGTGAACACTGTCTTGTGTACAGGGTCACCGTAAAGTGTTTCACCGTAAAGTGCATTCTATGAGTGGTACTTTTATAAACTATATTTTAATTCCTATATTTTACACAAATTTCAATGAAATTGAAACGTGTTATTCAAGTTCACTATCGAATGTTTTCTAAAGAAAATGGAGTAAATGCTACCACTGGTTTGTGTACAGGGACTGTCGAAAGTATTCCAATGTATTCATTCTATGAGAGGTTTTTCTATAAACCAAATTTTAATAACTTTACTTTGAACTAATCTTAATAAAAATGAAATATGTTATTCATTTGCACAAAAGAATGCTTTCTACATAATGTTGTATGATTAGCATTAGATTTACAGGAACACACAAAAATATTCAGCTACATGGAGGGCTTTTATTGGAAATTTGCTGAAATCGTATTTTCGTTAACTTTAAGCAATTTAGCACTTTTTAACATTTTTTAAGTGTGAATATGATTTCAATTTGTGTATCTATCTTTCCGACTGTCTATATGTCTATCTGTCCGTCTGCCCGCCCCCAGCGTCCGTAAATATTTTTAGAATAAAAAAAAAAAATATGTATGTTATTCAAATTCACTATGGAATGTTCCTATTTTAAATGGCATAGATAAGTCTTGTGGAATTGCTTTGTGTACAGGGACACTCAAAATTAATGCCAATTCATAGTATTTTAGGTCAGTTATTTTTATGAATTTTGTTTAAAGAACTTTCCATTCTAAAAATCATAAAGAAATTGGCATTTATTGTTAATACGCTAAAAATAATATTTTATATAGAATATGATTTTGTTAACTTTCAAATTTACAGGGATAAAATATACACTAAATTATTCAGCTACATTAAGGGCTGCAATTAAAATATAAGAACAGCGTTTTCTTTTGTATTAAGCATTTTTAACGCTTTCTAAAAATATTTAAGAATGATTAGGAATTCAATTAAACTGTCTGTATGTCTTTAGACCTGCTGTCTGTACGTTTTGTGATTACTTAGGCAAAGAACATTGAAAGTTACACTATACCACAGTTATGTGCATTTGGAAAGTGGTAATAATTTATGCGTACCGCATGATTTTTCTTGTTTTAATAATCAGATAAGAGTGTTTTTCTTCAAACAGCCCAGGATACAGCTTTCGACTCATTGTTTATTTTCAAGCGGTATTTTAATATAAAAATTACATTTAATGCTGCAGACAAAAAATAACCCTATTCGGATTTCATGACATAAAAACTTTTTCTTTTCGTTCTGTGTAAAAATGTGTTAATATTCGTTGAAAGATTTTTCTTTTTTTAAATGTCATCCCACACAAAATATTTAGCGCACAGGTGATGGTTGTTATCTTTTGTTCATCAAATAAATTATTGATAGTTTTCTGATGTTAGACGCAATACCATTGTTTTTGTTATGAATTATTTAGAACATTTTATTCATCCAGGTACATCTTCCTCCAAATATAGGTTATATATTCCATATATATGCAACGTATATAAATAAATTTAAAAAATCGAACTATATATATAAAATAATAATACTATGCTCTATACCGTTGGCTATTTTTTTTCTTTTCGAAAAATGCGTGATTCTTATGAACATATTTGCGTAAAACTTACCTTTTGTTTTTCTTCTTTTCGCTTTATATATTTTCTTGTCTTAAGTACAATAATAACAAAATATTTGATTCTAAGATTTTGTTAAACTCTTTTCTGCTTCAAGCTAGGTATCGAGTATAAATATGTGGACAGAAGATCAAAAATCGTTTTCTTTTTAAATTTAATTATTAGCATATAAATATTTTAAATCTAAATTATATTGTCTATTATAGAGTATTTTATTTTCAATGTAATATTTCTAAAGGTTTAATGCAAAATGTATTTATAGGAATCATTTTATTACATTATTTCTTTATATCAAATATGTTATTTTGGTACGGTAGATAGAGCTGACCCTGAAAAAGTGTTCAAAACTTAAACAGAACAAATCAAAAATGTTAATGATATCAGTATCTAAGTTTTATATAGGGGAATGTCATATGTTAAGGGCATTCTCTGGTTATGGATATCTCACCATATCTTTTAACCAAAAGCAAATATTGTGGATTCGAGTACTGTTAAACAAGTATTGTGACAGTACACAGCATTTGTCATATCGAAGTGACTAGACGCATTTGTTTAATATTTGGAAACATCGAAAAAAAAAGTCAGAACAAAAGAACGAAAAAAAAAATTGTGAATATTTTCTCATTGCGATAAATCGAGGTCAGTTAATTTAAAAATGTAAGTGTAATGTATATTCATGTAGTATATTCATTATATATTGTGATACAATATCAAATTCAGATAAAATGTGGACGGAAAATATACTTTTCTGTCATTATAAAAATAGTTGTCATTCAAGGCTGTAAGTAATTTCATGTTTATTTATTTATTTTAATAACTTTTTTTTTTATGTAAAGCGAAAGTTTGAGTTACAAATTGTGAAATATGGTCGTTTATGTAATTATGAGATATTTTATTCGTGTTGTTATGCATTTTTAGGCATTTCTAGCCATGTGGACACCGGAAAACTCCACTGATTCAAAAGAAATAGATTCTAATGAGCAGGTTAAAGCCATTTATGTTTCCTTAGTAGATAAGAAATCTCTAAAATCCACTACCCGAGAATATGGACTTCCTCGTAGCATCTGTGTCCTTTCAGAAGAAGCCTGGAAAATATAAATCAACTCCACCTGTGAAACGGCCAGCCAAGCTCACTAAGAATAGGAACATTCAAAATCTGATAATGGTGTCAATTTCTGCGTCATCTGTTTAGAGCACCTGCTACCATGCCTAACAAGAGCGAACTCAATCAAATGCAACGCGTGTGATCATCTAGTGCATTTGAAGTGTGCCAGTATAAATGCAAATTACTTTACTTGCAAACATTATACTTCTGATTTGGAGGACGAAGAAGATTACGAATACAACAGGAAAAATCCTATTTTCTGTTTTTATTTTGGCCACTGAATCCTTACAAAGTGAATGAATTTTGTTACTTTAGGCATTTATGAAGGTTTTTCTTGTTATATTTCCATTGTTAGCGTATTTCTCAAGCGTGCCCACAACCGGGTACACAATATTTTTGACAAAAAATGAATATTTCACCAAATTGGTGACAATTGTTTTCTGGTTGTTGAAATCGATACAGTTACTTTATCAAATGTTAGCTAAGGGTTCTGGCTTTCCATTGGCAATTCCAACGTTTTCATAATATTTACTGTATCAAAATTTATAATCCGAAATCAAAACTATGCTCACAACCGGAGACATTTCTCCTGCATGATAAAATGTAACAATAAAAATATCTGATTTTTAAGAAAATAACAATCTCAGAAAAATACATCTAAACAAAAATTAGAAATCCTAATAAGTAGAAATTACATTTTGTTATATGAAATATAATACAGTTAGAAGGTAAATAATAATAATAATAATATAATAATAATAATCTGCTGTGTCACTCATCCGACTTTCTCTTACCCTGATATTTAATGCTATAAACACAGATTTGAGATTAAGGGGTAAGATAACGAGTTCTGTTATGTAAATTTATGTTAAAAGAATTCAAATTGGGCCCCGGAACAGTTTTATTTGACAAATAATTCTGTGTGAGGGAGATTGGGCCCCCTCAACCCCTCGTTTCATTATTATACCTGTAATTGTATAGAATTCAAATCAGTTATTAAATTCAAAATTTCATTTAAAATTATCCAGATAACTTTTACATTAAACATATCTTGAAACTTACAAATCTTGATTAAACGTTCCTAGTAACAAACGTATGAACTTCAAAATAAAACATTTGGTTCGTCTGAAATTATTTGTTTTAATTTCTCTAAGAGACACAGACAAAGACCAAACGTTAAAAATTTGACTTATGTATTCAGAAAGCCTCAAAACGGGCAAGTATACAAAAAACCAAGCGATGAATATTTAGCTTAAAAAAATACATTATTTACTATATGGCTATTAGGAATTATTTTCAATTCCAGCTTTCCTGGTAGTGTTAAAATATTATAATAAAGCATTTTCACCAACAGTAAAAAAGAATGTTATGGCTGAAATAATGGCAACCCTGTATATCTTCTGAAGTTTATGTACACACCACATACGGCACATAAATATAATTCTATATTAATAACTCGCAGCACAACCTGAAATATACTTTCATCAATTTTCATGCATTATCGCACTGTAATCTAATTATTTTTTTAACCTAATTCTTATTTGACCTGTAAACGAATAGTGATAGATTTCCATACCATATTCTACAGGAAACACGTTTTTACGCATATAAAAAATATACATTTGTTCCATTTGGTTTACTGCAGTTTATATATAGTCCAGTCAAAATAGGAAAAATAGAGGAAAAAAATCGTGTAGTTTTGAAATTTTGCATACTCATAGCCGAGGGGGTCCTGAACAACATACTAAAAGTCCCCGCCCGTGGGGGGTGAGCGGGGGGCAGGTGGGGCATTTAAGGGGGGCAATTTTCAGTTTTTATTAAATATCTTAAAAACTATCGCATTTAGAGACAAAATGCCAATTACAAAATTAATCTACGTAAAATTTCCTACAAAAATGTATATTACATTTTGTTTGTACGATCATTAGTTTAGAAGATTAGGGAGATGAAATAACACATTTTCTTGAAAAATTCTTTTTTGCTATAGTAAAATCAACTAAAGTGTGCAATTAAAAGGGTTCTTGTCAAATATTTTTTAATGTAAAAAACAAATATATACATAGGGAATATGCAAGGATAATACAGCATGTTTTGCAAGTTTTAAATAATTTTAAGGCTAGCAGGCGCAAGTGGCGGTTTGAGTAAAAATCTAGATAACGAAGACCCAAAACCGATCAACAGTAAAAAAAAAAAAATCGTGTAGCTTAGAAATTGAGCACAGTTATAAAGTTAAGTGCCCTGAATAACATACTAAAAGTCCCTAACCATGGGGGGAGCATTTAAAGGGGGCACATTTCAGTTTTTATTAAGTATCTTGAAAACTATCGCATTTAGAGAAAAAAAAATCTCAATTGCAAAATTAATCTACGTGAAATTTCTTAAAAAAATTGTATATTCTATTTTGTTTCTATGATCAATAGTTTAGAAGATATAGGGGAAAGAAATAACACATTTTCTTGAATTTTTTTTTTTTTTTTTGCAATAGTAAAATCAACTAAATTGTGGAATTAAAAGGGTTCTGATAAAATATTTTCTAATGTACAAAACAAATATATGCATAGGGAATATGTAAGGATAATACAGCATGTTTTGTACGTTTTAAATAATTTTAAAGTTAGTAGGCGCAAGTGGTGTTTAGGTAAAAATCCAGATAACGAAGACCCCAAAACCGATCAACATTAAAAAAAATCTAATAGCTTTGAGATTTTTTTTCTCTAAATGCGATAGTTTTCAAGATACATAATAAAAACTGAAATGTGCCCCTTTAAATGCCCCCCCCCCCATGATTAGGGACTTTTAGTATGTTATTCAGGGCACTTAACTTTATAACTGTGCTCAATTTCTAAGCTACACGATTTTTTTTTTTTATGTTGATCGGTTTTGGGTCTTCGTTATCTAGATTTTTACTCAAACCGCCACTTGCGCCTGCTAGCCTTAAAATTATTTAAAACTTACAAAACATGCTGTATTATCCTTGTATATTCCCTATGTATATATTTGTTTTTTACATTAGAAAATATTTGACAAGAACCCTTTTAATTGCACACTTTAGTTGATTTTACTATTGCAAAAAAGAATTTTTCAAGAAAATGTGTTATTTCATCTCCCTATATCGTCTAAACTAATGATCGTACAAACAAAATGTCATATACATTTTTGTAGGAAATTTTACGTAGATTAATTTTGTAATTGACATTGTTTCTCTAAATGCGATAGTTTTTAAGATATTTAATAAAAACTGAAAATTGCCCCCTTAAATGCCCCCCCTGCCCCCCGCTCACCCCCCACGGGCGGGGACTTTTAGTATGTTGTTCAGGACCCTCTCGGCTATGAGTGTGCAAAACTTCAAAACTACACGATTTTTTTTTTTTTTCTATTTTTCCTATTTTGACTAGACTTATCCAGATTTTTACTCAAACCGCTACTTGCGCCTACTAGCCTTAAAACTATTTGAAACATACAAAACATGCTGTATTATCCTTGCATATTCCCTATGTATATATTTGTTTTTTACATTAGAAAATATTTGACAAGAACCCTTTTAAATGCACACTTTAGTTGATTTTACTATTGCAAAAAAGAATTTTTCAAGAAAATGTGTTATTTCATCTCCCTATATCTTCTAAACTAATGATCGTACAAACAAAATGTAATATACATTTTTGTAGGAAATTTTACGTAAATTAATTTTGTAATTGACATTTTTTCTGTAAATGCGATAGTTTTTAAGATATTTAATAAAAACTGAAAATTGCCCCCCTTAAATGCCCCCCCTGCCCCCCACTCACCCCCCACGGGCGGGGACTTTTAGTATGTTGTTCAGGACCCCCTCGGCTATGAGTATGCAAAATTTCAAAACTACACGATTTTTTTCCTCTATTCGTCAAATTTCGGCCTTCGTTGCCTGGACTAATATGTTAAACTCTACTTACCTGCAATTTCCCCCATAGACGTAATGTATTTAAATTCTCTTGGGTGTCCCTGTACAAGAACCATTTGCTTCATATGAAAGAAAAGCTTAGTGTGCACATTCGTATATAATACAAATTTAGAATACCAAGATTGTCTTTTCTGCTATTATTTGTTCTTGAGATATGCCGATAACACCCACGCACACACACACACACACAAAGATATAGAGAGATCGAACAACCAATAAAAAAGGATTTATGGATTCAGGGGACCACGGACGTGTAAATGCAACAAAAACTCAATTTAGAAACTTTGATATAAAAAAAGGAAAAAAAAAATACTTTCTCTACCATATACATGGGTAAGAGAGAGTAAAATAGGAATTTGTATTACAGAGTTTTGCAATAAATAACTATAAATAAATCCAGACATATATTTAAGATACAGTTCTATTTCTAATTTTACATGTCGTTTTCCAGTTTAAGTAAAAGGTAAATTGGGGGAAGACGCCATATATAACTATATATAGCCGAACTAGGCAATATTACGAATAACAAAAGCGTTAAAATAGAACAAAATCAAACACCAAAGATAAACCATCTCCGATCTTAACTGTTATGGGTAACAGTTATAGGTAAGATAACCATTTGTTTTAGCAGTATCAAACAAATTGTAAAATGTATCTTCGGAGAAAAATAAATTCCATTGTATCTAGATGTTTTTTCTTTTTTCTTTTTGCATCTCGAACTGCAGTGATTGGGTTATTTTTTCTTAGTAATGTAAAATGAGTTAAGTTAACTTTTATTTTTACTGACAGCTTTTAAACATCTTATTATTTCCTGTTTTCACTGATAAGCTCCTCTGATGACTGACTCAATGCTTCTTGAATTAATTGATAATATTTATATGTTTTCATTTTTTTTTTGTGTGTGGGGGGGGGGTCCCTTTTTCCATTATAATGATGTTACTATAAGCTGCATTATTTTTGCGCATTGTGTACGTGAAATTGTTGTCTTTATATTACATAGTTCAATCATCTTCAGTTTTTCATCTTTTCAAATTATGTTTCTTTATATATATATATATATATATATATATAAGAATTTTGAAATTATGAGAAAATTTCACAGTTATCAAGATAACCTCATCGGCGAATTTATTTATTTATTTATTTCTATTTTTTTTTTTTTTTTTTTTTAAGAAATATTTTTTTTACCACTTTACAGTACGTTAAAGTCACATTACGTGGTTTAACATTTAGCCTAATATTAAAATACAATCGAATAAAGATTGTTTAACTTAAATAAATTACTCGAGTAATTTTTTTTTTCATTTTTTTTTTTTTTTTTATGCTGGGTAGACACTACTTCTTTTGTTTATTTTTCTTGTATAAATAACTATTCTTAAAAATTCAAAACAGTATTGTATATTATTTAAAAGTGTACCTTAATTTTAATTTTAAAAAAAAATTACAAATTTTCATAAAAAAATCTTTATTTTGTAAAACCTTTAGCTTCAATATTACAAATTAAACATACGCCTGAAGTAACTCTTTAAAATGCTTTTCATTAAGATCCCATTTCTGAAAATTACTTTCTGTTATCTAAAAAGACAAGTCATTTCATATTTCAAAAAATTTTCCCAGAGCAAATATAGTCCCCATTTCTGATTTTTATTACCGGTGGCAATAACAGTTAAAAGAATGTAAAGTTTAACAACTTGGTTTTATCATTTTGTAGAAATTCACATTTTCAGTTTGTTGATTCTTAAATAATCTCATTTAAATATAAATTGAAATATTGAATTTTACTTTTTAAAATAAAATTTCGAATGTTTAACTCTTTTCATCTATATTTATTTCAAATACTCAAAAGTGACAGATAATTTTTCAGTTGAAATATTTTTAACTAAATTTCAGATATCTTTTAAATGAAATACTAAAGTATAAAATGTAGAACATGTAAAAATGCCCCAAAGCATTTGAATTAAGAACTTTATGTACTGAATAAACTAAAATACAAATGCTTAAAATTATCAGGTATGCCAATATTTGTATTTTATTTCCAAACATTCTTACCACCCTCCATTTTTAAAACATTACTTTTTTTTTAAAGGGTTATTTTCTTCTCGCATATTAGTAATTCTATATTTAATAATATTTATTAAACATTACATACATGAGGAAAAGATTAGAAATGCTGGAATACCTGAAAAATTTATAGTAAACTATTCTGATTAAAAACTTTCATATTTATCAAAATAAAATTCTAATAATAATAACTTTTATAATTTATATTGATTTAGATACTTCATACAATTGCTAATTTCATTTTTTAAATAATGAAAACTGGTTATGCTAGATTTCATTCATGGAATATTTTTGTGAACCTTCCAGTGAACTACTAAGCTATTTCGTTGCGCATTGTTTGGGTAAGACATCCATGTGGATGTTGATATTCATGTAGCGATTAAGTCCAATTGACCGCATATGTATGCTGGACATGGGAGGAATGCCTTCCGTGGGAGTCATTTTAAGAGGCGGTAGCCCGTGTTTAGGCAAGTTTCAATGAAAATCACGGAAAACTCTGAACGGCTGTGTCAAGGAGCGCGATTCGGAATCAAATCTGACTCTTTCCGTTTAATTGGTTGAGAAGAGAGACTCCTGGACAACTGGTGAGGGAAAGAAATCAAAAGTTATATTTCAGTTTATAGTTAACACGAACTTTCTATGTATGTATGTATATATGTTCGGTTTATGGCATCGGGTGATGCCTTCCGACAGAATCCACAAGTCTGTGCCAGGTCTTCCGGTCATGGATCCACTCTTCTTCCAGACCCCTATCCCTCATCGCTTTTTTTACCTTATCGATCCAAGTCTTTCTTGGTCTTCCTCGTTTTCTTTTCTGATTTGGTGTATAGTTGAAAGCGATTTTGGGTAATCTTTCATCGTTCATTCTTTTAATATGGTCAAACCAGATTAATTGCTTTTTTTGAACCACATCTAATATGGTTTCCTTTATTTTCATCATTTCTCTGATTCTCTCATTTCTCACTCTCTCCATTCTTGATATCCTGCATGATCTTCTCAGGGCATCCATTTCAACAGCAACCAATTTCTTTTTTTCCGTCTCCATAATTCTCCATCCCTCTGTTCCATACAACAATATGCTTGTATATATTATACTTTCTCGCCCTAGATAACTCCTCACTCCACCAAATCGAATTTTATAGTTTTACGGCTTTTCTTCCTTGACAGATTCTATTCTTAATTTCCTGTGAGTCTCTTCCTTCTCTATTAACGTCTACACGAGGGTATCTATAATGATCACAACTTCTAATTTTGATGTTATTATTAAAACTTAGGTCCGTCTCGTCTCCGCCTATACATAGGTATTTGGTCTTATTGACGTTCACGTATAGTCCCCATTTTTCATATTCTTCCTTAATTTTTATCTTCCGTTCTATGTTCGAATCATAAATTCACAATTTCGTTTTAGTATATATAATTTCGTATATTTATAAACTACTTATTTGCAATAACTATATTAATATTTTATCATCATTTTGAGAAAAATAATAAAATAATTTGAATATTTTCTATAGCAAAAGGTGTATTAAATTGATTCATGCAACTGAATTTCATGAAAAACAGCAGTGTTTTCTAAATGTATTATGTATGTCCAATACCTAAACATTAATTTATTGCACGTATATCAATGCACATTTTAAAATTTAAATTAAGCGTAAGAATTTAAGCAATAGTAAAAAATAATGTAATTGACCATGATAATACAACATGGATGAGACTGACAACGCACAAAATGTCTAGACCCTCAATAAATTCTCTGAGATAAAATACACTGATGGGAAAAAAAATCCCAACACCAGGAAGGAGCTGTGCTGGATAAACGAAATTTGGTAGGCGTGTTTATACATCTGAAAGATGACGTCGATTCAAATTTCGAGCTACGCGCATAAGTGTGGCGCTAGTAGCGACATTATGAACATGCAAATGAGGTTTGCTTTAAATAAGCGCTGTAAAGTTCGTGATCGTTATTTACAGTTGAGATTTGACGTAGTGGGTTAATGTTAGTCAAGGATGCCTCTAAGAAGGCGAAGAAGCCATTATCAACAGCTCACTGAGTTTGAACGAGGTCGTGTAGTAGGGCTACGAGAAGGTGGGTTTTCTTTCCGCGATATTGCAGAAAGACTTGGCAGGAATGTATCCACTGTGCATGAGTGTTGGCAGCAGTGGTCAAGGGAAGGTACTGCCTCAAGAAGACCTGGTTCCGGGCGGCCACGTGGCACTACTGAGAGGGAAGACCGCCGTGTTCGGCGTATGGCTGTGGCTAATCGTACTGCGTCTGCAGCTGAAATTCGAGCTGCAGTTGGCACCACAGTGACACAACGAACTGTTACAAATCTGTTACTTCAAGGACAGCTCCGAGCCAGACGCCCTGCAGCGTGCATTCCACTGACTCCAAACCACTGCCGTTTGCGACGTGAGTGGTGTCAAGCTAGAGCTCATTGGAGGACGGAGTGGAGATCTGTTGTGTTTTCTGATGAAAGCCGGTTCTGCCTTGGTCGCGGTGATAGCCGTGTGTTGGTTAGAAGGAGGCCAGGTGAACGCCTGCTAGCGACCTGTCTGCGGCCTAGACACACAAGGCCTACTCCTGGAGTTAGGGTTTGGGGAGCAATTTCGTATGACAGCAGGAGCACTCTCGTGGTTATCCCACGCACCCTGACTGAAAATTTGTACGTCAGTCTAGTGATACAACCTGTTGTGCTGTCATTCATGAACAGCATTCAAGGGGGTGTTTTCCAACAGGATAACGCTCGCCCTCATACCGCTGTTGTAACCCAACATGCTCTACAGAGTGTCGACATGTTGCCTTGGCCTGCTAGATCACCAGATCTTTCTCCAATCAAGCACGGATGGGACATCATTGGACGACAACTCCAGCGTCATCCACAACCAGCATTAACCGTCCCTGCATTGACCGCCCAAGTGCAACAGGCATGGAACTGCATCCCACAAACTGATATCCGACACCTGTACGACACAATGCATGCACGTTTGCATGCTTGCATTCAAAATTCTGGCGGTTACACCGGTTACTAATGTACCAACATTTCACATTTGAAATGGCTCTTCTCGCCAATGGCTCTACCTGTGATCTTGAAACTTTAATCAATTAAATATGTTACCTAGACAAATGTATTGCTGAAATTTCATTACTGTACAATAATTTTTTCTTGGTGTTGGGATTTTTTTTTCTATCAGTGTATATGTATGCAGTTATGTAACCAATGAAAGAGAATGTTGAGTAGTAATCAATGATTTATCTCGTTAATGATTGTAAGAATTATTTAAGTAGATAAATCAGAGGAATGTAAGTAAATATTTTTAAAGCTGAAAGCCACACATTATAATTTTCTCCTTTAGCTAAAATATTAAGAATTATAATTTTTTCGAAGTGGTATTTCTGATTGATATGCGCTAGAAATTTTATAACAAGATTTATTTAAGAAGTAAACATTTGTTTTTCTTAAAATTTAGTGTTACATTAAAATAAATGAATGCTAATTTCTAAAAAAATAAAAAAATAAATAAGTTATATATATATATATATTTATACACGTATATGACATTTTTAATAGTTACTTATTATAAATTTGAATTTTACCTACATTAGACTTGCGATATTAATACAGAAAAAAAAAAACACTGTGCAAATATTCACTGCATATTTTTATACTTTCTTATTCTGAAATATGTTATATATATATATATACATATATATATTTTTTTTTATGAAATATATTTTTAAAATATAATATAATATTTATTTTTAACTTTTAAAAATCTTTGACATTTATAAAATGTAATGAAAAATAACTTTGAAAAAAAAAAAAAAAAAAAAACAGAAATTTTATAACTATAAATCTCTAGTTTTAGATATGTTATTATGTATTTATTTTATCTTATAGACAATTTCTAATACTTTTCAACAAGGAAAAAAATAATATAATAAATATACGTCGCTTCATGTTGTCAATTACACTGATTTTATTTCTTCATATTTTTATTACTTAAAGAGACTCGGTGTCTCTGAAATGTCGAAATTTGATAAAAATACCGTTTTTTGAAATTTTACACTGAATCAATTCTTACATCATAAATTTCATTCTTGAAAATTTTTAGAAAGATATTTCTAACTGATCACCTGTTTTGAAATATTTATATTATATTTTGCTCAAAAATGAAATCTTTATTCATATATATCTCTGTTTGTATTTTATTTTACTTTATTTTATCTACGTATTTAATTTTTTGATGCCTTTAAAATGCTAAGGCTTTGCCAAACACACACACACACACACACACACACACACACACACATATATGTATGTGTGTGTGTGTGTGTGGTTGTGTGCTCAACATGTTTAAATGATGAACATTTTATCATATTTAAGGTTGAATTTGCATTATTTTAACGATATATATATATTGAAGAACCAAAAAACTGGTATACCAGAATATCTTTTAGGGCCCTCTTGAATACGAAACAATGCCGCAACACAACGCTTCATGGGCTTGACTAATACCTGAAGGTGCGCTGAAAGTAAATCACACCATAAATCCTAAAGAGCAATCGAGAACTCTATAGGCGTGCGGGGAAGGGGAGTTCTCTTCTGAACTGCACGCTGCAAGGAAGCCCAGATATGCCGAAAAATGTCTATGTATTGGGATATTGTTGGCCAATAGCCATCACTGAAGTCATGGGACTATTTCTGGAGCCACTCGATAGTAAATCTTGATGAAAGGAGTGACACATTGTTCAACTAGAATTGTTCAAGTTCGTCGGAATGCACATCATGGCAGCGGTTGGTCGGACAGGATTTTTACGTATCTTTCCTTTACCAAATTCCCATCTAGACGTATGAGGGGTCCCATATAGCACCAACTACGCATTCCCAATAGCATGGTAGAGCCTCCACGAGCCTAAACCTGTGGACATACAGGGTCAATGGATTCACAAGGTTATCTCCATACTCGTATGTATCCATCTGATCAATATATTTGAAAGACTCCTCAGATCAGGCAATGTGTTTCTACTCCAGTTGGCAGACCCACGCGAAGTGTAAAGCTTTGTTTCGTGCAGTCAACAACGGTACACGGCAGAGCTTTCGGCTTTGAAAGCCCATATCAATGATAAACCGTTGAAAAGATCGCACGCTGACAATCACTATTCATTCAAATCTACCACAATTGCAGGAAGGGCTGTACATTTTTCATGTTTAATTATTCTCGTCATGTGTCATTGGCACCTTCTTTCACGAATTTTTTCCGGCCTCAGAGATGTCGAAGATTTGATGTTTTAACTTATTCCCGATATTCTTGGTGCAGTCGTGAAATGGTCGTATGCAAAAATCAAAATTCCATCGCTATCTCAAAGATGTCATTACCTCTCTTTCATGCACCAATTATAAAGCTATGTTCAAAATCTTGATAACCTTCCATTGTAGCATCAGTAAACGATTTGACAGCTTTGATAGACACCTTTTTTTCGTATATAACTACTGCCGACAGTATCATGTTACTTTGGTCTATTCTATACACTTTTTCTTTGCATATTTTTGCCTATATCAGTTCTTTAGACACTTCAGTATTTATACCCAAAACTTTTAATTCATGTGGGAGATCATGTCTGAATTTTTTGACTATTTAAATAATATTGAAAAATTAAATTTATTTATAAATTATTAACATACCAAATTTCCATCTTTAAACATTTTTTTTTATAATGACGTTAAAAAATAAGAATAAAAATGCAGGACAAAATCAAAACAAATAAATAACTAGTATGTTGTGGCCACCACAAGACTTTCTTCTATATTTTCCTATACAAATTCACTGAGTAAAAATAATTTATTAAAGTTATTATTTTAAAAAAAATTATCTTCCATGATAATGCAGACGATTTCCATATAAGAAAAGTAGTATAACACTAAATATCCAAAAAAAAAAAAGTCCATTTTACTCTCATTATAAGTAATAATAATAATAATAATAATAATAATAATACGATTTTTCTGTAAGTTTTTTTTTTTTTTTTTTGTTAAAAGTTTAAAATATCGATAACTTTGTTTTAAATTATCACAGATTTATAGTTCAACCATTTGTTTTAAAAGTAATGACGAGAGCTTTCGAAAGGTACCAATCTTTAAAATTTACTTCCCCGGTAGGCGCACTTTCGCCCGGGGGGGGGGGGAGCGATGCCCCCACATGCACATTTTTTTCCCTACTTAACTACTACCATTATCAATAATTCATATTAATTTTACAATCACAAGTTTAAAATAACTCTCGTTGTGTACATTTATACGAAATTTTATCCTATACTGTCATGTTAAAAGGTTAGAGAAAAATTCGATTACAGCGCCACCTGTTGAGCGATTGATCCCCAAATCTAATCAGCACCAGTTTATATCAGGGTCCAACTACATACCAAGTTTAGTAAAAATTTAGTTCATTGGTTCGAGAGTTATAGTGTCCACAAAAATCATGATACACACAGACAGACAGGCAGACATTTTGTAAAAGCTGCCAAATAGTGTTCAAGAAATCCCAAAACATGTAAATCTATCGAAAATCGGAGTTCGAAAATTTTCACGAATCAAATACTTTCTCTATATTACATATAGAAAGTAAAAATTAGTCTATTTTTAATATTAATAAGGAATTTGGACGTTTTCTATCATTAACCAATAAAACACGAAAAAACGTGAAGGGAGGTACACGTGTTTTATTTTTATTTTTTTCATTTTAAATCCTGATAGTTTAAATGACGCACTATATACCAAATCCTGAAAACGCAGCAGAATACATATGACGTCGCTCTTAATGAAAAGGAAACTAAACTACGAAACATCCTCTCTCTCTCGTTATTTTCACCGTGAAAACCAGGATTTTCATCTTGTCTTTTTAAAATATTCTTTTTATTATGACTGAGATTACACAGTGTTATTAGAAATACTGTATCGTGAAAATCTGTCAAAATATAACGTCAATTTTTAACGAAAAAAAAAAAAAGTTTTTTTTTTTTTTTTTTTTTTTTTTTTTTAACTATGCAGAAAAATGATAGAATTGAATACACAAATATTTAGAAAAAAATCTATTTGGTGTTGTGAAGACGATTTTTTGTATAAGAATCATTTTATTTTGTGTAAGTATTACTAACTGAAAGCATTTAATAATTCCATGTAAAGTTATTTAAAAAAAAAATGAATATATAAATAAATAATGCCTTAAATCCTTATTTACACATTTCGAAAATATTCAAATTAAAGTATTATCATGTTTATATGATAGCCATGTAATAATACTATCTACAAAGGTTTATAAACAATAAAATTGTTTTACAGTCAGTTTTTTATTAACCCATAAAATGTAGAAACATCCAAGGAATGACTCACACAAAATCACTGCTTTAAATTCACAAGTTATAGAGCTTCATTGAGTACTCTGTATAAATAATTATGAAAAAAAATATTCAATGTTTATGACAAAAGTATTGTTTTTGGGGATTAAGTTCTTTTTTACTAAAATTTTGCTATAATTATAAGTTTAGAGGTTTCCTGAATACAAAAATCTGGTTTTTAGCAGCGATTTGTGAACCCGTAATCAGCTTAACTCAAAAACATGTATTACCAGGAAGCTTAAATTCATTTTTCCAAATCTGTATCGCATGATAATATTACTACAAACTTTACACTAAGATCGGACAAATGGTCTGTGGCAAAAGCACATACAGAGAAATTCAAACAAATTACATGTTTGGGGGAAAGTAATCACTGATAAATTTTACTAATTAAACTACATTATTATAAACTATAATTCTCTATACTAAAAATATGAAAATATATTATATATTTTCTATCCATAAAAATACATTTCCTATATGGAAAATTTTATGAAAAGAATTCATCGTTCGTCTACAAAAACAAACAAAAGAATTTAAATATATTAGGCGCTATGTTTAAACCAAAAATATCCTGCAAGTTTTTTTTTTTTTTTTTTTTTTTTTTTTGTGTGTGTGTGTGTGTGTGTGTGGTGCGTGTGTGTGTGTGTGTGTACAAAATTTAAATATGTTGCGTGAAGTGTATATGCTTTATAAACAAAATACTGTGCTACCAAAAATGAGTCGAATACATTCTGTTAATATTTTTTTTTCTAAAATGCGGAATAAGAGAAATTATTATGCACGCCACACTAAGTTATTTAATAAATTAACAGTTACCTTATTAAAAATTGAATCTAATCAAAATATTAGTGTAAAAATATTTTCACAATTTCAAATGTCAACAAAGCTTGTACCTAGTTTTGGTTTCATTTTTAATTTTAGCATATAATCTATCTACTAGTGGATCTGCAGATCACGAGTTTCAACGTCCTATTTGCATCAGGCATTATTCAACAGATTATACTTATTTATTCATTATTATATAATATATACATATATATTGATTCGATTGAGTTGCTACATAAACAGAAACGTTTCTGAGGGGAGATGTAGCCCCCTCAAACCCCCACTATATCTCTCTTTCTATATCTCTCTTTCCATAACTCTCTCTGTCTCTCTCTCTCTCTCTCTATATATATATATATATATATATATGTGCGTGTGTGTGTTTGTGTTTGTGTATATATGTATTCCTAATAGCTGATTCTCTTGTAATAATTTCCTGTAACTCATAAATACTTGTACCAAATTTTATGCCAAATGATTATATAACTTATCGGAATTATTTTGTGTAACCCTGTAATTGAATTACCAATTCTATGCCCACATTTCTCCACTGAAAATCATTCTTTAAAATCGTAATAAGATTTCATTATATTTAACGAGGTATAACCATGTTAAAATACATTTTCAAGATATACCGACTATAGACCGTAATACTACTAAATTCTTTTATATATCCCAGAAAAAGAGCCGCAGTAATTATATGCACTAAAATGAAATCAACTAGTATTTAATCAATTATAACACATTAATATTTCAACTTAATTTGGCATCATTTGGATGATTACAATACGTCATCGGAATTCTTTATTGGGGTCCCGTAAATAAATTATATAGTCTACACATATCCATTTTCTAGAGTGAACATGATTTTAAGCATCTCTATAACGTACGTTAATTTAATTATGTTGAATGCAGCTTAAACGTATTAAAGTGCGCTTAAATAAAAATTTGTTCATAGTCTCTAATGTCACGAAATTCTTTTGTGCGACTCCATAAACGAGCCGTAAACATTGCATACACCAGTCACAACTATTCAGCTTATTCTACAATTTTCAAGAATAATTGTTCGAAATTTGACATAATTTATCTGATTACGTTGCATTGTCAGAACACGTATGTATGATCCTCTACGTTAATTAGGAAGCCTAACAGCATATAGTTTCTGCAGAAAACATAAGTTTAATCATCTCAGTAATTTGCACTAATATTATTTTGTTGATTGGAAAGTAATGATGCGTTTAAACGAAATTCACCCCATATGCAGTAATGATAAGAATTTTGACGTGTCCCTATACACAATCCTTAAAAAATACAGATATAAAATATATATATATAGGTATTTCTATGCAGAACCTGATCGTGTGTGCAAATTTTCAAGTCAATTGGAGGATTTTTGCGGCCGCTATTGTTATACATACAAATTCTGCTCCTAGGCCGTAATGATAAGAAAAAATTGGTGTGTCACGAACTATAAATTAAATACACACCCGAAACTATACAGCTAAAATTCCGTGTGGCTCATAAATATGTGTACCAAATTCCAAGTCAATAGCGTGATTTTTGCTGTCGCTATCGCTGTACATACAAATTCTTCCCATAAATCGTAATGATGAGAAGAATTTTAGCGTGTCCCGCACACAAACTGCAAGTGGAATACACACCTAAAACTACACAGCTAATTCCGTTAGGCCCATGAATATGTATACCAAATTGGAAGTCAATAGCGTAATTTTTGCGGCCGCTATCAAGGTGCATACAAATACTATACTATACACATACATCTCATAGACCGTAATGGTAATAAAAAATTTGGCGTGTCCCTGTACACGAACGAACTGCAAATGGAATACACACACAGAACTACATAGCTGACTTCGTGGGGCGCATACACATGTGTACCGAGTTACAAGTCAATAGCGTGATTTTTGCAGCCGTTTTCGCGCGACAGAAGAACAGGCAGACAAACAAACAAACACAGAGACGGAACCCAAAACCGTTTTGAGTCCCAACAGAGGGCCTCCACTGACGTTACGGCAATTATCTAAAAAAAAATATATTCGTTCAAACACAAGCTATTCTTATGCACTAACAGAAAAAAAAACTGACTTTTTAAAGAAAAATCTATCATGATTTATTCTGTCCAAAGCTTAACCAGTCCTCTCCGGATAAATATTCCAAACTCTTTAACGATTTTTTTTACAAAATGTTGTTTAAATATTCATATGCTCAGAATTTTCGATAAAACATTTTCTTTATTATCTATCTATCTATCTATCTATCTATCTATCTATCTATCTCTATATTTTTTTTCTTTCGAAATCCATATAATACCTAAAGATATTATATTGATATTGTGAGAAAAATAATGTGGTGGAATGAAAATAAATATTTAGATTTTTATTAAAATATTTCTTCTAACTTTACGCCACCTGGTCTTATTGAATAAATTTTATGACATAAGGCTGTGATATATCTTGATTTATGATGACACTGTAAATATATATGTATATATATATAAAGGATATAAGATAAAATATTTTACACATATATTGACCTCAATTCAATAAATTACTTTTGTAAATATACCTTACTCATTGTATTAGAGGTACGTTAATAAATAATGTATATAATTTCCAAACATTTGTCTTACTATAATACTCTATATCTTTATAATATTTCTTTTCTACTAAAAATTAAACAGAAAAAGTTCTGTAATAATATAAATGTATATATTATAAATATTAAAACCATACACAGGAGCATATAAAAGTTAAATTTAAATATCGCACCAAATTATTATTGGGATTTGTCCATTTTGTTAATTTAAAAGTCTAAATTTTTCCTTTTAACCAAAATTAAATAAATAATTCTATGAAATATTTAATAAATAAAAGATAAAGTTTCGTATGTTTAGATTTTCAAGTAATGATTTCCTAGAAAACATCACCATCAATTATTATTATACTAAGTATTTATAATTAAAATAATTGTAAAGTAAAATGACATTGGGAGATCAAAATTTTGTAAAATGCTAATAAGAAAGCATATTAATTTAATTGCCTGAAATTCGGAATCATTTCATGGAATAAAAAATACATAATAATATATTTATATGTTTCTCATTGCGTTTTAATTTTCTAAAGTTAATTAAAATTTTAGTGCATAGATATCATTCGAACATCTTAAATTTAGTAGTTTACATGATTTCTGGGTTATTTATGAAGAGATAAATGTACTCAATTGAACATAAACAGTATTGAAAGATTCGAAGTGACAAATAAGTTTTATGGTAAATAATTTGCATTTAGTTAAATACAAATATTTTAGTTTGATAATAGAACTTTTTTTTTTTTTCAATTCTATTTATTTTGAATACGTAATGAAAAACAAAATTATACTTTTAATTCAAATTATGAAAAATACACTGCATTTCTAACTATAAGAAATTATGATTTAATTCAATGTTTAATTTATCAAGGATTTTAGTAGTCACTTAATTAAATAATACTTTTTTTATGTAGCAATTTTCGCATTATTAAATGGACAAAAAAAAAAAAAAAAACTGCAAACGATTACTGATTATATATATATATATATATATATATATAAGGTGATATTCAACTACAGAACCACTACAAAGCCACGATATATAGAAGAACATATCTGTTTCTTATTAAAGATGTACGCGTTGCTTAAGTGGATTAGCTTTTAAATGAAATCTGAAATGTACATTTCACATTAAAATGAAGAATAGCAATGGTTTGTTTCTTTTGAATATTAAAATAAACATATCTTGATAACAGCTTTTATTTATTTATTTTCATAAAATTGTGTATCTTCTTCTCATCTCCATTTCGAAATATTAAAAATTTATAGACATATTCCACAGTTAAAAGAACCTTATGAATAACTATTTATGTTATAATCAATTCACTATTTTCAACATAAATAGTCTGTTAAGAAATAAATAAATTAGAATATTACATATTTAAAATTGCGTTCAGTTTAGGATTAATATTTTTTTATTATTATTAAAAACATCATAATCAAACATCCAATCACAAAGAAAAAATTATATCTGATCATGTTCGGTGTATATTGGGTATATTGGGTTTCCCAATAAGCAAGGGCAATAATATTGTAACTTGATATTTTTTTTTAATTACTTTTATGTAACTCAGTAAAAACTACAAAATATCAAAATGAGAATAAGGGATATTTAAAAGAAAAAAAAAAAAAAAAAAAAAAAAAAAACTTCCTTTTTCGTAGCTTCAAGGAAAAAATAAATAAATAAATAAAAATTAAGAATTAAGAATCCAATTTATTAGAGAAAGATATTTCTAAGATATAGTTTTCCATTTAAGATTGATTGGTGAGTAATAGAGCGCATTTATCATTTTTTACAGTGTTGATGCCGATAAAACGTTAATAAAAGAAAAGGAGAATAATAAAGCGTAGATAATATGGGAAATATATAAATGTCTTTTATTTCGTAGAATTTTTCTTAATACTATATTGAAAAGAAATACACTTTAAAATGATGCATAAATGGACTAGAATTAAAATTACCGTTATTTGACCTCACTCCAGTTAAAAGTCTGTGTGACTGTTTTTCGGTCATGGCTGAAAAAAATCTTTGCAAATTAATGGTGTTTCTACTGTTTTCTAAATAAATGGTGAGAGTAAAATAAAAGTTTAATAAATCATTATTTTACGGAAAACTTTTACAGTGTACACTACAAAAAGGTTTATCAGAAAAAATTACATGATGGTGACACTGCTGTCATTCTGCCCAGGCATGTTAAATTTGAGGCAATCTGCAGCACGCACTATAACTTATGCTAATTTGAATCTAGAAAAAAATCTATGTAATCTGCAGGGGTACAGCTAGTGAACTACGTAGTGGATTTTTGAAATATAGATTTTTGTGCAAGTGGCGACTGTTTAAATAAAGTCAATAATTTTTCCTCAAAAAGGGACAGTCATGTTTTATTAAATATTGTTTGAATTAACTAATGGAAAATCCCCTACGTATTTCATTTTGAAACGTTATTTTAAAGCAGTAGTTAAGTTTTCAAATAAAAAAAAGATTGAAAATATTTGGAGTAATGCTGCATGCCGCTTTGAAAAATCATACTTAGAGAAGAACGCGTTCAGAATTTTGAAATGAGTTTTTGACATGAACAAATGAAAAAATTCTGCTTTTTGAAATACTTCTAACTTTACCTAGACATTAGGCTATTAACAAATAGGGAAGTTTTGAGAAGTTACAATTCAAAATTTAGGGCTTTCTCAGAGTGTATCGAGTTGGCGTATATACACCTTTTCATTTCAACCGAGTCACTGGAAAAGTTGCTTGGAAATCTATAGAATATTTTTTTTAGGGATTGCACTTTTTGCCTTAAGATTTAGAAGGTTCAAAACATCTTTTAAACGAACTAAACAAAACAGAATTATTCTTAAACATTCTTAAGTTGCGTTACTCTTAATTCTTGATCAATTCTTCTGGACAAATTAAAATATTCTATAAAAGCACTGCCACCAGTTACATTGGATAAAAAATAAATAAAAAAGAGTTATTTCCCTTAATTAATGGACCCCTGTATGACTTCCATAAAGTAAGTTCACACTGGATTGTGTATTAAAAATGTCCTTTATTAAAAACACAGTGTACGATCTGAAACGTACTTCCAGCCCATTATATTAATATTTTTGTAGTAGCCATGTAAATGAAATAGGAATGATTTTCATGTCATATTTCACACAAAATATATTTTTACGTATACAAAAATATATGCCCGTTTCATTTTGTTTTGTGCATCTTACAGATGTTAGCCTATACACATAAAAAAATATTCGACCGTATATGCAATGTATTTGAGTTATCTTGGATAGCCCTGTATACGAATCGTCTGCTTGATCTAAAAGAAAAGTTTTGTGTGGCATTTTTATATGACATGAATCGGATTGGAATATCGAATTTCACTTGCTGCTATTTGTTTTTCAGATATTTTGATAGCACACACAGAGAGAAATACACAGAGAGACACACAGGCATACATACAGGCCAACGATTAGAAACCTGTTTTTCGGATTAAGAGGACCCCAGGAAGTAAGAAAATAATAAAAAACTGAATTTCGAATATCTGACCAAAAAACAATTGTCTCTCTATCACATATGCGTAAGAAAATTTTGAAATTAGTCAACGTTGAAAGGTCAAGCTTAATAATTTTTTCTGGTATATTGATACCCAAAAATAGTAATGTTAAAAAAAAAAAAAAAAAAAACTGAAAATTGAATCCTTGATAATTTATTAATTTTATCAAATAGAATATTTTATGTAGTATTCTGAACACGTTTTAAGCACTAATTAAAAAAAAAAATAATAATTTTTAATAAAAGTTTTTACAACTCCTACAAAATACACACACACACAAATTTTATACACCTAACAGCACAAAATGTTTCAGAAACGTAACAGTTATATAACATGGAAACATTCTAAATATTACAGAAATGTTCAGTTTGCTTTCCGATTACTTTCATAAACGAAGAAATGTCCGCAATTGTAACAAGAAAATCGGATACGTAACAGAAAGGTTTCAATCACATACCAGAGAGATCATAGGAAAGGCCGAATGTTACAGAAAGGTATGAGAGAGCATATTAAAATGTGTTACATTTTTAAAAGTTGGTAAGTATTTTAGAACATAACTGAAACGTTCTGTGCTGTATGGGACCGGGTTATTACGAATGAATCATCGGGTTTTGATAAATTACTACGGAAACTTGGAAACGTATATGTTTCCATGACAATGTAAACGAAAGAGCGTTAACTACAATTTCACGCTGCGTATGTGCAATGTGCGTGTGTTTACCATGGTTGCTTCGCGAACATCATATTCAAAATGGCGACTGGACAGCAGAAAGCGTTTTGTGTACTAGAATGTTCAGTGCGAATCGCTCATAACCGTCCATATAGCATTCCGGCGGGCATACAATTGCAAAACACCAACCCAACAAAGCATTCTGCGCTGGTATCTACAGTAGCAAAAAATACGGTTGTTTATGCAAAGGCAAAAGTTCTGGTTGATCAAGCGTTACTGAAGAAACAGTGAACAGAGTTAGAGAGAGTTTCATCCGTAGTCCCAAGAAATTAACAAACCGCATACAACATCTATAGTATGGACGTCGATCTTATATGCTTTCGGTTTATTTTCATGTATAACTCATTGTTGTAACCCAATTATGTTCGGAAATAAACGCTTCGGAAACCGATGTTTCTTTTGTAATAACCCTGTATTTGTATACACAGAAGGATAATTTCAAAATGTTACTATTTACAAAAGACTATTCAGAAAAATTATATATATATGTATACATATGCTGCGAGTAATCAAATTAATAGAATTTTTTTTTCTTTTAACATTTTTTTCGAGTTTCTAAAAAAATACTGGACGAAATGGCGTTGAGCTTGAAACCTACAAAGAATGATTGAAAATTCATATATTACGTTATCGATTTATCTATGATTGCAAAAAAGAGATCAACGATAATTTGAAGAAAAACACAAATAGTTTGTATAAACTTGTATCATGAATAAATAGGTACTAATGACTTGTAAATATGACACAATATTGCACTTAATATATACAACATCCGTATTTTGGTGGGAATCAAACAATTATTTAGGCAGATATTTTTTCCTATAGTTATTAACCTCTCACTGTGTATTGTTTAAATTTTTTTTTTATTAACATATTTTCAAAAATTGTGTATTTTTTTATTATATATTTCAAATCTACATATATTTTTAAGTTAAAATATACAAAAATTTTTAGATTTTTTGAAAAAAGTTTATTTATTTTATTTTATGTTATTTTTAATATTGAATTAGATCATAGAATATGTTGTCAGAATATTGATATTCAAGAATAATGATATAGAAGCAAAATTTTTGAAAATTAATTTTGGTGAAATTATGATTTATTTTATAAAATACAAAGGTAAAACTTATATACTAATGAAAATATGTAAAATACTTACAAAACATTTAGTAAAAATGAATAGAAAATGAATTTTCAGATTCATCACATTCCGCAGAGGAATCCGAGAAATTCTCATCAGTTTCGCTATAACTATTTTCAATATATTTGAAATCAGAGTCAGAAGTACTATCACAGTCGGAAATATCGTCAATCATATAGGTTATATCACTCGCGAAACACTTCCTGCTAGACATCTTCGAGCTTTGAAAAGCGCACGCAAAATGCTACAACAAATTATTGTAAATTTTGCAGAAATGTGGACAACTAACGCCAGCTGTTAGCCCACGTCCAGCTAAACAATTAAACATCACAGAAAAGCCGAAATGAAACCATGCACGGGGAAAGAGCGATTGCACAGTTAAACAGACGGCAAAAATACATCCCCGCGGAAATCGCGGGTTGCGCAAATTTTGCTACTTATACGTTGCCCGTGGAAATCGCGGGATGCGCAACGAGAGGGTTAATATTTTTGTCTTAGTTTATAACAGGAACGAATTTTTATAAATTTTACAAAATTTGCAGAAGAAATTAACAAAGCAGTTTAGAAACCTTTTTCTAGAACATAAAAGTCACTCGTGTAATATTCGCTGAAACATGAGCGTTTATAAAAATATTTTTTTACTGCACATGCACGAAAGATAGAAACATTTTTATTACATGGATTAAAAACTAGATACATTGTGCAATTTCTGTGAAAAATTGATCTGAACAGAGTAAATTTTAACAAACTGCCGGCTAAAGAACAAGTTAGGATTTAGATAATTTCTAGTGTTGAAATTCCATAAAGAGTATTTCACATGACACCTATTGAATTTGAAGATTCAATCATTTCACCACGTTTCAAAAGTTCATTTTTCTGAATATATCTTTATGTACTTACAATTCTAGGTAAACAATTAAAAATATGTTAGAATTACAAGCTCATAAAGAGTTTTTCACCAAAAAAGAACTTTTGAAACGTGGTTGAAATAAATGGACGAAAAAACATATTGTTAAAAATGGAAATATTAATCTAAAAAACTGGCAAAGTAATTTTCAATTAAAATTCTGCATTAATTAACGGGTTTGAGATTGAGTGGGTTTTACGTCACACTAGTGCTACACCACAGCCTCCTTAACTAGATGCCTGTCGCGTAGCTCGGAAACAAGGCAACAGTTGGAGCGGTAGACAGCGGCATCTAGTACGGATTATGTGATTTGTTTATTCAACTGTCACCAATAATTTAAAGAAGTGATACATAATCCCTAACAGCACAGAATGTTCCAGAAACTTAACAATCATATAACATTGAAACATTATAAACATTTCCGAAACGTTTAAAAATGTCCAGATAGCTTTCCGATTAGTTTCAAAAACGTAGAAATGTCCGCAATCGTAACAAAAAATCAGATACGTAACAGAAACGTTACAATCACTTAACAGATAGAAAATCAAAAAGGGCGAATGTTTCAGAAAGGTATCAGAGAGCATACTAAAACGTGTTACGTTTTTGAAAGATTGTGAGCTTTTTGCAACATAACTGAAACATTCTGTTCTGTATGGGATATATATAATCGACGTTTTTTCGATTCTACTCGCCTTTTACATACTATATCATATCCCACTTTTAAAAATTTTTGGTGGTTGTTGAATTAAAAAGTAGTATAATCTGTACCAGGTGGCGCTGTCTACCGCTTCAACTGTTGCCTAGTTTCGCGATAGGTATCTAGTTAAGGAGGCTATGGCTACACTATATAGGCAATTAGCGACGGTTTGAAACTCAAACTTAAGAATGGTGCAATAAAGAACGAAATAAGTATATAAATTGGTATTACTATAATATAATTAACTATATTTTAAATTATTGTCTCTTAAAATTTGAATAAGAGGGAGAAAATAACATTATTATTATTTTTTTTTTTTTAATTTTAATAAAACGTTGATAAATAATGTGGCAAAACATTGTTTATGTAAGTATTTTAAATTATTACTTATTTCCGTGAAAATGTTTTTATCATCTTTTGAAATATTTTGTGGTGTTTACGTAAAATATTTGAACATAAATCTAACAAAAACTTTCTAGTCACGTTTATCATAAAATGAAATTTATTGCTCGTATCTCGTAGAACATTTGTGAAATATCATCATGCATGCTGTTAACAAAATGTCTTTCATGCATGGTATTATATAAAAAATATATTTTATTTTTTTAAATCAAAACATTGAAACAACAATTTATTGCTCAATTGTTTTTAAAATATATTTATATGGTAATATTATATAAAAAAAATTTTTGAAAACATTGCTGCGAGTCACATAGAAAATAAAAATGTTCTAAAGTTTTCAAATATTTAGCGTTGACTTATCCAGCATATATAAGGATTTAATAAGAATAAAATTACATTAACTATAATAGCAACAACAGATATTTAGAAAAAAAAAATCAGATGACTTTTTTTTTTTTTTTTTTTTTTTTTTATGGAAGATGTACAAAAAAAGAAGAAATGGATAAGACTTGGCGTACGAATCTGCGGATAGTCTGGAGTGTGTATGGTTTCTGTCACAGCGTTCCAGGCATCAAAATGCACGAGGCTTGATGGCCGGGCCGACTTAAGAGAGCACAGAATTTTTGTGGCTGGCATTCGTACAAATTCTATACAAATACAATACAAATCGTACAAATACAATACAAATTAGATTGCTAAATTTATTATATAAGAAGCCACTGTTTATTTATTTAAAAGTGTCAATAAATAAATATTTTATACAATATTAAAATTAGCAAATATCCTTTAGATTAGAAGCTAGTGTTAAAAATAAAGATAAAGACATAATAAAATACTTGAAAAAAAAAGGGGGGGGGGAGGGTAAACACTCAATATTTTTTCGTGTTGAAATAAGATAATATTTGAAAGAAAGGCAGGGCGAAATAAAGGCAGGGCAAAGAGTAGAGAGAGAACATCAAAGCTAAATGATTTCTGTTTCTGGGAAACTTGTTGCAAGATATGGATTCTTATGGTACATATTTACAATATCTTTTTATTCTTCAATAAGTACGTAAGAAAATCATTAGATAATATTTTAAGAAATGATAATATTTAATGACTTTGACAGTGAAATATTGCAAATTTTGAAAGGACAATTTTAAATTATACTTTTTATTAATTTTTTTTCAAAATATAGCTATAGATTATTATCACTAAAAATTATGATGTATTCTTTATTTATCTAATATATATAAATATTCAACAAACAAAAGATCATTTAAAGTTGTTTAAATATTAATTCCATTTAACAGTAGAGATCTGTAATTTTTATAATTGTTTTAGTGTGATTTTTTTAATTGATTTACATCTATTTTATTTTCGAGATATGGTTTATTACTTTAACAGATGAGTATACGGATATATATATATATATATATAAGTGTGTGTGTATGTATGTATATAAGTTACATTAAAAAATATGATTAATTTAGAGGCAAGTGTGTAATAAACTTTTGATTATTTTTTAATATCTTTGTATCTTAAGGTTTTTAATAATTTACATTTTGTAAGATTTTTTTTATAAAGTAGTATGTTGAATATTTTAATAGTATTGAAAATTTTTAATACAGTGAAGCATCGATAATCCGGCATCAACGGGAAATAGGCATCGACGGATTACTGATTTTATGGGATTATAGGAGTTCCAAAAGTGTATCAAATTCTCCGATCAATCATATCTTCCAAAGATATATTTCTTAATACATATATAGATATATTTCTTTAGAAAGAATTGTCTTTTTTCTATCAGAAAATATCCCAATAAAGGCATTAAAAGACTCAGGCAGCATAAGTTTTACAGTAAACAAAGATATTACATTCTAAAAATATTCTTTTTAAAGCTACACTTATTAGTTGTTTTAACGAAAAGAAAAATTCAAGTCTCACTGAGCTTAAAATATCATTGTTTAATCGTGATTCAATAAATATAATTGGTGATTTATGTGACAAACTTGCTTACGATGCTACATTGCCTTCTAACTTCTTTGATCTTTTAAAACAACTAATTAATGAGAGGGATGCGTTGATCATATGTCTTCCTTTGTAGGGAACTATTGCGTTTCTACAGAAAATGAATGTTTTCCTTTCTTTATTTAATGAAAAAGAAAACATTGTAGATTCTTTTATTGAACGTGTGTAACTTATTGGATGAAACGCAATTTGATGTAATTCATATATTGAGTCATTAAAAGAAAAAT
Source organism: Salticus scenicus (assembly GCA_963930645.1). NCBI lineage: Eukaryota > Metazoa > Arthropoda > Arachnida > Araneae > Salticidae > Salticus > Salticus scenicus. The sequence goes on from OZ005655.1 coordinate 135,474,906, forward strand.
TAAGTGAATTAATATATATAAATATATTTAAGCTGTTGTTAATAAGCAAAATAGTAATTTAAATATGTGAATAACTTTATATGATGATATTCCCGTGTGTCTTCGTTCTTAGACTATGGTTTGCAGAAAAATTAGAAGGAGATAAAAAAATGACGAGGGCAAAACACAGAGGGCACTGCATCTGATTCCCGTCGGAGGATTAGATGAAAGCGACAGTTTTCCAGAGTTTTCTAGTCTATGCAGTAGAGAGTAAATGGTAGTCATCATCGCGAAGGGTGATTTGGTTTTAAATCAGGGAATAGCTTAGAGTAACTAAGTAGAACCTTGGGTGGGTCATGCACCCGTTTCTTATCACGTTATAAAACGTGAATGTGCTCAGCATTGTCATGCACAATTCGAGATGTTGTAAACGCCGTAGGGATAGTCAAATAATATTAAAAATATTTGTGCCTAAATCTTCTTTATATCTATCTCCTGTTATATTTGCAATAAACGTGGAATTAAATAGAATCACTACCCCTCATTTTTGACATCCTTAGGGCTATGTCCCAGATCGAAGCTAAATACATATTGTGCAATACGTTAAACCCAACCAATCAACCTCATTTTTGAACAATCCCTAAACCAGAGTGCTAAAAACGTATGCACCTGTTTTCGTAGACTAATTAAGGAAATGTATTATCCTATGACACAATTCTATTGTACTATTCTAATGTACGTAAACAAACCATTGTCCTTTCCAATATTAAGAAAATTATGATAGTTTCGAATTGCTGCATAGAATTTATGGCATGCTCAAATCCCTCAATTTTAGACTTAAAAATGCAGTCTTGTGATTTGATATAGTTGCTTATATTACCGTATTAAACAAATTGTTTAAGAATACATCGGTTTATTAAAATATAAATGGAGCATTACTATAAATTCTAAAAAAAAAAAAAAAAAAAAAAAAAAAAAAATAGCATAAATCATTTCTATCCTTCATTTTGCAATTTCTATAAGCAATAAGGATTCTGTCTTTTTCAATCATTTTACTCATAACGTTCATAACTTTGAAAAATATTTTTTTTTTCCTTTACAACATTAACATCACATAGCTGTCAATTCTTTCTAATTTTCTGTAAGACGTTATAAAACTATATTAAGAAAAATGTTTTCAATGTATTAATTTGTAGAAGATTAATACTTGGAGTTTCATAAAATATTAATGGAAATCGACATTTATAAAATAAAAATGTTGTCGGTTACCTTTGAAAATGTTCTTGGTAGTTGTTAAAAATTATAATTTTGGTAAGAAGTGGCATTTAAAATACGAATATTTTAGTAATTATTAAACTAAAAAGGAAAAAAAAGAAAGATAATAAAAAAAGCAATAACAGTCTACTATTTTCAAACTCATCTTTATAATGAGATTAGAAAGAGTTATATTTTTTTTATTAAAATAAAATTTGTTGTACAAAATATTAATCTTATATTTTACGCATTATCATAGGAGTATTTTATTATTTTCCACAATATTATCTGTGTTTTGGAGTTCCTCTGAAATGCTACATTATTTTACACAAATTGATTTTTAGATTTCTGATTAGCTTAATTAAATTTTATCACCAGCAATCCATGCAGTAAATACCCTTAGTATATATATATATACCACGGCGGCACACAGTGTTCATCGTGTTTTTTTTTTTTTTTTTTTTTTTTTTTTTTTTTAAATAAATTATTAGTTGGGAGAAAAGTATAAGAACACTTAAAAAGATTATAAAGAAAAAAAATATTTTGTCGGGATCCGCAAGCAGTTTGATTAAATATCGATTTTCCTCTATTTAATATGACCAAAAAGCTTATAATAATTCCAATAATGTTTCTAAAGTCCTCCTTTTGCGGAAATCGTAGTATTTTATCAGCAAGGCCTTCATGACTCAAGTAAAATGTAGGACAGAAGCTTCCGCAAATATAAATAACATTTTTTTCTTCCATCACATATTTTTAAAAGAGTGACAGCTCAATTTGTCATAGTGCTGTAATATGGATGTATTTTTCTAAAATAAATATATACATACAAAACAAGATATTTTCTGAACTTTAATAGAAAATAGTACTAAAGAAATATTCTAATCTCATTTTTAAAATCTAAATTTTATCGTTGCGGATTTTATATATGCCTTGCAAAATTTGATGTCCAAATAAAAGGAATATTGAACTGTTGTCTGTAATATTATGAAAAAAAAAAATAATAATAATAATAATGGCATTTTCATCTTAACAATTGAAACTGTTCTAAATATAATTTTTAGTTATTTTTTTTATTTTATTTATTTATTTATTTATTTATTTAAAGATTATAATTAACAGCGTTTTTTTTTTCGGTGCCATTTTTTGGTACCGAATTCCAAATTTCCAAACTGTTCCATACGGGGAAAAAAAAAAAAAAAAACTGTTTTATGATTTTTACAAGAAAAAAAAAATTATAATAATAAATTATAATTTTTTGCAATTAAGGCGAGAACATAAAATAATCTAATAAGTAACACAGCATTATCGCATAAAATATCAATAAAACCGAAAAGTTTACTGTAGAAAAGAAAAGTACTAGTTAATTAAATAAAAATTCTAAGCTAATGACGATATCTCTATAAAAATATTTATTTACACAAAAATTCCTGATAAATAAACAAATAAAAATAAAAAATGCACCAATTTCCGTAGCATAATTACGAATTTTATTAATATTATTATTATTATTCACTCGAAATTTAAAAAAAAAAAAAAAAAAAAAAAAAAAAAAAAAGAAAGAAAGAAAGAAAAGTTTTTTTCCAGAGAAAAAAAAAACGAAAATGTACTTTATTTGTTTATTTTTTCATCAAATATTTCTTTCTTTTTAATCGTTTTAACGTTAAAATGGGTTTTTAGTTAATATATTTTGATCCATTTCTCCGATTGAACTAAAAAATACGGCATTAGGTAGATGTTGTCTTGATTAATAAGTATACCATTTTCCGTAGTGGTCGGTTCAATGGTGTAGATTTGTGTAGCGAACTAAAAATGCGGACAAGCTTACAATCATCTTTATATATTGTAAATAGTATAAAAAACTAATTTATTCCAGTAGGAATTTCTTTAAGGCTATGGCGGAATACATCATATCAAATTGTACTGTGACTGAAGCGACGTGATGATAAATGTTTTTTTTTTTTTTTTTTTTTTTTTTTAATGTGGCAGGAATGTGGTAGTTTTTTTTTTTTTTTTTTTTTAATGTGGTAGAAATGTGGTAGGTTTTTTTTTTTTTTTTTTTTTTTTATGTGGTTTGTAACTAATATGCCAAATGCATGATAAAATTTATAGGCATAATTATTTTTAACTAACTAGTGTGAAATAGACCGCTTAGTCAAATACCTTTTAAAAATTTGAAACGGCATTAATAAGAAAAATATAAGCTGAAATATACGTCTAAAATCAGATGCATGATTTTAAATTAGAACGTCCAATACATACATAATCCTCCAGTACATATTTACACATCTATTTTTACAAATCCACATTTGCAAAAAAAAAAAAAAAAAAAAAAAAAAAAAGAAAGAAGAAGAAGAAGAAGAACTAGAAGAAGAAGGAAAGAAAAAGAAGAAAACATTTTTTTTAAAACAATATGCCCATTAGTTTGATTGTGTTGAACTTCATGTTAACTTCTTGAAATGGTTTCAAGAGAGCCCATTGAAAGATGAATTGGCATGTTTTCGATGTTGTGATATGGAAATTTATTGACATTACAATAAAGTTCCATATCATGCTGTATAATTTTAAAGCATTTTTCTCCCCAAAAAGTTATTTTGTATGGCTATTTTGGAATGAAAAAAAACTGAGTCATATTCATATTTACTGTAAATTTAAAAGAAAAAAAAGGAGAAGTTCAGTGGAATAAGGGTTTTTAATTTATAATAAATTTCCGTAATTCACAAAAAAATTAGAAAAAACCTAGAACTCATCTCGCAATCTATTACACATTTTAATGTACCCATTTTATATAAGTTTATTTTTAATACATATACCTCCTTGTGAATACATGTTACATAAATATTTATTTAGCCACACATTATTTCTATATGGATACGTAAATTAGTCTTCTCTCATATAGTCATTATATGTTGAAAAGATGTATCTATTGACATATGCATTGATACTAACTTAAAGTTTTGCGTAAAGCTTGTTTTACGCATATGATAGATATTTACGTATACACAATAATTAAGCACACAATTAAAGAATACAAATCACATTTAATACTATTTGTACAGGTTTTCTTGTAAAATTAGAGTTTTTTTTAAAGTCTTTTTCTACTATAACAGACAAAGGAAATAATAACCACTATTTTTTAAATGAATAAAATAGAGGATATTAATTCACATGCAATTGCATTCACCGTCTAAAATGATAATAACAGTATCAACTGTTATTTCAAAAATTTTATAAAATAAAGTATTAACTATTTTCATTTAAGATAAACATAGACTGGTTAGAAGGGGAAAATATAGCTTACGAAATACATGCAAAGTTTATTGGTAACATAAAAAGAAAAAAAAAAAAAAAAAAAAACTTAAAAAACCTAAAACTTATATCGCAATCTATTACACATTTTAAAATACCCATTTTATATTAGTTCATTTTTAATACATATAGCTACTTGCAAACACATGTTACATAAATATTTATTTAGCCACACATTATTTCTGTATAGTTACGTAGATTTGCCTCCTCTCATATATTAAGAACACTTTATCGTTGTTTAAACTATAACTGTCAAGGGGCAGTCTGTGACGATTTCTAATAATGTCTGAGAATATGATTAAAGCCAGCAAATAATTCTGTGCCATTTGCAATGAATTTATCTTATTTCTGAAGTCTTTCAAATTTTCTAAAGCACAATATATTGAAAAATTTAAGCAATATAATCCCAGTAAGATGTGGCTATAATAAAACATTTATATATATATATATATAGAGAGAGAGAGAGAGATAGATATAGATATAGATATAAATTTAGATATAGATATATGATACATATTCATTCAGAACAAATAGTTATTTTGCATGATGAATTCAGATGACTTTTTTCTCGTAAAACTTTAACAATTAATTTTCAAATAAAACCAATATTATGCTCTGTTAATAATATTTTATAAAAATTACATTTTCTTAAGTTTTATTTTATTTTATGAAACAATTAAGAACTTTGTTAAAAATTATCACAGATCGAGCGAATACGCATTCATTTTAAGAGTTAAAGATATCCTTATTGAAAAAACTATGAGGACTGAAAATTTTATGAGAACATTGTGAAGACCCTCAGCAAATCCAGAAGGCACAATCTTGGTAGAATTATAGATTTCAATTTACGGATTAATACCAAACATTCAAGTAAACATGTGACTGCAGCATTTGGAAAGGGAACAAGAGATGAAAGAGGACATTGAGTGATTAAATTTGCCGAATGGAAAAAAAGTATGGCAAGAATTTATTTTTTAGGAAGAATCCAAAGAAGAAATTGAAATGGAGGAGTCATAATGGAGGAACAGTTGAACTTGACTACATTCTAACTGCCAAGAAATACATTTCACTGATTGTGACGGGATAAATAGATTTAACTGTGGTAGTGATCGCAGACTGGTACGATGCAAATAAAGTTCCAAATTGCATGGGAAAGATATAAATTGAGGCAAATTCAAAAGAAGAGAATTCAACCACAGCTTCTAAAACCTAAAAAACAAGAATTTCAGCTTGAAATAAAAAACAGATTTAAGCTGCTTGAGGTAACTGAAGATGTCAATGAGTTTAAGGTGAATTTTGTCAATGATGTTCTGAAATCAGCAAAAAATTGTGTTGGTTTAAGGGAAAATCAACCTACTACGAAAATCTCGTTACAGACACGACAGTTTATGGAATGGAGAAAAAGCGAAATATAACAAAGAAATTACTATTACTGCATAGCCGGATTTTCAGAATTATCTAAAACTCTAAGGAAAAAAAGCCGTAAAAGACTCCAGGAAGTTTAATTCTAATATGATCGAGCAAATCATTGAAGAAAATAGATGTTTGAATACTGCAAAATAAATCTGATTCTTGGTAGGAAATGAATTCTACCTTATAAGACAAAAAGTAAAAAAAGTACTCGTAATCAAGAGCAAATTCTAAAAGAGGCAGAAAAATTTCATACAGAATTGTACAGCTCAACAGAACAGTGATTTACCTACCTTATCAAATACAAAAGACTCTATTCCAGGAATATCGTAGGAAGAAGTAGCTGTGGCAATAAAAGTAATGAAAAAGGGAAAAGCTTCAGGAAAAGAAAAAATGACTATAGATATTTTTAAATAAGCAGAAAATGAAGCCATTGAAGTTGTTACTGAACTACTGAAAAAACGTATAACATTATGCGATGTTATAAAGGGCTGAAAAAATGTCATCATAATCTTACTTTTTAAGAGGGGGAGAAAAGAGAATGTATAAGAACTTATCATCCAATCCGCCTGCTCTCAATTTTGTATAAAATTCTGATGAAAGCTCTGACTAATCACTTACAGCAACAATTAGATGCTGCACAACCTAAAGAACACGCAGTATTTCGAAGTGTTTTTAGTTCCATTAATCATATTTTTACAATTTCAGAAATTATTGAAAGAAGTCATGAAAACTCTCTCTCTCTCTGCGTGGCTTTTGTAGACTGTGAAAATGGTTTAACTCTGTATGATCACCAGTAGTTATGGATGCATTGAAGAGTACTAATATAAATTTAGGATTATTAACCTTAATAGAAACATTTATAAAAAAATAACCGCCAAATTAAAACTCCACAAAACTAGTAAAGTATTCAAAACCAGAAAGGTCGTGAGATACAATTTCACCTAAATAATTCCATGCAGTACTTTAAGATGTTAAAAAAAAAACTAATAACAATTGGAGAGAAAAATGCGTAAAAACTGATGGAGAGTTTATAATTCATTTGAGATTTGCTGATAATATTATACTGTTTGCCTCCTCATTTGAGGAATTGCAATAAATGCTTCAGGAATCAAGCAAAGAAAGCAAGCTCATTGGATTGAAAATCGATCTCAGCAAAACAAACGTTATGTCAAATTCCTTTGTTTCTCCACTGAAGATAACGGTTGGAATGGATAAATTAGATATGGCATGCAGTTATACTTATCTGGAATAACTTCTTATAATGAACGGACACATCATGGAAAAAATTAACAACCGAGTTAAATCTGCACGGAGAGCACTCGGAAGAAATAATGCTAAATTCAAAAGCGACCTCCTAATTTATCTGAAAAAATGTTTTTGATTAGTGCAATTTGCCTGTTTTAACTCATGGTTGAGAAACTTGGACATAAACGGGTACAAAAACTACAAACAACCTAGAGAATAATGGATAGACACATATTGGGATTCACCCGAAGAGATAGAAAGAGAAAACTTTGATTAAGGAACAAACCAAAGTTACTGATGATATTTTTAGATTTAAGACGTTAAAGTAGAGATAGGTTGGGCATCTTGCTAGAAAAAATTATGATAGATGGAACACCATATTCCTATTTTGGATACAGAGAGATAAGAACAGACCGAGGGAGAGACTGTTGTGTCGTTGAAGAGATGAAATTGTACAGTTTGGAAGAGCAAAATGAAGAAGAATTTTACAATACAGGTCGGATTGGAATCACTTAGAAGAGTTCTTCATCCTGTAGTGATTAATGAAGGTTGAAAGTGATGACGATGGTGGCATATATATATATATATAAGGAGTTGCATATTGTTGGGCAGAAAAAACTAATATAAACATTACAAAGTTGATCAGTTGCTGGAAAAGCGAAATGATCGCCAGCCGTAGTCTCAACGTAAACTGCAAGTTAGAGGCCATTTTACCACTCCAGAATTTGCAACGGTTTCGTTATTCTAAACTTCAGATTTTGTTTCGCCCGTACTGAAATTCAAGCAAACGAAACTTATATAAATAGATTAATCATCGACGGATGGATGGCTTCCAACTTGAAACAAAAGAAAAACCGGCAGTAGTTCTGGATCTTTCGAGTTCTTCTAGCTGCAGTAACTTTTAAACACTGGGTTCAGTGTTCATTATATTTTCCGGAAACACTGTAGTTGAGTGTTTGTAAATACACGTCATTTTATCGTCATGCGAATCATAAAAATATTTCTTCTTTGAATATCGAGAAAAATTAAAAATTCATTAAAAAAGAACAAATGATGATAAAAAAAGTGCGGTTTGAACGAATGACATCAGAAAGAGGGCGTATTTTTAACAACTAAAAAAAAGAAAAAAAAGGACCGGTAGGTGGCGTCAGTGCATTCACGAAGCTCATTTATGCAAATTTGGTTGTCATTAAAATACCTGAATGCACATGGACTCTTCTGGGATTCATCCAGACATGCTGACATGCTGTACTCAGTTGTCACATGTGTTGTGACTCGCCTTACTTGCTCCATACAATATGGTGGAGGTTATTTTGAACAACTTCAGCTTAAATAAATCTTTGAAAATGTAGAATTGTATCGGTATTGTGTTTCTGCTCATTATATTTTAATGTATGACTCATCTGTATTAATTTGCTTAACGTATTCAACAGCAATGCCATCTAACGGTCATTTTTTGAACTTTTTTTTCTTAAAATAAATCCGCCCTCTTTTTGATGCCATCCATGCAACCCGCACTTTTTTATAATCATTTGTTCTTTTTACTTTCCGAACACTATAGTGAGGAAAGTATTGTAATCATGTCAAAAATCCGAATTGGAGATTTTGATGTTTCTAGACGTTTCGAGTTCCCCTGAGTCCGTTTCCACTATTTTGGAGATGATGTATGTATGTGTGTGTGTATGTGTGTATGTGTGTATGTATGTGTGCATGTCTGTGAGTGAACACGCTAGCGTCTAAAAGCTTTGTTCGAATAAGCTGAAAGTTGGTACGTATATTGTAAGTCACCATAGTACGAGCCCTATAGATTTTGGTGAATCTAGCACATATAGTTTTTTTACAGGGACACAAAAAAAATTCTTTATCATTATGGCCTATGGGACCGAAATCTTAAAAGTGCGATAGCATCTAAACGCCTTATTCAATTGAGCAAAAACTTTATACACATATTATAGGTCACAGATACTCAATCTGTATAGATTTTGGAGAATCTAGCACTTATAGTTTTTTTTTACAGTGACACAAAGAAAAATTCTTTACAATTATGGCCTATGGGGCCAAATTTTTAAAAGTGTGATAGCGTCTAGACGCCATATTAATCTGAGCAAAAAAATTGTACACATGTTATAGGTCGCATTTGCACCAACTGTATAGATTTTGGTGAATCTAGCACTTACAATTTTTTTACAGGGACACAAAGAAAAATTCTTTATCATTATGGCCTATGAGACCAAATTTTTAAAAGTGCGATAGCATCTAAACGCCTTATTCAATTGAGCTGAAAATTTGTATGAATATTATAAATCACTGTTGCACTAACTATAAGCATTTTGGTGAATCTAGCATTTATAGATTTTTACAGGGACACAACGAAAAATTCTTTATCATTATGATCTATGGGCTCAAAGTTCAGTAGCGTTAAATAAAACCTCGTGTGATATATGGAGAAAAATACTCAAACACTCTATTATGTTTTTCTCTCTTTTGTTTGTTTAGCAACTCCTCTTTCTTTATTTTATCTACAAAACTGTTAGTTACTCAATGTTCGGAAAGTCGAGTGGAGTCACTCCAGATTTTTTAATGAATAATTAAAGTTTTCACGAATTTTCGGCGCATCCGGTACATATATACACACACACACACACATATATATATATATATAATAAAAAGTTGCTAGTTTTAATAAAAACTAAATTTTATTTTAAATATGACTAAATTTTATTTTCCATTATCATTTGTGTTTAAATTAAATGTATGTACATTAATTTTCAATGATTAACTTCATTTTGAAAATTAAATCTATCACATATAATCACGCTTTTTACTTACAATTTATGTTTCTGAATTGAAGTTAGATTTCCGACTGTGTTATTCCATAATCAAATAATTATGACTAAAAAGCTGTAACCTCTCCCCATTGCTGTTCGATATCTGCTACTATATATTTTAGCCTTTCTTGAATATCATTTTCATTTAAGTTTAAGGCAGGTAAATCAAATTATTCGGGATAATTAACCCATAATCCAACACACACATATATTCAGTGCTTAGCATAGTACTTTAAATAGTACAGGTCAAAGTATTTTTGAATGTTTGACAGATAAAGTATTTTTGAACTTACATTTTCCAATAAAATATGAGAGATTCTAGTTATAACTAATATTCTACTATAGATTCTAGTTTGTGGTAAACTTTTATTTTGTTCTATATCAAATATTTCCGAAACGTTCTATTTAAATTTGAATATTTCTACAACTTAATATCTCATTATAAATGACATTTTTTATTTATTATTATTTTTTTTTCACATAGACTAAAATATATATACATATAGATTAATGTTTCTTTTTGTAACAAATTTAGATTTAGAAAGTTGAAATTATCTGGATGTATCTAATTTACCCATTTTAAGCATAATGGATAGTCTTAATTTATCTTTTACAGAGACAATTTTAAATTTTTAATATTAGTCATATTAAAACGATTGTAGAAAATGATCTAAAAATCTAATAAAATGAGAAGTTTGCAACATTTATATTCAAAATATACTGTTTAATACACTTGATTTTCGTTTCCATTGCTTGATTTAATATCTCTCTTCTACCCAATGCTTCTTTTTCGCCTATTTCATTGTTGTAAGTAAAGGCATACTTTACTTAATTCGCGCTGTAAAGCAATTTATGTTGAAATAAAAGCGCTGATTTGTAGAGAAAAAAAGTAACTCTTCGTTTATGTGTTTTCTTATCAAATCTTTTCCCTCGACAAAATTTCATTCAGATTATTTATTTATTTATTTTTAAATAAAAATTAAAAAATAAAATAAAAATAAAAATAAAAATAAAACATATAATTATACATCATCTATCAATGTAAAGATCTTTAATGTTCGTTATAAGTTTTAACAGTAACATTGGTTGCATGAGATGTTACTTTGAAACCAAGGACTGTTAAACCAGCAACAGCTATAGCACACATTGCTCTAAAGTGATTTCATTACATATGTATAAAGAATTTTATTAGATTAAAAGTTAAAATGATAATGAGAAGTGACATTTCTTATAATTAAAATAATAATAATAATAAAATAATATTTTGTGTTACGCAAATTTAAAGGATATTTCACTAAAGAAAAATTGAAAAAAAAAAAAATCTTGATGTACAAATCCTTTTTTGTTTCGTAAAATATGTTTTATTTCTTAGATTTTAAATTTATACTGATATTTATGATGTGCTATTTACCTATTTCCATAGATATTATATGATTGCTATTTTAAGTTCATACTTATGTGTCATTATTGTGTAATTAAAGATTTCTGTTGCAAAAGATTTATTAAATCAAGTAATATTACGAAAAATAATATAAACTTTTAAAAAAAAAGTATTCAATTTCTCAAAAATTTTTGTGTTTTTTGAAGTTCACAATCTTAAAAATCCTTAAGTAGCAGTTAATTTTTGCTTAAAAAGTTCGCTTCGGGCCCTCGCTGCCTACGGCAGAGACTTCCTCACTGCAACGTCATGGTATTGAATAATTTAATTTAATTTAATTTAGAAAGATTCTAATAATGTCAGAATATCTGCATTAGTCATTTTCTTTTTGATAATAAACAGAACGAAAAAAAAAAACATAATATTTTACATGGAGACATTTTGTCTAGTTAAACCAATTTAAAGAAGTGCTTTTCCTTTTTTTCACTCTTGCATTAATATATATATATATATATATATACATATATATATATATATATATATATTTAAAATAAAATTGAGAAAAATTGTACAAAAACAATGAAACAGCTTGGATCTTTTGGCGGAATTTGAAATTTGGCACTAAAGTAGCTCAAACGTTTCTCACCAAAATGTTTACTTACGCAGTTGCGACACCCATATCAACTCATTGCCGAAAAGGCAAGAAATATATAAATAATTAGAAGATAAATAAAAATTTTTTATATACCATGTTTTTTAAATTAACTGTTGAATTTTATAGCTATAGAACTATATTAGCACTTTATCAATGCGAATAAAATTTTTAAATTGATAATGACGTCAATTTTTGTAAACTGTATAATTTATTTATGTATTTATTTATTTATTTATTTATTTAATTTTGAATGTTCACGTTTACTTAAATGTATTTATTTTTATGCCGAAAGAAGATGCATTTTTTATTTTTATTTTTATTTTTATTTATTTATTTATTTGAAGAATTAAATTATAGCAAATATTTAAATGGCAAATTTTAAGGCGATTAGGAGGCTATTATTTTCATATTTTAATTAATTAAAAGAAAACATTGCAACGCAATATCTTTAAATCAATTAACTTGATGTATATAGTGTCCCCACAAAAAATGAACATTTTTTAGAGCTCTTTTAAAAAAGTATAACATCTACACAGTATCTTTTTTTAAAAATGCATAAGTTTTTACTAAAAGAGGGCCGACTCTCATCACCAAAGTAGTTCAATCTAGACCAATGAAAAATGGGAGTGGTCCACCAGGATGTGTTCCGCGGGCAAACACTTTGCTTTATTTTTATAGATAAGCCTTGTTTTATGTACCTTTTTTTTTTTTTTTTTGTTAGAATACTTTTGTTTTAAGGCACGCATTATATATATATAAATATCGTGTAAAAGTAAATGAATATTATAACAGTTATAGTTTATGACACATATCAAAATAGCTTCGTAAAGCTGTGAAATAATGGACAGTAAACACAACTCAAACTACGCACTGCAAAAACTTTTAAAGTATAAGTCAAGAAATGGTTTAAAATTAGCAGAAACATTCGTTTAGTTTCTTTTAAAGCGTAAAGAGAGAGAATAATGGCAAAAAAATGTATCTAATTTTTTTTTTTCCGTGGCATGTTTACAAAGGAAGCAGGGCAATAAAAATGAAATCATTTAAACTTTAAAACCAGCATACATTCATCTAATTAGTTTGAAATATAGGCAAAAGTTTATAATGGAAAAATATAGTCTTATGATGACACGTTTCTTAAGACAGAAAAAACAACTATGTATGAATAATAAATCGAATTTAATCCAGAATATTCAATATATATCTTTTGGAAAATGCATTGAAATTCCATGCATTTTGTTTGTATCACCTCCACGGAGAATTTAAATCATATTGCATATCTTTCGTCTATCCCTAGGGATGAATCTCGCACATTCTCTAGAAGTTCAGTTTATGAAGCTCCAGTTCGACGTTAAATAAACCAGCAAAATCGAACAGATTCGTGAGTATTTCAATGAATATTTATTACAGAAAATATTTCCGAATTTCACTTTAATTTTGAATCATTAGACAAAATTTTTAAGGTATATATACACCTTTCATACGCGATTTTCGTCCAAAAAACACATTTTCCAGTTTTCCTCTAGGAATATTCTTGAAACCTACAGTTTTGATTATGTGTTTGAATTTAGTATTTGGTGTAAATATAACCCGAATTATGATGTTTTAAATAATACCCGACAGCACAAAACAGAAATTTTTTGAAAGCAAATTAAAACTTTTCACATGATATGTCTTACACTCTTACATCAAAAGGTATGAAAATTGACATACATGTTTAATGTCTTATTATCCAGGTTTTGATCTACTTAAAAATATACCATAGTATTTGTTCATTTTCTGGGGTTAAAAAGTTATAAACGTGTCGAAATGACCGCAAATATTTCAATACAATCAGCTTTATAGCACATTGTAAGATCTGAGCTCTTGCCTCGGCTATCTCAGTCCCCATTTTAATCTTGAACTCAATTTAATAAATGCATTTATGAGACTCTTTACATAAGTAAAAACAAAGGATTTTTTCCAGCTTGAAATATAAGGGAGGTAATTTGCCACCGATGAGAAACTCAGTTAAAAATCAGATAGATAAGTTAAAGAAATCTAATCTCACCCCTTGAGAATTACTAAGTCATGCGAAAAGATTGTTGCTGCACTCAGGAGAATCACTTGTTGAATCTACGTCCTGCAAAATGGAGAGAAGATTCCTACCGCTCAACTATGAATACACTCCGTGGTTAGCTAGAACATCAACACACGACATTGCGATACCTTACTTCATACGCCACCAAAAACAAATTATCTCGTAGTATTCACGCCACCACACAACAACATCCTCTTCCCACACTCGCTATCTAACTACCTTAAAACAGACAACACCATCATTTCAGTTCTTTACTCGAATAACTGATAGTATTCACCCATCCTACGCAAACTGCGCGAATCCTACCTTCCCCTTAACGACTCTGTACCGGCGTAAAGTCATCCCAAATTCAAATCATTGCACCAGGACTTTTGCTCGGGAAAAATCATCCCAACCTCAGTCTATTGCGTCATCCGGTGCTGGTACCAGACTTGTATTCTCAACCATCGGTGCTTTGTTACGATCTTACTTTCCGATCGCTTACCTGTGGTGACCTGCAATTCACTCAACCTTACAACATTTCTTCTAAACTATCATATACAAACTTATAATAGTAGTTCACATCCTGAAACATACTTTTCTGAATAAAATATTTTATTTATTTTTACTTTTTTATTTTTTTATTTTTTTAAATATTAATTATTTTTTATTAAGTTACGTTCTGCGTAACTGTCATTTTTTATACAAATCACAGGTGTTTTTATGTATCTTTCTATGAAAAATGAAGAAGTTCAAAAGAAAAAACTTTTAAAATAGTAAATTATTAAAAAAAAGACCTCTAATGGTGTACATATACCTTAAATTGATTTTTCCCTGGCCGTGTCATTATATATTCAAAATATACAGGTAATACATTTCTAATAAACTCTATTAGGTGTTACTGTGTATATTTTTATTTAATTTTATTATTGCGTTATTTCAGTCAGTTCTAAGTAAAAACCTTTAAATTTAGATCTTCTATTTTGAGGAACTTTATCGATTTGATGATGACATAACAAAATATTTCACCATGAAATTGCAATATTTCAAGTTTCGAGTTTTTGAAATATTTATTAGTTTCGAAATTTTTGAAGTTGAAAAAATATTCTATCATGAAAACAACACCTAAACAAATGTTTATAGATGTGCTAATTTCGTACATTAAATAGTCTAGAAATACATTTTTATGTTTAGCTGACTAATTTACAGCTTTTCTTTTAACAATGTTAATTTATATAGTACTCTCTATATATTAAACATTTTTATTCAATTATTATTGCTGTGGTCCTTTCGTTATTTTCTCTATCATTAAGTTTAATGGTCCTTTTTTTTTATTATTATCAATCGTGTCGGCGTAAGTAATTTAAATTGTTTATTGGTTCTTAATCTGTATCGATACATTTTTTGTGTCAGTCTTACCTATAAGTTTTTATATATATACTACAAGTTTTTATATAATTACCTATAGGTCATTTATATGTATATATAAACATCTTTTTTTTTTTTTTTTAATGAAAGATTTTATAAGAATCATGATTATCTTGAATAAATATAATGTATATAGGGTGCATAGGAAAGTCCCTTTAACCTGAAAATACTTGAGAACGGAGAGTGCTACAGCCACGCGAGTGAGGTAACGGTACAGTAAAACGTCTATGCCTGACCTAATGCAAACGACAGCAGCGCTTCTAGTGGCGAAATTTGGAAGTTAGCCATTGGAAATCGAAAACGAAAAGAGATAGAGCAAAATTTCCAATTAGAAAGTTTTAGAGCATCAATTAATTAGTACGAAACGGTATTTGGTTTACACGGATAGAATAAATTGGCGCCTGTATACCCAAAAAATATCCAAAATCGATGCACTCCATTTTGTGTAAATAATTGAAAGGAATAGCCAGAGGAAAGAAGAAATATGCACAATTTAATGAATAAATACGATGTACTTACATCAATACATTTTGATAACATCACACACAAAAACAAAATAGGTAAAATAAACTCTAAGTCTCATAGTGATAAAAGGGTAATGTTGAGAATGTTCGAAAAGTTCGCCATTGCTCGCAATACACGTTTGTATTCGTGTGAGTAATTCTACATGCACATTTCTCAGCATGGAAGGTGTTACACTATTGAAAGCATCTGTAATACGATGACGTAGATCCAGCAGACTTGTATGTGGAGTTGCATAAACCTGATATTTTATGTAACCCAACAGGAAGAAATCCATCGGAGTCAGGCCCGGCGATCGTGGAGGCCATTCAATACTACTACCATGCCCAATAATTTGTTGTCCAAAGCAATCTTTTAGAAAGCTTCGTACTCCAGCTGGCTTGTGTGCAGGAGCACCGTCATGTTGGAACCACATGTCCCGTAATGTGGACAGGGGAATATCATCCAAAAAGTCGGGTATGATATCCTGTAATAGTTGGAGGTACCTCTGTCCGTTTAATGTGCCTTCGTAGAACACAGGACCCAGTAAACGATCCTTCCACATACCGCCCCACACATTGATGGACCAGCGCACTTGGTGTTTTGTGGATAGTCCCCACGAGGGATTTTCCAGCGCCCAGTAGTGGGCATTATGTCGGTTTAGTACTCCGGTACGCTGAAACAGTGCCTCGTCCGACCAAACAATGTTGGACAAAAAATCTGATTTATCTTCAACATTATTTAATGCCCAGTTGCACCAATCAAATCGACGCTTATTATCTCGTGGCAACAGTTCTTGCTGCAGAGTGACATGATAGGGATGTGCATGTTGACTATGCAGTTTTTGCCATACTCGGGCCCGTGTTAAGCCACAAGCCATGCTGATTTCTCTTGTACTGCTGTGTGGATGGGCTAGTGCATATACCAAAATACTCTCTGGCGGTATACGCATACCTGCACTCACTAGTCTGCCAGAACGCGGACGACTTTTAGTGCTTCCTGTCTCCATGAGCCGTCGCACTACATTTACGACAGTAACTGTACTTGGATGTGGCCCAACTGGAAAACGAACAGCATACTCCCGTGCACCATGCGTTGCGTTTCCTTGACATTCGCCATAAATAAGCACCATCTCGCAATATTGAAATTTAGTGAAGCTTGGATTTCTCACACAGCTACAAAATTCTATATTCAAACGTTTATTTTTAAGAAATGTATCTTTTGTAGGATCTCATTCATTTAGGATCATTCAAAATTCCATTTGTTTTGTCACTTTTAAAAAAGAACACATATTTTCTACCCGTCGCTAGGCAACGATTGAAATTGCCACAACACAGAAAATAAAACCTTTTAAACTAACACATTTTAAACTAAAAATTTAAATGCATTGGAAATTAAAGTTTTCAGACATTACAGTAAAGTACAAAGTCACACACTGCTGAAATGTGAATATGTAGAGTAGAACAGTCGCGCATAGATTACGGACATTTTTGGGTATACAGGCGCCAATTTATCTTATCCGTGTGAATCAAATATCGTTTCGTACTAATTAATCGATACTCTAAAACTTTCTAATTGGAAATTTTGCTCTATCTCTTTTCGTTTTCGATTTGCAATGGCTAAATTTTGCCACTAGGGGGGCTGCTGTCGTTTGCATTAGGTCGGGCATATTCACTTTACTATACCGTTACCTCACTTGCGTGGCTGTAGCTGCTAAAATTATTACTTACTGTGAAATATATGTTTATCACAACAATTCTTTATTTAATAGTAAACAGTCAAATAATTAAAAAGTTTGTCTTACCTGGGTTAGCGCAGGTACTCCATCACTTGAGATTTATTGATGAAGAATCTCGTAACTTTTATCATCAGCAGAAACGGAATTGTTACTTGAAGAATTCGATGAATTATATATATGTTAGTTTTTAGACGAACTTCTGTTTTAAAACAAAACTACTTGTTTTTCTGTAATAAAATGTAGATTAATATTTATAATAATACAGATATTGACTGCATAATTGAGGATTGCCTAGAGTTTTACTTTTTAAATTTATTTAATGTATCTTAGGCATAGAAAATAATGGAAGGAGGACTCCATAAAAAAACGTCCTACGAATACAGAAAATGTTACATGATTAAAAAAAAAGAAACAGTAGATTGACGCGACATATCGTCACGTGATGAGGCAGGTGCAAAAAAAAAAAAAAAAAAAAACAAGCAGTTGGCGGGAATAAAAAGTTTCGGAACATGAAAACAAAAGTTAATAAAAATTGTTCTGAGATTAGATGTTTGCAACACCCCTTCTTAAGCTCAGAAATTTTCAATTTTTCATTAATACATTTCTATGTTTATTAAAATCAGTTTTTGGCAGAGCCTTTGTGAGGGTGTCGGCAGTCATTTCTTTGGTAGGTTTATAGTCAAGTTTGATAAAGCCTTCCTGCACTAAATCTCTCAGAAGGTGATATTGTAACTAAATGCTTTGTCTTCGAAAGAAATTTATCACTTACATCAATCTTTATCGTAGACTGGTTGTCTTGATATAACAAAATAGGATTTTCTTGCGGCAGGTTCAAATCATCTAAGAGTTTCTTTACCCATTGTATTTCAAGTGCAGCACTTGCAGCTGCGATGTACTCAGCCTCTGCTGAAGACATGGACACACAGGACTGTTTTTTTCGAAGTCCAAAAAATTGGATTCTTGCCTAACACAAATAAATTTCCAGATATGGATTTTCTATCACTTGGATCGTTTGACCAGTCAGAATCCGAATATGCTTTTAGGACAGGTTCACCAGAGTTACAAAGTCTTAATTTAATATCTTTAGTATTTTTCAAATATCTAATTAACCTTTTAACTGCCTCCCAGTCTTTCGATCTGAGATTTTCATTTCTACGGCTTAAGATGCCAACGGCAACACTTATATCAGGTCGCGATACTGTAGAAATGTAAAGTAACGCGCCTATAGCCTGTCTGTACATTGTATTGTTTGGTAAGAGATTATCGTTATCAGTTAATTTTATATACCCTGGTTCCATTGGTGTGTCAGAGGGCCGTGCGTTATCTAGCCCGAATATTGTTACAATGTCTTGTATTTTGTTACTTTGATCAAGTGTAATTACCCCTTTACAAGGTCTTTCTATATTTATGCCGAGGTAATATTTGGCTTCCCCAAGGTCGGTTAATGGATATTCTTCAATAAGTTGATTAATTAGTATGTCAATATTGTGATTTTTACCAGCTATGAGTAGGTCATCTACGTAGACAAGAATGTAAGTTTCTGTGTTATCTTTATTACGGATATATAAACATTTGTCATGTTGACTGTGTTTAAATCCTAATTTACACAATGATTCATTTATTTTCAAATTCCACGCTCTAGCGGCTTGTTTCAAGCCATATATCGCTTTCTTTAACTTACATATTTTATTTTCTTCGCCTTGGACAACATAACCCTCGGGTTGTTGCATGTATACATCTTCTTGCAAATTTCCATGTAGGAAAGCAGTTTTGATATCTACATGCCTTAAATTCAAATTTTTATACAGCGACATGGTCAAGAAACTTCTTAGAGTGGTATGCGATGCAACTGGTGCAAAAGTTTCGTCATAGTGCACCCCGTATTTTTGAGAAAAACCCTTGGCAACTAGCCTGGCTTTATATTTCTCGACTTGTCCTTGGCTATTGTATTTGACCTTGAACGCCCACTTACACCCTACTACTTTGGTCCCTGGTTGAGCGTCAACAAGTTTCCAGGTATTGTTTTGTCTGAGTGAATTCATTTCGTCGAGTGTGGCGTTCAGCCAATTTTCCTTTTCTGCTGGGTTTTGAATTTTTAGTATATCGTCAAAACACTTAGGCTTATCAATTCTTTTGTCGTTTACTGCAAATGCAAATCTGTCGGGCGGAACCCCTTTATTTAATCGTTGTGATCGTCGTGGCAGAGTTTGAGTGTCATCGGGACTATCGTTATCACCCGTTATATCTATATCGGAATCTAATATTTGTAATCTGGACACCGGAATTTCATCATTTGAATTTTCATTATTTATTTGTGATGTCTCACTATTGTGGGATACTGTATTCTCCTCTTCCAAGAATTTTACAGTTCGGCTTATAAATACATTTTTATTATTTGTGCAAATTCTGTAGCCTTTGCTACGATTATCATATCACAGAAAAATTCCTTCTTGAGCGGTGCTATCCAGTTTTCCCCTATGTATCTTATGTACATATGCATATGCGCGACATCCGAATGTTTTTATATTTGATAAATCGGGTTTACGGCCGGTCCATTTTTCGTAAGGAGTTGAGTCGCATGAGGAGGTTGGGAGCCTGTTTTGTATGCAATTCGCAGTATTTACGGCTTCCCCCCAAAAGGAATTTGGTAAGTTACTGTTTAAGCAGACAGCACGCCATTTCGGTCAGCGTACGATTTTTACGTTCTGCCACGCCATTCTGAGCACTAGAGTAAGGAACGTGAAACTGGTGCTCAATTCCTTCTTTATTCAAAAATTCATTTACTTCCATACCAATGTATTCACCCCCGTTATCGGAGCGAATTGCTTGCACTTTTCGGCCAAATTTGTTTGCGGTCATAGCCACATATTCCTTTAACTTAGAAAATACCTCAAACTTATTTCTTAGCAAATATATAATAGTATAACGACTAAAATCATCGATAAATGTAAGAAAGTAATATTTTCCACCTACAGTGGGGGTTTTCATAGGGCCACATAAGTCTGTGTAGACTAGTTCGAATGGTACGGAGTCTCTAAATTGTGCAGGTTTGGGGTAAGGTGAATCAGTTAATTTTGACATTATGCATGTTTTACCTTCATTATTGTGTTTGCAATCATTTAATTTAATACCCACAGCCATGTCCTTGTTAACTAAATCTTTTATGTGACTAATGTTTCTATGGCCTAATTTAATGTGCCATTTATCGATACAATTTTTATTTTCACATGTTTTTACCACGTTTATAGTGTGTGTTGTATCATAGTTAACTTTGCATTCGTATAAATTGTTATTAATATAACCTTCAATGCATGTTTCTCCTTCATGCATTATTTTGCATGATTTGTTTTCAAATATGGCTACACAACCATTTTCAGTAGCTCCTTTTATAGATATGAGGTTTGTCTCTATTTCTGGTACATATAAAACGTTTTTTAATATGATAGTATTATGTGTGTTATTGGAATTTATGGTGTTTAATTTCATAGACCCATGACCCAGGGATTCTATCTCCTGTCGATTCGCGATTGTTACGTGTGAATTATTATAATTAAATTCCTGAAATTTACTCTTATCATTGCAAACATGTGTTAAACAACCCGAGTCTATATACCGATTGTTAGACTTCTCACCAATAAATAGAGTGAATATTTTGTCATTGGGTTTTTATTTTCACTCTCAGTAATAAGAGCCCTATCCGTGTTATGTCTGTCTTGAGAGTACATACCAGATTTGAAAGTTGATCTGGCATTGCTGGTTTTTGTTTGTTTCTGATTCTTTTCTTTATTTTTAAGATGTCAGCATTCTTCAATTGTGTGCGATTTCTTTTTACAATATCGACAGAACTTTGAATTTTCTTGTTTTGGTTTAAATTTAACCTTTAATACTGAATTATTTTCAGATTTGTTTTCTTTTCTTTTGGAAAATTCATCAATTAATTTTGAGCGTATAAACTCTGGTGTTAAATCTTTTTCATCTCGAGATTCTAAAGCGGTGATAAGAACATCATAACTGGGAGGCAAGGAACAGAGCATTAGTGCTGAAAGGTGCCTGTCGTTAATTTCTTCGCCGATTGACACAAGTTTATCTCTTAACTGATAAATGTGTGTCAAGTGTTGAATCATGTCTCCACCCTCAGTTAATTTCGTAGAGTAAATTTTTCTTAATAAAACTAGTTTACTGCTGAGGGTGGAGCGTTCATGTACAGCTTTTAATGCATTCCAGCATTCTTTAGCGGTCTGAAGATTTTTGACATGAATTATTTGATTATCCTCTATTAAGAGATTTATTATGGCGCGAGCTTTTCTGTTTTTGGAATTCCATGTGTCAGTAATCGGATTGGGAACATCGTTTATAACCACTGAATATAAATCTTCTTTTCGGAGGAACATCTCCAATTTAAACTTCCATACGTCATAATTCTGTGATTTAAGTTTCTCAATAATTGTGTCTTTGGTGATACTCATATTAATATTTCAATTTTTTTCTTTCTAGAATATAATAACTGAAATTTTGTTTTTAAACATTGATATGTTTATTTTAAACAATCTTATATTAATTTTCACTTTTTGTTTTTCACTTCCGTTTTGAAGAACAAAAAATATTTACTTTCGCTTTTTGCAAAGAAGAAAAAAAAAACTTTTGTTAAGAATAAATCTAAAATTTCAATTCAAAAATCAGAGTCATAGTCTACTAAAATTATTAGGCATGAGTTCGGATTACTTATTGTGAAATATATGTTTATAACAATAATTCTTTATTTAATAGTTAACAGTCAAATAATTAAAAAGTTTGTCTTACCTGGGTTAGCGCAGGTACTCCATCACTTAAGATTTATTGATGAAGAATCTCGTAACGTTTATCATCAGCAGAAAAACAGAATTGTTACTTGAAGAATTCGATGAATTATATATATGATAGTTTTTAGACGAACTTCTGTTTTAAAACAAAACTGCTTGTTTTTCTGTAATAAAATGTAGATTAATATTTATAATAATACAGATATTGACTGCATAATTGAGGATTGCCTAGAGTTTTACTTTTTAAATTTATTTAATGTATCTTAGGCATAGAAAATAATGGAAGGAGGACTCATAAAAAAAATGTCCTACGAATACAGAAAATGTTACATGATAAAAAAAAAAGAAAAAAACAGTAGTAGTAGAGTGACGCGACATATCGTCACGTGATGAGGCAGGTGCAAAAAAAAAAAAACCAATCAGTTGGCGGGAATAAAAAGTTTCGGAACATGAAAACAAAAGTTAATGAAAATTATTCTGAGATTAGATGTTTGCAACAGTAGCACTCTCCGTTCGCAAGTATTTTCAGGTTAAAGGGACTTTCCTTTGCACACTGTATAGTTCTTATTAAGTTTAATTTTTCTATGAAAAGACTTTTTATGCACATTTTATTGATTTTCTAAATTTTTAATTAATTGTTATTACTTAGTTCAATTCAAAGCAAAATTTAATATATTTTATTATTTAATACGTAATTAATGTAGATAATAATGAAACCACCCAAACTAACATATAAATAACTATTTTTTTAAATGATGATATATTGTCTTATTGACAATGTCAGCACAAATTTTGGAATATACTGTGGCTTATCATATTATTAGGAGCACTAGAAAATTTAAATTATTTTTTAGTTTAAGGGCTTTTACAAAATCAAAATAAAACAATTTGATCATGAAAGAAGTTTTATTGTATTCAATTATATCTGTTTTATACAATTAAATAACAAATTAAAAGTACTAATATATTAAACAACAACACAAAATATACAAATTTACAAATTTCTAATATATTTTTACGTGACCGCTCTGCACATCACTTGATAATATTTCATTTGCTAAATGCGTATGTGAGTTTTATTTTGCATTTACTTATTATTTTCACTTATTTTTATATTAATTCAGCCAATGTGTATTATTATTATTATTATTTTAGATTGGGAAACCTCGTGATATTTTTCCTGAAAAAAAAAAAAAAAAAGGAAGTAAAATCTCTCCTCATGCGCAGGGATTACCCGATTCGTTAAGTATATGACTTAGTCAGGATCTCGAGTTCTGTATTACGTTGACTCAAACTCGATACCCAAGAAAACAAACCGCTTTTATCCCCAAAAACGGTTAAATATGATCAAAATGCCTCACAACACCTGAATCTGATCGTATGATCCGAGACATACGCCTTTAAAACCGTAAGACACGTTATTAAGAAACATCATTAAGCTCACATCTCATTAAAATAATCCAGGATGAAAGCATTAACGTCTCAAAGAAGAACTGTGCAGAGGAAACAAAACAAGCTGAACAAGGTCCTAGGCCAAGGAGCTTCATCACTGAACTGTGGAGATTAGAATGAGTTTACAAAAAAAAAATAAATAAATAAATAAATAAATAAAATAAAGCAATTTTTTATTATTATTATTTTTTTTTTTACACTGAGATAATATTTAACTGTTCTACATAACATAACTTTTTCAAGATCTGCTCCTCGAACGAATGAACTTTTTAAATTTTGTGAAGCGAAAATCAATTTGTCCGGAGGCGCCTAGATGAAGAATATCACCAAGACTAATAAGAATATAAAACATCCAACTCCATATTGATTAGGGATGTGGATGATTAAACACTCACTGTACAGGTATTGGAGAGTCGCCTTTCACCACAACTCCAGGAGGAATGTCCTAAAGAGAGAGAATGTAACTTTATGCATGACTCTGTATCCAGTCGTAAATCCAGATGAGTAACAATATTTTTTACTGGCAAAAATTTTGAGATTTTGCTTTGGACAGTAAAATCACACCACATGAACACAATTGAGAAAGTGAACTTAATTCTCATGGGAGAATTTTAAAATTAAATTTTTAACCTCTTTTTTTGCTAAAGCGGTCATCGCCAAACAGACCCAACTGAATGAAAAACTCGTAAGAGTTTGGAAACAAAATCCTCAAATTAAAGAAAATGCAAGAAAACGCATTAACACATGTACAGAAGAATCGAAAAAGTTATGAAAACAAACGATGACGTAACAAGCAAACAATAGATTAGAATTGATTCGTCAATTATATATATGTATATGTGTACCACTGTATTTTTCATCTCCAAAGTACACGATATTTTATAATAAAAAATAATTACTTTAAAAGGCAATTTCTAAAAATATCTAGTTTTAAAAAACTAACAATGTGTACGAAATTTTTACGTGACGGATTCTGCTTTTTATCTCCTTTATTAAGATTATTGAATGAGAAGAATTTAATTCATAATTTTACTTCATATTATTTGCACAAATAAAAATAGATTATTTTATCTTTTAAACTGCATTTTAATTCGGTAGTATTATTAATGCCACCTTTTTCTCCAAAAAAACTTTTTTGCACAACCGTATTCTGAAAATGTATTTCTGGTTAAATATGAATAAAATTACTTTTTTAGAAAAGTGATATAATAAAAGAAAAGGCGAAACTAACAACGCTACGGAATAGATTAAATGTTTGAAAATCTGTATATGTATATATAACATTTTTTCTTTTCTTTTTTTCAAATGAAATATTGAACAGAGTACTGAATATTTAATTTTTAGATTTTAGAAAGATTGCAATGTAAGGTTGATTTTTTGTATACTATGAATATAAAGAAAATGCCAAAGCCGGGAATCTATCTCGTGTCCTTTACTTAGCGTGTGGATGCTCTGCTTTTGAGCCACTCTGACTCCTACACAGACAGGCATTTCTCACATTATATTCGTTATCAACGTCACCGTGTCTGCAAGCTCAAATATAACAGGTGAGAACATTAATCGTGGCACACCTCCAATAGAACACGAAATTTCTATTTAGAAGATTTATTCATTAATTTATCAATATTGAGAATTGTGTAAAAAAATGCCGGATCTGGGAATCGAACCCGTGTTCTCTGCTTAAAGTGTGGTTCAGGATCGATTCCCGGCTCTGACATTTTTAACATAGTTAATATTTTTAAAAAAAATCAACCTTACTCTGCAATTTTTCTAAAATAAATTCTCGTAGTTGATTATTCACTGAATAAACTTTTTAAATAAATATTTCTCTTACACTTACAACTTTTAACGGAATCGATTTTTCCTAAGTGTAATGCAAGTATAATGACCACTTTATTTTGGAGGAAACTTCTTTTGAACATAACTCGTAGTTATGTTGCTTTGCTTTCTTTTATTGACCTGTGTAAATGGGATTCATCTCATTCCGTTGAAAAAGAATTGCATCGGAACTGCCTTATCTGATTCTAGTGAATCACATACCTTCAAAAGGGGTAATCGAAATAAAAAGATATATATTATAATTCTATCATGTACGTAAAGAACATATGCACCTTCCATATTAAAATATCAACTTTTCCATTAATTTCAATATTTGTAAATATAAGAATAGAACGTGAAAGTAATAATTTGAAACAACGATTTAAAATAAAGATTAATTACCGTAAATAATTATGAAAATTTATCTGAAACAGAAAGATATTTTGTTCATTTAAGCAACGTATATAAATTTAAATTGTGAGATGTTCAACATGATTAAATAATATATAGAAATTCACATTATAATAACCTGGTAATAATTTTAAAATTGTTCCATGCGATAGATATAACCCATCATAGCACGTTGTAATATTATATTTGACGCGAAATTGTTGTCATTTTATGGTTGATCGAATAAATCAAATAAATACAGAAAAAATCGTGAAAGAAAATATTATGTACACCACGTAGAGTGTTGTTCATATGTAACTGGGATTCAAATATAAAATGGCTACTTCATTTTTTTCGAAAATGTCATCTGATAAGCACCCAAATAGAAGCCCGCTGGAAAGCGATTGTCACAGGCAATAGGGACAGGCACCCGCGGTCTTTTGAGCAATACAATGATTTTTTTGTTTGTTTATAAAACGATATAGAAAAATGAGTTTCTTTTAAATATAGTGACCAGCGAAGCAGGCAAAGTTTCCGTTGATCCAATACTTTCATTGATTTCATGAATTTAAAAATGGTTTCGTTAACAATCTTTGATCTATTGGCACACAAACAGCATCAGGCTGAGTTTTGTATATTTCGGGATTGAAATTGAAATTTTTCCGGCATTCCGAATTCGGTTCGTTCTCGAATCGGGCTTTTCTATTTCTTTATAAATAATATATAATAAATTTTGTGATATGTAATTTTCTATAATGATGTTTTGAACAAATTAAACAATATACCATGTAAGAAAATTTGCTTATAG
Organism: Salticus scenicus; assembly: GCA_963930645.1. Classification (NCBI taxonomy): domain Eukaryota; kingdom Metazoa; phylum Arthropoda; class Arachnida; order Araneae; family Salticidae; genus Salticus; species Salticus scenicus. Next base: position 135,501,954 of record OZ005655.1, read on the forward strand.
GTTCAGTCCTTATAATCTCATGGAAATGTGTTGCTCGACTTTTTTTTTATATACTTGTGTCACTTGTAAGCAAACATCAGAAATGTTAAAACCAACTTTCATTTTTTCTCTTCAACTGACCTTGTATTTTATACAGGACATCAAACATCATTGTCATGGTTGAAAATTAGATTAAAAGACCTTTATATTTTCGCACGAATCTCTTTGAATTAAATATATAGGTGCTAATTTTGAATATTTTTATTAAGTATGTAAGGGAAAGGTGTCTCATGCTTAGTTATACTGATGTAACTCAATAACTAAAGTAATTACTATAGGTCATACTTCTAGGTCAAACATCAAATTTTTGTTAAATTCGATAGTGTATAACTCTTTCAGGGAACAAAACCTCAACATTTTGAGGCACACAAAATAATCTCTGGAATCACGCTTATGAGAGCTATTAATCGTATTTTACACCTTACAGTTTATAGCCCCCAAATATCAGAAAAAATGAAAAAAAAAAATGACATGTTATGGCCCCATAAACCAAAAAAGTATGAAAAATAAATAAATAAACAAACAAAAAATCTTTGCGAATTCATTAATCTACTAAAGTGTTATGTGTATTGTGTGTATTGTTTTGTGGTATTGAAAAAAAAAACTTTTAAAATAATGATTAAAAATTTATAATTTAAAAATTTACAAAGTGATCATCAAAACATATTAATCCTTTATTATAATTACATAAAGAAATGTTGCCTTATTATATGGCATGTTTTAATAAAATAAAATTAAAATGTTAATATTTAATTGAATGTATAATTCTCTACTTCAATGTGTGTCAGTTATCCGAAGTACACAATTTTAAAAACTGTATATGTATATATATACATTAATCAAATCCAATATAAAATACACCAAGTGTGTACACACAAACTTTAATAGATTAATAACCTAGCAAAGATTTTTTTCTTTTTTCTTTATATATTATTATTTCCTCTCCATATAATTTATGGGAGTTCTAAAATGACATTTTTGTCATTTTTCTAACATTTTGATGACCTGTAAACTGTAAATTATTAGAAAACATATAATTAAAAGTAAATTTTCTCATTAGTGGTGTTCCAGAGATTATTTTGTGTTTTGTTTAATTTTGTGGATTTTACCCTAGAAGAATTTTTCACTTTAGAAATAAGTAAAAATTTTACATTTGATCTTGAAGTTTGGCCTACTGTAATTATTTTAGTTATTAAGTTGCAGCAGTATAACTAAGCATGGGATATCTTTACCTTATGTACTTTAACACTAATATTTTAAATTAGCATTCATAAGTTTAATTCGAAGAGATTTGTAGCAAAATAAAAAGGTTTAATAATCCAATTTTTAACCATGAGAACGACTTTTGATGACCTGTATAAAATACGAAGTCAGTAGTAGAGAAAAAGTTGTTTTTAACGTCTGCCATGTGTGCTGATAAGAGACACAAGTTACAATATATATATAGTTAAGCAACACACTTTCATGATATTATATAGACTGACGCTATATGAAAATTTTCTTACATGATATATTCTTTAATTTGTTTAGGTTAAATGTTAATTGTTAAAAATAATTTTGGAAAATATTTGGTTATTAATTATTTCATTGACACTATTATATGTTTTGACTCGCTAAATGAACAATGTTTTAACGTTTATTCAAACCTATTTTAATTTATATAATTTGCAAATACATTTTATATGTTAGCATGCTTAACACACTCTTAATATTATCAGTATAATTAATCTTAGAATTTGTAGGTCACAAAATAAGTTTTCATCCACCAATCATTTAAAAAAAAAAAAAAAAAAAAAAAAAATCTGGAGTAAAACAACCACACGAATTCCATTAACCACTATTACACATAATATGCACACATTTTTAGAGATAATATGATCAGAAGACATGAAATTGACCTAACAAAGTAGAAATATAACATTTTTTTCTGGTATGAGAAACTTAATACACGAGTAAACACATATAAAACAAAGTTTACCTAGCAAGTGAAAAAAAAAAAAGGTAGATTTATTTTTTTGAAACACTAATTTATGAGATCTAAAACTAACTTACATAAGCAGGATGACTGTTCATTTTTTTATAATATCCACGTACTATATGAGAAAGAATATCTGAAATTGATTTATGCAACAATTTTCAAGAAAATCGTTAAAGCCGTTTTTGAGATACCAACATTACTTTTACAAAACTAGGTATGCATAATTATTGACCAGAAAACAATAATTACATGCAAAAGGATATTTAAAAGGGAGATAGATAATATGACGAGTTTCAAAAAAATCAGTACGGCTGTTTTCAAACTTTGCGAGACATGAAACTGAACTATTTATATAGAACGCCTATCAATTTTCCTGAACTAAACAACTATATCAATCGAAAGGACATCTAACAGAGTATTCATATAGCAACTTTAAAGAAAATCGTTAGAGCCATTTTTGAGATATGGAGTTCAGTGCCACTTCCGTTTTCTGATAATCCCCTTCTGTTTTTCCAATTTTCCCAAAATTTTGAAAATTCATGTGTACACCAGTTCTGTTTCAATTCTGAAGTTTTGTAGTTCTATCTTTATTAGTTTCGGACACATGATATCCAGAAAATTCCACACATACATACATTCACACACACACATACATGCACACTGACCAATTGGCAAAAACTACATTTTTTGGACTCAAGAGAACTTAACCCGTTAGTAGTCGCATATCAGTCTTTTTGCCGCCCATCGCCTATAAATTCCTCCTGCAGATAACCCCTTAAAAATATAGTGGGGAAACTCTGTATACCTGACCTTGGGTGGATTTCCTCTAACATAGTATGTTTTCATGTCATTCCTGCTATTTTTTGTGCAGTTAAAAACATTTTACTTCTCAAATCGGTCTATTTGACCGCGACGCGACCACTAACGTTGATTCATTTTTTCTCCCCATTTCCGGTTTTTCAAACAGGTTAGAGTTTTGCGGGAAAAACTTCGCATGAATTAAAGGCACTTCATCTTTCTCTACTGGCTTCTTTCGGCTTTCCCCCAACACTAAACAGCGATGGCAAAAAGACCGACACGCGACTACTCTCGGGTTAAAATGTGTAAATCAGGTGAAAACTAGATATCGAATTTTTGGACCGAAAACTATAATTTCATTACCTGCGGTAGTAGGGTAATGGAAGTAATAATTGGATTTTCTATTAAAGTAAAATTCGTACAAAACAATTAGGGAAAAAAAAAAAAAACCTCTAACTGTAATTTAAAGACATCTTATAATAAAATTTTAAAATATGTAACTTAAGTGTCTATAAAATAAATAAATAAATAAATATTTGCTTAAACCTTTCTTTTCATAAAAAATAACAATAACAGCAAATGTGCGATAATTAAAAATAATAATAATGGATAATTTTAATGTTTTAATTAAAAGAGTGAAAAGTGATTCTTAAATAAATATGCTGGTGTGTCACTCACACGATATTCTTTTACCCTAAAATTTAATACTATAAATATAAGTTGGTGATTAAGAGGTAAGATAACGATAATTGATATTTAAACCTATGTTAAAACAATTCAAATTAAGCTTCGGAAGAGTTTTATATGATAACTAGTTCTGTGTAAGGGAAGCTACTGCCCCCTCAACCCCCCGTTTTATTACTGAACATACATTTATTAAAAAAATTAAATATGTTATTAAAATTAAAAGTTCACTTAAAATTATTCAGAAAAAATTCACACGCAACATTCCTTGAAACGATCAGTCTTGATAAAACTTTTCCAGTAATAAACTTATGTTAACTTGAAAATACAACTTTTGGATTTGCTAAAATTATTCGATTTTAAGTTACTCTAAGGACACAGACAAAGATCAAAAGATCAAATGTTAAAAATTTCACTTCGGTAATCAGAAAGTCCCAAAACGTGTAAATATCCAAAAAAAAAAAAAAAAAAAAAAAAAAAAAAAAACAAGCTACGAATATTTAGCTTTAAAACATATATTATTTACTATATGTCTATGAGGAATTCATTTCAGTTCCAGAGCAACTCTCCAGGACATGATAAAATATTATAATAAAGCACTTTCACTGACAATAATAATCTGGTGTGTCACTCACACGAGTTTCTCTTTCCTGTTATGAAAATTTCTGTTATGAAAAACCTATGTTAAAACAATTCAAATTAGACTTTGGAAGAGTTTTATATGATGATTAGTTCTGTATGAGAAAGGCTGCCATCCCCCTAAAATCCCCCGTTTCATTACTGCACCTACTTAAAACTTAAATCTGTTATTAAAATTAAAATTTCACTTAAAATTATTCAGACAATTTTCACACGCAACATTCCTTGAAACTTATTAGTCTTGATCAAACTTTTCCAGCAACAAACTTATATTAATTTAAAAATATAACATTTGGATCCCCTAAAATTATTCGTTTTTAAGTTACTCTAAAGAGACACATGTAAAAATCAAACGTTAAAAAACTTGATTTCGGTAATCAGGAAGCCTCAACAGTGTAAATATGCGAAAAACAAGCAATGAATATGTAGCTAAAAAACATACATTATATACCACATGTCTATGAAAAATTCATTTCAATGCCTGAGTAGCTTTCCTGGACATAGTAAAATATCATATCAAAGCCCCCCCCCCCAAAAAAAAAAAAAAATAAAAAAGAAAAAAAAAAGTGGACTTAAATATTTGCAGTCCTGTATATCTTTTGAAGATTATGTGCAGACAACATATTGAATCTAAATATAATCCTACAGTAATAATACACGGCACAACCTGATATACACTACCATCAATTTTCCACTATTGTCGCACTATTAGAAATTACTTTTTTGGAGCCCTGTAAACGAACAGTGAATGATTAACTTACCATATTTTACATGAAGCATGTTTTTACGCATATAAGGAATATATATCCATTTCATTTGGTTTTGTGCAGTCTATAGCTGTTAATCTCTACTTACCTGCAATTCCCCCCAAAGACGTAATGCATTTGAATTATCTTGGGTGTCCCTGTACATGAACCCTTTGCTTCATCTCAACGAAAGACTTAGTGTAGTATCTTCACATTTAAAATACCAAGTTTTGACTTTCTGCTATCATTAGCACTTGCGCTATGTTGATAATAGAAGGACACACAGACACACAGACCAACCACTAAAAACATGATTTTCGAATTCAAGAGACCTCAAAACGTATAAATATAAAAAAAATTCTCTTTCGAAAATTTGACCCAAGAACAATATTTCCTGTACCTTATAGGTAAGAGAAAGTAATATATATATATATACAAAAGTGTTATGTTTCATGAAACGGATCGTTACACATAAAAACAATTATAAATTTGCATGAGCAAATCCTCTTAAAAAATAATAGACGTTTAAAAAATTTTCTTATCTGTAGAAAAAATACTTTTAAAATATATTTTGCTACATTTACTTTGAGAAAAAAAGAAATATATATATATTATTTATTAGTATATTTACAAGAAATTTTTAAGGAACAATAATTTTGAACGAATACTTTTAAAAATAAAAATTACAATATTTATGCGATTTAAAGTTCAAGTTTCTTTTTCCTGTGTTGTGAAAGACGGACATAAAAAAAAGTGCATAAAGCATAATACTTTTTGTTAGTATTTTAAACAGATATAAAGGAATATCGATAAGTTTCTTTTGATTTTCACTATCGCTTTTGTAAAGAATGAGGAAAACTGATACATTCCACAAAAGCTATATCGAATAGAAATTTCTCGAATAGAATTCCATTCTTATGGTTGATAAATGATTCTTCCTTTCTGAATCACAAAAAGGCCCTTTACTTATCTGCATCTCTTTAAAAGCACACTTTAAAATTTTAGCATATTAGAAAGTGTTTATCGTATGTAAATTTTGCAATAAACATTATTTTATTTTGTTTTTGTTTATTACAACAAGTCGTTTCTAAATCAATTACTGGGATTAATGTATGAAATTCAGTTTTTGTTCTTATTGAAACCTTTTTATTATTATAATATAAAAATATACAAATTCCTTCAAAAAAATTTTTTTCTTTGTTTTTTATCAATCTATAAGTAAACTAACAATTTTATAAATTATACCTCTTATAGCAATAATTTTAAAAATTTACAAAACAAGATTTATTCATGTAATTTTAAACATGCCTATAAAAGCTGCTATCTGAAAAAAGTTCCAAGCAAAAGCCTTTTTTTTTCTTTTTGTTGTTGTTATTGTTATTAAAATCTGCATTTTGCGTCTACTCCAAATAGATTTAAAATTAAAGTACCGAAACGAATTCGTTTGATAGTCTTTAAAAATATTAAATGATAAATTTTATATGTCAAATTGAAACAATGTTTCTAACATTTTTTGTTTGTTTGTTTGTTTGGTAATGGCAGTAATAACATAGGTCTAAAACAATGAAGTTGACAAAATTTAATTTGATGATTTTAGCTGATCTTCATTTTTTTTATGTGCTGAATCCCGTTTTTCTATATCACCTATAGATTTTTGCCAATACAGGGTGTTTTCTGACACAATTTCTTATACATACCATCATAACAATAGGTTGGTTGGTGGTTGGTATGGTTTTGCGTCGTACTAATGTCGCGCTATTTCAACAATAGATATCTATGAAACATACTATGGAAACATACTATAAAACTTACTATGTAAATATTTTGGTGGAAGAATAATGACAGAAATTGTATAGGTAGGTACCCTGTATTGACAAAAATCAATACGTGATAGAGAAAAATTGGCTTCGTTTTCGGTTTCAGCACATCAAAAAACACCAAGATCAGCCAAAATTTTACATGTCGACCTGTGTAATAGGAATATTAATTGTTCGAGTAAACAATGCAATGTTGTTGTTTTTTACTTTTAAATTTTTCATGCTATATAAAGAATTCAAACGTCTATTCTACTTATATGAGACGGGTATCCAAAAAGATAATTTTTCGTTCCTCAAGAATTTCAAGTTTCTATTTTATTATAGGAATAATTAGACCAATTTCAATAAAGTATTATGCGAATTAAATTTGAAAATTTCAGAATAATGTGCAATCAAATAAAACTAATAACATTCAGTGCAGAAATATCAGGTTGATTACGCGTAAGAAATTTTTGTATTTATTTAATTCAAAACATATATATTTTTCATAAATATCATTTATATTATTACAGTAATTATTTGTTCCACAAGGACCTAGAATTCCAGAAATCAGAACTTTGGGCAAAAATGTCTCCGTCTTATGGACTTGATCAACATTTTTAATATGGCTTTCATACATAAGTATAAAATTAGTAAGTAGAACATTTAAAATCATTTCTTCCAACAATTAATAGCTAAATTATTCGATTTTCCTATTAATTTGTTAGTCGTAAGAAACTTATAGTATAAAGACGGTATACATGGTGCTTTAAACATGCACTTTAAGTAAATAACTTATTAGCATTTCAGATTATAAAAATGAGTTTTAAAATTTAAAATTTAAATTTTTATCCATTATTTGTATAAAACGTATCATTAAAAGTGAACGTTTAGTAGTTCTACAATAAAATTCTGAGGAATCTTTTAATATACTTTAACAAAAAAGTGTAAAAGGTTCAATAGATAAAAATAAAGATAAAATAAAATGTAGAAAACGAAATACATACATAGAAAACTTTTGCTTTATAAAAATAATCTTGTAAGCAGTAAATAGTAATTTTTTTAATGAACAAACTGTGTTTTAATGTGAATACATTACAAAAAATAAAGTTCTCTTTGTAATAAATAAATAAATATATAAATAAGAAATAATAATAATAATAATAATTTTTATTATGCATTGAATAAACTGGTTTTTTTTTTTTGCATTAATAAAAACAATAAAATATTCCATTTTTAAAAATTTTGAATTAAAATTAAATTATTCTGTTTAATATACCGCAAATAAGATTTTTCTGGCACATTAGTTTTGAACCAGTATATTTTTGAAAGAAAATTAGACTATTCCTAATGACTTGATATCAATATATTTTATTTTATGTAAAAAAAATGTGGTTACTAAAAAAATCTTTCCCATAAAAATAATTATGTTGTTAACATTAATTGTGTTGACAGTAGAAATGACGAACTTCTGTTATTTATAGAAGCTTCAATGTTAGTCGAATTGAATGTTTAAAATATAAATTTAAAAATTTAGCTGCGTATATTTATATTCTTATGTAATATTTCTTATTGATTTGTTTATATTCTTATGTAATAATTTTTATTCATTTTAAATATTCTAATTTTTATTAAAGAGCAACATTGTGTTAAACAAGAACGAAAAATCAAATGGTACGTATTCACTATTATCATTTTTCAACTGTTCTTATCCGTTGCATCATTTTAGCTTCAATGTTCTTTGCCTACGCCATCACACAATGGACAAACAAAAGAACCGAAAGGTAGATACATATATTAATTTAATTCATAAATAATCTTAAACATTGTTGGAAATTTAAAAAAATGCTTTACACAAATCAAAAAGCACTTCCAGCTACTTCCAATTGTAGTCTCTGATCCTTCTAAATCTTTTAGTGTAGCCTGTAAATATAAACACAAAACATGGTATATTCTGTAGAAAACATTATTTTAGCATAATAACGGCAAATATCAATTTCATCATGATTTTAGCCGTTGAAAATTATTTTAGTGTGATTTAAAAAATGTCCTCGAACAAAAACCAGTTGTAGAAATCGTATTAATGCCATTTTGCATATAGTACATTGCCTCATGAACTTGAATAACATTCATCGTTTTAAAGAAATTCTGAATATATTTACGGACGCTGGAGCCATACAGGTAACAGTCAGACAGATAGACAATGTAATTCAAATCATATCCGCTCATAAAAATCTTTAGAAAATGTTAAAACGCTTAATATAAACGAAAATGCAATTCTAGTAAATTTCAAATAACACGCTTAAATGTAACTAAATATTTTGCAGTAACCCTCTAAACCTTAATACTAATCATACAATATTCTATAGATAACATTCCTTTACGTATATGAATAATAAACTTCAATTTAAAGAAATTCTGAATATACAGGGTGATCCAAAAGTCAGGACAAACTTTAAAAATGAATAATTCTGAAACGAATCCTGATACAAAGATACAAATATGCACCAAACGGATGGAAAAGAAGACGGGTTTTGTGTGGCAAATAAATAAAAAATTGTTCTGTTGGTGACCAACAGATGGCGCTGTCGTATTTCTGATGTAGGATTATGCAAAGTAACAAACGATATAAAAAGGAACAACTACAGCAGGTAATGGTAGTCGAAGCTTATATGCATCGAAATACCGCATTCTCAGTCGCTACTTTAATCACGCATGGCCTCCAAGATCTCCCGATCTGACACCCTGTGACTTTTAGCTGTGGGGATTATTGGAAGTCAGAAGTGTACCGCGACCAACCGGCATCAGTAGCAGCACTGAAAGATGCCCTCCGCCAAAATTTGTCTGCCATAACGCAAGAAATGCTACTAAATGCTGTGAACGATGTGGTGAATCATCTCACAGCTGTACTTCTGAATGTTGGACTTTGAACAGTTACTGTCGTAGTACTAATTAACTATAATTAAGCTGACTTGTAAGTTGTCAACATTTTTTTTCATTTGTAAATCATCTTTTGATGAAATAAAACACTATAGCGCCATCTGTTGGTCGCCAACAGAACTAATTTCTTTCCTTTGCCACACAAAACCCGGTTTCGTTTTCATCCGTTTGGTGCAAACCGCATCTTTGTATTTTGATTCGTTTTCGAATTATTTATTTTTAAAGTTTGTCCTGACTTTTGCATCACCCGGTATTTATGGACGCTGAAGCCAGGCAGTTGAACAATCAGACAGACAGATAATATAATTAAAATCATATCCGCTCTTAAAAATCTTTAAAAAATGTTTAAAAAAAACTTAATATAAACGTAAATGTAATTCTAGTAAATTTCCAATAAGAGTCATAAATGTAACTAAATATTTTGTTGTGACACTCTAAATCTTAAAGCTAATCTTACTATATTCTACAGATAACATTCTATTGCGTAAATGAATATCATACTTCAATTTAATTAAGATTTTTAGAAAGTAAAGTGATTAAAATTTACTCAATTTAGTATTTACTCCATTTTCAGTAGGAAACATCGGATAGTAAAGTAGAATAACATATTTCAATTTCATTAAGATTTGCGCAAAATAAAGTTATTAGAATATGGTTTATAGAAATATCACGCAATACTTTAGAATAGTTTCGAGTGGCAATATTGCCAGACTTAGCAACATTTTTTATTCAATAATCACCAATAATTTTGAGAAGTGATATTTCATATACATAATCGACAATTCCTCGTTTCGATTCGTCTGTTATGAATATTAATTACCAATTTTAAAAATTTTTGGTGGCTGTTGAATATAAAAGTCGCTGGAAATACTGTCGAGTGGTGGTATGTACTTCATTCTCAATAGGGAACATTCAATATTGAACTTAAATAACATATATCAGTTTCAAGAAGTTCTATAAATATTTATGGGCAAGGATCTTGTTTCATATGTGACGTAAAGGACTCAGACATTCATTGTTGCTTTTAAATTCAATCTTTTGAATTTTTAAATTTCATATGTGGTAGAATACATACAAAATATTTTTTTTATGATATTAACATACATAAGAACAATATTTTATGTCTCTGAATAAATTTAGTTCAACAATTAATATATGGTATATTTTTAAAAAGGCAGTTTTTTCAGGAAAAATAGCTTTTGAAACAATACATATAAAAAATAAAAATAAAATATTTCAGGATGATTTTATACATTATATACTAAATTAAAGTATATATATTAGGAGGACCGGAAAATAATCTCGTTTTGAATTAAAAAACTGACATCGGAAATTTATCCTGGATAAAATTTAAGATATTCTTAGGTAACTTATAAGATGGTTATTTGTAAAGTACCATGTAAATACTGTTAAACAAAAATTTCCGGTTTCATTTTATTAATTCAAAACGACATTATTTTCCGGTCCCCCTAATATATATATATATATATATATATATATATATATCACTTTGTTAGTACTTTAAAGTTATATATATATATTGATAATTTCCATGGAATTTTCATTTCTCTTTTTGTGTACTTTAAGAGAGCTTGTATTTCAGGAAAAGCTTTCCTAAACAGAATTTACTTTAATGCACTTTCATTCTTAAGATTGACAAATGATCCTCCCACGTTGAATTGAATTGCGAAACTTCACTTTGTTTCTCATCATTTCGAAACAACAAGTTTAAATTAGAGAATATTAGAAAGGTTATTATGTGACTATCTTGTAGGACGTAATTTGTTATTATTATTTTTTCTTTTCTTCTTTTACAATAAAACATTTTTATATCTATTAATTAAAATAAGTTATAAAATTCACTCTTTTGTACATGGAGATATTTTATATAATTGTACTATAAAATTTTAAAAATTACCGCTAGCACTTTTTGTTTTGTTATGTACTTATTTTTTACTTTGTAGCAATATGTAAACAAACTATAAAAATTTTATAAGTATACTTTTTTTAGAATTTTAATACTTTAAATTATAGAATACAAGGTCTTTTTTACCTAATATTTAATCGTACTTATAAGAGCTATCAATTTAAAAATATTATGGTATTTATTTATTTAATTTTTTTTTTTTATGTCTTGAATTAAATTCTGTTTTAGGTTGATATATAAATGAAAAATGAATTTAAACATATCGGTATAGAATCATGTAACAAATTTATAAACATTATTAATAAACATTCTAATATGTAAATTTATACAAATATTTTTCCATCCTATTCATGTATATGCCATTAAAAATAAAAACATTACATAAAAATAATAGGTATACATATATTTAAATTTTATATAAAATTTTTGTTTCTGCTGCAAATTTTCAAGATAAGCATCTGTGTTTAAATATTACACATTATTCTAACGCGGTATACGCATAGCAATAACAAGGGAAGTGTGAATCAGTAAAATTGCTATTGAAATCAAACCAAGCTTACATTAAAGAGTATGGTCGAAAACATGGGGTAAAATGGAAATTTGGTGCAATAACACCCTGGGGGTGAAATATGACCCTCCTAATAACTTTAGTTATTTCCATAAAAACCAAAAAAACACGCACCCTAATATGAACGGATGGTGCAGTGGTAGTGCACTTGACTTGTGATAAGAAGGTCCTGTGATCGAGCATAGCCTCCTAAACTAGATGCTTGTCGCGTGGCTTGGAAATTCGCAACTGCTGAAGTGGTAGACATCGCAACCTGGTACAGATTGCGCGATTTTTTTATTCAACTGTCACCAATAATTTTAAGATGTGATAGATGATATATATAATTGACGTTTCTTCGATTCTATTCGCCTTTTATGTATATCATATCCCACTTTAAAAAATTTTAGGTGGCTGTTGAATAAAAAATGTCGCGCAATCTGTACCAGGTGGCGCTGTCTGTTCACCTGTTCAATTGTGTCTGTTCAACTGTTGCCACGTGTCTGAGCCACGCGACAGGCATCTAGTTTCGGAGGCTATGGATCGAGTTCTCGTAAAGGCATTAAAAAAAATGTTTTAAATTAAATTAAATTTTTAATTTAAGATAAAATAAAAAAGATTTTTTTTAAAAAACATTCCAATTAATAAAGTATGAATTTAAGAAATATATATTTTATTTTATTTATTATTATTATTATTATTATTATTATTATTAATATATCATTAAAGCTACGAATACAGATTCTAATTTATAACAACTATGATTAAAAGTAGAAAAATCATGAAACCATAAGTTTTTTTCACGACGTGAACAAGAAATGTAAAACGATTTATCAAAATTATTCGAAATACAATTTTGTTCAACGTCAATTATTGTTCATCACGTTCATTTTATTAAATATTTGACTTTTCGTCGAGATTACTAGATTTGTAAAATTCATATTTACTCATATTAATTTTTTTAGAACTAATTTAGAAGCTAATTATAATTTTATAAACTAATTGTAAATTAGTGAAATCATTTTGAGAAAATTTGTCATTGTGTTCAGTTTTATTTTCCGCCTTATCAACAACTCGAAATTGGACAGTTGTTTAGTAAATTATTTGAAATAAAAGTTGAATGCGACGTCGAATAGTTAAGCAACAGCTGTTGTTTATTCAGGATTTTTCATGAAAATAATAATAATAATAATAATAATAATAATAATAATAATAATTGATAATAATAATAATGTATATATATATATATATATATATACATGAATGTTAATACAATTGAGAGCAGACGATTAACACTTGCTATTAATGATGTCGATAAAAAAAAAAGTAATTAAAAATTTACATAAAACACTAGCACAAATCATGAACAAAATTTTATCTAAATGCAATATAAAAGTATTTCCCGATAAAATATTAATTTCTTTTAATTTAATAAATAAATAATTATATTGGTAAAAAAAAAAAAAAAAAAAAAAAAAAATACTCTTTTAATACAATTAATATTTACTCTTAAAATTAATATTTACTCTTATCATTTAGTTTCATTAAAAATGTAAAAAAAAAATAGTGTTTTATTCGAAATAAAAATATTAAATACAAAATGCCTTTGCCAGGACTCGATCTTCGGACCTCCGTTTCACAAGTCAAGCATGCTACCACTGCACCATCCGTCCTCACTATATTGCAGGTTTCGTTGATTTTTCTAGAAATAACTAAAACTATCAGGGTGTCATATCTCACCCCCATTGGAGTTGTTGCAGCAAATTTGTACTGTACCCTATGTTTTTGACCATGCTCTTTTATTTAAGCTTAATTTGGTTTCAATAGGAATTTTACTGATTCATATATTCGCTTGTAAGTTTATTTTCTTCTCACAATTCAAACGTTTCATTCATGTTGCTGCAATTTAAATAGCCCTTCGGGTATGTAACACTTATAAAAAAGAAAAATTTCAGTTTTAAAATGTTTCTATTATTTTAAGGTTTTCTTGCATACCTTTGATAAACATCAGCACCTATTGTTTTTTAGGTGTTTAAATAATTCAGCCTTTCAATAACATAACTCAATGTGTGACCTTAAAAAGTTTATGTATTTTTGAGTAGGGAAATTTAAATAACAGATATAAGCTATCAGGTAACACGCCCGTTAAAGTGATTTATATCAAGAGTTGAATTTATCATACCACACGTCGAATTTTCACAGTCTTTTTTTTTTTTTTCTTTTTAAAGACGTCTCACTTGACATAAGTATATTTTCTTGTTTTGTTTTACAATAGGTTATGTTATAACATTCACCACTTACTTCGCTTAACGTATATTTAACTAATACAAAGGCCATTTTTATGAAATTAAACTTTGTAATTTTATGTATATATATATATAGAAAACTATTGACAGGAATTTATAAATATATAAGTTTTACAGATTAGAAAAACCAATCGGAGAATTACAAACCAATGCGCAAAATTGCAGCGAAGGAAAATGCAAAACTTAGATGTAGGAATATATAAATGTAGAAATACATAAACAAATGAATGAAATTAAACTTAATTTCATCCATTTGTTTATATATTTCTACATTTATATATTCCTATATATATATATATATATATATATATAAACTATGTAGGAACTTTACAGATCAGCAATTCTTACAGAAAATGTTCCAGTGGGATCCATCTGGTTATTAAAGCAAGTTTTAAATCACGCACTTCATTAATGTGTATCTAACATCTACTATATGCTTGTTTTATACAAATACGAAATTAAACATAATTGTCTAACATCATAGAGCTTGGATATTTAAAAAATAATTGAGGGTATGTGAAATAACCTCTTTAAACTTTAGTTACAAAAGCTCTATTTGTTTAAATTTATCTCGCTAATTTAATTGTTTGCCTAAACAACGCATCTTCTCCCCAGGATATCTTTAGGATGTTTTCGGGATTAAAGTGCATGCCAGGAACATCCTGAAGATGTGCTGTGGAGGAGTAAATGTTCTGTTAGGTTCCGTATTTAAGAAAATGGCAAAAGCTTAAGTTACGCAAATAAATAATTTAAAAAAAAAATTTAAAAAAAATTATGAGAATTTACACGGATGATTCTTGACGAGATCTTCTTTTTGTTTCAATCATCTTGAATGAGAAAAATAAATGTTTTTCTTTTATGATATACATAGAATTTATTGCCGCTTTACATACAAAAGGTAATATTCAAAAAGTTTAATACCTTGATATTTTTTCTTTATTTATAATTTTTTTTTAATAATGTTACAGTCATACTTAATGTTTTGAATTTGTATTATATTACTCTGATTTAAAATATCAGAAACCGATTTTTATTTAGAAAAACGATCTACATTCTAACAGTTTCGTAAAATTAATATAATAGAATCATTTTTATTTAAAATTAGAGTTCAACAGTTATATTCAAACTCATCATATTTTCAAATTTCAAATAATTTACAGAAAATACATAACAATCAAGTTTAATTTTACTTAATTTTTATCGTGAAATAATTATTATGTTAAATCGACTTTTAAATCATAAAGGAATATTCTTACTTCTGCAGAAAGTTCTTTCAATTAACAGAAAAAAAAAGAAAAAAGAAATATCCCTAAGTAAAAGCTGTTTTATTATCCCTTTTCTCGAAGCACTTTCAATCTGAATACTTGAATTTACATAATTATGGTTTGAACTGAAATTTCTTTAAAACTTTTAAAAAGTATTTCCATTAAATTTTCAAAGAAGTTCCATAGTATACAATATTTGCATTCTACTATGTACGAGATTCATAGAGG
This sequence comes from Salticus scenicus, assembly GCA_963930645.1. Classification (NCBI taxonomy): domain Eukaryota; kingdom Metazoa; phylum Arthropoda; class Arachnida; order Araneae; family Salticidae; genus Salticus; species Salticus scenicus. The sequence continues at coordinate 135,517,847 of OZ005655.1, forward strand.
AGAATCTGAACAAAACAACTATAGTTTAAAATATAATTTTACTATTCAAGAATGATAAATAAGGAAAACTTAAGAGGCAACATTTTTTAAAGATACTTATATTTTAAAAAATTAATTCATTAATTTGTTCGTAATTTTGCTATTGTTATGGAGTAAGATTTTTTTTTCTTTTTTTTTTTTAACAAAAGAGAGTAAAATTTAAAAATAGACATTATATTTCACAGAAAAAAAAATTATATTTATCGATAAAAAATATTTTCATTTATTTTTAATTAAAACTCAACAGTTACACTGCAACACCTCTTTTATTATAAAACCGTCTATAATTTTAAAATAACTTGCTGAAAATAATTACCCCCTTGGCTTAATTTTTAAATATTTATCATAAGTCGATTGGTATGCTGATTTTACTCTATTCATAAAGAAAAACATTCATTTCTTCGACAACACATTGTATAAAATGCCTAAAGATAAAATATTTTATTGTGAAAATTGTTTTGTCATTTTATTTCATTAAATTTTCCCTTATGGTTTATTCATTTGAATAGAAAATTCTTCAATATTTTTGTACATGATTTTCCATTAGATTTAAAAGAGTTTCCAAGCATACATTGTTACTAAATTAAGTTATTCATAAAGGAAGAAATGAATGAAATAAATTTTTTGATAACGATTCTGAGCAGTAATTTATCCATATTAAAACAGCCTGGTGTGACACTCGTGTGACTTTCTCTTATCCTGTACTTCAATGTTAGAAAGATAGAATCCAGACTAAATCGTAAGATAAATAAAGTTAGATAATAAAGTTTAATCTACTGTAAAATTAATCTAAAATATGTTTAGTTACAGTTTTATGTGACATGTAATTCTGTGGAAGGAGGGCCACCTCCTTTTAAATCCCTGTACAATTATAACGGCTATATTAAAAAAAAAAATAATAATAAAAAAAATGAAGGTGGTTATTAATTTGCCTTTAAACTTGCGAATATTGATTAAATTTCTCAAGTAACAACTTAATATGAACTTCAAAATATCTTAATCTTGCGTAGCTCTGTAAACTGTCTATAAACTCTAAGCAAATCTCATTTTTTACTTATATTTAGTATTATAGGAAAAAAACCTAACAGAAAAGGAAATAAGCTTCCAGTACTTTACATGTATAGCCGCAATGTATCATTTTAGTAATTCATATAATTACCTCATATAGTAGGTTTTCATATAAGTAGCTCAAAACTTCTGACTGTTAAATTATGCAAATGGATCTTTCTAAATTATTGCACATGTATAGTCAAAAATTAATAAGTAAAAATTTCACATTTAATAAAATATTTAACAGGGAGCATCCCCCCGCTCATCTCTATTAGAGCGATGTTGAGCGATTCAGTGTCAAAACAAAGGGGACTACTCCGAGATTTATTGAAAAATAAAATTAAATAAATAAATAAAAAAAAAATACAAAGTTTCGCCAGGCTTGTATCCCAAGACCGACAAAGGGCGAGAGAGGTTAAAATAATAATTGAGAGAAAAGTTCTTAGTTTGAATTGATTCTAGTCGATAAAGTTCAGTTAGAGTTCAGACATTCTCGCATTCTAACTGCAGAATGCTGTGCCTAATGCAGTATGCTACATTTCCTAAAAATGGCTTGGCACTGGTTCTAATGGCCTATAAGTTATAATTTTAAAAGTAGCATTTTTTTTCAGTTTTTGAAAAAAAAAAAAAAAAAAAAAAAAAAAAAACATTATATTTCCCTGAATATATATGTTATTCTCATAAAACTTGATACAGATAATTACAAAAAAGATGCAATCACTTGCTACTGCTAAAAAGCATTTCTGGCACTGAATATTACAGCGTGTTCCAAAAGTTTTGATGTGTATGCAATTTTTTATTAGACATTTTCTTTCTCTTTGGGACAAAATTTTTTATAAAATATACATGAGATATAATACGTTCTTTACACTCTAAAAGTTTCAAAAATATTCGTAAATGATTTTTGTAGATATTTGCCAAAACGTCTAAAATCATAAATGTGAAAATCGTTATTAGTACATTATTGAATTATATTATATTAGAGCACTTATCTTTTTTAAATACCCATATCTGGGCTTCGAATCCCGATGCGGGCATAGTTGTGTGTGGTGTTGCAATGATTTGATGTAACACATGGATGAATCGAGAAAAATTTCATTGTGGCTGGTCTTAAATCTGTCAAATGAAACCAAATTGTAAGTTTGATAAAAAAGAAGAAGCGGCTTATTACTTATTAAATCTTCCGGTCGAGATGCTATCTGTTGAAAACTTTTGTAAATATTTTAATTATGTATTTAATTTTAGATGCTAGTTGTAAAATAAAAGCATTAAAAGAATACATATATAGTAATTAAAAATTGAATCTCGACCATACATACAGCACAAATTTGTGATAATACTAAAATAACATAATACTGCATAAACCAATTAAGTTTTACTACAATGAAATGTGACCAGCAACATTTTTAGCAGTATTTTTCGCATTATTTTCGTTCATTTGTATTATGTTAGACATTGTACTTATCAAAAAAAATTTTGCTATAAAAAAATATCCATTTTTATCCTCTGATTGTATATGTATACATATACATGCATTGAAAATATAGCTATAATTTTTTTTTTCTGCAATTATAGGTTTTAATGTGTATATTTCATTATATATATATATATATATATATATATATATATATACAGATAGACAGATAGATAAAGAGAGAGAGAGAGATTCGCTTGAATTAGTGAATCTTCAGGACTGGAACCTAAATATACCGCTAATATTTCTCATAAAAAATGAAAACCATTTTTAATATATGCATCTATTACTTATTAAATAATGCATTAATTATGCATTTAATCCATTATATAGAAATATCTTATTAAATTATGAGTTATTTCTCTATTTGTGATCATCCGGTCGATGTTATATAGACGTTTAATTGCTTTCTTTTCCAAGATAAATGTAAGACTTTAAAAAGTACACTTCTAGTACAAACATTTATTATACAAAACCAATCGGGATTCTTTGGAGACTTTTTCTCTCGAAACTAATACTACGTCATTTTCTATATAAACTGAATTTTTATTATCTAAATAAAGAATGTTAATTTCATTTAAATAAACACAATGCAGTTACAATGCCAATGTGCATTTGATGAAATACCGAATATATGTATTGTTAGATGTTTTTATAAAGCAAGAAATAACACATGTTTTTATCTAGATTTATAATTTAGCTTTCTTTATTATTTATAAACCATCAAAATAATATTTTTATATGTACGTAAAATATAGGGATTTGTATTTCAATAACCACACACATACCCTCAAAAAAAAAAAAAAAAAAAAAAAAAAAAACGGAAAGAAAGAAAGAAAAGAAATAATAATCATTTTTCCACTGCAAAAAGCGATTACAAAAGTATCAGAGATAAAAATAATTGGTTTATACAGCTGCACATTTTAAATTAAATAAATAAATATATATATATATATATGTATGCATCTTTTTTAAATAAATTTTATATAATAAATAAAAGTGTCTAAATATACGCCCGAACAAATTTTAAATGTACAAACAAAACTTTTAAATATCATATTAATGCAAATTTAGTTCAGTAAAAGCCAGAAAATCAAATTGTTTCTTTTATCAGGTTTGTTTATATTATAATATTATCTTTACTGTGAAGGAAATCGTATGTCTTCTATTTTCTTTGTTTCTGAAGCTTAAAATACGTAAGATAATTTTAGCTTTTAGGAGAACGTTAATACGGAGTTTTTATTATCTGTTTAGGTAAGGACAGGAATACAGGAAAAGTTATTCTATGTAGAGAATGTTAAGAAGCTGCTTTTTTCGTTTCCGAGGTATGTTTATTGCTTATATGTCTGAAGATGAGATATATTTTAAAATTATTGTTACTAATATTTATCGAAAATTAAAAACGTTTTGTCACATCTGTGTATATAAATCTTAAAAAAAAAAAAAGAAAAGAAAAAAGAAAAGAAAAGAAAAGAAAAAAAAAGTCTATGCTATCGTCATTTGAAAGTGTTTATTATTATTATTATTATTATTTATTTAAAGGTTCTTAAATTTGTTTTCTGCTGTAACAATCATAGCTAAAACTAATGTAATTTTATGTAATTTTTTGTAAATTTAAATATTTATCTGTTTTAATAAAATAAATATATAATTAACCCTCTCGCAGCGCATCCCGCGATTTCCACGGGCAACGTAGAAGTAGCAAAATTTGCGCAACCCGCGATTATCGCGGGGATGCGTTTTTGCCGTCTATTTAAGTGTGCAACCCGCTCTTTCCCCGTTCATGGTTTCATTTCGGCTTTCCTGTAATGTTTAACTGTTTATTTAGATGTCGACTAACAGATGGCGTTAGTTGTCCACGTTTCTGCGAAATATAAAAAGAATTTTTTTTAGCATTTTGCGCACGCTTTTCAGAGCTCAAAGATGTCTGGCAGGAAGCGTTTCGCGAGTGATATGACCTATGTTCCTGACGATATTTCCGACACTGACAGTAGTTCTGACTCTGATTCCGAGTATATTGATGATATTTATAGCGGAACTGATGAAAATTTCTCGAATTCCTCTGTGGATAGTGATGAATCTGAATGATGTGATGAAACTTCATTTCTAATAAATGTTTTGTAAGTATTTTGCATATTTTCATTAGTATATACTTTTTACCTTTGTATTTTATAAAATAAATCATAATTTAACCAAAATTGATTTTCAAAATTTTGCTTTTATATCATTATTCTTCAATTTCAATATTCTGACAACTTTTTTCTATGATCTAATTCTATATTGAAAAAAAACTCTTTCACAAAAATTTTTTGTATATTTTAAGTCTAAAATATATGTAGATTTGAAATATGTAATAAAAAAATACGCAATTTTTGAACCTATTTTGATAAAAAAAAAAATACGCAGCGAGAGGGTTAATTTAATTAATCTGAATCTAACTAATTAAAATATAGTAATCAGTAATATATATATATATATATATATATATATATATATATATATATATATATATATATATACATACATATATATATATATACATTATCCTATTAACGAAATATGTTGTTTAAAAATAAAAAGGAAATAAGAAAAAACAATAATAAACCGAGAAAGTCGGATTTGAAACGCCTTTCACCGCATTATATTAAAGATAAATAAATCATTCATTAAAATATGTATTTACTTACACTGAAAGACCTAAAAAACTTTAGAAATATGCTTAGAACTTCAGAAATTCTGCTTTTTCACGAAAAATTATATTAGATTCATGTTCATTGTAAATTCGCGAGATTTCTTTTTCCAAGTAAAAGAAATATTTTAAATGTATAGAAAAACTTTTCAGGCAAGAGTTGCAAATTAAATATGACTGCTAGATCTCTAAATAAATATACAAAATAGAACAAGAAAAATTAATCTTATGCGCACTTATACAACTGAGAAATCAGTAAAAATCTCCCACTTCTTAAATTTATTTTAAATTTAAGGAAACGGGCAATTTCTAAAATAAAGTAACTGTCCTCTAATTTATATCAAGTCTGCATATTATAATTATATTTATTTTTCCAGAATTTTTCACAAATTGAGTTGTTTTAAGAAATTAAATACACATATACTTTTCCTGTACCTAGTGTTTCATTAGATGTAGCAATTGTCCATATAAAACCGTATTCATGCATATCATAAATGTCACATTCTTAAATTCCTCCTTCTCACCATAATTAATATTTTACACATTCTGAGGGTTGATTTTACATGCACGGACATATATTTAGACACAAGCGTAATTTGAATATAGATAATAAAATATCTTCATAATTAAAATTATACACTTGTTTCGCTAATAGGATAAATATTGAAATATATTATTGCTTTGTCAAAATGCCCTATGTTTAATTATATTCTGATCATATTAAGAGGCTGATAAAATAAATAAATAAACAAATAAATAAATAAATCTTACGTTATGCAATTTTGAAAATGAAACAAAATGTTATTTTATATTGGAAAGTATAGAAAAAAAGGAAATTGCATGAAACGTAGCCTCTACGTATTAAAAAAGATAAAATTTCAGCTTAAATTATTTTTAATTCTTTAGGTTTTGTCGTATAAAGTATGTAATGAACAATCAATAATAATAAAAAAAATAATTTGTGTTTTTAACAGAATAAAATTATATTTCTATAAATTTTATTAATTTACTTTTTATGATATTATTTACCATTTTGTAACAATATTCATGATATCAAATCTTTCAATCTGTCCATCTTTCTCCATACATTCATCTAATCACAGTTCCGAAAACGGCTGAGATTTCCTATTCTGAATAGTGGTATATTGGTAGAGTTGGATTCGAATCCATGCCATGCACGTCAAACTTCCCGTATAATCTCTATTATAACTTTGTAAATTTTGTTTCATCTAATTTTCTTGCTGGTTCATTACATCATCCCTTGAAGTCTAGCTTTTTCAGGAAATTTTTATTTATAACACACTTTGATTAAACAATGGAGGCTACAGATGTCACGAAAAATCCTGTAAAATCGTAGATATTTCTAAAATGAGAGCTCGTATTAACCTCAAAGTTGCGCGTGTTCAAATAGACATCATGACAGATACGAATATCAATTTGCAACTTTCTACGATTATTCGTTTTTCAGCTATGCGAGTTATAAAATCCATTTCACAAATCTGGATTACTATATACTTCCTTTGAAACCTTTGGACGGCCCCTGCCTGCCTGGGCTCGGCCAAGCTTAACGGGTTGGATGCCGTCCGCCGGAGCGAATAAATCACCAGATCACCGCGTGGAAGCTGCTGGGCAGCAATGTAACTAGAACGCCGGAATTTCAGGGTATCGACTTCAGCTTTGGAGACACAGCTCGATTTGTACACCACACCCTCCAAGATAGCTACGGTGGAAACGCACAGACACGCTCCAGGATGTTAAGGAATTTAGAATAAGTGCACTTACTAGCTGAGAGTCGAAATAACGGGAATTATGCAAAATTAAAACAATTTTGAATTTAGGCAAGGAGGGAGGGAAAAAAACGCTGGGGGAGCCGCTAAAGTTAGTTGTGCACACAATAATTAAATCCAAAAGAGGAGGCCATTTGAACAGGGGAAGGGGACAACACTTAAGAATTGAGAAAGACAAGCTGAACGAGAAAGGAACAATGAGATTAAAAAAAAATAATTACGTGAAGCTACTGTGGGATGAAAGATAGTTTTAGGCGCATAGCGAAAATTTTGAAGTTTTTGAAGTGGCAAGGGCTAAATAATCCTAATTGGGAGGGATACTTTGTATAAGGAAGTAAAATTATCATGAGGGCACATTTTCATGCGGTAGTCTGATTTCAAGTGTACACAACTTGAAAGCCAAACAGCGGAACAGGTTGCCAAGTGAACTCATCAAAAATAATTGTTTGGTAAGCTCACTGTCAAATTTGGTTTAAACTGTTTCGGTATTTCAAAAGTTATTGCGATAATAATTTTTCAAGTGGCGCCGCTTAGTTTAAGGTAAGCGCCATTTTGTAAATATCAGGTGATAATTTTGATTAATATACTTATCTGAGACCTTTATATGATGTATGTATACATAGAATTCAAGCAAATCTGGTATTAAATATGTTTCTTAAACTGTGGATTGGAAATTCTCAAGTGGCCACAACTTGAAAACAAAATGGTGGAGGAATTTGTTTAAAAAATTCATACAAGATATTTGTATGATAAGTTCGCGGTCGAACTTTAGTTTGATATAGAATATTATTTCGGAAGTCATCGTGATGACAAAACTTCGACTATATATAGAGAAAGATAGATAGATATATAGACATGTAAACGATGTTTTTGTATTAGGTTAATTTCTAAAGTCAATCAACTTAATAAGATTAAAAAAAAAAAAAAAAAAAAAAAAAACCTTCAGAAAAAAGTGTTATGATTTGTAAAGATATTCACTGTATGTGAAAAGATAATTCATATTTATGAGGAAACCTCGTTTCTATAAAAAATAGATTATAAATAAATAAGAAAAAAACTTCTTTAAAATATATATTACTTTTGAAAATTGTTTTTCTTAATACGCTTTCAGAAGAAAATTGATAAAAAGAAGAGATATATCATAAAATAAATTGCCGAAAAATATTTAAGGAACATTAACTTTGAGTCAATACATTTTTTAAATATAAATAGAATATTTAAAATGTTTTAAAGAGTAAGTTTGTTTATTCTATGTATCTTCAATCAGATATAAAAACACAAAAACTCTGGGGGAAAAAATGGCATGATAGTTTTTGTTCACATTTAAACAGATATAAAGAAATATCTATTTCCTTTAGAGCTTTTGTGTATTTTAAGAAAAAAATATACATTTAACAAAAGTTGTATCAAATAGAAGTCTCTGTAATAGACTGCCATTTTTAAATTCACAAATGGCCCCCCATGATAACTTATAAGAAAAAAAAAAAGATGAATTTTCTGATTTAAATTCGATATTGAAATTAAATATTAGGATGTATTCATTCTTTGAAAATCTTGTAAGAAATTACATTATTTATACTTCTTTTTCGTTTATCACAGCAAATGTTTTCCAAATCATTTATACAAATTAATTTGCGAATGTAAGTCGTTTAGTTTTAGAGAAAATGTTTTGAGGAATTCTGTATCTTTGCCTACTTCTAGTTCATAGCATCGTATAAAAAAATTACAATTGTAGTCATTTGCTATTTTAATTTTATAAGTGCGACAAACTAGATCTCAGTTATTTTTAGTTTAAATATTTAAATACTATCGTATATCTAAGAAAGCCCTGAACAATAGCTTTACAGTTTCGATTAAACTTTGGATTATGTGACCATAAATAAAAGATAATTTTTAAATTGTCAAAATACATTCTGAAAATAATCTTTACAAACATGAAATAATTTTCTGGTATAGAATAAATTTTAGCACAGAAATAATTTTCTAGTATCGAATAAAATTTCTAGTATTTAAAACAAACAATATTTTCATTACTGATTGACGTTCATTGATATTAAAATATATTATAATTCAAGATATTACATTTTTCTTGTGTGTACCATAAAGATTTGAAATCATATATTTTAATTGATATTTTCAAGAAAATGTTAAAAAAAAAAAAAAAAAGTCTGAATTAGCTATTTGAAAAATAAAATTATGTTAAATTATGTTATTACTCCTTTATTAAACGGATAAAAAAATCCAAACTTTTATTAAATTTTAGATTTATTTTAATCAGATTTAATTAGAATTTTTTCAATTTATGCATATTTTATGTTTTAGAATACGTAACACAATTTTAATATTATTTAATTAGATAAGTTCAATGTAAGAGATTCATTGAAAACTCTTTCTTCTATCAATTATTATGTAAACTATGTTAGCTGTGTTTTATTTGAACGTCAAATGAAACTCACACTATGAAGAAAAGAAATTGCGATACATGAAATCATTATTTTAAGAAAACCCCATGGTATGGTTTTAGATACTATAAAAAAGGATTTTAAGTAAAAAAAAATAATAATAATCTGGTGTGTCACTCACACGACTTTCTCTTACCCTGAAATTTAATACAATAAATACAGGTTGCAGATTAATACGTAAGATAACGAGTACTGTTATGTAAACCTATGTTAAAGAATTCATATTAGGCTTCTGAAGAGTTTTATACAATAATTAGTTCTGTGTGAGTTCTGTCCCCCTCAACTCCCCGTTTCATTAATGCACCTACATTTATATAGAATTTAATTCGGTTATTAAAAAATAAGTCTGTTTTAAAAAAATAATTTATTAAAATTATTATTTAAAAAAATTATCTTTCATGATAATGCAGACGATTTCCATGTTAGAGAAGTAGTATAACACCAAATATCCAAAAAAAAGTCCATTTTATTCTCAAAAAAAAAAAAAAAAAAAAAAAAAAAAAAAAAGTACGATTTTTTTTTCTAAGGTTTTTTTTTTTTTTTTTTTTTTTTTCGTTAAAAGTAAAAAAAATCGATAACTTTGTTTTAAATTATTGCAGATCGATGGTTCAACCATTCGTATTAAAGGTATTGGCAAGCTCTTTATACCCATCATGAAAATTTACTCCCCTCGAGGGGGGACTTTCCCCCCAGGGGTGGAGGCGAGGCTCCTACATACACAAAAAAAAATTTCCCAGTTAACTATCTCTATTACAAAATATATATATTCGTTTCATTTGGTTTAGTGCAGTCTATAGACGTTAAACTCTACTTTCCTGCAATTTCCCCCATAGATGTAAAGTATTAAAATTCTCTTGATTGTCCCTGTACACAAACCATTAGCTTGATCTTAACGAAAAGCTTACTGCAGCATCCCTATATGATACACATTTAGAATAGCAAGTTTGAACTTTCTGCCATAATTTGTTTTTGAGATATGCTGATAACAGACAGACACACAGACATACAGACAGACACACATACATACAGACATACACACAGACCATTTGCTAAAAACATGATTTTCGTATTCAGGAGACCTCAAAACGTGTAAATATAACAAAATCTCGCGTTCGAAAATTTGACCCAAAAACAATACTTTATCTACCTATGGGTAAGAGAAAGTAAAAATTAGTAAGTAATTATCAAAATAAAAATAACAATAAAAGCGAGTATACGACAGTGTAATTTCTTAATAAATTAATTTTGTATTAACAAAATTGCTTAAAAGGCCCTATATAATTCAACCAACAAAAATATTATAGAAGTAGAATTACATAACTGCTAATATTTTAATTTATTCCGGAGTACTTTTAGCCCCGCCTTTATTTCGCATCACTTTATTCATAGAAAAAATTTCTTCAATACATAACTTCGATAAAATAAGAAAAAAAAAAAATCCTTTAAAAAAATAAGTGGTACGAAATAGAGGCGGGGCTAAAATTGTTCCGTAGTAGATTAAAATATTGGCAGCTATGGAATTATGTATTATAAAATCTGTATCTTTAAACACAAAAATACTAATTTATTTTAATGAATGGATTTTTTTTCTATCAGAATAATTTTGAAGATTAAATTCAATTTATAAAAGAAATAGAACTTCAATATACATTTTATGTTTGATATTGTAAGGTAACAAGCTTAGTAAGAATTTTACAATAAGAAAATTTTGAAAAGAGAAGGTAACCCATTTTACCCCAATGTCCTATTTAAAGGACAGCTGAAAAACAGCATACATTACTGGCCAGAATGGATGACTCACTTGTTTTTTCCCAGTCATAGTGATGTATTGGCGCGAGATGTCCGTTTTGGCTGTCTGCCAAAGTGCAGGAGTTCTTGCTTGGCATTTCGTTAGTTCATTAGATGTGTTCGCCGTGTGTTTATGTACAAATTTTTGCAGAAGTGTGAAATAATATAAAAATGCCTGGTAAAAAAAATTCACGCGAAATGCATGCACAAATAAAGATTCTGAGCAAAGAAGGTTATAGTACTCTGGAAATTGCTGCCAGATTACAATTGGCACAAAAGACAGTTTCCAGGTCTATAAGTAATTTCAAAACACCCGGAAATTATGGATATTCAAAGCCAAAAAGTCGTCACAAGAGCACAAGCAAGCGCATGGATGAGTCCATAATGTTGCAGCGAAGAAGTCACCCAGAAAATCAGCGAAAGCAACTAAAGCTGGTTTACCAAAAGAGGTTAATATCCCTAGCCAAAGGACAATCCACAGGAGGCTATTCAGTGCCAATTTAAAGTCCTACAAGCCTGCTAAGAAGAATAAATTGTCTCCAAAAACATTGTTGACCGACTGACATTTTGTAAAATGTATCAGGGTTGGAATGCGGAGCAATGGAAACATGTGATGTTTTCAGACGAGACTCAAGTAAAGCAGTTTTATGCATTTTGTAGAAACATACGACGACCTCCCAATAAAAGAGACTATCAACGCTACATTATTCCCACCGTGAAGAATGCTGCAAGACTCATGGTCTGGGGAGCCATTTGTGCCAAATGAAGATGTAGATTGTGGTTCCTGCCTGAAAGCACACCAATTAATGGAACTGTTTATCTCGATGTGCTAAAAGAGAAGTTACCACCGTTTATGAATATCAACCATTGCACACACTTCCAATATGATGGAGCACCTTGCCACCAAACTAAATCTGTTAAGACATGGATTGCAAAGCAGGGGTTTCAGATCCTTGGGTCGTGGCCCGGAAATTCCCCGGATCTAAATCCAATCGAGAACTGTTGGGTAATTTTAAAGCGTAAAGTTGCTGAGCATAACCCCACTTCACTTTCGGACTTAAGAGAAACTATAAAACAAGTGTGGATTACAGAAATTACACCAGACTATTGCAAAAAATTATGTATTTCCATGCCTGATCGTATACAAGCTGCATTGGAAAAAAAAAGGATTCCACACCAAATATTGAACCCTTCTCAATTATGTATGTACACTGTGCTTATATAACTAAAATTAATAATCCCTATAAAATAAATAATTAGTTAAATGCAATTATTCTTGTGCATTCATAAACATCACAGTTTTTTGTGGTGAGTCATCCATTCTGGCCAGTACTGTATAGAAATCAGAATTTGTTTGGTGCGAATATTTTGTCAGCTGGAATATATAATGGTATATATAAGCTTCTGCTAGCGTGTTATGTGTCTCACCACATCCGCCTCCTCCATCTGCATAGCTGCCAATATTTTAATTTTTTTCGGAGTAATTTTAGCCTCGTCTTTATTTCGTACCACTTATTTTTTTAAAGTAATTTTGTCTTATTTTAACGAAATTATATATCGGAGAAATTTTTTTCTATAAGTAAAATGGTACGAAATAAAGGCGGGGCTAAAAGTACTCCGGAATAAATTAATATATTGACAGCTATGCGTCTAGAATCTTTGTTTAATCATTACATTAGGGGGTGTGGTTTATCTTGTTTGGTGCGAATATTTTGTCAGCTGGAATATATAATGGTATATATAAGCTTCTGCTAGCATGTTATGTGTATCACCTCATCCTCCTCCTCCATCTGCTTAGCTGCCAATATTTTAATTCATTTCGGAGTAATTTTAGCCTCGCTTTTATTTCGTAACACTTATTTTTACTTTCTTCTATATGTAATATAGAGAAAGTATTGGATTCGTAAAAATTTTCGACCTCGGGTTTTTGATGGATTTACACGTTTTGAGAGCTGTAGAATACGATTTGACTATTTTTAGAAAATGTCTGTCTGTCTGTCTGTCTGTCTGTCTGTCTGTGTGTGTGTGTGTGTGTGACAAAATTTTGTGGCAACTGTATCTCAGGAACTACTGCACAGAATTTCATACAAATTGGTATGTAGTTGCACCTTGACATAAATTAGTGCCTATCAACTTTTGGTAAAAATTGTCTTACAGGTTGCGTTGCCATCCCGCTTTTTCTAAATTTTTAACATGGTGATATAGGACAAAATTTTGTATAAATGTGCTTAAAGAGAATTATTTTTTAGTAATCATTATGAAATTTACAATAATTATTTGTAATAGAGATAGTCAACTGGGAAAAATTTTTTGTACGTGTATGAGCCACGCCACCCCCCCTGGGGGGGAAGTCCCCCCTCGAGGGGAGTAAATTTTCAAGATGGGTATCTTTCGAAAGGTCTCATCAATACCTTTAAAACGAATGGTTGAACTATAAATCTGTGATAATTTAAAACAAAGTTATCGATTTTTTTTTACTTTTAACAAAAAAAAAAAAAAAAACTTCGAAAAAAAATCGGTTTTTTTTTTTTTTTTTTTTTTTTTTTTTTTTTAAATATTGTTACTGGTTGAATATGTATTACTTTTAACAAAAAAAAAAAAAAAAAAGAAAGAAAGAAAAAAATCGTAATTTTTTTTTTTTTTTTTTTAAATATTGTTACTGATTGAATATGTATATAGGAAAATATAGAAGAAAGTCTTGTGGTGGCCACAACATACTAGTTTTAAAGTAATTTTGTCTTTTTTTATCGAAGTTATATATCGGAGAAATTTTTTCGATAAATAAAATGGTACGAAATAAAGGCGGGGCTAAAAGTACTCCGGAATAAATTCATTGGCGGCTTGTGAAGCGAAAATAGGTGAAGAGCTCAAAAATAATATTGAAGTATTTTTAATGAATAATTTTTGTTTAGCAGGGTCTTAACTAAAATTAACTAAAATACTTATTTAAATGTAAATTTATATTCTATAAATGAATACAGTGTAAAATACAGTGTGCCTCTTCACCTATTTTCGATGCACGAGCCCCACTGAATAAATTAATATAGTGACAGCTATGCGTCTGGAATTTTTGTTTAATCATTACATTAGGGGGTGTGGTTTATCTTCTCTTTGCGGTTGAAAGTTCTTTCTGGAGAACTATCATGTAAATGAGAAAGTATAATACAGATAAAGCAGAACTTTATACTCGGAAAGCACTTTCCATTATTGAAGAGAACACTAAAACATATAAGTGCAAATTTCATCCTCTTTATTTCAATGTCCTGCGTACAAGGTGGATTATACAGGATATAATTTTTTCTTTTAAATTTTGTTGTATTTAGATTATTTAGGTTTAATGAACCTTAAAAAATATAATTTTTATCAAATTTGAGCAAAATAAATAAATTGGGATAAAATGGATTAATGGAAGCAAATTTTTCAAAAACGTTAAACTTGAATACATCATTTGCAAATTTATTAATATCAATAGATTTTATTCTATGTAGTGTAAAATTTGATATTTAAAAGAAAAAAAAAAGTGTATCAACACTAGAAACGCCGAAATTTCTTCTTACATAAATGTGTCAAAGGCAGTCAAATCGACAGCTAATTAAATGATGCACACATTTTGTTACGAAAAATTAATGTTATTCTACGGTACTTTTTATTTATTTTCATTATATTATTTAACAATTTCATTAAAAAACAAAATAGTCTAAAAAATGACTTAAAATTAATAATAAGTCCAAGCTTAAACATGAAAAGCAGGCCAAATGATGTCTCTGGCGTTTCTAGAGTTATTAATTCAAAAATATACAAAGAAAAAACGAAAAGTTGCTTCAAATTTGCTCTATAGTTTATGAATACTTTAAGAAAAACGATATTTTTAACAAAAGCAGTTCCAAATAGAATTCTCTCTAATATACTTCCATTCTTAGGGTTGACAAATTATCATCCCATATTGAGTTGAATCGCTAAAACGCCCTTCATGTTTTTTCGTCTCCTTTCAAAGAGACAATTTCAAATTACAGAATATTAGGAAGTGGTTTTTATGTGAACATTTTGTAAGATGTTTTTTTGTTTCAAACTAAAAAAAGTTCCTCTATCGAGTGATAAAAATAATTTATAAAATTCACTCTATACTTGCCAGAAATTTTTAGTTTTTTGTTAATCGATTTTTACAGAAAATATTTATTTCTTTGTACTATTCTGAAATCAATATTTATATTGATTTAATTTTTTTTATTTTTCCTACTGAGTGAAAATAATGCCTGGACCGGGAGACGAACCCCGGATCATTGACTTACAAGGTCAAGGCTCTACCAATTGAGCTATCCAGGCCGACAACCGATCAGCATTACTCACTCAGACAACCTTTAGGCAGAAACATCTGGTCTATCATTTAGATAGCTCAACAGAAATAAGCCGCAGGTAATGGAAAACACCATTAAACAATGCAAGAAAGAAATACAATTTTTATTAAAATCACGCAATCAACTGTGAAAGAAAATCATATTGATTGAATTTTTTTTTCCCCGACTGAGTGAAAATAATGCCTGGACCGGGAGTCGAACCCCGGATCATTAACTTACAAGGTCAAGGTTCTACCAATTGAGATATCCAGGCCGACAACCGATCAGCATTACTCACTCAGACAACTTATTTTCACTAAGTCGGAAAAATAAAAAAATAATTTCAATCAATATAATTTTCTTCCACAGTTGATTGTGTGATTTTAATAAAAATTGTATTTCTTTCTCCCACTGTTTAATGGAGTTTTCCTTTACCTGCGGCTTATTTCTGTTGAGCTATCTAAATGATAGACCAGATGTTTCTGGCTAAAGGTTGTCTGAGTGAGTAATGCTTATCGGTTGTCGGCCTGGATAGCTCAATTGGTAGAGCCTTGACCTTGTAAGTCAATGATCCGGGGTTCGACTCCCGGTCCAGGCATTATTTTCACTCAGTCGGAAAAAAAAAAATCAATCAATATGATTTTCTTCTACAGTTGATTGTGTGATTTTAATAAAAATCGAGATTTATATGTTTATCAATGCACATTCTTACAACTATAATTTTATTTTTGTCTACAAAATTTCTATAAGGTAAATTTTAAACTTGATAGTAAAACGAAGTCTTAATAAGGGCGTAAACAAATTTATATTCAAATCTACATGATTTCAAACACATAAAAGAATGTTAATATTGACATAGCCTCCGTAAATAGATGCCTGTCGCGTGGCTCGGAAGCTTGGCAACAGTTGAAGCGGTAGACAGCACCATCTGTTACAGATTGCGCGAATTTTTCTTCAACAGCCACCAAAAAATTTTAAAAGTGGGATATGACATACATAAAAGGCGAATAGAATCGAAGAAACGTCGATTACGTATACCATATATCACTTCTAAAAATTATTGGTGACAGCTGAATAAAAAAAATCACGCAATCTGTAGCAGGTGGCGTTGTCTACCGCATCAACTGTTGCCAAATTTATGAGCCGCGCGACAGGCATCTAGTTTAGGAGGCTATGATATTGATAAATATTGGTGAAATGTTTACTATAAGCATGAGATTATGAATTTTCTAATGTCAAAAAAAAATATCTTCATGATATTTAAGGCTATGGCTGTACAATGTAATTACGCTGATATTATTTAATTTATACTCAAATATTTATAATACACAATGTATTGCATTTTTATTGATTAAGTACTTCTATTTTTAAAATTTATTTTTAATTCAACAAATCGACTACCTTAGGAAATGAAATTATTGTATTTGGTATTTAAAAAACATATATATACATATATATATATATATATATATATTGATTTTTACTTGATTTACAGGATTAAAATTATTTTTAAAATGTTTTAAGGGGAAGATAGCCAACATGTATGTGTGTGTGTGTATAAATATGTATTTTTCTGTGCGGTAAAATACTCTGACTGTCATAAATCCAAAATGAGAAAAGATAGAACGATAAAATTCTACAATTTAACAGCCCCGAAATACAGGTGAATTTTCCAAAATTTCGGTGAAAATGTGTAAGTTTGAAATGAAACTTGGAAAGCGGGATTTGAGATCATAAACTTAAATCTGAAAAATGCTAAAAAAATTGCTGCCCCCAAAACTGCTCTTTTTTAAGTTACTTTTATGTATTAGTTGATTACTTCAGTGTAATTTTTACTTGTCCGGAAAGATTAAACCAATTTTACGTTGCTCATATAGGTCTTTTACAAAAATCTCTACAGGTTATTTTTTCAATATTGCGATTATATCTCAATTATAGATGTTCCTTTATATGAACTTCATGCTTAATAGTCAACAGGTAAATTTACCAAGCTTTTGTGAAAATTGGAAGTTAGGGAGAAAACAATGGGTATGTTTAAATTATAGAATTTTGGAAAGATATTTTATGGGGATATTATGTAATAAATAACATTTTATATACAGTTTTTGTTTTCTACAACAATTCTCACTATAATACATAATTTTTAAATGAGTAACCTTGTACATAGGTCTAGGTTTTCTCGTAAAAGCCACATTTTTTTTTTTTTTTTTTTTTTTTTTTTTTTTTTTAATGTTTCTGGTTTAGTGTTTTAGGGATAAAAAAAGATCCGACATATCTCCATCTTTAAGAAAATTCATGTTCACTAATAATTTGACAAATACCTAATTTTCTGTTCCCAGATTAGCGATTATTAATTTTACTTCTTTACACTTAATTGCAACAGTAAATTTTTCAGCAATAGATTTTTCAATTAAAATAATTAATTTTAAATAGAGAAAGCCGATAATATAGAATTATTTCTTTGCTATTTTGACAAGTGTGCTAGATAAAGATAATTTTTTTCAAACAAATAATATATCTGCTTGACAATTCTACATATATCAAAATTAATTAAAACGTAATAGATTTTGCCCCGTTTTTTTCATCCAGCGATAGAAGTTGTGCATTCATTACATATATATATATATATACATGTTTTTAAAATAATTCATATATATTCACAATATAAATAGCTAATAATGTATAACTAGATAAACATAAGTAGAATTTTTACTATTTAATTAAATATATGAATGTTGCATAAGAAAATTCATATAGAGACATAAAAATTCATTTAGAAAAGGAACGAAGATGTTTTTATTAAATCATTTCGTTTAATATGTCTCTGTCAAAATTACATGAGTAATATAATAATACATAAGAAAACATTCATTTTAATAATTTCTCCCCCCAAAAAAGACGTTATAGGCCATTTTTTACCTAGGGGTATCACACTAAATTATAATTACCTATGTGTATCACACTAAGATATAAAAAGAAACAGATCAAACGTGATTCGGTATTTTTTAATTTCGGATTATTTTATCTGTCCCTTATGTAAAGGATATAGATTATACATATATAGAGTTGTTACTATTTGCCACTCAAATCATTTTAGATGATAAGTCTCGTGGTTTTAGCATTGTGATTGAAAGAACGCTGGGAAAAAATTCTATAACTGACATCTAGAATGCAAGTTGTGGCTCCAATAAAAATGGTTCCATGTCTTCCTTATAAATTCTAGCCCGCTTGGAAAGCGAGTTCTAGAAGCCCCTATTAGAATTCTAGAGCGTTTGCCTATATTTTCGAGTGCAAACTTATTTAAAAATATCTGCAAAGAAATGAGACGGGTTTCAGCAACTATAATCTTGGTTTATTACCAAATTCTAGAAAATCAAGCAAGAGTTTCTCGCAATACAAATGATTCAGAATATTTAAAGTATTCAGAATATTCTTTCACCATCTAGAATTGTGCACATTAGGAATTATCGATAAGTTCGTCTATTCAGTTTATTGGCGTGCCTTACGCGCATAGCTCGGAATATTTCTAGTTAAGGGATTTAGAAAATGGCCATTTATTCATTCTAGAGGAAGGCGGTATTTTTTTTTTCTCAGTGAAATATAAGAATTATATATATATATATATAGATAGATAGATAGATAGATAGATATAGATAGATAGATAGATAGATATTTTAATTTTTAAATGTTAATGATAAAAAATAAAACCCGGCTTTAAGAAGTGATTATGGGTTTTCACGTTATAAATCTATACAAATAGTTCTTATTGGAGTTTTTATAGAAAAAATAGGCTGCGCATGCGTTTACATTTTATATAATTTTAGAACTTTGAATCTTCAATTTAAAATATACTCCAACGAAAAATTCTTGTAGATTTTAGTTTGGAGTAAATATATATATATAAATTATGCATTATATTATATTATGCATTTATACTATATATTATGCATTTTTAATCGATTAAAAAAAAAAAAAAAAAAAAAAACGTAAAGCATATGAACAGTGATTAAAAATACACCATCCTAAAAACTCTAATTGCATTTTAAATTACACGCTTTATATAAAAACAATATTGAATTATATTCGAATGCGTTGAATTAAAAAAAAAAAAAAATTCTAATCTTAACTTACCGATTTTACAGAAAAATAATGTTTAATTTCACCAAATATTTCATTTATTTATTCATTTATGTTTTAATAAATTTTTCATTACACTTGTTAAATCATCCTTATCATGAAATCTGTTACATTTTTATAAATGCCCTGGGTTTACTGAAGACATCTCTAACGATTTTGATAAAAAAGTAGGATTACTTGTTCATATACTGACCTCAGAATCGAAATTTGTTACATTTCAAATCACCATCCTAACACACACTTGCATAGGACTTGTTATATGGCGTAACCAAGTTTCAAGTCAGTGGCTCTGGTAAAGTTTTGTGCGCGTTTTTGTCTCAGTCAGTGAGTGAATAAGTTGATAGTACTTATATTAACATTTTTAATATATTTTGCATTGTACAAGGCATTATTTCAAGGTTTAGTTCTTTGTTTATTAATTATGGCTTTCCTACTTGAATTTTGCTCATTGTAGTAATCAATTATTATTATTATATTTATATACACCCACATATATATATATATATATATATATGTGTGTGTGTGTGTGTGTGTATATATACACTTTTGGAAGAACATTGCAAATAGCGCCTAAGAAAGAAGGAAGGAACAATCGCAAAACTTTGCAAATAAGCACAGTAAGATCCGATATAAAAGTAATTCAAGTTTGTTGCCAGTGTGCGTGCTCATACTTCCTGCAGTCACTCTGCAATCTGGAAGTGGGTCTTACATGTACCGGTATGTAGTGGAAAATTCATGAACTTGACGATTCATTTCCAAATATAAAAGAACTTTAGTAAGCGAAGAATACCACTTAGACGTGTGGGAAGACATCTCTCACATTTAAGCCAGTTTGATGGTAGTCTCATTATCGGCAGGAAAACAATTTAAACAGTATTATTTATGCTCATAGAAACATGTAGGTACCCATTCAAAATATTTTTCAAAGCGTAACGGGATTGTATACAACAGATTGAACCAGGAGCGAAGAGTGTTTAAGAAAACTATGGAAAGGCCGAAGCGAAGCGCTTCCTAAAACACAGGAATAATCAAATCAGACTTTCGCGAGGCTACGTTACTTGATTACTTTTTAAAAATCTTAAATAGGGAAAGCGCTGCTTCCATCGCTTCCATGGACGTTTCGCCACTGGACTGAACAAACATCGCCTATCGATAGACAATGTCCAGTCTCTTATCATATAGGTCTCTAGGTGACGAGTCTGTGTTTCTTGTCAGGACAATCGTTCGGAGTGGGCCGTCAAAATATGTTGTGAGTAATGGACGCGAGATGGGACCTACGAACGGCACACCGGGTATTGAGCGACCAGGAAGACGACGAGGCGAGAAGTTTGAAAAAAATCGTGCGGTGAGCTTTCATGGATCCCTCCGCGACTCATTCCGCGATACATTCAGATATAAGTATGTTGCTCCACAAACCATTTTCAGTTACTTAAAGGAAGCGAATCAGCAATCCTATCACCCTCTTAATGTATTACCTTTAGCACCAAAACATTGGCAACTCCGTCTACAGTATTGTCACACTAGATAGACGTGGAATACAACAAATCGTCAAAACTTGGTGTTTAGTTATGAATCCCAGTTCGTTTGGGAACACATGATTGCGGTGAACACATGATTTGCGGATTTTGCGGCACCCTGGTGAACGGTGAATTCCTACTTACACTGCTGCGCGGCACACTGTCCGCATTACAAATTAATTGGTCTCGGGCGGGCATAGACTATTGTGGCCAGTCAACTCAAATTACGTTACGTGGAACATTTACGTTCATGCGTATGTTGATAACATTATTCGACCCCACGTTGGAGAATATTTAATGTTTTTCCGCGCACTTTTCCAGTAAAGTAATGCTCGCCCGCATGCAGCTAGACATTCTCAACACATTCTACGTCATGTTCACACACTTCCATTTGTGGTCCGCTCCCTGAACGTGTTCCTTATAGAACATGTGTAGAAATAGCTGAAACACCAGATGCCGCCGTGCCACTCTTTACAAGATTTGGAGTCGGCTGTTCAAGATTTGTGGACCCATCTGCCTCAGAACATTAGACATCAATTGAACTCGTACAGTATTGTGTTATGTAGTGCAGCCGGAAATGGTCAGGCTCGCTATTGTAATCTAAATATATTTGTCTAATTGTACATACTGTATTTGTTTAATTGATTTGGTTTTTGGTTAAAGTAAATGTCTTATCTGTATTTATTTATTTATATTATTTATGAAATAATACAATCAGATTCTTCACAGTAAAATTATCCCAAATACTTTTCCTGACGTATGCTATTTCAGAAATATACAGTTTTATGTTACATTAGGTTAAGGTTGTATTGTGTGTATTAAATTTCATTTCAGTCTAATGCTCCGTAAAGAGAGAGAAAGAGAGAAAATATTTTATAATTTGGGTTTTATATAGTGTCTTGAAATGTTACGTCGATTTTATATGACATATGTTCGAAAAATACAATCCCTGCGTATACACATACATTTTACAACTATGTTCCATTTAATGAATTTAACAGATGACGTTTATTTTTGGTCATGTAACTTCAATTAAAATGCTGTTCTATTTTAAAGTTATATGTATATATACACACACACACACACACACATATATATATATATATAAAAGTCTTATTGTCCGAACTTTATAAATATATATATATATATATATATATATATATATATATTATAATACTTTGTATTTAAATGATTGTTTTGAGAGATTTTATAGTATTTCAATTATTTCTACGATATAAATATGCTATTAAAAATTTATATTTAAAGTACTATTTAAGTCTATTCTGGCTTTAGATTAGCACTTCTTTTTATGTGCCTACAGGGAATATGAATTCAACCACTGTAAAGTATTTAATTAATGATTATTTTTAAAGTAGCACTTGATTGAATCTCTTACTAATGCTTCCACAGCATCGTAATATGCTAATTAGGGACATACAGGATTTGGACATCACATCAGTTTAAATTATCGCAAAGTGTATTATATCCTTAAGCTATATTATGTCACTCAAACAGAATAAATCCCTGCTTACAAATGTCGTTTTAATACTTCTCAGATGATAATAGACGTTTTCACTTCATTTGGATGCTCAATTTTCACTTTGAGTAAAAAATGAAATATTTCTTTGTTGTCTTTTTTTTTTTTTTTTTTTTTTTTTGAATTTATTAGTTGTATAATCGACAGAGAAATTATAAAAAGGTTCGTTAAAGAAGTGAAACGTTATATAGAAAAAATAAATTATTCCTATGTATATATATATATATATATATATATATATATATATATATATATATATATATATATATATATATATATATATATACATACATATATATATATTTTTAAATATGTCATGAATATCAGTGATTGTGTGTATTTTAAAATAACTTCCCTTTTACAACAAAATATTTTTTCTGAAATAACCTATTCTAGAAAAATGTATTGGGATAAATTTATTATGATTTGAATTTTATTATATTATTTCATAAATATAACCAATTGTTCTTTTTTTTTTGTTTTTTTTTTTTTTTTGTTTTTTTTACAACATTTTATAAAAAAATTTCAACATATTCTAGTTAAAAAATCATGATTATTAAAAATAACATGATTTACACACATGTGTTGTGAAAGTTGCAACACCAAGAAGGAATGCGAATATCAAAATGATATTTATTGGGCACATACAAGAAAGACCAATTGATCAAAATTTCAGAAAATTTGGAGCAATACGTACTGAGAAAGCAGTACATAAGGCAGCGACCTCTGCGAGCAATAACCACACTTATCTGCCTAGGCATTGACTCAAACAGCGATTGGATGACATGCACGGGTAGAGCACTTAATGAAGCTTCAACACAATGCCACAATTCATCGACGTAGTTTCTGGTAAGTGGTGGGGACAGTCGCATTTCAACGAATAAATAGTCATTTTCATTGGTGCAAGATCAGGTGAACACGCAGGGCAGAGCAACTGTCAAACATTTTCTGCATCAACGAAAGTCTGGACAATACGGGCAACTTTCGGTCGTGCATTGTCTTGCTTAAATATTGTGTTTCGGAGGCCTTGAACATAGGGCAGAGCGATGGGCCTTAACATGTCAGAAATGTAAAAGTGGGTATTCAGAGTGGCAGGAATGGAAACAAGAGTTGATCAAGACGCGTATCCATTGTCACCGCATATCATCACTTCAGGTGGTGACCCAGTATGCGGGTACCAAAATTTTGATTAGCCTCAAAACTGCATCACTGATATGGGCGCCTTTGATGTGTGATCAACGACGAACCTGGAAGCAGGAATGGCGTGAATCGCTCATCAGACAAATCACAATCCTGTCGACAGTATTAAGATTGCCTCATCAGTATTTAACACCACTGTGAATAATGTGCATTGCCAGCTGGTATTCGACATTGTGCCACTGTCCATCACCTGCAGTGATGGTATGGAGTCAAATTGGATACACGTCTGGTTAACTTCTTGTTCGCATTCCCGGTACTCTGAGTAGCGGCCATTAAATTTCTGGTGAGTTAAATCCCGCCCCTCTATTCTATATATTAGGCTTCCGTAGCACAACATTAAGCAGGATAATGTACGACCGCAAGTTGTCTGTATTTTTCATACCTTCTTTAATAGATAATTTGTTCCACCATTGATCCAGCCAGTGCGTTCTCCTGATCTCGCACCAATGAAAATATCTGTTTAATCGTTGAAAAGCGAGTGATCCACCACCACAGACCAGTAACTACGGTCTGTGAACTGTGGCATGCTTTTGAAGCTTCATAAAGTGCTGTACTCGAATATGTCATCCAATCGTTGTTCGATTTAATGCCTAGGCAGATAAGTGTAGTTATTACTATCAGAGGTCGCTGTTTTATGTACCGTTTTCTCAGGATAAATTACCCAAAACTTCCTCACTATTGCTCTTCCTACTATAATGTATGTGCCCAATAAATATCATTTTTACATTCATATTCCTTTTTGGTGTTGCAATTTTCACAAACATGAGTGCATTTTGTAATTACTCAAAAAATACTATTAAATATCATCTTAGCAATATAAAATGCAAAGTAAAATCATGATGGATTATCAGCATCTTATTAAAATATTTATTTATTTATTGCAAAATATATCGCCTTCTTCAGCTAAAGAAGCTACAGACTTCAATGTCACTTACTTTGAATTCAATCCTGCTTATAAATGCTATTTTCTTTAATTCTTGCATACGAATGTAAGATTTAGTTACGTTTTGCACCATTGTGATGCAAATTATTGCCACAGTGGAAAGGAGAAAGTTATTCTCATCTGTCAGATATCAGGATTATGAAATTGTAATAAATTTTTAAAATGATCAAAGAAATAAATTACAAAGCTATTGAGCTACGTGATAAAACACTAGATAGAAGTATAATAATTAGAAAGTTTATTTCATTTTTTTAAATTTTTTTCATTAATTTCTGTTTTTCCTCATAATTTTAAATATCTTAGCTTTTATAAAAAACAGTAATCAAAAAGCATACATAAAATTTCTATCCCCGTAGATTTAAAGGCCTGTCTCCAGTTCCTTTTAACCTTTAAAGGTATTTTTTTTTTGGGGGGGGGAAGGGGGGTCAATAAAATTACATTTAATTCTAAGACAGATTTATAACAGAGGAAAAAATCATAGATTCCTTTACTTTCTTTTACTTTCTTTCTTTCTTTTTTTTTTTTTTTTTTTTGTTTATTTTTATAAACTTTTTTAACCCTTTATATCTACTACAATACATGCAAAAGTATAAATATTACACTCTACCAAATTAAAAAAATTAATAACTTACAAAGATTTACTTAATTATTAGAGATTCCAAAAGAATAGGTATTTGTAACAAACTAAATGCATATTCTTTAATGAAAGACTTTTGCCAAGCTGTGCGGCTTTGTTTATGATAATTTGTGTAGAAAATTTTATCTTTGTGACGTATAGATATACGAGGCATTTTGTGCATGACACATAGATGAATCCATTGAAATTTGGCATTTTGCACTTTTTTATTTTAGTGTTCCACTTTGGCTAGTAATCAACTGAGTCTTGTCGTATTTTTTTTTTTCAATAATTGCTTTTTATATAAGATCCAGGCTTTTATTATCTCCAGATCAATCATATGGTAAAAAAGCCTGAAAAACCACGTTTTAGCTTTTAGTGTGATCTTATGGCGACCCAAATGACTGCCTAACAAGTGAGTTCACAAATATGCTTATTTTAGATTGTCAGAACTTCTGGACGGTCAACTTTTTTTACAAGTTTTCGAAGATGGTTTAAAATGTTTCACTTTTTTTTTCAGGCAACTTTCCTGGGAATGTTGACAGAAACATTGCACAACGGTTTTATTTCTAGATTACAGATGATATATTAACACCACCCTCATTTGGTGAAAATTCATCTGATGAACATCGGGGGAATTTCAAAAAACAAAAATGCAATTTTCACATAATGTTGCACATCTGCAACATAAGCGAAAATTACTGATATATTACTTATCATATAATGGAAATTATGTAACTATTTTGACAATCCTGATTTTACAAATCTTCTTTTACGTTGAAGAATTTTTATTTTATAGAAACTATATTCCAAGTACAGAATAAGCAATGCAAAATATCAACAAAAATATAATGTTCTTGATTGTTTCCGCTGAAATTAAAGGAAAGTCAGTCCTACTGCCATCTGTTGGAATAATAATGTAATGATCCTTATGAAAATACGAAGTAGCAGAAAAGAAACATAAATTGGTCATTAGAAATCTCACTATATTGTACGGCAGCCCAATAGTTTTACATGTAGTACATATACTACTCGATGTATTTAAGGGTTATTTTATTTTTATTTATTTATTCTTTTTTGTTTTTGTTGATGTTGATGATGTTATTGTTGTGTAGTGTTTCCATAACACCGGATTTAGGTACATTATAAATTTCAATCTAACTCATCACTCTGTATTGCATCTAGATCTTTCTAACATCATAAATGGTTTATATATATATATTTAGACGGATTCGGAAAAGCTAAAAAAATACGTTGCGAATAAAGGGAGTTAGGACGACTTCTAGAACAATGGTTTAGAGAAGACATTAGTTGGGTAATTATTTTTTATTGTTATTATTTTCACTATTTGATGTAGCTAAAGCACTTTTTTAAACAACATCGAAAAACCATTTGTAATTCTTGCAGTTATTAAAAATAAAAGAATTATTTTAGTACTAAAACGTTAACTATTTAATACAGTTCCCGCATTATAAAATGCTAATTAGAAACATGATTGATTACCATTATCGCAGAAGATTAGTTTATTGCAAAGTGAATCTTCTCCTTAAGCTGCCCAATGTCACTCAAACCAGAATAAATCCCTATTTAC
This sequence comes from Salticus scenicus, assembly GCA_963930645.1. NCBI lineage: Eukaryota > Metazoa > Arthropoda > Arachnida > Araneae > Salticidae > Salticus > Salticus scenicus. The sequence continues at coordinate 135,545,011 of OZ005655.1, forward strand.
AAATGCCATTTTAAAATATTTTGCATGCGAGTGCAAATTTTAGTTACGTCATAGCATATTGTGATGCAAATTTTCCGCATTCTGGAAAAGGGAAATATTTTCCGATCGTTCAAACTACAATGTTGAAAATAATGATTATTTGAGTACAATGGTTGAAGGAATAAATTTGGAAACTGTATAGCTATATAGTAAAATATGCAATAGAACTAACGTATTCTTGTTTATATTCGACATTTTTTATTTGTGTGTTATTAGTTACTTAAAAATTTAAATAAATCTACATTTACAGTAAAATTTGTTTTAAAAAAATAATATTTGAAGAGAAAAAATTATAAGGCTATTAATCTTATGCAATGTAAAAGAAAATTTTATTTATTTTATTTATTTATTTTTCGTTGTTAAAATGAGATAAAATATATCTGATCCCTAACAAAAGGGATATGGGGAATATATAGCTAACAGGCATACCACAGTATTTATAATATTTTTAGTGTAAGCAGTTATATAACCATGCTATCTACCAGAAATGTGTACAGATAAAAAACTTCATCAACGTAATTAAAGCTCCGTTCCAGAAATACAGCACTCTTGTAATTAAGAATATGTAGAGAGCAGCACAAAGGATTCGAAATCGCCAACGCCTTTTTGATTTTCAAAGGATCTGGATTCATAAAAAAATTAACCAATGTTCTGCAGATCGTTGACCGCGAAATTCTAAGACCTGCAGGATTCCGTCAAGAATCTGCAGCGTAAAATTTACATGGAGTTGTTGTCATGATGGTTGGGCTATATTCTTATTTCGGGATCACTGGGGCAACTGAAAAGTCTCTGAATTAATTGACATCTAATCACTTAATAGATTACCAATATATATATTAATGTTTTTATTAACAGGAAAATATTCTTTAATTACTTTTTTTTTTATCTAAGACTTCGATAGCTGAGCAATTTTATTTAAATAAACTTCATTATTCATTGTTAGGGAATTAGTAATGAACTTTGAGGGTTTATACTAACAGCAGATCCAATTAGTTAAAGCTTGTTATCAATATAATGTCGCTATTGGTTTGATTTTTTTTAACCTCACAACGTTCTTTTATATTTAAATCCATTTGTTTTTTAATTCCTGTAAAATTTCTTTATAATTAAATATCAAAGAAAAAAGGATTTCATCTTATTATTTACAATATGTCTGTCGCAGTGACGGATTTAATTTGTGTAACAGTTTCGGGATAATTTGTAAATGCCAGTTTTTCCAAATCCGTTATCCCGTTAGGTAATCGCAAGTAAATGCTGTTTATATTTGTTAATTTATTAATTCTCGTCTCATATGTTACCAATATATATATATATAAATTAAAAGAAATTTATGTAAGTTTAAATAATGTTTAAAAAAGTTTTAATTTACAGTTGTATTGAAAAGAAATTTAGCATTCTTTAACAACCTTCTTCTTTTTATTTTTTTACATTGATGCAGGTTTTATATTTAAACGCTGAGTTCCTTGCACATAGAAATATATGGAAATGAAACTCTTTCTAACTCTTTCGAATAGTTTTTTTAATTTATATTGTTAATGCAGGGGTAAGAGAAAGTTACGTAAATGTCACACCGTTTTATTAAATGTATCACAATTTCTTCCATATGCATGTATTACTGCGTAAAATAATAAAAAAATATTATAGTTTAATAATAACTAAAACTTTCGTTATTGTTTATAACATCCATTATCTTTTCATAAAGAATGAACTCTAGAGAAATATTTATACTTTTTTTCACTTCCTTTTTTAAACATATAAATGTTTAAACATAGTAATAATAAATACATATTATACATTAAACTATAAATATATATTATGTACCGAGTTTTATGAAATGTCAATATATTTTATTAAATCTTTCACCAATCCCGCAGTTTTCTTTCTAAAAAAATAGATTACTTTGAAAAGCTTTTTACAATTGAGTAAAACACAGTGGTTTAGCTTTTTCATCTTTTAAAATAAATTTTCGCCTAAAAATACTTTTAATATGAATAAAAATCTTACAAACCAAAAGTGGGTGAATACAATGGGTACTTTATTTTGATATCGCTTTGTTTATTTTTGTTAGAAAACATCCACAATGCCAAATAACTGTCATTTGTTGTTGTAGATAATCAGTAACAACCAATGAAAGTACATGTTACTTGTCCGCAACCACGTCAAATACCCAGACAGCACATCGCTTCCCCAGGATATCTTCAAGATGTCTTCTGGATGAAAAGACATCCCAGAAACGTCCTTAAGATGTACTGTGGATAAGTTAAGCCTAACTGTGCTGTTAGGGTAAAGAATTAAAGAATTTTAACAAAACATAGCGTTGTATCAGTTAATTGAAAATATTTCCTTTTCCTTTATATTTATGATTAATATTAGATGTACTTAAAAAAGCAATTAAAATCAGAACATTTTACACATTGCGCCATTGATATGTGGGGTTTTTAAAAAATAGATATTAGATTTTTTTTTCAAGATTTGGATAGACAAAAATAGATTGTACATTTTATCATTAGATATGACTTTAGACATAATATAATACCATCCTTCATTAAAACACTGTTCGATTGTTACACGAAATTCCATTATTATTATTATTATTATTATTATTATTATTATTATTATTTCAGAACTATGTTAAAGAATACAAAACGAAAATACTACAAAAATATTTAAATAATTTATCGTTTAATAAGTATTAAATTTTTACTTAATACAAGTTTATACTCTATATGCCTCATATAATTAGTACGTTTCTATAGAATCGGAATGTCATTCTGTAAATAAAGATGCATTATTGTTTTGTGTATTTTTTTTAATTATAAAGGCAATTTAATATCTGTAGAAAGAACAAAAATGCTTCTAGAAAAGTCCAGAATGGTAAACGGAGAAGTGAATTAAATATTTAATTTAAAGTCGATGTACCTCCTTCATTTATCAGACAGTATCATCATAAAAAAATGGAATTGGTTAATGACTTTTCCTCAGCAATATATATATTTCTTTGAAATTTTTTTTCTGTTGTGACTAAATTACATTAATGCTTAGGAAAAAAAAAACTTTTTTAGACAGAGGTATACACAAAAATATATACATTTTCTCAAATATTATAATTTTAAAGCTATATGTTTATCTGTGTCTTCTATCTATCATACTTACCAGCATACTAATTAATATTCCGTAGTATTGTTAGCCCCGCCTTCTTTCTCACACCAGTATCTTTTTAGAGTATATTTCTTCTTATTTAATCGTAATTGCATTTGGAGAATATTACTTTAAAAATTTATTGGTGTGAAAAAAAAGGGCGGGACAAACAATACTACGGAATATTAATTAGGATGTTGGCAAGTATGATCTATATAAATATAGAGAGGTGTATATATGTCTGTGTGTGTATGTGTTTGTCTGTCTGCGATTTGGTGCTCACACTACTGATCGCAGAGCTTCCAAATTTGTCACTTAGTTACCTGGGACCCTTCAGGTGTGCGCCTCATCAAGAGTTTTTGAATTTCGAATTTGAATTTTTTTAATTAATGTTTCTTCGATTTTAAATATTGGCTTTAATGTTTAATTTTTCATGAATTTATTCTTCGATTATAATCGTCTGCAGATCTTAGCAACGGCTATTATGCAAACAATTTTTATTTTAATACATTCATTTTAAGGCGATTTTCTTTTTTTTTTTTTTTTTTTTTACTTTCTCTTACCCATAAGGTAGAGAAACTATTGTTTTGGGTCAAATTTTCGAACGCGAGTTTTTGTTATATTTACATGTTCTGGGGTCCTCTGAATACGAAAATCATGCTTTTAGCAAATGGTCTCTGTGTGTGTCTGTGTGTGTGTCTATTTGTGTGTCTGCCTGTTATCAGCATATCTCAAGAAAAAATAACAGCAGACATTCCAAACTTTGTATTCTAAATGTGTATCATATAGGGATGCTACAGTGAGCATTTCGTTAAGATCAAGCAAATGGTTCATGTACAGGGATAATCAAGAGAATTCTAATACATTACGTCTATGGGGGAAATTGCAGGTAAGTAGAGTTTGACGTCTATAGACTGCACTAAACCAAACGAAACGAATATATATTTTTTGTAATAGAGATAGTCAACTGGAAAAAAAAAATGTTGTGTATGTAGGAGCCTTGCCTCCCCCCTGGGGTGGGAGTCCCCCCCTCGAGAGGAGTAAATTTTCATGATGGGTATCTTTCAAAAGAGCTCGCCAATACCTTTAAAACGAATGGTTGAATCATCGATCTGCAATAATTTAAAACAAAGTTATCGATTTTTTTTTACTTTTAACGAAAAAAAAAAACATATATATATATATATATTTAACATTCAGAATAAAATGGACTTTTTAAAAATATTTGGTGTTATACTACGTCTCTAATATGGAAATCGTCTGCATTATCATAAGAGATAATTTTTTTTAAATAATAATTTTAGTAAATTATTTTTTAATAGCCGAATTAAATACTATATAAATGTAGGTGCATTAACGAAACGGGTGGTTGAGTAGGGCGGTAGCCCCCCCCCAACACACACAGAACTAATTATCATATAAAACTCTCCCGAAGCCTAATTTGAATTGTTTAACATAGGTTTACATAACATCGTTTTCTTACCTCTTAATCTCCATCCTGTATTTATAGCATTAAAATTCAGGGTAAGAGAAAGTCGTGTGAGTGACACACCAGATTTTTTTTTTTTTTTTTTACTTTTATTATTATATTTATTAAAAATCAAATGGTAATGCAATACAAATAAATTGTTACGTTTATGTATCAATTTTATACTATAGCAACTTTTATTTTTCATTTTTTAAATTAATTTCTTTAAAAGAAAAATCTTTTTATTATTATTATTATTATTATTATTATTTATAACATTTATTGGGTGAAAAAAAGTAGAGTTTATAGTAGAAAGGATAAACTGATTAAAATTCGTTTTTCATGAATTTAATTCCTTTTAAAAGAAAAACTACTTTTTTATTTTATTTTATTGCACTGGTCGGAATCAAATCGTAATATAGTGTAAATAACGGGGGCTATAAAACACATGGTTCAAAAACTAAAATATATAATAGATGCTGAGATACAGTTATCTTTAAAATCGTAGTTCTTAAATAACAGAAAATCCACAAGTCGTCGATAAATACTCATATTGAAGTGCCCGGGAAAGACATTTCTGTAGACAGTGGGAAACTGGATTCGATGCAGTACGGGTAGAAAAAAGAGCTGCCTTAGGCAACGGGTACCCGATGAAGTGAGATCAAAAGCAATGTCAGTGATTTTTTTTTTTTTTTTTTTTAAGTTTTTATTTGTAATGTGATGAAAAAAATAAGTACTCCAATTGTTTTGAAAGTTCATTTAAATATAGTGACCAGCGAAGCGGGCGTAGCTTCTAGTATTGTAATACATTTGTAACTGGTAAAGCTTTTTTTTTTTTTTTTTTTTTTTTGAAGGAGAATTTTGTACCTATATCTCTAATTATGTGAAATAATATTCAAACATTAAATGCCTATTTAATTTGCAGAGCTATTTTTTAAACTTTTACACTCAGAAAAATAAGTTGGTCACAGTAACCAGGAAATGTTCTGAGTTGACAATACATAATTGACTAACCGAAATAGCTGACTAAGAAACGTCAGTTAAAAAGTGCACTAGCTGAACTAGTCTCCGAAACAATACCCCAGACTAGGAGTTTAATATTATCAGACAAAGAAGGCTAATCGACAATCATAATTATCTGACTAGGAAGGTTAATCAACAACCACAGTTGCCAGTCAGAATCTACACTCGAAAAAATGAAAATACAAAAAGCCCATCGGGGACTCAATCCCAGAACCTCGTATCACAAGTCTAGCACGCTACCACTGCACCAGTCGTTCTTACTATGGTGCGTGTTTAGTTGTTTTTTATAGAAATAACTAAAACTATTAGGGATCATATCTTGCCCAATGGGGGTTGTTGCAGCAAATGTGTACCCTATGTTTGCTATATGATTTCGAAGGTGCTGTTTAATATAAATTTTGTTTGGTTTCAACAGCAATTTTATTGATTCATACTTCCCTTGTTAGTTAGGTTCAAAAACTAAAAGTCAGTTAGTTTTATTTATGAAATTTTAAACAAAATCTCTTTTTCTATCTACTATTAAAATTTGCTCCTTTACCATACAGTTTCATGTCATATTTATAAAATGATCTATTAGACTTGGAAATACATAAAAAATTGGGATCAGCATAATACAGAATAATTGGCTCTTATAAAAAAGTCTGCGTTTCCCAAATAACTTTAGGCGCGCCATTTTTTTTTTTTTTTTTTTTTTCAGAATTATTGAAACTAACACTATCCCCCCAAAAGTCGATGAGCTTATTGATCGGTTTCGGTTGGCTAACCTAACTTGTCAGTAGGAGACAAAAAATAAATAAATAAATAAATAAATAAATAAGAAGAACAAGAAGGCTCAGCCTTTTGACTAGCCAAATAAATTCTTCTTAGTCGATTGACAAGATAGGAACACTTTATTTTTATCCTCTCATTTGATTAATCAGTCAAATTTGGAGAAAATGAAAACTGTATCAGGGAAATTATTCGTCTGACAAGTTTTCAAGTCAAAATTGATCATCAGACGAAATATCAGTAAAGATACATAGAAAAATAAAACGAGTTTTGTGTTTGATGACTAACTAGAATTATCGTGTAGTGTATTGATTGTTTAAAATTTTGAATAATTTTGTGCAAATTTGTCAATGTACGTGGCTAACGTCTAGTATCACAAGGATGACAAGTTCCGATTTTCCATTTTTCTATGTGTAAATGAGCATCATTATCGCTATCGAGATGATTAAAATTTCTTTCTTGGTATATTGGTATAGATCAATAAATCAGAAACAAATAAAATCTTCAAATGTAATTACTATAAGGATATTTACAAAGTATTATACAGGGCATAAAGAAAGCTAGTATAAAAACAAATTTAAATGATTTTTCGTTACTTAAATAAGTAATACAATTTATATGGTTCACAATAATATGCACAACATTTTTTAGTTCTTTTACATAAAAATTAAAGAATAAATATGCATTACTGCTTTAAAACTGCAATATATATATATATATATATATATATATATATATTTAGAAATGGTTTAGTACACATAGCTAGATTAAATTCAGACTTGGAAGAAATGTTTTAGGATATGGTAGAATGGTGTCGTCAGAGAATAGCGCAGGGTTTCCATAGAGGTTTAGTGAAAAGTATGATGTACCAATTCGTGAATCAAGGAGTACTGAGCTGAAAAGGATGTTGGAAAGAAAGGATGGTTTAGAGAATTGGTTTGAATTTTTTTTTTTTTTTTTCATTTGGTCTTGACAGATGAGGGAACGTTGCATGCGTAGAACTAGTTTAACCCTGCAGTGCATGTTGTAAGCCATGCCGCCTGTCTCCATCTTAATTTTAATTTCGCTCTGTTTCATTAATTTAAATTTTGCACTGTTTCATTTTTAGTTCTGGTTTATATCAAATATATTTTTCGTACTTAATTTGGTTATAGTTTGTTTATTAATTTCGTTAAGTTTTTGTTGACTTGTTTTATTCTTGAATTTTATGTTTAAATATGAGTTTGCAGTTAATTTTATTTTTCAACAGGATATTTAAATATATATATATATATGGGAATATTTTTTATGGATTTTAATAAACCTAATTTCGTTCTCAGAAAATAACGCTATTGTTGGCTCAATTGTTTACTACAGTCTGAAAATTATGATTTTAGTTCTTATTCCACGTTGAGTGGGTGTGCAGACATAGGTATTTATGAAAAATAATTTTGTATAAGTATCTGAATAATATAACAAAATGCAATAAAATAAAATAAAGTAAAATAAAATAAAAAATAAATAAAAATACAAATTTATTCCTATGATAATTACTCTAGCATATTCACTTTGGAAAATATGATAAACGTTAATACATCTATGACTACCTGTCTACCTGTCTATCAATCTAACATTCTACCTCTCAGTGTATATATATATATCTAGGTTGAACAAAGTTGTATGGTTAGAATAAAAATTCTTAGAATCATAGTCATTTGTTTGATGTATTTCTTAATGATATATTCTTGTGTATGATATATTTTCCATTAACTTTTTACAGGTCAAACACTATACTATACCCGTTTTTCACACAGAATGATCACATAAAGTAGACTTACATTTTAATTTAGAAACAAAACATACATGATACCCATACATAACATTTAGTATTCGCATTGTATCATTTCATTGTTAAATGTTAATGATAATCATACCTAGAACATATATTTACACAAATTTTTGTCAAATCATTATGCAGTTTCAGAGTTGTTCCCTGTAACTTTTGTAATCACTATTTTTATAAAGATATTTAAATGCATTTAATATCATAAAAACTTTACGAAAATGTGAATACTATTGAAAATTTTTACGGTCAATGGCCAAATAGAATTTTTCAAAGCATTGTACGTGGTCTGTCCAATAAATACGTGAATTCGTGCCATCTGTCGGCCATGACACGGACTATAGCCTCGCTCACTAGCGGTGCTAGTTGTCAGAGACCCAATGAACCACCAGTGCATGGCGGATCGTCGAGCTGTGCGTATTGTGCCAGTTGTGTTAGTTTTTGTTGTCCTTATTTTTACTGTGTGTCGACAATGGAAATTGGCGAAAATAATAAATTATTTTTCTTACAGCTCTCACGCGTTTGAGACATCGCGTGCGTCTTGTGCGTTAAAATTTGACTCATGGCGATGAAAGGATCCTTCACCATGACAATGCCCCCCGCACATTCAGCATTGATTGTTCGCCAGTTTCTGCCAAAAAATTCAATCACCATCCTTGATCATCCTCCTTATTCGCCAGATATCGCCCCTTGCGACTTTTTTTTACTCCCAAAATGCAAACATGTGATGATGGGATATCACTAGGACGATGTGGATACAATAAAGCAAGAAACGACGAGAAATCTAAAAGGCCTGACTGCCGAGGACTTCCAAGGGTGCTTTGAACAGTGGAAAAGAAGATGGAATAAGTGCATAGCAACGAAGAGTGAGTACTTTGAAGGGGACAAAATCTATGTAGATTAAATTTTGCAAAATAAACTTTTTATGGCCTTAGTTCGCGTATTTATTGGACAGACATCGTATTATATTTCAGTTTTGCGTTAATACGAATATTTCCGGAAACATAGAAAGCCTTTATTATTATTATATTATATAAAATTAATTTGAAGAGTGAATTATTTTAGAACAAAATAAAACATTTTTTTTATTATTATTATGAAAAAAAACTGTTATTTTAAATATTTTTTATTTTGTAAAATTAATTTAGCAGACATGTTTGTCTGGCTGTTATATTACAGTATTCATCATAGATGATGTAGATAAAAAGTTTTAACTTTTAGTATTCTTTATTGTGTAGTCATATATATCATCAATCATTTGTCGACAAACTTTTCAGAAAAATTACGTTTGCAGAGATAATAGCAAGTAAGATTTTTGGCAAATCCGCATAATCTGTTTTTAATGCATTTCCGTTTCAATTCTGCGTATAAAATAAAAAAGTGATAACTGTTAAGATATGTCCAAACACATAATGCGAAAACTAATTGTGATTTATTACACTAGAAATCACTAGCAAATTTACAAGCAGTCTGGCACAAGTGTATTTATACTAAGGGTTTATCTCATATAAAAATATAATTTTCATATTTTTAGCCGCGTAAACGCGTTTAAACATAACTGATAATGATTTATGTGAAAGATTTGAGATTTAATCTGTTTCTAAATGTTTCATGCAGACTACAGAAGATTTTTTTTTCAAACTAATAATATTTAGAGACTCGAATTCACGATGAGTCTGCATGTTAAAAAAAAAAAAAAAAAAAATGGATAAATTCAAGATTAAGAAACAAAATTACATTAAAATCAATATTTCCTTATTAAAATTATTTTTGTCTGTAGTGCTATTTTGTGAAACCAATATTTTTCAATTCAATTGCATCCTTTCAGCCAGTGGTGTCCAGTGAATGACGGTTTGGTCCATTACTACTCAGGTAGATCAAAACAGTACGTTACAATGATGGAGTACTTATTCACCTTAGTAATTTATTCGTTTATTTATCAAATCAAATTAGACATAATGGCTTTCCAATAGTAAATCAGATAAATAAGTGATTGTATGATAACGGTCTTGTTGCATTTAACATTATAGGAATGGTCCAAAACGTCATTAACGATACGGAACTATTTTCACCTTAAACAATAATTGTAAACAGTTTGGGACATGAAAAAAATAATTTTAGTTGAAAAAAAATATTCTTAAACGATTATTTGTGTAAAAGAGTAATAATAGATTAATAATTTTAAATAAAGTTATTATTATTATTATTATTATTATTATTACTATTCTGCTTAAGGAATAAAATGTACAGCAAATTAAGAACTTAGCATGATGATTCCGCAGTTTTCGTAAGGTATAGAAAAGTACTCAAAATTATTTAAAAGCTTCTTTTTTTAATGACCTTCGCTATGGAATCAGTTTTATCAGATAAAGCATGTCTGAAAGTTCGTTTTTTTTTTTTTTTTTTTTTTTTTGTATATTCTTTTTTTCTTATTCTTTTTTAACACTTTTGAACTTTAAATTTAGTTTCTGTGTATGTGTAATTTATGATGTAATTCATGGATGCCTATAATACCTAAAATTTTAAATATATTCAAAATGTATATATTTATTAAATTGGATTCAAAAGCCTATCCTTTGTAGCTCCCCCATGCTCTTTGAAAGTTAAAATTTGTACTATGTTTATACGACAATTATGTATATAAACGTAATGTCTATCATATTTTTTTTCTATAATTCGGTTTAATTACGTTCAATATATGAGCAGTCAGAACTGTCATCTCTACAGAAATATTTGAGAACGTTTTTAAAGACAGAAAAGTAGAAACTAATCACATTTTTTTAAATGCTCTAAATAATACCACTTTTAAATGTATAATAGAACGCTTCCATGTCTAAAATCGTGCTTTGTAAAATTTAACCGTCATAAAATGTTGTAAAACATGCATGTGCTAATTGGATTAAATAGAGCCGTGATTTTTTTTTTTTTATGTATACAAGATTTTCGCTGCTTATTCTCTATGAATTGTGTATTCAGAAACAAGTATTGCAATTGAAAAAAAAAATTGCTAGATACGTCCTAGTTATCTCAATTAAAAAGTTGAATTTTCCCCATTTGAAATAAAGATCAAATTATCAAAGTCAATTTAACTTTATCAAATTTGTTTTTAAACTATTGTAAGAAAATTATAATTAATTATTTTAATATAGTCAGATTTAATGAATAAAATCCTTTAATATGATAATTCTGTGAAAAATACTCGTAACTAATGCTTAGAATAAAATATTTATTTTCAATATCTGAGTAATTTTTAGCTGCTGGATATTTTGTTATGATTTGGAAATATTATATACATTCCATTCGTATAAATTTTCGTGATCTACACGTAAGATCAGCTTTTTATTCATTAGAAAATAAATCATTTTAGCTTAGTTTTAATCTAAAAGAGAAGTAAAAATGTTGAAACCATTGAAAAACTAAAATTTATATATATTCGTAGTAGTATGCTTAAGTTAAAAACTAGTATGTTGGGGCCATCACAAGACTTTCTTTTATATAATCTTATACAAATTCAGACAGTACAAATTATTCGTTAAATTATTATTTGTTTAAAAAAAATCCGTAATGAATACAGATGATTTTTTTTTTTCACAGAATTAAAAATCTTAATGAAAAAAGAATTTATGACAGCATCACAAGGATCAGGATTTTTTTCTAAAGTTTATTCGTTAAAAAATATTAATAATAATAATAATATAAATAAATAAAATAAATAAATAATTTATAACTTTGTTTTAAATTATCATAGATATATGGTTCAACCATTCGTTTTAAAGGAATTGACGAGTTCTTTGGTAAGATACTCATATTGAAATTTACACCCCCTCCCCCGGAGACTACTCCCTCCCAGGGGAAAAAAGCGGCGCTTCTACGTGCACAGATATTTTTCCTAGTTCACTACTATTATTATCAATAAAATATGTTAATTTTAAATTACACATTAAAAATAACTCTCATCATGTAAATTCATACGACATTTTGTGCTATACTGCTATGTTAAAAATGAGAAAAAATAGGATCACAGCGACACCTGTTGAGCGATTAATCATCGATCGTAATCAGTACCAGTCAAGGTCCAAGCAAATATCAAATTTGGTTAATTTTCGTTCATTGGTCCCTGAGATACAGCATCCATAAAATTTGAAACAAAAACGCATTAATAGGTAGATATTTTCTGAAAACAAGGAAATCCTATTCAGGACATCTCAAAACGTGTAAATCCATCGAAAATTTGAGTTTTCACGAATTCAATACTTTCTTCTTATATACATATATATATAAAGAGAGAGAGAAAACAGTAACAAGAAAGGAAAAGTGTGCCCATAAAAAAATTAATAATAATAATAATAGTAAGTCATAGATAGCAAAGTTTTAGTTAAATTCATTCTCATGGATGAAATGTGCCTTGTCCTCTCTCTCTCTTGAAGAGATTTCCACTACGTTAAATTGTTCATTTAACAAATTATTTAACCTTTCTACCCTGTATGGGTCGATTCGACCCATTTTTAAAATTTATCTTTCGATATATTCTACAGATTTTAATTTTGATTGTTCAAATATTATGTATGCCTCAAAAATATGCATTCGTTTAATATATGATGTTTTCAGAGTCATTGGTTTGTTTTAAACCACCTCAAAAAATATGACACATTACCTGTTTGGGTCGATTTCACCCACATTATTAACATGCATAGAAATGCTTAAAACGCCAATATTTTTCTTTTGAGTAGACTTCATTTTCAGGAATAGTCAATAGATGGCAATAGTTGTCGGAAACGTAGATGTAAAATGAGCTCCATAGAAATTCTTTCTTATGACCTAAATTCAATCTATACAAAGTGGGTCGATTCGACCCATACAGGTAAAACGTCCATAGAAACGTGTATTAACATGTATAGAAATGCTTAAAACACCAATTTTTTTTCTTTTGAGTAGACTTCATTTTCAGGAATAGTCAATAGATGGCAATAGTTGTCGGAAACGTAGATGTAAAATGAGCTCCATAGAAATTCTTTCTTATGACCTAAATTCAATCTATACAAAGTGGGTCGATTCGACCCATACAGGTAAAACGTCCATAGAAACGTGTATTAACATGCATAGAAATGCTTAAAACACCAATTTTTTTTCTTTTGAGTAGACTTCATTTTTAGGAATAGTCAATAGATGGCGTTAGATGTCGGAAACGTAGATGTAAAATGAGCTCCATAGAAGTTCTTTCTCAAGACCTAAAATCAATCTATATAAAGTGATTCCATTCAGATAAAACGTAAAATTTTTTCAACAGGGTAGGAAGGTTAAATAAAAAAATTACTGCATAGTTAATACTTGTTTATTAGTAATATATATTAAAAAATTATCTTTATAAAATTATTTATAAAATAAAAAAAATATTTCATAAAACCTAATGTTTGAAAAAAAAATTAGATTTTTTTTTTTTTTTTTTTTTTTTTTTTTTAAATTTAAACGTTTAATAAAGTTTTGATAAAGTTTTACAAACGTTTGATAATGTTTTATTTACAACTAATTACAGACGTGTAACTAAATATATTTATTTTTATTTTTCTTGGGCTTTATTGCATAAATAAACGTGATAGTAAATTTAAAATAATTTTAAAAAGGGGTTAGGCCAATTCGCGTTGAAGCAAAAATGTGTGTAATCATTTAAAAAAAATTCTGCATAAAAAATTATACGTTTATATTTTTTCAATAATTTATTCAGCATATCAATATCAGCAAAAAAAAAAAAAAAAAAATCAAAACCTTGATGTTTGTATTTTATTTGTCTCTTTCACTATTAGCCTACCTTTTATCTTATACTTTTTCTACTATACCAGTTGCAAAGAAATTAGTATATATAAATAAAATTACAGTGTTTCAAAAAATTGCAAATGAATTTACTTTAATAGCTTGTAAAATATATAATTCGCATTTTTTTTTTCTGTATCGCGGGTAAAAATTCATGATATTAATTTAAATATTAGATCCAATATTTATGTTACAACGCAAATTTTCTTAGGAAAAACACTTATTTTATATTATATATATATATTTTTTTAATTAATGAACAGTTCTATCTTTGAAGAAACTAACTAACATCTAGGCCTAACTTTGAAAACAATTCATCAAAAAATAATTATTACGTAAAATATTCTTATATTTGATTTAGAAAACTCTCTTTAAATTAAATTCACATTTAAAAAAATTTAACATGTCTTTTGAACAAGCATCGTTATACACAATTCTCTAATTTAAATAGTTATTGATTTTTACAGTCTTTGAGAAACCTTTAAAACTTTCATAAAGCTTTTTCCATTAGAAAAAAAAATGTAGTACACAATTTTTGCATAATAAAAGATGTTCACAGAGTGAAAAATGAAGGAAACAAATGTCCAACTACAGATTAGAATGACATATTACTGTATTTTAAGAATGATAAATGAGAAAAATTCACTAGACACATTTTTTTCTAAAATATATTTATATTAAAAATAATCTATTCTCTTCTTTGAAAATTTACTCGTTGTTATGTAACTAAGCTATTTAATTAACTCTGGATAAAGTTTTAAAAAACATTTTTGACTGAAAATAAACCATTACTTTTTCTTTCTTTCTTTCTTTCTTTTCTTTAATTTTCTTTAAGATTCTTTTTTTTTCTTTCTTTTCTTTCTTTCTTTCTTTCTTTTTTTTTTTAAACAGATAAACACAGTGTTAAATAGGAAAAAAAAAGAACTATTTACACCTGTACCATTGCAGAACTAAAAAGACTTGACAATGAAAACAAAATGAATATGTAGGCATGATAAATATAACTTTAAATTATATACAATATTTTTTTTTCGACAGTGATACATTCTACATGGCTGGCATGATTATGGTACATTCTACATAGCTAGTCATTTTGTTTTTATTCAAATATCTATTGATAATTTTTGTACTTACATATTTTACCTATAATATTTTACATCTAAAATAAATGAATTTTTACAATTTAAAATCATCTATAACGATTTTTTTTCTCTCTGTATCTTTTTTCAT
Organism: Salticus scenicus; assembly: GCA_963930645.1. Classification (NCBI taxonomy): domain Eukaryota; kingdom Metazoa; phylum Arthropoda; class Arachnida; order Araneae; family Salticidae; genus Salticus; species Salticus scenicus. Next base: position 135,560,307 of record OZ005655.1, read on the forward strand.
TATCGTAATTGCATATAAAGATGTGTACTGGTATATCTCTAGTATTATAGTCTGCACTACGTATATATCTCTAGTTCAAAAATATAATACAAAGGGAATTTTACTATTAAAAAACGTTCTATAACATACTATTAAGAAAGGTTCTTAAAGTGAAGAGAAATATAAAAACATACTTATTTAAATTTTGAACTTAACAGTTACTCGGCAATACATCTTTTGTTACAAAACACACTTTAATTTGAATAAAGTGGAGAAAGTAAACTACAACCGGGAAAATTTCAATAAATATTTATCATAAAATAAGTATTATGCGAGACAAACTTTTCTGTACAAAGGAAGGTTTTATTTATTTCGTAAAACTTTCTTGAAAGTAATTAAAGATCACACATGTTCATATGAAAGCTTTATAATATTCCAGCATTTTCATTCTAAATTCCTGAATTTAAATATTTATTCATTTGAGTTGAAAATCTTTAAACATTGACAAAATATTTTCCATTTGAATTTTTAAAGAAATATTATATAGTGTGCAGTTTTTTTTTTTTTTTTTTTGATAAAACAAACTAACGCATTTATAAACTGAGAAAAGAATAAATCAATCTTCCAATCCTTGTTTAAAATATTATAATTTTAATAATGATTAATATGGGAATTTTATAAGATTCAATTAAACTATTAAATATTAGTTAACGTCCAGTAAATACATCGTTTTATTAAATTTGTAAAAAAAAAAAAAATAGGGACCTTTTTTTTTTTTTACAAAAAAATGAAAACACTTTAAATTATATATACAGGGTTAGCAAGAAATAAGTTGCCCACTTCAGAGGGCTCTAGAATCCCTCCTACTGGTCCAAATGAGGTAAAATTTTAACTACAGATAACTCAAATGATGCGCTTGACATTTATTAAATAAATAAATAAATAAATAAATAATACAAAATTCCGTCGATAGATGGCGCTATGACACACATGGTACTTACTTGCATATAATCAAAATCAGAAACACCATTTGTGTTTCAGCGCAGCCTATTAGCATTATTCTTTGGATAAAGGACGGTGTCTACCGTCAAAGACCATCAACTCTTTCTGATCTGAAGGACAGCATTCGGCGTCATGTTTTAGATATTCCGGCCGACTTACTCCGGTCAGCTGTTTAAAATATGATTATGCGATTACAGCACATTGTTAAACATAAAGGGTATCATAGTGACCAGTTTTATTAATGTTACTTTATTTTTCACGCATATTTTTAAAGCATATTAAATATGGCTATGTGTATTACAGCTCCACCTACCGGCAGAATTTTGTACTCTGTTTTACTTTCCGAACACTATAGTGAGGAAAGTATTGTACTCATGTCAAAAATCCGAATTTGAGATTTTGATGTTTCTATACGTTTCGAGGTCCCCTCAGTCCGTTTTCACTATTTTTACGATGATGTATGTGTGTGTGTATGTCTGTGAGTGAACTCGCTAGCGTCTAAACGCTTTATTCAAATAAGCTGAAAGTTGGTACGTATATTGTACGTCACCATAGTACGAACACTATTGATTTTGGTGAATCTAGCGCTTATAGTTTTTTTACAGGGACACCAGGAAAAATTCTTTATCATTATGGTCTATGGGGCCAAATTTTTAAAAATGTGATAGCGTCTAAACGCCTTATTAATCTGAGCAAAAAATTTGTACACATGTCACAGGTCACAGTTGCACCAACTGTATAGATTTAGTGAATTTAGCACTTACAGTTTTTTTTACAGGGACGCAAAGAAAAATTCTTTAACATTATGGCCTATGGGACCAAATTTTTAAAAGTGCGATAACATCTAAACGCCTTATTCAATTGAGCTGAAAATTTATATGAATATTATAAATCACTGTTGCACTAACTATAAGCATTTTGGTGAATTTACATTTATAGGTTTTTACAGGGACACAACGAAAAATTCTTTATCATTATGATCTATGGGCTCAAAGTTCAGTAGCGTTAAATAAAATATCGTGTAATATATGGAGAAAAATACTCAAACACTCTATTATATTTTTCTCTCTTTTGTTTGTTTAACAACTCCTCTTTCTTTACTTTATCTACAAAACTGTTATTTACTCAATGTTCGTAAAGTCGAGTAGAGTCACTCCAGATATTTTTATTTAATTAATTTCAAGCGCAACATTTGAATTATCTGTAGTTAAAATTTTATGTCATTTGGAGCAATAGGACGGATTCTAGAGCCCTCTGAAGTGGGCAACTTATTTTTTGCTAACCCTGTATATAAAGTTATTAAAATGTAAAATAGATTACTCTTTTTGAAAACTGATTAATACTGTGTTACAGCTACATTTTGTATAAGAAACTGCACATTATTTATTATGTAACTACAAGAAAAATATATAATGCAAGCGAAATAAATGTTTTTATAAGATAATGTTCAGGATCATTTATTAAAAAATGTTATAGACTACATCTATCCTTACAAAATTGATAAGCGTTTCTATATGTTATAACACATGCCTTTTTTATATCTTCATTTTAGGAAACACAAATAACAATATATCATTAATTATTATTGTAATAGACACATTAGTTTTTCTTGCATTAATTAGTGTTCAGCAATGCTTAAAATGCGGTTTTTTTTATACATTACGTTGTACAAATATTAATGAAAGACTTTATTAGATTAGTAAAAATATCACGAATTTAAGTTTTGTGTTATTTATTTATTTTCTTGATATATATATATATATATATATATATGAGTTTTCATTAGCACAAGAAAGTCATTCAGGAAAAAATCCTCAAAATTTAAATATATTTAGAACGAAATCGTACGCTATTGTTAGCGCATTAAATGTACCTTTCATTTATATATTTATTAATTTACTTTTATCATCAATTGATCTTAGCGATTAATCACTCAATACGGTTATAGATTTAAATGCTTCCACTTAATGGGCTACATACCGTTCAGTTATATACATTTACCTTATTCTAATCTACCATTTTATTTCATTATAGTCAGTTTCATAGTTTAATTTCCATGTAATTAAATACTATTTTCAATATTTCTTTTAACTTGTGCGATCACTTTGCGATCATTTGTGCTTAAGATATGGTGCACAAAGAGAAACAAAGTAACACAAAGATATCCTGCAAATGGACACCATACTAATTTTGTCATTTTCGTTACCTCAGAACGTGTACAATAGTCAAAAACTCGTGCTTGAAAAATTTCCCGATTGTTTATATTCCAAATACCTATAGTATGATGGAGAATTAAAAATTGAAGTGTTTTGGCCAGCATGTACTTGTCTTGATTTAATTCAGAATATAACACTTTAAAACGAATTGAATCAGATGCAATGTTTTTAATTACTTTTATCTGAGAAGCCAGCAATTTTATTGCGTAGTTTCCATCGCGTATTTTATCTTCTTGCCAACATGTGCTCATCTATATTGTACTGTAATAAAAGTTTAGTTAGTATTTATTAAATGTGCTCAATTAACATTAAAGAAGAATCCATAAATTTCATTACATTTATTTCACCGTGTACTATATTTTCTTGCCAGTATGTACTTGTTTTTATTTGTAAAAAAATATGGTATTCCACAAAGAGTTGAATTATTTATAATAGTTTTAATTAATCGAGAAAACATATTCTATTAAAATAAATTAAATAAATCAGATATATAAAGAGCAGGCAAGATAATGTATCAATCAAATCATGTTTTGCCTCCTGCCCCCCCCCCCTCCACACACACACACCTTAGGGGCAGAATTAGGTTTTTATGCTAGCTATATTTCAAAGCAAAAACTTTACTGATTTTTTATTTATTTTATTTTTCTTTTGTGTGAAATCAATTTTTGTGCATGTGGAATCTCATTTTGCAACTTAACCCCTCTTGTGGACCGATTTTCCAAAATTCCAGTAATTGATTTTTAAGTATTTGTGTTAGCTATATTTTAAAGCGAAAATTTTACGGTTATCTGTTTTTTTTTTTTTTTTTTTTAAGATATGAAAGGTTTTATGAAATCACGTTTTGCCCCCCCCTCCTTTGTGGGCGAATTTTGTAAAATAGCTATTTAGTGGCTGTCTGCGTAGCAGAACAAACATTGTCACAAAATTTCATGCTTCTAGGTCCAGGGGTTTGGGCTAGGCGATGATGAATCACTCACTCACTCTCTCAGAACAAACGATTTTATATATATAGATTAATTTTATTCCACATGCGTCATTTTGTTATTACTTTCGTAGTGACTAAGGTGAACTAATGTTCAACATGCGAGAAACATTTTAGCAGTCAAATTTCTAAAAATAGCTCTAGAATGAATAATTTCTCATACATTCCGTATTAAATTTCATCCTAGCATTATAAAATGCTAATTACTGACTTAAATCATTATCAACTTTGCATCAGATTAGTTAATCAGCAAAATACATCATCGCCTTAAACTTCTCAATGTCATTCAACCAGAATATATCCCAGCTTACAAATGTCATTTTCTTAGTCTCTTGTCTGAGATTACTGATTTTAGTTACGTTTCTCGTTATCGTGATGCAATTTGTTTTCATTTCACAATGAATAAAATTTCTACTCCGTCAAACTGCAAGGTTTTAAAATTCGATTATATTGATAAAATTATCGAAGTATTAAATTATAAAACTTAGTAAGTGAAGCATTTATTTTCATTTTCGTGATTATTCTCATGCATTTGAATAGTTGTTCCCTGGTTTAAATAATTTTACTTTAATTAAAAAGGTATATTTAACTTTGTTCTGCAAAATTTTAGGAGTAATATTTAATGCCGTTTTATTAACGTCTAGAAACATAAATGAAAATTTTAGCTACGTTTACGGTTATTTCCATGGAAAGTTTTCTCATTCGTATAAAATTAAAATATATCTGATTAGTAAAAATGCAGTGTTGTAAAATAATATTTTATTGGTATAATGATCGCAGATATAAATTATACAATATTAGGAGCTGAAAAGAAAACAATAATATGAGAATGAGTTATAGTAAGTAAACGGAGCATGTATATGAATTTTTATATTTTAAATACTTTACATGTTTCAATAATTTCTCGTAGATCTAAAATAAGGCAGTTTGTTAAAATATAGATTGTCTCTCTGATTATCTTTAAAAAAAATAAATTTCATACTGCACGCACAGTACAGTTTTTAAGATATACTAAATTAATACTTATTTCAAATGATATATTACTATTTATGACGACATGAAACTTATGCCTATTATTTACGAATATCTTAATTTAAAACAATACAAAACTAGTATGTTGTGGCCACCACAAGACTTTCTTCTATATTTTCCTATACATATTCAATCAGTAACAATATTTAAAAAAAAAAAAAAAAAAAAAAAAAAAAAAAAAAAAATTCTGTTTTTTTTTTGTTAAAAGTAAAAAAAATCGATAACTTTGTTTTAAATTATCACAGATTTATGGTTCAACCATTCGTTTTAAAGGTATTGACGAGATCTTTCGAATGATACCCATCTTCAAAATTTAACCTCCCCGGGGGGGTACTTCCCCCCCAGGGGGGGAACAGATGCCCCCCATGCACAATTTTTTTTTCCTAGTTAAGTACTACTATTATCAATAATTCATATTAATTTTACAATCACAAGTTTAAAATAACTCTCATTATGCCCATTTATACGGAATTTTGTCCTATAAAATGCGATCACAGCGCCACCTGTTGAGCTATTGATCCCCAAATCTAATGGGCACCAGTTCATGTCAGGGTGCAACTAAATACCAAGTTTGGTTAAATTTCATTCATTGGTTCGTGAGATACAGCGTCCACAAAAAAAATATACAGACACACAGACAGACAGACAGTTTGACACACAGAAAGACATTTTATAAAAACTATCAATTCGTGTTCAGGACATCCCAAAACGTGTAGATCCGTCAAAAAACGGAGGTCGAAAATTTTCGCGAATCCAATACTTTCTCTATATTACATATAGAAGAAAGTAAAAAGAAAAACTAGTATGTTGTGGCCACCACAAGACTTTCTTCTATATTTTCCTATACATATTCAATCAGTAACAATATTAAAAAAAAAAAAAAAAAAAGATTTTTTTTTTCTATTTTTTTTTTTTTGTAAAAATTAATACATATTTAATCACTAACAATATTAAAAAAAAAAAAAAAAAAAAAAAAAAAAAAAAAAAAAAAATTTTTTTTTTTTTTCGTTAAAAGTAAAAAAAATCGATAACTTTGTTTTAAATTATCACAGATTTATGGTTCAACCATTCGTTTTAAAGGTATTGACGAGATCTTTCGAATGATACCCATCTTCAAAATTTAACCCCCCCGGGGGGGTACTTCCCCCCCAGGGGGGGAACCGATGCCCCCCCATGCACAATTTTTTTTTCCTAGTTAACTACTACTATCATCAATAATTCAAATTCATTTTACAATCACAAGTTTAAAATAACTCTCATTATGCCCATTTATACGGAATTTTGTCCTATGCTGCCATGTTAAAAATTTGCATAAAATGCGATTACAGCGCCACCTGTTGAGCTATTGATCCCCAAATCTAATGGGCACCAGTTCATGTCAGGGTGCAACTAAATACTAAGTTTGGTTAAATTTCATTCATTTGTTCGTGAGATACAGCGTCCACAAAAAAATGATACAGACACACAGACAGACAGACACACACACACAGACAGACAGACAGACAGACACACAGACAGACATTTTTTAAAAACTATCAATTCGTGTTCAGGACATCCCAAAACGTGTAGATCCGTCAAAAAACGGAGGTCGAAAATTTTCGCGAATCCAATACTTTCTCTATATTACATATAGAAGAAAGTAATAATAATAATTATTATATAGATTTTTACTTATAAGTGAAATGTTGCTTAAAACACGAGTTCAGTGAATATATATACATTTTGTTACAATAGAAACATTAAGGGTTGAATTTTTGAATTTTGAATAAATAAAATATAATGAAGTAAATAAAATAATGATAAATCGTTAATAAACTTTATTTTTATTGGATGGCCAAGGATCGTATAGTGACATAAATACGAGGTGCCGCGACTCATTAAATAAATTTAATGTTAAATATTTTAAATTGAAATGAATGATAAATATTTAAATTAAAAAAAATAAAATAAGGACAGAAAATATAAGTTTTTTCAAAAATTGAACTCACCCCATTTTATCAGAAAGATGTAGCTGAAAATAAAAAAAATCTGGAGTGACTCCACTCGACTTTCCGAACATTGAGTAACTAACAGTTTTGTAGATAAAATAAAGAAAGAGGAATTGCTAAACAAACAAAAGAGAGAAAACCATAATAGAGTGTTTTTTTCTCCATATATCACACGAGGTTTTATTTAACGCTACTGAACTTTGAGCCCTTAGATCATAATGATAAAGAATTTTTCGTTTTGTCCCTGTAAAAATCTATAGATGCTAGATTCACCAAAATGCTTATAGTTAGTGCAACAGTGATTTATAATATTCATACAAATTTTCAGCTCAATTGAATAAGGCGTTTAAATGCTATCGCACTTTTAAAAATTTGGTCTCATAGGCCATAATGATAAAGAATTTTTCTTTGTGTCCCTGTAAAAAAACTGTAGTGCTAGATTCACCAAAATCTATACAGTTGGTGCAAATGCGACCTATAACATGTGTACAATTTTTTTGCTCAGATTAATAAGGCGTTTAGACGCTATCACACTTTTAAAAATTTGGCCCCATTGGCCTTAATGATAAAGAATTTTTCTTTGTGTCCCTGTAAAAAAACTATAAGTGCTAGATTCTCCAAAATCTATACAGATTGAGTATCTGTGACCTATAATATGGGTATAAAATTTTTGCTCAATTGAATAAGGCGTTTAGATGCTATCGCACTTTTAAGATTTTGGTCCCATAGGCCATAATGATAAAGAATTTTTCTTTGTGTCCCTGTAAAAAAACTATAAGTGCTAGATTCACCAAAATCTATAGGGTTCGTACTATGGTGACTTACAATATACGTACCAACTTTCAGGTTAATCGAACAAAGCCTTTAGACGCTAGCGTGTTCACAAACATACACACATACACACATACACACATACACACAAACACACACACATACATACACACATACATACATCATCGTAAAAATAGTGAAAACGGACTCAGGGGACCTCAAAACGTATAGAAACATCAAAATCTCGAATTCGGATTTTTGACATGATTACAATACTTTCCTCACTATAGTGTTCGGAAAGTAAAAAAATAAATATCCAAATGTGCACAATTTAAAACAATAAAAACGATCTCTTCTTGATTAACACACTAATTTTATTCAAGTATCAAATCATGATATTTACTGTAGCATATAATAATAGGAATGACTGTGAGTAGCGGCGCCGTTACTGCTTAATATTACATTAGCATTATGATAGATCTCTGATCATATTTTACTCATCTAACGGGAATTTATTTTGGAATTAATTATATATTGATAGACGGATATATATTCCATTAGCACATATATGTTCATAAGTCTAGGAAACGTCCAATTCTTTTTAGTGAATGTGAAAATTTTGCTATACTCGAATCTCTGTGATTACGTTTGCAGCACAAAATTTCTTCTCAGATACGTTTAATATACCGTATGAGGTGATGACAAATTTGAGATTAGAAAGATCGATAAGGCTTACAATTCACTCGTCACGTTTCTAGGCAGCTATGGCTAGCTGCTGCAATCAATGCTTTCATCGTTGCTTAACGAAGTGTAAAAGAGCATCTTGCTTGAGGACTTTCTAAATCCTTCATATTTGCAACACTGCCAGAATACTTGTTCAGGAAATTATTTTATTTATCCGGTGACATTTACTCCTTTCTTGCTTAGGAGATCGTTACTTGCAGAGACAGTTCTTTTGGACCTTGAATTAGGCCTAGCCACAAATAGCTTACTTCGGTAACGGAAATCGTTGAAATAACAAATCCATAGGAAGTAAAACTGTCTTTATCCCCTGAATCTGCATATATCAACTTAAAGGTGGAGATTTGATGATTTCCTTTCAACGCATCTTCTTTTTAAAATTCAGTTTGAAGATGATAATTTCAGTACGGCCATAACGGCCGAGCGCCGTCGGCACTGCCGAGGGAAAATCCCCCTCCAATCTGTTACGCTGCTACCATACAAGAAAGTCCCTTGCTCCATCCAATTTTCGCGCTCGCGGGAAACCACGCATGCGTGAATTTATACGCTCAGTAAATAGTTCAAAAAACAAAATATTTTATTTGGATCGTCTGCTGAATAAAAATTAATAAAATGGGAAAAATGGATTTACTTTTAAGAGAGGAATATTTTACATCGGGCTATTTTATGGAATGAATATTAATTATTGAAAAAACACATTTTACTAGAGGAACGCCACTCTTTGAATCGGCGTAGCGATATATTCTCTGCGGACTGAATAGAATGTTCCAGAAGGAGAATATGAAAAAAAGAAATGAAAGTGACGTCACTGATTTTAATTTATGAAAAATGAACGTTAGGAAAATTATTAAAATTAGTTTTCAATTATTTTAGGACGATCGAAATTAATATTCAAATGATTTGAGTATTTTATCAAAATGAATTTTTTAATAGTTTGTTTACGTTTCAACAAACGCTTCACATGAGATAGATTAAATTGCGGAATTTTAAAAGAATAAATGGGGAACATTAATTAAATAAAAGAAACTAAAATATTTTCCGGAGGATTTGATAAAAAATTATTAAATTTAAAAGTGTTAGAATTACCATTCTAACACATTTTATTTTTTGTATTAATCTCTGGGCGTTTATCTCTAATAAGGTTCATTAGATCGGGAAAAAGGGATACCGAAACTCTACAAATATTCATGCCTAAACCAGGATTTAAATTCAGCGCATGACAACATTTTGCCAGATATCTAAATATTTAGCTGTAATTTGAGCCAGATCATACTTGATCATACTTGAAGCGTAACATTTGTCAGGTAAAAATAAATAAATTAGGCCGTAATTTTGAGTGTGGAAGTGTACACACTCATTAGAAAACTTTAGGTCGTGTTCAGAAGATAGTTTACGGCGGAAATCACCGCCCATGTTTGTAGGAGTTCGAGTCTTAAGTGTTTTTTACCTGGCTAACTTTAGTTAAGCTCTGTTTGCACATTAAATGAAACATTTTCTTCCAGTGGGATAATAATTGGCAGCGCTTATTTTTATCTTTGTAATGCAAAAACTGTTAATTTTCAATAATATCCTCGCAGATAAATATAACATCGGTCAGTGACTTGGTGGATTCAGCATGACATATGTCGCTGCTCTGTCAATTAAAAGGCTGATTAAGATGATCTCTCGATCAGTACATATTTCTTTTATTGAGAGACCTCGTTTTTTTACCTGGTTGTGAAATTTACAGCCACTTTAATTATATTTGAACGAAAAAAAAAAAAAAAAAAAAAAAAAGAAATTGGTAGAGTTATTTTTCTAAACACTAATTTCCGAGATCTATAACTGACTTACCTAAGCAGGATGATCGTTGATTTTCCTCTAATAAAAACGTAATACATGAAAAAGGGTTTTTAAAATGAATTTATGTAACAATTTAAAGGAAAAAAATCTTTAGAGCTGTTTTTGAGGTACCAACTTTTACCAAAACTTGGAATACTCAATTATTCACAGCAAAACAATAATTACATACAGAAGGTTATTTTAAAAAGATTTAATATGGAGAGTTTGAAAAATATCCGTAGAGCCATTTTTAAAGGAACGCGCTTTCGAGACCTTGAGCTATTTATACAGGACGCCAATTAATTTTCCTGACTAACCAACTATCTGATTCGAAAGGACATCTACGAGAGTGTTTATATAGCAAATTTGAAGAAAATCGCTAGAGCCGTTTTCGAGATATTGATTTATGACATTTAATGTTTCCAAATCCCCCTTTTCCAATATTTCAATTTTCACCAAAATTTGGAAAATCCATCTGTACACCAGACCTGTTTCAATTCTGAAGTTTTCTAGTTCTATCTTTATTAGTTTCGGAGATATGACAGCCAGAAGATTCCCCACATACTTATATACACACACGCAGACCAATTGCCAAAAACTACTTTTATGGACTCAGGAGGCCTTAAAACGGGTGGAAACTCGATATCGAATTTTTGAACCGAATACAATACGGTAGTAGGGGAATGGAAGTAAAATGTCTAATAACATTCAAAAGAAAGTAATAAAAATCGAGAAACCTGCAATATTTTCTGCTGTAAATCACATAAAATAATTCAGATATATTACAAGCTATATGTAAAACCCATTGTGTTACTTGTTTGTTTGTGTTAATATCCCACTGCGTTATTTGTTAATATTTAACAAAGTTTTATGCACGATATGTTTGGCGTACGATGTATAGATTATTTATAGCTAAAAATCTGTAGAATACACAAATACTGCTATTTATGAAATGTTTTTAAATTGTAGTAGAAGATTTTTTTTTCACTAGTCATTCACTTCGGCGATTAGATATTAAATACACGATTTTTTTTTTTTTTTTTTTTTTTGTAATAAATAAATATTTCTTAAAATGTTACTATTATCATTCTCTATGAATTCAACATTCTATAGTGTATGTTTGTAAAAATTAAATAAATAAAACTAAAAAATATACACTGTTAAAAAAGTGCAGAAAAAATACAGAAATTTACTGTAATTTCCGAAAAAAAGGCGTAAATTACGAAAAACTAACGTAGACAAAACGTATTTTACGACTTTTTTTCTGAAATTACAGAGAATTTCTGTATTTTTTCTGCATTTTTTTTTAACAGTGTATTTATAATACCGAAAAATTTAATCTTGCTCACGCGTAGTTTTGGACAGGTTGAGGAAAAGTTATTTTATAGGCATATGTACATCTAATTGTTATACATTTCGACATATTTCCTTTTAAAATTTTGTAGAAGTTTTTTTTTTTCTTTCGCCAAATATAAAGAAAATATTTTCAATCCATGTATAATAAGAATTTTGATTTTCTGTTAAATTTATGCAATAAAATTTCACTAGACAAATTTACTATATAAATAATCAATAAATTTAAATTCCAAATCGATCAGTTTTACGAATGTAGATATGAATTTAAATTATAAACATACCTTAAATTTTTATACATGCATATCATCAATCATTTGTCTACAGACTTTTCTAGGAAATTTGGGTTTACAGAGATATTAACACGTAACCTTATTAGTAAACGCCCGTAATCTGTTTTTAATGCATTTTTTTTTTTTTTTTTTTTTTTTTTTTTTTTAAACTGAATATGGTAGAAAAAAAGTGATAACTGTTCAAACACCTAATGTGAAACTTAACTCTGATTTATTATACTTACCATTTTCTGCAAATTTTAAACCAAGCAGATATCTCACACAAATATATAAAGTTTTTATTTCATACCTAAAAACCAATTATTCATGCAGCTTAATTTTTTGTAAAGATAATTTATAAATATTTATGTAAGATTTTCGCTAAAATTTTTTCGTAATGAATTTAACTAAAAACAGTTTTCAAAGATTATGCATTTGATGTCCAAAGTATAAGTATGAGTGTATTTAATGGAGAAAAAATATATTAGATTAAGAGCTAATTAAGGCACACAATTACATTTGAAACAAAACTTTTTTAATTTCACTTACCCATAAGGTAGAGAAAGTATTGTTTTAGGATCAAATTTTCGAACCTGTGTTTTTGTTATATTTATTACTTTCTCTTACCCATAAGGTAGAAAACGTATTGTCTTCGTGTCAAATTTTCGAACGTGAGTTTTTGTTATATTTACACGTTTTCATGTCCTCTAAATCCGAAAATCCTGCTTTTAGCGGCTGGCCTGTGTGTGTCTTTGCCTGTGTGACTGTGTGTGTGTGGGGGGGGGGCTGTGTGTGTGTGGCTGTGTGGCTGTCTGTTATCAGCATATCTCAAAAAAAAATTACAACAGAAAGTTCAAACTTGGTATTCTAAATGTGTATTATACAGGGATGCTACATTAAGCAAATGGTAAGTGTACAGGGACACTCAAGAGAATTGAAATACATTGCGTCTATGGTTGAAATTGCACTTAAGTAGAGTTTAGCATCTATAGACCGTTGTAAACGAAATGAAACGATTATATATTTTTTATATGCGTAAAAACATGTTTCATGAAGAATATGGTATAGAAATCATTCACTGTTCGTTTACAGGGCTACATAAAAAAAAAAAAAACTAGATTATAATACGACAAAACTTGAAAATTCATGGAAGTGTATTTCAGGTTGATCCGTGAGTTATTAACATAGGATTATATTTATGTGCACCATGTGATGTGTACATAACTTTCAGAAGTTGTACTAGGCTGCCAGTATTTAAGCCATAACATTCTTTTTTTATTTTTTAGTGGAAGATATAATGATATACTATAATATACTATATCATATACTATTTTACCATGTCCAGGAAAGCTGCTCTGGAATTGAAATTAATTCCTCATAGCCGTATGGCAAATATTTTTTTTTTTAAACTAATTATTCATCTATTGGTTTCTTGCGTTTTGGGGCTTCCTGAATACCGAAGTCAAATTTTATAATTTCATCTTTGCTTGTGTCTGTTAGAATAAATTAAAAACAAATAATTTCAGGTGATCCAAATCATGTATTTTGAAGTGAATACGTTTGTTCCCAGAAAGGTTTGTTCAAGATTGATAATTTTCAAGGAATTATGCTTGTGAAAGTTGTCTAAATAATTTTAAACGAACTTTTGATCTTAATAACTGATTTGAATTCTCTATAAATTTAGGTACGATAATAAAACGGGGGTTGAGGGGGGCGGTAGCTCCCCTCACGTAGAATTATTTTTCAAAGAAATCTGTTGCGAAGCCTATGTTGAATTGTTCTAACATAGGTTTACGTAACAGTACTCGTTATCTTAACACTTAATCTCCAATCCGTACTTATAGTATTAAATTTCAGGGTAAGAGAAAGTCATGTGAGTGACACACCAGATTAATACTAAAGTTTATGTTATATTTAAGAAAGTTTTAACTGAAAAATATATTATATACCATTTTTCTAATCCTCAAATCGTAATTGTAATCGATTATTTAATAACATGGGTCATTATTTATTTATTTTTTTAACGATGATTGCCTTTCGTTTATATATATATACTAGCTGACCCGACAAACGTTGTTTTGTCATATAAATTATTTCTAGAGAATATTTTGCTAGAAAAAAATAACTAACTTATTCTAAGTGTGTAAGGATGAGGTATATAAGTGGAAGATGTATGGAGCGCTGTGAACGGTGAAAGAATATAAAAATAACAAAACACCAATCATTTATTTTTTTAATTTATTAAAATTGATTCTTTAAAATTATATACATATCGCCACTTATAACAATATTACTAAAAAACAATATCAATCCCTTATTGCAACAGAGTGTACAATATTTTTTGTTATCCCATCTTTCGCCAATACAAACAAACTGGATGGTTTGCCCACTCGAGAGCCACGTATAATTGTCCGTGGGAAAAACATGATGTGCTCAAATCTAAGCCACAGACAGACATCGTTTGGCCCTGAGACTTATTGATAGTCATTGCAAATGCCAATCTAATTGGAAATTGAGGGCGTTTAAATTGAATTGGCACATCTGTGGGTATAATAGGGATTCGCAGTAGTAATATATTTTCACCTCGGAATTTGTCATTTAAAATGATGGCTTCGATAACATTTTTCATTAATTTTTTTATGACTAATCGCGTGCCGTTGCACAACCGTGGTGGGCAAAGCAAAATAACCGGCAGCAAAATACGAAGCAAAATAACCGGAGATCCAGCCTTCAGTTTTAAAATATGCAGTGCCATGCCTGTTAAATCCAATGAATTTAAAAACTTTGTTGGATAATTTACAGCTTCGGTGGCATCGCAAACTGTATCATTAGATTTGTATGACACCAAGTCTCCTGGTAACAAATGTTGTATCTTGAGATTCAATTCGTTGACGTCCACATTTTTTGCTGCTAAAATTGCTCTTTCTGCCAGCCACTCATGATTTGTGTATCGTTTGCGTACATCGGGAAATATCTGGTCAATAAGAGCATCTTGAGAATCAATGATTGTGCAGAAATCGGTCGGTAATTTTATGCATCCAGTTTTATCTGTAGTAACTTTTCCATCGCCGATATCTAACAATTGCTTTGAGAATGTTTCAGCGGATGGATCTTGAAGCTTTTGAACGCACAAATTTACTTTCAGTTGTACTTTTTCAACATTAAGCCACAATGACGATGATTTTAAGCACGCGTTGATCTCATCAGCGTATGTTGAACGCGGAATAACGGGAAGTGCTTGTCTGGAATCACCTGAAAAGAGCAACAGAGTGCCGCCAAATAGTTTGTCGTTGTTTTTTATATCTGTCAAAGTCCTGTTCGACGCCTCAATCGAATGTTTGTGTGCCATAGTGCATTCATCCCAGATAAGAATTTTACACTATTTCAGCACTGTCGCCATGGACGATTGTTTTTTTATGTTGCACACTGCGTCTGGATTATTTTGAATATCTAGTGGCAGTTTAAATAATGAATGAGCTGTTCTGCCTCCATCCAATAAAGTTGCCGCATTGCCAGATGATGCAACAGCCAATGCGATGCCATTATTTCATCGTATTTCGGCGAGAATTAGCGAAATAAGGAATGTTTTGCCAGTTCCACATGATGCACCCCCCCCCCCCAAAAAAAAAGAATCCACCTTGTCCTGCCAAAACGGCGAGCATGATGCGGTCGTAAATGGTTCTTTGTTCTTCATTCATTAGTGGGTCATTGCGAGCAACAATCGCTGCCATTTCTACAGTATTGTATTTTAGTTCACGATTCAATTCAGTGCTTATTAAATCAGATGCATTTCGATTTGTTGAATGCATACCCAAATGACTGAGTGGTAAGTTGGCAATGATAATGCAAAGATCTTCAATAGCAGATCTTCATTGTACATAGCGTCACTGAATACTATCGTTAGATCGTTGCACCGTGAACGATGTTGATGCAATATATCATCAGTCATTGAATCTTTGTGATTATCCCATAATGTCTCTACTCGGGCCGGGAAACATGTAGTCAACACTATAGCGAATAGTAGACGAATTTGTTTTGCTGTACAGTTCAGTCCTACTTCAGCAAGCATACACTCCCACTGGTTGTCGTCTTCCAGCAAGCCGAGTGCAAGATATGCATCTTTATACGTTGGATACTGTTGTCCATTCACTTTACGTAAATCTTGAAATGACAAAGTGCCGATGACATTAACCAATAACAGTCGAAGATAAAAGCACTCAGTCTGCCTTGGATTGACTGTAAATACTCGTCCCAAGATGTTTGATTTGAATAAACCGGGACATGCATCAATCGGCGTGCCTTGCTTGCGGGGCATCCATTTTTTTGTTGGAGCCCATGTGAAATAGCGTGGTACTTTTGAATAGAGTAATGTCCGTGCAAAAGCACCAAAAGCATCCGCACGATTACACAATTCAAAAAATTCGGTGAGTGTAGTTTTTGGTGGATTTATAGCACGATCAATCGCGGTTTCGCTCGTGAAATATACGCGCTGGCCATTTTCAAGATGGACGGCTAAATGAAGAACGGCTGGATCCCGTTCATGAATTGGGAAACCAAAGATACGCCAAACAGCTTCATTGGAGCTGACGTACTGGCCAATTTGGTAAAGTGTTATTTCATCGTTGTTATTCACCGGAGGAGCATTCACATTGGTATTTTCAACTCGAAATACAGCCATATCACTGCCTTTATTCACATACTTGCAAATGTATTTGATGCTCTTCACTGAACTGCAGAACTCAACATTAATATGAGCATTGAATGTTTTGCTCAGCAGAGGCGAATATGGGACCACCCAACGGTTATCAGTGTCAATATCTATGTTGTTGACATAGATGTCCGCCATAGATGATAAGATCGTCCGCCATTATCGGGATTTCTTCGACGATATATTGGATATCCGTCAACATTTGTGATCGTGAAATTTTTCGGAAAACTTTTAGTACATTTTCCATCTGCACAAATAATAATGGCCTAAAAATTCATTTTTCATTTTAACATAAAATAACTCCGTCGGATATTGACGAATTTTTTAAAAGAATATACCATTTTAACTAATTTTAACATTTTAACAATATTAACGTTGAAAACATATTTTAAACACTTACGGTTAAAAATTCATTTTTCATTTCAACATTAAATAAATTCTGACATCGTGTTTACAATTCTAAAATATTAACTTTGAAAAAATGTTTTAAACACTTCGTAAGATACGGTTACGATTCTAAAAATATTAATTTTGAAAAAATATTTTAAACACTTCGTAAGATACGGTTAAAAATTCATTATTCATTTAACATTAAATAAACTCTGACATCGTGCTTACGACAACTCACGCCATCTAAGTGGAAAAGTTGTTGAAAGAGTTGGTTAAAAATTAATTAAGAAAGAACTAATTAAGTTACAACTTTCATTTGTAAATCTAAACCATTCTCGAATCCACCTGAAGACACACAAAAAATTTCATTAAACTCAGTCCAGCCGTTTAGGAGGAGTTCAGTGACATACACACGCACAAAAGAAATATATATATAAAGATATGTGTATATATTTAATAACATTAAATATATAAATAAAGTGAATAATTGAAGATTTCTTTACTACGTTAGTGCTTTAACTTCATAATCGAAACATTTTTATTACAACAAGTATATTCATAGGACTTAACCATTCCTTGACTCGTTTCTCTCTAGAATGTGCGCCATCTGGCACCAATTTAGTGACTTATTGTTCGTTATTTCACAGGCTTTCCGTTTAAGATTTTTTTTTTTTTTTTTTAATTATTTTTTCGGACTTTCAGAGTGAATTTTTAAATTTACTTTTTGGTTTAAATAGATTAATGCAGCGTATATTTTATAAAATCTAATCTTACTTCGAGGTTTTTAATTATTAATTTTCATTATTTTAGTCATAACAATATAAACATCTTTAATGTTTTCGTCCCTGGGTTCGTTCATCTCTTAACCCATATCGTGCCAAGCATTAAAAAAATATTTTTTTTCTTTATAAAATCTTAAATTTATGTATACACAAAAAGTTAAAAAGCGTACAAAACTTTCATTAGCTTAATCGGTACCGGCTGTCCTAAAAATAGGACAATGGTTTAGGACAGTCTGAAATATAAGGAAAACAGACCATCTATCTATCTATATATATCTATATATATATTATGTAGTTGTTTTACCAGTACAAAAGTGTAGAATATTACTGAATAAATTTACTGAATAAATTTATCTCTCTGTTACTCTTGAACGTAAAACCTTTTTAATTAATAACATGCTAAAAATATAGTGAATAAATCTTCAAAAAATCGTCATTTTAAAAATTAAAGAAAATACATAAAACGTAAGTTAAAACTAACGATAAAGACACATATGTATTTATTGGACTTTTGAATAATATATCGCCTTTATTTTAAATTAAAATAATATTAATAAAAAAATATATATAGAAATACCACTTATGCATGGTGTCCTATTTTTAAGATGATGGTGAAATATGGGTTAACCTAGGGGGTAACTTATTTTGCAAATTCAAAAAAAAAAAAAAAAAAAAAAAAAAAGATTAAATATTATGAGTTGTAGTAGCCCGATATATTTCTGGTCTGGAGTAAAATAATTAAGAAGAAAAAAAATGTTTAGATATTAGCTTATATTTATATTTATTAACGTTTTTTACATTGAAAATGATCAAGATAAATATTAGATCGAGTTATTTTTATCTATGAACATATAATTTTAAATTTGTAAGTTATTCTCTCCGGACTTTTAGTTAGTTAAGATCGCTAAAAAAATTCGTACTCTCAATAAGCAGCACAAATTCTAGGTAACACAGATTTTGTTAATTCTATCGGATTGGTTGAATAAAGAACAAAAAATCACTTTAGGCTTAAGATTATGAATTAAAAAATATTATTTCGCTGATACAATATTTTTATATATAGGGGAGAATTTGATAAGACGGGATAGTCTGACAAAACGGGATACGTCGCCTAGAGACCTGTCTAGTACTGCTATCGAGCGGACGATGACAGAAACTTGTTCTCGGCAGTCATTACACAATTCTCAGTTCGTCCCGTCTCGAGACGACTAGTTGATTGAAAGATGCAGCTCTTAGAACATTTGTACTCTGATTTCTTGGAAATTTCTACATTTACATGCGACATATATGGGAATACAATTCCGGTGAGTATTACATTTGATTAAGCATTTATTAAGGAACATTCTCATGTGTAGTATATCTAATTTTCATTTTACGTTTAGGCATCAGCCATGTTTGTTTTAAAAATTGACGGAGTTGGACAAAACTTATGAGTTGGATAAAACATGAAAATTTTTTTTTTTTTTTTTTTTTTTTTTTTTTTTTTTTTTTGTCGTATATTCGTCCCTTCTATGTTTGTATTTCTTCGAGTGAAGGAAAACCCATGACTCATGGATGATGCTTTCCCAGTATCATTTGCAGTGTATCACAAGACCGGCTGGATCACGAAGGAGACCTTCAGTGTTTGGTTTAAAAAGTTCGTAGAATTTTCCAACATTGCCCATGAGAAGCCAATGCTGTTGCTACTTGATGGACACAAAAGTCACACCAAATGTATGGAACTTGTAAATTTGGGAAGAGAAAATAATGTGACCATCCTAACCTTCCCCCCACATACAACTCATCGCCTTCAGCCCCTATATGTCAGTTTCATGGCTCCACTGAGCACGTATGAACAAGAGGTTCAAAAGTGGCTGTTCAACCATCCAAGTATCCATTTTAGATACATTAGACTAATCATAAAAAAAATTCTTATTGCGCAACACATCTTCTCTTTTAAGAAAACAGATTATGTCGTTTGATGACTTACACACTTTTAGTTTTTTAAACAGAACAGTTTTTTTTTTAATCATGTTGTTAATAAAATCATCCAAATTTATTTACGCACATTTGATGGGTGTTTTTTCAAAACTTCCGATGAAAATTTTCTGGTGATTCTGTTTAAATTTAAATTTGTCACATGATATATTGCGCTTTTAAAATACAGAAACCATGTTTTCCTATTAAACATAACAGCGTATTCCAGTGAAGCATCAGTGAATTAATTTAGCACCAATAAATATTTTATGAATGGTCCAAACTATTTGATTAAAAAAAAATCAAAGTTAGTGCTGTCACTAAGGGGTAAAAATATTGTAAAATCGGGTTATTGTTTTGCCTTTACACTTCCTGTCTATCTATCAATATATATAGTAATATATAAATGTAAAAATATATAAACAAATGAATGAAATTAAATGTAGAAATATATATACAAAAATGAATGAAATTATACCCCAAAAAACACTGAGATCTTCATCAGGGAGGCCCCTCAGTGTAGGGGTGAATGAGAAGTTTCTGAAAGGACAGTAGCTATAAGTTAATAACTATCCTTTTTTTATACATTTTCCTGTCAATTGTTTTCTATCAATATATATATATATATATATATTGATAGACAGACATATAAATATATATCTAACTTTTTAAAGATGTAACCTTAGCATATTCTACAACTATAAAGATATAAAAATTCTTAAACGAAAAGGTTATATTTTGATTATATTGCACTTTAGAAACAAAATATAAAATCGGTAATCCAAAATGCA
The DNA here is from genome assembly GCA_963930645.1 of Salticus scenicus. Lineage (NCBI taxonomy): Eukaryota > Metazoa > Arthropoda > Arachnida > Araneae > Salticidae > Salticus > Salticus scenicus. Next base: position 135,581,091 of record OZ005655.1, read on the forward strand.
TTATCGTTTCTAATAAAAAATATCTAAGGAAACTCAAGTTAAAAAAAATACAAAAAAAAATATATATTAATATAAAAAAAATGGTATTTTTTGAATGTTTTTGAAATAAGTATGTCTGATGCATCGTTTGTTGAAGTGTTCCTTTTTTATAGAAATGAGTAACATTTTGCGATTTTGTATTTTTGAAAATATGAGAAAAACTGTACATATTGAGATTTATGATGTCTATTATATAATTTTAGATAGTCTTCATTTTTTGAAGATGCATTTATAGAAAATTTATTTTTAAGAAAAAGCCTTTAATATGTGTATTTGCTTATTGATATTCTGAAAATTTTATTATTACGTGATAGAAAAAATTCTTTCCCGATATTGTAGACAACTTTATCTGCAACATAGGTCATTATTAGAAAAATCATTGATGATAGATTAAATCTTGAAAATTTCTTTGTATTTCAAAATTTAAAAAAAAAACTTTGATGCGCATAGAAACAACCCGATATAGAGGGTTCCACATGTTTTAACTGTACGGAAGAAAGTGGGCCGTATTTCCAATTTTTCTCTTCTTACAGGTCAGAAAATCATTTTTTTTTTAATAACAGGGAAATCGATGTTTAGCACAAAAAGAAAAAGAAAACTGGACTAGCAGAGTTGCATCCAATAAAACTGTATCTACACTGTTAAAAAAAATGAACTTTGTTGCCAGAAAATCTCTATAATTACAGAAAAATACGTTTTGTTAACGTAATTTTCCCGAAATTTACGACTTTTTTCTCAAATTACAGAGAATTTCTGGTGGCAAAGTTGCATTTTTTTAACAGTGTAGTATAATTGTAGTTAAATTGGGTTTTGAAATCTTCCCAAGATATTTTAGAAGTAAAAAACAAAAAAATAGGCACTATTTAGTCACTGAGTAGTTTATTTCATTTGCAATACGCTTTCTACAGTTAATTAAATTACAGATTAAAATTACCTATAACATCACGGATGGAATTTAGTAATCTCGCGACACACATATATATAGAAAAAGTTGAAGAATATAATAATAATAATAATAATAATAAAAAAAAAAAACATACAACAAAGAAAATAGTATGTCTAACGCAGAAGAACTACACTGATAAAAAGAATGTAAATTTGCTGCCAGACATTCTCTGTAATTACAGAAAAAACGTTTAGTCAACGTTATCTTTCGTAATTTACGACATTTTTCTCAAATTACAGAGAATTTCTGACAGCAAAGTTGCATTTGTTTTATTAGTGTAGATATTATGTAAGCTAATTTAATAGCAAACGCTAAAAACCGATTTCAAAACTCCTGAAACGTTCCAACAGACTGTATCCGTTTTGCACCGCTGTTAAACAAATGCAACTTTGCTGCCAGTGATTCTCTGTAATTACAGAAAAATAAGCTTTGTCAACGTAATTTTTCCGTAATTTACGATATTTTTCTCAAATTGCAGAGAATTTCTGGCAGCAAAGTTGTATTTTTTTAACAGTGTAGTCAGTCAAAAAATGTAGCTGGTTTGTCGAATTTCTGAAATATATATATATATATATTTCTAGAGAATAAAATTAATAAGTATTTGTGGTATACGGTATAAAAAATTTTATACTTGTACTGTGCATAATTTTAAATTCTTGAATCATAAAATAGATGTGTTGAAATGCTGCTAATGCCTGAACGGTTACAAATTATACTTCAAAACATGTGTTTTATTTATTTATTTTTTATTAGGCTAATGCCATAAAAGTATTTATTTAATCCCGTGTTCGTCGTAATAATTAGGTAATACTGGTAAAACTAAGGAGGCGTTTGAAATATAGAATAAATTAGCACCGTCGGAATGTTCGTAATAAAGAGATTTCAAGTTCCTTTATTGCTGGGTTCATGGTCATCGTTTTGGTTTTCTAAAACTAACATAGTTTCATCTCCTGTCTCCTTTTCCCATTTGGATATCCATGAAGATTTCTACATTTGTCAAAATTCGAAAAAATTTCGTTAATGATATTTCTTCCACAACGTTTTTGTCTGATGCTTAGAAATTACTCATATAACTCTGATTTTCTATTAATTTTGATACTTTTAAGATTTTAAGATTTTGTTATAATTTTTAATCTTATTTATTTATTTATTTTTCTTTTATTTGCTAATTCTGATTACATCAGTACTTATGTTTACATTTATTTTTATATTTTTTTGCTCTTCACTTGAAACGGTTTTGCGCGTTGCTGCTTTGATTGCACCACTTGCGCCTACATTACTCGCCTTACGAAGAGTCGTGTGTTCTTTCCACCAGAAACAATTTTTGCAAGTTTATTGCATTTTATGGTGTTTATTCAAAGTTTTGTAATTATTACTTTAAAACGCCAGTTCTTTCGTGCTTTCTTATTACTTTTATCTTAAACGTATGTTTAAGATTATGCGCAAGATTCTAGATAAACATTCTCATTTCCACATAATTGCCATTTACTCCATGTTTACAGAAATGTTGAGCCGAAGAACGATCTCTAACATGCTTAAATGACGAAAAGTAGGTGATATTAAATAATCATTAGCAAAACACTTAAATGGTCACTTGCGCGATGATATAAAAGGAATTTAGGAACGTAAATTGGCAACATGTAAATAAATTGTTATGGGTGATAAATGTTTTATCAGTGAAAATAAAAATCGATAAAACAACTTATTATTGCTTAAAAAACAATTTAATTACAATCTCTTAATTATTTATTTTTTTAATTATATTATTTTTTCTCTTTCTTTTTATTTTTTAAAACTTTCCAACAAAGTAGAAAAGTGTTTATGTCTTCGGTTTTCCTGTCCCTCTGTCTATCCAATTCGATTTCCCGTAAATACTTACGAAAATCCTTGACTCTAATATAGGTTACTTAATTTCATTATTGAATGTTCTCTATAGAAAATGGAGTAAATAGTACAATTCGTTTGTGCACAACTGCTCATGAATCATCAAGAAATAGAAAGCATTGCTTTCTGTTAGATTTATTTTTATAAACCATATTTTAACACTTTTATTTACACAAATCATAATGAAAGTAACACTTATTATTTTTATGCATACAAAACAAATATTGCCTACACTGTTAAAAAAATGCATCTATGCTGCTAGAATTTCTCTGTAATTACAGAAAAATACGTTTTATCAACATAAATTTTCCGTAATTTACGACATTTTTCTTAAATTACAGAGAATTTCTAGCAGCAAAGTTGCACTTTTTAACAGTGTGTATATCATTAGGAAATACTATAGTATGATACGGGGTGATATCACATTAATATGTCATATATGAACCTTAATAATAGTATAAGTATGTTATGATTTAGGATTTACAGGGCCAAACAAAAATATTCGGACACATAACTGTAAATTGCTGCAATTGCATTTTCGCTGATGTTAGGATTTTTAATATTTTCTAAAAATGTTTAAGAATGTTTTAATCTTTCTTTCTTCATTATGTCTGCCCATGGTACAATTGTGTACACTGTAAAAAATATGTCCCAATTGCTGCTATAAATACTCTGTAATTTGAGAAAATACGCGTAATTTCCGAAAAAAATACGTTGTTAGAACGTATTTTTTCAAATTACAGAGAATTTCTGGCAGCAGATGGGACATATTTTTTACAGTGGGAAAAGTACATTGGAGAACATGTGGTGCAATGGATTTTACTGTTTGTACGTATTAATAATCTAAGCGAACCACATGATTTTTCATTCTTGGTATGTATATATGTAAGATTTAGAACTTGTTGAGAGTTGTTTAAAAAATGTATATATATATATATATATATATATACACACTGTTAAAAAATGCAACTTTGCTGCCAGATATTCTCTGTAATTTGAGAAAAATGTCGTAAATTACGGAAAAATTAAGTTGATAAAACGTTTTTTTCTGTAATTACAGGGAATGTCTGACAGCAAAGTTGCATTTTTTTTAACAGTGTACTTTTCTACAGCCTTGCTTAGGAGATTTTTGTAGTGTGAGACAATATTCATTGCACTAATTTTCTCACATAAGGGGATTTCTGCTGTTTAAAGGATCCAAATCATGAACTCCATCGATAGCATGTCCTGGAGATTTCCTGTACTGTTAAAGTTTTAGGATTTTTCTTAACTTTTTAGTATTTTCTTATTTTACTAGTTTTTTCATTTTGTCCATCTACGCAAACACAACAATGACTGAATGTTGTCAATTCAAAAATACGTTGTTGATAAAGTAAAAAATAATGCTTTATTTTACAATGATGCAATTAAAAAAAAAAAAAAAAAAAAAAAAAAAAAACTTTTCACGAAGAAAGAAATTGAATTATTTATAAATGATAACTTAACTGTAAAGTAAATATTGGAGAAATTTCTAAAAAAATATCTCTGCTATTTCATGCGATGGGAAAATTACTGCTTTTTTTTTTTTTTTTTACCTAAATAACTCAAACCAAGCAAAAACTTCCAAAAGAAATAAAATTATGATTAAAATTATCATATTATCTCTCTACATGATTAAAGATAATTGTCTCTCTCATTCTTTCTGTATGTGTATGTGTGTGTCTGCGTGTACTCTAGTAAAAATATCAGAAATAAAAATTTTGGTACCAGACTTTTTATGTAGGTTATTTTTAGTAAGTGAAACGAATAACAACGATTTGTCAAGTGAAAATTGTAATAGAAAAATAGTGGCATTAAAAATTCTCTTTTGTGAGAACTTGGCTCTGAAGCTAAAGCATTAATTACAGAGATGCAAAACGTAACATAGATATAGATTGGATATTGCAAATTGTCACCTCATCGATATTTTTTTTTTTTCAATTTTGAATCAAACAATTTAAACTCCTCCCCCCGCCTTTGGGTTAGTGCTCTTTCCACAGGCGGTTTCAGAGCATTCCCACATCCAAATATCACTCTACGATACTGATATATATATATATATATATATATATATATATATATATAAGTCTGTCAAAACATCCTAAACTAAAATCTGACAGACTGTAGGTAAATAAAATAAGCAAAAATTTTTATTAAAATAAATTATTATAAATGTACTATATATTTAAGGAGAAGAGCACATTTAAATGATAAAATACATGTTAACAAAACGAATTATTAGAATTTACTATGTCAATTTTAGAGTCTTTTCATAGCAACTGACAATGAAAAATTTCATGCATTTTATTTATGTACACAGCTACTTTTTTTATGAATAAATCTAAAAATAAACAAAATAATTAATATAAAAATAATTATTCTAAAAAGTTGATTATTTTTTATTTAAATTTTTAACATTATTATAAATGTACTATATATTTAAGGAGAAGAACACATTTAAATGATAAAATACATGCTAACAAAACGAATTATTAGAATTTACTATATCAATTTTTAGAGTCTTTTCATAGCAACTGACAATGAAAAATTTCATGCATTTTATTTATGTACACAGCTACTTTTTTTATGAATAAATCTAAAAATAAACGAAATAATTAATATAAAAATATTTATTCTAAAAGTTGATTGTTTTTTATTTAAATTTATAACATTATTATAAATGTACTATATATTTAAGGAGAAGAACACATTTAAATGATAAAATACATGCTAACAAAACGAATTATTAGAATTTACTATGTTAATTTTTAGAGTCTTTTCATAGCAACTGACAATGAAAAATTTCATGCATTTTATTTATGTACACAGCTACTTTTTTATGAATAAATCTAAAAATAAACAAAATAATTAATATAAAAATAATTATTCCAAAAAGTCGATTATTTTTTACTTAAATTTTTAACATTGGAAGAGTGAAACATGCATTAATAATCAATTTTTCAAAACTAATAATAATATAATGTAAATTATTTTTAATACAATAATAAGATAATATTTATAGACAACCCACAATTAGCATAGGTTCATACAAAGATAGTAAATTAAGAACATACTGAATTTACATTTAATCATTTATCTCCATTAGACAATATTCGTAACCTAATTCAGTATATAGTAATAAATGCCTTTGACAAAATGCCACGCATACTTTTAAAATACCAAGTGATATATATGAACTATTATATAGTATTTTATTATAAAGTAAAGATAAAAGTATTTAAATTGGCACCGTACCAAAAAAAATAAATAAATAAATAACCTTTTGCCCTACATTAAGAGACAACCCATCAGTGTTAGCTAGATTCTAGCTTAAGAAAACGAAACCAGGATTTAACAAAAAATACGATAATACATTTGTCTGAAAACTAATGTACACATACTATCTTTTTTTTTTAAAAAAAGAAGAAGTAAAAAACATGTGTTAACTGTTAAATAAGAATTTTAAAAGCACATAACACACGTAAAATAAGAATAATAATAATAATAATAACTGTCTTTATATACTAGTAAATTCTAAAATATTATATTTTAGGATAATAATATTTTTACAAAATAAAATATCACTAAGCTTTTCGCTATTATAGAAAAGCATCTTCAAGTAGCATATATGTTCTAACAGTCAAAATATATATAGCCGAACTTGTCCAGTGAAAGATTTTCTTCTGAAAGTTTATCTCCTTCTTTGCAACAAAACTTTCACCTGGCAAGATTTAGTGTATATTTTTTTCCTGTTTGTCAACATATGTCACCTGAAGATGCTTTTCTGTGATAGTAAACAGCTTAGTGATATTGCATTTTGCAAAAATATAATAATCTTAAAATGTAATATTTTAGAACTTGATTTTATATATAAACAATTTTATTATCTTTACGTGTGTTAAAGTGTTTTTAACATCTTATTTAAAATGGAAAATTTCAACCCAAATATATTTTTAATTACACTTTCTTACTCTCGTGTATAAATTTAACTACACAATTTACTTTAAAATATTCAAGATTTTTTTTCACAAAACAGTCCTTTATTTGTGTGAATTTATGTAATTTAAAATAAATAACACATTAGAGTAACACAGATATTGCCAAAATCATATATTAATGATTAATATATGATTTTAGCAACATGGCAAAAAATCGTATAATAGTGCGTAAATAATATTTTAATCTTTAATAACTAACTTTTATTAATTAAAAGTTTTACACAGGGGACGCACCCCGCGTAAAAATACTTTAAATTATAACTTTATAATGTAGCCAAAAAACTAAGACAGCTAACAAAGATTGTTGAAAAGGATTATAATTTATTAGAAAAATACATGCAGAGTTATAGACAGATCTTCATTAAGAAAGGCATTGAGTTCCAGGGAATAAATAGCAGCGGAGAATTTTGATATCAATCCTTTTTTTTGCTGCGTAAGAAAGGTAAGAGGTTTTGCTGGGCGGGGTGACTTTTACAATGGTATTGTTTTTTTTATGAGATATGAGCTCTGCTTGACTACATCTCTATCATCGAATTGCAGTTTATTGCTGTGAGTTAATGCTATGATGCAAATTATGCTGTGATTTTTATGTTCAGTTGTTAGTTAAGCTGTTATTTAACCCTACAAGGCACCCAGTTCCATATGTGGAACACCGACTTTAATCGTTCCCATAGCTATAAAACTATTAGTAGCGACATATCTTGACATCTTGATTGAAGCTACTGGCATTTAGCAATGTAATAATACGAATCTTTACCTAAAGATTTTTCCGTGTTTTTGTTATAGTACACTCAGTGTGAAATTTGAATGAGAGTGATACGTTAGTCGTTTGTCTGAATTCAAAATAAAAAAAGAATAGTTATTGAACAGTTTTCACTCGAAAAAAAAAAAAAAACTGTGTGTTATAACAAAGTGTATATTTTGCAGATATATATATATATATATATATATATTTTTTTTTTTTTTTTTTTTATTACAATAGTAAACGTATTAGTAAATCATATTTTTATGTATGTTCCACTTACGGTACGTTGAGCTAAAAAGTTGATTTTTCCGTAAAATATGTTTTTTTTTTTTTTTCTTTTTTTTTAAATATATATATATATATATATATATATATATATATACATATATATATAAGTTCTTCCTATCTTCTGACCACTAATTACAACCTATATATTTTTGTCGCGCATTAAAAACAAAATTGAGCCTTGTGGGGTTAAGCTATTTTCTGGTGAAACTGAAGTTGATAGTCGGTTTACAGACCTGTAATATTCCGAAATATTCTGTAAATAAACTTTCAAATTCTGCACCACGATTTTATTAACTCGCTTTCTTGTTTGTCCAGTACAAATCTTGCAACCAAATTTTAATTAACTTCTCAACTCCTTACACATTTAAAGCGTTTAGAATAGCTCAGTACACGATGACAATGCATTTTTTAAATACTTTTAGCCATCTGTAAGCAGAATTGATGTAATAATTAATGTTTGTAATAAGTAATGTTTATAAAAATCTCATATGTGTAAATCAATTAATAAATGTTTGAAAATTTCCTATAATTGCTCTCTTTATTACGCTTTGGGGCATTTTCCTTGAAGTTGTTGAGATAATTCCTCAAAATTGTTTTTAAAAAGTATTTATTAATACATAGATTTGTCAAGTTTGTAATTTTCACCAAAAAATTTAAAAATGTGTTATATAAAAAGACCTTTTTATCTTCTAATTATTTAGATACTGATTTTAATTAAGGTTAAAATCGTCTTCAGATGAAACAGAAAGTCATTTGCAGCTGGAATAAAAAAAGTCGTCTACGTTTCAGAATATTTCTTTTATCTTACTTCATCGAGAATTGTGTTGCTGTTTCATGTAAAAATCGGGATCGACATTAAAAATATCTTTTTCTAGGCAGAAGCGATTTTATTCTAAATTTTATAAATATGGATCAACATAACTATTTTGCTCTTTTAGAAGAGATTTTTTTTTAATTTGATTCATTTTATTTTGAAGCTGAAAACTGTCTCGTATTTGCTAAATACTCATTTGTATTTTTTTTTTTTTTTTAACATCTTTCCACAAGGTTGAAAAGCGTTAAGGACTTTGGTTTGTCTGTCTGTGTGTCTGTTTGTCTGCGCTCTAATTTCCGTAAATATTCATAGAATTTTTTGAGACTGCTATATGTTATTCAAGTTTCGCTATTGAATGTTCCTTATTGAAAATGCAATGAATAATTCTACTGGTTTGTGTACAGGGACACCTGAAAGTATTCCAAAGCATTGTCTTCTACGAAAGTTATTTTTATAAATTTCATTTTAATAGCTTTACTTTGTAATATGAAATATAAATATGTGAAATTGAAATATGTTATTCAAGTACAGTATCGGATGTTTTTTAAAGATAACGGAATACATACCACTACGGGTTTCTGTACAGGAACGCCCGAAAGTATTACAAAATATTGTTTTATACAAAGTATTGCTTGAAAGATATTTGTATAAATCAAAATTTAATAACTTTACTTTGCACAAATAATAATGAAAATGCGATATGCTATTTATATGCAGAAAAGAATTATTTCTATAGAATGTAGTTTGATTAGCGTTAGAATTATAGGGCCACACGAAAAATATTTAGTTACATTAAGGAATTTTATTGGAAATTTGCTGAAATACCATTTTCGTTTACATTAAGTGTTTTAAACATTTTATAACAATTTTTTTGTGTGAATATGATTTCAATTTTTGCCTCAGTCTGTACGACTGTATATCTTTCTATCTACCTGCCCCCAGCTTCCGTATATATTTTCAGAATTTTTTAAAAATTATACATATCATTCAAGTTCACTATGGAATGTTTTCTATTTAAAATGGTATTAATAGGTCCTATAAAGCTGGTGTGTTTACAGGGACACCCAAAAATATGCCAATGCATTGTGTTTTAGTAAAGGCATTTTTATAAACCGCACTTAAAACACTTTATCCTGCAAAATTCACAAATAAAGTGAAATTTATTTTTAATATGCTAAAATAATGCTTAATATGTTACCATGTCCAAGAAAGCTGCTTAGGAATTGAAATGAATTCCTCATAGACATACTGTAAGTAAATGTATATTTTTAAAGCTAAATATTCATCGCTTGTTTTTTGTATATTTACACTTTTACGGCTTATTGATTACCGAAGTCAAGTTTTTATTTTTAACGTTAGGTCTTTGTCTGTGTCTGTTAGAAAAAATTAGAAACATATGATTTCAGGTGATCCAAATGTTGCCTTTTTAAATTAATACGTTCGTTACTCCAAAAATTGATCAAGACTAATAAGTTTCAAGGAACGTTGCCTGTTTAAGTTGTCTGAAAAATTTTAATGAACTTGTGAATTTAAAAATAGATTTTGAATTCTATGTAAATGTAAATGCAGTAATGAAACGGGGGGTTTGGGGGTAGCCACTCTCACATATTTGTCAAATAAAGTTGTTCCGAATTCTAATTTGAACTGTTTTAACATTGGTTTGCGTAATAGTACTTGCTATCTTACCCCTTAATATCCAATCTGTATTTATAGTATTAAATTTCATTGTAAGAGAAAGTCGTATTAGTGACACACCAGATTATTAACAGTAATGTTTAGTAAAAATATTGTTATTTATTTCAATATATTTACGATTATCGCTTTTAATAAACGATGGTATTCAAAGTTGTGACAATTCCGATACCTGCTTATAAGCATTTAAATATCTCACTGAAATTGAATTTTAATTATAAAACTTAAACTTCTTTTCATTTTGAAATAGTTTGACTTTTATGCTTAAAATTCAGTTTCAGTGAGGTCTTTAAATAATGACGCGTTAAATATTTTACAAAATCAAATAAAACTAGGATTATATTCGATTGTTTAACGTAGAACTAGATTTGACTGGGAGGATATTGGTGACGGTCTGAGAGCTAACCTTAGTTTTAGTGCAACGATATGCCATCAGAATTTCAATGCTTAACATAGATATTAATCTCCAGAAACAACTAAATTTCATCTTTATGTCAAATTAGATATGCAGAGTAAGGGATTTATACTATACTAATCCTTGTAAGTTGAGTGATTAAAAATTAAATACTTCAGGTCACTTCGTATTTAAGATAAATCTTAAAATTCTAATTATATGCTCTAGTTGAAACAATTTGTCTTTCCACTGTTATAATGAACTTCATGTGCGGTCAGATTAACAATTTTGTGATTCCTTTCATTAGAAACCATTAATCCATTAGCAAATGTGCTGTAATTTTCATAAAATGTGCAAAATATTAAATTTTCTTGACTAATTTCAAGTTCAGAAATTTGCTTCATTAAAAATTACTTTTTATGGGGACATCAAAGCACCCGCAAGCGCCGCACATTGCTCTCACTATATACCTCTTAATTTTTAACATGCTTCGATTTAGAAAAAGAAAATATCATAAAAATAAACATCTTCAGGCATTAAATATTTTAAATTTTTCTAGGATAAAACAAAAAATACTTTTCTGTATTATTTTCTCATGATGTAGAAAATACATTTTATGACACATTAAATATTTGTTTTTAACTCTGATATTTTTTACAGAGTAAAAATTGAAGAAAGTAATATATATATATATTTCTCATTCAAAATGGTTTTGCTGCCTCGATCAAGGCTGAAACAATATAAATTTCTCTGATTAGCAATATTGTTTCACGAAATCAATGCAGCTTTCGCAGCTTTATAAAGTGCATGCCTACTGACTAGTTTTTACTTCTAATTTTAAGTATTTTTTATCAAATTATTATTTCAGTGGTCCTTTAGTTAATTTCTCTATCATTAAGTTTAATGGTCCTTTTTATTATTGTTATTATTCATGTCGGCGTAAGTAATTTAAATTTTTTTTGTCTCTTATTTCTTCTTAATTTGTATTGCAACAATTTTGTGTCAGTCTTACCTATAACTTAAAACCAGTTCTATTTCTGTTGTGTTGGTATTGTTTTGTATCTATAAATTGCTAAATTTTCAGGTTAAATTTTATTACGATATCTATCACACACACACACACACACACACACACATATATATATATATATATATATATATATATATATATATATGTATATGTATTTTATTTTAATATTGTTATTAAAAAAAATTATGAGTTTTTTTTTTTCAATATAAATACTATGTTATTGTTTAACTTGAATTTTAATTTTCTTTAAAATAAAAACCACACGAAAAAGGAAAAATGGCAAAGTTTGGGTATGGTTCTCAATAAAAATATCATTCTTCAACCCCTTAACTGCCCATGGCGTATATATCCGCCACGCCATAACGATACGTTGCTGAAGTAAGGTTCTTTGTGTTACTCTGCTACCACTGAAACCAGTTTCACGGCTTTCGTACGCAATTAAATGACCATCACAGTGTCTTCGAAGAATTTGTTTACTTCAGAGAAGATGGGGAGGGGGAGGAATCAGCAAAGTAATGTATCTGGAACAGTTAACGCATAACTACACGCGTCATTGTGAAAAATTGTGACACTGGGAAGCTAATCTCGTAAATTTTCGTTGGCAGGTAAGAGGTTAATTAACATATAAAAATATATTATTAAAAAATTATTATTCAAGAAAGAAAATTTTAAAGTATAACTTTAAAGTTATGAATTCCGTTTAATTTCATGAACACTTTAAATTAATGTTTAAATATAGGTAACTTTTGTTTTCTTCCAAAAAATTGTATGCATACGTGTATACTGTTTCACACAGAATATACATTTTGTTTCTGATTAAAACTTAAGGGTTATATACACACGTTTGTAACATTTAGGCTTGTGTACTAATCAAATTCAATTCTTTTCCCAATTTCATTATTATATTATTGAAATACTAATTATATATCCTTCTATTACACGCATCACAAATTTGTGTTTTATAACAGCTTACTGCAGGAAATGAAATTCTAGATATAAATGAAGGTGAAACGCCCTCTTCTGAGATTACTCTCAGGGGAACATCCATTTCTCATTACTGCAACTGAAGCTATCACGCTATGATAATTACGGAACTAGATTTAGGAAATATATACTTAAAAATAGTCGTTTTGTATCTGCTATTTGATCAAGTGTAGCAACATTTCAAAATGGAAGTCGAAAAGTTATTAAGGATAGACCAGATGTTATAGCTTGAAACAGAAATAAATGTGAAATGTTCTTTTAGATATATTTATCAGATCTGCACATGATTTATGTATTTAATTATATGTTTTGAGTAGATCGAATATTAAATGTGGAAATTCTATTGTTTAAGAATTACGGTTACCGCAATCCTTCTACTGATAGATTTTTTTTTTCTAAATATTGTTTTGATGAAAAACAATGTCTGAAAAATCTAAGTTTTGTAAACTATATATGTATGTATATTGTACATTTTAGAATTCTGTAAATTGTGATCGAAAATGATTTAAATCCTTTATCTTCTCTCTATATATGAAGCTAATTGTTTGTCTGTCGGGATTTTTGCTCGCTATACAAAGCTACGGCGTTCAATCGATCGCTATGAAAAATGATATACTTATTAATTAGTACAAAATCTAGCTAACGCCTTATTTTTAAGTTCATTCGTATGATTGGATAAGAAGATATTACATAAAAACCGTATTTTAACTTTAAAATATTTAGAAAGTATGAAAATTTTATTAAAAAATAAAAGAATAAAATATACGTTTATTATTTTATTTTTCTGTAAATGAAATATTTTTACTTTCATAATTTAACATGAACAATAGTAAAAATTAGAAAAAGAAAATTAGTTATGCTACAAAAATGTTTACATATTTAATCAGGAATTCGCGTGTAAACAAATATCTTCTTAGGGATATTTGCAATTAACTTGAAACTTTTAATAATTATATAAGAATTTGTGTTTTCTACAGTAAAGCAAAATACTTCGTTTTTATTGATACTTTATGTTTAACTTACGGATTTCTTTTTCTAGGTTCGAATCTTAATTTTAAATAGTTATAATTCGGATTTTATTATTATTACTAGCGAGCTTCGCCCGTTAGCGGGTCAGTATTTTCAAATGAATCACTATAATTAATGAATCACTAACAGTAACTTTTAGTCCTAAGAAAAGAAATTTAAAAAAAAAATCATTTCTGATCGGGTAAAATGTCGTCCCGGGTCCCCACTGCCTTCGGCAGCGCAATCCCGTGCGTGCTGCGCGTGCACAAGTTAAGGGATACACGCGCTGCGCGCGCATATTCCTTCCCTGACCCTTCGTGCCCCCTCCCCCCACAAAAAATCATTTCTGATCGGGTAAAAACTCACACCGGGTACCCACTGCCTTCGGCAGCGCAGACCCATGCGCGCTGCGAGCGCACGTGTGAAGGTATACGTGCGCTGCCCGCAAATATTTCTTCTCAAATAAAATTTTTATTCTTATGAAAAGAAAAGAAAAAAAAATCATTTCTCATGGGGTACAAAGTCGGACCGGGTCCCCACTGCTTTCGGCAGCGCAGTCTCGTGCGCGCTGCGCGCGCACAAGTTAAAGTATACACGCGCTGCACGCCCGCATTCCTTCCCTGACACTTCGTGCCCCCTAAAAAAATCATTTCTGATCGGGTAAAAAATCCCACCGGGTGCCCACTGCCTTCGGCAGTGCAGACCCATGCGCGCTGCGCGCGCACGTGTGAAGGTATACGCACGCTGCGCGCACGTATTCCTTCTCAAATCAAATTTTTATTCTTAAGAAAAGAAAATTAAAAAAAATATTTCTCATCGGTTAAAAATCGGACCGGGTCCCCACTGCCTTAGGCAGTGCAGTCCCGTGCGCGCTGCGCGCGCGCAAGTTAGGGGTTACGCGCGCGGTGCACGCATATTTCTTCCCCACCCTTTCAACCCCTTCTAATTAACCTACGTATACCAATTTTGAGCGGTCTTACTCAATTAGCTGAGATGCAAAAGAAAACGTAATCAGGACACCTCAAAACGTGTAAATCTGGTGAAAACTTTCGATAATTTAAAAGAACTTTAAAATGTCTTTCGAATGATGTATTAAAAATAATTTAATCATGATTAGAAATTGAAATATTGAAATTTGAAAATATTACAGCGCCATCTGGCGGTAGAAATTTCTATATTCCACTGTTGGATCCCAAATCAACAAAGCTTTCTAATGATATATTACTTATAAAATTATTTTAATTAGTAGTTGAGATACAAAAGAAAACTGATTCAGGAGACCTCAAAACGTGTAAATCTGGTGAAATCTTAAATTCCATTTTCTGTAATGTAAAAGTACTTTAAAATGTGTATCGAATGACGCATTAAAAAAATTTAATCATGATTAGAAATTAAAATATTGTAATTTAAAAATATTACAGGGCCATCTGGCTGTAGAAATTTCTATAATCTACTGTTCGATTCCAACTCAACAAAGCTTTCAAATGATGCATTACTTATGAAATTTTTTTAATTAGTAACTGAGACAAAAGAGAAACCCATTCAGGACACCTCAAAACGTTTAAATCAGGAGAAATGTCGAAATATCGAATTTTTGTAATCTACTATTCTATTCCAAATTAACAAATCTTTCAAATGATGTATTACTTATGAAATTATTTTAATTAGCAGCTGAGATACAAAAGAAAACCCATTCAGGACACCTCAAAACGTGTAAATTAAGTGAAATCTCTTATTCCACATTCGACACTTTAATTAGTAGCTGATATACAAAAGATAACCCATTCAGGAGACCTCAAAACGTGTAAATAAGCTGAAATCTCGAATTCCACTATTGCAATGCAAAAGAAAACCTGATCAGGAGACCTCAAAACGTGTAAATCGGGTGAAATCTCGGATTCCCCTTTCGATAATGTAACTGTACTTTAAAATGTATATCGAATGACACATTAAAAAAAAAAATTAAACATAATTAGAATTTTAAATATTGAAATTTTAAATTATTACAGCGCCATGACACCTCAAAACGTGTAAGTCAGGTGAAATTTCGAATTCCATTATCTACGGTTGTCGGTTAATGGAAGTAAATAGAAAAAGAAATATTTTTACCCTAAGTGTATTTGTGTCGTTTTGAAATTGGTATCCTCTTTCGACAGATAAAATGTCAGGCGTGTAAAGATAAAATTTAATTTGCAATTAAAATGTAAATCTTTTGTTTATTGACCAAAATCGATGAAATTTGAACTGCAAGTTTGTTTCGTGGTGTTAAGATTGTATACTAATTGAAATGTGCGAATTTTGAAAAATTGAAGAAAATAGAAAATTGCAATTTTTAATCGCAGTACAAAAACACGTGACCTCATTAAAAACCAGATGTTTTTCTTTCCGTTCAAGATCGTCTGCCAAGTTAAAATGCTTGTGATTTGTTGCCACCATTTTTTTTTTAGTTTAGTTAATTTAAAAAAATCTAATTGTCCGATCGATAAGCTGTTTACACCATCGGATTGAGAAAAAAAAAGCCCTTTCCAATGGCATCTTGTTTGTAACAATACGACTGATATTTCTAATTAATTTTTCAGTTTTTCCGTAAAAATGTCGCTTTTTAAGCATTTAATCATGAATTCTGGGTCATTTTTCGGTAGACATGGGTGGACATTTTAATTAATTTCTCCGCTAATTAGGGTCGCATCGCTTAGCTAATTATCGCGATGACGAGATGGAGAAATTCTGCGTCTGTCGACACTGGTTTCGAGGCGATGCGACCATTAGCGCCGGAGCTTTAGCGATGACAAGGCATTTCTCACAGACAGACAGGCAGACAGACAGACAGACAGACAAACAGACAGACAGATGTGCACAGATTTTAATAATATAAGGAGATTATTATTATTATTATTATTATTTTGGTGGCTATGATAAAAATGTAAGGTTTTTTTTTTTTTTTCTTTGGAACTGTTTTAGTATCAGACCCCTTTGGAAAATTTTCAAATGTGGAACCGAAGTAGCTCGGACGTTTCTCGCCAAGACATTTAGCTACGCAATTGAATTAGTCATTTCAATTCAACTCAAAATTGCCAAAAATATTTAATGTCGCCAAGGGGATCCCTGTAACCGTACCTTATCCCCCACTAACTGTGCCTTACGTATTTCTTAATTTGTAGTGTTTTCTGTTAAAAACATCGAGAAATGTTTCATTCATTTCTTTCTCCATTTTACACCTTTGGTCAGCTCTTTTATTAATTTAAAAATTCTATAAACACTACTTCAAACTAGACAATGGCGGGTAAACCTGCTAATAACGCATAAAGTTAAAAGCAAGAATTCTGATCTATTTAAAAATTTCGATAATTTTAATTTAGTTCATTTTAATCAATTAATTTTATTTACATTAAAATCTAAAAATTCAGTAGCAGATCCTTGGTTATCGTTTAGATTCGAAAATTTGTAAGTAAAAATATATACTAAATAAAAATTTTGAGAAAATCAATTTATTTGAAGAAATTTTTTGCATCACGTATTTTAATGATATTCTAATTTATAAGTAAACTAGCAGGCAACGCCCGCTTCGCTGGTCCCTATTTTTAAATGAATCACTCTAATTACTGAATTCTCAAAATTGCATTCATTTTTATCACGTGAAAAGAAAAAAGAAACAAAATCTGATTAGGAAAAATGTCGCACCGGGTTCTCACTGCCTTCGGAAAAAATTCTCAAAATGCTCTAACTCTTATTTCTATTATTTTCCCCCTTCGCCCCCCCCCCTCCCGTCTATCCTAATAATTTTACAAATTCGAAAATATCCGCAATCGATTTGTAGGTATCAAAAACCACTATGCACCAGTTTTGAACTATCTATCTCTATTTTTAATTTTTTGGCCCCTCCGTTCCCCCCCGGTTCGCCCCTCCCAATAATTTAAAAAATTCGAAAATATCCGCAATCGATTTGTAGGTATCGAAAACATCTATGTACCAATTTTGAATGATCTAATTCTATTTTACTTTTTTGGCCCTTCCGCCCCCCCCACCTTCCCGGCCCTCCTAATAACTTTACACTTTCGAAAATATCCCCATTCGACTTGCAGGCCTCTAAAACCTATCTTTACCAATTTTGAACGGCCTAACTGTATTTCTATTTGTTTTTGCCCATAGCCCCCCCTTACCGCTCCACCCCCCTTCCCGCCCCACCTAATAATTTTACAACTTCGAAAATATCCGCAATAGATTTGTACGTATCAAAAACCTCTATGAAAACCTCTATATACCAATTTTGAACGATCTAACTCTATTTTTATTTTTTGCCCCCCCTCCCCTCTCCCCTCTCCCCCTTCCTTCCCCTCCTAATAACTTTACACAATCGAAAATATCCTCCTTTGACTTGCAGGCCTCTAAAACCTATCTGTATCAATTTTGAACGCCCTAACTGTATTTCTATTTGTTTTTGCCCCATAGCACCCCGCCCCCCCCCCCCTGCTGCCCCACCTGGGGACTGAATTTCTAAAATTCCAGAAATTGGTTTTTAGATATTTTCATTAGCTATATTTTAGAGCAAAAATTTCACATATATCTATTTTTTTGTTTCAGATATATAGGATTATGCGAAATCACGTTTTACGCATGTAAAATCACGTTTTGCCCCCCCGCCTCCCTTGGGGACCGAATTTTGAATATTCCAGAAATTGGTTTTTAGAAATTTGTATTAGCTATATTTTAAAGCAAAAATTTTACGGATATCTGCTTTTTTGTTTGAGATATGAAGGATTTTGTGAAATTACGTTTTGCCCCCCTCCCCACCTTGGGGGGCGAATTTTGTAAAATCGCTTCTTAGTGGATGCCTACGTCATAGAAAGAACATTGTCACGAAATTTCATGCTTCTAGGTCCAGGGGTTTGGTCTGGGAGTTGATAGATCACCCCCTCACTCACTCAGGAAGTGTTCTTTTATATATATAGATTTATATGTTTGTAGATAGTTTAGTAATATTATGCCAAGACTTTTTGTAGTAAAAAAATTAAGATCAATTGAATAAGCAAAAATTTTAGACCTTGAAGACTGTAATCTTTGAAGCCTTTCTAAAAATCCTCGCCGCTATTAATTTGATTTTCTTAGAATACCAGGAAAGAATCCAAATTCCTGGACCAACTAGCGAAACTTTCAATACAATCTGATCTGCCTCATTTCTCAGATACTGATGGATTGCAATATACTTTATGAATTGCAATTTATATATATATATATATATATATTAATATTATACCTGAAAATTGCATGAAACTAAGATTAATAAAATGCCGTTTTATTAAATCCATAAAACATATAAATTCAAAATATATATATATATATATATTTGTATAAATTTTAAGCGCATAATTTATTTTTTGTTTGTTTCCGGTGGCGTGGTACTCACGAACAAAGAGGTTATAAGATCATAGAGATGACCTTAAAAACGGGTATGAAATGTGAAGCCTTTATTGCTAAAAATTAAATGCCCAAATGTAGCCCAAACATGTGGGCGTGGTCCTCAAGCATAATGATTTTTAAAAGATTGGGCTACTCTCGTTGTCAGTGTTTCCAGATCAGGAATATATTTTTATTCAATAATTACCAATAATTTTGATATGTGGTAGTTGATATCCATAATAGAATGTCAATCTTCAAAGTGATTACGCAGTCGTTACAATTAAAAATCATTAGTGATTATTGAAAAAAAAAATCCGCCAGATCTGACAACACTGCTCATTGCTCCCACTAGTGCAAATATTTTTGCTACATTTTAACTGGTTTTTAGGGCTGCACTACAGTATTCAAGCAGAGGAATTTTGTTTTATTTCTATAATCTTCTAACCTCTTTTTGTTCGCGAGTGTTCATTGACCGGGGAATCGCCGAACTGATGGCCATCTGTCAAAGAGCGCCAAATGGGCGTCCTTTGCTACCTGTAACTGAAACACGGCTTATTCGGAATTCGAACTAAGACCGCACTGAGTGAGAGCCAGGAAAGCTAAATACCAGTAGCTTTTAAATTTAAATATGAAAATTTAATTTATGTGTATATTATCTCTTTCTT
Organism: Salticus scenicus; assembly: GCA_963930645.1. Taxonomy (NCBI): domain Eukaryota; kingdom Metazoa; phylum Arthropoda; class Arachnida; order Araneae; family Salticidae; genus Salticus; species Salticus scenicus. The sequence continues at coordinate 135,600,993 of OZ005655.1, forward strand.
GTGAACTGGTAAATTTCAAGGAATGTACAGCAAAAAATGTAGTTAAAAAGTTTTGATTACTTAAAATTATTTAAAAAAAAAACCGGATAAATACCTTTTAATTAAACACCATAAAGTACAAATGTCTCTTAAATATTGTATCGAAATGAAATAATATTATGGCTCTTCCTCTGGTTAAAAGTTTAGATACGATTGCAGAATCATAGCGGCAACGCACAGAACCAATAACAATATACAGAGGCTAAACATGTCTGTATAAAGCACTAGAGCTCTGTTGTCGAAAAGCAAGAAGTAAAAAGTTTTGTTTGTATACACAGTGGATAAAAAAAAAAAGTAATAAAAATGAATCGTGCAACCTTTTTTTTTTTTTTTTTTTTTTTTGTTAATGTAACAACAGGGAGATTTGTGAGGCAAAATCACCACTAAGCAAAAGTGAAGCAGCCTTTATTTATTCAATTTTGTGCGGCGCTGATTTCACGGAGGCTGAAGTCAAAGCCACTCTTTTCAGCTTCAACGTTAAAAAGGCTCCTGGCCCAGACAATCTGGACTTTCTAATTCTAAGACACACTTACAACACAGTACCACACATATTACGCGACTGGGCCAACCTATGCCTGGAGCATAGTTACTTTCCAGAAATCCTTCGAAGAGGCGAGGTGGTGTACTTCCTAAAGCAAGGGAAGCTTCCCTCTGACCCCGCTTCATATCGACCGATCTGCCTGCTGCCAACTTTAGGCAAACTATTAGAAAAACTGGTCGTTACCAGATTGAACCACCATCTGGAGTCCAACAACCTTCTCCATCCAAACCAATTCGGGTTCAGAGAGGGCAGATCATGTGAACAAGCATTACAGGCTATTAAAAGCTCCTGCGCCTCTAACTCAAAGTCCTTGGAATATACCACCTTAGTCTCACTCGACATCAAAGGAGCCTTCGATAACGTAGAGTGGCCCCACATCCTACAGGCATTACACAAACTCAACTGCCCGAGTAACCTGGCGGGGGTCATCAGCTCTTACCTCTCAAAAAGAAAAATCATAGTCAACTGGGGTAACGGCTCTACAGAGTTCCCCCAAACTAAGGGGTGCCCTCAGGGCTCATGCCTGGGACCTATTTTATGGAACATAATTGCCAACTCGATACTGGTCCGCATGAATTCTGAGGGCCACACCACTTTCGCATATGCTGATGACTTCTCAGTCATTCTCTCGGGAAGGATCAGGAAAGACCTGGAGAACCAAGCCAAGGAGGCCCTCCCTCTCTTTAGCAAACTCTTAAAAGACTTAGATCTATGCCTCTCCCCTTCAAAAACCCAAGCGCTAACTTTAGGCTTCCCCAAATTACTTCAAAGATCTCCCGTGGTGAGAATAGACGGCGTCAGTGTCCATCATGTACCCCACCTAAAACTTCTTGGCCTGACCATCGACAGGAAACTTAGCTGGACCGCCCACCTGCACGAACTAAAACTGAAACTTATGACAATTTACCACAACTCCATAAAACTAGCAGGAAGGTGGTGGGGCATCTCCACCTCCTTCCTGAAAACATGGTATTTAACAATTGTGGACAAAATTATAACATATGGTGCAGGTATTTGGGGTGGTTACCTGTCGAAGCAAAATCAGGCCAAATTAGACTCCATCCAACGTCCCTTCCTCCTCCAAATTTCGAGAGGTTACAGGACGATCTCTACTGACGCCCTCACTGTCATTACGGGAATCCCTCATGCCCACCTACAACTATTTATCAATTACTTAAAAACCAACATCCTCCAACTACACGATCTGCCAATAACAAATTCTATCTTTCCCAACACCCCACTGCAACTTCATATCCGTAGCTGGGACTTGAACCCGGCAGAGGACGCAGCATCCTTCGTAGTAAACACTCAAAAAAAATAGCTTTGATCCCTCAGTCCCTGTGGCGGTGTACACGGATGGCTCAAAGACGGACTCTGGCGTAGCAGCAGCGCTCTGCGTCATGGTCAACGGACTTGAGGCTCATCGGTGGGCATGCAGGCTTGAGAATTTTAACACCGTTTTCCAAGCGGAACTTTTTGCGATTCAAAAGGCCCTTGATTGGGCAGAAGGCAACCCGCAGCTGTCACTAATAAACATCTACAGCGACAGCCTCTCGAGCCTGCAGGCCATCACTAGCCACAAGACTAAACACCCCCAAGTCTTAGACATAAAACGTAAAATCGCCAAATTAAAACACTTAATTTCCCTGGCACACGTTTCTGCCCATAGAGGCGTCGTCGGCAATGAACTTGCGGACTCATTGGCGAAGGCTGCAACTGAAGGGGAGAATATTCTTCACTCTCTTCCAGCACCCCCATCCTACGTAAAAAGTAAATTGAAGGTACTACTGCACCAAAATTGGCAAACACTGTGGGATGAATCCTCAAAAGGGAGACATACCCACAACCTAATCCCAATAGTCTCAAATGTCTCCTGGAACATTTCTCCTCCGGTTGCGGCTTTTTTGACAGGCCACGGGCCTTTCCCCTCCTACCTGCATAAATTTCATTATCGTCGGTCGTCCCAATGTCTTTGTGGCGAGGAGGGCGCTCCTAATCACTATTATTACTCTTGCCCCCTAACTGCTCCCTATCATCTTAGAAACCCATCTCCTAGACCCCATAATTGGCTAGAAAATATTCTCACGCGCAAACCCCTATTATTTAAACTATATAAAATTTATTTCCTATTAAATGAAATTTCAAACTTAACAGATTAATCTTTCCCACTTCCCTTGAGCTTGGTCAATTTGGAAAACAACAAAAGCTGTTTAATCACATCAAGAGTCAGTCCTGCACCTCTTGCCCTCTGTCGCGAAGGGTTTTACCCGGCAAGAGGCTGACATGACCTACACCTATTCTACAATGATCATCTCCATTCCTCTCGAACTTCAACATAACATTACAGCATGTCAGCATGCCTTCTGTCGCGAGGAGTCGGCTAGGCTCGGCATGCCGACCAACAAAAGACAATGTAAATTGAACTTGTTTCACATCGCCCATTGTCGCGAGTAGGCTCTGCCTGGCGATGATTCTTGTAATTTTTTTTTTTTTTTTTTTTTTTTTTTTGTCTTTCAATAAACATCTTGGCGCAGCCCACGTGAACTTAGTTCTGGAAGCGCTCAACACCGCTCTTCGAGCGGTGAGCGGGGGCTGCGCCCTGTTCAACCCTGTTCAATCAAAGATTTCCAGTTTTTTTCATGTAATAACTATATGCCCAGTGTATTTTTTATTGTTAATTATCACATTTCTTTAGTTAAGTTTTGTTCATTTATTTTCAGATCTTGAAAAGTTTAAGAATGAGTTTGAGTATATTCAATTCACTCAAGCAAAGCAGCGGACTAGATTTTTTTTTAAACCTTGTACAAATTTGATTAAAAACTAGTATAGGTGGACTCTGCTCAGTTCCCCATCATATTTATGTCCTCATAAATTTCTAGTTCGAGACACATTATAATCATGTTAAGAGAAATGAATTTGATCAAAGCTTGACACAATGACAGAATGCGATCCCTGCCTAATAGGCTATCCCCCGTTCACTTCGATATATTTATCTTATTCTAATCTATTAATTTATTTTATCAGGGTCGATGCCGTTGTTTAGTTTTCATGCTACTATTTCAAATGCAATAATCCTCAAAATTCATATTTATATGAAAAGCTTACAATTTCGATATGTTGATAAAATCGTAAATAACGAACAATTTACGAAATTTTCCTATTAAAATATTTGTATTCAATCATGTTCAAAAATATATCATAAATGTAATTTTGAAGTTGTCTAATGTATTTATGATCCTCAAAATGGACGTTTATGCTCAATTTTGCCTTATTCTGACATGTTAGGTAAATCGTAAATTCCAAAAAACTTACGAATTTTTTTTAAATTGGAAAAATTATAGTCTATTATATTCATGCCAGTATCCTAAATAATATTTCGAAAGTACTGTGAAATCTTTACGATGAAAATATCTCTCAAGATTGACATTTATGTGAAATTTTGCTCTATTCTGCCATGTTAAAAAATTCGTAAATTTCCAATATCTTACGAAATTTTCATATTGGAAAACTCATAGTTATTAATATTTATGCCAGTGTCCTAAGTAATATTTCAAAAGTAGTCTGACTTCTTTACGATGAAAATATCGCTAAAAATTGACGTTTATGGGAAATTTTGACCTATACTGCCATGTTAAGAAATCCGTAAATTTTCAATATCTTGCGAAATTTTTAAAATAGCATATTTATAGTTACTGATGTTCTGGCATCAAAATTGATATTTGAAAAATGGTCTGACATTTTTACAGTAATAAGTTTCCATTTAAAGCACGTTTAAGTGAATTTTTGTCCTATTCTCCCATGTTAAGAAAATCGTAAATTTCTAATAACTTACGAACTTTATTAGTTCGAATGTTCCAAATAAATAGGGTTCTTGCCAGTATCGAAAATAATATTTTAAAACTGATCTGACCTATTTGCGATCATTTGTTCGGGTGATATCGTGTAAACAGACTAACAAACTAAAGGACTAACACACTAACGGACTAACGCACTAACGGACTAAAGCACTAACGGACTAACACACTAACAGACACCCTACAGACAGCCACCATACAAATATTGTCATTTTCGGTTTCCTCACGCCTGAAAACGTATAAAAAAGTAAAAAAAAACAAGGTCGAAATTTTTCACGATTACTTAAGTTCCACATACCTATAGTATGATGGGGAACTAAAAAAGTAATAAATTAAACAAAGTAACACTGTCACCAAAAATCATAATTTAATACATTAGGTAACGTCATTAACTAAAAAAAAACCAATTACGTCATCATTTTTTTTTTAATGTGAAATTTCTTGTATTTCCAAAATATTTCCTAATATGCGTCCATGTAAAATTTTATCTTCCAAAAAAAAAATGATCTTATGAATAGAAAATTCTCTTATATGAAATTAAAAAAATACATATTGAAAGTTTCAGTTAAATTTTGAACAGTATTTAAAAAAAATATTTTCCAAAGTTTTACGTTACATTGAATTTAGTTTTTTAGTAAGTTCTAACTAGAAAAATAGTAAATTGTTTATTTTATTTTTTAAGAAAGAAGATGTTTTATAGCGATAAGATACATTAATGTTTTACTATGCGTGATCTAAGAATTTAAAATTTACACTGTTTCTAAATTATAATTGCAAAGCACTGCATTGTTTTCTTACATTTTCTTTAGCACAAAGTTTCTTGTTTTTGAAGTAATTAAGGAAAATATTTTACTTAAACTTCATTTTATTTTCCAGGTAATATACTTTTCTTTCTTTCTTTCTCTGCTTTTTTTTTCATTTCATTTATGACCCGTAATAGATTGTATTTTTCGTGGTAATATTTTAACTTTAAATGCATAGACATGTAGATCAATCTACATCGCATGTTTAAAACTCATACCTTTTTGTGTAAAAAACTTTGCGAAGTGTTTTTTTTTTTTTTTTTTTTTTTTTTTTTAACCAAAACTATTTTTTTGTTTACGAACGCGACTAGTGTCTTTGACAGTTTATTTCTTTAGTTGTTAGAATTTTCATTTACTGGCGCGAATTTCGGCTGGTGTTACGAATTACGATTACTTATATAAAAAGTAATAAAAACATACCAAAAAATTGTTTTGGGATAGAAACAAGGTAAGAGTAATGAATAGTAGTTACAATTTATCATACATTGATAAATTTATGCAAAAAAATAATAAAAGAAATGCTTTTTTTGTGATGTAAAATAACATCAATATATATTTTTTGAAAATTGTAAAAAAAAAAAAATAAATAAATAAATAAAAATTATGTAGATTTTTATCTTTTGTATTTTTTCCTACTAACTACATACAATTTTTCGGTTGATTTAAATTTTATTTATTAAATTAAAAATTCATGCATTTAACAGAGGTCGTAATCTCCGCCTTTTTTTTCAGGAAACTCTTCTAGATGAGAAACTGTCACCTTTATTAGTACCACAATAATTATACAATAATTTCTTTCTTATTTAAACAGAATATATCATTATGAAAATACCATAAAGATTTTAACATTAAATTAGTGGTGGCAAAAAGAACGAAAAATTCTTCTTTCCTGAAAGTGTCCTGAAAAAAAGGCGAAGAGTTACTACCCTTGATTTGAGGATTAAATTTCATTTTGCTTTCCAATAAGTATATTTTCGTTTCTTTCTTTTCTTCTATAATTTTTCTTTTCTTCAGTTAATTTACAAAGCGCAATATATTCTATTTTTCATAGTAATAATTTAAGAAGTGTGTAAAAGTGATAAAAGAGAGGAAAATTGTGCTGTCATGAAGATGTAATGTATAAAATTACAGAAAATACCGGATAATCCAGAAATCAAAGTAAAAAAAAAAAAATAATATGGATTACTTAACAAGTACTGACTGTAGCTCTATACGGTTTTCACTGAAATGTGCGGAAAAGCATGTGATTTATATATATATGTGCATAAGAAAAAATATTAGTTACATTTTTCACCAACATTGCGCTGTATTTGCACTATCCTCTCGCATATTGAAAAGATTATCCTGATCAAATGACGCTATATTTCGAAAACTGAAGTTAGGAGATTTCCAAATGCCGTACGTCTGAGGGTCAATCTAATGAGTGATGTCCATCACACTGAGCAATTATAGTCCTTGTTAAGTTGTTAACCGTTTACCCGCCAATGTTCCAATAATGGAACATGATTTTTAAAATAAAAAATTTACATGTAAAAAAACTCTTATTAATATCACTTTTACATACAATTGAATATGACATTATAAAGTATTTTTTACAATAAGTTTTATTCTGTTTAGATAATTATTTATTTTTTTACGATTTTTTGAATTTTACTATATTTTGTCAATTTTACTCTCTCTTACAATTAAATTTACCAAAATTCCAGTTTAAATTGAAAAAACGCAATACTTTAAAATATTTCATTAGAAAACATATCCTACGGGAATACAACAAAAGCAAAATTTTATTTTTAAATTTTAATGGTAAAATTTACGTTTTTATGTCTCTGTTCCATTATTGGAACATTGGCGTTTCGAGAGTTCATTTTTCATTTATGTGCAAAGCATTGTATGATATTGCAAACATTATTTTCTTTTGCATTCTGATAAGAATAGTAACTTTTCTAAAGAAAGTAAACAGATAAAAGAGATAATAGGGGGAAAGTGAGGGATTATTTAGACTTCTTTTGTCCTCTAAAATTCGAAAAATAAGCAGGTACAAGATAATACTGTTTTCAAATGGAAGCTGCAAAACTTCGAAAGGATTATAGTATTGGCCCTTGACATTGATGTTCAGTTTAGTAAAGTCATAACAATAGAAAGAAATTATTTTTGATAAGGTGGCTGAATATGTGTGTGTGTTGGGGGGGAGGGGGGATTTCACCTGTGCCTTTGGAGACAAGTGCAGTTTCACATAAAAGGTGTCTTATTCCATATGTTTGCTGAAATAGTTATCAGTTTCCTTTCAGATAGCGTTTTTCTTATTAGTTTTGTTCGATGACAGTGAAAAAGGTGCATGTGTGCTTTCTATGTGTTTCATTTATAAAGTTTTCATAAATTTAACATCATGTCCAAAAGATGCCTCACGGTACAAGAAGCTGTGGCCTTTCTAGAAACTCTTTCGGATTCTGATTTGGAAGATGTAGATATTTGCCAGTTAGAGCCGGATGAACGTGGTGATATAACCGATGAAGAAGATATTGATGACAATAATTTAGACGCTGTTACGCCATTTGATGTGTGTGGAATGGTCGACGTCACTTTAAAAAAAGATGTAAGTACTCCAAATGAAGAGGAATTTCAGAAACCGGGTCCAAGTGCCAAGAAGAAACGAAAAACTGAAAACCCTGTAGTAAAATGGAAAAAAAAAGTGAAATTCGATAATCCAACAGAATTTGAAAAACCGGTACCAATATTGCATAAATTTCCAGAACTCATGGACTGCACTCCTCTTGATATATTTCATAAATTTTTTCCTGAAGAATATGTCGAATATCTTGCGGATATGACGTCACTTTATGCTTTGCAAAAAGGTGAAACAATTGATGTTTGCAAGAATGATATCTTACAATTTTTTGGTCTTCTTCTTCTAAGTGGATACCATTCAGTTCCTACTGAAGATATGTATTGGAATTCTGCGGAAGATACATGTGTTCCAATAGTTCCAACTGTTATGCCCCGCACTCGTTTCAGAAATATCAAGAAATTTTTTCATGTAATGGATAACAGTAAGATGGAAAATGGTGATAAATTAGGTAAAATAGCCCCGATTTATAAAGAGTTGTCCACAAATTTCCAACAATTTGGAATATGGCATGAGAAGTTAAGTATCGATGAATCAATGGTTCCTTACTACGGTCGTCACTCATGCAAAATGTTCATAAGAGGAAAACCGATCAGATTTGGTTTTAAAGTATGGATGTTATGTTCTTCAACAGGTTATCCATATGCAATGGATATATATTCTGGGAAAAAATCAGAATCAGATAATAGTATTTCTGGACAGCTCGGACCGATAGTTGTTAATGAGCTTTTATCTGTTGTTGGAGATAACTCACATCATGAAGTATATTTTGATAACTTTTTTACGTCTTATAATTTATTGTTGGAATTATCCCATAAAGGAATGCGAGCAACGGGAACAATTCGTGAAAATCGTACACAAAAATGCCCGTTGAAATCTAAAAAAGAACTTACCAAAGAAGACAGAGGAAGTTTTGATTTCCGATCTGACGGATTTGTTTATATCTGCAGCTGGAACGATAACGCGGTAGTGACTGTAGCATCAAACTGCTACACACATGAGCCTATAGGTAGTGTGAAACGCTATTCATGTGCAAAAAAAGGTAATATTGAAGTACCTCGGCCAAATCTAATAAAAAAATACAACGAAGGAATGGGCGGAGTAGATGTTTTAGATAAGCTTTTATCTAGTTACAGGCCTCAGTTGCGAAGTAAGAAATGGTGGTGGAATCTATTTAGTAACGCATTAAACATGGCAGTTGTAGCTAGTTGGAATTTGCACTGCGAAGTGCATGCAAACTCTAAAAAACTATCACATTTGGAATTTAGAAGACAGTTGACGATGAATCTTTTGCGGAAAAAAGAGCGTCTTACCAAACATCCTGGACCTCGCAGTCATTTAAAAGTTGAATTAAGACAATCTGATGGTCATTATATAATATCTACGTCTCAAGGTCGTTGTGTTGTTTGCAAAAAGAACACTACAAAAAATTTTTTTCATTGTGAAAAGCGACTGCATGAAAAATGTTTTCTGTCGTATCACAGTCGCTGAAATTATGTGAGTATCATTTATAATTATCTTTTAATGTATCTATAGTGTCATAATATTTATTAATTGTTCATTATTTAAAGATAAATAAACAAAACAGTTAATATTAAGAAGATATTATAATTATTAGACTTTAAATTAACTATTTTCATGAACTTTTAAAAATATGCAAAAAATAATCATGTAACACGCCAATGTTCCAATAATGGAACATGGCTAAAAACACACTCAAAAATTTTTTTCACCTAATTTTAAAACTTTATTGTATTTATATACTCTTAATTAACATAATAACCAAATTTCAAGTCATTGGGACTATTCTTTCTTAATTCGGCGTTTACACGGTTAAATGTACTGTGGCACTTTAAAAAAATAATTTTACAACTTAAGCGTCACCTGATAAAAATACTTTGAACTAATTTAATAATAAATCTTTTGTTACCTTAAAAAAAAAAAAAAAAAAAAAAAAAAAAAATCCATGTTTTTCTGTGCTTTTCAATGAAAACTGCATATTGCTTTGTTCAATACTTTTTGAATAAAATATATTTTAATTTTTCTATGACATTTGAATAACCCTGTACATACAATGCAGAGCAAAGCAATACAGGCAATGCAGAATAATACAAAAAATCCTTTTTCTGCCGTTTAATGTAAGTTAATCGCATATTTGCATACTGAGATGATGCACTTAATATTCAATTCATATTTTCTTTAGAAATTTCATAAGCGAATATTTAAAATTGCTATTAGACACTAGCTGAAGAACTATGTTTACATGGAAATTTTAATCCATATTTCACCATCATCCTAATAATAGGACACCAACATAAGTGATATTCATATAAATTATTTTGAATATTTTAATTCAAATTAAAGGCATATTATTTAAAAGTCCAATAAATACATATGTGTCTTTATAGTTAGTTTAAATTAACGTTTAATATATTTTTTTAAGTTTTTATAATGACGATTCTTGAAGAGTTATTCATTACATTTTCAACACATTATTACTTAAAAGGGTTTTACGTTCAAGATTAACGGACATATAAATTTATTGAGGTAATATTCTACACTTTTGTACTGGTAAAACAGTTATATAATATACTAGAGGGCTCTGCCCCCTGCTCGCTCCGTTCACCAACCCCCGAGGAAGGCTTCGCCTCCCCCGACTCACTTTACTTATTAACACAGGCAGATCCCTGCACGCCTATTTGCTTCTTTCCTTTTACTGCATAAGAATATTAACAGTGCATAGCACAAGAGAAAAGCAAAAAAATCCCCATACTCAATGGCAAATTGAAATACATGATATTTAATAGCACATTATTTATTTTTATTTATTTGTATGAAAATTATGCTAAAAAAAAGAGTAACATTTTCCCCCTTTTGAACGGAAAGAAATTCGTAAAATCTAGACCATTTTACATTACAGTTTTAGTATATGACCCTTTTTATTTCTTTTTTACAACCATAGATCCGGACCGCGGTACCGCAGTCGGTAGAGCACCGAGCTCATAATTGGAAGATTGCGGGTTCGGTACTCGAGCCGACCAAAGACCGTCGTGTACACTAATGGTGGCTGGTGCACGCAAAGTCTGTCGTGGCCGCAATGTCCTCCATGCTACCATGAAAGGTCACCGAAGCGGGACAGCCATCCCCTCCGTGTAGGATCAAAACCGTGGTGGAATGTCTCCGGAACATCCCTAGGGATGCGTCCTAGACCGCCGCCAATTATCCATAGCGCAGTAATGGTGCAACGTTAAACCCAACATACTTAACTACCTACCTACCTACCTACGTAAAGCCGGCAGCAAAAGAATTCGGGCACAAGCATTATTCCGTGCCTAAAAAAAGTACACTTAATACTGCTTTGTTAAATAAATCCCTGTCGAGACATGCTCTCAGTCACTCTAAGAACATGATTCGACATGGATTTATTTAACAAAATGGTATTAAGTATACTTTTATGATATCGGAATTATTGGCTAATTCTAGGATACTTTTGCTGCCGACTGTACAACCATGGATCATATTTTAATTTTCCCGTGTAAGAAAAAATCATTTTGCTAAAAGTAGAGAAGAAAGTTGACAATTATTTTTTTCTTTTTTACAACCACGGTTCCTGGCCGTGGTACCCCAGTCTATAAAGTGCCGAGCATTTAATTGGTAGATTGTCGATTCGACACTTGAGCCGACGAAAGACCATCGTGTATGCTAACAGTGGCTGGAACACATAAAATCCGTCGTGGCCGCAAAGTCCTCCATGTTCGCATTAAAAGTATACCTCTGGGGATCACCAAAGCGAGGTATCTGTTCCCTCAGTGGAGGATAGAAATTGTGATGGCATGTCTCCAGAACATCCATAGGGTTGCATCCCAGACTATCACTAATTCCCCATAGCGCGGTACTGCTGCGACGTTAAACCCGACCCACCTTACTACCGCCATGCATCATATTTTAATTTTCCCGTGTAAAATGACTTCATGACAGAAAATTCATCATAAGGTATTTGAAATACCTTTTGATGTCACTCGGAGAAACATTTTTGACGGTGGCTAATAGTGTACCTTCATCAACATGTCGTTTTAGCTAATAACTACTTTAATTAAAATGATAGAGATTTCTAAGCTGCTGAAATGCCTGCCTTGGAGTATTCGGAACACATTGATGCCTCTCCTGACGCGAAGGACCTTGCCCTCTGCGAGAAGATGCTGTCGCAGACAAAAACATTTGACGCCAGATACAATAACTTTTTTTTTTGATATATAGAGATATATATAGCTAGATGGTCTGTTTTTCTTATATTTCCGACTGTCCTAAACCACTGTCCTATTTTTAGGACAGCCTGAACCGATTAAGCTAATGAAAAGTTTTTTTGATTTTGTGTGTATACATACTCTTACAGAAACATATATTTAAAATTATATATATATATATATAAACTCATGTTTGTGAAAATTGCAACACCATGAAGAAATCGTCATAATTGAATGAAATTTAATACACAGTTGAGTGGTAGTGGTACAAATAAATGATTAAATTATCAAAGCAAACAAACAATAACAAGAGATTGGAATCAGTATTTTGTGTAGCCACCACGCGCCGCAATAAGTGCTGCTACACGACGTGGCATGGAGTCAAACAAATTTTGAATGTCTGCCTGAGGAAGAGCATTCCATATTGTTTGTATGCGTACCCAAAGTTCGTCTGCAGAAGCAACAGGACGAGGATCACGAGCGAGATGCCGACCAACCAAATCCCACACATGTCCAATCGGCGACATATCCGGGGAATACGCAGTCCAAGGAAGAAGCTGTAACTGGTGGGTTGCAAAGAAGGATTGAACAGTCCTAGCAATATGAGGGCGGGCATTGTCCTGTTGAAATACAGCGCCTGGCAAGCTATGAAGGAAGGGAACAGCTTGGGGCTGTAGAACTTCACTGATGTACCGGTTGCTGTTCAGATTGCCCACAATTCGTACCAATTGAGATCGTCCACCATAACTCCGGGTGTTCGTTCACTGTGGCGTTCGATAATGCACTCCGGAAGGTGGCGTTCACCGGCATAGCGTCTGACGCGAATGCGGCCATCATTTTTCCACAAATTAAAGCGGGATTCGTCAGAAAACATGGCATGCTGCCAATCAGCACACCAGTCTCTATGCTGATTGTTTCATTGTAGCCGCAGGCGGCGATAGTTTAGCGTGAGGGGGATCCTGTATAAAGGAGTCATTGCGCGCAGTCGACGCTGCAGCAAACGTCTACGAATTGATGAAGCACACAATGAAACACCTGTAGCTATTGACCACTGTGCTGCCAATTGTCTAGAGGAAGCTGTACGGTCCGTCCGCGCCATGCGGACCAGGTGTCGATTATCGCGAGCTGACGTCACATTTCGGGGTCCACTCCCGGATTTCCGAGTTGTCCGACCCTCGTCCGTCCACTGCTTCCAAACACTCATCACTGTGCTGCTGTTACGCTGCATACGAGCGGCTACTGCACGATACGACAATCCAGCTTACTCTGTAAGTTGTTCAAATCTCGCTCTTTTTCGTCGAAGAGGCATAAGTAAAGATTGAGCTAACGTTTACCACTAGCAGATAACCACCGATAACCATACACGCCTCGCTACAGCCGTCTATTTATTCGGAGCCATCCGCCGTCCAGACGGCGCTGCTCAGCATACGCATGCGCTACGGATTTGAAATTCTAATCATTTGCATATCATGCGCTACTTTGTATTTCCTGAAAATTTCAGCTCACTCGCGTAAGTCCTTCATGGTGTTGCAATTTTCACAAACATGAGTTTATATATATATTCAATGCCTGGTACGATATAGGTTAAATTTCATTATTTCTTATTTAAATGCTTACCTGTTTTAAAGTTGTCAAATTTCGACCAGTGGGCGATACTAGTATGTATTATTTTGTAATACATTACATGAACTAAATACTACACGAACATGATGCTATGTGTATTAAACAACTGGAAATTCATACACTTCTGAAAATATTATAAATACAAAAAAAAAAACAGTTTTAAAAATTATAATGATTAAAAAAAATCCCTGTTTAAAATTAATGTTTCATTTGTCATAAGTATGTATAATTAGTTTTGTAATACTAATTAGTTTTAAGACGACTTTTACACAATTTTATTTTATACCACATTGAAATATACAAACAATTTTCAACTTTCTTTATTATATATATATATATATATATATATATATATTCTTCAATCCGTGAATGTGCTTTTAAACCAAAATCTATTTTAAAAATTAAACGTAATGAGATAACGTTTAAAAATTATTATGGATTTCATAAATAGCAGAATTGATTTCGTATGCTAATGGATCTTATTATTTAAAAATTGGTTGTTATTTCATCTAGTTAATTAGAATAATTACGAAAAACAGAATCTAATTTAATTTCAAATACCTTTGGATGAAATTTTTATATTACAGTGATGTGTATACATTTTCACTAAATTAATTCCATATATCGAAAATTATAACTTAGTTATATACATAAAAATAAGAAATTAAATGAGGTATTAAATATCAAAAAGGATATATTTTTCTGATCATTCATGTTTCCTAGTACATATGCATAGTTTTTTTTTTTTCAAATGTATTAAATGCAGTTTTACTAGTAAACAATTATTTTTTCACTTTACAACGCAAAATGCATTGTTATTAGCATTAAGTGTGTAGGAAACCTGGTTTGATTATTTAATAAGCGAAGCATAAAATGAAATGGAATACAAATCTCGTGATGCGTGAAACATAAAAGCCATTATTTTGCTCACTGAAATATTTCGAGGAAAATTTTTATTATATACGTTTAAATTAATTATATATCATTTAAAGGTTTAAAATGATTTTTAATTGTATTTAGAAATAGTTTTTTTCCCCTAATCAATCGCTAAAGTATCCCAATATAAGTATAACTAGCAGGCTTCGCCAGCTTCGCTGGGCTCTATATTTAAAGAAATTTTATTTTTCCGACTGAGTGAAAATAATGCCTGGACCGGGAGTCGAACCCCGGATCTTTGACTTACAAGGTCAAGGCTCTACCAACTGAGCTATCGAGGCCGACAACCGGTCGACATTACTCACTCAGACAACCATTAGGCAGAAACATCAGGCATTATTTTCACTCAGTCGGAAAAATAAAAATTCAATAAAATATGATTTTCCTCCACAGTTCATTCTGTGATTTTAATAGAAACAATATTTAAAGGTTTTTCTTTTTAATTGACTAATTGAAACATTTATATAAATATGTTTCGATTGGCAACTATTTCTTCACAGTTTTAGTATGGGATCTCCTTGACAATATCAATTTTTTTTTTTTTTTTTTTTTTTTTTTTTTTTAACTTCTCGAATCTGTGCAAGAAAACTATTATTAAAGCGAATATTCTCGAAAACAGTGAAATAAAAATGTTAACTCTTCGAATATTCTGGAAACAGTTGAAGCTGTTATTCGTACAGTAAAAGTCACTATTAAATGAATGGTAGAATCAGAGAATGCTCGTAAGTCGTTTTCGCAGCAATCACTATAACGCACGTATGTAGGCTACACGAACATGAAAAAAGAAATCACTGGACATCCCTAAATCACTGTGCATGAATCTCAGAACAGACGAAACTCGGTTCCGCGGCAATCACTATCACGCATGTTAAAACCAAAAAACATCACTGGACACCCCTACCTCGCTGTGCATGAATCTCAGAACACACGAAACTCTTTTCCGCGTCAATAAGTATCACGCACGTTTAAAAAAAAAAAAAAAAAAAAAAAAAACATCACTAGACACCCCTAACTTGCTGTGCATGAATCTGAAAAAGAACGTATGTCGTTTCCGCGGCAATCGCTATCACGCATGTCAATAAATGAAAAAAAAAGAAAACATCGCTGGACACTCCTAACTCAAATCAGTGAAAATCAAATAAAACAATTAAATCTTTCGTAATTCCTCATAACGTAGGTCTAGTTCAATGTAAAATTCAATAAAATCAATGAAAATCAAATAAACCAATCAAATTTCTTGTAATTCCTATTAACGTAGCTGTAGTTCAAGGAAAACGCACTCAAATCAATCAAAATCAAATAAACCAACAAAATCTCTTGTAATTACTCATAACGTACCTATAGTTCAATGTAAAATACACTCAAATCAATGAAAATCGAATAAACCAATCAAATCTCCTATAATTCCTCAAAACGTAGCTCTAGTTCAACGTAAAATACACTCAAATCAATGAAACGATCAATTCTACCATAATTCCGCAAAACGTAGCTCTAGTTTAACGTAAAATACACTCAAATCAATTAAAATGAAATAAACCAATCAAATCTCTCGTAATTCCTCATAACGTAGCTTTAGTTCAATGTAAAATAAACTCAAATCAATGAAAATAAAATACCCCCTCCTCCCCCGGGGGGGGAGGGGGTACTTCCCACCCGGGGGGGGAAGAAATGCTTCCATATGCACAGTTTTTTTTCCTAGTTAACTACTACTATTATCAATAATTCATAGTAATTTTACAAACACACGATTAAAAAAACTCTCAATATGTACATTTATGCAAAATTTTGTCTTATGTTAAAAATGTATGCCCATGTTAAAATTTAGAAAAAATGCGATAACAGCGCCACCTATCGAGCGATTTTTCCACAAATCTAATCAACACCAGTTTATGTCAGGATCCAGCTAAATACCGAGTTTTGTTGAATTTCGTTTATTGGATCATGTGGTACAGCGTCCACAAAATTTGTGATACACACACACAGGCAGACCGACATTTTCAAAAAATTGTCAAATCGTGTTCAGGACATCCCAAAACGTGTAAATCCGTCAAAAACTGGAGTTCGAAAATTTTCACGAATACAATACTTTCTCTTACATATAGAAGAAAGTAAAAAAAAGGAACGGAAAAAGTAATACAAGCTCATTTGTTTTTACTTTCTGAACATACATATGTAAGGAAAGTATTGTAATCATGTCAAAAATTCGAATTTGAGATTTTGATTTTTCTATACGTTTTGAGGTCTCCTGAGTCCATTTTCACTATTTTTATGATGATTTATGTATGTGTGTGCATGTATGTGTGTATGTATATGTGTATGTATGTGAGTATGTATGTGTGTTAGTGAACACGCTAGTGTCTAAACGCTTTTTTGAATGAGCTGAAAGTTGGTACATATATTGTAAGTCATCATAGCACGGACCCTATTGATTTTGGTGAATCTGGTACTTATAGTTGTTTTATTTATTTATTTTTTTATTTATTTATTTATTTTTTTTTTACAGGGACACAAAGAAAAATTCTTTATCATTATGGCCTATGGGGCCAAATTTTTAAAAGTGTGATAGCGTCTAAATGCCTTATTAATCTGAGCAAAAAAATTGTACACATGTTATAGGTCACAGTTGAACCAACTATATAGATTTTTGTGAATTTATCCCTTACAGTTTTTTACAAGGTCACAAAGAAAAATTCTTTATCATTATGGCTTAAGGGGCAAAATTTTTAAAAGTGCGATTGCGTCTAAACGTTTATTTCAATTCAGCTGAAACTTTATGAATATTATAAATCACAGTTGCACTAACTATAAGCATTTTGGTGAATCTAGCTATTATAGGTTTTTAGAGTTACACAACGAAATATTCTTTATCATTATGATATATGGGCTCAAAGCTCAGTAGCGTTAAATTAAACATCGTGTACTATATGGAGAAAAATGCTCAAACACTCTATTATGATTTTCTCTCTTTTGTTTATTTAAAAGCTCCTCTTTCTTTACTTTATCTACAAAACTATTAATTACCCAATTTTATGAAAATCGAGTGGAGTCACTCCAGATTTTTTCTTGTGTATACATGAAAAACAAATTTATAATGAATCCATTATGATATTCAAATAAACCTTAATTTGTTAAAATTACTTAATAGTAACTTTTTTTTTTGACATAAATAAATAACATATAAATCACTGATGTAAATACCTCAAATTAGCTTTTGTTTTTTAAAGATAAAATAATTTTTATTTACTCAAAGTTAATGTATTATATTTTATATAGGTGGCTATTACTGTAATAATTCTTTCAAAATAAGTATAAATATATAATTTTAAATCTTTTCGATGCGTGATAAAAACATGTTTAATAACAACCTAAATCATGTTTATATCATGTATCGGAAAGATTTTTTACACTAGATGTAAAATTTAATCATGATTTACAGCATTTGAACATGATTTTACTTTATCCAGATAAGTTGTTGCACTAGTAGTATTCTTTAGACGTTACATAATATATAGATATAGATATATTCATAACACGGAATCATAAGCAATTTGAGTATCATATTATGGTTATAGATAAAGGTAACTTAATGACAGGCCATCTCGTTTTAGTTTAGAACCATATTTTTTATATTTGGATTAACATGAAATATACTTAAAATTTTCAAATACGTCATTATATAAGTGCATATTTATTCTTAACGTGATATTATATGATGAGCTTGTAAATATAGTAAATTTCCAATACGTATTATCGTTCCCGCCAATATTTCTTTTAAATAAGAGATAGTGTATATTTCCATATAAAGTATAAAACATTATTGCAAAGAAAAAAAATAATCGATGTTACTATAATATAAGAAACGTATGTAAGACAGATGTAGGAATAAAATATTATCGAATTAAAACTAAGACTGCAGAGATTAATAAAGGGATAACACAATATTATTTTTTTTACACTTTTTTACTTTCTCTTACCCATAAGGTAGAGAAAGTATTGTTTTATGGTCATATTTTTGAAAATGAGTTTTTGCTATATTTACATGTTCTGATGTCCCATGAATATGAAAATCATGTTTTTAGCGAATGGTTCTGTCTGTGTGTCTCCCTGTCTGTGTGACTGTTATCAGCATATCTCAAGAAAAAATAGTAGCAGAAATTCCAACTCGGTATTCTAAATGTGTGTCATATAGGGATGCTACACTAAGCTTTTTGTTGAGATGAAGCAAATGGTTCATGTACAGGGACACTCAAAATTATTCAAATACGTTACGTCTATGGGGGAAATTGCAGGTAAGTAGAGTTAAACATCTGTAGAATGCACTATACCAAATGAAAGGAATATATATATATTTAATAGCAATAGTCAACTGGGAAAAAAATTTCTGCATGTAGGAGCCTCGCCTCCCCCCCCCCTGGGGGAAAGTCCCCCCTCGTGGGAAGTAAATTTTCATGATGGGTATCCTTCAAATCCTTCAAAATGGGTATCCTTCGCCAATACCTTTAAAACGAATGGTTGAAAAATCGATCTGCGATAATTTAAAATAAAATTATCGATTTTTTTTATTTTAAATTTTTTTATGTATATTTTTATGTAATATTGAGAATAAATTCAACTCTTTTTAAATATTTCGTGTTATACTACATCTCTAATATGGAAATCGTCTGCATTATTATGGACGATATTTTTTTTAATAAATAATTTTGATAAATTATTTTACTGAGTTATTTTATATAGGAACATGTAGAAGAAAGTTATGTGGTGGGCAAAACACACTAGTTATTTGTTGTTAGTGGATGTGCTTTACTATTAATATTTTACCATTTCTAGGAAAGCTGTTCGGGAATTGAAATAAATTCCTCATAGAGATATGGTAATTAATGTATGTTTTAAGCTGATAATTCATCACTTGTCTTTTGTATATTTACACGATTTGAGGCTTCTTGATTACCCTAGTCAATTTTTAACGTTTGATCTTTATCTGTGTGTCTTTAAGCGACTTGAAAACGAATTATTTTAGGAGATCTAAATGTTGTATTTTGAAGTTAATGTAAGTTTGTTGCTGGAAAAGTTTGATCAAGATTGATAAGTTTTAATGAATGAAAATTGCCTGTGAAAATTGTTTATATCGTGTGAAAATTGTCTGTATAATTTTAAGTAAACTTTTAAATTTAACAACAGAATTAAATTCTATATAAACTAGTAAAGCCCCAGTTCGGGAATGAACCGAATTCCGAATGCGGAAAAAATTTCAATATCAAACTCGAAATGTACAAAACTCGGCCTGATGCTACCTGCGTGCCAATTGATGAAAGTTTGTTAACGAAACTATTTTTTTATTCATGAAATCAATGAAGGTAGAGAACCTACGAAGGCTTTTCTTGCTTCGCTGGTCACTATATTTAAAGGAAACTGTTTTCTATATCGCTTTACAAACAAAAAAAAATAAAAATAAATAAAGAAATCATTAAATTGCTTTAAAGACTGCTTTGTTTTCCGTTTTTGTTTTCCCTTCTCGTTCTCCTTTCATTTTCATATTTACTGAATTCGAATCTTTGTTTTTCAATATCACTTGATTTAACAGACGACAATTTTATTTATTTAACGTTCATTTATATTTGCATTAATTTTGGAACTCTCGTGCATGAGTAAAATATTTTATATTTTTTTTTTTCGCATGAAAGCATATTTCATTCATCAATTTTAAAAGTTTACTTCATTAAAATTTACTTCATTTCATGGGGACAAACATGCCACATATTATACTTATATGGCATAACGTTTATTATATATATTTTAATTTGTAATATGCTTCGATTTAGAAATTAGAAAAACAAAATAGCAAAACCTTTTCAGGCACTAGATATTTTAGTAATTTTATGAGTAAATATTTTTTCTGTATTTATTTCTTGATAATCCAAATATAATAAATTTAGTATTATATTAAATATTTGATTTTAACGCTGATATTATTTACAAAGTAAAAATATAGAATGAAAAAAATTAATATAGTTATATAATATTAATATACTTAATACTTAAATATATATATATATATATATATATATATATATATGTAGTATATTAGCTGGGCGTCTAGGGGTGGGGCAATGAAGAGGTGCGATTAAGATAACTAAAAACATTTATTACGTACACAACACAGTTTACACAAAGATAAAATGATAATATTAGCAGGGTTTCCATCAATAACATTTGCTGGTTTCGAGGCCTAATACACCTAACAAGCTCTCTTCATTACTAGGACTAACAGAAAGTAACATATATGAGCACTGACTCGCTCTACAATTCACATTAGTACCTACGCGTACTATTTCTAATAAGTGAGATTATGGTATAGAGCTCTCCATGGCTCTACACACTTATACAGAGCACAACAAGCTCTAATTAGCAGAAAAATGAGCCTGTCAGCCTACGCGCTGAAGGTCTCAACCGATCTCCACTGCAGCCAGATCTCAACTCCTCCGTTTGTCATCTCGTTCAATGATAAGCATCAGAGACAGCGCCATCTGTTGGCTCTGCAAGGAACTTCCCACAACGCTCTGCCATTCTGATGTTGCGGTGACCTCACCGTAAACCAACCTGGGATACTAAAGGATATCTGCAAAATACAATTATAAGAAAAAAAAAACAAAAAAGAGAAACAGACATTAAAAAAATTATGTACATAAAAATTCACAGTTAACTTTTTCTGTAATGTTTATCAGTCCATTTAGTTCAGTCTATTTAGTTTGTGGACCATAATTTCATATGGTCTGCAGAAGTACTAGTATGTATAGGTCCTTCGTGATCGCCTATCTTCTCGACTTCATATCTGTCTTTGTTCTTTACTCGCACAACTTTATAAGGACCTAAGAATTTTGGTCTTAGTTTCATGCCGGTTCCAAACTGAGTTCGCTGGATGGCAACTAGATCATTAATTTTATATACAAGGGCTTTCTTTCTCTTCTTATTGTAATATCGGCGATTTTCTTCTTGAATCTTAAGAATGTTTTTTCTTGCTTCTTCACGAATGGTGTTAAGATTATCAAGCATGGAATTTATCCTTTCCTCTTCGAGAAGTTCTAGTATTCTCTTATCTTCTTTCTTTCTCATTGTTACTCCAGTGAGTAGTTCAAAAGGAGTTCTTTTGGTACTTCTCGATGTGGTGGAATTAATAGTTCTCTGAACAGCCTCAACAAACTTGTACCACTTGTTAGGGTCATTTATACATAACTTGGATAATACAGGAATGATTGTTCGATGAAGTCTCTCAATTTGACCATTCCCTCGTTGGATTCCGGTTGTGATGGTGTCATGTTCGATTCCCTCTGATTTACAGTAATCTGCAAACTCCTTAGATATGAACGCAGGTCCACGATCGGATATTATTCTTGCGGGGTTACCAAAAATAGCAGCTTGCTGTTTTAATTTTTGCAAGGCGTCTGCTGAAGAAGTTGATTTGACTGGATATAGCCACGAAAATTTACTAAATCCATCGATTACGGTAAAAATGTGATTGTAGTTTTTGTTAGTGGTTGGTAATGGACCCACAAAATCGATGTGATACGTGGATAATGGTATATCCCCTTTAGGGATAGGGTTCAAAAAACCTTCTCCTTTTCCCTGTTTCTTATTTACGAGAATACATTCTACGCAACTTTTTACAACGTTATCTACGCATTTTTTCATATTAGAAAAATAGTAGTCTCTTTTTACTAACTCTTCAGTTTTATTAGCCGAAAAATGTCCTAAGGCATGACATTTCTTTACGACCTCAAGTTGCATGATCTCTGGGACAATTAGTACATCCCTATCATTTAACACTTTATATAAAACATTATTTTTTAACACATATTCGTCATTTTGGTTTTGTTGTAAAAGAGATTTCACAGTATTGATAAACTCATCATTTTCTTGAGCAGTAGCAATACGATGAGTAAGGGTATCAGTATTTACAGCCATTACAGGGTGTCTGCTAAGAGCGTCAACATGCTGCATTTGTTTACCAGGTCGATGTTCTACTTCGTAGTCGAATTCCTGTAACAGGAAAGACCACCTGGCTACCTTAGGTGTCAATTCACGTTTATCTAAAGTTTTAGTGAACGCTTGACAGTCAGTATAAATTTTAAATTTACTACCTAACAAATAGTTCCTAAATTTTTTAAGGGCTTCTACTATCGCTAACACTTCTAACTCATAACTACAGTATTTTTCTTCTTGTACAGAGGTCTTTTTACTCATATAATGGATTGGATAGTACTGTCCATCGTCATCTTGTTGTAATAGGATTGCACCGAATCCTAATTTAGATGCATCTGTATGAACTTCTAACTTATAGCCTTGCTTAAAAAGGTGTAAGACAGGTGCATTAGATAAAATGTCTTTAAGCTTTTGAAAAGCTAATTTCTGCTCTTGCTCGAATTTAAATGGAGTGGAAGCACGTAATAAGTCACTGAGTGGTCTTGCTATGTTGGCATATGAACGAATAAATTTTCTAAAGTAACCCGTTAAACCTAAGAAACTCTGCACTTCCCTAGCATTACGGGGTTCTGGGAAATTTTGTACTGCGAGAGTTTTTTCTACTGAGGGTTTAATCGTGCCATTCTCAATTATGTGACCTAAGAAATCGATCTTACGTTTCAAAAACTGACATTTCTTTAAATTTAACTCTAGACCAAATTTTGATGCCGTTTCTAACACACGTTTTAATTTATCTAACCCTTCATTCTCATCTTTAGATGGAATAATTATATCATCTAAATAAATAATTACAGTACCATCTTTTAATAAGTCTTTAAACACATAATTTACATATCTTTGAAATACTAAGGGACTATTACATAATCCATAGGGAACTTTTAGAAACTCATACTGGGCATTATCGGTCACAAAAGCTGTATATTTCCTACTTTTTTCCTCTACATCAACTTGTAAAAACGCATTCTTTAAATCTAGTGTCGAAAAAACTTTACCCTCCCCTAATCTATCAAATAAATCTTCAATATTTGGCAACGGGTATTTATCTTTAATTATTTTCTTATTTAAAGCACGATAATCACAGCATAACCTTTTTCCTCCATCTTTTTTCCTACACACCACTATTGGCGAAGCATAATTTGATGTACTTTCTCTAATTATACCATCCTTTAACCACTGGTCAATTTGTCTGTCCACCTCTGATTTCTCTACAAATGATAATCTGCGAGAGCGTGAGCACACTGGTATATCATCAGATAAAATAATGGACATTTTTAAATCAGTACTTTTTGTTTTAACTGGCTTATAACTTTTTATTAATTCGCTTAATTTCTCTTTTAACGACTTATCTAAAATATAACTGACATCGAATTTTTCTTCTTCTGAAAAATTGCACATACTTGAAAAAAAGTATCTATTTCATTTTCCTTTCGATCGAATACAGGAAAAGAACACTCATTTGCTTCATCGAAATTGCTTTCCCCCGAATTTAGAAGACTATCTTTCCCCCCTACGCTGGAACTCGAAACATCTGCTTCCTCTTTATTTTGTTGTTTCAAAATATGAAAGATATTATTAGGCAGAATTACGTCGCATGTCAAATTGTTGCATAAAGCACCGATTATGTTTATTGAATCATGATTAGGTAAAGATATTTTAAATTCAGTCAGATTTGCATCTTTCTTTTCATTAAAGCAGCTAACTAGAGTGGTTGAAGAAATAACATTTTTAGTCTGTGGAATGCTATTTTTATTTACAATTAGAATCGAAGAACCAGAATCTTTTAACCCTTTAAGTGGAATATCATCCACTAAAATATCAACATATTCGAGCTCATTAACAATTAGGTTAATCGGACTTGTTTCGGATTGAACTACTGAATTTGTTGGAAGATTTTCACGGAATTCTTTTTTCTCTGAAATACGTTTAGGACACACTCTGGCGAAATGAAATGTTTTCCCTTTTGCACCACAAATATAACACATTCTTTCATGCTTTTCGTGAGTTTGATTAGATACCGAATTACGTACTATGGGATCTTTATTATTATAATGTGTCTTTCTAAAAGGAGTTTTGTTTACAAACCGCTTATTCTCTGAACTTTCGTTTCGTGTATTATTATTAGTTTCAATTAACGATTTCCCTCTAGAAGAGTAGAATAAATCACACTCCCGACCTAACTCGTTGGGTTTAAACCAATTTTGACCTTCTCGAACACTAATATGTTCCTTAGTTCTAGAATCCAACGTTTCATATATTTTATCGGAAACTATAAGATCACACAATTCCTTAACATCGTTAACCCCTCTCAATCTACAATAGTAATCAAAAGAAGCGCTTAGACGCGAAGCGAATTGGACATGAGATTCTGACGGATTACGCAACGCATTTTTAAAATTACTTAAACATTCACGCGGCGTTGGTTGGAACTGTCTTAAAATTAATTCCTTAACTTTTTCATAATCGTTAATCTCTTCGGAGGTTACGTACGCAAGAACCTGATTACATTTATCTCCCAATAAATTAATCAATATTTCCGATTTAAATTTAGGGGGTACATTTTTAGAAACGAATGCTTTTTCAAGGGATTGAAAAAATAAGTGCAAAGCTTCCGGTTTCTCAGGTACTGAAATGGTTAAAGTTCGAATACTTCTAATTAAATTTTCTAATGATTGTGAAGTAGTTTCTGAATTTGATTGCTCAACATTATTACTAGAATTATTTGCTGCAGCCTGTAACTTTAAATTCTGTAACTCTATTTCTTTTTCTAACTGGGATAATTTAATTCTTTCTATCTCAATTTTGGTTTGTTCTTCTACAGATTTCAACTTTTGTTCTTCTAGTAACATTTTAATAACACCTCTAACAAATTCTAAATCATTTTTATAAATATCAGAACTCTCAATTAAAGTTTTGATTTCAAGTACCTTAGCTTCCGCCGGAACAGTTAGGCCTAATTCTTCAGCAATTGTTCTTAAATCGGCTTTTCTAATGCCTTGCAACACGTTTTGGGCCATTATAACTCTAAATAATTATTTATACCAAAAAATATTTCAATATTTCTACCAAATTAATATCATACCTAAATAGAAACAAAATAATATGAGAACAATTTTCTCAAAAAATGATTCTATGGTTTTTGTTCTCAAATCAAAATTATCATGATTTTTAAATAACCACCTGCAGAACAATTTGTAATATACAACAGAATACTTAGATCATCTTATATATTTCTTAATTATTACACATATTTCATATAATATCACCATTATTGTTATTGTTCTCTATTTAATAATTGTTATCACTTTCGTTTTAAAATAATATTGTTATAATATTGTTAAAATATTATTGCAAACAGTAATAAGCAAAATTATAAAAGATTACTCAGAATATTTTTTTCAATCATAATTCTTATTTTTATTCATTCTTCTCAAGTTATATTATTTATTTTATTTCATCACACATTGAAACCAAAAGTGTTCTCAAAAGTATTTCACCATTAATTTCTAATTCAAAATAGTAACTCAAACTCTTTTTGCTCAATATATGCATTAATCATTATTATCCACTATCAAACACAATGATAAATATATAACAATAACAGTTACCTTTTATAACTTGTTGGTGGTAATATCGCGGCAGAGTCCCCACTTGTAGTATATTAGCTGGGCGTCTAGGGGTGGGGCAATGAAGAGGTGCGATTAAGATAACTAAAAACATTTATTACGTACACAACACAGTTTACACAAAGATAAAATGATAATATTAGCAGGGTTTCCATCAATAACATTTGCTGGTTTCGAGGCCTAATACACCTAACAAGCTCTCTTCATTACTAGGACTAACAGAAAGTAACATATATGAGCACTGACTCGCTCTACAATTCACATTAGTACCTACGCGTACTATTTCTAATAAGTGAGATTATGGTATAGAGCTCTCCATGGCTCTATACACTTATACAGAGCACAACAAGCTCTAATTAGCAGAAAAATGAGCCTGTCAGCCTACGCGCTGAAGGTCTCAACCGATCTCCACTGCAGCCAGATCTCAACTCCTCCGTTTGTCATCTCGTTCAATGATAAGCATCAGAGACAGCGCCATCTGTTGGCTCTGCAAGGAACTTCCCACATATATATATATATATATATATATATATAGTGACGAGCCCTTGCTTCCCGCAACTGCTGAACCCAAAGCTAAGTTGTTTTCCTATGCCGCTACCCGGAATCCTAATCAGCTGAGCATCGACGGAGAATGCAGAATACTAACGGAAGTACGTGCCTGTGACGAAAGTGACGCCACTTCCGGAACGCGCCGCTGCTAATAGCGTTTGAAGATAGAAGTGCAGAGTTGACGAGGCATGCGCACTGGACGGGTGTATTGCTTGTTTTTATGAACTTTGTGTTTCGACGTAATTAGAAAGCGAAGTAATACATAAATTATTTATGTCACGAACTGAACTATACAGATCAAATGTCAAGTTTGATATTACATGCTCAGCATAATTTTAATTCATTAACGTTTTCTGTAAATATGTATTATACTTTAACTTTCTTTATTAAATTTAAATAATTAGTAATTAATCGAATTAGTAGTTATTGTTCCAAACGCCCACAATAGTTGGATATTACATATATATATATTAAAAGATAAATATTATGTTTTTATGTAACTCGAGTTTTAATTTTCGTTAAAACAAAATGCACACAAGAAAGAAAAATGGGGTATTGGGTACGGTGTTCACAAGAAATGTCATTATTTTACTTAAAATATAAAAATACTTACTTTAAAAATTATTATCTAAGAAGAAAAACTTAAAATTAAGCCTTTAAAATTACAAATTGCATTTTACTTCATGAACGCTTTTGGGTACGGTGTTCACAAGAAATGTCATTATTTTACTTAATATATAAAAATACTTAATTTAAAAATTATTATCTAAGAAGAAAAACTTAAAATTAAGCCTTTAAAATTACAAATTGCATTTTATTTCATGAACGCTTAAAATGAGTATCTCAAGGTAGGTAACAAGTTTCTTTCTTTTTTCTTTCTTTCTTTTTTCTTTTTTATTCCATTCGCCAATACTGTTTTACGTAGAATGTATCATTTTTTTTTCCTCAGTAAAACTTTAGGGTTAATATACACACGTTTCTAATATTCAGTCTTATGCTCTAATTAAATTCCTTTCCTTATTCTATGAGTATGTTATTGAAATACTAAATATATATCCTTCTGCTACACGCATCACAAATTTGTGTTTTAAACCAGCTTACTACAGGAAATGAAATTCTAGATTTAAACGAAAGTGAAACGCCCTCTTCTGGAGATTACTCTCAGGGGAACATACGATTCTCATTACTGAAACTGAAACTATCACGCTATGATAATTGCAGACTTGCATCTCGGAAATATGTACTTAAATGTAGTAGTCGATTTGTATCTGATATTTTATCGAGGGTAGCAAAATTTCAAAATGGAAGACGAAAAATTATTGAGGATAGACAGGTATTATAGTTTAAAACAGAAATAAATGTGTAATGTTCTTTTAGATATAACTAAATAACACATATAATACATATAACTAAATAACATATAACACATATAACTAAATAACACATATAAATGGATAATAAATATAAATAAATACATAAATCTACATATGATTTTTGTATTTATTATATGTGTTAAATTGATTGAATATTACTTGGAGAAATCTTTTAAATAGGAATTTTGTCTACAGCAGTCTTTTTCTATTATATATATAACTATATGTATAAATATTGCTTTAATGTAAATATTAAAAAAATCTAAATTTTGGAAAAAAAAAAAAAAAATATTGCATATTTTATAATTTAGTAAATTGTGATCGAAATTAATTTAAACACTTTATAGCGCATAAATTTAAAAGAAGCAATTTTGATTTATGTAAAAATTCAGAAAACTTCGTTTCAGTTTATTCTTATTTATTTATTTTATTTTCATTTTAAAATTACCAATTTAGAAGCTCAAGCATAGTTACCGTTTAGATTGGAAACTTTGAAAGTAAAACTACATACGAAATAGAAAATATTACGAAAATGAATTCATTTGAGGTTTTTTAGCATCATGTGTTTTAATCTAACCAATAAGATAAATTTATATGTTTGTAAACTCTTTAGTAATATTATGTCAAGAATTTGTGTTGCTAAAAATTAAGACCAATAGAATAAACGATTCGGAGTGATATTTCCACTTTTTGTCTTCAGAGCTAGAATTATTTTCCTACCAAGCCTCAGATTTCTCTTTTCAGTCTTCAGACATTCATTTTCTTCAATAGCTTTCTAGATCATATTACAATTGAATTTCCTGGTGTCTTCTACAATCTTTTTCCTCAGAATTTTCCATAGTTTTGATTATTCAACATTTGCAGTAATAGTTTCCTTGTTATATTTCATTTTTCTTTTCTTTTCCATAAGCTGTTTTGTCTCTTCCAAGATTTTTTTAACAGGTTTATCTTCTTTTTAACAAGCAAAATGTTTTACTGATTCCAGAACAAGTCTGGCAAAATTCACAGTGAACTCATTGACGTATTCTTAAGCAACTGGAATCTGCTATTTTGTTCAAACTGGACATTCCAGTCGCCGGCGACTGAGGGTATTGTACATATGAAACAGGTATTTTGAAATATGAATGAGGAATTTGCCAAGTCACACCACGCTGGCCAATGCGTCTTGGTGCGAGCCCATTCGTGTTGGTTCGTAATGCTAGGCATTTCCAACAGCTGCATCACGTGAAGGAACGAACTGTACATCAGGCGTCTGCCTTGGTCGGTTCCACCTAGCCAAAAATAATGGAATTGGAGAACCTTCTCCCAGTTAGTAACGCAGACTATTGTGAAATCACTGAAAATTAGATATACTCTAAGCGACAAAAAAAAAAACCGCACTTGGATATTTTCCATTTTTCTTCCTGTAATCGCCGATTTTATTGTTTCAAAAGTAAATTTTTGAACAAATTTTATTACATTGTGTTTTGCCTGCAATTTAGGATTGAGCCAAGTGTTAAAAACAAGGTGCAATTGTTCGTAAAATTGTAATTTTAGAAAGTATTTAAAAAATGGCAAGAATAAGGCAATTAACGATACCACAAAAAATATTAATTTTAGAGCGAAATCAAAAAAAAAACAATTTAATACGTGGGATGTCAAAGTTCTTAAATGTTAACAAAATATTAGTGATCTGGTTTTTAGAAAGATATAATATTTTTTGGCTGTTTAAACTGCACATATGTCCTTATGAGGCCAATTTACTCATCCAGTCAAGATGACCACAAGTTAAAAAGCCAGCGCTCAAAAAAACAGTTTGTATTACATTTAGAACATAGAAGGGATTTAGAAAAAGTTCTTAGTAACATAATTTATCTAAATACAGTGAAATAACAATTAAACAAAGCAGGTTTAATTGCCAGAAAATCTGAAAAAAATTCATTCTTAACGAAAAGAAATAGAAAACCAGTACATTTCAGGGTTAAAAAAATTAAAAAATGATCAATTAATTATTTGGCTTAAGTTGTTCTCTCTGATGAGTAAAGTTTAACTTATTTCGAACAGACAGAAACAAGAAGATTTGATCACGAAAACGTGACTGACTTAATGAAAATCGCACTTCTAAAGCAATGACATATACCCAGTACATTACGATACGAAAATGCATAATTTTTCGGTGAGTATGACAAATTTTCATGTTCAAGGAATAGATTTACTCGAAATAAAACTTGGCCACCAAAAAATTGATACCGGACCGACTACTTTGGGGGTATTTCAGACTCTTCCATAATCAACATTTCAAGATGATAAAGCACCTTGTTATATGGCACTTGTGATACATTTATTTGATTCGAGTTGTTGAAATTACTTATCCATTCTCATGATCATCTAGATTATTGTAAGTTATCATAACTTTTCTTACTTAAAATTAAATCTCACAAAGAATATCGTAGGATTTCTTCTTTATTAGACCTGAAAATTGTCCTAATCTCAATCCGCTCGAAAATGTTTAGTCTATAAAAGAGGGTGGAGATTAGAAATTTGTAGCCTACAACTTTGAAAGAACTAGCAAAAAATATTTATGATATTTAGCACAGTGAAGTTTCTGAGTTTCATGTTAAAAAACTGTAAAATACTATGCAATTGCCCATTAAAGCAGCAATTCCATATAAAGGCGGAATTATCCAATCCAGAATACATATTTTTATTAAATAATTGTTTAGACCTAACAAACAAATAGTTTTATTTCATACATTAACATAGCACTTGTTTATTTCATATAATAAATCATGATGGAATACAAATTATATCTATATTATATTACGTTTAAAAAGAAATTTTTATGTGGATTTTTTTTTAATGTTTCGTAAAGTGTAATAAAACGGATTATTAAAACGAAAATGTACATAGGTATCATGTTACGACTTCAGTATTATACAAACATAACAGTTTTATTCGTTGCAATTATTAGTTTTTAAATTATTACAAACCCAAAAGGTATAAGTCAAATTTTCTGCAGTGTGGCTTTTTTTTTTTTTTTTTTTTTTTTGTCGCTTAGTGTATATGTATGTATGTATTATTATTTTTTTTAAACTTTACTTTGTTCAAATTAACTCAAGTTCAAAATAAAATATGTTATTTTTATGAAAAAAAAAAAAAAACTTTCTGAATTTTTTAACATTTCTGAAAAGTATTTTTTAATAAAAATTACATATTTTATATGCGTATTAATTAAATAACATATTTATCGCGTATATATCAGCGAGACAAATTAAAACTGGAACAGAAAATGCATATATATATATATATATATATTATTTATTTATTTATTTTTGTACACTTTTGTTTAGTAGAAGTACATTTTTTTTCTTATATACACACAAAAAACAAATTTTTAATGAATTCATAATGATATTTAAATGAACCTTAATTGGTTAATATTGTCAAGTTTATAGCAAGGAGCCAATTTCTTGCATAAGTAGATAAATATGTAAATCGCTAATGTAAATACATGGAAAAAAAAACCTTTGCTACTTAAAATATATTTTATCTACACAAAGTTAATCCATGCTATTTTATACTGATTGTTATTACTGTAATAATTCGGTAATAATTCTTTAAAATAATGTACAAATACAAAAAAAAAAAAAAAAAAAAAAAAAAGTATATTTTCGATACGTGATATAAACAAGTTTAATAGCAACCTAAATCATGTTTATATCACACATCGAAAAGGTATTTTATACTGTATATAAAATTTAATCATGATTTACAGCATTTGAGCACAATTTAACTTTATCCAGATAAGTTTTGGTACTATTAGTATTCTTTAGATGCTCATTTTAAGCACCATATGATGGTGACCGATAAAAATAACTTCCAGACTGTGTTAATGACTGGCCATTTCCTTTTAGCACCATGATTTTTATAGTATTTGTATTAGCATACAAATATTTTAATTTTTCAAATACGTTTATATTTAAAATGAATTTTTATTCTTAACTCCATATTTTAGGATAATCCTGGAAAAATAGAAAATTTGCAATCTGTATTATTGTTCACATCATTATTTTTTTAAATAAATGTATATATAGAGTATATGCCTATTCAAGGTGCAAAATATAATTATAATGATAAAAGGTATATGATGTTACAATAATATAAGCAGTGGATGTAAGACAAATGTAGAAATTAAATATTATCGAATTAAAATATAGATTAATGAGAATAATAAATTAAATAACTTATTTTTTTTCTTTTTTATCTTTTTTTTTTTTCATTTGAAAGTTAATAATAATGGCGAAAAGCTGTTTAATAAGTAATATTCGCTAACAATTTATTATTATTATTACTATTATTTTTATATATTTCAAATAATCGTGTATAGTGTGATATACAAATAATTAACACAACATCTTTTGATAATCGGACAAGATCTATAAATACTCTCCGGTGTTATTTAGATATTAAAAATCAAATTTATTTACGTGTTTAAACCTAGAAAGGATAGATTTTTAGTTAATAATTTCATGAACTCTATCAGTAATCCGTATTCAATTAAATAGACTCTAATAATGATGATGATAATAATAATAATAATGAAAAATTCACATTTTCATTTTTATATAAATAAATATTATTTAATATATATACTATATAGTTCGTACTTTCATGATTGCGTAAGTTTCAAGTTGAAAATGTATAGTCCACTGAAAAACCACAGCGTAAAGCTTATTTAAGATATTTCAAATGTATATCTAAAAATTTTATTGTGCTTTCGCTTTTCTTTAAGGAAAAATTAAAAAGCATAAAAAATTTCTTTTCGTGGATTCAATTCACTCAGTTACTGATTAATTCAAAAATAAAATGCGTTAAATTTGGGCTGCTATATTGCATCAGTTTTCAAAGCGATAATACATTATTCTAAAATTTTCATTGACAGTAATTTTATTTAAAGTTACTATTATAAAAGTTGTTTTCGAAATAAACGTTGTTCCGAACTCCAGCTACAAGATTTTAAAGAGACGTGTCACGTAGAAACTAGGCTAGCTTAGTAGTTTAGGATCAAATTGGTTACTCGAATTGGTATAGCAAACGTTCGCAAAAATTTAGGTGGAGTGTTCGCTAAAACCAAATATCTAAATGCGGTTGCTGTTGGCAGAGGTTACAACCCTTCCATTATTTAAAAAGTTCTTTTTAAATTACAACATCCCGACACTTCACGTCATTCTGCGTTTAAGTCCTCTTCCAATATCAGTATTGTTTTGCATTTTTTCCCTAAATCTAGTTTTAACAAAATTAAAGTTTTCAAACAACATGACTTTAAAATGACTTTCTCACCCACAGGCATATTAGCTCTTTCTAGGTTAAATAAAGCTATTGATAAACACAAATCTTAGAATATTAGTCCAGGCAACGAAGGACAAAATTTCACGAAGAGAAAAAAAATATCGTGTATTTAGATTTTTTTTTTCTTTAAGGCACTTTAAAAACACATAAGTATAAAATATTATATTTAATTAAAAGCTTATTTACAATTAAAATACATTTATTTCGAAGCTTTTCGATTTGACAACCAAAGCATAATTAGGAAAGAACATTTTATGGAATTGCGTTTTTGAAATGCAGCTCTGTATATGTATGACAATTAAAGTGTCTTTTAATAAATTCTACACGTGTTTTAACTAGTCTCTCTTCTTAAGAGATGATGTGTTGTATTCCAAATATTTCCTCAAAGGAAATTTTCCTTGTAAGAGGGGAAATTTTAAATTACGTCTTTAAAATAACGAATTACGTTTGGTTTTATGAACGTTTAAAATGCCTTTTTGAAGGAAGGTAACAAGTATTTTTTTTTTTTAAATATTGTTCTGAGTACGCCCATACTGTTTAACAGTGATTGCATTTTTTTTTTTTTTTTTTTTTTTTTTTTTTATGTAAAACTTTAGGGTTATTGTACACGCATTAAGCTTGTTCTCTAATTAAACTAAATTCTTTTTCCAATTCCATCATTATGTTACTGGGACACTAAATATATAAATATACATCCTTCTATTACATGCATCACAAATTTGTGGTTTAAAACAGCGTACTGCTTCTGAGATTACTCTCAGAGAACCATATGTATCTCATTACTGCAACTGAAGCTACCATGCAATGATAATTATGGAATTGCATCTCGGATATATATAGTTAAAGGTAGTCGTTTTGTATCTGCTATTTGATCAACTGCAGCAAAATTTAAAAATGGAAGTCGAGAAGTTATTAAGGATAGACAGGTGTTATAGCTTGAAACAGAGATAAATGCATAATAACCTTTTTGATATATTTGTAAAATCTACATATAATTTATGTATTTATCGAAACCAGGGAATAATCTGAATTCCTAGGTCAACTAGCGAAGCCTTTAATAAAATCTGGTCTCCCCCGTCTCTGAGATTTTGTGATATACTTTGGATTAGAAACTTACAATTTTATAAATATTGTTGCAATTTGCATGAATATAAGGATAATTAAAACACTGTTTTATTTAATAATCGAAAAAAAAAATTATGGATATTTTTACATTTAAATTTAATGTTGATAATTTAATTTATTTGCATATTATCTCTTTCTTGTACATTGGTAAAATTTCAAAGATTGTACAGCATGGAATATATTTATAAAGTTTTGATTGCATGAAAATAATAATAATATCCTCATATAACGGATAAATACCCTTATATTTAAACACCGTAAATTGGAAATATCTCGCAAATACTGTATCGGAATAAAGTAATATTATGACGCATCATCGGGTGGAAAGTGTAGGCACGATTGCAGCATCATAGTGGCAATGCATGAAACCCATAACCGTCTAAAGTAGACTATGCATGTAAGAGATCAACTACTTTAAGTTACTACAGATGGCAGTGTAAAATGCACCGGAAGTCTGTTACAGAAAATCATTAACCCTAGATCACTAGCGTGGTCATATATGCCGCTATCCGTACAGATACGTAAATTTTACGTACTCACATAAAATTCGTTTTTTTGCTCATATTGTTGTTTAACGTTGTTTTTAAATATGTTTAATTATTTGATGTTTTACCCACTATTACTAATTATTCATTAACTGAATAATTATTTCGAAGCACTCAAGGTCAAACAAGTGTATCGGTTGTAGGGAAAGGGCAGAAAAGAACCAATAAATGAAAACTACACGTAAAATTTACGTACCACTAGTGTTCTAGGATTAAACACAGCTGAATGAAAAAAAAAATTGCAACACATTTTCTATTTAAAATAATAGTAGGAAATTTCCTCAGGCAAAATTTTCATTATGCAAAATTGAAGCAAAATTTCACCGTTTAGTATTGAGCTCTGCTGCATTAATTCTGAATTCCAGCCTACTTTTAATTGTCTAATAGATATTTTTACATTTTTCAATTAAAGCAATAACACTTAGAGATATATCTATTCACTATTACATGCCAACAAAATACGAACAAAGAATGGCATATTGAAAATTTGAAGTAAAACAAAAGCCAACAAAAAACTATTTTAGGTTGATGTTCAGTTCATTCGTATTCATAAAATCTCTGGCTTCCTACATATGGTAAAATAACATACTATTACATCGACACGAAAAAAAAATAATGTTTCAAGTCGTTTAGTAATTTTTGGTTGTTACAATCTAAGGTTATTTTTTCTGTTTGTTTTTATCTGTAAAATTTCATCTTCAGTGCATTTTTATTGATAACTAGAGTATTTGTTTAGTTGTATTTCATTTTTTTAGATTTTTAAAAATTTCAGATTGAGCTTGCTTGAATTTACTTTGTGTTAGAGCTAGGAGGAGTATTAGCTTCTTCTTCTTCTTCTTCTCCCTTTTTGTTTTTTTGTTTTTAAGAATTTTATTACACAGCTATTTTTTTTTTCTTAAAATTAAAACATTGAAAAAGATATAAAAGGAATTATACTAAATTAAGCAAAGTGTCCCAGTCACCAGGAATATTAACACGTCATTTTATGTAAAAGATTATGCTATTAACTAACAAACTAATTGCGTTACGTTATTTCATGCGAAACTTCCAAAATAGTTACTAATATATGCAGAGGTGAAACTTTATGTGGCGAAAGAAAGATGTTTTTCATAGAAAATTCTCTGATATAAAATTTAAAAATGTTCAAAGCTTCATTTAAATTTTAGAACTGCCTTATAAAAAATATCTTTCAAAGTTTTACATTACATACACTTTGCTTTTTCTGTAAACAGTAACTTGATAAGTAGTTATTTATTTATATTTTTAAGAAAGAAGTGTTTTAAAAGTATTGTAATGCTTTAATGTCTT
Source organism: Salticus scenicus (assembly GCA_963930645.1). NCBI lineage: Eukaryota > Metazoa > Arthropoda > Arachnida > Araneae > Salticidae > Salticus > Salticus scenicus. Next base: position 135,637,484 of record OZ005655.1, read on the forward strand.
AGTATGCATGCTTAAAAAATTTAATCTTATACTGTTTGTAAAATTAGAATTGCAAAATAGGTTATATTTTTTCAACGATTTTTTTCTACACAAGCTTCTAAAGTAATCAAGGAAAATATTTTGCTTAAATTTCAGTTTGCTCTTTCCCAATTGGAATTTTTTTTCTGGTTATTAATAAAACACACACACAAAAAAAAAACTTATTTTAAAATGTAATAATTTAAGAAGATACTTTTTAAGTAAAAGTAAGGAAAAACAAGATACATGAAAATGTGATGTATAAAGGTATATCAGAAACTCTGGTTGTTTCAATCAGATTTATGTCAGTGGCATATTCGGATATTGAGATAAAATATATGATGCATTTAACATTTAATTTTTATTCTATTTTTAAAAATGCTGAAGTAATTTTAAAAATGTTTATTAGTCACATAACAGATCGTAAGTAAAAAAAAAAAAAAATTAATTTTAGATATTTTTGGTTTAAAATATATGTTTGTTAACATGATTAAATTCAAATGATAACTAAACACTATAATGTGCAAATAAACTCTCAAGAGATGTTTCAGAACAAATAATAGCACGGCTCTGTATCTGATAAAAACAAACTACGCAAACGCACTGAATTAAAGCAGCTACTACGCATTCGAGATAAAAGCGACTTCTGCATTTTGCTTTCTTTCAAACATCGTTCATAAAATTTCCGAGTAGTTTTGATATCTATTAAAAAAAAAAAAAAATATATAGATAAATGTTTTAAAAAAGTAATTAAAAATAAAATAATAAAAAATAATAATACAGATAAATATTTGTTTAAACTAGAAACCAATGAAAGTTATGACTGAAAATATGTAATTTTGAATAAGATAGGAAAACAAGTTATTTAATTTTATTCTTATTGAAAGACTTTTTACAGAATCATCTTTTAACAGGTTTAATCGTAAAAATGTTTAAATATTTCTAGTAATGTTGGAGAGTATTAATTTAACCGAGATATAAATAGATTACAAATATATATATTCATGTAAAAATAACAACATATTATATATTTTGAGATAACGTTTGCATGTGTGTATATGGAATTTTTTTACATTAATCCTTTTGACATATGAGTTATTTTAAGGTACATCCTTCACAAAATATATAATTGTATTTTTTAGAAAAAAATATTATCAGACTTGTTTTGAAATTGCTTTATAGTAAAATGCAGGATGCTTTAAAGTGGTGATTTCTGTTTGGCTTAAAAAAATTAGAGCGAGAAATTAATTTGCATTGCACATAGTTTACTGACGAATTTTGAGCTCTTCAGCCTCACCAGAAAAATCGCATAGAAAGGTTTAAATTAGATTTTAAATGCCAAAAACGAACATTATATAATCAATTGGTATTAATGAAACCTCTTTCATTAATACCAAAGAACTTTAAAAATGTCCAGCCACTTTATTTCTTTTTTTTAAATGTAACGTCACTTACTTATATTATATCACAATTTATTATTTGTGTTATTTAAATTTAATAATGCATGTATTTAAAATTCATGCAATCCTTTTATCTAAATTCAGATTTAGTTTTATATTAGCCTAATTAATTACTTAATTTAGAATAACATCCATTAATTATATGACATACTTTCAATTAATATTGTAGCAAATTTCAAATAATGAGTAAACAAACAAAATTTTTATAAAAAAAAAAAATGTTGTAGTTTAATTTTAGATTTAATTTATGTGCACATCATGTTATGACAAATATACTCAACTTGTACATATTCAAATGAGTATGAATTGTATATATATATATATATATATATATATATATATATATATATATATTGTATATATTCAACTCACAAATCTTAGTAAATAAACAAAATATGTTAGAATTACAAACTTATAAGGGGTTTTTCACAAAAAAGAACTTTTGCTAAGTGGTTAAACTAACTGGTTCTTTAAAGTAATTACGCGGCATGTGAAAAACACCTTAAGAAATTTCAATTCTTGAAAAATATCTCAAATCTAGCTCGTAATTTTTTGCATAATTTGCTTAATTTTTACTCTATTCAAATGCACTTTTGCTAAAAGTTGCCCAATATATCTAGCTTTACCTACGCAATAAATTTTATTTTATCTTTCGCACATGCTCAGTGAAAACGCTTTTCATAAAAAGACTCATGTTTCATGAGATATTTAAGATATGCGTATTCCGACTGCAGCGTTTTAAAAGTATTTTTCAAACTAATATGAATGTGGGAATAATTTTTGTTAAAAACTCTGCATATGATAAATAAAAAACATGTTGATTTTTTTTCTTTTGAGTTTTAAAATAAATGCTTTTATCTGCGATATTTAATATGATATCGTCCCATAAATTCCTTCACATAGTAAACTGGATCTGTACTAACATATCTTAAAGTTGCAACACAAGCATTATTAATTTTGATCACTTTCTTACTGGCATCCTAAATGTTGTATTTAACCAATCTTTACTGAATAACATGAGGCAGACTCAATTCTTTATATACCCAATGTTTGAAAACTTTTCAGCTAGAGATAAGTTTTTAAATTGAAAAAAACTGATCGTTTGCAAATGATGCCAAACTTTTGTCCGGTAATGTAAATTTTGTTAAATATAACACATTGATTAAAAATTTTAAATGTTTTTAAAATACAGAGTATTGGAAACCATTAATTTTTGCTTTAATTTCTTGAAAAATAAAATCAGATGCATATAATAAATTACAAAATTTCGTAAATACTAACCTACAGAATATTAAAAAATAGATTAGAAACTTCAAAGCTCAGAATTGATCAAAATCACGAGATTTTAATTTTTGGACGGTCTTATACAAAAATAGTTTAAATAAATAGAATCCAGTTTATAGTTTAATTAGATGATTTATAAATGTTTGTAACATAAAAAAAAGCGCTAGATATATCATTAAACAAAAATATTGAGAGATTAGCCGCCTCAAATAGAAAGGTTAATTTTACTACTTTTAACTATAATTTATGATCATCCTTTGACATTTGTGCAATAGTTTTGTTTCTACCATCCCAGAACTTACGTCCTATATTGGAATGCGGTTTGACGTTAGCTTGCTTTTTATAACTATCATATCTCAGAGATTTTTGTAAATCAATGATGGAACTGAATTAAGTTAGGAGATATATTTTAATGTTTTTATTTTGTTTTAAAATTTCATATAGATAACTCCCTAACTAAGATTTAATTTTAATGTTATTTGTTATAAGTTCTTACTAATCAATTGACACTAACTACATATTAAGAGTGTTATTTATAGTGAAATTAGTAAAGAAACGAGTTACACAAATTCACATAAAGATATAATTTTTTATAATTCAGGTTATCCAGCGATCTTGTTTTGAAATGGCAGTAAAAATTGCCAGTAATAGTACAACAACAACAACAACAACAAAAAAAAAAAAAAAAAGCCCAAACGGTGTAGTTGTCAGCCTCCCTGATTTCTACACGGTTGGGCATGGGTTCGAATCCCAGATAAGGTGTCCCTGTTAGGGGTAGCTATGCCCCCCATTGGGTGCTCCTTCACAAATGGTCGTCATTTTAGCGACCACTCGGTCAATGCTTGTGGCATATGCGCCGCGCCATTAGAAAAAAAAAAAAAAAAAAAAAAAAAAAGCGCTCCTTGTACTAGAAAAGGAAGTGCTTCTTTTCAAGAAGTTAAAAATGTAAATTTTATATGAAATTCTACAATTGCAAAAGAGAGCTTTTTAATAAATGAAATGGAATTAATTGTTAATTTAACCACTTTAATAAATGAATGGATTAGTGGTCTGATTACAGTTTTAGTGGCAAATTATTTTAATTTGCACCATTTTAGATTTCCTTTCAATTACAAATGCTCAAATTACTTTCTAATGCTCAAATCATTCTTATACATTCCTGTTCGGCCAGTAATAGAATAAATTATTTTCTTAACCTATATACGTGACCTTTAGATTAGGTAAAGTTTTCTGAACTTACAATTTGTAGGATTCTTATACTTTATTACGTTTCACAAGAAACAGGAGTAAAGATTTTTTAATAGTTGTATTAACTGACATTTCAAGATTTAGAAAGAAAATATTTATATAATGTTTGATGTGTATATATATATGTGTGTGTGTGTGTGTCTTTTAGAAAATAATCATGTTTTTTATGTGTTTTAAAAGAACTTATTTTTATATACAGTCGGTAACAAAAGTGTCCGAACACTAGCAAAAATTCCTATGTAAAAAAAAGTACACTTCATACGGTTTTGTTATAAATCCTTGTCGAATCCTGTTCTTACACTGACTAAGAACAGGATTGGATAAGGATTTATTTCACAAAACCGTATGAAGTGTACATTTTTTACATAGGAATTTTTGCTAGTGTTCGGACACTTTTGTTACCAACTGTATATAAAGTAAAAATATGCAAAGTAATTAAAATGACTTAATAAATAAAAATGTATTTTTTTCTTTTTTATAAAAATACCGAATACTCATATAGTGCTTTATGGTGATATTATTAAAACTGTGTTAGACGATAATCGGATGTCAGTAAACATATGAATCATATAATAATACATTTGATTAATATGAAACGCTGTTTTAATGTAATTCGATAGCTTTCAAAGTCTGAATCAGAAAAAAATTAATTTTAAAAGGATATCAACTTTAAAGAGCAAATATGTCGGGGAAGTAGAAAAGAAATCATCTTTATAAAACTCTCTATTTATGAAATAAACTATATCTGGAATAGATATAAACATACATGAGAACGAAATTTTATAAATTTCCAAATGTTATAGAATACAATATCTCCCAGGCGTTGATTTATAGAATACTGCACATTAAAATACTCTTTTCTCTTGCGCAACTCAAAGAATGTTGGTATCTCTTAGGAAGATCACAGCTGTTGCACTAGTGAATAAAATCGCTGTCTGAAACTATATTAAATTTATTTCTGTTCTCACAGTAAGATTTAGTAAATAAATAGCGCATTTCTGATCTTAATATTATATCATATTACTACTTTCAAAAAGTTTGTTTATCTGATGTTTCACAACCCACGCAAACACTGATAAATTGTTACGCATAACATAGGATTTATGCTGTGTTTGTTTAATTTCACTCAAGATATAAACAAAGAAATTTATAAATTATGTTTTCTTCTTCTTTTTATTTTATTTTATTTTATCTTTTTTTATCGTACTTATGTTAATACAGAATAAAAATACTATTTTCAGAAAAAGAAATCTAAAGTTTTAATATTGAAAATTAAATGTTGTTACTGTTTTGTGCAAGATATGCCTATATATATTTCAATTTTTATACTTGCATGTTTTGAAAACGACGCCAAATGCCGATATGTGTTTTTGAATAAATTTTGATGCCTCAGTCCTTTCAGAGACCCTGACAAATGTCAGAGTTGCATATTTGTTCCTCCCTTTCGACTGCTCATTTTGACTGCTATAAATGAAGAAAATGTAGTTGAAGAAATAAGAAAACTTAAACTCGTTTTATTTCAATTTTACAAGGAAGCGATGGGGTGGAATTTGACTACCCAGTAAAAATGCATTTAGATATCAGTTGTAGTGAAAAAAAAAAAAAAAAACTGAAGTGAAAGATAAGTTGTTTGGCTTGATAAACGTTTAGGGAAACAGCCACAATGCACGTTAAAATATATCTCATAAGAAAACGAAGGCATTGCAAGCGTGTTATTTAAATATTTTGGGCTGGAAATCACTTTTTACAAAAAAAAAAAAAAAAAAAAAAAAATACTTCAATCGACCTTTGAGAACCATACATCACAACTTTCAAAGTTTTGAACCTAAGACTTCGCCGAAACTATCGCTAAATTTCTCTTAACTTCCAACGTCTATCAACATCACGCAAATTTAAGGATTACATGAGTTTCGAAGGCTTAAAAACTGTACATTTTCTCTATTTTTTAATATAAGAATTAATATATATATACTATATTCTTAATTTTCAGCATATAAATGAACAACAATTAAACATGCTTTGCCCACTTCGCTGATAATTTTATTTAAGATTTTTTTTTTAAATAATTAAAATGTTTGAATAAATATATTTCGATTGACGGATATTTTTGGCGCAGTTTAAATATGGGACCCCAATGGCGATTTCAAATACTTTTTACCAGTTTTACGATAAATCGAAATAGCTGTCGCAAATGTGTAAGTAAAGACATTGGCGAGAAAAGTCCGATCTACTTCAGTGCTAAATTTAAAATTTCGCCAAGGGTATTCCATACTAAAGATGCGCTCTATTTTAAGCAAGTTTAAGTCATGGACCTGTGATATACAGCCGTTAAGGATGTATAAATGACATTCTATTATTTGAGATTCATTATGTTAATTAGAAATATGGTTAATTTAAAGTAAACTAAATATGCATTGACATTAAGAAACAGCTTTAGATAGGACTCCCTTGACGAAATTTGAAAATTGACGATGAAATAGCTCGGTTGGTTTTCACAAAAAGCTTTTCATATGAAATTTTTATAGCCATTTAATTCATCGCCAAACTGGTAAAAATAATAAAAGTCACCAAAGGATTTCTATACTAAAAATGTGACCACTTTACTTTGCAGAAGCTAAAATCAAGGAGAAAAAACTATAAGACTATTCGATTAATTTAAATTAATATTTTAAAAGCAAATAAATAAATGAATAAAATGAAGCTATTATGACATCAGTTTAAATGCTTTTTTTTTTTTTTATAATTGAAATGTTCTTTAATCATATTTTAACTGGCGATTATTTTCGGCCCAAAATTAATACAAGAACTCTCATAGCGATTTCATATATATATATATATATATATATATATATATACAGAGAGAGAGAGAGAGAGAGCTATTATATATAGATATATATATATAGCTATTTTAACGATAAATTGAAGTGGTCATTGCCATTGCGTAAGTAAAAACTTTGTCATCAATCATCGCCAAAATCGCATATAATAATAAAAGTCACCAAGGGGGTGATTAATTTTGTGGATCATGCAATGAAAGAAAAAAAAATCATATAACACTATTAGATTAATTGAAATTATTATTTTAAAAATAAGTATATAAATGAAACGCTATTATGACGCCAGATTTTTCAGAATTTTTTTTATAATAAAGCTTTACATAAAAATATATTTATTTCCTTTTAAATCAGAAAGAACCCCCCCCCCCCCGTTTTTTTAAAGTTAAAATGGGGTTTTATTTAGTATCTTTTGAACTAATTATAATACTAAACTAAAAATTACAGAGTTAGATAAATTTCTTTCCGATTAATAAGCGTAACAACTTTTATTGCGAACAATGCGATGGTACGCTGTATTTTTTATAACGAATCAAAACCTTATATAACATGAAATCCATTTTATCAAAATGGATACGTACCTGGCGCGGTTTTATAGACCTATTGCGTAATATTATACACGATTATTTTTATTAAAAAGTTTAGAAAATTCAGTTTGGGATTTCTGGTTTTCAGAGACCCTCCAGAAAAGCGGTTGCCAAATGCGCTATAATATAATAAAAATATAAACAATTTCACGATGAGCGTAACTTTTCTAAATTATCTCTTTTGCACTAAAAAATCCCAGAAATTAAAACTTTTTTACGGAGAAACTTCATACCATATATATTCTAAAACATTCCATTTTATTAAGACAAAGTATACAAATATTCAATAAGTTATAAAATTTCCTATTAATTAGTTTAATTTAAAAATTCATTTTTTGTCAAAAATATTTTTTCATAAAATATTTAGTTTTAGTTTTCTTCTCTTATAAATAGATAAAGTCTAATGACGTAATTATACATACATGTACATATATAAGGGAGACCCGTGTACCTAGGGCCATCGTGTACCTAAGGCCACCTCACTTTATTTGAATAATACTTAATTTTAAGTTTTAATACTCAATTGGGCAAGTAACAACACCAATTGCTATTTTTACAGCTATTTTGGAATTTTTGAGGAGAAAGTTTTGACAAGTTACACGTAGAAAACGAATTTACAGGGTTTGAAGTAAAATTTTGCAGCTCATCTCTTTTGCTATTTTACAAAGGCAAGTCAAATATTTTTCTTTCATTTCTAGTGTATAATTTTGCTTTTTATATTAAGCAATAAATGAGATATTTAATTAATTGCCTGTGAGTTTTTTAGTGAACAGCATTTTGAATGAAGTTCCCAAAAATTGTACCTAGGGTCACATACCTAGGGCCAGTGTGTTTGGACCTTTTAACACTTTCGCAACACTTTCGTTACACTTGTCGTTGTAACATGGTATTATAAAGCTTTATTTAAAAGTTTCGTGACCGCATACTTTTGTCTTTTTGACAGTAAGGTCCGCCTGTAGGCGTTTTTCTCATAAGTTACAATTTTCCAAAACAAAATTTTCCGTATTCACATTTATATTACAAATGGATATGCATTATAATCATACTCTTTCTAATCAAACTATTTGCATCCATAGTAAACTGATTGTACAAGTATGGATATTGTGTATATTTTTTAGAATCAAATAACATACAAATTGCAAAAGAAGCCCCCACTGGTGGAGTTTTATATATTCAAATGACGTAAATCTACATCAGCGGTCGCGAAGGTGTCAAGAAATACAGTACAGTCTGTAGTAATTGAATGCTGGCAAACCCTGGCAAACCAATCACTATATATGACGTAGCTGAAAATGTTGGAAAGTCCTATCCGTCGGTCTTTACTCCTGTAAACATTCTATCAGGCTTTCGTGTATCCAGCATATGACCAATGAATCAAAACACATTCACTGAGGATGAATATTTAAATTCAAATGTGCCTGAAAGACAAGACCCCTCCATAAATTAAAAAAAAAAGTGAAAAATTTCGTGTTTCAAATAAAGGCAACAACATGATAATCATAATATGATAAATAAATATATTACTTGATATTTTCTCTTTTATAAAATACATGTTTATATGCTTATTTTTTGTTCATTACAAAGTAAAATCTAAATTTCAGAGAATGGCCCTAGGTACAATGAGGTCTGCCCCCTGGTATAGTGAGGGTGTTGTACCTAGGGCCACGAGTGAAGTTTTTTTAAAACCTTCTATTTGTCGGAATTTATTATTTTATTTATTTATATTAATCCCAATCGGAAGTAATTAGTCCTAAAGATATGTACATATCAGTTTGATAATTTTAAACAGGCATTGAAAAAACGCGGCCCTAGGTACACGGTTCTCCCATATATATAAATATCTAATTCTTAATTTAAAATAGTTGGGTATTTTCTCATTTTCCAACAAAAAATAAATTAATATATTTATAATTGAACTAAAAATAAACTTATGTAAATAAGTTATTAAATGTGTAATCTAGTGTAGATTGTTAATATTTGTGCCATCGTCTCATACTATTACCTATGTAAAATTACTTATGCTTCCTTTTGAAATTTGACTTTTTGTATTGTGTGCCTGTTATTGAACTTGATAATAGAATCAATTTGGGAAATCTTAATGCTTTGTTTGGCGCGTGTATGTCTCTTTGGTGAATTGTTTGACTAACTATTCTACTTTCTCATTCTTTGCTTCTACTATAAAAGGATTATACACACACACACACACACACACACATATATATATATATAATTATATTTTTTATCTCATAATGTCTATACACAATTTTAGCTATTACTTAAGCAGATTATTAAATTTGTAAAATTTTGAAATGCATAATTTTATTGCTGCAATTTGCGCATTTAATGTATTATTATTATTATTATTATAGATGTTATGCAGTGTTTGGCAATTTAATGATCATTTCAGACTACTTTAATCATATAATTTGCGAGATATCTTGCTACTATTTCCCAATTTTTATTGTTATTAATAATTTCTGAAATATTTTGATATGCGGTTTCTTCATTTTACATTGGAATTTTATATTTTGTTGACATTTATTTGGATTATGACTTTACTTTATTTACTCCATGATTTCTTGATATTTCTGCGCCTTGATTAACTGCACTTTTAATGGCTATCTGGTTATTGAATTTTACATGTGACACTCTTTACATGCAAATATTAGTGGCTTATTTCTTTACTATTGTATAAGTGATTCTTAAATGAAATTTTACGACATTTATTGGTGATATTGGTTTTGTAATTTTCATATGTTTATCACTTTTTGTGGTGAACTTATTTTGAATTTGTTTTATTTTGAAATTTGTTTTTTCTTGTTTTGGCTCAAAAGAATGTTTCGGGCCCGGTACAAAGCTATTCTCAACTACTGCAATCTTTGAGACAGAAAAAAATTCTTTTTGCATATTTGTGCTCTACCAGGCCCTTGATAACGTTAGAATGCAAATATGCATTTATCCATTTCCAATTTATTTTGATTTGGTGGTCTTTGTTTTCAATCAAATTAATTTTTTGAATACTGTTATTTTTAATAATCCTTAAATTTTAATTTCACTGACTGTTTATCAATATATATATATATATATATATATATATATATATATAATCTAAGAATACATATGCTTTACTTATTTTTCTATGGTTTTTAAAAAATAAAATAGTTTTGTTTTTAAATTTTTAAATTCTGAAATAAAAAATCATAGAATTGTTAGTTTTCTTTAATCAAACAATTAATCATACTTTGCATAATTCTGAAATCATGGGCATAAAATTTTGATTAATGATGTTGAGAATAGTTTCTTAAAAAAAAAATAAATAAATAAATAATATAAAATAGTACATTGTCAAATTATAAGTCTAACTTTGGAAATGATGGATGATGATATTTCTACTTTGCAACACTGCGCTTTATTTACGCTTATGAAAACAAAAATATATATTTATGTTGTAAACATTTTCACATAATTAATTTTGTTAATGACAGTTTGACGAGGCATTTAAATTCATTCGCATTACATTTAATTCAAAATATCATGTTTTATTCATTCTTCTTTATCATTGTTACCAAAAGTTTTATGGTAAAATTATTATTATTTTTTTTTAGTTTAACCCTTTAAGACAAAAGGTAATTTCTTTAACTTAATATTAAAAACTAACAGAAATTACAATGAAGCTTAGAGCGAAAGAAATAAATGATTTTTCCTGATATGTTTTAGAAACATTTTTTTTTTTTTTTTTGTCTTGTTTAATCCGAGATGAATCTTAACATTTAAACATAAAAAAAAAAGCAATGCTTCAAATAATAATGAGCTATTTTAATTCAGAATTTGAAATGATAAATAAATTGTTTTTCATTTCTTTTTTCATTATTTAACCTGATATTTTATTCTCTAAAAATTCTAGAAATCATACTATAAAATTACTAGTGGATCTGCAGATGAAGAGCTTCAACGTCCTATTTGCTTCAAGCATTATTCAACAGATAATTTTTATTTATTCCTTATTTTATAATACATATATATATATATATATATATATATATATATATTAGACCGTAATAGTACGAAATTCTTTTATATATCCCAGAAAAGAACCACAGTAATTTTATACAATAAAAATAATACACCTATTTAATTAATTATAAGTCATTAATATTTCAACGTAATTTGACATCATTTCGATGATTAAAGTACCTCATCGGAATTCCTTTGGGGGTTCCCGTAAATAATTTTTTTAGTCTGTACATACCCATTTTCTAGAGAAACTATGCTTTTAAGCATCTTTATAATGTATGTTAATTCCATTATGTTGAATGCAGCATAACCGCATTAATGAGTGCGTTTAGGTAGAAATTTATTCATAGGCTCTACTGTCACGAAATTCTTTTGTGGGTCTCCGTATACGAACCCCAAACATTGTATACACCAGTAAAAACTATTCAGCTTATTATAAGTTTTTCCTGAATAATTGTTCGAAATTTGACATACTTTTGCTAATTACGCCACATTGCCAGTACACTTTTGTATGGTCCTGTTATTAGGAAGCCTAAAAGCACTAATTTCCTGCTGAAAACATAAGTTTAAGCATCTCAGAAATGTACGCTAATTTCATTTTGTTGATAGCAAAGTAATGATGTCAAAATGCGTTAAAACGAAATTTATCCCATATGCTGTAATGATAAGAATTTTGACGTGTCTCTGTACACAATCTATAAAAAATATAGGCATAAAAAATTATACAATTATTTCTATATAGAGCATGATCGTGTGTGCCAATTTGCAAGTCAATCGAAGGAATTTTGCGGCCGCTATTCGTTAATGATAGGCCGTAATGATAAGAAAAAAATTAGGTGCGTCTCTGTACACGAACTACAAATGGAATACATACCCAAAACTATACAGCTCCTTTCGTGGAGCTCATGTACATGTGTACTAAATTTCAAGTTAATAGCGTGATTTTTGCGGCCGCTGCTATCGCACGACGGACAGGCAAAACATACAAACAAACAAACACACAAACGGAACCCAAAATCTTTTTGAGCCTCAACAGAAAACCTCCACTGACGTTTCGGCAATAAGTTGATATCTTTGTGTGTGTTTGTGTGTACAGTGTAGACTATATGTCCTAGACACATTTTTAATTTCAATGCAAAACTGAATAACTGACGTACGAGAGTGCGGTTTCAGCTACATTTTTTTTTTTCAACGAGAAGTATTGTTTAAGCAAACAAGATTTAATTTCAAATTTTGCTTGTAGATGGTGATGTACTTTAAGCAGCAACAAAAATGGGTAAAAACTGATAATAAACAACAAATATATATATGTATTGTGGGATACTCTACAATATTTCAATATGTGCACCTTTTCATAACACGTCTTTCTTAGCATTGATTGTGAAAGTACGTAATTGATAAGGAAAGTCTCCTTAGAGTGCATACTCAAAATATCTATTAAATAATTTAACTGATACAACTAATATTATATGTATACGATCAGTGAAAATTGTCGGCGGAAATCCAGTAGACAATCTATAAAAAGTAAAATAATTTTAAGTGTTTGGTGCGAAAAAGCCATAGACACAATATAATTATACGGATAACACACTTTTTCCCCAAATGCAAGTAATTTTAATAAATTAAAAAAATATTTCCTAAACAAATGTTTATCTAATAGCGTAATATAAAATAATTTTAAAATTATCGGAAAATTTTGATTAATTTTATGTAAGATTCTACAATATACTTAAGTGATTTGTGATTGAAAATATTTATTGCTTCTTAAAAATATTTTTTATATAACTAAAAAATGTTTAAGTCGCATACGCTTAAGTTATGCATATATTTAGTACTTTTTTTCTTTCTTTTTTTTTTTTTTTATTATTTTTTTTTTTTTAATTCTTTCAAATTTCGCATTAATTGAAATTATTAATTTATAACTTTTGATAAATTTTAAAATTTTTATTTTAAGAGCAGAATATATATATATATATATATATATATATATATATACTTTAACTTTTAGCTGAAAAATAAAGGTTTCAGTAATCAACTGGCATTTTGTCTGATAAATTTAAGAGATCATAAATAGTGCCTTCCAGAAAATTTCCGCATAGACGTAATGCATTTAAATTTTCTTGGAAGTCTCGTTATTCAATCTACTTGTGAAATTTTTAGACAAATTTTAACTATCATCATCTCAATACAAAACAGAAATAGAATGTCCACTTTAGTCTTTCTGCTTGTATTTGTTTTTAAGTTGCGATGATAATAGTCGTACAGAAAAGCAGACTGACATGCTCACACACACATCAAACGCTAAAAACTTGATACTTGGATTTAATGGATTTCAAAGTGTGAAAATATATTAACAATTACTGCAGTAACATAATTTAACTCAAAAATGACACTTTTTATACCGTACACAGGTAAACGAAAAAAAAAAAGATGATAATACAATTTGAATTTTAATGAGGTTTTTAAATTATAATTTTAAATTGCTTATGTGTACTTTCCTTATCTTTTCTCAAAAATAATTTTTAAGATTTTAAAATTTTACGATAAATTTTCTTTGTTTGTTATATTATAATTTATGCAATTGCTTAAAAATACTTTTGAATTCATTGAATTTTACTTTTAGTGACATTAAAAACAAATTGGAACTTCATTAAAATCCTCGTAAACTTAATTGAAATTTGTTGAAGCAAACTTTTGTTTGCCTCGCTGTCCGTAATTTGTAAATTTAGATTTGATTACAGAACATTATCTAGATGATCTTTCATAATTGGTTTTAAAGTTACCTAGGTTTCTAGACATGTAGTTTCATTCAAATGAAACTTATTATAACTGTATTTATTGCCTGTTTAATACATTTCAAAATAACAGTTCATTTTGCATGCTAAATTTTGTTGTGAATATCATTATCCGACATTAACTTTAAAGCTTCTTGACAATAATACTAAATTGTATCTAAAATTGAAAAAAAAATACGCATAAAAATTATTGTAAAAAAAAAAAGAAAGAAAGAAAAAAAAAGAGCTTCAAAAGAATGTGACTCAGTTGTCATTATCAGAATTGATTCAAATATCAAATATTAATATTCTATTATAAATTTGAACATTAATTTGGAAACATATTTGTTACCGCCTATACATACAAGAATACCTTTTTGAAATAATCATTTTGATTTTTCTTAAATAAATGAGTGCTTTTTTTTTGTTACTATAGTCTCAACGAAACTTTTGCTACCAGAATCGAAAGGAATATATAGTTAAAAGTCTGAACAAATTTTATCGGTCAGTGACCGTAAATGCGATTTCCAGTCAATGATCGTAAAAATAAACTTCTACTCGTAAAACTTTCACCATTTTTTCTCGGAGAAAGTTAGTGACTATTAATAAAACTTTTACACTCTGAAGTTTACAACACTTTCTTACAAATTAGTAAGTCATTAGCAGTTTACAGAGATGAACATAACATACATTTACAGACAGTCCGGTGACTTCGATTCTTCTTGTAACTGTCTCTTTTTGATCAATTTAAGTAATTTAGTTTCTTTAAATGTACAAAATTACAGTTAAACTGATAAATTAAATAAATATAGAAATTAAACTACAAAATAAATATAGTTAAAAAAAAAAAAAAAAAAACCTTTTTTTTTTTTTTTTTTTTTTTCTTTTTTTTCTTATAGTATACTTATGAATATTTATTTAAATTTGTCTTTAATAATTTTTGTATAGTATAAAGAAATTTTTTTTTCGTTTGTAGAATGTATATATATATGTGTATGTATTTGTATCGCAAAATATTAAAAAGTTCTTTTTACACGTTTTCCTCTTTATTTTATAATTAGAAATAATAATAATTAATGATATATAATTAGAAATTTTTAAAATATTACCTGCAGCAGTAAGTAACACCAAAAATTTCATTCATATGTAAATATGATTTGTTAAATGAAATTCTAAAATTAAGTTTTTAATTTTCTTAATAAAATGTTTTTCAATAAAATGGTCAATCAAATGGTTCAATCAAATATTTTCTTAATAAAATATTTTACTAAATAAATAAATAAATAAATAAATAAAAATAAAAAATAAAATAAAAAATAAAATAAAATAAATAAGACAGATTTTTATTGACATCGGGGTAAAAAAAACTCTTTTCAACAAAAGAGGGGTTAACTCAGGTGTATTTGTGCGTAGAATGTGTAGGGGAGACCCGTGTACCTAGGGCCATCATGTACCTAGGGCCACCCCACTTTATTTGAATAATATTTAATTTTAAGTTTTAATACTCAACTGGGGGAGTAACAACACCAATTGCTACTTTTACAACTATATTGGAACATATGAGGAGAAAGTTTTGACAAGTTACATGTAGAAAACGAATTTAGATGGTTTGAAATAAAATTTTGGAGGTCATCTCTTTTGTTATTTTACAAAGGCAAGTCAAATATTTTTCTTTTATTTTTAGTGTATAATGTTGCTTGTTATACTAAGTAATAAATGATATATTTAATTAGTCCTCTCTGCATGTGGATTTTTTAGTGAAAGGTATTTTGAATGAAGTTACCAAAACTTGTACCTAAGGCCACATAGCTGCCTTGTACCTAGGGCCAGTGTGTTTGGACCTTTTAACACTTTCGCGACCGCATGTTTCTGTCTTTTTGTCAGTAAGGTCCGTCTGTGGGCGTTTTTCTCATAAGTTACAATTTTTCAAAACAAAATTTTCCGTATTCACATTTAGATTACAAATGGATATGCAATATAATCATACTCTCTCTAATCAAAGTATTTGCATCCATAGTATA
This sequence comes from Salticus scenicus, assembly GCA_963930645.1. Taxonomy (NCBI): domain Eukaryota; kingdom Metazoa; phylum Arthropoda; class Arachnida; order Araneae; family Salticidae; genus Salticus; species Salticus scenicus. The sequence continues at coordinate 135,653,724 of OZ005655.1, forward strand.
CTGATTGTACAAATATGAATATTGTGTATATTTTTTAAAAACAAATAATATACAAATTGCAAAAGAACCGCCCACTGGTAGAGTTTCATATTTCAAATGACGTGAATCTACGTCAGCGGTCGCAATAGTGTTAATAAACACAGTATAGCCTGTAGAAATTGGATGCTGGAAAACTCTGGTAAACCAATCACTATATATGACGTTGCTGAAAATGTTGGCAAATACTATCTGCCTGTAAACATTCTACCAGGCTTTCGTGTATCCGGCATATGGTCAAAGAATCGAAACAGATTCACTGAGGATGAATATGTAAGTTAAAATGTGACTGAAAGACAAAAATCCTCCATAAAAAAAAAAAAAAAAAAAGATTTTCCAGGAAGAAAGTGAACCACCAATGATAGAACTGGATGTCTCTGTTTAGTGTCCTGTTGAAATTTCGAAACCTTCAACACCTAACATTTTTTCGTGTGTAATGCTTTAATAGGTACGAACCTAAGCAAAGTCTTTACCTAAAGGAAAACGTCCCACGTCAAAGAAAAGATGTGACCGAAAACCAGAGAGATCTAGAAATCCAAGAGACAATTCAGAAAAAAAAAGAAATTGAAGAAAAAAAAGCGCTCTGTTAGAATATCCCAAAGAGAAAAAAAGAATGAAAAAATTCGTGTTTCAAATTCTGGCAAAAACGTGATAATTATTATATGATAAATAAATATATTACTTGATATTGTTTTATATATATATTTTTATCTATCTATATATATATATACATATATATAATATGTTTATATGTTTATTTTCTTTTCATTAGAAAGCGAAATAAAAATTTGAGAGAATGGCCCTAGGTACAATGAGGTCTGGCCCCAGGTACAATGAGGGTGTTGTACCAAGGGCCACGAGTGAATTTTGTTTTTTTAAACCTTCTATTTGTCGGAATTTATTATTTTAGGTATTTATATTATTCGCAATTAGAAGTAATTAGTCCTAAAGATGTGCACGTATCAGTTTGATAATTTTAAATAGATCAAGGGCTCCGTTCTTGGGCATTGAAAAAAAGCAGCTCTAGGTACACGGGTCTCCCCTATAGTTGGCAAAAGTGAAGACAAATAAATTCAATTTTAAAATACAATTTAATCAACATCCATGTTTTGTCTATTATTTCTATTTATATTATTATTTAATTTTACTGTTATTTATTTTATTACTTATCTGTAGGCATCTTTTTATGGATTCCGTCTTAAAACGGCATTAAATTGCGCTGATAATTTTCATGCCATAATTAGGTAAAATTTCGCACTAACTTCCTATAAAAGGGACATTAACATAAAAAAAATATCAGACCGCATATTAAATACTATCTATGATAATTGTTTCAACATTTTCATCTACGAATATGTTTATATTAAAACTCTGTAGGTTATTTGAAATATTTATAACATAGCAAAATAGAGAAATATTTTTCGAAAACTTGTATTAATGGTAAACTTCCATTAATCTATATCAACCCCCGTCCAATGATCTGATTGAGGCTCGATACACCTTTTTTTTTTTTTTTTTTTGTAATGCAAGTATACAACAAAAAAAAAAAAAGAAAAGAAAAAAAAAAAAGAGAGAATACTTTGCCAATTCCATACAATTTATGGTTGAAAACAAATAGATTTTTATAAATTTACACTTTTTGACAGTATATAGAGCTAAACCACAGCAATATATTGTACTGCACTCTCGTTAAAAATAAAACCATAATAATTTTAAAAGTTTTTTTTTTTTTTTTTTTTTGACGTCTTTACAGAGGTAATATGCACAAGGATAATACTGTTCTTATAATTTTTTTAAAGCGTTTCATTATATCGTCAGAAGTGTTTCAGAACAATATTTTTTTAAAATAATATTAGAGCATTAAAATCTTCACAAAAATTTGTTTTGAAAAATAATAGTGATAAAATAATAAAATGCACGTAAAAATATAAGAACGGTTCGAACCTTACGCACATTTGAAGATTCATCAATGCAACAAAGAAGAAACTTTTCTAAGAATATTCAATCTATGTCAAATGTATGATCGCTTTTCTTTTTCTTCTGATTTTTTTTCTTTACACTATTAGAAAGGTAGAAAAAAAAAGTATTAATATTTCAATCTAGTATATACTTTGTATATTTTTGAGAACTATATTTATCGTGTCAAAAGAAAGCAAACCTATAATTTATAATTTTTTTCTCTTCGTCTAAAAGTGATAAGACTGCAATTCTTTTCCTAATTAGCCAGTAAAATGTCATTTATCTTTTAACTGTTTCATTTTTCAGTAAATGTGTATAATAAATAATATATAAACTCCAAATGATGTATGAAAAATATTGTAAGGTGATCATTAAGTTCAAGTGGATAAACATCATTTAGAGTAATGAATGGTACACTTTCTTAGAATTTTGAAATTGAATATAATAATAAAAATAACAAAAATAATAATAATATTGAAATAAACAATTATTGTTTTCGATTCAGACTTAATGAATTATCAGAAAATCGCAGAAATAACTAGTAATATTTAAAATGTTTGGTAGATGTTTTAAGAAATGTAAATATTATTTTTTGCAGTTTGCTGCTGAATACAGTCCTTGGTAATTAAATTTTTAACACTGTATTTTTTTTTTTTTTGCTATGTTACATAAATATATTGAGGCAGCTTATTTGCCACAACTATGCAGAGAAATGTTACCAGCTGTGTAACGTTACAAGTTATGGTACTGTTACACAGGTAGAGCTGGTAACATTTCTCTTCATGGTTGTGGCATTTCTCTACGTGGTAAGCTGCCTCAATATTGTTGTGTAATATTACACATTTTTTTGCTTATTTTATTTATTTATTTATTTTACAGTGAAATCATAAGAATGCAATGTTGAAATATGAATAATTAAACAATTGTTGTTACAGTTTGAACTTATTTATTCTTTTTGAATTAATTACCGACACTTGTTTAAGTCTGGAAATTAAAGAAAAAGGGTCATTAAAATAAATAAACTAACAAATAAATAAATAAAAAAAAATTGCTCGTTTCTGAATTTAGGTTTACTGCCATATAGCTGCCAATGTACCTAATATATTCCTTAATATAGTTAGTATTTATTCTATTTTCAAAACAGATCTTATGAAGATTAGGTATCTTGAATATATAGGTATGATTAAATATGAAAAACATATACTTTTTAAAGAAAGTGGTGTGAAAAAAGCAACTAATAACAATGTAACAGAAAAAAAAAAGTAGAAATGCTATCATCTAAAGTAACAGAGGGTTTTTTTTTCTTTTAGCAATAAAATGATCTATATTTTTTATAAAAAATTAAAAATTTAATTTGCGAAATATCAAGGTTATGATTCTCAAGGTTAAAAAATATAATTGAATTTTTAATAAAACTGGTCCACAAAAGGGACGTTGAAAAAATTTGATTTAATAATTTAGCTGATCTTTATGTTTTTTGATGTGCTGAAACCGAAAATGCAGCCCATTTTTCTCTATCACGTATATATTTTTGTCAATACAGGGTGTTTACCGACACAATTTCTTACATGTACCATCTTAACAGTAGGTTGGTTGGTACGGTTTAACGTCGCACTAGTGCTGTGCTATTACAAAAACAAGTGTCTATGATTAATTAATCATGGAAACATATTATAAAACTTACCATATAATTATATTGGTGGAAGAGTAATGGAAGAAATTGTATAGGTAGACACCCTGTACTGACAAATATCTATATGTGATAGAGAAAAGCTGGCTCCATTTTCGGTTTCAGCATACAAAAAACATAAAAATCAGTCTAAATTATAAAATCAAAATTTTACATGTCGACCTGTGTTATTAGTGTGAGATAAGAAAATCGCTAAAATTCGCCCCTTTTTTCGAGGCAACTTCTGTTTTTTGACGACTTTGACCGGAAACTCTATGTCATTTTAAAGAGCATATACTACTAAAGAGCATATTCTCTACATTTTACCACCGATTTCATCTTTATGTGTGTGAAGTAAATAAATCTCTAAAATCCATCCCTATTTTCGAGGCAACCTCTGTTTCTTGACGGCTTTGACCAGGAAACACTATGCCATTTTAAAGTGCATATCACTTTTTTTATTTTAGCACCTGTTTCATCTTTACGTGTGTAAGTAAACCATGAAAATTTTGACCGGAAGTTAGGCTGTTTCTCTTAAACTATACTGCTTTGACTAGGCAACTCTATCAGATTTTTCATTGTAACAACGAATTCTATCTGCAGGAGAAAAAAAAAAAAACAGCTTTATATTTATAAGATCGATTTTTTTGCAGCCATTGCTTGGACTAATACTCTTTTTATTTTATTTAAAGTGTGATGATTTATGTTATTAAACTTGTGCGTTCAAATTCTTTTAAAGACATAGAATATAAAACTTTTTTTTTTTTTTTTTTTTTTTTTTTTTTTTTACTTTTGTAAAAAAAAAAAAAAAAAAAATTCTATTTGAAAATCACTGCACATTCTGAAGGTTCACAGTACTTTTATTTTAAAAGCTCTAAACAGCAATTCGGAAAATATAAAATATTAACATATTTAATTAATTTGGATGCATAGTAAACTTTTAAAGCGGCGTCTTAAAATACATTTTTTTTTTGTGTGTGTGTAAGCTTCTTTAAGACTGTTCATAAGTCAGACTTTCTTTTCTCTCTTCATGTGTTGGGATTTTCGTTCTTCGTTTTATAAGAATATCTCATTGCATAATGAAGTTTTTTGAATTCTGTTTTTTGAATATTACTTTTTGAATAGGTCACTTTTTAGCTTAGTGAGCAATTTTTTTTGAAAAAATATCCTTTAAATATTTAGTTTGGATATCCAAAATTAGAATCCTAAATTTACTTAATAAATACAAATATTTAAATTATTTTCTTAAAAAAAAGAAAGAAAGAAAGAAAAAAGAAAAAAAAATGCTCTTTAAGCTGAAGGATGACATATTCAAAGAACAAAATGAAATACCTTATAAAAAGAAGAAACAACAGTCCCATATAATAACGTGAGGAAAAAAAGGGAATCTGACTGATATACAACCTTAAACACGTAACCGACTCTTTTATATATATATATATATATATATATATATATTTTTTTTTTTTTTTTTTTTTCATCAGAATGAACACGTCTAATACTTGTCTAAAACAATTTTACGTTATACAACACGATGATGATTGCAACGAAATGTCGTGATCGGCGATTTTATCACTGATATAAAAATAAGAAACATTTATTTATACTTAAGTAATTATTAAATTAAATATAATCTTTATCAATAATTAATTTTTTGGATCCAATTTCAGTTACAAATTGACGTAAGTTTTTTCACGAATTTATTTAAATATACTTTTATATAGTTATTAGTTTACTAATATGTTATGTTACAAAATTTTATTCTTTATATTTTTTTCTTATTAAATTAATAAGGGATTTGATCATCATTAACAGGCATTAGTGACAATTATCACACGGCACACATATATGGTACATATAATTCTTTAAAATATAATGTATATTCTAATACCTTGAATTTTATTGTGTTCAAAGTAAAACATATAATTAAAAGAAAAAAAATAACTGATTACATACATAATGTTACATTGCACTTATATTATTTACATAAATGATATAAAAATAATGAAGATTAAATGCGATTAAACATTTAATCGCATTTATGAAATAGAAATAATGGCATTATTTAACAACTTATGGTCAGAACCATATTAAATTTCTTTTTGATTAAATGAAGATTATAATTAGAAATTTTATTTGAAAATTTAATTTTCTTAAATTTTCTTTGTTCTAAATCACCTACTTCAGCTAATAAAGATAATTAATTTTATATTTAATGTGAATATAAACACATTTCCGTTTTTAAATAAATAACTGTTATCAATGTGGGAAAATTTTTAAGTGATAACAATCGTAGTATTAACATAAATAAAAAATAAAAAATATGCTTTACTTTTTTATTACAAAATATTTTAATATACGAGATTCTGTTAATAAACAGAAAACGGGACAATAGTTCTCAACAAAAATGTATACTTCACTCTTACTGCAGTCTATATTTACAGTAAATACTCAATCCTGAATCTGAAAATGCCATTGTATTTCAGGCAAATTGAACTCGAAATGAACTTCACCGTAGGGATGTGATAAGGGATGTGAATAGTACATAACGAATGCATCGGATTTGCTTTTGTGGGATATTAGTGGAAAAGCATTTGCATGTTCATGCAAGGTATTTGCGTATTATTTAGTAGTGGACTTTGTAGAGAATGTGTTTTCGAAAAAATAATACAATGTTATTTTCGTTGTTTTGTTTTCTAATTACGTTCGAGGATTTGTAGTTTCCATTTCATTAAATTTTGGGATTTTCGAAGTTTGTTTATTGTAATTTGGTTGTTTTTACGAAGTTTTTGCTAATTGTTTTTAAGTTCTTTTTGTGTATTTTTCTTTTCCATATAAAAATTATTAAACCATTTGTACATTAAATACATATGTTCTTATCTTACGTACAATATTTCTCATCATTCTATATTTTATTTTGCGTCATAGTGTATATATAAACCAGTAGTAAATTAACCGTTTCCTATTTATTTAAAATTATGCTCATTCAGAACGTTATGAAACATTTCTTCTTGAACAAATAGGTCCAGGTTCGAATCCTGGATAAGGGTTTATGTTTGAGAAAATCCTTATACGTATACAAATAATGGGCATTGTTACTGAAAATTACATAATATAGATAATTCATAACATGGACAAAGTCACTGGAACTATAAATATCAAGCCAGTCAAATAAATAGCGACTTATAAAATGATTTAGAAAAACAAATTTACTATTTCTGCCTGTTGAGAAAAGTATTTTCTGAACATCTTTAAAGATACAAAGCAAAATATCCTCGTGATTACCTGTCATTAAAAAAAATAATCCTTTGTGTCTAGAAGATATCTTTTTTTATTCCACATATATCTACTGATTGTTTGACGGTTGCTATCAATCAAAAGATTTCATATACAAAAGTTCTATTTCCCATGGAAAAGAATGACTTCCGACAAATAATATAGTAAATAAAAGTATTCCATTAGCAAAAATAAGAATAACTCGAATGAAATATTGGACCGAAGAAGGAAGTTATATATTCTATCAATAAGTACATGAATTCAAAAATAATGATAATAAATATAAAATTTTCTATTCAATATGTGTTTTATACAATGTTGTCTGAAATTGATAAAAGTAATATTAATGATTGAGGTTCAACAATATCTATCTTGATTAAAAAAAAATAACGAATATATATTTATTTTATGTCAATTTTTATATAATATTGTATAATGTACTCAATTTATCTTTTAACTTTAAGATTAAAATTGACTAAAATAACAATAATTATAATCATATTTATACGATATTCTGTTTGCTTTATACAATGTTATCGAAAATTTATAAAACTTTTTAGTAATTGCCATTTACTGATATCTATAATGATTTAATAGAAGAAAATGATAAGGAAATAGGAAATTTCAAAAACAAATATTTATAAAGATTGTCGAACGTATTTTTTCTTACGTTTTTATAGGCTAAATTTACTGAATAAAATGGGAGTAACATTGGTTGAAAACCGCTTGGTATAGAAATTAATATTTGGGATAAACACAAAAGCTTTATATTATATATAAAAATATATGTGTGTTTGCATTTATATCGCTTCATTTCTAAGATTTAAATTATAAAAAAAAAAATGTATATAAATATTGTCTTTATGTAATATTTATGAAATAAATAAATATATAACTTACTGTTTTTTTAGGTTTTTGTTACGATTTAAACTACAATATTCAAATTAAATAATTTTATTGCTAGAACATGTACATCCTCTTTTAAGGAACTGGGAATTACGATACATTTTCTACCGTTATTATTGAATTGTACTCTATAACCTGAATAATTAAAAATCGCGCTGTAGAATTATGAAAAATACTTTTGTATGAATGTAGTCTTAACAATGAATAGGACATCTGATTTTTATTTTTATTTTGTTATTATTTTTTTTTAATTAAATTATTTTTTTAAATAATAATATTATTTTTATTTGAGGTTATTTAAGTAATTTCTAATATTCGCTACAGCAAAAAATAGAGGTAATATAATATAAAGAAATAAAGAAATAAAAGTAAAATAGCTACAGTGACTGTTTTACTAATAGATGTCTACTTTGTTTTAAATTTATTTTAAAATTACTACAAAATTATCATACAGATGTACTTTATTATATTTAAAACCTGCGTGCGCGGTTTAGAACAGTTTTAAGAAAACTTTGCGTAAAGCAAAAATAATATACATCGTTCATAAAAATCTACAGCTATCATAATAACTTACAAAATATTGAAATTAAAAATTTCAAGATAGATTAAACAGAATAATTCAAAATGATGTCATTTCCAAAATGTTTAATGTGTATATATATTATTTCTGTGGGAGAATACATTGAATTTTGCTTTTTATTATAAGACCAAATCTATTAATTTCTTTCAAGAAATAAATTTCTTTAAGTATAATTTTTTACAATGCATTATAATAATTTAAAATAAATGTATATATATATATATATATATATATATATATATATATATATATTAATTTGTAAAGAAAATTTGCGGATTATAAATTGTCTGAGATACTATTTCCGATTTTTTTTTTTTTTTTTTTTTAAGATCAAATGACATATTTACTTAATGGAAAACAATGTAGTAAAATGTAGGATACCAGATGATAAACTGTCACAGAAATGCTTTAGAACCAAAATTAATCATTAAAAATCTTTGCATTTTAATTTCATGGTATATAAAAGATTCCGTCGCACAAATTATACTCTCACTGTAACTTATAACATATAATTACAACTTAATAACTAAAAAAAAAATATTGTAAATAAATATTTTATTTTAATTTTGATAATAATAACAGAAATAGAAATAATACACATTGTATAAGCACAAATGCAGCTAAAACAAAGTATATAATATATAAAAATAGCGATTAGGCTTGAAGTTAGCAAATCTAAAGCATTAGAAATTTATATATTTTATTGTGGTGAAAAACTAAATGCATTGAGATGTATTAATTACGTAACTTTAAAAAAAAAATCAGTAATCTTAGTTAGCCAAGATATATTCAAATTGTTTGTGCAATGTGACTTTTTTAATTTGTCTAAATACCATAAAACAAATTGTTTTTGAATAATGCAAATCCAAAAATACCTGTATTTTCTAATATCTTCAGAATTCTAATTATTTTAAATATACTTTATTCCTGTTACATCTCTACTTGCTTTTAAAAAAATAATATTTGTTTATGTATGGTAAAACTATTCAAAGAAAATTATTTTTAATGTTGAAATTATTTTTATGTATTTATATTCATTCATTATTCGTGAAATACGCATTGAAACAGTGGAACAATGGTATGCCATTATATTATTAGAAAGGATATTTGCATTGAATGAAAACTTATATTAATAAAGTTTCTTTGTTGAGAATATGAAAAAGATATGAAAAGGATTTTTTTTATTAATTTGGTAAATCTATTTTGATAAGTTCTTATGTAATAAGAAAAAAAAAATCCCTTTTCATTCTTTACTTACAGAAGATTTAGTGAAGTTTATTATGTGGAAATAATTGAAATAATCTTTTATCATCTGTGTTGCGTAGGTTTATCTATAATTAAAATCATGATTATTTGTCTTCAATTTTTATTTTCCTACCTGAATCTTTCCCGTGTTGCGAGCGAGTTTATTTATGTAACTTTTACATTCAATTTCACCTGAATAATTTATTCTTAAATAAGACGTCTCATTAATTTTTAACAACTTGTTTTTTATGCAAATTACTTATAGGCTAATGTGTGGCGTGTCGTAGCATGAAACAAACCTATATAAATGAGTTATAAAATGTTGAAGGGGGTTCTGTTCTTCATATGATGCTGTTAGTATGAAATATGTTAGTCGTCATGTTATCTTATTCTACTTTAAAGTTCCTTATTGTAAATATGCATTCTAAGTTTTAAGTTTTATAGGTTTTAACTACATAAAATGATATTTTATGTTATTTAAAGATTTTAAATAAATTGACAAGCGAATATAGTCCATTTTAGTGATGGTTGGTGTTCCACAGAACAATTAAGAATTGGTTATATATTATATATAAATTATGCATTTCACGAAAATTGACATCATTATTATTTAAAAAGTTTAAAAGGCATTAGAGTTAGTACACACCGACTTATGTGGACCCCTGAAAAATCCTATAGCAGTGGAAAGTACTTTTTTTGACATTCATAGATGATTTTAGCAGATTTTCCGTTACATATTTATTAAGAAATAAGAACGAAATTTTCACAAAATTAAAGGAATGGATTGCGATGGCATAAAATGTATTTTAGAGAACTGTGCTGGCAATCTGCTCCAATAATGGAGGAGAATATACTGTAAAAGATTAATTAAGAAAACTAGGTATAGACAAACCAAATCACAGTTCCCTGTTCTTCACCTCAAAATAGCGTTGCGGAACGAAAAAATCGTACATTAGTCGAGATGGCACGCTATTTACTTAAGTATGGTGATTTACCGAACTCTTCAGGGGGAAAGCTATTAATATCTCTACTTACTTACAATATACGCTCCCGACCTCTTCATGTGATTCGACAACTTATGAATTATGGATTGGTCGTAAATCAGATCCTTCAAACTTAAAACCAATTTGGTTGTGGTGCGTATGCTTATGTACAAAAGGTACATAGAGGAAAATTAGACAGTATAGCACAAGAAGAAATATTCCTAGATTATGATATCAGAAACAAAGGGTATCGAATTTGAAAAAAAAAATGGTAAAAATATAATTATTAGTAGATCAGTTAAATTCATTGAAAAGGAAATAAAAAATAAGTAAACACTTAAAGGTGTAGCATCACAAAACAATGTTGAGAATTCTGAAAGTGATAATCCACAAACGAATTTACAATTAATAGCTTCAGATGTAAATGACACCAATGATAATGACATGTTAGACGATTCACAAAATCTTCCCGGAAGATCACAGAGATCTGTTAAGGGTGTACCACCTGATAGATTTGCTATGAATTAACTTAAATAAAATGTTACTTGGTAATTAGTTGAAGCTTTACTAGGGACAAAAATAGTAGGGTGTAAATGGACATTCGAAGCAAAATATAATAGTCAGGGCCATGTAGAAAAATATAAAGCTAGGCTGGTTGCCAAGAGTTTTTAATAGAAATATGGGATAGCCTACGATGAGACTTCCGCACCTGTTGCATCTCACACAACTTTGACAAGCTGTTTGGCAATGAGTCTTTATAAAAACTTAAGTCTTAGACATAATGATATCAATACTGTGTTTTTACATGGTGAATTGAATTAAGACATTTATATACATCAACCTGAACGATATGTGGTACCCGGGAAAGAACATAAAATATGCAAACTAAAAAAGGCGATTTACGGGCTAAAGCAGGTTGCGAGAGCATGGAATTTAAAATTGAATGAGTCTATGCGTAACCTAGGTTTTAATCAAAGTCAAATCGGGTAATGTCTTTATAAACGTAAACAAAACGATGTAATGATTTACACATTTGCATTTGCTGATGATCTCCTAAAAGCGGGTGAAGATAAAAAAATAAATTAAATCATAAATAAACTAAAACAAGAATTTCCTTTAACAGATTTGGGTGAAATAAACCAATATCTTGGGATAAATATTAATTGGTTTAGTAAAAATACAATGACTCCTGATAAAATATACAAAATTCAAATACTTATCATCAAATACGACTTCGAAAACTCAAAACCTACAGAAACTTCTATGGCGACAGGTTATCTAAAAATAAATGACAAATAAAGCCTTTTACCAGAAAATACACAATATAGACAGGCGGTAGGCGCATTGTTATGTATCTCTACGGTGTCGCGTCCTGATACTAGCGCGGTGGTAAATATCTTGAAGAAGAGAAATAAGCATCCCAGGGCAAAAAATTTGCTGATTGGGACAACGATTCGAGTGATCGCAAATCAACCTCAGTAAATTTATTTTGTATAGGTGACAACTCTATATACTGGAACCTTAAAAAACAAAATACTGTGTCAATGTCGTCAGCAGAGGCGGAATATATTTCTGTAGCGACATAGAAAGTACGACTTAGAAAACTCAAAAGCTACAGAAACTCCTATGGCGACGGGTTATATAAAATTAAATGACGAAGAAAGCCTTTTACCAGAAAATACACAATATAGACAGGCGATAGGCGCATTGTTATATATCTCTACGGTGTCCCGTCTTGATACTAGCACGGTGGTAAATATTTTGAGTAAGATAAATAAGCGTCTCAGGGCAAAAGGTTTGCTTATTCTGATTGGAACAGCGATCCGAGTGATCGCAAATCAACATCAGGAAATTTATTTTGTATAGGAGACAACTCTATATACTGGACCAGTAAAAAACAAAGAAATGTGTTAATGTCGTCAGCAGAGGCAGAATATATTTCCGCAGCAGGTGTCGCACAAGAAATGAAGTGACTAAACAATCTGTTACAAGCACTGTACATTCAACATAATTATCTTATAACGATAAATGAAGATAATCTATCCTGAATCAAAATGGATGAAAATGATGAATTTCGAAAGTAATAAATTTCAGAAAACCATACACATTGAAATGCGATATCACCTGATCAGAGACTTAATTAAACAAGGCTTGATAAAGAACGAAAATATCAATACAGAAAATATGATCGCAGATATTCTCACCAAGCCTCTGCCGAGACATTCATTCAATAATTTGAGACTTATGATTTTAAACTATAATTAAATGTATTGAGTTTATGCACGACTGATGGTGAGAAATAAACTCAAATAGCAATTAACTAAAACTTTCGTTTTCGTATTAATTGGAAAACATTTGACTTTAATCCTTTGCCATACACGTACATTGGAGCCTCATCATGACGCATCACTTTGTGATTGGTCGTCTGGATTCTATGTAGAAGTAGTTTAGCTCAGTTCGCTTTTTTCTATGTATTAGCGTAAAATATCTAACCTCAGCATATACAAATATAAGTGGGTTTCAGTTTATTCCCCCAATTTCTTACAATGCTCATATTATTAAACTTTTCATTATACACCAAGCCCTACAACAGCTGGTTGAATCATTTCAATATAAAATATTAAAGATAATTAAACACATCTGAAATATTATTTTCATGTATAAAGTAGCTGATACCAAACAATGGTTGATTAATCACAGAGCACATTATTCCATAATATTTCATGGATTATAAAATAACGACGATACACAGAGACCAGGTAACTGAATTCTACTTACCTTATGAACTTTGTTGAAATTTATTTACATCATATTGCAGTAAAAATATTTATAATAAAACTTTCGTTTTAACAATATCGAAGTTATGGTTACAGTAATATTGTACTTTTGTTTTCTCATTAATTTCATGCCAAATGACTGCATAACATTTGGGAATTACTTTGCGTAGAAAAGAAACTGAGAAAAAATTCTGTTACTGACATATCGAAACAAAGTTGTGTATCTATTAAATAGAGTTCCATGTCATAATTATAAATTCCAGTTCCCTTTGCAAGCGAGTTCTAAATATCCCTATAAGAATTCTAGATCTTTTCCTATATTAACGTGAGATAAAACTTATTTAAAAATCTCTAAATAAATACGAACACAAGAGGCGAGTTTTAGTAACTGTAATCTTGGTTTATGGCCCAATTCTATGAAATCAAGAAAGAATTTCTCACAATACAAAAGATTAATATTTTCCATAATATTCCTAATAGTGTTTCAATATCTAGAAAAGTATGAACTAGAAATTCGCGATCATTTCATCGATCAAGATTTTTTTTTTTTTTGCCTTATACGCATAGCTCGTAAATCTATATGTCTAGTTTGGGTTTTCAGAATTATTCATTCTAGTTGGAGGGGGTATATTTTATTTCTTAGTGCTGTAAACTAATTGCCAATTCTATGCTTACCATTTTTCATAGAAAACCAGATTTTAAATATCCCTATAACGTATGTATATTTTCTTATGTTTAAAACAGTGTAACCATTTTAAAATGTACTTATAATATATGCCATTTTAAGACCGTATTGGTGTGAAATTATATTATGTGTCCCTGTACACGAGCCAAAGTAATTACATACACCAATGAAATCTGTACAACTAGTTCATTCTTATTTTCATTAACATTTGAACAAAATTTCATAACATTTCGCTGATTGCAGAATGTCATCGGAATTATTTTGTGTGGTATTGTAAATAAATTATTTAGTCTATCTTAAACTTTTTCTAGAGAAAACATGCTTTTAAGCACCTTATTTTAAGCTTTAACACTGCGCTGAAAAAAAAAAAATTACCCCTGATACCATTTTTGCTGATTCTTATGTAAAATGGCCTCCTGAATCCGAATATGACTCTCATTTTGCCTAACCACCCACCGTTTTTGCGGGACGCTATCCCCCACCCGCAATGTTTATCATTGTTCAAAAATTTTATATCCATGAATTTGATTTGGAAACGAGAAATGTTTTATTTCAACACTTAAAAACAAATATATATACACACACACACACATATATATATATATATATATATATATATATATATATATATATATATAAGGTAAATAAAATAATAATAATAGGTTAATGAAATATAATAAATGTAATTTCTATCTCCAGTGGCGAATTCTCCCTTTAATTTCTCCCTTGCTACAATTTGTCATATTTTAGAATTTTTCATTTCTGTAGCCCCTAGGAAGATATTTAACAGTTAAAATAATCTTTTCCCCCATCAAAATCAAATTTATAGCCATAAAATTAACAAACATCGATAAAAATAGGAGGGCATCCCTCCAAAACGGTAGATGATGGCACAAATCGGGCGTCATATTCGGATTCAGGAGGTCATTTTACATAAGAATTTGCATGAATTGTATTGGGGCCGATTTTCATGCAGAGTAGCGTAATGTATGTTAATTCCATAATTTTGAATGCAGTATAAAGTTGTTAAATAGCGCTTGAATAAAATTCAGTCCATATACACTCAGTCCCATACACGTAGGCCGTAATGATAAGAAAAACTTCTGTGCCTGTACATGAGTTACAAATAGAATACTATAAAGCGATTGAGCTAAATCTGAAAGATTCATGAACATGTGTACCAATTTGAAAGTGAAAAGGGTGATTTTTGCGGACTTCCTGGAAAGACAGACGCACAAATAGAACTCAAGTTTTTGAGTCTCTACATGGAGATTCTATTTGTAAACCACTTACGTTTCACCAATAAACTATTAATTTTCATAAAAGGTTTAAAATACGAGTAAAAAATTAATTTCCAATTGAATTTTAGTAATCTAACAATGTAAATACAGTTTATATATGAGATTTAACACTTTAATATGGCAGACGTGTTAGGTATAACTGCCGATCTTTAAGTATTTTTCTTTTTAATAAATTTCTTAAAATAGTTGTAAAGCTATTATTTTTAAAAGTAATTTTTCATTTGTATAATTGTTGAAATACTGTATTTAATATTAACACAAACGAATAGCAGTGAAAAATGTTGATTGGTTTTTTAAAGCAATTGGCAGCTTAATTGTCAGGTTCCTTTTTTAAACTGACACTTTTCTCTGTTTACGGGCACTTTTAATGAGATGTATAACTTAATTATGTTTAAACATAGTATTTGCTAACAATAAGATTTCTTGTTTACAAATTTAATTTTTGAGTTTTATACGCTGAAAATTACGTAAAATGTAATTTCGATATTAAGGAATATGTAAATAAAAATCTTTCTTTTACGGAAAAATTATATAAAAAAATTTGTGTTGTTAAGGTAAATTTTAAATTTTAAATATTTTGAATTCGAAAACTTATATACATAGTATATATATACTACTTATATATATATATATATATATATATATACTACTGCAGATTAATATATTATATATTTTTGTAAAAATTAAATTAAATGAAATTGTGGAGGTAAGTGCTTGTAAAACGTTATGCTTTAATAATATGAAGTAAAATTGCATTCTCGATGTGAATTTATAAACCATTCCAACAATTAGTAATTAGTAACACATGAGTTTTATGAAATATTATTTGCTAAAATTATGAAAAGGTTTTGAGAACAAATAGATAATTATTAACTGTAGAACCTCAACACATTTGCTTCCAAAATTATGCTTTGAAGGCGAGTATTCGCAAATGTTAATCAAAAACCACTATTGCGGTTCCACTTCAGGTAAATATCAACTCTATGGTTAGTTTATCAGTTGATGAAAATTCATTGAACCACTAGACGCTCATTATGTAGGTATAGTAATCAAGATTACGATACATAAATCTAGATTGCTTCATACAATATTCTATAACATCAGCTGTTGTTTTGAATAAAGTGTAAATATTTCGTGATTAAAAGCAGAAGTTAATACTAACAATTGCAGTGATATTTAGAGTAAAGAAAACATAATATAGTCAAAATTTGCTTAAATAAAAAACAATATAAAGTTAAAAAATCTCTGATACAGTTTTAAGCAATTTGGTACACAAATGTTATCTTAACTCAGCTTACACCTATAGCATATATCTACGATTATACTCCATTTTGAATATGGAATGAAATATTAAAGATTTTTTTTAAGAATATATAATATTATTAATATTAAAAATGAAACAAATAATTAATAATATAAGATTAATAATACGTTAAAAATTTATATTTATATTGTTGAAACTTAATATTATAATATTAAAATGTGTTTATTTATATTACATTATTACATTATTAAGTATTTTAATAATGTAAATTTTAGTAATCTTTTAATAGATCAAAATTCTAAAAAACTCTTTTTTTCTGTAATTAAAAAAATAAAGGTAAAATATTTTATCTATATTTCCCATGTTAATAATATTTCATTGCTAATTACCAAATACATTGCCCAGTTTCTTTTATATGCATAAAAATAAAATATGAAAAGCTCTTTTTTATAGAATATATGTCTCACTAACTTAAAAAAAGATTTATTATAGTAATTCCTGCATTTGTCAATTTTAATAATAGTTAATCTAAATATTTGCGCAAAAATGACTATTGCTCTGCATATTCAGATATAACGTAAGTATAAAAAGAAATGCTTAGTTAGAATTCTGCAAATTAGTGTATATAAAATATTGTCCTAAAATAATATAATCTACAGTTAGTCTTCGAGTATGGTTTTGAAGCATGCCAGTCTCTAATCTGTACGAATGCATTGATGTTATCAAGTTCTATTTGTAAACCTCTGAACATGGTTTTTGTGCATTTGCATGATTATTACCTATAGAGCATCAACAGTTTTAGTTTCATAATTGTGCTTTGAAGGTGAATACTCACCATTATTAATCGAAAACCCCTCTTGTGGTTTCATTTCAGACAAATATATAAGTTGGTAGTTTATCAGTTGATGGAAACTCACTGAACACTAAAAGTTTATAATGTGTAGTAATGAAGATTAGGTTATATAAATCATAGATATTAGCATGAAATATAATGTAAATCTAGCTCTCGATTTAAAGCCATTATAAAATAGCTAATAATAAATGACATTGATTAATTAATCATAAGATACTAACTAAAATGCAATCAATCAATAATTATTATGTTATCAATTAATATAAATAATATATCAATTAGTATTTTGTTATCAGAAAATTATTATACATACCTTTGAATTTTGATTTTGTTCCTTTTCCACATTCTAGAGTCACTTTTTCTCTTCTTAGATTGGTTAAAAGATACTTCTACAAACTTCTCCATTGTCAAAAAAAAAAAAAAAATAGAAAAAAAAATAGAAATTCAATTATTAGAAAGTTTGTGTGCACTAAGAAAGATCAGTCACAGGCGAGAGAAAACTCGATTGCACTAACTTAATCAACAAGTATTCTGCTTTACTCCGATTGAGCAGAATCACGATTTTCCAGTTCCCACATACGGAGATGACCAGCTTTGAAACTCACCAGTCTTAGGATTTGACTGGTTTTGTAGCATTAAATGCAGAAAATGCTTTTTTTTTTTTAGATTTTTTCAGTTCTAAGTAAATGTTTCACCATCTAGAAACACGAAACCATGTCAAAGTCGATCCATTTTTATTTGATTTGATTTTCAAATGCAAATAAAAAAGAAATGGGTCGGCTTTGTCATGGTATCTTGTTTCTAGATTGTGAAACATTTACTTAGAACTTAAAAAACTGGAAAATAAAAGTATTTTTTTAATTTAAGGAGTTGATTGGTTTTGCAATTAGACAACATATATGTAAATTTATTTCTTGACTATTTTTCTTTCATTTATTTTGAAAATTTTTGCAGTATTTGACACTTTAAATTCAGACATGAAAGTAACTACGCATAAGTCCAATACATGAAGACAGAGAGGCAAGATAAATAGAGGAGAGTGGGGATGAATTGGACATTTTTCATGTTTTTCCTGATAAAGTTCACCATATGTAATTCAGAATTTTGTAACATTACTCACAAGTACACTTCAGTAATTAGTTACATATAAACATACTAACTTTAATAAAAAGTTATCATTTTTTATTAATAATATATATATATATACATTCGATGAATATGCATTGTCCAATTCATCCTCACCTATGGGGGTGAATGGGACAGGACTGGAGTTAACAAAGAAAAAAAAATGGAAAGTAAATAATTTTTTAGAGTTAAATTGGTTTATTACACACTATGAATTTACTGAAATTAACATAAACTGATGTATTCACTCAAATTAACACCAAAAGACAAAAGTCCTTTGGTTCGCACAGTTCTTAGTGCTCTAGGCTTTGGTAATTTAATCTAATAAGATCTAATCTAAAAATAAGGAAATAAACAAGACATTAGAAAGAGATAAATCATTATAATAGAGTACAAATTATCCAGATATATTTTTGTTTCCGACTGATCGGGAAAAATCAGCATTCTATTCTGTGTTATATTAATGATCACAAGGATTTATTTAATTAGCTTGAATGGAATTGTGATTTTAATCAAATTATTATTAGTTTATTTATTTAAATTATTGATTTAAGTTGCATTGAATATTCTAACTTATATTTTTTTTTATCATAATTATTATAAACAAAATTCAGAACAATTAATTTCAATCTATTTTTCTCTAAATCCATGCAACTTTTATAATTCCATGTTACGACTAACTACCGAACTACAGGTTATAAAAATATTGAAAATCTATTTAAGAATTGTTTTAATATAATTCTTATGTACAATTTTAAATTAGCACATAGAGGGGAATGTCCCATTCATCCCCATTCAAACTGTCCCATTTAATTCAACCACCACATGATCACATAAAACAGGAAATAGATTTAATGAACAATTGTCAATATTCTTCTTGAATATCATAAACACAATAAAAGATTATGCCTTTTCACCATATAAGAGTTATATTAACTTTAAGCAAATAGTTAGTGTCTTAACTAATACCTAATTGAATCAGTCAAAATTTACTTTGGCAGCTGAAAAAGACCCTTTAATTTTTTTCTGCCCTTCCATGTATAGCACAATTCTTAAACTACACTTGATGAATGAACTCAGTACTGCCATATATCAGAAAAAATGTTAAGTTTCCAGTGCTTGCAAAACATAATATTCTAGCTATTGTCCCATTTATCCTGCGTCCCATTCAACCCCACTCCCTTATCTAGTTTTTTCCGACATGTTTAAAGAATAATATATATATTAAATTTTAATAAATGTTAACATAAGCTAGTCCTATTAATAACTTAGTAATTATTATAACTTGGTATATTACTACTTAGTGAGTGATCGCCAGATTTTAGCAGAGCTTGCATGCGCATGAAATGTATCGCAATGATTAGTACAAGATTGGAAAATTGCAGCATCCTTATATTTCATGTAAGTTTTTGATAGCAAAGGAACTGTTTTATTGAATTTCTTTGGCCCTGACAAATGTGGCTAGTATTATTATTTAGAGACAAACTGTAAACAGAGAGTGTGCTAGACTCTTTGGGCATTCGCAAAATTTTCTCATCTAACATGAAAATTTCTCCAGTTTGAGAAGAGGATAAAGTAAAGTACATAGTTTATGCGGAGTTAATGATTGTTTCTTTTTCTTTCTTTTTTCTAAAAATGTTTTAGTTAAAAATACAAACCATATTTCAATGGATAATATTTAAGCAGCTTTTTCTTTATTTTTTCTTTCTTTCTTCTTTTTTTTCTTTCTAAATTTGTTTAATCAAATTTGTTATTAAGTTAAAATATAGAATAATATATACATTTAATGGTTAATACAAGCTATTAGATAGAATAGTTTATATTAGAATATTTATTTCCCGCATTTTTAGATGGTATACCACATGTTTATCCAAAATTTGTGATTTATGAAATATTGATATTTGGTTAAATATATATATATCTGTACTGATAAGTATAAAGGATTTAAGTCCAAAAATGTCGATTTTGAGTTATGTACATAGTCAGAATGAGAAAAAAATTCTCTATCGATTGGTATAAAGGATTTAAATCCATGTCATTCAGTCTTTGAAAAAATCCATTAGCAAAAAAAGATTCAAGTCAGAAATTTAGCATTAATATGTGGTATAAAATATTTAATTCAATTTTTCCCCTTTATTAAATGAAGGTTGACAATCACTGAATGGTATAAAGCGTATAAATTAACATAATCCCTTTTTCCTGATCGATTATTCTGATTAGTTTTTAGTTAGTTTAACTTTATTTTTCGTCTCCTGAAAAATCAAGAATATGGACTTAAATCCTTTATACTTATCAGTACAGATATATATATATATATATATATGACTTTTTACTTAAACATCATTCCATTATCCAGAATGCACGAAAATTTAAAATGCAAAAATAAATTTTATTAAACCAACCTGAAAGAATGAATGTCCATTAGTCCTGAATTAGAAAACATCATTACATGATTTCGAAAAGGGTTATTTATAGAAAACGAAATTTTTTTGCATCATATTTTACAATAAATTCAAACTATTTTGATAAACTTGAGCATCTTAGACAGTGTGTGGCCTGTTAAAAATTTTATGTGGATGTTGAACATTGAACTTTTAAGCCTTGACTCATTACATGTAAACTGAGTCTTTAATGTATTCGATAATAATAATAATAATAATAAAATATTATTACAAACATTTTAATACAAATTTAGGTTTTAGTTTCTGTAAATTAAAAAAAACAAAGTGCTGAATTACAATAAAATATTTGTTATTAGATAACAAATACTAATTTACATTTTTGAAGAGGAGTTAGTTTATAATTAAAAATAACAATATTCAATCATTTTATCTTTTATTTAGTTTTTGATATGTCAAGTTTAATCAAAATGTGGTAAACTTATCACAACCTGCATTGGAATAATTAACCTAATGAAAAGTTGTAATAAATCCTGGTATCAAACATTTTCTAAAATCTTTATGAAACTTCAGAATGTTCAATTTCAAGAATTATAGTCAATAAATATCTATACGATACTCATACTATATATATATATATATATATATTGAGTAAATTATGTCATTCTGAATAATATATTGATGCCTACATGTTTCATTTTCGTACTAAAAGAAACCTTATAGTCTTACAGAATCAAGAGAAATCTCAAAGAGCAATACGTTAATAAAATATTAAGAATAATTAATCAAAAATTTAAATTTAAATATTTTTATGCCCTTTATTGTTATTTTCATACATTTTTTTCATATGACCCCTAAAACATGATATAGCGATGTGCATTTTGTACTCAGATAACTTATTTTAAGACGTTAAGAAATTGTTTTTTCTTTTTAACTATGTTTGCCATTTCACATCTTTTGACTATCTTATGATGCAGTGGTACAATTTTGTATGTCTCAGCATTAGTGCCCGTGAGACGATTTATTCAATGACATACTTTTGCATGGCTGCCATAATAAAAATACATATATTAACAATTATAAAAATTAAATTACCCGAAATATTTATTATTATTTTTTTTAACATTACAATTTATACTGTATGAATATGATCAGTATTTAATGAATGAGAGTGAAGTTTTTCTGAACACTGTGCATTCATTTAATATACGTAAATCATAAAATATGTACATGTAATGAATGCTATACAAAGAATTTTATTGATTAGAACTTTATTCTGACAACTTTTATTCATTAATTAATAGATTGTTTTCCGATAACATGAACAGACACTATGACAGATAGCAATTTTCTGTTCACTTTAACATATACTCAGAAAGTTTTAGGTCATCAATAAATCTTTATAACTTCCACTACTTTTCCAGTGCAGAAAACAATTTGTGAAGAAAGAAACGCTAAAAGGAATTAAGAAACAAAGTTAAAAATAAGGTCAAGAAAATATAATAGTTATTTTCAAAGCTGGGAAGTATACAGAAAAATCTCTTTAAACGGTACATAGTAGAAAATTTTAACATTGGAAGACTTAAGTTTTAATAAACATTTTGTAGCATGACCTGAGATAATTTTAGAAGAAAATGTAAATAATTTAATAAAGGAAGGAGAAGGACGCATATGGGAAGGATAGAGATGGAAATGTAAGCATCTGCATTTCCCGTTTCTCAACCCATTAACAATCTCATAATTTTCAAGAAAACGGTTAAAAGAAAAAAAAAAGTACCTATTTTTTTATTTAAGAAAATAATGAAAAATAAAGTGTATGAACAATATGTGTATTCATTTTTTAATTTTTGGAATTTTTTTTTTTTTTTTTTTTAGTTTGAAATCAAGAAAATTTAATTTTGCAGAAAAACCACAATCAGGGCTATAACGACGGAATATTGGATTTACAGTAAGTATAAAAAATAAAAAAATAATAAAAATAAAATAACAAAATAAAGTCTATGCGTTTTAAAAAATAAAACATAATTTCATGAAAAGAAATTTTATGTATAATAGAACGCTATTTGTATATTACGCTCAGATTCGCTATCCGAAGTTTCATAAATATCATTTATTTCGGAATATCTCAGAAGAATTTATACTAAAATTAGAATTCGAATCACTTTATGATTCTGACTACATGATGTACACAATATGAATGCATATATATATATGGGAGGTTATATTTCTCAGTTATTACCATTACTTCCATTGTGTGACGTCACTGCTATGTAGTTATGACGATATTACTACGTCGCTGTTTTGTATCATCCTTTCATTGTATGCGCACGCACCTTACGCGCGCCAGTTCAGTATAATTATTGAGTTGACGTGGAGCGGTTCTGTAAAACACAGACGGTGTTTGCCGCTCGTAAAATGCATCAATTTAAGTGTTTATGTAATGTCCCCTTTTTGTTTTAAATAAATGTTGTTATGTTACGATGGTCTGTAGCCGTTTCCCTATATTTTGGGGGCTCGACCTATCCGGAAATACCCCTAGCATCACGAAAAGTCGCTACTTTGGTTTTCAAAAAAAAAAACAGTAGCGTGAAGACGAATGTTTCATTTATTTTTTCTTAATAAAATGACTGACGAAGTATCCTATAGTTGATAAGACGTTTGAATAATATTTCATAGACGTTCTCAAGTGTTCTTCATTTTATCTTGAAATGTTCTTCGTTTCATCTAATGGACGTTATTCCATAACGGACGAAATTGTCCGTTTTTTTTTTAAATGAAATACCAGAGTTGCAAGTAATATTATTTTATATGCCAACATCATGCCGATGACTTGGAGTTTTTCAGTATTAGTGCTCCCTTCTTCATGATCGACGTATTCTTGTTCTTAAAGTGCTTCATTTCCGAAGTGATTCTATTTCAAGTTTTGTTCCTGCCGATGATTTGAAATTCCTCAGTGTGCTATCTTCTTCATGCCCGACGTTCTTAAAGTGACACGGATTCATCATCTATCTCATCCTGCTCAATAAAATAATTCCATCTACGCTGTATATAGGACTGCCCTTAATGTCAGGTACGAGCACCCATTTTTTTTTCTCCTCTTTGTATGATAGTATATAAAGAAAAAATTTTTTTTTCATTTGTAATTAAAATTTGAAATTCATTCATTGCCGTTTTACGCCCTTTAAAATTATCTGTTTGTTCATTTTTATATAAATATAGAGTTTTCTTCCCCCATATTTAATTGCTTTCCATGAATAAAGAAATATTCTGTTCCCCAATATTTATTTATTATTCCTAAAAATATATATGTTCTGGTTTTAATCCATTTTTTTTTTCCCCAATATTTACTTAAAAAAAAAAAAAAAAAAAAAAAAAAAAAAAAATTTTTATTTACTTCGGTTATCTTATTTTATGTTTCTTGCATCCTAAAAATGGCCCTTAAATTAGGCGACCTTCCGCTGGTTGCAAATTCTTTGAAATATTCTAAAACAAATACCATAAAATTGCTAAACACGCTATTAGAATACCCAACATTTGACCATCAATCGCGTAAACGTATGCGAAATTTTAGCGGTTTTACTGCCGATTTCGACATTAATAAACATCAAGAACAAATTTTAAAATCATTTTCTTTGTCTGATTTTATATCAATCGCTAATTCGCTACATTTAGAACCAGTCGGTAGTAAGGAAAATTTATGCAAAGAAATTTTTAAAGCACTTACTAATTTATCTGAGTTTCAGAAAACATTAGATACTAGTTTTTTGTCAGACGAAGACGATCTCAGTGTAAATAATAATTCTGTTCAAACCCCCTCTTCGAATGTTCCCACTATTACTTCTGTTTTTGAATCTCAAACTCAAACAGAAACCGAAACTTTCCCTTCGAGTGTTCAAAATATTTCTCCGAATGACGCTGCAGACACAATGTCTGATTTGAGTAATCATTTCTGGTTCCTCCTTCGAGATTTAGCTAGTACATGTAGAACTTTTTCTGGAAATGATTCATATTCTATTCGTAATTTCTTTAATGACATTGAGGAACAATTCTGTTTATTTCCTAGTCTTACCGATCAACAAAAACTTATCTTTGCTAAACGTTTAATTAATGGTTCTGCTAAAACATTTTTATTTTCGCAACGAAATCTTAATACTTACGAGTCATTTAAAGCCGCGTTAATTTCTGAATTTTTGGATACCATACCATTCATCGAAATACATAAACAGTTAGAAAACAGAAAAATGCGTCCTAATGAAACTGCTACGCAATATTTTTTAGCGATGCGCGAAATTGCTAACCGCGGTAATGCTATTATTGACGATTCTTCGGTAATTCAATACACCATTCAAGGTATACA
Source organism: Salticus scenicus (assembly GCA_963930645.1). NCBI lineage: Eukaryota > Metazoa > Arthropoda > Arachnida > Araneae > Salticidae > Salticus > Salticus scenicus. Next base: position 135,679,139 of record OZ005655.1, read on the forward strand.
GGGTAACCCCTCTGAGAAAATTCTTCTCTGTGGAGCAAAATCTTTTTCAGAATTTAAAGAAAAATTGCGTATTTATGAAACTGCTCTTAATACAATAAACTTAAATCAACGAAATTCAGTTAATTATAAACAAACATATGACAGTCGAAAACGCAGTACTGGTCACACACAACCAGCTTTCACTCGCGAATCCAAATTTAATACTGGTCCGGCATCTCAAAATAAATTACGTTGTTTCAATTGTAACGATATCGGTCACTTATCTAAATTTTGTCCTAACCGTTCTCGTGGCCCTAGGTGCCTTGCATGTGGTCTTTTTGGACACAAGTCTACCGATTGCCGCCGAACCGCTGCAAATGACGGACCTCCTTCCAGAGATAGAGTTAACACTGTACATGAATCGCATGCTTCTCATATGTGTAAACAAGTTAAAATTAGTGGTAATGAATTAACTGGTTTGGTTGATACTGGTAGTCAGTTAACCCTTTTGAAACATTCTGCATGGATAAAAATAGGTTCCCCCCGTTGTCAAAAATTAATAAATCCTTAACTGGTTTTGGCTTTGCGCGTATACATGTTATCGGTACTTTTAATTCTTTTATTACTATAGACGATCAAGAGTTTTCAGCAACTGTTTCAGTTGTACCCGACGTGTCCACATTTTATGATCTTATAATTGGATGTGACGTCATCCAACAAGCGAACATTAGCATTTCACCCACCGGTGTTACTTTTTCTAGTTTTTCACAACAAAATGAGTGTACCGCAGATCCAAATTTTATCATGACGATCACTGACGATAATCCCAAATTTGATATTGGTCCTAATGTGTCACGACATATTCGTAACGACATTAACAAACTGATGTCGACCTATAAACCTAATAAAATCAAAACTGCGAACATTGAGCTTAACATCACTTTAACTGACGATACACCTATTTTTCACTCACCCCGACGTCTACCCTTTACCGAACGAGACATTGTAGACGCACAAGTCTCTGAATGGCTTAAAGATGGTATTATCGAACCAGTGTCCTCCCCATATGCCAGCCAAGTTGTAGTTGTTCGAAAAAAAGATGGTAAACACAGAGTTTGCATCGATTACAGGAAGCTTAATCGTAAGTTAGTTAAAGATCACTACCCCCTCCCCCTAATTGATGATATTTTAGATCGACTTCAACATGCCAAAATTTTTAGTACGATAGACCTACGTAATGGATTTTTTCATGTACCCGTAAACAAACAGAGCCGCCCTTTCACTAGTTTTGTAACCCATAACGGTCAATTCCAATTCCGCTACATGCCTTTCGGACTTAGTTCCTGCCCTTCAGTGTTCATGAGATATATAAATGCCGTTTTTAGAGACCTTATTGCTGCCGGCATAGTACTCCCTTATATGGATGATCTTGTAATTCCCGCGAGTAACGAACATGAGGCCGTAGAACGTCTAAAAACTGTTCTTCAAACAGCAAGCGAGTACGGACTCGACATAAATTTTAACAAATGTCAATTTTTACATACCAAAATAGATTTCCTCGGTCACATAATAGAAAATGGTAAACTTTTGCCATCCCTCTCCAAAACTAAAGCTGTTTTAAATTACCCAGATCTGAAAAATGTTAAAGACGTACGTAGATTCCTTGGCCTTACAGGATATTTTAGGAAATTTATTCCTCATTTTTCTACCATTGCAAAACCCTTAAGTGATCTTCTGCGTAAGGACACCCCTTTTCAATTTCAAAATGAACAAAGAGCCGCATTTCAAAAATTAAAATATTTACTTTCCCAAGAACCAGTTCTCAATATTTTTAATCAAAATTCCCCTATTGAGGTACATACAGACGCGTCTATAGATGGCTTGGGGGCAGTCCTGTTGCAGAAAAACATGCATGATAATCAATTCCATCCAGTCTTTTATTTTTCGAAGAAAACATCTGATAACAAAAGAAAATACACTAGCTTTGAACTTGAAGTTCTGGCTGTGGTAGAAGCCCTCAAAAAGTTTAGGAACTAATTTCAAAATTATCACAGACTGTGACGCGTTCGTCAAGGCACTTAATAAAAAAGAAATAAATTCCCGCATTGCACGATGGGCTCTGTACCTTCAAGAATTCCATTACGACATTGAGCATCGCACAGGTTCCCGCATGGCGCATGTGGACGCTCTAAGTCGAGCTCCACAATGTTTCATCATCCAAGATAGCCTTCATATAAAGCTTTTGAAAGCTCAGCAATCTGATGAAGAAGTTCAAGCATTAAAAATGCTCCTGCAGTCCACACCTCATGATAATTACACTATAAAAAATAATCTTCTATATAAAACAGTGAACGGTAATGATTTACTCGTCGTCCCTAACGACTTGCAGTATAGCATAATTAAAGAAGCGCACGAGCGTGGACATTTTGCAGCACTCCGTACCCAAGAGCTAATAAACAAAGATTTTTATATTCCTCACCTCAAAGACAAAATCGAAAGTTGCATTAAAAATTGCATAAAGTGTATACTCTATAATAGAAAACGAGGTAAACAAGATGGTTTCCTCCACCCAATTGATAAAGACGATGCACCCCTGCACACATACCATGTTGATCACCTTGGTCCCCTAGCTACTACATCAAAAAAATACAACTGGCTGTACCCTACAAAATCTACAGACGCCGCAGAAGTTATTAGCCGACTAGAAAGCCAACGATCCATCTTCGGTAACCCCGCCAGAATCATAACTGATCGACGTCCAGCATTCACTTCCACTGCATTTAAAGACTATTGCCACGACCAAAATATAACCCACATACCAATTACCGCAGGTTTACCAAGATCGAATGGTCAAGTTGAAAATAAAAATTCTACTATCATCGCTGTACTATCTAAACTTTCATCCGACAACCCCGAAAAGTGGTTTTCCCATGTGCCTGCTCTCCAACAAATCCTCAACTCGACATTTCACAGAAGTATAAAGACGACACCCTTTGAACTGCTTTTTGGTACCAAGATGAAAAATAAAGATGATATCAAGATCCTGGAGCTTCTCAACGCCGAATCTACAAACACATTCCAGAGGCAACATGAAGAGAGACGTATCGACGCCAAAACACAGATTCGAATGGTGCAAGAAGAAAATCGCAAGCAGTATAACCTTCGAAGACGACCAGCTGCTAAATTCCAACTCGACGATTTAGTCGCAGTTAAACGCGCCCAGTTCGGGCCAGGCCTAAAACTGAAACAGAAATTTTTAGGCCCATACAAGATAACAAAACTGAAACCAAACGACACATATGACGTCGTCAAGTGTGACTTCGTGGAAGGCCCATTCAAGACCAGCACCTGCGCTGAATTCCTGAAACCTTGGACCGACACGTTTAAGACGCTTACTTAGAGTATTTCTCCAAAACTTTCTTTTTATTATTTTTTTAAGAACTCTTACTTGGACATTTTTTGTGCAAAATTACTTTTTTTTTAAACATCACACGTTGATCTTGAACTTGCTAAAATAAGAACTGCTGTCATTTTTATGAACTATTTATTTTTTCATGAACAGTCCAGCCATGAAAAATGCCTGCCACATTTTTTTTTTCTCTTTTGATGAAAATTATCTACCTATTTTTTTTTCTACTTATATGTTATTAACATCTTATCTTATTTTATTTTAGTATTTTGATGATTCAGATTTTACCTGTATTAATTGACAATTTTCCATTTGGTAATGTATACAATTTTTTTTTTTATTTAGTTAATGCAGATATATTATTACTGTATTTATAACTCTATTATGTAGTATTGTATATTGTTTATTTTTTTTTTTTATTTCTTTTGTTTTTGTATAATTTAATTTTTTTTTTCTTGTTGTTTAATAACCTTCAGGCGAGGCCGCCTGCTTGGTCATGATGGCCGATATGGGAGGTTATATTTCTCAGTTATTACCATTACTTCCATTGTGTGACGTCACTGCTATGTAGTTATGACGATATTACTACGTCGCTGTTTTGTATCATCCTTTCATTGTATGCGCACGCACCTTACGCGCGCCAGTTCAGTATAATTATTGAGTTGACGTGGAGCGGTTCTGTAAAACACAGACGGTGTTTGCCGCTCGTAAAATGCATCAATTTAAGTGTTTATGTAATGTCCCCTTTTTGTTTTAAATAAATGTTGTTATGTTACGATGGTCTGTAGCCGTTTCCCTATATATATATTACCACCCAGCACAAAATCACGGTCGTTCAAAAGTCTAACTGAGCTAAGATTACAAAATGGATAGTATACTGACAGTTTAAAATAATTCTATCTCCAATTACATTTTAAATATTCTGATACTTTCATCTAGAGTGTAAATTAAGAAATAAACATTTTTCCAGGTATCAGAAATGGTTTGCTTTAAATTTTTTTAGTGCGTTATTTTTTAACACTCCAGTTAGGAAATGTCACGGGAATGAGAAATAGAGAGCGAAACCTCACCCCGTGACATTCACGGGTACGAGAAGGAAGGGGTTAATAACAGTCTTTGCTATCATCAACTAGAATTTCTTATTATCTAAAAGCTATGTAAACTGCTCTTGATATTAGTTTAACACGTTATAAGGTATTGGGAGAGCTTACATGTGCAGTATTTTAGAATTTTAAACGCTAGAGATTCTTTCAAATTTAAACTGGTATTCTTTTTTTTTTTTTTTTTTTTTTTAATTTGTTAAAATGCTGAGGCACTAGAAGCAATTTATATAAGCGAAAACGCTTATTCATTTACGGATAAAAATTGTTCGAATAGTATATTGCCAAAGATGTTCTAAGAGTTAAATAATGATTTATTTAGAAGTATATCAGACATTTTACATTTAAGATGATTTCAGCGTACTTTGTGAATGTTATATCAAATTGAAAAGAGTTGAAATTTGAAAAGAAATAAGCCTTGTAAGCAATTTAATCAATAACCGACTATATTTACTTTCATAACATTTTTACTTTAATAAAATTTTAATAAGGCTCTTGCAATTTTACTAAACGGAATAATTTTAATGCTAAGCCAAACACTAATATACACTCTATAACAAAAAAAAAAAAAAAAAAAAAAAAAAAACGCACAGAGAAGAAGGGGGGACAAAAATTGGTAGATGGGGGGGGTGGGTGGTCCGAATGGGACAGAAGTTGATAGATGTGATGTACATGTGGCGAAAAACAATTGATTATAGTTTTAGAAAATTTGAATGATTTAATCAAGAGAAAGGGCCTCACAAAGTAAACAAGTAAATAACGGGTTGGTCCACTTCTAGATCTTATGTACGCAGTTATTCGGCTTGGTATTAATTGATAGAATTGGCAAATGTGCTCCTGTAAAGTATCGTGTCAAATTCTGTCCAATTGTTGCTTATATTGGTAAAATGCCGAGCTGGTTGTAGGACCCTTTTTATGATGCCCCAAACGTTCTCAGTGGAAGCGAGATCCGGGAACTGAGCTCAACCCCATTTTACTGAGCCGCCTATTAAGGATATTTAAAGTCACTGAAGTATCAGTTGCACGTAGGATCGACGATAATGATGAATTGGTGCTTGATTCTATCAAAACCTGTATGTACGTTAATTTGTGTCCAGTTTGCATTACTGCTTCTTGGTGCGTCACTTTTTTTGTTATAGAGTATATTATCACCAGAGATTAACTAGCTCCAAATATATTAAAAGAAGACTTAGCGATGGATAACTAAAACCAGGAAAAATCGTCAATGCCTTGAATGATAAAAATAAAATATAAGAGTAGACATTACTTTCGGTAGCCTTTAGCATACCCTCTTCTGTGCATAATCGTGCTTCGTCTACTAAATTAGTCTCTTCTAAAATCTGTATTTTTTTACCCTGTTTCCCTAAATCAAGTCATGCCACCGCTAAAGTTCTCAAACAATATAATTCTAAAATAATTTTTTTCTCCTTTAAATAAATTCATCCTCTCTCAGTTAAAAGATTCTGTAGATATGAATAATTTTAGGGCATTTGCAGTATTTCCTGCCAGTGTGGTTTACCATACATTAGTCAAGCTAAAAGCAGTCCTAAATTCTGTCTAAAAAATTTTTAGTTACGTCTGTAACAAGTCCTCCATTTATGAGTAATGATAGAAGAAAAATCCATTCTTAATTTTGTTTCAGTTAAATAGTTTGCAGACCCAAAAGCTTCTCACGAACTCTATTTCTTTGAAGATTTTTACATCTTTACTAATCTTAAAAAAATTATTAATAATGTCATTTAATTGTAACCCATTAGTCTGATTGTTGAAAATTTTACATTCAGTCCAGATATTCTTACTTTGTTTCTACATTTTTCACAACTACTGTTTATCAATTTCCTATCTGCTAATCTCCATTCCGCGTAATTCATTAGTTAACCAGAATCCGATTCTATTTCTATTTATAGAAACTTTTCTTTCTCATCCCTTTCTGCACTGATTGCGGTAAGCTAAATGCTACCGAAAGAGCTGTCTGCTATTATGTTTTATATATGACGTTCAAGATGTTTAAAATTTTCTCAAGTTTTAATTGCCTAATCCTTTAAGTTATATTACGTTTTGGTTATTATTTTAATTTAAAAATCTTGTATAAAATTTTAGTACATACAAGTATGAATAATGTAATTAAAAATGCTACAAAATTTTCCTCTATATGTATGATTATATATTATATTTACTGATTTAAAATTTTAACTAGGTTTACCTATATTATATTTATAATCTATTTAATAAGGTTATTTATAAACAACGACAAACAACTTATTGCACTAATTTTAGTTTATTTAGGTACATAAATAATATTATTGTAATCTATTTTAAAAAATCATAACAATAATCAAGATTTACCTGATACATACCACAGCGATCTTAATTATTTTTTGTGTGTGTGTGTGTGTGAAACTGCTTAAAAATGTAATAAAATTAATTTCTTAGATTTAAAAACTATTCTCAATCATGATTAACAAGTAGAGTTTAACTTATATGATAAACGTAAAGATTTCTCTTTAAAGTTAATTTTTTTTCTAATTTGCGAACATTCTTATAAATTTTAATTTACATATAAAGCATTTAGTTTCAGATATTTAGAAGTATAATCAATATTAAGGTGGTCCTTAAAAAATAACCTTTAAATTTTTTACGAGGCACCCACTTATTTTGTTCTATGTATAAAATAATGACTTCCACTAAAATTTCGAAATTTAAAAACAAGTTTTTAGGGTGGCGAAAAAAACACGATATTCGTTCTAAAATAGTCAGCATGCCATTGAAACTGACAATCTACATGATTTTAACAATACTAAAATAATCGTATCTGTTCAAATTATCATTCAAGAATTTTCTTGAAAGGCTGGTAACGAACCCGAATTTTTCACCGCTTAATGCACAAGTCCTGCTGAATAGGCTGTACTTTCGTTTCGTCGTTTACTTTTGATGTATTCTACTGATGAGGAGCCTAAAATAAGGCTCGAAACGTTTAAATTTATGTTATGTGTATTTTAATATTTTCAATTGAATATTTTAATGTGTATTGTCTCGATTTTTAATGTAAATAAAATATGATTATTTATAATAAAATTACAAAATATGTCAAATTTGCCAATTTTTAATTTTTTCAATCCTCGGTGGCCACCCTTAAAACTTCTTTTAAAATTTTGAAATTTTTGTGGAAGTCTTTAGAATAAAATAAGCGGATGCCCCATACAAAAATTTAAATGTTAATTTTTAAGGACCACGCTAATATATATATATATATATATATATATATATATATATGTATAGGAATTTATAAATGTAGAAATATATAAACAAATGAATGAAGTAAAACCCGAAAATACACTGAGATCTTCATCAGGGAGGCCCCTCAGTGTAGGGGTGAATGAGAATTTTCTGAAAGGACAGTAGCTATAAGCTAATAACTATCCTTAGCCCCCAACTTCTCACCAAACAGAAAACCACCAATAACTGAAGAGAAATCAAACAAATATATAATGCATAAAACTACAAATATTTTATAAATTTATCAAATTTTAGAAGTTACAAAATTACATCAATTCATTAAAAATATACATAAATATAATACACAAAAGAAATACTGAAGGTAAAATCGAAAGAATAAAATGAAATAGAAATACAACCTTACATTTGAAACACAAACTATCTTCGGCCGACGGGGCTACTCGTTGGTTCTTAAATATCGCCCTTGAATGTGGAAGTAGAACAAACCGAGATAGGAAAACTCTGGAAACTCACAGTTAAAAATTGGGACGGGTAGCAGTTAAAATTTGCAAGGTACTTTTTAAGTCTTCAAGAGCATATCTTAGATCTTCTTCATTATTGCAAATAGTATGAATTCTTTTAAGCTGTGCGAACATAATATTTTTTAAAACTTTTTTACTGATATTTGAAAACCAATTAGTAAGACTATTAACTTTAGAATTAAAATCTTTTCTTTTATCATATAATCCATGGAGCCATTTATCTTCTTTTCTCTTTATATTTAAATCTAGGAAAGAAATTTTATCGTTATCTGTACGGTTTAAAATTAATTCTTTAGGATATATTTTTTTAGAAATATTTTCGAAAAAGTTACAGTTGAAAACAATTAAATCATCAATAAATCTGAAGAAAGTAATATTTATAAATTTTTTCTCGAAAAAATATAAAAATAAATTTGCGAAAGCACTAGAAAAACTCTTATTATTAATCGCACTATTATTTGTAAAGTTTTTTATAAAAATCTTCTTTTAAAGGAATTTTCCAGTAATAGTTCGTTCAATAAGTTAACTGACCACCCCTCTATTATCAAAAAACGTATCTTGGCCTTTTATAAAAAACTAAATTTAAGTAGAAATATTTTTAATTTTCCATATCTATTCGTTACAGTAAAATTTCATAAAAATCCAGTTAAATTTCGTTTTGTCACCTGTGGTACTAATAGCTATAATGATAAAGCCGGTAAAATCTTGTTTAAATATTTAAATTCAGTTTTAAAAGTAATAAATTCTGCTAAAGATTGTAACATTATAAACAATAACCAGAAAGTTTTAGAATATTTTAAGATTAATTCAGAAAGCATTACTTCCGTAAATACATATGATTTTGAAAATTTGTTTGGCAGTATTCCGCATAACCTGGTTATTGAAGTTTTTGAAAACATTTATGATGAATTTGGCAGCTATTTAAATTGTGATAAAAATTACTGGATTAATCTTATCAGGTTTTGTATTTTTGAAAACGTCTTGTTTAACGGGAAAGATTTAACGGGGGATCCCAATGGGCACGAGTTTTTCGAGTGCTTTCGCAAATTTATTTTTATATTTTTTCGAGAAAAAATTTATAAATATTACTTTCTTCAGATTTATTGATGATTTAATTGTTTTCAACTGTAACTGTTTCGAAAATATTTCTAAATAAATATATCCTAAAGAATTAATTTTAAACCGTACAGATAACGATAAAATTTCTTTCCTAGATTTAAATATAAAGAGAAAAGAAGATAAATGGCTCCTTGGATTATATGATAAAAGAAAATATTTTAATTTTAAAGTTAATAGTCTTACTAATTGGTTTTCAAATATCAGTAAAAAAGTTTTAAAAAATATTATGTTCGCACAGCTTAAAAGAATTCATACTATTTGCAATAATGAAGAAGATCTAAGATATGCTCTTGAAGACTTAAAAAGTACCTTGCAAATTAACTGCTACCCGTCCCAATTTTTAACTGTGGGTTTCCAGAGTTTTCCTATCTCGGTTTGTTCTACTTCTACATTCAAGGGCGATATTTAAGAACCGACGAGTAGCCCCGTCGGCCGAAGATAGATTGTGTTTTAAATGTAAGGTTGTATTTCTATTTCATTTTATTCTTTCGATTTTACCTTCAGTATTTCTTTTGTGTATTATATATATATATATATTTTTAATCAATTGATGTAATTTTGTAACTTCTAAAATTTGATAAATTTATAAAATATTTGTAGTTTTATGCATTATATATTTGTTTGATTTCTCTTCAGTTATTGGTGGTTTTCTGTTTGGTGAGAAGTTGGGGGCTAAGGATAGTTATTAGCTTATAGCTACTGTCCTTTCAGAAACTTCTCATTCACCCCTACACTGAGGGGCCTCCCTGATGAAGATCTCAGTGTATTTTCGGGTTTTATTTCATTCATTTGTTTATATATTTCTACATTTATAAATTCCTACATCTAAGTTTTGCATTTCCTTTCGCTGCAATTTTGCGCATTGGTTTGTAATTCTCCTATTGGTTTTTCTAATCTGTTGAGCTTATAAATTTATAAAATTCCTGTTAATATATATATATATATATATATATATATATATATATTTCTTTTTAAATCTACCCTTATTAGAGGGTTATCCTGAAAATTTAACTAAAACTTTTATTCATTTATGTAAAATGTCCTCTTGAATCCGAAAATATCCCGCTTTTTACCCAAACGCCCATCGTTTACTCAGAAATAGATCCAATGATTTTAATTAAAAATTCAGGACCCGAAATCGATTGGAATTATTCCCATCTTTAAAAAATTTCGTTCGTTCTAACTCTTCATCCTCGGTGTGTAAAACTTGGTAGAAATTGGATTTTCTCAGAAATGGATGTAACAGTTATATGTTTACATATATATAAAGGTTAAGAGTCTTGTAGTGATAAACCAATTGAACTTATTTTCCTTTTTAGGGAAAATCGCGTTTAACCTCATGAAAATGTTGTAACATAAGGTAGAAATTGCATTTATTCAAAAATGGCTATAACGATTTTGTTTAAATTAAGTTAAGGATTTTGCAGTTAAGGATTTTTGAGGCGACAAATCTTTTGGACTTATAATTATCTGTAGGAAAATTTGCAGTTAATATTTTAACCCCTGATTTAAAAATAAGGCAGAGCTTGTGTTTATTTGGGTATGAATACAAAGATTTTGATTGAAGTTTACGATAGGTATTTTTTAAGGTGAAAAATCGATAAGAATTTTTCTCATTATAAGGAAAATTTACATTTGCAGATAATTCACATAACCTTTCATCCACATATTTGATTTACTCAGAAACTGATATAAGGATTTTGAGAAAAAATCTCGGGTTAAGGTTTTTGGAGGATTATAAATCGATTTGAAAATATGTAGCTAACAAAATTTACTACTTTCAGTAAATTTTTGTTGTTCCATTCTATTAGAATAAGCATATGTTTTCTGTACAACAGGCAGTAAGATTTAATTAAACTTTGTAAATAATAATAATAATAATAATAATAAATAATATAATATAATATAAAGTGTTTACCTGCATGATTTGGAAGCCATTTAAAATGAAAATGAAAATCGAATTAATTAAAAATTAAATTTACATAAATCACAAAATTAATTCAGGTAAGTTTTTCATATAAATAAAGTTCATTTATATTCTACTATTTTAATGTAAGTATAATTTACTTTAATTTAAAAACAAAGTAAATTCACTGAATTACTATAATTTTCTTATTACAAATTTAAAAGGATACGTAGTACTTTTATATAAAATTGTGATCAAATTTATTGTTTATTATGTAATAGAGAAATTAAGGGCATTTTAATTTCTAAAAAAACTTCTTTGAAAATCAGAGAATGCATTTGCTGTTCTAGTACAATCATAACATACTTTTGTTATTTGATAATTTAGTTTAATGTAATACCTTTATTTTCCGAGAATGTGCATCACGTTTTTTAACTGTCAAATAATATCCTATTTTTTGTTTATCCTGTATGAAGTTTTTAAACTAACTATAACTTATTTTGTTCCAAATAAAGAAAAAACTAATTGAAAATTATGCATATACTATATATATATATATATATACAAATCTAGTGTTTTAAATCATAAACTGTATTCAATAAATTAAAATTTCTGTATATTATAAACTTTCTCTATTTATAACTTTAAATAACACTGGTCGGAAAAAGAAGCCTGCCTGCACAAAATTATTTAACTGTATGAATTTGATTATCCTGATTCCAAATGTATCATCGAAAATGATTCGTTTAAGTAATTGTACCATTTTTAAGATAAGCGTATTTAAAATATAAAAAATAAACGCTATCATATTACGAGTAAATGAAAAACAGTGTATTCATTATCAATGCGGCAAAGTAATTAAAAAAAATGATAAGTGAACAACTTTCCTTACATTATTTCAGGAATAAACAAAATATGTCACGAAAAACTAATTTTGTGGACATTTGTCTTTTGAAAATGTGCATGTGTGAATTCAGATAATCAAACTTCAAATGAGAGTATACTGTTTTGTTTTTTCAGAAAAACATGGAATTGTTTTCGTTAGAAAGTAGAAATAAAATTAGGTGAAAGAGTATAATAATTGAAGAATAGCTCTGATAGCTCTGGTGCTACAGCATGAGAATAACATACAATTTTTAAAAAAGATCCTACCGTACTCGACAAAAATTAGTACATGATGGAATAATTTAATTTCCATTTGGCTTAGGACTTTTAAATTTGTTATAAATGACAATTACATTTACAGGAAGTATTTTCATGCTGACTTGTGTAATAGATGCAAGTATTGAAAAAATAAATAAATTAATAATCTATATATATAAAAGAGTAAACTGACTGATTCACTAACTGATTCACTGACTGATTCACTGACTCAACACGGTTGTGGCGATCCTATGGGAGATAGAGTCACAATTTTTGGTGAGCAGGTTGATTTTAGGACCCTGACGCTCACTAAGACGGGATTTTGCGAAATACCCCCCTCGTTCCCCCCCGGGGGGGCAGAAGGCAAAAAACACCTTTAGAAGCATAACTCGGCTCCAAATTGCTTCACGGTGTAGAAATTGCAGATACGGAGACTAGACTTGAATACAAAAAAATCATTTCTGCGATTTTGGAATTTTGGATTTTTAAGAGGGGTAGTGGGTAAAAATGTGATATTCGGGGTCGCATAAGGCAAAATCACATTTATAAGTATAACTCGGCACCAAATTACTTCACAGTGAAGAAATAGCAGATGGGGAGACTAGAATTGAATACGAAAAAATCATTTTCTGCGATTTTGGAATTTTTGATTTTTAAGGGGGAAAAGGGGTGAAAATGATTTTCGGAGGTGCAGAAGGCAAAAACAACTTTATAAGCATAACTCGGCTCCAAATTGCTTCACGAGGAAGATATTGCAGATGGGGAGACTAGACTTGAATACAAAAAAATCATTTTCTGCGATTTTGGATTTTTGGATTTTTAAGGGGGAAAAGGGGTGAAAATGATTTTCGGAGGCGCAGGAGGCAAAAACACCTTTATAAGCATAACTCGGCTCCAAATTACTTCACGATGAAAAAATTGCAGATGGGGAGACTAGACTTAAGTACAAAAAAATCATTTTCTGCGATTTTGGAATTTTGGATTTTTAAGGGGGGAGAGGGGGTAAAAAGGATTTTCGGGGGGAATTCAGCAATATATGGATTTTCGAGTAAAATTCTAGCAGTAATAGCTCAAAGATATATATATATATATATATATATATATATATATATATATATATATATATATATATATAAAGCCAAACGTCTTCTTGAAGGTATTTGCAAAAATTGATTTTTTCCGATTTTCGATTTTGGAGGGGAGTTACGAAGGGGCAAATTCGATCACCTCCTTTTGGCACTAAATTCGTCCGTGGAAATCTATAGGAGCTGAGGTCACAAATTTTAGTGTGTGGCTTATTTACGTGTATCCAAAACCCATTGTAAAGGGATTTTGAGAAAGCCCCCCCCCCTTTACCACTTTGGGGGCGTGGTGGGGAATAAAAGGGTAAAATCGCTGATTCACAGATTGACAGCCGTGGCAATTCTATGGGAGATAGACTCGCAAATTTTGGTGAGCACGTTGGTTTTAGGACCCTGACGCCCATTAAGGCGGGATTTTGCAAAATATCCCCCCGCTCCCCCTGGGGGGGGCAGAAGGCAAAACCTCCCTTAAAAGCATAATTCGGCTCCAAATAGCTTCACGGTGAAGAAATTGCAAAGAGAGGGACTAAAATTGAGTGAAAAAAAAAAAAAAAACCATTTTTTGCGATTTAAGTTTTGGATTTTTAAGAGGGGGGGGGAGGGGGTAAAAACTATCTTAGGAGGCAAATTTAGAAAAATACTGTTTTTCGAGTAAAACTGTTCCAATAACAGCACAAAGATATAGAAAATCGAGTCTTCTTGAGGATATTTCCAAAACATCATGTTTTTTTTTTGTGATATTCGATTTTTTTTTTTGGGGGGGGGGGGGAATTAAGAGGGGGAAATTCGAGCCCCTCTTTTAGCGCTAAATTCATCCGGGGAAATCTATAGGACCTGAGGTTACAAATTTTAGTGAGTGGCTTACTTACGTGTGTCTGACACCCACTGTAATGAAGTTTTGCGAAAGTCCCCCATTTTCCCCTTGGGGGGGGGGCAATATAAACCCGTTTTCAAGTATAACATTGCTTCAAATTATCTCAGTAAGATTAATTTGTATATGTGGGTTGTTTATACTTTTCCAACACGCACAGTAAAGGGATTTTACAAATTTTCACCCTTACCCCCTTCAAAGGCGGGGAGAGAGGCAAAAAACGCTTTTAAGAGTAACTCTGCTCCAAATTATCTCATAATAATAAGTTTTTGATATGTTGATTGGTTATGCGTACTCAAGACACACACTACTAAGGGATTTTGTAAAATTCCACCTTATCCCACTTGGGGGTGGGGTGGGGCAAAATCATGTTTTCATGCGTAACTCTGCTCCAAACTATCTTGATGATTTTTTATGTGCGGGCTGGTTATGCATTCGCAACACGCACTATAAGGGGATTTTTGTGAACTTTTCCTTTTCCTACCTTTAAAATCGGGGTGGGGGAGGGGGGCAAAAACATGTTTTAAAGAGTAACTCTGCTCCAAATTATCTCAGGAAACCGATTTTTTGATAGGTTGATTGGTTATGCGTACTCAACACAAACTACAAAGGGATTATTTGGAATTCCGTGCTATCACCCCCTTGAGGGTTGTGGGTTATTTTAAAACATGTTTTCATGCGAATTCTGTTCCAAACTATCTTGGAATGGCAATTTTTGATGCGTAGACTGCTTATGCGTATTCAACACACACTACAAATTGATTTTGTGAAACTCCACCCTGCCTCTCCTTAGCGGAGGGGGGGGGGGACATGTATTCAGTTAAGAGCGGGCCGGGGGGGGGCAGGGGCTAAAAAACACGTTTTAAAACATAACTTTGCTTCAAATAATCTCAGAATCCCGATTCACAGTGTTCGGAATTTCAAAAAAGCTGGCCAAAAGTCGAAAAATTTAGGCGCGTTTTTAGACGTAAGTACCGCGGAAATACCTTCAGAGGGAGCCACTGAATGAAACTGTGAGGTGGAAAAATTTTTCTATCTACATATTTCTAAGTGTAGGCTGGCGGAAAACGTGACAATTTTTTCTTTTAATGCATTTTAACAGTTAAACAAATAGTGTTTCTCGGAAAATTTCGCAACAACAACATTCAACAAAATATGGCCGACAATTGTGGAGGTTAGTAGATAATATTTATGCTGTATTTTTTTTCATCAAGTGATCTCCTGAGCGGCTTTTTGAAGTTAACCTCAATTATAACATAACCAAAAGTTTCAAAGTATGGAAACTTTTTTATCTCGCAAGATCCCGCATTGATTCAAAGTGGAGAGTGTTAAGGGATGTCCATTTTATTCAGCCGTTAAAGAATTGGGTGCCCCCGCCTGCCCCTGTATGTGTAAAAGCGTTTTAACTTTTTAATTTAATTTTTTAATTTTTTGGACTTTGGTCTGCCATATTGGATCCGCCATCTTGTTTTTGAGTGCAAGATCACTTTTTTTATAAAAACTGATATCAAATTTGAATTTAGCGCCCTCAAAAACCCTTAAATGTGAAAATTATCCTTCATCTATCAGTTTTTTGATTTTTGATCCGCCATATTGGATCCGCCATCTTGTTTTTGAGTGTAATATCACTTTTTTTATGAAAACTAACGTCAAATTTGAATTTAGTGCCCTGAAAAACCCCTTAATGTAAGAATTATCCATCTTATATTAATTTTTTAATTTTTTGTCTGCCATATTGGATCCGCCATCTTGTTTTTGAGTTTGCCTTTGAAGTTTTCAAGAAACCAATGTCAGATTCGGATTCAGCGACCTCGAAAACATATATATACATCACAATTTCACTTGTTTTCTTTAATTTCGACTTTTGGCCAGCTTTTTTGAAATTCCGAACACTGTGCGATTTTTTAATATGTGGGCTAGGTATGTGTATGCAACATGCACTATAAAGGGATTTTGTGAAGTGTGGCGAGTGGGAAAACTGCTATCGAAGGTATCGAGAACTTTAACTTAGATTTTGACTGATTTCAATGATTTTATTATTATTATTATTATTAATGATATGGTACTTTGAGACTTCATTTCAATATAATGATCAGCGAAGCGGGCAAAGTCTGCTAGTAGTAATAATAATATAACAAAAGATAAATTATAATTAATTAAAAAAATAACTATACATATAATTAAAAAATATATACGTCTTTAATTTAAAACAAAAATTCTTTAGATAAGTATTTTACGAAGAGAAATTTTAAGATTATATTAGAAATGAATTTCTTGGAATTATAGCTTTACTTTAAAATGCAAATGGACAGTAGTAGAATAATGTTATATGTTATACGGAAATCCGCATCGCGTTCGCAAATGTAATTAGTTTTACCACGAAGTGGCCTAATGGATTAAAATATTTGAAGTTACGTTGATGACAAAATGAGTAGAAATGACTACAGTTCCATTTTCAAATGTTTGATAGATAGGAAACTGTCTGTTCTAATCTACAAAATTGAACTTAAATTAATTGTCTAACTCAGTATATGGAAAACTTATATAATAATTCCAATATTAAAAAAAAAAAATAAAACAAAATAAAATAAAATACAAATCTGCATCTAAATTTCAAGTCTTGTAAACTTTAAAAATAATAATAATAATAATAATAATAATAATAATAATAATAATAAATATGTTATATAGCTTAATAAGTTTCAAAAGTAAAATAATATACACTACACAGTCGTTTTTCTATGATAGGTAGTATATTATAAAGAAATAATAAAATATATTAATACGTTCGTTTCATTTATTTATTTTTTAATTTTTTAATTTCATATCATGTCTCAAATCATTAATTTTTCTAAATGTTCCTTTTAACGATTCCGATTTACAATATCTTCTTCGTAATTTCAATATAAAAAATTAATCTTTTTATTAAAAAAAAAAAAAAGAAAGTACAATATGTTGTGTTTTGTTAAATGCTATAAAAAATTTTGTATTGTTTAAGGTTTAAGTACGAAATTTCTGTAATTAATATTTATGCACTTAACTGCCACTGGACTCCATATTTTATAGCCTTTTAAAGCATGGTATGATGAACAGAGTGTATGTTGATTTTTTGAGACGGTTCATAGCTATGATCTGCAACTATTTGTTGCATTTTTATGGTTTTCTTTTCTGTTACAATGCAGGATATTCTCAGTCCTTAGTAGAATGAAACAAACATCAACATAAAACTTTTTGGAAGATTGTAAGAAAATTTATTTAATTTTCTACAGTAAAACTATATGAAAAAAACAGTATATATGTTAAATGAAGTAATAAACTCTAAAGCGTGCTTCAAAGAACAGAATAACTAATTGACAGCTTAGAATAACAACTTCATTCATAAAATATTATTCATCATCGTATCATACTTTCCGCTATCGGTCGTACAATTGACTGATACCAGAAGTATAAAACGACTCATGTTTTAACGTGACGAATTCCTGTACTAGTTGTTGTACTTCGTAAACTGTTTGGAAGTGTACAGAACACAAATTTCTGATTATTGACGGAAACTAACTGTAGTTTGAAAAGGCTGTGTTGGTCTATTCGCCGGGTGTTTCAAAACTCCCCATCCAACTATTGCTAAAGTGTCCTTGACAAATTTTACAACCCGAGGATTTACGTTATCAAGAAATAAATCCACGGGGCTCAAATATTTGCCAATAAATGCACGTTTTACTTTTTTATACTGAATGGCTTGTTTTGGCATCGATATTATTGCCTCGCCAGGATTTTCCTAATTTTTTTTGTGTTTCGGATTGCTATAACACATATTTATTTTCATCTTTTATTACAGTTTTCTACGAGAAAGATTTCCTGTGTTCTGTGTTTAGCAGATTCTGCGAATCAAGATACACTCGTCGCTGTTTCTTTGGCTCAATTGATAGGGCCTCAATCTTTTTACCGCAAATCTACCTTCTGTCCTTGTTTCGATAATCTTAAAACTTCTAGGATATGTAGGTTGCAAAACTGTACCAGCCGTACCAGAGTGAGATGCTAAAAATGTGACATATATTTATGTCTTGAAAAACAAAAATTGTTTCAAACAGTTTCATTGTGATGGAGGAAAATTATTCTAATATATAACAAAAGCTTTTGCTTAAACTGTTAGTTTTATATATTTATTCCCATAATTCAAAACCCCACAATTGTGTAGGTTTAGTTAAATATGTCTCCAGTAAGGCCGAACTTACACAATTGTGTGGGTCCTCCCAAAGCTTAATCTTAGATCAGGATTTTTTTTTCTTTTTTTCTTTTTTCAGTTAAATATAATCCTATTAACTAGGGAAAACAAACAAATCTTTTAATGTCTACCAAAAAGTTTCAGGTCTTAAAGGGTTAACAAGAGACGTCCTCTTGGTAAAAAACGAAGATACTGCTTTTTCTTCATTCAATTCGCTATAACGTGCAATTATTATTATTATTATTATTATTATTATTATTATTATTTTGAAATTCCAAATGTGCGGTTACTAATGGATCGATATATATATATATATATATTCTTTTGACTGCAGATTATTCTTCATAAGATATTGTTGCACTGTATTTGAAGTGGAATTGCTGACATTTTATGGTCGACTGTGTAATTGACTAAAATATAATAAAAAACACGATAGTAAATACCATATAGCGTCCCTATAATGTTGTACAGTGTAATTACGATTTTAATATAAAAGATAAACTTAGATTTTTTAAGTATTGTCCTTTTTGAAACAATCGTCCAACAAACACCCAAAGGTATTCAAAGCAAAGGCGTTTATTGTCTCAGGTAATAGGAAAACGGTCCCGAAATATTGCACGTGAGAAAGACGCTGCGGAAGGCATCGGAGATCCAAAGCAAGTTTTCGATTGATTTCAATGATTTTTTTTATTAGTTTCTTTAAGTTAAATTAGTGATTTGCTTTTTCATTCAACTAAATATCTAGCGAGAAGAACAAAGTCTGCTAGTTATTTTTTATCGAAGAATAGACTAAAATAAAGTCCTATTGCACTAAATAAATTTCTATTTTGGTACCAAAAAGTTATATCTATTACATAAAAAACAATATATATATATATATATATACAGTCGACACCGGTTATAACGTACTGTCAGGGGACCAGAAAATATGGTACGTTATAGCCGAAGTACGTTATAAGCAATATTTCCAATATAATTTAGTGCCTAACGAAATAGCCCCCCAAAATTTGGTGCATACGGGGGAATAAAGTGCCAGGTTATTTGGTGTTGGGAAGCAAAATTTTGTAATTTTTCTTCTTTGAATAAAGAAAATAACTGTTTGAGGTAAGAATGGGCTCCGATAAAATTTCTGCCATTGTCCGAAAATATGTCAGAGGGGTATCCCCGCCTACCTATGAAGCGTCTCAATGCTGCGAGAAATGCTTCTGTAGAAAGATTTGACTCACATTCAAGGTGCTCTGCTTTTGTAGCCATACATATGAACAGGGAAATATATGATTTAAAGGTTGTCGCTTTTCGTTTATGTTGACATTTTGTCATTACTGGTCCCGCGAAATCGACACCAACTTTCGAAAAAGGACGAATGGGTGTGATTCTTTCTGAGGGTAGATCCCCCATCTTTTGCATTATTGGCTTAGCTGATAGACGAAAACAGAGTAGACATTTTCTTAGCACTGCCTTAACCTTGGAGCGGCCGTGGGGAATCCAGAATTTGTTTCTGATGAGTGACAGTACGAAGTTGGGACCAGCATGTGAACTTAAGTGGTGATAATATGTTATTATCAAGGAAGTGACGTGATTTAATTTTGGCAGTAAAATGGGGTGTTTTTCTTGAAATCGTAAGGATGGGTGGTTCCGTAGGCGCCCTCCAACACGAAGAATGCCTGCTTCATCCAGAAAAGGATCAAGACATAATAGATGGTGTGAGGGTTTAAAAAGTTTTACTTTCCTTAGTACGGCAATTTCATCACTAAATTCGGCATTTTGAATAATTTTTACAAGACAAATTTCCGCTTGATTTAGCTCTAGGGCCTTTAAAGGACCTCTTTCCTTGGGTTTAGTTTTAAGGTTATTTATAAATCTTAGTACATACGCTAGAATTCTTAAAAGTTTTAGATAGTTAGAATATTTTGTAATATGTGATATGAAAGTGTTTTTAGAAAGTGGAGGTTTAGATCTTGATTCTATCGGAGGGTGATGAGTTTGTTCCTGAACTGTAACTGAATATAAAGTGCACATGGGTGGTAGCTCAAAACTATGGAGCCATTTTGGCCCTTCCCACCACTCAGTTCTAGCTTTCAGCTTAGCTGGGGACAATCCGCGCGTGACACAATCGGCCGGGTTTTCTTTTCCTGGGATATGTCTCCAGGATTTCAAATGAGTAAGACCTCTGATTTTGGTGACTCTATGTGCCACGAAACTATTTCCTTTGTTTGGAGGGTTATTTATCCAGTTTAATGTTATTGAGGAGTCCGTGTACAAGTATGTTGAATGAATAAATTTAAGGGATTTTTGAATGTTGAGAATTAACTCAGATTCCAGTACAGCCCCACATAACTCCAATTTGTGCAAAGTTATTTCCTTTAAGGGTGCGACTCTAGTTTTAGACGCAATTAAAAATATCTCGATAGTGTTTGTTATGACTTTTAAATATGCGACTGCCGCATACGCCCTCGGAGAGGCATCACAAAACCCATGAATTTCAAATGTACAGTCTGTAGTATTTGAACCTAGCGTGGAATTGACATAGCTATAAACTCATTAATTTCTTCATAAAAAAGTTTTCCATTCTTGCAAAATATCTGGGGGTATCGGCTCATCCCACGTTGATTTTAGTTTCCATAATTTTTGTAGAATTAGTTTTAAGATGATAGTAGATGGCGAAATAATTCCAAGGGGATCATAAATTTGCGCAATTACGGAGAGCAACTGTCTCTTAGTATGGATTTGCTGATCAGCTAAGGTTCTAACTTGAAGAGTATCTTCACTTAAATTCCAGAACATTCCTAGTACTCTTTGATTTGTTTTTTCTTTATCCTCAAAAAAATGAATGACCGAATTAGCCTTCTCTTCCTCTGGAATATCAGAGAGGGCTTCTGGATGGCTACAATCCCATTTCCTAAGTTTAAACCCTCCAGCATGCATTAGAGCCTGCAGCTCCATTATTCTATCTTTTGCTAATTGAAGGGATTGTGCCCCTGACAATAAGTCGTCGATGTAAAAATTGTCTTTGGCAATTTTTGTTGCTAATGGGAAATTCTGTTTTTCATCCTCACATAATTGCTTAAGCGTGCGTAACGCTAAATAGGGTGCACAAGCTGTTCCGTAGGTGACAGTATTCAATTTGTAAAAAGATAACTGGTCATTGGGAGATTCTCTCCAAACAATTCTTTGGTAGATTCTATGTTTCCTTTCAATTAAAATTTGTCGATACATTTTTGCGATGTCCGCACTGAACGCTACAGTGTTGGCTTGAAATATTACTAAATTATCAAAAATATTTGACTGTAGTTTAGGACCAATATATAGAATGCCATTTAATGATTCGTTATTGGTTGTTTTAAACGAGGGGTCAAATACTACACGTAATTTTGTTGTTTCAGAGTTTTCATTTACCACCGCATGATGCGGTAAATAATAATGTGGCGTTTCATTAATTTTGTTTGGATTTAATTCTGTCATATGACCCAAAGATATATATTCGTTCATGAAATTAGAATAAGCTGTCTTTAATTGTGGATTCCTTTTAAGTTTATTTTCAATGGAAAGAAATCTTGAAATAGCTCCTGACTTACTGTCACCTAGTGCCTTATCTGGCTTAAAAGGTAGATGAACTACATATCTTCCCTGACTATTCCTTTTAGTAGTTTCTAGATAGAGATTTTCTACAGGATCATTTTCTACATTTTTCGTTTCTACATTTTGAATTGATTCTGTATCAAAAAACTTTTTTAAATTGTTGTTTAAGTCATCATCAACAGTAATATGACATGTTAAACTGATATTTGTACAGTGAAAGCTATCAACACGACCTGAAAGGAGGTAACCCAGTTTTGTGCGAAATGCTGTAGGAGTTCCAGCTGGCCCTTGAATGGGACTGCCATTGCAGATTGATGCGACTATTTCTGCCCCAAGAAGAATATCTATGGGGCCACTTACATAATACTGTGGATCAGCTAGTTGTAATCCCTGTATATGTGGCCAATCGTGTTGCGCTAGTTGGAAATTAGGGAGAGGTGAGGTAACCCTATCGACTATAAAAGCGCTGACTGAAAATGACTCCGACGAAAAATGCGGAGTGAATTTAAATTCGTTTTCGTTGAGAGCAGTCTCTGCTAAAACGCAATTAATCCCTATTATACTATGCGACGTGCTCCGTAAGGGCAAATTTAGTCGCTTAGCACATTCCTTAGTAATTAATGAATTTTGACTAGCATTGTCTATCAAAGCTTTACAGTGCATAATTTTGCCTTTACTCGATTTAATTTTAATTAGTGCTGTTGATAACAAAACATTACTCGAATTCAACTGAGCACTATTTGAAACTGAAATGTCTGGCGATACATAATTCGCCCTTTCAGAATTTGAATTTCTACCATAAATATGCAATAATGTATGATGTTTTTCTGCACAATTTTTACAATTAATGTTTATCCTACAATTCTCCAGCCTATGATTTTGGCGTAAGCAATTTTGACATAACTTATTTAATTCAACGAATTTCCATCTTTTTTTAACCGGTTTTGAATTAAATGTCGGACATTTAAATAGCGCATGACGCTCATTACAAAGAATGCACGTATTTTCTTTTTTCACAATTGTACTCAATACGTTGTTTGATTTCTTCGAATTAGTGAATTTTACGTCTTGTTTACATTTTATCTCTTCAACACCGCGCGCTTCGCGCTCAACGAATTTCCTAAAAAGATTAAGATCAGGCAATTTATCACTATCCAACATTAATTCCCATCTCTGTTTTAACGACTCATCCAGTTTTCCCATCATGAATTTTATTATAATTAAGTCGCTTAACGCATTAGAATCTAAACCGAAAGTTTTTAAATTTCTGATGGCTTCATTACAAGTATCTAATAACTCATGTAAAGTTTTAGCATTGTTTGCTTTTACAATTTTCATAGAAAATATTTTGTTAATTTGACTCAATGCTAATTGTCTTTTATTTTCATATCTTTCATTTAATATTTCCCAACATTGATCTAAATTTTCCTCTTTTAGAGCTAGAAAATTATTCTAATATATAACAAAAGCTTTTGCTTAAACTGTTAGTTTTATATATTTATTCCCATAATTCAAAACCCCACAATTGTGTAGGTTTAGTTAAATATGTCTCCAGTAAGGCCGAACTTACACAATTGTGTGGGTCCTCCCAAAGCTTAATCTTAGATCAGGATTTTTTTTTCTTTTTTTCTTTTTTCAGTTAAATATAATCCTATTAACTAGGGAAAACAAACAAATCTTTTAATGTCTACCAAAAAGTTTCAGGTCTTAAAGGGTTAACAAGAGACGTCCTCTTGGTAAAAAACGAAGATACTGCTTTTTCTTCATTCAATTCGCTATAACGTGCAATTATTATTATTATTATTATTATTCTTATTATTATTATTTTGAAATTCCAAATGTGCGGTTACTAATGGATCGATATATATATATATATATATATTCTTTTGACTGCAGATTATTCTTCATAAGATATTGTTGCACTGTATTTGAAGTGGAATTGCTGACATTTTATGGTCGAGTGTGTAATTAACTAAAATATAATAAAAAACACGATAGTAAATACCATATAGAGTCCCTATAATGTTGTACAGTGTAATTACGATTTTAATATAAAAGATAAACTTAGATTTTTTAAGTATTGTCCTTTTTGAAACAATCGTCCAACAAACACCCAAAGGTATTCAAAGCAAAGGCGTTTATTGTCTCAGGTAATAGGAAAACGGTCCCGAAATATTGCACGTGAGAAAGACGCTGCGGAAGGCATCGGAGATCCAAAGCAAGTTTTCGATTGATTTCAATGATTTTTTTTATTAGTTTCTTTAAGTTAAATTAGTGATTTGCTTTTTCATTCAACTAAATATCTAGCGAGAAGAACAAAGTCTGCTAGTTATTTTTTATCGAAGAATAGACTAAAATAAAGTCCTATTGCACTAAATAAATTTCTATTTTGGTACCAAAAAGTTATATCTATTACATAAAAAACAATATATATATATATATATATACAGTCGACACCGGTTATAACGTACTGTCAGGGGACCAGAAAATATGGTACGTTATAGCCGAAGTACGTTATAAGCAATATTTCCAATATAATTTAGTGCCTAACGAAAGAAAAAGGGGCATAATAGCACTCGCAATAATAGAGATTTTAAATAGAAAGTTTATGATTTTCTCAAAATAAAATAAGAAAAAAGAAAAAAAAAAAAAATCATTTTACTACTTACATGTTTATTTGGAAAAATAATCGGTTATTTTTCGTTGTTTTCTTTGATTAGATGACACAGTAAAAATTACATTTTCAATATTTATAATGGAAATTTACACAGTCTCTGAATAGTCAGTATGGAATTCAACGAACCGCGATAAAGTTTTAAAGGTATAAAGGAGATATAAGGCGATAAAGGAGACATCAAAAGACGGTATCCAAGAAAATATACCGATTTCCAAACCAGAAATACAAGGTTGACATCCAATTTTGGCTTTTCATTCCAGTCTAAAAAGTACGTTATAACCAGATTAATGCTTTTGCATAGTCCGTTATAGATGAAGATGTAAACCATTACATTATATAGGGTTTCATTCGGGACCAAGCATCTGAGTACGTTATAAGCGAAAGTACGCTATATCCCAGGTACGTTATAACCGGTGTCGACTGTATATA
Organism: Salticus scenicus; assembly: GCA_963930645.1. NCBI lineage: Eukaryota > Metazoa > Arthropoda > Arachnida > Araneae > Salticidae > Salticus > Salticus scenicus. The sequence goes on from OZ005655.1 coordinate 135,704,413, forward strand.
TATATATATATAGATAGATAGATAGATAGATAGATAGATAGATAGATAGATACACACACACACACACACACACACACACACACACACACACATATATATATATATATATATATGCAATGATTTTTAGCCATCAAATTTTACAAAAAAAAGCCTTTATCTAGTTTTTATAATGATTTGAAGATCATTTAAATTTAACTCAATTGTTTTTTTTTTTTTTTTTCTTTAACCTTTTTTTTATCTGGGCATTAAATATTTGCTTCTACCTGGAAGTTTTTTTACAATTAAGAATAAAATGTGTAGTTGATCATTACTGTCTATCTTCATGCATGAATTTCTGGATTAAGTATAAGTATTGTCAGTTATTAAGTCCTATATTTTTCCCCAGTTACACACGATTTGGGAATCGTTTATTATGCATTAAATTTAGTCTTTTTCTCTTATAAAAGATATAATTAAATAATCCACTGTGGATGCAATTTATTATACTTACTGTAAACAAGTTTAAAACATAAAATAATGAGTTAAACTCATATCGTAAATACACGCTCTAATATTTTAATCAAATTATGTATGGCTATATTATACATTTCTATATACTTAAAATTTGTGTTTGTTAATTTTAATCATCAGTAAAAATGGGGGAACGATATTTTTATATATCTAAATAATTTAAAATAAATAAAATATATATTTAGAAAACTTTTTTTCTTCTGTTTTCTTATTAAAGTATATAGTAAGTATATAGACTTCCCTCGCTCGCTCGAAATCGCGCTTATATTGTAAACGAAGCATGCCGATACAGAATTTGGTTAGTTGAAGTAAGGCGTCTATTCGAATTACGTTTATCGGGGGTGTTTTCAATGAATCTGTGCAAAGTTCTTAAATCAAGATGAGGAAAGTTAGCAAGTTCTAGAGTGCAATTGTCTGTCAGTAATTTCAGTTAAGATGTTAAAAGGTGAACATGTCAAGTATTTGTTCAGTTAAACTATTTAAGTAAGATTTTGTAAATCGTCGGATGTGCTTTTGGATTGTAGTAGATTGAACACGCTATATTTCATAAAAGAGTTCTAAATAGTATGTTATCAGTTTTAAATTTCCTGGTGAGTTGAATGAACATTCATACACAATGATAGTAAGCCATTCGTTATACTATATTTAAAGTAAAATTATGCATGTGTGGAAGGGGTAACCCCTGCCTCCTTATTTTTATAATTTATATATATATATGTATATATATATATATATATTATATATAATAGTTAATTTTCCCTAAATGTAAGGGGAATTAATTTTTCTAAAATGAAGCAGCCGATATTAACTAGCTCTTGCAATAAACATTCCGAAAGATAATTTCTTCCGCTATATATATATATATATATATATATATATATATATATTATTTTAAAAAAATAATAAAAATAAAAATCATAAAGTAAAGTAAAGCGGGGTCATAAAAATGTCCATTTTCTTATGAACGACCCAATTGGATATTTTAAATTACTTTTTAGCAATTAATTTCCTTTATAATGTTTAAATTGCTTTTATAAAATTTATGCAAATTATTGTAAGCGTCGTTCTTAGGATATTGACATTTCAGTCGTTTTCCAAGATTCTCTCTTATCTCGAGACGTACAAATTATTTAAAGATTAAATAATGGAAGTTTCCGATGCAACTACTTCGACGTTGCTTTAAAGATCTTCACTACTATTTAACCCGTTAATGCCCAAATTAATTTTAAAAAATATTATTAGCTGATTATATCACTTCTAAATTAATATAGAGAACTGGCACTAAAATACATTTACTTAAACAATTCTTCTGATAGTTTTAAATTTAAAGCCTATACAAATTTGTTGACGTTTAGTGTAATAGCTCGAAAACTTCCAGTAGAAAAACTTTGAGATAACCAATTAATTTCTTATTATATGTTAACAAAGATCTCGAAAGTAAAGTATTATAATATATATAATTATTCAACTTCACTTAAGTTAGTATACCTGCGGAAAAAGCAAAGCCATGTGCGACGAAAGAAAAAGGATAAAGTGGCTATCCTAATTACGAAATAATAATTAATAGTAGGCACATAAAACTTTCAGGAATCATTTAGAGTGACGCTATAAACTGTCACTAAAAATCAGAAATCATTTCAAGAAACCACAAAAAATATACGTGCCATTTTATTAGCTATCCTCGAATGAGGACACTGGGTGCTAACGGGTTATTTTTATTTATTTATTTATTTATTTATTTTTTTTTTTTTGTAATGCCCTAATATTTGTGTTGTTGGAGATAAGTTTCGTTTGATTAAATTGGAATTAAGTATTATTTCCTGGAAAAATGTTTTCATCTCATTTAAAATAAGTTTTAAGAGAGAGATAAAATTACGTATCAAACAATGATGTTCTCTTATTCTTTTGAAATTTAGACTTTTTTGCAAGCCTAGAATGTACTTCTATTTCATTCTGCTCCTTTAGTAATTTTTATTTAAACAAAAAAATAATATAAATTAAAAACTGAATTGCTACTAATCATCGTATAAATGTGATTGATGAGTGACCTAAAAAGAAAGAAAGAAAACAGCTACTTATATATACTATGCGAGGTGCTGGACAGTGAAATAAATAAATCGAAAAGGAAATAAATAATAGGGAACAATATAAACATTTACAAGTTAGTGTTGTATCCTGTGCGGACGCTTCTGCGTTAAATATTTGTGCAATGTAAAAAACGATAATATTTTTCAAATCATATTTCAACCTCTTAAGGGCGTCATACGTACCATGCTCAAACCAAATTCGGAGGTACTCTGCACATATTTTAACGGCAGAATGACATAATAGTAAGCGTCTAATTAGTTTTATCATCAATGCTTTGTTTAAAAAGTCAAAGTCTACTTTATACTATACTATTTATTTAGTCTACTTTATTTAGTCTACTTTTAGTCTACTTTACTAATTATCCATATTTTTATTGATCTGATTTATAATAGTATGTTTCAAAGTAAATTAAGTTGTTGAATTATTACACACTTGTTAAAATGTGTTTACATATTTCTCTAAAATATCGTTAAAACGAATCGCATATCTTTCAGATTGTTAGATAAAAGTCTAATATGTTTTATATATCATACCGCCGCATTACCGCGAAATAATGCATTGCAAAAGAGGATAAAAATACAGTAAACAGCTATGAATATGACTAACTAGTGGATCTGCAGATCAGGAGCCTCAAAGTTCCATTTGGATTACACATTATTCAACTGGTCATTTTTATTTATTCCTTATTATATAATTTATATATTGATTCGATTGACATGCTACATACACAGATGTGTTCCTGAGGGGGGCTGCCGCCCCAAACCCCCCGCTATATCTCTCTTTCTATACATATCTGTATATCATATATATGTGTTCTTAATAACAGACAGTCTTGTATTATTTCCCTGAAATTCATTTGTACCAAATTTCATGCAAAAAGATTGCATGACATATCGGAATTATTTTGCGTAACTCTGTAAAGTAATTATCAATTCTAGTCCAACACTTTCCCACCGAAAAACACGCTTGTACAATTTCAGTAAAATTCCATCATATTTAATGGGGGTATAACCGTGTTAAAATACACTTTTAAGAAATACCGACTATAGACCGTAATAGTACAAAATTCTTTTATGTATCCCGGAAAGTAACCACAATTATTATTTACGGTAATAATAAGAATGCATTAATTAATTATAACTTATTATTTTTTCAGACTAATTTGGCATCATTTGGATGATTACAGTAAGCCATCGGAATTATTTTGTGTGGTCCCATAAATAAAGTATTTAGTCTATACATATCGCTTTTAAGAGTAAAAAGGCTTTTAAGCATCTTTACAATGTATGTTAATTACATTCTTTTTCATGGAGCATAAACACACCAACATCCGTTTAAATTGAAAATTGTCCCTAGTCTCTAATGTCACGAAATTCTTTTCTGTGTCCCTGTATACGAACCAAAACCATTGTATACACCAGTAAACACTATTGAATTTATTCTGCGTTTTTCATTAATAATTGTTCCAAATTTAACATAGTTTTAATGATTACGTGACATTGTTAGAACACTTTTGTAAGGGCCTGTGCATTAATTAGAAACCCTAAGAGTACATATTTTCTTCAAACAACATAAGTTTAAGCGTCTTACTCACATTAACGCTAATTTCATTTTATTGATTGCAAAGTAATGATGTTAAAACACGTTTAAACGAAAATCACCCCATACGCCGTAATGTTAAGAATTTTGGCGTGTCCCTGTACACAGTTTATAAACAACATAGCCATAAAAAATTATACAGCTATTTCTATGCAAAGCTTGAACGTGTGTGCCAATTTGCAAGTCAATCGAAGGACTTTTGCGGCCGCTATTGCAGTACATATAAATTCTTCCCATAGGCCGTAATGATGAGAAATATTTTGGCGTGTCCCTGTACACGAACGACAAATGAAATACACACCTAACAGTATACAGCTAATTCATGAACATGTGTACCAAATTTCCAGTGAATACTGTGATTTTGGGGGCTGCTATCGCGGTACATACAAATTCTTTCTATAAGCAGTAATGATAAGAAATACTTTGGCGTGTCCCTGTACACGAACTACAAATCGAACGCACACCCAAAACTATACAGTTAATTACGTGGGGCATGAACATGTGTACCAAATTTTAAGTCAATGGCGGGGTTTTTGCGGCCACTATCACGAGACAAACACACAAACAGGCGGAACCCAAAACCGTTTTGAGTCTCAAAAGAGGGCCTCCACTGGCGTTTCGGAAATAACCTCCAAAATCAAAATTATTCATATTCATACTTAACTTCGTTACACACGATAGAACTAATTAAAAGACTACCGGTTTCGAAAGGTCGTGTCCTTTCTTCTTCAGGTGCAAACACTTGCCACTCTCTTGCAGGTGAAAGCAAGACTGTAAGCAGGGCAAAACCCAAAAGGAGAAAAGCAACACTACCAACCAATACCATACAAATAAAAATAGACTACCAACAAAATAAACAATACCATACAAATAAAAATACACTACCAACACTACCATACAAATAAAAATAGCAAATAAGAGAAACAGAGGCAAAATATGGAGGAAAAGGATTTTAAAATAACAAATTTATGTATTTTGATTTTATTTTTACGTAAATACCTAACATTTAGTTATTTATTTTCCTTTTATTGATTTAATGAATTTTAATTTATATTTATTTATTTATTTATTATTATTAATTTAATTTCTTTTTCTTTTTCTAATTAAATTAAATTTGTATATTATTATTTATTTTTACAAAATGTAAGAAATTATTTAATCGAATTAAATAAGTGCTTCCAAGCTGTAGACGGTAAAGTAAAATCAGATTTTTTATTTACAATATTATCGCGATTAATTTAGATAGCGAAATTTTCCAGTAAAAAAAAATATTCGGAAACGCGTTTGGCATAAAAGATAATTTTGAGTTGCTAAAAATTGCGATTTATCTTACATATAGGTCAAAATAAAAGAAATCTTGAATGCCGTTTACGTGAACATTACCGGTATGTTGCTAAATAAGCAATTTCTGAATCTTTTATTGCAAAGCATATTTGGGAATCTGACCACATTTTAATTTTCAGCAAGCCAAAATTATATTTTATCCCAAGCGCGCTTTCGAGTTGTATTTGCTAGAAAATATAGTTATCTACCTTAACTAAAAAAATTTGAAAATGAAAAATCTAATTCCACTCTGTTGTCTATAGCTTGGAAAAAATTGTTTAATTCGATTAAATAATTTCCTTTTTTGTAAAAGTATATAATAATATATAAATTAAAATTAATAAAAAAAAGAAAAAGGAATAAAATTAATTTAATAATAATTAATAATAACAAATAAATAAATAAATACAAATTAGAATTAATTAAATCAATTAAAAATAAATAAATAAATAAATAAATACAAATACAAATTAATTAAATCAATTAAAAATAAATAAATAAATGTTAAGTATTTACATAAAAATAAAATGTAAATACATAAATTTATTATTTTAAAGCCCTTTCCATCCACTTTTTGTCTTTCTTTTCCTTGTTTCACAATTTATTTTTTCTGTGTTTCCCTTTGCTTGGTTTTGCATACTGCTTCCTATTGGTTGGGTGTGTTGCTATTCTCTCTTTTGGTTTCGCCGTGCTTTCAGTCTTGCTTTTGTCTCCAAGGCGATACGTGTTTGTACCTGAAGAAGAAAGGTCGCACCCTTTCAAAACCGGTAGTGCTTTCATTAGTTTTATCGTGTATTAGTAGTTTTATACTGTATTTATATCATCTTTTGGAAATCTTTTTGTCGCGGTAATGCGGCGGTATGATATTTAAAATATATAAGACTTTTATCTAACAACTTGAAAAACATGTTATTCGCTTTAATAATATTTTAGAGAAATATGTAAGCACATTTTAACATGCATGTAATAATTCAACAACTTAATTTACTTTGAAACGTACTATTAAAAATCAGATTAATAAAAATATGGGTAATTAGTTATTATAAAGTAGACCATATAAAAATTTTAATGAAGTCTGGAGAACATGTATTTAGTATCATGTATCTACCTCGTGTATATTTATTTTTGACTTTTATATTAAACAATTGTTGATAAAATGGTTGTAATTAAACGTTTACTATTAAGTCATTCTGTAGTTAAAAGTGTGTGCAGATTGCCTCCGAATTTGGTTTGAGCATGATATGTATGGCGCCCTTAAAACGATAAAATATAATTCAAAAAATATCAACCTTTTCTACATTGCATAGATGTTGTTGATTAATTATAACTAGACTCATGCATAAAGAATTATGACCTGCATCAAAAACATTTTCTGTTAAAACGAAACTAAGTTTTAGCATGCATAATATTAAGTGAAATCTAACTCACCTCTCTCCTGCATTTCCCGGATGCTTGAAGTAAATTTAGGCCACACATAAAAAGAGATGCGAAGTCAAATCATTGATGTACTTGGTTTTAATTATCGAATTTAATTGAGAATCTCGATGAACAAAAAACCGAATCTTTCAAGTATTTGAGCACAGGTTTAAAACATTTCGAATACGTATAAAGACAGTTTTTTATGCCTTGAATGAATTATAAAGATAATACAGAATAATACTTATTATTTGAATAATATAACAATTAATGAATAATTTTACTGTGAGACTTCAGTGTGAATGTTCGAATGGTTATCACTACAGAATAAAGTTTTACTGCCGTTTTTGACGAATATGTTCAGAGAGAAGCCATAATAATAAAAAAAAAGAAAAAAAGAATGAGTTTTGAGTTCTCTCTTTTGTCACGTGACTGTCTACCTCTGATCGACTGTCGCCGTCCCCGCTCCCAAAGAATCAACATACTGGGCGGGGCGGGGAGGCACCGGAGCAGGAGTCGAAATACTTGGAAGAGGGATAACTTGGGAGACTGGTCGAATAAGATTTCCAGCAGAAGATGTCTGATGTTTTACGACTCGGGTAATTCCGTCTGGTCCCGGAATCACCTTGATGATTCTTGCGAGAACCCAATGGAAGGGAGGTGATGCTTTATTTTATAGAATGACGAGTTGCCCTGGAGAAAAGTTGTGATTTTGGTTTGTTCTTTTGGCTCTCTGAAGCAAGGTTGGCAGGTATTGGGCTGTCCACCTCTTCCAGAACGTCTCCTTCATCTGCAATAAGAGCTTATACCTAGAAGAAAGACTAAGAGAATTGTTTGTTAAAGAAGGTTCTGGCAATTCTAATAATGCAGATCCAATCAATAAATGTCCTGGCGTTAAAGCCGCGCAATCATTAGGAGCATTGGACAATGGTGTTAGAGGCCGCGAATTTATAACAGCCTCTATTTGACGTAGAAGCGTGGAAAATTCCTCAAACGTTAAAATTGCACCTTGTGTAATTTTTATCAAATGATGTTTGGCTAATTTTATCGACGCTTCCCAGAGCCCCCCAAAATTTGGTGCATACGGGGGAATAAAGTGCCAGGTTATTTGGTGTTGGGAAGCAAAATTTTGTAATTTTTCTTCTTTGAATAAAGAAAATAACTGTTTGAGGTAAGAATGGGCTCCGACAAAATTTCTGCCATTGTCCGAAAATATGTCAGAGGGGTATCCCCGCCTACCTATGAAGCGTCTCAATGCTGCGAGAAATGCTTCTGTAGAAAGATTTGACTCACATTCAAGGTGCTCTGCTTTTGTAGCCATACATATGAACAGGGAAATATATGATTTAAAGGTTGTCGCTTTTCGTTTATGTTGACATTTTGTCATTACTGGTCCCGCGAAATCGACACCAACTTTCGAAAAAGGACGAATGGGTGTGATTCTTTCTGAGGGTAGATCCCCCATCTTTTGCATTATTGGCTTAGCTGATAGACGAAAACAGAGTAGACATTTTCTTAGCACTGCCTTAACCTTGGAGCGGCCGTGGGTAATCCAGAATTTGTTTCTGATGAGTGACAGTACGAAGTTGGGACCAGCATGTGAACTTAAGTGGTGATAATATGTTATTATCAAGGAAGTGACGTGGTTTAATTTTGGCAGTAAAATGGGGTGTTTTTCTTGAAATCGTAAGGATGGGTGGTTCCGCAGGCGCCCTCCAACACGAAGAATGCCTGCTTCATCCAGAAAAGGATCAAGACATAATAGATGGTGTGAAGGTTTAAAAAGTTTTACTTTCCTTAGTACGGCAATTTCATCACTAAATTCGGCATTTTGAATAATTTTTACAAGACAAATTTCCGCTTGATTTAGCTCTAGGGCCTTTAAAGGACCTCTTTCCTTGGGTTTAGTTTTAAGGTTATTTATAAATCTTAGTACATACGCTAGAATTCTTAAAAGTTTTAGATAGTTAGAATATTTTGTAATATGTGATATGAAAGTGTTTTTAGAAAGTGGAGGTTTAGATCTTGATTCTATCGGAGGGTGATGAGTTTGTTCCTGAACTGTAACTGAATATAAAGTGCACATGGGTGGTAGCTCAAAACTATGGAGCCATTTTGGCCCTTCCCACCACTCAGTTCTAGATTTCAGCTTAGCTGGGGACAATCCGCGCGTGACACAATCGGCCGGGTTTTCTTTTCCTGGGATATGTCTCCAGGATTTCAAATGAGTAAGACCTCTGATTTTGGTGACTCTATGGGCCACGAAACTATTTCCTTTGTTTGGAGGGTTATTTATCCAGTTTAATGTTATTGAGGAGTCCGTGTACAAGTATGTTGAATGAATAAATTTAAGGGATTTTTAAATGTTGAGAATTAACTCAGATTCCAGTACAGCCCCACATAACTCCAATTTGGGCAAAGTTATTTCCTTTAAGGGTGCGACTCTAGTTTTAGACGCAATTAAAAATATCTCGATAGTGTTTGTTATGACTTTTAAATATGCGACTGCCGCATACGCCCTCGGAGAGGCATCACAAAACCCATGAATTTCAAATGTACAGTCTGTAGTATTTGAACCTAGCGTGGAATTGACATAGCTATAAACTCATTAATTTCTTCATAAAAAAGTTTTCCATTCTTGCAAAATATCTGGGGGTATCGGCTCATCCCACGTTGATTTTAGTTTCCATAATTTTTGTAGAATTAGTTTTAAGATGATAGTAGATGGCGAAATAATTCCAAGGGGATCATAAATTTGCGCATTTACGGAGAGCAACTGTCTCTTAGTATGGATTTGCTGATCAGCTAAGGTTCTAACTTGAAGAGTATCTTCACTTAAATTCCAGAACATTCCTAGTACTCTTTGATTTGTTTTTTCTTTATCCTCAAAAAAATGAATGACCGAATTAGCCTTCTCTTCCTCTGGAATATCAGAGAGGGCTTCTGGATGGCTACAATCCCATTTCCTAAGTTTAAACCCTCCAGCATGCATTAGAGCCTGCAGCTCCATTATTCTATCTTTTGCTAATTGAAGGGATTGTGCCCCTGACAATAAGTCGTCGATGTAAAAATTGTCTTTGGCAATTTTTGTTGCTAATGGGAAATTCTGTTTTTCATCCTCACATAATTGCTTAAGCGTGCGTAACGCTAAATAGGGTGCACAAGCTGTTCCGTAGGTGACAGTATTCAATTTGTAAAAAGATAACTGGTCATTGGGAGATTCTCTCCAAACAATTCTTTGGTAGATTCTATGTTTCCTTTCAATTAAAATTTGTCGATACATTTTTGCGATGTCCGCACTGAACGCTACAGGGTTGGCTTGAAATATTACTAAATTATCAAAAATATTTGACTGTAGTTTAGGACCAATATATAGAATGCCATTTAATGATTCGTTATTGGTTGTTTTAAACGAGGGGTCAAATACTACACGTAATTTTGTTGTTTCAGAGTTTTCATTTACCACCGCATGATGCGGTAAATAATAATGTGGCGTTTCATTAATTTTGTTTGGATTTAATTTTGTCATATGACCCAAAGATATATATTCGTTCATGAAATTAGAATAAGCTGTCTTTAATTGTGGATTCCTTTTAAGTTTATTTTCAATGGAAAGAAATCTTGAAATAGCTCCTGACTTACTGTCACCTAGTGCCTTATCTGGCTTAAAAGGTAGATGAACTACATATCTTCCCTGACTATTCCTTTTAGTAGTTTCTAGATAGAGATTTTCTACAGGATCATTTTCTACATTTTTCGTTTCTACATTTTGAATTGATTCTGTATCAAAAAACTTTTTTAAATTGTTGTTTAAGTCATCATCAACAGTAATATGACATGTTAAACTGATATTTGTACAGTGAAAGCTATCAACACGACCTGAAAGGAGGTAACCCAGTTTTGTGCGAAATGCTGTAGGAGTTCCAGCTGGCCCTTGAATGGGACTGCCATTGCAGATTGATGCGACTATTTCTGCCCCAAGAAGAATATCTATGGGGCCACTTACATAATACTGTGGATCAGCTAGTTGTAATCCCTGTATATGTGGCCAATCGTGTTGCGCTAGTTGGAAATTAGGGAGAGGTGAGGTAACCCTATCGACTATAAAAGCGCTGACTGAAAATGACTCCGACGAAAAATGCGGAGTGAATTTAAATTCGTTTTCGTTGAGAGCAGTCTCTGCTAAAACGCAATTAATCCCTATTATACTATGCGACGTGCTCCGTAAGGGCAAATTTAGTCGCTTAGCACATTCCTTAGTAATTAATGAATTTTGACTAGCATTGTCTATCAAAGCTTTACAGTGCATAATTTTGCCTTTACTCGATTTAATTTTAATTAGTGCTGTTGATAACAAAACATTACTCGAATTCAACTGAGCACTATTTGAAACTGAAATGTCTGGCGATACATAATTCGCCCTTTCAGAATTTGAATTTCTACCATAAATATGCAATAATGTATGATGTTTTTCTGCACAATTTTTACAATTAATGTTTATCCTACAATTCTCCAGCCTATGATTTTGGCGTAAGCAATTTTGACATAACTTATTTAATTCAACGAATTTCCATCTTTTTTTAACCGGTTTTGAATTAAATGTCGGACATTTAAATAGCGCATGACGCTCATTACAAAGAATGCACGTATTTTCTTTTTTCACAATTGTACTCAATACGTTGTTTGATTTCTTCGAATTAGTGAATTTTACGTCTTGTTTACATTTTATCTCTTCAACACCGCGCGCTTCGCGCTCAACGAATTTCCTAAAAAGATTAAGATCAGGCAATTTATCACTATCCAACATTAATTCCCATCTCTGTTTTAACGACTCATCCAGTTTTCCCATCATGAATTTTATTATAATTAAGTCGCTTAACGCATTAGAATCTAAACCGAAAGTTTTTAAATTTCTGATGGCTTCATTACAAGTATCTAATAACTCATGTAAAGTTTTAGCATTGTTTGCTTTTACAATTTTCATAGAAAATATTTTGTTAATTTGACTCAATGCTAATTGTCTTTTATTTTCATATCTTTAATTTAATATTTCCCAACATTGATCTAAATTTTCCTCTTTTAGAGCGAATCCTCGAATTAATTTAGCTGCGTTTCCGCGCACTGAAGAATGTAAATATTGCAGTTTTTCAATTTTGGATAATTGATTATTCTGTAGAATTGTTGAATTAAAAATTTCTTTAAACGAAATCCAATTTTCGGTTTCACCAAAAAATCGCGGAAGGTCAAATTTCTGTAATTTAATAAGGAGACGATTTACCATTTTTCTCATCTTTATTTTCCGCGTGAGTATCTGAATCGCACGCGTCTACTTCTGTTTTTTCCTCTAACTCCACTAGTAAATCAAAAACCATTCCCTTATATCTCAAATACATATCCATATAATCCTCATTCTCTTTAGCGGATAAATTTTTAAATATTTCCGCGATTTCATGATCATACGATTGAACTTTTGTTTTTAATAAATTAACTGTAGATTGTTCATCTTTACTACACCCCTTTACTCTATCTCTAAAACTATCGATTTCCTTACATAAATTTTCAAATAACAAAACTTGCTTAGATAATTTCGGCATTTTAGAATATATAAGTTTAAATACACATAACTATAGGCCTTCGAATTACAGAACAAACATTCAAGAACAAAAAAAAAATCATTATAAATGCTTATATAGTTCCCTAATATTTATTTCCTTTTTATTTATTGTTTATTTCACTGTCCAGCACCTCCCATAGTATATATATAAACAATTTCTTTTTTTATTGGCGAGCTCCTCAACAATCTCCTTTATACCATAATTGGTAGTAATTCAATTTTTAGTTTTTAACATTATATTTGTTTGAAGAAAATACCGAAGCAGCAGAATGAACTAGAAGTATAGTTTAGGCTTGTAGATCAAAATCAAAAGTCTGAATTTCAAAAGAATAAAAAAGAACATCATTGTTTAATGCAAAATTTTATTTCTCTTTTAAACCGTATTTTAAATTACAGAAACATTTTCCCAGAAAATTATATGCAATTGCAGTTTAATGAAACTCAACTAATCTCCAACAACAAAAAAATATGGACATTACAGTAAATACTAGCGAAGCTGTTTAAAGCAAAGTCGAAGTAATTGCATCGAAAACTTCCATTACTAAATCTTTAAGTAATTATTTGTACATCACGAGATAAGAGAGAATCTTGGAAAATGACTGAAAAGTCAATATTCTAACAACAACGCTTAAGATAAACTGCACACATTTAATAAAAGGAATATAAACATTAAAAAAGAAATTAATTACTGAGAAGTAATAAAAAGTTTAATTGGGTAGTTGTAAAGTAAATGGACATTTTTATGTCCCCGCTTTACTTTATGATTATTTTTATATATGTGTTTAGAGAAAGAGATTATCTTTCGGAATGAATATTGTAAGTACCGATTAATAGCAGATCTTTCATTTCAATATCGACCTTGAATTTAGGAAAATATGCACATAATATAAAAACATTATATATATATATATATATATATATGCTACAAAAATAACGTGGGGAGACCTTCTGCGTGTATTTTAATTTAGTTTAGTGTCAGTGAGTGTCTATATGTTTATTTAACTCCCAAAGTTTTTTTTAAGCTTAATAACTTACCGTTTAGAAAATGTTACGTGTTTAATCTATTACCCTCGAAAAGCAAACTTGAAGATTTTCTAATTTTAACTGGGAATAACTGGGCTTAATAGATTAACTGGTAAAATACTTTACTTCGAACATCTTAACTGAAATTACTGACATACACTGTTAAAAATGGTTTCTTAAAAATGAGCTAAATGGTCTCAAAATAGTCCCGAAACAGTATATACTTAAATTTATTCATTTTTGAGTATATTGGCATGCTCAAAAATGGGGTTGACCAATAAAAATCCCAATATCGCCATGTTTGACATGTCAATATACTAAAAATTGAGTACATGGGTTTTCAAATTTAAGCATATATCGTTTCGGAGCTTTTTTGAGACAATTTAGCTCCTTTTTAAGAAACTATTTTTAACAGTGTAGAAGTGTACTCTAAAACTTCCGTACTTACAGTACCTTGTTCAAAGAGCTTTATCCGAAACCAACGTCAACAATATGAAATTTGAATCGACAACTTAAATTCAAATAACTAAACTCTGTATGGACAATATACATTTACAATCTCAACGTGATTTCGAGGGAGTGACTAAGTCCTCGGTACGAGGCTACTTTAATAAAAAAACATATTTTTATTTTTTTAAATCTAACCTATACATTTTAAATTACTTAAACTAAACTACATTTTAAATTACTTAATTACTTTCTCACTACTTTCGATGGATGATTAAAAATAAACAAATAAAAATGCAAATAAAAATTTTAAAATATATAATATATCCCTACATATTTTAATTAAATCATTAGATTGTGTGTTTACGATATGTGTTTAAATTATTATTATTATTTTTTTTCTTTAAGTGTTTAATACAATTATAATGAATTTAACTCACAGTGAACTATTTAAACATATCAATTATAATAGAAGTAGATAAAATTAATGTATTATAAACGATCTCCAATTCATGTGTAAATGCGGGAATAATGTCGGATTTAATGTGTGGCAAAAGGTACTTATATACGTAATCCAGAATTTCATGCATGCAGGTAGACGGTAATAAAAGACATGGTATTTTTTCACAATTGCAGATAACTATACAGGAAAAAGCCTAAATTTAATATGCAAAGAAAATGCTTAAAAATATTAATTAAATTAAATTAACTATCTATATAGGGTAGAGTGGGGATGAAAGGGACGCAGGATGAATGGGACAATAGCAATTTTTTTATGTTTTGCAAGCACTAGAAACTTGATAATTTTTCTGATATATGGCAGTACTGAGATCATTCATCAAGTGTAGTTTCAGAATTGTGCTCTCTATTGAAGGGCAGAAAAAATTTAAAATGTGTTTTTCTGCTGCCAGAGTGAATTTTTCTGATTCAATTTGGTAGTAGTTAAAAAGCAACTATTTGCTTAAAGTTAATATAACTAATATATGCTGAAGAGGCATAATCTTTTATTGCGTTTATGATATTCAAGAAGAATTCTGACAATTGTTCCTTAGGCCTATTTCATGTTTTATATGATCATGTGGTGGTGGGGAGGAATGGGACAGTTTGAATGGGGCGGAATGAGGCATTCCCCACTATGTGCTAATTTAAAATTGTACACAAGAATTATAGTAAAACAAATCGTAAATAGATTTTCAATATTTTTATAACCTGTACTTCAGTTGCTGTACCATGGAATTATTAAAATAGCATGGATTTAGAGAAAAATAGATTGAAATTATTTGTTCCGATTTTTGTTTATAATAATTATGGTTAAAAAAAATATGTTAGACTATTCAATGCAACTTAAATCAATAATATCAATAATAAAAAAAAAAATCAATAAATAAACTAATAATAATAATCACAATTTCAATCAAGCTAATTATATAAAGCCTGGTGATTATTAATGTAATACAGAATAGTATGCTTATTTTTCCAGATCAGTCGAAAACAAAAATTTATCTGGATAATTTGTATTCTAGTATAATGATTTATATCTTTCTAGTGTCTTATTTATTTATTTATTTTTAGATTAGATCTTATTAGATTAAATTACCAAAGCATAGAGCACTAGGAATTGTGCGAACCAAATTACTTTTGCCTTTTGATGTTAATTTGAGTACATCATTTTATGTTAATTTGAATACATCAGTTTATGTTAATTTAAGTAACTTCATAGTGTAATAAAATCGCATAAACCAATTTAACTTTAAAAATTTATTTACTTTCCATTTTGTTTTATTCTTTGTTAACTTCAGACCTGTCCCATTCATCCTCACCTATGGGGATGAATGGGACAATGCACATGTATTTAAAAATTATATATATATATATATATATTATTAATTAAAAATGACAACTTTTTATTAAAGTTACTATGTTTATATGTAACTGATTACTAAATTGTACTTATGAGCAATGTTATAAAATTCCGAATTACATATGGTAAACGTTATTAATAAAAACATGAAAAATGACTCATTCATCCCCACTCTTCCCTATATATATTTTTTTTTCAATCATAAAACCAAGATAAAAGCATTTTGAAAAATTTGAATAAGAAAAATCATTGCTTTTTTTTTTTAGTATTTACCCTTTACCATTTTATAAAAATAAATAAACAACCTATATTTTTTTTCTATGTAACAGATATAAATTTCTGTACAAAACAGATTTTCATTTAGTACAATAAAATTTTATTTTAGTCTTTATTATTATTATTATTATTATTATTACACTGTTAAAAATGCTGCAGTAAAACTAAGGACAAAACCCGGCAGCAGAGGTTCCAGATAAAGCCCGTAAAAAACATTTACACAATAAATAATGTATTGCCAGTAATTTTGAGTTGTTACGAAATATACAACCAACCTGTAAAAAAAGAAGTATTGACCGTAAAATTCAATGTTAAAGTTTGAGTTTCTCGTCTTCTTTTAATATTGAATATTGTTAACATTCAAATTATGCATAACAATTATTTTCTTTTAAGACTATTTTAATATCTAAATTTGCTATTTCTAAATTTGCTAGTCAATTCTTATACTGGAAAAACGAAAGACTTTTTTTTTTTCGTATAAAGTCTATGAGACAGATTTTTGAGGAAGAAAATCTAATATATTTTTCAAAATCATTTTTATTCGTAAACACTAGAACTAAAGAGGTAGTCTTGTTTCAAGGTTTGCATTAGAGGAAAATAATGGGTGAGAATTTCTCACCCTTCTTCAAAAACAAAATGAAACGTTTGAAAACTATGTGAGGTCTCTGAAAATTAATCGCGACCCCAAATAAACCTTGAATAATAATAATAAATCTTTTACATGAACTTAGAATTTGTACCTCCAATATTGAGATTTTTTTCATGGCTTTCGATCTTTATGGTATCTGTAGTGGGTGCAAAGCAAAAATGACTAGGGCCTAATTCTTACTCATCCAAACAGGTTTTCATTATAGGACCGATTTCAAACTGCGTTTATGAAGTGTTAGGCGTATTTGCACTTTTTAGAATAGAATATATATATTTTTTTCTGTATTCCATTGAAGGGAGGATGGACTGCAGTATTTTGAGAACAGAACCTGTTATATATGATGTACATGCACATATCTAATGGTCACATTCAGACAAAACAGTTTTGTTTTTTAACAGTGACGATCATACATAATAATCATAAGACTTATCTTCAAATGGCTAATTACATATTCATCTCATATTAAAATAAACTTTATTTTAGTATATTGTACAATTTGCATTGTGGAAACATTATTAAAATTTTCCGTTTTCTAAGGCTTAACTAAAGGGTAAAGAGAAGTTAGTATGCTGTATGTTGAAAAAAAAAATCGTTTAGTGGATAAAATAACCATTAGTTTGTAGTTCGTGTTTTAAAAATCTGGTTTCAAATCAAGAGACCATTTTAGGTTTCTCTTTTAATGTTTTCGTGTCAATACACAAAGAAAATCAATTGAATTAATGTCAATTATTCAGTTTTAGTCAGAGGAAAATTCTTTGAATTAAAATTAGAAAACAATAGCTTATTAAGACCATCTGGTGTTTCTATAAGTCATGCGTGCATAATTAAACGCATTCAATCAGTATAAATAACAATCATAGTTTCAGTTTGAAAATGGAAGCGTTCGCTTATGGCGTCACTGAAATGATAGCATTTGAAGGGATATGCCCGTGAGAAAATGGTTTGGTGGGAGATAAGAGCAATTTGCACAGATTGACGGCTTTTTCTCGTAATAGTTCCAAAATAATGCTTTCAAAACATCAATTTACGGACTACAACCGTTTAGCTTGCAAAACGGCCATTTCCCGTAAAATTATACGGTCAATACCTAAATTGTAATCTCAAAACATTAATTTACGGATTATGACCATTTAGGTAGCAAAACGGTCATTTCCCCTAAAATTATTCAGTCAAATACTGTGATTTTACATTTTTTTTTTTTTTTTTTATATATATATACAGTGTAGGTGTATATATCATAATGGAGTAATTGTGTTGCATTCCTTAGCAAAGGTTACTAAATTGATTTCTTAAAATTTCTTTAGTACAGTTTTAGTATAGGATTACCTTGATGAAATTTTCAATTTTCGTTGTTGTTTTGGAGATGAATTCATATGGATATCACAATTGCGTAAGTAAAAATATTGGGTAGTAACGTTCGAGCTACTTCAGTTCGTACGTTCTATACTAAAAATGTTTCCTTGCTTTCACGAATTTTATCACTTTAGATAATTTTTTTTAAATTGATTCCAAATAGAAAAAAGTAAAAATATATTTTAATTGGTCAAAATACGCAAAATCGCAACAATTAAGCATACAAATAAAAATAAAGTAAATAATTGATTTCTTACTTTAAATGTGAAATTGCGTTACTGCAGTCGACGAGAAAATTATTGAAGCGCTAATAAGAATTTGTATTTATGAGATGTGCGCATAATACAGTTTTGTCAAGTAAATATTTTTCGAGTCATGATCTTAGTCTTTATGCTATTTATAAAAAAGTAAATAAATGAAAAAAAAAAAAAAAAAAAGATAGCGACCAAGCTAAAAAGAAAAATAAATAAATAAATAAATAAAAGTGAAGAACATGGATGTGTGCTTCAAAAATTTTACTGCCACTGTATATCTATTTCTTAAAATTTCTTTGCTAGTGTTACCTAAAACTGAAATTATTATATATATATATTTAACTTGCAGATAAAGGGAGAAAAAAAAAAAAAAAAAAAGATGCGACATGTCTGACTAAAAGCACTGTCTTAGTGAAAAATAAATAAATAAATAAATAATAAAAATAAAAATAAATAAAATAAATGGATACATATATTTGCTAATAATATTTCATAAAATGTTTCAAAAGGAAACATTTTATATAAGAATCTTTAAAAAGTAACTTTAAAAACTTAACTTTATCGTACGTAATATATATCAACGAAAAAAAAGTTAATCAAATATATTTATTATTCCTCTCAGATAAGTTTACTGTGAAAAATCAAATAAATTATCTTTCAGTCATTAAATAATAATAATAATAATAATTTTTATTATTTGATTATCATCGTTATCATTATTATTATGTTGTGTGGATGGCTGTTTGTTTAATTCTGCTTGGTTCAGGGATACTAGGTTTAGTTGGCATATGTGGCTAATTAGAATTCACCTTCTATTGTCTTCTGTAGTTGAGATAGAACGTTATCATTTTACTTGTGGAGAGAGTCGCACCATCTAACGTAAAACCAGTTTGATATAAAGCGTCATGAGAAAAAAAAAATATTTTTTTAACAGGTACTGACTGGTGAATTTTAGAGATACTGGCTGGTGAATTAATGCCCTGCATCCAGTAAGATAACCGGATTTTATCCGAAACCGACACCCCTCGTGTGTAAGTTCGGGTCGAGTCGGATAAACTTTTCCTCTTGCGGGTCGGATTCGGGTTGAGTTGACAGATATATTTTTCTTGGGGTCAGGATCGGATCGGGTTGACTGGATTATTTTACTGTGGGTCCGGTTAATTTGACGAAGCAATAATTCCTACATTAAAAAAGTAAATTTAATTCTGCTTTGTTAAATAATTCTTTGTCGAGTAATATTTTTAGGCTGTTATTCACCAATAACTTCAACTCGCAGTTGAACATGAAAATTTGAAAAGCGTATAAAGGCGGGTGTGCAAATTTTCAGCAAATGTTGCCGTGTTGTTTCTGCCATCTAGCGGTATAGTTATTTTCAGATTTTTTAGGTGAAAATAACCAATCAAAGTTTATATGAAATCCTCGACGCTAGATGGCAGAAACAGCGTGCCAAATTTTGCTGGAAAGACCCTGCTTTTAGACGCTTTTGAAGTTTTTGCGTTGAACCGGGAGTTGAAGGTAATGGTGAATACGGCCGTTAGTCAGTCTAAGAACGTGACTCTACAAGGATTTATTTAACAAAGCATTATTAAATGTACTTTCTTTCTATAGGAATTATTGTTAGCGCTCGAATAATTTTGCTGCCAATAGTAAAATATCTAATTTTAGGTCCACACTAATATCCCTACTTATATATAAATATTAGTATAAGGATTATTTATTATTAGTATTAAAAATAACTATAAAATTCTGTATAATGCTAAATATACTTTTTTTTTTATCTTTGTAAAAAGCATTAAATATGAAATATATTTTTACATGCATGTGTAAATCTTAAAATTTTAGATTTATTATAATATATGCGAAATATTTCCTTTCTTTCTTTCTTCTTCTTCTTTTTTTTTTTTTTTTTTTTTTTTTTTTTACTTGTGAAATAATATTTATTCCTAAACATATCTTTGATTAAAGGTGTGTTACGTTGTGTTACAATAATAATAATAAAAAAAAAAAAAAAAAAAAAACTATTTAAAGATTTTACCATTTCCAAAAAAACATTAAAAAATTATTACCGATAATGACGGTTTTCTATATATCACTATTACATTATCTTCTTTAACAATGAAATAATGATGATATCATTACAATGGTGCAAAATTTCTTAATTTTATAAAATTTCCGTCACAATATAAGAAATGAAAAGGATCTGCCAACGAACAAATGTATAGTTAAATATGTGGGCATTACAACTATTACATTTGATATTATAAAAGGATAAAAATCGTTTAAATCTCTTTCTTTTTTTAAAGACTTAAAGATTTATTTTAAACTATATTTTGTTCATATTAAAACTGATTTTTTTTTAATTGTATATATGTAATCATATTATATTACATGTTTCCTCTAAGAATATAACGTGTTACAAATTATTAATATGCAAAGTCATAGATAATTTTCTCAAATAAAAATGCATCTGTGTACTTCTTTATTCTTTCGAATTTTACAAACTGAATTATTACTTAATTTAATTTTTTTTTTCTTTTCGTATTTCAAAAGGAATGTGATATGTTTATTTGAATCCAAAAGCAATTTACAATATTTAATATGTTTTTGTTTACTTGTTATATTATCACTATTATGATAATGATAAAATTTGTCATTTTGATTGATAGTAGTAAGAAAAATAATTAACAAGCAAAATACTAATTAAGAAGTAAAAAAAAAAAAAGAAAAAGAAAGAAAGATATTTATCTTAAAACGTATGCATATAATATCCTAATAATAGAAAAAAAGTTTAAAGCTTTTTAAAGTAACGTAATGAATATATTTTAATGTAATCGTAATGCATTTTACAAATTGAATTATTATTTAATTTATGTTTTATTTCTTTTCGTGTTTCGAAAGAAATGTGATATTTTTATTCGATTCCAAAAGCAATTTACAATATTTAATATGTTTTTGTTTACTTGTTATATAAACATTATTATGATAATGATAAAATTTGTCATTTTGATTGATAGTAGTAAGAAAAATAATTAACAAGCAAAATACTAATTAAAAAATAAATAAATAAAATAATAGTTGTCGTCTTAAAACGTATGTATATAATATCTTAACAACAGAAAAAAAAAAAAATGCTTAAAGTTTTTTAAAGTAACGTAATGAATGCTTTTATTTAAATATATATATATATATATATATATATATTAAACATCCGATGTTTCATTTTAGATTATATATATACTAGATATATAATTACTGAATGTTTATTATATAATAAAACTTTAATTTAAACTATTTATTTTCTACCTAATTTTATTATTATCTAATTTATTATTTTAAAAATACCAATTCATTTTATTTAAACATTCAACATAAAAAAAAAAAAAAAAAAAAAAAAAAAAAAGTGTAATTAAAATGTTTTATTTGAAAACAATTTACATGAAATCTAATTCCATTACTTTTAATGTCTTTTTGATAAAAGAGCATTTTCATGTTAATGGTTTTATCTGTCAGCTAAATAAAATAATACGAATGAAATAAAACATTAAAAAAAATGCTAATATGCTATTCATCTTTAATTCATGAATATTTAATTAAAAAAAAGGTATTGTAATGAATTTTTAAATAACAGCAACGAAAATAAAATCGAGGATTAAAATAAATAAATTATGCAATTAAAACAAAATAAATGAATTAATATTTTGTTAATGTAAACGTTAGAATTTTGTTTGTGGCATCATGTGCTCCATTTAGATTTTACGGTGACGAATTATTTTTCAGACTTTTGTACTGAAATACTCAATTATTTTCTTACAAACCAAATGAAGTTTAATATTATTTCTTAAAGGAAAAATTAAATTACCCTTTTTTTAGAAATTATTTTTATTTTTTTTCTAGCTGCGAATAACGCGTCCCTATGAATATATATATATATATATACAATGCTAATTAAAAGTCGCGAGCTATACCCTGTATATTCATAACGAGTAGGAATTTCTGAAAACAATAAAAGCCATGGCCAAACGATTTTAGCGAATTATGTTTAATTAAAAGAATTTTGATAGGGGGTGGGGGGAAGGGGGCAGGCGAGGGTTATAGGGGTAAATTTTTAAATTTAAAATTGACAGGGAGGAGGTCTTTTATTTAATCAATATGAAGGTATTTTTAAAGCAAACATTTTTGAAAAAAAAAATCTAATATGCTTTTTTTAGGAAGTTATGACAGTTTAATGTTTTGTTTAAAGTGCGTCCCCTTTCCACTGAATCTCGGGAAAACCTTAGAAATTCCGAAAACTAAAAAAGCGCTTAATCAGTTTAAAGGAGGGTTTAATTTGTGTTAAAAAAATTGAGCTGGAGGGAAATAGGGGTATTCAGGGGTTAACTTTTAATTTCAAACACGGATAAATTCATTAATATTTCCCTGGAAAATCTTCTCAAAACATTTTTTTTTTTTTTTTTTTTTTTTTTTACATCGGAAATTCTAAGAACTGTAAAAAGATATTCAATGAATCTAAGGGCAACTTCGAAGATTTTATAAAATTGTTTGCGGGGTTATAGGGTATAACCCCGCAATCTTATATATATCTAAAAAGACTAACATTATATCTAAAAAGACTAACTTATATCTTATATATCTAAAAAGACTAACATTAAAATTGCAAATACTAGGCTTTTGTATGCTCTTTGAAAAACCTTCTAAAATCAGTCATTTAAAATATACATATATATATATATGATATTTTGGGGGAATTTGTAAATGATAATAGCTTTTTTTTTTCTAAAGTATTTTGGAATTTCTCGGAATTTTCGAAAACTGTAAAAATTATGCACATTTAATATGACTCTCTGAGATCTTTCAGAGATCTAAGAATCCCCTTGCTGCTTGAAATTTCAAAGTTCGCTCTCATAGATTCTCCATATGCTTTTAGAGCATATTTAAACAAAAATAAAATAAAATAAAATTCTCCTTTAGATTAATAGAATACTTTTCAATAATAATAATAACAAAACTGGGTGTATCTGAAATCAGAGGTTGTAACACGCGCCCTTTTTTCTATCCCTCTTTCAGGTATGAAAAAGTTTCGTCTCTTTTGCTATCACTATTTTTATAGAATAATATCGCCCAGTAATCGAATGTCGATCACATTTGTAAGGCAAAGTAAAGCGATTTCTCTCCCATAAACGGTATTAAATTGTAACAGAGCAGTGACACTTGTCTGTCGATTTGCACCCAAATTAAAACAGCATAGTTTTACATAAAATACACCTCATACACCATTCTTGGATTAGTGCGTTTATACAATACAGTAGTTGGGATAAAATCTCGACTCCAATGAGGTGAAATCCACATTTTTTTTTTTTTTTTTTTTTTTTAATGAATAGTTAATTTCGGTTAATTGAAGTGCAAGGAAATCTCAAAACGTGTAAATTCATCGAAAACCGGAAATCGAAATATTTTCCTTATCTTCTACTTTCTTCTCATATATGCAGAAGCTGGTAATAAATCCACATCTTTAAAAATAAGTAGTCAATTTCAGTTAATTCTTAAAACGTATAAATTCATTGAAAACCGGAAATCATGAATATCTCCGAATCTTATACTTTCTTCTAATAAATGCGAAAGAGAAAGTAATAAATCCATCAAAATAAATTAAAATAAATAATCAATTTCAGTTAACTGAAATGAAAGAAAGTCTCAAAATGTATAAATTCATTGGAAACCGGAAATTGATATAATTTCTATATCTTCTACTTTCTTCTTATATATGCAGAAGCTAGTTATAAATCCATTTTTGTAAAAATAAGTAATCAGTTTCAGTTAATTGGCAAGGAAATCTTAAAACGTACAAATTCATCGAAAACTCGAAATATTTTTTTTTCCAAATCTTATATTTCCTTCTAATAAATGCAGAAGAGAAAGTAATAAATCCATAAAAAAAAAAAATAAATAAATAAATAAGAATAATCAATTTCAGTTAATTGAAATGCAAGAAAATCTCAAAATGTATAAATTCATCGAAAACCGGAAATCGAAATACTTTCCATATCTTCTACTTTCTTCTTATATATGCAGAAGCTAGTAATAAATCCATTTTTGTAAAAATAAGTAATCAGTTTCAGTTAATTGGCAAGGAAATCTTAAAACGTACAAATTCATCGAAAACTCGAAATAATTTTTTTTTCCAAATCTTATACTTCCTTCTAATCAATGCAGAAGAGAACGTAATAAATCCATTAAAAAAATAATAATAATCAATTTCAGTTAATAGAAAATGCAAGAAAATCACAAAATGTGTAAATTCATCGAAAACCGGAAATCGAAATACATTCCATATCTTCTACTTTATTCTTATATATGCAGAAGTTAGTAATAAATCCATTTTTGTAAAAATAAGTAGTCAGTTTCAGTTAAAAGAAATGCAAAGAAATCTTAAAACGTATAAATTCATCGAAACTGGAAATCATTTTTTTTTTTTTTTTCAAATCTTATACTTTCTTCTAATAAATGCAGAAGAGAAAGTAATAATTCCATTAAAAAATAATAATAAACAATTCCAGTTAATTGAAATGCAAGGAAATGTCAAAACGTGTAAATTCATCGGCAACCGGAAATCGAAGTATTTGCCATATCTTCTACTTTCTTCTTATATATGCAAAAGCTAGTGATAAATCCATTTTGGTAAAAGTAAGTAGTCAGTTTCAGTTAATTGAAATGCAAGGAAATATTAAAAAGTGTAAATTCACCGGAAAACGGAAATCGAAATATTTTCCATATCTTCTAATTTTTCTTATGTGTGTAAAAGCTAGTAATAAATCCATATTTTGTAAAAACAAGTATTCAATCTCAGTTATTTAAAATGCAAGAAAATCTTAAAACGTATAAATCCATAAAAAACTGGAAATCAAAAGTTTAACCAAATCTTATACTTGCACACACACACACACACAATAAAATAAAATAAAATAAAAATAAATAAATAAATAAATAAGAACTTTCATAAATCAAATCCTTTTTTAATTTGCGTACATGTTCAATTGTATAAACTTTCGATCTACTCGCGTTTAAACCAAAAAGTGCACAAAAAAAGGCATTCTTAAATACACTCTTAACATCGTACGAAAATAATTTTTAAATTCTGCAAATCTGGCTAATCATAACTTTTGAATGGTACAACTCTCAACCCTCTAGTCCTATAATTATTATGCTAGAAGTGTACCACAAATTTCATGTTTGCCTAATTATATATATAGCCTGTTCACTCACGAAGTATTGCTATAAAAATACAATAAGTATTTCTGTATGAAAATAGTTGTTGTATAAAAAGCAAAAATTTCTCATCCCTGAAAGTGCACTGTAAATATTTTGAAAAGTGTGACCTCTGCTAAATTATAGGGCAGAAGATAAAAATTTTGTAAAACGCTTATTAAGATATAATTAGCATAAAAATTATTTTTAAACAATAAAATAAAATGTTTGTTTTGAAAAGACATTTCCAATAAGCTAACAATGAACTTCACGCTTAAAAATTCAAAGCTACCCCCCCCCCCCCCCCCGAGTGCTCCTATTTCCTTTCATCTCCAGTTTTTTAAAAAACAAATAAAGTCTCTCGAATCTAATTAGGCACTTTTTTCTCTCGCTTTCAGAATTTCCAATATTTTTGCAAGATTCAGTAGACAGGCACGAGGGTCTGAGAGAACTTTAAACGAAACGTTTATTCTTCGATACTGTCTCTAAAAAAGGATAGTAGTACAAAACTTTTTTTTTTTTTTTTTTTTTTTTGGCCAAAATTTTTCTCTTGATAAAATCATTCCCCCGAGATATTAAAAGATCTATTTCTCATTTGAAAATTAAAGTTTGTCCCCTATCAGATTCATAAGCCCCCACCCTGATCCAATATTTTTTACTTAAGCAAAATACCACTAAAATTGATCGGACATGTGTTTTACAGTTTTTAAAACTACCAACGTTGCACCAAGATACAGGAAGTAGGATGGGACATTTGGCGAATCTTGTATATATATATATTCTAGATACTCTATAAAATGTTCTTTTTAATGTTCGTGTCTCTATGTGCAAAATTCAAGCGACAAAAATATTTTAATGTATACCTTAAGTTTAAAATATGATAAATTGTATTTTTTATAATTAATTTTTCAAATCTTAATGTATGTTATTTTTGTGTATTGCCACATGTTGTTATTAAATGTCACGACGTAGATCACGATTTTCGATATTGAATTTTGTTTTGGAGTGGCTTTATGCTTTTCGGTAACTCTGCAGAGTGACGTCAAGATTAAAATACTATATATATATATATATATATATATATATATATATATACACATATATATATTTATATGTAATCTTTTTGTTAGTTTGTTTGTTTTTTGCGAAAAATGCATCATATTTGATTTAGTATTTTTAAAAGATCTATGAATAATGATGTCATGATTAAGAAATCTTTCCTATTCACATACAAACAAATTAAAATAAAATTACTCTTTGAGAAATTGGTATCGTAGTTGCTAAAAAAATAAACACTTATTTATGTATTTTTAATTTGCATACAAAATGAAATGTTAGTAATGTTAAGCACTTTTTTGCTACTAATGTTTTAATTTCAAGTAGTATATATATGTATATCAAGTAATAATTTAAATATTATCCAAGCCAGTTGTTTAGTGCAACAAATCCAGCTGGAGACATTAACAACCAGGATTTTGCACTGAATTATTTATTCATAGAACATGAAATACTTGGTGATATTTTCCAGTAAATGTTGCTATCGTACTCAGGATTTTTACGGTGGATAAACATCCTGTTACTTTTTGTCACAGTAAGATTTTTTTTAAAGCAGTACACGCATACAAAACAACCGCTAAAAACTTGCCCATGTGTACTAAAACTTAGTTTTAGTACATAAAACCAAATTTCAAAACGCGTAACGCGAAATAACTAAACATCAAAACGCGTAATAAAAACAAAAAGCCAGCGTTGCAAATTGGACTTCAAACAATATTTTTTTCAGTCATATCTCTAACAACATAAAATGTTTCAGAAACGTAACAGACATATAACATGGAAACATTCTAAATATTACAGAAGCTTAGAGTTTGCTTTCCGATTACTTTCATAAACGTCGAAATGTCCGCGATAGTAAAAAAAAAAAAAATCGGATACGTAACAAAAACGTTTCAATCACATTACAGAGAGAACATAGAAAAAGCCGAAAGTTTCAGAAAGGTATCAAAGAGCCTATTAAAATGTGTTACCTTTTTGAAAATTTGTAAGCATTTTAAAATATAACTGAAACATTCTGTGCTGTATGGGATGGGTATTAGAAGGTTATTATCATTTGAAGCAGTTTTACTGCACCTAGATAAACTTGGTAAAGTCCTTCTACAATTAAACTCAATAGATAAATAATTTTTCGATTAATTTTGTGCGGTCCTGTAAATTATTTGTCATTTTTATGCAAACAATACAGGATAATTAATTATTGTTTAAAGTATCAAAAATACATGGCTCAACTTGAAATACACTTCTAACAATTTACAAACTTTAATTTATATAAATTATCATATTTGGTCCTGTAAACGATTTTCATGCCATATCCAATATGTAACATGCTTTTATGAAAATTTAAAATATAACTGAAACATTCTATGCTGTATGGGTTGGGTATTAGAAGGTTATTATCATTTGAAGCAGTTTTACTGCACCTAGATAAACTTGGTAAAGTCCTTCTACAATTAAACTCAATAGATAAATAATTTTTCGATTAATTTTGTGCGGTCCTGTAAATTATTTGTCATTTTTATGCAAACAATACAGGATAATTAATTATTGTTTAAAGTATCAAAAATACATGGCTCAACTTGAAATACACTTCTAACAATTTACAAACTTTAATTTATATAAATTATCATATTTGGTCCTGTAAACGATTTTCATGCCATATCCAATATGTAACATGCTTTTATGAAAATAAGAGGTATTTTTGAAAATAGTTAACTTTTTCATTTTTGATATTCATTTTTGATTTTCACCTAAAATTATTTCATCTCATAAAATTATATAGGATTATTTCTAAAAAGGTTTTTTTTTTTTTTTTGTTTTCTAGTTTTAAATTTAGCACAATAAGTTTAGCTGATTGAAAGATTAAATAATTATATGATTAAATATTAGGAATTTTCTTTTTCTTCTTCTTGTTATTATTATTGTTGTTAATAATAATTGGTCCTACGAACTTTTATGGAAGTTTGAATAATTTTTTGCATTTTTTGTATTTTTTTTTTTTTTTTTTTCTATAAAAAATACATAAGAAATGTAATTATCTTAACAGATTCTAAAAATGACGATTTCAAATTTAACATCTGATTTTTAATATCCTTTCCTAAATATTTAATCAAAACCACTCTAACTATGATAAAATAATACAGAATTAAGTGGCATAATATTCACGTAAAATAAAACAATAAAACCATTAAATAAGTAGTAGTATATATGTTTTTGTTTTAAAATAAAATTACATTTGAACTGTTTATGTTTTTTTTTTTTTTTTTTTTTTTTTTTTTCAAAATACCAGAACATATTTTGTTGTTTTAAGAAATTTATGTTTAAAATTTATTTATTTATTTATTTATTATTAATTCTTCATAGCTTGGCATTCGTAATTTAAATAAAATTTCTTATTTTAACACGTATATTATTTTTAAGACAATGTGTCTTTTAGTTAAATAAAACGTAAGAAATGATTTAGATTTTTATAATATTTTGATTCTTACTTTTATCTTCATATCATTTTTTTTTTTTTACTTCTGTTTGCACAAGCCGTAAATTAACACATTTTACGAATGCATTATTTTTTCTTTATCTTATATCTTCCCATTTTTCTGTTATTCTAAATGCATCTATCACCATGGAATCCAGGATGAAAAACGGAAGTACATTACCGAATTCTATCTGAATCAATTCTTTTGGCATATACATATTTTTCTGACTTTCTGCATATATAGCTCATGTATAAAAAGTATTTTTATATCACTTGTTATCATAAGAATACGATATTTTCACGAGCACTAACAAATTCATAATGAAATAAACCCTGACATAAAGGTAACAACTTTATTTTTGTATATATCATTTTATTTAGGATATATATATTATGTTTCAACTGTTAATTAAAAGAAAATTTATAATAAAATGAACTGAATTTGGGATTTTACCAATCTTTATTTATAATCAAAGAACACAGCATTATTACAGTTCAAATCAAATTAAAAATGTGAGTACACACTCTTTTTAACTGGCGTTTTAAAGTAATAAGTACAAAACTTTAAATAAACACCGTAAAGTGCAATAAACTCGCAACAACTGTTTCGATTGGAAAAAACACACGAACCTTCGTCGGACGGACAAAGTAGACACGAATACTGCATATCAAAGCGTCAACACAAATTGTTGCGAGTTCATTGCATCTTATGGTGTTTATTCAAAGTGTTGTACTTATTAAACATTCGTATTGTTTAGTTTTTATTTTGAGGGGAACTGGTAATCAGTTCATTTTAATGTCGACAACATTTTTGAATTCACACAATATTTGTTTGGGTTTTTCCTGTAGTTAGCTCAATACTTTTGGCTAGTAAATTATGCAAATGACAATTTTTTAGAGCTTGCACATTCTTAGGTATGATTTACATTATTTAATTAAAATTGCCATATTTCATAAGATATTTAACATTTTTGCATTTTGATTGCAGCATGCTGTGTCTAATGTAGCATACACAGTTTGTTAAAAATGACTTCAACTGTGTCTAATAAATTGCGTGTTGTAATTTAAAAAGTGAATAGTTTTCATTTTTTTTAAAGAAATCGTTATATCTCTATGAATATATGACGTAGCCGCATTAAAAAGTATACAGATAATAAAACAAAGCAACATAATCACATGCTGAAGCCAAAATGCATTTCAACCATTACTTTTTAAATGGGGATCCAAACTATTTTGATATTTGTTTAATATTTACTGGTCAGTTTGTTCCCTTAGTGACAAAACTGTTACTGAAATATATGTGAAACAATATTTTCTTTGTATTCCTAAATTTTCAAGATATTTCGTGAAGAAGTTTTCTAGATACTTCACAAAACATCTTAATTCAAATATGTCAAATTAATATACAGCCTACAGATGGACACTATATCAATTTTCTCATTTTCGGATTTCTCACATCTTAAAATGAGTAAAATAGTCAAAAACTTGAGTTTAAACCTGTCATATAATAGGGGACTAAAATGTGTCTCATTAGCCGCAATACATTTCACATTGTCACTTGTTTCTTTTTGCCTGCATATAAATTTGCCATAGTTTAATGTCCCGGTTTGAGTTACAATCACATTTCCAATCCCCAGTTTCCATGTAATTCATACTCCTCTTGACTTAAAGCACACACACACGCCGTTTAAGCATTTCTTTTGAACCACTGTGTACATACTAAAAGTTATTTTCCTTTATTAATATAATCAAACCCAAGTATAAACTTCGTATTTTTGAAAGAAATTCATATAAGAAAAAACTTCTTTATGGTAAGAAGTATCCATACGATTGCATCCAACTGATAGAGAACAAATAAAATTGCCACTGCACTTATTATTCTGCAATAAATTATGTAGCTATATTACGACATACGACACCCAATACCAACCAAGTTTTCACTGGATTGTATAAGTGGTTTCTGCGTTAGTCTTATAAGCAGAAACTTAATTTTGATACCTAATCTGGTCTAATTTCTTATGATTTCAAACACTTTATATTCTTAAAAAAAAAAAAAAAAAAAAAAAAAAAAAAGATGTGTAGTTTCCATACAGTTTTAGATGTTAGAAATAATTCTAAATATGTGTGTTAAAATCCGAGTTTAAGATTTTAGTGTTTCTACACGTTTTGAGGTCACCTGAATTCGAATTTACTATTTTATGATGAAGTATGTATGTGTGCATGTGAGTGAACACGATAGGGTCTAAACGCTTCGTTCACATGTGCTGAAATTTGGTACGTTTGTTATAGGTTCCCATAGCACGAACCCTATTGATTTTCGAGAATCTAGTACTTACAGTTTTTTTACACGGACACAAAGAAAAATTCTTTATCATTTTGGTTTACGGACTTAAATTTTGTAAATTGTGATAGTGTCTAAACTCCTTATTCGTTTGCGATGGAAATTTATACACATATTTTGAGTAACCGTCATAAGAACTGTATAGAATTTGGTGAATATAGCACATATAGTTTTTTACAAGGACACAAAGATAAATTCTATATATATTATGGTCTATATAGGCCAAATTTCTTTAAATTGTAATAGCGTCTAAACTCTTTTTTCAATTGAGTTGAAAATTTGCACGCATGCTATAGGTGAATGTTGCACTAACAAGGGAAGTATGAATCAGTAAAATTCCTATTTAACCCAAACCAAGCTTAAATTAAAGAGCATGGTCGAAAACATAGGGCAGTGTGCAAATTTGCTGCAACAACCCCCTATGGAGCGAGAAAACGACCCTAAAAGTTTTAGCTGTTTCCATCAAAAGCAACGAAAGAGAATCCCTTACCAAGATGGCGTGGCGTAGTGGTCAGATCGCTCAGCTTGAGTGACGAAGGTCCTGAGATCAAACCCCGGTGACTGCTTGAATTTTTTTTATATAAATTAAATACAATATAAAAATATATGAATAGTTTCAGTGGGGGGAGACAGGTAATAAATTCAATTAAACAAATTATGATATATTTTTGAATTATTAAAATATTTTATTTCAACAAATATATATATATTATAATTTAAAAATTTTCTTTATTATACATTTTTCTTTTTCCTTAAGTTTACTTGAGTTCACACCCCGACGAAATTCTATTTATTATTATTATTTTTTTAAAATATGAATGATATAAAAGAAAACATTAAAATAAATGAATAACTTTAGAGAAATTAATAATTATTAAACTTAATTAAGGATTAATAAATAAAT
Organism: Salticus scenicus; assembly: GCA_963930645.1. Classification (NCBI taxonomy): domain Eukaryota; kingdom Metazoa; phylum Arthropoda; class Arachnida; order Araneae; family Salticidae; genus Salticus; species Salticus scenicus. The sequence continues at coordinate 135,736,842 of OZ005655.1, forward strand.
AAACATACTCTATATAAAGATACTATTAAGAAATATATAGGATAAAATTACCTCTTTGTGAAGAAAAAAATCACATTGAAATCTACGAATTTATTTTCAAGTAAATAATGACTCTGACTGTGATTAGAAGTAAGAAAATGATCAAATCATAATCACTTTTCACGATGAGAACAACATGTAAAAGAAAATTTAACACGATTAATTTCATTACAATCTTGTTCAACGTTGAAGCGAACATTTTGGAACCTGCTTTACCTGCTTTACAAAATGCATATATAACTAGACTTTTAAATTTTAGAAATGTCTGTAAACCAAGCTGTGAACATATGCAAGGACTAACAGAATAATAACAATAAGTAAAAGTTCTCTCTCTTTTTTTTTAAGTATGTATAATAGCGCAATTAAAAGCAGACGAAAAAAAATGCAATATAAATAATATTTTCCGTTGCACTATTCATTCGAAAAACATTTTTTCTCTTGAAATAAAATGTTTTAATAATTTAACAGAATATTTATTTTTATGTATAAAAAGTAACAAAATTAAAAGCAGACGATAAGCATTTCCTACTAGCGGCTTTGGTGTAAAATATTAAGTTTAAAAAAAGAAAAAAAAATAAGGGGGGGGGGGAAATTGCAATGAAGAAAAATATTATTCCTTAAATTATTTAAATTATTAAATAATAATAATAATAATAATTAAAAATGTTGATGAAATAAGATATTTTAATAATTAAAAATATATCATTGTATGTACATTTTTTAATTGAATTTAATACATGTTTTCCTCCCTGAAATTATTCCTGTATTTTTATATTGTATTTCATTTATATATATATATAAATTGCGAGCAGTCACCGGGATTTGATCTCAGGACCTTCGTCACACAATCTGAGCGTTCTGACCACTACGCCACGACGGCGTGTTAACCCGAGAGAGATCTCGCGGGGCACACAGTCACCCCATTCTTATTCAAACACCTGTCGCAGGATAAATATTTAACTGTAATCAATCACCCTTTCAGTATCCTCTTATCTTACAGTCCCCTTGCAAGGTGAAGTGTTATTTTTACTTTCCTTTTCTTTCTGCGCATGAAGCAATAATCATTTCTTGGAATTCAGATGGGAATGGGGTGACTCACTTTCCCCAACCGACTGTTATTTCTTCGAAATTTCTCATTCTAAGCAGTGTTGTTTTGCGTTCTCTAGCGCATTTATATTGCTTTGCGCTCAGAATAATGGCGTGCAAACGTAACCTTACGGATTATGAAAAGGAAATGGAACGTTTGAGATTGCTTTTGGATAACGTGGAGTCTCCTGAAGAAGAAATTGATAAATGCCCGAGTAGCTCTAGTGGCAACAAAGACACCTCCCTTGGAATATGCAAAGAGGAGAAAATTTTTCAAGAAATTGGTATTATCACTTATTCAGCCACACATAAACATAAAGCGAGATATGAAAATGCTACCTAAAACACTTCGTGAAAGTATGGATGCCACCACTTCTAATGGATCAGAGGAGATCCCAACAAAAAAAAACTGAAACAAGACAAAGGACGATGTGTTATATATCCAAAATCTAAAGATAATAAAACTACAATTTCTTTCATAAAATGTGATAATTTTACATGTAAAAATCATTCTTCGTGTGTTTGCCATAAGTTTATGCAGAATTAAAACTCCTAATAAAGGTATGTAAATTTTTAATGTAAAATTTTCTTAAATATTAAAAACAGTTTTCTTAACTTAAGCAGTTTATTTTCTTAAAGAATTAATTCACTTATTATTATTCATAATTCAAATGTGTTTTTTCTTCTAAATTATAGAATATTTTAGATAAAACTTATTGGGGTGACTCAGTCACCCCGCGCGATCTCTTTCGTCAATGTTAAGTGCGCGACTTCTGCCAGATTAAGGGATTCTCCTTCGTTGCTTTAGATAAAAACAACTAACAGTTTTTGGGTCGTTTTCTCGCTCCATGGGGTGTTGTTGCAGCAAATTTGCACGCTGCCCTATGTTTTAGACCACGATCTTTATTTTAAATTTGGTTTGGGTTCAATAGGAATTTTAGTGATTCATACTTCTCTTGTAAGTGAATAAACGCATGTTTTTTATTTATTTATTTATTTATTTATTTTTTTATAGTAACACAACGAAAAATTCTTTATCATTATGGTCTGCGGGTTGGAATTATTCGAAGTGCGATAGCATTTAAACGCCTTATCAGAATGGAGTGAGAGTTTTTTTTTTTTTTTTTTTTTTTTTTTTTTTTTACAGAGACAACAAAAAATCCTGTATCATTGGAGCCTATGGGCGGAAATCGTTAGCGTCTAAATGTCTTATTCGTTTGAAATGAAAATTTATATACCTACAGTAGGTCACCGTTGCGTGAAGCATAAAGATTCTGGTAAATATAGGTTTCTGTTTGTCTTGTAGGATTTTACAGAGGCACAAAGAAAAATTCTTAATCATTATGCCCTATGGACTCAAATTATTTAAAGTACGATTGCGTCTAAACTCCTTATTTGAATCAACTGAAAATTCATGCAAATCACAGTCGCAGACACCATATAGATTTTGGTGAATCCAATCCTTACATGTCTTTTTACAGGGACACAAAGAAAAGTACTTTCCCTTATTTTTATTTATTTATACAACCGTTAATTACTTAATGCTCGGAACGTCAAGTAGATTCACTCCAGATTATTAATATTAATATAATATTAATTATTATTATTATTGTTATTGTCCGTAACAAGTTTTAAGGTTGAATATTTTTAAAAGTTACTAATAAATCTACAACGACTATTACTTAGGTTAAAGTGAAATGTCTAAGAGTTCATTAATTAATATCTCTGATTTCTGAGAAAATTAGTTCCTCTAGCCTTAATATAGTTAAACGATTTATTGAAAGTACATCACTGTAATATAATTTGCTAAAAGATTTATATATATATATATATATTTTTACGTTTTAAATAATGTAGTATAGAACTAAAAAGTAAAATCTCTAAATTTTAAAAAGCTACATTTCAAATCTAAAACGTGAAAAATAAACAAACATCTGTGTTTTTCTTTGTTTTATTGCATAGTTTATCTTGTATAATACAAATTAATTTAAAATTCAGCGTATGAGCACTTAGAGTTTGTATAAAACAGAATATAAAATATATTCTTATGAAAATATATGTTTGAAAGGCACTACCCTATCAGTGCGGTGTTCAAAGATAGATGTAGAATGGACCAGTAATGACTATTAGAAAAAGTTTATAATTTGCTCTTCATAGGTACTCATACATGTCACGTTATACGGCAGGAACTCGACGTTCATACAATGCGTGCTTAACAAAAACCACTCATTAATTGCAGATCTTTTATAAAATACCTACCATTTTGCAAATGTTTAAAGTTTTTACGTAGATTCTGTTCTCAAGATTGGTGTAGAATCAAATATTTTATTTATTTATTTATTTATTTATTTATTTTTTTACATCATTGTTTTAAACGTTCCCACATGAAAGAAACTAGGAGAAATAATTTGGAAGTTTGTAGTGATCAATCAATCACAGTTTAAACGTATCATTTAATTAATCACATATGACAGGATAAAATGACTTCAAGCCTCATTTCATGGATATGACATTACGCGTGTAAAACTTACAGAATAAGGAGATGAAGTCTTTATTGATTTTTAAAAATTATCCAATAATTTAGGCAGTATGTATTTCAAAAATAATGTTTATGAGAATTCAAATTGCAATAATTAGAATTATCATATGATTAACTTATAAGTAATACGTTCGAATTAAGGCACATAAAGGAAAACAAAACACGTCTTATCGTAAACGGGTAGCTATAATGTTTGCTTCCAACATTTTTGCAAAATGCATATGGTCGACAAAATAATATGACCGACTTTTTTTTTAACACATTTTTCCAAACAGCTTAAAAAAATATTTGAAGAATTCTTCTATAACTTTGAGCATATGAAGTATATATTTGACCATATATGATCCAGTGCCGATTCACTGAAGGATGCATGTAGAGGGTCTACTATAAATGCAACATAAAATAAAACAGATGGTGTTCGCACAATTTTTAGACGATTTGGATGAAGTGTACTGAACAAATTACGCTTATATTTCGAGTTTTAAATGTTTAGTTTGATAACCCTTGTAATTAACTAACATTCTACATCGTAATTTTCATGATAATAATGCTTTTTTTAATATTTGAAGAGGTATTTTGTTCCATTCCTCTTGAATAGCTTTCCAATGTCCCCAAAGCGTTGTAGGTCGGCGCTTGGATAATGAGGATTTTAAGAGTCTAAATTCAGAAAAATCCATAGGTGATACATCAGGAGATTTAGCAGGAATATCAGTGAAGGGTATGGTTTAAATTTCTGTTTCTTGTTCCATTTTTTCTAGAAAAGCAATTGTAGATTGTGACGTGTGGCTGCTTGATGTAGTTCAACGGATTGATGGAATTATGGATAAAAATCTGGAATTTCATATTTAAAAATTGGAGTTAAAATATGTTCTTGATAGTATTTAGAGATAATTTTGACATTTTTGTCAACATTTTTTACTCTTGCCTTTGTATGAAAAACCAGCGACAATCATAAATCCTTAAAAAAAAAACTTTCTTTTGATTATTTGTACCATGTAGAATTTTTTTTTTCTTCTCTTTCATGATAATAAATTGATCTTTCATTTGTTGCAATCACTTAAATAGACCCAAGTTTCATCTATTGTTACGACATTTTTCCATTTTTCTCCTGATAAACATTTTTCTTAAAGAGTCCTGCAGCGTGTTCTACGTTCATAGATATGACGCTTAGAAAGTCGATGAATATTGTATTTTCTGTCCTTTTTAAAATTCAATTCAGAGTTAACAATTTTATTTACAGTTGAAACTGAGCAGTTTAAAGATTTTGCAACATAACTTTGAGTTGGAGGGTTTTCACCTTTGCAAAATTAGAAGAGCTGCGTTTTTTCTTTGGGAAAGTATTTGGAAGAATTTTCCTTTCAAATGCCAGAATATGATGATTTTTTACTTTCTTATTTATGGTATGTCCTATCGTGGCTTAAGGTATCGAGAAACCAAGGCTTTTACTGCGTTTCTGAATTACTGAATAAGAATAATTCTCTTCGCAAAGAGCGGAAACGTATCCCTTCATCCACTGCCTTTTTAAAAGAGCCATTTTGCATGTAAACGAAAAATCTAAATATCAGACGATAAATAAAACTTCCAAAAATATAGCTGTTGTGGAAATAAAATTGCATGCACACGATTTTTTCTTAGGCCGAAATAAAATCGTCTAAAAAATGTGCGATTAGCCTCTGTATTTGGTATTACTCTGTGCATCTAAATAGTCTAAATGTCCTGTAACCCAAGAACACTGTTTTCTGGGATACGTAACATCGTTTGACTTCATTTGTGTAAGGGTATCGCCTATATCATGTAGCTAAAAATGGTTGTTTAAAAAAATGCATATTTTTGTGTATAATTTACACAATTTTAAACCAAAAATAATGTCAGTTTCAAATATATTGATGAAAGATACTTAGAAAAATAAATCTGCAATTAAATAATAAAAATATTGAAAAAATCATGAAATATGAGCATTTGTACGAAATTAACCATAAACGCTGAAAAAAAAATATTCCTCCAGGGTATTTTGTAAAAAAAAAAAATAAAAAAGAGAGAGAATGCAAATATATGTTGCCAAATTCCAAAACGTTATCGCGATCGAAAAAGCTGTTTTCTGTGATTTTATAAATTAGACTTAACAATAAGGAACCGTGCACACTTATTTAATCAACTATTTCCAAAAATCTAAGTGAGAATTTGTTTCATTGGTTTCTCATTTTGCACATAACTGTTAAAAAATAAAGATATCATCATAAAATTTAAATTACATGCTCTTTAGCAAATAATTAATCGAACCTTATATTACTATAATATCGGAACATATTTTTTAACTTTATTAATTCTTTTTTTTTTTTTTTTTTTTTTTTTTCGTAAAAGTACAGTTACAAAAAAAAAGAATAATGGTTGATACCCAATATTTATTGTAGATTTATGAAATGTTTATATGTGAAAGTTCAAACTGAAGCAGTCGGAAATGCTATATCCCAGCTCTCATTCTTTGATTATAACATTGATCTTGATAACCTGCATTTGGAGGAACTAAAGCTTTACAAGATGATTGTTCTCATGCGTAAGCGCTGTCAACCGTATCATGTTATGCTCATTCGTTGCATATCCGTTAATTTCATACAGGCGCCTATACCAATTTTTCTGCATCTCCACTATACAGTCGGCAGCAAAGGTATTCGAGCACTAGCAAAAATGCCTATATAAAAAAGTAATCTTAATACTATTTTGTTAAATAAATTCTTGTCGAATCATGCTCTTAAACAGTCTAAAAGCATTATTAGACAAGGATTTATTTAACAAAGCAGTATTAAGAGTACTTTTTTTATATGAATTTTTGCTAGCGCTCGGACACTTTTGCTTACTGTACTAAGACTGTACTTAAATCTCTGCTTGTCATAGACGATCTGTTTTTAAGTATTTTCTCTAATTTAATTTTCTCAAACTTATTTCATGTGTATTTTTATGTATTTTTTCTATATATTGATAATTTGAGAATGTTCATTGGGTACAGAAAATTTTATTTTTTAAATAAAAGAAGTACAGGTTGATATAAAAATGATGGTTGATAAAAATGAAATCATTCATTTAACCGAAAAAAAAAAAAAAAAAAAAAAATCTTATAGGTTGCAAGTAATATTTTGGAGCAAATTTTCAGAATTTTAATGATGCCAATTTAATACTAAGCTTACTTGTAAGAATGAAACTTACCACCGAGATATTGATTGCAGCTAAAAATGCCTTTTTAGTTTGATTCTTTTGGTGAAGCTTTGAACTATTACTTTTAGCAGTGTATGATTAATTTTCTTTTTGAATGATTCGGTTCAGTTAATTAACTTTTTTAAGCATTAAACCGTATATCATTGGTAGTGCGCTTTACTGTTATGCAGAAACTCCGAGTTTGAATACGACGAAGACGTAATGAATGTATCTGTGTTTTCAAAGAATTCTTTTTATTTATTTATTTTTTTTTTAATCTTTAGACAGGGGCTGTGACAGCAGTTGTCACGCTTCACCATGGGATATCAGAAGAGCCCCTTTCTAAAGGTTAAATTACAACGAAGATCGCCCCAAGTCCAAGTGTAAATTGTTTCAAAAATTTTAATCTGAACAGGTCACACCTCAGTTGTGCGATTACATATACATTTGGTTGGTTGGTTGGTTGTAGGATTTAAGGCCGATTGACTCCTGATGTGTCCTAGGCCTAGAGGGGGAATTCCCTCCGTGGGGGTCTTTCTAAGGGGTCCTAGCCCGTATTTACGCAAGTTTCGGAGGAAACCACGGAAAACTCCGAACGGCTAGGTCGATAAGCGCGACCTGGGATCGAACCCGGCACCTCCCATCTACCAGCTTTGAGCGCAGAACCGCTCGGCCGCTGGTGGGCCATATACATTTGGACTTGTAAGTTTTTAGAACCTATTCAGTTGCCTTCCATCCAAGTGTAATTTGTTTTTTAAATTTAAATCTGAACGGGTCACACATCAACTACTTTTATGAAATTCACTTAGCATGCAAGGCTGCTTTCCAATACAACACAAATTAAAAGGCTTTGTCCGCTTTATTAACCATTATATTTAAATGACTTTTCAAAAAAAAAACCATCACTCTCTTTAATATTAATATTTTAATAAAAAACTAGAAAAAACTTCATTTAAACTGCTCAAATTTCTTTTTGCGCAAATACATATACATTTGGACTTGGAAGTTTTTATAACCTATTCGGTTGCCACTTGCTGTTTTCGCCGATTAACTTCTTCCGACTGCTGGTGGCTTTGGCGCTGCTGCACACGGACATTTTCTAAATATTACGTTATACCGCTTATTTTGTACTCGGTTTACGAAATAAGTTATCATATTTTTAACTAATTGTAATGATTAATTTAAACTGTCAAATCCTTGGTTTATTTTACTTCTTTTAATACCTTCCATGAATTTCTGCATTCAGCGGCTCGTGAGGAGATTAACATGATATACATGCAAGCGAATTTTAATAGTAGGATGAGTGTAAAATGACGGAAAATGATTCATATTTCTTATAAATGTTAAGAGAATCCATAAGCGATAAATCCACTGTAAATATTGGTAAAAATTTCCAAATCTAACAAAATTTTGATTAATCGTAAATTTGAACCAAAATGTAGCATGGAATATGAAATGAGCGTAAAGTGATAAACATTAATTTATTTCATAATAGGCTAAAAATTATTTATATCAAATATATATATATATATAGATAGATAGATAGATAGATAGATAGATGTATATATATTAATATATGTGTATAACATACTTGACATTAAGTGTATTTTAAATCAAATCCTCCTTATTTATTACGCACTTGTTACTTATTTTAATTCACTTAAACGACAATTTTGTTCATATAATTCTTAGGCTTATTTAAGCCAATCCTAAATTCTGTATTATACTTAAACCATAACAATTTGACAATAATTTGCTTCCTAGGTGTAAAGTAGTTGTATAGTTTAATGGTACAAGGCAGTTTTCAAGTGAATCAACACATTTGAATGCGTTTTATTTCAAATTAACCGACCAAAATAAATTCCCACACAGTTAAAGGAACATAATTAAATAATAATATTTTCAAGTGATTACAATTCACTCAGAGGAGAATCATTTCACAGGAATTAGGAGTATAACAAATTACTATTACATTACGGGAGAAATTAGACTCCAAATGTCTTAAGAAATAATCAGTTTAACAAGATTTTAAATATGATATGGAGTATATGACTTAATTACAGTCGAAACTTAGCGTACATTTACACCATAGTATATGTGAATTATATTTACTACTGTATATTTAATATACTGAATTATAACTCTAATGCTTGTTTTCTGCCAGACTTAAGTTTCCGGTTATACAATAAATTCAGTAATTAAATGATTTATTAAAAAAAAAAATCTTTTTCACAATTGTTGTGTTTTAGAATGTACCTTACGAGACATAGAGATTTTAGATGATGATGATGATGATGATGTCGTGTCTATGAAAGTGCAATTAAATGGCTCCGAAGCTGTCGTAGACATCTTTAGCAACCTCGACAGCCCTATCTGTATAAAGTAGGTCTACTGGGTCTTCAAAGCCGATATTAAGAAGTTTGGCCTGGATTGCTGGGCAGCTGAAGGTGTGTTGGGGAGACAGTGGGATGTCGTCTGGGCAGTGAGGACAAAAGTTGGTGTAACTACGCTGCCCGTCCTCAGAAATCCTCATCCCCTTTAAATGGTTAGTCCTCAGTCTGGTTAAAATAGTTGATAGGGCTCTATCACAGTTCAATTCCGGAATGGAGTTTCGTTTGACTTGTTGACCGATTAGTCTTCGGCCAGCGACGACATTGGCGTCAACGAGGGTTAGACATTTGGGTGGCTGAGGAGAATTACGTGCAGCCTTTGCGAGCTCATCGGCCTTCTCATTACCGAAAATATTTACATGAGCCGGTATCCATTGCAAGATGCAGGATCCCTGGGCAGCAATGATTTTTTTTTGCTTTAGATAAATATTATGTTTACTGATTCATATTTATTTTCTCCAAACAACATGCAAATTAAGTTTGTTTTTTCAATAAATAAATGCATACACAATCTATGACACATAATTAATTTTCATAAAATAACAAAATTCAATTATATATATATATATATAAATCTGAATAAAGAAAATGAATGTAATTTATCCAGAAATATTACGTGGTAAATAAAATTACGTAATTATAACACATGTAGAAAGATGATTATAATTAAAGTTGCGATTTCAAAATGCTTTAACTTTAAAATCAAAACTTTTTAGAGTAAACTTATTCACAAAATTTTGAAAAATGTTGCAAACTACAATAAATCCGACGGCAGCGCCCACATAATTCCGTTCTTTAAAATATTATCTTCTATTTTGTTTATGTAAACAAGAAATAATTCTGGCCATAAGTATGAACATTACAGATGTGATTATATACTTGAAATTACTAGCGAACATTCGACAATAAAAATCTAATATATTAGATGTTCGCTAGTAATTTCAAGTAAATAATTATATCTACAGTGTAATGCGACAAAGTTTAATATAGAATATAATTTTTTAAATTCATCTTATATTGTTGTAAACTGTGTTGTAAATACGAAAATATCCATACATTAGGATTTCAAGAGGAAAATGCTAATAATAATAACTTCAAAACTAAAATTTTTAAAATTTGAAAAAGAAAATACTCTATTATTATTATTATTACTGTTGTTTTTTGTTGTTTTTTAAAAGAAAGCATTGTACCGCGTTCATCAATCAAGCGCAGATGAGATCATTCACAAAAATTTTATCATTAAACAAAATATATTTGTAATTGCTTTTAAACCAAACCTGTAGCTGAAATATTAGTAATAAAATAACACTTAGAAGTGAACAAATATAATATATAATTCCTTTTTTAACCTGATAATAAATCAAAGCATTCGAATTCGAAATTTTACAGGTTTTCACTTAATCCGTATTGAATGAGAAACTGAAGAAATTCAGATTTCGATGATTTATAAACTGTAAGAAGTATTCAAAAATTACTTTTTAAAAATTAAATGTGATATATATTATTTATCTTAGAATACAGGAATGTATGAGAAATATGAATATTTTAAAAATACATAAATCTTTCCGTTCAGATTGATAAAACGACACCGTTTATGCCTTAATTATACTTTACTTTTAAATATAGGGCATCGCGCGAATAAGCAAATTGCATTCTAGCGTGCGCAGCTTCATCCAGAATAGTCCTTCAAAGCAAGTATCCGATGGGCTTGTCATTGCATTGATCAGTGACGTAACCACGCTACGCATAATTCCGGTGTGGTGAATGTGCTTAATAATACTGATTTTGCTGGCAAAACGTGGTTCTAAAATCTGTAGTTAGTCATCCGTAAGATGTTTGTTTCATGTAGCTCCTTTTTTCCTCTTGTCACTATCACTGTTTTAGCTGTAAACACGTAATCTTGTCTTTTAGCTAATCACTTTGTCGCAAACTCTTAGTTTCTATTGTTTCCTTTCGGATATCATCATTCCTGTTTTTAAAGACTCTATTATTTGATATTTCCCTGGCAGCGCCATCTATCGCCACATTTTGTAACTATTTTTTTTTTTTTTTTTTCCGTTCACCAAACAAAATTCCATTCCCTCACGATTATTCTGCTAAAATATCAAATCATTCTGACTGGTAGTTTTAAAGTTTAAAGTTTTGAAATCCCAACTTTAATTATTATCATCCTGTACTTAAAATTAAGTTAAAATTTTGTCTTCAACACATTATTACAATAGTAAAGTTTTTAAAGAAATGTGTTACATGGAATAAAATGTATGTATATACATACGTGGTGCCTTTAGGAAGATAAATATTTCGAACACAATTAAAAGGAAGGTGGGCTTTGAAAATCGTAAAACACGAGGGGAAAAAATTGAATTTTCGTTTTTGGTATATCTGTTTTTTGTGATTAAATCTGAACAATACGCAACTAACCTTATGTTTCTAAATTAATATTTTGAAAAATGCTTGACAGATAAATATTAGTGATAATCGATAAAATACACTTGAAATGCTGCTTTCTCTGAATGTGATGTTTATTTTATTTATTTATTTATTTTTATTATTCAAATACCCCTCGCCGAACTTCTGTTAACTGTTTCATGTTGCATTTCAAAGAAATCTCGGTTTCCCTTTTTTTTTTTATTTACACCTAAATTTAGACTTTAAAACTCGGTTATATTAAGCCAGAGCTTCAAATTTTTCATAAATAATTAGTATATTTCGCAAAAAATATTTCTTAAATATGTGCTTCTGAAAGAATCTATAATATGATGCCCTAATTTGTTTAATACACACATAGATACACACACACACACATACACACACACACACACACACACAAATATATATATATATATATTATAACGTAATATATGAACAACGACCAAGCAAAAATATAAAAATAAATAAATAAATAAATAAATTTCACGTGAAGAAAATTATATTTTATTTGTAAAAATATTTTATTATTATTAATATATTTTTTTTCCCTTAAAAATATTTGGATGGTTTTCTTTTTATTTTTATACACTTAATATTGTAATACTTTGTTAAAAAATTAAAAATATTTATATATAACATCCACCCTCCAATAAGAATTAAATATGGATATATGTATTTTCTATTAATGAAATATTAAAAAGAAATATTGCATATCTCTAATGATAAAAATAGAAGCTTTATCTTTAAATATGTAGAAGTTTTTATTATATTTTCAAAAACGAAAGTGTGTAAAGTTTAAAAGAATGTTATACTGTTTAGTGATACACAGAATTTAGCTTTCCTAACCATTCATAATAATCTTTATTTGAAAATTCAATTTTAAATTATTCATACCAAAATGCATATTTCTCTATTATATAAGGTTTTAAGAAATGATTAATTCAAATCGCATATTTAAATTTATAATTAGCTAAACTTTTCTCTTCTAAATTCAATGGAACAATATTATGCTAATGAGAAGCGGGATTAGAAACATTCTATCCAATTAATAGACCATTAAACAAGTCATTTGTTAAAAATTTGCATTCTAATTTTGTTAAAGAAAAGTTTGAAGGTAAAGGTGCATTTAATTCCATTACCCATCTACCGTAGGTAATGGAAGTGTTTTATACGGTCCAAAAATTCGATGTCGAGTTTTCACCTGATTTCCTGAGCCCCAAAAATAGTTTTTGACAATTGGTCAGTGTTTGTGTATGTATGTATGTATGTATGTATGCATTTGTGTATGTATGTGGGTAAGTTCTGGCTATCATAGCTACGAAACTAATAAGGATAGAATTACGAAACTTCAGAATTGAAACAGGACTGGTGTACAGATGCATTTTTCAAATTTTGGTTAAAATTGGAAAAATGGAAGTTGGACATCCAAAAACGGAAGTGGGACCATAAGTCTGTATCTCAAAAACGGTTCTAATGATTTGTTCAAATTTACTATATAAACACTCTATTAGATGTCATTTAGAATGGTATAGTTGGTTAGTTCAGGAAAATTTATAGGTGTCCTGTATAAATAGTTCAATGTCAGGTTTCGCAAGTGCGTTTCTTTTAAAACGGCTCTGCGGATTTTTTCAAATCGTCATATTAACTCCCTTTTAAATATCTTTTTGGATGTAATTATTGTTTTCCGGTCAACAATTGAGTATGCCAAGATTTGGTGAAATTTGTTATCTCAGAAACAGCTCTAACGATTTTCTTGAAAATTGTTACATAAATCCATTTTAGATATCCTTTCTCATTTATTACGTGGTTATTACAGGAAAATTTACACTCATCCTAATTAGTTAGGTCAGTTTTACTTCTCGGAAATTGGTGCTTCAAAAAATAACTCTTTCATTTGTTTTTTATTATTTTTTAACTCGTTATGAAAACTCTGTTTTAGAGGTCTTTATATATATGTGTATCTATAACTGCTTTCTCTTATTGGAAATTTGTTAGGTGTCAACTTCGTTAAGACAATTTTATGTCTTTTGATCATATTATTTTTGAAAAATGCATGTAATACCTGTAATGGAAGTCGTGTGGTTGTTTCACCCCAGATATTTTTAATAATGAAATATGATTTTTTGTTTGGATTTTCTTAAGTTAAAGTAAATTTGAAATTATATTTGATCTTATTTATTGAAGTAAATTTCTTTTGTCCTCAATTCCTGGTAGTCAGATAAACTCTTTCCTCTTCCTCCAAAGGAATCGGGATATCACGTTCAAAATCTAAGTTTTTCTATTTCTGTTTTTTTAATTCCACTCTTTGAATAAGTCACCTTTTATTTAGGGAGCAACTTTCTTTTAAATATGAGTTAAGTATTTCTTTTTGAGATTGAAAATTAGGCCCTTATTTTTGCTCATTGATATAAAGTATTTATTATTATTATTTTTTTTATTACTCCCTTAGAAAATAAGTGACACGCTCGAAAAATGAATTAAGAAAAAAAGAGTTCAAAAAACTTTATTTTTTAACAAGCTATCTAAACAACGAAAATCCTATTGGATTACATGGGGAAGTAGAAAGACGGGTATCTGACTACCAAAGACCTTTAACTGAGAACAGGTGTTACAATTATGCAAAAAACTTAACAACAACAACGAAAATAAAAATACTAAAATTATGTATAGATGCATGTATGTATGTATAGCCAGATAATAATCTATTTTCGACATTTTCTTTAACATAATTTAAAAATTCTTGAATGTTTCAAAAGAGGACATTTAAACATTTATATTGAACTCGTAACAGAAAGTACACCAAAGCATACATAATATTTTATCAAGACAACGAGGTACGAGAAATATTGTGGGAAAATTTTAATCGTGTAATTTAATTTTTGATAGTGTATTGTGCGAAATTTTTAATAGTTAATAGGGTAAAAAGGGGTAGTTACAGGGGTCGGAGCCTTCCAATACTTTTACGTGAGGTTTATTCTTTTGTCATCACAATTTCAGAAAAGTATTATTTTATATAATATTATAGCATTAACATTTCTAATAAAAATCTCTTTTAGAAAATAATGGTAGCAATATAATAAAAACACACGTAAAAGTATGGTACCACTTATTCATAGTTTAAATATATATATATATTTTTTTTCGAAAATATATTTCGCATATTGTTGTTCTAGATGAAGCGCGAGTAACCAGTGAAAGATAATTCAGAGATAATGAAAATTTAAATCAAATTATCATCTCAAATCTCTAATTTTAATTTTAAAACCGTTCATAGTGTTTCCTAGAAAACTTCATTTTTGCCATATTTTGTTCCTAGCAAAGCACGCTTAACCAGCGACATCCCAAAACCCTAACCCTAAACATTCCTTAAAAATGTTATAACCATTTTCGAAAAAAAACCTACCATATTTCACAAAAAGCGGATAAAAGGTTCACAGCCAACGTGTGTTTCTCTGAAGATGAGAATAAATCCAATCGTGTTTTCACACCAAAAAATCCAGAAATCCAACCTTATATAAGAACTAAAAATAAGAATAACTGAATAGAATTTTATAGAAATGGCAAAAATGAAACATATAAAGCAGAAATAACATATCAAATAAAGATTTATCGAAAGTAAATAACAACATATGAAATATATTAAAATTATTTCCTTGTGCAACATCGTTTTTCAAAGGAAAACTATTACATTAAGGAAAAACACCAAGGTGCTTCTGGATAAAAACATTTTGATTAAATTATCCGAAATATCGCTCTTAATATGGCCGACAACTCAGTAAAAACAGCAATAAGATACAAAAATATTTATGTATATGTAGACATATAAAGTCTTCCAAAGTGACACACTAGTGACACACTATACCCATTGTCTTGAGACAAAAGAAAAAAAAGTAATAATTGGGATTTCGTTCAGTTTAAAAAAAAAAAAAAAAAAAAGCGTTTTTTTTTTTTTTTTTTTTTTTTTTTGGTGTAGACAGCAAATTTTGACATTTCAAATGGGGAATGCATCTTTTGTTATTTCCATGCCACTTCCTTTAACCCTTTGCGGCGCAAGACAATTCGGATCATTTAAATTATACTGTCACCGGAATTCATGAACTAAATTAAACTAAAAGAAATTTTAAATTTTAAGGTTAAAAAAATCGGCCTTTTCTGATATGTTATAAACGTAAATTTTTGCTAAAAAATTTCCGGGATAAATTTTTGCAGCTGGATCTTAAATTTTGCGTCCTTGCAGCGAGGACACCGCGCGATAAGGGGTTAAATGCTCCTTATAAGTCTAGCACCTGTGTTTTCCAAACAAACGAAATTTTTTCAAATGTATCGAACAATCTTTTAACTTTTTTTCAGAAAATTCAATGTACTCCCAAGATTGGAGTATTGTATGAATTTTATCAGATTTCATTGATATTACTTCTGTTTTATAATATGTGTCTTAAATTTTATCTGTATATATATATATAAATTACGTGTCACGATGTTTGTCCGGGGTAAACTCCTAAACTAAGGAACCGATTTTAATGAAATTTTGCACACTGTGTGCAGTTTGGTCCAACTTGAGAGATAGGATAGTTTTTATCTCAATTTATTGTCACAATATTGTTTTATTGCAATTATTTGTTAATTATAGACCTTTATTAAAGTTGCTCCAAATTATCTGTGAGTTCCATTAATTTAATTGTTGCCAAAAAAAAAAAAATAAATAAATAAATAAAAAAATACGAGTTCATTTTCTTTCGACATAAAAATAAATACATTTAATCAAACGTGAACGTTAAAAAATTATAAAAAGTTAAATTATGCATCTCACGAAAATTGACGTCATAATCAATTTAAAGATTTTATACACATTGATAAAGTGCTAATGTAGTTCTATCATAGATATAGTAATATATATAGATCTCTCATCCCCATGTTATCGTACAAAGATTTTTGATGCCGAAAAAAAAAAAAAAAAAAAAAAAAAAAAAAAAAAAGCTTTGGAAACAGTCATTAAGTGGTATTGAAAAAAAAAAAAAAAGAAAAGAAAAGAAAGAAAAAAAAGAAAAGAAATAAAGAAATATGAATTTGAAACTGTATCTGGAGTCTTCCATTCCCCTTTAGCAAATAAATTATTCATAAATTTTATTTGCTAAAATATTAGTATGTATTCCCGTGTGTATTCACTCGGGGAAAGACGGCCATATTTTGGTAAAAACGTCGTCTTTTCCCAAATGAAAAGGAATAACTTTTTTCTCCCCAATTATCACTCTATTCTATATATGCTATACTATATCTATGAGTTCTATACGCAAGCGAAGTGTGACTCGCTGATCGTCTGTGCAGCCAAGAAAAAGATTTCCTATGTTAATTGCCCACTGGATTTTTTGTAAGAAATTATTAAAAATCGAGGAAATTTATTTCCCGATTTTAATCCTTATATTTGGGTATAGATATATATTAGTTATCGGGGATGTTAGATTGAATTATTTTGCTGTCAAATTGACAAAATTTTAATTTTAAATTTCAAAACTCTGTCGCCCTTGGCTTTTATTATTATTATTATTATTTTTTGGCGATCAAAAGCGTAACACGAAAATATACATGCCATATGTATGCATTGTACGAAATGTAATATGTATTATTCATTGTACGTATGTATGACATGTAATATGTATTGTACGAAATATTGTTTCATATTATTCATTACTCTTTTAATATAAGTTGTTAAAATAACCATGATTTTTGAAAGGAATTAAATATTTTCGCCAGATAATTTGGCGATATTCTTTTTTTTTCGCCAAGGATGACAGAAATGAAATCTATTCCGCTGCAAAATATTAGTATCTTACATCAGATATTTTATTTAGACATTTGAAAACAAATTTGACTTCAAACTATGATAGAATATTTATCATTTTCCTTTTAATTAGTATATTATTAGTATATTAAAAATTAAAAGCATCATATATAAAAAGATTTTTTTTTTTTTTTAATCTTATAATTATTCTTATCTTAATCCTCAGTGTTTCCCATCTTTATTAATTTGAATTTACTATTAAAATTTTAACATACTTAAAAACTTCTCATCACTTCGTTAAAATACACTAAACTTTTCCAAAATCTTTTTCTATTTAAAATGATACATGTATTTACTTTAAATGTCCAATATTTCATAAGATTTCCAATTTTAAAGTTTTAAAATATTTATCAAATTTACTTATTTTTCTGGTTTAGCCTTATTGTTTTCCTTTTTATAACTACAGCTGTTGCCCTCTTTAAAATATTTAAAATGATGAGGTCATTTTTTAGTAAAATTATCCATTATAGCATATATTATATTTCACTCCTCCATAAAAATTGATTTTAAAAACGTCTGTTTCTTTTATACTTTTATTTTAATAGAATTTTAATAGAATTTAATTTATATGTTAGTCATTTTAGCAATTTTATCCAAAGTAGCATTAGAAATAATATATATCACTTCTCCATTAAAATTTATAGGACCCTACAATAAAATTAATTTGTGCTTAATATCAACACTACGAAAATTTTTATCAATCGCTTCCAAATTTTGACCTAAGTTTCAAATCTCAACCCTGTGGGTTTTTACATCGGCTACAACGTTTTCGTCTTTGTTTGTAAATAATAATTTGACTGTACTAAATAGTTTACAGCCGTATAATTCAACGTATAACTTAATCATAGCAACGCGTGGCCGGGTCTGCTAGTTTATATATAGAAAATAAATCGTGAAATTTCAATCATATTTAGTTTTGCATTTTTATCATGTTTTTATTAACTTCGATTCTTGTTTGTTTGTTTGTGTGTTTGTTTGTGTGTTTGTCAGGGACAAGTCTTGCAATCGATTTTTAACTAACTTCCCGGCTAGCTAGATATTTGAAAACACGGTGACAATACATTTTTCTAATAATTTTAGTCATTTATTTCAAGTCCAGCTGGCTTCGGCAGTGCTTATATGATTCGACAGAAAATTTATTTAACTAACCTCCCGACTAGCTAGACATTTGAAACTTTCAGAATAGTTCAGAACACGGTGAAAATGCATTTTCTTAATACCTTTAGCCCCAACTGCTTCAGGTTCCTGCTGCCTTCGGCAGCGTTATCAGTACAAAGCTTGCAATCAATTTTTCACTAACTTTCCGACTAGCTAGACATTTGAAACTTTCAGGACAGCTCACAACACGGTGACAATACATTTTTCTAATAATTTTAGTCAACTATTTCAGGTCCCGCTGCCTTCGGCAGCGCTTACATTATTCGACAGAACATTTATTTAACTAACTTCCCGACTAGCTAGACATTTGAAATTTTCATAATAGTTCAGAACACGGTGAAAATGCATTTTTTTTAATACCTTTAGCCAACTGTTTCTGGTTCCTGCTGCCTTCGGCAGCGTTATCAGTACTAAGCTTGCAATCGATTTTTCACTAACTTTCCGACTAGCTAGATATTTGAAACTTTCAGGATAGCTCAGAGCACGGTGGCAATACATTTTTGTTAATACTTTTAGTCAACTGCTTGAGGTCCCTACTGCCTTCGGCAGCTTTCATATGATTCAACAGAAAATTTATTTAACTAACTTTCCGAGTAGCTAGACATTTGAAACTTTCTTAATAACTCAGAATACGGTAAAAAATGCTTTTTAAAAATATTTTTATCCAATTGCTTCGGGACCCTGCTGCCTTCGGCAGCGTTTCCAGTACAAAACTTGCAATCAACTTTTAACTAACTTCCCTGCTAAATAGCCATTTGAAACTTTTATAATAGCTCAAAAGACGATAGCAAGGAATTTTTTTAATACTTTTATCCAATTGCTGGGGTTCCGGCTGCCTTCAGTAGCGTTTATATGATTCAACAGAAAATTTAAAAACATGGTTTATAAAAAAATTTTTATCTTACAATTATTATTTATCAATTTTTATCTATTGCCTGTTTCCCAAAGATTGAAATGCAATTTCATATTTTTATCTCTAAGTGATAAAATAACAACGTAATTTGAATAAGTGATTAAATAAAAAAGTACAAAATAACAGCACATTTATTAAAAGTTTCTTTCAGTTAATTTTCTAAAAAATACGCTTTTAAAGATTTTAGGAAAATTCTCTGAATAATTTTTTGCAGTTAGAAAGCTTCTATTTTTAACGCAGCACAAACATTAAAACAAACACATAACAGTATCATTAAACCTGTTTCAGTTTTTTGATTGCAAATTGAATACTGTACAAAGTAATTATATACCAAAATAGAAATGTACTTTTTCGATATATATAATCAATAATATTTACCGTGATACAATTTTTCTGTGTTTGGGATGTAATCGCGATTTAGTAACATATTTGTAAGAATTTACTTGTTTAACAGTGAAAGTCTATTATGTTTTATTCTAAATATTTTAAATAAAAATATAAATATAAATATAAATACAATCGAATCTCGTTAACGGGAATTCTGTTAACATGAATTACTATTAACATGAATTGTTTCCGGAATCAACGTCAAAATGAAAATTACTTTACTTATATGAATATTAGTTACTGATAGAATGAACTAATGATAATTTTTTACATTTAATTTCTCAGAATGTATTTGCTCTATGACGATAATTTATTCACTGGCTATAAATTGAAGTATTATAATTTGAAATGTATTTTTATTTTGTCATAAAAGAAAAAATAAGTTTGTCTTTTGTACAGTTTCAAACAGCAAGTTTTTTTTTTTTTTTTTTTTTTTTATGGAATACGACCACTTGCGCGCATAATTTCAAACAAAATATATAATGTAATACAAAAAATCAACTGTAATAACAAACTACATAACTTTCTTTTCAAACTCAACCTAAATTTGTATCCCTCACTCCCTCCTTACTTTCCATGCAGGTGATACTTCAGATTTTATTAAAAAATAAATTATCTTCAAACTTTTTTTTTCTAACCTATTTTTAACCTACATTTGAACAAATTGAGGTTCACATTAAAGCGAAAGTATTGTAGTCTTTTATTACAGTTATTTATTTTGTATTACATTATATATTTTGTTTAAAATCATTCTCGTAAGTGGTCGTATCACTTAATATATATATATATATGTATATATATATATATAACACTTACTGTTTAAAGCTGTACAAAAAAAAAAAAAAAAAAAAAAACTTTTTCCCCTTTCTGAGAATATAAAATATATCTTTTAAATTATAATACTTTAATTTATAGCCAGTAAATAAAACATGGGCATAGAGCAAATATATTCCGAGAAATTAAATGTAAAAGATGATGAATTTTTCTTTCCTATTTTTCACTGTTAAAGGTCTATGTTCCTTAAATAACGTCTTATCTATTAAAGGCTAAAAATTAAGACAGTTGAAGACAGTTTATATCATCATAATAAATAAATATTTCAATAGTAACATTGTGTTGCAGGTATCGTAAATAAGGTAGATTAATGTTTTAGTTTTTTTTTTTTTTTACTATGCAAAATATGTTCATGAAAATGTTATATATTTTTTAATTTAATCGCTGAAATCTTTAAATTCTGGTTTCATAATAAATAGAAAATAAATAACTTAGAAAATACCTATATTTAGATTAAAAAAATTATTTGATTGTTACCATTGATATTAATTCCATAATAATACAGCTCGTCGATGTGGAGTCACTGTGACGTCATGTAACGTCAAAAATGGCCACGGTGACGCCACAAACGGTCACGGTGCTATTAGGGTTTAAAGCAAGAACAATGATATTTGTCTTTCACTAGAGATAAATCGTCGTTGGCTAAGATTTATTACCTGACACTCTGTAATACAGTTTGACCATGTTACAAATTGCTTTGTTCTTCTAAAAATGATTGAAACTTAATACTTTGCAACTTTTCACATGAAGAATGTTTGATTTTATACGTATGCACATTTTTTTTTTTTTTTTTTTTTTAACGAAATTATTTATAATATTTTAAGTTTTAAATTAGTTTGTTTAAAATTTCAAAAGTAAGAATTTACATGTGGTCAGTGCGTGCAAGATTATGGCAAAAATATAGTGTGTTGAAGCAAAATTATAACTGATAATTATGCAAAATGTTGCTTCTTGAACTTATACCTCAAATTAAAATAAATTTTTTTAATTAAATAATTAAAAATATTTAATTATATTTGTTTTTATAAAATGTGATGATATTATTTTTAATTTAAATGCTAACATAGTATATATGTTAAAGAGTATATATGTTAGAAATATGTTAATTTGAGATATAATTTGTTCCACACGTTAAATTCAATATTTTTACAAGTTTCATGAAAGTAAATAATAATGTTGTTGTGATACAAAGCGTGCAAGAATAAAATTAAAGAAACTTAGAAAACAGCAGTTAAAAATCTACGTGTTAATAAATGGAAGCATGTAATAGCTTGCCTTAACAGTCATACCACAAGAAATAAGGCAAATTTCCTAATGCGTTTTTTTTTTTTTTTTTTATCGTTCAGAAATGTTTAAAAAATAATAATAAAGTTAAAAAAATCGGTTAAAAAAAAATATATATATATATATTTAGGATTCCTTAGACACCAAAAATAAAAACGAACAAATGTTTTAAAACGACAACTATCATTTGTTTAATTTATGTAAAATAGAGTGTTTTTTTTTTTTTTTTTTTTTTTTTTTTTTTTTTTTTTTCTTTTAACTGTAATTAGTTTTAACACATTTATAATGAATAAACATTATGAACAAACGGATTAAAATTATGAACTTTTTTAGCGTAAAAGATTTAAAAAATATAGAAAGGGATTAAAGTACTTAATATTTCAATAAATAAATAAAATAAAATAAAATAGATTTATTATTCTGTTTGAGATAAAAGAAAAAAAAAATTCTGTAAATAATAGATTGATAAATAAAAAAAAAATAATAATTGTATAATAATTGAAAAATATTATGTTTTATTTTAACTACATTAAGTTTTATTAACCACACACACACACACACACACACACATATATATATATATATATATTTTTTTTTTTTTTTCAAAATTAATTTTGTGCTTTATTCTTTAGAATTATAAAGGGTTATGTTATGTACAAATATCACGACTACCATAAATGTATAGCTGAACTCATAAAACCATTACCGATTAAGAACCTTTCGACAGATAGTAAATCATCCATCTTTCCAGTAGTTACATACAAATTAGTTATCGTTTATTAAACACTAAAGTCATTCTATTCACCTATAGCGTTTATGTATAAATTATTTACTGTTGATGTAATACCTTATACTTATTGTAAATGGTTTACAAACTTTTAGTTTCGAGTTAAATATATATTGTAAATAGATTTCGTAATACTTAAATCCATATATAAAACGATATAAATATTATATAATTGTGCTTTATTATTATATTATTATTATTATTATTATTATTATTCATTAATAAATGCATAGCTTCGGATATGACATTATTTATTTGATAATGACACATGTTACATTATCCTATGACGTATTTCTGTTACATTGTTCACTATTTATTAATATTTCTTTCTGTAAATATATAAATTTTTATAATCAATAAAAAAAATTATTTAAAATTTCTTTTTTCTTTTCTTTTCTTTTTTTTTCTTTTTTTCTTTTTTTCTTTTTTTTTTTTTTTCAATTTGTGCAATTTATCTTAAACGTCTTCGTCAGAATTTTGACTTTTCAATCATACCCCGAGATTTTCGTGACTTACTAATAACTACTTACGGCATAAATAATGGAAATTTCCCATGCAATTACGCTGACGTTGATTTATAGAACGTCATCATTATTTAGTACCACGGCCAGAATTTGTGATGATTAAGGTTAGTTACTTTTCAGAATAATGCAATATCATATTATTTTCTTCAAAAATGTGTTAATTGAACTTAAAATCAGGTTTAAATAAATTTAAAGTTAAGGAATGATATTTTTTTTTCTTACTTTGAAATTATATCTATGTGTTTTAACTATAATCCTTAAAAATATATTCAAATCTCCTTATTATTTTAGTATTTTTATATGCACTCATTTTGGATTTAATATATTTTTTAAACACGTTAATATAACCCTTTAACTCGTTGATACGATCCCGCTTTGAATCTGCACTCGTGCCAAAATGTAACTACCTATGCGTATTTCAGACATTCGATAAATATTCTCTTTTTACGGACTTTATAAAAACAAAATAAATATCAAATATATTTTCATATATAGTTACAAAGCTTAAAATGTATACCCGTTTTATTAAATTATTGAATATTGTACAATCGTAGATTCTAAATAATTTATTTTTTTTACCCTTTCAGAGTTAGCCATTTTGCGGTATATCTGTTTAATGATTCATAAAATTAATACTATGCACAGTAAAAATATGAGAATTTAATACTGTATACTACACATGTTTATTAATCTTATTTTCTTGAAAAAAGCAACATATATTTCAAAATTTAGCTACACTAGCCTTTTATTTTGACTATGCTTGATGGAAAAAGACGGGCTTGACGCTTAATAATAAAATTTACGTAACCTAATGTATGTAAATTATTTTTCCTGAAGTTATAAAGCAACATTAATTGCTGAGCACAACAATTTTTAATTAGAGATGTGTTACATGGCGTTTCAATAAGGTAGATTTTTAAGTGTAATTAATAGCTCAAGTATGAACATTAAAAACACACTACTAATAATTAAGGATTGTAATGTATCAGAGTTACTTTTTTTTTGAAATATATTTGGTCTAACAAATTATAGTAAATCCGTAAGTCTATTAACATATAGAAAATTATAAAAGAGAGTAGCTTCTGAAAAAAGCTTGTCCAAAGTGAAAACAAGACAGTTTAAAATATGAACAGACGATGCTTGAGCATCACTGTGCTTGGTGCCGGTCTTAAAAACCTTCTGACCATGTTCATACAGTTGGCAGCAAAATTATTGAAGCACACATTCACATTTTCCATATTGTTATTTTTAGATTGGCCGTTATTTTTTATCATCAATTTACTTTCTCATAACAGCATAAAGACTAAAAGCATTACTTGACAAATATTTGCTTAACAAAACTATATTAGGTGCACACTTTTCAAACACTATATACTTCTATCGCTCCAATAATTTTTCTGCCGACTATAGCTAAGACTTCTCAAGTGTCTACTTTCAAAACGTGATGTGTATGTTTGTTGATTTCTCTCCCCACCCCCCCCCGAAAAAAAAAAAAAAAAAAAAAATCATCACCAGCTCAATTTCTGAAGTACCAGTTATGTGCAAAGACATCTTTATTCCTTATCCTGTATTTGGAGAACCCCTAATTATAAGTACAAAACGAATCTGATTGGAGAGACTCTAAAGAAGCATCCTTTGCTAGAGAATCAGAAACTTCGTTGTCAGCAATACCGACATGGGAGGGAATACCTTGCATGTGCAACTCAGTACTAATTGAAAGTCTAGAAATTTTGTTTAGGATGTACTTGTACTTGCCAGCTCTACCCCAACATTTGTCTAATTATTTAGATTTTAAACTGAATATCGACTGTAATTTAAGATCCTTATATCCACAAATTTAGTCTCAACATTATTCTTGACATTATTCTAAGGCCTCTTTACATGGCTATGGGATCGGATCTAAACACAGAACAAAAATTTAAATTGTTATTTTTAAGTCTAAATGCAGAAGTAAGAGGTTTGATGAAGATACCATCACCGGTATGACTTTGATCACTCTTACTGCCATCTGTATAAATTTCATTAGCATATTTAGGTATATGACTGACAGTTTCTATCTCATGAAATATGTTGTAAAGACCTTTAAATTTTTATGCGATTTTTATCATAATACAAGCGCATAAAAAAAAAAAAAAGGTGTGTGTGTGTGGGGGGGGGGTAAACACACCCAGACAAATGATCGGATGTCATTGATATATTTAAACTACGTTAAATTAAAATATTCCAGTGAATAATAATTAATTATAACTTTTTTTTTTTTTTTTATGTACTTTAAAAGGTGCCTACCTACTGTCGGAGAGGATTTTTTTAATAATTGAAAAATTGCCTATATATAATAGAACCTTATATATAATAGTCCCTTATATAATAGAATATAGTTACAAACAGTGAATAACATGAAAAAAATATGTAAATTTTAAGATATTTTGATACTTAGGCTCAAAATATTAATGAAATTTTCTAAAAAAGCACTTTTTCAAAACATCATAAGTAAAATTTAAATAAAGATATTTTTATTCTGTAAATTTTATTTTGACGTTTGAACTCTCCTTAAAGCAGTGAACTATTCTCAAAACTATAACCATGTTATTTAATATTTCAGACAAGTTAACATTTTACACGCTGAAAAATCATGAATATACATGACAGTTCATAACTTCTATTGAAAAAAAGAAAACAAAATATAATTTAACAAGATTAATTGCAGTAGTTCAATCTCTAAAAAACTCCTCTAAAATATTTTGCCAAAGTTTCATAACATTACAATTATATAAATATATTTTTTTGAGTTACGATGTTTTTCGATAAAGTAAAATGTTAAAAATCTCATTTTGAGAAAAAGCAGAAAACATAATTAAAAACCAGATTTTTACCTATTATTCTAAACAAAATATAATTTTAAAAAGCTCCTGATTTATTTCAAAGTTTTCTTTTCTTTTTTCAATTCATTTTGTATGCAGTAACAAATTGTTATACTTATATTGAGTAAAACATTAATGTAAAAAACATTTACGGTCGCTTCCGGTTTCAAAAACTTGCAAGTGACTAATATTAAAATGCCTATAACTCATGTTCTAAGCAGGATAGAAACCAAATTCAAACTGATTTAGAAAGCTAAAATGTCAGGGAGTCATATTAAATAGAAAATAGAAAATCGGATTTTTGACCAAAAATTGTATTCTAAAGGTATTTAAATAATCATGTTTAATGACATGTTTATAAAAATATATGTATATATATATATATATATATATATATTACAACTTGTTATTATGTAGAGTAATAGATAATTTTCTCTAAAGAAAAAAGTTTATTTGTAGTTCCTCTTTTATTTTCTACATTTCAAATTGAATTAATACTCCATTTCAAAGTTTTCATTTTGTATTTCAAAAGAAATGGAACACATTTATTTGATTCCGAAAGCAATTTGTAATATTTATCTGACTGTTGTTTACGAAAATGATACTATCCTTATTATGATAATGATAAAATCCCTCATTGTGATTAATAATAAAAACCAAAATATATAAATAAATAAAAAGAAAATACTTATCTGCTACGTACTTGTACGTGGAAACTATTTTAAAAAGCAATTACATTTAATTTGAAAGCCTTGGATGTCATGTAACAATAACACTAGTAATTTTCGGTTAATGGGTTTTAAAATAGCATAATAATAGTTTTTTATAATTTAAAAATATTTTAATCATCTTGTGTTTTTCTTTGCTTATATTTTAAATTGGGTTATTTTTTTATTAAAATTTTTATGAGATACATTAAATAATTACAAATTCATTTTGTTTACATTTGTATGATTTTTTAAGAAAACAAAAAATTAATAAAATATATACATAAATCTAATTTAATTATATTTATTTTTTATTGACAAAAATGTCTTTTATATATATATATATATATTTAGTTAAAATTATATGAAGGAAAGAAATCACACAACATTCTGTAATTTAATGTATCTTTTTTGTTTAACTCTTTTTTCCCGATTACTTAATGCAGACAAATTATTTTATAATGAATTAAGATAGACTAAGTAAATAACTTGAATAAATTAAATAAACTACTAGTTTTTAATTTTGTTTGCGACACCATGCATTCACTTTAGGGTTTATCATTTATATATTTTTACTTCCCCTCCCCGACTGCAATAGGTAATAGGAGCAATATCGGTCAAAAACTTCAATATGGAATTTCACTTGATTCACATGTTTTAAGGGTTTCCTGCATGCAAAAAAGATATTTTCGGCAATTGGTCAATGTTTTTGTGTATGTGTCTGTGTGTAGGGAAGTATTTTGACTGTCATATCTCCGAAACTAATGAAGATACAAGGACTGAAATTCAGAATTAAGACAGGTCTGGTGTAAAAATAAATTTTTCAACTTGTGGCTAAAATAAAAAAAATAGAAGTAAATCTCTGGAAACCTGAAATGGATACCTTTTTATTTTTCTTACCCATATATAATAGAGAATGTATCGTTTTTGGTCAAAATTTAGAAAACGGGTTCTTGTTATATTTACGGGCATTGAATTTTGCTAAATTCGAAAAATAGGTCTTTAACAATCGATGTGTCCTTGTATTTGTCTGTATGTGTGTCTTTGAGTATATATTAGCATATCTCAAAAACAAATAGTAGCAAGAATTCTAAACCACAGATCAGACAGGGCAAATCATAGTTCAGTAAATAAAATAGCGCTACTAGAGGCAACAAAGAGAACTATAAACTTCTGCATGTTGTGATTGTATGCTTAGACATCTAAGTAAATAATATTTGTGACCGGAATTGTTTCCATCAAAATTATATCTGTGGGGGTTCACCGAGCAGGGAAACCATTCCCGTAGAGGATCGAAATTCTGATGGCATGTCTACAGACGCACATTTAGCGGTGAATCCTAGACAGTTACCAATTATCTATAGCGTAGCATCATTCTCCATTTCATTTTTATATCATGTTAATCATTAATTGTATGTTAAAGCTTAATATTTTTCCCGATTGTTGGAAGAGAGCTATCCTTGTCCCCTTACCGAAGGGTGGGGGCCAAGATAACCACTCTCCTTCTAGTTATCGACCTATCTCTTTGCTATTCAGTCTCTCGAAGGTTTATGAGTATGTTCTCGCCCGCCGACTGAATGAATTCCTTGATTCTCATGACAAGATTATACCCGAGCAATTCGGGTTCAGGACTCGTCATTCAACGCAACAGCAGTTGTGGAGAGTGACTGAATTCATTCACGATTGATACCAAACAAGCGGTGTGGCGGGAATTATATTCTTCGACGTGCAGAAGGCCTTTGACAAGGTCTGGCATGCCGGCCTTCTCTTTAAGATGGCTGCGTTAAGTGTTCCTGACAAGCTAATTAAAATGATTTCTGATTACCTCTCTAACAGATTCTTCGTGGTAAAAGTGGGAAATTCCCTTTCTAGCCCGAAGCCTGTTCTCAGTTCTGTTCCTCAAGGTTCTCTCGCCGGTCCCGGCCTTTTTAACATTTACATTAACGACATTCCGCGCAAGCCCGACATCAACTTAGCTTTATTTGCTGATGATACTGCTATCATGTACAAACACAAACAACCACACACTGTGTTTGAAAAACTCCAGGATTACCTTCATTCGTATGCTATTTGGCTTAGGAAATGGAAAATTCATCATCATCATCACGTGCTTTCGAAGTACCTACGGCTGTCGAGACAGCCGCTTACCTTCACCTGCGGAAGACAAAATACAGAAGGAGGGCTTGCATCGTCTAGAGAATTGGAACAAAATCTGAGTGGGTTCCCAAAGAACCCTGGCGTGATGAGTTGATGCATTCAGCAGCATGACGGAAGAGAGAGGCAGAGCAGAGCCGATCTGAAAGCTGTGATACATATGGCAACAGGGAAAGGAGCACTTAACCTACATTTTTTTTTTTTTTTTTTAGATAATAATGATAGGCCTAACCAGACTGTTAAGCAGTCATAATACCATATACAATTTAGAATAATACAAAATAAAGAAAATTTTTTTAATTTTAGCCTAGCAGTCAGGCCTGTTAGGCAGTGAAAGAAAAAAAATATTTACATTATTTATAATTATTAAATTTAAATTACAATTTACAAATTACAAAAGAGAAATATACACTATTTACAGTTATAAAAAAAAAAAAAGTAAAACCCTACGTAAGGTAACTGGCTGGAAGATTGATCATCCGCGATTGTTAAACGGCACAGTAGGTTGCAGTTGTCAGGGGGATAGCCAAAAGTAGAAGAATAGGATGTATTCAATCTACGGGAAAAAGAATTTTGAGTGAGAATTCTGTGTTAAGTAACACCTGAAGGATCTCGCCTTCTACTAGAGGGTTAATGTTAATAGCTCAAAAAGTGCCGCCATTTTCTTCTCTAATAAATCCTATTCCCCCGACGTTAACTTTACTCTCAATAATGATCCTATTCCCTGCGAAACTTCTTATAAATACCTAGGAATTCACCTAGATTCAAAATCATTGTGGTATAAGCATATCTCAGAGACTCTGAATAAAGCGCAAATTGCCACCGCCCCCCTCCTTTATTTTGGCTTGGAATAGCCGCCTGTCTGTTAAAAATAAATTGTTACTGTACAAGTCCATGATCTTCACTTACGGGTCCGTGGTGTACGGATCTGTCTCAAAGACTGTGCTAGAAAAAATTCAAGTATTCCAAAACAAGCAATTACGTAGGTTTGTTCAAGCCCGTCGCTACGTTCGCAATGTTGACATTCACAAAGCCCTGAAAATTAGGCCAATCTATTCGGAAACGAAGAAACTTGCGTTAAAGTTCCACAGGTCTATCCCAAAAGTTCAAAATCCTGAGTTAGATGCCATAAGAAGGTACGATCCCAGAATCAGGAGGGCCAAAAAACGCCCACTTGCCATCCTCTACAGGGAGGAATGGGTTTGTCCCCCTGACAACTGCAACCTACTGCGTCGTTTAACAGTCGCGTATGATCAATCTTACAGCCAGTTACCTTACGTAGGGTTTTTAATATTTTTAATTATTAAGGGAGGCATACTATTGTAACAATCGCAGCTATCGTAGATCACAAGTCGGATCGTACACACCGCAGCAAAAGTATCCGAGCACTAGAAATAATCCCTGTCTAAAAAAAATACACTAAATACTGCTTTGTGAAATAAGTCCTTGTCGAATCATGATCTTAGAGAGACTAAGAACATGACTCAACAAGGATTTATTTAACAAAGCAGTATTAAGTGTACATTTTTAAGACGGGGATTATTGCTAGTGCTCGGATATTTTTGCTGCGGAGTGTACGATCCGACTTGTGATCGACGATAGCTGCAATTGTTACAATAGTATGCCTCCCTAAACTTAACTGTATATAGTGTAAATATCTCTTTTGTAATTTGTAAATTGTAATTTAATTTTATTAATTGTAAATAATGTAAATATTTTTTCTCTGACTGCCTAACAGTCTTGCTAGGCTAATGTTTTAATTTTTTCTTTATTTTGTATTATTCTAAATTGTATAATATTATGACTGCTTAACAGTCTGGTTAGGCCTATCACTATTATCTAATAAAAAAAAAAAAAATGTAGGTTTAGTGCTCCTTGCTCTGTTGCTATATATATCTCACACCTTTCAGATCGGCTCTGCTCTGCCTCTCTCTTCCGTCATGCTGCTGAATGCATCAACTCATCACGCCAGGATTCCTTGGGAACCCACTCAGATCTTGTTCCGATCCTCTTGATGATGCAAGCCCTCCTTCTGTATTTTGTCTTCCTCTGGTGAAGGTAAGCGGCTGTCTCGACAGCTGTAGGAACTTCCTAAGCACGTGATGACGATGATGATGAATTTGACGTAAAACCAACACCGGCTCAACTAACAAATGCCTCCGCGCGGATTTTCACAGTCACGATATGTAGTTCGACTTTTCTTCTTGAAGAAACATAAAATATAGGATTGAAATATATCAGCTATTTAAATTGCTCATGTTTTGACAAATCGTATGGAAATTTCCTTTTGTAGAATGTATTAAATGTGAATGGAAAGACGCAATGAAATATTTCTGCATTTCTTATCAGCGTATTTATGCAATTTTAAATGATAACAAGTCACTTAACTCTTTTTTTCCCCTATCAGTTGTTTCTGGAGAAGTTGAAATTAAGAGAACTAATGACTAATCCATTAAGAATAAAAATAATAAAACCTTTGATGAATTTGTTTTAAATAGTTTTTGTTTTATTTATTCAGGAAATACTCATGGTAATATTGTTCATTTTATTTTTTCCTCACCATTAATTATACGGTTCAAATTTCAAGACATATATTCAAAATAACATATTTATAAAATTAAAAAAATATATATGATAGATTCCCCAATCAATAGCAGTTTAAATGTACAATGAATGTTAATTATTTTAGTTTGATAAAATGTTATTACAGTAAAGTGAATATCTATGTTATTTTTTCTAAATATGATTTTTTTCTTCAGTGCAAATATTTTTTGCACATGATTTATATACATATAAATATAAATATACATATATATATATATATATATATATATATATATATATATATATATATCAGGCGTATTTATGTCCATTAAGTTAAATATTTGATCTTGACATTTCTAAAATTGTTGTGTATTCTTAAAAATGTATGTCATTTTCTTAATAATATTTTACTAGATTTTGATTATAATGAAGTTACAATTTAGCAAATGTTCAATAACTGAAAATATTTAGATTATAGTAAATAAGTCTTAAAGTAAAATTAATACTTTAAGATCTAAGTAGTTGTAAGCATTTTAAACTTACATATTTAATTTCAATTTGGTTTGTTTTGAAATATACATTAAAATTCAAATATCAACTTTTAAAATGTTCTTAATTTATTATTATTTTTTTCTTATTTTACTACTAAATAATTAAATTTAAAGATTTCTGTATAAAAAAATATTAACTAGCCGATGTTTTAAAATCCTATTATTTCTTATAAGAAAAAATGCAAATAATATAGTACATAATTTAAATATTTTAATTTAAAGTATTAAAAAAATTAAAAAATAATGATTAAGGAGAAAGTACATTTTGATAAAAATTTTAAGTGTATTATAGTTTTTTATTATTTATAATGCATTATATAACTATGATGTATTAATTATAAGTATAAGCTAAAAGCTACTCGTATATATATATAGCACACATTCACAAAACATGTTATTTTCTAGGTTAGAAATTCTTTCTTAATCAACCTTAATTCATTTTAGATAATTTGGTGTGGAAAGCTGATTTTTATACTAGCTATGTGAAAAATACCAGAGCCGGGAATCGAAACCGGTCCTTCCGTTTAACGCGCGGATGCTCTGCCCCTGAGCTATACTGGGTGATAATCAGCTAGGCGTTTCTCACATTAAAAAAATTCTTAAAAATAAAAAGAAAGAAAAAAACATGTTATTTTCTTTTAAATAATTAGTACATTATTGATTTGTTAATATATAAAAAAAAAAACTAATATCAATATACTAAAACAAAATAGTAAATTGATCTAAATTACATAAATTTGCAAATAAATTTTTATCAAACTGAATAATATATATATATATATATATATGCAAGTTATTTTAGATAGTTTATCATTTAAGGCATAATTCGGAAAAAGTAATACATGAGAAACTAGATTACTCACAATTTTCCTTTTTTCATTTAAAAGTCAAATAATAACTTAATCACTAATTATACCAAAAATTACAGAAATACAGACACCTTTAAATCGTTTATTCATCCTGCAATTTTCACTACTTTAAAAGGCATGTACACCACTCAATTATTACAATTAAATTTTGAACTTATTAAAGTAACTCTGAAATTAAGCTCTGTCATTCCTAAATGATTCCTAACAATAAAATTTGCTTTTTCTAAACAGACTTTTCTAACAGACTAAACAGAAAAATTATATAAGTAGATAAAAAGGAATTACTAATTAATCATACAATTTTCACTGCAAGGTTCAATACTTTAAAGAGGAATGTAAACTATTTATTTTTCTAAACAATATATTGGAACAATCGTGATTTTATTATCATTAATATTATATTATATTATTAAATTTCAACTTAATGCGAAAAAAATTAAAATTAAACTTTATCATTTTTAATTGGAATTTAATTATACAAATAAAAACAAACAGTTTAGAAAGAAATAAAGACTAAAAGAATGTACGCAGTATCACATATCATTCATAAAATTTCCCCCTAGATTTAGGTTATGAAAAAATATTTACTATCTCATGTTTTCAGAAAGACATAAATATATAATCAAGTGAGAACGACATTAGTTTCTTTTTCTTTTGGACATTTAATATTTCATTAAAAAGGTCAAATTGCAGAACAAGTTATTATGCATTCAGCTCAAAATATATATGTTTTAAGCAATACACGTGTGATTTCTTCTTCAGCTTAACAAAACATTTATTTATCTGTGTTTTCGGAATTAGTATCGTATAAATGTCTAAGTTAATAATAATAAATAATTAGAATAATTAATTCAAATTAAATATTCTAATATGAAACAAATTAAATAATGGGATTACAATATTCGTTTCAGATAAAATTACTGAATTAAATGAATTAAAATATTGTAATGATACAGTTTCATATGTTATATAATACATAAAAAAGAGGGGATTACTTTAATTATACCTTCGGGCTAAAATAATAACTGTGACACTAAATAAATAAACTATTAAACTGAAGAAAATAAGAGTGATATTTAAAAAATATTTAAAAATTCACAAACACGCACACATATATTAATTATTCCTTCATGTATATTGTCGTGTATCATTTTTCTCAATAAGCAGATCAAAATATTTTTAAATATTGAACCATTAACAAATATACAAAAAGCAACCTGAAATAATATTAAACAAAGATTAAAGGTCGCTGTTAAATTGTACAAGGTCTTTTTCACGTGCTAAATTGCATCTTCATTGTTGTTAAAATCAAC
Source organism: Salticus scenicus (assembly GCA_963930645.1). Lineage (NCBI taxonomy): Eukaryota > Metazoa > Arthropoda > Arachnida > Araneae > Salticidae > Salticus > Salticus scenicus. Next base: position 135,771,240 of record OZ005655.1, read on the forward strand.
TAAAAATTTATTAAGCAACTAATACAAATTTTACAGAATATAAAAATAAATAAATAAATAAATAAATAAAACAATATATATAAATATATATATATATATAATAAAATAAATAAAATAGGATTAGAATTGTCGAGATAAACATTTGCTATAATAAATATTAATCCTTTAAAAAAATAATAATAACAGGAATAAAGAAATATCCATTTTGAAAATTCGTGCTGATACTAGAAGATGCATACGCTATTTACTGAATGACTCAAATAAATGGAATGTGTAAAGTTTGAAAGACAGGGTTTGAAAATTGAAAACCTGTAACGAGAGTGAATGGGATTGGACTAGATTTCGTGATGTCGATGCATCTCCGAAATTTCATCTGTTGGCTTTATCTAATGTCAAGTGGGTGTTGGTAAAACCCACTAACCCATTTCCCCTTTTGATCAAAACATTGACATTTTTGGATTTCGCGAGTTAGGTTAGTAAATAAAGTAGTTATTTTACCTCACTTTTTAAGATGAATTGCATTGTTAAAAACATAGTTAAGAAAAAATAAGAGCTATTTTTATAAGAAATAAAATTTATTTTGACCATGCCTAAAAATATATTTTGAAGCGCTTTCTTGTTTAAACAAAAACAAGAGTTACAAGCTTTTTTTTTTTTTTTTTTTTTTTTTTTTTTTTCCCTACTGCTATTAAATATTTGTCATTTATTGATTTAAATTATAGAATACAAAAAGCATTGAATTTAAAATGTATTTTTGGTTAATGTATATTTTGAAAACGTACATGTTTAAAATTTAACACTTGTTTTCAAAAATAAATATCGTTTGATGTTCAAAATTTGTCCTAATGATTTTAAATGAAAAGACAGATGTAATAAATTTCAGACAATGGCAATCGAAACCCGGAAAGCTCACAAAGCTTGCAGTCAATGCCCGTAGATTTATTGTATTCTCATTTTAGTTACTATAGAGCTTGTGGAACTATTTGTCTCTGTAAGTAATCTGCGGTCTAAACTCTGTATTCTGCATTTGTATCATACAGGGACAATATATTAAACTTTTCGTTGAGATAAATGGTTTATGTACGGAGACATACAAAATAATTCAGATACATTAGGTTTATGAGAGAAAATTCAAATATATGTAGTTTCATATTTAAAAGCTGCACTAAAAAAATGAATACATATTTTTTACATATAAAAAAGCATATTTAATATGTAATATCATACGAAGACCATTCTCCATTTGAATGTAAGGCTACCCGAAAAATTGGAATATTTATACATCGAATTTACTCGATGTAGGATTCAGGAGCTATGTGTTTTCAGTACAGAACAATACTTTAGTACACAATGCGTGCGCACTTAATTCATTGAAAATATACAGGATTATCAAAATTTAAACAAAAGCATTCTTTCCAATTGACTGTAATTGATAGAAGGACTTCGCTGTATTTCAGCATGTCAAGGAAAAATGCTCAAAAATGAAAGTTAAATTTTTGCACATATGCGTTAAATAAATTAATTTTTAAGTTCAATTTTTAGTATTGATTCTTGTACAATTACGCGTTTTGAAATTCACTAAATACTAAATTTCATTTAAAATTTGATGATATCTGATGGTGTATGTTACCATCGTAATTTAATACAAATATTTGCAAGTAATTCAAATCTTCTGTGTTACCACTTGAAATGTTTGATCAAGATGGGTTTTCAAGCGCGGTTCTAATGGAAAAAAAAACAGTCTTTTATCTTATTTAAATTTCGGTACTAAATTAAGTATGGGGGTTCAAGGGTGGTTGATCTCTACATATAGAATAAAATGTAAAATAAACAATAAACCTATTTTGAATTGTTTTTATTTTTATATTCATTATTTGTCATCTTACCCCTAAATTTACAAACTGCTTTTATATTATTAAAATGCAAGGTGGATTCCTGCATTGGGTTGGGTAACGTGATTTTACCCAAACCCGACACTACCCTCGGTAAGGGTCGGGTCGGGTTGACTGAAATTTTTCCTGCAGGTTTTCGGCTCAGGTTGACTGGATATTTTTTACTGCGGGTTGAAATCGGATTCGACTCTGGTTTAGATTTTAATAAACTGGCTCGACTTGACAACATTTTTCAAGAAACTTTTACCTTAATAAGCGGAAAATTGTTTGCTATGTATACCCATAATGAATATATGTTTACCGAAATTATTATAGTAAAATAAAATAAAATAAAATATTTTTATTATTTAGAATATAATTGGGGAAAAGACGCTTCGAAAATAATCAGATGTATGACTCGTCGATTTTGATTACTCACATCTTTTTGAAAGAGACTGTGAAATTAACATGATACTTAATATTATTTAAATGAGAAAAGATGTTTAGTCGGAGCCTACAACACTGCATTATTTAAATATTTTTATGTTTATGTGATAAACATTAAACATTAAACAACAAACAACAAACCTGAAACGCATTTTTGTGCACTTGAAGTATGCAACACACAAATTATTTAATCGATTTCATAGATTTTTAAATTTTTAACTTTGTGCATTAGTAATTATATTTTTAATTATTTTTAAAATGATTTACCAAGTGTGTTACAATAAAAAATTACTTCTGACTAAAAAATGTTTTAAATGATTTTTAGAGGAATTTTTAATTTTCATTTTCATTCAGGTTTCGGGTGAAAAGAATTCGGGTTCGGGTATAATGAAATCGATTTCGGGTCGTCAAGATTCCCTATAACAGGTTTGAATCAGTTTTCGGGTCGATTAAAACTTTTTTGCAGGGTTCGGGTCGGATTTCGGGTCGAATTAAAATTCAACTGTTGGGTTCCGGTCAGATGCGCAGGACTCTAATTGCAGTGTAAGAGTTGTTATGCGAGTGTTTCATCATATTACCTAGTAATTTATTTATTTATTCCAACTTACATTCTGATTTAGAAAGCCTTGTGATGTGGAATGAGATACCACGTACTATAAAAATACAAACAAGGAAATTAATTTATACTACATGAGCAGAGCATTTATAAATTTTATGAACACTTGAAATGGTCTTAAAGGATATTTAATATTTTATCAAATGTATTTATTTAATTATATTCTAATCATTTGTTATTTAAAAAATCCGCTTCCATAAGCACTTACACAGATAATTATAATATTTGTTAATGAATTGCATAGAATATAAAAATAAATAAAGAATATTTGAGGAAGAAATAAACATTCATTCATTGAGAAAAGGATGTTTGTTGCATATGTTTAACATCATGCAAAATGACATAAAAATAATAATATTCGAAATTTTCATTTAAAGTAATTTCGACTATATTTTTTTCCAAACAAATTATTAGTTTTCTTATAACAGAAGCCTATATAATATTTCTAAAAATTGTCTTTGTACCTCCTTTGCATCTTGTACATTTACATCGGATTCATTTTCAAACTCATTTATTCATAAAAGAATGTTTGTTGCATGTCTACAACATCATGGAAATAAAAATCGAAATATTGAAAATTTGTATTTAAAGAAATATCTTAAATATTCTTATAACGAAAGCCTGTGCAATATTATAAAAAATGTTTTTACACATCCTAATGGAATTTTTTCATCTAAATAGAATTTATTATAATTTAAATCTGGTATGCAAACGTAGTATAACATAATTTCGTCTGTTGAAAATTTTACAACCATGTTCTCGTAGTTTCAGTGTAATTACAAATTCAATGCAATGAAATTTACTATTTGCAAATAAAATTTTTAATTTATTTTATTGCGAAAAAATATTTTAAAAGATAACTGTTTAAAAATAGTGTTGCTAAACTGCGCAAGCTTACGCAGTTATCACCTTTGAATATTTTCTAAGGGAATGTCATTGGTGTTTGTGCCCAAGGGGATACGCAAAGAAATGGTTCCATTTAGAATATTAATTTTTCAATGCGGATAAACTAATTGTTCTTAAATATAATCTCATACAAATATTTTTAAGTTCTTTATATTTTGGTTTGGTGTGTGATATCAAGTTTAATTTTAGAAGATATGAATTAATGAAATGATCTAGATTAGTTAAAATATATTAAAGTTGTTTTAATTTATGAGGTTATTTTTTACATGTTTAAGAAAAGAAAGTGTTAATTATTATTACGTAAAGTGCGTGCTACTTCCTGTCAGAAGAGAAATTTCAGTTTCGCAAGTGAAAAATTTCGCTGAGAATAACCTGTCACTAGTTCTTTTTTTCTGTAATATGAAATTTGAGAACAAAATAACCAAGGTTTATTTTCTGTGAATATAGATAGTGTTTATGTATGTATATAAATATATTCTGTAGAGGTAATAAATAAATGTGCTATGTATCAGTAATATTTTAATCATATTTTTACTTTTAATTATAAGTCCCTTTTTAGTTCCCCATCATACTATAGGTATGGGGAACTTAAGTAATCGTGAAAATTTTCGACCTCGGTTTTTTTACTTTATTACACGTTTTCAGGTGTGAGGAATCCGAAAATGACAAAATTTGTAGGGTGTCTGTTAGTGTGTTAGTGTGTTAGTGTGTTAGTCCGTTAGTTTGTTAGTCTGTGTACACGATATCTCAAGAATAAATTGTCGTAGAGAGGTCAGATCAGTTTTAAAATATTACTTTCGACACTCGCAAGAACCCTATTCATTTTCAACATTCGAATTTAAAAACTTCGTAAGTTATTAGAAATTTACGATTTTCTTAACATGGGAGAATAGGACAAAAATTCACTTAAACGTGCATTTAATGGAAACTTTTTATTGTTAAAATGTCAGACTAGTTTTAAAATATCAGTTTTGATGCCGAAATGAACATCAGTAACTATAAATATGCTACTTTGAAAATTTCGCAAATTATTGGATATTTACGAATTTCTTAACATGGCACAATAGGGCAAAATTTGACATAAAAGTGAATTTTGAGAGATACTTTCCTCGTAAAGATGTCAGACAACTTTTGAAATATTATTTAGGACACTGGCATGAGTATTAATGACTATGAATTTTCCAATATAAAAATTTCGTAAGTTATTGGAAATTTACGAATTTCTTAACATGGCAGAATAGAGCAAAATATCACATAAACGTCAATCTTGAGGGATATTTTCCTCGTAAAGATGTCAAACCACTTTCGAAATATTATTTAGGATACTGACATGAATACCATAGAGTATGATTTTTCTAATTTAAAAAAATTGTAAGTTATTTGAAATTTACGATTTACTTAAAATGGCAGAATAAGGCAAAATCGAGCATAAACGTCCATTTTAAGGATCATAAACATATCAGACAATTTCAAAATAACATTTATGATACTTGTATGAACATGATTGACTGCAAATATTCTAATAGGAAAATTCCAAAATTTAAGAGTTATTTAAGTTATTCGAAATTTAAGATTTTATCAACATAGTAAATGGGGAGATATTTCATAAAAATACGCATTTTTAGGAAAGTTGCATTGGAAATAGTAGCATGAAAAGAATTGGTCAAACTCATTTCTCTTAACATGTATATAATAAGTCTGTACAAGAAATTTATGAGAACATACATATGATGGGGAACTGAGCAGAGTCCACCTATGCCAACTAGTTTTTTATATATATAGTTAGTTTAAAGAAACAGGTTAAATAAGAAATACATACAAAAAAATTGTTATTTATTCCAATGAATATTTTTAATGATATTATGCAAAATTGGCAATGTTTAATGTGTACGCCAACATAGAGTTAGGGTTTTTTACCTACACTTCTGCTTTTTAACTGGTATAATTACCACGTGAAAAGGTATCCCTCTAGTTCTTCGCTAGTGATCAAATAAACTGCCTTAATATTAAGTAATATTTGACTGTATAAACAAAATATTTCCTTCCTAAAAATTGAAAGAATCCGGAAGTTCGTTTTCTTTTAAGTTTTTTACTTCTACACGGCTAATACTTTTACACTGTTTACAGTATACTTACAATATTATCTTCATGTTAATAGTCATGAAGCTAAATATTGGATTTCCATTATTTGATCTTAAACGACTTCATAATATACCAGAAGTTTTTTTTTTTTTTTTTCCCTCGTGAAAATAGAAAATATGACAAAATTAAGCAATTTGGATTAATTTTTAAGAAATGTTACTGTTTAGATCCATAAATATACATATATATATATCGACTAATAAATATCATTTTTAAATAAAGTGAAATATTTTCAAGATTAAATCCAATTAACAATTTATGAACATTACTGATTGCAAATCCGCATTTATAATGGCGAAACAATTAACATTAAATATTCACGGTAAATAATCCATTAAATCATAACGAGAATTATTAGAGACGCTTTTCTGTGTAATTGTTTCATAATTAAAACGAAGATTTGTAATGAATTTTAGGATTATTAATTTCAATTATCAAAATGCATATACGTGTGGGTTTTTAATTGAAAATTTCGCAGCATTTGTAATTTCGACTGAAATGAAATGATAATTAAATTTTCTTGTTATTAACTGATTACTCAGTGCATTCCAAAACACATTTATGGTATTTTATGGTATAAGCATATCAATTAATATAAGATAAATGATAGACAATCATGTAATTTAAATAACAATAATAACATTTCCTTTTTAAATATCACAAGACTTGCGCATAATCAAACATAGCATTTTAAAGACATTATATATAGTATGTAGATGATTTAGTTCACTCGGTTTCGTTATAAAACTCATAGACCGGACAATTAAGAGGGTTATCCAATGCCAAATCAAAAAAGCTAAGAAACTGAGTCCCTCAGGTTTTAATGAAAATGGGCTCATTCATTTGTTCTAAAGAATGTATACCAAATAATAAGTCCCTATCTCTTTTAGTTTTTAATATACAGGGCTGCAGAAAGGGTTAAAAAGTGCAAATTTTCAAAATTCTGCTACTACAAATGTACCAATATATTGTTCCCTAATTAACGTAGACGTATAAGATTGGTGTCATTAGAAAGTTTTTAATGCATACTTTTATATGATATATCACATGCGTATATTTTTAAAAACTTTCATTTTAAGGTCAAACGTTTTGTCCTTTGACCTTCAATATCTGAAAATGTACATATTTAATGTTCTTTTACAAATTATATGTTATTCTTTTGTTTATTGTATAATTATTGTGAAATTCAACATGTGACTGTCATGGGATGCTAAGTTATAAATTAAAATTCAACCTTCCATCAGCATTTTCGTACTGAAATTATGTATATAATATTTTATGATTTCATTTTGGTGGTCCAAATTAGCATGTATAGAAATTCTATAAAAGGAAATTAGTTATCTACAATGTTATGTAATTAATAGTTACGTGATATTAAAAAAAAAAAAGAAAAAAAAAAGAAAGAATGGAATTTTGAACGAAGAAAGCTTGCAATTCTGGAAAGTTAATCTGCTGGTTGATCATTCCTTTTAAATGTGCTGCTAAGTGTAACAATTTAAGGTTTATACATAAAAATAAGCAAGTATTGATGCGTGTGCTAATGTATTATGCGAGTTATGCTAGAAGTCTTATGGACAAGTTTTAATGTATTAAACTTTTGTGAAACCTTACCGAATTTTAGTAGGAAATTAGTAAATCAGGACTTGCAAAGAAGTCGAGTTATGCTAGAAGTCTTAACTGCGATTTAAAAAGATAATATACAAAGTATAGCAGTAGTTACAAGTTTAAAAGAAAAACACCGAGTTTTGCGGATTTTGGCTGTTAATTAATTTTGAATAAGTTTGGTAGAAACTAGGTTGCATATGAATGCAAATTAATTCCCTGATTGTGTAAAAGACATGTTAAATTAATACTTGATATTCAGTTCCAGATATCTCTTTGGATCACATATTCACAGTTGCAATATTTAGGAATATTGACTGGTTTGACTCCAGTTTTTTAACCAGCCACATTATTGGTTAAATATATATATATATATATATATATATATATATATATATATATGTAATTGAAAATGGGGGTCCTTTATTTTTATTACGTTACTAGAAAGTATTGCCAATGCTACCCTCCATTTAAAACTTTAAATAAATTATTTTGTTAAGATTAATGAATATCTGCATGTAAATTAGTATCTGAAATATGAGGAAGTCATACAAGACCATTCTTTAAAACTTATGGTAAGCAGTTTCATGAGAGTTATGTCATTTACAACCATTAGTGCAACAATTGTAGACAACTACAGATTAGGTCAGTAAATAAGAAAACATTTAAACTGCAATGGATATGAACTAATTTTAAGCTAAAGGTGTTATCAAGTAACACAATGGTATCTTTTAATTTTATCTAGTTTTGCTCAAGCGATATATTTCTATTCTGAAGATCAAATTTTTTGATTTTTAACGGTTCAACAGAATGTTGTATTTTTTCATGATTTCGCACTGTCGATTCCAATTTAGTAAAGTTCTTATCCATGGAGGAAACAGTTGACTCTAATTGTTGATTTTTTTTTTCTTTGGTTCTGATTCATCTGATAGTTTTTCATATTTCAGCTTCGTTTCTTCCTTTTATTTATTCATTTTATCAATAAATTTCAACAATTGCTCAACTTCAGAATTTCCATCTCATGTCTTCTTTTCGTTTGTGACAGTCACTGAATCTTCACTAGAAGATTTCATCTTAATTCCAGGATCATGTTTCGTCTTCAAAAAAGTCTTCTTATTTTTTTTTCCCTATCGTGGCTGCTCTTCTTTGATCTGAATTCAAATTTTCTTCTTTTGAAGGTTCTCCTAAGTGAATAGGCCACTCTTCTTCTGGAAGGCACTATGAGGAAGGTCCCTCCCACCGTCTGGATAATTAGGTTGTTTCGTATCAACATAAAAAAAAAACTATAATTTTTCCCCCAGGGAAATTCTTCTTCAAATTTTCTTTTCGCATCGGTGTATTTTCTAGAGCATCGTGTGACAGGTATTCAAACTTGGCAACTGGACGATCATCTTAATTAATTTCTTTAAGATCTGCTGAATTATCATTTTTAGAATAAATTTATGTGCATACTTCAATTCTTTTCTAATCTTATGAACATCTTCGAATTATTTATCAGAAGGACGTGGTCTTGATCGGTCAGTCAAAGGCTTAATTAATTTTCTTCCTATCTTATGTGTATGGCATTCTACTTCTTTTATTCATAATCTTCTTTCTATAATTCGATTTATTTCTCTGTTTAGTTTTGCTGGTTGCATGCAAAGAAAAAGACAAAGTTTAATGTGCGTTTTTCGGATTTATGGTGTGTGATGCGTCCTTTCACATTAAACTCCACCCCATTTTAATATTTAAAGCTATCAGTCCTTTTATCGAAACTTTTTTAATTGTGTCTGTATAAATAACACCCGTGACATCAGCAGCCAGAAGTAAATGTTTTTCCCCAGGATCATTTTCATAAGTGCATGAAGCTTCTTCGAAAGAAACATCGTTGAAATCTACACCTATTTTTTCTAATTCACGAATACATTCCATATTGTCTGTTCTGTCAATTGGTGTACATATTTTCTCCTGATCTAAAACTTCAAATTTAGCAAAGTAAGATTTATCAATATTACTAACAATTATTTCATAACAATTATGTATTTCAGGTTATCGTACTCCTCTGAAATGTCCGTGATTGATAGAAATTTTATCCTTACACTTTAAGTTCAATACTTTCGTGGCATATTTGCTTATATAAGAATTTTGGATACCAGTGTCTACTATTGTTCTTAAGTAACATTCCTTATTTGTATTATTATTGCCCTTAACTTTTACTACCAATGTTTACAAATAGACTATATCGGAAGATGATTGGTTATTTTTGTTAACCCTGGTACCGTAATTATCCCCATCAGAAATTATTTGTTTATTATCAAAATGATTTCCCTATTCAAAGTTAGGTTCATTAAATTTTCCATAATTATACATTATATTGAGATGATTTTTTCCGCATATAGAGCAATTTAATTTTCTATTACAGTCACGCGCCACATGAAAACGGACGAGGCATTTAAAACCATATCATTTTTTCTTTAGGATCGATTTTTTTTTCTAACGGTAATTTTTTTCCATATTCGCAATCTGTATTTTTATGCACTTCATTACAAAAGACACATATATGTTATTTTTCTCTAATTGGGGGGTGGGGGGGTGGGGGGGTACAAATCAATTCCGCGGCTATGGCAGCCCTAAAACTGTTGTGATTTTGTTTATCGTTAATTACTGCGTTAGGGTAATGTCTTTCTGTATCTTCTCTTTACGTTGGGAAAAAAAGTATGTTTTTCACGAGCCGTTAGTTCTTTATTCAAAAATTTCCTTAGATTATTTATATCAGAATTTACATTTTCATTTTCGGTTTTATTATATACTAATACTAAATCGGGAGGTAATAATTTCAATAAAATGGAGCATGAAATTGATCCATATTTGATACAATTCCTAAAGAGTCTAAACTACGTATTTGGGTCTGACATTTATCTGCTATCCTTCTAAATTTTGATACATCACTCGAGTTTTTTAATGGTGGGATGTCTAACAACTGATTTAAATGCGCATTAATAAGGAGGTCTTTCCTACCAAAACGGTTCTCTAAAAGTTCGATGACTGTATCATAATTATTTTCAGAAAACGAAAAAACATCAACTGTTTTTGCGGCTATACCGCCTAAGTGAGCCTTCAAATAATTGATTTTTTCTACTTTATTGCCAACACTCGTTTTTGTGGATGGCTGATTCAAAACTATTTCAAAAACTTAGCCACTGGCAACTATCACCGAAAAATCTGAGAAGTGAAATTTTAGGTTAACATTAGTTAACATTTTTAGTTTAACATTATTTTGATTTACACTATTTATTTTAGAGGTTTCTAATACGGACGCGGATGTTACTGAGTTTTACGTATCATTAGACCTAAGTTCCCTAAGTTTTGTTCTCGCGCGGAACGACAACTTTGTCAGCTTCTTGCTATATTCTTCGACTGATTCCAAGTTTTTCTCAAACTCTTAATTTTTTTTTTATAACACTGGAGATCATTATCGGCTATTTTTAATTCCTCATACCTTTTGGTGATTTGTTCGATCAGTTCTTTAGTTCAGAGGCATCTACTTCTCATTCAAAAGAGTGTCAATCTTATTAGAAAATTTTGTGACCGCTGTTCTTAATACGGTAAGTTTGGTTTTTATTGTAATTGTTTCTTCGTTCATTTTAATTAAATGTTTGAACTATATTATATTTTCTACAATCGATATATTATACTAAATACTTATATATATATATATATATATATATATATGTTTCAAAAACTAATTTCACTAATTAAAAAGTTCTGTTAAACATTTGTAAATCTATACATCAAATATAAAATCAAATTTAATCATCAAAATCAAATGTGTATTCATCTTTTTATTATTATTTCTATTTTCAATAATTCATAGTTTTCATTTACAAGCTGTTATTAGCACACATTATTATTTTTCATTTTAAGTGTTCATTTTAACTCGCATCCTTAACATCTCGGCAGAGTTGCCACTGTATATGATTTCTGAAGCTATCTATTAAATTCGAATCGTTAAATTTCCAACAAATTGATGGCAGATCATTTTCTTTCTTAAAAAACCATAAGAATCCATCAATGAAATAAACGGAAATCAGTCTTACCTGATTTATCTAGTTATCACCAAAGGGTGCCGGATGCGAGACAAGAATGCGAGTTTTTATATCTGGAACAGCCGGGAAGAGTCTAATTATATCACATATTATTACACTTCGAATTCAGTGAATTAAATAAAATTAATCTATCTTCCATTTTCTCATTTTATTCCTTGAGGCGATACAAAGCTGACGTGACATTGAAAACACAGACGTTTTAAACGTCAATAAACATCAATCTAAACAAAAATTAACAAAAAACTAATACAAATCTTTCAATTACATATTCATCCATTCTATTCAAGAGAGGGATTGCCAGAATAAAAGGCTACTACTACATAACGTTGATTGCTAAAAGTTCACATGATATAATAAATAGAGTCAATAGATAAAGAGTTCAAAATAACAGTAAAAGTCAGTTCTCTCAGACAGTGAGTCATTAAATTTTCAAAATAGTGAAAAGTTATTCGTTTTGCAACAAATAAAATTCTTAATTATTTATTTTAATTATTTTATTTATTTAATTTTTTAATTGTTATCTTAAAACAACCACTTATTATGAAAATATATTTGTTTACAAAAATTTTATAACAATGTTATTTAAATGCAGTTATTATTGTTAATGAATCAATTGTAGTTATTATTACTAACAATCTCATCCTCCCCTGTGCGCTATCACAACAACTCTGTAAAGATAAATTGCGCAAAATAGCTCTCTTGGTTTTATTTCTGTTGTTGCAATAAGTGAAACATTAACAACAAAACAGCAGTGGGAATGCACAAAAAACAAATCCGTTAAAAATTATTCAGAGGTAGTTCAGCGAAATAATAATAATAATAATAATAATAATAATAATAACAGTAATAATAATAATTGGATTTTAATGATATATTTTTTAATAATGTACAGACTTTCCTAGTTTTAGCTTATTTGTATTTCAAATGTACATCATTAAATGTTTAAACACATAATTTTTAATGATTCGCGTTTCTTTTCTGTTTTTTTTTTTTTTTCTAATGTTTGTTTTAAATATAGGTACTTTATTAATTTACCTTATCTCATATTTTTGTAAATTGTACAACAGTGCATTTTTTGTTAGTTATATAAGAAATAATACAGTGTTTAGAATTTTGTAATAGTATTTCGATTCTTACATTTCCTTGTATCCCATTCTCTATTTTCAATTTGAACTAGCAATAAATTTACGAATTTTACGAAGCAGTATTTACTCTTTACCTTTTACCTTTTCATTTTTCTTTTAGAAACTTCTATCACAATGGTATCCAAGAGGAAATAGAATTGCATTACAGACTTCTATCAGACTCAATTCTATTGACACGCACATATTTTTCGGCCTTTCCGTCTAAGTCGCTCATCTATAAGCAGTGCATTTATATCACTAGTTATCATAAGAATATGATATTTTTACGCACATTAACAAATGAATAATAATATATATATATAAGCAAGAAAGAAAAAAAAAGAAAATATTTTATTAATAATTTTATACATAATTTTATTTTCAAAATTGTTTTTAGTATGGAAAAAATAAGGTACAAATGCAAATAAAAGAAAAATAATGAAATTTTATCACTTCGTGTCAAAATAAAGTTATTCTTATTTAAGAGATTGACGATTGTTATTTATTAAACTACTTTACATGATTTATTTTGGTACTGTACGATAACCTTCATAATTAGAGTTTTTGAAATGTGTTAGTTGGTTTAACTGCCACTTCAGTCGAGCTCTAATTTACGTTAATTTATTTGTAATGACTGACAATTTTAATGTATTTCAAGTAATTAATCCAAAGAAAGTTTTATTATTAGTGCATAGTGTTTAAGGATTTACTGATATGGTATAAAAATAATCAATAAACTTCACTATATATATAGAATTTATGGTAAGTATGGTAAGGTATATTTATATTAACTCTGGCGGTGAGTGTATCCATTAACATATTTCATTTGGATGTATATTGGAGGACAAATATATTCCTATAAAACTGTTACGTTACTATAAGATGAATGTCGTTTATATATAATGTCTTAAAGCATAAAACAATATCAATATTAATATTTGCGAATAATTCGAAATTCAATTTTATAGGCAATTATTTTTAAATATAAGTTAAAAAGTTTTGTAAATGCCATAATTTTATTATTGATTGCTACATTGCATATTAGGAGATTTTTGTTTTAATTAACATTTACTTTCAGGTAATAGACAATATAAATAATTACATCCAGACTGTTCATTTTACAATTGTATAAATAACACAACTGTATTTTACATTTATCAGAACATTCTGCTTTCTGCTGTGTTAATAGTAGATCTTATTTTAATAACGTTTCAAAACAAGATGTTCTGGTTTGTTTAGAAAGGAGATTACTTGAGTTTCATTATTCTGTTATTGAAAATGAAGAGTATTTTAATTCAGTACATATATATATATATATATATATATATATATATATATATATATCACAGACAAATTGCTTTCATTTTTAACAACGTTTATTATTCACTGAATGAAGAAATAACCGTGGTTAGTCCTGTTCTTCTTTTACTTTATGGCACTTATGCTCTATTTTAAAGAAAAAACTTTCGATGTAAATAAATTACCCTAATATTTTAGGAACATTAGGCACTTTCATTCTTGCTTCCTTAGATATCGATTCTTACTATTTACTTTCTTTGGTGAATTCAATTGACTCGTGTATTCAATTAAATTTTGAAATTGAAAACAATAACTCTCTTCTTCTTCTTTTCCTTGGCGTTTCGGTATTTAAACACAATATGCAGTTTTTAACCCCTGTCTCCAGAAAGCCTTTCTTTATCTCTTGTCCGCCTCATGCACTTTCTAATCACCCTCACGTGAATAAAATGGCTGCTTTCTCTGCTTATGCATTTCGTGCTTTACACATTTATTCTGATTCTTCTACTATTTCAAAATAAATAAATTATTTAATATCTCTTGATCTTTCTTGCGGCTGTAATCTCACTATCATCGATAAAGCTCAATGTAAATTCAAATGACTAAACGTTCCTAATCTTATTTGAATAAACAATGTCTCAATCGTGTAGTTTTAATTTTTATTCTTCCGTTTCTTCTATCATATTCTATAACATTTTGCATTTTAAATTTTTTCAAGTCCACTATTAACTTATTATTATTCTTTTCGCTTAAAGGTCACATTCCTACAGTGAATAGAACTGATATTTAACACTTTCCAACAAGGTTGACAATAATTAATGACTTCCGCTTGTCTGTCTGTCCTTCTGTCCGTTTGTCTGCCAGTCCGTGCTCTAACTCGCATAAATATTCATGAAATTTCTAGAATCTGATATATGTTTAATGTACACAAATATCAAACCGTCTCAATTACATATATTAAAATAAAAAACTTCTTTATTTATGAGACAAAAGTTTAGTTAAAATATGCATTTATAAACAATTAAAATTTAGACGTTTCGAAACTCGTCAGATTTTCCTCATCAGTGTCAATACAACAAAATTTGCAAGCATTACATAAATACCCTAAGAATTTACAAAAGTACGGAATATTGAGGAGACAATGAGCATGCTTCATTGATAGTGTTGAGATGACTGGCAGTGTGCCAACTTTTGAAGAAAATACATGACTTATATTTATAATAACCAACATTTAGAACTTTTATATCATGGAAATCAGGAATATGATGGGTTTCTATTGAATGGATTACAATTTTTTAACTTTGGTTGCAATTTTTATATAATTGTCTGTGCTCCTTTTGTCTAATTCTTGCTGTACGGCCAGTTTCGCCTGTATAAGCATATTTACAAATTTTACAAGGAATTAAATATATTACGCCAATCAGATCCAAACAAGGGGTTACAGGTTTAAAGTTAAAAAGAAAGATTTTAATTGTTTAATCGGCCGGAAAGCATTGAAAAAATTCCTTTTTGGCGGAGATACGTAGATGACATTTTTTAAAATTAATTTAAGACAAACATATAAATGAGGTCGTTGCTTTTTCTAATTCGTTATGTCCAGAAATTCAATTTACTTTGGAAATAGAACAAAATGCCGTTTGCACGTTGCCAAAAAACGTTTGCCCTTTCTTGGTGTTCTTGTTGAACGCACTTCGATTTCACCTAATATTTTTCAAACTTCTGTTTATCGTAAGGCTACTTTTACGGGTCAATATCGAAACTTTCATTTTTCTAATCCTAGTTCTCATAAAATTGTCGTTTTTCAAACTTTGGTCAGTAGAGCTCTTAGATAATGCAGTAACAAGACATTTTTTTACGTTGAGAATTAAAAAAAAAAAAAAAAAAAAAAAAAAAAAACAGGATTTAATAAATAACTATTACCCTCTTAGATGATTAAAACCAATTTTTCTTGAAACAATTATTCGCTTACCCTCATTTTTGTTCCCCTCTACTATTTTCCCCTCTCTTCCAATTCAAACAAAAAATTCACTAAATAAAAAAATATTTTTTTTTTCCATGTCGTATTTTCGTTTTCCTTCGGAATTTATTGCTAAATTATTTAAACTGCATAATATTTATAATGTAAAAAACGTAGTCTGCGCCAAAATCCTACAATATACTGAACCCTTTAGATATTAACATTAAAATGCTTAATATGTGTAGTAAATTTATAGTTTATTAAATTTATATAAAGGTGCTTGCAAATGAATCAACATATAATACGATTTATTTTAAGTTCAACAGTTAAAATAAAATCCCATACATTCCACGGAACATATTTTAACCAACAATGATTGTGTAAGTCTTTAATATGCACTTCAAAGGAGAAACATGTGACATAAATTAAGAGTACAACAAGGAGCTCTTATATAATGGATAGATTACTCTCAACATTTCTTGACAAATAAGCAGTCTAACGAAATTTTCGTCGAAATTTATGTCTCAATTACAGTTGTAATTTAGAATAAATATAAAGTAGTCTATGAACATTACGTAAAGTTGTTTCATGTATAAACTCTTCGTTTCCAAATGCATTTATATATATAGTGGGTATCTATTTTTAAAAATATTTTCCTAATTTACCGTTTATGAAAAGTCGCATTATATGAATATTTTTTACACCTTATAATACATAGTTTTTTTTTTTTTTTTTTTTTTTTTTTTTAACTCTTTGTCGGTCCTATTTAACTTCATTCCTTTGGTCGGTGTTACAACATTTAGGGATTTTTTTATTCAATATTCACTACTAAAATTTAACTGTAACGGTTGCCTAGTTACTTTGATTGTTACTGGTTCATAATGCATACATAAAATCACTCCTCAAAATTATTGGTGAGAGTTGATTAAAAGATTGCCTAAAATTCGGCAACATGGTTTAACCCTTTCAGGGGCACTAAGTAAAAATGATTGAATTTCCTTTTAAATATATATACATCATAAAATAAACATCCCCTACAAGTCATATTTGATGAAGAAAAAAATTCAGCATGTGGGGATTTTTTTGTGGGTGGTGGCTGGACGTTCTAGCCACTGTTCACATACGTCATGTACCTTAATTTTCGTATGGAAATAAATATTTATATATTTAAGGAATAAAATTGAAACTATGCCTTGAAAATGTAATTATAATAATACAATGTAACAATAATTAATTATTACTTAAATTATAATGCTTCTTTATCCTTTTTTAATGATTTATTATATATATATATATATATATATATATATATACACAAATATATGGGCTGTTTAAAATTTGTTTAGAAACCTCTATGCATCAGTAATAAGAAAAAATTATTCACTATTTAAGGAATAAAAATTATAGTTATTCAATTATATTGTAAGTGCAATAAATTTTGAAATTGATTCAGTACATAAACTAAAAGACATAATTTCTTACCTTCATATTGTAATGAAATAATCAATTCACAAATTGCATACACAGAAATATGAAAACTTTAAAAATATTAATGTTCTTTAAAATTTGTTTGTTCCTGATCCAGATACTGCAGAATCATCATCTGAGGGTAGCTCTTCAAACAGAGCAATAGCTTCATCCAAAGATAAGCCTTTTCTAGGCATTATTGTGATAAAAATTAAGATATATAAATTTAATTTAAGATTTTTTAGAGAAATTAACTAAATTTAAAAGCTGTGGAAATAAAAATTTATTTTTAAAAATCATGATGTAAGAGCAATAAAAAAAGCAGCCTTTTTCTATACTGTAAACAGAAATACTGAATAGTAAAGTAAATTTGTAAGAACCCTCCCACGCTTGTTTACATCTGTATTTACATTCTGCTATCCCTTACTTTTTATATTTATCACAGTTCACTAACCCCAAAAGACCCTCTTTGTTTATCTCAAAGGAAAAGAAATTGAGATTCTTTTCCCCAGCAGAACCTGTCTTATGTGCGCGGTGGCTAGAGGGTCTATCCACCTAAAAGATGCTCCTAAAAATCAAACTAAAATTAATGATCTAAGATAATATGTAAATCTGTTGTATTTAAAAGGTGCATTATAGTATATTTACACTACCAAATACTTTTGAATAAAAAATTATTTTTCATAAAAATATATAAAAGAAACTTCAAAAAATTTTCCCGCAACTTGTCCATTTAAAAAAGTCATAGGCACATCCTGCTTAAAGTTACTGTAGTGCTGCCGTCTCTATTTCAATTTTAGAAGTACACATTAACTTTTCATAAAAGTGGATAGAAAAAGTAGCCACTGCACACCTAGAGAAAAATTTCTAAAGTAGGTGGATAGACCCTCTAGCCACCGCCCCTGAAAGGGTTAAAGCACTTTAGAGAGTTAGGGTTGGTAAAGGCTTAAAATTTTAATGACCGTGTATTTTCCTATTTATATTTGTAAGCCCTGCGTTTTCTTTTTTCTTTCTTTTTTTTTTTTTTTTAACTTAATCATTATTTAAGAAAAAGATTTATCGTATTCGTGTTTAACGTACTAAATTTTTATTCTCAGCAATCGATGCAGTTATTACCTCTGAATAATGTACACGATGCTATCAGTGAATGAACTAAGCACTAATCCACAAAATCCATTTTCAAAATTAATGCATTGTTTAAGAGGAACGTCTAAAAAGGTGGCTAATATTTTTAATAAAATGAGTTTTATTGTATTTATTTTCCTATTTATATTTATAAGCCCCACTTTATTTATTTTTATTTGTATTTTTAATGCATACAATATTTGAGAAAAAGATTTATCGTATTCGTGTTTAACATACTAAATTTTTATTCTCAGCCATCGATGTTGTTATTACCTCTAAATAATTTACACGATGCTATCATGAAATGAACTAAACCCTAATGCGCAAAACCCATTTTCAAAATTAATGCACTGTTTAAGAGGAACATCTAAAAGGGTGGCTAATATTTTTAATAAAACTAGTTTTATTGGTAAATAGCATATTTATAAAAACGAGTTTTATATCGTGACTGGTGAACAAATTGTAAATAATTTACACTTTTTTTAAGATAAACTATATGCACATAAACTTAATTATATACTTAATTTTCATAACAATTTGTACAAGCAAATAAGAAAGTTAACTAAAATTTTTACTTATCTCTAAAAGGAAAATTAAACATATTTTAAATGAGAAGGTTCATTTGTGTTAAATGAATTTACTTAATCATAATACCTGCAACACATTAATAGGTTTTCTAGTTACAAACTATATTTATTTTTTACAACTTTAAGGACATTTATCAAGTTTCTTAAGGTAACAATAAGCTGTAATAAATTTTGTGTATAATATTTCTTGAAAAACTAAAATAAGATTAGTATTTGGAACACACTTAAGAATTAAATATGAATATATAAATCTTCCATTATTATTATATAAAATAAGAACATTACATTTCTCTAGTAAAAAAAGATTTAAGATAAAGGTTCTATATTTAAGATTCTATATTTAAGAAAATGCAACTAAAATTTACTTTTTCAAATACATGACAGTGTAAAAATTTAAACACTGTTGTGACACAGAAAATTCAATAATATTATTTAGCAACAACTGAATGTATTCTTTTAAAAACTGTTTATTTATAAATTCAATTTCAGTTTAAGTATAACAATAGACGTCTCTAACAATATGTCTCTATTGCGTAAAGTTTTGTGAAATAATTAGTTCAAGCTGCATGCTAAAATTTATAATTAGCTAAACTTTCCTTTTCATTTCTCATCGAAATGTTATTATGCTAATCTGAGACTACATTAGAAACTTTCTATCCAATTAATATACTGTAAAACAAATCATTTACTTAAAATTTGCATCACAATGGTAAAGAATAAACGTTTCAAGATAAAGATGCATTTTTATAACTAAATAAGAATTATTTATTTGAATTAATTTGTAGACATACTTAAATCGAAATCAATATTGAGTTACTTTGATGAGGTATATTTCTTTTGTTTCATCCATTTATGCAAATGGGAACAAGAGTTGCATCTGATAAAAAGAAAAAAAAAAAAGGAAGCAAGGAAGACTAACATACATATATGTTTATTGTAAAAGTAAATATCTCCTTGTAAAGGAATTTTGAAATAACGAGATTTTATAAATTTATCTGTAGAGGAAAAAGTCATTTTTCAGTAAGTGTTTACGACTTATAGTGTTTAATACTAATCAGAGTTATAAGAATTTTTAAATTATACAAAAAAAAAAAAAAAAAGAGAAGTGACTTAGAAACTTCATTTTTATAATGAATATGTAGAAGTCGTTTTACTTTTCTGAAAAAAAAACCTGATGTCATTTATGGGATTTTAATGCAATTATTGGGGTTCCTTAACTTTTGTAATCAAAGATGTGACTAAATGTGATACAATTAAGCAATAATATACATGTTTAAGAAATATAAAGTTACGCCACTTATATAATGAACTGTCTATATATATGTTGCTAGTTTTTCGAAGCTTTCATACGGAAAACTTTTAATTTCGATCACAATTTAAAATTTGTTATTTAGATTTCAAAGTATTTCACGTAGTTCGTCTCTGTTCGTCTCACATATCTAGACAACGAGATACGAAACATTATATTTAAAATATTTAGAAATGTTGGTATGTTTCGTACATGTGAATGTAAGATCCTTTTTAAAAAATTATTTAAAGTTTAAAAAGTTAAAAGGAAGCAATAGCAATCATATTAAAAGTTTGCGTGCGACATCGAGATTATGGTAAATGATGATGAACCTCAAAAAAAAAAAAAAAAAAAAATCTGTGTTATTACTAAATTGAAAGATATTGGTAATCCGATAATTCCCGATGAATGCGTGACGCCAGAGGATTGGTATTGTCAGAAACCTGTGGCCCTTAAAAATTCCCTGGTGTCATTTCTTAAAAAAAGAATCTGTAATTTAAAACTATAGAAACTATTATAGATTTACATCATCCTGACATTTAAACAGATATTTACGCCTTATATAACATATAAAATAACAGGCGTTGTCCATACGATGTCAAAGAAATATTGGTTTTGTTATAAGAAAATCTGATATCTATCTATTTACCTATCTATCTACCTATCTATCTACCTATCTATCTATCTATCTATTTATCTATCTGTCTATGTATATATATATATATATATATATATGACTAGGGAAGTTGTCTTACATTTTGGAATCTAAACAAATCAGCCCAAATACACTTATTGTCGAATATAACCCTCTGTCCGAATAAAAGATGTATAATTTTCAGGTGTGCAAAACTGTGTATTTAACCTTGAAAGTTCAACAGGAGTGAAGTATTGAGAATGACTATATTGTTTTACATATGTGGAAAAATGTACAAAAAAAAAAGTTTAGATGCAATTTTCAAAAGCGTTTAAAAGTAGCGTTGCAACGATTCATGTTTTATGATTAATATTTTCTTAGTGAGATTCTTTCTTTATTTCATTACGGGATTACGTCGATTAATCAATGGAAAGTTTGTTATTAAGAAAGATTGTATAAAAAGTATAAGATTTAGCGACCCCTATTAAAATAATAATAATAAACAAATTTTAAAAAATAATTATAAATCTCACGCAAAACAGTAATCGCGATTGAAATATCGGTAGATTAAATACATTATTTATAGTAAACTGGATATTTTTATATATAAACTGAAGTAATATTGATTTATATTGAGTAATCCAATTTCTTTACATTTAGAAAAAAACATTTATTATTACACTACAATATACCCTCATATTGTTACGATAAATTTGGGAATTACAAAGAGTTCATGTCACCGTGAAAATTTCATGCGAACGTGCTATATTAATATTTCATGTTTACGCATTTCTTTAATTTTTAGAGTTAATTCTTTAGTTTGAATGAAGAAATTAAAAAGAGTTTGGGTGAAGAAATTAAATGTAATCAAGGCGAGATGAAGAAACCTCTTTTAATAGTGAAAAAAGTAATAGAAAGTAAATTATTAGTTATGAAAAACAGAATGAATGTGTTAGAAGCTAAAGTTATGAAGATAAAAAATACCGTTACAAAAATGTATTTACATATTTAATTCAAAAATTAATTTTAATTATACCTATAACACATGTGTAGGTATTATAACACTACATGGAATTTTATTTATCCATTAAAAGTTTTTTTTTTACACACCGGAAAATAGTGTGCAAACTCATTTTTATAGCGTGTAAAGAAGTTTTTACGTTTAAATATTTATCGCACGCCAGTTATTTAATTTATAATTGTAATAACGAATTTTTACATTGAAAATGCGTTTTTCACAAGTGCAGTCTTACTTTCAAATGTAAAGCGACATTATTATGTAAACAATATCAAAGTGTGCCTCACATTCACGAATGTAATTAGTTTCACCACGAACTGGCCTAATGGATTAAAGTATTTGAAATTGCGATGATCACAAAATGAATAGGATTTGCTACAATTCCAATTTCACATGATTGATAAATAGGA
Organism: Salticus scenicus; assembly: GCA_963930645.1. Classification (NCBI taxonomy): domain Eukaryota; kingdom Metazoa; phylum Arthropoda; class Arachnida; order Araneae; family Salticidae; genus Salticus; species Salticus scenicus. The sequence goes on from OZ005655.1 coordinate 135,793,815, forward strand.
AGTTGTCTGCAGTAATCTACAAAATTAAACTTTGTTGAGTGAGAGTCTTGGTCAGTTCATGAAAATCATTATACTACTATATATAACTTATTATAATTTTCATTACATAATCTTTTAAAAATATATTTAATAATTTTATATTCTATACTATATTTTATATCTCATATTTTATAAAGTTAAAAAAATGTAAACATTTTTCTTATAATAGGTAATGTATTTATGAGAAATAATGAAGTTCAGCAATGTTAATTTATTTCGTTTTCACATTTCCAACAAAGCTAAAAAGCATTAAAGACCCATTTTTTACTGTTTTCATTGTGTTTGCCCGTTTGTCTCCCTGTACACACCCTATCTACCGTAAATATTCGTAAAATTTCTTGAAACTAAAATATGCTGAAATGTTTACTTATGTCTGTCCCTTATTGGGAACGTTAAATAGCATATAACTTGTTTGTATATGCAGACACCAAAAATATATGAAATCTATTGCACTCTATAAAAAATATTTAAATAAAGCACTTTTAAATAAAATTGCACTTCATAATGTATAATTAAAGTGACTTTTATTATTCAAATGCACACGGATGTTGTTATTTTATATAATATAACATCATAAGCAATAAAATGTATATGACAAAACAAGCATATTCAGATATATATTGCTATATTTTGAACTTGCTTGAATTGTGTTTTTTTTTAGAAGATTTTCGCATGCACTTTGCAATATTCTTTAATAGTGGTTATATTATACGTTTGTCTGTATTTCTGTAGATTTATCCGCCTGTCACCTTGCTAATTTCCGTGATTATTCAAATATTAGTTTAAAATTAGCACATGATATTTAAATTCCGTAACGCATACTCACTATTGAAACTGGTATAAAAAGTGCAAAAAGTTTTTGTACTGAAGTTTTTCAAATATTCCCGATGCATAACAGTCTACAAGAAGAATTTGTTTATGCAGCATATATTAACATATTTAAAGTACAGATAACGGAGCAAAATTTGTGCACATTTTTTTCTATACAACCCTCCTTTATAAAGTATTTTAGAGAAGCTTCCTGGTTCATAGGATCCCGCTGTGTTGTTTGTAGCAGTAAAGCTATGCTATTTCTGTCTAAGCGAACTGTGTGATTTATTTCATTTTTTTTTTAATTCTTCATCTATTTCAAAACAGCTTAATTTTATAACATTTCTAATTTCAGTAGAGCCACGGTTATCGAAGTCCCGACTAATCGAGTTCTGAATTTTTCGATATAGTCCAGAAGAGGTGAAGGTGTGTAGAATACAGCCATGTATACGTGACTAACTGCGCAGTTGATCAACACACAAGCGAGCGTGATTCAGATCTCAAATGTGTTGTTATTACTCAGGTGCTCAGTTGCAGTTTTTTTTTCTTTGTTTCGAGTATACCTAAAAAGACTTAATAAGATGTCATCAAAAGCTCGATAAAGGGGTGACTAAAAAATTGGTTTCAAACTGAAAAATGTGAAGGCCTCAGAATTAGACGTGGGGTCCAGAGAGTTTGAAAAATTACGAAGTGCCTTGTTAAAGTTGTTTACACAACACCGGAGTTAGGAAAGTGTAGTGAGTGGGCCTGTGATACAAGAATGCTATTGATTTCCACAAAAGATAAATATAGAGAAGAAGAAGAGGATTGCTTTATCACTGGAAAACTACACAGTAAAAAATTTGGAGTAAAGTTGGTCTAAAAATATCCTAAATTACGAGTAAACTGACACTGGATTCAACCGTTCAAATACAATTTAAATGGTGTAAATCAGAATTATATTGCGTCAAACACCTTTACTATTGTATCCTTACACCAGACATTTTGTGATTACACGCTGTTTCGTTTCTCTGAACGCCAATTTTGGAAGCTAGTTCGTTTGAAAACTGTCTGGTGGCATCGTCGGTTTGTTGTTTTGTTTTGAAATATCATTTTAACTTTTCATATCCCTGATATGTATATTATTTTGTTAAAATAACGTTTAAAAGATAAAATAAAGTTAAATATGGTTCTGTTATTTATACTAATGAATTTTAAAATAAGATTTATATCTATTGTAGGTCATTCACGCTTTACTAAACATAGTTTTATTTCATTCGTATATTCGTAATCATTTTTAATAATATTCTGTGCATTTGTGTTAAAGTTACTAAAGAAATCGTTTTATAATGTATTTAATGAGAGTGTATTATTGATTTATTGTGATTCTAAATGGTATTATTAAACTTTCTTTTACAAATAGTTTTCAGTAAATACTTTTCAGTAATAGTTTTCAACAGATTTCATAAATATATTTTGATCTTCCTTTTTCTGATTTTAAATTAAATTTTGCATCCAAGTATTTGCAATCAATCAAAAATGCAGTTCATAAAATCACAATAGTTTTCATATATTAAATTATATTAAAGCTTGATAAAATCCATTTGTTTTAAATCTTTCGTCTGAATTTCTAATAACATAGAGATAATAAATATTATTCAAGTTTTCGCTCTATAACTATTTTATTGTAATTAAATAATCTTTATGCACCTATGATTAAAAAAAATATTTTTTGCATTTTTTTTTTGTAAAAAAATAAATAAATAAATAAAATAAATAAATAAAAATAAAAATAAGAATTTGTAATGTTCTACATTAAATGGTTTTATTTCGTATAAAAAAAGAACATTTTTGTACCACAGCATGAAAGATGATACAAGTCAAAAATTAGCAAATTTCACTTTATGTCATTAAAATGTGTATGAAGTACCCCAACATGCACGAAAAGCGTACATCTTTATTTTGAAATTTAAACAACATTCAAAAAAAGGCAGTTGCGTTTTATTGAAAGCTAGTTAATGCTTTATCGTTATCTTTAAATTGATTTTTGTCAAATACTGCACTCACTTTTAAGTTATGTCCTTTTTCTAGACGGATTGCGATTCGTTTTCTGATTATTATTCTATAGGTATAGGTTTTACAGTATTTTCATATGGGAATTTAGTAGTCTTTCGAATTGAAAAGGTTAGAGAACTCTATATCAATAGTATATTAGGACTTACATTGAAATGCTAAATATTGAAAATGCATGGAAATGTTTCACAAACTTTAACGAAAAAATACATAAATAGAATCCGTAATAAAAATGTCATACAAAATTTTTGAAGAAAAGCTTGAAAAATAAACGTAAAATATATTTTTGTAAGATTATTTTTTTTTTTATCTTTAAACAGCTAAAAAGGAACATTTTTTGCATTTAGTAATAGTTTAAAGAATGTTACTATACACTAAATAGGAATTAGTAAAGTATGTTTGTTTTTAATTTATTCATGTTTTAATGATACGGCGAAAGACAGTTCGTCAACTACACTGAACATCATATATTTGCGTAACTGTACACTAAAATAATGGCAACTACTTTACACGAAAAATAGTGTTATGAAATTCTTTTTGGTGTAATGAAACACGTATAATTTTTGGTGTTTCCCAACACAAAAATTAAAGGTGTTTCATTACAACAGAAATTTCATTACACCAATTTTGGTGTAAGGTAGTTGCCACCATTTTCGGTGTACAGTTATACAAAATTTTTTTACAGTGTTGGTATTTAGTCACTTAACTTAACATTTCTGGTGAGAAGTTATAATCCAATCATGGTATCGTACAAAAGTTCAAAGTAGAATTTGAATCTTTAAATAAAAATGAAGATGTCTCATCACAACAGATATTTAACTGTTATAAAACAGACTTTAATTGCATTTCAAATTATTGACTCTAGAAATAAACTCAGTAACTTCCGTTTGCTTCCTAATTCAAGTGTTTCACTTTCTGTCTCTTCGGATGAATCCTAACATGCATCTTTCCATACTTCTCTGGGCTGTTTGAAGTTTTTGTGTAACTTAACATGTTACTGTCCAAGTTTCTAAAGCATAAATCAAAACAGGCAAAATGCTCTGATAAAAAACTTTTCTTTCCAAACAGATTGGGAGATCGCTTTTGAATACTGCGCTATTTCTTCCAAATGCTATCCATATTAGCTTAACTCGATTGTTAATTTCTCCCATGATCTTCCCACTCTTCGTAAGTACTTGTCCCAAGTAAGTATAACTGCATGCCGTGTCTTATTCATCCATATCAACAGTGACCTTCAGTGGAGAAACAAAGAAATTTGACCTAACTTTTGACTTGCTGAGGTTCATTTTCAATCCAATGAGCTTGCTTTCTTTGTTTAATTCCTCAAACATTTGGTAAAAATCCTCAAATAAGGAGGCAAGCAAAACCACATCATCCGCAAATCCCAAATGATTTATAAACTCTATATCAATTTTATTCCTTTCTTTTCCCAATTTATTTTTTTTTAAACTTCATGAAGAGTTCAAGAAAGCATTGAAGAGTTCGGGATTGTGTCACCTTGTCTTCCATCCTTTCTAATTTTGAATTCATTACTCGTTTTGTGTAGTTTTAATTTGGCTGTTGCTTCTTTAAAAATGTTTCAATAAGGTGAATGTATCCCGAATTAATATTAGCATTCTTTAATGTATCCATAACTGCTAATGATGACACGGAGTCAAAAGCTTTTTCGTATTCCACAAAAGCCACACACAGAGTGAGTTCGTATTCATTGCTTTTTTCAATAATTTCTCTAACTGTATGAATATGGTCGATGGCACTAAAACTGTGAGGTCTAGCAAAGTGCTACGATTAAAATTCGCACTTTGCGAGTAAAACATGAATACGAAGGTTTTAGGATTCAATTGAGTAATAGAGTTAGTTCTCATCCTAAACTAAAATTGTAAATTGAAATATGCTAATATTTTGGAAACTGAATAGTATAAAAGTAGAAGGAAGATTGTTTCGAGGTGTTAGTGTGTGTTAGTTGGAAGGAGTGTTAATTGAGAGTGGGTAAGAGTGTTAGTTGGAAGGAGAGTTAGTTGGAGTGAGCTAGAGAGTTAGTTGGAATGAGAGTTGAAGGAGTTAGTTGTTAGCGGGTATAGCCGGCAAGTGTAACTCGAGTAGATAGCGGCGTCAGGGAATCCTCCCGTTATCGAAAGATTACTTGACCTTAGGTGTTAAGGAAGTTAAATAAAAGTAGTTGAGATCATTTGCGAGTAATTAAGTAAAGTAAAGTAACGGTGGTTATTTATTGATGCCAAAGTATTTAAGAGGGCTGCCCATTTAAACGTATAAAGATATTAAATCCAATGAAAGTCCAGCGCCCCCCTTCTTATTTAAGCTCAATTAAAGCTCATTTATTTTATATATTTGGACTCTGTCATTTCTTCATAAATTAAGTATTTCAGTTTGCAGCATTCAACCTTAAGTCAACTATAAGTTAAAGGAAGATGACGACGCCAAGGTCGTCACAAAACCACTTCAAAAATCTGCTTGTTCTTTAAGTTTTGTTGCATCTAATTGTTTCTGTAAGCGGTTTGTCAGAACTTTCATTAGAATTTTATACAAAATTCAGAACAGGCTTATTGGACGATAGTTTTTATTATCTTTTTTCCTACTTTTTGAAGAGTAATATTATGATGACATTTTTCCAGTCCTTTGGAACATCACATAATGTTATACATTTGTTGAATAGTTCAGTAAGAATTTGAATGGCTTCATTCCCTGCTTCTTTTAAAGTAACCACAGTAATTTTGCCTTCTCTTGAAGCTTTTCAATTTTTGATTACTTTTATTGTCATAGCTACTTCTTCCTTCAATATTGATGGTATAGCGTCATTTGTATTTGTTGAGGTTAGGTGAAACACTGAGTTGTTCTGGTGAGCTGTACACTTCTGAATAAAACTTTGCTACTTCTTTTAGAATTTTCTCTTAATTCCGAGTGATATTTCAACTTTTTCGATTGAAAGCTAGAATTATTTTCCTACAAAGCCTCAGATTTCTCTTTACAGTCTTCAAACCTTTATTTTCTTCAATATGGGTTGCTGGGTCATATAACAATTGAATTTTCTTGTGTCTTCTACAACCTTTCTCCTCAAAGTTTTACATAGTTCTGAAAATTCAATTTTTGCAGTAATACTTTCTTTGTTACATTTCATTTTTCTTCTCTTTTCCATAAGCAGCCGTGACTCTTCCGATATTTTTTTAACAGCTATATCTTCTTCTGAACTAGCAACATTTTTTTCTACAAAATTCACAGTGAGTTCATTGAAATCTGTTCTTTAGTTCAAGCTGGAACTTTTGCTTTTTAGTTTTTAGAAGCTGAGGTTGAATTATCATGTTTCAAAATTACACCAGTTTCTGCCTTTCCAATGTAACCTGAAATTTTACCATACAACGTATTGAACTTTGATCACTACCAGAGTCAAATCTATTAATCACGGCACAATCAATAAATGTGTATTTCTTTGTCAGTTAGAAGGTAGTTTATTTTACATGTTCCACCATTGGGGCGCCTCCATACTTTCTTTGGATTCTTTTTAAAAATGAATTCATGACATAAAGCTTTTTACATTCAGCAAATTCAATCAGTCTGTGTCCTCTTTTAACTTTTGTTTTCTTTTGAGATGCACCAACTACACGTCCATTTCAGTGTTTGGTATCAATTCGAGCACTGAAATCTCCGATAACGATTCTAAATTGGGGCTTCAGGTTTTACTCAGAGCCTTCATAATATCCTCATAAAATTTCTCAATAACTTGGTCTTGACATGTGCTGGTTGGAGTATAAACTACCATATATATATATAAATAAATAAATAAATATATATATATATATATATATATATATATATATATATATATAAAGATGTTATAATAACTGAAAGAAAATTTAGTTATTAACTTAAATATTTTTCTATTTTTAGCATGTATATACATTAAATTCGTCCTTTATTTTCTGGAATTCTCTAAGAATATATATGGTTGTCAGGACTGCTCATGATTGTTTAACTATATGCAATAATTTCTGAAATAAGATCTTGTGACACATATTACGTTCTGATTAATTCGTACAACTACATATAAATCAGCGATCGTATATTATACATCAATATTAGTATGTTCTGTCTATATTGTATGCATAAATCGCTTACTGCATGTGCATTCCATTTAAGAAAAAGTATTCTTTATACATTTTTAACGAGTCAAATATACATGTTGCATATAGATTTTCTAATACATAAATAAATATATGTGTGAGGATAAATTTCATATAAATTTGGGTATTTTGATTTGCATTTTTTCAGGTGTAATAACATATATTCTTTCTTGACGTATTTTGTTTGTTTGCAATTTGCGACTTTTTTATTTGTTTGTTTATAATTGATATATCATCCAGAAAATAACTTTTTAATTAATGCTTCTTTACACATTTCATCTGAATTGTTTTATTTCATCTTTATTATTTTATACAATTTAAAACATTCTCCCGAAAGTTTGGCTTTTCAGTCATTTTCTGAGAATTTTTCTTATCTTCTGACACACAAATAACAACTTAAATTTAAAATAATAGAAACTTTAGATGCAATTGTGTTTACGTTTATTAAAATGTTCTTATTATTATTTACTATCGCAACAACAATTTTTCTAAATTTTAATTGTGATTCTTCACACTGCAATATTAACAGTTTCTAAAGTAATATCCTAATACCGTATAAAATCGTGTTTAGGAAATAAAAAAAAATCGAATCAAGCAATAATATATGTTTTTTAAATATAGTTAAATTAAGAGGGCGTTAACTTTTGCAACATTTAATATATATAATCTAAATCGTTGTATGTACATTCCAGTTTTAATTCTACATTTTTCTTTTTTTTTTTTTAATTGTATCATTCGTGTACCTTTTTCAGTAAAATTATTAAATACAATATATATACATAATTAACTATTTACTGTATCTGTAAATATTAAAAAAAAAAAAAAAAAAGAATGATTATTGGATTGTTTATTAATCATTCATTTAATTTTATGCATGACTTATTTTCTGCTTAAAAAAAAACAGCTTTATCATCAAAAAATTCTAAATATATTAATTTTGAAATGTGTATTTATGTGTTTTTATTTATATTAAAATTTCTTTTGAAAACAAAAACATGTTCAACAGTTAAATTTAGGCAGATTACATACGTAATTTTTCTTTAATAATAATAAAAAAAATATTATTCACTTTATTAATCAAATAGTTTCAATTCTGCTTTCCAATAAACCCAGTTTAATTGAATGAAAAAAAAATATTTTTGTAAGATTGAAAAATAATTAGTTTGGTCATTTACATTACTTTATTTAAAAGGACTGATAAGGACAATGTACTAACAGTTTTTATTAAATTCTTGTAAATCATCAGGATAATAAAGCTGTCTTCAAATTAAAAAAATAAGATTAAATTTATGAGATTAAGTTAGAATCATCTTTCTTTATTTACTGTAGATTAATTCGTAGAAACGAGAATTTAAAGTAATGGAATTGGTTCATTTTTGCTAAAATGTAACACAATCTTTTTTTTTTTTTAATCTTCATGTTGAATACATTACCTTTTTGAAGAAAATAATATTTAATTAAAGTAATGTAAAATATTTTTTTTTTATTATTATTATTAAATCAGAAAATAAAAAAAACGGTGAAACAAAAATAAGATGTTCTAGTATCAAATTTTACAGAAATCTTTTTTCTATCGTTATAATGACTAAAAGAAAATAACTTTATTTTGAACTCTAATGGATTTTTCTTTAAGATAGTATGTGTACTCTGCAGTTACGTACGCTTATGTACAATTGTCAGGACTAAATATAAATGAATCTGTAGCTTCATACACGAATTTATAAAGAACTTTACACAATTTTTCAGTTCTTAATTATTCCTTTAATTACACATGAATTAGAGATGTGTTTTATATATTCAAATTAGTCTATTTCGTCCATATTAGGGGAGAGTGTGTATGAATGGGACATTTTTCATGTTTATATTGTTAACGTTGGCCATATGTAATTCAGAATTTTGTAACATGGCTCATAAGTACACTTCAGTAATCAGTTACATATAAACATACTAACTTTAATGAAAAGTTATCATTTTTAATTAATAATAATTTCTTTTACATGCATGTGCATTGCCCTATTCATCCCCACCTATGGTGATGAATGGGACATGATTGGGGATGAATGGGACAGGACTGGAATTAACAAAGAAAGAAAACAAAATGGGAAGTAAATAAATTTTTAAAGTTAAATTGGTTTATGTGATTTTATTATACACTATGAAGTTACTGAAATTAACATAAACTGATGTATTGACTCAAATTAACATTAATAGGCAAAATACCTTCGGTTCGCACAGTTCCTAGTGGTCTAGGCTTTGGTAATTTAATCTCATAAGACCTAATCTAAAAATAAATAAAGATATAAGACTCTAGAAAGAGTAAAATCATTATAATGGAGTACAAATTATCCAGATAAATTAATATTTCCGACTGATCGGGAAAATCAGCATTCTATTCTGTATTACATTAATAATCTTCAGGATTTATTTAATTAACTTGATAGAAATTGTGATTTTAATCAAATTATTATTAATTTATTAATTTATATTTTTTAATTCTTGATTTAAGTTGCATCGATTATTCTAAATTATAATGTTTTTAATCATGATTATTATAAACAAAAAGCAGAACAATTAATTTCAATTTTTTTCAAAGTCCACAAAATTAAGAATCCTGATAATCAATATCGCTAATTTACATTTAAATAAAATTTTTAAGTGAAACTTTAAATTAGCGCATAGGGGGGAATGTCCCATTCATCCCCTTTTAAACTGCCCTATTCATCCCAACCATCATATGATCATATAAAACAGGAAATAGGCGATATTCTTCTTGAATTGTCGATATTCTTCTTGAATATCATATACATAATAAAAGATTATGCCTTTTCACCCTATAAGAATTATATCAACTTTAAGCAAATAGTTAATGTCTTAACTACTAATTAATTAAATCAGCAAAAATTTACTTTGCCAGCTGAAAAAGACCCTCTAATTCTTTTCTGCCCTTCTATGGATAGCACAATTCTGAAACTACACTTGACGAATGATCTCAGTGCTGCCATGTATCAGAAGACATGTGAAGTTTCTGGTGCTTGCAAAACATAAAATTCTAGCAATTGTCCCATCCCATTCATCCGGTGTCCCATTCAACACCACTCTACCCTACATACAAATAAATTGCTTACTATAGACGTACTGCACTATATATAAACTAATAATTTTAAATATAATGCTAATAATTAAACGAATATTGTAACAAATTTGTTTAACACTTTGATCAATAAATACACATAAATATAATTTTAATATAATTTTATTATTTTTACTTGCATCATTGACTAACGATTGCGCAAGTTCCTCCATTGTCGTATTCATGTTGAATTGCTCGGTTTTAATAATAATTTCCTTCAGTAAGTAACATTTTAATTAGCTAAAAAATGTCCTTTTAATTGCTTTAAATTTATTTTACATTTTTTTTAAATTATAGTAAGACACGTCATTAGATTATTGACTTTTCAGTCATCTACAGTAATTTCCTCTTAACTCCGTAATGAGCAAATAATTACATAAATCGTTTAGTGAAAGTTTCCAGTGCTATTATTTTGATGTTTATTAAAAATACTTCAATATTTTTCTATTCCTACTATTAGTTCACACTCTCCCTATACATATCTTGTACAAATCTTGCAATCGATTTTTAACTAACTTCCCGACTAGCTAGAAATTTCAAACTTTCGGGATTGCCCAGAACTCGGTGACAACACAATACTTCGAAGTCAGATTTTCGAATTTTTTATCAGTTTTCTTATAATTAATTAAAATATGAAAATAATAACACCCTAATAGCGTTAAAATAGCCATTAAAATATTAGCTATAATTTAATTGCTGCCAAAAAAAAAAGGATACGAGTTCGTTTTCTTTCGACATAAAAATAAATACATTTAATTAAACGTGGACATTAAAAAATTATAAAAAGTTAAATTATGCATCTCACAAAATTGACGTCATTGTCACTTTAAAAAAATTAAGCAAATTTATAAGAGCTTTATGATTCATTCAAAAATTTAAAACATAGTATATAAAAAGATTTTTTTTTTTTTTATCTTATAATTATTTTTATTTAATTTTTATTTCCCAATTCGAAATTAATAAAATAAAAAATTTCGTTAGTGTTTGTAAGTAGGAATTGACTTTAAAAATTTTCTTTTATATTACTTGTTTATTAAAATAGTGAGATTTTATCCTTTTCTGGTTAATTACTTTTCATTTCAATGTAGTGTATTTTTATGTTCTACAACAATAACTTAATGTCACTTAAAATCAGATTCATGAAAATTAAAAATTCAAAGTAACACTTGCTTTTATATATACCTTATATTAAAAAAAAAAAAAAAAAAAAAAGAGAAGAAGAAGAAGAAGAAAGAAAAAGTTAAAATCTTGTTTTTTTTTTTTTTTTTTTTTTTTTTTTTTAATACGTAATTCTTTAAATAAACAGAACGTCAAGAGATCTTAAGTCTCTATGAATGAAATCATCTATGCACATTATACAAAAATACTAATAATTAGGAAATAAAAATGAGATCCTTCACTAAGAGGCCATATATTAAATAAATAAAAGGATGTTTTGGAACTAATCTATATTTGTACGCGGTTTAATTTAAAGCAGTGGAGATGAATTTAACATTAAGTAAACAAATCCTAAATCTTTAATTGCAAGTATTTATTTATATCACTGACGTGCGTACGTTTCCATGAAATAAAGTTAAATTTTTTAAGATTTAGAAGATAAAATTATTTAATGATTTTTTTTTTCTTTTTCTTTTTGTAAGTGATTTTATCACTTTCTTAAATTGTATAAAAATATTTTTCAAATATCTTACATACGTTTTATATGAATGTATGTCTTTTGGAAAATAAAAATGAAAGTGGAGATTTTAAGATATTTAATTTCACAATTTTCATGAATGGTGGAAAGCCTCTCGATATTAAACTAACTTACCTGCAATTTCGCACATAGACTTGGATGTTCCTGTAGGATTTTCTTGGATGTTCCTGTACACGAACCATTTGCTTGATCGAAAATTTTAGTGTAGCATCCTATAAAATACAGATTTAGAATACTATGCAGTATGAATTATGGACTTCCTGCTTCTGTTTGTTCTTGAGATATGCTAATAACAAGAGCGCAGACAGACCTACACACAGATACAGAGACAGTCATACAGGCAGACACATACACACACACGCACATACTATTTGCTTAGATCATGCTTTTTCAGATTCAGGGGACCTTAAAAAATGTAAGTATAACAAGAACTTCATTTTGAAAATTTGACCAAAGAACAATACTTTCTCCAATATATATATATATATATATATATATATATAATATAAAATTTAAATATAGGAGGGAGTAAAACCTGAATTATTAAATAAATAGAACTAGAACAAAGTTTTTATAAACCAATGCGCAAAAGCAGCAAAAGGAAATATAAAACTATAATAAATAAATAAAATAATCAAAACCAGATGAAAATTTAATCCCAAAACACATGAGGGCTTCCCAGATGTAGGGAAAGTTATATGAGAAGTTTCAGACGAATGTACATAACCACCTATACAGAAACTTATCATATTCATTTCCGTACATGGGGGAGCTCCCCTGATGAAAGCCCTCATGTGTTTTGGGATTAAATTTTCATCTGGTTTTGATTATTTTGTTTATATATATATATATATACATATGGGTAAGAAAAAGCAATAATAATAATAATAATAAAGTAAAGATTTAAAGATATTTAATTTCACAATCTTCTTAAACGATGAAAATTTGATTTGGTTGACTTGCAAAATTAATTTTAGTAAAATGTTTCATGTTCTTTCATAATCTTCGTTCTTCTGTTTGTTTCATGTTCTTTCATAACGCACACTCTTCATTATGTTTCAATACATTTAAAAAAATATAAAATACTTTTTTTGAATTTATGCAGCACAATATTTTTGTTCTAATCGCTGTTCTTTTATTATTATTATTATCATTATTATTATGAAACAAATATATTTGCAACACAGACTCTCAATAGACCTTATATAATTTATATTTATAATATTTTATACATCACTCAAAAAGAAAATAAAAATTTCGAGTTATGCGCTTATCAGGAATTGTTTTATAACACCATGCAGAGAGTATTCAAGACAGTACGTAGACTGAACTTTTTATGCATAAAAAAAAAAAAAAAAAAAAAAAAAAAAAAAAAAAATCGAATAAAAATTTCACGGAAGTTTTCTTCCCCTGAAAATTTGTCAATGGTTTCTTATACTTTCAAAAAAGGAATTGAAAAATATTTCCTCTGCCTAACATATTGTTTAAAAATCTATAATACAAATAGAATTAAACAATTACAAATATGCAAAGTAACTTTATTCGGTTTGTGTTTAATTTGGCTAAATAGTTGGATATTTAACATCTAAACAAAAATTAATAATAATCTTAAAAATCGATGAAAAATTTGACGTTTAGAAATGAAAACACTTTTATATTAAGCGTTAGAATAATTAGAGTAAACTTTAAAAACAATACATATAAAAATAATCAATAACCAATATTCTTTAATCTGTAATAAAATTAATTATTTAAGAAAAACAACCTTTATTTCTTATTTTGATCTTTTAATAAATAACTTTATATGGTAAAGTTAAGATTAAGTTTAATTATAAACTTATTTATTAAAATAAGTTATACTGAAGCTGTGTTTATTTTTTGGAAAGACATAAGACATCGGACCATATTTTTATATATTTATATTTGCACCATTTTTTATTTATTTTTTTTTAAAGGGGAGAAAGGAAAAAGGGAAGTATTTCTGGGAATTGGAAAAAAAACTATATATATATATCAACTTAGAAGAAAAAATAATCAATTCACATGGAAATTTCATCCTTATCACTAAGCACTAAGTGATGAAGTTTGTTTACTATTAAAAATGGAAAAATAAATTTTTAAACAATGTATATAAATTTTTAATGATGTTTCTCTTTTTTTAAGTAAATATACAAGCAGTATTTAAGAATAAAATCATGAAAATTTATTATAGATTTATTTATTTAACAAAATCATATACGACAGTTTATTCAATATTTAAGACTTTCTTTTATGTAATCTTAAATTCAATAAACTAATAGCTCAATATAAGAAATTCTTTCACATATTTTAATAAAGTATCCAAGTTGAATTGATCTAATACAAAATTAATAATTATTGTAATATTAAATTAAAAAAAAAAAATATGGTGTGATACAACCACACGACTTCCATTACCCACTATTACACATATTATATGCATTTTTGAGAGATAATGCGATCAGAAAACATAAAAGTGAACTAAAGAGAAAATCGTTAGAGCCGTTTTTGAGATACCAACTTTTACAAAAAATCAATTATTGACCGGAAAACAATAATTACATACAAAAGGATATTTAAAAGTGAGTTAATATGGCGAGTTTGAAAAAAATCCGTACAGCTGTTTTTAAAGGAACGCCCTTGGGAGACCTGAAATTGAGCTTTTTATACAGGACGCCTATCAATTTTCCTGAACTAACCAACTATATCATTCGAAAGGACATCTAAAAGAGTGTTTATATAGCAAATTTGAAGAAAATCGTTCGAGCCGTTTTTGAGATACGGACTTACGGTCCCACTTCCGGTTTCCGATGTCCCACTTCCGGTTAAACTCAATTATTGACAGGAAAACAATAATTATATACAAAAGCATATTTAAAAGTGAGTTAAAATGGCGAGTTTGAAAAAAATCCGTACAACCGTTTTTAAAGGAACGCCTTTGCGAGGCCTGAAATTGAGCTATTTATAAGGGACGCCTATCAATTTTCCTGAACCAAACAACCATATCATTCGAAAGGACATCTAATAGAGTGTTTATACAGCAAGTTTGAAGAAAATCGTTAGAGCCGTTTTTGAGATACGGACTTACGGTCCCACTTCCGGTTTTTCAATTTTCACCAAAATTTGGAAATTTCATCTGTACACCAGACGTATTTTAATTCTAAAGTTTCGTAGCTCTATCTTTATCAGTTTCTGAGCTTTAATAGCCAGAAGATTATCCACATACATACATACATACACACACACATACATACACACTGACCAATTGCCAAAAACCACTTTTTTGGACTCAGGGGACCTTAAAACGTGTAAATCAGGTGAAAACCCGATATCGAATTTTCAGACCGAATACAATACTTCCATTACCTACGGTAGTAGGGTAATGGAAGTAAAAAATGTTTCTAATGGTTTTTAATAGAAATTATTTTTTATAAAACGATTTAGATAATAAAATATTCCAGTGTTTATTAAAATAATGTACATGTCGCATGTATTGTGTAGGCTTGCCCATTCCTTAAAAAAAAAAAAAAAAAAAAAAAAAAAAATGTAAATATATATAAAATAGGTAAAAAAATTGCAGTAATACATAAGTATCTATAAATTATTATTATCTAAGATTCACGAAATATTAATTGAAGTAATATCTTGTGGTGGACCATAGTTTGTTTTTAATGATTTGTATTACATCAGTATTGATCAGTCCATATTTTACTTGTAATGCATCCGTAATCCAAAATTCCATGAACCCACTATTGGATTAGAGGTTCTGCTCTCAGGGCTGATAAACGTGAAGGGCTCCCAGGTCACGGTCCTCGGCCTAGCCTTTTCGGTATATTCAGTGGATTTCACCGAAACTTGGAAAAAAAAATGGGTAGGATACTTTAGAAAGACTCAATGGGGGATGATTTCTTAGACCTGGAATCCTAGCGCAGTCAATTGGCCTTTATTTTAACACCGACACTTGTAGCAAATGTCCATAATTTTGCTTTGAAATTTAAAAGTTTGTTTAACGTTAAAATGTATTTTTCATGTGAAAAGTGCAAGACACACGCCACAAATTGTCCGAGATCTCAAATAGGAACGCCTAAAGGCAGCTTATAAAGTGATTTGGTAAATATTTAGTGACGTCGATGGGAACGGATTAAAAATATCCTGTTTGTCTAGTTTCACTTCTGTGCACATTACAAGTTGAAACATTTTTTCGAATGAATTTTTTATTCAATTCGTAAATAAAAAATATTATTGAAAATAAAATTATAATAAAACTAATTTTATTATTTATATTCTTTAATTAATGATTACGTCATTATCATGAAAATTAATTTATCTATTAGTAAGAAAAATAGAAACCAAAGTAAGAAATTACAAAATAATAATAATAATAATAATAATAATAATAACAAGAGCATATTTTCTAATTAACTCCTAATTTATTAATGCGTAGCCAAAATATTTAATAAGGACGATAAAATGATGTTTATAAAAATAATAAAATAATAAAATAAAGGACGTAAACTTCTTAAATGAAATAAATGAATATTTAATTTCCAAAGAGAAAATTTAGCATTTTATTTGTGGCATCGCGCAATCCCTTTAGAATTCCTTTTTTTTTTTTTTTTTTTTTTTTTTTTTTAATGACTTTTGATATGGTAATGAATGAGTTATTAACATTCCGTAACAGATTTTCTTTAATTTGTAATTGATCAAATCACTTTTAACTCTTATACCCAAAGGGAAAATTATTTAATTTTTATTTAATTAATACGCTTTCTTAAACTGCATCAAACATTTTTATATTCAAAGAAGTTTATTTTCTTGACGCTATATAGAATGTTCTCGTCTAAAGTGATAAAATCATACAAAATTATATGATCAACATATACTTTAAATTTAAAACAAAATTTTGTTTCAGTTTTCAGTGTACTTGTTTATGTATTTGAAGTTATATTTAAAGCATTATATATATATAAATTGCGGGTGTTTCATTTCCTCGTGGTAAAATATAAGAGGCTAGTTATTTTCTTGAATGTATTACATTTATTATTTGTATATTATGATTTGTTTCGCCTACTTTGTCAAATACTGCATTTTTTTCACATTAATTATGACGTTTTGTTGTATTTTCAGTCATTTATACATATATATATATATATATATATATATATATATATATATATATATATATATGTATGTGTGTGTGTGTGTGTGCTTTTCACATTCTCTTTCCCATAAATAAATATATATAGATATACTAGCAGGCTTTTCCCGCTTCGCCGGACACTATTTAAATAAGTTGTCAAAATCACACATCAATTTTAATAACCTAAGTTAAAGTTCCCACTGTGTTCAGTAGAGGATTCCCCCCTCGCAACTATAGGAGTCTGGGTGCGCAATGCCTTCGGCAGCAATTTACCCGCTTCCTACTTCCCCTTCCCCATCGGGTAAGTTCGAAGTTTTGCGAAATAACGCAGATCCCATAGATTTCCATGGACTAATTTAGCGCTAAAGTGGGGGGTTCGAATTTGCTCCTTCGTAACCCCTTCCCAATATATATATATATATATATATATATATATATATATATATATATATATATATCTTATATATCTATCGAAAATCACACAAAAAAAAAAAAAATGTATTTTTAGAAATATCCTAAAGAAGACACATGGCTGTTTTCAATATTTATGTACAATTTTTAGTAGAGCTTTACTAAAAATATCTGAAATTTTTTTAATTTCCCTCCTAAAAACGATTTTCCCCCTCTCTCCTTGAGGAATCTAGAATTCGAAAATCGTACATAATGTTTTATTTATACTCAAGTCTAGTCTCCTCATGTGCAATATCTTCACCGTGAAGTAATTTGGAGCCGAGTCATACTTACAAACATTTTTTTTTTTACTGCCTCAGGGGGAAAGGAGGAATTTCAATGAATCCCGTTACTTTAGGGGTCGGATACATATAAACAATCCAAGCACCAAACTTCGGGAATGCAGCTCTCATAAATTTCCCAGGATAAATACAACTAAAAGGCGTGTCTCGAATTTGCCCTCCGGCACACGCTAACGTCCCCCCCCCCCAAAAAAAAAAATGGCAGATCGCAAAAAAATCAGAAATGTGTTTTAGAAATGTCTTAAGGAAGTAGCATACCTTTTTTTCAACATCACTGTTCCATATTTGGTGGAGTTGTACTCAAAAGTAACGAAATTTCAAGCCAAAAATCGTTTTTCTCCCTCTCTCACTTTAAAAATCGAAAATTGCCAAGCCGCATATAATGTTCCCTTTTTAATTAGTCTAGCCTCCTCATGTGCAATTTCTTTATTGTGAAGTAATTTGGAGCCAAGTTATATTTACAAACGTGTTTTTGACTTTTGAACCCAAGAGGGGGGAGAGGAGGGGAATTTCAAAAAAGTTGATAGCTATAATTTTAAGATTGGTAAAGATCTAAGTTTCTGCCATGTGTCGTGTAATATTGTAAGATGTTAATTCTTGCCAAGCGCTGTGGAATTCAGTTGAGTCGTTTTCATGTGATACCAGGACAAAAATAGCATTACAGACATACAGACGATCAAACAAGCACACACAGACATACAAAATTTTCTGAAGTTATTTTTGGCTTTCGTGGTGTGTGAAACCTGAAGATATAGCAAAAAGTTTTGATTCTGCCAAATTTGTAGACAAAAGTCTGATTTTATTAATATAGATACTCCTGCTCATAAGTTTAGCAAAATTTCCAAACGATTCTTTTTTTTTTTTTTTTTTTTTTTTTTTTTTTTAATAACAAAAACTTATCTCTCGATTAAATGTTTTCAAACATTGAGTATTTCAAGAACTAGGTCTTCCTCATTTTTTCAATAAAGATTGGTTTAAAATAACATTATGGATGCCGGTAAAAAAATAATCTGTATCAATAATCTTTGTGGATCACCCTGTACGCTAAGTGAACGGAATTGTCTGTAACTTTAGGATTTATTAATATAGAGCCAGTAAAATTTGTGGATGAATTTGAGTGACGATAGTATGTTAAATAACGGGGATATAAGTACTTATTTTTAAACGCCTAAAAATATATGCATGTTTTTCATTTTTTAAACAATATACTGCAATCGGAATACAAATATTTTAACCCTTTATCTACTGACGGTACTTATAAGTACCATCCGCTAGAATAACCATTTTTACGAATATTCTAATGGTATTTAGCAAGAACACTCTTTTAATTCCGTTCTTCCAGGATACATGGCAGCACGGATTCTATGATGAGTATTTTAGCTGGGAAGGCGAATAGTTTTAAAACTGATGTTGCGTGTTCAGCTGCCATTCTGATCGGATTGCCAAGATTGTCATTCTTGTTCCGCAAAAGTAGTTAAAGTCAAAAGTTAGGTTCCTTATTTCTTTATATGTTAGTTAAGACCTTAGAAAACGATTTGACTATTTATTTTAAGTGAACAGTGTATATAATTGATTTTACAGTTGATTAACTTTGTGCTACTTATAAGTACCGTCAGTACACTGGATGTTAGAGAAAGCACAACTTTGTGTTTACTTTACGTCGTTTGATAATGTATTTCATTGCTTTGTAGGGTCATTACAAAAGTGTAATAGAGTTATGCTTTTTTGGAATTTCTTTTTAGTTTAACTTATTTATTTCGCTTTTTTACTTACTTTTTTTTAAGCTATTGTATAGCTTTTATCGCGGGCTTTGAGCGCGGCGACCGAATCGAAAAATTCCGTAACGAAAAAAAACCTAACGCAGTCCGGTAGGCTTCGGCTGTACGAAGCTCGCACAGATCGAGACGAGCGGCTCCGAAATCGGACGAATATATAAGCAGCTGTTTGTGAGAAAGTATATAGGTGTATAGGTATCTATCATCTATGTACAACAGTGAATAGCTGTACGCGTAAAATTTGTGTATAAAGTAGATCAGATAAAACTTGAATATCTCCATTCGACTTGCAGGCCTTTAAAACCTATTAAATACCTTTTCTCTATTAAAATTTGTTTTATTATCATTATTGTTATCTTATTCTTTAATATCAAAGAAAAACCTTGAATATCCCCATTCGACTTGCAGGCCTTTAAAACCTATTAAATACCTTTTCTCTATTAAAATTTGTTTTATATCGGTCACCACGCTCAAAAAGTGTAACTTGAATTAATATCAAAGAAAAAACTTGAATACCCCATTCGACTTGCAGGCCTTTAAAACCTATTAAATACCTTTTCTCTATTAAAATTTGTTTTCTTATCGGTCACCACGCTAAAAAAGTGTAACTTGAATTAATATCAAAGAAAAAACTTGAATATCCCCATTCGACTTGCAGGCCTTTAAAACCTATTAAAATACCTTTTCTCTATTAAAATTTCTTTTCTTATCATTATAGTTATCTTATCATTATTGTTATCTTATTCATTAATATCAAAGAAAAAACCAGAATATCCCCATTCGACTTGCAGGCCTTTAAAACCTATTAAATACCTTTTCTCTATTAAAATTTGTTTTCTTATCGGTCACCACGCTCAAAAAGTGTAACTTGAATTAATATCAAAGAAAAAACTTGAATATCCCCATTCGACTTGCAGGCCTTTAAAACCTATTAAATACCTTTTCTCTATTAAAATTTGTTTTCTTATCGGTCACCACGCTCAAAAAGTGTAACTTGAATTAATATCAAAGAAAAAAATTGAATATCCCCATTCGACTTGCAGGCCTTTAAAACCTTTTAAAATACCTTTCCTCTATTAAAATTTGTTTTCTTATCATTATTGTTATCTTATTCATTAATATCAAAGAAAAAACTTGAATGGCCCCATTCGACTTGCAGGCCTTTAAAACATATTAAATACCTTTTCTCTATTAAAATTTGTTTTATATCGGTCACCACGCTCAAAGAGCGTAACTTGAATTAATATCAAAGAAAAAACTTGAATATCCCCATTCGACTTGCAGGCCTTTAAAACCTATTAAAATACCTTTTCTCTATTAAAATTTGTTTTCTTATCATTATTGTTATCTTATCATTATTGTTATCTTATTCATTAATATCAAAGAAAAAACTTGAATGGCCCCATTCGACTTGCAGGCCTTTAAAACCTATTAAATACCTTTTCTTTATTAAAATTTGTTTTCTTATCGGTCACCACGCTCAAACAGTGTAACTTAAATTAATATCAAAGAAAAAACTTGAATATCCCCATTCGACTTGCAGGCCTTTAAAACCTATTAAAATACCTTTTCTCTATTAAAATTTGTTTTCTTATCGGTCACCACGCTCAAAAAGTGTAACTTGAATTAACATCAAACAAAAAACTTGAATATCCCCATTCGACTTGCAGGCCTTTAAAACCTATTAAAATACCTTTTCTCTATTAAAATTTGTTTTCTTATCATTATTGTTATCTTATTCATTAATACCAAAGGAAAAACTTGAATATCCCCATTCGACATGCAGGCCTTTAAAACCTATTAAATACCTTTTCTCTATTAAAATTTGCTTTCTTATCGGTCACCACGCTCAAAAAGTGTAACTTGAATTAATATCAAAGAAAAAACTTGAATACCCCCATTCGACTAGCAGGCCTTTAAAAACCTATTAAAATACCTTTTTTCAAAAAAAAATAGAGTTAGATCATTGAAATTTGGTACATCGAGGTTTTCGATACCTACAAATCGATTGCGGATATTTTTGATATATTCTCATTGCGGATATATTCTCATTTATTCAATAAAATAAAAAAAAATTGTTTTCTTATCGGTCACCACGCTCAAAAAGTGTAACTTGAATTAATATCAAAGAAAAAACTTGAATATCCCCATTCGACTTGCAGGCCTTTAAAACCTATTAAATACCTTTTCTCTATTAAAATTTGTTTTCTTATCGGTCACCACGCTCAAAAAGTGTAACTTGAATTAATATCAAAGAAAAAACTTGAATATCCCCATTCGACTTGCAGGCCTTTAAAACCTATTAAAATACCTTTTCTTTATTAAAATTTGTTTTCTTATCATTATTGTTATCTTATTCATTAATATCAAAGGAAAAACTTGAATATCCCCATTCGACTTGCAGGGCTTTAAAACCTATTAAATACCTTTTCTCTATTAAAATTTGCTTTCTTATCGGTCACCACGCTCAAAAAGTGTAACTTGAATTAATATCAAAGAAAAAACTTGAATATCCCCATTCGACTTGCAGGCCTTTAAAAACCTATTAAAATACCTTTTTTCAAAAAATAGAGTTAGATCATTGAAATTTGGTACATCGAGGTTTTCGATACCTACAAATCGATTGCGGATATTTTTGATATATTCTCATTGCGGATATATTCTCATTTATTCAATAAAAGAAAAAAATTTGTTTTCTTATCGGTCACCACGCTCAAAAAGTGTAACTTGAATTAATATCAAAGAAAAAACTTGAATATCCCCATTCGACTTGCAGGCCTTTAAAACCTATTAAATACCTTTTCTTTATTAAAATTTGTTTTCTTATCGGTCACCACGCTCAAAAAGTGTAACTTGAATTAATATCAAAGAAAAAACTTGAATATCCCCATTCGACTTGCAGGCCTTTAAAACCTATTAAAATACCTTTTCTCTATTAACATTTGTTTTCTTATCATTATTGTTATCTTATTCATTAATATCAAAGGAAAAACTTGAATATCCCCATTCGACTTGCAGGTCTTTAAAACCTATTAAATACCTTTTCTCTATTAAAATTTGCTTTCTTATCGGTCACCACGCTCAAAAAGTGTAACTTGAATTAATATCAAAGAAAAAACTTGAATATCCCCATTCGACTTGCAGGCCTTTAAAACCTATTAAATACCTTTTCTCTATTAAAATTTGTTTTCTTATCGGTCACCACGCTCAAAAAGTGTAACTTGAATTAATATCAAAGAAAAAACTTGAATATCCCCATTCGACTTGCAGGCCTTTAAAACCTATTAAATACCTTTTCTCTATTAAAATTTGTTTTCTTATCGGTCACCACGCTCAAAAAGTGTAACTTGAATTAATATCAAAGAAAAAACTTGAATATCCCCATTCGACTTGCAGGCCTTTAAAACCTATTAAAATAACTTTTCTTTATTAAAATTTGTTTTCTTATCATTATTGTTATCTTATTCATTAATATCAAAGAAAAAACCTGAATATCCCCATTCGACTTGCAGGCCTTTAAAACCTATTAAATACCTTTTCTCTATTAAAATTTGTTTTCTTATCGGTCACCACGCTCAAAAAGTGTAACTTGAATTAATATCAAAGAAAAAACTTGAATATCCCCATTCGACTTGCAGGCCTTTAAAACCTATTAAATACCTTTTCTCTATTAAAATTTGTTTTCTTATCGGTCACCACGCTCAAAAAGTGTAACTTGAATTAATATCAAAGAAAAAAATTGAATATCCCCATTCGACTTGCAGGCCTTTAAAACCTTTTAAAATACCTTTTCTCTATTAAAATTTGTTTTCTTATCATTATTGTTATCTTATTCATTAATACCAAAGGAAAAACTTGAATATCCCCATTCGACATGCAGGCCTTTAAAACCTATTAAATACCTTTTCTCTATTAAAATTTGCTTTCTTATCGGTCACCACGCTCAAAAAGTGTAACTTGAATTAATATCAAAGAAAAAACTTGAATACCCCCATTCGACTAGCAGGCCTTTAAAAACCTATTAAAATACCTTTTTTCAAAAAAAAATAGAGTTAGATCATTGAAATTTGGTACATCGAGGTTTTCGATACCTACAAATCGATTGCGGATATTTTTGATATATTCTCATTGCGGATATATTCTCATTTATTCAATAAAATAAAAAAAAATTGTTTTCTTATCGGTCACCACGCTCAAAAAGTGTAACTTGAATTAATATCAAAGAAAAAACTTGAATATCCCCATTCGACTTGCAGGCCTTTAAAACCTATTAAATACCTTTTCTCTATTAAAATTTGTTTTCTTATCGGTCACCACGCTCAAAAAGTGTAACTTGAATTAATATCAAAGAAAAAACTTGAATATCCCCATTCGACTTGCAGGCCTTTAAAACCTATTAAAATACCTTTTCTTTATTAAAATTTGTTTTCTTATCATTATTGTTATCTTATTCATTAATATCAAAGGAAAAACTTGAATATCCCCATTCGACTTGCAGGGCTTTAAAACCTATTAAATACCTTTTCTCTATTAAAATTTGCTTTCTTATCGGTCACCACGCTCAAAAAGTGTAACTTGAATTAATATCAAAGAAAAAACTTGAATATCCCCATTCGACTTGCAGGCCTTTAAAAACCTATTAAAATACCTTTTTTCAAAAAATAGAGTTAGATCATTGAAATTTGGTACATCGAGGTTTTCGATACCTACAAATCGATTGCGGATATTTTTGATATATTCTCATTGCGGCTATATTCTCATTTATTCAATAAAAGAAAAAAATTTGTTTTCTTATCGGTCACCACGCTCAAAAAGTGTAACTTGAATTAATATCAAAGAAAAAACTTGAATATCCCCATTCGACTTGCAGGCCTTTAAAACCTATTAAATACCTTTTCTTTATTAAAATTTGTTTTCTTATCGGTCACCACGCTCAAAAAGTGTAACTTGAATTAATATCAAAGAAAAAACTTGAATATCCCCATTCGACTTGCAGGCCTTTAAAACCTATTAAAATACCTTTTCTCTATTAACATTTGTTTTCTTATCATTATTGTTATCTTATTCATTAATATCAAAGGAAAAACTTGAATATCCCCATTCGACTTCCAGGTCTTTAAAACCTATTAAATACCTTTACTCTATTAAAATTTGCTTTCTTATCGGTCACCACGCTCAAAAAGTGTAACTTGAATTAATATCAAAGAAAAAACTTGAATATCCCCATTCGACTTGCAGGCCTTTAAAACCTATTAAATACCTTTTCTCTATTAAAATTTGTTTTCTTATCGGTCACCACGCTCAAAAAGTGTAACTTGAATTAATATCAAAGAAAAAACTTGAATATCCCCATTCGACTTGCAGGCCTTTAAAACCTATTAAATACCTTTTCTCTATTAAAATTTGTTTTCTTATCGGTCACCACGCTCAAAAAGTGTAACTTGAATTAATATCAAAGAAAAAACTTGAATATCCCCATTCGACTTGCAGGCCTTTAAAACCTATTAAAATAACTTTTCTTTATTAAAATTTGTTTTCTTATCATTATTGTTATCTTATTCATTAATATCAAAGAAAAAACCTGAATATCCCCATTCGACTTGCAGGCCTTTAAAACCTATTAAATACCTTTTCTCTATTAAAATTTGTTTTCTTATCGGTCACCATGCTCAAAAAGTGTAACTTGAATTAATATCAAAGAAAAAACTTGAATATCCCCATTCGACTTGCAGGCCTTTAAAACCTATTAAATACCTTTTCTCTATTAAAATTTGTTTTCTTATCGGTCACCACGCTCAAAAAGTGTAACTTGAATTAATATCAAAGAAAAAAATTGAATATCCCCATTCGACTTGCAGGCCTTTAAAACCTTTTAAAATACCTTTCCTCTATTAAAATTTGTTTTCTTATCATTATTGTTATCTTATTCATTAATATCAAAGAAAAAACTTGAATGGCCCCATTCGACTTGCAGGCCTTTAAAACATATTAAATACCTTTTCTCTATTAAAATTTGTTTTATATCGGTCACCACGCTCAAAGAGCGTAACTTGAATTAATATCAAAGAAAAAACTTGAATATCCCCATTCGACTTGCAGGCCTTTAAAACCTATTAAAATACCTTTTCTCTATTAAAATTTGTTTTCTTATCATTATTGTTATCTTATCATTATTGTTATCTTATTCATTAATATCAAAGAAAAAACTTGAATGGCCCCATTCGACTTGCAGGCCTTTAAAACATATTAAATACCTTTTCTCTATTAAAATTTGTTTTATATCGGTCACCACGTTCAAAAAGTGTAACTTGAATTAATATCAAAGAAAAAACTTGAATATCCCCATTCGACTTGCAGGCCTTTAAAACCTATTAAAATACCTTTTCTCTATTAAAATTTGTTTTCTTATCATTATTGTTATCTTATCATTATTGTTATCTTTTTCATTAATATCAAAGAAAAAACTTGAATGTCCCCATTCGACTTGCAGGCCTTTAAAACCTATTAAATACCTTTTCTTTATTAAAATTTGTTTTCTTATCGGTCACCACGCTCAAACAGTGTAACTTAAATTAATATCAAAGAAAAAACTTGAATATCCCCATTCGACTTGCAGGCCTTTAAAACCTATTAAAATACCTTTTCTCTATTAAAATTTGTTTTCTTATCGGTCACCACGCTCAAAAAGTGTAACTTGAATTAACATCAAACAAAAAACTTGAATATCCCCATTCGACTTGCAGGCCTTTAAAACCTATTAAAATACCTTTTCTCTATTAAAATTTGTTTTCTTATCATTATTGTTATCTTATTCATTAATACCAAAGGAAAAACTTGAATATCCCCATTCGACTTGCAGGCCTTTAAAACCTATTAAATACCTTTTCTCTATTAAAATTTGCTTTCTTATCGGTCACCACGCTCAAAAAGTGTAACTTGAATTAATATCAAAGAAAAAACTTGAATACCCCCATTCGACTAGCAGGCCTTTAAAAACCTATTAAAATACCTTTTTTCAAAAAAAATAGAGTTAGATCATTGAAATTTGGTACATCGAGGTTTTCGATACCTACAAATCGATTGCGGATATTTTTGATATATTCTCATTGCGGATATATTCTCATTTATTCAATAAAATAAAAAAAAAATTGTTTTCTTATCGGTCACCACGCTCAAAAAGTGTAACTTGAATTAATATCAAAGAAAAAACTTGAATATCCCCATTCGACTTGCAGGCCTTTAAAACCTATTAAATACCTTTTCTCTATTAAAATTTGTTTTCTTATCGGTCACCACGCTCAAAAAGTGTAACTTGAATTAATATCAAAGGAAAAACTTGAATATCCCCATTCGACTTGCAGGGCTTTAAAACCTATTAAATACCTTTTCTCTATTAAAATTTGCTTTCTTATCGGTCACCACGCTCAAAAAGTGTAACTTGAATTAATATCAAAGAAAAAACTTGAATATCCCCATTCGACTTGCAGGCCTTTAAAAACCTATTAAAATACCTTTTTTCAAAAAATAGAGTTAGATCATTGAAATTTGGTACATCGAGGTTTTCGATACCTACAAATCGATTGCGGATATTTTTGATATATTCTCATTGCGGATATATTCTCATTTATTCAATAAAAGAAAAAAATTTGTTTTCTTATCGGTCACCACGCTCAAAAAGTGTAACTTGAATTAATATCAAAGAAAAAACTTGAATATCCCCATTCGACTTGCAGGCCTTTAAAACCTATTAAATACCTTTTCTTTATTAAAATTTGTTTTCTTATCGGTCACCACGCTCAAAAAGTGTAACTTGAATTAATATCAAAGAAAAAACTTGAATATCCCCATTCGACTTGCAGGCCTTTAAAACCTATTAAAATACCTTTTCTCTATTAACATTTGTTTTTTTATCATTATTGTTATCTTATTCATTAATATCAAAGGAAAAACTTGAATATCCCCATTCGACTTGCAGGTCTTTAAAACCTATTAAATACCTTTTCTCTATTAAAATTTGCTTTCTTATCGGTCACCACGCTCAAAAAGTGTAACTTGAATTAATATCAAAGAAAAAACTTGAATATCCCCATTCGACTTGCAGGCCTTTAAAACCTATTAAATACCTTTTCTCTATTAAAATTTGTTTTCTTATCGGTCACCACGCTCAAAAAGTGTAACTTGAATTAATATCAAAGAAAAAACTTGAATATCCCCATTCGACTTGCAGGCCTTTAAAACCTATTAAATACCTTTTCTCTATTAAAATTTGTTTTCTTATCGGTCACCACGCTCAAAAAGTGTAACTTGAATTAATATCAAAGGAAAAACTTGAATATCCCCATTCGACTTGCAGGGCTTTAAAACCTATTAAATACCTTTTCTCTATTAAAATTTGCTTTCTTATCGGTCACCACGCTCAAAAAGTGTAACTTGAATTAATATCAAAGAAAAAACTTGAATATCCCCATTCGACTTGCAGGCCTTTAAAAACCTATTAAAATACCTTTTTTCAAAAAATAGAGTTAGATCATTGAAATTTGGTACATCGAGGTTTTCGATGCCTACAAATCGATTGCGGATATTTTTGATATATTCTCATTGCGGATATATTCTCATTTATTCAATAAAAGAAAAAAATTTGTTTTCTTATCATTATTGTTATCTTATTCATTAATATCAAAGGAAAAACTTGAATATCCCCATTCGACTTGCAGGGCTTTAAAACCTATTAAATACCTTTTCTCTATTAAAATTTGCTTTCTTATCGGTCACCACGCTCAAAAAGTGTAACTTGAATTAATATCAAAGAAAAAACTTGAATATCCCCATTCGACTTGCAGGCCTTTAAAAACCTATTAAAATACCTTTTTTCAAAAAATAGAGTTAGATCATTGAAATTTGGTACATCGAGGTTTTCGATACCTACAAATCGATTGCGGATATTTTTGATATATTCTCATTGCGGATATATTCTCATTTATTCAATAAAAGAAAAAAATTTGTTTTCTTATCGGTCACCACGCTCAAAAAGTGTAACTTGAATTAATATCAAAGAAAAAACTTGAATATCCCCATTCGACTTGCAGGCCTTTAAAACCTATTAAATACCTTTTCTCTATTAAAATTTGTTTTCTTATCGGTCACCACGCTCAAAAAGTGTAACTTGAATTAATATCAAAGAAAAAAATTGAATATCCCCATTCGACTTGCAGGCCTTTAAAACCTTTTAAAATACCTTTTCTCTATTAAAATTTGTTTTCTTATCATTATTGTTATCTTATTCATTAATACCAAAGGAAAAACTTGAATATCCCCATTCGACATGCAGGCCTTTAAAACCTATTAAATACCTTTTCTCTATTAAAATTTGCTTTCTTATCGGTCACCACGCTCAAAAAGTGTAACTTGAATTAATATCAAAGAAAAAACTTGAATACCCCCATTCGACTAGCAGGCCTTTAAAAACCTATTAAAATACCTTTTTTCAAAAAAAAATAGAGTTAGATCATTGAAATTTGGTACATCGAGGTTTTCGATACCTACAAATCGATTGCGGATATTTTTGATATATTCTCATTGCGGATATATTCTCATTTATTCAATAAAATAAAAAAAAATTGTTTTCTTATCGGTCACCACGCTCAAAAAGTGTAACTTGAATTAATATCAAAGAAAAAACTTGAATATCCCCATTCGACTTGCAGGCCTTTAAAACCTATTAAATACCTTTTCTCTATTAAAATTTGTTTTCTTATCGGTCACCACGCTCAAAAAGTGTAACTTGAATTAATATCAAAGAAAAAACTTGAATATCCCCATTCGACTTGCAGGCCTTTAAAACCTATTAAAATACCTTTTCTTTATTAAAATTTGTTTTCTTATCATTATTGTTATCTTATTCATTAATATCAAAGGAAAAACTTGAATATCCCCATTCGACTTGCAGGGCTTTAAAACCTATTAAATACCTTTTCTCTATTAAAATTTGCTTTCTTATCGGTCACCACGCTCAAAAAGTGTAACTTGAATTAATATCAAAGAAAAAACTTGAATATCCCCATTCGACTTGCAGGCCTTTAAAAACCTATTAAAATACCTTTTTTCAAAAAATAGAGTTAGATCATTGAAATTTGGTACATCGAGGTTTTCGATACCTACAAATCGATTGCGGATATTTTTGATATATTCTCATTGCGGCTATATTCTCATTTATTCAATAAAAGAAAAAAATTTGTTTTCTTATCGGTCACCACGCTCAAAAAGTGTAACTTGAATTAATATCAAAGAAAAAACTTGAATATCCCCATTCGACTTGCAGGCCTTTAAAACCTATTAAATACCTTTTCTTTATTAAAATTTGTTTTCTTATCGGTCACCACGCTCAAAAAGTGTAACTTGAATTAATATCAAAGAAAAAACTTGAATATCCCCATTCGACTTGCAGGCCTTTAAAACCTATTAAAATACCTTTTCTCTATTAACATTTGTTTTCTTATCATTATTGTTATCTTATTCATTAATATCAAAGGAAAAACTTGAATATCCCCATTCGACTTGCAGGTCTTTAAAACCTATTAAATACCTTTTCTCTATTAAAATTTGCTTTCTTATCGGTCACCACGCTCAAAAAGTGTAACTTGAATTAATATCAAAGAAAAAACTTGAATATCCCCATTCGACTTGCAGGCCTTTAAAACCTATTAAATACCTTTTCTCTATTAAAATTTGTTTTCTTATCGGTCACCACGCTCAAAAAGTGTAACTTGAATTAATATCAAAGAAAAAACTTGAATATCCCCATTCGACTTGCAGGCCTTTAAAACCTATTAAATACCTTTTCTCTATTAAAATTTGTTTTCTTATCGGTCACCACGCTCAAAAAGTGTAACTTGAATTAATATCAAAGAAAAAACTTGAATATCCCCATTCGACTTGCAGGCCTTTAAAACCTATTAAAATAACTTTTCTTTATTAAAATTTGTTTTCTTATCATTATTGTTATCTTATTCATTAATATCAAAGAAAAAACCTGAATATCCCCATTCGACTTGCAGGCCTTTAAAACCTATTAAATACCTTTTCTCTATTAAAATTTGTTTTCTTATCGGTCACCACGCTCAAAAAGTGTAACTTGAATTAATATCAAAGAAAAAACTTGAATATCCCCATTCGACTTGCAGGCCTTTAAAACCTATTAAATACCTTTTCTCTATTAAAATTTGTTTTCTTATCGGTCACCACGCTCAAAAAGTGTAACTTGAATTAATATCAAAGAAAAAAATTGAATATCCCCATTCGACTTGCAGGCCTTTAAAACCTTTTAAAATACCTTTTCTCTATTAAAATTTGTTTTCTTATCATTATTGTTATCTTATTCATTAATACCAAAGGAAAAACTTGAATATCCCCATTCGACATGCAGGCCTTTAAAACCTATTAAATACCTTTTCTCTATTAAAATTTGCTTTCTTATCGGTCACCACGCTCAAAAAGTGTAACTTGAATTAATATCAAAGAAAAAACTTGAATACCCCCATTCGACTAGCAGGCCTTTAAAAACCTATTAAAATACCTTTTTTCAAAAAAAAATAGAGTTAGATCATTGAAATTTGGTACATCGAGGTTTTCGATACCTACAAATCGATTGCGGATATTTTTGATATATTCTCATTGCGGATATATTCTCATTTATTCAATAAAATAAAAAAAAATTGTTTTCTTATCGGTCACCACGCTCAAAAAGTGTAACTTGAATTAATATCAAAGAAAAAACTTGAATATCCCCATTCGACTTGCAGGCCTTTAAAACCTATTAAATACCTTTTCTCTATTAAAATTTGTTTTCTTATCGGTCACCACGCTCAAAAAGTGTAACTTGAATTAATATCAAAGAAAAAACTTGAATATCCCCATTCGACTTGCAGGCCTTTAAAACCTATTAAAATACCTTTTCTTTATTAAAATTTGTTTTCTTATCATTATTGTTATCTTATTCATTAATATCAAAGGAAAAACTTGAATATCCCCATTCGACTTGCAGGGCTTTAAAACCTATTAAATACCTTTTCTCTATTAAAATTTGCTTTCTTATCGGTCACCACGCTCAAAAAGTGTAACTTGAATTAATATCAAAGAAAAAACTTGAATATCCCCATTCGACTTGCAGGCCTTTAAAAACCTATTAAAATACCTTTTTTCAAAAAATAGAGTTAGATCATTGAAATTTGGTACATCGAGGTTTTCGATACCTACAAATCGATTGCGGATATTTTTGATATATTCTCATTGCGGCTATATTCTCATTTATTCAATAAAAGAAAAAAATTTGTTTTCTTATCGGTCACCACGCTCAAAAAGTGTAACTTGAATTAATATCAAAGAAAAAACTTGAATATCCCCATTCGACTTGCAGGCCTTTAAAACCTATTAAATACCTTTTCTTTATTAAAATTTGTTTTCTTATCGGTCACCACGCTCAAAAAGTGTAACTTGAATTAATATCAAAGAAAAAACTTGAATATCCCCATTCGACTTGCAGGCCTTTAAAACCTATTAAAATACCTTTTCTCTATTAACATTTGTTTTCTTATCATTATTGTTATCTTATTCATTAATATCAAAGGAAAAACTTGAATATCCCCATTCGACTTGCAGGTCTTTAAAACCTATTAAATACCTTTACTCTATTAAAATTTGCTTTCTTATCGGTCACCACGCTCAAAAAGTGTAACTTGAATTAATATCAAAGAAAAAACTTGAATATCCCCATTCGACTTGCAGGCCTTTAAAACCTATTAAATACCTTTTCTCTATTAAAATTTGTTTTCTTATCGGTCACCACGCTCAAAAAGTGTAACTTGAATTAATATCAAAGAAAAAACTTGAATATCCCCATTCGACTTGCAGGCCTTTAAAACCTATTAAATACCTTTTCTCTATTAAAATTTGTTTTCTTATCGGTCACCACGCTCAAAAAGTGTAACTTGAATTAATATCAAAGAAAAAACTTGAATATCCCCATTCGACTTGCAGGCCTTTAAAACCTATTAAAATAACTTTTCTTTATTAAAATTTGTTTTCTTATCATTATTGTTATCTTATTCATTAATATCAAAGAAAAAACCTGAATATCCCCATTCGACTTGCAGGCCTTTAAAACCTATTAAATACCTTTTCTCTATTAAAATTTGTTTTCTTATCGGTCACCATGCTCAAAAAGTGTAACTTGAATTAATATCAAAGAAAAAACTTGAATATCCCCATTCGACTTGCAGGCCTTTAAAACCTATTAAATACCTTTTCTCTATTAAAATTTGTTTTCTTATCGGTCACCACGCTCAAAAAGTGTAACTTGAATTAATATCAAAGAAAAAAATTGAATATCCCCATTCGACTTGCAGGCCTTTAAAACCTTTTAAAATACCTTTCCTCTATTAAAATTTGTTTTCTTATCATTATTGTTATCTTATTCATTAATATCAAAGAAAAAACTTGAATGGCCCCATTCGACTTGCAGGCCTTTAAAACATATTAAATACCTTTTCTCTATTAAAATTTGTTTTATATCGGTCACCACGCTCAAAGAGCGTAACTTGAATTAATATCAAAGAAAAAACTTGAATATCCCCATTCGACTTGCAGGCCTTTAAAACCTATTAAAATACCTTTTCTCTATTAAAATTTGTTTTCTTATCATTATTGTTATCTTATCATTATTGTTATCTTATTAATTAATATCAAAGAAAAAACTTGAATGGCCCCATTCGACTTGCAGGCCTTTAAAACATATTAAATACCTTTTCTCTATTAAAATTTGTTTTATATCGGTCACCACGTTCAAAAAGTGTAACTTGAATTAATATCAAAGAAAAAACTTGAATATCCCCATTCGACTTGCAGGCCTTTAAAACCTATTAAAATACCTTTTCTCTATTAAAATTTGTTTTCTTATCATTATTGTTATCTTATCATTATTGTTATCTTTTTCATTAATATCAAAGAAAAAACTTGAATGTCCCCATTCGACTTGCAGGCCTTTAAAACCTATTAAATACCTTTTCTTTATTAAAATTTGTTTTCTTATCGGTCACCACGCTCAAACAGTGTAACTTAAATTAATATCAAAGAAAAAACTTGAATATCCCCATTCGACTTGCAGGCCTTTAAAACCTATTAAAATACCTTTTCTCTATTAAAATTTGTTTTCTTATCGGTCACCACGCTCAAAAAGTGTAACTTGAATTAACATCAAACAAAAAACTTGAATATCCCCATTCGACTTGCAGGCCTTTAAAACCTATTAAAATACCTTTTCTCTATTAAAATTTGTTTTCTTATCATTATTGTTATCTTATTCATTAATACCAAAGGAAAAACTTGAATATCCCCATTCGACTTGCAGGCCTTTAAAACCTATTAAATACCTTTTCTCTATTAAAATTTGCTTTCTTATCGGTCACCACGCTCAAAAAGTGTAACTTGAATTAATATCAAAGAAAAAACTTGAATACCCCCATTCGACTAGCAGGCCTTTAAAAACCTATTAAAATACCTTTTTTCAAAAAAAATAGAGTTAGATCATTGAAATTTGGTACATCGAGGTTTTCGATACCTACAAATCGATTGCGGATATTTTTGATATATTCTCATTGCGGATATATTCTCATTTATTCAATAAAATAAAAAAAAATTGTTTTCTTATCGGTCACCACGCTCAAAAAGTGTAACTTGAATTAATATCAAAGAAAAAACTTGAATATCCCCATTCGACTTGCAGGCCTTTAAAACCTATTAAATACCTTTTCTCTATTAAAATTTGTTTTCTTATCGGTCACCACGCTCAAAAAGTGTAACTTGAATTAATATCAAAGGAAAAACTTGAATATCCCCATTCGACTTGCAGGGCTTTAAAACCTATTAAATACCTTTTCTCTATTAAAATTTGCTTTCTTATCGGTCACCACGCTCAAAAAGTGTAACTTGAATTAATATCAAAGAAAAAACTTGAATATCCCCATTCGACTTGCAGGCCTTTAAAAACCTATTAAAATACCTTTTTTCAAAAAATAGAGTTAGATCATTGAAATTTGGTACATCGAGGTTTTCGATACCTACAAATCGATTGCGGATATTTTTGATATATTCTCATTGCGGATATATTCTCATTTATTCAATAAAAGAAAAAAATTTGTTTTCTTATCGGTCACCACGCTCAAAAAGTGTAACTTGAATTAATATCAAAGAAAAAACTTGAATATCCCCATTCGACTTGCAGGCCTTTAAAACCTATTAAATACCTTTTCTTTATTAAAATTTGTTTTCTTATCGGTCACCACGCTCAAAAAGTGTAACTTGAATTAATATCAAAGAAAAAACTTGAATATCCCCATTCGACTTGCAGGCCTTTAAAACCTATTAAAATACCTTTTCTCTATTAACATTTGTTTTTTTATCATTATTGTTATCTTATTCATTAATATCAAAGGAAAAACTTGAATATCCCCATTCGACTTGCAGGTCTTTAAAACCTATTAAATACCTTTTCTCTATTAAAATTTGCTTTCTTATCGGTCACCACGCTCAAAAAGTGTAACTTGAATTAATATCAAAGAAAAAACTTGAATATCCCCATTCGACTTGCAGGCCTTTAAAACCTATTAAATACCTTTTCTCTATTAAAATTTGTTTTCTTATCGGTCACCACGCTCAAAAAGTGTAACTTGAATTAATATCAAAGAAAAAACTTGAATATCCCCATTCGACTTGCAGGCCTTTAAAACCTATTAAATACCTTTTCTCTATTAAAATTTGTTTTCTTATCGGTCACCACGCTCAAAAAGTGTAACTTGAATTAATATCAAAGGAAAAACTTGAATATCCCCATTCGACTTGCAGGGCTTTAAAACCTATTAAATACCTTTTCTCTATTAAAATTTGCTTTCTTATCGGTCACCACGCTCAAAAAGTGTAACTTGAATTAATATCAAAGAAAAAACTTGAATATCCCCATTCGACTTGCAGGCCTTTAAAAACCTATTAAAATACCTTTTTTCAAAAAATAGAGTTAGATCATTGAAATTTGGTACATCGAGGTTTTCGATGCCTACAAATCGATTGCGGTTATTTTTGATATATTCTCATTGCGGATATATTCTCATTTATTCAATAAAAGAAAAAAATTTGTTTTCTTATCATTATTGTTATCTTATTCATTAATATCAAAGGAAAAACTTGAATATCCCCATTCGACTTGCAGGGCTTTAAAACCTATTAAATACCTTTTCTCTATTAAAATTTGCTTTCTTATCGGTCACCACGCTCAAAAAGTGTAACTTGAATTAATATCAAAGAAAAAACTTGAATATCCCCATTCGACTTGCAGGCCTTTAAAAACCTATTAAAATACCTTTTTTCAAAAAATAGAGTTAGATCATTGAAATTTGGTACATCGAGGTTTTCGATACCTACAAATCGATTGCGGATATTTTTGATATATTCTCATTGCGGATATATTCTCATTTATTCAATAAAAGAAAAAAATTTGTTTTCTTATCGGTCACCACGCTCAAAAAGTGTAACTTGAATTAATATCAAAGAAAAAACTTGAATATCCCCATTCGACTTGCAGGCCTTTAAAACCTATTAAATACCTTTTCTCTATTAAAATTTGTTTTCTTATCGGTCACCACGCTCAAAAAGTGTAACTTGAATTAATATCAAAGAAAAAAATTGAATATCCCCATTCGACTTGCAGGCCTTTAAAACCTTTTAAAATACCTTTTCTCTATTAAAATTTGTTTTCTTATCATTATTGTTATCTTATTCATTAATACCAAAGGAAAAACTTGAATATCCCCATTCGACATGCAGGCCTTTAAAACCTATTAAATACCTTTTCTCTATTAAAATTTGCTTTCTTATCGGTCACCACGCTCAAAAAGTGTAACTTGAATTAATATCAAAGAAAAAACTTGAATACCCCCATTCGACTAGCAGGCCTTTAAAAACCTATTAAAATACCTTTTTTCAAAAAAAAATAGAGTTAGATCATTGAAATTTGGTACATCGAGGTTTTCGATACCTACAAATCGATTGCGGATATTTTTGATATATTCTCATTGCGGATATATTCTCATTTATTCAATAAAATAAAAAAAAATTGTTTTCTTATCGGTCACCACGCTCAAAAAGTGTAACTTGAATTAATATCAAAGAAAAAACTTGAATATCCCCATTCGACTTGCAGGCCTTTAAAACCTATTAAATACCTTTTCTCTATTAAAATTTGTTTTCTTATCGGTCACCACGCTCAAAAAGTGTAACTTGAATTAATATCAAAGAAAAAATTGAATATCCCCATTCGACTTGCAGGCCTTTAAAACCTTTTAAAATACCTTTCCTCTATTAAAATTTGTTTTCTTATCATTATTGTTATCTTATTCATTAATATCAAAGAAAAAACTTGAATGGCCCCATTCGACTTGCAGGCCTTTAAAACATATTAAATACCTTTTCTCTATTAAAATTTGTTTTATATCGGTCACCACGCTCAAAGAGCGTAACTTGAATTAATATCAAAGAAAAAACTTGAATATCCCCATTCGACTTGCAGGCCTTTAAAACCTATTAAAATACCTTTTCTCTATTAAAATTTGTTTTCTTATCATTATTGTTATCTTATCATTATTGTTATCTTATTAATTAATATCAAAGAAAAAACTTGAATGGCCCCATTCGACTTGCAGGCCTTTAAAACATATTAAATACCTTTTCTCTATTAAAATTTGTTTTATATCGGTCACCACGTTCAAAAAGTGTAACTTGAATTAATATCAAAGAAAAAACTTGAATATCCCCATTCGACTTGCAGGCCTTTAAAACCTATTAAAATACCTTTTCTCTATTAAAATTTGTTTTCTTATCATTATTGTTATCTTATCATTATTGTTATCTTTTTCATTAATATCAAAGAAAAAACTTGAATGTCCCCATTCGACTTGCAGGCCTTTAAAACCTATTAAATACCTTTTCTTTATTAAAATTTGTTTTCTTATCGGTCACCACGCTCAAACAGTGTAACTTAAATTAATATCAAAGAAAAAACTTGAATATCCCCATTCGACTTGCAGGCCTTTAAAACCTATTAAAATACCTTTTCTCTATTAAAATTTGTTTTCTTATCGGTCACCACGCTCAAAAAGTGTAACTTGAATTAACATCAAACAAAAAACTTGAATATCCCCATTCGACTTGCAGGCCTTTAAAACCTATTAAAATACCTTTTCTCTATTAAAATTTGTTTTCTTATCATTATTGTTATCTTATTCATTAATACCAAAGGAAAAACTTGAATATCCCCATTCGACTTGCAGGCCTTTAAAACCTATTAAATACCTTTTCTCTATTAAAATTTGCTTTCTTATCGGTCACCACGCTCAAAAAGTGTAACTTGAATTAATATCAAAGAAAAAACTTGAATACCCCCATTCGACTAGCAGGCCTTTAAAAACCTATTAAAATACCTTTTTTCAAAAAAAATAGAGTTAGATCATTGAAATTTGGTACATCGAGGTTTTCGATACCTACAAATCGATTGCGGATATTTTTGATATATTCTC
Organism: Salticus scenicus; assembly: GCA_963930645.1. Taxonomy (NCBI): domain Eukaryota; kingdom Metazoa; phylum Arthropoda; class Arachnida; order Araneae; family Salticidae; genus Salticus; species Salticus scenicus. The sequence continues at coordinate 135,831,980 of OZ005655.1, forward strand.
ATTGCGGATATATTCTCATTTATTCAATAAAATAAAAAAAAATTGTTTTCTTATCGGTCACCACGCTCAAAAAGTGTAACTTGAATTAATATCAAAGAAAAAACTTGAATATCCCCATTCGACTTGCAGGCCTTTAAAACCTATTAAATACCTTTTCTCTATTAAAATTTGTTTTCTTATCGGTCACCACGCTCAAAAAGTGTAACTTGAATTAATATCAAAGGAAAAACTTGAATATCCCCATTCGACTTGCAGGGCTTTAAAACCTATTAAATACCTTTTCTCTATTAAAATTTGCTTTCTTATCGGTCACCACGCTCAAAAAGTGTAACTTGAATTAATATCAAAGAAAAAACTTGAATATCCCCATTCGACTTGCAGGCCTTTAAAAACCTATTAAAATACCTTTTTTCAAAAAATAGAGTTAGATCATTGAAATTTGGTACATCGAGGTTTTCGATACCTACAAATCGATTGCGGATATTTTTGATATATTCTCATTGCGGATATATTCTCATTTATTCAATAAAAGAAAAAAATTTGTTTTCTTATCGGTCACCACGCTCAAAAAGTGTAACTTGAATTAATATCAAAGAAAAAACTTGAATATCCCCATTCGACTTGCAGGCCTTTAAAACCTATTAAATACCTTTTCTTTATTAAAATTTGTTTTCTTATCGGTCACCACGCTCAAAAAGTGTAACTTGAATTAATATCAAAGAAAAAACTTGAATATCCCCATTCGACTTGCAGGCCTTTAAAACCTATTAAAATACCTTTTCTCTATTAACATTTGTTTTTTTATCATTATTGTTATCTTATTCATTAATATCAAAGGAAAAACTTGAATATCCCCATTCGACTTGCAGGTCTTTAAAACCTATTAAATACCTTTTCTCTATTAAAATTTGCTTTCTTATCGGTCACCACGCTCAAAAAGTGTAACTTGAATTAATATCAAAGAAAAAACTTGAATATCCCCATTCGACTTGCAGGCCTTTAAAACCTATTAAATACCTTTTCTCTATTAAAATTTGTTTTCTTATCGGTCACCACGCTCAAAAAGTGTAACTTGAATTAATATCAAAGAAAAAACTTGAATATCCCCATTCGACTTGCAGGCCTTTAAAACCTATTAAATACCTTTTCTCTATTAAAATTTGTTTTCTTATCGGTCACCACGCTCAAAAAGTGTAACTTGAATTAATATCAAAGGAAAAACTTGAATATCCCCATTCGACTTGCAGGGCTTTAAAACCTATTAAATACCTTTTCTCTATTAAAATTTGCTTTCTTATCGGTCACCACGCTCAAAAAGTGTAACTTGAATTAATATCAAAGAAAAAACTTGAATATCCCCATTCGACTTGCAGGCCTTTAAAAACCTATTAAAATACCTTTTTTCAAAAAATAGAGTTAGATCATTGAAATTTGGTACATCGAGGTTTTCGATGCCTACAAATCGATTGCGGTTATTTTTGATATATTCTCATTGCGGATATATTCTCATTTATTCAATAAAAGAAAAAAATTTGTTTTCTTATCATTATTGTTATCTTATTCATTAATATCAAAGGAAAAACTTGAATATCCCCATTCGACTTGCAGGGCTTTAAAACCTATTAAATACCTTTTCTCTATTAAAATTTGCTTTCTTATCGGTCACCACGCTCAAAAAGTGTAACTTGAATTAATATCAAAGAAAAAACTTGAATATCCCCATTCGACTTGCAGGCCTTTAAAAACCTATTAAAATACCTTTTTTCAAAAAATAGAGTTAGATCATTGAAATTTGGTACATCGAGGTTTTCGATACCTACAAATCGATTGCGGATATTTTTGATATATTCTCATTGCGGATATATTCTCATTTATTCAATAAAAGAAAAAAATTTGTTTTCTTATCGGTCACCACGCTCAAAAAGTGTAACTTGAATTAATATCAAAGAAAAAACTTGAATATCCCCATTCGACTTGCAGGCCTTTAAAACCTATTAAATACCTTTTCTCTATTAAAATTTGTTTTCTTATCGGTCACCACGCTCAAAAAGTGTAACTTGAATTAATATCAAAGAAAAAAATTGAATATCCCCATTCGACTTGCAGGCCTTTAAAACCTTTTAAAATACCTTTTCTCTATTAAAATTTGTTTTCTTATCATTATTGTTATCTTATTCATTAATACCAAAGGAAAAACTTGAATATCCCCATTCGACATGCAGGCCTTTAAAACCTATTAAATACCTTTTCTCTATTAAAATTTGCTTTCTTATCGGTCACCACGCTCAAAAAGTGTAACTTGAATTAATATCAAAGAAAAAACTTGAATACCCCCATTCGACTAGCAGGCCTTTAAAAACCTATTAAAATACCTTTTTTCAAAAAAAAATAGAGTTAGATCATTGAAATTTGGTACATCGAGGTTTTCGATACCTACAAATCGATTGCGGATATTTTTGATATATTCTCATTGCGGATATATTCTCATTTATTCAATAAAATAAAAAAAAATTGTTTTCTTATCGGTCACCACGCTCAAAAAGTGTAACTTGAATTAATATCAAAGAAAAAACTTGAATATCCCCATTCGACTTGCAGGCCTTTAAAACCTATTAAATACCTTTTCTCTATTAAAATTTGTTTTCTTATCGGTCACCACGCTCAAAAAGTGTAACTTGAATTAATATCAAAGAAAAACTTGAATATCCCCATTCGACTTGCAGGCCTTTAAAACCTATTAAAATACCTTTTCTTTATTAAAATTTGTTTTCTTATCATTATTGTTATCTTATTCATTAATATCAAAGGAAAAACTTGAATATCCCCATTCGACTTGCAGGGCTTTAAAACCTATTAAATACCTTTTCTCTATTAAAATTTGCTTTCTTATCGGTCACCACGCTCAAAAAGTGTAACTTGAATTAATATCAAAGAAAAAACTTGAATATCCCCATTCGACTTGCAGGCCTTTAAAAACCTATTAAAATACCTTTTTTCAAAAAATAGAGTTAGATCATTGAAATTTGGTACATCGAGGTTTTCGATACCTACAAATCGATTGCGGATATTTTTGATATATTCTCATTGCGGCTATATTCTCATTTATTCAATAAAAGAAAAAAATTTGTTTTCTTATCGGTCACCACGCTCAAAAAGTGTAACTTGAATTAATATCAAAGAAAAAACTTGAATATCCCCATTCGACTTGCAGGCCTTTAAAACCTATTAAATACCTTTCCTTTATTAAAATTTGTTTTCTTATCGGTCACCACGCTCAAAAAGTGTAACTTGAATTAATATCAAAGAAAAAACTTGAATATCCCCATTCGACTTGCAGGCCTTTAAAACCTATTAAAATACCTTTTCTCTATTAACATTTGTTTTCTTATCATTATTGTTATCTTATTCATTAATATCAAAGGAAAAACTTGAATATCCCCATTCGACTTGCAGGTCTTTAAAACCTATTAAATACCTTTTCTCTATTAAAATTTGCTTTCTTATCGGTCACCACGCTCAAAAAGTGTAACTTGAATTAATATCAAAGAAAAAACTTGAATATCCCCATTCGACTTGCAGGCCTTTAAAACCTATTAAATACCTTTTCTCTATTAAAATTTGTTTTCTTATCGGTCACCACGCTCAAAAAGTGTAACTTGAATTAATATCAAAGAAAAAACTTGAATATCCCCATTCGACTTGCAGGCCTTTAAAACCTATTAAATACCTTTTCTCTATTAAAATTTGTTTTCTTATCGGTCACCACGCTCAAAAAGTGTAACTTGAATTAATATCAAAGAAAAAACTTGAATATCCCCATTCGACTTGCAGGCCTTTAAAACCTATTAAAATAACTTTTCTTTATTAAAATTTGTTTTCTTATCATTATTGTTATCTTAATCATTAATATCAAAGAAAAAACCTGAATATCCCCATTCGACTTGCTGGCCTTTAAAACCTATTAAATACCTTTTCTCTATTAAAATTTGTTTTCTTATCGGTCACCATGCTCAAAAAGTGTAACTTGAATTAATATCAAAGAAAAAACTTGAATATCCCCATTCGACTTGCAGGCCTTTAAAACCTATTAAATACCTTTTCTCTATTAAAATTTGTTTTCTTATCGGTCACCACGCTCAAAAAGTGTAACTTGAATTAATATCAAAGAAAAAAATTGAATATCCCCATTCGACTTGCAGGCCTTTAAAACCTTTTAAAATACCTTTCCTCTATTAAAATTTGTTTTCTTATCATTATTGTTATCTTATTCATTAATATCAAAGAAAAAACTTGAATGGCCCCATTCGACTTGCAGGCCTTTAAAACATATTAAATACCTTTTCTCTATTAAAATTTGTTTTATATCGGTCACCACGCTCAAAGAGCGTAACTTGAATTAATATCAAAGAAAAAACTTGAATATCCCCATTCGACTTGCAGGCCTTTAAAACCTATTAAAATACCTTTTCTCTATTAAAATTTGTTTTCTTATCATTATTGTTATCTTATCATTATTGTTATCTTATTCATTAATATCAAAGAAAAAACTTGAATGGCCCCATTCGACTTGCAGGCCTTTAAAACATATTAAATACCTTTTCTCTATTAAAATTTGTTTTATATCGGTCACCACGTTCAAAAAGTGTAACTTGAATTAATATCAAAGAAAAAACTTGAATATCCCCATTCGACTTGCAGGCCTTTAAAACCTATTAAAATACCTTTTCTCTATTAAAATTTGTTTTCTTATCATTATTGTTATCTTATCATTATTGTTATCTTTTTCATTAATATCAAAGAAAAAACTTGAATGTCCCCATTCGACTTGCAGGCCTTTAAAACCTATTAAATACCTTTTCTTTATTAAAATTTGTTTTCTTATCGGTCACCACGCTCAAACAGTGTAACTTAAATTAATATCAAAGAAAAAACTTGAATATCCCCATTCGACTTGCAGGCCTTTAAAACCTATTAAAATACCTTTTCTCTATTAAAATTTGTTTTCTTATCGGTCACCACGCTCAAAAAGTGTAACTTGAATTAACATCAAACAAAAAACTTGAATATCCCCATTCGACTTGCAGGCCTTTAAAACCTATTAAAATACCTTTTCTCTATTAAAATTTGTTTTCTTATCATTATTGTTATCTTATTCATTAATACCAAAGGAAAAACTTGAATATCCCCATTCGACTTGCAGGCCTTTAAAACCTATTAAATACCTTTTCTCTATTAAAATTTGCTTTCTTATCGGTCACCACGCTCAAAAAGTGTAACTTGAATTAATATCAAAGAAAAAACTTGAATACCCCCATTCGACTAGCAGGCCTTTAAAAACCTATTAAAATACCTTTTTTCAAAAAAAATAGAGTTAGATCATTGAAATTTGGTACATCGAGGTTTTCGATACCTACAAATCGATTGCGGATATTTTTGATATATTCTCATTGCGGATATATTCTCATTTATTCAATAAAATAAAAAAAAATTGTTTTCTTATCGGTCACCACGCTCAAAAAGTGTAACTTGAATTAATATCAAAGAAAAAACTTGAATATCCCCATTCGACTTGCAGGCCTTTAAAACCTATTAAATACCTTTTCTCTATTAAAATTTGTTTTCTTATCGGTCACCACGCTCAAAAAGTGTAACTTGAATTAATATCAAAGGAAAAACTTGAATATCCCCATTCGACTTGCAGGGCTTTAAAACCTATTAAATACCTTTTCTCTATTAAAATTTGCTTTCTTATCGGTCACCACGCTCAAAAAGTGTAACTTGAATTAATATCAAAGAAAAAACTTGAATATCCCCATTCGACTTGCAGGCCTTTAAAAACCTATTAAAATACCTTTTTTCAAAAAATAGAGTTAGATCATTGAAATTTGGTACATCGAGGTTTTCGATACCTACAAATCGATTGCGGATATTTTTGATATATTCTCATTGCGGATATATTCTCATTTATTCAATAAAAGAAAAAAATTTGTTTTCTTATCGGTCACCACGCTCAAAAAGTGTAACTTGAATTAATATCAAAGAAAAAACTTGAATATCCCCATTCGACTTGCAGGCCTTTAAAACCTATTAAATACCTTTTCTTTATTAAAATTTGTTTTCTTATCGGTCACCACGCTCAAAAAGTGTAACTTGAATTAATATCAAAGAAAAAACTTGAATATCCCCATTCGACTTGCAGGCCTTTAAAACCTATTAAAATACCTTTTCTCTATTAACATTTGTTTTTTTATCATTATTGTTATCTTATTCATTAATATCAAAGGAAAAACTTGAATATCCCCATTCGACTTGCAGGTCTTTAAAACCTATTAAATACCTTTTCTCTATTAAAATTTGCTTTCTTATCGGTCACCACGCTCAAAAAGTGTAACTTGAATTAATATCAAAGAAAAAACTTGAATATCCCCATTCGACTTGCAGGCCTTTAAAACCTAATAAATACCTTTTCTCTATTAAAATTTGTTTTCTTATCGGTCACCACGCTCAAAAAGTGTAACTTGAATTAATATCAAAGAAAAAACTTGAATATCCCCATTCGACTTGCAGGCCTTTAAAACCTATTAAATACCTTTTCTCTATTAAAATTTGTTTTCTTATCGGTCACCACGCTCAAAAAGTGTAACTTGAATTAATATCAAAGGAAAAACTTGAATATCCCCATTCGACTTGCAGGGCTTTAAAACCTATTAAATACCTTTTCTCTATTAAAATTTGCTTTCTTATCGGTCACCACGCTAAAAAAGTGTAACTTGAATTAATATCAGAGAAAAAACTTGAATATCCCCATTCGACTTGCAGGCCTTTAAAAACCTATTAAAATACCTTTTTTCAAAAAATAGAGTTAGATCATTGAAATTTGGTACATCGAGGTTTTCGATGCCTACAAATCGATTGCGGATATTTTTGATATATTCTCATTGCGGATATATTCTCATTTATTCAATAAAAGAAAAAAATTTGTTTTCTTATCATTATTGTTATCTTATTCATTAATATCAAAGGAAAAACTTGAATATCCCCATTCGACTTGCAGGGCATTAAAACCTATTAAATACCTTTTCTCTATTAAAATTTGCTTTCTTATCGGTCACCACGCTCAAAAAGTGTAACTTGAATTAATATCAAAGAAAAAACTTGAATATCCCCATTCGACTTGCAGGCCTTTAAAAACCTATTAAAATACCTTTTTTCAAAAAATAGAGTTAGATCATTGAAATTTGGTACATCGAGGTTTTCGATACCTACAAATCGATTGCGGATATTTTTGATATATTCTCATTGCGGATATATTCTCATTTATTCAATAAAAGAAAAAAATTTGTTTTCTTATCGGTCACCACGCTCAAAAAGTGTAACTTGAATTAATATCAAAGAAAAAACTTGAATATCCCCATTCGACTTGCAGGCCTTTAAAACCTATTAAATACCTTTTCTTTATTAAAATTTGTTTTCTTATCGGTCACCACGCTCAAAAAGTGTAACTTGAATTAATATCAAAGAAAAAACTTGAATATCCCCATTCGACTTGCAGGCCTTTAAAACCTATTAAAATACCTTTTCTCTATTAACATTTGTTTTCTTATCATTATTGTTATCTTATTCATTAATATCAAAGGAAAAACTTGAATATCCCCATTCGACTTGCAGGTCTTTAAAACCTATTAAATACCTTTTCTCTATTAAAATTTGCTTTCTTATCGGTCACCACGCTCAAAAAGTGTAACTTGAATTAATATCAAAGAAAAAACTTGAATATCCCCATTCGACTTGCAGGCCTTTAAAACCTATTAAATACCTTTTCTCTATTAAAATTTGTTTTCTTATAGGTCACCACGCTCAAAAAGTGTAACTTGAATTAATATCAAAGAAAAAACTTGAATATCCCCATTCGACTTGCAGGCCTTTAAAACCTATTAAATACCTTTTCTCTATTAAAATTTGTTTTCTTATCGGTCACCACGCTCAAAAAGTGTAACTTGAATTAATATCAAAGAAAAAACTTGAATATCCCCATTCGACTTGCAGGCCTTTAAAACCTATTAAAATAACTTTTCTTTATTAAAATTTGTTTTCTTATCATTATTGTTATCTTATTCATTAATATCAAAGGAAAAACTTGAATATCCCCATTCGACTTGCAGGGCTTTAAAACCTATTAAATACCTTTTCTCTATTAAAATTTGCTTTCTTATCGGTCACCACGCTCAAAAAGTGTAACTTGAATTAATATCAAAGAAAAAACTTGAATATCCCCATTTGACTTGAAGGCCTATTTAAGAACTTATTAAGAACCTATTAAAATACCTTTTTTCAAAAAATAGAGTTAGATCATTGAAATTTGGTACATCGAGGTTTTCGATACCTACAAATCGATTGCGGATATTTTTGATATATTCTCATTGCGGATATATTCTCATTTATTCAATAAAAGAAAAAAATTTGTTTTATATCGGTCACCACGTTCAAAAATTGTAACTTGAATTAATATCAAAGAAAAAACTTGAATATCCCCATTTATCTTGCAGGCCTTTATAACCTATTAAATACCTTTTCTCTATTAAAATTTGTTTTCTTATCGGTCACCACGCTTAAAAAGTGTAACTTGAAATTATATCAAAGAAAAAACTTGAATATCCCCATTCGACTTGCAGGTCTTTTAAAACCTATTAAATAACCTTTTCTCAAAAAATAGAGTGAGATCATTCAAATTTGGTACATCGAGGTTTCGATACCTACAAATCGATTGCGGTTATTTTTGATATATTCTCATTGCGGATATATTCTCATTTATTCAATAAAAGAAAAAAATTTGTTAAAAGATAAAAAATGCTATGCAATTGCTTTACCGCGGCAGTCCTCGAGTGCCACACGTATTTTTATTTTTTTTATTTTTTAACTTTTTCGAAAAGTTTTGAAATTTGAATCTGAGCTTGCTTTTTTTTGCCACACAATTAATTGAAATATCTATTCTTTATTCAAAAATTAACAACAATTTAATTTCTTTGTGTGTAACTGAGATAGAAGGTTTTCAAGATGCTATTATTTTTTTCCTCTTCTTATATTGCTTGGAAAAATGAAGCTTAGACTTCAAGGGTTTTGTATTTATTACAGAGCCTACCATCTGAAAGCAGTTGAGCACTGACAGATGATTCTTCAGATGAAGAAGTCCCAGCAAATAATCTGGTAGAATTTTCGTCAGATTCTGAAGAAGACGATCAAGAGACTGAAAAAAAAGAAGATGTCCAGACCGAAGTTCCCATTTTACCCATAAAAATCTGAGTTTGTGGATACCACATTTGAACATTTAGCTGCATATATAGCATATAAAGAGTAGCAAGAAAACATATCTTCTTTGCAATAAAGGCGTTGCACAACCAAAAGACTCCTTACAAAATTAAAATCAGAACCTAAACGAAAAGAAAGACCCAAATATAATGGCAATGAGCAAGTTTTCTGTGCATACAAGATGAGGAAAGGGAACATGTCTGTTTGTAAAGATATCCAATTAGAAAATCGTGGATGCCATTGGCCAACTTTTGTTTCGAATCGGGGTTCTTGTGAATTTTGTGCTTTAAAAAACATTTAAACGAAACCTCACTCAAAACTCGCAACGTGTAATGTATTTTTGCGTATTAATGAAAAGAAAAATTGTTTCTTTGAATATCATCAAATTTAAGTTTGTGTAAAACCTGTTTTTATGTGTAAAAAAAATAAGTAAATTTTAAAAAAATTATGATTTTCAAAAATAGATTTTTTTGTGCTGTAACATATTAGTGTTCGCTCATTATTAACATTTTTCAGAGTTAAAACTGCGTGAAAAAAAGTCATACGGTCTTTTTGTATTATGAGACCATTTTAGCCCTCCGTGTACTGACGGTACTTTAAAGTACCAATTCAATTAATTAGCTCTAACGGATTAAATGTCCCAAAGATGAGTATTTTATTTATGTATATCCCTTAATTTTTGATGTAGTCACTCAAATATATATATATATATATATATTGCACGAAACAAATTGCAGTACATCATAATGCAGTATATAAAGTGTTAAATATGTCATAAAACATGAGGATTTTTATGAAAAACGTTTTCATTTCGCATGCACGAAAGATAGAAAAGTGTTTACTACATAGGTTGAAAGTTAAATATATTGGTCAACTTTTGTCAAAAGTTCATTTGAATAGAGTAAAAATTAAACAATTTGTCGCCCAAACAGCGAACTAGATTTTAAGTATTTTCCAAAAGTTGAAATTTCATAAAGGGTTTTCGCATGCCGCGTAATTAATTTAAAGATCCAATTACTTCAACCACGCTTCAAAAGTACATTTTTCTGAAAAAAAACATTTTACTTATTCTATGTTTTTCATGAATAATTGTTCGATATTAAACGCAATTTCGATTGATTACGTAATTCACACAACCACTTAAAGCAATTAGAAATCTAAATTATATTCAATGGTCCATAAAAGGTATAAAATATGTTAAGAATACCCATTAAAAGTGCTGGATATCCTGTATTAATTATAGATATCAATTAGATGCTTAAATGTAGACGAAATTTAAAAGTGAATTTTTCAATGTCTAAGAGATGTAACATGTTAGATCAAAATAATATTTCGATATTTGTGATATCTTTTAAATCTAATAAGTCGAATTATTGATTATTTGGATATTTATTTAATATATAACAAACATCTAACGGATGTAAAAAAGAGTAACTTTTATCGTGCTATTAGATATCTGTAGGATGTTTATGGAAGATTAGTGGATCATTTTTTAAATTTTATAGATGTCTTATGGATGTAAGTTGCTGTGTGGGGATATTGTCCGAACAATTTTGTAAAACTATATACGTTATTTATGAAGCCTAAGTATACATATTTTCTGCCGAAAACATGAGTTGAAGCATCTCAGTAATGTAGGCTAATTCCATTTTTCTGAATGCTGAGTAGCGGTGTTAAAATGCTTTTAAACGACGTTCAGCCAATAATCTTTAGTGATAATTAAAATGTTGGTGCGTCCCTGAACACAAATCACAAACGGTATAGATATCATAATTTATACAGATATTTCTACACAGTGATTGATTGTGTGTACCAAATTGGAAGACAATCGAATTATTTTTGCCGTTTCTATTGCGGTACATACAAATTCTGTCCATAGAACGTAATGCTAAGAAAAACGTTGGTGTGTTTCTGTACACTAACTACAAATAGAATACACACCTAAAACAATAGAGTTATTTCTGTATGGTTAATGAACATGTGTACCAAATATCGGGTCAATAGCGTGATTTTTGCTGCCGCTATCGCGAGACAAACGGGCGGACACACAGACTGAACCCAAAAACGTTTTAAGTCTCCACATGGAGGCCTCCACTGACGCTTCGGCAATTAAAATATAATTTCTAAAAATACCTCTCATAGAATACAATGTTTTGGAATACTTTCGGGCGTCTCTGTACACAAGCCAGTAGAGGTATTTACTTCATTTTCAATAAGGAATATCAAATAATGAACCTGAATAGCCTGTTTGAATTTCATTACGATTTGGGCAATCAAAAGTACTAAAATACGATTTATAGTAATAGATATAAGAGACAATAATGCTTCGGAATACTTTCAGGTGTCCACAGTAGATGTATTGACTCCATTTTTAATGGGGAACACTCGATAGTGAACTTGAATAACATATATCAGTTATAATACAGTGCCCACCGCTTATTAAAATCACATCCGTTCTGAGTAAAAGTGATTTTATTAAGCGGCTGATTTTTATACCCGGCGAACTTCCCTGTACTCAAGAAAAAGGTGTTATTTACCTGAATTTGGAAAGAAATTTCAAAAGGTACCAAATAATGGAACTAATAAACAATATTAATTAATTTTTAACGGATAATTACTTGATTGATCCTTCAAAATAAGTGAACTAAACACATCCTACGTTCCTATGCTCCTGAAAATCATCAACACTTTGCTAAAAGTTCACGCTTTTCTTTTAGATATAAAATCTTTCCGTTTAAGTCTCTTGCTTCTTAGTTATTTTAGAATAAGAACTAAAAATGATCTTTTCATTAAACATTATATAAAAAAAAAATCACTTGCGAATCAAATCAAATTTGTAACTTATTACTGTGCTTTGAAGAATACATTCCTTGAAATTATTACTAAAACAAAAGATGGGGCATGTTTAATTTCCATAAATGTAAAATTTAATGTTGAAAATGTAAAATTTTCGACGAAGAGAAATAACGGAGGGACTGCTGTATTTTATTTTCTATTTTATTTCAAAAATAAAAAATCTCAGTATAAATAATAATTTGTTCAGTGTGCATAAATGACATGAAGAGATGATGATGAAGAAATTTTTTTGAGTTTATTAACCGGCTATGCTGATTTTATAAAGCGGCGGTTTGTAAAATTAGTTTGCATTGATTTGATTCCGGTCCCGACAATTTGATGAGATTAAGCGGCTGATTTATTAACCAGTGATTTTATTAAGCGGCGGTTACTACATTTAATGAATATTTACGGGAGTTAGAGCACGGACAAATAGATAAACATATAGACGGACAGGCAGACAAACAGAAGTCATTAACACTTTTCAACCTTGTTCGAATGTGTTAAAAGAGAGAGAGATAAAGGAAAGAAAAAAATTTTTATTAATCTGTTTTTACTTGAAGGAATACGTTGTTAGTATATGTGACATTTTAAATGAGACAATAAAACATTTAATCGCTAAAATTTAAATTTATATGTGTTTACTTTCCGAACAATAATACTAAAAAAAAAAAAAAAAACCATTCGACTAAGGTGTATGTATACGTTTTGAAATGTTCTGTGTTCATTTTTGCTATTTTTACGATAGTATATACCTAGGTGTATATCTCAACACGACGACGTCTACACGCTTTTTTCTAATGAGCTAAACATTTTTACGTATGTTATAGGTTACCATTATACGAAGTGTATCGATTTTGGTGAATCTATCGCTTATAGTTTGTTTTTAGAAGGAGACAAAGATTATTTTTTTCTTCGTTATATCAATATGGCCTATGGTTTCAAAAATTTAAGTGCGATTGCGTCTAAATGTCTTATTAGAATAAACGGAATATTTATATAAATGTTATATTCACTTTAGTGCGAACTGTATAAATTTTGTTGAATCTAGAACTTATACAATTTCACAGTTAACTACGAAACATTCTTTATCATTTTGATCTATGTGTGCAAAAAGATATATTATTTAAGGAAAAATAGGCAAAATCCCTATTATAATTTTCTATTTTCTTTATTTAACAAGTTTTTTTAAATTTATTTTATTATAATATCGTTCATTACTGAACGTTCATTAAGTTTATTGGAGTTACTCCAGATTTTTTTTTTTTTTTTATGTTAGCAAATAAATAAACAAATAAATAAAATGAGTTACTAAAATAGTTTATAATATCTTTATTATAAATTAAAACGTAATTCTAAAACACTAAAAGTTAAAATAACATTTATATTGAGTATATTGCGCTAATTTTCAAAACTAAATATATTATTTTAACACAAATCTATGATATATTATTCTTATTTTGAACACAACGCAATTTTTGTTATCTATTATATGATCTAAGAATTCAGATTCTTATTTTTTCCTTCATGAAATTTTTGTGATTTCAATTTACAACAGCAATAAGTTTGCAGATTTTTTGAATTCAATATTTATTCCTTACCTTTTACCTTTCCATTTTTCTTATACTCTAAAAGCATCTATCACCATAGAAATCACAAAACAGGGAATTGAATTACCGACTTCTATCAGATTCAATTCGTTTCGCACGAACATATTTTTTCTGCTGTTTCGCATATGTCGTTCGTCTATAAGAAATATATTTATATTATCTGTTACCATAAGGTTATGATATTTTCTTGTAGAGTGGTAAATGGATAATAAAAAATTCGGAAAACAAAATTATATAATAACGTATATATATGTATACGTTATTTACTACATAAAAAGTGTTTGATAATGAAAAACTAAGGAAAACTGAAATTAATAGAAAAATAGAAAATTTTTTATCATATCATTTAAAATGAAAGTCTCAATATAAAGTTTATTCTTTATTTCAGAATTCCATGTTAATACTACCGTTAATTAATGCGTTATATATATATATATATATATATATATATATATATATATATATATATTATGCATATTTTTATATTTATTTGATATTTTGTCTTTACTATCGTAGTATAAAGTGTTTATTTATTTATTTTAGTTCCACTGTTTAGTTTGACTACAACACTTTACAAATGAGACTGTAATGCAGGAGAAAATATATGTCTTATAACGAATTAATGAATGCACTTCATAATTATTATTTCTGTGTTTATAATTTACTGATGAGCACACACAAAAAGGTTGGTAGTCATTACAAAATATGGACTGGTTTATTTATAATATTTTTTATTCTATTTAGATCTATGTTTAATTACGTACAATTGAATGCATAATATAGAGGGTGTTCACACGTTTTGTAAAGGTTTTGCAAAGAAATACTTATAAAAAAAAATAAGAATTTTATTTTCTGATATATTCAGCTTGATAGCCCTTATGCTGAACTAAAATACTGCATCTTGATTTCTGAGATAACCGAAAATTTCTTAAAACGTCGCATTTATTTTGTTTTACTCCTCCTCCTTTATATTTTTTCATTATCCATCCAATGTTTTATTATACCGCTTAAAAAGAGCTCGTTTACAAACACAAAAAGAAGACTATCCATAAGACACACGTAAGAGTACTTCAATGGGATACATTAAAAGGGAATTCCTTCAGTTCCTGTTTCATTTCTCATTAATATATATATATATATATATATATATATATTGTGTGTGAAACAACCACAAGGTTCCATTACCCACTATTACTCGTATTATATGCTTTTTTTTTTTTGTGATAATATGATTAGAAGATCTGAAGTTGACCTAACGAAGTAGAAATATAACATTTTTTCTTGTATGAGAAACTTAATACAGACATGTAAAACAAAGTTTACCTAGCAAGTAAAAAAAAAAAAAAAAATGTTAGAGTTATTTTTTGAAACACCAATTTCTGAGATCTAAAATTAACCTACATAAGCAGGATGACTGTTAATTTTACTGTAATATCCACGTAATACATGAGAAAGAATATCTGAAATTGATTAATGTAACAATTTTAAAGAAAATCGTTAGATTCGTTTCTGAGATACAGGCTTTCACGAAACTTGACAAACTCAATTGTTGACCGGAAAACAACAATTACGTAGGAAAGGATATCTAAAAAAGAGTTATTATTCCGAGTTTGAAAAAATATCGTGCTGCGTTTTTAACGGAACGCCATTGCGAAACCTGAAATTGAGCAATTTATACAGAACACCTATCAATTTTCCTGAACTAACCAACTATATCATTCGAAAGGATATTTAATGAAGTGTTTATATAGCAATTTCGAGCTACTTCTAGTTTCGGATGTTGAACTTCAGTTTTTCCAATTTTCCCCAAAATTTGGAAAATTCATGTGTACACCAGACATGACAGTTCTGAAGTTCCGTCGTTCTATCTTTATTCATCTTAGAAATATGATAGTCAGAAAATTTTGCACATACATACAATACATACACACACACTGACCAGTTTCTGGAAACCTATTTTTCGGACTCAAGGGACCTTAAAACGTGTAAATCTGGTGAAAACTCGATATCCAATTTTTTGAATGAATAAAATATTTCCATTAACTACGATAGTCGGATAATCACTTCATGTTTATCATGTTTAAAAAAAAGTGTTACTTTAAATTTAATAAGAAATTCATATATCTTTGTTGAGTATATATATTTTGCCTTTTTTTTTTTTTTTTTTTTTTTTTTTTTTTTTTAATATAATGCAAAATTCGACAGTTATTTCCTTTTTTACTAATTAAGTCCCCATGCACATATATAAATATTATCTAAAATTTTTTAACGTCTTCATTTTATAACCAAATATGCGTATTTCTCTTCAGAAAGTTAAAAAGTGTAGCGTTCAATCCATATTTTATATTTTAAAGGCATAGTATAGCTAAAAATATGTTTAATGCTGAAGAAGATAGTTAAACTCAATTCCAATTTCATGTCAATGACTGTTTTATTTTAAAATTTAAATCGAAGATCATGGAGAAAATCAAATACGTTACAGAATTTTGCGAAGACCCTCTGTATTTATACATTGCTATAGCATGACCAGTAATTGTAATTAATCTATTTTTTCTACTTTATATATAAAAAAAAGACTGTTTTAGATAGATTTATGTAATACATAATTAGATTTGTGTAATACATTTATGTAATTATGTATACATATGTTATATTATCATTTTATAACCATTGTTTTAAATTAAAGAATAATTTAGTAAAATACTTTTAGAATCATTATAATTTTCACGATAATTGCTGAGGATTTTCTTATAAAGTAGCTCAAAGTATTTGACTAATAAATTACGTACGATACGATTGTTTACGTTTTGCGCATATGCAGTAATATAATAATTTAACAAAAATGCTAATATAGCAGCAGATATTTAATATTACACATTTTGTTTGCTACGTATTGTGTCTAACGTGTTGTGCCAAATTTCTAAAAATATCATTCCATTTACTTGAATATACTTCATATATTAATCTAAAATATTGTTTTTGTTTTCATTCGAAAAAAAAAAAAAAATCATATATCCATAAATACACGTTCTATTAATATAGAAATAAATACTGATAATTAAAAGATACCTTATAAATACTACATCTGCAACGTATTTTATAGATTATTTTTAAAGACAATCCAGTTATTTTTTTTCTCTCTTTAATTTGTTACTTGTCCCATTGTTATCTTTATGACAAAACTTTCATTGAAGTATACGACCTGCTTTATGCCCATGAATTTTAAGCACAATTCATCATTTATATAACTCGGTATTTAATAAATAGTCTAAATCTGAAAGAGTCCGTTCATTTGTGGCAAGGAATTAAATATGACACATTAAATTACTTCACTGGTGAAACATAAAAATATTTCGACTCTATAATATTATAAGTACAATAAGTATTATTATGCTTACAGATAAAAATACGTATTTAAATACAATCTAAATTAAGTTAAAGATTGTAAATTCACTTTGATGTTGCTTTTATAATGCATTTCAAACCAACAATAGTTCATTTTTTTTAAACATCCAAAGCAGACGTTTAGATATAAATCAAGTGCATTATACAATTAATTTAGTAAATAATTATCTATATATATAATACAATAAGGTGTGTATGCGTGTGTGTGTCAGTACATAAATACGGAGCTTTTTTAGGAAAAAGGATAATCGCAGAGCTACACAAATTTGCATAGAGGCTCATATTGATTTCTCCTCATGCATCTGAAAGCCAAAATCACGATTTTTCAATTAGTTTTCTTCTAATAATTTAAAATATTAATATATTAACCGCTTAATAGCTTTACCATTAGCCACTTAAATGTTAGCTACATTTATTTAAACGTGAACAATAAAACAATATAAAAAATAAATTATGCATCTCACAAGAAGGAACTTCGTTATAACTCAAAATAGCTCATGATGCTAATATATATTGTTCTATTTTTTTTTTTTTTTTACTAATTTTTATATTTTTACTGCCAAGATGTTGTTTAGAAAAACAATGCCCATGACGTCACATTCGACTGCGTAGTGTTTCTTTATTAATCTAAAACTCTAAATTCTATGGATCAAAAATTTATTTTATCAGTTTTATTTATAGATTCATCTGGGTGATTTTTTTCAATTTTAGCGCTGAAGAATAAAGGATTTTTTTTTTCACCTAGAACTTTAATTTAGGAACAGCAATTTCAACCCAAGTAGTGAAACAATATTATAAATTAATTATAAAATATTATATCTATCTATCTATCTATCTATCTATACTGTAACAGAAATAATAGTCGCATAAATGATGTTTTTTTATCTGGGTAGATAATTTTATAGGGGAAAATGCAATTTTATCAATAGAAGATTTATTTCAACATGTATTATTTTAAAACTAATACCTATTAAAAATATAAACAGAACATGAAGGATGCTTATGCATTAACGAGAATGTACAGTCGGGGAAAAAAAAAAATCGCAGCACTTGATGATATTTCGTTATTAATTGACGCAGAAAAATGTAATAGACACCATTCAACAGGAAATGAAATGCACTTTCTGAAAATATCGTCGAATTTTTAATTAGGGGTCATCTACATATTAAAATATTTTTTCAATAGCAACACCCAATTTTGACTTCATATTCAAATTTCTGAGAGTCTGGCAGTGCAGAAAAGTATACTATTTGTATACTTTATCTTTAGTATTCATAGAGCTATGATCAAAAATGTGTTAGGGGGTTATCTCTAAATATAGAAAAATATAATTAAGATCCTACAAGAACTAGACAAAATTATACTGTTTCACACCGGAAATATTTCAAGAAAAAAAGAGTTATAAAAAGAAATAAAAATATTAACACCTTTGCAGCATCTTAATTATCATGAATTTAGTTTTTTGGATATGTATATACTTTAGTACTTTTTTAGATAATTTTAGGTATATTTAAATACTTTGCACTTACGATTGGTCAGACAATACTTTTTATAAAAGTGCAATATTTTTCAATTAAAAGGTATCTATCATGGATATACTGATCACCAATAAAGCTTAAATTTTCTTTCGTACGTGTAACATAATATACAAACTGAAATAATATAGCTATATATATATACACAACAACGCATAAACTAAATCTTTTCGGATAAATTATTGTAAGGTTTCATGAAGTAAATATTAAACAATTTTAATAGCACTTACCAGTTTTGGGTCAGTTGAAATCTTTGGAACTGTACGATTTGTTTTATAATTTCTATGAAAATATAATTTCTTAATTAACGCTTTCGCGACTGCTGACGTAGATTCACATCATTTGAAAATCTGTAACAATGCCAGTGGGCGTTTCTTTCGTAATTTGTGTGTTACTTATTTCTTAAGCATGTACCCAGTGTTCATATTTTTGCAATAAAATATACTATGGATAGAAATATATTAATTAGAAAGAATATAGTTATAATGTATATCCATCTGTAATATAATTGTGTTACAGAAAATTTGTTTTGAAATATTTTATTTTGGGAGTATTTCAAACAGTAATCCCCGCCTATTTAGTTATTTATTTTCTTCTAGTGTTCGTTTAAAGGATTCTAAATTTATCACCAGTAATCGATGAAGTAAATACCACTTGTGTATATTTTTGTCAATATAAAATAAGGGGTTTAACACGAATACTCAAAGTCACATTCACTTTTCGTTTCCGTATTGTTTTGTTTTAAAGAATGATAAAAGGCGGAGCTTTAGAAAACAGGAATTCTTGATACTAACACAAATGTCTAAAAATCAACATTTTTGTTTCATTTCTTTGCATTTGACGTTGTTGTTATATAATTTGACCCTTAAATAAAAAATAAAAATATTTTGTTCAATTTTCTCCGTTATTTTTTTAAGATTTGCTTCTTTATCTCATTCAAAATTTTTTAAGAGACGGCCCCCTAAACCACTCCAAAAGAAAGATTTATTTCTATCTCGAAAACTAATAACTGGAATGAGCTGCAAATTTGCACACCCATATTTTTCAGCATTAGGATTCATTTTATGTAAAAATTAATATATGTCATAATTCATAATTTTTATGAATATGAATTTATTAATATTTTTCAGAATTAAAAATATTTTTCAGAATCAACATTAATGATGGATTATGTTTGGGTTTCTTCACTGTATCTCGTAAAAAAAGAATTATATCGATCAAGTTATTTTTTGTAAAGATATTAATAAAAGTTTGAAATATGAATTTAACATTAGCACCTTCAAACTTTGAACGCTTATAACTCTGTGAAAAAATAAGCAAAATATACAACCAATATACTTTTTCGCATTGTCGCGATCCCAGAAATTCAAATATAAAATAAAAATGGGGCATTACTATTGAAAAAATCAAAGTTGGTGCGCGTTTTAATATGTAGACGACCCCTAATTCAAAATTTCCGTACATTTTCTGAATCTACTCTCAATTCCCCGTCGAATGATACCTATTACATTTTTGTGCATTGATTAGCAACGGAGTTACACCGAGTGCTGCGATTTTTTTCCCCGACTGTACAACCGATTAATGTATTACCATAAGAGTTACTGAAATAATTTTCCCTTTTTATACAAACATTTAAGCAAACAAACAAAAATCCATTCTTAATACGACTACAAAAATTCAAAAGCTGCAAAATGAGAGCTATAATAAAACTATGTATCATGATAAAGTTTACTTATTTTCTTCTCTATTGCAATCACTACGCTAATTAAACATGCAATTATATGGGTCACTCTGTGTAACTCCGAGATATTAGGGGACTTGCACTCTGTTAAGTCCAAATACTGTAATTATTTAAATTAATAATTAAATAAGTAAATAAAAATACGTTTAATGAGAAATATGTATAACCAAAAAAACATTAGATGTTCAAAATCCTGCAAAAATAGCGCTCATAGCGTGCAGTATTGGCGTGGAAATTCTGTTACTTTGTGGTCGACAGAATACATAAAAAAAAGAAAAATAGAAATAGAAATAGCGTGACAGTACAGTACTTAAAGTGTTGTTTATATGTAATTGGTATTTAAATATAAAAGTTCTACTTTGGTAGTTTTCGATACTCTTCATTTCAAAACTGTCATCAGATAAGCACTGAAATTAAAATTCACGGGTAAGACGTTGTCGCAGGTAATAAAGATATGGTTCCGAAGTGCTGCGGTGAAGAAGTCTCTGTCGAAGGCAATGAAAACCCGAGGGGGAATTTTTGAGCATTTTTAATGGATTTTCTTTTTAGTTTTTATTTGAGAAGCGATATAAAAATAGTAATTTTTCTTTTCTTTTATTACATTCTTTTAAATATAGTGACCAGCGAAGTGGACGAAGCTTTCTAGTTACTATATAATTAATTAGCTTGCATTGTCAACTACTTGATTAAATTGAAATCTAATAAGATACTCGCTGAAATATATGCCCGGATCCAAGTAGAAATGTAGTGTAATATACATGCATTACATTAATTGGCTACTATTGAAACATTGTATTTTGAAATAAATTCTATAACAAACGTACACATGCATAAAGATACATCTTAAATACAATTATATATTTTCTATATCAATAATTATATATATATATATATATATATATATATATATATATATATATATATATGTATCTATCTGATGTATTATATATCTATCTATCTATCTATCTATATATATATATATATATATATATATATATATATATAGAGAGAGAGAGAGAGAGAGAGAGATAGGTACATATAGATATATCTTTGGGTGTGTGTATGTGTATGTTTACGTAGGGGGTGCCTGTGTGTGTAATTTTATTATTTTTCACATAATAAAAAGAGAGAAATTTGTCAAATAATTGTAGTACGTATTAAATAAATTTTATTGAATATTTTGTGATAAGTATTCACATTTATTTTTTCATGCAGGTACATTGTGTCTTTTTTCTGTTAAGGGTATCATGTATACAATCTCAGTCGTATAAAAAAATTTTATGACAATTTGAATGGTTAATTATAAGATCCGGGTTTTCTTAACTAGAATTACCCCATTTTTTGAAATAAGTATAAACAAATTTTGAAATTAAAAATAAAGAGAAAGCTACAAATATAAATTTCAAAAGAGTTGACAACTGTTTCTTCAGGCGGGAAACAAAGAATAACAATCAGTAAAATTTCGTAGTCAGAATGTCAGGTCTTTCCACTAATTTTTTTTTCTTTTCATTTGTTACTTATCGCCAATTTTATTTCCGAAAAATGTTTTATTTATTATTATTATTATTATTATTGTTGTTGTTTTGCTGCATACAGGCATTATGCTTGGACTGGCGAAGTGATTCCAGACTAAACACGAAATATCTGTTTGCTTTATAAATCAACATTTTAAATATCACTGGTCTACATCAATATCCTCCCTCTAAAAGCAGTTTGACAAATTCAAAAACACTAAGCCCAATTATGAAAATTAATTTGTTGCAATTACCAATTATTTTGATATGTTGGTGAGGCAAGAAAATGTATTTTTCTTTATAAATCATGAGTGCGACCAGCTATTCTCATTTTTATTTATTTATTTATTTTATTTTTTTAATTTGATTTCCACATTTCATCGAAAACAGTCCCCTTGCTTTTTCTGAAAAAAAAAAAAAAAAGACGTATATTCTTTTGAAATTCTATAATTTGAATTCACACAATCTCAAAATGGAAATGTCAACAAGTGTGCGTTTCCTGGTAGAATTTAATAATTTCTGAAACAGTGTTATGAAAACTGTTCAATTTTCAAGGCTTTCTTGCTTTCAGTATTTATAAAGAGTGCATTGTTTTGATTTAACGCTATAAGTTTTAATTTTATTTATTGTCACGTCATAGAGCAATTTCGGGGATACATTTACAATAAGAAATATTAATTTAATTTAGTTCACATTTATTTCATTTTTATTATTATTATTATTATTTTATAGTGAAGGAAAAATTTTTACTTTTTATTTATTTGTTTATTTATTTTTGTATTTATTTGTCGGCCGGTGAAATTTTCTCGGCACTTGAAGTTTCCATATTTTATCATTAACCGATATTTAATAGAAAATGTAATTATATTTATAAAATTTTTTGGCATTATTTGATGTTTTTATACGCTCTTAGACATTTTGCACATATTTTTATCAGTTTTAGAAAATGTCTGTCTGTCTGTATGTGAGAAAGTATTTACTACCACATTAGATTAATAAATGATGTACCGTATTTGATAAAAATATATTTTGATGTTTCTTGACATAAATTTATATATATCACAATTTAATGCGCATAGTCCAAATCTATGCAACAGCTACAGTGCTAACATTGTTACTCTGGAATTTCAAAAAAGGCTATATTTAGTTTTTACGTTATTAATTTTACAAAATTTAACAAGCGAGAGAAACATTATAAAAAATATTTTTATCCAGATTGAGAGTATATCAGCCGGTAGTGACGTTTGTGTGCTTCATTTTCTTTCTGTTTACCAGTAGTTTATATCGGAGCTTCTATGACATTAGAGTTCTGAAAACTTGTTATATGAAATAAATATTAGGAAAAAGTGTTGTTATTCAATTTTGGTGTATATTGGTCATCCGATGCCGGTACTGTACTACATGTTTTTCGTCTACCTAATCTCTGCTTCTACAGTATATAAATTCATTGAACATTAATCGTAAAAATACCATTATAAAGAAGAACGTAACTTAATTTATATGTATATATTCTAACAGTTATTGAGGATGGTATTACTTTCCTTCTACTATATTTCATATGTGGATATTATATACAGTCGGTAACAAAAGTCTCCGAACACTAGCAAAAATTCTTATATAAAAATGTACACTTAATACAGTTTTGTTAAATAAATCCTTGTCGAATCCTGTTCTTAGTCAGTCTAAAAACAGGATTCGACAAGTATTTATTTAACAAAACTGTATTAAGTGTACTTTTTTTACATAGGAATTTTCGCGAGTGTTCGGAGACCTGTACGGGGAAAATATAAAAGTAACTCAAACAAAACACTAAGTAAATAAATAAATAAATAAAAAAGGATAAAAATAACATTGCTTGTTGTGTATTATTTTCAGGCCGTTTCATCCATAAAAATGTTTAGTAATATTCCAAGCAACACACATACACACAATATTAATAAATAATATATATATATATATATATATATATATATCTTATGGTTGAACATTTTTTCCACGTCGTTCTAAACTACCTATGTAAAATAGTTATTATGATAGTTCATGTTGATTATTATATTTTTGATGCTAAAATATATGTACTGCAAAATCCTAATATGGTAATTATTTAGACTGACACAGAATAATGTTTAGGGAATGTTTTCGGAAACAAACTGGAATTTATAAGTGTAGAGATAAATATACATAAATAACCTAAGTCCTTGAACGGCAAAAATCGTTAAAATTTTGAATTAATATATCAAAATATTATTCTTTTCCACTGTATTTTTAAAAGGGAAATCTTGGTTTTATAAGAATTTTCTAAGTTCTGGTTTCAAAGTTTTTGTTTATTTCAAGAAGTCCTGAACGCCGTTTGGCCATTTCTCAATCGTTGTCTGTATCTATATCACTGTATGTGAGACAAAATTTGTATCTATTCTACATTGAGAATGAATGCACATAATTTCATGAATTTTTATGTTTAGCACAGATTTATTACAAATACTATTTTTTTTTTATTTATTTATGAGACCTATCGCTTAACATATGAAATATTTTTCGAAAACTTATATACACATATACACATACACACACACACACGCACACACACACACACGCACACACACACACACACACATACACACACACACATATATATATATATATATATATATATATATATATATATATATATATTATTATGGTAACATAGATCACGACTTCATATAAATGTATGCATTAAGTATTATATTTAAGAAATCATAAAATTTCAAATAATTACTTCTAATAGAAACAGTTAACCAGGATGAATATTTTGAAAATGTAAAAGCAACGATCACACAGTGGTAAAATTTTCAATATTTTTGTTTTAAGTATCCGACAATTCTTTTAAAACGAGGGGTTGATTAGTACATCTGTGTCCATTTAAAAATAAGTTATTCCTTTATTTTTTATATTTAATATGTACATATTGTTGCGTACTTGGGGGATTCGTAAGTTGTCCAAGAATAAAAGGCGAATCTTGAAGAAGTTTGAAACATTATTTACAGAAAATCCGAGAAGATTACAAGTCTATACACCAAATATCAACTTCACTTTCACCAGTAAACATAGCTCAAATAACAGCTGACAAAAACAAATTAACAGTACAAATTGTATCAGAGTATTAACACACAACAAGGCTGTAATCAAAGAGGCTACTCACTAGGCCACTTTATCGTAAGGTGGTTCACGAAAAACCGACTTCTTGGCCTCATTGAGCCTCCTTTTATATCCCTCTATAAAACCCAAAATGTACTGGTAAATCGTAGAATATTCAAATTAGAGCTTCCATATTTGGTATATCGACAATAGGAATTTTCTTCTCAAAGTCGCCGAAAAAATCCCCAAGGAACGAAATGTCACAAAATTTAGCGCCAACACATAAATGAGGCCTTTAAAGTGTTTTTAACGGATATTTAGGCTATTTTAATGCGAAAACGAACTAGAAATGCTATAAAATAAAATTTTATCATTTGACTAAGCCTCTTTGAATGAATTTACATAAAAATAACTACTAATTATTTAGAAATTCGTAAAAGATTTTAAACGAGGGTTGATTCGTATATCTGTGATGATTTGAAAATAATTCATGCCTTTTTTTTTAAAAATAAATAATTGTACATATATATGTATATATACAATTAAAAGTAAATTTTCTAAAATAGCATGTTTAAGGCAAACAACTGGTTATGTTCCTATATTTAAAATTATTCTTTAGTAGAGGAAAAAATATGTCTGCACTTATCGTGAAAAGGAATTTTGCACATCCATTTAATTCTGCACATCCATTTAATTTTCACTTATTCATTTATTTACATATACGTTCTAACATGTTGTGCTCATGGCAAATTTGCCCTGACCACAACGCGTTAAGTTTCTGGTAGCATTCATTATGTTATTTCCAGTATTTTTTAGATAAATCAGATTGTATGTCCTATTTGTAAATACATTCATTTTTTTTTCTGTGCGAAGGTGGATCAGAAAGAAATATAGTAGTTTTCATTTTTATATATTTGTGCATATTATTTTTAAATTTTCTATTGTATTTAAATTACTTAGCACAAACGCATTTTTATAATACACCATAACTTATCAAAAACAAAATATTCTACGTTATAAATAAATAAATATATATATATATATATATATATTAAAACATTTGCAGTTTAATAAACTATGTGATGCACATGTAGATTAAATTAAGATTTACATCTTTCTGAACTTTAAAAATACAGATACATTTATTTATTTACTAGCAGGCTATGCCCGCTTCGCTGGTCACTATTTTAAAATGAATCACTGTAGTTAATGAATTCTCAAATTTGCATTAATTTTTATCATGTGAAAAAAAAAGAGAGAAAAAAAATTCTGATTGGAAAAAATGTCACATATGGTCCCCACTGCCTTCGGCAGCGCAGGCCTTTGTGTGCTGCGCGCGTGCATTTATGTTCGACACTCTTAATGCATGACTATATTATCGTAAGGGAAAAACATATATATATATATATATTTTTTAAAAAAAACTTCTCCCATTGTTCAATAATCGGTCCGGGACCCCACTTCCTGCGCGCCGCGCATAGTCCTTCACCTACAGTTCCCACCTCTCCAAATTATTTTAGAATTTAAAAATACTCGCAATCGTACTCTCGGTCATTTAAACCTAATAATACTGATTTCTAACATTCTATCTGAATTTCTTTCTTTTTACCCCTGCGTCCGTCCCCCTTTCCTCCACTCGTAATAATTCTGAGCTTTCGAAAATATCCGCAATATATTTATCCGGCCTCAAAAGCTAACAACACTAATTTTCAGCGATCTAACCGTTATTTATATATTTTTGCTCCTTACACCCTTTCCCGTCTATCCTAATAATTTTTCAAATTCGAAAATATTCGCAATTGATTGAAAGGTATCAAAAACTCCATGTACCAATTTTGAGCAACCTAACTCTATTTTTATTTTTTGTCCCTCCACACTCCCCCTTCCACCCCTCCTAATTACTTTACAAATTCGAAAATACCCGCAATCGATTTGTAAGTATCAAAAACCTCTATGTACTAATTTTGAACGGTCTAACTCTATTTTTATTTTTTTGCCCCTTCACCCCCTCCTCCTTTCTAACACCCATAATAACTTTACACTTTCGAAAATATCCTTATTCGACTTCCAGGCCTGTAAAAACTATCTGCACCAATTTTGAACAATCTAACTGCATTTCTATTTTTTTATGCCCCATAGCCCTTTCCCGCCCCACCTGGTATGAATTTCTAAAATTAAAACAATTATTTTTTCTGTATTTGTGAGAGCTGTATTTTAGAACAAAAATCTCACATATATCTTTTTTTATGTTTGTGATATAAAGGATTATTTCACATTACGTTTTCCCCCCTCTCTTTCCCCCTCTTGGGGGCTGAATTTCTAAAATTCCAGAAATTGCTTTTTAGGTATTAGCTATATATTGGAGCAAAAGTTTCACGTATATCTGTTTTTTTTTGTTTGAGATATATAGGAGTATGTGAAATTACATTTTGCCCCCTTTCCCCCCTTGGGGACCGAATTTCTAAAATTCCAGAAATCGGTTTTTAGATATATGTGTTAGCTATATTTTAAAGCAAAATTTTTACGGATATCTGTTTTTTTCTTTGAGTTATGGAGGTTTTTGTGAAATCACATTTTGCCCCCTACTTCCCCTTGGGGGGGGGCGAATTTCGTAAAACTGCTTCTTAGTGGGTGCTTACACTATATGTTCTATAATCTGACCCAGTTTCGAGTCAGTGGCTGCAGTAGATTTTGCTGTGCGTTGATGAGACAGTGAGTGAGTGAGTGGAAGTACTCTTTTATATGTGCAGATTGCCCCTTCCCCCCCTCCCCCTTTCTGACCCCCTAATAACTTTACACTTTCGAAAATATCCTCATTCGACTTCCAGGCCTGTAAAACCTATCTGTACCAATTTTGAACAATCTAACTTTATTTCTATTTTTTTTTCTGCCCCATAGCCCCCTTTTCCGCCCCACCTGGGATGAATTTCTAAAATAAAAAAAATATATTTTTTTTATGCATTTGTGAGAGCTATATTTTAGGATAAAAATTTCACATGTATCTTTTTTCTGTTTGCGATATAAAGGAATATTTCGAATCACGTTTTGCCCCCTCTCTCTCCCCCTCTTGGGGGCTGAATTTCTAAAATTCCAGAAATTGCTTTTTGGTATTTGTATTAGCTATATATTGAAACAAAAGTTTCACGAATATCTATTTTTTTGTTTGAGATATATAGGAGTATGTGAAACCACGTTTTGAGCATGTGAAATCACGTTTTGCCCCCTTTCCCCCCTTGGGGACCGAATTTCTAAAATTCCAGAAATCGGTTTTTAGATATTTGTGTTAGCTATATTTTAAAGCAAAAATTGTACGGATATCTATTTTTTTCTTTGAGTTAAGAAGGTTTTTGTGAAATCACATTTTGCCCCCTACTCCTCCTTGGGGGGCGAATTTCGTAAAATCGCTTCTTAGTGGGTGCTTCCACTATATGTTCTATAATCTGACCCAGTTTCGAGTCAGTGGCTCCAGTAGATTTTGCTGTGCGTTGATGAGTCAGTGAGTGAGTGAGTGGAAGTACTCTTTTATATGTATAGATTTTGGTGAATTTGAAACATGTTTAAGAAATACGTAAATATGTATATAATATCCATTAATGTAATACTTATAATTCCGAAACCGACTACCGTAGATAATGGAAGTATTCTATTTGTTTAATAATTTCAGCAATGAATTTTTAATTTATTTACATGACTCTTGAGAATAATTAAGCTTTTTTTTTTCTTTAATTGCTGTTTTTGTATATATATGTGTGTGTAAGGGGATGAGGGAACATTATCTTAAAAAGTAAACATGTATATGTTGCACAACAAAATTTCGAATTAATACATATCCGAAGAAAATATGATTTCGCCACATTTTTGAGAAAATTGAAAGTGTGACTAGGAAAGCTGGAAGTGTCAGTGAATATTGACATCTGAAAAACGACTATAACGATTTTCTCGAAATTTACATTATGTAGTTTTTTTTTTTTTTTTTTTTTTTTTTTTTCAAACGTCTTTCCGTATATATTAATTGTTTAATACAGGAAAACTAGTAGAACTTCAGGTTATATTGGACAAAATTTAGTCTCGGAAATGGAAGCCTCTTTTTCTTTTTTTTTTTTAACTGATTTTTGTCAAACTTGCAATATTAACCCACTTTTAGATGTCATTTTGTATGTATTAGTTGCTGCCTGGTAAACAGATGTGTTTGCCAAGTTTTGGTTTTATTGGAATTGCGACAGAAAGTCGATTTATCAAATACCTTTCAAACGATTTTATCAGTATTTATTAAATGAGGTTATTATTACTTTTCAGATGTTCTTTCACTTGCATTATTTAGTTAAAATATATAAACAAATAAATATTAAAAAATTTTATATTTACAAATAAATTGATTAGCTAATGCAAATAATTGATCATCCAGATTAGGTAAAACAGTTTAAGGCAGTGTAACTAGACCGCTCTACAGATTTTTTTAATGTTTGATGCTTAAGTATGTCCAATGTAGTAGTCGTTTTAATATATGTGTTAATTTGATACTATACAAAATTGATAGGGTTCATCAACTGTTAGGTATATTTTCATCTATATAAGTCTGGAATTTCTTCTACAAACATGCTTCTAAGATGTTCTGTTGATAGTATATTAGTTTTGGCCTTACTTAAGATTTTTTTAATTTCCTTTTGTAACAAAATTCCGCAACTATCATGTACCCTTTTGGGAACTTTTCTGTACATTGACTAAGACACATCTTACTGTTATTCCAGTTAGCTGAGCAATAGAAATCTGTTCTTTTTTCATTATAGTTCATTATGCCCATGCCTCAACGAGTATTACTATGAATTTCCAATTTTCAACAGCTAGGTGTTTTTTATATAATTTTCTACAATTTGTCTTTTTTTCATTATTGCGATTTTACGAAAGTAATCGGTGTCATAAAAGACTAAAATGCCTTCTTATTGTAACACGTTATTTCATTTATTATTTACAACAATCATTTCCTTTTTTTTTTTTTTTTTTTTTTTTTTTTGGGGGGGGGGGGGGATCCCACAATCATGAAAACGAATATATTATTTTTCTAAAACTATTACTTTTTGGCAAGTGTTTTTCTTGTAGCATAAAGGGATTCCTACAAAAAATTACAAAACTTGCAGAAACATATTCTACAAAGCTACAACTTTATTCTGAATTAAAAAATAAATAAATAAACTTACGTTTATATTTTGTACTAGCTGACCCGTCCTACTTCGCACGGATGAACAAATTTTAGTTAACGATGAATTGATATGCAAAAAATAAAAAATATATCAGTTTATATGTTATAGTCAGGCAATATTATCAACTGAAAAGTCAAAATATAATTTTACAATTATTTTTTTCAATCAGTTGTTAAATGTTGGTAATTTTTACTTTATGTTATTTATTTATTTATTTCATAAAAAGAAGCATGTCTTTACTCATGAATAAAAAATATTGAAAAATAAACCTATAACATGAATATGTGTTTGATAAATTTGACGTCATAATTGCTTTAATTATTATTTATTTGTTCTTTTAATATTAATTTCTATTAAACACAGAGCTTATGTGTTTTTAATTTTCTTAAATTTAACGTCCGCAAAGTAATCTGGTTATTGTTTTATTAATGGTTCTCCATTAGTGATCGTTAATATTTTTTGCGATTTTGGCGGTGAATTAAAAAGGTTATCGCAAATACGTAAAGTCCTTCGAATGAAACGTCCTAGCTATTGCGGTGCCAAATTTTAAATATCGCCAAAGAAGCCCTATACAAAAGTAGATTTCTAACGCGAATGCACATTTAATTTATTTTAAATGAACCGTGTTTCCAATCAACATAATGAAACTTGCATAATCAAATGTCATTTGCAATTCCATAGCGGCTGTATATTGCGCTACTTGCTTTCGGAAAAGATTTTATATCAATCATCCTTGGCGGGGAAAAAAAAAAAAAAAAAAAAATGATTGCCAAGTTACCTCGCAAATATATTTAATTTTTTCCATAACTGATGGCTTTTAATAATGTATATTAAGGGAAAAATCAATAATATGAAACAATATTCGTATAATATATACTATTACAAAATCTGGTGTGAAACAACCACACGACTTCCATTACCCACTATTAAACGTATTATATACATTTCTTGGAGATATTAAGTACATGCATTTTTTTTTTTTTTTTAGATTTTCCAGTAAGAGAAACTTGATACACGTATAAAGACAGCTACAACAAAGTTTACATAGTGAGTTAAAAAATAAGGGGAAAAATAGATAGTTATTTTTTTTAAACACGAATTACCGAGACCTAAAACTGAACTTCCTAATCAGGATGACCGTTAGTATAACTGTAATATGCACGTAATACTTGAGAAAGGTTATCTAAATTGAATTAATGAAACAATTTTCAAGAAAATCGTTAGAGCCGTTTTTGAGATACCAACTTTTACCAAAACTTGGCATACTCAATTATTGACCGGAAAACAATAATTACATGCAAAAGGATATTTAGTAGGAAGTTAACATGGCGAGTTTGAAAAAAATTCGTACTGCCGTTTTTAAAGGAAGGCACTTATGAGATCTGAAATTGAGCCGTTTATAGAGGACGCCTATCAATTTTCCTGAACTAACCAATTATATCATTCGAAAGGACATCTAATAGATTGTTTATATAGCAACTTTGAAGAAAATCGTTAGGGCTGTTTATGAGGTACGGGCTTACGGTCCCATTTCCGGTTTTCGATGACCCAGTTCCGGTTTTCGATGACCCAGTTCCGGTTTTTCAATTTTCACCAAAATTTGGAAAATTCATCTGTACATCAGACCTGAATCAATTGTGAAGATTTGTAGTTCTATCTTTATTAATTTTGGAGATATGACACCCGGAAAATTTCACACATTCGTACACACACACACACACACACACACTGACCAATTGCCAAAAACTACTTTTTTGGACTCAGGAGGCCTTAAAACATATAAATCAGGTGAAACTCTATGTCAAATTTTTGGACCAAATACAATACTTCCACTACCTACGGTAGTACGGTAATTGAAGTAAAAACATAGATCTCGTATTTAATACGAAAATATACAGATTTTCGTATTACGTTTTCGATCTCGAAATGCAAAAATCGCCAAGGACGACCGATATCAAATCTATGCTTTGTTTTCAATTAAAATATTGAAAATTTGAATTAAAAATATATTTTACCAAAATTTATTATAGCCTCTAGCACTTAGAGACAGTGTAACTTTTGATTAGTATAAATAAAGAAAGAAATAGAAATCGGCTTTTTTAGTTCTAGCGATCGTTCTCTACATATACATATAAACCTTTCCTCTTTATATATTAGTATAGAGCATAGATAGATTAAATAGGTTTCTAATCAACATAATGCAACTCGAATAATTAAATGCTATTTGCATTGCAGTAATGGTTGTATGCGCCATGTATATCACAGAGTACTGATAACATTCAGAGCCGTCACTTACATAGAAGCTAATGGTAAAAATTTAACATGTAAATTTCGCATAGACACTATCGCCCCTGACGAGGGACCGAAGTACTACTCATACGTCACGGATTACGTATGCGTTTTCGTAATCAGTTTTATGGGTATAAAGATTTGGCTGATTATCGCTCTTTTGGCGATTTTTTTTTTAATGAAAAAGAAAGGAAGGTTATGGACTTTTTATTTTTAGTTTTTTAAATATACGCGTGCTAATATTTTCGTTACACATATTTCATGTGAAAAATTAATTAAATATGTATAAAATCTCATTTATTTATTTCTTTTTTACATGTTTTGAATAAGTTTATATCGGTAAACCAATTTTAATGTATTTTTCAATATTGTTATGAAGATAAATGAGCTTTAAAAGAATATATTAAATTTGTATTAGGTAGTATTTAATAAAAGTAAATTTCTGCATTCTAAAAAAAAAAAAAAAAAAAAAAAAATAATAATAATAATAATAATAAATGAAAAAAATCTTTTTATTAATAAATAAATGTTACACTACCATCTTTTTTATTTTTTTTTAAATCCATATTAGAAATAGTATTGTTTTTGAGTCAAATTTTTGAAATTGAGTTTTTGTTTCATTTACACATTTTCAGGTTTCCTGAATCTGAAAAACATGTTTTTATCAGTTGGTCTCTGTTTTTTCTCAACAACAATTTATAGAAGGAAGTCCAAACTCGGTATTCTAAATCTGTACAATGTAGTGATGCTACATTAAACTTTTCGTTGAGATGAAGCAGATGGTTTATGTACAGGGATATCCAAAAGAATTCAAATACATTACGTCTACGGGGAAAAGTTCATTAAGTAAAGTTTAACATATATAGGTTCCCCTAAACAAAATGGAATGAACATATTTTTTTTCCAATGCATAAAAGCATGTTTTGTGTAGAATATGGAATAGAAATCATTTATCATTTGTTTACAGGGCTATCCAAAGTATTTGAATATATCGGGAATATATACTTGGAAATTGCTGGCAGTCTATTTCATTTTGTGTTCGGTGTTCTTTAAATACAACTAAATTTAAGTGCACAATGTGATATGCATAAAATTTACAGACAACATACAAGGTTAACCAAAATTAAGCAAAACTTGAATGTAGCAGGTGTAAGTGCTTTGTTACATTTTACTATATCAACAAACACTGCTCAGGAAGAAAAATTAAATTTTAACAGTCATACTGTAAAGAAAATATATTTTGAAATTCTATTTTCAACACTGGTTTTTTGTATAACATCACATTTTGAGGTTCACTGAATACGAAAGTTCAATTTTAAGTGGCTGATCGGTATGTATATCTGTTATAAGCATAACTTAAATAACCACAGGAAATTCAAATTTGGCATTTTGAAGTTCGTAATTCCACTTGAAAAATTTGATCGGGATTGGCAAGTTTGAAGACAAATTAGTAACAGTTTTGAATTATTTAAGAAAACCTATTTTAGATTATTTTAAAAGTAGACTGAACTTAATTATCGTACTTTATTGATCTTATGACTTAAACTGCAATGGATGTTTATGCGAAATTTTGTGCGATTCTGCAATGTTAAAAAAAATGGTTAATTTCGAGTAATGTATGCAGTTTCCATGGTTAATTATGTTCATGCGAGCATTGTAACATACTTTTAAGCTGGTCTCGCACACCTTTACTGTAAAAATATCCCTTTTAATCAGTGGCGGATCCAGAACTTGACTTTTGAGGGGGGGGGGGCTAAGATTTAGCCCCCCCCCTTAAATCCGCCACTGCTTAATGTATGTTTAAACAAAATTTTGCCCTACCTCCCATGTTAAGAAAATCGTAAATTTTGAATAACTTATGAAGTTTTTAAATTAGAATGTTGAAAATCAATAGTGTTCTATCCAATGTTATAGATAATATTTTAAAACTGGCCCCACCTACCTGCGATCTTTTATTCTTAAGATAGTTAGACAAACTAACAAACTGACACCCTTCAGACTGACAACATATAAATTTTATTATTTTTGGTATCCCCATACCTGAAAAGTGTAAAAATAATAATAATAATAATAATAATAATAAAAAAAAAACGAGGTAAAAAATTTTCATGATTCTTTACGCTCTCCATACCTATAGCATGATGGTGAACAAAAAATTGTTTAAATGCTTAAAATTTGCATTCAGTTCCAGCTTTTAAACATTAAATATATTTAATCAATTAACTTACCAATGGATCCACAAAAAAATATCCAAGTAGGTCAAGAATAAATTGTTAAACAATAATAATGTAAAATTGAGAGAGAAAAATAAAATTAGCAGGGAGCAATTTAAAATTTTTCAAAACACATTAAAACTTTGAATGTCATTTTATTCAATAATTTATGAGAAATTTTATTAAACATGATAGTTACATGGAAATTTATATGTACTGTTAGTTCTCCAATTGAGCCATAAGCAAATAAGGATGATTCTGTTATTGGAGTAGTATTATTCTTGCTTATTTAGGATACAAATGGGAAAATGAAAAAATTGAAATTTTTAGAATTGTGAGGCACTTATTAACAGAAAGGAAAAAGTAGTAATTTTTTCCATACCCCTAATGCCTAGTAAAAAAAAAAGTGAGATTATCACTGACATCTGATTTGATAAGAAGAAAACATTTGGTTTGAAAATTTTCAGACTGCCAATTTTTGATGATTTTATACATTTTAAGAGTAACAGACTTCTGGCTTTTTTGTCCTAACGTCAGTACAAGGGCGCAGCCAGAAAAAAATTTTGGATGTTCAAGTTCTAGTACATAATGTTGAATGCTAAAAATGCTGATGTAGAACTCTAAAATTTTTGACAAATCTGCAAAATTTTAAGAAGGGGGTTGTATTTTAACTCCCCTCCTTGGCTATGGCTTTGTATGTGTGTGACAAAAATTCGATGCACCCTGAGATCAATAACATATGCTTGAAATTTTACATTTAGATGCAACTTGACATAATTCTTTGTCTATCAACTTTTGATGCATATTGCTCAACAGATTGTGCTATCATCTTGTCTTTTCATAATAATCAGTTCATATGACAGCATAAGTCAAAATTTCATAGAAATGAATATAATGGGAAGTATTTTTAAACAAGCATAAAATTAAAAATATTTTAATTAATAGTAGTATTCAAACATTATAAAATGTATAGGTGGAAAGATTGCTTTCTCCAAGGAATGTAATTTTCAATATTTTTTCCCAAAAGAACTGATCAATACTTTTAACACGAGTGTTTCAATCATATCTGTAATAATTTGAAACAACATAATCAATTTTCTTCACTTGTAATAATTTTAAAAAAATCTGAAAAACATTTCCTTGGGAGGTAAAGAAAATTTCATGTCAGTTGCACAAAATTTCGTGTGACTGCACAAAGTCAATTCTGTGCAATCTGTAAAGCACAAAATTGACTTTCTTAATTACTCATGTTATACTTTTCCGAGATGAAAGAATCTGCACTGACCATCTAAAATAATTTTGAGATTTCACATCCTGCAAATTGCTATAAAATTTTTTACTCTTTGTATTGTAAAGGAAAATTTTGCAATGGGGATAAATGCTATTCAGTTTATCTATTTAAGGAATTATTTATATAGTAATGCAATTAAAAAAAATTGTTTTGTTTTTGCAAATCAGTTGTGAAATACTGAAGAAAATGTAGAACATGAGCATGGAAAAACAGAAAAATCAAAGAATTCTTCAGTGTTAAATAAGAAAAAAAAAAAAAAAAAAAAAGATATCTATATATAGAGAAATAATACCAAAAAACGGAGGATAGAATTTTAACGTCACTATTGAACTAATAAAGAAAAATAAATAAACATTTGGTTAACATTTCTTAAAATTTAACTGTATCCAAAATATGTACAAATAGAATAGTATTTGATATAACATAAATGATTATATTTTAAAAACTTTCTCAGCTAATTAACATTTGTTTACCATGTTTAGGTTTTTCAAATCTTATTTTAAAAATAAAAATAAACAGGAAATACTGTCAGTTGATTTTATAAAAAAGAAAAGAGAATTTTTGCCAACTTTGTGCTTTAAAATGCAGCTACTTTAAAAAACAAAAATACTATTACTTTCAATATCAAGGATGAAAAAATATCTTGAAAACTATTAGCATAAATTTATTTAATTATAAAATTTAGCAAGGATTTACAAACCTGCTTTTAATTTCATTTACCACGACTTCTGAAACTTGCACTTATTGCACTTGAACCTGAAAACAGTTTTCATATAAACAAATGTTTATATTAAAATATTTACCTGTATATGTTTTATAACTTTCACTGATTCTCCTTTATCAAGCAAAAAAAATCAATCTCTAAAACTTATATAAACATAAATAAGAATAACTAAAGCATACATTCGGGTTGCGGTACGCCGCTCCGTTTATTACAATTGTACATCACGATCAAAAAGCAGACTTTTATTTAACAGTCTTTAAATACAGAAAAGAAGTTCATTGTACGGAAAATTTGTTAAATACAGATTTACATTTTTTAATACTTTGAACTACATACACATAAAGTTAATTTTTCAACTCATAAGACAAGAATCATATAAATAACCATACTTAATAAATATAATTCATTTGACACAGTAATTCTATTTTTCAAATATTATTTAAAAAAAAAAAAAAAAAAAAAAAAAACTGTACAATCCAAAAAATATACCACTTTATTACTTTTAGATATAAATTTATTATTTTTAATTTATTATTGTTGCGAGTTTAGGAAATTAGTTTTACAAGCTTAGAAATTAATAAGTTAGTTTTAAGATTTGATATTATTTCCGTAGTTGCTAATGAGCCAGAATCTGAACTCTTTTGGCGGCAAATATTTGGAAACTCCTGAAACATTTATAAGAAAAGGTAGAACAAATTTTGGGAATCTGCTCTTTAGCTCTGCTCTTTCTCAAAGTGAAATAATTACATGTCCTTTGTAGACACCTTGGCCATCCACACTGCTGATTAAGTTGGAGAGATGCTGCAACAGTAAAAGTAAATGATTATCAAACACTTATTTTAACAAGGGATTTTAACAATATATTCTTCTTTTCAGTTGCAAAATGTTTAATAATTATATTCACACAAAGTTACTGAAGGATATTCAAAATGCTGATTAGCACCCATAGATCTCATGTATCATAATAAATAACATCTTCTCGAGCAAGTTACTCAAATTATATATCTGATAAATTTCTAAATGATGTCTTTAAATCAAAAACTTTTGTTTTTCACACTATATCTCACATTACTGTTACTGGTACTACGAGTACTGAAAGAAAAGTTTAAATATGTCATGTAAAAAATGTACTAAAAAAAATTGATTTTTTTGGCTTTGAAAAATTTCTCGAAAAACATAATAGAAAATTTTCCAACCTATATCACTTATAAAAATCTGTACAGCATTTGTGCCGCACTCACTACCACTCATGCAAGCATCCTTCGTGCACATTAAAATAAATACATACATATATATATAAATAAAATTCAGGAACATTTTTTAACAGACAAAAATAATAGTTACACTATGTTACAATTACACAACGACAAATTTTCCCTCTTACAAGAAATTGAAAAAAAAAAAACTTAATGATTTTTTTTTAAACCATACATAAGTTTTCAGTGTCCCCCCCCCCCAATTTCTCATATTTACAACATGTTAAAATAAACACTTTTAGCTCCTAGTCCCATATTATAGTAGTGATGATGTAAAGTAGAGTAAAACGTTGAGTCTGCTTTGCTTTTAAAAGGATGAATATGGAGGGGGGGGGGATGATGAAAGATAGCCATAGTTGCTGGGGACATTCTGATACTATTTAAAAAATTCTGAGATTTATTGCAGGGTTGTTTGCAAGCCTCGTAAAAAAACAATCCTAAAATAATAACAAAAGAAAAGCGGGGGGGGGGGGAGAAAGGGAAAAAAAAAGTATAAAAAAACTTTGTTGAAACTAAAAATGTTCATAGTTATCTTTCTGAAAGTTACAAAATGTATCATGTGCTGTAATAAGTTAAAAAATAAAACATGTTACAAGTATATTGCGAATTCTGACTAACAAGGAAACATTCAAAAGGTGTCGTCTTCAAAAAACATTAAAAAATATATATTTGATTCTACTCTTCCTAAAACACCAGAAAGTGAAAAAATTATCAGCTGCAATGAATTACAGCGACCACAAAAAATTATAAAAATTAAGCATATTTGGCGATTTCATATTGTTAGGTGATTGGTTTTGCTGTAATTCATTTCAGCCGATAATTTTTTCACTTCCTGGTGTTTTATGAAGAGTAGAATCATATATATTTTTTTCAATATTTTTTGAAGACGACACCTTTTGAATGCTTCCTTGTAAGTTATATTTTGAATTTTACTGATTGAAAATAAAATATTAAATATTTTAAAAAATCAATTTTTTCAAACAAGATTTACAAGTTATGAAATACCAGCACTGGGCTGACCTTAAGATTACTTAATTTAAGAAAAGAAGGAATAAAAGGCATACTTAAAATGCTTAATAAAATCAAAAATGCAATTCTAGCAATTTCCAGTTATAGCTGTTAATGCGTGTGAATATTTTTGAGTGGCCCTGTAAATCTCATACTGTATTCTACAGAAAACTTTTTTTGTGCATATGAATAATAAATCTAAATTTCATTATTATATGTGCATATGTTATTAAAAATAAAATGATAGTTTTAAAAAAATTAAAGAACACGCTTTTATAGAAATGTGAACTAAAAAGCACAAAATATCTATCTTAGCATTAAAATGCAGGGTAAGAGAAAATCATGTGAGTGACACACCATAATATTTACATACACTTAAATCTTTAATTAAATAATTTAGAATTAAAAAAAAAAAACATTTTTAAAAAATCTCCCCTGACTGTGCTCGAAAGCTAGACCTTTAGGTTCGTAGCCCGAAGCTTTACCTCACAGCCACAGCGTTCACGTAGGAAATCCTTTTTTTAACAATATAGATTTTTTGTTTGCTCCCAGAGCGTTACAAACATACATACAGGTGAAGCTAATAAAAGCGTGTTAAAAAAGCACCACAGTACTGGCGTTAAAAAGAAATAAGTATAAAACTTTGAATAAAAACCAAGAATAAAATAACAATTTTATTGTAATTTAAAACTAAATTATAATACATTTTTTCTAAACAGCTCTTCTTCAGGTGTAGGCATGAGTACTGCAAACAATTTTATATTTATTATTTGTGCAAATAATTGGAGACCATATACCTCAATGTATAAAAATTCTACTTTGTATCCTAAAAAATAAAAAGTTATATGTCCTTAACTCATCAAACTCTATGTAGTTTGTGTGACAGTAAGGTATAATATACTAATATACTTTGAAGAAACTTTTAGACCAACTGAATATGGCGTTTAAATGCTATCACACTTTAAATAATTTGAGTTCACAGCCATAATAAGTAATTTTTCTTTATGTCTTCAGTAGTAAAAAAAAAAACCTAAAAGCTACATTTATTCAAAATCTGTATAGTTTGTGTGACAGTGACCTATAACATACCTATTCTCTTTCAGCTATCAACATTCAAAGTGTATAGAGGCTAACATGTTCATTCACACACATATCTACATACACTATTGTAAAAATAACAAAATGAATTCAGAAGCCCATAATCTGTATAGATACACCAAAATCTCACTCTTGAATTTTTTCATGATAAAATTATTTTCTTACATAGTATACGTTCGGAAAATAAAAATCTTTAATGTACCACATGTAACTTGTACTTTATTGTGTTTACAAATTATTATTATTATCACTATTTCTGTAAATTTTAAGTACTTTCCTGACACTGGTGGTGGTGGATAAAATATCATGCTTAAAAAAAAAAAAAAAAAAAAAAAAAAAACTTTATAACCACTATTTTATACATATTGCATATGCGCATAGATTATCAAACTTGCACTACCCTACAATATCAAACTTATGCTACAAAGCATTTAACTTTGAAAAACAAAAACTAAGACCCTCAAGCTCTTTTAAATTTATAACTGATCCCTTGCATTTTACAAATCTAAAATAGAGACATTTTACGCCTCCAAAAAGACATAGGTAAATTCTGAACCAAACGTTTGTCTGAAATTTACCTACACTCTTTGTGACATAATTATTCTACCTTGAAAACTTCTTTTTTAATTACTCCTAACAAAAAATAACATTTTATACTCTACATACTGAAAGGAAAAGAGGAAATGAACTTTTCAAATTTGATTATAAATTATGGTCTCAAATAATCCTGTTATACAATTAAAAAATTTTAGTAGTTTAACTAATAAATTTATATATTAGTTAAACTACTAAATACTAATATTTTACATATTATAAATTTACATAAATCTTTTTTTTTTTTTTTTTTTTTTTTTTTTTTTTTTTTTTTTGGGGGGGGGGGGGGCTTCCTTGACAACTTTAGATAGGTATCTAACTTCAAACACTTAATAAAAAGCATATTTTTATTTTCAAATATTGTAGAAAATCACATAAAAAAAATTACCTGGTTTTCATTTCCAATGCTTTACTTGGAGGAAAAAAAATTGCTTGCTTCTTTGGGTACCTACAAAAGGATCTAGAATGCATAATAAAGGCTTGTCTTCATTCTTCATTGTAATTTCATTCTAACAAAATACAATACAGTCATTTAAATAGTACAGTATTCTTAATTGCATCCCCCCCCTAGAATTATACCATGTCAATATCAGTTATTTTCTTAAAATTATTAAACGACTAGCACATAGAGAAAAATATTAGGTTCTTATTAAATATTAAGATAATAAAGTATAACAGAAAGCTAATCGCTTCCAAAACTTAGAAATGTATATTATTTTTATTTATTTACTTATTTGCTTAAGAAAAATTTATTTTAGCATCTTAAACAAGTATTCCAATACTAAGATTATAATTTTTTATAATTATTTTAATTCATAATTTCTCAAGTTATACACATTTATTTATTCAATGCAGGGTTGGCAAGTTTTTGACAACAATTGTCAAAAGCCTAAAATTCTATACAAAGAGCATCCTGAAATAAT
This sequence comes from Salticus scenicus, assembly GCA_963930645.1. Taxonomy (NCBI): domain Eukaryota; kingdom Metazoa; phylum Arthropoda; class Arachnida; order Araneae; family Salticidae; genus Salticus; species Salticus scenicus. Next base: position 135,873,638 of record OZ005655.1, read on the forward strand.
TTTTTGCAACAAATTTATATCTACAGTTTATTACATTTTCCTAATTTTTGGTTTTAGTACCTTTAATAAATTTTAAAACATTTTTAGATACTAAAAGTCACATGTCCCATCAAAAATTTCAAGTTTGATTTTAGTCAGTAAGCTTCTTTGAAAACAGAAAATAATTTTAGGATACTATTAAATATAGAATGAAAAATTATAAACAGAAATATACATTAATAAAATAACCTATGCACTAATTCCTTTTAACTTAAAAAAAAAAAAAAAAAAAGTATTTTAATCTCATACTGTTACTTTTAGCATTTCACATCATTCTAGTTGTTTTCCTCTTTAGAGTAATTTCAATGGGATTACATTTATGCGTTATAAATTTTAACAATTGGCTAGTTATAGTGTAAAACAGTAATTCTGAATTTAGGGGGAAAATTCTGTTATTGATTTCATAATTGATGTGTCTGCTTTCAAAAATACTATAATTTTACTGTAATTGAAAACCCATTGTATAAACAAAATTCAATTTTTATTTGATGTAAAATCAGAGATTGAAATATTCGTTAGTTTTTAATTAATTAGATGGAAGCAATCCAATCAAACTGCAAATTATCCGGCATTGACATTCGTAGAGAGTAAGCTAATTATTTATAGCTGAACAATTAAAAAAGAAATTATTTAATGAAAGCCAGTATAAGAATATTAATTTATACTCTCGTTGTGGTCAGAGTTCCAAATATAAATGCAATTTATTTTTGCAATAAAAGACAAGAACAAGATTTTTGTTTTTTAATCAAACTCAAGTAATATTGCACATTCTATACGCTTAAACTTCTTTGTGATTTTGTAGCATAAATTCAAGTCCCGAATAACCACAATTTTTCCAATTAATGATTAATTTTAAGACCAAACAATATATTAATAACTTTTAAGTGGGTATTAAAACATTTATGGGGGGCAGAAAAATCAGAAAGAAAATCGAACAGAAACATCATTTAAAAGATGATGATTAAACATGCAATTACTTTTAGATTGAATAAAATAATGACATAATAAAAATTTTATACTAATCCATTTAAATAATGAACATTAAAATTAACTTACTTATTACAAGTACAAACAAGGAACACGAACAAAAACAGTATTAAACCAGCGCCATTGCATTCACCACAGAATAAACAAAACCAGACCAGAAGAGGAGAATGCGGTAACCATAAAACCAATGCCAACTTGGCTTTCTCAAGTCAAACTCGTCGTTGCTATGGTTACAGGCATGAAATTCCGCGATTTAGTACAATGGATTCTCCCAGGGGCTGGTTTGGCGCTGGATGTAAATTGCCAACTGCTTTATCTGTATATATCTATAATCTGTGATGTATATTGAGCTACTTGTCATAACTGTTAGTTGCTAAAAATAGTCGTCAAATAAATTTAAACTTCTCAATTATTCTTTTAACAAAAGCATAATGAAATGCAGACGATATTTTTTTAATTCACTTTTTATATATTATTATTCGCGAGAAAATATATTTTATTATATGTCGAAAAATGAATTAACCCGTAAATTTTTTGGGCAACAATTATAAAATAAATAATTTAATAAAAGTTTAGAAGTAACGCTTAGATCATTACATTATATCATATCATATCAAATTATATTATTAGAAAAATAAATACTTTATATTTATAATGACGTCAGATTTAACGTGTAAGTTTAACATTTTGCAAAGCTTTATATGAACTTCAATTTAATCCACGTGCAAATATATTTCTTTTCTTTTCACGTCAAGATATTTTAAAAACGAAATGAATATGTAAATGTTTCTTTTATGTTGGCAGCAGCTAATTTTTTTAATATTTCATTATTTCCATTTCTATTACGGCTTCTATGGGGATTTTAATTAAAATGCTCAGATTTTAAACTAAAATTTATTTTATTAAAATTAAATATAGCCTATAACAATATGGCATACTGTAGCTTTCGGTCAGTGAAAGAAGTTTTTAAATCGGTTCAGTAGTTTCAGAGATTACCCTCCACAAACAAACAATTTTTTGCGCTTTATATAATGATATAGATGAGAGGCGAATATTTTTATTAATTTTTTTTTTTTTCTGCACATGCGAGAAAAATAGCTATTTTTTTATTGCTTAAGTTGAAAGCTAGATATATGGGGCAATGTATGTCTAATGTCCATTTGAATAGAATAAAAGAATAAGTAAATGATCGGTAAATGAATGAACTAGATTTTAGATATTTTCCTTAGGTTAAATTTCTTTAAAGGTTTTCCACATGCTACGCTTATACGTCAGAGGTTCAATTATTTCGCCCACATGACGAAAAATCTCTTATACATATATATATATATATATATAAAGTCCCTTTTAACCTCACTAATTTAATTAAATAAATAAAATTATGTTACAGTTAAATGCATTTATAAATTTTCTTCGCAAGTAATAAATAATAATAATAATAACAACGGGGCTATATAAATGTTACAGGCTTGAGTTTTATCAATCATTCCGTATTTCATGATTGTTTGAAAGAAAATTAATTGCATTAATTCATAGTTACTTTTATTTTTAATTTAAAAGTCTGTTCGAGAAAAAAATTGTAAGAGAAATAAGAATTTTATTATTTTTGAGCATATGGAATTACGTTTCCAACTCAATCAAGCTCATCGATATAATTCATGCGATAAAAATGAGATGGATATCCGAAATAAGTTGTCAAAGCGTTACCGACACAGTGAATTAATGAATTGTTAGATTAAAAAATCATTTGAAATTGAATTAATTTTAAAAGTGCTAATAATAATCAAACTTTTATGTTATACTTCAATCGCACTGTATACCCAAGTAGCACGGGAACGTTCTGTGAACGTCTAATAACGGTTACAGTCTTTCAAACACCGTGTTTCGTGTCAAGAGAACGTTCGATTAGACGTTCAAAAAGAGTATTACTTAGAACGTTCTGAAAAGGTTTGCTTTGTACCATCTAGAAAACGTACAAGTTTAGTTCTATGAAAAACGTTCAACTGTATCACCGTCATAGCACGTTCTGTAACAGTGTGATTATAACAAATATGAGAAAATTCTTTTTTTTTTAGTTGTTTTTTTTAGTTGTTTTTCCTTATTTTCAGTTTCAAATTTTGTTGACATGTAGAATAATCATTGAAATGTAATAGAGATGCGGTGAGAAAAAATTACATAATTTTAAACCTTAATTATATGTTATTTATTATAATCATAATAATTATTTATAATTTTATTTAAGTTTTATGTTGTTCAATTCTGTCAAACACATTACTCCAGATTACTTTTGCAGATATTCATTGTTATTTGTTTCTTAAATTGTTAATAAATTAAGTTACGAAAAATTAATTTATTTTATTTATTTTATTTATTTATTATTATTATTATTAATATTATTTTGTATATACCAAGAAAAATGTGTTGGATAATTGGGAATTTTTGATCTCCGGTTTTCCATGGGTTTATACACTCATGAGATGTCCAGAACACAATTCTATCATTCTTTCAAAATGCCAGTCTGTCTGGTTTTTTTTTTTTTTTTTGTGTGTGTGTGTGTGTGTTATCAAAGTTTTGTGGACTCTGTATCTCACAAACCAATGGACGGAATTTAACCAAACTTGATGTTTAGTTAGACTTTAAAATAATTTGCTAAATATCAGGAATATTTAATTAGATATTGACCTAAATATCAGCTTTGGTGCTCATTAGCCTCTAGAATGTATCACCAGATACGGTTCGCTTCTATTCTGTAAATTCTCCCTTTTATGGGGAGATTATATCTCAGCTTCTACGGTGCACAAATGCACCAAACTTAATATGTGAAACAGATATTATGTAACAGTACGCTGATTTAATTCGGGTGCATATATTGACCAACTGGTGGCGCTGCTCTCCTGTAATTTAACCCCGTTAACGTAATGGCAATAATTCAGTTTTTGTGATATAAATAATTATAAATACACTGAACTTGGTATGTGAAATTAATATCATATAAAACTTTGCAGAATAATTTTGCGTGCATATCGGACAACTGGAGGCACTGGTATGCTGCAAATTAATTTTATTCAGGGGAACGGAACGCAATAGCACATTTTCTATGATTTATAAATGCTCTAAATTTGGTACGTGAAATAGATATTACGTAAATTTTACTGATTCACTTCGGGTACATATCAAATGACAGGTGGCACTGTTACGTTTCAACTTACGGGAAGCCTATACCTCACCTTCTATAATACGAATACTTATCAAACCTTGTATGTGAGACATATATATAATGACAAAATGTGCTGCTTCAGTTTCCGTATATATCCACCGACGGATGGTGCTTCTATTGCTTTCTGCGATTTTTCAGATATCTGTATTTCAGCATTTTTTGGTGAAAAATGTACAAAATTTCATATATAAAAATGTTAATTATAAAAACCTGTGTTGATTAAATTTTTATGATTAAATTAATAAATTTTAAAATTCTATGGATGCTGTATCTCACGAACTAATGAACGTAATTTATTCAAACTTTGTTTACTTGGACTATGACCTAAACTGGTGGCGATTATATTTGTTAATAAATCGTTCAATAGGTAGCGCTGTCGTACCATTATTTTCAGAATTTTTAATATGTCATAATAGGTCAAAATTTCGTATAAATGTGCATGAGTCAGCATTGTTTTTAACTTTTCCCTGGAAAATTAAATATGTATGTATATATATATATATATATATATATATATATATATATATATATATATATATATACATTTATATTAGTAATATTTAATAAAAAAAAATATGGGCAATTTGTATAGTTCATCGCTTTCGCTATTGTATTAAAATTTTCAATATTCTTGCCAGAAAAGTCGTCTATACTTTTAAAGCGAAAGGATGAACCCTAAATCTGTGATAATTTAAAACAAAGTTATCGACTTTTCACATTTTTCATTATGTAAAATACATTTCTTAAGATACATATTTTGTATACCGTAAAATTGATTTTTTTGGATATTTAGTGTTATATTTGTTTGAGATGAAAATCGTATACATTTACCATGGAAAATAATTTTGATAGACTATTTTAGCAAATAATATTTGACATCGACCTGCGCAGGAAAATATAGAAGAAAGTTTTAGGATGGCCTCAGTATAATAATTTTTAAAAAGGTTAAGTTTTGAACAGTATGAAAAATATTTATTAGAAACGGGTGTTATTGAATAAATTGCTTGATCGACAAGAAAGTTTAGCCGCATGTAAAAGCCATCTGCTCTGTTTTTGCACAGGAAGTTGGTATTTCTTGGCGTGGCTCGTTGGATCCAAAGTCCTACTGCTTGCTTACTCATCACATATTTTGTATTTACATTCAGATTTGAATTTAACTTTCGTTCGGATACACTACAACAGCAAACAGCTTCAAGATACAGACAGATAAGTTCGTTCACTTACTTTTCCTTTTTATAAAATTTTCATACGTATTGCATTGAAATCTTACAAAATTAATTAAAATTTATCAAAAAAACATATAATATTTTAAAATTAAATTTGAAATTTTTTAATTTTTTACATCTTTCACGCTAACTCCTAAATTTATTTCGTTCGATATTTTATTATTACAGTTCAACGTTGTAGTTTAAACAAACCCATGCGAATTTTTCGAACTTTTCTTTTCTTATTTATTTTTAAAATTTGAAACTCATAAATATTATACCGAATTCCCCATCTAATTAAAATATTAATTTACCAGAAGCCAAATTATTATTAGTACCAAATTAATATTGTGCAATTGTGAGACGAAGATCATTCAAAGAAAGGTTTCAAAATAAAATTCATGGTTGAAGTCCCAGTTTCATACTTCCGCAGGCAGTACAGTTATAGTATAGGATTTCCATGATGCCTTTTAAATTTTTGTCGCGATGTTGGTGATGACTTTTTATTTATTTTGGTGTATTTTGTTTAAAAAATTAATAATAATAATAATTCTTATTTTGATTATATTTTTATGTTTATGATTTTTAGTCAATTTATGACAATTATTCATATTCTGTATAATCTTTAAAGTATTTCTATGTTTAAAATGACGCTTATAAAGATTGAAGAAGCAATTTTTAAAAATACAGTTTTCCATAAAATAATGTAAGCAGACAAATTTCGTAATTTTTTCTTATTAGTTCATTGAGTTGAGTCCGCATGCTTAAATATTGTTCATTTTTAAATATTATTTTTTATCCTCGCATATTTCAATAATTACACTACTATATCGTTTCGGCAAAAATTAATTGCAACTGATCCACGTTAAAGAAATATATAGATAGATTTGATCATGTTTGATCGTTTTACATTACACTGTAGAAATGTAAAAGCAGGGAGAAGTATTTAAAAAAAATAGTTACTAAGGTGAATCTTAATATTGCTAAATATTTTAAATTTTGAAGTTTATTTATTTAATTTTTATTTATTTATTTGTTTACAGAATAAAATTTTAATTATTCATTTATTTATTTTTAAAAATGTTTCACCATATTTTATACTGTCATATTTCACTGCATGTGTTCGTAAAATTTATAAACTCAAAATCAATAATTTAAATAAATTTCGCATACGCATGATTTGAAATATGAAAATATTAAGTAAATTTCACGTAATCTATTTAAATAAAAAAACAAAATAATAATAATAATATATATATATATATATATATATATATATATATATATATATATATATATATATATATATATATATATATTAAAACGTATTTAAAATACACCGCTGTTCAGAATTAAAGGAACAAACCTGCTTTTTCATTTTCTTCTTTTATGCATAACTTTTAAACAAATAAACACATGGACATAAAATTTAGATGTCATGTTCGTTATCATATCATTAATCGAATTTTACATAATTTTAGAATAAGTGATAATTTAAAACTAATAATTATTAATTTTTCTCAAAAGTAAGCTTTGGAAAAAATTAAAAATTTCAACAATTTTAGCGAAGAAAACTTAATGAAAAATTGTGTTAATGATGCTTTATAGACAAGTGAAGACGCACATGCCCTCACATGTTAAACAAAATCCTAGTTTTACTTTCTGTGTTCACTTTTCTTTTACTTTAATAACGGAATTAAAATAATAATAATAATAATAATAATAATTACTAATTTGTATAAACTGTGATCATCACCAGAATAATAAAAATGTCGATAAATAATTTAATAATGAACGCCTTATCCGATTTTCATATTTCTATGTAAAATTTTAAAAAAATTATTCACACGCGAAAAAATGAAGAAAGAAGAAGAAACAAAAAAGTGACTACATGAAGAAATATACGGTTTTAATCTAACGCATGGATGAGCCTACATTTTTAACCTATCTGTAATGCATCTTCATGACCATTTTTCATTAAGTTTTCTTTTCTAAAATTGCTGAATTTTTTCATTTTTTCAATGTTTACTTTTGAGAAAAATTTACTGATATTTAGTTTAACAATTATTACTTATGCTAAAGTTATATAAAATTCGATTTATGGTAGTTTAAAAAACATACTATCCAAATTTTATAATTCTGTGTTTATTTGTTTAAGAATTATGTGGAAAAAAAAGAAAGAAAACGAGAAAACAGTTTATTGTTTAAATTTTGTACACTTGTGTACTTCTTTTAACTAATTTTTATTTTTTGTTTTCCATTGATTGTGCATTATTATAGTTTAAAAATAGAATATGTAACATATCTGGGCATTAATTTGAGATTTCATTGATAATTTAAAATTTAATAAAATACTTTTGTGTTTGAATGCCAAAAGTTTGCAGTAAGTTTCAAAATTTAGACATAAATATTTTTAAATTTTTTTGCTTAAGAGCCCTCTTCACTCACCGCCGCTGGAAGCCGAAGCTAATGTTATTCAATGGGAAATTTTTCTTTACAAATAACTTATTAAGTAATACATATTTTTAAATTCTGTTTTCACATTATGAAAATTCCAGGTGTTAAATTGACGGACTTTTTTTAAAAAATTATTTTTTTAATTTTTTATATTTTACTTCGAAGCTGCAAAATACGAATTTACAATATGTGATTTTTTTTCATTTTGCAATTTCAAAATAAAATATTAAAAATTAAAAAAATACTTTTTCAAAAAAGGTCCGTCAATTTAACAGCTGGGAATTTTCTGAATGTAAAAATAGAATTTAAAAATATGTATTAGTTAATAAGTTACTTGTAAAGAAAATTTCCCCATAGAATATCATTGGCTCGGTCTACCGGCGACGGTAAGTGAAGAGGGCCGTTAACTTATTAAATTAATATCCAAATATGGTTATATTCTATTGTTAAATTATAATGAAGCAAAATCTAGGGGGGGGGGGGATAATAATTAGTTAGCAGGGGGCATATTATCTTAAAATTTTTCAAAATATTCCAGAACTTGAATTTATTTATTTGTTTGTTTTTGAATTCAAATATTTATCTAGAATATTCAAAATACTTGATCTTTTGTTATACAATATTTCAATGCATGTATGCAAAATTTATATTACTAAGACAATTATTTATGAAAAATAATAATAATAATAAAAAGATAAAATAAAAACTACACAAAAAATAAAAAAGAAAAGAAAAGATAAATAAAGGAAAGGAAAAAAAAAGAAAAAAATAAGTAAATAAAATAAACAGACACTATAAAATTCAAGAACTCGAAGCAATTGTTCCGGGTCGAGAAAAGACACAACCCTTCATCAACCGAACAAAGTAGCCACGAGTGCTGCATAAAATCTGCAACGTAGCTCTTGTATTTGCAGCACTCGTGCCTATTATGTTCGTCTGACGAAGGGTCGTGTCTTCTTTCGACCCGAAACAATTGTTGCGAGTTCTTCCATTTTATTATACATTAAATACATTTTTAGCACGTTCAAAGAACGTTCAAAAATTGTTTGCATAACGTTGTGAGAACCTGTGTATAGGACGTTTTCAGAACGTTTCTACACTATTTTAGAACGTTTACAGTACGTTTTCTAGAACGTTCTGAAAATGTGTATAACGTTTTGAAAACGTTCTAAAAACGTTTAGAACGTTCTGAGACCGTATACATAGAACGTTCTCTGAACGCTTCTATAACACCGATGGGGATAGCTACACGTTCATTGAACGTTCCCTGAACCGTACTATTGTACTTTTTCAAGATGGACAAATAGACGTCTATAACACGTTCAAAGGGAACGTTCTTAGAACGTGTTTGCAGAACAATATTTCAACGTTCAGAGAACGTTTCGGTGCTGCTTGGGTAGCACTTGGTGCTACATAAAACTATTTTTGCAGAAAAAAAAAAAAAAAAGATATATATATATATATAGTATCAGGTGGGTTGTGGGCGTTTAATTACTTTAAGAATACTAATTCTGTTATTTACTTAACTTTTACTAAAGAATTAAAGTATTTACATTTATTTACATAGAAGTTAATGAGCATTTAAAAATTAATTATCAAAGTATATTCAACAGTTCGTCACTTAAACATAATTCGTAGCACGCATAGTACTTTATCAAACACGTCAAATATAAAACGAAAGTCATTAAAACAAAAAGACAGTACAGCCATCTACTCTGTATGCCTCGTCAAAACTCTTCGTCGAAACTGAACTCTTCTCTCGAATGCTTTTTAGCTGTGGCATGTCCAGGAAGCGGCGCACGTCTACGTCATAGTTGCATCTTTCCGGTAATATTCTGATACTCCGTTGAATCAAAACAGAAACTAAACTACGTAGTCTTGGATTCAGCAGTTGCAGGAAAACGAAGGCTAAGGGAAGAAACAGGATGCCGGATACCTATCCACCACATTTTCGGCCATCCTGTATCGGCTGGACCTCCAGCCGATCACACTGAAAAAATACAAAAAAAAAAAAAAAAACACAAAAGCAACACAAAATAATAACATACTATACTTATTTACAATACACTTCAATTTTGACTTTTTTTTTTTTTTTTAAGTTATCCCGCATTTGAGGAATTCAGCTTTTGTAGATGTGTAATACTGGATGTGTAAATTCATGGCATCCATTTCTATATTTTTTATCAATATTTTCAATATTATCATTTTTCATTTTTGCTGTTATAAAGTTACAAAAGGAAGTCAATTTTGCGTTTACGGCAACTTGGCCGCCCATGGCATGAGTTTTTGGTGGATGTCTACTCAACTTGCATTTCAATCTATTTTTCTTTTTAACTCTAGAAAATTGTTTTTTATCATGTGTACTTAAATCTTTACTTTGGGGTTCAAAATTATTTTGGGACTCGAACTCGAGACCCTCCAATCGATCATTTTCAGTTTTAATGCCTTTTAAGTCTTCTGTTGCATCAAGTTCAGTCGAAAAGTCTATTATGGCAGTCTTATATGTAGGGAAAACTTCTAATTTTATTTGTACAGCTTTGGGAAATAATTTGGCTATTTCACTAATCGTGGTCGTCAATGGAAGTAATGGGATGAATAACTTTCTCGAATTTACACTGGCAGTTTTTTCTTTTGGGATATTTAGTCTTTTACACTCAGTAGAATCTGTCGTCGATGGCTTTTCTCTGGATTTCTTCCTTTTAAGGAGTCTGGAATTATCGTCAACTTTTTCTTTTAACTTTTCCATCTCTTCGGCTAACTGTGAAATTTTTTTAACTAGGGCCTGTTTTTCATCTTTCTTCGAATAAGTGTTTTCAAGGTTTAGCGACTTCATTCTGGAAACATTCGTCTGATTTCGTCCCTTTCGGCGCGGCTCCTCCTCTTCATCACCATCATCATCTGTCTGGAAAATACTCGTATGACTCTGTTTCTGTCGTCGATGCTCCTCTTCTTCATCACTGTCATCATTTACACTAATATCATCCTTCAAAAGCATCTTATCGTCATCGCTCTCGTCGTTTTCGTCTTTATCGTCATTTTCACTTATGGCTTTTTCGGGAGATTCTAATGATTTTTTGACAGCATAACAAGGTTGGGGAGTTTTAATTTCACACTTTTTAACACTATTCACTGTTTCATTCATTTCTAGGGATTTTTCAAAATTTTTGTTCTTAAAGTTCATAGGGGCATCAACAACAACATTCGTTTTAATTTCACTTTGATATGTATTTACAGGGAGTACTGTTACTAACTTTACCTCTAGAGAATTACACTTATTTTTTACAAAAATACCTTTTTCGTTAATCGTTGTTTCACCCAGCATTAACACATTCATGCCGAGGATTATATCATAGGGAATTAAATCATCATGTACAACATAAATATCAGTTTTAGTTTCAAAATCATCAACTTTAAGATCAGCACTGAATGAACCTAAGGGTTTTATCGAACTCTCCCCGATACCTTTTAAAGTAGTACTCATAGAATTTAATTTTTTTACATTTAATTTATCAAAAACACTTTTACGCAACAATGTTGCTTCACTTCCTGTATCAATGATTCCAATAAAATTTACATTATTAATCAAAATATTTTTGTTCAAATTATGATTTACACCAACACATAATGTTTCAACTTCTTGTTTCGAACCTGGGCACTCCGAACTTTTATGCCCGTACTGCTTGCAGGAAAAACATTTAAGGCCTTTGGCCTTATGAGGGCAATCTCTAGATAAGTGGTTTTTTTCACCACAATTATAACACAATTTATTATTTACTTCATTTTTAGGACTAAATTTTTCATGTACGTTATAGGCTATATGCTTCGGTTTTGTACTATATTCTACTTTATGCATTCCATCAAATTTATTTTTCTCATTATCTTTTTTATACATTTCATATAACTTAATTTTATCTTTAAATTCACGAATATCTTTAGCACCATAAAGAATTATTTTATTTTCATTTTTATCATTTATTCCTTGGATCACATAGTGCATGATAGCGGCATCATCAATATGCCCGTTCTTACTTAATTCACGCATTTTAAAGAAATATTCTGTAACAGACTCATCGCCTCTTATTTTCCTTTTACTTAATATATCATGTAAAGAGGCGGAATTTATTTCTGTTTTAAATTCCTCAATAAGCGCCTTTTTTAATTTTTTGTAAGTAAGTAGCGCTTTCTCAGATTTAATGAATAATAGAGCGTTTCCGCTCAAAGATTTTTTACAAAAATTACTTTTTTGTAGTTCATTAAGATTAAACATCACTGATAATTCCTCAAATTCGTTAAAAAACTCAATAATATTTTCATGCGGTTCGCCGCTAAATTTTGAGATATTGTTCTCAAAATCGTTAAATGAAATAACTGCACCATGTGTTCCAGAACTCACATTATTACTATTACAGTTAGTTTCACATTTTTTACCCTTATTATAATCATCAATAACATTATCATTATCATTATCATAATCATAGCACTTATTTTTGCTCATATGGCATTGCACAGAGGAGTCAATTTTTTCAATATCATTATCGCCACTACTTTCGGATTCACTGCTCGATTCGTTTTGCGAATCTTCCTCATCTGAATTATTTTCTGAACTTTCTTGTATTAACAACTCCGTGTCACACAAATGTAATAGTAATCGAACTATCACTTCATTTTTGTTCCCATCAAAAGGGATATTTAATATATTACAAATAAAAATTAGTTCGTTCAATGAGAAATTGTCCTCAATTACTTTTTGTTTTTCAATGTATTTTTCGTCGCCAGTGGCGAAAGTGAATCCTTGGAACTTTCTTATTCTGCATTTGTTCCTGCGATCGCCGTTATCATCGAATAAAAACCGATACAGAATTTTAATTTTAGTATAACTTTCAGTCTTCAGTGCAGCGCCGATTTTGGGTATATCCCCCAATGAAACCATTATATAAGAAGATAAAATGTACGTACCTTAGAAGAACAGAAATAGCAGCCGATGCTTAATTATCCTAAATCTTTTATTGAAACTTCCATCCAAATGATCCCTGGTTATTCTGCAGAACTCGCAGATACTTCGTTGCTTACTACCTGTCACTTATCCAGCTTGAAATTTTGGTTTAATCCACATAGTCGAATGTCACACCATAAATAAAAACTTTATAATTCACCACTTATCAGTTTATCCACTTAAAAAAAAGTTCACATTTAAAAAAAAAAAAAAAAAAGTCAATGTTCTGTTCTTTATCGCGTTCAATCCGAAGTTTAAGTTAAAATTAAGGTTTCGATTTCACGTTTCATTCTTTATCCAAACATTTACGTTAAACTAAAAATTAACGTTCAATCACACTTTCTTTATCTTTACCCCACTTCTGATATAGTATCAGGTGGGTTGTGGGCGTTTCATTACTTTAAGAATACTAATTCTATTATTTACTTAACTTTTACTAAAGAATTAAAGTATTTACATTTATTTACATAGAAGTTAATGAGCATTTAAAAATTAATTATCAAAGTATATTCAACAGTTCGTCACTTAAACATAATTCGTAGCACGCATAGTACTTTATCAAACACGTCAAATATAAAACGAAAGTCATTAAAACAAACAGGCAGTACAGCCATCTACTCTGTATGCCTCGTCAAAACTCTTCGTCGAAACTGAACTCTTTTCTCGAATGATTTTTAGCTGCGGCATGTCCAGGAAGCGGCGCACGTCTACGTCATAGTTGCATATTTCCGGTAATATTCTGATACTCCGTTGAATCAAAACAGAAACTAAACTACGTAGTCTTGGATTCAACAGTTGCAGGAAAACGAAGGCTAAGGGAAGAAACAGGATGCCGGATGCCGATCCACCACATATATAACATGCTTTCAATATTGGTGATTACCGGTTTTTATATTAATTAACTGATTTGTAACTATAAGTTTTCTATTACCTCAAGAGTCTACTATAATTAATATATATATATATATATATATATATATATATATATATATATATATATATATATATATATATGTATATGTATATATATACAGTTGATAAAAAATAGTTTTTTGGATTGTCCTTTTAATGCTGCCCTAGTATTGTTTCCATCTTTCTACATGGATAATGCATTATTATACCATATCTTTGAATATTTATTTAATGCTATAAGGATGAGTTAAAAATAATTCTCATTGCTTTTACCTATAATAATTCATATTAATCACTAATTCATACTAAATAACAAAAAATATATATTTCAAATATATCTTTTGTTTATTATATAATGTGATAGATTAAAAAGTAATATGTATGCAGTATTCATTGAAAAAAAAAAAAAGAATGTTTAAGTTTTCTCTAGTTATGTCCTTAAATTCTAATTAAGAAAAAATTAATATGATAAAAATCGTGAGATGAACTACTTTAAAAGACATTTAAAAAAATCAAAATACGTAGTTAAATATCCGCCCAAAAAATTTATTTTAATTGTACGTACAAATATGTATTTATTAGAACATTCATATGAATTTTCACATGGGAAATACATTTTTTCACAAATGCAGTTTTAATTTAAAATGTTAAGAAAAGTATTTTAATAATTTTATTATTTAAATATTATCAAAATCTGTCTAGCATTTTCAAATGTAATTAGTTTCACCGTGAAATGGCCTAATGGATTAACGTATTTCAAATTACAATTATCACAAAATGAGTAGGAGTTGCTACAGTTCCGTTTTCACATGATTGATAAATAGGAAGCTGTCTGCTGTAGCCTACAAATTAAAACTTTCTGGATTAATAGACTTGGTCAGTTTATGCAAATCATTTTAATAATATAGATAACTTATTTGTAATTTTTATTATATAATGCCTTAAATAACCTCATAAGCTTTTAAAAATATATTTAAATCTGTTATATTATATGCTTTTATATTTTATAAAGTTTTTTTTTTTAAAAGAGCATTTTTGTTTCGATAGATAATATATTTATAAGAAATAATGAATTTCATCAATGTTTCTTTTTTAAAACGTCAAATGCAGTAAAAATGTATTTAAGACCAATTTTACACTTTTTTTATTTATGTCTGTCCGTCTGTCTCATTGTCAGCACTCTATTTGCCATAAATATTCATAGAATTTCTTGAAACTAAAATACCATATTAATATTTACTATGGTATGTTTCTTTTTTGAAAACAATGCTAAAAGCATAACCTGCTTGCGTATAGAGGCACCTAGAGTGCCTACAAGGAGTGACGCGTCAATAGCCATTCAGCTTCTGATTGATTTGAACTCGTTTTTTGTCCATCATCCAAATTTAAAAGTTTTTCTAATGACCTTACAGCACTGTACTCAAAACTATAGCTCAAATAAAGTATTATTAGCAAAAAACAGCAATATCTGTACATGTTTTATTGTTTATATTCAATTGAGAATTGTTCGAATTTTTCTATCAAAATACAGTTTAGAAGTAAAAACATCGGCTACGATCAGGCGCCGTAGCGTAATTTCATTGTTTGTCGTCTCTCTTGATAGAGGCTCTCCTGACGCAACCAAAAGAATTCCATTGTATTGCCTTTTCTATGAAATTTATTTATATAAAGCACATTCTAATAACTCTACACTTCATGATACATAACTAAATTGACATTTATTATTCATATACACACGAATGTTGTTTTCTATAGAATCTAGTACAATTGACATTAAAGTTTATAGGGCTAAACAAAAATATTTAGATCTCGTACATTGGCTGATTAGATATATTTGAGCTTGCTTAAACAGTTCATTTTTAGTTGTTTTTGGCACTTTGCAATAATATTATATGCGTGTTTCTATCATCCGTTAGTCTATCTGTCAGTAGATCTCTCTGTCTATCACCTCTCTAATTTCTTTTATTATTTACAAAATACTTTGAAACGAACACATTGTATTTAAATTGAGTGCGGTATATTCTTTATTGAAACTGGAATAAAAGGCGCAATATTTTTGTCTACCGGGATTTCACAATATTTCTGATGCATTATAGTCTATAAGAAGTATTTGTTTACAGCACATATTAATAAATTTAAACTGCACATAAGAGAGCAAAATTAATATGCATCATTAATATGTAACCCATCACTCTAAAAGAAAGTAGTATTAGCGTAATGTTTTCGTTCACTGGATCCCACAGTGTTGTTCATATACATTATGCGTTGTAAATGAAAATTGTACATTGCGAAATTTAGAGTTATGAGAAATTTTATTGCAATGTATAGTGCAATGAGCAAAATTTAGACAATATAAGAGCTAGATAAATGGACTTCTTTTAAAGATTTATCTTTAGAAGTAAAGCTATGAGATTCATTTCCCATAGATGAAAATAAAATATTTTTTAATATAATTTTGCTGTATTTGGAAAATATGCAGAAATGGACATAAACAATCTAAAGCAAATTTTTTCTTTCAAGGTAAAATCATAAAGATATTATTGAAAATGTTTTTCTCCATAATTGGAAAATAAAATAAAATTAGTTAAATAATTGATTTAAAAAAAAAAAAGAATTTCACAGCACTATTACGGACTTTTCAGAGTTAAACGGTTTAATGAGTAATCACAACATCGTTTATATATTCTATGCGAATTGTATAATTTATTTCATGTTTTGATAATGCTATAGTGTATTCATGATTTCATTAAAAATAGTTTAATCTTATAACATATTAACATATATTTGATTATAGTAGAGATGCGGATATTGGAGCCTTCATTAATTGAATTCCGGGTTAATAGAGGTAGTCCCGAATAGGCCACACTTTGATGGAGGCGTTGGCAGTACTGCAATGTGTACGTGGTTAACTGCGCATTTAATCAACTCTCAAGCGACACGTCATTCAGACCTTATTTATCTTGGTGTCACTGAGCTGTTCAGTTTGAGTTTGTTGTATATATATATATATATGTATGTATATATGTTTCTTTTTAATATTTACGTTTATGGTATGAGTGCAAAACGGAGAAAAAACTGTTATGTCTTTCGAATGCAAATTCCAGTAGCCGCTCGTGAATGATGACTTGGGGTTGCTGCATCGAAACGTCTAGAAGAACGGCTAGCACGACTTTCATTTCTTTAATGACGTCACATATCGCACTGAGTCTTCGGCTCTGACTAAAGTCTACTGACTGTTCTTCGAAACGAAAAGAAGAGATCACGGTATCCTCAATTTCGTCTAAGGCTACTGAATGAAATCTTTAATTTCGTTGTTAGCCATAGGACGCCGTTGTGACTGACGTCATCGCACTACGTGAAAAACAAGGCATTGTGAAATGGCAATCAAAATCGATTTTGGTAAAGATAATGATGTTTCCCAGTAAGCGGAATATTGTTCACAGAGCAAGAAAGCAAGATAAACATCACGCATTTCACAATGCCTTATTTTCCACTTAGTGTGATGACGTCAGTCATGACGGTGTCTCACGAAATATTTACGAACGTTATAGAATAGACATATATTATCTATCAATACAAAAAACCCTTAACGGGTTAAAAGTTTGTGACGCAGCATTGTACTTTATGGCTATAAGAATTAGAAATACGTGTCTTAAAAATAATGATATCAAATTTTCAGTGACGCTTTGATATTAATTAAACTATACATAGATTTTCTTATTTGAATTTGCTTTTTCCTTTTATTTATATTTACAGTGTAAACGTTATTTTCAACTTAAAATAATATATAGCATTTACTCATTGATACCTTTCCATTCACATCTCTTATACTATGAAAGCATGTGTTTTAAAAGAAATTATATGAAATTCCAGTAACGCAGTGGTGTTACATTAAGTGACTTGTTTTTAAATTTCTCTGCAATTATTTTGTTTTGCATATTAAAGTATATGTGCACATTGAAATATTGCTTTTAATTTTCAAATACGCTGTCAAATATATCACTTTCATTAAGCTTATATTATGTACTGAAATATATTTATTTCAATGAATTATTCTACCTTTTGCGTCACGCCATCCAAAACTGAAAAAAATTTCACAGTTTTTTTCTTTGCATCACGATATCTATTTGCATGCATTTTCAATTTATTTGGATGAAATGACACAAAGTAAACATTTCCATATATTTTACTTACAGTTTTGGATGGCGTGACGCAAAAGGTAGAATAATTCATTGAAATAAATATATTTCAGTACATAATATAAGCTTAATGAAAGTGATATATTTGACAGCGTATTTGAAAATTAAAAGCAATATTTCAATGTGCACATATACTTTAATATGCAAAACAAAATAATTGCAGAGAAATTTAAAAACAAATCACTTAATGTAACACCACTGCGTTACTGGAATTTCATATAATTTCTTTTAAAACACATGCTTTCATAGTATAAGCGATGTGAATGGAAAGGTATCAATGAGTAAATGCTATATATTATTTTAAGTTGAAAATAACGTTTACACTGTAAATATAAATAAAAGGAAAAAGCAAATTCAAATAAGAAAATCTATGTATAGTTTAATTAATATCAAAGCGTCACTGAAAATTTGATATCATTATTTTTAAGACCCGTATTTCTAATTCTTATAGCCATAAAGTACAATGCTGCGTCACAAACTTTTAACCCGTTAAGGGTTTTTTGTATTGATATCATTACTTTTTAGGGGTTAATGATCAAAACGCAAAATTAAAGGAGCATGGAAATAACACTGTATTAAAAGTGTTGTTTTATAGGTCACACTCGAACAAAATAACAAACTAAATAAAATTTCAAAATTTTATAAAAAGTGATAAAAAAGATGGACACATGCAACATTACAAAGGCATAATATAGTACATTTTAAAAATGACAAAAATTTCTTATTTATATTTATTTCTTATTATAATGTTTTAGGTATAGATGTGATTTAAAAGAGAAAAATAAATAATAATAGAAAAATCTTTAAAAAGTGAAAATTTTATACTGGTAAATATTTAAGTAGTATAGTTTGTTACGAATTTAATTAAAAAAAAAATCTTAATCTATTCAAAATTTTATTATAGCTTAACATTTTGTAATTTATATATTATATATATACTAGAAACTTAATGAGCAAATTAATTATTTTCAAATTCTGTTTTAAGAATTTTTTCAATCCGTAGTTTAAGGGATTTATCACCTAATTTTGAAAAAATTACAAATATTTGCATATGATTATCATATTATTTGTCATTTTTATGAAAATAAAGGAAAAATTTTTTGTTGTTGCAATCACCTTTTAAAATAGAACCAATTTTGAAAGTTAACAACGTATCAGCATGAAAACAATGTAAATACAAAGAATATTTTTGATAAACAAATGTCATATAAAATACAAGTACCTAAATAAATAACTCATTTAATATATATATTAAAAAAAGAAAAATATTTTTTATTTTATTTTTTGTGTTTATTTTTGACGCTCCCCGATAGATGGAGCCAAAACGATTATTTGATATTCAGTATTTCAGATTGAAGAGAAGAAATTCGTCCGCGAAACTGCCGCATCACGGTATTTTCGGAGTAAAAAATAGTTCGATTTTTAAACTGAGTTATAAAAAAAACAAGAGTTTTCCTAGGGAAAAGGGAGATGTCAGGCACATCAGATAAAAGCGATTAATATCATATATCAATTAAACTAAATTCGCTCGAGCCATATTCGAGAAAAATTTGTTCCTTACATACGCCGTCCATTTACAACTTAAATGAGCCAATTCATATCTCGAAATATATTGCACGCAGAAATGTAGGGATTTCAGGGTAGGATCAGACAGAAGGTGAAAGTCTATTTTGAAAATATCAGAACATAACCTCCCATATTTCCTGAGATATTAAGTGTCGGCTTTCAGCGGTTACTTTGATCTTAAAATTCCTGTATATATAAGTGTCGCAGTTTTCGTTCGTTTTTCCGTTTCCGCTGAGTGTCGTGGCGTTCGTTTGTTTTTGCGCTTGCGTCACTAGAAAAACTGCCGTTTTTCATGATAGGAGAAAAAGACACATTATCTAAAATCCCCCCCCCCCCTTTTTTTTTTTTTTTTTTTTTTTTTTTTTCTTTTGTATTATTATTATTATTAACTTGAAGGCAAAACTTTTAAACAATTATAAATCATAAGATAGCAATTTTCAAAAATATGGATAGAATTAGCTTACTTTAGTTATTTTAATACATACACATACAAAAATACTTAAAATACTTTTGTTGAAATTTAATAATATATATAATATATAATTTACTTTCACTTTAAGAAATTGAAGTTAAATATATATATATATATATATATATACAAATGTGCCTTTTTTTTTAAATCACGTATTTAAAAACAAAATAAAAACTATGCTTTCTAGCACTTAAATTGTAAGAAATGTCCTTTTTTTTTTTTCTTTTTTTTTAGAAGTTATAATCACTGAAAGAAAATAAGTTTATTATTAGCCTAATTAGTTTTTTTTTTTTACTTTTTGTATTCTTATGCATTAAATTCTCCTTTCATTTTCTAGAATAGTCTGAGAATAAATACGATTGTCTCATGACTACTCATGATTGTTTAAACATATGCAGGAATTTGTGGAATAATACTTGTGACACATTCTCTGTTCTCAGGCATTCGTTCAATTACATATAAATCAGCGATCGTATATTATACATCAAAATTAATATGCTTTATCCATATTGTATGTATAAATCACACACTGCAGATGTAATCCATTTACCTAAAATAATCCTTCATGCATTTTTTAACGTATCGAATATTCCTAATGATAATAGATTTTCTAACACATAAATTAATATACATACTTAAATAAATTTTAAATAGTTTTTCGTATTTTCATTTGCGTTACTTAGTAGTAATAACATAGATTATGTTATTTAATTTGTTTTTCTTTCTATCCCTGTCAAAAAAAAAAAAAATAACTTTTTAATCAATTCTTTTTTACTAATTTCATTTCATTTGTTTTATTTCCTCTATATAATTTTCTGCAATTTATCTTAAAAAGTCTTTTCTATAAAAATTGACTTTTCAGTTATTTTATGGGAATCTCTCTTATTTCGTAACGTACAAATAACTACTTAAATTTTAAGTAATTGCAATTTCTGATGCAATTATGCTTATTCTGATTAACCCCTTGAGGGCTCAATTTATCCGCAGGGTGGCAAGAGTTTCAGTCTCGAAAAGAAACACTAGCACCAGTATTCTTTACCAACAATTTCTATCACAATAAATTACTGTACAAATATGATAGAAATTATTGCTAAAGAATACTGGTGTCATTTTCCCATCTTCAAATGGAAACTCGGGCACACTTGTTTGTCCGCTTTCCCGGGATATACATGGAAGGTCTTAGGAGAATCTCATTATTATTTAGTATCATATTTGAATTTGTCTTGTCCAAGGATTAGTTGAGATTCTTTACAGTGCTACACCAATATTTTTTAGAGTAATTCCATAATAATAATTGAAAAAAAATAAAAGTATAAAGAAAATAAAATTACAAATCGAACAATGATATGCATGATTTTTAAGTACAGTTAAATATTTAGAGTTGAAAATTTTAAATTTTATTATATATAAATTAAATCCCTATATACATGTTGTAGTTTTCTTTCTATAAATTTGTAAATAGAATCTTTCATTTAAAATTTACAGTAAAATTAATAACTAAGAAATAGATAAGAAAATTATATAAATTATTTTCTACAAAGAATGTAAATGTTAAAAATTTAAAAGGATATTTTATTAAAAATTCACTTAAATTTATACAAGGTTTAATACAGTTCAAAGAAATACCCATATAATTCTAATTATGCCAATTTTCAAACGTATTGTTATATGTCTTTAATTATATTAATTTTTCGTGTGGAAAAAAAAGAAATATGTAGTTCAATAATTAAATTTCGGCAGATTAGTTACGTTTTTTCTTTAATAAAGCATTTTAATTATTTAATTCATTTATCAAATAGTTTAAATTCTACGTTCCAATAAAGTTATTTTAATTAAATAAAAATAAACGAAATTTTTTTTGTAAAGTTGAAAAGTAATTAATTTGCTCTTTTTCATTACTTTCTTTAAAAGTCTTCATAAGAACAATTGACTAACAGGTTTTCAGTTTTTCTTTAATTCTGAAAATTATTAAGATAACAAAGCTGTCTTAAAATTAAAATGTCAGCGGATACTTATGAGATGATTGTACGGTTAAGATTGAATTACGTTCTTTATTTACTTTTTATTAATTCGAAGAAAGAAAATCTTTAAAATATGGTTATTGGTTTATTATATTAATATTTAAAATAATGTTTTTTTCTATCTTTATATTAAATGTGTTTTATATAATCTTTTTAACAAAATATTATTAAACTAGCAAACCCTTGCGAAATATTCGTACTTTATTTCTTTTCTTACTTGCCTTTAAAATTTGAAACTCATAAATGTTATAACAATTTCACCACCTAATTAAAATTAAAATTTACCAGAAGCAAAATTATTATTAAAACCAAATTAATATTGCATAATTGTGAAACCAAAATCATTCAAAGAATGGTTTCTAAAAAATGTCATGGTTCAAGACCTAATTTTCCTACTTTTCCACAGGCAGTACAGTTTTACTATAGGACTCCCACGACGCCTTTTAAATTTTTGTCGTCATGTTGGCGATAACTTTTATTAATTTTGGCATGTATATACATATCAATACAAAAACCCTTAACGGGTTAAAAGTTTGTACGCAGCATTGTACTTTATGGCTATAAGAATTAGAAATACGGGTCTTAAAATTAATGATATCAAATTTTCAGTGACGCTTTGCTATTAACCCCTTAACTGGTTTGCCCGTACAGCGTACGGGCATTACTTCAGTGACAGTTTGTACGAAATGGCACCGGTATTTTTTCAAAGTATTTCTTTGGATTAATTTTCGACAAAACAACCTGTCTATTCAAAGATTAAGTAACATGAATATTATCAATCAGTAATATTGGTGTGAGCTGAAAGAAAAAGTGAAAGAAAAAGAACCAGTTAAGGGGTTAATTAAAAAATACAGAGATTTTCTTATTTGAATTTGTTTTTTTCTTCAATTTATTTTTACAGTGTAAACGTTATTTTCAAAATAAAATAATATATAACATTTACTCACCGATATCTTTTCATTCATATCGCTTATAATATCAAAATATGTGTTTTAAAAGAAATGATATGAAATTCCTGCAACGCAGTGATTTTACACTAAATGATTTGTTTTTAAATTCCCCTGTAATTATTTTGTTTTGGATATGAAGTATATTTGCACATTGAAATATTGCTTTTAATTTTCAAATACGCAGTCAAATATATCACTTTCATTAAGTTTATATGATGTACTGAAATGCATTTATTTCAATGAATTATTTTATCTTTCGCGTCCCGCCATCCAAAACTACAACTAAAAATTTCGCTTTTTTTTTTTTTTTTTGCAGCACACTATCTATTTGCATACTTTTTCAATTAATTTGGATAAGATGGCACAAAAAAAACATTTCTATGAATTTTACTTACAGTTTTGGATAGCGTGGCACAAAAGATAAAATAATTCATTGAAATAAATACATTTCAGTACATAATATAAACTTAATGAAAGTGATATATTTGACTGCGTTTTTGAAAATTAAAAGCAATATTTTAATGTGCAAATATACTTCAATATGCAAAACAAAATAATTACAGTGGAATTTAAAAAACAAATCATTTAGTGTAAAATCACTGCGCTGCTGGAATTTCATGTCATTTATTTTAAAACACATATTTTGATATTATAAGAGATGTGAATGAAAAGGCATCGGTGAGCAAATGTTATATATTATTTTATTTTGAAAATAACGCTTACACTGTAAAAATAAATAGGACAGAAAAACAAATTCAAATAAGAAAATATCTGTATTTTTTAATTAATAGCAAAGCGTCACTGAAAATTTGATATCATTATTTTTAAGACCCGTATTTCTAATTCTTATAGCCATAAAGTACAATGCTGCGTCACAAAATTTTAACCCGTTAAGGGTTTTTGTATTGATATCATTACTTTTTAGGGGTTAATGATTAAAATGTAAAATTAAAGGAGCATGGCAATGAGTTTGTAATCCTGTGTAAAAAGTGCAGTTTCATAGTTCATACCACATTAAATTTTACCTCGAACAAAATAACAAACTAAATGAAATTTTAAAAATTTATGAAAAGTGATAAATAAAAAACTTTAAGAAAGAATATTTGTTGTGTGATGGAAACACGCAACATTACAAAGGCATAATATAGTATATTTTAAAAATTACAAACAATTTCTACAAATAAAAAAAAAGAAGAGAGAGAGAGGAGAGAGATTTTTTTAAATTTAATATTCAATTTCTTTTGTTCAACGGTTCATCTGTTTCTTAAATAGTTCAACAGAATATTTAAAATAAATGTTCAAAAAAAAAATTTGTCTACGAAAGTTTTTGTAAAAAAGTGTTATGAATAAGTTTTTAAAGAGCTCCATTCACCGCATAGATTTTGGTTAGATAAAAAAAATTAAACACAAGTTTTTAAATGGTCCAATTGAATGAACAAAATATTAATATTTTGTTATATTTTTAATTGGAGATGTTTAAAGTAAAATGTTGTAAGGATTTGACAGTAATTTTCCAAAATACCTAACACCATGGGGGTGGGGTTCAGATCCTCCTTTGGAAACTCTGATAATTCTAAAAAAGATGCTTAATCAATTTGAGTGAGATTTTGTTTGGTTTAAAATTAATTCGGATGGGAAAAATAGGAGGGGGGGGGGGGGGAATCAGTAGTTAGACCACTTTGAAATTTTAATCTGGAAAACGTTTTTTAGAAAATGTTTTGTTGAATGCAGTTTTATTCCGATCTTAAAACAGGAATAAACTACTACGTCAGAAACGCCAAAGAAAAATTATTGAGGTGCATACAGCAGTTTCGGTAGCCTAAAGCGTACCGTCTTCAGTGCAAAAAATAAACTACTACGTCAGAAACGCCAAAGAAAAATTATTGAGGTGTATACAGCAGTTTCGGTAGCCTAAAGCGTACCGTCTTCAGTGCAAAAATTCTTTTTGCACTGAAGACGGTACGCTTTAGGCTACCGAAACTGCTGTATGCACATCAATAATTTTTCTTTGGCGTTTCTGACGTAGTAGTTTATTCCTGTTTTAATATTCCAACGCCAAGTCTCCTGCTATTATTTATTCCGATCTGGTTAAATATACTGTACATAGTTCCCACGTTCTTCCTGGTATTTCGTAATCACGCAAGAATTCCTGAAAATTTTCTAAAACGTGGTGAAGGATTTTGGACATTGCCTCATTTTCTAAAATTGGGTTATGGGGGTAAAAAGTATACTAAGAGATCTAACATTAAAATTTTAAATGATAAGGATTTTTTAGCACTTCGAGAAATTTTCTAGATACAATCACTTCAGCGATACTTTTTTAAGGTTGGTTGGTAGTAGGTTTTAAGGCTAACTGACTACGCTGGGGGTCCTAGGCATATAGGTAGAATGGCCTCCATGAGGTCTTTCTAAGGGGTCGAAGCCCATATTTAAGCGAGTTTCGGAGAAAAACACGGAAGGAACGGCTATGTCAAAGAGTGCAGGATGGGATCGAATCCGCCACCTCTCATCCACCAAGGAACTTATAAATATTTTTTTTTTTTTTTGAAAGTCCCATCTTCCTCCCCAAATCTATCAGAAACGACTCAAAATTTTTGAAAATTGTAAGAAACGTGCAAATTGAATATGAGTCTGTAAGTAAGAACTTTAAATGAGCTCTTAACCCCCCTAATTCCCTTCCAAATTTTACTGTTTGCTTTCTAAGGTTCTCCCTATCGCATTACAGCTTCAATTTCTTTTTTTTTTTTTTTTTTTTTAAGAAATTGTTTATGTTTATAGAAGACACTTTCGACAAACTGAAAAAAGCACTGCATTTGTTTAAAATTTCAAAGATTTTCGCTGCCCCCTGTTTTAGAAATTTCTAAAATGTTTCCCAAAATTTCCAAACAAAACAATGATCTTTCAAATTGATTAACCTCCCCCCCACCTTTTTTTGAGGTTTTTACATTTTCCAAGGTGTTCTCGAGACACTGGGGAAAGACTTTAAACGAAAAAATTTCTTTCATATTTTTCTAACTAATAATTATAGAGTGAAACATTTTTTCACCAAAAACTGTATTCTAAAACTAGCGTACAGTCAATAGAAAGAAATTAAAGCTTCTTCATTCACCAAAAATTTTAAGTCCTGCCCTGCATGATGCTTCCTATTGGTTGTTTGTGTTGCTCCTCCCGCTCTGGATTCTGCCCTGCTTTCAGTCTTGCTTTTGCCTCCAAGGCAGTAGCACGTGTTTGCACCTGATGAAGAAAGGCTACGCCCTATCGAAACCGGTTGTGCTGACTTAAAATTTTTGGTGTGTGAAGAAGTTTTAATTTCTTTCTACTGAAACTTTTTTTGTTAAAATATTGTTTTGAAAAGGTCTTTCCATCAAAGTAACAGAAGATTCCCCAATTTTCACATTTACAAAATTAAAATTTGCCCATGTCTGACACCTTGTGCCACCCCCACCTCCCTTACCCCACCATACATATTTGTTTTTTCCTTAACTAAACAAAATCCCGTAAAATTGTCGAAGATGTGTTTTACAGTTTTCAGGAATTCCGAAAATTACTGGATATAGAAAAACAAATTGAATAATTCATATTCGACACTATTTTCAAGATTTTTTATGAACTTCAGAAACACACTTTTCTAAAATCGATTAACCAGAGAAGTCCTAGAGGTACCGTTTGGTACCAGCAATCACTATTTCAAAAATACCCATTTTGTGGGGGGAAAAAAACTGATGTTCTGAAGGCAATAAACATATACTAAGGGAAGGCAATAAACTGCAATATTATCTGAATAAAGGCAGTAAACAAAATTTGCAAAATAATACAAAATTTGAAATGTATTATCAATTTTTAATTTAAAGGTTGCAGATGCATGGTAATTTCATTTTATATCAATATTATATGTAAGAAATAAGTCTATACAAGTTCAGGAGGAATTTCTTTTTTCCTAGAGTAGCTTTTATTGTTATATTCGTGCCTGCTCCCTACTGTTAAATTTAAGAAAGAAAGAAACAATTATTAGTTTTTAATTATAGATTTGATTTAAAAGAGAAAAATCTTTAAAATGTGAAACTTTTATACTGGTAAATATTTAAGTAGTATAGTTTTTTACTAGAAATTTAGTGAACAAAGTAATTTATAAAATAATACACTATATAATTCTTAATTATTTTACCAGTATGCTTTGCAGAAATGTATTTCGTAAAATTAAGTATAACAATGCGAAAAACAAAATTAATTAATTAATATTTTTAAAAATATATTATGGGTTTAAATTAAAGTCAAATAAATTTGTATTTTACTTCATTTTATTTTATTCCTTATTTTACTAATTTTAATTCTGTTTTCAGAGTTTTTCCAATGCATTAAATGTTTGGTAACCGAGTTTTTTTATTATTATTATTATTATTACAATATTATTTTATAGAAGTAAAAAATATATCATGAAAAACGGCAGTTTTTCTAGTGACGCAAGCGCAAAAACAAACGAACGCCACGACACTCAGCGGAAACGGAAAAACGAACGAAAACTGCGACACTTATATATACAGGAATTTTAAGATCAAAGAAACCGCTAAAAGCCGACACTTAATATCTCAGGAAATATGGGAGGTTATGTTCTGATATTTTCAAAATAGACTTTCACCTTCTGTCTGATCCTACCCTGAAATCGCTACATTTCTGCGTGCAATATATTTCGAGATATGAATTGGCTCATTTAAGTAATAAATGGACGGACTATATGCGTAAGAATTTTTTCTCGAATATGGCTCGAGCGAATTTAGTTTAATTTATATATGATATTAATCGCTTTTATCTGATGTGCCTGACATCTCCCTTTTCCCTAGGAAAACTCTTGTTTTTTTTATAACTCAGTTTAAAAATCGAACTATTTTTTACTCCGAAAATACCGTGATGCGGCAGTTTCGCGGACGAATTTCTTCTCTTCCATCTGAAATACTGAATATCAAATAATCGTTTTGGCTCCATCTATCGGAAAGCGTCAAAAATAAACACACACACAAAAAAAAAGAATTTTTCTTTTTTTAATATATATATTAAATGAGTTATTTATTTAGGTACTTGTATTTTATATGACATTTGTTTATCAAAAATATTCTTTGTATTTACATTGTTTTCATGCTGATACGTTGTTAACTTTCAAAATTGGTTCTATTTTAAAAGGTGATTGCAACAACAAAAAATTTTTCCTTTATTTTCATAAAAATGACAAATAATATGATAATCATATGCAAATATTTGTAATTTTTTTCAAAATTAGGTGATAAATCACTTAAACTACGGATTGAAAAAATTCTTAAAACAGAATTTCAAAATAATTAATTTGCTCATTAAGTTTCTAGTATATATAATATATAAATTTCAAAATGTTAAGCTATAATAAAATTTTGAATAGATTAAGATTTTTTTTTAATTAAATTCATAACAAACTATACTACTTAAATATTTACCAGTATAAAATTTTCACTTTTTAAAGATTTTTCTATTATTATTTATTTTTCTCTTTTAAATCAAATCTATACCTAAAAAATTATAATAAGAAATAAATATAAATAAGAAATTTTTGTCATTTTTAAAATGTACTATATTTTGCCTTTGTAATGTTGCATGTGTCCATCTTTTTTATCAATTTTTATAAAATTTTGAAATTTTATTTAGTTTGTTATTTTGTTCGAGTATGACCTATAAAACAACACTTTTAATACAGTGTTATAACTCATTACCATGCTCCTTTAATTTTACGTTTTGATCATTAACCCCTAAAAAGTAATGATATCAATACAAAAAATCCTTAACGGGTTAAAAGTTTGTGACGCAGCACTGTACTTTATGGCTGTAAGAATTAGAAATACGGGTCTTAAAAATAATAATATCAAATTTTCAGTGAGGCTTTGATATTAATTAAATTATACATAGATTTTCTTATTTGAATTTGCTTTTTCCTTTTATTTATATTTACAGTGTAAACGTTATTTTCAACATAAAATAATATATAGCATTTACTCATTGATACCTTTCCATTCACATCTCTTATACTATGAAAGCATGTGTTTTAAAAGAAATTATATGAAATTCCAGTAACGCAGTGGTGTTACATTAAGTGATTTGTTTTTAAATTTCTCTGCAATTATTTTGTTTTGCATATTAAAGTATATGTGCACATTGAAATATTGCTTTTAATTTTCAAATACGCTGTCAAATATATCACTTTCATTAAGCTTATATTATGTACTGAAATATATTTATTTCAATGCATTATTCTATCTTTTGCGTCACGCCATCCAAAACTGTAAGTAAAATATATGGAAATGTTTACTTTGTGTCATTTCATCCAAATAAATTGAAAATGCATGCAAATAGATATCGTGATGCAAAGAAAAAAACTGTGAAATTGTTTTCAGTTTTGGATGGCGTGTGGCAAAAGATAGAATAAATCATTGAAATAAATATATTTCAGTACATAATATAAGCTTAATGAAAGTTATATATTTGACAGCGTATTTTAAAATTAAAAGCAATATTTCAATGTGCACATATACTTTAATATGCATAACAAAATAATTGCAGCGAAATTTAAAAACAAATCACTTAATGTAACACCACTGCGTTACTGGAATTTCATATAATTTCTTTTAAAACACATGCTTTCATAGTATAAGAGATGTGAATGGAAAGGTATCAATGAGTAAATGCTATATATTATTTTATGTTGAAAATAAAGTTTACACTGTAAATATAAATAAAAGGAAAAAGCAAATTCAAATAAGAAAATCTATGTATAAATTAATTAATATCAAAGCGTCACTGAAAATTTGATATCATTATTTTTAAGACCCGTATTTCTAATTCTTATAGCCATAAAGTACAGTGCTGCGTCACAAACTTTTAACCCGTTAAGGGTTTTTTGTATTGATATATATAACAGAAAACATGAAATTTTAGATTTGGATTTGATATATTATAATTATTATAATCTTTGTAAAATATTTCATTTACATACTATATTATAGAAATGTAATGAGCAAATTAATCAATTAATTATTTTTTTTTTTCTGGATTTTTTCTATCTATAGTTAAAGTGATTTATCACTTAGTTTAAAAAAAAATTACAAATATTTGCATATGATTATGATATTATCTATCATTTTTATGAAAGTAAAGAAAAAAGTTTTTGTTGTTGCAATCACTTTTTAAAATAAAACCAATTTTGAAAGTTAACAACGTATCAACTTGAAAACAATGTGAATTGAATGAATATTTTGAATAAAAAAAAAATATTATATAAAATACAAATCTCTAACTAAATAACTCATTATATATATATATTAAAGAAAGAAAAATACTTAATTTTGTAAGTTAGTTTTTGACACTAACTGCCGATAGATGGAGCCAAATTACCTATCTGAGACTGAATATTTCAAATGGAAGCGAAGACTGTATACGTCCGCGAACATTCCAAACCGGATTACATTCTTTTCTTTTGAGCGATGCGAAAGAAAATAGTGTAATCCGCGAGGTAATATAGTTCCATTTTTAAAGTGAAATATATAAAAAACAGGAGTTTTTTGGGAAAAACAGAGCACGTCATGCTTCTCAGACAAAAGAAATTAATATCATATATCAATTTCATAAAATTTCTCCGAGCCGTTATCGAGAAAAAAAAGTTACACAATTACAATTTTTCCTTTGAAGTCTTAAATTGCAATTCCAGATCAAGTTTATTCTGAAAACATCAGATCAAAATATCTCCTATTTACTGAGATATTAAATGTCGGCTTTTTCAAATTCCTTTGTTCTTAAATTAGCTGTTTATATAGTGTCGCAGGTAAGCTTCGTTTGAGCTTTGCTGCGTCACGGAGACACGGCCGTGTCTCATGATATATATATATATATATATATATATATATATATATATAAGGTTTATATTTAAATATAAGGTTTAAAATGTATATATATATATATACATATAAGGTTTAAAATGACGCTTGCAAAGATTCTGAAGAAACAACTGATAAAAATATATTTTTTCGTAAAATAATTTCATCAGGCAATTTGTCGTCATTTTTTCTTATTAGTTTATTGAGCTAAGTCCGCGCGTTTAAATATTGTCCATGTATAAATATTAATTTTTCATCTACGCGTATCGCATCGTTTCGACAAAAAATAATTGAAACTGGTCCAAATATTATATAGATTGAGAAATATTAGATAAATATTAGATAGAGAAATATATAGATTGAGATAATGTAAACGATTTTTTTTTTTTTTTTATATATATAAGAATGCTTAAACTGTGGAATAAAAATAATACGTTTTAGTATCAAATTATATAAAAATATTTTTTTTTTCACTGTAATGATTTTATAAAATCTTTAGTAAGTATACTGTAGAGTATAATTTAGGACATTTAACGCACATTATATACGGCCATGTACTATTCTCAAAATTGCTCATCACTTTATACCTGCATGCAGGAATTTATAGACTAAGTAACTTGATCTACTTATTCAATTCTTAATTATTCTTTTATTTACACATAAATTAGTAACTGATTCTATATACTAAAATTAGTCTACTACGTCCATATTATATACGCATAAAATGCTTATTGTAAGTTTAATCAACTATACAAACTGGAAACATATTTAAATCTCTTATTATATTTAAGGATTATTGTAACAAGTTTGTTTAATATTTTAATAAATATATAAATTTTATACAAATTTGGATATATTTAAATGCACACTGTAAATACAAGTGTCTGAAATTCTGACACAATTGTGTCTGAAACTAGTGTTTAATTTTAAGATGCTAAAAAGTGTCTTAAAAGGCACATAGTTTTACACTCGAAACGTCTGAAATTACGCCATCTTTGATCCTGTCTGAAGTGAATATTTTTCATAAATAAAAAGATGCGCTTTATACTGTTTACCTGTTAGACATAGATTTTAGAATCTCCTAGAGCATAGAATATATATATTAATAATTTTTACAATAAAAGCCTACATTGCCCTCGCCGGGAATCGAACTGACAACCAATGGATTCAAAGTCGAGCGTCTTCCCAATCAAGCCATCGGTGCTCACGCTGTACTCTGCTTGTATAACGAAATATATTCTAGTATCCGTAAAACAAATTGAAGTTTTATGTCTTTGCAATAAAACTGTTCATAAGAAGTAAAGCTTAATACATATTATCTTAAATTTCATGTGTAGAGGTTTAGAGTTTTTTTTTTTTTTTTTTTTTTTTTGTGTGTGTGTAAATTGCTTAATAAATATGAAAAAATAGTAGCCTATGGATTTTAAACTTTTTTTTTTTTTTTTTTTAAACTGGTATTTGCAAGAAAACAAACTATATACATGAAACAAAAAAAAAAAAAAAAAAAAAAAAAAAAAAAATGCTCTTTTGCATTTTTAAATGTAGGGAAACATAAAATAATTTTTAAAACGCGAAAAAAAAAATCAATTATGCACAAATTGTTTAAGATTGTTTAGCTACGAATTTGCTTAATAGCTACAAGTTACATGCTTCGTTTATCTTAATATTTTTTTTTTGATTTATTACATGTGAGAATTTTAAATAAAAATTAACTTTGTTTTTTTAATTTTTAACAGAATAAGTTCCGCGTCTTAGTATTTTAAATAAGTTAACTACTTATATTACATTAAATAATGTCAAATTTATTTGTTTAAAAAAATGTTAAAACAGGATATGCATGCTGCTTAACGTAGATTCCATATGGAATTTTTTTTAAGTAATACAAATGTCTGAATTTCTATGTGTCTGAAATTTGTAATGTCTGAATTTTTAAGTGCCTAAATTATAAAATGTCTGAAATTTTATGTGTCCGAAAATGTTATATGTCTTAATTTCAGACATATCAACCTTATTCAGACACTTATCTGAGCTCATTTATAAAAAAGACACTTACGTGTCTTAATTTAAGACAGCACATGCGTCTGAAATTTTGCATGCGTAAGTGTTTCATACATTTATGTGTCTGAATTGACATTTTTGACACACTTCTGTCTGAATTTAAGACGCTTTTATTTACAGTGCATTACTTAATAATAACTGCATAGCTCCTTTATTGCCATATTTATGTTATATTACTTGGTTTTGATTGCTAGTTTCTTTTAGTAAATAACCATTTAATTAAGTCTTAAAACAGTTTCATTTTAATTGTTTTAAATTTATATTAAATTTATTTTAAATTTATGTTAAAATTCACTGTTTCGGTATTGGCTTTTTATCTATCTTCCATAATTTTCTCTGACCTAGTAACGAGCAAATAATTACTTAAATCGTATAGTGAATATGTATTTCCGATACAATCATTTTTATCCTAATTTAAAATACTTCATTATTCTACAATATATTGGTCAAAATTTACAATATTAATTAATCGATTAAGATGAAAATTTAATGTAATTAAAGTGTTTTAATTGAATTAAAATGAAATGAATATTTTAAAACAAATGAAAATTAATTAGCTAAATACTTTTTATTTTACCGTAGTTCCATGTTATTTTCTACAACAACATCTGAATCTCCCTTAAAATCAGGTTTATGAACATTAAAATTTCAAAGAAAGGTATGATTACTATTATTGTTTTTCACAATATTCTATCCACACATTTTACCTTCAAATGTAAACAAAGATTGTTAAATACTTTTGTTAATTTATAATCTATATTAATAAAAACCAGACTTTAGTCTGTAAATCTGTCAGAATTAAAAAAAAAAGTGCGATATCTTCACGTTTCATACACCATAAATGCCCAAAATGACTTCAGAAAAATTTATGTTTGTGTGCGTGTTGGTGTCGTTGTATCTGTATGTCTGTTACTCTGTTTCTGTCCGGTTATCACGCGAGAATGGCTTCACGGAATTGAATGAAATTTATCAGGAATTTAGATCTGTACCCATCTAAAATTATATATATCAAAAATTTAGAAATTTTGATTAGATTTAGAGATTTGGGCAAAAACCATCTGCGCATGCGCCATAAGGCTTTTATCAGTAAAACGCATTAATTGGGGGAAAAAATTGCGTTAATTTTATATTTTAGACATCGGGGAAACCCAAATTGATTTCAGAATATTTTTTCTGCGTGTATGGGAGGAGTTGAGATACATAGAATAGTGATTTACAGGTATATATTTATATTTATTTATTTATTTATATACAATTTATTATTTACTGCTTTTTAAGCAATTTTTTTGTAAAGTGCTGATAACTGATATTTAGTTCTTTAAATTAAAAGCTAACAAATACATGTATTATTAAATACATATATATATATATATATATATATATATATATATATATATATATATATATATATATATATATATATATGCTTACATTATTTGTAAACAAATTTAATTTAGTATACGGCAGGACTTATTTTAATCTTTTCTTCCATATAAAGGCATGCAGTAAGTGTGTTTCATTCTTTAGCATCAATATGTTCATTTCACAAATTTCCTTGGTAAAGCTTTAGCGCATGAGACCCTTGGAGTCATTTAAATTTTTCTTGCCATTTTGGCGATGGGCTAAAATGGCTATCGCAACTGCGTAAGTAAAGATCTTGGCGAGAAACGTCAAAGTTACTTCGGTGCCAATTTTAAAATTTCGCGGTGTTCTGTACTGAAGCTGTTCAATTTCTTTAGAACGATTTTTCTCATCTTTATTTTAACTATTTAAAAAAGAAAGTTTTTTAAAAAAATTTACTTATTAACTATATTAATCTATTCGTTATCTTCATTAGTATAGTAAGCTTCAACTAAGATAAATATTTTTAAATATATATGTATATATATACTGTGTTTAAAAATTAAATTACCATGCGAAGAATTGGCACAGTAGCTAGGTTTTTAATAAGGAGAATAATAAAAGGGTTTATGTTCTTATAAATGATATAATTTATGCACATTATACAAAAATATTAATAATTAAGAAAAAAAAAATAATCTTTTCATGCACATAAATATTCACTAAAAGTCTATATTTAAAATAAAATAATATGCTACGACACTCACACGACTTTCTCTTACCCGGAAATTCAATAATATAAATACAGATTAGTGATAAAGGTGTAAGATAACGAATGCGGCTATAAAACTTATTTTAAAAGCAATTTAAATTACGCTTAGAATAGCTTTATTTCAGATATAATTCTTTGTGTATTGAGCCATCGCCCATCTCAACCACACCCCCGTTTAATTATTCAGTATTCATTAATACAGAATTCAAATCTATTAATAAATTTAAAAGTTCATTTAAAATTATTCAGAACATTTTCACTGGCACCATTCCTTGAGAATAATCAATCTTGATCAAAGTTATCAAATCAAGTAAGCAACTTATAATAATTTTGAAATAGAACATTTGAATTGCCTGAAACTATTGTTTTTAAAAGATCGACAAAGATCGAAAGTCCAAAATTTTTAGTTCAGTGTTCTGAAAATCTCAAAATAATAATAATAATAATAATAATAATAAATATACAAAAAAAAATAAAGAAAAAAAAAAAAACGCTATGAATATTCAGCTTAAAAATACTTTATGGGTAGGAGGAATTAAATTAAATTTCTAAGCAGTTTCCCAGGATATGGTAAATTATTATAGTAAAGTAATTCTAGTAATTATACAGGATGTCCATAAAAGAATGTCCAAGTTTCAATAGTATATTATAACAGTTTAATTTAGACTAATTACAACAAATCATACATCAAATTGAAGGTAAACTAACCCAGTTTTTCTTACAAATGTTCAATACCTGAATCTTTAGTTATGCAGCACACTTCCAACCTGTAGTCAAATTCTTCCCACACTTTGGTCGTCCCGTGCTTCTTCTTTTACAAACACATCCGGCTGTTTCGAGTTGCCTATATCATCGGAGGATGTTTTTGCCACATGGGGGATCACATTTAAACTTTAAACGAAACGCACGTTGAACATAAATTAAATTACAGATTGACTTTTAGCAAATTGCAGAACACAAAACACTTTACGCTCAGGAGTCGCCATTTTGCGTATGTGGCGCTGCAAGAGAAAAAACAACAAAAAAGTACTTGTGCATACGCTTATCTAAAACTGTTTGAGTTACTCTTTAATTGTGACCTTGAACCAATACTCTACAACGCTTATAGTTGACACTATTAAAATTTATAACTGAGACATTCTTTTATGGACATATTCAATAAGAAACGAACTAAAAAAAAAATTATTATTATGTAATTATTGGAAGCCTTGTATACCTTTTAAAAATAATATACACACTATATTATGCATATAAATGTAATCCTATGGTAATAACACACAGCACAGCCTGAAATGCACTTTTATAACTTTTCAAGTATTGTCCAAAATATTCTAGTATTTTGTGTAGTCCTGTAAACGAAAATTAAATGATTTTTAAGCCATATTCTACATGAACAATGCTTTTGCGTAAATAAAAAGTATAATTAATTTCATTTATTTTAGGGCAGCCTATAGATGTTGAAGACTACATATCTGCACTTTCGTCCATAGACGCAAAGTATTTGAATTTTCTTGGCTCTTCTTGTACACGAACCACCTGTTTGATCTCTACGGAAAGCTTAGTGTTGCATCCCTATACGATACAGATTTAGGATATCGAGTTTAAATTTCCTTTTGTTCTTTATTCTTGAGATATAATGATAATGGGCACACACACACAGTGCGACAAATTGCAAATCTAGCGAGACAAAACACTAAAAAGCACCTTTCAAAATAATAATTTTTGACTTTTCAAAAACAAAGTATATACCCTTACACAAAGCTTTTCCAAAATATAATAAAAATAAGCACCGCCTTTCTTTGCGAATCTTTCGACGAAAACAAGTTCCCGCTTGTTTTTCATGAAGGCCATCGTCAGTGATAACCATACGCTCTTTTTTTCAGGTCGTGTTGTGAAGATATGTGCTTCCGATGTATTTTTTTCTTTTTCTTTTTTTTTTTTTTTTTTTTTTTTTTTTTTTTTTAGCATGGGTATTTTGCATCAAGGAACGTAGTTTAATTTTCATACGTTAATAAGTTTTCTTTTCTATTGTATTTCTCGTTTTAAGTAGTTTTTATATAGGTAAATTTTATCTGCAGTCATTCGCATTTTAAGAAGATATTTATTTTTTTACAGGTAGACTGACGGCTATATCGAGAAGGGAACTTTGGAAAAAGTTAAATATAAATCTAATAACTCGCTTGAAAATATGCTTGTGGATTACCTCAAAGACAAATTCAACTTAAAAACTGTTCTCAACTGATGTTGAAAGAATTGATCCGATTTGTACATTCATTCATGATTGGATTTAATGAAAGGTGGGAAACATGCCATCACAGTAAAAAAGAAAAAGAAAACTTTTTAAAGAAACACAATGATTGGTTGAACACTAGTATATCTTTAGAAAACTTTAATTTACGCAGCACAAGTGAATTATAGAGTATAAAGAAACCTGGACGTCCAAAGAAAGATTTTGAATCGAGTGGAATTAAGCCTAAAACAATAAAAATAAAATAACTTGTTGCGTAAAATACACTAAACGAGTTAACCCATGCTACGAATGTTAAATTGAGACAATGTAGCAAAAGGAATGCTGCTACAATTTTAAATGGTCTTCAAAATGGTTGAGGAAGAAATACCTAAGTATACGCCCGAAGAAGCTTTAGCGTTGATAACTGCAACAAAAATTACTAATTATTAATAATTAATAATTAATATTATATAAAATAAAGATAAAATAATAATCCGTAATAATAGAAATAATAATAATAATAATAATAGATAATTAAAAAGCTAATAATTAAATTCCTTTTATTCCCGCTAGAGTTGCAATCTGTCGAACTGTGAACCGCTAAAAACATGTTTTTTGGATTGAAGGGAACTTAAACCGTGTAAATATAACAAAAACGTTTTTTCGAAAGTTTTGACCCGAAAACAATGTTTTCCCTATTGCATATAAGAGAAAATACAGAGATACATTAATACAGAGATAAAATATGTCGTGGCACTCACACAGCTTCCTCTTATCCTGAAACTCAATACTATAAAGACAGATTAGAAATTAAGGTGTAAGGTAACGAGTACTGTTATATAAATCCACGTTAAAAATAATTCAAATTAGGCTTTCGGATGAAAATATTCGAAAAATAATTCTGAGTCAAGGGTGCTATCGTTTCTTTCGACCCCCCCCCCCTTCGCCGTTTCAATATTGTAGCTACATTTTTAATGAAGCAATAATCTGTTAATAAATTTAATTCTGTTAATAAATTTTAAAATGCATTCCAAATTATTCAGAGAACTTTCTCGAGCACATTGATTGAAACTTGTGAATCTTTATCAAACTTTTCAAGTAACAAACTTATATTTATCTCAAAATACTATAATTTAATAGCCTTAAACTATTTGTTTTTAAGATTGATTCTAATAAACATTGTCAAAAATCAAATGTTAGAAGCTTGACTTAAATATTCAAGAAATCTCAAAACGTGTAAATATACAAAAACAAACGTTGAATATTTAGCTTTAAAATACTTTTTGTTTATCGTAGGGGTTTTATAATGAATTTTATTTCCTGAGCTGTATTTTCGGACATGGTAAAATAAAATAGAAAAGCATTCCCAATGATTTCAATAAAAAAGAATGTTTTCGTTTAATTATTGTCCTGAAATGCTCTTCCATCAAATTTTAAAAATTGTCCTACTATGTTCTAGTTTTTTGTAGCCCTGTAAATGAACGATGATTGAATTTTATACCCAAATTTACACGAAACATGCTTTTATACGTACAAAATGTAGTTATTCATTTTATTTTGCTTAGTACAGCCTGTCGATGTTAAACTAAACTTACCTGCAATTTTGCAAACAGACGTAGTGCGTTTGAATTCTCTTGGATCTTCCTGTATACGAACGATTAGCTTGATCTCAATGAAAATTTTAGCGTACCATCCCTATAGGATACAGAGTTTGAAATTCTCGCTTCTATTTGTTTCTGAAATACTCAGCTTAAAAAAAAAAATCCTGAAAATTTTTTAAAAAGAACAAAAAAAAAAAAAAAAAAAACTGCACAAAATTGCAGATAATCTTGAGGTAATTGGAACAATAAGAAGTTTAAGGGGATAAAAAAAATATTTACTTCTAAACTGCATTTTTTTAATTGTCTTCAAACTACAGTTACTCAGCGGATTTTATGATTCTTGTTCCAAAGACCTTCAGATTATCCACAGATTTTTTCTGCAGTTATTTTAGCTGGGTATACTGATAACAGACTTACCGACAGATCCACACACAGACACAGAGAAAATCACACAGATAACACACATAGAAACACACGCACTAAACGCTTTTTCTTTCGATTCAGGGAACCTTAATACGTATAACAAAAACTCAAATTTGAAAATTTGACAAAATAACAATACTTTCTGCACTATATAAAAAGTAAATATATATATATATATATATATATGAACAGAAAGAAAAAAAGAATGAAGATTCTAAAGTATTTTATTTTAAAATATTCCCCAACGTGGCAAATTCGAACTAAACTTTGGTTTTCTAGAGGCTACAACCCTATTATAGCAAAATATTTCTTGTTGTTTTCTTGTTTTGTCGAGACCCGTAGTCTTAATTAGCCTGAAATTAATGAAAGAAAATATTTTTAGGGGGTTTAAATAACACAATATATATTGCTAAAATATTTTTATATCATGTTCTTTCGATATTATATTTTCTAATATTAAACAAATATAAACTCACAACAGACCTGTGTTTAATTTATATTTAGAGTATTTTATTTATTACCCACTTAAAATATAAAAATTTTGACTTATGTACATTGGAAAAATTATTTTACAACATTGCAAAGGTATTTGTGATAGTATCTAAAAAAAAAAAAAAAACCTCAGATTTTTTTCGTTATTTATTTTTATTTTTATTTTTATTTATTTTTATCATTATTTATTACTATTATTATTATTATTATTTTCAAATAAAAACATATAATATAACTTTAACTTTTCCTAATATTTTTGCCTTTATGTGTAAAAATTGATAATTCAAGTGGATATAAAAAATTGCAATATACTGCACATGCGTCAAGTATCTGTTTGTTATGTGTCTAGTTCGGTTGATTAGTTGCATGTTTAACAACTAAACATAAATTAACTTTAACTTTAAAACTCTCTGTAAACTTTAAAATTCATATATATATATATATATATATATATATATATTAAAGTATTTAAAGTAACCATATAAAAAACAATACATATAAACAACGTTAACAAATAATATGCTGTAATTTGTAGTCAAATTAATTACTAAAAAACATGCTTTCTTTTTATTTTCATCACTTAATAAATATTTTTATATTTCAAAGTTTACATTATGTATAATTATAAACTTATTTATTAAAATAATATTTTGGCTATGTGTATTTTTGTGAAAACAAAAGATATTGTAGCATATTTGTGTGCTTTTTCATTTGTACTATAAAAAAAAAAAAAAAAAAATACCCCCCCCCCCAATAATTTCACATATTCAAAAATAAACAAAAATTAATAATTTTCTCATTACACGCACACACACACACGCAAATATATATATATATATATATATATATATGTGTGTGTTATATCGAAAATTAAATATTTACATCTTTTGGGTTCAATTATTGATCTAATTTATTTACTCTTAAGTATTGAAAAATGAAATAGATAAAGAAAAGGAATTTACAAATTTCCAATTCCGTTTCCATTTTTTAAGTAAACAGAAACAGTAACTTAAAACTAAACCATGCAAATTTATTGTCGTTATTTAATTTTTTAGTATAATTATATACGGGATTTTATTCAATTTAAGATATCATTTTATTATTATTTATTATATTTTTTTTATTGATCATTCCTAAATCTTTAATTACTCTAATTGAATAAATCAAATACAAACAAGCACAAAAAATCATGCGGTTTGTACACATTATTAACATTTTCCAACTGTAGGCAAGCGTTCATTATTTAACTTCAATGTACTTTGCCTACATAATCACGCATCTTACAGACGGATAGACTAATTGAATTCGTGATCTCTCTTAAACAACGTTGGGATAAGTTAAAAAATCTTAAAACAAATGCAAATACAATTTCAGAAATTTATTTTACTGAATACACTGCTCGGCATGAAAATTGCTTCTGACACCATTTCAGCATATTCGTACGTAAAATGACCGCCTGAATCCGAATATGGCGTCTATTTTGCCCTATCACCCACCGTATTTTAGGAACGGCAACCTATTTTTATCATTTTTCGGTGATTTTTATGGCTATAAATTTGATTTTTAGGGTGGGGAAGGGGTTATTATTTCAACCGTTAAATATTTTTTGAGGGGCTACAGAGTTAGAAAATTGTAAAACATGAACATTAGCGACAAGGAAAAAATTTTGCGGAGTATTTGCCACTGAAATTCTGTATTACATATATATATATATATATATATATATATATATATATATATATATATATATATATATATTTAATCTATTATTATTATTATTATTTTTTTTTTAACTTCATATATTTTTGCTTCTAGGTGTTAAACTAATCCTTTTTCATTCATCAAATCAAATTCATGGTCATAAATTTATCGAACAGAGGAAAAAACTGAAGGATTGGGTGGTGTGTTTCTAGAAAACGGTGGGTGAGTGGACAAAATGAGATTCATATTCGGATTCAGGAGGTCGTTTTACATAAGAATCAACAAAAATAGTATCAAAACTTGATTTTTTTTTTTTTTTTTTTTTTTTGAGATCATTGATATTTAAGTGTAGCCCAAAAATTCTTATGTCTAAGTCTAAACATAGCCTATTTTTTAATTTCTTATTTTATTTATTTATTTATTTATTTATTTTTTACATGTGAAACAAAAATGCCAATTTCATTATGATTTATGCAGTATAGAGTTATTTAAATATGATTTTAAAAAATCTCTGTTATGAAACGCAATCAACTGGCGTCTTGAAACCATCCTATGCCAGACGGATAGAAAGGCAGAGATATAGACTAACTTAAATCCTATTCATTTTTAAATGTGTCAGAAGTGGTAAAAATGCTTTCTGATGGAAGTTTTATTTTATGTTCAAAATAGAAGGTCATACTGCTGGCTAGCTTGATAGACTACTTAATATGAACATAAGATTTTTTTTCCATAAAACCAAATAATTTGACGCGTCGAATAACAAGATAAAGATTCAGAAATTCTCGAACCATTTTAGCTCACGACAAAGTTAAATGGAGACATAAACACAATATATACAGATTACAAGTATTACATTTTAACTTTAGAACATCACAAAAAAAGTATAATCACACAGACGGAAATACTGAGAACCTCTTGGGAAGAAGGACAGTTACTGACTACTACGTTTTTCTAAATTTCATTGGGTACGAGGCAGTGTTGCCAGACTTTGCAAATTTTTTATTCAACAGTCACCAATCATTTTGGAAAGTAATATTTGATACAAATAGTCCACACGATTCTTCGATTCGATTTGCCTTTTATATACATCAAATACCACTTCTAA
Organism: Salticus scenicus; assembly: GCA_963930645.1. NCBI lineage: Eukaryota > Metazoa > Arthropoda > Arachnida > Araneae > Salticidae > Salticus > Salticus scenicus. The sequence continues at coordinate 135,916,268 of OZ005655.1, forward strand.
AAATCAATGGTGGCTGTTGAATAAAAAAGTCGCGCAACTGGCAACTGGTGCGAGGTCACGTGGGTTTGATGATGCAACAGTCGCACAGGTATTACAAGGTAACATTTCTTCCATGTAACAGTTAAAAAAAATCATTTTAAAACAATTTCTAATAAAGCGAATTTAATTATTTTTATTCTTTCAGTTACAATAATGTCATTAACATGATAATTAGTTAATTTATCAGTTAGATAAAAGAAAACCCACTAAAAAATCAGTTTTTTTTCTTTTTAAGAGGATATTTCCTAGTTAACTCTGAATTCATTAATACGTACCCCAAAATATTTAATGACGATGAAATAAGATCCATAAAAAAATAATCAAAGGATAAAATAAATTATGTAAACATCTAATAATTGAATTCTTAATTTCTGAAAAGTATCTTTAGGACAATGTTTGTGGCATCATGCAATCGAATTAGATTTCTTTTTTTCTTAAAAGTGACTTTTGATATAGTAATGAATACGTTATTAACTTTTCGTAATAGAAATTTTATAATTATTTTGTAATTGATCAAATCACTTTTAACTCTTATTTTCAGAGGGAGAATTAATTTAAATTTTATGTAATTAATATGCTTTTTACTTTCTCTTACCAATATATGTGGTAGAGAAAGTATTGATTTTGGGTCAAATTTTCGAAATTGACTTTTTGTTATATTTACCCGTCTCGAGGTCCCTTGAATTCACAAATCATGTTTTTAGCGTTTCATCTATGTGTGTGTGTGTGTGTCCGTTATCAGCATATCTTAAATACAAATTTTAGTAGAGAATCCAAAATTGGTATTTTAATTGTGTATCATATAGGGATGCTACACTAAACGTTTCTTTGATATCAAGCAAATGGTTCGTGTACAGTTTCACCGAAGAGAATTCAAATACATTACGTGTATGGGGGGGGGGGGGAATTGCAGGTACGTAACATCTATAGACTGCACTAAACAAAATGAAACGAACGTATATATTATTATATGCGTAAAAACATGTTTCATGTAGGATATGGTACAGATATCATTACAGTGCGATAATGCTTGAAAATTGATGAAAGTGTATTTCAGGTTGTGCCGTATGTTATTAATATGGGATTATATTTATGTGCACCATGTGGTGTATACATAACCTTCAGAAAATATACAGGATTATTTACCAATATTTGATTTGACAATATTTAAGCCACAACATTTTTATTTTTTTTCTTGTTAGTGAAAGTGGTTTACTATAATATTTCACAATGTCAAAAAAAGCTGTTCAGGAAATGAAATTAATTCCTAATTGTCATATGAAAAATAATGTATTTCAAAACTAATTATTCATCTTTTTTTTTTTTTTTTTTTTTTTTTTGTATATTTACACGTTCTGAGGCTTCTTGAATGCTGAAGTAAATTTTTAACGTTTGATCTTTATGTGTCCCTTAGGGCAAATTAAAAGCAAATAATTTCAGGAGATCTACATGTTGTATTTTGAAGTTACTACGTTTGCTACAAGGAGAGTTTGATAAAGATTGATACGTTTCTAAGAATTTTGCGAGTGAAAGATTTCTGGATAATTTTAAATGAACTTATGAATTTAATAACGGTTTGCATTATATGTAAATGTAGGTACAGTGATAAAACGGGGTGTTGAGGGGGCGACAGCCCCCCCCCCCCCACTTTCTGACGAACGATATTGGACCATGCTTCAATTTAAATTTTGCTTGAAGCTGAAACTTAACTACTTAATTAAATTTATGAAGTGAGCACGAGACTTTAATTATGAAGTAATGACAGAGTCAGAATTATAAAATAAAATGAGCTTTTATTAAGAGCTTAAAGAAAAAGGTGGGCGTTGGACTACAATCTCCCTTAATACAATTATAAACTTAAGATGGCCAGCCATACTAACTATTCTAACTTTAAATAATTAACCACCAATAATTTCAACTACTTTATTTAAATTTATTAACCTTCACTGCTTAGTAATCTTTCGTATGTGAGAGGATTCCCTGACACCACTATACTACTCGACTTACTATCAGCTAACAACTAACTCCTCCAACCCCCTACTACTTCTAATTCACCATCTACCTCTCTCGGCTACCTCTCTACTATATCCCTACCCCAACTAACTCAAACACAATCTTCCTTCTCCTTTTATACAAATTACTTTCCAAAAATAATAGCATAATATGGCACATTACAATTGTGTTTATCATTTATCATAGGAACTAACTTTAATGGTCGACTGAATCATAAATTCTTCACATTCATGTTTTACTCGTAAAGTGCGAATTTTAATTGTAGCACTTTGCTATACCTCACAGTTCCTCCCCAAAAGAAAAAAAATTCACGTAAAAATCCACAACGGCTTTTTATCCGTGAAAATTAAAGTAAAACAATGCTATGTTAATTGAAAAAAAAGCCGCAGTTACTTACTGCTAAAATTAAACTGCATAAGACTTTAGAAAAAAAAAAGAGGGGGAAAACTTAAGTTAAACTGCCCAACAATAAGTGTTTGTTTTTTAACACTTTCCAACAAGGTTGAAAAGTGTTTATGACTTCGGTTTGCCTGTCTGTCTGTCCACGCTCTAACTCCCGTAAAAATTTATGGAATTTTTTGAAACTGATATATGTTACTCAAGTTCACTATCGGACGGTCCCTATTGAAAATGGAGTTTATACCTCTACTGGTTTGTGTACAGGGACACCCGAAAATATTTCAAAGCATTGTGTTCTATGAGAGGTATTTCTATAGAACATAATTTCATACCTTTATTGTAGACATATCTTAATGAAATTGAAATATGTTAATCAAGTTTACTATCGGACGTTCCCTATAGAAAATGGAGTTTATACCTCTACTGGTTTGTGTACAGGGACACCCGAAATTATTTGAAAGCATTGTGTTCTATGAGAGGTATTTCTATGAACCATATTTTCATACCTTTACTGTAGACATATCTTAATGAAATTAAAATATGTTATTCAAGTTCACTATTGGATGTTTTCTCTATCAAATGCAGGAAATACCACCATCGGTTCATGTACAGGGACACTGAAAAGTATTCCAAAGCATTGCGTTCTAGGAGAGATATTTCTATGAATCAAACTTTAATAACTTTACTATCCACGAAGTTTGAGGAAATTGAAATATGTTATTTACATGCACAAAAGAATTCTTTGCATAGAATGTAGCATGATTAGAATTAGATTTACAGGGTCGCACAAAAATATCCAGTTATATTAAGAGGTATTAATAGAAAATTGCTAGAATTGTACTTTCGTTTACGTTAAGCGTTTTAAACACTTTCTAGCATTTTTTAAGTGTGAATATGATTTCAGCTTTGTGTATCTGCCTGTCCTTCCGTCTGTCTGTCTGTCCGATCTCTAACTCCCGTAAATATTTATGGAATTTCTTAAAACTGATATATATTATTCAAGTTCACTATCAGATGCTCCCTATTGAAAATGGTGTTTATACCTCTACTGGTTTGTGTACAGGGACACCCGAAAGTATTTCAAAGCATAGTGTCCTGCGAGAGCTATTTCTATAAACCATATTTTCATACCTTTTCTGTAGATATATCTTAATGAAATTGAAATATGTTATTCAAATTCCCTACTGGATGTTTCCTGTATAAAATGGAGGAAATACCACCACGGATTTATATACACGGACACTCAAAAGTGTTCCAAAGCACTGCGTTCTATGAGAGATATTTATATAAATCAAATTTTAATAGCTTTACTTTCCACGAAGTTTTAGAAAATTGAAATATGTTATTTAAATGCACAAAAGAATGCTTTGCATAGAATGTGGCATGATTAGCATTAAATTTACAGGGTGGCACAAAAATATCCAGTTATATTAAGAGGTATTAATAAAAAATTGCTAGAATTGTACTTTCGTTTGCGTTAAGCGTTTTTAACGGTTTCTAGCATTTTTTAAGTGTGAATATGATTTCAGTTTTGTGTATCTGTCTGTCCGTCCGTCTGTCTGTCTGCCTGTCTGTCTGCCTGTCTGTCTGTCCGATTTCTAACTCCCGTAAATATTTATGGAGTTTCTTAAAACTGATATATGTTATTCAAGTTCACTATCGGATGTTCCCTATTGAAAATGGAGTTTATACCTCTACTGGTTTGTGTACAGGGACACCCGAAAGTATTTCAAAGCATTGTGTTCTATGAGAGCTATTTCTATAAACCATATATTCATACCTTTACTGTAGACATATCTTAATGAAATTAAAATATATTATTCCAATTCCCTACTGGATGTTTCCTGTATGAAATGGAGGAAATATCACCACCGATTTATATACAGGGACACTCAAAAGTATTCCAAAGCATTGCGTTCTATGAGAGAGATTTCTATAAAGCAAATTTTAATTACTTTACTTTCCACGAAGGTTTAGGAAATTGAAATATGTTATTTATATGCACAAGAAAATGCTTTGCATAGAATATAGCATAATTAGCATTAGATTTACAGGGTGACAGAAAAATATCCATTTATATTAAGAGCTATTAATAAAAAATTGCTGAAATATTACTTTCTTTTACATTCAGTGTTTTTAGCACTTTCTAACATTTTTAAGTGTGAATATGATTTCAGTTTGTGTATCTGTCCATCTGTCTGTCTGTCTGTAAGCCCGCGCTTCAACTCCGGTAATTATTCACGGAATTTCTCGAAACTGATATATTTTATTGAAGTTCACTATCGGATGTTCCATATTGAAAATGGAGTGAATATCTCTTCTGGTTTGTGTACAGGGACACCCCAAAGCATTCGAAAGCATTTTGTTCTATGAGTGTTGTTTTTATAAACATTATCCCTATAGAATTTTCCCCATTTAAAATGACATTAATAGGTCCTGTACAACTAGTTTGTTTACAGGAAAAAAAAAAATATGCCAATGCATTACGTTTTAGGACAGAATTTTTTGAAAATTATATTTCAAAGTCTTTCTACTGTAAAAATAATAAAAATATTGAAATTTATTGCTAATGCTCTAAAATAATCTTTTGTATAGAATATGATATGATTAACTTTCTGATTTACAGGGCTACACTAAAATATTCAGAGAGATCAAAAGCTGTAATTATAATCTAATGGTTGCATTTTCTTTTGCGTTAAGCCTTTTTAACACTTTCCAAAATGCCTAAGAGTAATTTTAAAATCAATTAATCTATCTGTATATTTTTCTGTCCTTCTGTCTGTTGTGTGATAACGCAGGCAAATAATATTAAAAGTTATTCAATACAACAATTACGTACAGTTGAAAAGTGTTACTAATCAATGCGTACTGCATGATTTTTCTTTCTTGTTAAAATCTAATAAGGGAAAAAAATTAAGAGCGCCGGGCTTAAAACTGTCCACTTAGCAGAAATGTATGATAAAAATAGTTGTAAGCTCAATCTAAGGTGATTTACGACAGAAAAACTATGTGCTTTAAGTCCAACGATACAGCGGGGAATTACAGACACGTCTTTCCTCCTGGAAAGGGAAAAATTTCGTAAAAAAATTTTTATTACAGAAGGATCGCTTAAAAAAATGCGATCATTATTCAATTTAACTTGTAATATAATAATTTTATTAAAAACTGTAAATGTTGGTAGCCACTAAAGACCAATCTAGGTCCAGAATCCTTGGCTAAAAAAAACTTGAAAGTTCATCAACAGAAAAAAATTCCAGTTGTCCGCTATCAGATGAATCTTGAAAGAGATCCGCTGTTGGCATTCTTCCAAGAAAGCATATTTTACTTCAGAAAAGAAAAACGCTGGCACAGTTCCGAAAATACCTCCTTCCAATAATTATCAGTTTTTATTTCAAAGTAACAATCAGGAGATCTTGAGATTAACAACTGGACATCAGAATTTCTAAAATTAAAACTCTTTTTAACGTATAAATCGAAATAGAAGGTACACTACAGCTTGTATCTAGATAAATGACATAATAATTGTATAGATCAGCAATATTTTCAGCTAGCTATTTGCATACGGAAAAAACTAAATTGTTAGCTTATTAAGGTTAGTTGTTAAACGCGAATTTACATGCAAAATAGCTTAAAAAAATTCTCTTTTTACCCCATACTAATATATACATACATTAAACTTTTAGTTTAGCATACAAAAGTTTACAATAAGAAATATTGATTTTATACAATTTATCAAATTTTATTTTATACAATTTATCAAATTTCATTTTATACAATTTATCAAATTTCATTTTATACAATTTATCAAATTTCATTTTATACATGCAAATACAATATGTACAGAAATACGAACAAAACGGGGAAATATTTACAAAGGCTAAAAAAAACATGTTATATTGCCCGCTCTGCAGGCGATGGCTAGAAAATAAAAGAACATTAAAGTACATACATGCATATATTATATAACAGAAAAAAAAATATGACATGTAAACAATACATGAAATTTCGGGAGTTTGAAAGTTCATGCTAAAAGTTTAAATTTTGACTTTTGATATTTTAGAAAGTTCATGGCTTTTAGCTCATAGTTGAAAGTCCAAATGGCTTTTTTACTACATGTCGTAGATTTTAGGACTGTTCTGCTAGAAATACATTTTACACTGGAAAAAATATAGAACCATAGCACCTGACATATAGATTCCTTTATAGCATCAAAACAAGAGATGCGGGTTAGACTGGCCTGTAGAGTTGTTATAGAGATTTCAGTGCTGGTGGCTCGCAGATCCAGGTCAGACGTTGCAGGGTCGGTGTCCGGGGGAGGCTGTAAACTCGGAACCTGGTCGCTATGTTGAGGGGGTTTCGAATTCGGCACGTTGTCACTGTTCACAGTTAAACTAGAAGACTGCGTTCGCTCTGTGCTTTCGAATGCAGGGCTGCTAGATGGTCTAGAGACTTCACAAGAGGTTAAATGCCCTTTTGAAATTACCTTCTTTAAAATAACCTCATTTTCTTTTAGTTTAGTCGGCGGGTCATTTTGACCATTTACGTGCAATTTCTCATTAGAAACAATTGACTCTGTCGGCTGTATAGATTCAAAACTGTTATCTAAAGGTGGGTTACCAAGATTAACCGCATCATGTACTGATTTTAATCTTTTACTCGGTTTCCGGTTTCAGCAGCCACAGATGCTTTAACTGTATTTTCCTTTACAACCTCCGTTGCTACATGAGATAATTTTTCAGATTTCTTATCCGTAGCCATAGGCTGAATAACATACTTAGATTCATCTTTATCGCTGTTTGTAATCGAAGTTTGTTCGTTTGCATTAACTTGCGTTGGATTTTGTCACTTGAAAGAACGGTTTCATCGCCAGTTTTAGGTTGATCTAAATTTATCGAACTTGTTACCTGCGACTTAATAATTTCTTGTGGTTTTTTCACTGGTTTTATTACCGCTTCCCACTGACGCTCGTGAGGGGGGAGGGAACGGTCATGTTCTAATCTCAATCTATCATACCGAGTGGCAAAGAGGTTGATGACCTGATTTTTTAGTCCTCGTAGGTGGGATTTGAGGCAAGTGAATGACAGGCGATTAATTTATGCCACTGTCTTGGTTCTCCTCTTAGGGAATATGCTAACCAAGCATATTTTCCTGCCATATCAATTTTATAATATGAAAAAAGTATTTAAGCTCATGAAAAAATTGGAGCACACTGGTCGTGCCATCAAAAAACACTTTCTCGGTGCGGGTTTCGACTTGATTTGGGCGCCAGTGTGACGAAAGATATTGGGTCATGCTTCAATTTAACTTTTGCTTGAAGCTGAAACTTAACTACTTAATTAAATTTATGAAGTGAGCACGAGACTTTAATTATGAAGTAATGAAAGAGTCAGATTTATAAAATAAAATTAGCTTTTATTAAGAGCTTAAAGAAAAAGGTGGGCGTTGGGCTATAATCTCCCTTAATACAATTATAAACTTAAGATGGGCAGCCATACTAACTATTCTAACTTTAAATAATTAACCACCAATAATTTCAACTACTTTATTTAAATTTATTAACCCTCACTGCTTAGTAATCTTTCGTATGTGGGAGGATTCCCTGACACCACTATACTACTCGATTTACTATATTCTACTCTAAGCAGCTAACAAGTAACTCCTCCAAACTCCTACTACTTCTAATTCACCATCTACCTCTCTCGGCTACCTCTCTACTATATCCCTACTCCAACTAACTCAAACACAATCTTCCTTCTCCTTTTATACAAATTACTTTCCAAAAATATTAGCATATTATGGCACATTACAATTGCGTTTATCATTTATCATAGGAACTAACTCTATTGTCGACTGAATCCTAAATTCTTCACATTCATGTTTTACTCGTAAAGTGTGAATTTTAATTGTAGCACTTTGCTATACCTCACAACTTCACACAGAACTATTTGTCAAATAAAACAGTTCCGAAGCCTAATTTCAATTGTATTAACATTAGTTTGCATAAAAGCACTCGTTATTTTACCCCTTAATTTTCAATCTGTATTTATAGTGTTAAATTTCAGGGTAAGAGAAAGTGGTATGAGTGACATACCAGATTATTTAAATTGCATATAATAATTTCTCGCTGAAATAGGTTGTATTTCTTAATGATAAAAAATTTTCTCATTGAAAGTGATAATATCAAAGAAAAATATGTACGAAGCTAAACTGCCTTTTAATTCCTACTAGCAGCACGTGAAACATCTTATAACTGTAGGTGTCATCAATGGGTTTTTACTTTCCGAACACTATAGTGAGGAAAGTATTGTAATCATGTCAAAAATCCGAATTCGAGATTTTGATGTTTCTATACGTTTCGAGGTCCCCTGAGTCCGTTTTCACTATTTTTACGATGATGTATGTATGTGTGTGTGTATGTGTGTATGTATGTGTGTATGTCTGTGAGTGAACATGCTAGCGTCTAAACGCTTTGTTCGAATAAGCTGAAAGTTGGTGTGTATATTGTAAGTCACCATAGTACGAACCCTATAGATTTTGGTGAATCTAGCACTTATAGTTTTTTTACAGGGACACAAAGAAAAATTCTTTATCATTATCGTCTATGGGACCAAAATCTGAAAAGTGCGATAGCATCTAAACGCCTTCTTCAATTGAACAAAAAATTTATACACATATTATAGGTCACAGTTACTCAATTTGTATAGAGTTTGGAGAATCTGGCACTTACAGTTTTTTTACAGGGACACAAAGAAAAATTCTTTATCATTATGGCCTATGGGGCCAAATTTTTAAAAGTGCGATAGCGTCTAAACGCTTATTTAATCTGAACAAAAAATTTGTACACATGTTATAGGTCACAGTTGCACGAACTGTATAGATTTTGGTGAATTTAGCACTTACAGTTTTTTTACAGGGACACAAAGAAAAATTCTTTATCATTATGGCCTGTGAGACCAAATTTTTACTTTCTTCGATATTCAATAGAAGAAAGTATTGGATTCGTAAAAATTTTCGACCTCGGGTTTTTGATGGATTTACACGTTTTGAGAGCTGTAGAACACGATTTGACCATTTTTAGAAAATGTCTGTCTGTTTGTCTGTCAGTCTCTGCGTGGGTGTGACAGACTTTTGTGGCAACTGTATCTCAGGAACTACTTCACAGAATTTCATACAAATTGGTATGTAATTGCACCTTGACATAAATTAGTGCCTATCAACTTTTGGTAAAAATTGTCTTACAGGTTGCGTTGCCATCCCGCTTTTTCTAAATTTTTAACATGGTGTATAGTACAAAATTTTGTATAAATGTGCATAAAGAGAATTATTTTTTAGTAATCATTATGAAATTTACAAGAATTATTTATAATAGATAGTCAACTGGGAAATTTTTTTTGTATGTGTAGGAGCCTCGCCAACCCCCCTGGGGGGGAATTCCCCCCTCGAGGGGAGTAAATTTTCATGATGGGTATCTTTCAAAAGAGCTCGCCAGTACCTTTAAAACGAATGGTTGAACCATAGATTTGCGATAATTTAAAATGAAGTTATCGATTTTTTTTAAATGTGATATTGACAATAAAATTGACTTTTTTTGGATCTTTAGTATTATACTACTTCTCTAATATGGAAATCATCTGCATTATCATGGAAGATAATTTTTTTAAATAATAATTTTAATAAATTATTTTTACTGAGTGAATTTGTATAGGAAAATATAGAAGAAAGTCATGTGGTGGCCACAACATACTAATTAAAAGTGCGATAGCATCTAAACGCCTTATTCGATTGAGCTGAAAATTTATATGAATATTATAAATCACTGTTGCACTAACTATAGGCATTTTGGTGAATCTAGCATTTATAGGTTTTTTACAGGGACACACCGAAAATTCTTTATCATTATGATCTATGGGCTCAAAGTTCAGTAGAGTTAAATAAAACATCATGTAATATATGGAGAAAAATACTCAAACACTGTATTATGGTTTTATCTCTTTTGTTTTTTGACAACTCCTCTTTCTTTACTTTATCTACAAAACTGTTAATTACTCAATGTTCGGAAAGTCGAGTGGAGTCACTCCAGATTTTTTTTTCTTTTTTTCTAAGATTAGTATAAGGTGGCTTTTTGTTTTTTTCTTGAATATATTATTATTATTGTTGTTTTTATTTGTATATTATTGTTATTTATTTACCATCTTGTTTATTATTGCATTTTCTTGGCGTTAAGTATGCCGTTAAGTATGCCATTCGTTATTTTTTTAATTTAATATTCAAATAATATTATATTTTAATTTCTTGAAACACTAATATAGTCGCAATTGAATAGTACTGGGTGTCTGTAGACATTATGAAAATTCAAAACTATTGAATGAATTGATAGAATTAAGCGCGGTTTGAAAAAAAAAAAAAAAAAAAAAAAAAAAACAATCTCGCGAAAGGTTTTTTTTTTTTTTTTTTTTTTTTTTTTTTAGGAAAAAAAATATAGTTAAATATTTTTTCGATAATAGTTAGTCAAATAGTTATTTGTTTCTATTTTTAGCACGGATTTGAAAGAAAAATATTCAAATGAAAGTCCTATAAATTGCATTATTTTGCAATTAGAACAATTTATTTCTTATTTTGCCTCCTATATGTGTATACATGAAGTTTTAATTGCGATGGTGACTTGGTGGATAAAGAGTTATTGGTGAAGATATTCCCCTCCGGTGAGAATCGCCTACTGAAGCTTCAGTTAGCAGTGTTCAATTCGTTTGCAAACTGTAATTTGTGGTGACGGACACATAGAATAGGATTTATATGCCTGTAAACATTTGCATGTGAATAAGTACAGTTTTTCATAAACATTTGTGATCTGTTTTCTATTTACAAATAGCTAAATTATTATTTTTTTCTCCCCCCCCCCCCCAAAAAAAAAAAAAAAAAAAAAAAAAAAAAATCCCTCTTCACGCGAATGATTTTATAGCAAACTGCGTTCAATTCTATCAATTCATTCAATAGTTAAGAAATTTTAAAATGTCTGCGGACCCATGAGATACCCTGTGTATCAATGATAGTATATATTAATCTTATAATTGTATAAAAATTCACACACTATAAAAATATATAATCATTAATTTTTAATTTCTTAGTATTTTAGTATGTAATGTACCTTGTAGTTTTGTGAGTTGATGTACTTTAGGAATATCTCTTACGTTTTACTTTATTCTGGAATTAAAGATTTTTTATCTCATTCATCAATATCTGTTTAATATTTAAAAATTGTTTTATCTCATAATATTACACATTATCATTTCCAATACTGTAAATCTTTTATTTGTATATTACAGAATAATATTGAGGCAGCTTATTTGATACAGCTATATGCAGAGAAATGTTTCCAGCTGTAACTGTGTAATCGTAACACGTTATGCTACGGTTACACAGTTACAGCTGGTAACATTTCTCTGCATCGTTGTGGTATTTCTCTTCATGGTAAGCTGTCTCATTATAGTTGTATAATATTAAACTTTTTTTTTCCTGTAATAGAATGTTTCCTTTTATATAATGCTACGCAGTGTAAACTTATAAAATATAATGATTAAATATTACGCATTTTAAATTATGACTTTTCTTTAATATAATAAGTTATCCGACAAAATTTTATGCACCTTTAACAGAAAAAAAATATTAATCTGCTTTCACCTCAAAAAATCCCAAAACAATATTAGAATATGGGAAATTTTAAGTTAGAAAATTTATCATTTAATCGCTGAACTTTAAATTTATATATATTTGCCTTCCGAACATACTTATTTAAGGAAAAGCCTTGTAATAATGACGAAAATTTGATTATGATTTATCTCTAAGTTTTGAGGTTCCTTGAGTTAATTTTTGCTATTTTTATGAAGATGTATATATGCGTATATGCAGGTGTAAGAGTGAACACTATAGCGTATAAATGCTCTGTTCAAATGAGCTGATCGAATGAACTGTGAAAATGACATATATTATCGATCACCGTAGCACGACCTATATAGATTTTTGAGAATCTAGTACTTATAATTTTCTTTTTATTTCCTTTTTTTTTACAAGGAGGCTGAGAAAAATTCTTTATCATTATAGCCTTCGGGCTCAATTTATTTAAAATACAACAGCGTCTAAATGTTTTGTTAGATTGAGTTGAAAATGTATATACACGTTATAGGTCATAATCACAAGAACCGTTTGATGAATCTACCACTTATGCACCTTTGCAGGGAGATAATAATATGTTCTTTATCATTATTACCTAAGGGTTCAAATCATTTGTAATAGATTTAAATAGTGTGATGTGGATGTCGTTAAATAAAACAATTATACTAATTAGGGGAAAATACTAAAACACCCTTTTATAATCATTGTTTATTTAACGACATCTGTTAGTTTAATTTATTTAAACAAACGTTAATTATTTAATGTTCGGAAAATTCAGTAGCATCACTACAGATTGTTTTCTTTAATAAACAAAGACAACATTAACAAACAAAGAAATAAAGCTAGTTATTAAATTAATTTATCTTCATTGCAAAATCAAACAAAAATATAAAGCATTAAGAGTAAAATTAACGTTACATGTTTATGTTTAAAATTGTTATTGTAAGTTAAATTTCAATATTTGTATCTAAAACTTGAAGAGCTTTCATATTCTTTTATATAGATTAATATATTTAATGTGTTTTTATTTATTTATGATATTTTAAAGGGAGTTTTCAAAATTCAATATGTATATATATATATATATATATATATATATATATATATATATATATATTATTATTATTAACACAAGTTTATGATATATTTATTTTACTTTTTATTGTAATGTAATTTTTGTTCTCTGTACATTTTGTATTAAAAAATTTTAGATTTTTTATGAGATTTATATTCTTACATTTCTCTTCCTACCATTTTTGTGATTTCAATTTACACGATATTTTCAATGCATTATTTATTCTTTACCTTTAACCTTTTCGTTTTTCTTACACTCTAAAAGCATCTATCGCCATGGAAATCACAAAAAAAAAAAAAAAAAAGGAATTGAATTACCGACATTTCTCAGATTCAATTGTACTGACATGAACATATTTTTTCTGCTGTTTCGCATAAGTCTCTCTTCTGTAAGAAGTATACTTATATCACTTGTTATCACAAGGATGTGATTTTCACGTACAGTGGTAAATAGATAATAAAATATTAGTGACGAAAAAAAAAATATCTATAACATTTATGTGTACATTATTCACTACAAAAGGAGTGCTCCCATACAGCACAGAATGTTTCAGTTATGTTTTAAAATGCTTACAAACTTTTAAAAACGTAACACATTTTAATATGCTCTCTGATACCTTTCTGAAACATTCGGACTTACCTGTGTTCTTTTTGTTATGTGATTGAAACGTTTCTGTTACGTATCCGATTTTTTTGTTACAATCGCGGACATTTCTACGTTTATGAAAGTAATAGGAAAGCAAACTGGACGTTTCTGTAATATTTAGAATGTTTCCATGTTATATGACTGTTACGTTTCTGAAACATTTTGTGCTGTTAGGGGCTTGATAATGAAATGCTGCATATAATTGGAATTAATAGAAAAACCCAATGCCTTTTATCGTTTCATTTAAAATGAAAGATTGAATATAAAGCTTATTCTTTTTCCAGAATTTTATAGTAATGCCTCATTATTAATTACGCAGCTTCTGAAAATGTATATGATATTTTGTCTTTACATTTTTTTTTTTTTTCGTTAGTCGGTTTGACAACAATTATGTTGAAGCTTTATTCTTCATTAACGTGTTTGTAACGCCAAATGAAATTTATATATCATTATAAATTAATGAAACTAGTTTATAAATATTATTGCTGTGTGCAGTGTTTATAATTTACTAACGGAACGCAGAAAAATATTCATAATCCTCGCAAAATATGGGCTGGCTCGTTTGCTATATTTTTTATTATATTTAGATATATGTTGTATAATATAGATGTTAATATATAATATTTATACATGGCTAAAGCAAATTCCGTTATTAAAATTATGTTTTTTTTTTTTTTTTTTTTTTTTTTCTGTTTCTAACAAATGTAAAATGATAGTGGATTTCAGTTAGATTTATTTACAATCAACGTAGATGATATTAATATATATTTTTTTTTTTAGTAGTCATTGAACTAAAATATTAAATGTGTGAAAAACCCCATATAGTTTATTTTTTTAAGAAACTAAAATTTAGTTATCGTGAATTTTTTTTCTTTTCGCTTCCTTTTTTCTTTTTTTTTTACGATATTTATTGAGGACTTTTTATATAAACTAGTATCGCCCAGCGGTCGAGACTCGACCGTTTTTTTTTTTTTTTTTTTTTTTTTTTTTTGCAAAGCAAGGCTAAGCAAAGTTGTGGCCTTGTCCTAAACGGAATTAAATTGCAACACAGCTGCGGCAGTTGTTTGCCGATATGCACTATAACTGAATCAGCAGAGTTTTATTTAATATATTTCTCTCTGATGTTGAGCCTTTCCTGAAATGAGAGAAAATCGCAACGTTGGGCGATACAGTCCAAAAGCTAATCGGTACCATGTCAAACCAAGGTTCAACCAAATATCAAATTCTGTTAAATTAATTCCATTGGTTCATAAAGTACAGTGTTTGAACTCAAAAAGAAAAGTATTTTGCAAAAATGGTCAAATTGATCAAAATGTGTAACTTTATCGAAAACCGAAAATCTAAAATTTTTCTGAATCTTATACTTTCTTCTTATATATGCAGTGGAAATAATAATAAATCCACTTTTTTAAAAATAAGTACTCAATTTCAGTTAATAGAAATGCAAGGAAATCTCAAAACGTGTAAATTCATCGAAAACCGGAAATCAAAAATGTTTCCGTATCTTCTACTTCTTCTTATACACGCAAAAGCTAGCAATAATTCCACTTTTTTAAAAATAAGTAGCCAATTTCAGTTAACTGAAACGTAAGGAAAGCTCAAAACATGTAAATTCAGCGAAAAACGAAAATCGAAATTTTTTCCGTATCGTCTACTTTCTTTTTATACATGCAACAGTTAGTAATAAATCAACTTTTTTAAAAATAAGTAGTCAATTTAAGTTAATTGAAAGGCAAGGAAATCTCAAAACGTGTAAATAAATAAACTCACTTTTTGTTGCCTACAGACAAATAACAAAGAACATTTGGATTAAAATGAGCATTTAATAGACAATTTTTTGTCAGTCAAACGATAAAAGAACCAAATATTTAAATAAATAAATAAATTCACTTTTTCTTGCAAAAAGACAAAGAACAAAGAACATTTGAAGTTTCAAAAATTAAATAATATATATTATTTACATATTAATACACAAACATGAAATTTATCGTACGGCTAATATCTCTTTAAATTACAGCTGACATAAATCATAAAACAAAAAAGAAAAAAGAAAGAAATTAGATCATAAATAAATTAGAAAATAAAAAAATGATTTCTCATAAATCAAATCCTTAGGAAATCTTTTTTGTGGTTCCACGGACGGCCAGTGACGTCATCACTTCGCTTGCGTATAAGGATGCTATACAAATTACTGCGTCTATGGTTTTATTTGAGTTTTATGAAACTGCCAGATTTAAAAACTTTTCACTTTTAGGTATTTTTTAATGTAAAGGAATACGTGTATAAAAGGGAAAAATGGGGGAAAATGCATAAAAAATAAAAGTATTTTTAAATACCTTCTTGACATCGTAAGAAAATAATAGTTGTATTCGCACCTTCCGGCTAACCATACCTTTCGAATGATACCATTTTCAACCCTCTACTCCCATAATTAATATGTTAAAAAGGGACTACAAATTTTATGCTTGCCTATTAATATATAGATTATGCTTGCCTATTAATATATAGATAGTTAATATATTTGGTTAATATATTATGTAAAAGAAATTTTGCAAACATTTAGCGCACTTACGGCAAAATAATTATTTGACAATAATACTCATGTTTCAACAGCTATTTAATATTTAATATTCCGATTTCTTGTTGTGTATAATGCAGTATGCTAAGTTCTTTAAAACTAGTGGATCTGCAGTTCAAGAGCCCCAACGTCCTATTTGCATTACGCATAATTGTTTGCTATCTTTTAAAAACTTCCAAAGCAAACGTAAATTGAGGTAAATTTGACGTAAATTAAG
Source organism: Salticus scenicus (assembly GCA_963930645.1). NCBI lineage: Eukaryota > Metazoa > Arthropoda > Arachnida > Araneae > Salticidae > Salticus > Salticus scenicus. The sequence goes on from OZ005655.1 coordinate 135,932,903, forward strand.
TGTATTAGAGATTTATTATACAATTATTATTATATAATTAATTAAGTTGGATTGCCGTGTGCATGATAAGACTATTGCTGAAATATATGGAGGGGATATAGTATAACGCACGCGTATTATATTAAGTGGTTCATATTGAAGTTTTGCGTTTTGGAATAAATTCTATACCAACGAGAACACATACACATGCACAAACATACGTGCAATATCTATGTAATTTTACTACTTTTCACATGTATTGCGGTGAAAAAAATTTCAAATAATTGTAGCATGCATTAAAAAAATTTTATTGAATATTTTGTGATACACATACATTTCTACATTTTTATGCAGGTAAATAAATAAGTTTATAGAATATTGTTGCCTTTTTTTAAATTAAGAGTACTGTGCATTCTCAGGCGTATTTTTTTAATGACAGTTTTAATACGTAAATTATAAGATTCATCTTTTCTTAGCTAGAATTATCTCTTTTTTAATTTCTTCTATATATATATAAGAAAAAAGCGTTGGATTCGTAAACAAATTCAGACCCCAGTTTTCAACTGTTATTGAAAATATATGTGTGTCCGTTTGTGTGTCTGTTTATCTGTGTGTCTCTATTGCAAATTTTGTGGGTGCTGTATATCACGAACGAATAAACGAAATTTAATCACACTTGGGATTTATTTGGATGCTGATCTAAACTGATGTTTATTACATTTGGGGATCAACCGCTCCAAGCTAACGCTGTGATCCTACATTTTCTAAATTTTTAACATTGCACTATAGGACAAAACTTTGTATAGAAGTACACAGTGACAGATGTATTTAACGCATGATTGTAAAATTAAGTAATATAATAGTAATTAATAGTAGTAGTGAACTAAGAAAGACAGCGTGCGCAAGTAGAAGCATCTCCCGTCTGAAGGAAACAACCATTGGGAAAGGAGGTGTTAATTTTCAATTAGCTACCTTTAAAACGAATGACTAAACCATAGATATATGATGATTTAAAACAAACTTATCGATTTTTGTTTCATTTTAAACGAGAGGAGAAAAAAAACACTAAAAAACGTTTTTTTTTGCTGTTGTTGTTGTTTGTGTGTGTGTGTGTGTGTGTGTGTGTGTGTGTGTGTGTGTGTGTGTGTGTGAGTGTTAGCTAGACCAGGTAACTATGCTAGTTTATACGTAATGGTATTAGGCTCCGCCTTTTTTTCACACCAGAACCGTTGTAGAGTAATATTCAGCAATATGTTCTCATGATTAAATAAGAAGACTATTGCTCTACAACAATTCTGGTGTGAAAAAAAGGCGGGGCTTAATATTATTACGGATAAACTAGCATAATTAGCAGGTCTATGTTAGCAAAATTTTAACGTTTTTAGGCGTTTAGTTTTAGGGAGATTTTCAAATCAATTGCCATCTATTTTGACATTATAAAAGCATGGATTGGGGTATCATTTTTTTATCTGATTCCGTTTATTCATTACATTTTTTAAAGTTCTGAAATAATAGTCTTTTTTTAATTCTGTAGATTGCAGGTAGTGCACATTTACATGTCCTCTATAACAAACTCCAGTGTTCTGAATCTTTTTCTGTATGTTTAAAACAACTTTTCCTTTTATAGAAAATATAAAGCATTTGTGTCAGTTAAACAAAATGCATTCGATTTCACTAACTTATTAAATCTGATATTTTAAAATTCAAATGCATCTTGTGTCTTTATGTGCAGTTCATTTATGTCCCCTCTAGGATGTTATAATTTTCTTGCAAAATATCTGTTTTTTAAAGTAAGCTGCAGAAATGAGAAAGCCGGTATTGCTACTTCTTGCAATATGCAGGACTAGAACTGAATAATTTTATTCTTCAATCGTTGCACATAGGAATGGGTATTTCATTAGAGTGAGTAATTTTATTACATCTCAAGAGTATTTTCCAAGTATTTTACACTATATTTCATAATATAAAAATTATGGAATTAAGAAATAACGTATATTTTATTTCTTAATTAAGAAGCAGTACAAATTTTTAAAGAATATTGTTAAAATTTGCTCTAGAGCAAAAAACTTTAAATGAATCTCATAAGTGTTATATAGAAAAGTAAAACTCTTGAGAAGGGAATAATACTGTTGATTTAAATCAACCAATTAAAAATAAATTTATAGTCATAGATATTATCTTATATTTTACTCATGATTACATTTATTTTTAATTCATGGATACATTTTCTTATATCTATCTATATCTATATATTGTAAAGACGTGGTCTTGTCTGCCAACGCCATACTTAATAAAGTAGTGAGAGAAAGTAATTCACAGAGACAAATGTAAAACTGAATATTATATTTAATTAACTATCAATTCAAGGGAGCCTGGGACTACACCATTAAACGACCTTTTGAAATACATTTATTTACTCAAATTTCCTCGTGAAATTATAGATACTAAATATTTTTTTTTAGCTAGCAAGAACGTAACTTAACTATCATAACATAAATCAATAAACGATACTGTATTACCACTCTTGAAAAAACTTGACTACTAGCTCGATCATCTCTCGAACAGCTAGATATCCTAGGCGCTAGCTTGGCCAGACTTATGCTTCCAGGCAGAAGCCACTTCACTACCTACTACAGACCTAAACCACCTGCTTCTCCCCGAGCACGATACCTTCATTCTTTTTATACGTTTTGCTAATTTGCATCTTTCCCTTTAACCGCGCTTGTACTAAAACTCCCTTGGCGAATCTCGTAAAATACGCAAGTTCTTTTTAAATCCTAACTCTTTATTAGAATACTTTAGTGGGGAAAGTAAAACCCTGAAAACAGTTTCGCGACTCGTACTTTGCGGAACTGCCTCCTACCTTGCAATATTTCTAGTTCTTCATGTGATACTTGGATACATCTTTTGCAATGTTTGAAAATGTTATATGTATGTGCGTGTGTGTGTGTGTGAACAAAACAAACACTTAGCACTACATTTAAACTTTCGTTTAAACTAGTTTTGTGTTTGCGACAAATGCTCTATGAAATATATTGACAACCATTATCTACAATGAAAAAAAAAAAAAAATTCCTGAACTATATATAGGAACGTATATAATTTTCATTAAAGCAGTATCTATAATTCCGAAAACCAACTACCATAGCAATGGAAAAATTTTAATTGTTTAATAATTTCACTAATGGATATTCAAATTGTAACATACATATGTTAAATAACAAAATTTATAATTAATTCAGATCCAAAAAGTTTGCCACGTTTTTGAAAAATTTAAAGTAGGGCATTTAAAGTTGGTACCGAAAGTGTATATCTCAAAAATGTTTATTACAACTTTCTTCAAATTTGCTATATATAAAGCCTTTTTCAGATGATCTTTCGTATATATTAGTTGTTTACTACAGTAAAATTAATAGGAGTCCTAATTACATAGGGGAAATTTTGATCTCGGAAGTAGTTGTCTCAAAAAAAAACAATATTTGTGATTTTTCTCAAATTCTCAATTTTAACTCGTTTTTTCATGTTGTATTAATTGTTATCGGGTGAATAGATGCGTTTGCGGAGTTTTGGTTAAAATGTGAGATCGAAAATTGGTATCATAAAAGTCCTTGTAACGATTTTGCTATATAAAATTATTAACACTTCTTAGATGTTATTTCGAATGAAATACGTAGTTACAATGAAAAAATTGATTGGAGTTCTGATTAGGAAAACCACTTTTAAACTGTGTAGCGAGTCCGCTCTATAGGTTTTATTCATATTTGTTATTTAAATACATATTAGTTGTTCTTATGATGTATGTATTAATTGGTTACTTCGGAAAAAATGATAAAGGTCATTATTTGTTAAGTACATTTTATATCTTTATAGTTATTTAGCGCAATTTTGTACGCTCTGACAACGATATTCCCAAACATAATTTATACTGTGTCCCTTATTTTTTCCGTGTACAACAATACAACAATATCCCCAAACATAATTTATACAATATCCCGTCTTTTTTTTTTCCCGTCACTATATTTATATAGAAAATATCTTCTTATATTTTTATCGAACGATATTATATAAGATTTCACTACAAATATAATGATGAAGGAGTCAGGGATAAAATAAAGAGTGTTACTATTTTGTCACTAGTTCTTTTTTTAAATATTTCCCTCTTATTAAAATTATGAGAACAACGTAAAAATTAAGTGTCTTTGTGTATTATATATTTGTTGTTTTAAATTTTATGTTAGTTACTTTAAATCACTTGAATCAAAATAACAAAAGAAATTTTAAAACATCTTAAAGGTAATGCTTTATAAAAGTTCTGTTTATAAAATAAGAACAAAAGACTGTGGTATTATATAAATAGAAATACGTAATCTGAATAATAAAATAAAAAATAATTTGTTTGAAACAGAAGCCTGAGTGTTAAAAATGATATATATTAAAAAATATTCCAATAAAAGTCTTTCATAACATCGCCCTAACGAAATTTTTAATAAATGTATTTTGGTAATTTCGGAAAAGTTTTATGTAAAAAAAAAAAGCATTTTTAATGATAAAATTGTAATTTTTCTCCAAGTGTTGAAACTTTATAAATTATAAAACAAATAAAATTATATAAAAAGAACTAGTTTTAACAATATGCTTTATGTAGTAGTCTACAATAACTATAAAAACCACATCGATTCTTTTATATTTTAATTATTTGTTTCTTTGTGTAAAAATATGAATAAAAATTATCAAGAAATATTTAAATATATTACAATATTTGTCAATAATTATGTAATAGTTCAATCTTGCCTTATTTGAGCGGAAAAAAAGTTGCAATTGTAATATTTCTTTCTTTTTTTTTTTTTTTTGTGATCTCATTTTACTTTAGGCTTTGTGCTGAAGAATTCACGTTAAAAAAATTTATTGCTTTAAATTTTAAGAAACATTATACTAGATAACAGATATTATTTTATTTTTTATTTTTTTATTATTTCATAATAAGAATTTTGTTTTACATAAACCAGAAATGTGTGTTAAAAAGTATATTTCAGGTCAGAAAAATCCATTAGATGGAAGGCACAGCTTAACGAAGATTAAAAGGAAAACAAATTCTCTCGTACATAAATGAAAGACATATATTATGTAAAACTCTGTTGCTTCAATTTGCATGCAAGGCGACAGACGAAGATTCTATGTTAATATTTAATCACATTTAATGTAAGGCAATATTTCAATTTCATTGATATACAAGTGCACAAAACCTGGTAAATGATGTTGATAGTATATCTAAAATTACGAGGATTCAATTTCGACTAACATTGGACAACAGGAAACACTGTCAAGCTGGAACATTTTTAATTTATTTCAAGATTACATCTCCAGTTCTATTTTATATAAATAAAATAGACTTGTTAAGATAATTATACGTCATTAAACAATCATGTTGATTAAACTTGGGTATTTATAGATCGTAAATGGTCGTTGCTATTAGATTTATCATTTTTATCATTTTATCTAAGAAATTTATCTCACATTTCAGCAATTGTTTCTGAGGTATAACCATTTGTAAAATAGTAGTATGTAATGGAAGCACCACCTGTCTTGCAATATAAAAACACATTTAATAAGCATAGTTGTTCATACATATATACTATATATATTATACCATGTTTGGTGCATTTACATAGAAACGAAGCTGAAAATTTATTCCCCTGTAAAAGGTATTAAATTCCAGCACAACATTGCCCTGTTGGCTGATATCCACCCAAATTAAAGTAACATAACATTATAATATTTATCACATATATTTAAGTAGGCTGAGTTTATACACCACAAAATCTGAGATGTAGCCGTCAATTAAATGGGGAAAATCACAGTGTAATATAATAAACTATTTGGCAAGATATCCCAAAAGTTAACCAGCACCAATTTAGGTCACGGTTCCATCAAATATCACGTTGCTTCAATTTCCTCCATTGATCTGGGAAATATAAATTTTGTTATCACATCACACGAACAGAGATAGATAGACATTTTTTAAAAGTAAGTTTGGTTGGTTAGGTTTTACGTCGCACTAGTGCTGCGCAGATGGGCAATTGGCGACGGTCTTTCAAAAGTAATTGAATCGTGTTTCGAATATCTTAAGACGTGTAATGTCATATAAAACTGGAAATCAAGAATTTTGACCAATCCTATTTTTTTTATGTGTACATATAGACGAAAATAACTATTATGTTACATCTATTATAAAATTTATTCTATATTGTATTCAGTAACAGCACCACCTACCTGTTAACATAAACAGAAATTTTAAACAGAGCTTTTCACGACTAAGATTTTCACAATCAGATTCTGAGGTATACGCAACTGAAGAATAACAGAAAGTAATATCAGCGACAAATATCCACCGATATTTATCAAGATTCAATGAACGTAAAATTCCATAATATGCATCGAGTGACTACTTAATTATGACTACCTGAAAGTTTTATGTAATTTAGTTATTGGATCTCAAAGTTACTACTAGTAAAATAGGTTTTTATGAAAGAAAAACACTGATTTCCTGATATTGTAATATAGGCGAATTAGTTGTAAATCTATGGAGAGAAATCGACATTTGATAAACTAAAAACGTGAGGGTGATAGTAAAAGCTCAGATGCATGGATCAAGTGTTAGCGAAACTGCGGCATTTGTAGGATGTTCGTAAGCATTTTTACTGATAGTGAATCAATACTATAGATTCAAGCAAAAGACGGTTTCTGATGGGGTAAATTTCGGTCGTCATCGAATAAAGAATATTCGCGTAGAACCGAGAATCTCTCGAAATGTAACACAAAACTGGACTATAACGAAGCAGCAAATTGCTGCAGACCTTAACCAAGAAACAACTTAAATTATCTCTGAGCTCACTGTGCATCTAAAAGTTTTGTAAGGTCTATGCATTCCGAAAACCAGTGTGAATATACGGTTGGTCTAAATAAAGTGTCCGCTCTATGCGAATATATATGCCAGAGGCAAATCAGCTTCTCATATACCAAATTCTTTACAGTTACATAAGATAGACCAGGAGGTTTAAATATATGTAGACAAAATATATTACATCATAGTAGTGCAACCTCTCATTAGAAATGCACATAAATAGGATCTGCATAGTTTTATATATTATATCAATTTCACGTATTGTGTTTTGTGTATTTATGTAGCATAGAAACTGAAATACACTGTTCCCTTAAGTGGAACTAAATTACTAGAAACCCTCAAGAAAGAGAGACTGGGCGTAGAACAAAAACGGTGGACATTCGTTCAAGGACCACTCGATTGCCATAGAAAAAAATATACTTTTAATAGTGTCTGACGCTTTTCTTTTTAATAAAAATCACGGGAAATGGTTTTGTTTTTCTTCAGATAACCACGTAGAGAGTCATTCAAGAAATTTTCACAGCGTAATGATATCATATATCACAGCCTGAACGTCTGAACAAACATGGTGTATCTACCGGCAGGTCAATGTCCAGTCTCATATTATGTAAGGTTAATATAAAGTTCTGCATAGCAATATCACCTGTAGTTCTATATGGATCGAAACTGAATCATCAGAGTTTTACATGGTCTATATTTCACATACTAACTTTGAACTTTGGTACACTTTAGAAGCTATAGTCTTTTCTTAAATGGGAAAAATAACAGCATCAGCATGGCAGTACTACCTTTTGGGTGATGATCTGAAGTAAAATTTTTCATGAATCGTATACTCCCTTCTTTTGCATGTAGTAGAAAGTAATAAATCTCCAAAATTCAAAATTTTGTAATCAATTACATTTAACTTAAATGTATTATGTTTTACATTAAATATAAGACCACAACATACAGCTGAAAATCAGTAAATATGAATTAAATTATACATATATATATATATATATATATAATCGAACTGGAACTTCAATAAATCAAATTTTTCTTTACGTTACGTGTAACTTCAATAATATAAAATTTCAATCTCCCATTCATTAAAAAAGTGTTTCGACCACTCTAATGAATATTGACAGATATACATCTTAGAATAGAAAATCTGTAGTTTAAAACATAGGAATTCTATATTAATGTAAATTATTATATCTATGTTTGCAAAAATATCCGTAGTTCTCTTGTCACCTTCCTATTTCTTTGAAATACAGAATATTTTTAAGGTAACAGAACTTCGACGGAAATATTTTTCTTGTGAAAACTCCATAACAAGAACACTATTAGTTTATTACTAAAAAAAATGATAAGTAATGCTCAAACTTGTACTTAGTGTTTCATAAACATTGTTATTATGCATTAAAGAATATTTTTCAGCATTCATTATACAAGCAGACATGATCGCTTCTGTCCACATTTCTAGACCATTTAACTCCTTTTAATAAAAACATCAACCTTTTTTTTTTTTTTTTTTTTCATTTTTTTAATTTGAGTTACATATTAAGTCGGAAATGTATCAAAATTGTGATTCTGTTCCAGCCAGTAGTCTTTGCATAGGGGACGTCTAAACAATGATAATAAGTGTGATTTATTGAACTAATCGGAAGAACTAAATATTTTATATGTTAGTTAAAAAAAAAAAAAAGAGTAATTCTTATAAATTTTGCGTAAATATTAATTTTACTGAAAGCTATTAAACATTTCATTTACAAATATTTTAATAATGTATTACAAATTAATAATTATCATAATTGCAATTTTCGTGATGCAAGTGGAAATTAACTGACGACATACATCACACGTTTGGTATTTTAATTAATAAACTTCCTTCAATAGAATAATAAAAAAAAAAAAACAGAATTTAGTCAGGATTATTTCGATGTATTTCAATAATACTAAATAAATATAATTAGTGAATAAAATAACCTTCTCTTCTCATTAATAAAAAATAATTTCAAAATGTCGTAATATCAATTTATTACTTTTTATTATTTTTGTTACTTTTTATTTTATCTTACTTTAGTCATTTTTTTTTCTCCTAAACTATCACTTGAAGGATGAAACTTTTGTAAATTTACGAATAAATTAAAAAGTATGTATTGTTCAGAATATTTCAAAATAATACTTTTTTCTCTTTTTAATTTACTAGAAATATATAATAAAAGCTGCCTATTCATGAAATTTTAAGGTTTCATTAATTGTACTATTTGCTTAAAATCTTGAAAAGTGATTATTTTAACTATTTGAAATGTAAGTAAATATTTTGTAATCATTGTAAATATTATGTTAATTAAAATCCTTTATTTAGGAATTCAATTAAATTGTATGCAACTTACTTCTGAATTAATGCATTAAAAATTTTAATGAGCTCATTACAAGAAAAAAAAAAAAAAAAGATGAAAATATATAAGGACAATAATAAAATGAAAGGTAGCGCATGTCGGCATAAAAATCCTTCCTGTTAAAGTAATGATAGTTTTTGACAAATTTAAAAATACTATCAAGTGTAGTACGAATCAGTAGAAATCCTACTGAAACCAAACTGAGCTTAAATTAAAGAGTATGTTCCAGAAAACAGTGTTGAGAGCAAAATTTGCGCAACAAACCCAATCGCTCAATATATGACCGTAAAAAAATTATTTGTTTCTATAAAAACCAACTCTTGCAAAAAGCGTGTTGCTGTGACAACTTCTTTGTCTCGTGTGTGGAACGTACAGTCCCGAGATAAGGTTTTTTTTTTTTTACTAAAAAGATTGTTGACATATTAAAGTGTATTAAATTAAATAATTTAAGACGAAATATTTTTGTTAATATTAAAAAGTTTTTTTCAGCGCAGACATTTTTTCCCCTTAACCGGGGAAAAAAAAGGAAAAGGAATGAATCATTTAAGAGGAAATACTTTTATGTTACATTTAAAAATATATTTTTAATGATTTGTATAAATGTTTTATGTATTTTTTTAATAAGTATTTTTTATTGCAAGTATTTTTTTATTGTATTATATAATTATTTATAGCAAGTGTTTATAGTCTGCTCTTAATTGTGTTAATATTCATGCAAAATTTTCCACAAAAAATCATGAATAGATACCAGCTATTGCTCAACTATTTGACGTCGGAATTAACAGCTATTTCAATTATACTGTTGAAAAATTGCCAAATGTGGGAGTTTTTGAGGAACTGACAGTAAAATGGAACACAGGGAATATTTTTTGTAAAATGATTATACTAATTTATAATTAGTTTTCATCTCAAAAATTTTAAAATCTGTATAAATATGAATTTTAAAAATCTAGTAACCTCGAAGAAAAACCAAATGTATACCAAATTGTTCGTGATGAACTAGAGTTGATGATAAACAAGATTTACAATTAATAGTGATAAATTCTCCTATATATGTTGTGCTCATTGATGGAAATGCTTTCATCAATTTTCTACTTATAATCATAGTCATAAATTAGAAACTATATTTGTAGCATTAAACACGATTTACTTTTTACTTTCTTAACATAATAAATAATTTCCCTTAAAATAATATATATATATATTCATTTAATTAAAAATGCAATTTTTTTTTCAATTGCAATTAGAAAATAATAGTAATAGTAACCTTTTCCTGGACTCGATCTCAGTAACTCACACACGAGTCAAGCAGGCTACCGCTGCATCGCACTTTCTCACAACGGTCTCCTGTTTTGTTGGTTTTTACAAGAACAGCTACAATTTCTAGGGCAATATCTCCACCAATGAGGAAGTGTTGAGCAGTTGTTTCCCTCTGCCCTATGTTTTAGAATTTTTCTTATCCTTACTGCATTTGTGAGATTAATGAATACGGTTAAATTGTTACATACCGTACTAATATTTTTTTGGATGAGTGTGAGGGGTCACTTTTATAAATAAAATTGTTTTCTCTTGATAAGCTTTAGTGCTATCAGTGGGCTTTTCCTTCTGCCTCCAACCCATTTTTTTCATCTATCTTTTATTTTTTTCACTGTTTATAGAAAACTATCACCATGCTTTTATGTTAAAGTTGCGTAACTTCCTTTGAATATCTATGATCTCAACACATGCGCTAAACAGATGTTAACAAAATTATTTTTCCATGACAGATTTTGAACTTTTCTAATTTATTATAGAGCAAATCGCTTATTTTTTATGTTTTTATTCCTTTTTAGCTTTGTTTGGAATCAAAAATGACAAATTAACACAACTCATTCTTCTTGTTCTTCTTCTTCTTTTTTTTTTTTTTTTACAAAAAGAAAAAAAAAATCGACCAGTCTTATTTTGATAATTTTACAGAAAAAATCTTGATTATATTGTTATCACTTTTTACTGATAAACGTTATATATTAAATGAAAATAGTAAGATTTGCCCCCTATTGCACATCTTTTATATAGCCTGCATATTATATCGTTTAATATTCGTAAAGAATTTAATATTCGTAATATTCGTTTTTTTACTTTGTTTTGTAGCTGATAGTTTCGAGATTTGACGTAGTATTTTTGGTTTCCTACTTTTTCTCAGGAAAAAAAAAAAAGAAAACTAGTTTTTAAGGATGTATATTAGTTTAATTTAGTCGCCTATTAAACTATGTATTTTTATTTGAATTATTAGAAACTTTTTATGGCAAATATCGTATTTAAATGCATCTGAGTGCAAGATATCGATTGTGCCTAAAATTTTAAATTAAGTATTATGATTATAATTCTGTATACTATATTAAATGAAATATACATTTTGATTTTTTTTTTTTTTTTTTTTTTTTTTTTGTAATAAATAAATAAGCAAAAATTAATTGCACACTCAATAAATTTTATAAATGAAATTTTTCATCTACAGATATACAGTCCGTAACAAAACTCTCCGAATACTAGCAAAAATTCCTATATTAAACAAGTATACTTAATAGAGTTTTGTTAAATAAATCCTTGTCGAATCGTGTTTTCAGACTGATTAAGAACAGGATTCGACAAGGATTTATTTAACAAAACTGTATTAAGTGTACCTTTTTTACATAGGAATTTTTGCTAGTGTTCGGAGACATTTGTTACTGACTGTACAGAGAAAATATAAAAGTGAATCTAATAATAATTATTGTTTAAGCTTAACAAATACTATTACTCAAACAAAACACTAAGTAAATAAATAAATAAAAAAGGATAAAAAATAACATTGCTTGTTGTATATTATTTTCAGGTCGTTTTATCCATAAAAAAGTTTAGTAATATTCTAAGCAACACACATACACGCAATATTAATAAATAAAATAAAATATTTGAAATAAAATTTGATTGAAAACATAAATTTAGAGAAATTTTTATTGTAAGTTCAATCACGCGCAAAACCTTTAGCTGTATTTCAACAGTATATGCTGAATTGCGATAACCTTTTGCAATAAAGTCATTTTCTGTCAAACCGTTGTATACACCCCGCGACAAAAAGATAGGAACAAAGGTTTTTTTCTTTGATTTTTCATAAAATAACGTTATTGTGCTTATCATTTATTATTATTATAAAATAACACTATTCCTAGACTAATTTTTGTTTTAAGACTAAATTTTTTCTAATTTTAGACTACACTCCGCGACAAAAAGAAAAGAACAAAGGGTTTTTTTTTAAATTTTCATAAAATAACATTATCTAGATTGTGCTGATCATTTATTATCATATTAAAATATTATCATATCAAAAACATATTAAATATTTGAATCAAATTCAAAATAATCATATTCAAAAATTAAAAAAAAAAAAAAAAACCTTTGTTCCTATCTTTCTGTCGCGCTGTGTAGTCATAAATTAGAAAAATTTTAGTCTTAAATTTTTTCTAAATTAGTCTTAAAACAAAAATTACTCCAGGAATAGTGTAATTTTATAATAATAATAAATGATAAGCACAATTTAGATAACGTTATTTTATGAAAAATCAAAGAAAAAACCCTTTGTTCCTATCTTTTTGTCGCGGGGTGTATATGTAGAGAATATAAATAATAAAGCTAATAATATATTCGGTTGTTCGGAAATAAATTTCGTTTTTCTCAGCAGAGGAATTAATTGTATTGTTTTTTTTCACGTCATCTTCACAATTAAGCTGCATTACCATTATATATTGTGATAGCTGATATAGCAAGGCATGCTTATGAAAAAGTTCGTTTTATTCTGATCAATAGGTTTTGATTGGTGCCCTATCAAATAAAGGAAATCGGAATCGCCATTTTCGGCATATTTTGTTTTTGCTATCAAAAAGTCGAAAATATTGTTCAAACAAGGGAAAAAGGATACGATGTTTATACAGAAAATTTATTTAATGAAAGCCAGTGTCAAAACTGGTTTACCAAATTTTGTTCCGGCAATTTTTACGTTGAACATGCATTACTTTCTAGAAAACCAGTTTATGCTAATGAGGACAAAATAAAGTATTGAATTATAAAAACTTCTAAATAACAACTCGCGCGATCGCTAAGAAACCGAACAAAGTGGATAATACATAATTCAATAAAATATTTATACAATATAAGAAAATCGTCTTTCATTTTCAAAGGGAAAAAAAAGAAATTATTTCGGAACAACCCAATATGTCAAAAAAAAAAAAAAAAAAAAAAAAAAAGATTTACTATCTTTAATCCAGTTTTTTTTTACACAATAATTTGGTTTTTTAATTATAACAAGAAACATAACATTAATTGAAATTTCAGTTTTTTAAATAAATAATTATTTACTTTTGGTGATCTATTGCCATGATGAAATAGTCAAAAGTAATTTGCATTAAACCAACACTTCAAAAAAAAACGATAGATTTTACAGCAAAATGTGCTGGCAAGAAAGTGTAATAGCACATTCTGCTGTTAAAATAAATTAATTTGTAACAGAAACGTTTGTAAAAGAGTTTATCTTTACAGATTGTTTTACTGCAAATTTTCCTATTTATCAGCAGAATGTGCAGTGCAGGCAAAATGGGTACCAGAAAATGTTTCTGCAAAAATTACCTTTATTTTTATAGGTAAAGATTAATATAATATATATATGAAGTATATGTATAAGATATATGTATAAGATATATGTATAATCTATATATGAATTTTAGAGAGAGTCATATTGTAAAGTCAAATAATTTAAATTTAATAGTACTTAAGAAGTGTTTAGCATATTTGTTTTTCGAAGAATCAAAAACATATTCTTAAATAAAAAATTTTACTTGTGTTTATTAGTTTATCGTTTTATTTTAAGAATCCAGAATTGACCTTAGCTAATCCAGTGACAGCCCATACAAAACTACAGGAGTTATATTTACACATAATAAATATGTAAAGTAAAGCATATTGTTCTTTTTTAAAACCATTCATTTAATAATTAACACTATTTTCCAAAAGTAACTATGGGAGCAATGCTTTGGATACTTTGTTTAAAGTGAGGCATATATAATACAGTAGCTCATAATTTTTTATCCGTGAGAACATTTGGGCGGAAAAAATAACCATTAGCGAAAATTCTATCAATGAATGTATTCTTTGTACCATTTATAAAAAAAATGTTGTTAAAGTAATGTACACGTTACAGAAAAAGGCTTAAACTTTTTTAAACTGAGTTAAATTAAATGATTAATTTAAAATTTAAAAATAATTTTAATTTTAAAAAAAGTTCAAGGAAGTATGATAATTTTACGAAATTTTCTGTTCCATTAAATATATATATATATTAATACATATTTTTTTCTGCAATTAAAAAAAAATATGTATTTTATTTTAATTCTATTTTTAAGTTAAAATTATTTATACATTAAAAATTATATGTTTAAATGTATTATGTTTGATAATTTTCTTCAACGACTCTTGAATCAGCTCCTCTTTATTTTAATTTGTTAAAATAGCTTGGATAAAATTAGTAGGAACAAATTGTAAAATTGAGAACCTAAAGTTATTTTAAAAATAAGTATTTTTTCAAAATACATAAAATATATGTATATGAAAAGTATATAAACACCTTACTAAAATACAGAAAATTGTTTAAAAGAAATTAATTTAAAGGTTAAATCCAATTTATATTTCTCTTGTACTTTTCCTCTAAAGTAAATTATTGTAAATATCAACTGCTTCATGTTATGTTTATATATGTCAGAAATATTATAACTTTAAATAGCAGGCACATGTCAATATGTTTATTTTTTTATAATATGAGTAATCTCTCATTTATGCAATTTTCTGCTTATGTCAATTCATATTTTAATTAAATCTAAATAATAAACGAAAAATGATGGATTTTGACAATAATTTATTTATATTCACTTTCAAACATTTGAAACACTTCATAATAAATATACTGATTAGACATTCGATACAAATATATAGTTATATAATTATTTACTCACAGATATGCATACACAATTGCATATATTATTATGCATATATATACATATATCAGTGATAAATAATACGTTTATAGATATTTACATTTCATATATACAAAATTAACAACATCACTGATTAGATACAAATATACTAATTTTAAGTGATTTTAACTAACAGGAAATAATTTAAAGGAGTATGACGATAGGCTATTTCTATTTTGCAGTACTATTTGTTGAGCCCCGAATTTACAAATACTACTACAAGTATATAGAAAAGCTTTTCATCAAAATATTTTTAAAGCCATTTTGTTCAGTAGAAATATATTTCATCCCATTCAAACTCACCGAGGTTGGTTGAAACATTAAAAATTCTGGTGTTACATGTGATATATAAACACTGAATATACATTTGAAAAAATAACATATTAAGACTTACATACAGCTTTAAAATCCTTTATATTGTGCTCGAACCGTCATATGTACATCAACAATCCTTAAATAATGATTGTATTAAGAATATTTTATACTTTATTTATAAATTTATATATATTATGCATTTTGATGAGCATTTTTGCAACAAATTCATCAATATGCCACTCTAAAATATACAATTTTATCAAATAACAGTGGTCTTATTTTCTGATTAGGATTTCTCACTAATTTAAAATCAAAATTTTGCTCAACATAACTACAGAAATAATGTTATATAAGCATTAAGCATTTTTTTTTTAATTCTTTTTTCAATTGAGTCAATTTGAAGGACATATATTAGATAAGTTGCTATTAATCTATATTTATATAATAGCAATACAAATAATAAAATAGCAATACAAATTCAAATTATAACATAGATATTTATTATAAAAAATATTCTTTATTCTTTATACATACAATTTTTAGCTGCCATATAATTTTAAAGTGAATTTAAAAAGAGATTTTTTTTGTAAAAATTGTTCCTTTAAATTGTGAGTTATTTTCTTAAAATAATAATAATAATAATAATAATAACAATAATAATGATATTTAATTTTCTGTACATGAGACATGTTTATTATTATTGCCTAAATTTCAAGAATTGAAATCTAATTTCAATATTCACGTTACAGTAAAATCATGTTAATATTTAGAACTTAAAATATTTAAATACATTAAATATGTATTGTGAACGCCGCACCTCTGATTTCGAGAGTATTAAAAACAAGAACTAAAAAGTTTGGTACGAAAGTGTGGCAACAGTGTGTGCGTATGTGAATCAAGATGGACTAACGTTCCATTCTACATGTTTTTTAGAAAATACTTTACTTGATGTTAATTTCTGTATTCGTTATGTATTTTATGTTTGTGCCGTAAGTAAATATACGTTTAAAAGTAAACCAAGTGTGATCAGTGTCTTGATGTGTCTCGAAATGAATTTACCGAAAGAAAAGAACCAGGTGCGAAAAAGCAGGCACCACAATTGGCGAAGTCGACAAGCATATGTGAAATAGCGTATGGATTATGTCATGATAGTGATGAGAAAAAAAAAAAGGGTATTTTTTTTTTTTTTTTTTATGTTCCATCAAGAGTCATATTTTGTATAAGTTTTATATTAAATAATTAGTGTTAAGCATTTAGATATTTTGTTCCGATTTTGTATTCCAACAAGGTAAAGAATATGTAAATGAAAATTGAATATTTCGTAATGTTGAAATAATAATAATTCTAGTGTTTGAAAAATGAAAAATAGAAATATATTTGTTTATTTGTATTTAAAAAGCCGGAAAATAGTAAAAAGAATGATGAAAAGAATATATTTTTATGCTATTCAAGATAATTGTCATTAATTTCTGTGTGTTCTTTTTATTCATCACGTGCTTTAGAATAAATAAGATTTCATTAAAGCAGATAAAAAAAAAAAAAAAAAAAAAAAAAAAAAAGAGAGAGTTCTGTTTTGATTTATTTGTTCTGTTTTATTGAATGATTGTGTATTTGTTAGACCTTGATAATTATTTATATTTATTTATCTTTATTATTATGGGAATATTAATGAAATATCTCAGTAAAAAGAAAACTAGTGAATTATTCTTGTGAACGTCCGGTTTTGTTTATTTTTTTACTTTGAGGAATGAATCGGAAATTGTTTTTTTTTCTGTTTAAAAGTAAGTTTGATTAAAGGTTGCTATGGTAACATTATTTCTAATTTATTGAAAGCTGGTTATGTAATAAAGTATATTCTGATTTATTTAATGAAAGAGTTGATTGTGTTGCTATGGCAACATTATTTCTAATTTATTGAAAGCTGCTTATGTAATAAAGTATATTCTGATTTATTTAATGAAAGAGTTGATTGTGTAAACATTTTTTTTTTATTTGTTATTTCGATACATATTATTTTTTTTTCTCCTTTTATGTATGCATTCCGACTTAATGATTATTTTATTTAATTTGGGGGAAAATGTTGTTTAAGATAAAAATAAGATGTCAAATCTGTCGTTCTTAAGGGGTTTGTGATTATAAATATAAGAAAATTTATTTTATTCACGGAAAATTTGAACTTGATTTGATTTCATCCATCCGAAGATGGCATTTTTGGGTAAAGGGAATAAAAAAGATTTGCAAGAAGTTGCTACGGAGCTTGGAGTGGAAGGAACTCAACATTTAAAGTTATATGAGTTAAGAGATGCTATTTTGGCTTCAAAGAATTACGATGAAGAATTTGTTAAAGAAACATTAGCGAACGTACTTGAAGCACGGAAGAGGAAAGAAGAGATGGAGGAACGCATAAGAAGGGAAGAAATAGAGGAACGTAAGAGAAAAGAAGAGATGGAGGAACGCCTAAGAAGAGAAGAAATAGAATTGGAAAAAATGCGGTTGGAAAATGCAAGAATAGAACTTGAGAAGAAAGGAATTACAAATGAAACTTCTGAGAAAACGCGCGTAAAATTACATAACATCTTACAAAAATTTGATCCTAAAACATGCGAAATTAGCCTGTATTTAGTTCTTTTTGAGCGGCAGGCAAAACGTGCCGAAATTAAAAGAGATGATTGGGTTTCTCATCTCATTGGGCTACTGCCATACGAAATCGCGGAAGTTATAGCTCGGGAAGACGAAGAAATCACGAATGATTACGGAAAAGTAAAAGAGTTATTGTTAAAGAGATATAAACTTACTCCTGAAAGATTTCGACAACTTTTCAATAAGCATACTAAAAAAGCTGATATCACATGGAGAGATTTTGCTTACGAATTGAAAAACTATTTTACTGAATGGATTCGGGGATTAGAAGTTAACACATTTGAAGAATTATATGATTTGATTATTACAGATCAAATTAAAAGGAAAGTACCTCCAGAAATTAAAGAACATTTCATCGATGAATGGTCATTGTTTAAGTCATCTGATATTATTTCCAGTAAATTAGATGATTATGAAAATGTCAAAATGACTTTCAATAAAAAACCGAAAGAAATTTCTCATAAAAAAAATTGGAATCTTCCATCCAAAGGGGCGAATTTCGGAAATAACAATAGAGATGAGAAAAGGGTTTTTACTAAGCCACAGCAAGAACAAAGAGACATTCGTCCGAAATTCTCCTGCTATTTGTGTGGAAAGGAAGGCCATATGAAAAAATCCTGCCCCAAATTGAATTCAGCAAGTACATCTTACGTGAAAACAAACAAAAAGAGTCAAGAAAGTAAGGGCCTTAATAAGGTCAGTGTTAATCTAAATAGCGCTTGTTTCGAGTGGGAATTTCCAGTCAACGAGAAAGATGGCGAGCTTCTGAAAGTGGATTTAGGAATCGGAGGTCAAAATTTTCAAGGCATCGTGGACAGTGGTGCAGAAATCACCGTACTACGAAAATCAGTTGTACCTGAGGAACACTTACAGTCAAGTGGAAAAATTCTTTTGAGACCTGCTATAGGTAATCCAGTGGAAGCACAACTTGTGTCAGTTCCGCTAAGTCTTCATACAGATGAAGAAATCATTCCATATGTTCAAGTGCATGCTGCAGTAGTAGAAGGGCTGCATGAGGAAGCTTTAATCACTCCCAGGGTATATGAATGGTTGAAGGAACAAAAGCGTTCTTATTTGGGAGATGATACAGGAATCACTTCAGTAAAAGAAGCTAATGAACAATCCTTGTTCAGTGTGGAGGGAAGGTCTCCCGAAAACATTTCTTTAGGGGATAAAATGAATATCCCGAAGAAAGAAGTCGATGAACAATCCTTGTTCAGTGTGGAGGGAAGGTCTCCCGAAAACATTTCTTTAGGGGATAAAGTGAATATCCCGAAGAAAGAAGTCGATGAACAATCCTTGTTCCATGTGAAAGGAAGAAATCCTGGAAATTCAGGGGTTGAGGTTAATATCACCCCAGTGGAAGAAAACAATGAACCGTCCTTGTTCAAAGTGGAGGGAAGGTCTCCCGGAAACTATTCTTCAGAAGAAGAGGTTGAAGTAATCACAATAAATGAAGTCGGTGAACAATCCTTGTTCAGTGTACCTGAGAATAATTCAAACGACAATTATTTTGGGGATGAGGCAATTAGTACCCCACTCACAGAAGATAATGAAAAGTGTATGTTCTGTATGGAGGGAGAAAGTCACGAGACTATTCGAAAGGCAAAGCTAAACGACAGCGAGTCGCATCATCCAGAAACCAAAGTCTTTAATAACTCAGTAGTTAAACAGACATTGACCGAAACCGATAGTATGGATGAAATAAATGAAAATATCCCTGTTCCACAAGCACAAGTGTTTAGGGATGAGCAGTTAGCCTGTCCTACATTGAAAAGGTGCTTCGAAGAAGCTAGACAATATAAAAATGGTTACTGGATTGAAAGAGGTTTATTATATCATATGGGTAAAGTAGGCGGACAGAAATATATTCAATTGGTCGTACCGGCAAGCAGAAGAAAGGACATTTTGAAATTAGCTCATGAAACTCCTACTGGTGGACATCTGGCAGCTAAGAAGACCAGAGACAGAATTGCAATGTCTTTCTGGTGGGAAGGAATGCCAAAAGAAGTTAAACAATTATGTGCTTCGTGTCATGATTGTCAAATGCGCAGGAAAGGAAAAGTAAACGATAGAACACCTATCGAGTCTGTTGGAAGGCCAGAACTCCCATTTCAAGTGGTTAATGCCGATATTTTAGGCCCAATAGAGCCAAAGTCATCACGTGGCCATCAGTATGTACTGTGCGTTATGGACCAGCATAGTCGTTGGCCGGAAGCAATACCTCTGAAGTCTTTAACAGCAAAGGCAGCCTGTGATGCATTTATAGAAATATTTGTACGAACTGGAATTCCTCGAGTAATTGCAATGGATAACGGAAGAAATTTTGCCGCACAGCTGACAAAAGAATTTTTAAAACGATTAGGATGTGTTCCTAAATTTTCCACTCCAGGTTATCCACAATCGAATGGTTTGGTTGAAAGATGGATAGGAACTATGAAATCCATGCTACATCATGCAATTAATTCACAAGGTCGAGGCTGGGATAAACAGTTGCCATTCTTGTTATGGGCATACAGAGAAGTGCCTAACGCTACAACGGGTGTTGCCCCATTCCTACTAGTTCATGGGCGACCACCTGTAGGACCTCTAGCCATCCTCAAATCAAGTTGGGAAGATGAAGTCGTACTTCCTCAAGGGATTGGAGAATCTGTAGCTGACTACCTGTTGAAACTCCGGAAACGTTTAGAAGACGCGGCACAGTATGCGAATAGCATAGCTCAAGAACAGCAGCAGAAATATGTACATTATCATAATTTACGGTCAAAAGATACCGAATTTTCTGTTGGGGATGAAGTTGTATTGTTAATCCCTGATTCAACAAATCGTCTTTGTTCAAAATGGAAAGGACCAGGAGAAATAGTAGAAAAGAAGTCTCCACATTCTTTTTATGTCAAACTACCTGATGGAAGTGTTCGACATCTTCATCAAAATAAATTGCGTAAATATATACAACCTGTCAGAGCTGTAGGAATTATTTACGAAACAGATGAAGAGTTTGGAGATATACAACATGCGCCCGTAGAATCACGGCAAGTAACAGATGAAGAACTAAAAGCTGGTATAAAATCAAATTCGATATCAGCAAAGCAACATAAACAGCTGTTGAATCTGATTAAAGAATATCTAACAATATTTGATGGGGAATTAAGGAAAGCCAAAGTTCCGCCACATGTTATCCAGTTAAAGTCTGGAGTAGAGAGGAAACAACCTCATCTTTATAAAGTTCCAGAAACATTAAGATCTAATATAGAAAAACAGATAGCAGAATTAGTGGAAAAAGACCTGATAGAACCCTCTTCAGCAGAAATAGCATATCCATTGGTATGTGTGGCCAAGAAAGATGGAACTGTCCGACTTTGCGTGGACTACAGAGAGCTGAACTCAGTTAGTAAAATTCCACCTTTTCCTATGCAGAATTCAGAAAATCTTAGATTTAAAGCTGGTGGAGCTCGTTACTTGACAACTTTAGATATCCTTAAGGGATATTGGGAAATACCCTTAGCAGAGCAAAGCCGAGAATTAACCAGTTTTGTATCTCCAAAGGGTCAGTATCAGTGGAAGGTGATGCCATTTGGGTTATCCGGAGCACCAGCAACATTCCAAAGAATAATGAATCAAGTATTGCGACCTCATAGTGACTACGCCGAAAGTTTTCTTGATGATATTATCATATTTTCTTCAAACTGGGAAGATCATCTTAATCATATTAAATCCATTTTAGAAACTCTGAAAAAATTGAATTTTTCGGCAAATTTAAAGAAATGCTCGTTTGCGATGTCGAAAGTAAAATATTTAGGACATGTCGTAGGCTCAGGAGAGCACGGCCCAGATCCGGACAAGATATCAGTTATTAAAGATTTGAAAGCCCCTAAAACTAAGAAAACATTGAAATCACTCCTAGGATTATTTAACTATTACAGAGACTATGTGCCTCGGTATGCTAATATAGAAAAACCTTTAACGGACTTAACTCGAAAAACTGTGCCAAACGACCTTCCATGGTCAGAAGAAGCCGAAAGCGCATTTAATTCTTTAAAGAATTGTTTGTCTTCTATAACCTCTCTGTATACACCTGATATGTCGAAACCTTTTGAAATCGATACTGATGCTTCAGTGACCGGAATTGGAGCCTGTCTAATGCAGAGAGATGAGCAGAATAAACTGAAACCAATAACTTTTGCAAGCCAAAACTGACCCCTGCTCAATCAAAGTGGAGCACTATTGAAAGGGAAGCTTATGCTGTAATATGGGCATTAGGTAAATTCGAAATGTGGACTTATGGAACCACTATTATCTTACACACGGACCACAACCCTTTAAAATATTTGACAGAAACAGTTCCTAAGAACGCCAGATTACAAAGATGGGCATTGGCTCTATCTCGCTATCAAGTGACTATTGCTCATAAGCCAGGAAGCAGTAATACTATTGCAGATGCTTTATCACGCATTCATGAATAAAGTCATAAGTTAGTTTAATATTGTATTTGTTATTATATATATATATATATGTGTGTGTGTTTATTTTGTTTCTTATATTCAAGTATATTAATTCATTAAGATTATTTAAAGTGCATAAGAAAATCCATGTCAGGATAAATGTTTATTCATATATATTATATATATATTTTATTTCTATTATGTGTTTAAATGTTACTTATTTTATACCATAGAAAATATTTAAATATTAAGTGAAATATAAATGTTATTGCTCTTGATGGAACATCGGATATTAGGTCAAAGATGAGACAATAATTAAGAATTTAAAAGGACAATTAAACTTTCATGAACATTTATTTAAAGATGAAACAATAATTAACAATTTAAAAGGACAATTAGACTTTCATGAACAGTTATATAAATTATCCACAAATTTTGGTTAGTAGTTTCACTGTGAAGGCCATTGTCCCTCAAGTGAAACTGGAGGGAAGGTGTGAACGCCGCACCTCTGATTTCGAGAGTATTAAAAAACAAGAACTAAAAAGTTTGGTACGAAAGTGTGGCAACAGTGTGTGCGTATGTGAATCAAGATGGACTAACGTTCCATTCTACATGTTTTTTAGAAAATACTTTACTTGATGTTAATTTCTGTATTCGTTATGTATTTTATGTTTGTGCCGTAAGTAAATATACGTTTAAAAGTAAACCAAGTGTGATCAGTGTCTTGATGTGTCTCGAAATGAATTTACCGAAAGAAAAGAACCAGGTGCGAAAAAGCAGGCACCACATGTATCACTACATATTTTATATTTTGGTATTTATAATTATCTGTACAATTTATATTTAATTTAGTACCTTTATTAAAATTTAAACCTTATCTGTGATATGTTATTATATAAAACTCATATTTTGTTTTTAAAATAATATAATATTATAACATCAGTAGTATTTATTTAATAGTGATATAAGTATATATTTATTAAATAAGAACACTTAAACAAAAATATGTCATTAGATTCAACATAAAAAATTTTAAAGTTTTAAATACGAAATACCATTTACATTTATGCTTCGATATATAATTATCATTGATAAAATCATGTTAATTTAGCATTCGTTTTAATCGTTTTTTGAAGTTAAAAAACAAAATCTGTGTTATTTAATTGTTTAAAACTGTTTCTTTATATATATATATATATATATATATATATATATACACACATATAATTGTATCATCAATAATTTTTATATTTAATTCATAATTTTTAATTTATTTACTTATCATTTGTATATTTATTTTGTATAGTTTTATTTTCACAAAATTAAACAGGATACGAAAGTTATGATAAATATAGTTCTTGGCAGAACCATAATAATAAGGTATATTATAATTACTTTGCTGAAAACATTTTTTATTTTAATGGTTAGTAAAAAAAAAAAAAAAAAAAAAAAAAATCAACTGTGTTTAATCCCATTTTTAATGTAGGCGAATATAATTACATATTGTAAAATATCAT
This sequence comes from Salticus scenicus, assembly GCA_963930645.1. NCBI lineage: Eukaryota > Metazoa > Arthropoda > Arachnida > Araneae > Salticidae > Salticus > Salticus scenicus. The sequence goes on from OZ005655.1 coordinate 135,957,122, forward strand.
TAACTTTTTTTTTTTTTAAATCCTTAACTTATTTGATCTGCTAAATGATTGTACATAGTTCATTAACTAAAAATATTGATCTAGGAAAACGAAAATTAATGGCACGCTCTTCTCTTCAAAATTGATATGAAGTTTATTTTATTTTATTTATTTTTTTTTAATCCGTTACTTATTTGATCTACTAAATGATCAAACATAGTTCGTTAACAAAAAATATTGATCTAGAAAAACGAAAATTAATGTCACGCTAGTCTCTTCAAATTGGTATGAAGTTTTTTTTTTTTTTTTTTTTTTTTTTTAACACGGTACATAATTTATCTTGAAGATTACAGTACTGCATATCTATAATTAACTACATGTTTTTCAAAACCTAATTGGATTTTTACTGATAACATATTAAGAAAAATTCAAAGTTAAATATAATTCTTAAGTGCATTACTTAAAAATTATTTCCTTTATAATACATTTCTTCCCAGGTATTTTAAGAATATCATTATTCTTTAGAAAATTGTTATACTCATCTAAATTATTTTATTTCACTATTGCTTAGATGAATTTTAATGGCAGAATTTTCATATAAATATTTTTTATTCCTTAGTTAAACATTGTCAGATTTAATATTTGTTAATAAATCTCATATTGCATGTCAAAAATTTTTTTATTCTTTTTTTTTCTAATTTCCGTCCAATAATCATTAACAAAACGTGCTAATATTATATATTTTCTATTTTCTTTTATAAAATTTATGGAAAAAGTAAAATAAGAATGAATTAAATATATATATATATATATATATATATATATATATATATATATATATATATTATTTATTTATTTATTTATTTAATCTAGTCGTACATTTTGTCTTGATTCCTAGATCTTATCGTCAATAACTAATTTGATCTAAAAGTGAAAGAAAAAATAATTATTTCATTATATAGGGTGGTTCAAAATCAAAATGAATAGGATATTATGGACAAATAATGGTCAGGATTCTTATTATGGATATTTTGTATTATAGATTTATTTAGTAAATGTAAATACAGCATGAAAATAAGAATTTACTGGATTCGAAATCGATTTTGAAGACGCTCTTATTCGAAATATCGACTTCCCAAGCAAGTGAAAGCTTGTGAAATATGAAACAAAAAAAGGGGGGGGGGGGGGGGGGTTCGCAATGTGAATTTTAATTTAAAGCTCCTTACAACACATAATGTAACATGCATCGATATAATATTATATCGTTTTCGACTTTATACATGTGTCGCATGAACTTTGTCTGCTATTCTGATTTCACTGGTGCTTAGCTTGTTTTTTTTTCTTTCCTTTTATCAGCAAGCTATCATTTTAAACTACTTCATATCACTTACGCTGTTATGACGAGGATGTGGTCATTAATAAAATTTGGGCCGAAAACATTTCTTAATAGTCAAGTCCTATGAGGATTTTATGCATTCTAAATCACAGTTAGCTTTCTCTCTAGGAAAATAATGCAGTAGACCTCTAGCCACGGGAAGTCGCAATTTGCACTTACTGTAACTATTGCAGATTTAGAAGAATTTTTCCTGTTTTCAGACAAAAAGTCTGAACTTATACATCCATGTTATATTTGTATTTTTATTAAATAAATATATAGTTCATAATATAAATCAAACATTGCTCGTCTTACTTTAACATCTAAATCTATTAATTTTGATTCAACCTTTATCCAGTAGCTTGAATTAAACTCTAAGCTTTTCAAACATTTATTTAAAAAATATCTCTAGATCTATATTTATAAATTTTACATGTTTAAGATAGACATTTTTGTAAAACAACCTACAAGTATGAAATTTTGTATCTTAATATTATGAAATACTATTAAAATTTATACGAATTTATCTGTATATAATTTAATTATCCCTTCATTTTTTCTGCATTTCTCTTGCAGATGTATACTATTTTATATGAATGAAACTTTTAGGAAAATGTATTACCATTACCCTTAAATTAAATATATATATTTAAAGATATGTTGAGAAACGTACTTAATAATATTTTTGAAATAAAATATGTACAAAGTGAACGTTTTTATTAAGAAAATGATATCATTACCTGTAAACACTATGTGCAGATCTATAAACATATTTCTTAGATATCTAGCTATAAACAGTATTTTGGTGTTAAGAAAATTTAAACAAAAATTTTAAAGACAAATGTATTCCAGTTTTTCAAATCATTGGATTTGTATTGGAATAACTACATTTAACAACTGCGAGAAACATTCAAAAATGTCATCTTTACAATCTTATCTTACGAAATATGCACAATCTTTAAGTCTGAGCAAGTAACATATAGTGCGCTACAACTTTGATAAAGCTGAATTCAGAGTTTATTATAACATTCTTTTATGTATCCTCTTTAGTAGATTTGCAAAGTTTTGCAATGTTTTTATGAACTTGTAAAAAAAAGAAAAAAAAATAGCTGTGCACCATGATGTTTATCACAATTCTTTTAAAACATTCCTAAATAAAACACACACAAAAAGAAAGTTTCAAGTTCTTAAAGTTTATCATATATTTCAAAGTCTATACCTTGTATATATATATATATATATTTATGTACATTTCAAAAAAAGTTTGAAAGGAGATATCTGGTGTGTTTCTCTGGAGTAGAGTTTTTGGAGTTTTACAAAATGTCATTTGACCCACTGTTTGCATTTATCCTTGAATTAACTCCATTATTCAGCGTTGTTTCACGTTCTGTTTTGTTTTCTTGGGTATTTTTATTTGGAGCAGATGTGTGCTTTTGGTTGCATGCTATTACTTTATGAAATGCTTTTCTAAAATTCTCTGATAAGAAAGCATATAGAATAGGATTGACACAAGAATTCATATATGCTAAGATATGAGATGTTATTTGAACCACTATCCTAAATGGACTAATTGGGTATGAATTAACGCTCTTAAGCACTAAAACAATTTGAATTGGACACCAACAGACAGCAAAAATTACAACAACAATAACAACCATTCTAGTAACTCTTTTCTTTGATTTAAGACTTTCAGCACTAACTCTGCCACCAGGGGCAACACCAAACCATAATCTTTTAAGCATTAGCATATACAGAACGAATATGAGACCAAGGGGTATAATATAGGATGACAAAAAGAAGCAAATTTGGAAAGCAGCATAACTATACCCTTCATTTGATAGGAAGACACATACGGAATATTCTGTCCCAAACGCTGTGTATGATACTTCGCCATGTGACTGCAAAGCTGGTATACAAGCTAATACTATGACAGCCCACAAAATGCCAATGGCAATAAACGCATTTTGTACAGTGCGAATAGACATTGAAGCAATTGGATGGACAACAGCCAAAAACCGGTCAAAGGACATAAGCACCAATGTATAGATACTGGCATAAGCACACACAATAACTAAGTATTGTACAACTCGGCACCATACATCTCCAAATGGCCAATAAGGTAAAGCATAATCAAAGGCTGTAAAAGGAACGCAAAACATGATAAACAAAAGATCTGCAACGGCAAGGTTGATGATAAGTACGTTAGTAGTTGATCTCATAAGTGGATTACACGCCACAACAATGACTACAAGAGTGTTTCCAATAAGTCCAACAATTACAATGATACCAAAAAGTATCGGCACAACAATTGCGATGACTCTCTCCATCGCGCTAGGAAATATTGGTGTTTGTTGAGATTCAGTTCCGTTACATGAAGTTGAATTTGTTGTATAGTTGTATATGCAGCGGTATACAGTGTCATTAAGTAGTTGAAGAGGGTCTGATGTAACTGAAGAAAATCCCTGCTCATCTGGTTCTACTATTTCAGCCTCAATCGCCATATATTCATCTTCAAACATGCTGATTAATTTCTGATTTACCTAAAAGGAAATGAAAGATAATCAATTATATGATAAAAATGTTAAAACTGTTTGAATTAATATAAAATATTAAGATTACAAAGGTAATTTTTATATTTTCAATACGAATTCAGTTTAGGGTACTGCACTTCATTTAATGAATTTGTATTAGTGATATATTTGACGTTGGTTATCTAAATCACGGTCTTCTAAAGTACATTTTTTATTTTTCTAAAACATTGCAACAGAACAGAAAAATGCAACTTGTTGGCAGTTTTTTAAAAAACTTGTTAAGTAATTATCTAATTTTCATTTCTCCTTAAAAAAAAAAAAAAAAAAAAAAAAAAAAGAAAAAAAAAGAAAAAGAAAAAGAAAAAGAAAAAGAAAGGAAAAAAAAAGAAAAATCAACAACAACAATAAAATAAAATAAAAAATGTTGGATTTTGCCATCGAATAAGATTTAAAAGTTACGCTTCTGTTAGAAATTTTGTTATTTAACGCAAGTATTATATCATAAAATTATAGTAACACTCAAAAAAAAAAAAAAAATCTAAGATAGTATCAAGAATACTGCGAAATACGTTATTTAAAGAATATGGCAATTTTCCAAAGAATCTGGTAAAAGCATTACGCATAAAATAATATTTAAAAAAAGAGAGAGAGAGAGAGAGATTTTAAAAATCGAGATTTAAATGGTTGGTGCAGATTTTTATTTTCATTTTTATTTTCATTTTTATTTTTATTTTTATTTTTATTTTTATTTCTTTTATTTATTTAATGATTTATTTATTTTTGAGATATTTAATGTGCATGAAAGTTTTATAATGCTTATTTTAAACATGGTACAAACTTTAATTTAAAAAAAAAATATTTAACGTGATGACAGTTTTTACTTTTTTCAATTAACTATTGTGTATCCAATCCTGTATACTAAGTATTCTTCTGGTTTAAAGAAAATGCAATATGTATAAACAGACATATATATGATGAATTTTTGTGTATATATATATATAAATGTGTATATATACATATACACAAAAATTCATTCACGTGACTACTCCAGGCAATTTTCGGAATTTAACTTACAGGGAATTTTTAAATTAATGCTTAAAGTTTTATATATGTCACATTTATATATATATATATATATATATATATATATATTACATAGCGTTTCCATTATTTTCAAATACAATACTATAACAAGTTGGAAAACTCAGATTAAACGTATTAAAAAAAAAACTTTTCTACTGGCTCTTAAAGAGATTTCTTTGAAAAACACATTGGAACTACTTTAATAGTTTCAAAATACACTTCAAAAAATATATATTTAAACTGTAATATAAAGTTTTCATTTAGTTTCAAGTAAACGCGTTACAGAAAAGCGGCTGAACCATATATAATGGAAATAGTTTATGAGATATCAGGAATATTTTGCTCTGTTCTATAGGGAGGAAATAAGTTTCCATAGAAACAGACTTATTCAATTTTGAATTTGACGTATACAAGTGCATTGATTTATGTATACAGTCTTCATTTCAATATGAGTTTGATTTTGATTTTTACTAAAAATAAAATAAAATAAATAAAAATATTTATTCATTTACTTATTTATTGTATATATATATGTATATATGTGTATATATGAAATATATATATATATATATATATACGTATATATACATATACGAAAAATATTCACGCTATTCTGTAATTACTTAGTATTTTCATGAAGTATTAGTAAAATTGCATCGAAAATGGTTTGAAATTCTATACATTGTGATTCACAAATCTGATTTGACGGGTAATATGGTATCTCAATAAAAATTAAATAATGTTTTAATAAACACTTATCCTCTTTATTAAAACATTATTATTAGATTTTTTTTAGCAACAGAATAAGCGTTCAGGTTCCAAGAAAATAACCCCAAATTTTGCTCTTCAAAATCCTTAATAATACATATAGGTACCTTTTTGAAAACAATTGCTGATAAAAAATACTGTAAAAAAAATAAAAAAAATAGAAATAGTGTTTGGTCTTTCTTATGTTATATTGTACACAATAACCCCATATCTCTTTATTTGAGATTTTATATATATGTACAAAAAAAAAAAAAAAAAAAAAAAAAAAAAAAAGACCTAACAGCTCAAAATGTTTCAGAAACGTAAGAGTCATATAACATGGAAACATTCTAAATATTACAGAATCGTTTAGTTTACTTTCCGATAACTTTCATAAGCGCAGAAATGTCCGCGATCGTAACAAAAAAGTCAGATACGTAATAGGTTTTAATCACATAACAGAGAGAACATAGAAAAGGCCGAATGTTTCAGAAAGGTATCAGAGAGCATATTAAAATGCGTTACGTAAGCATTTTAAAACATAACTGAAAAATTTTGTGCTGTATGGGAACTCAATATGAATTTTATGAGAAATATTGATCTTTTTATTATACATTTACGCGTTGAGCGCCATGCAAATTCTTAAAATCCATTAAAATTCCATAATGATCCCTTCTGTAATAAATGAAAATTAAGCAAATTTTTAATAAATTTTGACACGAGTAATAACTGGACCCTAACCCCACCATTAACTGCTTTTCTTACGGGTCATGGCATTCCCAGCTTAGTTACGGCCCATTCCCAGCTTACCTCCACAGGTTCCATCGTTGATGTTCACCCCGGTGTCTATGCGGCGAGGAGGGAAACGCTTCGTATTACTATTAGTTATTACTAAAAGTCTGTGTCCACAAGTGGGAATTACTCCTAAATGTTCAAGTGTGTGCTTCTTCCAAGTTTTCAAGTGTGTATTTCACCTAAGTGCAATTAGAGCATGTAATCTTCGATACCTATTGACCCCTTGTCGCGAGGGGCGCTGCCCGGCAACAACCCATACAGCACAGAATGTTTCAGTTATGTTGCAGAATGCTTACAAACTTTCAAAAACGTAACACATTTTAATATGCTCTCTGATACCTTTCTGAAACATTCTCCCTTTTCTACGTTCTGTCTGTTATGTGATTGAAAGGTTTTTGTTACGTGTCTGATTTTTTCGTTACGATCGCGGACATTTCTACGTTTATGAAAGTAATCGGAAAGCTAACTGAACGTTTCTGTAATATTTACAACTTTTCTACGCTATATGACTGTTACGTTTCTGAAACATTTTGTGCTGTTAGGGAAGTTATTGATCTTCAGCATCGATCTTCAACAGTTTTTCAAAGCCTTCCATATGAAATTTAAACGAACTCTGTGGACATTAATCAACTCAGATCAACCACTTCTTCAGATGCATTTAATGTTTAACCAGCATAATGCCCATTGTCACGTGGGAAGAAATCCCGACGCATGATCTTATTTTAACCTCTTTCGCCCTTTGGGCTACAAGCCTGGTGAAACTTTGTATTATTATTTTTTTTCAATAAATCTCGGAGTAGTCCCCTTTGTCTCGAGATAGAATTGCTCGACATCGCTCCAAGAGCGATGAGCGGGGGCTTCTCCCTGTTAAATCATTAAATGTAATATTTTTAGTTTTATATCCTATTTTATATCCGCCACCGATGATTGACGCGGCTTTATATTATATTTGACACTCTCAGCCACCTATGGCTGACAGGGCGCTCAACGTTTTAATTTTTTATTGGTACTGCTTTTACTTTCGGGGTAAAACTTTCACTGAAATGTTTTAAGTATAATATGTTCTGCATACTCCTAAAGTTTCAAGATGATCCCTTCAGTACTTAGAGATATATGAAAAAACGTCTAGAATCTAGAATGGCCGACATATCGCTCAACGTGTTAACGGTTGCACCCATGACGAATGGAATTGCGTAAAGAATTTTGTGTAATTGCTGCCAAGTACAGTTGTAATAAAATTAAACACACCGTATAAATTGCATTTTTATTTTAGAATGACAGAATATATTGGTGTAAATTTTGGTATGTAGAATATAAGTAATTCTCTGACAAAATTTATGTAAAAAAAAAAAAAAAAAGGTTCAAAAGTTTCTACTAGACGTAGTTTTTCATTAAAAAAAAAAAAAATGTTAAATTTAACAGTTGAAACATAATTCGAATTGTGGATCCGAATTGTTGGGAACTTGAATCGTTTGATCCGAATTGTTGGATCCGAATTGTTTAATAAATATACAAACATTTTTATCCGTTTTTCTTATTTTGTTCCATAAGTTTCACGTTTTCGAAAACAATCAGATACATTTAAACTATTTTTAACATTTTTCAACAAAGTTGAAAAATGTCTATGAATTTGCTTTGTCTTTCTGTCTGTCCATCTGCCTCTCTGTGCTCTAACTTTCGTAAATATCTATGGAGGTCCTTAAAACTGATATATGTTATTCGGGATCACTATGTTGTATTCCCTACTGAAATTATTTTAAATACCTTCAGCGGTTTGAGTGTAGAGATACCCAAATTTTGCAAAAATCATATTGAAATTGAGATTTATAAAAATCATGATGAAATAATTAAAAAAATATAAACTGTTATAAAATTGAAATACACACATACACACATGAAAGGCTGTAATTCAGAATTGGTAGAATTGCATTTTTGTTTTTGTTAAGCATTGTTAACATTTTCCTACAATCTTTAAAAGTAAGTATGACTGGAAATTTTACATCTGCTTTCCGTCTGTGTGCATCCACGATCCAAATATACGGAAGTATTTTCAAATATTCTTCAAACTGATGTCTGTTACTTAGGTTCAATGTGGCATGTTTCTTATTGAAAATTTAACTATGCCTCCATTGGTTTGTTTATATGTACAATTAAAATAATGCAAATGGATTGCATTCTATGAGAGGCAATTTTTCCAATAATATTTAATTACCTTTCCAATTCATAATTCGTTAGGAAATTGAACTCGTTATTCATATACACACACTTTTTAACACTTTCCAACAAGGTTGAAAAGTGTTTATGACTTCGGTTTGTCTGTCTGTCTGTCTGTCTGTTCGTCTGTCCGTCTGTCTGTCTGTCTGTCTGTCCGCGCTCTAACTCCCGTAAATATTTATGGAATTTCTTGAAACTGATATATGTTACTCAAGTTCACTATCGGACGGTCCCTATTGAAAATGGAGTTTATACCTCTACTGGTTTGTGTACAGGGACACCCGAAAATATTTCAAAGCATTGTGTTCTATGAGAGGTATTTCTATAAACCATAATTTCATACCTTTACAGTAGACATACCTTAATGAAATTGAAATATGTTATTCAAGTTCACTATCAGACGTTCCCTATTGAAAATGGAGTCTATACCTCTACTGGTTTGTGTACAGGGACACCCGAAAGTATTCCAAAGCATTGTGTTCTATGAGAGGTATTTCTATAAACCATATTTTCATATCTTTTTGTAGATATATCTTAATGAAATTGAAATATGTTATTCAAGTTCACTGTCGGACGTTTCCTATAGAAAATGGAGTTTATACCTCTACTGGTTTGTGTACAGGGACACCCGAAAGTATTTCAAAGCATTGTGTTCTATGAGAGGTATTTCTATAAATCATATTTTCATACCTTTACTCTAGACATATCTTAATGAAATTGAAATATGTTATTCAAGCTCACTATCGGACGTTCCCTATTGAAAATGGAGTCTATACCTCTACTGGTTTGTGTATTGGAACTAGAGATCTGCACGGGCCGGGCTTCCGGCCCGAGCCCGAGCCCTGACCGGCCCTCGGGCAGGGTTCGGGCCGAATTTTTGAATTCGCTCTCGGGCCGGGTCGGGCTCGGGCTTAATTTTTTTTTCAGGCTCGGGCCGGGCCGGGCCCGGGCTCAGTTTTTTGTGTATATTCGGGCCGGGCCGGGCCTGAATGAAATTTGTTCCGCGCTAGGCCGGGCCTGAATGAAATTTTCTCCGGGCCGTGTCGGCCCGAATCTTTTTCTGGTTTCCTCGTTAGTCAACGAAAAAGGAAAATGATAAAATATTTCTTCAGTCATTTATTTTACGTCATTTTACAGGCTTGTATGTCACATAAAGTTCTGTTTTGTTAAAAAAGTGTCTGTAATGTTAGTTTAATTTTCTATCAGTCTGTCTGTCCGAAATCTAATTTTTCGCAAATATTTTTAGCATGCCTCGAAATTAATATATTTTATTTAAAGTAATATTAGATGTTTTCCTATTCAAAATAGTATGCATGTCACTACCAGTTTGCGTACATGTACATAACAAAAGAAATTAGATACATTACTGTGTATAAGGGTTTGTTTCTTATGATCTGTTGAGTTTAGGTGGTATAAAGTCTATAAAAATCTTTCCGCTGTAACTTTTTCTCTAAGGCTCCTTTTCGATTTCTCCAGTGGACTAAAGTAGCATCATTTTTATCATGGGCAAAGCAACTTTACTATTGAATATGGTTGGATTAAAATTAAAGTTTTGTTTACCGGAGCACATGAAAGATTTGAATACATTATGGTATATAAGAGGAAATGGTTGAAAGTTCATTTTCAGTAGTATTAACCTTTTAAAATACCTTCCTATATTGTTTGATGAATGCTAATATTTTCGATTTGACTTTCTGTTTGTCTTTGTGCCTTGTCTATAATAATGAATTTCTGTTTTTATAATGCCGGCCCGGGACCGGGCCTCGAAATTCCGGCCCGTGCAGACCTCTACTGTGGGTTGTAGTAGCATTAGGCGCTTTCTTATACTGTAGTAAGAAGGTACTTAATTTCTGATGGATACTGCCTTCATAATTCTGCCTAGCTCTCAAGAATTGCTTTAAGGTATATACATAGCGCTCAGCTCGGCTGTTACTAGATGGTTTGAATGGCGCGTCTGTTTATATAATGTTCTGTTTATATAATGTCTTGTAAAATTTCAGCAGTTTTGTTTATGAACGTACTATTGTTTTGTTATATAAATCCTCTGCAAAACACATACTAAAAATCTTTTTCATAAAAATACTTTTTTTTTTGTTATTTTACATATTTTTTGAATCGGGCCGGGCCGGGTCGGGCCTGATTTTATCGTTTTTTGTCCGGGCCGGGCCGGGCCATAAATCGTTAAAAAATAAACGGGCCGGGCGGGCTCGGGCCGCATTTTTCGACTTCATAACGGGCCGGGCCGGGTAAGCAAAGTTTTCGTACGGGCCGGGCCGGGCCCGGGCCTCGAAATTCCGGCCCGTGCAGACCTCTAATTGGAACACCCGAAAGTATTTCAAAGCATTGTGTTCTATGAGAGCTATTTCTATAAACCATATTTTCATAACTTTACTGTAGACATATCTTAATGAAATTGAAATATATTATTCCAATTCCCTACTGGATGTTTCCTGTATAAAATGGAGGAAATATCACTACCGATTTATATACAGGGACACTCAAAAGTATTCCAAAGCATTAAGTTCTATGAGAGATATTTCTTTAAATCAAATTTTAATTACTTTCCACGAAGCTTTAGGAAATTGAATTATGTTATTTATCTGCACAAAAAAATGCTTTGCATAGAATATAGCATAATTAGCATTAGATTTACAGGGTGACAGAGTAATATCCATTTATATTAAGAGCTATTAATAAAAAATTGCTAAAATATTACTTTCGTTTACATTGAATGTTTTTAACACTTTCTAACATTTTTAAGTGTGAATATGATTTCAGTTTTTGTATCTGTTCATTTGTCTGTCTGTCTGTAAGCCCGCGCTCCAACTCCATTAATTATCTATGGAATTTCTCGAAACTGATATATTTTATTGAAGTTCACTATCGGATGTTCCATATTGAAAATGGAGCGAATATCTCTTCTGGTTTGTGTACAGGGACACCCAAAAGCATTCAAAAGCATTATGTTCTACGAGTGTTGTTTCTATAAACATTATCCCTATAGAATTTTCTCCATTTAGAATGACATTAATAGGTCCTGTACAACTAGTTTGTTTACAGGGACAAAATAAAAAAAAAAAAAAAAAAAAAAGCCAATGCATTACGTTTTAGGACAGAATTTTTTGAAAATTATATTTAAAAGTCTTTTTACTGTAAAAATCATAAAAATATTGAAATTTATTGTTAATACTCTAAAATAATCTTTTGTATAGAATATGATATGATTAACTTTCTGATTTACAGGGCTACACTAAAATATTCAGAGAGATCAAAAGCTGTAATTATAATCTAATGGCTGCATTTTTTTTTTTTTTTTTTTTTTTTTTTTTGCGTTAAGCCTTTTTAACCCTTTCCAAAATGCTTAAGAGCAATTTTAAAATCAGTTAGTTTATCTGTATATTTTTCAGTCCTTCTGTCTGTTGTGTGATAACGTAGGCAAAGAATAATAAAAGTTATTCGATACAACAATTACGTACAGTTGGAAAGTGTTACTAATCAATGCGTACTGCATGATTTTTCTTTCTTGTTTATGTGGAATATGGCATGATTAGCATTAAAGTTTGCAGTGTTACAGAACAACATTAAGATACATTGAACTTTAAAGGATGCATCAGGTTTGTACAGTTGGAAGATGTTTATAATATTTGCAAAACGCTTGTTTTTTCGTTTTTATTTATTGCTCCTGCGCATTTAAGTTTTAAATTACATTTAAAATTTTGTGATTATCCTTAGACTCATAGACAACCGCAACTGCAAACTGGATGTCTTGTAATTCTTCTAAAGGTGTTGATGTTGTCCTATCCTATGTCAGCTATCCAGTGTTTATGCAGGATGCATTGAGAAAGAAATGTCCAATCATATTGTATTAATAGTCAATAGATATTTCTAAAGATCGTGTTAATCGTACTGTAAAAAGAACATCCGTGCCTACTATCAGCGGATGCTCATGGGCACATCTTGGGCAAGTAATATACTATTTTTTTTTTTTTTTAATCACACAATCAACTGTGGAAGAAAATCATATTTATTGAAATTTTATTTAACCGACTGAGTGAAAATAATGCCTGGACCGGGACTCGAACCCCCGATCTTTGACTTACAAGGTCAAAGCTCTACCAGTTGAGCTATCCAGGCCGACACCCCGGTCAACATTACTCACTCAGACAACCTTTAGGCAAAAAAGTCTAAGATCCGGGATTCGAGTCCCGGTACAGGCCTTATTTTCACTCAGTCGGAAAAATAATATTTCAATAAATATGATTTTCTCCCACAGTTGATTGTGTGATTTTAATAAAAATTGTATTTCTTTCTCCCATTATCTAATGGTGTTTTCTATTTCCTGCGGCTTATTCTCTGTTGAGCTATCTACATTATAAACCAGAGATGTTTTTGCCTAAAGGTTGTCTGAGTGAGTAATGCTGACCGGGGTGTCGGCCTGGATAGCTCAATTGGTAGAGCCTTGACTTTTTAAGTCAAAGATCCGGGGTTCGAGTCCCGGTCCAGGCATTATTTTCACTCAGTCGGAAAAATAAAATTTCAATAAATAAGTAATATACTTTTTTTTTTTTATATCATGGACTCCATTTGTAATTTTAAACTTTCAAGTAGGAATTTCTTTTTTATGCCAATTTCACAAACTTATGTTAGAATTCAGAATTTGGAGAATACCTGTATCTGCCTGGTTGCTTCCATCCAGAAGATATCATTATTCATTCCGTAACAATCATAATAGGGTGAAAAAGTGATTTTTAGAATACGCGATACAGCATGATGCACAAATGCATCATGTAACCATGTAGCAGAATTTGAAAGGATGTAAGTGTTTCCTGAATGTGATATTCATTGGATGACTTAAGAATGACATATACATGAATATACCTATATTTTAAAAATAATTTTAAAGTTAAATGGTGTCTTTTAATTCAAATAAGGTAAAAATATCATTTGAAATAGATATAAATTGTGTGGTGCATTTAATTTAAAATTTAATAACGTTTCCTTAAACCTATAAAAACTTTAGAGCATACGATACTATCTTGATTACACAAATTTAAATGTCAAATTAAAGTGTGTAGTTTCCCCTTTTTAAACTTTTTTATGAATTCTAATGGGGAATTTATGTGTGAATAATTTGAAAAGGTTTAATGTTCAATGTATCTATAATTATTTTCTAAAAGAGTATACATTTTAAATCATGGACTTGCATTTAATATTTATTATATTTAAAAAGTAACTGTGCGTAATTATAACAATTAAAATCATTTAAATTACTTTTTTTAAACAAAGTATGCAATAACTGAAATAGACACTTTTAATAATATGTCTATTTTTCTATTAACATTATTTTTGTATTAAGTTTTTTTTTTTTTTTTCTATTCTAGTTTTTTGGTTTGACATTATATTTCGACTTAAATGTTTTCCATTCAAATAAATAAATCTAAAATTTTAACTCTTACAAATTTATTGTTTCTTTCATTAAAAAATTACATTAATATCTTCCACAACATTTTTATAATAGTGGTTACGTACTATTTAATGTTTTAATTCAATTAAATATTTTCATCAATAGGAATAATGGAAAAAATAAATCATTGAACAAGAAATATATGTAAATCGTGAATAAAACAACTATACCTAGACAAAAACTGAATAAATCATCCCAAGAGCTTTAGATGAGATATTTCAAGTAGTGCTTTGAAAAATCACATGTCAAAACCTCCACCCGTGATAGATGCATTTTAAATCTCCAGTTTGTCTGTAAAATGAAATAAACAAAACATTAAACACAAGCAATATGAAAATCTCATAATATTTATATTGCACAGCTGAATTTAACCAAAAAAATTAATCTTATGTAATGCTTGTTTCCATAATATAGAATAAAAATTTAAATATGGTAAATCACTGTACAATTGAAAAATGGATTGATTGTGCTTATTTATTACACGCTTTAAAATATTTACATAAAAGGAAATGAAAAATTCAAAATCGTTGCTTCGTTTCATTCTGTTTACTTTACCATATCTCCTTTTAGCATTACAGTATAAAATACAAGGGAAATAATGCCAAATTTTTAAATACATTACAAAGATTAAATAAATATCTACATTTTAACATATATTAAATAAATATATATTATTTAAACATTTTAATTTCAGTGTAAAAATATAATTAAATTAAAAAAAAAAATGGAAAAAAATGATAATTTTCTCTTAAAAATTAGTTTATAATTATGAAAAATGCACGTTTTAAAAATAAATTGGTAATACTTGTTTATTAAATAAGCATATAATTCATTAAAATTTATTAATATTTCTGAATGCAATTCAGGATGAATATTATTTTGAAATCCTTTCGTAAAGGTTCCTGAAGAAAAATCTAATTCCAATGCATTTAAATCGGGAAATCTAGTTTCTTCAAGTCCTATTTTCTCATTAATTATCCTTCAGTTATTAATCAAAATTTAAGGTGTTGTTAGGAAAGACTTAATATAAGTAACTGCATGAGGAATATTTATATATACTATTTTAGGAATTATTCATTGTCGAAGTATGGTCCGAAAATATGATACTTTTGATATTAATTTCATTGTTTATTGCTGCCAAATAAATATTTTCTTATACATTGGGTCAAAACTTTACTAAGAATATGTATATTTGTAAATATTTTTATTCGAAGAAGGTTGGGGTATCACTGCCTGTGCCTCCATAAAATTCGTGGCAGTCCCGTGTGAATTTCATCTTTTGTATTTGTAGGCAAGAAGATTTTCATCCGGCAAGAAAAGAATTTGCTTGGACTGCAATCCTTTAGGAACTAAGATAGCACTAATTTGTTATCAAGTGTTTGCCAAGATACCATATAACTGAAGTAATTGTTCGTGCATTCTGAGTACATTAGTTGTACAGTTCCTTACTGTTATTGACACTAGATAAAATGAAGGGGACACATACAGCACAGAATGTTTCAGTTATGTTTCAAAATGCTTACAAACTTTCAAAAACGTAACACATTTTAATATGCTCCTTGATACTTTCTGAAACATTCGACCTTTCTATATTCTCTCTGTTACGTGACTGAAACGTTTCTGTTACGTATATGATTTTTTTTTTTTTTACGACCGTGGACATTTCTACGTTTATGAAAGTAATCGGAAAGCTAACTGAACGTTTCTGTAATATTTACAATGTTTCCATGTTATATGACTGTTACGTTTCTGAAACATTTTGTACTGTTACGGATAATAGCTTATTTCGTACGAAGATTCGATGGGCCTACTGTGAAAGTACTAACATATATCGAGGTAACAATCCCTATAAATTAACAGTCATCCCAATAACTAGGTTCTGATTTATCTTCTATACCTCAGAAATTTATACTGTTTGTTGTCGTTCATGAAAATTTTCCCTCGTTTTCATTTTGCATGCCAATATTTGTAGTCTCATTTTTTTATGTGCCCAATATAAATATAGCCTTGAATAAAATGAAAGCTTAAAACTAACATGATTACTTTTGAAAAAGAAGACGCAAGTGATAACTCACAAGAAAAACTTTCTGATAAATTCACACAGGAATTTAAATTAGCTTTATTATTATTATTTTTTATTATTTTATTATTTTTTTTAATGTACATAAGGTGCATTCCTATTTCATACATAATATATATGTTTACGTTATATTCATAAACATACGCATATGTTATATCTATACACAAAATGCATTCATGCTAATATGCCCTAATAAACGAATTGTAAGTTACGTCGTACTTGAAGAAATTACTTTAAGCATTGGAAAATCGTCAAGCATTTAATGCATTTACGTGTTTGAAAAGAAATAAAGATAATTTTTCCTGATAATTATATATGGTATAATCAGCTCATAATTTTGTACAAGGAATAAATAGGCAAACTACCCAAGTCCTTGGCAAATATATACTCAATGTATTTCGCCGCATTAGGTATTATGATAACAGAGACTTCAATTAGGTTTAATGAAACAAATGTACAATTTTAGAATTCATCATGTGAGGAAGGTGTATTTTAAGTTCATACTGCTTTAGAATCATGGAAATGTTTGTGATCATATATAAGAATTATTCCACTAAATTTATTACAGTGTTAAAGATTTTTTTATTTTATTCATTTTTTTGAAAATAATCAACATTTTTAAACATACTCAAAATATTTTGAAATTCAGTTGCATGATACATTAAGCTATAAAAAAGAGCAAGTTTGTCAAAATTAACGTATCTTATTTTTATCAGACAGTTGCTTGTGCTACTTTGTGTTGTTTGGTTATGCAAAGTATTTACTGTTCATCATATAAGTTTTTAACAAATGTTTTCGATATATCACTAGTTTTCTGAATATATACTGGAATATTCTACCTTTTAGACAATTTTATGGATACGCCTCTTTTCATGCAGAAAGTTACATTTCAGTTAGAAAAAAATAGCTAATATATAATAATACCTAAAATACCAAATATATTGGGTTGGCAACTAGGTTCCCGCCGTTTTTTTTTAATTGGAAAAATCTGTATGACATTCAATACTTTTGGCACGAAGTTGTACATCATTCGAAAGAGAATATATTGTTCTACTTAAATATATGTTTCGTTGTTACTAAGATGCATTTTCTTGTTATTTACAGATCATTAACATGGAACGTCAAGTTGAGAAGAATGAGCATTTTCGACACCTCCTTCTTTTTGCCTTTAATCAAGGTTCTAAAGCCGCAGGAGCTGCTCGTAACATTTGTGCTATGTATGGAGTGGGTGCTATAGCTGAAAGAAACGCCCGTGATTGGTATGCAAAGTTCAAAAAAAGAAAATTTGACCTCAAAGACAATTTGCATGAAAATCCGAGTCAAACAATAAGGGAATTCGTAGAGACAATGGATTGCTCCCACACTACTGTAGAGTAGCATCTTCTTCACTCGATGGGCAAAGTTCAGAAGTGTGAAGCATGGGTGCCTCACACTTTAAGTGTCACCAACAAAAATCAACGAGCCACAATCTCCGCTGGTTTGCTTGCTCGTCACCGTGCAACCCATGGACACAAGGAACGATTCTTCATTGAATCGTTACTGGCGATGAAAAATGGTGCCTCTATGAATGTGAAGCAGCGTAAGGAATGGCTTAGCCTCGATAAACAAGCTACCCCACGCGCGAAACAGGACGTTCAACCACGTAAAACGATGTTGTGCATATGGTGGGACTGGGAAGAAATTCTCCATTTGGAATTGCTTGAAAGAAACCAAACGATCAACGCGGCACTCTATGATTAACAAATGGAACAACTCAATACGGCTGTTCAAGAGGAACGACCTAATAGGCAGCATGGTGTTCTTTTGCTGCACAACAACACCCGTCCTGATATCGCCAATATGACCAAGGAAGCCATTCAAACCCATGGTTGAGAAGTGCTGCCACACCCACCATACTCTCCCGATTTTGCACCAACGGATTTTAACCTCTTTCGATCTCTTTCAAAGGCTATGCGGGGAGTTTCTTTCAATACTGATGCAGAGATGAGAGCTTGGTTGGATATCTTTTCCGAGTATCAAACAGGTGATTTCTACCAACGAGGTATTGAGAAACTTGTTGAACGTTGGGAAAACGTTTAAACAACAAAGGAGGATAGTTTCTTGATTAACTACTTGTATATATTTATTGAAAAATAACCTTTTAACAAACATTATTAAAAACGGCGGGAACTTAGTTGCCAACCCAATATATATATATATATATATATATATATATATATATATAGAGAGAGAGAGAGAGAGAGATAATTTCTTCGTATAATCCATGTTATGTATATTTAAATACCTCAAATATAAATATATGTCTCTTACTTGATCATTGTATTTTATCGGCACATATATATGTGCAGTCGGGGAAAAAAATGCAACCCCCGCTGTAATTTCGTTATTAATTGACGCAGGAACATCTAATAGACATAATTCAGCAGGAAATTAAATGCACTTTCTGAAAATGTCGTCAAATTTTGAAATAGGGGTCATCTACATATTGAAATGAGCGCCAACTTTGATTTTTCAATAGCAACACCCAATTTGGACTTCATATTCAAATTTCTGAGAATTTGGCAGTGTAGAAAAGTATACTGTTTGTATACTTTAACTTTAGTATTTATAGAGTTAGAATCAAAAATGTGTTAGGGAGTTATCTGTAAATATAGAAAAATAAAATTAAGATCCTATAAGAAATAGACAAAACTGCAATGTTTTACACCGGAAATCTTTCAGGAAAAAAAGAATTATAAAAATTAATAAAAACAATTATATTTTCCATCCAGTTTTTTAATTATCCAGAATTCAATTTTTTAGATTTGTATATACTTCAGTACTTTTTGAGATAATTTTAGGTCTGATCAAATATATTACACTTGCGATTGGTCCAGACAGTACCTTATGAAAAAAGTGCAATATTTTTCAAGTAAAGTGTCTATTATGGCTGTTCTGATCACCAATAAATAGAGTATTGGAATTCATTTTTTTCCTGTAATTCGTAATAACAAAGTTATTTTGGAATTACTTTTAAATGAAGGTATTTTGGATTCGTTAAGTTTTTCGTATAAGAATATATTTATGCATTATGTTTATAAACTACTTTTTACACATTGAATACGATTTCTTTTTTTTCCTGTAGAATTTTGGTATTACAAGAGTGTAATAAGTATCGAATGAACACATGGGAAAAATTCTTTTGGAATGCCTATTGTAAAAAAAAAAAATACCTAGCTTATATGGAATTAATTTTTTAATTACAATATTAGAAGACCAAATGGGATATTTATTTAAAAAAAAAAAAAACGTTTTGTTCTATTATATTATGTTATTATTCTATTACGTTATTATTCTATTACATTTGAAGTGGCCACTTATTTAATATACACAAGAGGATAAAACTTCGAACGCATTTCTTTCTGTTCCATTAATAAAGAGATTCTGTTTTTTATTTTTTATTTTATTTTTTATTATTAATAATAAATATTATATATAAAAATAATTTGGTAGACATCTGATTGAATAAAAAGTGGAAGAAATTATATTTAAAATTTATCTTTGACTCTTAATTTAATTGTCTTAAAAGGATGTCGTTTCACTATCATGTAGCTTAAGTAATTCTATTTCCATTTAACTGACAAACTTAGTCCCTCTAAACAGGTAATGTCTTAACAAATTATTGTACTTTTACTTCAATTTACTTAAAACGAAGTGTCACAGTAACTAAAGAAGATTAATATCTAATTACTTTTATCCTTGTCAATATTAAATTATTTATTAAAACAGAAAACTTAAAAGAAGTTTATCTTTGAATATTTTAATAGCTCAAAAAGTCTTTAGTTTATTAACTTTACAAGCCGTTATAATAGCTGTATCTTAGTTTGAAATGTGCATTAATTTGCTATAGTAAAGAACATTAAGTAAACATTTAGAAAAGTTCAATTTGTTTCAATTTGAGATCTTTTGCAAAACTTTAATTTAGATATATTTTATATCAGTGGAAAGATGTTTTTCCAAACAAAAAATGCAAAAATGATTATTAATTTCGATATTTTACCAAACTTTACAGCTAAAAACCTACACAAATGTATAAAAACTTGCTTAAGTTATTGCAACTGAGATTATAGATATAAAACGTCTGTCTTTCAGTCTGTCATGCACCATATTGATATAACATCAAACAAATCAGCTCACAGGATAATTCAATTATTGACATCGTGTTTAGTAGATGGTAGTTTATCACTTATCAATATAACACATAATTACACACATATACTGTCTTATTGCCAGAAACATGTTTACTATTTCAAAATCTTTATTTAGTGAGTTGTTTACATGTAAAAAGGAAGAAAGTAATTTTTAATGAACAGACAGGTTATCCAGAAAAGCTATCTAAATATCACTTTAAAAAATGAAAAATATTCAATTTTCAAGGAAAGTACTTTTACATAAATTTAACTAAATAGAGTTTGAAAAGAATGGGTATTTTTAGCTCGTCGAAAGATCTTAGAGAATCTTTTTTTTTTTTTTTACGCTTCTTCAGAGTTCAACAACAACAACAAAAGAAAAAAAAAAAGAGGAGGATTCTTTCTGGGGAGGGTGGTACTTTTGAAGCAAATTTTTATCATAAACACCTTCAAATATATTATAGAACATCTTTCAAATGATTATCTTTAGAAAACCTTTCCAAAAAATAACAAATAACTGGAAGAGAAAACAATAATCAAATTTTCCTGGAACACTTGAGTTTTTTTTTTTTTTTTTTTTTTTTTTGCATACTATGTAAGATGACAGAAGACTTTCGCAAACTAGACAGCGAGTTTTGTTTAATATTTTGAAATTTTTTAAATTAACTGTTTGACATTGAATTTTTTTTTTTTTTTTTATAAAACAATTTTTGCATACTTTCTTCTGAATATTTTTTATAAGCTAATGTATTAAATCACGATTCCTTTTCTTTATTTACTATACATTTTTTAGTGATATAGTTATCTTATTTTTTTATTGTATATTTGGATTTCAAACAACGATTAAATTGATTTACAATGTAACTAAAAAAGAAAAAAAAAAAAGAAAAAAAAAAAAGAAAAAAAATCTGTTATTTATTTATTTATTTATTTATTTTAATTCCAAAATAAACACATCTAAAAATATATGGCAAAATAAAATAATATAGTAAGGACTATACAAACAAAATTTTACATTTCTTATTTTCTTTTTCAAAGGCACGTAGCACAAAGTTTTATATTGTGTAAAATTTTAAAAATCTTCCTTAGTCTTCACACTGATTTATCAAATATTTTTTCGTTGAATAATTAATTATAACATTATTTTTAAATATCAAAAATATATTTAATTTTAATTTTTAATCATGTTTATATATCTATTTTTTAACATTCTTCTTTATTTCATTTCATTTTATTTTATTTTCCTATGAGGAATAAATATTTTAATTTGTGCATACTTATTCCGCATGGTGCTTGGGCAAAAAAAAAATAGTAATAAGTCATGTAATCTATTTTAAGAGCGAATACACAATAATATTTTTTGTTTTAAATTTAAAAGTATTTTTTAACTTTTATATTTTACATTAATTTTCGTTTTATGTTTATACGCTTATTAACTAAAATTTGCTTTATGAGTTATTTCGAAAAATATTTTTACCAATGTAAAATCTTCTTTTTCAATCTTAACTACACATCTATATATATTTAGAAAGAAAAAATGCTTTAGAAATATATTTTTTTATTTAATGAATAAATACCCCTATTATTATCTTTTATGGTGAAATAGTTAAAATAGCAATTTTCTTTGTTTGTTTTAGTCAACATTTAAAGTATAAAACCATAAATAACGTTCAATGATACTTTTTTTTTTTAGTAAAGAAATAATGTATATATATAGAGTTTTTTTTTTTTTTTTTTTTTTTTTTTTTTACTTATTAAAATTTAGTTTGTGGATTATTATTAGGAAAGAATTTTTTTTTTGTTTTTCAGAAACTTAATTCTTTTATTGCCAATTTAGATAATAATTTAAATGTCAGGGGAATTTTTTTATGTGTTTCGTTATGAGTATTCCGCATAAATTTACTATAAACAATGCCTGCGTATTAAATTTTAACCAATTAAACTTTTTTTAACCAATACTCAATTGTGAATAATAAATACTTTTATATGAATTTTACATCTATAACGAAATTTTAATCTGCAACTATATATACTATATATATAAACAGACGATTATATGCCACCGAACTCCAAATTAACCATTGAAATTTATCTAATTTCAGCATTAATTAACCTAAAAATTACATTATTTATTAATTAAAAAAATTAATTTAATTAACTTTATTAATTAAGCAGAATTGAATTAAATTACAACGAATTTACCGTAACGAATTTCCTTGATTATTATGTGTACTACATTGAGTTTTAGAAAATATTGAATGGGAAGTGAACCAATATTAAATTTAAAGTGAAACAATGGGAGTACAAATGAACAGACTAAAAACATTTTAAGACCAGTTGTTTGAGGGAAAATTTTAAAAACGATCACAACTATAGGAATTTCTCATCAGGGCAAATCATACTCACTATTGAGCAAATAAAAGCAAGATTTCGATTAATGGTTTGTCATTTAAGCTAAATACCCAAACGACCAGTGCGTGTCTCTATCTTCCTTTCAAACCAATAATTAAAATTGAAAAAAAAAATGGAAATTTATTTAAAATAAAGAGAAATCATAACCAAATAAACATCAGTTTTTACAAGTGCTGTTACATGTTTAAAATTAAAGTATGTAACAACACGAAATGAGCTGTCAGCAGCAGTAACAGAGAAAAATGATTACGGCAAGAAATCACAAAGAAATGAAACTTAGTCTAACCAACCAGTACAGTATGATTGCAATAACTGCAGTGTAAGCCGTAAGATCACTTACACTCCTTCTCATATTTATAAGGACACTTTATATTTTTAAATAACTAACGTAAAAATAATTGTAAACAAGATTATACTAAGTGACTTAATATATCTAGTATTCTAAAAACCAAAACCATTATAATTTTTTAATATAAAACAAAATTAATAAAAAATAATGCAAAATGTGTTTTTCTCCTCGTTTTTAGATGTTCATAATTATAGGGACAATCCAGATTTTTTCGTTTTATTTAACTTACTAGCGGATAAATTGCAGTTGACAAGCGAATTTGTTAACTACTGGGCTAGCTTAATTCATATATAAGCCTTCAAATTTTCTTGGACGGACATTACTGATAATTCTTCGAAAAAAAGAATGTTCATGTAGTGAAGTATGATAAATGTGTTCTTTAAGTGGAAGGATAATTTCAATCCGCCGAATTTCTAATGAAATTCGAAGGTCTAAAATTGCTGAAGAAAATGTGATCAAACATTGAACTGCTGGTTCGATAGGAGAGAGATCTGATGCAAAATCAGAGTTGTTTTACAGAGATCGAAGACTCATAATTCCTCTTACTGTTCTACTCATACTGATTGCTGCCGAATTTGCTTTTAATTTTTAACGAAAGGTTAGGGTCTACATTTTTGCCTGTTTAAAATAATTAATAATATGTTAAAATGAATAAAAAACCTGTAATAATCAATCAGCATTTAATGGGGGAAAGAACGTTTGTGTTAAAGTTGAATAAAGACAATATTAAATGGTAAAATATTGCATTTTCGGAAGAAAAACATTTTATTCTTGATTAACCAAATGGTTTTAACAGTTACTGGCACGATCTGAAGATAGCGAAAGACAGAGCAGATTTTTTTAAAGGCAGATGTGCATCGGGCATTTTAAAGGTGGAACTATGGTGCTCTGGGGAGCTGCTTCTACTGAAGGCAGAATGAATTTAGTCATTTTTTCTATTATTATGAACATCAAGAGAATATCTGCAAATTTTATACGTGGAATTATCAGATTTTTGTTAGATTTTGGGGGGTAATAATATTTTTTTCAACAAGACTTACATTTTTGCTCTACTTTTAGAGCAATAGGAAATAGTTTGAAGAAAGAAACTTCTGTATTATTGACTTTCCCATGGACTAAAAGTTGAAAAAACCTTACCTTATGATATTAGAAAAGTGCATGCAAGTGGAAAGCAATTTTAAATAGTTTAAATGTATCAATAATATCATATATGCTATATGAAATTGTATTGAAACTGAATATTAAAAAAAATGTATGTATATATATATACCAGAGATAATGTCTGACTGTTTAACCCTAAAAAGAGACCCCATAAAATATTAATTTAAAGAATAACTGAAACAAATTACTAAAATTCGAGCTGTCCTTATAATTGTGAACACCTGAAAAATCATCTTTTTACCATATTTAAAGTTTTTTACGTTAGAAAAACGATAAAACTTTTTAAATATAGTTTCTTAATGAAATTCAAATTAATTAAAAATATATTTGTTCAAATAATAGTTTCAGTGTTTAGTTAATATAGAAAAACGGGTGTCCTTATAATTATGAGAAGGAGTGTATAAAGATAATTGCCATCTGGCGGGAAATATTAGTACTTTAGATTTTAGAGATTTGTATTAAATCACTTTAAAAAGTAGTTTTGATAATAATTCTCTCTTTTTTTTTTAGTGTCAAATCATACTATAGGTATGGAGAACTTGGATAATCGGGAAAATTTTTGACCTGTTTTTTTGTCTTTTTTATACGTTTTCACGTGTGAGGAATCCGAAAATGACAAAATTTGTATGGTGTCTGTCTGTAGGGTGTTTGTTAGTTTGTTAGTCTGTTTACACGATATCTCACGAACAAATGATCGCAGAAAGGTCAGATCAGTTTTAAAATATTACTTTCGATACTGACAAGAACCCTATTCATTTGCAACATTCGAATTAAAAAACTCCGTAAGTTATTAGAAATTTACGATTTTCTTAACATGGGAGAATAGGACAAAAATTCACCTAAACGTGCATTAAATGGAAACGTTTTACTGTAAAAATGTCAGACCAGTTTTAAAATATCCGTTTCGATGCCGGAATGAACATCAATAACTATAAATAGCCTACTTTGAAAATTTCGCAAGTTATTGGAAATTTACGAATTTCTTAACATGGCAGAATAAAGCAAAATTAGACACAAGCGTCAATTTTTAGAGATATTTTAATCGTAAACATGTCAGACTACTTTTGAAATATTATTTAGGGCACTCGCATGAATATTAATGACTATTAATTTTCCAATATAAAAATTTCGTAAGTTATTCGAAATTTACAAATTTCTTAACATGGCAGAATAGAGCAAAATTTCACATGAACGTCAATCTTGAGGAATATTTTCACCGTAAAGATGTCAAACCACTTTCGAAATATTATTTAGGATACTCGCATGAATATCATAGACTATGATTTTTTCAATTTAAAAAATTCGTAAGTTATTTGGAATTTACGATTTACTTAACATGTCAGAATAAGGCAAAATTGAGTATAAACTTCCACTTTGAGGATCATAAATACATTAGACAATTTCGAAATTACATTTATGATATTGGTTTGAACATGATTGAATACAAATATTCTAATAGGAAAATTTGGTAAATTACTCGTAATTTACGATTTTATCAACATAGAAAAATTGGAAATGTTTAATATAAATCTGAATTTTGAGGATTATTGCATTGTAAATAGTAGCACGGAAACTAAACAACGGAACTGACCCTGATAAAATAAATTAATAGATTAGTATAAGATAAATATATCGAAGTGAACGGTGGATAGCCTATTAGGCGGGGATTTCATTCTGTCACTGTATCAAGCTTTGGTCAAATTCATTTCTTATAGAATGATTATAATATGAATCGCACTAGAAATTTGTGAGATCATAAATATGATGGGGAACTGAACAGAGTCCACCTATGTCAACTAGTTTTTTATTTAATTGATTAATTTAATTTTTTTTAAACTAATTGTTTATATTTAAATTTTTAATTAATTAAGTTTTTCCTATTCAACCTTAATCACTACTAAAACTAAGGGAGATTTAACTTAAAGCAAAAAATTTATGGTTAATTTAATGGTAAAATTCAAAAATTTGCTACAGTGTGGCTAACTTTAATTAGAATTAAGGCGAATACATATATATATATATATGTATGTATGTGTATAATATTGGTTTTATTTTTTTCTGCGACATTGGAATTTTTGTATTTATAGCAGCAAATATTAGAAATAACAGGCAAAATTCTTCTAATCAAATTAATTTTAAAATGACATAAATGTAAAAAAAAAAAAAAAAAAAAAAGTTTTATACATTTTAAAATGTTAAAGAATTTATTTGTTAGATATTAGTTATATAACTTATTTAAATTGAAAATTTTGTAATACTAGTTGCTAAAATGACGTAAACTGTATAGTAGAAAATAAATATTTGCTATTTAATATATGGTTAAGGTAATGCTGAAATATTTTTTTAAAAGTTTAAATGTTAAAATGGTATGAAAATTTTACTGATTTTCAAGAAAATTATAAAATTGTTTGTTGAAACTTTGTGCAAAAAGCAATTTGTGCTTTAGCTTGAAATATCATAGATCTTTGTAAGAAAAAGTATGTTACTAACATTATCAGTAATTTTAGTTTTTAAAAACAGTTTTATTAAAGCCATTTTAATTTTTATTTGTTTTAAAATTAACAATGCAAAATCGTGATTTATTTTATTGTTTATTTCGATATGTTTACCTTTTTAGGATAAGTATCCTAAAGGTATGAATTATTTATTTATTTATATATTTATTTACCATTTTGGACGAGCTGCTAAGTAACATGCTTAGAGCATAATCATTCCTTCTTCAGAATTCTCAATCACTTTGTAATTCGTGGAGGTACCCCTACAGCTAAATCATGCACGACACCCAACAACATATTATCTTTGAAGCCGTGTCCACAATTGCCGCGCGTCAAAAGTCGCAAATAAACCGTTATCGTAAAGTGACCTTTAAACTTTTGGACATGTGGACAATCAATGGCATTATTTTTATTTCTCCTAGAAGAATATTACAAACTAAATTCAAGTTTTCCTTGCCAATATTCACCACAACATGTGATTATAAAATTGTCAGGGTCAGAAAAATGATTTATACGTTTGTGGTAGTGTCATGCTAGCGGCAACGAAAAATCCCCGTCAAAAAAATAAACAAATAAAATAAATAAATAAAATTAATTAATTAATTAATTAAAAATAAGTAGAACCACTGCAGAAGCTCCATGACGCTTCTGATGTAAAACGAGCTTTAGAAATGTTTTTGCAGTATCACCGTCTTATGCGTGAAAAAAAGGGAAGATAAAAAGATGCTAGGATTACAATTGATGCAAACATGGCCAATAAGTTTTCTTAGTACACTTATATTTTTCCCCAAAACAAAAGATTATACCAGATGACTAATTTATTTTTAATGCAAGCGAAAAAAAAAATCTCTTTTAATCCATATTTTCAACAATTTATTTGCATTATATTATATTATATTATATTCATTTTTATTTATTTTTTGTAAGCATAGTAATTATGACAAGTATTATAATGCATTTTTTTTTATATTTGTAAGAATAAAAAATATTACTAGGTTTTTTTTTTTTTTTTTTTTTTTTTTCCATTTTAATATGACTTTAATTTTTCAAGACCACCTGAAAGACCGATTGTACATCCTCGTTCATGTGGATCATATGAGATTATTTGTAAGTATTATTTTCAGTTGCAGATTATATAATTACTTTACTTAAAATTGCGCAAAATTAACATCAGTGGATTGAACGCTGGTGCCGATTATAGACAGGCAATCGGGGTTAATTGAGAAAATTTCGACATACAAAATCGAAAGTCACATTGAATATATATATATATATATATATATTTTGTATAATTGAATATATAACTTATGTTGCACCTGACATGTTGCAAGATTGACACTATTTCACATGACGTAATTACTGTGAATTTTTTCTTTGTGGTCAATAAAAAGGATGATAATGAAAAATTCGGATTATAGATCAAGCTTTTGAGAATTTGTCTTATTAATGTGATACGTAACAGACTTATATGCTCGCTTATATGCCACCGCCACTTTAGAATGTAGAAAAAGAGGGGAAAAAAAAGGCTAAAAACCCCATAGGAATAGCATGGGAAGAAAAGCAAAAAAACTCACAATGTCAAGTGTGTTAAAAAAAAAAAAAAAAAAAAAAAAAAATTCACACTGGAAATAATAAGGGGACAAAATCGACCGCCACTTTAGAATGTAGAAAAAGAGGGGAAAAAAAATGCTGAAAACCCCATAGGAATAGCATGGGAAGAAAAGCAAAAAAACTCACAATGTCAAGTGTGTTTAAAAAAAAAAAAAAAAAAAAAAAAAAAAAAATTCACACTGGAAATAATAAGGGGACAAAATTGACTAGAAAAATACATTGAACAGCGGGTACCGGGCGGGCTGGGGCATGGGTCCTATCGTCCAGGATTAATACGACTCGCCTAGTATAAGGCAGTCCACATATCTAAGAATATAGATCATGTGGAAGGCACAGACAAAACCGTTCGACTGAATCGTTCGACACAGATCACTCCACTATCAAAATCGACCTTTGAAAAATTCACCTAATTTTAATTTCCCTTGTAATATCACTAAAACCATTTTTTGTGTGTGTTTCCCTGCTACAGAATGTGAATTTATATCCTTTTTTCATATGATTCGTAATACTTTTTTACTTTCTCTTACCCATATGGTAGAGAAAGTATTGTTTTGGGTTCAAATATTCGAAAGTGAGTTTTTGTTACAGTTATACATTTTGAGGTCCCCTGAAAACGAAAATCATGTTTTTTCTATGAGCATGCGTCTTTCTCTGTTATCAGCATATGTCAAGAACAAATAGCAGCAGAAAGTCCAAACTGGGTGTTCTAAATATGTATCATATAGGGATGCTTCACTAAATATTTCGTTGAGATCAAGCGAATGGTTCGTGTACAGGGCCACCCAGAATAATTTAAACACATTACGTCTATGGGGAAAATTGCGGAAAAAAAAAATATATATATATATACAGTCGGTAACAAAAGTGTCCGAACACTAGCAAAAATTCCTATGTAAAAAAAGTACACTTCATACGGTTTTGTTAAATAAATCCTTGTCGAATCCTCTTCTTAATCAGTCTAAGAACATGATTCGATAAGGATTTATTTAACAGAACCATATGAAGTGTACTTTTTTTACATAGGAATTTTTGCTAACGTTTGGACACTTTTGTTACCGACTGTATATATATATATACATCCATGAAAGTATGTTTTTTGTAGATTGTGATATGGAAATTATTCATAATTCATTTGCAAGACTACCCAAGGTATTTGGATATATTGCGGCTATACATGAAAACTGCTGGAATTGTAATTACTTTTATGTTATAGTCGGCAGCAAAATTATTGAAGCTCTAGCAATAATTCCCAATTATGGAGAATAACACCTAATATTGTTTTGTTAAGTAAATATTTGTCGAGTTATGATCTTAGTCTTTATGCTGTTTATAAAAAAGTAATTTGTTGTAATCAAGCTAAAAACATATATAAAAAGTGTGAATGTATACTTCAATAATTTTGCTGCCGACTGTAGATGTTTTTCAAGTAAGACTGAATTTATGCATACAATATTACTTATAGTACATATTGATTATAGACAATATACAGGACTACCTAAAATTAAGTTAAACTTTCTGGTCTATTGAATGTAATTGATGGAAGTTCTTTGCTACATTTTACTAGCAAAATTAATTTTTCATACGCATGCTGTTAATAAAGTAATTTTTGAATTTTGAACTCTGATCTTTTATATAATATCGTTTTGAAGTACCCTGATTACAAAAGTCCACTTTTTAGCGGTCGATCTGTTTGTATATGGTTTATTATCAGCTTAACTTAAAAGCAAATAACTGCATGAAATTAAAATTTGGTATTTTGAAGTGCGTATTAGGATGTCATTTAAAAATTTGATCATGGTTTGGTAGTTTCGAAGGCAAATTAATATCAGCTTTGATTTTTATTTTTATTTTATAGATAATTGTATGCATTATAATTGAAACGGGGAATTGAGGGGGCGGTTCGCCCTTCATACAGAATTACAAGGCAAATAAAACTGCTCCTAAGACTATTTTAGATTATTTAAAAAGTAAATTGAACTTTATTATATTAAGCTGTTGATCTTAAGACTGAATATGCAATCTATCTTTATGAAATGCAGGGTTAGAGAAATTCGCGTGAGAGACAGACCAGATTATTATTATTTTATTATTATTATTATTTTATTTTATTTTTTATGTTTGCTGGAATTCATAGGCCACCTCCTGCGTGGTATTATTAAAAATTATTTGAAGTTTTGGAAAAAAAAAATAATGTTTTAGAGAAACTGTTCTAAATTGTTAGCAGAAGAAGTCTTGAAAGAATGTCGAGCAGAGATTCATTTTTTTTTTTTTTTTTTTTTTTTTTTTCTATTTTCGAATTTCTTAAAAAAATAATAAATAAATAATTACAGCCAAACTGATTTTTTTTATCTTATTTATTTTACCATTTTCCATGTATGTCCTTGTTATATTTTTAATTTTTGTTACAGATAATGAAAGAATAAGGTTCTCTATTATTACTTAAGATTATAGCAAATATTTCTCGCATAAACGCAAAAAAAATATATTTAATCTAGTTAAGTTAACTCGCTATTCCAGGTAATTTTGTGCCACCATTAAAATGCATAAATATAATGCTTTTGTAATCTGAACAAAGTTTAAAGTAAGTTTAATTTATGAAATTAAGCATATATGTTTTTGAACATTCTTAAAGTGCAGTTTTCCTTTCACGAGCGCGTTCTTCTCTATAAGACAACTGGGTTTTAGAAAGCTGAATGTTTCTTACACTATCATTTACATGCATTTTCAAAACCATTTCTTATTTGCCAGTAAAAAAAAAAAAAAAAAAAAAAAAAAAAAAATCTTATTAACCTTGGTATCATCGCTCAACAACTTCCCTTTTCTGCGTGTGCGTGCTTGTGTCTATGTGAATCAGATCATTCAATCCAATCCATTCAGATCATTCAAATTCACCATTCGTGCTATTTCATATAATACTGAATTTTTTTTTATTTCATAATTATAATTTTCAATTTTCTCTAGCAAATCAACCCAGACTGTCGTCAAGAGATCCGTGCGTACATTTAGTGCGACGCTAAACCCATTCAAATACAAGCTCTAACGTATCCCTCTGCTGATCTGACCTATTCTCCCAGATAGTCGCCAATAGCCATCTATACTGATCTAGTGTGACATTAATCCTACTAAACCACATCATGTAATATATTTTGCTGCCAACGGTTCTATTTTCCCACCCAAATGTTTTAGGTAGTTGGCGCTGCTGTAAGCGGAATTTTTCATAACAGTATGTTGGGTCGTTTATCTTATAGTCATTTTGTTTTTTTAACTGATATAAATTTAATTAATTAGAATAATTTTATTTAAATAATCAACTGGGAAATCTTTGGTTTTTTTTGCATCATTTGGTACCTTCCACGTCATTCCACGTCTAACAGCTATAGAGGAAATTGCCTTTCATAAAAACTATCAGATTTTAATAATATGATTGAGTTCAAATTATCCCCAAAAGATAAACTTACATTTTGCTTGAGAGGCCATTTTATTACAAAATTTGC
This sequence comes from Salticus scenicus, assembly GCA_963930645.1. Lineage (NCBI taxonomy): Eukaryota > Metazoa > Arthropoda > Arachnida > Araneae > Salticidae > Salticus > Salticus scenicus. The sequence continues at coordinate 135,989,081 of OZ005655.1, forward strand.
TCAATACGTGTGCACAAAAAATATTATACAAAAACTATTTTTTTCCCACAGATTTTAGACTATCTCTTCGATAATAAGATATAAAAGCTTATTTTATGAATTACAGAGATTTATTTATATTTTTCAATTGCCAGAAAATAGTAGTTTCTCTATATTATAATATACAATTCACTGATAATAACTAATTTTGTTTAGAATTGTGTAGAACGATTTCATCATGACCAATGTAATATTCGCATTAAGATATGACAGCTATTTTAATTTTAACCACATTATGTAATACATTCTTAAATCATTTTTCCGAGTTGTTTCATAATATATTAGCCTTTACAAAGTAAGCCTTAAATATTACACTGGGAATTTATTTATTATTATTTGGTAGTCGCAAATATTTTTATTTTAACAAAAGCAATTAACATTTAATTTAAAATTCAATATTAAACTGAAAAATATAAGATTTTTGAGCATATTATGTTTTATAAAAAATACTTTTTGTTTTAATTTGATTGTGAATAAATATATATATATATATGTTAATTTAGTGAGTATATTAACATTGCAATGATGGCATAGCCATATGTCTAAAAAAAAAATTATTTATTATTAGATATTTATTTATTATTAGATACGCACACACATACACACACGTATATGTATGTATGTGTGTGTGAGTGAATTTTTAGAAGTTCAATTTGGTTAAAAATCAGAAAAAAATAATCGTGCTCTTTTTAAAATCCTATAACTATCAAAATTGTTTTGGTATAAAGAAAGAGTAGAAGAATACCAGAAGCAATTCTAATAAACCTATTTTAAGATGTTGCCCTCGTATAAAACCAAGCGTTTAAGAACACCAAGAAACACATTAAGTAAAAGTTACGCTCTTTGAACTTAGAGAATAGAATTCTGGAAGAATGCACTTTCTTCTTTTAAAATTGAATCTCAAATGTAGATTTTATTTCGTACTTCTCGCATTTAAAATGTATTTAAACTATAAAAAAGTAATGGAAATTTTTTAAATAATAATTTTTATTTAATTACTTTAAATTTACTTTTTTGTATTATGTTAGAAATTTATTTTTATATGTTTAACCATTAATGTATTACACTTAAAAATAAATAAATTATATATATATATGTTTACATAAAAGAAAAAAATATGTATTCTGAAAACTGCATTATGAATTTAATAATAAGAATAAAATAGACTTTTTTGAAGCTAATTAATTGAAATAAAATTTGCATTTTTATTGAACGTCTGTAACATATAATTTAAATTTCGTACGGCCCTGCCTTTATTCATTGAGTTTTTTTAATATTATTCACAAATAATAAATTTCTATTTACTATTTGATGACAAAAACTACTTTTTGAAATTATTGATGAATGCTGATACAAAAAGTTGAATCGCACGTTAAGTGTTTTTAAGACGTATTTAAAAATTTAAATCAAATTGTATTCGCTTTTTTTTAATAGTGATTATTTATTTTGCGTAAATACCGCCAAGCGTTCCCATCGGATTTATGCCATGACCTAATTGGAAAGGTATATCTCTACAGCCCTAATTTGATATAGCAGAGAATTATCGTCGTAATTATAAAGTGTAATAATGATTAATAGACTATGGTCTCATACTTTCATAAAAAGTTTCCTTTATCCATTCATAGTGTTTCCATTGAAAAAGAAAGATGTAAGCGTGTACTCCCAATGGCATCACAGTTCAGAAAATAATTCTATCTCCATTGTCTGTAAGTATTCCAAAACTGTTCAATATACACCGATCTCTTTTCCTCAAATGATCAGGACTCAACAATTATAATTTTCTCATGTGAAACTACGTACATATGTAAAAGGTAGACTCACAATAATTTCTTGTCAAATCTTCATGTAGATTAGCCTAATGTAATCAGTTATTTATTAATTTATTGAATTTAACTAGTTAAAACAAATTTTTCATCTGACTTCTTGCACTTAAATCATCAAGTAACACAGTTTCCCCTTTTAGTTCCCATTGACTTCAGATGCAACATTGCTTCTTCATGTAAGAAAAACTAGGAAACTATCGTCGTGAGTTCATGTACAGTCGGCAGCAAAATTGAAGCACAAATACACATTTTTCATATTATTTTTTAAAAACTTTGATCGCTTGTCATCAACTTACTTTTTGATAAAAAATAGAATAGATTTAGATTAAAGACATTTACACAATGGATTTTTTTTGTTTCTAATATCATGACTCAAGAAACATTTACTTAACAAAATGGTATTAGTTGCACATCTTTTAAATACGAATTACTGCTAGCACTTCAATAATTTTGCTGCCGACTTAACACGTTGCAAAATTGCAAATACCTTGAAATCGAATTGTTATGTTCGTACTAATTTTAAAGTCTTAGCACTACACTGCGAAAAAATTTAAGCATCTAAACCTGCTCAGCTTGTATGCAGTATAGCACATTTAAATCTATCCACTGGCCTACAGAAATAATGAATGCAGTAATCAGGTTTTGTTTGACATACAAACAATGTTTTAAAGCAGAATATTTGAGTATAATCTTAATAATAATAATAATAATAAGTGAAAAATCTTTTTAAGAATGACACAAAAAATGTTCCATTTCAATTGTCAATATTTACGAACATAGTATGGTAGCTAAAAAACTTTTAGATTTTAAAGTTAACATGTCGGTTTAGCTGACATGAAAAATCATTGAATTATATTTACGTAGATTTTACAGAGCAGTACATTCATATTTTACCCAAAATTTTGGAGGCATCATATTGTTCATGATTAATTTATCATTTTAATATGAAAAGAATACAAAAATCCATAATATACTTAAAAAATAATAATAAGGGCTTTTCAAAATTACGTAAAGGCTTTTTATAATTGTCAAAATATTTAGATAAATATTATTTTTTCTGAAAATGTCTTTAATGAAAATATAGGATTTTTGTTTTATATAACATTATAAGAAAGGATTTTAATAAAAATAAGTAATTTAACAATAAAATATTTATATAAAAAATAAATATACGTAACTATTTTTATAATCATAAAAATGTAATCTCAAATATTTCATTTTTAAACATAGTTTATAACATTTTATAAATATTTATGAACTGAGAAAAAAAGCATTATTTTTTAGCTCTGTAATGCATTTTAAACTTAATTTTTCTTTTTATAATAAGTCGCATAAATGTATAAATACATGCATATAAACAGATCGCTATTTAGATGTACATGTACAAGTTGATCGTAATTAAACTTTGCCTATTTAGAGTGCTCTAGATGTGTAACTAAAGTCCAGAGGGAGTCCAAAACTTGTGCATAGACAATTCAAAAGATTCGCTAAAAAAAAAAAAAATATCACCCCTTCCACACACACACACACAAAGAAAATACACTTTTTTTTTTGGGGGGGGGGCAATAATTTGGTATATAACAGGTACAAATTCCAATACAAATATCTTTATTTAATGCGGACTTATTTATTACAAATTGATTAACAGTTTCAACCACATTATAGGCACGACCATTAAGTTGTAAAGTATAAAGCCGATGAAAAATGTGTTGAACAGCTGATTGCCAGGTTGTTTGCCCATGCTGCTTTATATGGTCCTTCATCTGTATTACAATAATTATAATTTTTTGGGCTGTATTAATTCTTCAGTTTGAAAGAGTAACAGTTTGAAATGAAAAGTAACAGTTAACATAATGTTTGAAATTGTTAAAATAGACTACAATTATTTATTATAATTTATTAATTAATGTCCATTTTATTCTTTTTTTTTTCCTAACTTTTATCTTTATATTTTTATTTCATTCATTCATTCATTCTTTTATTATTATTATTATTATTATTTTGTACATCCTTTGATATGTCTACAAATGTTCATTCAATTCGCATTTTCATTTCAGTTAGAGAATGTTCTGTATAGACCAATTTTAATTACAATGACTCTGTATATATTTTTAATTAGTAAAAATTAGACAATTTTTTAAGTGGTTCAATTAGAAAATTAATATGTAATCCAGAAAAAAAAGAGCACATTTTAATTTAAAAAAGGACGTAATTTCTTTGTTTTAATTTTTATTTATCAGAAGATAATTTAAAATGAAGGAAATAGTTCTTAAAATATAACAACAACTTCAGAAATAACAAATCATTTTTGGCACACATCTTTGTCAATTATTAATTTTAATCTTGAATTAATAAAAGTGATAAAGTTATAATAATGAGATTTATGAATATTTATGCTATTGTTCTTCCAAGTGAAAAGAAAAAAAACTTTTTCTGATATGATTTCGAAAAGTCTAATTATTCAACGTTAATGTAATTAAGAAGAAAGCGTACAAAACTTAATTAAGAAAATTTTATTTCATTTCACACAAGAATAAATTAATTAATTATTTTGTTTGGTTTTTACACTGTTCTGTGTTTTCCATTAACTTACAAGGAATAAAACTTTAATATACAATATACAAAAGAAAATCTCCATGTGAAGTTTTATAAAAAAAATTTCCTGAAATAATTATAATGATTTTTCTTAATTCATAATTCATTTACATGTTTGTTTCTATAATTTTTCATATTCCCAGTGATTTTATATTATAATTAATTTAAAAGAAAATACATAGAGAACTTTTCGTCATTCTATTAATATACATATATACATTTTTTTTTTCAATTATCTAATTTAATTTTATTGTAAATAACATTATTTAAAGATTTCAATGATATCAAAAATATTTCATTAATCCAATGTGTGGAATGAAAGTTACTGTAATTCTTAAACTGTAATGAGCACATTATTTAAAAAAAAAACGATCTTGGTTTAGTTGAAAAATAAAACAAGATTTTGTATCATAATAGTATTTTTAAAATAAAAAGAAAAAACTGCTCAGAAATTTAACATGTGAAAAATTACAAAAACCAGTAAATTATCAATTAGTGTTCGAATTTAATATTTAAAATATTATTTTTTTTTTCAATGCAAACACATACATTCGAAATTAATGAAATTGTATTTGTCTATAAGCTACACGTTTTCTTCTAGCTATACAAAGACATGTTACCTGATATATATATATATATATATATATATATACTTGTGGAATCACACTAGTTATTTTTGTTTCATATTATTTATAAATTAACTATTTATAAAGTACATTTGTTAAATTTCATGCATAATTTTAAATTAACTGTCATTGTTTTTTCTTCAAAATAAAAATTTTGATAACCCTCAGTATTATTTGAAATTCATCGTGGTGATAAAAGTAATGTGCATGAACAAGCGATGGGAAAAAACTCCTTTTATTTATTTATTTATTTATTTTGTTTATTTTATTTTATTATTACTTTTCTTTTATCATGATATCGCATCGAAAGTTGCGACGAGTACCACTGACAGTCAATTTTTCAAGTTTAGATTATAAAGCTTTCTAAAGGTATTTTAAAGCGTCATATGTATATTCAAAAGTACAAGACTATTTTTTCCTATAATAATAAAAATATTTTGTCACCTTTTTCAAAATCCCCGCATTTTAAAAGCCCTAAAAATTATACATCATGCATAATTTTTCTGGGATTTATAAAATTAAAAATGGTCAAAATTTGAAGACCATGTCAATAAATGAGGCCTAAATGTCATATTCTGATTATTTGTCACTAATACATTTACTTCTATAATTCGATTTAAAAGTTGTTTATTCAAAAGAAATTATATATATTTGTTTATTTATTTTAGTAAGTATTCAAATACCTTAAATTGACTGTTTTCTATAATTTTTATAAATTAGACATATTTAAAAAATTTCAATGGGAAAAAATATAATTAAAACATAAATAATGTTTGGTGTAGGAAGTGAAACTGGACTTGTGGTAAGATTTGTTGTTAGGATTTCAGATGCGAGATTTTTAATAAACATCAGGTTGATTTAAAATCATAAAATGTTTGCAAATAAGACGTATCAATGGTCATAATCTTCGTGATCATCGAAAAATTCAATATGTGCTTTTATCTATAATGGTTGACCATTAAATTTTCAAGTTAAACAGGAAACCTTTGACGTATTGAACAAATGTGAAAAGGTAAGTAAATTATTGTGGTATTTCACGGATATTATCAAATAATTTATGGCAGTTTACAGGTAACCAACGTCTTGATGTACCTCTCTAATTCAGCAGGAAAAAAAATATTTTTAATTTTTTTTATAATTGTAACGTTCTAATATTTTCATGTGAATATAATGCTGTATTATAATGTAACGTAAAATTTAAATAAAATGGGATATAAAAAATAAGTAAATAAGAAACAGCCATGGTACTTGGAACCAAATCATTCAAAGGACTATTTATTTATTTATTTATTTATTTATTAAATATTTGTAAATACATGATTACGTTACTTAATTCTTTAAAAAATTTATATAAACAATAAAGATATATATTTATTTATTTTTAATTAAAATTTATTCAAGAATGAATTATTTCTAATATATATATATATATATTACGTTTTACGTTTTATTAAAATATTCTTTAATTTTATATCATTTTATATCATACACATATTCGTTTAAAAAAATTTCTTATATATATATATATTTTGTTAAACTAAATATATCCTTGAACTGGGTGTATTTAAAATGCCTTCCTTTTAAACCAGACTTTTATCATATAATTTCTTTCTTTCTTTCTTTGTTTTTTTTTTTTTTTTTTTTTTTTTTTTAGCATTCATTGATATATTTATGTGATAAAATAAATTAAAGAAAATTATAATAAAATTCTCAAAAATAGCTCTAAAAATATTATTACAGCATATTTATATATATATAATGATAATACAAATTCATACCATCGATTCAAAAGTTGTCTGATATTATAAATTTAATATCTAAAAAAAAAAAAGAAAAAAAAAAAACATAAGGGAAAAAAAATTTCAATTTCGGGTGGAACTACACATACTGTGACTGATAAAAACAGACTTCCTTTTATGAGTAACAATGTAATATTATGTAATATTTTCCTCTATTTTTAAAGACATAACTGTAGTTGTTTAACCTAATTAATGTCTCTTTTGCTCTCTCTCTCTCTAAATATTACCAATAAAACTGAGAGCAGCTAACCTTCTATTGTTTTATGACTTTGTTTGTGTTTCTATAAAAAGCTTTAACACCCGAAAAAATATTTTTATGAGTGTTTGGTTAGTGTTAAAAAACTGTTACTCTGTCAGTTGGTAATATTATGATGTCAATAAAATCTTCTAATAATAAATTTATATATATTTTTCTCTATAAATAAGATCCTCGCGTTTATTTTGTTACAGTATCTTTATGTGGTCAAAAGAAATGTTTAATCTTTATAATAACATAATGCGTTGTGATATATTTCAGTTACTTTACGCTTTGGAAAATAAGGAAATAATAAAATAATCAATTTATAAAACTGGCTATATTTTAAATTTATGATTAGGTAGATAATATTGTTTCATACTTTGAGAAGTGGTAAATAACTTTGAATAAACCCAATTAAATATAAGATCTCGTAACAATTGTTTTAGGTCGAAATAAAGCAAGACACTTCATCAGGCGAATAAAGAAGGCACGATTGTTGCAAACAAAGCGACAATGCGCATTTATTTGTCTGACGAAGGGTCGTGTTTTCTTTCTATTCGAAACAATTATTGCGAATTCTTACATTTTATGGTGTTTTTATTGAAAGTTTTGTACAAATTACTTTTAAACGCCAGATCTGTGGTGCTTCATTTAACGTACTTTGACATTTTCGTGACGTATATTTAAGACTCACTGAAACATTAATTTATTCAAAAGAAATCAGATTCCGTAGCTATAGTAAATATGATTTTTATTTCTATTATCTATCTATCTATCTCTCTCTCTCTATATATATATATATATAAGTGTTATAAATGTCTTTTAAATGTTTCAGACAAAATAATATTTCGTTTCATAGATTCATATAGCATGTAATTGAATGTAAGCAAATTCTGATTGAGATTAAATAATCGAATAATAAAAATAATTATATATAAATATAAAATATATATATTTATTTGACTTTTGCTTATGTAGCAATTTTTTAAGAAAATCGTTTAAGCTGTTTTCGAGAAAATACAAAATAGTACTAAAAATATAGACACCTAACAATTAAGAAAGCTTTGTATAAGAAAGCTTATACAAATGTAAAAACATATAAAACAGAGTTTACACAGCGAGTTAAAAAAAAAATATATATATATAAAAGATATTTTAAAGGGAATCAATATGGCAAGTTTGAAATCAGCCGTTCAGCCGTTTCTTAAAGAACGAAATTGCGAGACTTGAAATTAAGCTGCATGTGCAGGGTGTTTACCAATTTACCTAAATTAACCAACTTTTTCATACGAAAAGACATCTGAGAAATTGTCTATATAGGAACTTTGAAGTAAATCGTTAGAGTCACTTTTGAAATATGGACCAACAGTTCCATTTCTGGTTTTCGAATTTCCATTAAAATTTGAAACATATCATCTATACATTGTCCTGTCTCAATTTTGTCTTTATTAGTTTCAAGATATGATGGTCAGATATCCACCCATTCTAAACACAGAATCCAGAAATCTCTGAAAGGATATTTTAAAGGGAATCAATATGGCAAGTTTGAAATGATTCGTACAGCCTTTTCTTAAAGAACGAAATTGCGAGACTTGAAATTAAGCTGCATGTGCAGGGTGTTTACCAATTTACCTAAATTAACGAACTTTTTAATACAAAAAGACATCTGAAAAATTGTCTATATAGGAACTTTGAAGTAAATCGTTAAAGTTATTACTTTCTTCTATCTTCAATAGAAGAAAGTATTGGATTCGTAAAAAATTTCGATTTCGGGTTTTTGATGGATTTACACGTTTTGAGAGCTGTAGAGCACGATTTTACCATTTTTAGAAAATGTCTGTCTGTCTGTCTGTGTGTGTGTGTGTGTGTGTGACAAAATTTTGTGGCAAGGCAACTGTATCTCTGGAACTACTGCACAGAATTTCATACAAATTGGTATGTAGTTGCACCTTGACATAAATTAGTGCCTATCAACTTTTGGTAAAAATCGTCTAACAGGTTGCGTTGCCATCCCGCTTTTTCTAAATTTTTAACAGGGTGATATAGGGCAAAAATTTTCAAGATGGGTATCTTTCGAAAGGTCTCGTCAGTACCTTTAAAACGAATGGTTGAACTATAAATCTGTGATAATTTAAAACAAAGTTATCGATTTTTATTTTTTTTTTTTTACTTTTTACGAAAAAAAAAAAACTTAGAAAAAAAATCTTTTTTTTTTTCTCTCCCCTTAATTTTATCAAACTCCCACGGTTTCCGTGTTCTGACAAACTTAAACTAATTTTTGCATTTTCCCCCTATTTTTGTCAAAGTCCCACGGTTTCCGTGTTTTGACAAACTTTAACAAATTTTCACATTTGACCCAAAATTTTGTCAAAGTCCCACTTTTTTTTTTTTTTTTTTAATTATTGTTACTGAGTGAATTTGTATAGGAAAATATAGAAGAAAGTCTCGTGGTGGCCACAACATACTAGTTTTTGAAATATGGACTAACAGTTCCATTTTTGGTTTTCGAATTTCCATTAAAATTTGAAATATATCATCTATACATCGACATGTCTCAATTTTGTCTTTATTAGTTTAAAGATATGATGGTCAGATATCCACCCCTTCTAAACACAGAGTCCAGAGGTTTCTGAAAGGATATTTTAAAGGGAATCAATATGGCAAGTTTGAAATCATTCGTTCAGCCGTTTCTTAAAGAACGAACTTGCGAGACTTGAAATTAAGCTGCATGTGCAGGGTGTTTACCAATTTACCTAAATTAACGAACTTTATCATAGAAAAAGACATCTGAGAAATTGTCTATATAGGAACTTTGAAGTAAATCGTTAGAGTATATTTTTGAAATATGGATTAACAGTTCCATTTCTGGTTTTCGAATTTCCATTAAAATTTTAAAAATTATGATCTATACATCGACCTGTCTCGATTTTGTCTTTATTAGTTTCAAGATATGATGGTCAGATATCCACCCCTTCTAAACACAGAGTCCAGAGGTTTCTGAAAGGATATTTTAAAGGGAATCAATATGGCAAGTTTGAAATCATTCGTTCAGCCGTTTCTTAAACAACGAACTTGCGAGACTTCAAATTAAGCTGCATGTGCAGGGTGTTTACAAATTTACCTAAATTAACGAACTTTTTCATACAAAAAGACATCTGAGAAATTGTCTATATAGGAACTTTGAAATCGTTAGAGTTATTTTTGAAATATAGGCTAACAGTTCCATTTCTGGTTTTCGAATTTCCATTAAAATTTGAAAAATATCATCTATACATCGACCTGTCTCAATTTTGTCTTTATTAGTTTCAAGATATGATGGACAGATATCCACCCCCTTCTAAACACAGAGTCCAATTGCCGAAAAACTCTCTTTGCACGGGAGAGATCTTAAAACACGTAAATTAGGTGAAAATTCCATATCTATTTTTTTCACCGACTACAGAAGTCCCATTGTTTTCGACAGTCGGGTAATGGAAGTAAAAATAGTATGGGATTAATTTATATTTTATGCATCGTCTACGATTTCGATGTACTCGTGGGCAAATTTTAAAATTTGCCCTTAATTAAATGTCTTGACTAACGCTTTAGAAATATTGATTTGAAGTGATATTATTTTAGAACTGTGTATACGTATTCTTATTAAAATGAATTTGCTACCTTTGAGGACACCTGCCAATTTTTACATTTTTGGTTACTAATGATTTTTATTAGAAGCCTTTTAATATTTAGTATAACAGTTTACACTAATTAAATAACAGAAAACATTTCAGTAAATTAAATATGAATTGAAAAAGCGTAAAATTTGGCAGACATTTATAAGTATTTCTTTTCATTTTTTTCCCTTATGATTTCATTATTAGACAAATTAATTAACTTAGATTGTATGTAATGCATTAAACACACATCTCACATGAAAAGAAAATCACACTAATACAATCTAAAGATTACTCTGAAAAATTACGACAAAGAGCATTTAATAATCAAAAAAGTTCTAATGTAAATTTAAAAAAACAAACAAAAAATAATAATAATAAAATTTAAGTGATTTTCGAAGAAAATTTTTTTAAAACACCACACAATTCCCATGATTGATTAGTTTCATTAATTTATTAATTTCTAATAATATTTATTTTAAATTTTTTTAGATGTGAAAAATCCCCTCCCTGCCAGTGCCTGATTTAAGGCAGGGCATTCGGGGCATGTGCCCTGGGCCCTCACATTGAGGGGGCCTTCAAGAAATTATATCATACATTTTAAAAAAATATAGTTAAAATGAAAAATTTCCAAATATTGCTATAATGATTGTTGCGTTTTGTTTTTTCGTCAATGGATGGAGGTATTGCTACGTTGTTTTATAAATCGACGGTATGATTTATCAAGGAAACTATCAGCTCATCGAAAAAATTTAAATATTTTTGCTAAACGCAAATATAACTTGCATACTACCGATACTGCATTCCAAACTCTTACTAAGGCTAACTAAATCCGAGGCACGCACCGCAGTGCAAATACACGGGCGCGATGTACGTTGATCCGATAGACAAATTCTTACCAATAAAATGAAAAGTGAAGAGAAATTTTAGACGCGTGAATCAAAAATATGCGGTTTGTTTTGTTTGTTGTAATTTTAAAGTACATAATACATTTCTACATACATTAGTGTACATACATTTGTTGTACTATTAAAATACACGTTTGTTGTAATATTAAAAGGGGCCCATTGAACAGGAGTGCCCTGGGCCTCGAAGTGAGTAAATCGGTCCCTGCTCCCTGCAGGATCAAAACTGTGATGAAATGTCACCGGACCACCTCTAGGAGTGAGTTCCAGACCGTCGCCAATTGCCGTTGCGCAGCACTAGTGCGACGTAAAACCCAACAAACCAACCGATTATCTAGATGTTAAAAAAAAAAAAAAATGAAAATACTTTTGATTTTATAAGACTAGATTTCTACATGACATGATAATGGAAAAAAATTGAAATTTTCATTCAATATATTTAAATGTTTCGGAAAACAATTATTTCCACATTAATTAGTTTCTATAGCTATTCCTGGATGTTTTCAGTTAGCTGTGAAGTGCAACATTGTAAAAATTTGAAAACAGTACATATGAAAGCATAATTTTCATTTTAACTTTAGTTTTCATAAGTTATGACTATTTTAGCAACTTGTTAAAAATTTAGTTCATAAATCTTCATTTGAGTTATTAATAAGTACAACACACTTACATATTTCTAGTTAACAAAGTTTCAATTAATGGTCAGAAAAGTGATTAAAAACTATAGATAATATTTCAGACAGATGTTAAACGAATACGAGGATTACTAAATTTTAAGATTGATTGACATAATTTCGAATTGTTCAGATAAATTCAGAACAAATTTAAAATACATTTCACTAAAATAAAAATTAATTAACTAAGCTAAAAAATGTATAAATTCATTATTTTTCAATGATATTATTTCGTTCCATAAATATTATCATTCGTTCCATAAATATTATTATTCGTTACAAAATAATTTTAGTTATGAAATATGTATTTATAAACATATGTTTTGTTCAATACAATATTAATTTCCAGCATAACGTTCTATAATGCCAAATATGAGAGAAAAAAAATAAAACTTGATGAAATGACAATACTGATAAAAAAACTAGTATGATGTGGCCACCACACGACTGTCTTCTATATAATTTTAAACAAAATTAATTAAATACAAATTATTTATTAAATTATTAAATTAATTTCCATTATAAATGCAGATTATTTTTATATGACAGAATTATAACACTAAATGCTGAAAGAAAGTCAATCTTTTGCAAAATATCAAATGAAATGCGATTTTTTTTTTTTTTTTCGTTAAAAGATTAAAAAAAACTTTGTTTTAAATCATCACAGATCTATAGTTCAAACATTCATTTTAAATGTATTGACGAGATCTTTGGAAAGACACCCATATTGAAAATTTACTCCTCCCACGGGTACTTCGTCCCCTGGCAGGAAGCGATGCTTCCACATGTACATTTTTTTTCCTAGTTAACTACTACTATTATAAACATTTTATATTAATTTTAAAATCACACGTTTAAAATAACTCTCATTATGTACATTTACACGAAATTTTGTCCTATACTGCCATGTTAAAAATTTAGAAAAAGTGCGATCAAAGCGCCATCTGTTGAGCATTTGTTCCACAAAATTCATCAGCACCAGTTTATGTCAGGGTTCAACTAAATACCAAGTTTGGTTAAATTTTGTTCATTGACTCGTGAGTTACAGCTTCCACAAAATTTGTGATGCACACACACAGACAGTCACACACACAGACTGACAGTCAGGCAGACAGGCATCTAAAAACAGGCAAATCGTGTTCAGGAAATCCCAAAACGTGTAATTCCATCGAAAATTGGAGTTCGAAAATTTTCACGAATCTAAAACTTTCTCTATATATACATATAGAAGAAAGTAAAAATATATCTCCTTAATCTAAAATAAATAAGTAGTAATTTTCTTAATACCTAAACTATAAATATAGATTTACAAATTATACGTATAAGATAAAAAATAACATAGATAGACGAAATAATCGAAAATTTTCATTCTGTAGTTTTCTATATTGTAAAACAATACTATTAATGTTAAGAAAATTATGAAACCATTGCATTGGAATAAATTCTCGCTGGATTTCCTAGAATTAGTCATAAGCCAAAATTATAGTCACTAAAACTGACCTCTTGTGTTCACTTTTATTTGCAGAGCCCGACTATGCTTTTTGAAGTTTTGGGGCACTGATGCTATTTGGAGGCCCCCTTACCTGCTGTAAAGAGCTCGCAAAAATGACCTATTTTCAAAAACAAATAAATAAAAATAGTACATTTTTAAAAATTTTCCTTCATTTATATCTTCTATTTCCTCATTTTTTTTTAGCAACCTATAACAAAATTATTAGTTTTATGTTCAAGATAAATGAAAAATTGAAGCACATTGATCAGCCAATGTTTAGGAAATAAGTCACAAAATTTAGTAATTGTTTAAGCTCTCTAATAAAATACAGAAAAAAAAAATTAATCAATTTTTGTTTTTAATAGACATAGGATGAAAAAATTTGTACTATCACTTCTTCATTTTTGGATATGAGGCCCCCTAAATTTGGATGCCCTATGCCAGTACCCCATGTGCCCATGCCATAATCTGGCCCTGTTTATTTGCAGAGAATTTTTAAATACTTCGGGCTACGATAGTAAGAATAACGCTGCAGAATTCTAATAGGGATTCTAGAATTCACTAGTAAAGGGAACTAGAATTTATAAGAAAGGTAAGGAACTATTTTAATTAGAGCTAAAATGTAGTTTCTAGATGTTAGTCTGATTTTTTTTTCAGTGAACGTATTAATGCTCCTTTCATTGTGAATTAATATCTATTTTGTTCTACTTTATTCTTTATTTTTTGTCTAATAAAAGCAGATTCCTAATTAACATGTTCCTATACCAATATAGATTGTTTTCGAAAATTATTGTGTTTGATTAAAAATTCCTCTTTTTATAAGAAAAAAAAAAAGACAGGGCACTGTTTTGTAAATTACTAGCAATAGTTATAAAAAGGATATTTGCTGCAAATTAATTAAATTATAATCTTCCTACGTACTTTAATAACTTATGTGCCTGAAACTATTTTTTATTCTACAATTTTGCACATAATTCACAGTTCATTAATTATAAAAATCATAAGAGTTCTTTAAAATTTTCAATTATTTCCACACGAAACTTCTAATAATTTTAAAACGAACTAATTATAGTTAGCTTGATTTAATATTAAAAATAATCAGTAATATAATTTAAAGTATGTTACCATCTTTTATGAAATTATTTCTTTCCTTAATTAAAATAAGTATTTGTAAACATTTGTTAAATTTTATTTATTCTTGCTGTATGTATCATATTAAACCAAAGTTCTTCTGAATGAATAAAAAAAGTTTCCTTTTTCTGGAATCACTAATTGAAATTACATAAATAAAAATGGATTCAAAATTTTAAATTATTATTAGTTGAAAGAAGACCGTAATGTAATTTTATTATTCAATTTATTTTCATATTCGAAATTACATTTTCTAAACAAAATGAAATTAATCTAATTTGAAGTTCAATTGAAATTATGAGTAATTGAATATAAATTTTCCCAAAACTTTTGTCCGGCAGTTCATTAAATGTTATCTAATAATGACTACAATTTATTATTATTATTATTATTATTATTTCTTTTGTTTTGTAAGAGAAACTCTTTTTAATTTTTAAAATCAAGAGGGTTTATTTTTTCTAAACACTAAACATACATATATATATATATATATATATATATACTGGAGTTATGTTTACACTACTTTTCTATAAATACACATAATAGAGATAATAACTGCAATATAAGCGATTACTGCGTATGAAAATTTCAATCATATGTTACATGTAGTACCTGGATGAACGAGTGCACTCGGTTTCATTAATAAAATTCATTCGTAGTGTCTTTTTTTTTCGGATAATTATATTTATTAATTGTTTGCTTAGGGCGGAGAGCGGGTTACCACTGAAAGCTAATTATCCTGGAGATAAGGAAAATTGAAATCAATTATTATATGAAATCTCTAACTATATTTTTTTTATAGAAATCGCTCAAGAAGTTTTCTTGGAGACAAGATTTCTGCTACATATTGTACTAGGGCAATGACAGCAAATTCTTCTGAAGTATAAGGTAAGTGAGACCGTTTCTGATCTAAAAATAATCTTGTAAGATATATTTTTTTTAATCGTTCCTGAGATTTCCAAGAAAACAAAGTTTATACCGCATTTCTTCTAGGTAGTGTGCGGGTTACCAGTGGACGTTAATAATAATGAAGATGATGATTATTTCAGATCGAAATGTCAGCTGAAAAGCACACAACTCTAAATACTTGACAAAATCATTCGAGGTATTTAAAAAAAAAAAAAAAAAAGTTCCTGCTATTTTTTCTAGATGACGCTCCGGTTACCAGTAAGCGCGAAATGTTTTAAAGCGAATGTCAGACGTTTGCGCTTTCAATTCAAACGTAAATTCAAAGTTTTCCTATTTCTAATTTTTTAGCAAAATCGTTCAAATAGTTCCTAAGAAAACAATGTCTCTTCCATATTTTGCAACATGCGAGTTGAAAATTAAGAGAAAATTCTAATTTTCATAAAGATGAGAATAAATCAGATAGGTTTTTCATCTTAAAAAACCCTTAATACTAAGTTTTTACCAAAACCGCTAGCGCCATTTCCTAAGAAATTTCTGCCGAAGTTTTGTAATGGACTGAATGAAGACTAATTGTGAACGTTAACATTCTTCAAGATGAAGAAAATTCAATTTGAATTTTCATCTAAAAAACCAACAAACCTTAAATATTTATGAAAATCGTTCGAGCAGTTTCTAAGAAAACCAAATTTCATTCATATTTTGTAACAGTTGAGTAAAGGTTAACTCAGCAACGAACGCTAACTTTTCTCCAAGGAGAAGAATTTTCAGACAGGTTTCTCAATAAAAAGAAGGAAAAAAAATGAATTCTGTGTTTTATCGAAACTGTTCATTTTTTTTTTTTTTTTTTTCCTGAGAAAACCGAGTTTCTGACATATTTTGCAATGGCCGGAAAAAATTTACATTGAACGTTAAATTTCGTGTAGATGAGATCGTCAGACGTATTTCCCATTTAAAAAATCAAATAACTCTGAGTTTTTATGAAAACTGTTAGAACCACTTCTCAGACAACAAAATTGCAGTCATATTTTTCAACGGGAAGTATAAGGATTAACAAGGAAAGCTAATTTTCGAGAACAAGAAAATAAATCAAATGGGTTTGTCTTCCCAAAATAGCTTTTCGTTTTTGAAATCTCATCAAAGTCATTTCAACCATTCGCGAGAAAACTCAAAATAAACTCGATTTCTGCTCTCAATTTTCAATATTGGAGAGAGAGTTAACAATAAACGCCAATTTTCCTAAACGTGAGGATAAGTCAAGTGGCTTCAACAAATCTTCTCAAAAAATCTTCTCGAGTTTTTATTAAAACTGCTATATCCATAAACTCAAATTGTGTCATGCTTTACAGGCAGCAACTAATGAATTAGCTGCGAATGCAAATTTCTGTGGAGAAGAGGATAAGTCCAATTGACTTTTAACCCCATAAAATCCTTAAGTACTATCATTCTTGAACTACTTTGCATATCTATTTCCGAGTAAACCCAATAATCTGCTATATTTTGGAACTTGAGTATAAGGGGATAAAGGCAAACATAAATATCCCTAATATGATAATTAAATTAATCGATTTTTCACTTCGAAACATCCTTAACCCCAAGCTTTTTTTATCGTTATATTTATTTCAGAGTAATCCGAATTTCTTCAATATATTGCAACTGATGGGTAAAGGATTAACATCGAACGAGAGATTTCTTGAAAATGAAGTAAGTCTAATTAACTTTTCATCCCAAACATTTCGAAACTCCAAACGTTTATCAAAATCGTTATATCAGTTTCCAAGTAAACTGTATTTCTGCCATATTTGTAACTATCAGTTAAAAGGTTAAAAGCAAACCCCAATTTTTATAGAGATGAGGATAAGTCTAATCGATTTTTTTTCTCCAAAAAACACTTAATCCTAAAGTTCATAAAAATATTTATGTTTCTTTTCGAGAAAACTCAAAATCTGTCACATTTTATAACGGCTTTTAAAGAATAAACATTAAATGCGAATTGTCCTGAAGATCAGAATATATCTAAACGACTTTGTACCTCTAATAAAACTTAGTAAATTAAACTTTCAACAAAATCATAACATCCGTTACCGAGTAAAGTGATTTTCTGCCACATGGTGCAACTGACCGATAAAAGATTAACAGCAAACGCCTATTTTTCTTGAGATGAGGATATGTCTAATCGATTTATCTCTTCAAAAATACTTGACTCAAATTTTTATTAAAATCGTTTTATCCATTTCTGAGTAAACCCAATTTCTGCATATAGCACAACAGACCGATAAAGGGTTAACATCTAACGCGAATTTTCCTGATATGTATGTCCAATCGATTTATCTCTACAAAAAATACTTATCTCCATTTTTTTATTAAAAACATTTTATTCATTTCCGAGTAAACGCAATTCCTGCCATATGGTGCAACTGACCAATAGAGAGTTAACAGCGAACGCAATTTTTTCTGAAGATGAGGACTCGTCGCACCAATTTAGTTCCCTAATAAACACTAAATCCTAAAGTTTTATTATAGTCGTTTTATCCCTTTCGGTGTAAACCTAATTTCTGCCATATGGTGCAACTAAGCGATAAATGATTAACAGCGAATGCGAATTTTTCTGAAGCTGGGGATATGCCAAATCGATATAGATCGCTAAAAAAGCACTTAACCCCAAACTTTCTTCAAAATCTCTATATTCATTTCCGAATAAACTCAACTTATGCTACATGTTGCAACTGGCCGATAATCGCTTAAAAGAAAATGATTTTCTTGAAGATAAGGATACGTTTAATCATTTTTTCGACTCGAAAAACATCTAACACCAAATATTCATCAAAACGGATAGAGTAGTTTTCGAGATCCTCGAAAAAAAAAAAATATATCAAGTCGCGTGGTTTACTCACTTAATATAAATAGAGATGGATATATATATGGATATGTATATGTATATATATGTGTGTGTGTGTGTATTAGGGTGTCCCTTAAATGAAGGGGATTTTTTTTTTAATCTGAAAAGCATGTCCTTTAATTTATATACAGTCGGTAACAAAATTGTCCGAACACTAGCAAAAATTCCTATGTAAAAAAAGTACACTTCATACTGTTTTGTTAAATAAATCCTTATTGAATCATGTTCTTACACTGACTAAGAACAGGATTCGACAAGGATTTATTTAACAAAACCGTAAGAAGTGTACTTTTTTTACATAGGAATTTTTGCTAGTGTTCGGACACTTTTGTTACCGACTGTATATATTACCCTAAACACTTTTTAGCAAAATATCAGGTCTCTGGGATAATGTTAACACGTTTCGTATTGACGGGAAATTCTTAATATAGATATTAGGAACATTTATTATTACAATGCTAAAAGGTGTTTATGGTCAAGCAGAAAAACATTAGAGAGTATACGTATCGGATTTCAAAAAAGAAAGAAACAAAAACAAATTTCCCGCATATTTAAGGAATATATATATTTATATGATTTTAAGACCCGTTTTACTTGACAAAAATTTATGGTGAGAAATGAGTCAAATGCTGATTTCAGTGTTCAATTTAATTATTGTAGATCATTTTATAAATAAAATTTAAAGCCATTTTAAATTATCAAATGTATATTTAGAGTACATTCAAAGAAACTTTTTAATAAAACACATTCAAATAACATTAAATAAACCCATATATTTGTCATGTAGTTACAAAACCAGCCAACTCCTTAAATTCGAAAAATGCGTTTTTCAGTTTTTTCAGGTCTAAGTAAACATTTCTTCCATCTGGAAACAAGAAACCATGATAAAGTCGATCCATTCCTTCGTTATCTGCGTTTGAATATTACGATGTGCTGCAAAACCGG
Source organism: Salticus scenicus (assembly GCA_963930645.1). Taxonomy (NCBI): domain Eukaryota; kingdom Metazoa; phylum Arthropoda; class Arachnida; order Araneae; family Salticidae; genus Salticus; species Salticus scenicus. The sequence continues at coordinate 136,008,806 of OZ005655.1, forward strand.
TCGAATTCTAATGCTGGTGAATTTCAAAACCGGTCATCTCCAAATCTGTGAGATCGCGATTCCGCTACATCAGACTAAATTATCACAATTGCTGATAAGGTTAATATTATCATGTTTTCTCCCGCCTGCGACTGTTCATTCTTGGTGCCTACAAAGTTTCTAATAATTCAATTTTGTGTTTTCTTCGACTACGGAGAAGTTTTTAGAAGAAAAATCCTCTAACAAGTAAAGGAAGAGTAAAAGTGACCCTACGACGTGAAAAAGGAACAGAGCGAAAGTTCAAAGGTAATATACAATCATTTTGTAATAACAAACTAATAATTGATAATAGCATCTTAGTTAGCATATTACGATTAATTAATCAAATGTTATTAATTTAATAAGATATCTATGATGATCCAGCCGGTTATTGCGATGTGCTCATTTAAGTTTGTTTACAAAATTCGAATAATTTACAACTATATTAAAAAATAGCTTGTGATTAATTAATTTTAAACTGTTTGTGAAACATTTTTATAATTTTCTAGAGTTATCTTTCGTTATTGTATCAGATATTATATATATAAATCAGATAACATAAATCGTTATAATACATTATTTATTAAAAAAAAAAAAAAAAAAAAAAAAAAAAAATTAATTGAACAAAACATTTTGTGTATTTGAATACCAATAATCCAATATTCAAATTAAATTTTAAATTTAGTTAAAATTGAATTATGGTTTGTTGCAAAATCGGTTGGTTCAAAATAAGTTGGAAAGGTCGCCAAATCCAAAATAAAAATGTTAATAATCCTCTGCTATCACGTCTCCCTGCCACTTTATTTCGAGTTAAATATACTGCCGTAGCTATTACAAAACTAAAGAATTTTATCCCTGTCTATTTTGGCTAAGTGAAGTAAAAAATCAATTTTTTATCAAACTTTTATTTTTTGCAGATGGTTGATTGTTCAAGTAGACGTCACGTTTTATCTGTAAATTAAGTACGTACCTTCAATATACTGCACATAAAATTAACTCAGTAAAAATAATTAAATAAATCAAAACACGATATTTAAGGAATCTGAAACCATTCCAAACCATAGTAATAATATATCAGATTTATTTACCTTTCTTTTCTTTTAACTGTTGCGCGTGTAAACCTAGTTAACAAAAACTGAATGATTTCACGTTATTCTATGTGAAAATGGCTTTATGATACAAAAATATAAATTAATTTTGTTTAGGGCTGTCTAAAATATCAAAACGTATCAATAAAAAATTTTAGTCATAGCCGTAATGTATATAATTATTTTTGTGTGTCTCCGTACATAAATCACTTCATACAGAAAACTTGATATTAAAGCAGGATTGGGGAATTCTAACTAACAGAGTAAAATGTGATTCGATGGCTGCACTGAGAAAGAAAATATACCGCCTTCCTCTAGAATGAATAAGTGGCCATTTTCTAAATCCCTTAACTAGAAATATTAATTTTCGAGCTATGCACAAAAGGCATGCCAATAAACTGAATAGACGAAATTATCGAGAATTTCTAGTGTACACATTTCTAGATCGTGAAACAATATTCTGAATTCTCTAAATATTCTGAATCATTTGTATTGCGAGAAATACTCGCTTGAATTTCTAGAATTTGGTAACATACCATGATTATAGTTGCTGAAACCCGCTTCTTGTAGTTTCATTTATTTACAGAGATTTTTAAATGACTTTTCCCTCGAGAATATAGGCAAACACTCTAGAATTCTAATAGGGGCTTCTAGAACTTGCTTTCCAAGGGGACTAGAATTTATAAAGATGACATGGACCTATTTTTTCTAGAGCCACAATTTAGATTCTAGATGTCAGTTACAGAATTTTTTCTCATTGTGTCAAGTAAACTCGTTGCCTACTATTCGCTGGACTATGGTTTGATCCCGTAATGTACAGCAGGGAATCTTTAGTTAATGTCAGTTTTCTTTTTTCTCTTTTTTCTCTTTTTAATTATTTTAAGTTTGCCCTACTGAAATCTTTTCTTATGTACGACTATTTTCTGTATTTTTCTGTTACTAATAATTTCTGTCAACATACTCTTTCCATAGTACACGGATTTGTCGAGTTTGTTTTACTTTATCACTTATTTAATATAAATTGGAAATATCAGCGTAAATTTTACTGAAAACTTCGTCAGCGAGATTTAAAATTTTTCAAGAGTGCTTATACAATAGAAAATTTAAATCTCCAATGTAAAAAGCATATATATTTAATGAAATCTATCTATATATATATATATATAAATATATATATATCAATAAACAGAGATTAATTTTTTTAGATGTAAAATAAAATTATTCAATTGACATCTCATACAAGATTGTTCAGTAATCCAGATTGTTAAGAAATTATGCTCGTAAAATAAAGTTGCTCGTAAGTTGCTCTTAAAATAAAAGAATTAAAATGACTTTACTCTTTACTATATGAGTTATCTAACTGAAAACCAAAGATATACTACAAAATATACGAAGTTTAATTAAGCGATCTCGAAACATATCACACTTCAAAAATATTATTACTGTAATATTTGTTTTTCTGTAGTATTTTTAATATTACCAGAGTTTTCTACGTATATTGATAGAATGATCTCTTTTTAATTCGCAATAAAAAGTAAGCTACCACTTAAAAAAAAAAAAAAAACACTTTTATATTTCAAACAATCATTTAAGCAGTATTTAACGAGATTTTCTGAATGATACTGTTTTTACTTTTCTTATCAATACTATTTTTGCGCAGCATAATTTAACACATACTTTGAAAAAGAAAACATATAAAGTATTTTACTTGTCAGATTATTATTATTATTATTTTTGTTAATGACAATTACAGTAACAAAATACTAAATTACCTTTGAGTATGGAAACACTTTACGTTTGTGATCAGTAAATATGTCCTAAAAACCATCTAGCGTTGAATTAAAAGGAAATTTATTTAAATTTTAAGTGAACTGAAATTGTGTATGGTGTACCTCTCTTTCTGGAGATTGCACTGAAAGATTAGTATACATATTCATGCAAAATACTGATAAAGTGAAAAGTAATTATCAATATTAACATTTAGCAATTACTCAAAAATAATAATATTAATAAAATTAAACTTCATTCTTTCTACCAAATTTGTAAATGATTTCAATCGTTTACTAATTTTTTTTTTCTTTTTCTGTACATTATAGGTTACCTGTGTTTTCTTTAAAATTATTGCAGAATTTTTTTATAGAGTTATATAATTAACATATATTTTTATTTATTTAGCTAATATCATTAGTATTTGTTAATACCTATAAATGTCTAGTTAAAAAATTATATTTTTGAAACACATATTCATTATTTCATTAAATAATGGCGTATTACAGCAATTTCGTTTTAAAAGTTTATTTTAAACCACTTACTTCATCCAGCTCGTTAAATTTTACCTATATATATATATACATATATATATATCCGCTCTTTTAAATAAACTTTTATCTGGAAACCAATATCGAATTTTAAATTGAAATAAGTTTTCGTAAAACCATTTTATTTCATTCTAGGTATGCTTATTCTAAAATACTAGAAAAAGCCAATGCTTCCGATGCGAAGGACTGCGCTGTATTTATATTTTATGGTAGTAAACCTGAAAGGAAATTCGAAGGAAATGTCAAATTGCACTGTCATTCGAAGGTATATCCTGTCCGTTCTGCAATACATTCATACAATGATTTTTAGGTATTTTAATGTATATACTAGTGGTACAGGCTTGTAGTAATTTTTTGGCAGGAATCTCAATATATAATAAATAAAAATTTTTAGCTGAATAAATGATTTGCAATCGTATAACATAGAAAGTATAGATGGAAAACATTCCCCTCCTTTCTTTTAAAGTTTGATAAAAATGTAGTTTATCAAATTTTTTTAATCAGTATTTCCATAAAATGAACTAATAATTTTTTATTGGTATATTTCATTCGTAAACAAAAATTTTGTTGTTTCATTTAGATAAGTTAAAAAAAAAAAAATACATTTTACAATACCAAAATTCCATTTTCTCTAAAATCATACAAATATTATGACAATTAATTAAATCCTTCAAGGTTTTCTCGTTAGGATTTAATTTTTATTACTTATTTACTTTTATTTTTGCAGTAATTATTATCTTCATTTTAACTTTTCATGTTGTCACCATATGGCCTTGTAGAGGTTTTAGTGAAGGTTGGGCACTCAGAAAACTTGATTAACCTGCCCCGTACGTCATAAGCCGTGGTGGCCTCGGCTTCTTATTTTACTTCTAGTTATTTTATTCTGTTATTCTTTGGTCGTATTTGCTACATGTGATATCATTCACTACCGATTCAGAAAGTATACATAATAACATTTCAAACTTATTTTGTATTGTATAAGTTTTCATTTCCATATGTGATCCCATTCATGATATCACGTCTTTCTTCTGGTGTTTGTTAATTGTATGATGAATTATTTATTTATTTATTTATTTATTTAAAGAAAAGCACACTACAGTAACAATTAAATTACGGACAGAGAGAAAGATAACCAGTGGGGAATGTGGAATATATTCAGATAAAACAAAATACAGCTATATTGCTATATCTCACCTGTATGGTGCTGCAATCTATCGTGAGTACGCCAAACGTCTTCAAATATGAACGGTAGTTCACCGTATGTCATTGAGAAGAAAATTTTGTGTCACACCTTTTTTTTTAGTTCCCCATCATATTATAGGTATGGGGAACTTAGATAATCGTGGAAATTTTAGACCTTGGTTTTTTGACGTTTTTATATGTTTTCAGGTGTGAGAAATCCGAAAATAGCAAAATTTGTATGGTGTCCGTCGGTAGGGTGTCCATTAGTTTGTTAGTCTATTTACACGATATCTCACGAACAAATAATCGCAGAGAGGTCAGACCAGTTTTAAAATATTATTTATGACACTGGCAAGAACCCTATTTATTTGCAACATTCTAATTAAAAAACTTCAGAAGTTATTTGAAATTTATGATTTTCTTAACATCGAAGAATAGGGCAAAATTCCACTTAAACACGCATGAAAAGAAATATTTTTATCGTAAAGATGTAAAAACAGCTCTTAAATATCAGCTAAGATGCCGGGATGAACACCATTAACTATAAACATGCTACTTTAATTCGTGTCCGCTGTTAACCCTTTATCGGCCCATTGTATCATATAGCAGAAATTGGGTTTACTCGGAAATGGATATAGCGATTTTCAAAAAAGTTTGTAGTTAAGTGTTTTTCGGGATGCTTGGATTAACCCTCATCTTTTGAAAAAAAATGCGTTCGCTATTAACCCTTTATTGGCCAATGGCAACATATGGCAGAAATTTGGTTTACTCGGAAATGGTTATAGGGATTTTGATGAAAGTTTGGAAATAAGTGCATTTGGGGGTGCTTAAACGATTGGAATTGTCCTTATCGTCAGAAAAATTCGCGTTCACAGTTAAACCTTTAAAGTCCAATTGCAACGTATGTCAGAAATTGGGTTTACACGGAAATGGAGAAGACTATTTTGATGGAATTTTGGAGTTAGGGATTTTTGATGTCAAAAAACGATTGGATCTCATCTTCAGATAAATTCTCGTTCACGGTTAACCCTTTATCGGCCAATTGCAAAACATAGGAGAAATCGGGTTTACTTGGATATAGCAGTTTTGTTGAAAGTTTGGGATTAAGTGTTTTCGGGGAAGTGCTAAAACGATTGGACATACCCTCATCATCAGAAAAATTCGCATTCTCAGTTAACCCTTCATCGGCCAATTTCAACGTATGGTTGAAATTGGGTTTACTCGGAAATCGACATAGAGATTTTGGATGAAAGTTTAGGAGTACATAAATGATTGGAAATATTTTCATCTTCAGAAACTTTCGCTTTCGTTGTTAAACCTTTAAGGGTCAATCGCAACGTATGGCAGAAATATGTTTTATACAAAATTGGACATAGCGATTTTGATGAAAGTTTGGAGTTAGGAATTTTTTGGTAAGAAAAAGCGATTGGAGATATCCTCTTCTTCAGAAAAACATCATTCGTTGTTAACCCTTTATCGTCCCATTGCAACATATGGCAGAAATTTACTTTTATAGAGATTTAAAAAAAATATTGGAGTTAAGTGTTTTTCGGTGTGCTAAAGGGTTTAAACTTATCCTCATCTTCAGAAAAATTCACGTTCAAAGTTAACCCTTTATCGGCCAATTGCAACATATGGCAGAAATTGGGTTTACTTGGAAATGGGTATAAGGATTTTAATGAAAGTTTGGGAGTGCATAAACGATTCGAAATATTTTCATCTTCAGAAAATGTCGCGTTTGCTGTTAAACATTTAAAGGCCAATTACAATGTATGGCAGAAATAGGGTTTACACGGAAATGGACAGAGCGATTTTGATGAAAGTTTATAGTTATGGATTATTTGGAGAGAAAAAATGTTTGGAAATATCATAGAGGATAAAATCATTTATAAACTTGGTAGGGACACTTATATGGTCTATGCATACATCGCCACTTGAAAACAAAATTGTGGAGCAACTTGGTTAACGAACTTATCAAAGATATTTATAAGATTAATTCGCTGTCCAAAATTGGTTCGATTTGGAGTATTATTTCGGGCGTTATCGTGATGATAAGATTTCGATTATATATATATATATATATATATATATATATACAGAGAGAGAAAGAGAGATAAGCGAAGTGATTGGAATATTTCGATTTCCAAAGAAATCAACCTATGGCAAGTTTAGGTTTATGTTATTGAAAAATGCGTATAAAATGCCCCCAATGAGCACGGAAAATGTCGAATCTATAACTCTCAATTCATCCAGCTGAGAGGCATTCATGTTAGTTTTATTATAGCCAAGTTCATTCTTTATACCATCTTTAAGTTGATTCTTCTCAAATACTGCATTTTTAAGTTGTGTCGTTTTTCTTGCCGGGATGCGATATGTCACTTTTACTTCGATAGTTTTTAACAATAATTAAAATGTGTGGAAACAAATACGTGATGGGGAACTGCGCGGAATCCACCTATGCCAACTAGTTTTTTTTTTTTTTTTTTATTAAGGTTTAGCCTTTTTTGAAGGTATTACGAATTCTGGACTTATTTACGAAGCAGTAAAATGAGTGAAAACCTAGTAGGCTTTCCAGTCGAATTATTGATGTTAGTTTTCTGATGTTAGTCTTATTTCTACCAACAGCTGTTTGAGATTGATTTATTCTCCAAGATGGCAATCCGGGTAATATAGAATACTAAATATTCCATATTATTTGCAACTTTTATAAAACTTGAATGTTGATTTTTTTTTTTTTTTTTTTTCAATACTGTATTTTTAATAATAATTTCAAAATCAAATATTTACATTATAATTAATCATGATTTTTTTTAGAATTACTAGCCTATTTCATATTATCCTTTATGGAAATGAGTATTCCATACTTTCCTTCCTAACTTTTCTATACTATCCGCTTGGTTCATATTAACCGAAAATAGCTTTTTCTTTTCTTTTCTATATTACATTCTTTCTTTCTTTCTTCTTTTTTTTTTTAATCTTTATTTAACGAAAGATTTTGCATCTCTAAACTCTATTTTTTTGTAGCATAAATTCATCAATTAAGCATAAATTCAGCAATTGTTGAATCTATAAGGATCCAAAATACGTACTTCAGTTTATCGTAGTGAGATCTTTGACTTACAAGGTCAAGGCTCTACCAACTGAGCTATCCAGGCCAACAACCGGTCAAAGATCCGGGGTTCGACTCCCGGTCCAGGCATTATTTTCACTCAGTCGGAAAAATAAAATTTCAATAAATATGATTTTCTTTCACAGTTGATTGTGTGATTTTAATAAGAATTGTATTTCTTTCTCCCATTGTTTAATGGTGTTTTCCATTTCCTGCGGCTTATTTCTGTCGAGCTATCTACATGACAGACCAGAGATGTTTCTGCCTAAAGGTTGTGTGAGTGAGTAATGCTGACCGGTTGTCGGCCTGGATAGCTCAATTGGTAGAGCCTTGACCTTGTAAGTCAAAGATCCGGGGTTCGACTCCCGGTCCAGGCATTATTTTCACTCAGTCAGAAAAATAAAATTTCAATAAATAACCTGTATGTTGCTGGAGTGTATATCGACCAAAGCAGTTCAGGGTATTAAGTGTTGGAAAACTAACTCAAAGGCCTGAGGTTCGATACTGGAACAGGTTGTATTTTCCCTCTTGTAAATATTAATTTGTCTTATCAATTCCCAATCTATATGCTACAGTTCTATATAATTTAACAATTAATATACTTTAACAATAGATGTTTAGTGCTTACTAAGAATTAATTTTTTTCTTATTAAATCCGATGGTTATTATTAACAACAGACTGAAATTGATTAAAAGACATATGCTAATTACTTTTAAAAATGTTTTAAAGGAATGAAGATTTCATTTTTAATTACAATGTTACAACCAAAACACCACATTGCAATTGCATTATAGTAGTTCTGTGTTCCTTTATTTTTCAATAAAACATATTTTATTTAAATCCTTTCAGAGGTGGAAGTTAAACAATACTTGTTTTTTTTTAAATTGCATTTTTATTGCTACTAGAAGGGAGTGTTTCAAAATTATTCAAATATTGTTATGCTCTAGAATGTCTAATTGTTAATAAAAATATTCTAACAATGGTTTAAGACATAATTTTACGATTTTATGACATTATATTTTAGAATATACGTTCATTAAACTTCCTTTACATTAACTTCATTATTTAAGTGGACATTATTTCTGTGACATATGAGAAAGATCATCTCTTTTAATTAAGTCATCTATTAGATTAGAATCATTTAATGAGATTTTGCTTACTTAACCTAGAAAGTATTATTCTTAAATTTATGTGTCATCCATGTTTTGAATGGCCATGCTAATAACATTTTCAATTTATTGTTTTGGTATCCATATTAATACAATATGGTTTTAATTAAACTATTTATATTCAATTATGTTGTTAATTACGCTGAAGTTTACGCCAAAAGTAAGTTGTAAATTTTGCTAACATCTTCCATTGATCATAATGGTTGCACTTGATCCTATTACACTATTATACACGTAGAGGCAACAGAATGTTTTTTACTTTCTTCTATATGTAATACAGAGAAAGTATTGGATTCGTGAAAATCTTCAACCACCGTTTTTTGATGGATTTACACGTTTTGGGATGTCCTGAACATGAATTGATAGTTTTTAGAAAATGTTTGTCTGTCTCTCTATGTGTCTGTCTGTCTGTCTGTTTGTGTGTATCACGATTTTTGTGGATGCTGTATCTTACGAACCAATCAATGAAATTTAACCAAACTTGGTATTTAGTTGCACCCTGACACAAACTGGCGTTGATTAAATTTGGAGATCAATCGCACAACAGGTGGCGCTGTGATCGCACTTTATGTAAACTTTTAGCATGGCAGTATAGGACAAAATTTCGTATAAATGTGCATAATGAGAGTTATTTTAAGCTGGTGAAGTGAAATTAATATGAATTATTGATAACAGTAGTAGTTAAATAGGAAAAACAATTGTGCATGTGGGGGCATCGGTTCTTCTATGGGGGAACACCCGGGGAGAAATTGAAAATTTAACGAAAAAATTCTTGAAAATCCTTTAAAATTCTTGAAAATTTACCCCCGGTGGGGGTAAATTTTCAAGATGGGTATCTTTCGAAAGGTCTCGTCAATACCTTTAAAACGAATGGTTGAACTATAAATCTGTGATAATTTAAAACAAAGTTATCGATTTTTTTTTTCTACTTTTAAACTTAGAAAAAAAAGTTTTTTTTTTTTTTTTTTTTTTTTTTTTTTTTTTTTTTTTTACGAAATTTAACCAAATTTGGTATTTATTTAGTTCCTGTCATAAACTGGTGCTGATTACATTTGGGGATCAATCGCTCAACAGGTGGCGCTGTGATCGCATTTTTTTTTCTAAATTTTTAACTTGGCAGTATAGGACAAAATTTTGTATAAATGTACATAATGAGAGTTATTTTTAAATTGTGATTGTAAAATTAATATGAATTATTGATAATAGTAGTAGTTAACTAGGAAAAAAATTCTGTGCATGGGGGGGGCATCGCTTCCCCCCCTCCCGGGTGGTAAATTTTCACGAATGGTTGAACTATAAATCTGTGATAATTTAAAACAAAGTTATCGACTTTTTTTTTTCCTTTAACAAAAAAAAAAAAAAAAAAAAATCGTATTTTTTTATATATATATATATATATATTGTTACTGAGTTAGTTTGATGGGAAAATATAGAAGAAAGTCTTGTTTTGCATATGCAAATGATTTTCGTTATAAAATCTGCTAATGACCGTTCCTTATTTTACAACAGAAATGCCATTTTAGGCAAATGGCCTTTTGTTCTAACAATAAGATTATTTTTATATGTAAATTTCAATTGCATCTTATTTATTTGCATCTTAATATTTTCTGCAAGGAGCCAAATGTAAAACTGAATTTTGCCGTGTAATCATCTGCCTTATTATCTATAAACTCAGATAAGAAATTTAATTCTGATCCAGTTAATAGAATTGTAGTTATTGGACTCTAAGTAACGTTAATTTAAATGTTTTTTCCGTATGTATACGCTTAAAAATTTTGAATTATCACAGTAAACTATAAACATTGAAATTTTCTATTACATTTTAATATTTAGTATATTTAGTTCAAAGTTTTAGAGTATAACTATAAAATAAATAAAGGTAATATTTTACCATTTTGTCTTGAATATTCTTCTTCTTCTTCTTTTTTTTTTTTTTTTTTTTTTTAATTGTTAAATTTATCATGGGAATAGTAACAATAATAAAGCGTTCACGATAAAATTATATTTATATATTTTTAAATATGTAATAAAGTAATAATAATAATAAATTCCGTATAACCACACAAAATCTATCTTTATTTCAAGTTTTTATTAAGATGTAAGGTATACATACCTTTAAAACTTTACATTTTTATTTACTTTATGTGAAACACATTTTTAGTTATATAATTTTAAATATAATTCGTTCAGTTATAAGTTTAATTAATCTTGTTAAATTATATAATTTCATTCATTTCCGTTTGACGCCATTCGTTATCGTAAACATTTGTCATTCTTTTGAAATGTGTATCTGGATTTAAAAATACATTTCTTTACATGTGTTAAGCTACGAAGACTTTTAATTTTCAGACCATAAAATAAAAATAAAAATTGATAAAACAAGAACAGACTGGTACTGCTTTCGTGCTAAACGGATGTGTAATTTGATTTTCCTGATGACAGGTAGTTCGTAATTATGTCAAACTTGAAAAAGTTATCGATTGTTTTTGGAATTCATGGTGTTTGTTAAAAAATATTTTTTCTATAAAACAAAAAGAAAATGGCTGACATAGTTTTGATAGAAAGAATTTGAAAAGCAATATTTATTGAAATTTAGTTAAAACATATTCTTTTGCATGGTTAATTAATAACACATACGTATCAGACTAGTTTTAATTGTGATACCCATTAATTCATAAAAAAATCATAAAAATAAAAATCATATTTCTTTTCTAAATCTAATTTTAATTATTTTCCTTCTGTCTCAAATATTCAATTAATTTAAAATGGAATTAATTATATTAAACTTGATTAAAAATTTAAAAAGCCAATAACATACAATAAAATTGTTATCATCGTTTAAGAGACTTTTCTTTTAAAGAAATAAGTATTTGAAAATTTTATATTCAATTTCATTAACTGTTTCGATACCTATCATATTAAATCTAAGCTCTTAAAAATTACATAAAAAACTTCATTTTCTGGATTCTCTAAATGAAATTATATAAATGAAAACACGTTTAAAATTTATAATTATTATTCGTTAATGAAAGTATTTATGTAATTTAATAATTCAATTTATTTAATTTTTCCAAATTCATTTTTAAATCAAACGAAATTAATCCAATTTGAAGTATAGAAATTAAAATTACATATAATTGAAAAAGAATTTTTCACAAAAATTTTACCCGAAATTTCATTAAAAGTTATCTGTTAATGACAAGAATTTACTTGTTTAATTATATCTTTGATTTTAAGATATTTAATTAACAATTTAAAGTAAGAAATTATTAATAATGAAATAAAGTAATCGGGTGTGTCACTCACACGGCTTTCTCTTACCCTGAAATTTAATACTATAAATTTAGATTGCAGAATAAGGGTTAAGATATCAAGTACTGTTATGTAAATCTATGTTAAAACAATTTGAATTAGGCTTCGTAAGAATTTTATATGATAATTAGTTCTGTGTGAGGGAGGCTACTGCCGCCCTCAACCCCCTGTTTTATTATTGAACCTATAATTATATAGAATTTAAATCTATTACTAAAATTAAAAGTTCATTTAAAATTATTCAGACAACTTTCCCACGCAACATTCCTTGAAACTTATTAGTATTTATCAAACTTTAAAGCAACAAATTTATATTAATTTGAAAATACAACTTTTGGATCTCCTGTAATTATTCGTTTTTAAGTCACTCTAAGACATCAATAGACAAAGATCGATTAAAAAAAAAAAAAAAAAAAAAAACTTGACTTTGGCAATCAGAAAGCCTCAAAACGTCTAATTACACAAAAAACAAGCGAAGAATATTTAGCCTAAAAACATACATTATTTATCATATGTCTATGAGAAATTTAATTCCATTCCTGAGCAGCTTACCTGGACATGGTAAAATATTATAGTAAAGCACTTCCGCTAGCAATAAATAAAAAAAAAAAATGTTATCGCTTAAATATTTGCAACCCTGTATATCAATAAGAAGAATATGTACAAACCACATAGTTCACCTAAACATAATCCTATAGTAATAATATACGCCATAACCTGAAATAGGCTTCCATCAATTTTAAGCTATTGTCTCACTATAATCTAGTTCTTTTGTGTAGCCCTGTAAATGAACAGTAAATCATTTTGCTGCCATATTCTACATTAGGCATGTTTTTATGCATATAAAAAATATGTATTCGTTTCATTTGGTTTAGTGCAGTCTATAGATGTTAAACTTTACTTATCTGCAATTTCCCTCATAGACGTAATGTATTTGAATAATCTTGAGTGTCCCTGTACACGAACCATTTGTTTCATCTCAACGAAAAGCCCTATATGATAAACTTTTAGAATACTAAGTTTGGAATCTCTGCTGCTATTTGTTTTTGAGATATGCTGATAATAGACACACACACACGAAGACCAACCGCTAAAAACACGATTTTCGTATTCAGGGGACCTAAAAACATTTAATTATAACAAAAAATTCACCCTCGAAAATTTGACCCGAAAACAATACTATGTCTACTTTATGAATAAGAGAAAGTGAAAAAGTAATTTTTACATCACATTATAATCGAAATTAATTTTTCTAATTTTAATAAAGACAAATGTTTACAGTTTTACGTGTAAGACAAGAGATATAATACATCTTAATATTTATGAAGTATGTTAAGAATATTTTAAAAAAATATTTTAGGAGTAAAATTAATGGGGATACATTTCTTTATAATGGACATATGACATCTTTAAACCTACCGTTTAAACAATTTAATAATGCTCTAAACTAACAGTTTGAAAGGTAGCCACTGGCTACTAGAATCATAAAATGTAGTGGCCATTTTTGCACTTTTGGAAATTATTTTTATATATAAGTATACCATAAATCAATGAAACTGGGACACTTTTCATCTCAAAACTGATTCCTCAAATAGGTGATTTTTGTTTTGAGATTAATTTCCGAAATATGCGATTATATACACATATATATATATATATATATATATATATATATATAATATATATATATATATACTACATAATACTTAAAAAAATAATTATTGGATTAAAAATAGTTTTGAACTTATAAAGAATATTAAAAAACTGCTAACAGTACCAAAGAAATTAGATATTGCACCGTATAGCTAGCAACCGAGCCTAAGACAAGTTTCCCAGAAATTTGGGCACCGAAGTTTACTAGAATTCTATACGTAAAAACCTGATCCCAGTGCTTGTTTTACCCTACCCAATGTGCATATGAAGACTAGTCAAACTTAAAACAATTGATGTGGTATAGATAAATAGCGGGAAAATAATAAGGTGGTCAAATAGTCCTACCTTTCAGGAGCGCAGTAATATTCCGTATTACGCATAGACACGTACGGTTCAGGTTTTTAGTGGAATAAAATTTGCTTGGAGTCTCTGTTCAGTGAATTATTCTCTTTCGAAAAGCACATAAACTCTGCTCACACTTATAGGTAAGTAAGGGATCACCAGCCACTGTAAGGTTCAGATCGTAGATCAATACCCAAACATCAAGATGAATAATAAGGCGCTGTTAGCGACACCTTGGATTGTCGCATAAAAGCCCAAACTTTATGCCTAAAAACATTTTATTGTAGGTGTTAAATGACCTCAGTCGACATATGAGTATTTGCGTTTTAACTTGCAAAGCTCAGGTTAAGAACAATCAATATAAAACTACTTTCCATCACAAATATATATTCAAAGTCGAAAGAAAACTACGGATTTATCTACCAGTGCCTATACCTTTACGCCACATGAGAGGACATGCAAACCCTTCAATGTGCCTGGTGTCTGCAAGCGCAACCTAATATTTCCGTGTATGGTTGTTACCTTTTAGAGATCACTTTGTGTAATATGGATATAGTCTCTGTTAACTTTTAGGACTGAGGAACCTCCTACTGAAAAGTAGATGTAAAAAACGTTTTTCTAGGTACGTAGACTAGAAACTTACCATTTCTTCAATTGTAGATCTTACTTAAAAAAAGTACAACTGTAGACTAATAATTTTTTTAATCTAGATACTTTAATATTGTAAGGACTACTTACCTTTACATTGGTTCTTTTAATAAAAGAAATAAAAGAAATCTGCCTGCTTAACTGATGTAAGATTTATAGAGAAATGCCCCAAAAACGCCCTTTATCAAAACCTTTAATAGAAAACTAATTTTGCTCAGATCTTCCAAATTCACCATGTAGCTTACTATCTTTTAAGTAAATAGAAAAATCAAATTTTATTCAACGTGGAATAAGTTATTTTTAACGTTTATTATTTTTTTATATATTTAATTTCTTACCTTAGATCTAATTTACAGTTTTCTAAATCGAAACTTATTTCCTATTATATAGTATCACATTTCACACTTTTTTTTTTCATGTTCAGTAATTTTGTTTTATTCATTATACTACACTAAATAAATTTTAAAATTGTTCAACTCATAACTCATTACCTAACATGTAGTATCAAACTTTACAAATGGCGACTGCTAAACTGTTGTATACGCAATGGATGAAACTTAAAGATTCAAGTATTAAAATTTTCATAATAAAACCCTCGTCAGTTTCTATTATTTTTCTCGTTCAATATTTATTTTTATTATTATTGTGTTTATTGTGTTTATTGGTTTTTTATTATTTAGACGGTTAATGGTAGCCTGGTTGGTAGGGCATGGACCTCGCCGTTGGAAAATTGCAGATTCGATACTTGAGCTGGTCGATATCCATAGTACAGGCGACAGGAAACAATTTCAGCACTAGCATAAATTCCTGTATAAAAAAAGTACACTTAATGATGTTTTCTTAAATAAATCTTTGTCGAATCATGTGCTTAGACTAAATAAGAACATGATTCGACAAGGATTCGTTTATAAAAACAGTATTAAGTGTACTTTTTTTTACATAGGAAGTATTGTTAGCGCACGAATAATTTTGCTGCCGACTGTATACATTGACGACGACTGGTGCACGAAAAATCCTTCGTAGGCTCAATGTCTTCCCATGTTCCTAATTAATATTTTTGGTGGAAGCGGGAGGGGGGGAGGTTCATTGCAGCGGTGTAGACATTTCTTATACGAGTGACCAAGATTGTAATGCCCTGTATCCGGACCAAATTTCGTATCTCTTATCCAAATTTTTATATGTGTAAATCGTTCTTATTTTTATCTCCAGTGCGACGTAAAGCACACTGTACCTTAACCTAACAGCTACTTCAGACGTAATTTACAAATTTTTAACTCACAATAAAATCTCTCGTATACAGTTAGATGTTTTGCAGTTACAATTCCTAAAGTTTTCCCTATGTAGTAGATGAATCTTAATGATTATAATATTAAAATTTTCATAATACAGCTCCACATCCGTTTATATCAAGTTCTTAAACCTGTTAGTTTTGTGCGGTTTTATGAGTTCCATTGCTATATTGAAACTAATGAAATGTATATATATATATAACATCTTCACCGAAAACTGAACGCCAACACCTTAGGTTTAGGTGAATGGAGTAGCTTATATTTTCAATTAAATATTTGAAAATTACTTCACTTAAATACCGACTGTTTCTTCATTTCCATTTTTTAATGCAGGGTTACAATTTTCTAAATAAAAAGAATCAGAAAGGAAGAACTCTGCACAGATTTTGTATTTTTATACATCTAATTATTTGTAAAGAAATAAAAATCATACCGAAAAGCTACTTTTGATTAAGGAAAATAATTCAAATTATGTTCTACTGATTTTAAATTTAAGAGACAATCAGTATAATATACATCTTGAATCACCTTCATATTTTTGAACTTCGAGATTCTTTTTTTTTTTTTTTTTTTTGAGTTTACTACTTTATTTATAATCTCGAAAATCCTATCAATTGGAAATTCAAATCCTTCTTTACTTTTTCCTATGCATAAGCGGAGTGTTTAGAAGTCTGGCCCGCAGTGAACAGATTAGAAGTTTGTTTACCGGATCAAGCATGAATACGCGGAACCCATTTTAAGCCAAAGAAACCCATCAAATAAACTTTAACCTTTTTTCTAAGGGTGGTACTTTAATGTTCCATTACATAAAAAAGCATATAAAATTGAATTTATGGGAAAAATGTTGCCCTGGGTGTTTTTACAGTTCTTACTATTGTAATTCTGTCACGTGCAGTCTGTTTTTATCTGATGGAGATTTACAAGCGGAATCCCCGAGTCAAGCATACAAGTCTAATGTATATGTGTTATAAATAAACGGCAATAAACGGAAGAAATGTCAAAGGTATTTATAATAACAGAACTTATATACACTACTTTAATCTCACTACATGGCACTAAAGGCTACATATTGCCATAGTTGTTAAAATGTGTATCGCTGTTTTTACTTGATATATTTTCGATCATCATGTGTGTTACAATCAATTGATTTATCCTCTCCAAAGTCTACCTTTAATTTTTTTTTAAATGTAAATAACATAAAATGTAAATACGTTTTTTCCAGTCTTTTAAGGTCATAATCTTTTTCTTTTTTTTGAACTTCTATGTACAAGATGGCACACAAAAGTATCCTTTCACAAATTTTTATTAATTACTATGATGAATTACTATGCGTAATTTTTTCTTTCCATATATTTCTATAGTTCTTATTAAGTAACTAAAAAAAAAAAAAAAAAAAAAAAAAAAAAAAATCCAAATAATTTTTTTATTTCTTTCCTAATGCAGTAAAAAAGTAAATAAACATGGTGTCAACGCAAATCAAATTTAAACCATTTTCTCTTTCTTAATAAAGAACAATTTTGTATTAAAATAACTTTAAAACATTTACTAAAATCTGAAACTAAATTGTGTGATACTTGAGCAGATTGAAGATCGTCTTGTAGAATTATGATGAGAGGTGCACGTAAAATTCGTTGCAGCCTCAGTGTCCCCCATCCGTCTATCATAAAATATAGCTCAGCGAGCCCTGAAGCGTATGAGCCACCCCGACCTGAAAAATCAAAATTATTATGGCTTGCTTGCGGACCATCTTTAGGACTGGATCCCAAACCTTCACTAATTGCCCATAGCGTACGACTAGTGTAGCATAAAAATATACTCTTCCGAGATGAAAACAGCTATAAGTTATATAAAACAGTGTGGTATTATGCTAGTTCTTCTAATCTGCTAGACTGACATGCTTGCAGATGAAAATTTAAAAATGTGGAAGCAAGAAGGACGAGAATTTAAAACTTGACAGTTTATTTAAACATCAGTGACTGGAGAACATTACTACCTAAGATAGTAGTGTTAGATCAATATTACGTGTAACGGAGACAGGTGTACAATGAGTTTTAGTGTTTTTGCTAGGATTAAGGCCAATTGAATGCACCAAGGGTCCTGGACCTGAGAGGGGTCTTTCTAAGGAGTCCTAGCCCGTATTTACGCAAGTTTCGGAAAAAACCACGGTAAACGCCGAGCGGCTAGGCCGACTAGCGCAACCTGGGGATGAACCTGGAACCTTACATCAACCAGCTTGGAGGACAGAACCTCTCGGCCGTTGGTGGGTCACAGTGAATTTTAGAAACATCACTTGCAAGAAACGAAACTATTTTAACAGCATATATTTATCTGCCTTGAAATCACTCCAAGTGCAAAGAAACTCACACTACAATTCGCCCTTGAGCTCTTCTGATAACTCTCCATGAAAAAAAAAATCGAAAACACGTTGAAAGACTCGCTACTTAAATAGGTGATTCTGAAGTGTCACTTTAAACAACAACTGTAACAACTACATAATTTCACTTAAAGTAATTTTCGATCCAAGTATTGCACCAAATAATCTCTGAAAGCCATAACTCTGTTAAAATCTGGAGCTGTACTAAAATTTTGTAACTCCATCAGCAGCATTTTTAACAAAGCTTCGAGTTTGTTTAACGCAAAATGATCTGAATTTAATATGCTCTACACTCGAGCTGATTCAAGATCGTTGTGTACATTAATTATGACAGGTGCACGTAAGAGTTAAAACGAAAAGTTACTTACTAACCCTTGAACTAAGTTAACTCGTGTACAACCATAGCCTCCTAAACTAGATGCCTCTTGTCAGCAGTTCAAATGATAGACAGCGTGACCTGGTACATATTGCGCGACTTTTTTATTCAAATCTCACCAAAAATTTTAAGAAGTGATATATGTTATATAAAATCGATATTTTCCCGATTTTATTCGTCTCTTATGCATACCAACTACCACTTTAAAAATTTTTTGGCGACTGTTGAATAAAAGAGTAGCGATATCTGTACCAGGTGGCACTGTCTACTGCTTGAACTGTTGCCACGCTTACGAGCCATGCGACATGCATCTAGTTTAGGAGACTATGGTACAACATTATAATTTTTCACGTTCCAACGATAGGAAATACTACCCTAGAGTAATCAAAAATGAATTTAAAGAAAACAAATATTTTTTTAATATCTCGTATGAATGTTTGTAAAAAAAAAAATATATTATGTTCATGTTAAATTCATGTTTTTCAGATATATTACACAGTAAAAAGAAAAAAAATGTAAAATCATAAATTTAACCGTATAATTTTACGGTTTTTGGAAGTTTAACGATCAAAGTCTATAAATTGATGTCATGAAAGTATAATTTGTAATAGTGGCATTATTATTATTATTTTATTTTTATTTTATTTTATTTTATTTACGAGCGGAAGCCGTTACTCTACGTAATATGTTCAAATTTTTCGTCAAACAGTAATTTTACGGTCAAATCATTTGAAATGTAAAGTGTTAGCTTTCAGTGACGTCATAAAAGAATATTTTCATGTGAAAATTGTAGTTTTTTTTTTTTTTTTTTTTTTTTTTTTTTGAGAGAGAGTATTTATACATTCATGCAAACAGTGAATGATATAAAAGAGTCTATTGTTTTTCTAATATTATTAGACGAATTTAATTCAAAGTTGTATAGTTATTGTGGTGCCTGCTTTTTCGCACCTGGTTCTTTTCTTTCGGTAAATTCATTTCGAGACACATCAAGAACACTGATCACACTTTGTTTACTTTTAAACGTATATTTACTTACGGCACAAACATAAAATACATAACGAATACATAAATTAACATCAAGTAAAGTATTTTCAAAAAAACATGTAGAATGGAACGTTAGTCCATCTTGATTCACATACGCACACTGTTGCCACACTTTCGTACCAAACTTTTTAGTTCTTGTTTTTTTAATACTCTCGAAATCAGAGGTGCGGCGTTCACACCTTCCCTCCAGTTTCACTTGAGGGACAATGGCCTTCACAGTAAAACTACTAACAAAAATTTGTGGATAATTTATACAACTGTTCATGAAAGTCTAATTGTCCTTTTAAATTCTTAATTATTGTTTCATCTTTAAATAAATGTTCATGAAAGTTTAATTGTCCTTTTAAATTCTTGATTATTGTCTCATCTTTGACCTAATATGCGTTGTTCCATCAAGAGCAATAACATTTATATTTCACTTAATATCTAAATATTTTCTATGGTATAAAATAAGTAACATTTAAACACATAATAGAAATAAAATATATATATAATATATATGAATAAACATTTATCCTGACATGGATTTTCTTATGCTCTTTAAATAATCTTAATGAATTAATATACTTGAATATAAGAAACAAAATAAACACACATATATATATATATATGTAATAACAAATACAATATTAAACTAACTTATGACTTTATTCATGAATGCGTGATAAAGCATCTGCAATAGTATTACTGCTTCCTGGCTTATGAGCAATAGTCACTTGATAGCGAGATAGAGCCAATGCCCATCTTTGTAATCTGGCGTTCTTAGGAACTGTTTCTGTCAAATATTTTAAAGGGTTGTGGTCCGTGTGTAAGATAATAGTGGTTCCATAAGTCCACATTTCGAATTTACCTAATGCCCATATTACAGCATAAGCTTCCCTTTCAATAGTGCTCCACTTTGATTGAGCAGGGGTCAGTTTTTGGCTTGCAAAAGTTATAGGTTTCAGTTTATTCTGCTCATCTCTCTGCATTAGACAGGCTCCAATTCCGGTCACTGAAGCATCAGTATCGATTTCAAAAGGTTTCGACATATCAGGTGTATACAGAGAGGTTATAGAGCACAAACAATTCTTTAACGAATTAAATGCGCTTTCGGCTTCTTCTGACCATGGAAGGTCGTTTGGCACAGTTTTTCGAGTTAAGTCCGTTAAAGGTTTTGCTATATTGGCATACCGAGGCACATAGTCTCTGTAATAGTTAAATAATCCTAGGAGTGACTTCAATGTTTTCTTAGTTTTAGGGGCTTTCAAATCTTTAATAACTGATATCTTGTCCGGATCTGGGCCGTGCTCTCCTGAGCCTACGACATGTCCCAAATATTTTACTTTCGACATCGCAAAAGAGCATTTCTTTAAATTTGCCGAAAAATTCAATTTTTTCAGAGTTTCTAAAATGGATTTAATATGATTAAGATGATCTTCCCAGTTTGAAGAAAATATGATAATATCATCAAGAAAACTTTCGGCGTAGTCACTATGAGGTCGTAATACTTGATTCATTATTCTTTGGAATGTTGCTGGTGCTCCAGATAACCCAAATGGCATCACCTTCCACTGATACTGACCCTTTGGAGATACAAAACTGGTTAATTCTCGGCTTTGCTCTGCTAAGGGTATTTCCTAATATCCCTTAAGAATATCTAAAGTTGTCAAGTAACGAGCTCCACCAGCTTTAAATCTAAGATTTTCTGAATTGTGCATAGGAAAAGGTGGAATTTTACTAACTGAGTTCAGCTCTCTGTAGTCCACGCAAAGTCGGACAGTTCCATCTTTCTTGGCTACACATACCAATGGATATGCTATTTCTGCTGAAGAGGGTTCTATTAGGTCTTTTTCCAATAATTCCGCTATCTGTTTTTCTATATTAGATCTTAATGTTTCTGGAACTTTATAAAGATGAGGTTGTTTCCTCTCTACTCCAGACTTTAACTGGATAACATGTGGAGGAACTTTGGCTTTCTTTAATTCCCCATCAAATATTGTTAGATATTCTTTAATCAGATTCAACAGCTGTTTATGTTGCTTTGCTGATATCGAATTTGATTTTATACCAGCTTTTAGTTCTTCATCTGTTACTTGCCGTGATTCTACGGGCGCATGTTGTATATCTCCAAACTCTTCATCGGTTTCGTAAATAATTCCTACAGCTCTGACAGGTTGAATATATTTACGCAATTTATTTTGATGAAGATGTCGAACACTTCCATCAGGTAGTTTAACATAAAAAGAATGTGGAGACTTCTTTTCTACTATTTCTCCTGGTCCTTTCCATTTTGAACAAAGACGATTTGTTGAATCAGGGATTAACACTACAACTTCATCCCCAACAGAAAATTCGGTATCTTTTGACCGTAAATTATGATAATGTACATATTTCTGCTGCTGTTCTTGAGCTATGCTATTCGCATACTGTGCCGCGTCTTCTAAACGTTTCCGGAGTTTCAACAGGTAGTCAGCTACAGATTCTCCAATCCCTTGAGGAAGTACGACTTCATCTTCCCAACTTGATTTGAGGATGGCTAGAGGTCCTACAGGTTGTCGCCCATGAACTAGTAGGAATGGGGCAACACCCGTTGTAGCGTTAGGCACTTCTCTGTATGCCCATAACAAGAATGGCAACTGTTTATCCCAGCCTCGACCTTGTGAATTAATTGCATGATGTAGCATGGATTTCATAGTTCCTATCCATCTTTCAACCAAACCATTCGATTGTGGATAACCTGGAGTGGAAAATTTAGGAACACATCCTAATCGTTTTAAAAATTCTTTTGTCAGCTGTGCGGCAAAATTTCTTCCGTTATCCATTGCAATTACTCGAGGAATTCCAGTTCGTACAAATATTTCTATAAATGCATCACAGGCTGCCTTTGCTGTTAAAGACTTCAGAGGTATTGCTTCCGGCCAACGACTATGCTGGTCCATAACGCACAGTACATACTGATGGCCACGTGATGACTTTGGCTCTATTGGGCCTAAAATATCGGCATTAACCACTTGAAATGGGAGTTCTGGTCTTCCAACAGCTTCGATAGGTGTTCTATCGTTTACTTTTCCTTTCCTGCGCATTTGACAATCATGACACGAAGCACATAATTG
Organism: Salticus scenicus; assembly: GCA_963930645.1. NCBI lineage: Eukaryota > Metazoa > Arthropoda > Arachnida > Araneae > Salticidae > Salticus > Salticus scenicus. The sequence continues at coordinate 136,031,824 of OZ005655.1, forward strand.
TTTAACTTCTTTTGGCATTCCTTCCCACCAGAAAGACATTGCAATTCTGTCTCTGGTCTTCTTAGCTGCCAGATGTCCACCAGTAGGAGTTTCATGAGCTAATTTCAAAATGTCCTTTCTTCTGCTTGCCGGTACGACCAATTGAATATATTTCTGTCCGCCTATTTTACCCATATGATATAATAAACCTCTTTCAATCCAGTAACCATTTTTATGTTGTCTAGCTTCTTCGAAGCACTTTTCCAATGTAGGACAGGCTAACTGCTCATCCCTAAACACTTGTGCTTGTGGAACAGGGATATTTTCATTTATTTCATCCTTACTATCGGTTTCGGTCAATGTCTGTTTAACTACTGAGTTATTAAAGACTTTGGTTTCTGGATGATGCGACTCGCTGTCGTTTAGCTTTGCCTTTCGAATAGTCTCGTGACTTTCTCCCTCCATACAGAACATACACTTCTCATTATCTTCTGTGAGTGGGGTACTAATTGCCTCATCCCCAAGATAATTGTCGTTTGAATTATTCTCAGGTACACTGAACAAGGATTGTTCACCGACTTCATTTATTGTGATTACTTCAACCTCTTCTTCTGAAGAATAGTTTCCGGGAGACCTTCCCTCCACTTTGAACAAGGACGGTTCATTGTTTTCTTCCACTGGGGTGATATTAACCTCAACCCCTGAATTTCCAGGATTTCTTCCTTTCACATGGAACAAGGATTGTTCATCGACTTCTTTCTTCGGGATATTCACTTTATCCCCTAAAGAAATGTTTTCGGGAGACCTTCCCTCCACACTGAACAAGGATTGTTCATCGACTTCTTTCTTCGGGATATTCATTTTATCCCCTAAAGAAATGTTTTCGGGAGACCTTCCCACCACACTGAACAAGGATTGTTCATTAGCTTCTTTTACTGAAGTGATTCCTGTATCATCTCCCAAATAAGAACGCTTTTGTTCCTTCAACCATTCATATACCCTGGGAGTGATTAAAGCTTCCTCATGCAGCCCTTCTACTACGGCAGCATGCACTTGAACATATGGAATGATTTCTTCATCTGTATGAAGACTTAGCGGAACTGACACAAGTTGTGCTTCCACTGGATTACCTATAGCAGGTCTCAAAAGAATTTTCCCACTTGACTGTAAGTGTTCCTCAGGTACAACTGATTTTCGTAGTACGGTGATTTCTGCACCACTGTCCACGATGCCTTGAAATTTTTGACCTCCGATTCCTAAATCCACTTTCAGAAGCTCGCCATCTTTCTCGTTGACTGGAAATTCCCACTCGAAACAAGCGCTATTTAGATTAACACTGACCTTATTAAGGCCCTTACTTTCTTGACTCTTTTTGTTTGTTTTCACGTAAGATGTACTTGCTGAATTCAATTTGGGGCAGGATTTTTTCATATGGCCTTCCTTTCCACACAAATAGCAGGAGAATTTCGGACGAATGTCTCTTTGTTCTTGCTGTGGCTTAGTAAAAACCCTTTTCTCATCTCTATTGTTATTTCCGAAATTCGCCCCTTTGGATGGAAGATTCCAATTTTCTTTATGAGAAATTTCTCTCGGTTTTTTATTGAAAGTCATTTTGACATTTTCATAATCATCTAATTTACTGGAAATAATATCAGATGACTTAAACAATGACCATTCATCGATGAAATGTTCTTTAATTTCTGGAGGTACCTTCCTTTTAATTTGATCTGTAATAATCAAATCATATAATTCTTCAAATGTGTTAACTTCTAATCCCCGAATCCATTCAGTAAAATAGTTTTTCAACTCGTAAGCAAAATCTCTCCATGTGATATCAGCTTTTTTAGTATGCTTAATGAAAAGTTGTCGAAATCTTTCAGGAGTAAGTTTATATCTCTTTAACAATAACTCTTTTACTTTTCCGTAATCATTCGTGATTTCTTCGTCTTCCCGAGCTATAACTTCCGCGATTTCGTATGGCAGTAGCCCAATGAGATGAGAAACCCAATCATCTCTTTTAATTTCGGCACGCTTTGCCTGCCGCTCAAAAAGAACTAAATACAGGCTAATTTCGCATGTTTTAGGATCAACTTTTTGTAAGATGTTATGTAATTTTACGCGCGTTTTCTCAGAAGTTTCATTTGTAATTCCTTTCTTCTCAAGTCCTATTCTTGCATTTTCCAACCGCATTTTTTCCAATTCTATTTCTTCTCTTCTTAGGCGTTCCTCCATCTCTTCTTTTCTCTTACGTTCCTCTATTTCTTCCCTTCTTATGCGTTCCTCCATCTCTTCTTTTCTCTTACGTTCCTCTATTTCTTCCCTTCTTATGCGTTCCTCCATCTCTTCTTTCCTCTTCCGTGCTTCAAGTACGTTCGCTAATGTTTCTTTAACAAATTCTTCATCGTAATTCTTTGAAGCCAAAATAGCATCTCTTAACTCATATAACTTTAAATGTTGAGTTCCTTCCACTCCAAGCTCAGTAGCAACTTCCTGCAAATCTTTTTTATTCCCTTTACCCAAAAATGCCATCTTCGGATGGATGAAATCAAATCAAGTTCAAATTTTCCTTAAGAACGCCAGATTTGACATCTTATTTTTTATCTTAAACAACATTTTCCCCCAAATTAAATAAAATAATCATTAAGTCGGAATGCATACATAAAAGGAGAAAAAAAAATAATATGTATCGAAATAACAAATAAAAAAAAATGTTTACACAATCAACTCTTTCATTAAATAAATCAGAATATACTTTATTACATAACCAGCTTTCAATAAATTAGAAATAATGTTGCCATAGCAACACAATCAACTCTTTCATTAAATAAATCAGAATATACTTTATTGCATAACCAGCTTTCAATAAATTAGAAATAATGTTGCCATAGCAACCTTTAATCAAACTTACTTTTAAACAGAAAAAAAAAACAATTTCCGATTCAGACATTCACAAGAATAATTCACTAGTTTTTTTTTTTTTTTTTACTGAGATATTTCATTAATATTCCAATAATAATAAAGATAAATAAATATAAATAATTATCAAGGTCTAACAAATACACAATCATTCAATAAAACAGAACAAATAAATCAAAACAGAACTCTCTCTCTCTCTTTTTTTTTTTATCTGCTTTAATGAAATCTTATTTATTCTAAATCACGTGATGAATAAAAAGAACACACAGACATTAATAACAATTATCTTGAATAGCATAAAAACATATTCTTTTCATCATTCTTTTTACTATTTTCCGGCTTTTTAAATACAAATAAACAAATATATTTCTATTTTTCATTTTTCAAACACTAGAATTATTATTATTTCAACATTACGAAATATTCAATTTTCATTTACATACTCTTTACCTTGTTGGAATACAAAATCGGAACAAAATATCTAAATGCTTAATCCGAATTATTTAATATGAAACTTATACAAAATATGACTCTTGATGGAACATAAAAAAAAAACATACCCTTTTTTTTTTCCATCACTATCATGACATAATCCATACGAGTACTAGCTATATCACATATGCTTGTCGACTTCGCCAATTGTGGTACCTGCTTTTTCGCACCTGGTTCTTTTCTTTCGGTAAATTCATTTCGAGACACATCAAGAACACTGATCACACTTTGTTTACTTTTAAACGTATATTTACTCACGGCACAAACATAAAATACATAACGAATACATAAATTAACATCAAGTAAAGTATTTTCAAAAAAACATGTAGAATGGAACGTTAGTCCATCTTGATTCACATACGCACACTGTTGCCACACTTTCGTACCAAACTTTTTAGTTCTTGTTTTTTTAATACTCTCGAAATCAGAGGTGCGGCGTTCACAGTTATCAACACTTAAAAATACGGGGAACCCCTATTTAAGGTCAAAATGTGTTTTTACCAGCTTTGTCTGGAATCTCTACTGCAAGGCATATTCCGTAATGTGACTTGATTTTTTTTTTTTTTTACTGTGTTTTTTCAAAGCCAAATAACAAACATATATTGATTTAGTATTAGTGCATTTCAAGATTGTTTGTTTAAGAAGGTTAATTAACTGAAGTTTTACATAACAATTATTTATTTAAACAAACGTTCATAATTAATTTGAAATGTTTTCCTAATGTACACTTTATCTGTAAAATAAAACAAATTAATATTGCGCAGTTTACATCATCTGGTGTAAGTGTTTTTGATTCCCATTTATCTAATGTCATAAAATATGAAATATTTTTCATCTAATAGAAAGAATAATCACATGAAGTTATAGTGTATGCTCTTCATATATAAAATAAATATTTATAGCCTATATCTAAAATTTAAAAAACATATAATATGATAAGCAAAAAATTACAGAAGTAAAACTTAAAATCATCTTTCAGTAAAATAGTATTTTGTATCATTTCCTTAAATACTATAATCACAGATAGATTTTCATTTGTCAAATGACCAAAAAATAAAACACATGCGTGTAAAATTATTAATTCTGAAATTAAAACAATTATATATTAAATGTTTAAAAATTAAATATGATTTTAATTGCAATTTCTATCTGTAATCATACAGTATAAAATGTTTTGAGGATTAAAATAAAACAAATATGTTTATAAAGCAAATCTAAATTAAATTAAAAAATATATATATATTATGTCAAAGTCTAGTACAATATTGTTAAATTCAGTTGTTAAAACTGGTAACAGCTCTGAAGAATTCTATTACACACTATTTTATTTATTTGTTTATTTAAGCAAAATATGCGTGGAGGATCTCATAAACAACATTTTTAAACAAAAATTGTAATATAGGACAAATTTAGAATAATTGTTTAAATTAGCAAAGAAAAAAATATAATAAAATAAAACAGTGTTACTAAAATAAAAATTATTATATTACCAACTTTTTTTAATATTCTTAAAAAAAACCTAAATTAATATTTTCTTTTACTAGGTTTCAGAGAACAATAATCTGGTGTGTCACTCACGCGACGTTCTTTTACTCTGAAATTTACTACTGTAAATGCAGGTTGGAGATTAAGAGGTAATATAATGAGTGCTGTTATGTAAACCTAAGTTAAAACAATTCAAATTAGACTTCAGACGAGTTTTATATAATAATTAGTTCTCTGTGAGGGGGGCTACCGCCCCTCTCAAACCCATGTTTCATTATTGCACCTACATTTATATAGAATTTAAATCTGTTATTAAAATTAAAAGTTCACTTAAAATTATTCACATAACTATCACATGCAACATTCCTTGAAACTTATCAGTCTTGATCATACTTTTTCAGCAACAAATTTATATTAATTTGAAATTACAACTTTTGGATCTCCTGAAATTATTCGTTTTTAAGTTACTCTAAGTCACACAGACAAAGATATATTTTTTTTAAACTTGACTTTGGTAATGAGGAAGCCTCAAAATGTGTAAATACACAAAAAACAAGCGACGAATATTTAGCTTAAAAACAACATTATTTATCATATGTCTATGAAGCGTTCAGTTCCATTCCTAAGCAGCTTTCCTGGACATGGTAAAATATTATAGTAAAGCACTTCCACTAACAATAAAAAAAAATGTTATCGCTTAAATATTTGCAACCCTGTATATATTTTGAAGAATAAGTAGAAAATACATAGTGCACCTAAATATAATCATGTAATAATATTAATAATATACGGCACAACCTGAAATGTTCTTCCATCAATTTTCAGCTACGTCGCACTATAATCTAGTTCTTTTGCGTAGTCCTGTAAATGAACAGTGAACGATTTTTCTGCAATAATCTACATGAGGCATGTTTTTACGCACATAAAATTTAAATTTTCATTTCATTTGGTTTAGTGCAGTCTATAGATATTAAACTCTACTTACTTGCAATTTCCCCCATAGACTATTGTATTATGTTGAGTGGCCCTGTACACGAATCTCAACGAAAAGCTTATGGTAGCATACTTTAATGATACACATTTAGAATACTAAGTTTGGAATCTCTGCTACTATTTGTTCTTGAGGTATGCTGATAACAGGCACACACACACACACACACACACGGAGAGAGAGAGAGAGAGAGAGAGAGAGACCAACCACTAAAAACACGATTTTCGTATTCAGGGACCTCAAAACGTGTAAATATAACAAAAACTCACTTTCGAAAAATTGACCCAAAAACAACACTTTCTTTACCTTATGGGTAAGAGAAAGTAAAAAATATGTATAATATAAAAATATATACAATTTTTCTTTCCGCCTTAATACACACTTGGTATAATAGATCTTACCACAAAAACATATGAATAAATTCCTTAAATTAAAATAAAATAATGTAAAACTATATCAATCATAAAGTAAGCTGTGTGCAAAAGAAATTGCGAAATTTCTAGAATATACTATTTAAATTTTGAAAAAAAAAAAAAAGATGTATATATTTTTATATTTCAGAAGCTTTAGGATTTCTGAGATAGAGTACTAGCAATCCAAATGATAGAAATTTTTATCAAAAATTTTAATTTCTAAGTGTTACCTACCTGACGTACAGATTTTTAAAGCCATCTTAAAATTTCATTAATGCACTGGCAGACAATTTATTATACTACGACTAAAAGCTTTTGATTGATTTTAGCAAAATTTTTAAGAGCAGTGAATATTTTACACTGCTCTGCATGAAAAATGCCCCCTACCTCATTTCTTCAAATTCATATGTAAAATGACCTCCTGAACCTGAATATCACGCCTATCTTTCTCCGTCACCCACATTTTTTTTTTTGAGAGAGAGGGGGGGGGGCTATTTTTATCACTATTCTATAATTTTATGGCTATTAATTTCATCTGGAGGGTGGGATTATTTAAATATATTCTAATAGACTACAGAGGTGAAAAATTCTAAAACCTGGACATTTGTAGCAAGGGGGAAATTTAGATGGAGTTTTTTTTTTTTTTTTTTGGTAGTGCAGTGTAATTTAAAACATTTTAATGAAATATTATCCATCACCATTGGTCGTAACATTCTGATTTTTAAACGCGAAAACGGAAAGTTTTAGGTTCAAACCTAAGTACCTCTCATTAGACTAATCTATAGTGGATCTATGTAGTTTTCTCTGAAACGCGCATGAATATGTAATCTTGCACTTCCACCCCACCTCCCCTCAAAAAAAAGGACAATTCTTTCAAATCTATTTTCTACACTTTGACAAACAGCAAGAACCATATTACAACCTAATTAATACACAAATCTAACAAAAAAATAAAAAAATAAAATAAACTATTATACATATGCTGAATTAGGATAAACATAAAACATTCGTATCCCTTTTCAACTCCATTACCCGACTACCATAGGTAATGGAAGTATTGTATTCGATCCGAAAATTCGATATCGAGTTTTAACGTGATTCACACGTGTATGTGGGGAATATTCAGGCTATCATATTTCCGAAATTAATAACTACGAAATTAATAGAACTACGAAACTTTATAATTGAGGCAGGTCTGACGTACAGAGGAATTTTCTAAATTTTTGTGAAAATTGAAAAACCAGAAATGGGTTCGTAAGTCTGTATCTCAAAAACGGCTGTAACGATTTTCTTCGAAGTGGCTATACAATTACTATATTAAATGTTCTTTAGAATGATACAGTTGGTTAGTTCTAAAAAATTGATAGGCGTACTGTATAAACAGATTAATTTCAGATCTCGCAAGTGCGTTCCTTTAAAAATGGCTGTACGAATTTTGTTTCAAACTCGCCGTATTAACTCCCTTTTAAATATCCTTTTGTGTGCAATTATTTTTTTCTGGTCAATAATTGAGTTTGCCAAGTTTTGATAAAAGTTGGCAATTCAAAAACGACTTTAACGATTTTCTCGAAAATTGTTATATTGTTCTATTTTAGATATCCTGTATCATGCATTACGTGGTTATTAAAGGAAAATTAACAGTCATCCTGCTTAGGTAAATAAGTTCGGGATCTCGGGAATATGTGTTTCAAGAAACAACTTTGTCAATTTGTTTTACTATTTTTTTTTCTAGTTATGTAAACTTTTTTTTATATGTCTTTATACGTGTGCCAAGTTTTTCTACCAGAAAATATTTAGATTTCTACTTCCTTAGATCAATTTTATTTCTTTTAATCACATTATCTCCAAAAAAAAAAAAAAAAAAAAAAATGCATATAATACGTGTAATAGTGGGTAATGGAAGTCGTATTGTTGTTTCACACCAGAATTTTTATAAATCTCTTAGGAAGTTTTGTTAAGTCATATGTTGTTAAAAATAATTATCGTAATATGCCTTTATATTCAAATGTATAACATCTTATAAACTCTATTTTGGAAATTAATTTGCAACAGGTATTTTGCTAACGTTTACATATTTAATGTAAAATATTGCTTCTGTTTCGTTAAAATAATTACGATTATATATATTTTAATACATTATGTTAATAATACGCATTTCTTTAAAAAAATTAACTTTTTTTTTTTTTAATTTATTTGAAACAAGTAATGCAGGGTTTGACCGTTTATCCAGGGTTTGACCGGAAAGTAATAGGACTGAGTCGATTTAAAAAAATTTATTGAGCCAATCGTTACAATTCTTTAAAAACTTTCAAAATAGGCTCCTTCTGCGTCGATGCAGCGCTGCCAGCGCGATTTCCAAGCATTGTAGGCGTCACGGAAGGCATTCTCCGGAATAGCCTTGAGAGCCGCGGTGCAAGCTGCTTGGATCCCCTCTGTCGTATCAAAATGCTTGCCTTTCATCGGCCTTTTCAGGCGAGGAAACAAAAAGAAGTGCGGGGGGGGGGCACATCTGGGCTGTAGGGCGGCTGCGGAAGCGTTGGGATGCCGACCTTCGTCAGGTAGCTGTTCACAAGAAAGGCGGTGTGAGCCGGGGCGTTGTCGTGGTGCAGCTTCCAGTCGGCTGCGATGTCTTGACGGATCCGATTAACCCTTCGTTTGAGTCTCTTGAGCATTTAGACGTAAAACTTGTCGTTGACGGTTTGTCCAGGAGGAACAAATGCATGGTGGACGATGCCTTTGATGTCAAAAAAGACAATGAGCATCGTTTTCACTTTGGATTTGCTCATTCTTCCCTTGTGCCTCCCACACCATTCTTGCTAAAGCATCATCTGGGTAAGCCTGCTTGATCATATCAAACGTTTCTGTCTCAGATTTACCGAGTTTCACACAGAATTTAATCGCGTACCTCTGCTCTAACGAACGCTGCATTTTCGGCTTGCACCACTCACAGAAACACGTCGCGCGAAAAAGCCTGTCCTGACTCTCCAGGTGCTCGGAGATAACTGACCAGCCGCTCGTTCGTTAGCTAGGAAAGCCCTCTACCGGATCCAGTCGGTGCGCGCACGCTCCGAAGTACAGTCGCGGCGGAAGAAAATCAGTCCTATTACTTTCCGAACAAACCCTGTATACATTGTAAGCAAATAACAAAAAACATTCTTATACAATTATATACATATATACACATAAAGATAGATAGATAAATCTTTATACACATACCTAGATGTTTTTACACCCTGATTTATAATTTGTTTCAACACTCGCTCTATCCAAGTCAACAAATTAAATTTCAGGAAAATGGATAAAATCTACCAATATAATAAATATATATATATAATTTTATCAGTCAAAATATATATATATATATATATATATATATATATATATATATATATATAATTTTATCACTCAAAATATCTCTTTTGAAGCGCAAATTTCTACATTCTATTATGATAAATTTATCAAAATCCCGTTACATGTTTGCGATGTGAGAATTTGTCATGAGAAACTGAACGCTTACAGCGAAACCATTAATCAATAATGTTGTTTGTAAAATCATTATATAAAATATATTTCAACTTAAACTTTATAAAATAAAGTATAGAGATCAAATAAGTTTGAAAGAACAGTATCTTACGCTAGTTTAATGAAGTCTTATCGCTTTGTCACGAAGATAAAAAGAAAATATATCCAATATTTATAACTTTATAAGATTTTATGAATCTTTTAATTAAATATATATTCACTTATTTTTATTTTTGAATTATATTTTTAAAGTGAAGTTTATATATATATATTTTTTTTTTTTTTCAAAATGCAGGTAATAGAATCAATATTAATAGTCACACTTTTTAATCCTTTTCACTTAATATATAAAGTAAATAAATAAAACAATGAAAATTATTACTTTTTAGAATGCATAATTATAGTTATTACTTTATTTAATAACCACAAAGGCGTGTTTAAACAAAAACAAAGTAAAGTAAATAAATAAATAAATAACACAGTTAGTTATTTTTTTGTCTCTGTATGTGTTAAATACTCATATACGTGGCACCAATATACAAATTTTTGGCATTAACCCTTAACGCGCTCTGTCCTCGCTGCGTGGACGCAAAATTTAAGATCCAGCTGCAAAAATTCAATTTTTTAGCAAAAATTTACGTTTATAACGTAACAGAAAAGTCCGGATTTTTAAACCTTAAAATTTAAAATTTCTTTCAGTTTAATTTAGTTCATAAATTCCGGTGACAGAATAATTTAAATGATCCGAATTGTCTTGCGCCGCAAAGGTTAATGTAAAGTATCGTATATAATTTTGTTTCTTTCACGCTCATATAATACAAATTCATTGATGCATCTGATCATAAAACTTCTACATTATTATGCAAGATAAAATGGCGCAATTAAAAAAATAGGGTAGTGAGTAAAGAGTGCTTTTACATTGTGTATATTTTTCTTTCTATAATCTTGCGTAAAAGAAATTACATTTACACACTATAATAAAATATGCATACATTTAAATCTATTTTGATTCGATGCTATATCTAAAATAACTAAATTTTGAAAACATAAATAAATAAATCTTTGTAAAAGAGAAAAGGAAGAAAAATTTTGGAAATTCAATTTCTTCTGATATACAAGGTGTAGACATTTTAAGAATGCATAACTATTGAATAAATCATTCTCGTGAATGGGAATTTATTTATTTATTTATTTATTTATTTTTATAAAGAAGAAATAATAATTAAGCTATTTGTCGATAGAGGGCACTGTGCGTAACCAGATCACACAATAAAACTGTACTTATTCGCATGCAAATGTTTACAGGCATATAAATCCTGTTCTAAGTTTACAAACGAGTTATAATACTGTTGACTTCAGCTTAAGTCGGCGGTTATTACCTGAGGGAAAACATCTTCACCAAAAAGGCTTTATCTACCAAGTCAGCATCGCAATTAAAACTTCATGTATGCACAAGTAGGAGGTAAAATAATAAATAAACTGTTCTAATCGCAAAATTGTGCAATTCATAGGAATTCATTTACATATTTTTCTTTCCCATACGTGCGAATAATTTAACTATTTGTCTAATTATCGTCGACAAAAAAAAATTAAGTGTATTTTTTTTCTTTACAAAAAAAAAAAAAAAAAAAAAAAAGTCATTTTTAACGAGAATGTCTACAGACTTATATGCTGTATATTAAAAATTTGCAATAATTATCGATATGAAACGGATATGTATATATATATATACATAGATAGATGGATAGATAGACCGATAGATACGTAGTAATACCTTTATAAAAATGCAGCCAAAATAAAACTACGTTAACAAAATTAAGAAAAAAAGCGAAGATTTGATTGGTCAAATCAAGTGATTTCTCAGGCTGAAAAAGTTTAGAGGCATCACGAATCGCGATATGGTTAATGATAGTAGACGAAAATGGGTATGGCTTCTTTCTGTAATGCAGTTAAAACCAATTTTTAACTCTAAAATACGGCGCCATAAGTGTAAAGGTGTGAGGGATTGATGGAAAAAGTATGATGGGAAAAGTAGTTTGGTGTTATGTGAAGAAAAAAAAATAATGGGAAAAATATATTGAAATCCTTTAGGGGCTCTTCTACCATAATTTCAAGGCAGCAATTTGAGTCGCCAGAACTGGGTTTTTATGGAAGATGGCGCATCGCATCATAGATCTTAAAAAACGATTTCCCGGAGATCCCTAAAAAGGCCTACAATCCTCCTTTGGCCATATCCCATCACCTGATATGAACCCATTTAAAAATGTTTGGCATATTTTACGAAGTAATATTGCTCAAAAACCTGCGAAGCCCTTGAATAAAAAGGAATCGAAAACAATGTTAGTTAAAGAAGTGCAAAGCAACAAGTGCAGATCACTAGTATGATTGATACAATGCGAGCTGGAAAAAAAACTTCATTTGATAGTAAAAGAGGATCGACGCGTATTAATGATATGTGTTATTTTTTAAATAAAGTGTTCAGTACTTTTTTAATAAATGTATTTTCACCTTTATTATCCGACTACCATAGGTAATGGGAGTTTTGCATTCAGTCCAAAAATTCGGTATCAAATTTTCACCTGATTACACGCTTTAAGGTTGCCTGAATCCAAAAACTAGTTTTTGACACTTGGTCAGTATGTGTGTGTGGAATCTTCTGAGTATCATATCTCCGAAACTAATAAGGATAGAACTACGAATCTTCATAATTAAAGCATGTTTAGTCTACAGATGATGTTTCTAACCTTGGAATGAATATTGGTAAACCGGATGTAGTATATCGGAAACTGAAAGGAAGACCGTACGTTCGTATCTCAAAAACGGCTCAAACGATTTTCTTCAAAGTTTCTGTATAAACACTCTGTTAGATGTTTATTCGAATTATACAGTTGTTTAGTTCAGAAAAATTGATAAACTTCCTGTATAAATAGTTCAATTTCCGGTCTAGCAAGTGCATTCTTTTAAAAAAGGTTGTATGCATTTTTTTTTTTTTTCAAACTTGTCATATTAACCTACTTTTAAATATTTTTTTGTATGTAATTATTGTTTTCAGGTCAATAATTGAGAATGCCAAGTTTTGGTAAAAGTTGGTAAATCAAAAACGATTTGAATGATTTTCTTGAAAATTGTTACATAAATCAATTTTAGAAATTCTTTCTCCTATATTACGTTGTTATTAGAGGAAAATTAACAGTTATCCTGATTAGGTAAGTCAGTTTTAGATCTCGGAATTTGGTGTTTCTAAAAATGGCTCTACCGATATTTTTCCCTTATTTTTTAACTCTCCAACTAAACCCTTTTTTATATGTTTTTCCATGTGTATCAGCTTTCTCATACCGGAAAATGTTTAGGTGTCTACTTTTTTAGGTCATTTTTGTCTCTGCTGATCACATTATCTTGCAAAAGTGCATATAATACGTGTAATAGTGGGTAATGAAATTCATGTCGTTGTTTCGCACCAGATTTTCTTTCTTCATTTTTCTTTCTTCATATATATATATATATATATGTTTGAACCTCTTTCTGTTATAATGAGATTTACTTTCCTGTAGAAATATTCTACAATATATACTAGGCATTCATCTTACAATTTAATTCATTATTTATGATTAAAGTACAGTAACTGATTAAAATTAATTCAAAGCATAAAAATTTTGAAAATGAAAATATTTAACTTTCGATAATTCTCATTAACTTTTGTTAAATTACATGGCATTTCAGGCGGAAAACAACGCTTCATGTAACATGGAAATAACCTAACGTGCGAAATAAAATATTTACCTGATTCAAGATTTAATATTAATTTCGACTGTTAGATTCAATTAATTTTAAATGAACTGAATAAAGTTTATGCCAAACGAACACACAATGCAATTTAAACAAAAGTTTCCTTTAGAAAAGCACTATATTTCTAAAGAAAAATAGAATTATCTGTTTAAGATAACTTCTTTTAATTATAATAATCACGTTTATATAATATTTGCGTAATCTCCATTAAAATTAGAAATAATTTAGTTTATTTGGAGTGTAAATCATAAAGTATTCATTTCTTTAATTTAAAATACAGAAATTACCAAGTGCACACCGGGTAAACATTAATTAGATAGTCAGTTAAATTTAACTTTTGTTTAATGAAAGTAAATTACATGAAGTAAATCAAGCAATATAATTTAAAGGTTTAGAGACTCAACTAGGTCAACAGTTATAACTCTCAAATTATGGTGATTAAATAAATTGTTAATCAAGCTTGTTTAATATATTCAAAATATTGCAAAACTATATCATACATTTGCTGAATTATTGAAAATGTACACAATGTGGTATTTTTAATTATAAATAACAATAACATTTATTGTCAAAAGAGAAAAATCATTCTGTTTTATCTAATTTTGATTAATTTGGTATAAGAAGTATGCTTTTTTTACAGTATGTACAACGCGGCTGCAAGTTTGCCTCATAAATATTACAATTTTATTTTTTAACACTACTTATATTATATCAAAGCAAATGCTTTATATGAAAACTAAATCGAGTGTATGAACCAATAGATTGATACTGTAAACATTTTGTGGTGTAAAAAAATAAAACTGCTTTATTTATTTGTAATCTCTACCACCGCGTTGTACGAGATTTTACTGTAACATTATTATGTAACACACGGTAACATTATCAAATAAATAAATAATTTTTATCATTATTATTATTATTACTATTTCAATGCTAATTTTATATGTATATTATAAAATAAGAACATTGTAGTTAATACTTAAAGAAAAGAAAGGAATGTTCCTTTAAATATTTGAACAATTAATTCTTAAATTTACTGTTTTTCCAATTATAAGCAAACCACTTATTTACTTAATTACACTACCACATAACTGAATGCAAATACGGCATAAACAACAGTTTCACTATTGTGAGTTATATTAATTAACGTATCTCGCCAAACAGTAGCCATATTTAATTCACTGACAGTATATAATTCATAACAAAGCAGTAATTCTACAGTGCTCTTTCTAATTGACATCTAATTGGCATTACACCGTTTCATTGTCATATTCATCCACATCATATGTAACTAATCGCATTTCACAGACTTTAATGCTGAGTAAATATGTAACACAGGATGTCCGAGAAAGTGTAATGTCTCTAAATTCAACAGACGATTAAACAAACTCTATTAGCGAAAAGTTAGCAATATGATTGGCTGCTTGCTGATTTCATAGATTTTGACGAAAATTATTTTTTTCCACGTACGACGTACTTACACGTGATGCACTAAGCACATGCACTTAGCTGACCCGTATATGAAGGTGCAGTATTTTCTATTTTATTTATTTATTTATTTGTATGCATAATAAAAGAAGTAATAACAGTGAGAAAAATGTTTTCAACAATTTCTAAAAAAAATCCATCCGACAGTAAGAGCATTAGAATGTGCAACAATGTTTTTCTCAAAACTGGAAGTTAACAGAAAGTGTACTGGAATTATACGTAGAAGTGTATTGACCTTTTACTTAAATTTCTGTGAATCATTTTATCATTTTATCTAATTTTAATATATACATACATTTTTTTTATTTTTATGTTTCTGTTAAACAGATCGTCCTCTTCAAATTAGGAACATTGTATTTGGACACCTTGTTTATTTTCTTTTTGTGTGTTCATAAAGTTTGATTATTTCAATATACAGTCATCAACAAGAAATTCTAATAGGAACATGTATAATAAATTAGCTTGCAAAATGTTCACAGTTTCAGCTGTCAAGCAATAAATTAAATAATTACAAATCTTCTTATTTTACGAGTTCGGTTTATTTCACTTGCAATTCTTAGGAATAGATGGTAAAAATAATAGCAATGACGATTGTTCTAAAACTGTTTCTCTAGTAGCTGCTGAAAAAGCAGCAAAATACCTTACATACAGAGCGAAATCTGCATTTAAAACATTTTCGAATTTTACAAACAATGACACCACAAATTTCAAACACATGTTTGTTAAAAATACATAAAAAATTATGATATTCTTTCTTCTTTTTTTTTTCGGACATTGACATTAGTAGACTCCTAATCACCTGTCGATATGTCAGAAATGGAAAACTTCGAAACGATATATTATTTTTTATATCCTTATTTGCATTTTTAATTAGAAAAAGCGTTGAATGTTTTCTCTGTAGCACATATATTTAACGACAAGTGCGTTTTTTTTTTTTTTTTTTTTTAATAATAATATTGTTATCTAGAAGATAATAAAATATCAAGTCTGTCCTAAAAGAATTACTTTTATAAATTAACCCCAAAAATTAATGTATGATATACTTCAAACGGATTATATATATATGAATATGTATGTACAGTCCCTGGCCAAATTATTAGACGCACTATAGTTTTTTAATAATTACATGTTTTGCAGCTCAGAGAATGGTTTCCAAATGGATAACTGCATTCATTTTTATGCAAGATGGAGCTCCCTGCCTCACAGAACGGCCTGTTAAAGATTGTTTGGAAGTGCCAAAAATCCCTTGTTGGATTGGCCGGGTAATAGCCCAGATGTGAAACCTACTGAAAACGTGAGGGAGCTGATGACGAGAGAAGTGGCTAAAGGTGTGATCATAAACAAAACGCAACTCTTAGAAAAGGTCATTCATGTGTGGAATCACCATCCTCAGATGATAATTGAAGCTCGCATAGCTGCTAAAGGTGGCTCAACAAAATATTAACATTTAATTGCATTAATTTCAAATTTTTTTAAGAGTTAATAAATACATATTTTTTCTATAACTATAGTATTTTATTTGTGTTAAAAAACAGGTAATAAGGTGGATAATAAAAAAAAAATATACATTGTATCTAGTAAAAACAATAAAGCTGTATAGTATCACCTGATAATTAAGATTTTACATAGAATCTTACAGTGCGTCTAATAATTTGGCCAGGGACTGTATATATATATATATATATATATACAAAGTCTGTTCAAAAATTATTCGACCTTGAATTTTCTTGCGCACAGTAGAGATTCTAAAGCGACGTTCACTGCTTGAGAAGACAACTTAATGCGCAAGCTTCAATCTTTTTCTCGCGTTCCAGTATACTAGTTGTTTCCTGCAGGCAGTCGCGTGAGGTGCTCTTATACGCGTTCGTCGGATTTTTATTTCTCTAAAGACACGACTTAAGTAGAAACACTGCAAAAACTTTTGTCAAAAGCTTGGTTATTCTCAAAGTGAAACAATTCGTACGATTCAGCAAATGCTTGGAGACGATGCTAAGGGGGGGGGGGCACACACACTGACTGATTCAAAAGTGCCCGC
Organism: Salticus scenicus; assembly: GCA_963930645.1. Lineage (NCBI taxonomy): Eukaryota > Metazoa > Arthropoda > Arachnida > Araneae > Salticidae > Salticus > Salticus scenicus. Next base: position 136,048,931 of record OZ005655.1, read on the forward strand.
ACGTCGGCAGTGAGTGACCAGCGATCTGGGGGCCACAAACTGCTCGACATGCAGCTGTTGTCGAAAAGGTAAAAAATCTGATAATGCAAGATCGTCGTTTGACCGTACGAGAGATTGCTGAACAAGTTGGGATCAATACAGGTTCTGCACATGCAATTTTGTGTGCTTATTTGAACATACGCAGAGTGGCTGCGAAATTTGTTCCCAAGCTTCTGTCGGTGGAACAGAAAGAACTCCGTCTTGTTGGTGCATCGGACCTACTAGACACTATCAATATTAAAGATAGACTTCTGGCTGTACCCGAAATTAAAAGTGCATTCAAAGAATCCCATTTTCAGAGTAGATGTGAGATAATGCAGAACGCGGCGGCGGAGTTGAACCCTATTCCAAAAGAAACCTTCCAGAACTGTTTTCGATTGTGGGAGGAACGCTGGACTAAGTTTTTGGAGGCGCAAGGAGTCTATTTTGAAGGGGATTAGAATCCTAATCTAGCAAAATAACTAATAAATTTTTTTCTGGCCAAAGGTTGGATACTATTTGAATAGATCTTATATATATATATTGTAAAGGGAGATGTTACTGATAAAAATTAAGAGATTGTTCCTCTATGAAAACTAATAAAATATGTAATCATCAATATCATATTTTTCCATTTTGTGATACTTAAATAATAATAATAATAATAAAAACCTACTACATTACAAAATACAAAAATTGTATTATCTGTAAAAATTTAAGACCAGTCCGATAGTTGGAATTTGTTTTTCCTCCACACACTCTTTTTTACTTTCCGGACATACAAATATAAAGAACGTATTGAAATCATGTCAAAAATCCGAATATGTTATTTTCATGTTTCTATACGTTTTGAGGCTGCCTGAGTCCATTTTCACTATTTTTACGATGATATATGCATGTGCGTGTATGTGTGTGTGAGAGAGAGAGGGAACACACTAGAGTGTAAATGCTGTACTTGAATGAACTGAAAGTTGGTACGTATGTTGTAACTGTAGCCCGAACCCTATTGATTTTGATAAATCTGGCACTTATAGTTTTTTTACAGGGACACCGAGAAAAAATCTTTATCATAATGGCCTATGAGTCCAAAGTTTCTAAAGTGTGATAGCATATAAACGCCTTATTGAACTGAGCCAAAAATTTATACACATGCTATAGGTCATAGTTCCACGAACTGTATAGATTTTGGTATATTTAGCACTTACAGTTCTTTTACAGGGACACAAAATTCTTTATCATTATGGCCTGTGGGACCAAATTTTTAAAAGTGCGATAACGTCTAAACCTCTTATTCAATTGAGCTGAAATACGAATTATACGAATATTATAAGTCACTGTTGCACTAACTATATGCATTTTGGTGAATCTTGGCATTTATAGGTTTTTACAGGACAGAACGAAAATATTCTTTATCATTATGATTTATGGGCTCAAAGTTCAGTAGCGTTAAATTAGACATCGTGTACTATATGGAGAAAAATGCTCAAACACGCTATTATAATTTTCTCTCTTTTATCTATTTAACAACTCCTCTTCCTTTAACTTTATCTACAAAACAGTTCAGTACTCAATGTTCGGAAAGCCGAGTGGTGTCACCCCAGATTTTTTATATTGCTGGTTTTTTATATGTCAATAGTTAATAAAACTTTTTTTTTACTTCTAAGTGCCTTTAATACTTATTATAAAACTCATACTAAACGTTAATCTTATTATTCCCCCCCCCCTAAAATTTCATGTATTGGTTAAATCTCCTTTAAAGATGTAATTTTTCTTTTCTGAAAGTTTAATAATTTATTTCAAGCTCACACGACTACAAAGTCATTTGAGGCATTACCTTGATTTCTCTCTATGCGTCATTTTTTGAGAGCAAATTATTTATTTATTGTTTATTTTTGAATAATCATGAATTTTGTGGTCCCCCGAATTCTAAAATATGTTTTGACAGTTGCTGTTTGTGTATGCCTGTTATCAGAGCATCTCAAAAACAAATAATTGCAAGTGATTCAAACGTATTATTCTGTAGTTCGTACGAAGTAGTTTATAAAAAGTAGATGAAGGTTTGTAAGTTAAAAAATTTAAAAATTAAGATTAATAAGTTAAAAGATTTAAAATTGAAGATTTAAAATGAAGATTTGTAAGTTAAGTTATTTGCGGGATAAACTTGTCTCAATAGTTTTTAATGATCTTTTAAATTCAATAAAATTTTGAATTGTATATAAATGCATATTTTATATACATTTGGAGGTTGGGAGGGTTGAAACAGGCAGTATCATTCGTCGCACAAAATTATATATAACGCACTGCTCCTAAATGTAATTTAAGTTCTTTTTAAAGCATGATTATGTACAGTATATGTTATTTTACCCCTTAATTTGCAATATGTCTTTATACTATTGAAATACAATATAAGAGAAATTCGTGTGAATGCCACATTTTTTTTCCATATTCATGACATAGAAATTCCTTTATTACAACTCTTTAAAGTGAATTTTAAATTCAGCATTAAAGAAGGATGTGCGGTAAACGAATGTGTTGATAAATATGTAAAAATTCGACTGAAAAGAAAATTATATTTCGTAACTAACCGTACATTATTTATTATTACATATTAGCTTGCTTTCGCTAATTTTATTTTTTATTGTAATACGTTCATTCTTGCGAATTAAGGTTAGTTAGACACTGAACTTCCAAAACCTTAACACCGCATCCCGTAGCTGAAAGTGAAGACACCATCTTTTCAGACTACAGATTAACAATATTCTGAAATATGTACAATTGTGTTGAAGACAACCTTAGACTTTTTTTACTTTCTCTTACCCATAAGGTAGAGAAAGTATTGTTTTTGTGTCAAATTTTCGAACGCGAGATTTTGTTATATTTACACGTTTTGAGGTCTCCTGAATACGAAAATCATGTTTTTAGCAAATGGTCTGTGTGTATGTCTGTGTGTCTGTGTGTCTGTATGTCTGTGTCATTGTGTCTGTCTGTTATCAGCATATCTCAAAAACAAATTATGGCAGAAAGTTCAAACTTGGTATTCTAAATGTGTATCATATAGGGACGCTACAGTAAGCTTTTCGTTAAGATCAAGCAAATGGTTCGTGCACAGGGACAATCAAGAGAATTCTAATACATTACGTCTATGGGGGAAATTGCAGGAAAGTAGAGTTTAACGTCTATAGACTGCACTAAACCAAATGAAACGAATATATATTTTTTGTAATAGATATAGTTAACTGGGAAAAAAAATTGTGTATGTAGGAGCCTCGCATCCCCCCCCCCTGGGTGGAGGGGAGTCCCCCCTCGAGGGGAGTAAATTTTCCTGATGGGTATCTTTCAAAAGAGCTCGCCAATACCTTTAAAACGAATGGTTGATCCATCGATCTGCGATAATTTAAAGCAAAGTTATCGATTTTTTTTTTTTTACTTTTAACGTAAAAAAAAACTTAGAAAAAAAAATCGTACTTTTTTTTTTTAAATATTGAGAATAAAATGGACTTTTTTTTTTTATATTTGGTGTTATACAACTTCTCTAATATGGAAATCGTCTGCCTTATCATAAAAGATAGTTTTTTTAATAATAATTTTAATAAAAAATATTTTTTTAAAAGAGAATTATTTTTTAATAACCGAATTAAATTCTATATACATGTAGGTGCATTAATGAAACGGGGGGTTGAGGGGGGCGGTAGCCCCCCTCACACAGAACTAATTATCATATAAAACTCTTCAGAAGCCTAATATGAATTGTTTAACAAAAGTTTACATAACAGTACTCGTTATCTTACCTATTAATCTGCAAGCAGTATTTATAGTATTAAATTTCAGGGTAAGAGAAAGTCGTGTGAGTGACACACCAGATTATTTTCTATATTTTTTAATAATATTGTTTTTTCCTAAAGGAAAAAAAATAATGGTATGAAAATTTTTATTTATTGATAAACTAGTACCGTGCCTTAATAAATGAACATTTTTATTTGTATATTAAAACAATTTATTTATCATCCAGATATTTAAATCTAGAACTTTGTTTTTGTGCGTGTGTGTGTGGAAATCTTTTTTAAATTTATAAATATAACAAACATCAGAATTATCAACTTCTAGGGAATTTTATAGTGAAAATCTTTCACTAATTTTTTATTCTAATGTGTTATTAATTGTATCGATTGTATTAAAAATCATTCTTAAAAAAAAAAAAAAAGTAATTATTAAATAAATAAATAAAAACTACAAGTTTGAAAGAGTGACAAACATAGAATTTTTTTTTATAAATCGAGAATGTTTGAAAGTAACTTATAAAGAAAAAAAAATGTGGGGTTATAAAAAATATTTTATATTCACCCCATTTTAGAGTAAATAATGTTACTATCAGTAAAAAAAGAAAGGGAAAGAAAGAAAATGTAACATCTGGGATTGAAGTACTTCAAACAAAATAAGTTTTTTCTAGTGAAATTTTGTTCATGTGAGAAAAATATGTATTAAAATTGAAGCTAAATAACTTCAATAAAAAATATCTGTTTATTTTAGAAACCTTATAGATGCTTTTTATGTGTAACAAAAAATTACTTATGGTTTTATATAAGTCACTCTCACCCATTTTTACTCGTCATGTAATCTTTAGAGATTTTTGTTACTTCATATTTTAAAGAAAACCCCATTAAAAAAAAAATTAGTTTTTTCGAATCCGATTGTTGTAATTCCACTTACGGAACATGTCGTTTTACACTTTAAAGAGTATTTTTGATAATCAATTTAAATGTTTTATATTATTATGTTAACTCATGGAATTATCAAAATCGAAAAATATATTATATATATATATACATTTTTTTTTAATTGCTTACTGAGATAAGTGTTAACATATTCAAAGAATAAAATTTAAGCAATGGAATTCTAAAAACTTCAATTTTAAATAAGATAGCCTTAAAAAATGAAGCAATAAATTATATCGTATCTTGATATACTTCGAATAACGAAATTAATTTCGATTTCCTTTTGAGAAATCCGTGTACAAAAACTTAATTATGTTTCACTTTATGCACTGGCAACTCACATGTTCATAAGTACAAGAATAATGATATTTTCAGCACAGTTTACACTTTTCAACGTTCTTTATTATAAATTTATTTTTAGTACATTTTATAAAATATATTAAAATTTTCAAGATCGTGGTTCCATTATTCGACTTAAAATACCGTTTAAATAATTTAATAAAACGAGATATTAAAAAGAAATATCTTATAAGTAAAATTTCCACATATTTTGTAAATTCTTTATTATTCAACATACAATTTAGGTTTTCGATTCGATTAAAAAATTGGTTTTGTAATAATGGATTTTTTTTTTTTTTTTGCGTATTCATGACTTTGATTCATATTTTTTATGGTTTGTTTATCTCCTCATTTGTCTTAATGAGGCAATCTAGGAAAACTTTTTTTTTCTTTTGGAAAAGAGAATAGCATCAAATTTCTTATCTTGAACCCGTAGAGTTCCTTTTATTTTAATCGATGTTTGTAAAGTCAAACTTGCGACTTAAAAATGGAAATATTTTATACATTTTAATTGCATTTCGCTTTACGTTTGTGAAACACTGTCTAGGAAGAAAAAAAAATTACAAAAAAAAAAAAAATGTAATTAATTAGAAAAGTACGATTTAAACAAACTTCGTACCCAAAACCTCATTTTACTCAAGTTTTTTGTTAATTTAAAAAATAATAGTAATATTAAAATAATCTTCTTTGCTATATTAGTTTTTAGTTCATTAGATTAAGTAAATTAAATTAACAATACAAAAGGAAATGAAATTTTTAACTTAAAATTTAATTAGCTACATTTATTTTTTTCTTACTAATTAAATCTAAAAATGCTTTTTAAATACTTTATACTACTCTCTGGAAAACTGTTTACACTGAAAATACTTTGTAAAGAAATTTCTCTTATTTTGGTTTTCATTTCAAATTTCTCCTATAAATTTGTGTCCTACAAATGTATTGGTAATTAAACTTTTTAACCAAAGAAACCTTGCAACTGTTAAACTTAACTACTTTTTCTATATAACTACCTTAAAATTTTAAGACAATTTCAAATTTAATTTTTACCACATTTTTGGGCGGGAAAAGGAAAGAAAAAAAAAATTTTTTGATTATTAATATTTTGTTAAAAGGTAAAAATTGTTTTCTAATAAAATATTTTATGCAATTTAAATAAAATTGTTAAAAATTTATGTTTAACTTGAAATGTTTATCATTAAATTTAAATATAATACTTTCGTGATCATCTCCAATGGACTGCTCTAGGTGGTGCTAGATTTGAAATACAGGGTTCGATTCCAAGTCAAGCTTTTCGATCTTGTCAATCGCAGTTTTTTGTTGCTTTCTTCCAAAATTGCGTAAATCCACATTATAATTCCTTAAAACTTTTTCTCTTTGATGGCATTCCAACCCGACCTATGACTCAGGCGTTGTCAATTAGACTAAAGAAATCAGAGTCAGTCTTCTTTTCTTCCCATATTATCCTATGGGATTTTTATTGTTTCGTTTTATAAGGATATCGCATTCAAAAGTGAAGTTTTTCTTTTTTTTGAAAATATTTCTCTTTGAATATGTCACCTTTCTGCTAAGTAAGCAATATTAAAAAAAAAAAAAAAAAAAAAAAATCATTTAAATATTTTATGTTATTAAATAAATTTAGAACTCTAAGTTTGGATTTCTAAACGAAGGATTTCAATTTATTCTTTAAAAAAAAATTGCTTACTTAGCTAGAAGGCGACATATTTAAAGAGTAATAAAAAAAAATACAATTCGTAAAACTTCATTTTTGAAGGAGATATTTTTTATAAAGAGACGCAATGCAAAATCAATTAGATAACGTGGGATGGAAGAAAAAGAATATTTGACTGATGCAAATTCTTAACTTCTACACTAACATTGTAACATTTTTGCAACGTAGAATATGTGATTTTGATAAAACTCCTTCAACTCGTAAAACAATCGGATTCCTTTGATTTTAATTGTTAAAAACAAACCACAAAATTTCTAAATAAATTTAAATGATTTAACTGTGTTACATATTAAACATATAATAAGTATATAAAGTCATTCAGAAAAAATTTTAGGTCTAAACTTTGATCGACATACATATTTAAATATCGAAAATGTTAAAAGAAAAATTGTTAAAAATATATATAGACTTGAATACAAATCATCCACAGTGTGTATAATTTTTATATTCCGTTCTATTCAATCTTCGTAAAACAATGCGGTTCCTTTGTTTTTAATTGTTGAAAACAAACCACAAAACTTCAAAATAAGTTTAAATCATTTATCTATGTTACGTATTACTTAATAACACAACTCATTCGTAAAACAATTAGATTCCTTTTTATTTTTATTTTTTTTTTAATTGTTTAAAACAAAACAAAAAACTTCAAACTAACTTTAAATGATTTAACTGTCTTACATATTAAACATGAAATAAATATATAAAGTCATTCAGAGAAAGTTTTACGTCTGAACTTCGATCGATATACATATTTAAATATCTAAAATGTTAAAAGAAAATTTATTAAAAATATATAGACTTGAATACAAATCAGCCACAGTCTGTATAATTTTTTATATTCCATTCTATTCAATCTTCAATGAAAATTAATGGCTTCAATTTATTACGTTATTCAGCTGTCACTTCAAAACTTATTCTTGTAAACATCTCCCAGGATTTGAAAAAAAAATGAATTACAGAAGTTTTTTTTTTTTTTTTTTTTTTTTACATACGAAATACACAAAGTAGGAAATATTTTAATACATTATTATTATCATTATTATTATTATTATTTTATTTTATTTTATTTTTTTTAACTGAGAAATAGTCGGAAAATTTTTTGAGTAATTTATTTTGCATCAGAAGAGTGCGTTTATAAATAAAATAACAAAATGCAAAAGCTATCTTTAAATATAGAATCCGTAAAAATTCTTAAAATACTTAGAAAATCTAAAATATTCAAAGTGAGCATGGGGTATAATAAAAAACAAAAACGTTTTTGACTATTTAGTATATGTATAATATATTTATGAATTATTAAAATTTGTAGATAATGTATGATAAAAGTCTTATAAAGATAACAGTACTTCCGTAACAAATTCTTACATTTCGGAAGAATGAATGAATGAATTAATTTTAATATTGTTAAATAATTTAGTAACCAATAAAAACCTATTATATTTAAAATGGATCAAATTAATAAAATTTGATTTTTTAAGTTTGAGAAAGTTAATACTAGAAAATTAATAATAGAAAAATATTGGTATTTTAAGAAAACTCTAATTAATTCATTGTGAATTTTTCAAATACAAAGATTTTCTATTACATTTGAAATCTCTTATTTTAGAACATATTTATAATTTTAAAGCATACGCTTTAAGAATAATAAAAATCAATCAATTACATAAATGATGTAAAATACACAGCATAACAGAGTAGCTCAAAAAAGAATAGAATTAATTTGATCTGGTACATAAAAAGTTACGTTTTAATACTTATATTTTTTTAGATACTTTAAATTTTGTAAAATCAAATTTAATAAAATTAATTTAAAATTAAAGTGACAGAAAATCAAAATTTGGAGCATTAATGGATGCTAAGTTTTCATTATTATTCTTATTACTTGTTTTTGTTTTTTAATCATCAATATAATGATATATTCAAGTCTTATTATTTTATTTATTTTTTCATATGCCAATTTCGATATAACGCAGATTGTTGAATACCATATTTAGTATATATATATTTTTTTAATGAATCTTGTTGCATTCTTATAGCATACCAATTATATATATTTAATTTTAGATGTCTATTTCATTTATTTATTGATTTTTTCACTTACTTCAACGTAATATAATAAGTATTATTTGTTTCCTCTGCATTAGACAAATATAAATTTTTGAAAATATTATTTTTAAGTATGCGCAGTGATGCAATTTAAATGTATTAGGCTATGATTAAGAAACTTTTTACAGAAAATAGCCTGTTGCGCCATAACACTCTAAGTACCAAGAATCAATACAGTCCATGTAAGACCGTTTTTTTTTTTTTTTTTTTTTTTATATATATATATATATAACGAAATAAGTAAATAAATACTCTATAAAGTATGAATAAACAGAACATTCATGGCATTAGGGAAAAAAAAAAAAAAAGGACATTTTTCTTTTCCTTAATTTGTTTTCTTTTGCTCATTGTTTACAAAGTTTTTCCTCTTTGTCAAATATTTAAGATTCTATTTAAAAGAAAAAGCATTTTTTCAGTTGATTATTATTTCTTTAATACTTTTTTTCCCTCAAATTGTATATAGTAATATCGGATTTCATTACAAACGATATCTACAATTTATTAAAAAAAAAAAAAAAAAAAAAAGGATATTAGTATTTTTTTTTTTTTTTTTTTTTTACTTTTTTTTATATCATTAGACTTCAAAATGGACATAAGCCATATATCAGAATTCCAGCACATCTCAGTAATTAATTAAAGTTTGTTCCAGGTGTTATATGTTTAGTTTAAATGACCATGAAAGTGACGGCTAATCGAAACTTCTGAAATCGATATCACAGTAGTATGGTTTTGAGTTATAAGAAACAAATGAAAAAAAATGACGTAACTCAACGCAGCACTTTACATTTAAAGTTTTGTTACAGATTTTTAATTTTGAAATTCTTATAAATTCAGCACAGAAAATTTGAAAGAAGAGATTTATGTCTGTATTGAATTTGACTCATTTATATTTAAATATTATTTAGATAATTGAGATATTGAAGATTTAATTTATCAAATAAATTAGAGTAATATAATTTAAAAATTATAAATTGATTGTTTGAATAACAACATTTTGTTTAAGAAATAAAGTCTAAAAAAGATATAAAAATGTTTAAAATACTTTTTAATAAAGTTTCTTAACAATAAATAATAAGACGCATATTTATTGTTATATAGATTTATTTATTTATTTTATTTTATTTTTTTATTTTATTTTATTTTTTTGACAAAACTCGAACGCTAAAATGTCTCTCACTGAATTTAAATCATTGCATATTTTGAAAAAACTATAAGTTTTTAAATAAATAAATATAATCAAATAGATAAATCTATCGTAAATATGAAAAATAATAAGCAATAATAAAAAGAACTTATATATAATTTTAAACTTAATAAATATCTAGCTGCATGGGACATATTTTAAGCATATTTAATCAGCAATAACGTCCAATTAACATGCAACTGTTCAAAAAAGAAAGAAAGGAATTGTTTAGATATTGCATTAAATCAATTCATAACCATTAAGAAATAAAAAAAGATATTAAAATGTTTAAAATACTTTTTATTAAACTTTCTTAACAATAATTAATAAGACGCATATAATTGTTATTTAATTTTATTTACTTATTTATTTATCTTTTGACAAAACTCGAACGCTAATAAATCTCTCACTGACTTTAAAACATTGCATATTTTGGAAAACTGTAACTTTATAAATAAATATATATAATCAAAATAGACAAATGTATAATAAATATGCAAAATAATAAGCAGTAATAAAAAGAGCTTATATATAATTTTAAACTTAATAAATATCTAGTTGCATGTGACATATTTCAAGCATGTTTAATCAACAGTAACGTTCAATTAATATGCAACTGTTCAAAAAAAAAAAAAAAGGGAATTGTTTAGATATTGCATTAAATCAATTCATAACCTTTAAGAAAATAGTATTTTGGATTTTGCATATGAATAATAATGGTAATATAAATTATTAATAATAATCGAAATTTGAATAAAAATCTTAAAACAATTTCATTTTTATCCCCCTTTTTTACTTGAAACTGCTTTTCAATTTATTATTATTAATATTATTATTATTTTATCTTCTCTCAGTACCATTTATGCATATTTTTTTCAGTACAAATATGATGGAATATTGTTTTCTAAAACGTACTTTGGCCTTATACGTTTAAAAATATTCGCCTAAGAAAATTATCGCTTAGGTGTATATTGACTATTATTTTTTATATTATTATATGTATACGTGGAACTAAAATATTTAAGATGTTATTCTGTAATTATTTATAATTAAAAAAAATGTAATTTGAAATTTATAATTATACGTATAAGAATATGTGTCAATTTAGTAGATGACTAGGATGTACATTATCTTAAAGAAAAATATTAATCGAACATTGTTCTAATACTTTTTTTCTTTTTCTTTCAATTCTTTTTTTTCTTTTTAATATTATTTTTCTTTCGATATAGTTTTCTGTAAACAGAATTTACTTATTCCTTGATTTGAAAATTCCAACATTTTCTAATTAAAAAAAAAAAAAAAAAAAAAAAAAAAGAAAGTAAAAAAGAAACAATTTTAATGAATAAAAAAAAAAATATGATTTGTAATATAATTTCATATAACGGAAATTTATCAAAAAATTGTCGTTCATCGTCATGTTTCTATTAGCAAAGACTATCTTCGTTGCATTTAAAAGCTGATAATCTTTCTCCAACAAATTGTTAAAATATAATGGTACATGGACTATTGAAAATCCGTAGCAAAATATCGTCTACATAACTTTTCTTTCAAAATTATTTACTAACACAGTCATATTTATAATAATATGTATGCAAATATAAGGCGGGAAGCTGGATTAAAAATTCAACTATTTAAACGAGGCGTATAATATTTATATTTTAAATATGGAAACAGTACATCAATAGATTTATAAAAATGAAAGTCTGAGTAAAATTAACAAATGTTCCCATAAAAATGATGATATGTCTCTATCAGTTTATATAAAAATAAACATAAAGAAAAACTGCAAACAGGATTTTTTTAAAATTACTAATAACATTTTTTAAATATATCTCTTACATTCTGATTTCATGCTTTTTTCTTGCTTAATGTTTTTTTTTTTAAATCTTTTTAATGCTAATTTAAACAATTTTATCCTCGTTCGTAAAAATGTCTTTACGTGTTAAATTTATTTTTAATAATTAGTTACAGTAGTAAGTATTCATGCTATTCAGAAAAATCAGTGTTCATCTTTAATGAGGTCCTAATATTTTTTAAAATAGATAATCACATTTTAGGGTCCTTATTTAAAACGAAAATTGCCTTGTCAAATATTAAGTTGTCAAAAGTCAAATATTAAGTTGTCATATTAAGTTATGTTGCATATCACATATTTGTTTTTAATAAACAGGACACATATGTTATCACCGATAATCTTTGAATTTAAAAAAAAATGTAACATGTTGTTAATTTTCCGAGATTTTTAAACATTATGGCAATTAATTTTTATTTTAAGTTGTATTTGGCATTGCTGAGAATATTTTTAGTTGCAATATTCATCGGTACATATGTTTCTTTATAAACTTCAACAGTAGATATATATTTTGATTTACATAACATTTATATGTAAGCAGCAGAATTGTACACCTATTTTACTTAATTAAAATAAATAAATAAATAAAAAGTAAATAAAAACACACATTCCGAATTTTTATATTGACAAAAAAAAACAAAAGTTTATATATATATATATATATATATATATATATATATATATATATATATATATATATATAAAAATTATTTAATATGTGAAAACATAATTCGATACTATTATTTAAAATGGAAATACTGAGCTGGTCAATGTGAGGAATTATTATAAAAAATAATTCATACATATTTGATATGTAATTATAATTAACACAATTTAAATTATGACGTTTACATCTTAATAACTAAATAGCCATTTTAAAACCAAAATATTCATTGTAAAATATCACAATTTATTATTTGCATTTATTTATTTATTTATTTATTTTTAGTTAAATATACCGCCCTGTAATTTGAAAAAAAAAAACTTTAAAGTTATAAACACATTACGAGCTATATTGACAGATACACAAATAATAAATAAATAAATAAATAAATAAATAAATAAAAACACATTGAGTGTAGATACATACCTAATAATGGGCAATGTCATAATTTATTATGTCACTTTCGTTTGATAGTTTTGACCATCTGACGTAGTAGCTCAATCATAACATATGATCTCTCTGATCATTTCCGATTGCATCCGATGCGTCCGGTGCAATACTATTTCTCGACTAAAACTGAAATCTTTCTCTTAGAAGTCTGAAGCCGCCGCTTTTAGAGTGTCTTGGCGCAGAATCGACCGTACACTTGTTGGACCAATCACGTCATATGGTGCGCCGTACAAGAACTCCCCGAGAAACTATGTTGTTTTTGCCTCTATTTTAAGCTTTTTTGCCGTTAGTCGCGCAGTTTGTGGAAATAATGATTATTTCGCATTTTCTGTGAATTGAAAAGATGCGACAATACTTTTGATGACCTGTTTCAAAAAGTAAATAAGCGAATATGAGTTAAATGAAAAATTTTGAATAAATTAGATTTAAAGTAGTTTTACATTATTTTGCACTTAAAAATTTCATATTTATTCATTAAACTTTTATGCAACTATTTTAACAAATGTAATAAAACTATTTTGACAAATGTATTTATTTTATTTTATTTTATTTCATTTTATTACTATTATTATTATTATTATTATTATTATTATTTATGTTTTTAAAGGTAAATACGAAGTATTATTAGCTGCATGCTATAATATTTATTTTAAAAATATACGCATTTTTATAAATGGCATATATTATAGTGTTAATCAAACACAAAAGTTTTTAGAATCGAACCATCGATAAATAAATTGAAGACAAATGGAATACACAGAATATAAAAAAATTAAGTTGATGTACAGAAATTAATATACTTGTCAAATACATATCTCTAATATTCGACCATTGTAGCGAATGACTGAATGTACACTTTTAAATCGTTAAAATGATTTCGTAGGTACAACACTGATTGAAATCCGTCAGTAAAAATAAATAAATAAATAAATAAATAACGGAAGATATGTTTTAATAATCTAAATTATCAATGAGTGTTAAGAGAAAGAAATATTTAAGAAGAAACGTTTTCTAAATAAATATATACATATTTTTTTAACTAAAACCAATTATACTCTAATTAAAGTAAATAAAAATAAAAATACTGTAAAACAGACACAAACATTTCTCTACTTTTATAAATATTGTAGTTGTCACACATACACACTTCATGCCATGTCAGAATGAAAAGTAAATAAATAATATAATCATTTATGTGATATCAAATAATAAAATAAAAATATAAAAATAATATTTTAGATTATACACCTGATTTAATAGGATAATAAAACTGTTCTTAGCATTAAAAACTCGAAAGTTTAAAATTAAGCAAATTATAAAACATTAAAACTAAATTTATTTGAATTTTTATTTTTTCCATTAAAGATCCTATTTTTTTAAATAAAGAAATAATAATAATAAGGTACAGCTAAGAGAGATGGCGCAGGAGTGATTGTACACATAGAGGATCAGAGGGAAGGAGTAGATTCGGCGAGCTGCGACTCCAAGTAGTTATACAACAGCAATATTTTAGTTCCGATTCGAATGTGTATGTTGATCGGTTCGACTCTTAAAGATAAAACTTGATTAAAAAAAAAAAAAAAAAAAAAAAAAAAAAAATCTTCTCAGAAATTTCTATAGATTGGCAAAAATACAAAATAATTTTTAATTAAACGACTTGTCAGAAGCTTAACGGACCTCTTCACTTACCGTCACCGGAAGCCCGAGCCAATGTTATTCTATGGGGAAATTTTCTTTACAAATTACTTCTTAACTAATACATATTTTTAAATTCTATTTTCAAATTCAGAAAATTTCCAACTGTTAAATTGACGGACCTTTTTCAAAAATGTATTTTTTTAAATATTAAAATTTTATTCTGAAATCGCAAAATCAAAAAAATTTCACAGATTGAAAATTCGTATTTTGCAGCTTCAAAATAAAAGATAAAAAATAAAATAATAATTTTCTATAAAAGGTCCGTCAATTTAGCAGCTAGGAATTTTCAGAATGTGAAAACAGAATTTAAAAATATGTATCAGATAATAAGTTATTTGTAAAGAAAAATTTCCCATAGAATAACATTAGCTTCGGCTCCCGGCGGTGGTGAGTGAAAAGGGCCCATAATTTAGACTAACGATGTGTACACGAATGGTTCTCTGAGAAAACAAAAATTTATTGCATAAAAGTTTGTGCAAACTCTCTTACTGAAATGGGAGAATTCGCATTTTTGTTGCTTAGGAGAGACTGCGCATAGATTCTATTAAATTGGATACTAAGAGAGAATACGCAACTTATTGTTAATGACAAGAAAATAAGAATGAGATTATTGAATGACAGTGTTGCCAGATCTGATCACCAATAATTCTGAGAAGTGATATTTGATTTACATAATTTGCTATGAATTTTCGAAGTGATTAGGCAAACATGACAATAATATATTATTGGTGATTATTGAATATCCGTCAGATTTTGAAACACTGGTCTGGAACTGTACCTGGAGATAACTTCGACAGGTGACTGGACTAGTTTAAATAGGTTAATGTAGCAGGTGGTTGCAAGAAATCTGCCCCATTTAAAACAATAAATGCAACGATTATGGACAACGACAACTTAGGTCAGCAAACAATTGAACATTTAAATTGAAAGGGAAATGTACTAATTTTAAATTAAACGTGTTAGCTAGTAATTTATTGTTATTAAGTAATCTTATCTAGTCCTTTTTTATGATTTTTTTATATTTTTACATTAAATATATATATTTTTTAATTCCTTTTATTTATTTATTTATTTATTTATTTTTTAATTTTTCAGATTTTTTAATTTTTAATTTAAAATGTCAAATCCTAATACGAAAATATTTGTTTACAAAAACCTTACAACAATGTCATTTAAGCGCAGTTATTATTGTTAGCAATTTAATGGTAGTGATAATGGAACGCAATCTCTCCTACAGTTGTTATTAATAGCAATCAGATTGCTATTTATAGAAGAGATTGCTGCAATCTCTTCTATACATGTGCGCAATCACACCTGTCTGTAAGGACAGATTGCGCAAAATAGCTCTTTTGGTTTTATTAACAGCTGTTGCTTTAAATAATAGCCTAACAACAAAATAGCGATGAAAATGATTTAAAATGTATGAATTCAAAATTATTCAGTAGCTGTTTAGAAAAAAAAAATGGATTTTTACTTTCTCTTACCAATAAGGTAGAGAAAGTATTGTTTTAGGGTCAAATTTTCGAACGTGAGTTTTTGTTATATTTACACGTTTTGAGGTCCCCTGAATCCGAAAATCCTGTTTTTAGTGAATGGTCTGTGTGTGTGTGTCTGTCTAACTGTGCGTCTGTATGTTTGTGTGTCTGTGTGTGTGTCTGTTATCAGCATATCTCAAGAATAAATAGTAGCAGCAAGTTCAAACTTGGTATTCTAAATGTTTATGATATAGGGATGCTACACTAAGCTTTTCGTTGAGATGAAGCAAATGGTTCGTGTACAGGGACACTCACCATAATTCAAATACATTACGTCTATGTGGGAAAATGCAGGTAAGTAGAGTTTAACATCTATAGGCTGCACTAAACCAAATGAAGTTAATATATATTTTTATATGCGTTAAATCATGTCTCATGTAGAATACCGTAGAGAAATCATCGACTGTTCATTTACAGGGCTACACGAAAGAACTAGATTATAGTGCGACAATAGCTGAAAACTAACAGAAGCTTACTTCAGATTATACCGTGTATTATTACTATAGGATTATATTTAGGTGCACCATGTGACCGTTACATAATCTTCAAATGATATACTGGGCTGCAAAATGTTTAAGCGATATTCTTCTTTTTTACTGTTAGTAGACGTGCTGTACTATAATATTTTACCATTTCCAGGAAAGCTGTTCAGGAATTGAAATGAGTTCATCATAGACATATAGTAAATAATGTATGTTTTTAAGCTAAATAGTCATCGCTGGTTTTTTGCATATTTGCACGTTCTGAGGCTTTCTGGTTACCGAAGTCAAGTTTTTTAACGTTTGATGTTTGTCTGTATCTCTTAGAGTAACCTAAAAACGAATAATTTTAAGAGACCCAAAAGTTGTATTTTCAAGTCAATATAAGTTTGTTGCTGGAAAAGTTTGATCAAGACTGATCAGTTTCAAGGAATGTTGCATGTGAATGTCTTCTGTATAGTTTTAAGTAAACTTTTAATTTAAATAACAGATTTAAATTCTGTATAAATTATAGGTGCAGTAATGAAACAGGGGGTTTGAGAGGAGCAGTATCCCCCCACCTCACACAGAACTAATTATCATGTAAAACTTTTCCGAAGCATAATTTGAATTGTTTAGCATAGGTTTATATAGCAGTACTCGTTCTCTTACTTCTTAATCTCCAACCTCTATATACTATAGTATTAAATTTCAGGGTAAGAGAAAGTCGTGTGAGTGACGCATCAGATTATTTCATATTATTTTCTTTAATTATGCAGACGCCCTTAGCATTAAACTTAGGTAAAACACAGAAAAGTATCATGATCAAGAATTTGTTAAATTATATACAATATAAATGCATATTATTACACTTTTTAAAGAAACAATAAAAAAAGGAATATATCTATTATAGTATCATTGTATTATGATATCTTATACTATTAAGTGAGCAATATTTGTATATATATATATATATATATATATATATATGTATATATCACTGTTCTCGAAAACGGTAGCTCGGACAGTCACGTGATTTAACACAAAGGTGCCCTCTGAAGGGTCATTGTGCACATCGAAGTCAGATTATCGAATTTTTGATTATATATTTTTTTTAATTAATAAAAATACGAAAATAAAACTTCCCATTTGTATGATAACGCAGAATGAAGAATCTTAGGAGAAATTTGATTGGTTTATTTGAGTGTATTTTACATTGAACTACAGCTGCGTTATGAGGAAGTACAAGAGATTTGATTGGTTTATTTGATTTTCATTGATTTGAGTGTATTTTACGTTGAACTAGATCTACGTTATGAGGAATTACGAGATATTCGTTTCATTGATTTGAGTGTATTTTACGTTGAACTAGAGCTACGTTATTAGGAATGACGAGAGATTTGATTGGTTTAATTGATTTTCATTGAATTGGGTGTATTTTATGTTGCACTAGAGCTACGTTATGAGGAATTACGAGAGATTTGATTGGTTTATTATATTTTCATTGATTTGAGTGCATTTTACATTTAACTAGAGCTATGTTATGAGGAATAACGAGAGATTTGATTTAATTTTTTATATTTTAATTTTATGCGATTTTTACAGATAACAAATTACGATTGGCGCCGCAGTCGTTCGAAAGCATATTTTTTTTGTAACAATTTTCATGGTTCTCTGGCCAACTAGCTGGTGGAGCCAGCTAGTAATGAATAATGATTACATATCTTCGAATTCATTAATAAATATTTTATACACATGTACTGGTAAATATTGTATTGGGTGCGTGAAAAAATTCTACCAGTTTGCATTACCCATAAAGAGCAAATAAACGCAAAATTAACGGTACCTATTATTGTCATAATCCCTATTGCTATCTAATGAGCTCTTAACATCTTTCTGGTAGGTGATGAATCCCACGGCGGTAAAATTACGGCGGTTTCGAGTCAAAAAATTCCTGGATGGCAGTTTTCACAGCATCAAGATCATCAAAGATTTTCTTGCTGAAGGAATTGTTCAACTCACAAAATAGGTGGTAGTCAGTTGGTACCAAGTCAGGGGAATAGGTAAAACCTCCAAATCAACGCCCAATAATTTTTGGCGAGTGATGACAGCAGCATGTGTCCTGGCATTACCGTGATGGAGGATAACACCGCGACGATTGATGAGACGTGGCCACTTTGCTACCAAATTTGATTGCAGCCTGTCTAACTGTAGACAGTAGAAGGCAGCATTGATGGTTTGGTTGAGTAGCAGGACCTACCAGTGAAATATTCCCTGCACATCCCACCACACACTCAATAACACTTTCTTGGGATGAAATTCAGCTTTCTAAGTCGATGCAAGCTGATCAGAAGAGTGACACACCGTCCTGCGACGCTTTACGTTACGGTACATAACCCACTTCTCATCTCCTGTCACAAATGTGCCAAGAATGGTTCATTTCTGTACCAGCAAATCAAGGAAACACAGGTGGCGATTTGGTCATCCCTTTGATCAGCTGTTAGGTTATGTGAAACCCAACGATCCAACTTTCTTCGATCCAACATTATTGTGCTGAAGGGTAACACCGCGACGATTGATGATACATTGTCGCCTTGCTACCAAAAATGAATGCAGCCTGTCTAACCGTAGACAGTAGAAGGCAGCGTTGATTGTTTGGTTGAGTGGCAGGACCTCCCACTGAATTATTCTCTGTTCAGCTCTAAAGTTATTCTCAAATTCTCTAAAGTTCAGCTTTCAAAGTCGATGCAGGCGGATCAGAAGGGCGACACACAGTCCTACGACGTTTTACGTTATGTCATAACCCACTTTTCATCTCCTGTCACAATTTGTGTCAAAAATGGGTTATTTACAGGGGAAGCAAGGAAACACATGTGGCGATTCCGTCATCCCGTTAATTAGCTGTCATGTTATGTGGAATTCAACGATCCAACTTTCTCGTAAAGCCCAACTTAACCAGTCGTCACTCTACCGTTGTCCAGTGTACGTTGAAGGTCTCCGCTAATTCTTGCACGGTTGAATTCGTGTTGTACCTTATGGCTTGGCCATTATCGTCATCTTCAACGTGTGATGGCCGTCCACTCCTAGCCTGATCTTGGCACCTTCTGTCTCCTTCCCTAAATTTATGAAACCATCGACGACATATGCTTTCGTCTATTGCATTCTCCCCATAAACTTGAGAAACGTTGCGACATGCTGCGGCTGCCGTACTCTTTTTTCGAACTAGTATAACAAACAATGACTTATATGCTCCTTTTCGCTTTTTATGTTACACCTTCTGATATTTTTTTTAGATGATTAATTTTGTGAGACACGATGTATTTATATGTGAGGCATCCACACGTTTGATTGGCCGACGATTTGCGTCATTACAGTCATGTGTGACGTCAATTCCACTGCAAAATTCCATATCCAAAAACGGGTAGAACTTTCGCACTTATTCAATATATGCTTTTTATTCGGAGAAAAATCGTAATTCAGTTTTAGATTGGAAAAATTATTTTTTATTTATAAATGAAAAAAAATCTATAAAATGAACTAAAATATGGAAATTTAAAAACTGTTCTTAAATCAAAAATAAATAAATATTTTCAGCGGTACACTGTAAAAATATTTTTTCTTTAGTACACAATACTGAGGCAGCTTAGCATGTCGAGAAATACCACAATTACGAAGAGGAATGTTACCAGCATTACCTCTATAACCGGAGTATAACGTGTAAGGTTACACAGTTACAGCTGGTGACATTTCTCTGCATAGTTGTGGCAAGTAAGCTGCCTCAATATTGTTGTGTATTATAGCAAAAAAAAAAAAAAAAATACAGTGTAGAGAAAAAGACAAAATACCATCGAAATTTGCTAGCACTTTTTCTACATAAGCAGATAGTAGTTTTTATCGGAACTTAATTTCCTTCTTTGCATACTTTTATAGAAGATTATATATAATTGTACTGAAGTATTGAGCGAAAAATGCTTGAACAAAATTTCCTAAGATATTCTTCTCTGAATTTCCGTGATTATTTTTAAAGTTTACTTACAAACAGAGGAAGTTCACCATATGTATATTGTGCTAATAAATATGCATCTTGAGGATACTTGATTAAATTCTTTTTGTAGATATATGAAAGTAATTATGCTTATGAGATTTATAAACAACTCAAATTCAGGTAGAAAAAGCATAGGCAGTAGACTGATAAATTTAATTTTTTAATCTTTAAGAATTTGGAAATTTTCATAAGCAAAACATAAACATGAAAAAAAAATGAAATATCATTCGGTACACGTAGTTTATTAAGATTTTGCAACGATAGGTACTCGTTACATCATTTCACGTTTAATGAGTTTTGCCTACGTGATCACATGACGGACAGACAGAAGAACTGAAATGCAGACATATAAACAATCATATTCACTGGTAAACATTGTTGGAAAGTGATAACAACGCTTCGCACAAATGGAATGAATTCCAGAAAGTTCCAGTTGTCGCCCTTAACGCATTTAAATATTTTAGTGCATCCCTGTAAATCTTAGCGATAGGTTTTTTAAAAATGCCTCTCGTAAAAGTGTAGATGCGAGCAGCTGTACAAATTGGCAGACGGACAGTCTGACGGACAGAAAGACAGACAAATAGACGAATTCTAATCTTAACCACACTTAAACATCTTTGGAAAGTGTTAATTGGGTTAACGAAAAGTAAAATGCAATCTTAGCAATTTCTAATTATAACCCTTACTGTAACAATATATTTGCTTAGAAATATTGTTTCAATAATTCGTGAACCATGAATATTCACTAAGTTCAATTGAAGTATATGGTTAATTATACTATCTATATGAAAATGCCTCAGCCGGTAATCGTACCCGTACACCCCGGTTAACGTGCGAAAGCTCTGTCCACTGAGATACCCTGGATTACAGAAACTCTATATTTCTCACATAATATCCGTTGGCAATTTCACCGTGTCTGCAAAATCAGATATAACAGGTGAAAATATTTATCGTGGTACAACCCCAATAGACCACGAAAATTCTACTTGGAAACATTTATTATTAAATTCATCGACCATGAACATTCACTTAGATCAACTGGAGTGCATGTTTGATTTTTTTTAACATATGTAAAAAATACCAGAACCCGCTATCGAACCCGGGCACTCCGCTTAACGTGCGGAAACTCTTAAAAATTAACCTTACAATCTAATTGGCCTAAGGGAATACTTTGTATGCCCTTGTAAATTTTAATACTTATCTTTAAAAATGCCTGAAATAAAGCGCAATGCTTCGGAATTCTTTCGGGTATCCCTGTGTACAAACCAGCAGTGGTAATTATAAAATTTTTAATAGAGAACATCCCGTATTCAAGTTAAATAACAAATATCACTTCTAAGAATTTCCACGAATATTTACTGGAGATAGAGCGCGGACAGAGTGACTGACAAACCAAAGTCAAAAACACGTTTGAACGTTTTCGGAAAGTGTTATTGCAAATAGATTAGATTGATTCAATAACAGATTTAATGATGAAATTCCTATTTATTTAATATTTTCTTTATTTATTTACCTTTTTCTTCCATTGAAGAGCACGATCATGTGTTTCCATTTGGAAATTAGTTGGTTATTTAGGATTTTATTTAATCAAGTAAGTATCTTTGTTTTCTAATTTCTTGACATATGAAGTATGGTTTTTTTTAATTCTGCCTCACTTGTAAATCTATATACATATAAATTAAATAATTTCTATAATATAAATAATTTAGAAACATAAAATTTTTTAGATGAAGACAAATATTTAAATTATAAAGTTACTAATTATCATACACTGCTGCAAAAATATAAAAAGTATGGAAATATAGTAAATATATATATTATAATATCAACAGTAAAAGAAAACACATATTTAAAGAAACTTTCATCTATCCAGGATTTACAGCGAATATTTATTCCGAAATTTCGATATTGCCTGCTAAGCTGTCTAGTATACAGATAATAAATTTTCCAATCTGTTTCATCAGAATGACTTTGAATGTATTGAACACAATAACTTTTCTTACATTACATTTTTCTTCCACGTGGCATGAGTTTTTCTTTATGTGTATTATTATTTTGAAAATACATTGCACTTCTAAAACAGAATTTGACGAATAGTAAGGATTTTCCAAAAAATAATGCTAAAATAACGATATTAAATATTAATTAATAAAAATTCAAATATTTGAAATAACAATAATATGAAATAAATATTTGAAATAAAACAATCTTTAAAAATTTTTTAATTATATTTATGTTACACTATATGGAAGAAATGCTTAGCAGAAAAACGATTTTAAGTTTAACTATTATGTCATTACTTTGAATATGTTCACTTACTATATATTTCCACCTTTTCCAAAAGTATTACATTTTTTCAAATTTATCTCTACTCTATTTCTTAAAGAAAATAAGGGAGCCGCGGTAGTCCGGTCGGTAGAGTAATGAGCTCATAATTGGAAGATTGCGACTTCTATACTTGAACCGTCCAAAGACTGTCGTGTACACTAATCGTGGTTGATGCACGTAAAATCCGTGGTAGCTTCAATGTCTTCCATGCTCCCATCCAACTTATATCAGTGGGAGTCACCGAAACGGGGACGCAATCTCCTCCGTGGAAGATCAAAATTGTGATGGCATAACTCAGGATCATCCTGAGGGGGAAATCCCAGACCGTCGCCAATTGCCTAATAACGCAGCAGTAGTGCGACTTTAAGCCCAACCTAACCTAACTTAATTAAAGAAAAGGTGATTGTAATATTCCGTTGCATGGAAATTTGTAATGTATTGGAGTCCTGTTTATCACTAAGTTCTTTATACATTTTTAAGCTATAAAATTTTATAATGAACCATTTCTTATAATGAAGAATTGAAGTACCTCGTTTAGAAAAGTTGACGACGCATTTCTTCCTGTATAAAATTAGTAAGACTTGGGTCCTAGTAATAATAAATTTTTATTGAACCTAAAATTTGATGAAAATATAATAATGAAATTTTGCTTTTTAAAAGCGGAACAAAAGATAATAAATATCAGCAAAATATTTTTTATGCACATTTTGTTTATCAATTTTTAATAAATATTACAAAATTGAAAATTATTTATTTAATTATTTTAATTTAATTTAATTTAATTTTGTTTATTTATTTATTTATTTATTTATTTTTACTTATTTATTTATTTATTTAATTTTATTTAATTTTATTTATTTATTTATTTATTTAATTTTATTTATTTATTTATTTATTTAATTTTATTTAATTTTATTTTTTTACTTTTTATTTATTTATTCATTAATTTTGTCAGAACTCAGTTAAATGTTAGTTGTGTTATAAACACGTTTTTAAAAAAAAAATTCTAAAAAAAAAAAACTTAAAAATCTCAAAAAACTCCCAACAATTGTTTCTGGTCGTTTGCAACACTTATGTCTACGAATGGTCATGTTTTATTATTGCCTGAAAACAATCTTGCGAGTTTTTATTATATATATATATATATATATATATTAATTTATAGTATTTTTTCAAAGTTTTTATCTTATGACTATTCAATATCAGTCCTTCACTGCATATTTATTATTGTTGTTTGTATTATTATTATTATTATTATTATTATTATTATTATTACTATTATTATTACTTTCCGCACAGTATAGTGAGGAAAATATTGTAATCATGTCAAAAAACCGAATCTGAGATTTTGATGTTTCTATACGTTTCGAGGTGACCCTGAGTCCGTTTCCACTATTTTTACGATTATGTATGTATGTGTGTCTGTATGTGTGTGTATGTATGTGTGTATATATATATATATATATATATATATGTGTGTGTGTGTGTGTGTATGCGTGTGTATGCCTGTGAGTGAACATGCTAGCGTCTAAACGATTTGTTCGAATAAGCTGAAAGTTGGTACGTATATTGTAAGTCACCATAGTACGAACCCTATTGATTTTGGTGAATCTAGCACTTATAGTTTTTTTACAGGGACACCAGGAAAAATTCTTTATCATTATGGCCGATGGGGCCAAATTTTTAAAAGTGCGATGGTGTCTAAACGCTTTATTAATCTCAGCAAAAAATTTTTACACATGTTATAGGTCACAGTTGCACGAACTGTATAGATTTTGATGAATTTAACACTTACAGTTCTTTTACAGGGACACAAAGAAAAATTCGTTATCATTATGGCCTATGGGACCAAATTTTTAAAAGTGCGATAGCATCGAAACGCCGTATTCAATTGAGCAGAAAATTTATATGCATATTATAAATAATTGTTGCACTAAATATAAGCGTTTTGGTGAATCTAGAATTTATAGGTATTTACAGGGACACAACGAAATATTCTTTATCATTATGATCTATGGGCTCAAAGTTCAATAGCGTTAAATAAAACATCGTGTAATATATGGAGGAAAATATTAAAACACTCTATTATGGTTTGCTCTCGTTTGTTTGTTTATCAATTCTTCTTTCTTTAGTTTATCTACAAAACTGTTAATTACTCAATGTTCGGAAAGTCGAGTGGAGTCACTCCAGATTATTATTATTATTATTATAATTATTTTTAACCTGGAAATCTTTAACATATTAGAAATATAAATATAAGCTACACACTGGTACATTAAGCACAAAAAAAATATTTATTCCGTTGGAAAAATATTTATTCTATCTTTCAATAGAATTTTTTAAATGTATATTTAAAATCGTTTTATTACGTTAAATACAAGACGGTATTACTTAATTAAAATAAAATAGACTTATCATTTGTTGTACATATTATTTAAAATTTAACTTTCGCGTGTACTTTCTAACAACTTTATATACATAATAAAGCATTTAATTAGTAAATGTTTTTTACTTCCGGGTTTTAACACTTTACACCTTTTGAGATGTCCTGAAAACGATTTGTCAACACCCCCCCCCCTCTCTCTCTTTTGAAAAATGCGCGTTTGTATGTCTGCCTATGTGTGTCATGAAACTTTTGTAGCATCTCTAGTTCGTGAACAAATGCACATAATTTAATAATATGTATCTGTAGTTTTGAACCCATCAGCTTTTCAAGGAATCTGGTGGCGCTGCCCACATCTGATTCAGTGTTGCTAAGTTTAGGGGTATTTTATTCAATACCCACCAGTAAATTTTAACTGTAGAGCTAATCACTTCAAAGACTAAACATCTATTATGCATATCAAATATCACTCCTGAACTTTATCTGTAATAACTGAATATAAAAGTCACTAAGTTTCCCCGTTTAAGATGAGGGTATATCTCAGCTTCTATAATGCATGATTGCACAAAAAGATACATAAGAGGGTCATCATAAGGAGCCATGTTAATAAAATTTTCTACTTATCAACCAAAAAGTTGAACTGGTATTCTGTAACTTTCCCCATCTATGAAAAGAATATATCTCAGCTTACATAGCATATAAATGCTTCAAACGTGACATGTAAGCTGTTATTTCATTTTAAAAATATAAGCTGAGTTAAATTAGGAGTTTAATTAAAAACAGGTTTCACAGGATTTACTTGAATTATTTCTTTTTCAGAAGTCTATACCTAAATATCTATTGTTTAAATTCCTTTAATCATTATATGTAAAATCTTTATTTTTTTGAGAACACATTGATTAAACTCTTGTGCATAATAACTACACTGTTAAAAATTTATGTAAATTTACTGTAAATATTTATCCAGAGTCTCTGTAAACTTACAGTAATTCTTAGTTTAAAAGTGAATAACTGAGATTCTCAGTCTTTATTCTGTATTTTTACCTAATTTTATTATTTAATTTTTTAATTAAAATTAAAATTGACTGTTTTTACTTTAGGAAAAGCATTCCAAGTCCGAATTATATTCTCAACAATAATTAATTAAATTAATATTAGTTATTAAAATGAATGTATAAAATAAGTTTTTTAACATCTCCGTTTATTATTCTCTGTAATTTTACGTAAGACTTAAGATAATAGATTACACAAAGTTTTCTGTTAAAATTTTTAACAGTGTAGTAGAAGATGCAGTTTACAGAATAATATAAAATAATGTTTTGTGATGGTCATAATATTACAAATAAATTTTGAATGCTTTAACATAGATTAATTTTGTATAATCAATCAAATGTACATGTGTTATTATATATAAAAAAAATATATTAAATGATTTTAGATTTTAAATGTTATCATTGTACTGCATAATTCTTTTTTCTTACGCATAGTAAATTTAAATACATTTAAGTACATTTGAAAAAAGTCAATATCTACACATATATAAAGATATAAAGATATAAGAGACAAAAAAGAGAAAAAAAAAATGTTTTTCGTAAATAATTTTCCGAAAAATAGTTTAGATTAAATTGCTTCTCTCAATGATTATTCTATTACAAATTGTATGTAATGATCTAAAAGCTGTAGAAATTCCTAGATTGTCATGTACTCCGCTGGTTACTTAGCAACGACAAATAGAAAAATTGTCTGTCAACGATTTCACAAAACGGCTCTAATTCGTAATTGAAATTTCAAACATAAAGTCAGAAAAATGTTTTTTAATGGAAAATGTTCCTACATTTGAAAAGTCTTTTTTTTATTATTATTATTTTTTTTTTATTACCTTCCATTTAAAATGAATTTTTGGATAATCTAGTAAATGACACTTTGTCAATTTACAGCGATGTTTAACGGAGTTTTTATGCATTATTATAAAATTGACTATTTCTAGCGTATAAATATCAGATTTACAAAGCATAATAAAATAATAAAAAAAATGTTGATTAGCAATCCCATATCGTTTAAAAATATATTCCAGCCGAGATTTAAATAGCATTTAATTAGCATTAGTAATAACTTTTAAATTGTTATATTAAATTAAATAACTTAAAATTATATTTTAAAACAAACTTTCAATATATTTAAATTATTTTTTTTTTTTTTATCAAAAACATAATTTTACAATAACTACTGAAATTTACCAAACTTAATTAAGCATTTTCTCTCTAAAGATTTTAAATTTTAGTGATATATAATTAAATGCAAAAACAAAATAAAAATAATAAATAAATAAACTTAAATTGTATACTTACATTAATAATTACACTTTCAATGGAAATACCGTTGATGCTTGTTCTTGAATACATTTATGCAATCAGTATGATGCAACAACATCAGAAAAAGGAATCATATATTGAAACGAATTTGATGTAAAAGGTCAAAGAAGATATACGTTGACAGTATGCTGCAATCAAGATAATAAACTTGTTACGTATTGATGTCCGACACGTGCGAGATAAATTTGGAAACACTTTGAACCGTGAGTTGTCTTCTTATCGCCATATAATTCATTTTTAGCATTCAGAAATACATTTTATCAAACTAATAATAACAAATATAATATTCAAATGATAAAAACTGATTAAAAATAGCTTTTTTTTTTTTTTTTTTTTTAACAATATACGCTGAAGTTCAATTTTCATTT
Organism: Salticus scenicus; assembly: GCA_963930645.1. Taxonomy (NCBI): domain Eukaryota; kingdom Metazoa; phylum Arthropoda; class Arachnida; order Araneae; family Salticidae; genus Salticus; species Salticus scenicus. The sequence goes on from OZ005655.1 coordinate 136,077,171, forward strand.
CGTGTTTAATAAACTCGCTTCAATTTAAATTTATTCAATTTTGTTTGCTTAGAATCATATCATACTAACAATTAACGTTCTTTACATATTTTCTTTTGAAAGTTTTAATCTAATTTAAAAATTACGTTTTCGACATATAGTTGATTATAAATTAGTTAAAAATTACACTTTAAAAGCACGTATAGATTTACTTTTAAAAAGATATATATTAATTAAAATCATTTTAAATTTTTACAAAGATATTTGGTCAAAGTTTCTCGCCCAGCTTATCTGGGCATCCTCAAGACAGATTAAAACAAAGTTTGATAAAAAGGGCAGCGTGACACATTCACTATATATCATAATAAAGCTACATTACAATTACAGTCAAGCTTCGTTCAGTCAGTCCATAAATCATAAGTTGTAAAAAAAAAAAAAAATTAGTTGAAGCTTTTCAGGGTCACCATGAAACAACTTGAAGTTTGGAAAAGCTTGCGTTTAGTTGAGGCTTTACAGGGATAACATGGAGTTACTTGAACCATAATAGCTGAGGATCTCGTCTGGAACAATGTTGGGAAGGATTTGAAGAGGTGTAGTAGTAAAAAATAGGATATATAACGGAGGGAACCAAAAGACAGTCTAGAGCTACTATTCTGAAGTAGGTTGGTGCTTTTTAGGGTAAACTGGAGATACCTTGAAAACCTGAATAACTGAACAGGAATATTTACAGGAAGTCAAGACCGGTTAAAGAGCCTTTGATTGTTTTTACCTGCTGAGACATACAAGTACACTGAAAAGAAACTCAAATTAGATATGTGGTTGAATTAGGAAATTTCATATTTTTGGTAAGAAGTTGATTATATATATATATATATACATTTTTAACTTTAGAGAAATTTTTAGTTTGAAACATTTGTATTTTAACTTGATTAAATTTAAATAAAAAACTGGCCGGAAAAATAAGTTAAGAAAATAAACGAAATAAATATAAATAAATAAATGAAAAATTAATTGCTTCTTCATTGTAAAATAAAGTGGGGAAGATGTATGAATTTGACATTCCTCAATCAGAATTTATCACCTAAAATACTAAATAGTGCACCGTTTTCAAGTGAGACAATATAGTGAGATAGAAACATGTAATATCAAATTAAAATAATAATAATAATAATAAAATATTCCTAGACAAAAGAAAATAAAATAAAAAGATTAACAATTCTCATTACATTATTTCTGAAATAAATGAAATCCGTCAGATAAAAGAAATTTTGTTCACATTTGCCTTTTAACCGTATAGCACCGACTGCCACGTATACGTCCGGGCAAGAAACGCACTCATTGTGAAAAATACACTCGTGTCAGGAACAAACGCAGTCATGCACAAGAAACGTACACTGTCATACCAAAACTTTTTTTTTTTCATCTTCGGTCGTCACACATCTTTGCCAGTGTCTTAAGCGTGCGTTTGCACCTCCAGTTGCTAAAAGGTTAAGACTGCGCATGTGTGAATTCAGATCATAGATTTTCAAAGGCAGGTACATAACTTCTTTTCTAAATAAGCAAGTGGATTGATCTGAATAAAAATTTTAAACAAAATTATGTGAAAGACAAAATAGAGGAATTACACTGATTAGCGCTAATGCTTCAGTAATAGAAAACTAATTCATTTTTAAAGACTACTCCCCACACCACCCACATTCAAAAAATAGGTACGTAATAGATTAATTTAAATGTTATAATAGAGATTAGTATTTTTGAATTTGTCTCAGACGACCAGTATTTGTATAGGGAGGATTTTAATGCCGAACAATGTGATTAATTTAATTAATAAATAACATTTTAAGTAAATACTAACAGTTGCAAAAATTCACAAAAATTCTTTTATGTCCAATTATAGCATGTATATTTATCAGGTGAAAAAAAACTAGGCACGAGTGTATTATTAAAGCAGCATAGCACACTCACGCTTTCTAAGAAAGTCAAATGACTTCTTCATATAGCTTCCTCTGAAACCTTATGCGTTCTGTGTCATCCTTAAAAATTATAATCCCCTTTGGTAGTGAGTTCTAGAAACCCCTATTAGAATTCTAGAGCGTTTTCCTATATTTTCGAGGTCAAACTTATTTGAAACTCTCTACAAATAAATGCGAACACAAGAGGCAAATTTTAAAAACTATAATTCCAATTTATGACCTAATTCTAGGAAATCAAGCGTTAATTTCTTACAACACAAATGTATCCATAATATTCATCATATTTTATTACCGATTATAAAATATCGGTCATTTCGGCTGTTCAGTTTACCGGATTACCTTATACGCATACCTCGGAAATCTATATTTCTGTATTAGTTACTTAGAAAGTGACTACTTATTAGTTGTAGACGAGAGTGATATATTTTTATCCTCAGTGTGATGTTGCAATTTTTTCAAAATATTTCCAAATTTACATTTTTCATGAATTAAAAAAAAAAAAAAAAAAAAAAATGTTATTTTTGTTTTGAAAGTTAAGACACATACTCCATAGTTCTTCATTCGAAAATGAACTATAAACACTTATATTTTTACCATAAATTTTAATTTTTGTTTATTTTATTCTAATTTATTTTAATTTATTTATCTATACATTAATAGACAAACATGAAATTTGTGATACACTTTTAACACGTTAATCAATGAAGTAGAGGGTTGAAAGTGGTACCATTCGAACGGTATGATTAACCAAATTTGCAGAAAACAAAAATTATTTTCTTACAATGTAAAGAAAGTAATCTAAAATACTTTTCATTTTATTATTTCTTTTAATACCCATATTTTTTTGTACTAAAAATTCCTAAAGAGGAAAGTTGTTAAATCTGGGAATTACTTAAAATTTAAATAAAACCATGGACACAGTAATTTGTATAGTTGTAGGATTCTTAAACTCTCAACTACAGAATTTTCAAGTTAAGAGGCAACGGCCCCTAGATTGGTAAAAATGATTATGAGTGAATGAGTGGTAGTTCGAAGTTTTATACAATTGAACATACACACAAATTAAAAAAAAAATTATTTATGAAAGTTCTTTTTATTATTATTATTATTATTATTATTTACGTCAACTCTAATTTGAATATGTCTTTTTTAGCTAAAACATAAAGCATTTCAACTTACTGAGATAGACTACTTATATATAAGTGAATTTAACACTATATCACCTGCATATACGCGAAAAAAATATAAGATTCGGAAAATTTCTGAATTTCCTGTTTTTGATGAATTTGCACGATTTAAGATTTCTTAAACACGATTAAACATTTATTGTATTGATTAAAAAATTTTTCATGTTAATTAGTAGATTGTGCTGTCATATAAAATGATAAAGAAGACTGTACTGGATTTGTGAATATTTTTGACTTACAGTTTTCGAGGAATTTACACGTTTTGAGATTTCCTAAGAATGATCCCTCTTTTTAAGAAAATATCAGTGTGTGTATGATGCGTTAGGGATATTTTGTAGTATTATGTGAACTGATGGACGGGATTCAAGTACGATTGATAAATGTGATACGATTGATAAATTGATTTGTGTACGATTGATAAATTTGTGCTGATTAGCTGTCGGGAGATATCACCAAAAAAGTGCTGTTGTCATGTTATACCACCCCTTTTCCGTCAAAGATATCTCTTAACTTCTATAGTGTATAAACGCATCAAATAATATATATGATATAGGCATTATGCAAAACTACGCTGTTATAATTTGGATGCAAATCGGCCGACAAGTGGCGCTGCTGTGTTGCAATTTAATTCTGTTTACGGGAAGGCGATTACTTTGCTTTGTTTTGCTTTGCAAGAAAGTGGTCGAGTTTCGACCATTGGGCGACACTAGTTTAGATAAATAGGCAAATTTGACATCTGCAATAATGTACATTGGTAAGATTTAACTTTTTCATTAACCTTGACCGTATGAAAAATAATGATAAGTCTTTAATAAATCTTTCTACTTTGATTATTATTATTATTATTATTGTTATTATTTCTGTAACTGACATCTAGAATATAAATTGTGGCTCTAGAAAAAAAAGTTCCATGACATCCTTATAAATTCTAGTCCCCTTGGAAAGCGTGTTCTATAAGCCCCTATTAGAATTCTAGAGCGTTTGCCTATATTCTCGAGGGCAAAGTTATTTTAAAATCTCTGCAAATAAATGAGACTGCAAGAGACGGGTTTCTGCAACTATAATCTTGGTTTATTACCAAATTCTAGAAAATCAAGCGAGAATTTCTCGCAATACAAAATAATCAGAATATTTAGAGCATTCAGAATATTGTTTCACCATCTAGAAATGTGTACACTAGAAATTCTCGATAATTTCGTCTATTCAGTTTATTATTACTTACAAACTTTGAATAAACACCATAAAATGCAATAAACTCGCAACAATTGTTTCGGGTCGAAAAAACACACGACCCTTCATGCGAATAAAGTAAGCACGAGTGCTGCAGTCAAAGCGGCAACGTGGCAACGTGGCAACGTGGTGCGTTGCCGCGTTGTTTGTTTGTATGTTTCTTATAACATCAAAAGTAACAAAACTAAATTTAAAAACTTGGAAAAGAAATACTGAAAAAGTTTCTTTTAAGAATTTTTTTAACGCATATATTCCACACCCATCACTGTTGTCTCAAATAATGCATATTACATAAATTCAATAAACAATAATGATCAATTTTCTCCCGTTTATTCAAACCTGAAAATATATGCATGTTTTAACTGGGATTTGAACTCAGAATCTTTTATTCCAGACTTAAACTCCCTCCCAAAATAACAAGGTTTATAATATTCATTCTTTCTTTGCTTTGAAACAATATATAGAGTTAAGGACAACACTTATTGTCAAAAAAGTCATGTGATAGGCACGAAAAAGACGCTGTGGATTATTTTCTAGCGATTTGAGCATTATGTAATGCATATCAGACTTAATTGCTCGGAGAGAACTAGTTGTTAAAATTTAATGGCATCCTTTATAGTGTTTATTCTGAGAAAATGATGAATTTGTATAGTATTCTTTCATTGTGAAACTGCAAGGCAGTAATTTCTTTTGGGACACGATAAAATATTTTATCTATAAAATGTTTAATATGTATGTAAAATTATATGCTTAATGGACACTACTTAGAACAAGATAATAAATTTAAAAACGTCTAAATTTGCGAATTTTTTCAAGTTCTTATAAGCATAATAATTTTCTTTTGCTTATTAGGACTTGAGAAAACATTCCTGCTTTAAAGAAGATTCGAACCTAGAATCTTCAATTCCAGAGTAAAATTCCCTCCATAACTTTACAATGAACTTTACAAACACTCTTATCCAGAGTGTTTCTAAAGTTCATTCTTTATTTCAAACAACAAATGAAGTCATGTTCAACGGTGATTGCTTAAAAAAAAAAAAATCCTTTAATACACACCAAAATGACTCTGGGGATATTTTGCTGTCGGCTTACAACGCTATGTGATGTATACCAAACTTAATTGCTCTTACAGAACTAGCTGTAAAACTTTATATACTCCTCTTCACGGCGCAGTGGTTTCTATCGGGACATTATAAAATATTTACTATATATGTAAAAATATTTGCTTATTAGACATTAATCAGAATGTGATAATAAATTAAAACATGACTAAGTTTTCTAATCATACAAATTTTGAGACCTTTCTCTTTACGGAAACTTGAAATCATTTTGAACGCATTCCTCGTGTATTAAATAAAACCCTTTTTCTCTACTAAACTATTTTTTAAATATTTAGCCGTTTTATATACATAGCTTTATGGAAAGTTATCCCCTAAAATACATCCATGACGATTATAGTATGTCGATATTATTCGCTATTTATAGAAATAATATATAATGGTCTGTTATTTAATGTTTACAACTGCTTTGTGTAAAGTATATTTATTTTTTTACTTATTGAATAGTAATTTATCTACGAATAACAATTATTTAAATTGTCTTCAAATAAACTTGTTCTTCTTAATTTATTTCAATATTTTCCTTCGTACAACCAACAATAGAGTATGAAGTTATAGTTATATAATTTAAAATTATAAGCAATATTATTTCTCCACTCATATCCGTACACACACCATTGTCCGAGAAGTCATGTTAAGTAGGTGCTACTGTGCTCAAATTAAAGTCGTGTGCCCTTCTGTATCTACTCAGAGGTTTCTGTGATTTCATCCAAAAAATTTGCCAATACGCCTGATAACACTTGTAAAAATTTTAACGAAAGGTAACACCCCAGTCCTAGTACAAAAATGTAAGCTATCGGTTTTAGCCACATACAAACACGATTCAGTTAGCAAGTACAAAATAGCGCAAAAATAACGTAGGACTAATTATTGTTAAATAGACGTTAAAGGTTAAAAGTGTACGTCCATCATTTTCTTTGAAAATGTTATAGTACAAATTTTATTTTATTTTCTAAAATTTAAAAATTCGTTAATGAGAATAAGAATAGACTCAGGTAGACAGGCGTTCATATATATACAACACTACACGAAAGAAATTTTAATCAATTTCATTAGCATTAAATAATCCACTTATGCTACTACAGAGATTATCCTTAAAAGACAAATCGTTCAAAAAGAATCATTTTTGAAAGAAAAACCCGATGAAATACGCAATAATAGTTAAAATATATCATTTTTGTTGTAAAGTATTGTTCGAATGTAAGATATTTTATCATAAAAAAAATATTATTTTATAATTTTGGAAATATATTTCTCACAAGTCTGTGAATTAAGGTTTATAAAAGATTCCTTTTCGAATTAGAAAGTAACAATCTTACTTTCGATCTCTAAATTAATGAAAATAGTTGCTTACCTTGATGCATTCTTTACATTATTTCTACTGATGCTTATCTATTAAATAATTGAGAAATTTCTTCTTTATTATCTTATGAAATTACTCCCACTGTAATTAATTTTGGAAAATAAATTGTTTTGTAAAAAAGTCTTTCTTAACAAGAGTAAAGGTGATATTAAATCTGAGAGCATAATTGAGAGAACAGGTTATTTACATTAAGTAATAAAGAAGATTTTTCTTAGATTGATTATGTTAAGGATAAAAGAAATTTCTGTTTAATATAAATAATATTATTAACGGATAAGGAGGTGTTTTTGTGTACGCGCATGTTTATTCTTTGAAAAAAGAAAAAAAAAACAGTTAGAGTTAAAGAAAAGGGTTCTACGAAAGATACAGGGAAAGAATATTTTTACTTTCTTCTGTATATATAAGAAGAAAGTAATGGAGTAAAAGGCTTGACTTCCGGTCTTTGATAGGTTTACACATTTTTGCATGACCTGAACATGACTTGTCCATTTTTAGAAATTATCTGTATGTGTGTATGTGTTTCACAAATTTTGTTGCCCTGTATCTCACGAACCAATGGGCGAATTTAACGAATCGTGATGTTTAGTTTGACCTTGAAATAAATTGGTGAGAATAACAATTGGATTTAGATAGATAGATAGATAGATTGATAGATAGATAAATAGATAGATAGATAGATAGAGTCGATCAAAAAAAAAAAAAGTTTGTGTATATTAAGGAGTACCTCCATCTTAAGAGAGACATTTCCTAAAGGGGGAAGGCGAAAATTTTGAATATGGATGTATTTAAAAGTTCAACGTATTTAAAACGAATGGTTGAGCGATAAATCTGCCATAATTTAAACCTTTTTTTTCATAAAAAAAAAAAAAAAAAAAAAAAAAAAAACATTTCGTTTGGATCTCGGCACAAACTGGCTTTCTTCAGATATTTATTGTTACGTTTCGCTGAGATGAAATCGTCTGCATTCATCATTGAAAACGATTTTAAAAAATAATAAGTTTCATGAATTATTTGTACTTCGTGAATTTCTATATTGGAATATAGAAGAAAATCTTATTGTCCCAACAGCATACTAGTTTTAAATTACTTTGACATATAAGGAATACAATAGCCCACATATAATTTTGGTATTTTTTTATAATTTTAAGCAATTACTTTTAGGTAATGAATTTAAAAATAACTAAGGATACATTCATCATTTAAACATCGTATTGTCTACTGAAAATTAAAAAGAAAATTGTCAGGATGACTGTGGCAAATTTAGTGATAATCTAGTCAATCATGATTAAAATGAAAAAATGCCCATAACATAATCACTCACACACACAATAAATAAATAAATAAAATAATATAAAATAAAAATGTAGCACATGACGTTGTTATAACTGATTTTTTACTGTTCAGACTCATTTGCGCTATAACAACGTTATGTGCTACCTGGGACTATTAACGAAAAGCGGTACCTTAAATTCTTCGTGAGAAGTTGAAGCTTCATATGCGTGTTCATAAATGTGTCACAGGGCGAAGATTGTCAAGAAATATCTTAGGGCACAGAAAACCAAAGTGCTTGACTCAACAGGTACAAGCCCATATTTGAATCTAACAGAGTACCTATGGTGTATTCTGAAAAATAAAGTCGCCGTAAAGCAACCACCCACGGCTACAGCATTTGTTTGAAGCAATAAAGCATGTCTGGTGCACAGGCATTTCTAAAGCTTACTGCAAGTCTCTTACTTATACCATACCTAAGAGGATTGCGCAAATTATTGAAAACAAAAGAGGTCCTACAAAATAATCAATTTATTTACAGTAAATAACCATGTACAGTCTATTTTGTTCTTTTATATGTAAAATATGTATGCTGTTTTTGCGGAATTCCATTAAATCTCATTTTTCTATGGCTGGTCTTAAACTTTTGCAAATGACTGTATATTTGATATTTCATATATTTTCTCGTTGTATACTTCACATTTTACCTAAATATTAAAGTGAAATTAAACTAATTGACATGATTAATATCTTTTTTTTAAATAGTCAATAAATTTTCCAAACATTTTCAGATTTAAGTTAAAAAAAAAAAAAAAAAAAAAAAAAAAAAAGAAGAATTATGACTAAGATTAACCTACATTTAGATATAGTCTGATCACATACATGAAATATAGAACTGTATAAAATTTTAAGGTTCTATGATAATTAGTTTGTAAATTAAACTGCGTGGAAAGCGAAAAAATGCAGTTTTGAGAAAAAACGTTTCAAGGTTAATATTTCACTATAAAAAATAATTTAATAAATAGATTTATTTACATGATTAAAATTCTCCTGTAGCATAAATACATCCTTCTTTCGGTTGCAAAGCCTCATTGGCTATTTTTCTAGCCCTTCTTTTGGCTCTACGAGCTTCAATTGTTCATGCCAGAGCTTTCTTTTCAGCAGTGTCTATTCTCTTTTTGTCACGTTCAGTTATGTAAGAGCAACAATTTTCCCCAATTCGAAATCTTGTTTCTTTCATAAAATTTAGGCGACCGCATTGTCCTTCATTAAAGCACAGAATTGCTTCATTACAGCAATTTGTACAATTTTCTCGCCCGAATCAGATGTCTTTGGACAAAATTTTCAAATAAGTGCTTTCAAACTTTCATTTGAATTTTATGTATGCCCTACTACACATTTTTGTTTTGTTAAGAAGGCATGGGCAAATCTTTACAAATATCTTTTATATTGTCCATAAGAGTAGTTGGAATGTTATTTGAATGATGATAAATTTTACTAGTTGCTTTTGCTTTCTGAAATGGACAGTAGGAACGTTATCTATTTGGATAAAAGTCATGTAAGGGTTCTGTATCAGTTGATCTTTTGTGATAAAATAATGTCCAGACAGACTACTGCATGTTCTTCACTGACTGACCATTGCTGCGAATGGTATTTTCATAAACTGTCAGATTGTCAATAACTACATCTGTTTAGCGACCTTTTCACTAATCGATTTTTCATCACTGAGTTTTTTACCTTTTAACTCACTTTTCTTTTTCCTATGTCGAGTGTCCATTCTCTTTTGGATGTACCCTACACACTCAGTTTTTTTCAATAGTGAAATCAGTATCATATGCCTCAGCTTTTAGTAAAGCACTAAATGCTCCAATATACTTTTTATAACGAACATCTCTTTTGGAATCTGATCTCTGGAAATTTCTGTTAATTCCCCAACTTCTATCATGCCAGTAGATCCAGAGAGATTCTTATCACACACTATAGGGTCTTTTGAAGACTATATTTCACATAATGTTCCTTTTCGTACTCTTTTCCAATTTTCACATCCTTTACAATGGGGCGACATTATTTCTGCATGTATAACTTTACCACTCTCTGTACCAATAAGTGTAAACACACCTAATAGTCAACAATGGCCACGTATTTTCCAAGTGCCATCCCCACTTACTGTAATGTAATTATAAATGCCAGCATTATCTGTGAGTTGTGCCTCTTGTACTGCAGCCTAAAACATACTATCTTCTGCTTATTTATTTGTGGCTTTTACAGCAGCTGTTACTATACTATTGTAAGCATTTTTACTTACAGGCTCAGGAAGATCCATCACACCAGAAAAAGTTTTTTGCACCAGATAATCTTTGTCCTAAGCCTCTCATTCCATAAATAAACCTTGAATTAATTTCTGCACATTTCTGTGCCTTACCAGTAATTTCAGAATTCGTGAAGGATGCAATTACACCACAACACGAGCAAGTTATGGAAATGTTTTCAGAAAGTCCAAACATAACATGGCATTCAATTTTCACAGATAAATAGCACTCAGAGCAATTCAAACAATTTTCCATTGCAGAAAATATTTTTTGTTGTTGTTGTTTTTCAATAAAAGAAAATTCATCAAAATCTGAAGCTTGCAATTTTTAATCACAGTCCAACGTTTTGCTAGATGCACTAAGTTTTTTTCCTTTTGGAATAGCAGACTGATTACCTTAAAACTTTCTTTTCCTCGGGTTAGAACGGGACATTCTTGTATTTGTATTCATATTTACATTTACTAGCAAATTGAATATCAAACGCAACTAATATCAAAAAGAATTTACAGCGTGGAATGAAATACAACACGTGATTCAAGTTTTAATCAAAACAAACCGGCGCGAGAGCATTTTTTATTCCTCAACATTCCTCAAACATGCATATGGACTAAACAAATACATGGAGTTTTGATAATGTGTAAAAGCAATGGAAACATTTCGCAAAGTGCTGATAACGTCCATGAGAAAGAAGAGATTATATGCAAGTCAAACGCAAACAAACGAAGAGCTGATCGTTCGCTTGCATTAAGGCAGCAGATTTTTGCTTGCGTTGTTAATCAATTTTAGCGATAACTTCTGTTCTAACACGAATTTTTGATTTTTTTTTCAATACATTTGTCATACGTCAATGCATACATGGTAAAATTTTCTTTCTCTTTTCTTTCTTTCTTTCTTTCTTTTTTTTTTTTTTTTTTTTTTTTTTTTGACCTTTTGCCGTAATTTTCCCCCTTAAGTAAATATACTGTATATAATACGTCTCTTTAGGTATTTCATGAGTCTGGGAAATTACAAAAGAGCATATATTCCCTTTTAAAAAATTATGTGTATATATATATATATATATATATATATATCAAATAAAATTTTCAAATTTTCTTACAAAATTTTGCGTATGTCAAAGAGGAACCATTAAAAAATATTTTATAAAATTTTCATTTAAAAATTTGGAAAATTTAGTCGGTGGGTCCTGGTTCCCAGATGCCCTTCCAAAGAATGGTGAGCACGATTTCTCAAAAACTAATGCTCCGCTCTTATTGAAATTTTTTTATACTTCTTCAAAACAGAATTGGCTAATGCTTGAACAAAGGATTTTTTTTTCAGATTACAACTATTGTTACAAGGTTATACGTGGGGTAAAATGCACTGAAAATTGTACTATTTTAACATAAAACGCTGCCAAAAACTCAAATTTCAATATTTAAAAAAATACTTTGTAGAAGTACTTGTTAATTCTATATTGAAGAAGTGTACAAAGTTTCAATAAAATCGGTATATTAATTTTTATGACACCGCAATATTCGCTTTTCTGAAGGACCTCCGGGAAGCAGAACCCATTGGCTCAATTTTCCGAACTTTTTAATGAAAATTTTATAAATGATTATTTAAATGTTGCCCTTGTATATGTTCAAAACGATGAATAAAAAAGTATTTATGAAATAGAAAAATTGGAAATATATGCTTTTTTTTTTAGACCTTCAAAATCCATACAACCTCTTAAAAAACAATTCTTTATTAAAAATCTATTTTCGTTCCTTTCTGTTTTATGAAAAGTTATCGATTAGTATTGTTCTTATATACATATAAAAAAAAGGGAAAATTGGATTTCATTCTGCAGATTATTAGAAAAAAATTGAAATGGAATTACCTTTCGTGTAAAATAACTTTCTGTCATAAAGGTTTTTAAAATCATATTACAAATTATATCTAAAAAATATAAAAAAACAAAGAAGGTAATAATTCTTCCAAGTTATTTGGCTTTATTTCAAGAAGTAGATTTAGTATAAAACTAGGTTAAATAAAGTCGAGAAATTTATATTAATGTCAATAAATAACGAATTAAAAAAAAAAAAAAAATGTCAGTATACTAAGTATAAATATGTTTTAAGACTTAAAATAGAAATTTTTTCAGTATGTAGTGTTCTGCGGTATAGACAATAATATTTTAAAAAGATGATAAAATTTGACATAACGTATGCCATTTCTTTCAATTATGCAAAATCCACCGAACTTATTATTTAAAAAAAAAAAATCTTGCCTTATTAAATTGAGTAATATAGCTCAAGTTTCGTCCTACTGCTATTATATTACAACTTTTACATGTATATTTGAAAGTCATTTAAGACATAAATTTAAATTATACTAAATTTAATGTAAAAAAAAAAAAAAAAAAAAAAAAAATGGAAATTTTAATTCATGATGAAGTTAGATTTTATTATATTAATACAAAGAATTTTGACTTTTAGTATTATTACAGCAGAAGAAATAATATTATTACATTAGTGCTAAAATATCATATGTTTATATGTTGAAAACTAGTATGTTGTAGCTACTCTAAAACTTTTATTTACTTTATTGCATGTAAATCCACGCAAAAGATATTATTTATTAAAATTATCTTATAGGCTTATGATTCGAGGATGTTCCCCTAAAGAAAATTTTAACCTGATGATTAAAGCTGGTAAATTAACTCAACAACTGATTGTCGATTATTACTGTCGCATCGAAGGGGATAGATTAAAATATATTCGTAATCCACAGGCAAAATTTTGAGTAAACACATATGCTGGCCTTGCAGACGCTTTGTTTGCACGTGCTGAGCAAGGAAAATTCAGAGCGGGGTGCATTGTTATTTTACCGTCTTTTTTCACTGGTAGTCCTCGAAACATGATTCAAAATTATCAAGATTCTATGGCAATGGTAAGAAAATTTGATAAGCCAGATATTTTCTTGACGTTTACATGCAACTCTTTATGGCCAGAAATCACAAATAGTATACATTCTTTTGAAACTGCTAATAACAGACCAAATGTTACTATGCGTGTTTTTTATACAAAAGTTAACGAACTTTTACGTTTGATTAACCAAACACAAATATTTGGCAAAGTACAAACATATTTATATACAGTTGAATTCCAAAAGAGGTGTTTGTCTCATATTCACTTATTATTGTGTCTTCAAGATAATTGTAAGTTTAGGGAAGTGACATATATAGACAAAGTAGTTTCTGCAGAAATTCCAGACCCCAATCACACAAGGTTGTATAATTTAGTAAAACCTCATATGGTGCATGGTCCTTGCGGTAGTCTTAATCCAAACTCAGTTTGCATGATTGGTGGTAAATGTATAAAGCAATTTCCAAAAGAATTCGTCCATGAAACAAAAGAAAATGTTAATGGTTATCCACTTTATAAAAGTTGAAATATTAGTCGGACTATTACAATATGTATTAAAGGTAATAATGTTGAGGTTGACAACCGTTATATATTTCCTTATAATCCCTTCCTCTTTCTTTTTTTTCAAGCACATATAGATATTGAAATTTGTGCAAGTGTTCACAGTATAAAATACATACATAAATATATTTACAAGGGTGATGATTGCGCTAACGTGCAAATAACTGCAGAAGAGGGTCTAATTCATCATGATGAAGTTTCTGATTTCCTAAACGCCCAATATGTCAGTTCATGTGAAGTTGCATATCGAATTTTTTTCTATCCAATGCATGAACAATCTCAAACAGTTATTCGTTTGCCTGTTCATTTACCAGAAGAATGGCAAATATATTTTAAAGATTAAAATGCCTGTAAAGCTTTACTTAGATCAGAATTAAGAAATACTCAACTTATTGCATGGTTTAATTTAAATAAAAATCCACAAACTAAAAGCCCTTACGTTTATCCAGAAACACCTCTTTTCTATGTTTGGGATAAATCTAAGCATATTTGGAAAAAACGGGTTAAATTTTCTAAAGTAATTGGCAGAATGTATAATGTTTCCCCTGCTGAATCTGAACGGTATCATCTTCGATTAATGTTGCTTCATCTTGTAGGAGCTACATCTTTTGAGGATTTAAGGACTGTTCATGATGTTGTATTTCCTTCTTTCAAAGAAGCAGCAATGCAGTATGTGTTAGTTCAGCATTATACTGAATGGCATCGTTGTTTGCATGAAGCATCAGTTTTTGAAATGCCCTTTCAATTAAGACAATTATTTTCTTCATTGTGATTTTTTAACAACCTTCAAATGCCGCTCATTTGTGGGACACTTTTAAAGATTTCCTTAGTGATGATTACTTTCTGTTTATGACCAAAATAAAGCTTATCAGTTTAGTTTTAGAGATATAAACAAAACGCTTAAATTACATGGTTTTTCTCTTTCAACATTTAACTTGCCCGTTAATGATGACTTATTAGTAAATGATCACAACAGAAAGTTTTCAAAAAATCCTAACCTGGACTATAATATAATGATTCAGCAAGCTAATGATCAATAACTTTTAATCATCAATGAAATCGTTAATGTGATAAAACAGAACAATACCCAGAAAAACAATGCTTATTTCATCGATGGACCAGGTGGCACTGGAAAAACATTTGTATACCAATATCTTAAACAAAAATGCTTCGATTTAGATCTAGAAGTGATCCCTGTGGCATGGACTGGCATTGCTGCTGTGCTTTTACCAAATGGGCGCATTGTGCATAATAAGTTTAAATTACCTTTGCTTTCTGCATAAAACTTCAGTATAAAAGTTAATAGCGCAGCTGCATCTGATATCAAGTCAGCAAGGCTGATAGTTTGGGATGAAGCACCGATGATAAATGTTCATGCATTAATGGCCGTTAATAGACTTTTACAGGATATAATGGGTAATAATATTATTTTTGGTGGGAAAGTAATTGTCCTTGGGGGAGATTTTAGGCAGGTATTACCAGTAGTTCCACATGCTTCTCGACAAAGAATTACTCAAAACTGCATTACGTTTTCGCATCTTTGGCCATATTTCAAAGTTTTTAAATTATTTAAAAATATGAGAGCTAGATCAGATGAAATAGTTTTCGAATTTTCTGATTAAATTTGGCAATGGGGATTTTCCTTCAGTCAATGATGAACCATCGAATGGTGGTTCTGTTATTGATTTACCTCTGGACATTATTGCATAAAAAGGTATTGTATTTGATATTTTTGGTAAAAACTTTACTTCGCGAGATGATGTAATTAATTATTCTAAATTTGCTATTATTTCCCCAAAAATTGAATATTGTAATGAAATTAATTCTAAAGTGTTGAACTTAATACCCGGTACTCAAAGGACATATATTTGTCTAAATAACATCATAACAGAAGATGAAAACCAAGTACTTCAATTGCCTTCAGAATTCCTAAATAGCTTAGAATTGAGTGGTTTGCCCCCATATAGTCTTACAATAAAAATTGGCACAATTGTAATGTTGTTGAGAAACTTAGATCCATTATAGGGTCTTTTAAAGGGAACAAGGTTAACTGTAAGAAATATGAATGAAAATTCCTTAGATTTAGAAATTATCACAGAAGAAAGAGTAGGAGAAAGAGTTTTAATTCCTAAAATTGACTTATCACTATCTGAAACAACACTCCCCTTTTCCTTTAAAAGACGCCAAATTCCTATTCGTTTGGCTTTTTGCATGACTATTAACAACGCACAAGGGCAAACATTAGATCGTGCAGGCATTTATTTACCACAGCCTGTATTTAGCCATGGACAATTGTATGTTGCAATGTCTAGAGTGCGATCATTTAACAATTTAAAAGTTCAGATAATTCCAGAAGGTAATACAACTCTTAATGTTGTATATAAAGAAGTGTTAAAATAAACATTAGTGCATATTTATTTATGGAAACTTATAAGGCAAGGGTGTTTTCAATTCGATCATTCTATATTTTAAATTTCGCACAGTACTAAAATATAATAGAACTTTAAATTTTGTACATAAAGAGGTGTTGCAATGTTATTTATCCATGCATACAGTGCGTTTGATTGTTGCATTTTTTTTTTCAGAGTATATTCGTTTGCCTGTTGCATTTCTTTATATTCATTTCAAAGTATATTCATGCAAGTAGTGCGTTTGCCTGTTGCATTTGTTTATATTTATTTCACGTATATATTTATGCAAACAGTGCATTTGCCTGTTGCATTTCTTTGCGTTCATTTCAATGTATATTCATGCAAGCAGTGCGTTTGCCTGTTGTCTTTGTTTATACTAATTTAATGCTTATATTTATGTAAAAGTGCATGTGCCTGTTGCATTTCTTTATGTTAATTTCATGCATACATTTATGCAAATAATGCGTTTGCCTGTTGCATTTCTTTATGTTCATTACAAAGTATATTCATGCAAGTACTGCGTTTGCCTATTGCATTTGTTTATATTTATTTCACGTATATATTTATGCAAACAGTGCATTTGCCTGTTGCATTTCTTTACGTTCATTTCAAAGTATATTCACGCAAGCAGTGCGTTTGCCTGTTGTATTTGTTTATACCCATTTGATACTTATGTTTATGTAAACAGTGCGTATGCCTGTTGCATAAGTGGTTGAGTCTAAATTTAGGAAATGAAAACATAAATAAAGGTCATCCAATGGATTTTTTTTCTGTGTGGAGAGGGCGGGGGAACTAATTCAAAATTTTGTAGATTCAGTAACCGGCTGTAATATCAATTTATTCTAAAGAAAGTGGCAACATGTTTAAAATACTTTGCTGCAGTATGTTTGGTAAGCAAATTTCCAATTCTATTTGACTATTTTTATATTTCGGAAAACTTGCCATAAAAAGGGGAAGCCTTATTTAAATAAATACTTGGAAATCATTAACATTAAATAAGAGGAGTTTAAGATTGCATTAAAATAAGTCGCCAGTTGCTTTCAGTTTTCTTATACCTATAAACATTATTTTAAAAATGCAGAAATAAACAGCATAAGTGAGGGAAAATGGTAAACATTGTCAGGAAATTTAGAATTGTTCTAATATTAGCCACCCTATTTTGAATCTGTGTATATTTATTTGAATAATAAGGCAGTATTTTTTTCTTTTTCAGGTTATATATATATATATGTTTCCTGTGATGATATTTATGGCTATTTTGTAATACCTGTGTCTGAGGATTTTACATTAATATGTATGTATATATATATAATTTTAAGGGGTGTTAATGGTTCCCCCCCGCGTGCACTCCAATACATATATATATATATATATATATATATATTGAGGCCACCGCTCTTTAAAATGTAGAAAACGAGGGGGAAAATAGCTAAAAACCCATAGAAATAGCATTGGAAGAAAAACAAAAAAACTCACAATGTCAAGTGTGTTAAAAAAAAAAGAAAAAAAAAAAAGCTCACACCGGAAGTAATAAAAGGGCAAAATTGACTAGGAAAAAACATCAAAGAGCGGGTACGGGTGGGCTGGGGCGTTAAATATATCGTCCAGGGTTAATACGACTCGCCTAGTATAAGAATTTAGACTTTTTAATTAAAAATATAATCTGTTTTTTTTAAAGAAACCAATTTTGCTTTAAAATAATTAAGTAAGATGTTTTTCATAAGATTCAATTTGTTTCTTAAAAAAAAAAAAAAAAAAATGTAATTTTGCTGTGTTTTTGGTACCATTTTGAAAAAAAAAATGCTATCTGTGGATTATATTAAATCTCTCCCAAACATATCATTGTTTTTTTTTTTTTGGTATAAATGTGTAACTTTTATATTATCTTAGTAGATTACCTTTTATATTACCTTAGTAGATTATTTATGTCTATTTCATTGTTTGTCTGTATGAATGAGTGTAAATTTGCATATGTGAGTGTAACTCCGCCAACGCCGGTCCCAAGCCCGGGTATAAATGGAGGAGGGGTGTTAAGTTATTTTAGTGATTATTTCCGAGTTTACTACTAGATGAAGTAAACGATTCTTAGGACTCAATCAAAGGCAGCAGTAATTGGTAAGTTTTGGAGTTATATAGTTATTATTATTTTTTTTTCCATTTAATTATTGAAGCGCTAGCAATAATTATTATTTAAACGATGTGCGTCTAATACTGTTTTGTTAAGTAATTATTTGTCGAGTCATTATCCTAGTTTTATACTGTTTATAAAAAAGTATGTTGCTAATACCCGGTCTGTCTTTCTTTTAATTACTCCTAACATTCTTTTAATCATTTTTAGAGTAAAATTGGGAAGATCTTGGGATTTTATTTTTATTACTAGCAGGCTATGCCCGCTTCACTGGTCACTATTTTTCAATGAATCACTATAGTTAATGAATTCTGAAAATTACATCAATTTTTATCATGCGAAAAAAAAAAAAAAAAAAAAAAAAAAAAATGTGATTGTAATTTGTGTCGCAACGGGTACCCACTGCGATTGGCAGCGCAGGCAATTGTGCGCTGCGCGCGCATTTATGTTCAACACTCTTAAAAACTCACTATATTAATATAAGGAAAAAACATAAAAAATAATAATAAATAAAAATCTCCCATTAATGGAATAATCGGTTCGGGCCACCACTGCCTGCGGCAGCGCATACAGGCTCGCATGCTCCTTCACCTACCGTCCCCGCCCCACCTAATTATTTTAGACTTTAAAAAATACTCGCAGTCGTTCTCTCGGGCTTTTAAACCTAATAATACTAATTTCCAACATTTTACCTGAATTACTTTTTTTTTTTTACCCCTGCGCCCGATCTCTTCCCGCCCTTCGTAATAATTCTGTACTTTCGAAAATATCCGCAATCGATTTATCGGACCTCAAAACCTAACAACACTAATTTTCAGCGCTCTAACACTTATTTATATGTTTTTGCCCTTTCACCTCCCCTTTCCGTCTATCGTAATAATTTTAAAAATTCGAAAATATACGCAATCGATTTGCAGGTATCAAAAACCTCCATGTACCAATTTAATAATTTTACAAATTCGAAAATATCCGCAATCGATTTGTAAGTATCAAAAACATCTATGTACCAATTTTGAACGACCTAACTCTATTTTTATTTTTTGCCTCTCCGTCCCCTATTCCCGCCCCTCCTAATAACTTTACAAATTCGAAAATATCCGCAATCGATTGGTAGGTATCAAAAACCTTTATGGACCAATTTTGAACGGTCTAATTCTATTTTTTTTTTTGCCCCTCCCCCCCCCCTCACACACACCTTTCTAATCCCCCAATAACTTTACACTTTCAAAAATATCCTCATTTGACTTCCAGATCTCTAAATCCTATCTGTACCAATTTTGAACGGTCAAACTATATTTCTATTTTTTTACCCCATAGCCCCCCTTTCCTGCCCCATCTGGGACGAATTTCTAAAATTAAAGAAATTAGTTTTTGTGTATTTATGGGATCTGTATTTGCAGCAAAAATATCTTACACATATGTTTCTTTCTGCTTGCAATATAAAGGATTATTTCAACTCACGTTTTGCCCCCTCTCCTCCCCTCTCGGGGGCTGAATTTCGAAAATTCCAGAAATTAGTTTTTAGGTATTTGTATTAGCTATATATTAGAGCAAAAATTTCACATATATCTGTTTTTTTGTTTGAGATATATAGGAGTATGGGAAACCACGTTTTGCGCATGTGAAATCACGTTTTGCCCCCTTTCCCCCCTTGGGGACCGAACTTCTAAAATTCCAGAAATTGGTTTTTAGATGATTAAATTAGCTATATTTTTAAGTAAAAAATTTACGGATATCTGTTTTTTTCTTTGAGATATGAAGGTTTTTGTGAAATCACATTTTGCCCCCTACACCCCCTTGGGGGGCTAATTTCGCAAAATCGCTTCTTAGGTGGTGCTTACACTAAATGTTCTATAATCTGACCCAGTTTCGAGTCAGTGGCTCCAGTAGCTTTTGCTGTGCGTTGATGAGTCAGTGAGTGAGTGGAAGTACTCTTTTATATGTATAGATGTGAAGTGCGCTTAAATTTTGTGTTTTGAAATTACATGAAATTTACCCTCCATCTCCAACCAAAACATAATTTATTAAAGAAGAGGATTTTAAACCGGTTAAGAGCAATGCGAAAATATTAAAGCAGTGTTTTAAACTTTATGACGTGAAAAGATTTTAGTTGCCCATCATCCGTCAAATTTTGACGGGTATTAACTAGTTATTTATTAAAACTAGAGAGCTCCACCTCCCTCCCCTGTCCCCGGTTCGCTCCTGTTGCCATCTCCTAGGACTCGATCCGCTTAATCGCAGCTTTGCCTTTCCCTGATTAGAGGTATTAAGAGTACATAACTCATTGTAGAAACAAATAAAAAATATTCCCATATTTCATGTCAAATTGAAATAAAGAATATTTTATCATATGCTGTCAGTTTAAATAAAATAATACCTCAGTAATTTCCCTTAATATTCGACCAAGGTCGTAGCCAGATTTTGTTTCGGTGGGGGTCTAAACAATAAGTACATGATGTTGAATGTCAATTACTACAACTAAATTCTTAATATTCGATGTTCATTATGCCAATTACTCTTGACATGGAATATTTAAAATGTTTTAGTAGCCATCTATCCGCTTAAAGCTTATATTAAAAAAGAAGGCTATTAATATCCAGTAAAATAAAGAGTTTTATTATATCTATTTATACATGGGATGAATTAATTAACTCAATATTTGCAATATTTTAATGTAAGTATTATTTTTTTAGATGAACTAAGGCTCCTATATATACGAGCTGGCGCATCAGGCATTTTGTTGCCTTAGGGTTGCCACATGTACCCAGTGCGTTTCTCTGATAAACAAACGACAAACATTTTTTTTTTTTTTTTTTTTTTTATCGTCTTACGTTAGTTTAGAGTAACTTGTTTTATTATAGTTCATAATTTTAACTAAGTAAACTATGATATGGAAGTTTGTTCAGCGATAAACTTCTATAATCATTCAAGAAGTGAATATAAAGTGTTCGCAGATCTTCTATTACTGTGTATTTGAGTTTTGGCGACATTTTGTAAAAGAAACAGAAACCGCCCTAACAACACATCTTACCCCAGTACATCCATAGGATATCCTCAGAAAAAAATGACATCCTGAGAATGTATTGTGAAAAAAATGTGTTTTTAGGAATATTATTGTTGCTTATTGCACTTATCTTGACCGGATAAGCTTCAGATCAAGATTTCTTAAAATCATTAGGGAAGCGATAAGGACGCCAAGTGGTAATGCTGTCCTCTTCGGAGGCAAAAAAATGGCGGTGATGCGCCGGCCTATTATTTTATTTAGGGGCTCTAAGATGAACTAGTTTCTGTAGTGTACATTACAACTGACGAAATTATTTAAAATATGCTACAAAAAGAAAATATATAAAATGCTGAATTATCCGTGTCTCTCACTTTACATTGATCTAGTTCTTTTTCTGATAATGTGCTATACCTGAGTAAAAGAAATCTATTTTATTATATGTATATGTTTTTGCAACGATTTCAAAAACTGTACCTTATGATTTAAAGTATTTAAATTAATTACTCTAGCAACAGAAATTAGCTCCTATAATACGGCTTAAATGATAAAAGTATCCTTTAATAATAAGGATACTTTAAATACATATGTGGTTTATATCAGTGCTCACCTTGTGTCACAATATATCTCTCTATCTTTGCTTTTGTTCTAAAGTAAAATAATCTGGTTTGTCACTCACACGACTTTCTCTTACACTGAAATTTAATACTATAAATACAGGTTGCAGATTAGTAGGTATTATAAAGAGTACTGTTATGTAAACCTGTGTTCAACAATTCATATTAGGCTTCTGAAGAGTATTATATAATAATTAGTTCAGTGTGAGGGGGCTACCGCCCCCTTCAACCCCCCCCCCCCCGTTTCATTAATGCGCCTACATTTATATAGAATTTAATTCGATTATTAAAAAATAATTCTGTTTTTAAAAAATAATTTATTAAAATTATTATTTTAAAAAATTATCTTTTATGATAATACTGACGATTTCCATATTAGAGAGGTAGTATAACACCAAATATCCAAAAAAAGTCCATTTTATTCTCGGAAAAAAAAAAAAAAAAAAAAACGATTTTTCTTCTAAGTTTTTTTAATTCGTTAAAAGTGAAAAAAATCGATAACTTTGTTTTAAATTATCGCAGATCGATGGTTCAACCATTCGTTTTAAAGGTATTGGCGAGCTCTTTTGAAAGATACCCATCATGAAAATTTACTCCCCTCGAGGGGGGACTCCCCCCCCCCTAGTGGGGGAGGCGAGGAGCCTACATACACAAAAAATTTTTCCCAGTTAACTATCTCTATTACAAAAAATATATATTTGTTTCATTTGGTTTAGTGCAGTCTATAGACGTTAAACTCTACTTACCTGCAATTTCCCCCATAGACGTAATGTATTAGAATTCTCTTGATTGTCCCTGTACACGAACCATTTGCTTGATCTTAACGAAAATCTTACTGTAGCATCCCTCTATGATACACATTTAGAATACCAAGTTTGAACTTTCTGCCATAGTTTGTTTTTGAGATATGCTGATAACAGACAGACACACAGACACACAGACCATTTGCTAAAAACATGTTTTTCGTATTCAGGGGACCTCAAAACGTGTAAATATAACAAAATCTCGCGTTCGAAAATTTGACCCAAAAAACAATACTTTCTCTACCTTATGGGTAAGAGAAAGTAAAAAAAATAAAGTATCTCTCTCTTTCTCTATATACCTTTTCTTTTATCTATATTCAATAGAAAACAGTATTGGATTTATAAAAAATTTCGACCTCTGGTTTTTGATGGATTTACACGTTTTGAGAGCTGTACAACACAATTTCACCATTTTTAGAAAATGTCTGTCTGTCTGTGTGTGTGTGACAAAATTTTGTTGCAACTGTATCTCCGATGCCACTGCACAGAATTTCATACAAATTGGTATGTAGTTACACATTGACATAAATTAATGCTTGTCAACTTTTGGTAAAACTTGTCCAACAGCGTGCGTTGCCATCCCGCATTTTCTAAATTTTTAACATGGTGGAATA
Source organism: Salticus scenicus (assembly GCA_963930645.1). NCBI lineage: Eukaryota > Metazoa > Arthropoda > Arachnida > Araneae > Salticidae > Salticus > Salticus scenicus. The sequence goes on from OZ005655.1 coordinate 136,100,625, forward strand.
GGACAAAATTTTGTAAAAATGTGTATAAAGAGTTATTTTTTAATAATCTTTATGAAATTTAAAAGAATTATTTGTAATAGAGATAGTCAACTGGGAAAAAAATGTGCATGTAGGAGCCTCGCCTTTCCCCGACCCCCCCCCCCTCTCGAGGGGAGTAAATTTTCATGACGGGTATCTTTGAAAAGTGCTTACCAATACCTTTAACACGAATGGTTCAAACATCTATCTGCGGTAATTTAAAATAGAGTTATCCATTTTTTTTTTCATTTTTAACCAATATATATATATATATATATATATATTATTATTATTAATTAATATATTATTGAGAAAAAAATTTACTTTTTTGGATATTTAGTGTTATACTACTTCTCTAACAAGGAAATCGTCTGCATTATCATGGACATTTTTTTTAAATAATAATTTTAATAAATTATATTTACTGGGTGAATTTGTGTAGGAAAATATAGAAGAAGGCCATGGGTTGGCCACAACATACAAGTTTTATACAAAAATTTATCTTTTCGTTTTTAAAGAACAAAACCTAAGAATATAATTGAAAAATACGTCTTAAAACATCTACTTCGTATTCCCCCAGTTTATAGAATTCGTCAAGCATTTTATTTTATTTATTTTGCATTAAGGGAGCGTCTTGGTATAGTTATTAATATTTATTAATATTTTAAGAGTGCACGCATAATTTCTGAAGAAAAAAAGTGATAATAGCTAGTAAAGTGTGGGTAAAATTAGGGGTTGTTCTTGTTGGCAAGACTGCAGCCCTACTAGTTTCCTGAAACGAAAAGATTCTTAATCAGTAATAATGTCGTTATATTCCTTACCTAAGTGAAAACAAACAAGGAATAATTTCCAAAATGCCGTCTAAGTCATGGAATAGTTTATAATACTTATATTTTGTTAATCGGTGGTTAATATCGGCTTTTCTAATTCATTTTACAAAAAAGAAAAAAAAAAAAAAAAAAAAAAAAGATTTTTTTTTTTTTTTTTTTTTTTTTTTTTTTTAGACCACATTACCTCCTAAAGGTATTTGGAAAAACACGTAAAACCGAAAGTGGTCACATTATTCACACATCCATAATATGCTATTTAAAATACATATACTTTTAGATCTCCATTGTACTATAGGTATGGGGAACGTGGGTTATTCGTAAAATATGTCGACCTGAATTTTTTGGCTCTTTTACACGTTTTGAGGTGTGAGAGGAAGTCGAAAATGACAAAATTGATATTGTATCCATCTGTAGAGTGTCATGTGTTAGTTTGCCAGTGTGTTGATTTGTTAATCTATGTACACAATACCTCAAGAATAAATAATCGCAGAAAGATAAGAGAGGTTTTTAAATATTACTTATGACACTGGCAAAAACAATTTATTTGCAATATTCTAGATTAAAAACTTTGTAAGTTTTAATAAATTTACAATTTTCTTACGATGGGAGTAGAGGACAAATTTTCACATAAATGGTATAAAAATGAATATTTTTACTTTAAAGATGTCAGACGAGCTTTAAAATATCAACTAGCAAGCTTCGCCCAATAGTGGGCCACTATTTTTAAATAATCACTATAATTAATGAATTTCCAAAATTGCTTATTATCACTCATAAACTTTTATTATTCTATTCAGGTAAGAACTCGCACCGTGTCCCCACTGCCTTCGGCAGAGCAGACCCAAGAGTGCTGCGCGTGCACAATTTTGTTCGTCCCTTTTTACGAAACACTATATTAATATAAATCTAAACACACAAATAAAATAGAGGATTTTTTTTTCTCATAAATGGAATCATAGGCCCATGTCCACACTGCATGTGGCAGTGTAAACTGTAAGCACGCGCTCGCCCCTCACGTATTTCTTCACCTACACTTCCTGCCCCTCCTAGGAATTTTACATTTTCGAAAATATAAGCAATCGATTTTTCGAGCTTTGATACCTTATACAACCAATTTTCAACGCTCTAATTCTAGTTATAAAATTTTGCCACATTGCCCCCCTTTCAGACCCTCCCCCCCGTAATAATTTTACACTTTCAAAAATATCCTCATTCGACTTGTAAACCCCTAAAATTCATATATACGAATTTTGAACTAACTCAATTTCTAATTTTCTGCCCCCTTCGCCCCCCTAATAATTTAACACTTTCGAAAATATCATCATTCGACTTGTACGCCACAAAAACTATATAAACCAATTTTGAACGATTTAACTCAATTTCAAATTATTTGCCCCCTTCGCCTCTCCTTCCTGCCCCTCCTAATAATTTTGCACTTTCGAAAATATACTCATTCGACTTGCAGGCCCCAAAAACCTATGTATACCAGTTTTGTACGATCTAACTCTATTCCTAATTTTTTGCCCCCTTCCGCCCCCTAATAATTTTACACTTTCGAAAATATCCTCATTCGACTTGTAGGCTCCAAAAACCTCTATATACAAAGTTTGACCGGTTTAACTCAATTTCTAATTTTTTGCCCCCTTCGTCCCCCTTCCTGTCCTCTAATAATTTTACACTTTCGAAAATATCCTCATTCGACATTTGTGTTTGACTTTTCCGTTATTTTCTCCGAAACTTGTTTATTTCGGGCTATATAACGTTAAAGATCTTTAGTTCGGAATGTGAGTAGAGTATTGTAGACTGCAAATCGCTAAAATATAAAAGAAGAAATATGTTTTGTGTTCTCCGTGCTTTTAACTGAAATTTTCAATGGAATTTGAACGGCTTATATCAGTTTAAAAGTCCGCCATAACTATTAAGATACCTTAAGCTTAAAATATCTTTCGAATAATTTGTTATATAGCTAAGATAGCGATTTTTACATTGAAAGTTTTATTTTTTAAATATTAAAAATTATATACAATTTACAAGTAATAATAAAAAAAGTAATAAAATTTAGTGTTTTTAATATCTTTAAAACCCTAATCTTAAAAGTAATACAAAATATAAGGCATAGCTAATATCACATGATGTCTTGATATTCGTAGGAAAAGAAAAAAATTTCCTTTTCCTACAAATGTGTTCGTTGCTATGGAAACTCTTTCTCACGCATTGAATTCGAATGAATGGACGCCGTTCAGAAAAAGATTGACGAATGTCCGCCGCAAGAATCGGAAAGTTTGGAATGTTTTTAAGAAAAAGTTTAAAAATATTAAATATTCGTATTAAAAATATCATCCGAATTTTGAATTCATCATTTGAATTATATCATCCGAATTTTGAAGATATGTATTTTCGACTGATTTAAACGCATTTGCTGTATTTAAATTCGTTTGCACGGGATCGAAGTTTAAAAGAAAAACTTTTTGAATAAAAAGCACAAATAGAGTTTAACCAAATCATTGCGTGCAATTTAGAAAAATAATTATAACTCGCTCAATTTTTTAAATAGGTTTCCAAAAATTACTGGTTTTTTCCCCTCACATTACGATTTACATATATACAAAAAATAAATGATTTATCTTAAAAAAATTTTGAGTTATAAAATGCTTAGGGAAAAATTCGACAATAAAATCGATGTTTCGTAAATTAATTTTAAAAATACGGATCCCTAATCCATATATTTTTAAAACTTTTATATGTTTTGAAAGAGCACTTAATGACCATTCTAAAGATACCTGTATTTAAGAAATATAATTGTCACTTCTCTGTACAGGGTGCTTCAAAGACAGAAAAGGGAAATTTTGGACATTTTTAAAACATTTTTTAAAAATATAAAAAATCCATAGTTTTCAAAGAAAGTACTCCGTTAGAATTGGGAATAAACGATATTTCTCATGCTATAAACGCATATTGAATATATCTATTGATTTAAGAGAAATCGCTTTTCAAATACGAGCAAAATTTTCACTCTCTGCTTCTCAATTCGGTGGAACATTTCCGGGTATTCTTCGAGAGTGGTATATACTATAAGTTCGCTTTTCGATTAGACATGGTCGACGTTTTAATTAGTAGTTATGTCGCATCGTCGCATCGTTTAGCAAATTAGATAACGAACATCTGCGATAAATTTTCAGTACGACGGTACAGGTGCAAAGTACGATTAGAGCCGGAGTTTGTGAAGTCGTTCCTTCACATATATGAGTTTTAATTATAGCTTTAAATAAAGGCAATAATTAATTACTATAGTTTCAATAAATTAAATGGCTAATAAAAATAGATAACGAAATTCTAAATTACTTTTATATTTATTCGCTTTTGTCGATAATAGATATTTTAATTCTAATAATACTTTATCCCTTATGCTATTAAATAAATCTTCTGAGAACAAAAACATATTCCTTTTAAATGACATCTCTCAAAATTATAATCTCTCCTAAATCATTTAATAAATAAAATATAAAAAAATATTATTTTCATTTATAAACCATTGTATACATAATTACATTTTCATTCTTTTAAAATTGCGTCCATTTTGTTATAAATAAATTAGGCTATAATTTCCGTTGTAGTATCATTAAAGGGTAATTTGTTTTTGTTTAATGACAGGATGTGCAATAAATAGCGGACTTTATGTCTCGCTTACGTAACGGTTTTCTGGCTATAATATTTGACACAAGCATTGACATAAACTGTACGAACTTGCAAAATTCAAAATATTTATATTAATTTGTTCTACAAACAATGGAATATCTTTGGCAGTAAAATTTGGCACTATTTCAAAAATCTTGGCGTAATTCACGAGTCTGATCTGGATTGCGACGGAGTCGACTTCAGATTTCGCTCCTAATCTGACTTGAAAAACGCGTAATAAAATAGCTCTCTCTCTTTACCTGAAAATTTGTTTTACACCACCTGAATGTCTCAAAGACAATATTTTTTATGTATCTTGTCAATTAAACTATAGAATAATTTTTAACTCATAGCTGTGATGTTTAATTCGAAAATAAAGTGCTGTCAGTTAAGAAGATTGTTTTTATTTACGGCCTCCTTCATCTATTTTCCTGGTGTATTGCGGTTATTCATCTTCCTTGCTTAAGAACAATTTCCATGTGAACTTTAGCACAAGAACTTCCTTTTACAGCGCCATTCTGGTAAATCTCTATATATCTCTATTTAAAAAAATCTACTGTCACTGGCGTCAATTTTTTTTTGTCTGCGACAGCATCTTCTACCGGTGGGCAGGGTCCTTCGCCACATGAAAGGTATCAGTGTGTTCCGAATCCTCCAGGAAGACATTTCAGCTGCTTAGAAATTTCTATCACTTTAATTAAAGAAGTTATCAACTAAAACGACAAGTTTATGAAGGTGCTCTATTTGCCATTTTAAAAAAAGTTTCTTCTAGTGACTTTGTTCTTCTGTTATGACGTCATTTTACATGAAAAAAATAAAATTATGATCAATGGTTGTACGTAGGTAGGTAGGTTGGATTAAATGTCGCACCAGTACTGTGCTATGGGTAATTGGCGACGGTCTGGGAGGCACCCCTAGTGATGTTCCGGAGACATGCCATCACAATTTTGATCCTTTACGGAGGGGATGCCCTCTCGCTTTGGTGATTCGCAAAGATATAGGGTGAATGGGAACATGAAGGACTTTGCGGCCACGACAGATATTATGTGCACCAGCCACCATTAATGTACACGACGTTCTTTGACCGGCTCAAGCATCGAATCGGCAATCTTACGATTCCAATTACGTGCTCGGAGCTTTACCGACTAGGGTACCGCGGCCGAAAACCATGGATGTAAAAAAGAAAGACAATAAATATCAACTTTTTTACTCTACTTTTAGAAAATTAATTATTTTACACTTGAAAATTAAAATATGATCCATGGTTGTATGTAGATAGATACTTAGGTAGGTTATGTGTGACGCCGAACCATTACTGCGCTATGGATAAGTGACGACGGTCTGGAACGGACCCCTACGGATGTTCCGGAGGCATGCCACCACAGTTTTGGTCTTACACGAAGGGGATTGCTCCCCCGCTTCGGTGACCACTAAAGGTATAATTTTGATGGGAACATGGAGGATATTGCAGCCACGACATATTTTATGTGCACCAGTCACCATTAGTGCACACGACGATCTTTGGCCGGCTCGAGAACCGAACCCTCAATCTTCCAATTACGAGCTCGGCACTCTACCGACTGGGGTACAGCTTTCCGGATCTAAATTTGTAAAAAAAGATATAAAAAGGGTCATATACTAAAGCTGCAATGTGAAATGGTCTAGATATTACGAATTTCTGTCTATTAAAAAAAATATATATATATAAATATTATATATTCCAATTTCACATTGAATATCACGATTTCCATGATAATTTTCTACTTTTGTCTTGTAATATGCACTATTAATATTCCTTTTCAGTGAAAGAAAGCAGGGAATAGGCGGGCAGAGCTCTGAATATGTTAATGCGTAAAGTGAGTTGGGGGGACGCGAAGCCTCCCTCGGGGGTTGGTGAGCGGAGCGAGCAGGGAGCAGATCCCCCTAGTGTAAAAAAGAAAAAAATAAATAAAAAAGACTGTTGAGCGACTCAAACATATTAAGAATTCTAGTCACTTAGATTCACAATTATGCAAATCGTTCTAAAAGTAAATACTATGGAAAAAAAAAATATATATATATATATATAGTTTACTCTCTTCTATTATATTTAATAGTTAAAAATAATAAATGACAAAAACCGTTTTACAGAGATTTTCTAAGAATCTGCAGCCTATAAATAGTTTTTCTGTATATAATACTATTATCATGTTTAACAACACAGGCATACCACATGTTTACATTATTTAAAATAATGATAAGAAACTAATTCCAAATGGTAATCAAAGAAGGAAATTAATTTTAAGAAACTGTCATAAAAAATGGAAATAAATATTACTTTGATGTAATCTTTCAAATAGTATTAAAAAAAATATTTTCTTTTCACTTTTAGAGAACTGTTAAACATCCCAAATGTTAACGAAGTAGAATACATTCCCTTAAAGGAATTCTTCAGCCATGATGTAGATATCAGTAAAAGAAAGAGAAAAAAAATATCGATCTGATTCCAAAAATAAAAACACATAATACTCAATTCATCTGCATTGTATTTCCAGGAAAACCTTCAATACGCCTGAAAAAATTCTCATTTCCTTTTCATTATTTAAAAGTGAAATACTTTCCAATATTAATAAAATTCTTTTTCACATTTTTATAACTTGTCAGTAAATTAAATCACTTGAAACAATCAATGACGTTTATCGAGAAATTCAAGTGTCATGTTTTGACATGTTTTTATTAATATTAATATTAATATTATTATTTATTATTAAAAAAATTTTATTAAATTACTCTTAAAAGTAAATGGAAATGTTTACATGAAATATTGTTAACTCTAATTTGATTAAAATGATATGATGCATATTTCGGAGTTTCGGAATTAATACACGTATTGGCATAATATTTCGCATTAAGACTTACTTAATGTCAGAAAATTTAATAAATATTTCCTAAAAACAAGTACTGAATATATTGTTGCGTACTTGGGGGTTCGTGAGTTGTCCGGGAATGAAAGGCCAAACTTACAAAAATTCAGTAATTTATTCACAGAAAGTTCCAGAAAAATACAGGTCAATAACCCAATTATCAGCTTCAATTCAAGGAGTAACCACAGCTTAAACAACAGCTGTCAATAGCAAATCCACAGTACAAACTGTATAGAAATAACACTTGAAGCAAGTCTCTCTCAAAGAGGCTCAAGAGCAATGCAAGCACTAGCGAAGCTGGCTGAGATCTGAACTGAACTGACTGCCTTGGCGAGGAAGCGCTCCTTATATGCTGTTCCATGGAACCCAGATTTTTCGAGAAAACTCTAGAAAGTGGTCAACCAATCAACTTACAGCTTCCATATTTGGTATATCCCATATAAGGATTTTCTCGCCAAGGTCGCCAAAAAAATCGCCAAGGTTTGAAAAAGTTGCCAAATTTGGCGCCAAATCCATTACCTGCATTACTGGGGCTTTTTTATGCGTTTTTAAGGGAAAATAAGGCTATTTCAACGCTAAAACGACTAGAAATGCACAAAATTAGCACTTTATCAACTTACTAAGCCTCTTTGAAAGAATTTATACAAAAATAAACACAATTATTTACAATTTCGTAACACTGCCCCCTCCCAAGGACTGCACGTCCCGGGCAGTGCAACCCTTGGTCAAGAGGCGAAACTCAACAAATTTACACGATCTAAAACACAAAAACTAAGTTGCATATAACGATAAAATAGAAATACAAATCCAGTGAGAAATATTTACAAAATTCACAAATATGTTCAAATATTCATATACAAATATTTACAAAATTCACAAATATGTACAAATATTTATATACAAATATTTCCATTACGCATACGCAAATTTTACAAATATTTACATTTTTAATATTACCGTTACTTGTGGTACTTGGCTAGCCTATTATAGTGCACCACCTTCGGTTGTGTCGAAGGTGTTTTAGTGATCCGCACCACTACATCATTCAGCCTTTTTAAGACTGTGTATGGTCCATCCCAGTTGCACTGTAACTTGGGAGAGAGTCCTTTGCGTCGAACAGGATTCCACAACCAGACCTTCTCTCCTTCCTGGAACTCATGTTGTGTAGCCTTTAGATCGTACCTTGTCTTCATTTTCTCCGTTGCCATGTTGATCCGCTCCCGAGCAAAGTTGCGTACGTCTTCAAATCGTGCCTGGAGATCTTGGATGTACTCATCGGGCGATGAAGGCGCATCGGGTGGACAACCAAACAGGAGATCACAAGGGAGACGAAGTTCACGTCCAAACAGCATCTGGGCTGGAGTATAGCCGGTGGTTTCATGGACAGCACTTCGATAAGCCAGCAGGAACAATGGCAACTTCAAGTCCCAATCTTGCTGGTTCCTTGATACTAGAAGAGAGAGGTTATTCAGGATGGTACGATTGAACCTCTCGACCATGCCGTCCGGCTGGGGATGTAAGGGTGTTGTCCGGGTTTTGTCTATGCCGAGTAGTTGACACAGTCCTTTGAAAACATCAGAGGTAAAGTTCCTACCTTGGTCGGTATGAAGTTGTAGGGGCGTGCCGTACCTTGACACCCATTGCTGCACTAGGACTTCTGCGATTGTGCATGCCTCTTGATTGGGAATGGGATATGCCTCAGGCCACTTGGTGAAATAGTCCATCACGACGAGAATGTATTTATTTCCACTGGAGGTCCGTGGCAAAGGACCTAAGATGTCGATTGCAATCCGTTCAAATGGTGCTCCCACGTTATACCGTTGCAGTCTTCCTCGACTTCGTTTCTGCGGGCCTTTACGTGCTGCACAAGCATCACAGGATTTACACCATTTCTCCACATCCTCCTTTGCCTTGCACCAGTAGAAGCGTTCCCGAACTTTCTGCAGAGTCTTCATTACCCCAAAATGGCCTCCGGTAGAGCTACTATGCAGTTGTTCTAAAACAGCTGGAATTTTTTATCTTGGTAATAAAATCTGCCATCTGAAGCTTTTCCCATCATCAGATTCCCACTTTCTGTATAATACGCCGTTTCTGATATGAAGAGAGTCCCAAAGTGCCCAATAACTTTTCGTAATGGGACTGAACCTAGAAATGTCCTGCCAGGTAGGTCTGTTGCTAGTCGTCTCCTTCAGTTGTAATATAGGCTTTACGTCAGGATCTTCCATCTGGGCTTTTCTAAATTCTTCGTCACTCCATGGGTTGGGATCTTGTTCTGATGGTGTTGCGACAGTAACTTGGCGAACAACTGGCTTTATTCTTTGGTGTTTATCCTCGGCTTTAGAGATGTATTTATGATCTTCAGATGGAGGCTTCCGCAAGAATGCATCTGAATTTTCTCGAAGAGCTCCTTCTGGGTGGCATACTTCAGAGACATTCTTGCTTGCTTCTCTAGGTCTTCTTACTGGGCAGCTTCGTTTGATATGCCCGTCTTTTCCATAACCCCAGCATTTAGTTGTTGGAGTCTTCCCTTCTTTCTTCCTCTCAAGAATGCGTAATCTTCTATTAATTTCTGCAATCATTTCCTGAATGTCTTTAAGATCATCTTGAGAGCCGTTCACTTTGTCTGCTGTGCTGTTCTGGCGATGTTTATAGGAGGCTTGTTGGGCTGTCTCGATCTTTAGGGCATACACCAAGGCTGACTCCACATCCTTCACGCCGGAGAGTCTGAGGGCTTTTTGGATATCTGGATCTCCGACAGCATCAATGAAATATTCTAGAGCCAGATCATTACGTGTTTCAGGATGACAGTCTGAGAAAGCCAAATGTGAAAGCCTCTGGATGTTTGATGCCAGTTCTTGTAAGCTTACCCCTGGTCTCTGACGACGGGAGCTTAGCTGGAGTCGACTATATTCTTTGGACCATTTCGCTCCAAAACGTAGCTCTAGTGCTCCGGTTACAGCTTCGAAGTCATATCGTTGTTCCTTCGAAAGGGTCTCCAGGATATCTGCGGCGTCGCCCCGCAACGACCCTACCAGATGAGCCGTCTTTGCAACAGAGTCCAAGCCGTTAGCTTCAGCTACGATGGAAAACTGCGTCTTATATACATGCCAGGAGGAACTGCCATCGTAGGTAGATAGCTTAATAAATTCGTGATTCTGGCTTCTTCTCTCTTTCTTTTCAGTTTCCTGGGGCTTGGATTCTAACTTTTCTTCGAGATTCCGAATCTTGCTCTGCAGTTCATTCCTTATTACCTCTCCGCTCCACTCTTCTCTCATTTTTCTCTCAAGATCTTCCTCCATTCTCTTAAACTTGCTTTCTATCTCTGAAACCTTTCCTTTCAGCTCTTGATCAAAGTTTTCTTTAAATTTCTCCTCAAAATTCTCTTCTATCTTCATAAATCTCTCTTCAAAATTCTTCTCCACTTTCAAAACTTTCCCTTCAAAATTTTCTTCTATCTTTATAACTTTCTCTTCAAAAATTTCTTCTATCTTTATAACTTTCTCTTCTATTCCATCCATTCTGTTTTCCATAACCGTTAATTTACCCTCGATTGATTCTTTCACCGTTGAAAGCTCTCTCTTCATCTCATCTTGATTAGATTTAATTTCTTCCTGAACTTCACCCATAGTGTCTTTCAACTCTCTTTGCGATGTTTCCATTTTCTCTTGTGCTACCTTCATTTCTTCAGTCAAACCGTCTTTCAACTCCCTTTGCGATGTTTCCATTTTCTCTTGTGCTACCTTCATTTCTTCAGTCAAACCGTCTTTCAACTCCCTTTGCGATGTTTCCATTTTCTCTTGTGCTACCTTCATTTCTTTCATCTCTTGACTCAGGCTATCTTTCATCTCTCTTTGCCCTTCTTTCATTTCATTCATCTGGCTAGCTAAGCTTTCTAGAAGTTTCTTCATCTGTTCCTCCATAGCTCTAGTTATAACCATTCACAGACAACCCCACTCCTGACACCAGAAATGTTGCGTACTTGAGGGTTCGTGAGTTGTCCGGGAATGAAAGGCCAAACTTACAAAAATTCAGTAATTTATTCACAGAAAGTTCCAGAAAAATACAGGTCAATAACCCAATTATCAGCTTCAATTCAAGCAGTAACCACAGCTTAAACAACAGCTGTCAATAGCAAATCCACAGTACAAACTGTATAGAAATAACACTTGAAGCAAGTCTCTCTCAAAGAGACTCAAGAGCAATGCAAGCACTAGCGAAGCTGGCTGAGATCTGAACTGAACTGACTGCCTTGGCGAGGAAGCGCTCCTTATATGCTGTTCCATGGAACCCAGATTTTTCGAGAAAACTCTAGAAAGTGGTCAACCAATCAACTTACAGCTTCCATATTTGGTATATCCCATATAAGGATTTTCTCGCCAAGGTCGCCAAAAAAAATCGCCAAGGTGGGAAAAAGTCGCCAAATTTGGCGCCAAATCCATTATTTGCATTACTGGGGCTTTTTAATGCGTTTTTAAGGGAAAATAAGGCTATTTAAACGCTAAAACGACTAGAAATGCACAAAATTAGTACTTTATCAACTTACTAAGCCTCTTTGAAAGAATTTATACAAAAATAAACACAATTATTTACAATTTCGTAACAATATATATATATATATATATGTAAATTGTAATTAAGAATTTGATATGAAAATTGTTTGAGATCATAGTAAAATGTTGTTTTATTGTTAAATCTTTGTCTTTCTAAATATTCAATTTCAATTCGTGATGAAGGAAATCGAAATAAAAGTAAAATATCTTTCAATAATTGCGAATTTAATGTTACTATCGCCCAGTAAACGAAACTCAACCACTTTTGAAAGCAAATAAAATAATTGCCTTCTCATAAAAGGAATTAAGTTGAAGCATAGCAGCGACACTTGTCAGCCGATATGCACCCAAATTGAAACAGCATAATTTTGCATAATATCCATCTCATACATCATGTTTTTTCTAGTGCGTTTATGCAATGCAGAAGTTGAGATGAAGCCGATTGAATTGATTTCAAGAAATCTCAAAACGAATAACTTCATCGAAAACCGGAAGTCTGTCTTTTTTTCTGAATTGTATACTTTATCCTTATTTATGCAGAAGATAAAATAATAAAACTTCTTTCAAAAAACAAATAGTCAATTTCTCTTAATTAAAATATAAAGAAATCTCAAAACGTGTAAATTCCTGGAAAACCAGAAGTCAAAATTTTGACGAATCTTTTACTTTCTTCTTATATATGCAAAAGCTAGTAATAAATCCACTTTAAAAAAATAATAATAATAAGTAGTCAATTTCAGTTAATTGAAATGCTAAGAAATCTCGAAACGTGCTCAATCTCAAAACAATTCATAGAAAACCAGAAATGAAAAATTTTTCCAAATCTTATACATTGTTCTTATATATGCAGAATATATAGTAATAAATCCATTTTTTTTAAGAAAATAAATAGTCAATTTCAGTTAATTGGAATGCATTATGTTTTAATTAAAAAATATGTCTTTAAATTAGAGCTGATATAAATTATACAAAAAAAAAAAAAAAAAGAAAAAAAAAAGAAAGAAAGAAAGAAATTAGTTCTTAAATAAAATAGAAGAAAAAAAAATAGAAATTTCATAAATCAAATCCTTTTTTAATTTGCATATCTTTTCAACAGTATAAACTTTCGATCTAACACTCATTCATTCAAATTCACCCCACTCTAATGGCTGTTTTCTCTTACAATAAATATTCGTTGTCGAGAGTATATAGTGATGCAACATCTATACAAATTACTGTGTCTATGGTTTTATTTGAGTTTTTAGAATTGCCATATTTAACGACTTTCTACTTTAGGTATTTTTTAATATAATGAAATACGTGTACAAAATGGAAGAATGCATAAAAAATAAAAGTATTTTTAAATAACTTCTTTACATCCGTTTTGACATACGTCCTTGACAAGAAAAGAATTGTTGTACTCTGCAAATCTGGCTAATCATATCTTTCGAATGATACCATTTTCAATCCTCTACTTCCATAATTAATATATTAAAAGTGTACCACCAATTTCCTGTTTGACTATTTATATATAGACATAGAAAAATGTATCAATTTTCTTTTTTCATATAATCTGTTAAATCTAATCTCGAGTAAGTGTATTAAAAAAAAATGAAATCATATTTAAATGTAAAAAAAAAAAAAGTATTTACAGTTAAATAGTGTTAAATGTTAACGATATAGAATATACCCCTTAATAAAATATATCGAATAGTGCCTATCAGCTAGATATTAGTAAACAAAAGAAAAATAAATAAATAAAAGAAAATAAAAGAAAGAAAGAAAAAGCGAAATATATCAATCTTATTCGAAACATAATACCACTCAATATCAAATTTATGTACGCTGTATTCCCAGAACAATCTCTTAATACACCTGAGTTAATTTTCATTTCCTTTTTTAATTTATAAACCTAAATATTTTTTTTAACTTACCTTTCAGTACTAAAGAAATAGATTTTGTTTGCTTAATAGCTAAGGGTACTGCTTGATACAAGTCGTTTGATAGATAAATTCAAATGATTTGCTTGTACAATTCCTCTTTCTGTGAAACATTTGATTTTATTAAATTAAGAGAAAGTGGATAAACTGTTATAGAATATTATTACTTAAAAATTTCTATAGAATTACTAGCAGACCCGGCCACGCGTTGCTGTGACTAAGTTATACGTTGAATTATACGGCTGTAAACTATTTAGTACAGTTAAATTATTATTTACGAACAAAGACGAAAACGTTGTAGCCGATGTAAAAACCCACAGGGTTGAGATTTGAAACTTAGCGTCAAAATTTGGAAGCGATTGATAAAAATTTTCGTAGTGTTGATATTAAGCACAAATTAATTTTATTGTAGGGTCCTATAAATTTTAATGGAGAAGTGATATATATTGTAAAGGCAGAGACTCCGACTCCAATATATCATTGAAAGAGACATTTCAGTACAAAGAAGCAGACAGTCTGGAGCCTAACGGCTCGCAGCGGAACATCTCTCCTTTGTAGAAAGGTATGTCCGTTTCCCTTTGATGAACGTGGGAAGCCGCGTGCTTGAGAACTTTCCCTTCGAGAGGAATTCAACGCGTCAGAGCCGATGATGGAATTTCGAGCGAATCAGGACCTGCATCTGAGATTTTGTTTTCAGAAAAGCACGCCCAATACGAACTGTAATTTTTACGATGAGAGACTAAAAACGACAGTTCACGTCGGAGTTTTTGGAAAGGCAGGAATCCCAGAGCAGGTCGGGCTAGACCTCGGGAAAGGAACTGTTATTTTCTGGAGAAGACTGCAGAAGCGGTCACTGACTGATGAAATCACTGTGGACTCTATCTGAAATTCCTTCCAGTCTTATACTGTACAACCCACTATCTTATTGAAAACCATTTCATATCGAGAAAATACAGCAAAATATGTTTATATTGTAAATTACTAAAAATTAATCTAGTTAAATTAAAATTTGGAAAAAATATTAATTTCTTGTTCTGATTAGTCAAGTCAATAATTCTCTGCCACTCGCCAAGATACTACAGACTAATAGAATAAAGAAAATTTGGTGGCAGCTCTATCGGATGACAGTATATAGAGAAGAGTGAATCTAAGCAGAAGCGAGGAAAGAGATTCCAGATTTCCGAAGAGATCCTCAGCGTAGACCAGGCAACAACGGAAGCAACGACCGGTTCCTAGTACGGAAGCAGCGTTACGAAGCCCTTCGACGTAGACGGGAGAAGCCAAACAGCGTACGGAGAGCCAGTCTAGAGCAGGAGTGACGGAGTGCCCTTTCAAAAGATCAAGAAGAGGAGCACCGATCCCTGGAGTAGTGGTCTTGTGCCTGCTAAAAGTGTGCTCAGCGGAGATGTGCCCACCTTAGATGAAAAACATCAGTAAAGGTAAGGATATTCCGTTCATTCTTGAGAGGCAATTAGTAAAAATAAAAAAATTGTTTGTCTTTGTATATTCCTGCAGAAAATTTTTAATGTTTGAGCGAAATGCTTAATGTCTAAAATTAACAGGTTAGTTAATTAAATTAAATGAAATAATTCATTATTTAAAAGTTTAGAATTGACAAAATAGTTAATTTGTTAAGAGAATTTTAAATTTATGTTGGAAAAGGAAATTTCCTTAACCTTGAAGAAAAATAAAAGGAAGTAAAATTGTAAAAGAAATTGAAATTTAAAAAGGAAGCAGAAAGAAAAAGGGTTCTTGTTATCCCTAAATAGAAAATTCTGAAAATTAAGTAGATATATTTATTATAAAATGGAAGTTTGCAGAAAAAAAAACTGTGAATGATATATTTAAATTATATTCATTAAGAGAATTTTCAGAATTTTAAGTTGTGTGTATTTATGGTATAATCTATGGTTCCACAGTGTGAAAGAACTCCTTATTTTTGTGTATATTAATTGTTCTCTTTAAATTGCTTGTAAGCATAAGCTTAAATTGGGTAAAAAAAAAAAAAAAAAAAAAAAAAAAAGTATTGCAAGATATTGCAGGAATCCGAAAGCCAAATTTGGTATTAAAGTGTGTATTATTTAGTTATTTATTTAAATTGTGCTTGTATTTGAAATTTTAAATAATTGCTAAAGGTGTATTGCGAATAATTAGGAAATTGAGAATATTTAGGAAAATTGTGTTAGGAAAATTTCAAACCAAAAATCATGGCTGCTTTGCACGAATATTCAAAAGTGGATTTAAAATTTTTAGCAGAAGAATGGGAAGTAGATATTCTGCCCACCGATGGGACAAGGTCCATAATAAAAAAAATTGAACAATCTGCAGAATTTAAATTAGAGGTGGCTTTGGCCCAAATTAAATTAATCAAGGAAGAACGATTAGCGCAAGAAATAAAAGAGGAACGTTTAGCCCAAATTGAAAGTGAAAAAGCACAGAGAGAATTCGAATTAGAACGTCTCAGGTTATCTCAAAGTATAGAAACGACAAGCTTAAACTCTAGCAGAGAAGAGCGGAAATATACTCCCCCACTTAAATCTATTATTCATAAATTTGATGAGTTAAATTCTGACATGGCTTTATATTTAAATCTATTCGAACGTCAAGCGAGTAAATTAGGGTTAGAGAGCTCAGACTATGTAAATCAATTACTTGCTTTGTTACCCACCAAATTAGCAGAACAAATATTAAGACAACCGGCGGAGAAATTAGAAGATTTTGATTACATCAAAAATTATCTGTTAGATCGATTTAAGGTTGACGCTGAGTCATTCAGACAAAAATTTAACAACCACCAGCGATCAAGTGAAACGTCATTTCGAGATTTAGTTTATGACTTGGAAACATTCTTGTTAGGTCGGTTGGAAAAACTAGAAATTGGGGACTTTGAGAGCTTGAAGAAATTACTAATTTGCGACCAGATAAAAAAAAGGGCTAGCGCAGAGATGAAAGAGAAGTTTCTAGATTCTTGGGCGAAAGAGACTGATCCCGAAGAATTAGCTATTAAACTAGATGAATTTGAATCCGTTAGGAAAGCCATAAAGAAAAATTGGGTCGGTAAAGAAAAAGATGACCGAAAACCCGATAAAAATAAATTTACGTTTTCAAAAGAAAACAAAGAAAAAAAGCCATTTAATTGGCGCGATAGGACAAAATCGCAGGAAAACAAAGGGAAAGAGAACGTCTATGAGAAAAAGAAAGAGATCCGATGTTTTTATTGTTCCGTTGTCGGGCACTACAAAACTAATTGTCCGAAATTAATTAAAGATCAATCAACAGCAGTTGTAAATCAGATAGGAATTACAGACGATTTAGGATCTTGTTTCGCACCTTATTTAGGGGAGGCCGAAATAAATGACGTCAAAATTGTCACCCTTCGTGACAGTGGAGCAAGCTTCGATCTTATAGGAAAACAATACATAAAACCGGAGCAATTAACCGGAGAAAGTATTTGGCTCAAACAGCCGTTGCAGAAAGAATTACACTGCCTGCCGATCGCTAGTGTTACGCTTAAGATTGCAGATATTGGGACTGTTAGCACGAAAGCGGCAGTAGTTGACGACTCACTGGAAATGAATCATTATCTTTTGGGTAATCAAACGCATGAAATTATCGAAGGCGCAAAAATGAAAAAACCAGAGTTAATCAACCAAGTAGTAACTCGCGCGAAAAAAAGGCAGAGCGAAAAAGAGGAGAGAGAGAGATTACGAGAATCCGAAACCACCAACGCAGTAGCAGAGATACGGGAGGAAACCCCTATTGTCATTCCCCCCTCTGAGAAAGAGAAGTCTCTAAGCCTTCTAGGGGTAAATAGGGAAAGGCTGAAAGGATTACAGCGTGAAGACGCGACTTTAAATCCGTGTTTTGAAAAAGCGAACAAAGGTAATTCCGAGTTCATTTTAGAAAATGAAATCCTTTTTAGACAATCTAAAACAAATCGTGGGGAGGTTAGGAAACAAGTGATTATTCCTGTAACACTTAGAAAAGACGTAATGGAATTATGTCATTCGAATGTTGGCGGACATCTCGGAGTCACAAAGACGAAAGATAAAATCTTCAGATATTTCGCGTGACCAAATTCGGTCAAAGAAATAGAGGAATTTGTATTATCGTGTCACCATTGTCAGGTGATAGGGAAACCTAGAGAGGTGAAGAAAGCGCCTATGAAAAGGGTTCCCATAGTAACCGAAGTGTTCACTCGGTTTTCCGCTGATCTAACGGGACCACTCCCTCTAAGTGAAAACGAAAATAGGTACCTTTTGACAGCTATGTGTTTGTCTTCGAAATATCCGGAGGCCATACCGCTTAAAGAAATCACTTCTCCAGCAGTGATAAACGGGTTCTTACGAATGTTTAGCAGATTCGGGTTCCCGCGAGAGATTCAATTAGATTTAGGAAGAAGTTTTACGAGTGAATTGACCGAGACCTTTTTCGAAAAGTTTGGAATAAAAGTGATTCATAGCTCCATACATCATCCCCAATCCCAAGCGATTGAGAGATTTCACCGCACCGTAAAGCGATTATTAAAAGTGTTATGCTTAGAAAACGGAGCAGATTGGGAGAAAAATCTTCCATTTGCATTATTGGTGTTGCGTACTACCGTGCATCAATCTACCGGATATAGCCCTGCCGAACTCGTTCACGGCAAAAATCTAAGAACTCCCGAGACAATAATTTTTGAAAAATTATGCGGAATCGAAAACGAGGAACAAACGCCCGTTACTGAATACATCTTTGATCTTATAAATCGGCTAAAAAAATGCCAAGAATTAGCTATTGAATCGATGGAAGATGCGAGAGAGAAAAGGAAGCTTTGGTACGATCGGGACGCAGTTGACCGGAAATTTAAACCGGGAGACCAAGTTCTAGTGGTTGCGACGTACAAGCCGAATAAATTCGCCGTAAGTTGGATCGGACCGGGTACAGTGGAGAAACAAATCTCGGAGACTAACTATGTTGTGAATATTCCAGGTAGGAGGGAGCCCTCTCAAGTATTCCACGTTAATATGCTGAAACCTTATAGACAAAGGGCAGAGATGATAAATGTTTTGTTTAGTGAAATCACTAGCGTGGATAATAAAGAAACAGATTTAGAAATAGTATATCCACACTCTGACCCAAATGTTTATGACTTCAACGAAATCGTAAGAAATGGAAATTTAGAAATGAAACATACTACCGATCAGATAGAGAAATTAAAAGGGGTTTTGGATCGCCACAGGGACCTGTTTTCAAATGATCCAGGGCGCACCGATCTAATCGAGCACGACATCGAATTAATTTCCGACAAACCGGTTAGAATTAAACCGTACAGAATGTCTCAAAGGCAGACAGAAATTCTCAAAAGAGAGATCAAAAGAATGCTTGAATTGAACATAATCGAAATAGGGGAGTCGGACTATAGTAGTCCTTTAATTTTAGTAGAAGCCCCCCACAAAACAGCCACGCCCATGTTTGGACTATCGCGTTTTGAATTCCATAACCAGAACCGAATATTTTCCAATACCGAACATCGAAGATCGTTTGGACTTAGTTTCAAGTGCTAAATTTATCACGCTTGTAGATCTAACGAAAGGATATTGGCAAATTCCACTGACACCTAGGGCGCAAAGATATGCGGCATTTTCCACTCCTTGGGGAAATTTTAGACCCTTAGTAATGCCTTTCGGATTAGTGAATGCCCCATATAGGTTCAGTAAATTTATGTCACTATTATTACAGGGCTGTGAAAACTTTTGCGTACCGTACTTAGACGATATCGCCATATTTTCAAAGACTTGGGAAGCGCATATGGAACATTTAGACATAATTTTAAAAAAACTAGAGGATGCAAAGTTGAAAATAAAACCTTCTAAATGTCAATTTGCGCAAGACAGCGTAACATACTTGGGGCACGTTGTAGGGAACGGACGTAGGTCGCCCGCAGAAGCTAAAATCCAGGCAGTCTTGGATTTTCCGATCCCGAAATCTAAAACAGAAATTAGACAAATTCTCGGAATGGTAGGATACTACGCCCGCTATATCGAAAATTATGCCACTATTGTTGAGCCTCTAACTAGAGCGTTAAAAGGGAAAAATCGCAAAGAAAGCATAGAATGGTCCGCTGAAATGCAAAAAGCATTCGAGGAAGTAAAACGGAAATTAACAGACCAACCTATTCTTTATGCTCCGAACTACGAGCACCCCTTTATCGTACAGACCGATGCATCAGACTTAGGGGTTGGGGTAATCCTCGCTCAGAGAATAGAAAAGGAAGAGCACCCTATCTTATACTTGAGCAGGAAATTTACTGCTCCCGAAAGAAATTACACTACGACAGAAAAAGAGTGTGCTGCGATAATATTCGCTATAAAAAAGTTAAAGCACTACTTATATGGACAAAAATTCACTATTGAAACAGATCACGATCCATTAGTCTGGTTGAAGAGAAATGCTGGGAAAAACCCTCGATTAAAGAGATGGGCATTAACTCTGCAGCCATATGATTACACTGTAATACACCGGCCAGGGCGTGAGATAGCTCACGTAGACTGTTTAAGTCGAATGTAACTTTAAAAGCAAAAGAAATTTTTTGTATTGTAAATAAGCAAGTTAAATTTTCAAAATTAAATTTTTTTCTTTTTGGTGTTTTTAAATTAATCAGTATAATCAGGGAAGTATATATTTTAAGTGTAAAAATTATTAAGGTAGTGTTTAATTATTTTGGTTTTGTTGAAAAATCAACATTATATTTTTCTGGTAGATATTCCAATTTGTAGGGACTATTGCCTCTTTTAGAAGTGAATTTGAATATCCTAATTTCAGCTTCTTCTGATGAAAATTCGGCCCCAAAATGGCCCCGATTTTTTCTTTAAGGGGAGGGGAGCTGTAAAGGCAGAGACTCCGACTCCAATATATCATTGAAAGAGACATTTCAGTACAAAGAAGCAGACAGTCTGGAGCCTAACGGCTCGCAGCGGAACATCTCTCCTTTGTAGAAAGGTATGTCCGTTTCCCTTTGATGAACGTGGGAAGCCGCGTGCTTGAGAACTTTCCCTTCGAGAGGAATTCAACGCGTCAGAGCCGATGATGGAATTTCGAGCGAATCAGGACCTGCATCTGAGATTTTGTTTTCAGAAAAGCACGCCCAATACGAACTGTAATTTTTACGATGAGAGACTAAAAACGACAGTTCACGTCGGAGTTTTTGGAAAGGCAGGAATCCCAGAGCAGGTCGGGCTAGACCTCGGGAAAGGAACTGTTATTTTCTGGAGAAGACTGCAGAAGCGGTCACTGACTGATGAAATCACTGTAGACTCTATCTGAAATTCCTTCCAGTCTTATACTGTACAACCCACTATCTTATTGAAAACCATTTCATATCGAGGAAATACAGCAAAATATGTTTATATTGTAAATTACTAAAAATTAATCTAGTTAAATTAAAATTTGGAAAAAATATTAATTTCTTGTTCTGATTAGTCAAGTCAATAATTCTCTGCCACTCGCCAAGATACTACAATATTATTTCTAATGCTACTTTGGATAAAATTGCTAAAATGACTAATATATAAATTAAATTCTATTAAAATTCTATTAAAATAAAAGTATAAAAGAAACAGACGATTTTAAAATCAATTTTTATGGAGGAGTGAAATATAATATATGCTATAATGGATAATTTTACTATTAAATGACCTCATCATTTTAAATATTTTAAAGAGGGCAACAGCTGTAGTTATAAAAGGGAAAACAATAAGGCTAAACCAGAAAAATAAGTAAATTTGATAAATATTTTAAAACTTTAAAATTGGAAATCTTATGAAATATTGGACATTTAAAGTAAATACATGTATCATTTTAAATACAAAAAGATTTTGGAAAAGTTTAGTGTATTTTAACGAAGTGATGAGAAGTTTTTGAGTATGTTAAAATTTTAATAGTAAATTCAAGTCAATAAAGATGGGAAACATTGAGGATTAAGATAAGAATAATTATAAGATTTAAAAAAAAAAAAAAAAAAAAAAAACTTTTTATATACCATGCTTTTAAATTTTAATATACTAATAATATACAAATTAAAAGGAAAATGATAAATATTCTATCATAGTTTGAAGTCAAATTTGTTTTCAAATGTCTAAATAAAATATCTGATGTAAGATACTAATATTTTGCAGCGGAATAGATTTCATTTCTGTCATCCTTGGCGAAAAAAAAAAGAATATCGCCAAATTATCTGGCGAAAATATTTAATTCCTTTCAAAAATCATGGTTATTTTAACAACTTATATTAAAAGAGTAATGAATAATATGAAACAATATTTCGTACAATACATATTACATGTCATACATACGTACAATGAATAATACATATTACATTTCGTACAATGCATACATCTGGCATGTATATTTTCGTGTTACGCTTTTGATCGCCAAATAATAATAATAATAATAAAAAAAGCCAAGGGCGACAGAGTTTAAAAATTTAAAATTAAAATTTTGTCAATTTGACAGCAAAATAATTCAATCTAACACCCGCGATAACTAATACATATCTATACCCAAATATAAGGATTAAAATCGGGAAATAAATTTCCTCGATTTTTAATAATTTCTTACAAAAAATCCAGTGGGCAATTAACATAGGAAATCTTTTTCTTGGCTGCACAGACGGTCAGTGAGTCACACTTCGCTTGCGTATAGAACTCATAGATATAGTATAGCATATATAGAATAGAGTGATCATTGGGGAGAAAAAAGTTATTCCTTTTCATTTGGGAAAAGACGACGTTTTTACCAAAATATGGCCGTCTTTCCCCGAGTGAATACACACGGGAATACATACTAATATTTTAGGAAATAAAATTTATGAATAATTTATTTGCTAAAGGGGAATGGAAGACTCCAGATACAGTTTCAAATTCATATTTCTTTCTTTCTTTTCTTTTTCTTTTTTTTTTTTTTTCAATACCACTTAATGGCTGTTTCCAAAGCTTTTATTTTTTATCTTTTTTCGGCATCAAAAATCTTTCTACGATAACATGGGGATGAGAGATCTATATATATTACTATATCTATGATAGAACTACATTAGCACTTTATCAATGTGTATAAAATCTTTAAATTGATTATGACGTCAATTTTCGTGAGATGCATAATTTAACTTTTTATAATTTTTTAACGTTCACGTTTGATTAAATGTATTTATTTTTATGTCGAAAGAAAATGAACTCGTATTTTTTTTTTTTTTTTTTTTTGGCAACAATTAAATTAATGGAACTCACAGATATTTTGGAGCAACTTTAATAAAGGTCTATAATTAACAATTAATTGCAATAAAACAATTTTGTGACAATAAATTGAGATAAAAACTATCCTATCTCTCAAGTTGGATCAAACTGCACACAGTGTGCAAAATTTCATCAAAATCAGTTCCTTAGTTTAGGAGTTTACCCCGGACAAACATCGTGACACGTAATTTATATATATATACAGATTAAATTATAAAGTTTTTATCAATGAAGCACAAATAAGTAAAAAACAGGATTAATTTCACTGTATTATCTTCATTATAATATGAATTCAATTTACACTTCAGTCTAAGTAACACGTGGCCGGCTATGCTAACACCAAAATATTAAAAAGTGGAAATAATTGAATTATACGAAATTTATTAATAGGTTAAAAAGTTGAAGATTCTTTGTGTAGATGGCAGCACCAAATATATTTCAGCTTTCATTTCAACCCAGTCGAAAGGTATCGACATCTGTTAGAATCATTTGGAGTTAACAGATAATTGTGACTGTCAAATAATAACAGACAAATAATTAGCAATAAATTAAAATTGCGACTATAATTTGAGATTTAAACTATCCTATCTCTCAAGTTGGATCGAACTGCACATGGTGTGCGAATTTTATTATAATCGGTTAAGTGGTTTAGGAGTCTATTGAGGACAAACATTGTGACACGAGATTTATATATATTAAGATTTCTATATATTTTTTCTTTATTTTTAATTAATTCACTTATGATAAATAATTTTCTTTATATCTCAAACAGTTAACCTGCAGTGGTGCTAACTTAATATTTAAAAACAATAACAAGCATCTCTAAAAGATAATCACTACAAAATTTGAATTAGTCTAACATTTTTGATTATTTTTTTGTTTTTACGAATTTTCAGTCTCAAGCATAACTCTATAGCTTTGGAAAAATAAAGTCTTTATAAAAATATCTTTTTAAATATTTGTGATTAAAAACTAAATCATAAAAATACTTGTTACATAATTGCAAAATAAATTATCTACAGAAAGAAGAAAAGGTATTTTTTAAAAGAAATTTGACTAAAATTACTTATATTAGGTAGATTCCTTATAGGAGATCTACCTATTGCAATGGTTCTCATGACACGACTTCTGAAAAATTTCTTCATATCTTCACCGATCATGACCCCTAGAACCCAAAACCACCCTCCGTTCAAAAATTTATATGTATATATATATATATATATATATATATATATAGGTATATATATATATGTATAACGCTTTTTCCCATGTTAAGTTGTGAACACGATAACTAGAGTAATTTTTATTTAAATTTAACCAGCTCAGGATATGTTGTCAGGACAGTAAAAATCTCGGTCGAGTTCGTAGATGGTGTGTCCAGCTCAAAGGGGGTGGTTGGTGGGGGGTGGAAATTTTCAGATGCCCATAATTTCTTTAATATTGAAAATAGAAAAAAAATGCAAATCAGTCGAATTACCGCCTTACCCTAAAGAACAATTTTTGTATTTAAACTTTTTCGATAGCTTCAATTGCTTAGAATTTATAAGCTAAAAAGTGATTTTTCGTGAATTGTGTTGAAGCCGACATTTTCTATATCTTTCATTGCAAAAATTTATAATCTGATACTTATGTCACGTGCAAACGATAATAAAAAAGATCACTGAAAATATTATAAAATTTTAATCACGTTTTTAAACGATATAATAATCTGATTTAAAAAAAAAAAAAAAAAAAAAAACGTTTAATTTAACAGAACATATGACGTCACTATTACAACAATGTACTGAGAAAAATGAAATAAAATTTTATCCGTGATTTTAAAGAAATAAAATAAAAGTTAATAAATAAATATGTAAATAAAATCAACATATCTTAGGGCTAAGCAGATTTAGACTTAGCTTTATGACATAGATGCTATAATGTAAAAGATAAATGTCATCGTTTAAAAGGAAAATCGTGTAAATTGATGCTAAGCGAATTAAACTGGCATAATAAAAAAAGTAATAAATTTGGGGACATTTAGATATTATCCCTTTGACAAATGAACTAGGGACAATTTTAATGAATTTTCCGTTGAAGTTTATTTTCATAAAAACTTAAATTTAAATTAAAGTACTATTTCATTACTCGAATTCCCTTATTTTGATAAATAAAATTATACCATTTAAAGAAAAAATAAAGAACACTCTTTTATTGAAAAGTGAACTAATCCGCGTTTGTAATGATCGATAGATGGCGCTCTCTGAACTGTAGTTGTTAGTAAATATAATAGCCACGTGTATTTATTATTTTTCTTTCTCCGCCATTACATCATGGAAAATCGATTGCATAATATGATGATATGCAGTGGTGTGATAATTTCACCTTAGCCCACCAGAGGGCGAGCATTTCATTACAATCGCGGATAAAGGTTTTAGAAAACTATTACATACTTTTAAATCTTTATTAAAAAAAATTAATCGTTGCCACTCGACATTATACAAATACATCCAAATCCTGTATCACATACGATAGTTTTGTATAAGTACATGTTTTTTGTTTGCCCCTGGAACCTGCCCCTTATAGGAAAAGTGCCTGGAAACACTTGTATCTAGTATTGTCATTGATTATGAAGTCGTGTGCAAAATTTCAGGCCCTTCGGACGACAAGAAGTTGCCGAAAATTGAATTGCAAAATTCCGTTACATACATTAATAGTTGCATCATATCAAGTTAATAAAAGTGTGTTAATTAAAAACCATCTTAAACGCTTTAATTAATCATTTAAAATATATAATTACAATAATACGCCAATCTTAATACAAATATCGTTTGTGGTGAATAGTTTAGAATGTCGGTTTAGGCAAGAATTTAAGATTTACGATACAGAGTAATACGTTACAGCTTCCTTTGACTTTTTATCTTGTCGAAATAAGATACTGGTCTGTGAAGAGAGATGAGGTTTTCGCGTGGAAAGAAGATATAATGACGCCAAAGCTGCTTTTCTCCACCGCCAAGCTCGCCAAATTTTGTCGTCCGACAACAAATTATGTCGCCAAGTTAAAACTTTCGTTATCAACTATAAAATTTTGCCGCCAAATCACAAATTTCATTGTTAAGTCGCAAGTTTTGTCACCAAAATTTCGCCAAATCATATAATTTACTAAATTCATAACAATTAACACTGAAATTCAGCGGTGCCAAATGGTCCAATGTTAACTAATGTTAATGTTAATGTTCCAGCTTATATCAACCAAAACAGTTTCACTTTACAATTTTTATTCATCTGACAATAAGAATCACAAAAACCCAATACAAAACTCTCAATAATTCAATAAAAATTACAATGAAATAACTTTTCCAAAAACCGCTACCACTTAACTGTATTTGACTTGACCATAGTAAGGCCACAAGTGCATTTTCACTTTTCTATTTTTTCTTTAAAATTTTCTCTTTTGAACAACAGTTATATGGACTTTAAATAAAAATTATAATTTTCATTAAGCTTGGGTAGGGAAAGGGGGGGTTGTAGACCAATAGCCCCCTCCGAGATTCACCATTGCTGGGATTGTATATCTTTAAGACTTCTATTTGTTGAATGATTATGAGCTTGAGTTCTAAAAAATTGAAACATTTACAGACTAATAAATCTAGCCTAAAATTTTAAGTAGATTGAATCCCTTTTGTAGTTGAAAATTAAATTTCTTGAAAACAGAATAGCGGCTTAAATAATACTATGTGTGAGAACAAAGCCATTGGTTAAGTATTAATCCATATTTAAAATTTCTTTACATTTGTAATATTAACGTAAAGGAATCTACCTTTGCCTTTAAGCTTGCCGAAAAGGGATTTTTTTTAATTAACTTACAGAATTCAAGAATTCAAAAAATTCTTTACGATAGTAACAACGATTAATATATCATTATAATAAATATTTAGTGATCGCAGCACATTTTTAAGAATGAAAAAAAAAATATCTTGCAAACATAAAAATAGTTCAAAATTTAAATTTATATATATATATATATATATATATATATATAAGAACAGTACCACTTGTCCAATAGACGAAATATTCAAATTACAACAAAGTGATCAATTAAGAAAGTACTAGTCAGTATTTTTAAACACAAATTCAATGAAAACAGATAAAATTATGTCTAGTCCTTAAAAAAAAAAAAAAAAAAAACTACGCCCACTGAATGTTCATATAACAAGGTTTTTCTCATAAAAATCTCAGTTTAGCAGGCAAGGTTAAAACAAGTTTATTTACTTAATACTGTTTTTAAATGCAATATAAATTTTAAATCCACAATAAAAAAAAGTCTGGTGTGAAACAACCACACGACCTCCAATTACCCATTATTACACGCATTATAGATATTTTT
Source organism: Salticus scenicus (assembly GCA_963930645.1). NCBI lineage: Eukaryota > Metazoa > Arthropoda > Arachnida > Araneae > Salticidae > Salticus > Salticus scenicus. Next base: position 136,128,155 of record OZ005655.1, read on the forward strand.
TGGTGATACTATATGCATTTTTGGAATTTTTCAGAAAAGGAAATTTGATACGTATGTGTAAAGACATATAAAAAAAAAAAAAAGTTTACATAGTGAGTTAAAAAATAAGAAAAAAAAATGATCGTGTTATTTTTTTAAACATCAATTTCCGAGGTCTAAGACTGAACTACCTAATCAGGATAATCGTTAATTTTCCTGTAATAACCTGGTAAATACATGAGGAAAGGTATCTAAAATGAATTTGTGTAACAATTTTCAAGGAAATCGTTAGAGTAGTTTTTGAGATTTAAACTTTTACCAAAACATGACATGTTGACCGGAAAACAATAATTACATAGAAAAGTATATTTAAAAGGGAGTTAATATGGTGAGTTTCCATATTCAATAATGATATTGATATTACAATAAATGATATTTTAAAAGTTTCCTGATACCATCACGGAGACAATATTCCTCATGATGCACGTTTAGGAGAAACTTAGCCATATTCTGTCACGTTAAGAAAAATCATGAAGTTTTCATAGTAAAATTTTCATATTTAATGATGCTTATGACAGTATCATTAATAATATTTTAAAAGTGGTCCGACATATATACGAAGAAAATACTCCTCAAAAAGGATATTTATAAATTTTGTCCCTTTTATGCCATAGTCAGAAATTGGTAATTTTCGAATGACTTAGGAAATTTTAAAAATTAGTCCGTCGTCTTCATTCAATCATAATAACTGATATTTTAAACTCGTGTGACCTCTTTACGTTATACATCTTCTTTGATTACACATTTAACCGCAATTTTGACCTATTCCTTTACGTTAAGGAAATTCTGAGTTTTGCATTACTCACAAAGTATGCAAATTAGAATGTTGCAAATTAATAACCTTCTTTCTCATATCATAGGTATTATTTTAAAACATGTCCGCCTTTCATACGATTTTTTTTCTGCAGATAATGTATACACAGGGCAAAATTCTAACTAATGTACTATCGTACAAACGTACAGTCGGGGGGAAAAAAACGCAACACCAGCTGCAATTTCGTTATTAATTGACGCAGGAACATCTAATAGACATAATTCCACAGGAAATTAAAAGCACTTTCTGAATATGTCGTCAAATTTTGAATTAGGGGTCATCTACATATTGAAATGAGCGCCAACTTTGATTTTTTCAATAGCAACACCCAATTTTGACTTCATTTTCGAATTTCTGAGAGTCTGGCAGTGCGGAAAAGTATACTGTTTGTATACTTTACCTTTAGTATTTATAGAGTTATAATCAAAAATGTGTTAGGGGGTTATCTGCAAATATAGAAAATTAAAATTAAGATCTTATAAGAAATAGACAAAATTTTAATGTTTCACACCGGAAATCTTTCAGAAAAAAAATAATGAAATAATTAATAGAACGTTTCCTCTTTACCTGTTCCTTAATTATTCTGAATTCAATTTTTTAGATTTGTATGCACTTCAGTACTTTTTTAGTTAATTTTAGGTCTATTTAAATACATTACACTTGCGAATAGTCCATACAGTACTCTTTGAAAAAAGTGCAATATTTTTCAAGTAAAAGTGTGTATTATGGCTGTACTGATCACCAATAAAGCTTAAATTTTCTTTCGTAGATGTAGCATAATATACGAAATGAAATAATATAGATATATATAGCTATACAACAACGCATAAACAAAATCTTTTCGGATAAATTATTGTAAGGGTTCATGAAGTAAATATTAAACTATTTTAATCGCACTTACTAGATTTGGGTCAGTTGAACTCTTTGGAACTGTACGATTCATTTTATAATTTCTAAGAAAATATAATATCTTAATTAACCCTTTCGCGACTGCTGACGTAGATTCACGCCATTTGAAAATCTGTAACTCCGTCACTGGGCGTTTCTTTCGTAATTTGTGTGTTACATTTTCTTAAGTGTGTACCCAGTGCTCATAATTTTGCAATAAATTATACTATGGATAGAAATATATTGATTAGAAAGAATATAATTATAATGTATATCCATTTGTAATATAATTGTGAATACAGAAAATTTGTTCTGAAATATTTCATTTTGAGAGTAAAACGCCCGTAGGCGGGTCTTACTGTCAAAAAGACAAAATCCTGCGGTCGCAAAAAGTGTTAAAATATGTTTATAAAAGTTAAAGTATGTTTTTAAAAATGTATAAAGTTCAAATATATTAATAACATTTTAAAGACTAAAGTGCCCTTAAAATAATAATCTTCCCCCTACAAAATATATAAATAAATAAATAAATAAAATAAAATAAAGCAATATATAAAGCAAATGATTAACCTTTTTTTAACTGTGACGGTAGTTAAGAAACGATTTTACAAGTCTGTCTTGCATTCCAATTCCATTCGTTTTTTATCGTTGACAATTTCACATTAAACCTATTTTTCTATTTAAAACAGTAAACCCCGCCTATTTAGTTAATTTTTTTCTTCCAGTGTTCGTTTAAAAGATTCAAAATTTATCATCATTTAATCCATGAAGTAAATACCACTTGTGCATATTTTTGTCAACATAAAATAAGGGGTTTAACACGAATACTCAATGTCACATTTACTTTTCCATTTCTGTATTGTTTTGTTTTGAAGAACGATGAAGGCGTGGCTTGTCTTGTTTATAAAACAGGAATTCTTGATGCTAACACTAATATCTAAAAATCATCATTTTTGTTTCATTTCTTTGCGTTTGACGTTGTTGTTATATAATTTGGCCCGTAAATAAAAAATAAAAATATTTTGTTTAATTTTCTTTGTTATTTTTTAAGATTTGATTCGTTATCTCATGCAAAACTTTATAAGAGACGGCCCCCTAAACCACTCCAAAAGAAAGATTTATTTATATCTCGAAAACTAATAACTGGAATGAGCTGAAAATTTGCACACCCATATTTTTCAGCATTAGGACTCATTTTGTGTAAAAATTAATATAGGTCATAATTCATAATTTTTATGAATATGAATTTATTAATATTTTTCAGAATTAAAAATATTTTTCAGAATCAAAAGTCATGATGGATTATGTTTGGGTTTCTTCACTGTATCTCGTAAAACAAAAATTATATCGATGAAGTTATATTTTGTGAAGATATTAATAAAAGTTTGAAATATGAATTTAACATTAGCACCTTCAAACTTTGAATGCTTATAACTCTGTGAAAAAATAAGTAAAATATACAACCAATATACTTTTTCGCGTTGTCGCGATCCCAGGAATTCAAATATAAAATAAAAATAGTGTGTTACCATTGAAAAAATCAAAGTTGGTGCGCGTTTTAATATGTAGACGACTCCCAATTGAAAATTTCAGTTCATTTTCTGAAACTACTCACAATTCCCCGTCGAATGATACCTATTACATTTTTCTACATCGATTAGCAACGAAGTTACGTTGAGTGTTGCCTTTTTTTTCTCCCGACTGTACAAACACTCTGACTAACCGACTAACCAACTAACTAACGTACTAACACGCTGACTAACCTATGGATGTAAATCATATCAGTTTTGTCATTTTCGGATTCCTTACTTCTTAAAACGAACAACAACAACAAAAAAAAAAAGTCGAAAATATTTACTGATACTCAAGTTCCATACTTATAGTACAATGCTAAAGAAGTGGTATAAATACAAAACTCATCTCATGGGCTGCACCTACTTCCTAATTTAGTGCATTATATTTTTACAAAATCATTGGTGAAGACTATTACATTATTTTTCTTTTGGCGAAGACGCAGAAAACGTGTGATTACCCCTTTCGTTTTCCCATACACTTTATGTATTTTTAGGGAAAGTTAGAGAGATAGGCAGAAAATTTAACTAATTTCATAAATAACACGTATATTTGGTAAGTTAAAATGCTGAGGTAGAATATAAATAGCAGAAACGGTTTCATTCTAATTTAAATATAAGCTAAGTTTAATCAAATAAAAAAGCAAGAATCTATGCTTAATTACAATTCTTGCAGCGATTTTAGTATACAAATGATCTCTCTCTCTCTCTCTATATATATATATATATTTTTTTTTTTTTTCTTTTTTCTTTTTTTTTTTTGAACTGCTTTATTTGTTTATGGTTTTAAACTGAATCCAAAAATGATCTCCCTTCACGACGTTCATTTATTTATATATATATTTTAATTAATATATGTTTATAAGGCAAATCTTTAAATTTAATGCAGGATATAAAACATATTATTTCTCATAATTAAAGAAATAATTTTTATGACATATTTAATATCTTGTGATCACTCGTTTTTGTCTCTGAAGTTCTTTTTTTTTCCTCGTTCTTTTGAACATGTATTCATCTTGTCCACAGCTTCTCATCCCTCCTCATTTCGATTTCTTATTATTTTTTAGACTGACTCGTAAAAGCATTGTTTTAAAGTAATAAACAGTTCTTGGGCATAATTTTTATTATCTCCATTGTGAAGCTAGATTTCAGGTTTTGACGCAACGTTTAACTATAAATATTAGTTATGGTTTTGTGGGGAAAAAAGGAAGATATGCATTTTCTATATTATTATTTTGGCTTTTAGTGACAAACATCTATTAGAATTAGCACAAACATTTTATGCAATATTTCGGACGCAGGCTTCTTTATATAATTAAATGTATTGAAAACCAACCTAGTTGTTCTGAGCTGGTAGGCGAGATGTTCTCTCTAAGCTGGTAGACGAGACGTTCCGAGTTATATACAAGGTCGTGGCTTCACTGAAACGTGCGTGAATGCTGACTGGGACCCCTTAAAATGATACCCACGGAGGACACTTCGTTCAAACATATGTAACTAGTAAAGACAATTGGACTAAAAACATGTATAATCTTTTTATATGAATATAATAAAGACGTAAACAAATAAATAAATAAAATTTAAAAAAGGAATGAAGATTTTTGATCCATTGGCAAATATTGGATAATTGAAAAATAGAAGAATAAGTTCTATCTATACATATAATAAAATAAGATGTTTGTGTGTAACATTGTGTATGTATTTCCAGAGCTTTTTAGGAAAACGGCTGATGGCTGAGTTACACAAATTTCCATGGAGGTTCGTAATGACCTCTCCTGATGCACCTCGAAGCCTGATTTTCGAATTTTTGATTAGTTTTCTTTTAATTAATTGAAATGTGAAAATAATAACCTTCTAATTTCTGATAAATTAGTCATTTTAATTTTATCCATAATTTAATTGTTGCCAATTTTTTTTTTTTTTTTTCCGACAGAATAAAAAAAAAAAAACAGTACGTTTACTTAAAACGAGAAAATAAATTAGAAAAATTAGAAAATCTTTATATATATATATATAAGCAATATTTGTGTGTGTGTGGACAGCGTAGCGCAAAGACGGTAGCTCGGACAGTCACGTGTTTCGACATGAAGGTTCCCTCCGAGGGGTCCTTGTGCACCTCAAAGCCCGAATTTCGAATTTTTGATTTGTTTTCTCTTAATTAATTAAAATATGAAAATATTAACTTCATAACAGCCGCAAAAACAGTTATTAAAAATTTATCCTTAATTTAATTGTTGCCAAAAAAAATTTACGAGTTCGTTTTTTTTTCGTCAGGGGAAAAAAAGTGTGCATTTAGTATCACTTTGAAAATTTTATACACATTGATAAAGTGTTAATATAGTTTATGGTACTATTATATGTTGTTCTTTTTTTTTTCTTTTTTTCTTTAACTATCGTAGATTTTTACTGTCAAGTTTTTATTAAAAAGAAGAAAAAAAAAAACTTTCCATGACGTCACATTTTACTGCGTAGCGTTTCTTTACTACAATAAACTCTATAAACTATAAATTTATTTTATCACTTTTATTTATAGATCATACTGGGCGATTTTTAAAATTTGGCGTTGAAATAAACCGAATGTTTTTCGCCAAGACGTTTAATTTAGAAATAGCCATTTAAAGAAATTAAACCGAAATGGTAGTCACATAATTGATCTATTTTTCTCTGAATAGATAATATTATAGGGGGGGGAATGTAGTTTTAAAAATAGAAAATTTATTTCAAGCACTATTTTCAGCCTAAAAGCCGTTAAAAATATAAACAGAATATGAAGAATTCATACAAATTAGCGAAAAGATATCCGATAAAAGTATCACCAAAATACGATTCCTCCTTTTATACAATAAATTATATTAAAGAAAAAAATCATCACTAATATGGTGACAAAAATTCAAAAGCCGCCATGGGAGAGATTCAATAAAGTTGTGTAGCACGGTAATGTTTAGATAGTATTTATTTATTTTTTTATATACCAATCACTACGCTGATTTATAATACAAATATACGAGCTGCTGTGTGTGGCTGTACCTGCACGCTGTCCGGCAGAAATATTTGTTTAATTTAAATTAATACTTAAATAAATAAATAAAAATAAGAATAAGAATACGTTTAATTGGCAATATACATATATAACCATAAAAATATTAGTTGTCTAAAATGCGGCAGAAATAGTGCTCATAGCATATTGTTATTAAGGATTAGTTATTTTCCCCGCATCATTAGCACTGTTGCAATGAAAGCAGTTTTACAGGCGAAGTGAAAATAAAAGGGCAGTTCATTCATTCACTTTCAGTTGTGTCAGCCTCGGCGACAAACATGGTGAGTGTTTGACGAAATTTGGTGAGAGATCAACCAAGTTTGATGAAAAATGGTACTTAAGAATTCCTCAAGTTTCGAAGATCTCCTACACACGGGAGCACAGATCTCGAGCTTTCCGACTCGATGGAATCATCGCAAAAAGTTATAAACAGGAGTGAGTTGATTTATGCGATAGAGTATGTACTCACTGCGAATCAGAGTTATTCAGGGAACTATTCTGATTGATTGCACTTTAAGGACTGAGCTCTAAGCGAATGAACATTTTTTTGAGATTGCGAAGATTTATGTTCCGGAGTATTTGATGTTATTTGCTTTACTCCTGTGGAACAAGTGACTGTTTTTCAGAGTATACCAGAACATTCATCGAATAGTGAATTTTGCTATATGAGTAACAGCTTCAACTGTTTCCAGAATAGTCGAAGAATAATCTTTACTACTGGACTGTTTTCGAGAATATTCGTTTTAATAATAGTTTTGTTGTATAGATTCGAGAAGCTAAAAAAAATATTTAATATCACTGAGGAGATCCCATACTAAAGCTGTGGCAAAAATTGTCGCCAATCAAATATATTTACTTAAACGTTTAAATTATTCAATTAAAAAGAAATCATTTTAATATAGTGACCAGCGAAGCGTGCAAAGCCTGCTAATATTATATAAAATATTCACATAGAACTCATTTTTACTACATGTCCTTTTACTTAAAATATGTTTCTGACAGGAGAAATGTGAAAAATTAATATAAATTTTATTAAAATAAAACTCTAAAGAATTTTATTAAATTTTTCACCATATTACCTGCAAGACGTGTTGAAAGTGAAAATTTGAACAGAAAAAATAACTGAGGTGTATGCATTATCAAAGCTTTATATTTAAAAAACAAATCCAGTTTCAAAACTATAGGACAGAGAATAGTAAGGATTTACACAATCTTATTTTGTCACATTTTGTTTTAAAGCAAAATGTAACAAAAAGAAATTATTTTCTGCAATGGATATTGAAAATTTGTGCAATAAAATATATATATGAAAACTTTTAGATATTTTCAATGACTAAAAAATTTGAACAAAACACAAAATCCAAAATTAATTTAAAGAATTTTACTTACAGCATTTGCTGACATTAAAACATAATCTAAAGCAAGAAAATAATTGAAAAAATAATAAAAAATGTAGCTAAGAATGCTAGAACACAAATTAAATTCTAAATTTAAGAAAAACAATAAAATAAAATTAATTTCCATCGAGAAAATGGTAGAGTATTCAAATGAGGCTGTAAAGTTGTGAAAAAATGTAATAAGCAAATACAGGAATTTACAAGAACAAGATCGAAGAAAATTACTTTCAGCTATTAACCAAATAATCAAACAAAATCTTATATTTAAACAGTACGTATAGTAAAAAGCTGGATGGCATTATAAATGTCGATTACTGTTTAGAGTTAGTTTAATTACTTGCAAAAATTCTATATAAAAAAAGAACATTTCACTAGGTAACCGATTTTAGTAATTGATTTTATCAATAATTTAAGAATAATAAAATTGTACATTACTCTTTCGCTAGCCGATGCTAATAAACCACTGAATGCGTGTATGTAAAACATTTTTATTTATATTAATATTATTATTACTATAATTTCATTTATTTATTTATTACAAGTTTCAAATGTATTTTAAAGATTTTGAAGCATTAAAAAAGACAATAATATTGTGCATCTTCGCAACAACTCAATGTTAGAGACATTGTTTTTTCTTAAATTAGTTTTCAAACATTTTTTGAAATAGTAAATAGTAACGGTATACTTATATAATAATTAAATAATTTAAAATATCTTTATGACTAAAAATAGTTCATAATTTTGAACTGTTTAATTCACTAAACTCTACTCAAAATGAGTAACTCTGCGTTATTTAGAAAAAGAATAAAAAGAAAAGAAAGAATGAGTTAAAAATAAGGGATTTTTTTTCAAGACGTTTTTGGAGGTAAGAAGTTTTCGCCTCTTTTGTTACTACTTTTATTCTTACAGAAATCTTCTTCTTCTTTTTTTTTTTTTTTACTTTTAAAGTAATATGTCATGATGAAAATTATTATATAAAAATATTGGTAGCAAAAAAGAATACATTTCTCATTTTTGAAAGTGTCCTGAAACACAGGATTTAATCTCATTCTCTTCTTTTTAGAAAGTACACATGTTTATAATTTACAGTGAATCTCATTAATATAGACTGTAGAGACAAGTGATTTTTATTATTATTATTATTATTATTATTATTATTTTAAATAACAGTTTAAAAAAAGTAAGCAATAATCACAAAAAAAAAAAATATAAGAATAAAGGATCAGAATATAAGTGTATTATAACAAAGAAAAATAGTATAGGTTTTACATAATTTTTGTAAAATGAATAAACAAAATAAGCTATTTTAAAAAAGTATATAAACAGTTGGAGTATTTCATATTTAATTTCAAATTTTGGATCCATGTCTTTGAATTATCCTGAAAATCCGATCAGGCATGTTTAGAACTGGAGTCAGAGGAATGCGTGGCTATAATGAGGATCAATTATAGCCACATATTCACTTCTACAACTGCGCATTTGTTACTTGTATTCTGCTGTACTTGTTACTTTAATTTATGAATAGTTGGAAACTGAAAATCATGGGCATACACCTCTAGGGCAATACTTTCTTAATGTTTTCAATTGGATTTAGGCCTCGAGAGATGATGGTCTATTTATATATATAATTTGCAAGTGAGGTGACGATACAGATTCGTACTCATTTTCGAGAAAAGGCGTTGCACTAGGCAACGGAAAAGCAAACTCATCTTGGCCATATTTAGGCCTAAGTAATACCAAACCGTTTGTTCAACTTACGGAAATATACACATAACCTGTTTTGTATCACATCTATTCCTATTTAATTTTTCTAAATCCTTCAAAAACTATCCAATTGTAATGTTTAAAACTCATTAAATATAACGGATCACCGGCTATTATAAACAATGGAAGAACAGATTTAAAAAAAAAAAAAAAAAAAAAAAACTTTTGCCATTCAGAAAATACAAATTCCGAATGGATGACTCTTTAATTCCGAATGAACGACTCTTTGAGCATTTCATTAAAAAATCCAAAAATATTTGTAAAACATATTAAAGCCTTAAAACTCTTAAAATATTTCTAAAAGCATATTAAAGACTTTAAATATTTTTATCATGCTTCATTTTTTGTTTACATTGTAAGGGATGAGTGGCGTCGAATTGAATAATTAAAGGTTGCCAATTTAATTTAGTACTGAAATTAATGTAAAGTGATAGCGTCGAGTTGGGATAGAATGTTTGGTTGGAAGAGTAAAGCTCGCAAGTTTAAATTAGTATTAAAACTAATGTAAAGTGATAATGTCGAGACAAAGTAAGATGTTCGGTTGAGAATGGGAAACTCTCTAGTTGGATCCAGAAAATTTTGGCGTTGTTGTGGGTGAGATAGCTGGTTGGAGGTATCGAGTAGAGGTGAATTTGGGTTAGCATGGGTTGTCTGTAGTTATTGGATAGTTAGTTGGATAATTTGAAAACAGGATGTACATTGCGAAAAATGTGTAGAAATTGAATGTGGATAGTCTTATGAAAAGTATCCTGGTGAAATGAAGTGAATCATATTTTTTTTATTATGATAACTTTAAATAGAACATTTAATGGAACGGCGGGATGTGTTGTTGCTGCGATGTGTTGTCGGTGATATAGCGTGGTGGTTTATATTCACGGAGATCGTCATTGAACAAAAAGCATTAGCCTTTCCTCACTGGAAAGGTCCTAGACTTTCGGCTAATACTGTTGCAAGCAGCAGTGGTGCGATATTTCTATGATAGTCTAAATTACATTTTCTATGAAGTAAACTAATGTTAGTAATTTTAATGGTTTATCTTCAATGAATTTCATGAATATTCATCATTATTTATATGAATCATCCACATGAATAATGATTCATATCAATGTTTCAAATATTGTTAATATTCCTGTTTTCAGAAGGTTTTGAGTTTTTTTAAATCATTTTTTGACCTTTTTACTATGGAAAGGATACATGTTGTTTTCTTTCAGTCAGAAAAATATTTTTCAGTATAAAATTCCCTAGATTAAATATTACCAGAAAATGTAGAAATTTTGATAGAAGTTTATGTTTTTTGCTATGAACTTTAAATTAAAAAAAAAATCAAGTTCTATATTTTTCGTCAACCAGCAGTTTTATTATTATTATTATTATTATTATTGTCATTCATATTTATTAATCTGATAGAATTTCTTTAACAGAACGAAAATTAAAAAATACCGAAACACGTTTGATGCTGTCATCTATAAACAAAATTTGAAAATGAATTTAAATGATCACGTGCTGATATTCATGATCTAAACATTGTTTTGACGATTTATCGTTGACATTCCGTCATTTTTGATGGGGTTATATACTAGTTCCTTAAAAATAACCTAATACTTAAATCAAATTTTCGGTGAGTAGGAGGAATTAATCGACGTACATTCCTAATGGAATTGCCCCTTTTTCTTCCTAAGATGTTTCTAATTAGAAAGAGATTGTTTTTGAAGACATTTTAATAATCCTCAGAACAATTTCAACCATTAAGAAAAGCAATTTCATCAATATCCGTTGTTTCGTTGAAACAAAAAGTGCCTTATACCATCACAAAATCCCATCCTTTTTTGTCGAGTAAAGAACTAATGTGGTTCTCCTCATATAATATGAACATAGTAAGTCTCACTACTTGGGCTGACCATATGTAATATATTTTCGTCACTGAAGAATTATTCATTCGTCCAATGACGAGAAACTCATTTGTTCTTTTGTCGACAAAAAGGAAGGGGTTCTCTCATGGTGTGGGTTGCGCTGTGTTTCAACAGAACAACGGATATTGTTGACATTGCTTTTCTTGATGATCTATATTGCTCTAAGAATTATTAAAATGTCCTCAAAATCAATCTACTTCTAATTGGATAATAATTAATGACGGGGCGAATAGAAATTCCAACTGATCGATGCATCCATTCACACTTCCTACTAAACAAAAGTTTGGTTTATTCAAGTTACTGTTACAGACTGGGCAGCCATCAATCCACATTTAAATGCAAATTAAAACTTTTGGGGATAATTGAACGGCAGGTGTATGCCCAGAATTTTAAATATTACATTTTTCAGAATTTAAAGCAAGTATAGCAGAAATATTAAGTTTTATAGCCACACATTCTCCAGACTCTAGCTCTAACCATGTCTGATAGGATTTTTAAATAAATCAGAGGAACGGATCTAAAATTTGAATTTAATTACCAAATACTCTAAAAGTGTTTATATTTTTGAGACAGCATTTTTTTTTTTTTTTACTTTATTTTATTTTATTTATTTTATTAGGACTGAGGGCCTATTGTCTCAGACAGCGATTTTTGCGTTGTCGTTTTCGATAGTTGGACATTTGTCGAAATCATTTTCGATAGTTGGACATTTATCGAAATCTAAAATTTATCGAAAATATAATTGAATAATTTGAAAGCGATGTTATATTTGGGAAGAAAAAAAATCTAATAGCCCTCCGTCCTAAACTAAATTCTGCTTTTGCCAGAATTTCATCAAAATCTTTTTTTTTTTTTTAAGAAAAAGAAAATAAAATTTATACAGTATCGTTACAAACGATATCGAAAAAGTTTTTTTTAATAATTTTGAATTAGGAAATAAATAGTGCGCGTGCAATAATTTGAAATAAAAATAAATAAAAATATGAATTTAATGATTTGGTTTTTATATAAAACACGATCGCGTGCTATCTTAAAAAGTAGATGTAAAATTTAAAGTTTAATTTTCTTGGCAACAATTATAAATTAATTTTATTTTTTATTTTATAATTTTAGGAGTATAATGATAATTTCATGCTTATCTTTCATATTAATAGTATTAAAAATCATTAAAATAAAAAAATAAAAACTAACATTTTTAATAAGCTTAATGAGCTGAAAATTATTTTTATACAATGATTATTAATTTTATTTTATTTTATTTTATTATTTTATTTAATTTATTATTTTATTTTTTATCTGTTATTTTTTACAAAAAATCTGCAAAACGTATCTTTATTATAATCTATATCATTATATAAAGAGCAAAAAATTGTATGTTTGTGGAGGGTAATCTCTGAAACTACTGAACCGATTTAAAAAATTCTTTCACTGATCAAAAGCTACACTATCCCTGATTGTTATAGGCTATATTAAATTTTGATAAAATAAATTTTAGTTTAAAATCTGAGCATTTTAATTAAAATCCTCATAAAAGCCATAATAGAAATGGAAATAATGAAATATTAAAAAAATTAGCTGTTGCCAACATAAAAGAAACATTTACATTTTGTTTTTAAAATATCTTGACATGAAAAGAAAAGAAATATATTTGCACGTGAATTAAATTGAAATTCATATAAAGCTTTGCAAAATGCTAAACTTACACGTTAAATCTGACGTCATTATAAATTTAAAGTATGTTTTTTTTCTAATAATATAATTTGATATGATATGATATAATGTAATGATCTAAGCGTTACTTCTAAACTTTTATTAAATTATTTATTTTATGATTGTTGCCCAAATAATTTACGGGTTAATTAATTTTTCGACATATAATAAAATATATTTTCTCGCGAATAATAATATAAAAAGTGAATTAAAAAAATATCGTCTGCATTTCATTATGCATTTGTTAAAAGAATAATTGAGAAGTTTAAATTTATTTGACGACTATTTTTAGCAACTAACAGTTATGACAAGTAGCTCAATATACATAGCGCATACAACCATTACTGCAATGCAAATAGCATTTAATTATTTGAGTTACATTATGTTGATTAGAAACCTATTTAATCTATCTATGCTCTATACTAATATATAGAGAGGAAAGGTTTATATGTATATGTAGAGAACGATCGCTAGAACTAAAAAGCCGATTTCTATTTCTTTCTTTTTTTATACTAATCAAAAGTTACACTGTCTCTAAGTGCTAGAGGCTATAATAAATTTTGGTATAATACATTTTTAATTCAAGTTTTCAATATTTTAATTGAAACCAAAGCATAGATTTGATATCGGTCGTCCTTGGCGATTTTTGTATTTCGAGATCGAAAACGTAATACGAAAATCTGTATATTTTCGTATTAAATACGAGATCTATGTTTTTACTTCAATTACCGTACTACCGTAGGTAGTGGAAGTATTGTATTCGGTCCAAAAATTTGATATAGAGTTTCACCTGATTTATATGTTTTAAGGCCTCCTGAGTCCAAAAAAGTAGTTTTTGGCAATTGGTCCGTGTGTGTGTGTGTGTGTACGAATGTGTGAAATTTTCTGGGTGTCATATCTCCAAAATTAATAAAAATAGAACTACAAATCTTCACAATTGATTCAGGTCTGATGTACTGATGAATTTTCCAAATTTTGGTGAAAATTGAAAAACCGGAATTGGGTCATCGAAAACCGGAAACGGGACCGTAAGCCCGTACCTCATAAACAGCCCTAACGATTTTCTTCAAAGTTGCTATATAAACAATCTATTAGATGTCCTTTCAAATGATATAATTGGTTAGTTCAAGAAAATTGATAGGCGTCCTCTATAAACAGCTCAATTTCAGATCTCATAAGTGCCTTCCTTTAAAAACGGCTGTACGAATTTTTTTCAAACTCGCCATGTTAACTTAATACTAAATATCATTTTGTATGTAATTATTGTTTTCCGGTCAATAATTGAGTATGCCAAGTTTTGGTAAAAGTTGGTATCTCAAAAACGGCTCTAACGATTTTCTTGAAAATTGTTTCATTAATTCAATTTAGATAACCTTTCTCAAGTATTACGTGCATATTACAGGAATACTAACGGTCATCCTGATTAGGAAGTTCAGTTTTAGATGTCGGTAATTCGTGTTTAAAAAAATAACTATCTATTTTTTCCCCTTATTTTTTAACTCACTATGTAAACTTTGTTGTAGGTGTCATTATACGTGTATCAAGTTTCTCTTACTGGAAAATCTAAAAAAAAAAAATCTGGAGTGACTCCACTCGACTTTCCGAACATTGATTAATTAACAGTTTTGTAGATAAAGAGCAGTTGTTAAACAAACAAAAGAGAGAAAACCATAATAGAGTGTTTGGGTATTTTTCTCCATATATTACACGATGTTTTATTTAACGCTACTGAACTTTGAGCCCATAGATCAAAATGATAAAGAATTTTTCGCTGTGTCCCTGTAAAAAACTATACATGCTAGATTCACCAAAAGGCTTATAGTTAGTGCAACAGTGATTTATAATATTCATATAAATTTTTAGCTCAATTGAATAAGGCATTTAGATGCTATCGCACTTTTAAAAATTTGGTCCCATTGGCCACGATGATAACGAATTTTTCTTTGACTGTAACTGCTAGATTCCCCAAAATATATATAGTTGGTGCAACTCTGACCTATAATATGTGTACAAATTGTTTGCTCAGATTAATAAGGCGTTTAGACGCTATCACACTTTTAAAAATTTGGCCCCATAGGCCATAATGATAAAGAACTTTTCTTTGTGTCCCTGTGAAAAAACTATAAGTGCTAGATTCTCCAAAATTTATACAGATTGCGTATCTGTGACCTATAATATGTGTATAAATTTTTTGCTCAATTGAATAAGGCGTTTAGATGCTATCGCACTTTTAAGATTTTGGTCCCATAGGACATAATGATAAAGAATTTTTCTTTGTGTCCCTGTAAAAAAACTATAAGTGCTAGATTCACGAAAATCTATAGGGTTCGTACTATGGTGATTTACAATATACGTACCAACTTTCAGCTTATTCGAACAAAGCGTTTAGACGCTAGCGTGTTCACTCACAGACATACACACATACATACACACATACACACATACACACACACATACATACATCATCGTAAAAATAGTGGAAACGGACTCAGGGTACCTCGAAACGTATAGAAACATCAAAATCTCACATTCGGATTTTTGACATGATTACAATACTTTCCTCACTATAGTGTTCGGAAAGTAAAAATGCATGTACTTAATATCTCCAAGAAATGTATATAATACGTTTAATAGTGGGTAATGGAAGTCGTGTGGTTGTTTCACACCAGATTGTGTAATAGTATATATTATACGAATATTGTTTCATATTATTGATTTTTCCCTTAATATACAGCATTAAAAACCATCAGTTATGGAAAAAATTAAATATATTTGCGAGATAACTTGGCAATCATTTTTTTTTTTTTTTATCCGCCAAGGATGATTGATATAAAATCTTTTCCGAAAGCAAGTAGCGCATTATACAGCCGCTAGGGAATTGCAAATGACATTTGATTATGCAAGTTTCATTATGTTGATTGGAAACACGGTTCATTTAAAATAAATAATATGTACATTCGCGTTAGAAATCTACTTTTGTATAGGGCTTCTTTGGCGATATTTAAAAGTTGGCAACGCAATAGCTAGGACGTTTCACTCGAAGGACTTTACGTATTTGCGATAACCTTTTTAATTCACCGCCAAAATTACAAAAAATATTAACGATCACTAATGGAGAACCATTACTAAAACAATAACCAGATTACTTTGCGGACGTTAAATTTAAGAAAATTAAAAACACATAAGCTCTGTGTTTAATAGAAATTAATATTATAAGAACAAATAAATAATAATTAAAGCAATTATGACGTCAACTTTATCAAACACATATTCATGATATATAGGTTTATTTTTCAATATTTTTTATTCATGAGTAAAGACATGCTTCTTTTTATGAAATAAATAAATAAATAACATAAAGTAAAAATTACCAACATTTAACAACTGATTGAAAAAATAATTGTAAAATTATATTTTGACTTTTCAGTTGATAATATTGCCTTACTATAACATATAAACTGATATATATTTTTATTTTTTGCATATCAATTCATCGTTAACTAAAATTTGTTCATCCGTGCGAAGTAGGACGGGTCAGCTAGTACTTTATAATGGAAAACATTTCTTTATTATAATACAATTATAGTCTGATTCCATATGCTTATCATTTTTACATTCCGAACACTATAGTGAGGATTGTAATCATGTCAAAAATCCGTATTGGAGATTTTGATGTATCTATACGTTTCGAGGTCCGCTGAGTCTGTTTACACTATTTTTACGATGATATATGTATGTATGTGTATGTGTGTATGTATGTGTGTATTTATGTGTGTGTGTGTGTGTATGTCTGTGAGTGAGCACGCTAGCGTCTAACCGCTTTGTTCGAATAAGCTAAAAGTTGCTACGTGAGTTGTAAGTCACTATAGTACGAACCTTATAGATTTTGGTGAATCTAGCACTTATAGTTTTTTTACAGGGACTTCAGAAAAAATTCTTTGTCATTATGGTCTATGGGACCAAAATCTTAAAAGTGCGATAGCGTTTAAACGCTTTATTAATCTAAGCAAAAAATTTGCACACATGTTATAGGCCACAGTTGCACGAGCTGTATAGATTTTGGTGAATTTAGCACTTACAGTTTTTTTACAGGGGCACAAAGAAAAATTCTTTATCATTATGGCCTATGGGGCCAAATTTTTAAAAGTGTGATAGCGTCTAAACGCCTTATTAATCTGAGCAAAAAATTATACAAATGTTAAAGGTCACAGTTGCACCAACTGTATAGATTTTGGTGAATTTAGAACTAACAGTTTTTTTACAGGGACACAAAGAAAAATTCTTTATCATTATGTCCTATGGGACCAAATTTTTAAAGTGCGATAGCATCTAAACGCTTTATTCATTTGAGCTGAAAATTTATATGAATATTATAAATCGCTGTTGCACTAAATATAAGCATTTTGGTGAATCTAGCATTTATAGCTTTTTACAGGGACACAACGAGAAATTCTTTATCGTTATGATCTATGGGCTCAAAGTTCAGTAGCGTTAAATAAAGCATCGTGTAATATATGGAGAAAAGTACTCAAACACTCTATTATGGTTTTCTCTCTTTTGTTTGTTTAACAGCTCCTCTTTCTTTACTTTATCTACAAAACTGTTACTTACTCAATGTTCGGAAAGTCCTGTGGAGTCACTCCAGATTGTTTGAACAGTTATTTAAAAAAACACACCTGTTTCTATATTTATGAGACGCACTGTATGTCCTAAAAAGCTGCAGCAAATGGTAGTAAAAAACAAGAATAATTTGTAATAAACAGTAACACAAAATAAAACACAAAAATAATAAATAACAGTAATACAAAGAAAAAAAAAATGGTAGATATATAATAGCAAGGTTTTTCACCGATAAAGGAAACTATGAACATTTTTTTTTTTTTTTTTAGAATATACGTAGATGTTTGCTGTATCATTACTGTACTCAGAATATTTAAACAAATAAATAAATAAATAAATTTATGCATATAAATAGTCTCAATAAAAATTTGGTTACTGTAACCGAAATTATTTTGTTATTCTAACCAAACAATTGTGTTGTTTCAGCGCATCCCTCGCATATGACACACGCAACTTAAGGAATTATACAGGAAAATTACTCTCTTTTAAATAATGATTCATTAATAAAATTATTGTTTAAATGCAAAATAAATTTAAGACACTGTTAATCAAATATTTTTTTCTTTCTTTCTTTCTTTCTTTCCTTCTTACTTTATATATTTCTTTATTTATGTTTTTTTCTATGAACCTTGTGGCAATTTGTTTCACTCTGCATTAGTGATACTTTATTTTTGGCTAGTGAAAAGTAATAAAAAACTGTATCTAATATAACTGATGCATGTTTTAGCAACTTAATATATTTTCTTACAAAGATTTTTTTTAACATATTTTTCTTTTGTCTGCCTTTAAAAAAAGCGAAAAATAAACATACGACATTTTTAAACTTTTGAAAATACAAACAAAATTTCATCGTATTCGGAATATTTCTTTTTCATGCTTGTCACATTGTTTAAGTTTTTTGGATGAACTCTATAGAATCTTAGAACGTTATGAAATTTAACAATCAATAGATACATGATTAATATCAACAACATTAGAATAAAAGTGATTTTAATTCAATTTAAATGTTAGCACTCATTTTTTTTCTATAATTTTTCCTTTACAGTGAATTAATTAATAGGTAAATTCATTTTAAATTACTTAGGCATTTTGTTTTTGCAAAAAAGGACCATAACAATAAGGTCTACAGGGTGTGATTTTTATCATGCGATATTCAAGAAAGTTATCAAATGGAAACCAAGAATTTTATAAAATTACGAAAAAAAGATAACAGGAAATGAAAAGTGGAATTGGAAATGCTCATAAATAGAAAGATTTCATCGTCGGAGAATGTGTCCTTCTCAGAGCAGAGAGATTGCAAGATTTCTGATCATAGCTATTCCAAGCAAAAAATACAGTTCATGTGACTTTA
This sequence comes from Salticus scenicus, assembly GCA_963930645.1. NCBI lineage: Eukaryota > Metazoa > Arthropoda > Arachnida > Araneae > Salticidae > Salticus > Salticus scenicus. The sequence continues at coordinate 136,147,256 of OZ005655.1, forward strand.
TATATATGCAAAATTTTGAATTAAATATTTTAGTCAAACTTTGTTGGAAAAAAAAGGCATTCATTATGACATTTTTTGCAATAAGTGAAAATATTTACTGATTATGTTTATAACTATCGAAGAAATATAACTGATAAAATGTGCAATTACTACAAAATTAAACTTCTCTGTTAACATATTCCGTAACATAAATATTTATCTCATTTCCATGATTACTCTCGTTGAAATCTGTCTAGCAAGGAACAGTTCTAAAGACAGAAGTGATTAATGACTTTTCTATGTACCTTAAGTTTGTTTAGCGTGTATATCTAATTTTTCAAATATTTTACCTCTTTAAGAACATAATGGAAAATTAAATTGACTTTTTAATGTTTTACATTCCTTTATTACCTATGTATCTTTGTGTATTTTAGTAAGTATAATAAATATTCGATAAAAGTTTTTAAAAGTGTTATTATGTTTAATACTTTGCTCAGTTACACACACACACACACATATATATATATATATGTGTGTGTGTGTGTATATGTATGTATACATATATATATATATATATATATATATATATATATATATATGTATACATGTATGTATACATATATACATATATACGTATACATATATATGTATATGTACGTATACGTACGTATGTATGTATATGTATATTAGGGTGGTTCGAAAAAATCGATTTTTTTATTTCGGAATCGCGTTACCTCACAAAAGTTGTAGTTTGGTATCCTCAATTGGGGAAAAATAAAAAATAAATTCTAAGTTGACATCTTCAGTTCGCGCATGTGGCTGAAATTTTGAAAAAATATGTTAAAAATTGAAATTTTTAAAAAATAATAAAATTAGTTTTTATTGTAATTTTTTATAATGCAACAGCCATAAATTGTTAGTATATAGCGTAGTTTCAACCAAAAAAAGAAATTTTAACTTTTAGATGATATATTCTGTTCGCGCATGAGGCTTAAACTTTGAAAAAACATGTAAAAAACTGAACGCGAACAGTAACTGACCGGCACGCGCAAAGATGGCACCGCACTTCGCATTCTTATTCCATTGCCGACTTGTCTAGACACACTAAGGAAAAATTCTGTAACTGACATCTAGAATCTAAATTGGGGCTCTAGAAAAAATAGTTCCATCTCATCCTTATAAATTCTAGTCCCCTTGAAAAGCGAGTTCTAGAAGCCCATATTAGAATTCTAGAGCATTTGCCTATATTCTCGAGGACAAAGTTATTTAAAAATCTCTACAAATAAATGAGACTACAAGAGGCGGGTTTCAGCAACTATGATCTTGGTGTATGACCCAATTCTAGGAGATCAAGTGCAAATTTCTCGCAATACAAGAGATTCCGAATATTCGGAATATTCAGAATATTGTTTCACCATCTAGAAATGTGTAAACAAGAAATTCTTGACCATTTCGTCTATTCAGTTTATTTGCGTACCTTATGCGCATAGTTTCTCAGGACAAATTGGCAAGAAGTTGACTGACTGTGAAAAACTCCTTGTTGCTAATTTTGAAACGATTAATAGTGAGGAGATAAATGTGACCAAAACTGACTTAAACAAGGACCAACAGTATTTGCTTAATATTTATCGAGCAGTCAAGATAGGAGTGTGTGCGCCAGATCTCGCTGTGAAAGATTCTGGCCCTCTTAGTAACTCTAGGTGGTTAACTTGTGCAAATAGAACCTTAAGACTATATATTTTTGAAGTAAAACCTTCTGACGAAATTAAACTGCTGGCCAGCTATATTATGAAGATATACGCTCCAGTATGGTTTGGAATTAAAATGCATCCCTCTGTAAAGTTTGGAGCAGTTTATGTGCTTAAAGGAATGCAGAGGAATGTGCATTTTTGTCATCCCAAAAATCTTTTAATTTCAATGGTACTAGATGAGAGAGTACACGTAAGACAGCTAGCTTTTCGAAAATTGCTAAAAGCAAGAAAACAAGAACCAAAAGGGAAATCGGTGCGAACTTTTCAACCACCGACCATCAATTTTGCAGCTTCTAATTACATTGAACTAACTGATTGGTTCAAGTGCAAACTTACACCTCCTCCAATAGTGAACAATGTGTCAACGTAAAGCCTAGACGAACTTATTAATACTAATGTTCTCCCAGAGTTCGAGCTAATTAAATTTCCTTGCCACATGCAAAGTGTCAAAAGAATTGTAAAGCTCGTAACAGAATCTTGTACTAAAGTATGTGGAGAAGAGAACAGGGATTGTTTCATAAGGACAACTTTGCTCTCAAGGTCAACTACTCATTTCACTATAAATCTCAATTTAAAACAATTCTCAACACATCTGAGGAATCTTAAAGACACAAAAAATAGGTAAAATCTATATATCATTCTGTAATTAGCTAGGACATGCAATGTTATTATATACATATAAATGTGTGTAACTATACTTGTACGTATAATACTGTAATAAAAGGTTATATTCAAGAAATTTAGAATTTTTAAAATGCTTTTGAAACTTAAATATACCATGTATGTATTATTGTATATTAAACTTGTAAATTTCAAATTTTAGAAGATTTTAGCCCAATTTAAGGCGTATGCGAACTAAAGATATTATGTAAATGCTATAAAATGTTTTTTTATGTTTAAACTACGCTATATACCGACAATTTATGGCTGTTGCATCATAAAAAATAACAAAAAAACTAATTTTATTATTTTTTGAAAGTTTCAATTTTTAACATACTTTTTCAAACTTTCAGCCTCATGCTCGAACTGAAGACGTCAACTTAGAATTTTTTTGTTATTTTTCCCAACTGAGGATACCAAACTACAACTTTTGAGATGTAACGTGATTCCGAAATAAAAAAATCGATTTTTTCGAACCACCCTAATGTATATATACGTATACATATATATGTATACATATATATGTATACATACATATATATATATATATATATATATAATAAAGATGATCTATTAAGCATATTAGAAGCCAAGCAACAGATACAAGATCACTGAAACACCAATGACCAATAAGATAAAAAAAAAAAAAAAAAAATCATCAGTGGATGAAATACATTAATGTAAAGAAACCAGATCTACTACCTCGTTTAGTTCTAGAAGTTTTATTGTTAATTTTGTGATTAAGTTGTGCATAAATAGTCGAATAATCATGTAGAGGGTTGATGTTAGAAAATGCTTTAATAGTTTTACTAAAGTATTCGGAATTTAGGCCATATGGATAAATTGTATTATAGTATTGCATAAATTTTGATTCAAGAAATAGACGCTCACTTTTATTTTTCTGAATTTTTACAATCTCTATGGTACATGAATTAAAATTATGTGATTTAAAGTGTTGTAATTCTATAGCTGACTTAGAAGATGCAGCTGAAAGGTTTTTAGAATCTGATCGATGCTGATTAATGCGTAGATGAAGAGGAGTTGAAGTTTCACCAATATAACTGAGTTTACAATGACCACAATTGATTTTATAAATAACATTGTATGCCTGACAAAATGGAACCAAAGAGTGATTATTATTCAATTGTGTGTGAGAGGCCATAGGGCAAGTTTTACATCTATTAGAACCGCATGTTCTAAATTGAAGTAAAGGAGGAGGAGATAATAGGTAACTGGATGTCGATCCAAGGATATCCCTATAAATATCCTTGTACCGGGCACAATACTGCTGTGAAGCTAAGTATTTTTTGCCAGGATCTAAAAATTTACTAAACAGAGTCATAGAGAAAAAATGTTTTTGTATATTAAAAATCACAAGGCAAGTATGTATTTACATTAGTTTTATCGAAAGTGGGCTATACCAAATTCAATTACTTAATTAAATTAATTCTTGAATAATAAGTATCTGGATTAATGAAAAGTGGAGAGAACTAAAAAAAAATAATAATAATAATAATAATAATAATAAATAATATGTACATATTTACACTAAACCTCCTTTGACTGAATCTATTGATTTGGTTCCAATTAAAAATTAAATTCCGCCCATTTTTTTAAAGTAAAGTAAGAAAAACTAACCATCACAATTCACAAAATGTCAGGCACAAAATGCTATATAATAATTATAAAGAAATATTCGACTACACATACACAACATAATTTTTTTTTTTTTTTTTTTAATTAAAGAATAAATTATTAACGTAAGTTGCCAACTATACAGTTAGTTAATAATGATCCAGGGCCAGTGACGAAATACTGTCGCAAAACTTCACAACACTACAAGAATCATAATATAATATAAATTTTAAATCAGTAATTAACATATTGAAAAAATTAGAGAAATTACAGAAATAATACAAATTGTAAGAGCGCAAATGCAGCTTTATACAAAGAGTATAATACAAAAAATAGTGTTAATGCCAATTTAAGACAAATCTAAATATATGAAATTCATATATTAGATAATTTAAATGACAAAGCAATAAGTTTTATTAAACACAAAATACATTCAAAATTTATGCGCAATTGCAGCAGGTTTAATTTTAAATGTAAATATAATAAAGATGATCTATTAAGCATATTAGAAGCCAAGCAACAGATACAAGATCACTGAAACACCAATGACCAATAAGATAAAAAAAAAAAAATCATCAGTGGATGAAATACATTAATGTAAAGAAACCAGATCTATTAATTAACAGTCTGCAAAAACAAACGAATCAATAAAGTAAAACAACAAATCTTAACTTAAAACCATAAACTTATCAAAATTAATGAAAAAACAACCCAAGAAACACAAGATAGGAAGAAGGAGGCAGGCGGCAAGACTTGTGACTTGCCTGTGGGGTTACACTAGTTTTACGCCGGCAACACTCCCCCAGCCTGCCACAACCAGAACAGGAACCATATGGATTTAAAAATGCAAAATTTCAAAGCAGATGAACAACAATGAAGCCACGAAGCCACAATGAAATTCACCGATTGATCACATTGTGTTTAACAGTATAATTAGAACATTAAATATAGTTGACAACTCAAAAAGGAAAAATCTGAAATTTTATTGGAAAATGAAAGTTTGCATAGTAATACAAAGCAAATGCAACAAGCCTTCTACATTTTTTTTTTTTTTTTTTTTTTTTTTTTTATTTAATTTAATTTCACAAACCCACCAGACCATCCAGTCTTACAACACCACCCCACCTCCGTAATCAAACATCTGCCCACCCAACCGCCACCTTTTTTATTGTCTTTTATTATTTTATAATTTTTTTGTTGATATACACAAGAGTGTACACAGTTTTTTTTTTTTTTTTTTGGTACTGACAGAGACATGGTTAAGGATATAAAATAGAAAATACAAAGTTTTTAGGAAAACCCATTTTAGCAGTGGCTGTGATCAGTTTATTAATATTCTTGTTTTTAAACTTTGCAGAGCATAAATTATTAATTCGAAATAAATGGTTAATGATGATGTTTCTAAATACCGAAAGATGCAGACATGAATTAAAATGTGTAAATAAGTTGACATTAAAACAAAAATCTTGCCGTTTGTCATAGATATCTGTGTAAAGTTTATTACCATCGATGATTATTTTTAGATCTTAAAAGTTAATTGATTGATTAGTCAGAGTATTTTGAGTTAGCTTTAAATTAGGTGGATAATTGAAGGAAAAGCCATTTTGTGAGTTCTTGTTGAGATAAAATACAATAATATCATCGATGTAACGATAAAATCGAACATCATCATTGCAAATTTGCTTTTCATAATAATAAAGACAGAGATCTGCCAAAATACTGGAGCTACAACCTCCTTGTGGGATGCCTAATTGTTGCAAATAGATAGCGTTGTTGTGGAAGATATAATTATTATGGATAACAAAGTTAAGAAGAGTTTTAAATTTTTCTGCTTTAAAATTGTAAGGAAGATTAATTTGAGCTTTATATTCTTGAAAAAGACTGTAAATGATATTACTAAGATCTGATAACTCAATATTATTGAAAAGATCTTGAAAGTCAAAAGTCATAATATTGTCTATTGAATCGAGCGATTTTATGTAATGAATTAATTGAAAGCTATTTTTAAGACAGTGTAAATTATCAACTTTGCAAGTACATTTGTAAATTTGTTTTAGAATATCCAGTAGAGCTTTATTAGCATTGTTGTTATAAGTGTTACACCCAACAGTGACAGTGCGAAATTTAATTGGAGATTTGTGAAACTTAGGTATGAGAACTATATAAGGATAATTAAAGTTATTGAAGGGAAGTTGAAGTAGTTTATAGTAATTATGTATTTTTCGGTTATTAATAATAAGGATATTATTAGTTAAACTGAAGATGTTACTATTATTGATTGATGAGTTTAAAATAGAGAGATAGTAGGATTTACAAATAATGGCATAATTATTAGGTGATTTGTCAACATAAGTGATCACAAAGTCATCCTGTAGTGATTTGATTGAGTTAAGAAGTACAGATTTTTTAAATAACACCAGATTTGAAGAATTGATAAATAATGCATTTTTGATTTTTTGTAACACTAAAACTTTCCATTGAGTGAAGTAGGCAATAGGTTTATTATGAGTAATAGATATTTTATAAATAAATAAATCTAGGTCATAAGAAAACTGTTGAAAGATTTGTGGAATGCTAGTTTTAACTGGAAGTCTAAATTTGGTGCCAAATTTCATGAATTTTTTTAATTGATAATTATCAATAATATTGAGATTACCCGTGATAATGTGTCCATGGTCTCTGTCAATAAATTTTGAGAAAGAAGGATAATTGCATTTACAGGTTACAGTGTTAGTAAAAGAGGTAGACTTAGATACAGAATTATAATTGAATATCTTTCTGCCAAGAGGAAGAGGATATTTGAAGGTACGAGATAGATTTAAATCTTTAATCGGAAACAAACATTCTTTGTCATTAATGATAGACGTAATGTTAATACTGTTCAATATTTGATTTGTAAAATTCACAATTAATTGAGTATTTGTTTTAAATTTGTTGGGCTTTTTATTAAGTTTTAAATTAAATTGTTTGATTTTGTACATTATAATATCATAAAAAATGTCTGAAAAATGTTTATTATAGGATTGGCTTTGAAAGACATTCAGAAAGTTTACTAAGCATTTCTTTTTAATTGCAAAAATAAATTTTCGAATAATGAACCAGTTATAGTTAGATAAGTAATTAGTCTGTAGATCTGAAATGAGTTTAATAATGGCACTTTTAGAAAAGATTAAATCTGTTTTTTTACTACCTCGTTTAGTTCTAGAAGTTTTATTGTTAATTTTGTGATTAAGTTGTGCATAAATAGTCGAATAATCATGTAGAGGGTTGATGTTAGAAAATGCTTTAATAGTTTTACTAAAGTATTCGGAATTTAGGCCATATGGATAAATTGTATTATAGTATTGCATAAATTTTGATTCAAGAAATAGACGCTCACTTTTATTTTTCTGAATTTTTACAATCTCTATGGTACATGAATTAAAATTATGTGATTTAAAGTGTTGTAATTCTATAGCTGACTTAGAAGATGCAGCTGAAAGGTTTTTAGAATCTGATCGATGCTGATTAATGCGTAGATGAAGAGGAGTTGAAGTTTCACCAATATAACTGAGTTTACAATGACCACAATTGATTTTATAAATAACATTGTATGCCTGACAAAATGGAACCAAAGAGTGATTATTATTCAATTGTGTGTGAGAGGCCATAGGGCAAGTTTTACATCTATTAGAACCGCATGTTCTAAATTGAAGTAAAGGAGGAGGAGATAATAGGTAACTGGATGTCGATCCAAGGATATCCCTATAAATATCCTTGTACCGGGCACAATACTGCTGTGAAGCTAAGTATTTTTTGCCAGGATCTAAAAATTTACTAAACAGAGTCATAGAGAAAAAATGTTTTTGTATATTAAAAATCACAAGGCAAGTATGTATTTACATTAGTTTTATCGAAAGTGGGCTATACCAAATTCAATTACTTAATTAAATTAATTCTTGAATAATAAGTATCTGGATTAATGAAAAGTGGAGAGAACTAAAAAAAAATAATAATAATAATAATAATAATAATAAATAATATGTACATATTTACACTAAACCTCCTTTGACTGAATCTATTGATTTGGTTCCAATTAAAAATTAAATTCCGCCCATTTTTTTAAAGTAAAGTAAGAAAAACTAACCATCACAATTCACAAAATGTCAGGCAAAAAATGCTATGTAATAATTATAAAGAAATATTCGACTACAAATACACAACATATTTTTTTTTTTTTTTTTTTTTTTTTTAATTAAAGAATAAATTATTAACGTAAGTTGCCAACTATACAGTTAGTTAATAATGATCCAGGGCCAGTGACGAAATACTGTCGCAAAACATCACAATACTACAAGAATCATAATATAATATAAATTTTAAATCAGTAATTAACATATTGAAAAAATTAGAGAAATTACAGAAATAATACAAATTGTAAGAGCGCAAATGCAGCTTTATACAAAGTGTATAATACAAAAAATAGTGTTAATGCCAATTTAAGACAAATCTAAAGATATGAAATTCATATATTAGATAATTTAAATGACAAAGCAATAAGTTTTATTAAACACAAAATACATTCAAAATTTATGCGCAATTGCAGCAGGTTTAATTTTAAATGTAAATATAATAAAGATGATCTATTAAGCATATTAGAAGCCAAGCAACAGATACAAGATCACTGAAACACCAATGACCAATAAGATAAAAAAAAAAAAAAATCATCAGTGGATGAAATACATTAATGTAAAGAAACCAGATCTATTAATTAACAGTCTGCAAAAACAAACGAATCAATAAAGTAAAACAACAAATCTTAACTTAAAACCATAAACTTATCAAAATTAATGAAAAAACAACCCAAGAAACACAAGATAGGAAGAAGGAGGCAGGCGGCAAGACTTGTGACTTGCCTGTGGGGTTACACTAGTTTTACGCCGGCAACACTCCCCCAGCCTGCCACAACCAGAACAGGAACCATATGGATTTAAAAATGCAAAATTTCAAAGCAGATGAACAACAATGAAGCCACGAAGCCACAATGAAATTCACCGATTGATCACATTGTGTTTAACAGTATAATTAGAACATTAAATATAGTTGACAACTCAAAAAGGAAAAATCTGAAATTTTATTGGAAAATGAAAGTTTGCATAGTAATACAAAGCAAATGCAACAAGCCTTCTACTTTTTTTTTTTTTTTTTTTTTTTTTTTTTATTTAATTTAATTTCACAAACCCACCAGACCATCCAGTCTTACAACACCACCCCACCTCCGTAATCAAACATCTGCCCACCCAACCGCCACCTTTTTTATTGTCTTTTATTATTTAATAATTTTTTTGTTGATATACACAAGAGTGTACACAGTTTTTTTTTTTTTTTTTTGGTACTGACAGAGACATGGTTAAGGATATAAAATAGAAAATACAAAGTTTTTAGGAAAACCCATTTTAGCAGTGGCTGTGATCAGTTTATTAATATTCTTGTTTTTAAACTTTGCAGAGCATAAATTATTAATTCGAAATAAATGGTTAATGATGATGTTTCTAAATACCGAAAGATGCAGACATGAATTAAAATGTGTAAATAAGTTGACATTAAAACAAAAATCTTGCCGTTTGTCATAGATATCTGTGTAAAGTTTATTACCATCGATGATTATTTTTAGATCTAAAAAGTTAATTGATTGATTAGTCAGAGTATTTTGAGTTAGCTTTAAATTAGGTGGATAATTGAAGGAAAAGCCATTTTGTGAGTTCTTGTTGAGATAAAATACAATAATATCATCGATGTAACGATAAAATCGAACATCATCATTGCAAATTTGCTTTTCATAATAATAAAGATAGAGATCTGCCAAAATACTGGAGCTACAACCTCCTTGTGGGATGCCTAAATGTTGCAAATAGATAGCGTTGTTGTGGAAATATAATTATTATGGATAACAAAGTTAAGAAGAGTTTTAAATTTTTCTGCTTTAAAATTGTAAGGAAGATTAATTTGAGCATTATATTCTTGAAAAAGACTGTAAATGATATTACTAAGATCTGATAACTCAATATTATTGAAAAGATCTTGAAAGTCAAAAGTCATAATATTGTCTATTGAATCGAGCGATTTTATGTAATGAATTAATTGAAAGCTATTTTTAAGACAGTGTAAATTATCAACTTTGCAAGTACATTTGTAAATTTGTTTTAGAATATCCAGTAGAGCTTTATTAGCATTGTTGTTATAAGTGTTACACCCAACAGTGACAGTGCGAAATTTAATTGGAGATTTGTGAAACTTAGGTATGAGAACTATATAAGGATAATTAAAGTTATTGAAGGGAAGTTGAAGTAGTTTATAGTAATTATGTATTTTTCGGTTATTAATAATAAGGTTATTATTAGTTAAACTGAAGATGTTACTATTATTGATTGATGAGTTTAAAATAGAGAGATAGTAGGATTTACAAATAATGGCATAATTATTAGGTGATTTGTCAACATAAGTGATCACAAAGTCATCCTGTAGTGATTTGATTGAGTTAAGAAGTACAGATTTTTTAAATAACACCAGATTTGAAGAATTGATAAATAATGCATTTTTGATTTTTTGTAACACTAAAACTTTCCATTGAGTGAAGTAGGCAATAGGTTTATTATGAGTAATAGATATTTTATAAATAAATAAATCTAGGTCATAAGAAAACTGTTGAAAGATTTGTGGAATGCTAGTTTTAACTGGAAGTCTAAATTTGGTGCCAAATTTCATGAATTTTTTTAATTGATAATTATCAATAATATTGAGATTACCCGTGATAATGTGTCCATGGTCTCTGTCAATAAATTTTGAGAAAGAAGGATAATTGCATTTACAGGTTACAGTGTTAGTAAAAGAGGTAGACTTAGATACAGAATTATAATTGAATATCTTTCTGCCAAGAGGAAGAGGATATTTGAAGGTACGAGATAGATTTAAATCTTTAATCGGAAACAAACATTCTTTGTCATTAATGATAGACGTAATGTTAATACTGTTCAATATTTGATTTGTAAAATTCACAATTAATTGAGTATTTGTTTTAAATTTGTTGGGCTTTTTATTAAGTTTTAAATTAAATTGTTTGATTTTGTACATTATAATATCATAAAAAATGTCTGAAAAATGTTTATTATAGGATTGGCTTTGAAAGACATTCAGAAAGTTTACTAAGCATTTCTTTTTAATTGCAAAAATAAATTTTCGAATAATGAACCAGTTATAGTTAGATAAGTAATTAGTCTGTAGATCTGAAATGAGTTTAATAATGGCACTTTTAGAAAAGATTAAATCTGTTTTTTTACTACCTCGTTTAGTTCTAGAAGTTTTATTGTTAATTTTGTGATTAAGTTGTGCATAAATAGTCGAATAATCATGTAGAGGGTTGATGTTAGAAAATGCTTTAATAGTTTTACTAAAGTATTCGGAATTTAGGCCATATGGATAAATTGTATTATAGTATTGCATAAATTTTGATTCAAGAAATAGACGCTCACTTTTATTTTTCTGAATTTTTACAATCTCTATGGTACATGAATTAAAATTATGTGATTTAAAGTGTTGTAATTCTATAGTTGACTTAGAAGATGCAGCTGAAAGGTTTTTAGAATCTGATTGATGCTGATTAATGCGTAGATGAAGAGGAGTTGAAGTTTCACCAATAAAACTGAGTTTACAATGACCACAATTGATTTTATAAATAACATTGTATGCCTGACAAAATGGAACCAAAGAGTGATTATTATTCAATTGTGTGTGAGAGGCCATAGGGCAAGTTTTACATCTATTATAACCGCATGTTCTAAATTGAAGTAAAGGAGGAGGAGATAATAGGTAACTGGATGTCGATCCAAGGATATCCCTATAAATATCCTTGTACCGGGCACAATACTGCTGTGAAGCTAAGTATTTTTTGCCAGGATCTAAAAATTTACTAAACAGAGTCATAGAGAAAAAATGTTTTTGTATATTAAAAATCACAAGGCAAGTATGTATTTACATTAGTTTTATCGAAAGTGGGCTATACCAAATTCAATTACTTAATTAAATTAATTCTTGAATAATAAGTATCTGGATTAATGAAAAGTGGAGAGAACTAAAAAATAATAATAATAATAATAATAATAATAATAATAAATAATATGTACATATTTACACTAAACCTCCTTTGACTGAATCTATTGATTTGGTTCCAATTAAAAATTAAATTCCGCCCATTTTTTTAAAGTAAAGTAAGAAAAACTAACCATCACAATTCACAAAATGTCAGGCACAAAATGCTATATAATAATTATAAAGAAATATTCGACTACACATACACAACATATTTTTTTTTTTTTTTTTTTTTTTTTTTTTTTTTTTTTAATTAAAGAATAAATTATTAACGTAAGTTGCCAACTATACAGTTAGTTAATAATGATCCAGGGCCAGTGACGAAATACTGTCGCAAAACTTCACAACACTACAAGAATCATAATATAATATAAATTTTAAATCAGTAATTAACATATTGAAAAAATTAGAGAAATTACAGAAATAATACAAATTGTAAGAGCGCAAATGCAGCTTTATACAAAGTGTATAATACAAAAAATAGTGTTAATGCCAATTTAAGACAAATCTAAAGATATGAAATTCATATATTAGATAATTTAAATGACAAAGCAATAAGTTTTATTAAACACAAAATACATTCAAAATTTATGCGCAATTGCAGCAGGTTTAATTTTAAATGTAAATATAATAAAGATGATCTATTAAGCATATTAGAAGCCAAGCAACAGATACAAGATCACTGAAACACCAATGACCAATAAGATTAAAAAAAAAAAAAAATCATCAGTGGATGAAATACATTAATGTAAAGAAACCAGATCTATTAATTAACAGTCTGCAAAAACAAACGAATCAATAAAGTAAAACAACAAATCTTAACTTAAAACCATAAACTTATCAAAATTAATGAAAAAACAACCCAAGAAACACAAGATAGGAAGAAGGAGGCAGGCGGCAAGACTTGTGACTTGCCTGTGGGGTTACACTAGTTTTACGCCGGCAACACTCCCCCAGCCTGCCACAACCAGAACAGGAACCATATGGATTTAAAAATGCAAAATTTCAAAGCAGATGAACAACAATGAAGCCACGAAGCCACAATGAAATTCACCGATTGATCACATTGTGTTTAACAGTATAATTAGAACATTAAATATAGTTGACAACTCAAAAAGGAAAAATCTGAAATTTTATTGGAAAATGAAAGTTTGCATAGTAATACAAAGCAAATGCAACAAGCCTTCTACTTTTTTTTTTTTTTTTTTTTTATTTATTTAATTTAATTTCACAAACCCACCCAACCATCCAGCCTTACAACACCACCCCACCTCCGTAATCAAACATCTGCCCACCCAACCGCCACCTTTTTTATTGTCTTTTATTATTTTATAATTTTTTTGTTGATATACACAAGAGTGTACACAGTTGTTTTTTTTTTTTTTTTTTTTTTTGGTACTGACAGAGACATGGTTAAGGATATAAAATAGAAAATACAAAGTTTTTAGGAAAACCCATTTTAGCAGTGGCTGTGATCAGTTTATTAATATTCTTGTTTTTAAACTTTGCAGAGCATAAATTATTAATTCGAAATAAATGGTTAATGATGATGTTTCTAAATACCGAAAGATGCAGACATGAATTAAAATGTGTAAATAAGTTGACATTAAAACAAAAATCTTGCCGTTTGTCATAGATATCTGTGTAAAGTTTATTACCATCGATGATTATTTTTAGATCTAAAAAGTTAATTGATTGATTAGTCAGAGTATTTTGAGTTAGCTTTAAATTAGGTGGATAATTGAAGGAAAAGCCATTTTGTGAGTTCTTGTTGAGATAAAATACAATAATATCATCGATGTAACGATAAAATCGAACATCATCATTGCAAATTTGCTTTTCATAATAATAAAGATAGAGATCTGCCAAAATACTGGAGCTACAACCTCCTTGTGGGATGCCTAATTGTTGCAAATAGATAGCGTTGTTGTGGAAGATATAATTATTATGGATAACAAAGTTAAGAAGAGTTTTAAATTTTTCTGCTTTAAAATTGTAAGGAAGATTAATTTGAGCTTTATATTCTTGAAAAAGACTGTAAATGATATTACTAAGATCTGATAACTCAATATTATTGAAAAGATCTTGAAAGTCAAAAGTCATAATATTGTCTATTGAATCGAGCGATTTTATGTAATGAATTAATTGAAAGCTATTTTTAAGACAGTGTAAATTATCAACTTTGCAAGTACATTTGTAAATTTGTTTTAGAATATCCAGTAGAGCTTTATTAGCATTGTTGTTATAAGTGTTACACCCAACAGTGACAGTGCGAAATTTAATTGGAGATTTGTGAAACTTAGGTATGAGAACTATATAAGGATAATTAAAGTTATTGAAGGGAAGTTGAAGTAGTTTATAGTAATTATGTATTTTTCGGTTATTAATAATAAGGTTATTATTAGTTAAACTGAAGATGTTACTATTATTGATTGATGAGTTTAAAATAGAGAGATAGTAGGATTTACAAATAATGGCATAATTATTAGGTGATTTGTCAACATAAGTGATCACAAAGTCATCCTGTAGTGATTTGATTGAGTTAAGGAGTACAGATTTTTTAAATAACACCAGATTTGAAGAATTGATAAATAATGCATTTTTGATTTTTTGTAACACTAAAACTTTCCATTGAGTGAAGTAGGCAATAGGTTTATTATGAGTAATAGATATTTTATAAATAAATAAATCTAGGTCATAAGAAAACTGTTGAAAGATTTGTGGAATGCTAGTTTTAACTGGAAGTCTAAATTTGGTGCCAAATTTCATGAATTTTTTTAATTGATAATTATCAATAATATTGAGATTACCCGTGATAATGTGTCCATGGTCTCTGTCAATAAATTTTGAGAAAGAAGGATCATTGCATTTACAGGTTACAGTGTTAGTAAAAGAGGTAGACTTAGATACAGAATTATAATTGAATATCTTTCTGCCAAGAGGAAGAGGATATTTGAAGGTACGAGATAGATTTAAATCTTTAATCGGAAACAAACATTCTTTGTCATTAATGATAGACGTAATGTTAATACTGTTCAATATTTGATTTGTAAAATTCACAATTAATTGAGTATTTGTTTTAAATTTGTTGGGCTTTTTATTAAGTTTTAAATTAAATTGTTTGATTTTGTACTTTATAATATCATAAAAAATGTCTGAAAAATTTTTATTATAGGATTGGCTTTGAAAGACATTCAGAAAGTTTACTAAGTATTTCTTTTTAATTGCAAAAATAAATTTTCGAATAATGAACCAGTTATATATATATATATATATATATAATTTCTTAATCTTTGCTTGATGTATGCAATTTAGCTTTTTTAAAACGCATTTCAACTTTTTAAACATCTTTATTTTAAACGTTTTGATATAATTTGACATTTTTTATCAAATATCTCAATAAGTAATTGACGAATAATCTGTAAATTTTAGAAGTGTAGATAATACACTATGCCTCATACATTTTAGTAAAATTTTGCCCCGAAAGCAAATTGTGACCAAAAACCACTAATTTAAACACACAGTAACGAATTCTTAACAAACTTTTAGGCACATTTTCTCTTTCTTAAATTTAAATCTTATATTTTGTTTTATTAAAATTTATTAAAACGTATAGAAAAATATTTCCAAATAAATAAATAGTTTTAGCAGTGTTTGAATAACAATTTTTAAACAAATAGCCCTTTTATCCAGTGTTGTGCAAGTTCACAAAAAAAACGAACTAGTTCAAACTCAAGTTCATCGTGTAAAAAACGAGCTAGTTCGCGCTCAAACTCATGTCTGAAAGAAATGAACGCGTTCAGTTCAAGTTCATTTTTAAAAACGAGCGAAGCTCACTAAAAGTTCATTTTTACGTACATTTTTTTTTTTTTTTTTTTTTTTTTAATAGATCTTATCCTCTGTGAACACTTTCATAGGTAATTTCCCTTTTTTCTTTCTAAAATTACCAATTACCATGAAAATTATTTTTAATTTTACGCTTAATTAAACTTATTAACTTATAATTCTTAATTATAACTTATTAATTCAATTGTAGTAAAAATTTATTTAGCAAACACTTCTGAATAGTGTACCCACTGTTTTTGCATGGTTTTTTATTCTCAAATTTTCAATACGTTTGTTTATGCGCATGAGAACTTATTAATCGGAGACAAATTCTATCATTTAGAGGTTCCGTTGTTTTAAATCAGTGTTGCGCAGGACCGCGTTCATGAGTTTAATTAAAACTTTTTCAGTTTTGAGCTGAATTTCGCTCGTTTTTTAAATTATGAACTTGAGCTGAGCAAAGTTCGTTTTCTCATGAATTTGAGCGGGAAAAGTAACTCAAACTCATATGGATTTTATTCCTTTGGGAAAAAATTTTATATTCTTGGTAGCAATACTTTCTACCCTTTTAATCGCAAGAGAGGACGCATTTCTCACAAGAGAGAAACGCATCGGCTCGGGTAATCGCTTATTACCTGCTTTGCTGGTCGGGTGCAGTTAAAATTTAAAAGTTGCATTAATTTTTATTCACAAAATGTTTTCTCCGAAGATTGTTTTATGCTTTACTTATGAATCGAAACTTTTAAATGAAGAAATTGGATGACATTGTTTTCCTTCCTAGTAATTTAAAGACATGACTGATAACATGAATTTAATTACATTTACTTAAATATTAATACTTAACGTTTAAAGCTTCATATGGAAAACAATTTTTTTTTTCCAACCTATATTTTATTCCTTATTTTACTGTCAAAATACTTGGAACAATGGATCTTTTAAATATAAGTTTTAATACAACTAAATGTTTGTTTATAATTAGATAAACACATTGTTGTAATATATTTAATTTTCTGAAAGATTTCTTCAATAATATAATTGTAGTTTGTGTAAAAGAACTATTCATCGTATTATCTAACACAATTTTAACAATATGGCGGGTCAGAAGCTGCAGATTCATTTCGTGTTGAAGGTCAAAAGTCATTTTGCAGGTCGGGTCGGCTGCGAGTCAAGTTTACTCGAACAACGCAGGACTCTAAGCTAATCCTTTCATAAGAAGAAATATAAATCCCGCTGGTCACCTGGTACGATTGAATACTTAAATGCCATATCCAGAAGCCTACCGTTTTCCTTGCTACAGTATTTTTTTTTTTTTTTTTTTTTTTTTTTTTTTGGGGGGGGGGGGGGGTGTACCCCAGTTTTCCATGATATTATACTGTTGTCAATTTTGTATTTCAGTTTTCATGCAATCAAATCCATGCTATTTCAATATCAGAAATTTATTCGAAATACCTCGTATATTAAGAAAAGTTATGGAAGTTCTAAGAGTGATTTAAGAAATGTTTTAAGAAAGCCTTTCATTATAAATAAAAGTATAATATTAAATCCCAATAATTAAATCCTGTTTGCTGTTATCATAAATGATATTTTAAAACTAGCTGTACATTTAAAAAAAGAAAAATAATCTTTAGCTTAATTCACGTACTATATTTGAATTTTTGTGGATGTAAATATTCATTTTAGAAATAAAAAAGAAACATTAAGAGAATTTAAATTAGATTATAAATAGCTTGTTGTAATAAGGAGTATTAATATTCTATTTTTATTTTTATTTTCTTATTTTTTATTAAAAATTATTTATTTTTAATTATTACTATTTGCATTTTCCAGAAAGTGTTAAAAATAAAATAATCATTGATATAAAATCTACATCTCTGACATGAAATTATTTCAATAATCTGAATGCATTTTTATTTTTAGTATTAAAAATATAAATAGAAATTAAAAACTTTAATTTTATTCTATTTACTCTATGTACAATATGTTTTAAACCAGTAATCCTTGTCTAAATGCTTTAATTTTTAAAGATGCTATCTTTCAATGCAAAAGTTATAAAATAAAGATTATTTTCATGAATTAAAGAATTACTTTCGCAAATAACAGGTATCTCATTATTTTTAAAGAAAAAAAAGAGAATATATGGACATGTGACTCGCAAGATATCTAGTTCTGTGAAAGCAGATCCTTTCTCTAGATTAGCATCGTCTTTATCAGAAAATGAAATGTCCGGTACTTTTATGAGGGCTACACAATTTGTCCCACTGCCTCAGGGCTGTGAGGTGTAGTATATACATCTCCCGCGTCTTTGGGTGGTCTTGCACCCGCACAAAGCAATGTAATGTTTAGTATAGTAGATTCTCACGCTTTTTTCTTTTGAATCCAATACAATGTCGCCGTGTGCATGTTTTGTCGGAGACGTTGCACTAATTATTTTTAACCCATATGTTCGAATTGTGTCGAAAACATGAAAGAAATCCCTCTCTTCAAAAATGGTCAACAGATTTCCTGAAAAGGAAACTTACCACTAAACTGTTATTTAAAATAAAATGTATTTGTTCACAATGTTTCCAAGAAATTTTATAAACATTTCTCAGATTTATCAATATATATTACTACGTAAAATGATGAGTTTTTATTTATTTATTTATTTATTTTTTAACTGATTTATTTAAGCTATTATTAAGATTTATTTTTAGTTCTGTAATATAGGGGAGACCGGAACACAGTGAACCACTTTTACACTCTTCTTCTTCTTATTATTATTTTTATTATTTTTTCACAAAAAACAGAAAAGCAATGTACTTAATATATATATATATATCAAACAAACTCTAAGCCCTTCTTGACATGTCTTAATTTTTCTATAATAATATTTCCAATACATTATGAATGAAAAAAAAAAAATGTGAGCACTCACAAAGTGGAACACTATGCCCCCTGACCGAGGTACAGTGGACCAGCCTCTTTTGTTTATATTAAATTATTAGAAATTACTTTCTTTTTTCTCTAAAATTAATTTCTTATGCTATTCTAGTCTAACAAGTATAATTCAAGCATTTTCCTGAAATAAAATAAACAAAATTAAAATAAACGAATAAGAAATCAAATTCCACTAAGAAAATTTATTAAGTTGAAATAGATAATTGTTTTTTATTCTTTTATTAATACAGTGAAACCTCTCAAGTTGGACAGCCCTATAAGTTGGACACCCCTCTAAGTTGGACGCTTTTTCTCGGAACGGAATGTATCTATTAACATTATGTCTAACCCCTATAAGTTGGACACTTTTTCTTGGAACCGTAGGTGTCCAACTTAGAGAGGTTTTACTGTATTTTATAAATCAGATATATTTTTTTAAATTCAGATATTAATAAATATTATACTACTATTCAAATATTTAATATTTTTTTCTATTATTTTGAGGTATAATTAATTTACATTATATTTGTAGGATAAATTTAACTAAAATGTATGAAGCTACTTTCTTTTGCTTTCCACATGTGATCTCTAAAACCAACAATAATAATAAATTTTTCTACTATTTATTAAATTAGATATTTTTCCTTTTATTAATGCTACATAATTCAAATATTTATTTTAGATATCAATAATTATTATATTACTATTTTAATATTTATTCTTTTCAGAAATTTATAATTATTTTTATTTATTTTATCATAGCATTAAGATATTTATTACTTTGAGATATTAATACTTTACATTATATTTGCATCTATAAATTTAACTAAAACTAATATAAGTATTGAACTAATTTATATTTT
This sequence comes from Salticus scenicus, assembly GCA_963930645.1. NCBI lineage: Eukaryota > Metazoa > Arthropoda > Arachnida > Araneae > Salticidae > Salticus > Salticus scenicus. The sequence goes on from OZ005655.1 coordinate 136,167,009, forward strand.
TAGGCACATTGGAAGGTGGTCCACTGTATCCCGTGCCAGAGTAAAACAGATAATAATAATAAAATATACAGACTACAAATATGCTAATAATTTTTAGAAATTTAAAAACAGCAATATCTTGCCTTCCTTTAACAGCTATATAGTATTTATAGTCGCTAGTTCAATCTTTATATAGTTTTAAAATTCTTCAATGTGGAAAAAGTACTTTGAGCAGTAAAAAAAAAAAAAAAAAAAAAAAAAAAAAAAAAACTGCTCAAAATGGTTACTTTACTATTTCCTATGTGGTTTTTTTGGCTGCATAGATACAACTAGTACCATGCTGCCATACATGAGTATCCATATGAACTAAAAGAGTTGAATATTAATTGATTTAAATAGGGGTGGTCCACTGTGCCCCGTGCTCCCCTACATTTAATAAAGCTTTATAAATCAAAGACTGAATTTTATTATGTATATTTTCTTTACATAATTAAAGGTTGTAAATGGTCAAGTTAGTGATTTTTTTTTCTTAATTGGTTAAGTGAAAGATAAAATATCTTAAAGATAAAATAATTTCTGTAATAATGATACTTTTGCCATCCAAATTCTGGTATTTTATTTTATTTATTTATTTTTTTCCCCCACATAAAGTTTCAACATATATTTATTTATTTGTTTGTTTGCTTGTCAGTCACATCCCTATATTTTAATATTTGGGTTGAAGGAAAAAAAAAAAAAAAACCTAAATTTTGATTGTATTTTTTTATTGTTCAAAATTAATTGTAAAATTGCTGTTAATTTGATGTTCAAGTTACAACACTTCCAGATCATTTTCAATTGATATTTCTTGAATATACATTCTAAAATTAAAAATGGTTTGAACTAAGAAGTTTTGTTTATATAATTTTGAAACAAATTAAAATAATCATCTAAAATATTTTTGAAGCTATAGTAAAATTTTCGTGTACATGCTATTTACAATAGCAGAGATTAAGTTCATGAGTGAGACGTATGTACACACTTCAAGATAGTCCACGAAGAGTTGAGAAGTTTACAAAACTACACATTTTTTCTCGCTAATATTTCTGAAGAAATTGAATAAATCTTAAAAACTATTGAAAAAGGGAGAGAGAGAGACTAATACTGTTTTTAATATGTAGTATTTTGTAGACGAAACTTTATAAGGCGATTTCTTTGAATTTTTGAAAATGCAGATAAAGGCGAACGCATCGTTTTCTATGAATGCTTGCAAGCGGGAGGTAAGAGGGAACACTCACCCCTCCCCCAAGACCTACACACACTATGTTAAAACAAACTGGCACGTTTGGTAAATTTCAAACTTAGTTGGCAAAATTCTTAAACACTTTTCAGTTAAAAACTATAATGTATTTACAGATTCTAATTTTGCGTTTCTTTCCCCCTCCTCTTTTTTTCCTTTATTCTATATTCAATAAAAGAAAGTATTGGATTCGTAAAAATGTTTGGCTTCCGGTTTTCTATGAATTTACACGTTTTTAAATGTCCAGAAAACGATTGGACGATTTTTAGAAAATGTCTGTCTGTGTCTGTGCGTCAAAAATGTTTGGGGACTGTATCTCAGGAACTACAGCAAAGAATTACATGTAAATTTATATGCAGATGTACCTTGACTAAAATTAGCGCCTACGGAATTTTAGTATCAATTTCTCAACAGGTGGCGCTGCTAGGCGATTTCCACAGTTTCGTGGAAGGTTGTATCTCAGGAACTGCCACACGAAATTGCATATAAATTTATATGCGGACGCTCTTTGATCCAGATTAGCGCCTTATCAACTTTTGGTGATCATTACTCAACAGGTGGCGCTGCTATACCGCGATTTCTGCAATTTCAGGGAAGGCTATATCTCAGGAACTACTGCACGAATTTGCATATAAATTTATATGCAGATGCATTTTTTCATTAAAATCAAAGAAAAGGTAATATAAAGAAAATTATTATCTTTCAATCTGCTCCTTGACTCCCCCTTCCCCCAGGTAGATACTAAGTGAAAATGGTAACAATTTCATTGATTGACATTTCTAAAAATGTATTATGAAATAATTCTTTAAATTTATTCTTTGATGTTTATTATTTTTGCGATTTGCAAATTGCAAAAATGCCCTTTTTTCTTGGGCCCTTTTTTCCGGGTGCCCTTTTTATGAGTGTCTTTTTTTCCGGGATCCATTTTGCACAATTATTCTCTTTTCTGGCCTTTTCTTTTTATATTTTCCTTTTTATATTTCAGACAGAAATATTTAATATGAGTTTGAGTTTGAATTGCTTTTTCACGCTCAAGTTCGTGAAAAAAACGAGTTTCGTTCAACTTAAGTTCATAATATAAAAAACGAGCGAAGTTCAACTCAAAACTCAAAATTTTTGAGCTACGCTCATGAACGCGTTCAAATGAACGCGTTCGTGCACAACACTGCTTTTATCAAAAGATTTAAACTAAAATGTATGTCTGAAAATATTGATTTACGAATCCCGACAATGGAAAAAAAGTTAATATATTGATAATAATAATAATAATAATAAATCATTGAGACACAATCATTGATCAATCATTGAGACATAATCATTGAGTAATCATTGAGACATACAAATTTTAATTTCTTTCGTTATTTACCATTCTTTTATCATGTATATTTATATTTTCTAAAAACATTTCTCTACGCAAAATTATCTTATTTCAGAAATAGAAAATTTACAAATGGAAAACAAATCCTTTATATGAGTTAAATTCAAATCGTTTCTATTGTACGCACAATATCACAATTGCACAAAATCATTATGCAATTATACAATATCATACAATTGTACGTACGCTCTTATAAATTTCCTTCTCCAATCTGGATATCAGCAAAAACTTTTAACTTTTTTTTTTTTTTTTTTTTTTTTTTTTTTTTTTTAATGTGTTAAAAATAGCTTTGTGTTTTAATTTTTATTTCACTCAACAATTAAAAATGAATATATTATCATCATCAATCACGAGTTATATATATTTATATATATAAAGAAACTTCCCATAAATTGACAGAAACAAATATAATTGGTTTCTTGGTTTATTTCACATTGATATACCTTGGGACAGAATTTATAACATATCTAGTTTTAAGAATATTATTTTTTAATCATTACTCTACCATATTTTGTGTTTTAAAATAATTTTTTCACTAAGTCACAATTTTAGTAAAAGCGTACAGTTAAGCTTTAATGCTTACGTTCAGTTATTACCAAGAAACTCTCAAGAGATTTTCTGGTAAATGATTATCTCATTTACATACGTCATGATTAATTAATATTACGAGAACATAGGAAAGTTTTCATTTTATATTTATCTTACTTTTAACAAGATTATTTAATGAGATTTGTTATTCCTATAATAAAAGATATGAAAAGGTATTACTATTAATAAATATAATTATCCATCAAAAAAAATTTAAAGAAATTTATAAAATTATTTCTATTCTAGACATTTTGACATTTAACACAACCAAAATTAAATTAATATTGAATATATGTATACACACACACACACACACACACATATATATATATATATAAATGAAATATAATAAAATTACATGTATTGCAATGACAATATATATATTTTAAGTTGAAAAAAAATGTATAAATTAATCCGATTAAATTTTTATTGTAATTTAACACTAACTTGTATTTAGATTAAACAATTGTAATTACGTAAATAATATTCGACTAATGATATTAATAAACTAAAGATGTTTATAATTATCCTCTGTTTTAATTGAATTCTAAATTGCCTTTTTAGAAAATAACACTGAAAAAAAAAAATGTAATTTTATTTCATGTTAACATGTTAGCAGATTATTGTTTTATGCCGAATAAAGAGTGTCCTCAAGCTTTGCGCAAGTGAAAAAAAAAACTCCAAAAGGAGCTTGTAATAAAAGAAACAGAGACATTTAAACATAATGTGTGGATAATAGCCTATTCTAATATATTTTATACATAAAGAGTTTCGATTCTTTTCCTTTGTGTCAATATTTCGCTGTTCCATCCTTACTTTGTGAAAATTCTATACTTGATAGGAAGGAAAGATAAGCATTTTTTAATTCAGCGTACCAAAAAACATTAGGAACACTAAAAGCAATAGAGAAAAAAATTCAATTTTGCAGAAATGTGTTATTTAACATACTAGCAAAGCCCCGATTCGGGAGCGAACCGAATTCCGTATGCGGGAAAAATTTTAAATCAAACTCGAAATGTACATACCTCGGCCTCATACTGCCTGCGTGCCAATAGATCAAAGTTTATTAACGAAACCATTTTTTAATTCATGAAATCAATGAAGGTAGTGAATCAACGAAGGCTTTTCTTGCTTCGCTGGTCACTATATTTAAAGGAAAAACTTTTCTATATCGCTTTACAAACAAAAGTAAAATTTCAAGAAATAATGAAATTGCTTTAAAACCCGCTTTAGTTTCCCGATGCCGACCCACTCATTCGCAGATTCTCGGGTGTCTGTCCCTATTGCCTGCGACAATAGCTTACCAGTGGACTTCCATTTGGGTGCTTATCAGATGACAGTTCCGAAACGGAGAGTATCGACAAAATTAAAGTAGCCATTTTGTATTTGAATCCCAGTTACATATGAACAACACTACACGTGGTGTACATAATATTTTCTTTCACGTTATTTTCCATATTTATTTGATTTATTCGATCAACCATAAAATGACAGCAATTTCACACCAAATATAATATTACAATGTGCTATGATCGGCTACGTTTATCGCATGAGACAATTAATTTTTGTGGTTATAATAGTAGTTGAGTTAGTTAATAGTTGTTGGTATATAAAAAAATAAATAACGAAATAATGAAATATGTAAACCTGATCATGGTACAGCATTAATGTAGCTCCCCTTGGCAACTTTGGATTTTTTATCGTCCCTTTAGACAAAAATACATAATTCATGTTATTATTCTTTTTTTTTTTTTTTTTTTTCTTTTCGTTTTCCTCTCTTTTCCTTTTCTTTTTTTTCTGTTTTTCAATATTTTATAATTTATTTATTTTTTTATGCTCTATTTGGCTTATAATACTTTTACGAAAGTTGAGTCCTTGGCGAAAAATGCCCGATCTATTTCAGTATCAAAATTTTAAAAATTACCCAGGATTATCAATCTCTTTATTGTAATGCTGAGTTAGCTTTCATGCCAAGCGCGATTCATCCGTGCCGAAAACATGCTATTTAAGCAAAAGGTGGGAAAATGTAAAATTGAGGTATATTATTTTATTTTATTTTTATACTCCATTTTCATATTTTCATTTTTTTTATATGCAGGAGAAAATTAAATATTTAATATTTTTATTTTTTATTTTTAGCGTGAAAATGTCCATTTTTAAATCTTTTACCAGGTTATTATTTTCACATTTTAATTAATTTTAAAAAATCTATTCAAAATTTCGTTACAAATAAGGTACCAAATGAGAGGGAAATTTTTCTGAATCCGTCGGTTTAATTAATTTATCGATTGGACAATCAGTTTTTTTTTTTTTAATTAACTAAAGTGTGAAAAGCTGGTGGCAACTTGTGGCAACACACAGACAAACAGACTCAAAAATCTCTTAGCCGTTTATGTATATATATATATATATATATATATATAAAATTTTCAAATCTGATTGATTGCAAAAAGCTTCACGTGTTTAAAGTGACATCCTTAATACGTTTTTTGACATACATAATAAATAATTATTTAAAAAATTTAAATGATTTATTTTTAATGATTTATTTTTAATCGATTAAAAAAAATTCTCAAAAATAGAAACGTTTTATTATCATCCATCTAAGTATCTTTTGAAAATTTTAACATATTCCAAAAAGTATTTTTCGAGTTTTAGTGGGTAAAATGCATAAATATCCATATTAGCAATAAGTGCGAAATAAAAAGACACGCTGTGTATTAGTTTATTTTATTTATTTATTTATTTATTTTAACAACTGAAAAGAAAAAATATCATGATCATCAATGATAAAGGAATATATCCTAATATATATATTCTTAATAAAATTTCCTTGTAGTTATTCTTTCGTAGCAAATAAAAAAAAAAAAAAAAATCAATTTCCTTATTAACTTTACATTAACAATTTTTGTGATAGAATTCATAACTTATTTTTTTTTTCCTGAAAAGCAAAACAAAGCAAATAAATTTGAAATTTTCTTTACTATCTTAAGAACAGTGACAATTAATCAATAATTGTAAATGCTTCTATAATATTAAAAAAATACTTTAACTATTATTTGTAAATTGTTATGCTATCATTCATTTTGTTTTAAACTGACTCTTTCACTTACTCACGATTTTTTGAAACAGTGCAGTACGGATTAATGCTTACTTTTATTTACTGAACTGTCCAACAAATTCTCGAGAGATTTTTCTGTTAAGTGATTATCTCATTTACATACGTCAAACTTAATTTATTGTAATAGAACATGGGAAAGCTTTTATTCTCATTGTCTTGCTTCAACGAGATTATTTAATAAGATTTTTTATTCCTCTATTAAAAATTATAAAAAAGGAAAAACTGTAAAGAAAAAAATAAAATAAAATAAAATAGTCAGCGAAATACGTTTATAAAAGAAGATAAAAGAAGGTTCTATAAATTTTAGAAAATAATTTTTATTCTAGACATTTTGACATTTAACACAGTCAAAATTAAATTAATATTCATTATATATAAATGGAATATAATAAAAATACATGTAAAGTAATGATAATATATATTTTTTAAGTTAAAAAAATTGTATAAATGAGCCCGGTTAATTTTTACTTTTCCTTACCCATAAGGGAGAGAAAGTATTGTTTTTGAGTCGAACTTTCGAACGCGAGATTTTGTTATATTTACAAGTTTTGAGGTCCCCTGAATACGAAAATCATGTCTTTAGCAAATGGTCTGTGTGTCTGTCTGTGTGTCTGTGTGTCTGTCTGTTATCAGAATATCTCAAAAACAAATTATGGCAGAAAGTTCAAATTTGGTATTCTAAATGTGTATCATATACGGATGCTACAGTAAGCTTTTCGTTAAGATCAAGCAAATGGTTCGTGTACAGGGACAATGAAGAGAATTCTAATACATTACGTGTATGGGGGAAAATGCAGGTAGAGTTTAACGTCTATAGACTGTACTAAACCAAATGAAACGAAAATACATTTTTTGTAATAGAGATAGTTAAATGGGAAAAAAATTGTGTATGTAGGAGCCTCGCCCCCCCTCCTCGAGGGGAGTAAATTTTCATAATGGGTATCTTTCAAAAGACCTCGCCAATACCTTTAAAACGAATGGTTGAACCATCGATCTGCGATAATTTAAAACGAAGTTATCGATTTTTTTTTTTACTTTTAACGAAAAAAAACTTAGAAAAATCGCTTTTTTTTTTTTTTTTAAATATTGTGAATAAAATGGACTGTTTTTGGATATTTGGTGTTATACTACTTCTCTAATATGGAAATCGTCTGCATTATCATAAAAGATAATTTTTTAAAATAATAATTTTAATAAATAATTTCTTAAAAACAGAATTATTTTTTAATAACCGAATTATATTCTATATAAATGTAGGTGCATTAATGAAACGGGGTTTGAGGGGGGCGGTAGCCCCCCCTCACACAGAACTAATTATCATATAAAACTCTTCAGAAGCCTAATATGAATTGTTTAACACAGGTTTACATAACAGTACTCGTTATCTTACCTCTTAATGTGCAACCTGTATTTATAGTATTAAATTTCAGGGTAAGAGAAAGTCGTGTGAGTGACACACCACATTATTTATTTTAATTTTACGCTAATTTGTATTTAGATTGGACAGTTGGAATTTCGTATAGAGTAGTCGAAATATAATATTAATAAGTTAAATATGTTTTAAATTCCTCTCATTTTTAATTGAGTTCTAAAGGGTCAAGTTAAAAAAAATGCTAAAATATTATAAAAAAAACTTTATGTCTTATATGTATATATACATATACAGTAACCACCGCTTAATAAATTCACTGGTTAAAATAATCAGCCACTTATTCTGATCAAATTTCTAGGACCGGAATCAAATGAATGCAAACTGATTTTAAAACCATCGCTTAATAAAATCAGCATCACTGGTTAATATACTCAAAATAATATCTTCGACAGCAAAAATGTCATTTGTGCACGCTGAGCACTTTCTTTTTTTTTTTTTTTTTTTTTTTTATAAAATAGAAATTAAATACAGTAATTCCTCCGTTATCTCCCTTTGTCGAAAATTTTACAACATTAAATTTTACATTCACAGAAATTAAACACATAACTTGTCTTACAAAGAGGCATTCAAAAGGTGTCGTCTTGAAAAAGTATTGAAAAAAATATATGTGATTCTACTCTTCATAAAACACCAGAAAATGAAAAAATTATAGGCTGAAATTAATTACAGCGACCACAAAAAAATATCAAAATTAAGCATATTTGGCGATTTAGCGCTGTTAGGCGATACGTTTGCTAGCACCGAGATTGCCGTGTAAGAACAGAACCGTTTTTTGCTTTTCCGCCAAGTACTCAAAATCAATCGCCTAGCAGTGTAAAATCGCCAAATATGCTTAATTTTGATCATTTTTTGTGGTCGTTGTAATTAATTTCAGCTGATATTTTTTTCATTTTCTGGTGTTTTATGGAGAGTAGAATCAAATATATTTTTTTTCAATACTTTTTGAAGATGACACCTTTTGAAAGTTTCCTTGTTAGTAATAATTTCAAGGAATGTATTCTTCAAAATGCGGTAACAAGTTTTACATTTGATTTGATTCACACGTGATTTTTTTTTATATAATGTTTAATTAAAAGACAATTTTTAGTTCTTATTCTGAGATAACTAATAAGCAAAGAGCTTAAACGGAAATAATTTAAATTTAAAAGAAAAGCGTGACCTTTTAGCAAAGTATTAAGGATTTTTTGCAAAGAAGAATGCATCGGAACTTCAGATGTGTTTAATTCACATATTTTGAAGGAACAATTAAATAATTATAGGTTAAAATTAATCAATATTGGTAATTAGTTCTATTATTTGGTACCTTTTAAAATTTCTTTCCAAATTCAGGTAAATAATACATTTTTCTTGAGTGCAAGAACGTTCGCCGCCTATAAAAATCAGCCGTTTAATAAAAATCACTTTTGCTCAGAACGAATGTGATTTTAATAAGCGGCGGGATCTGTATATATATGCAGAGACAGCGAAAGTTACAGATAGAGCAGATAGATACAGAGTTACAGATAGATATATTAAGTAATATTTATCTTGAACTATTAACGAGTATTTAAATCTCCCAGTTATAGAGTGAATTTTTTGATTATGTAAGAATTTATTTTTGACAACTATTTTCTATTAAAGAAAACTAAGTATTCTTTAACACGCCTATACTAGAAAAAAAAAGTTTATAATAATAGTTTTGTTAGTTTTATTTTAATACTACCAGGATTTGTCCGCTTCGCTGGCCACTATGTGCAAATTAATTCTCAAAAATCCATGTCATATGTCGATAAAATCAGGCTTTTGTCTATAAATTTGGTAGAATAAAAAAAATTACGATATATTCACGTTTCACACACCATGAAAGTCAAAAATGATTTCAGAAAACTTTGCCTCTGATTTTGTCGTCGTGTCTGTATGTCTGTAACGCTAGTTTTGTCCGGGTATCACGTAAGAACATCTGGATTGAATTCAATGGCGCTTGGCAGGAATTTAGGTCTTTACCCAATTTAAAATGATATTTATCAACTTTTTCAATGGCAAAAGTGAAAAACACGTTTGTAAACATAACACAGCTCCAAATTACTTCACAGTAAAGAGTTTTCACTTGGGGAGACTAGATATAAGTACAAATAAAACAATACCTGAGATTTAGGAATTTTCAATTTTTAAGGGGAGGAAGGTAGGAAATCGATTTTTGGCAGGAAATTTCGAAAATTTCAGTTTTTTGAGTAGAACTCTAACAAAAATGGAACAAAGGTATCAGAACTATGCGACTTTCTTAGGATATTTCCAAAAACACATTTTTTGTGTTTTGTGTTTTGTGTTGTGTTTTTTTTTTTTTTTTTTTTTTTTTTTTTTTAGGGGGGAGCGGGGGTACGAGGGGGCAAAATCGAGACACCCCCTTTAGCGCTAAATTTCTCCTGGGGAATTTATAGGAGCTGCATGGATTGTTTGTATGCATCCGACACCTAAGGTAACGAGATTTACCAAAATTACTCCCGTTACCCCCTTGGGGAAGACAGAATGCAAAAATAGCTTTGTAAACATAACTCGGCTATAAATTACTTCACAGTGAAGAAATTGCACATGTGGAGACTAAACATGAGTAAAATAAAACATTATCTGCGGTTTAGGAAATTTCGATTTTTAAGGGGAGGGAGGGAGAAAATCGAGAGAAATTTTGGCGAGAAATTTTGGAAATTCCGGATTTTTGAGAACTCAACCAGAAATGAACAAAGATGTTGAAAAAAGCTATGCAACTTCTTCGGGATATTTCCAAAACACGTTTTTGATTTTTTGTGATATGGCATCTTTTTTTTTTTTTTTTTTTTTTTTTTTTTTTTTTGTGGGGGGGGGGGGGGGGGGGAATGGATATATGTTACGAAGGGCAAATTCGAGACACCACTTTTAGCACTAAATTTGTCCTGGGAAATTTATGAGAGCTGCAGTCACTAATGTTTGGTGCTTGGATTGTTTATATGTATCCGAAACCTTAAGTAACAGGATTTATTTAGGAAAGGTGTTCAATAATAATTGAAAGTTTTAGAGAGGCCATGTACAAATTTGTAAAAAAAAAAAAAAAATTACACTGAGAAAGAAAAAAAAAAAAGATACCGCCTTCATCTAGAATGAGTAAGTGATCATTTTTTAAATTTTTAAACTAGAATTATGGATTTCCGAGGTATGCGCATAAGGCACACCAATAAACTGAATATACGAAATGATCGAGTATTTCTATTCTACACATTTCTAGATAGTGAAACAATATTCTGTATATTCTGAAGATACTGAATCTTTTGTATTGCGAGAATTTCTCCCTTGATTTTCTAGAATTGGGTCATAAACCAAGATTATAGTTGCTGAAACCCACCTCTTGCATGCACATTTATTTGCAGAGATTTTTAAGTAACTTTACCCTCGATAATATAGGCAAAACGCTCTAGAACTCTAATAGAACAGGGCCCGAAATTTCAATTTAGATAACACTCGCTGAAAAAAAAAGTTACTAGCCACTTACTCAATTTTTTATGTATAAGGTAACCAGAATGTTTTATTGGAAAAAGAGGAGAAATTACTCAACGTCTTTTATTATATATATATAGAAGACATTCAATTTTGAAAAAGAGGTTATTTAGAGGACACAACATTGAAACAGAAATGGGGAAAACAGAATTGGGGACGCACAGTTTTACTTAATCCTGTGATAATTTTATTTTTGAAAAACATAATTTAATTCACATTTTTTTACATTATCAATCCTTACAGAAAATGTTGAGAATGTTTGTCAACATTTTGAATGCAAGCATGAACACGTCGAATCAAGTTTTTTGACACACTTCGCAGCATTGTTGGTGTTATTGACGAGATTTCTTCGTTATGATCTGTTTTAAATCATCGATGGTTGCGAGACTTGACTGTAATGATAATATAACAATGATAATGATAATGTAAATGTAATGTAGTAATGACAATGTAAAAAATTTGAATTAAATTTTGTTTTTCATAAATAAAATTATCACAGGATTAAATGACATTGTGCGTCTCCATTTCATTTTTACCTCACAAATAAAGTTGTTACAGTCCAACAGTGTTGGAAATTGTCTTCCACAATTAAACAAGTTTCAAACAATTATACTTCAGAGTTAGAATAATTGTCACATCCGTCATATTTAAGGGTAATACGAAAACGAACGAGTACTCTTTTAAATTTATCACCCTGTGTATAAATATGATCATGTAAATATATATATAAATAAATTTTAATTGGAAACAACTGCATATTAAGTATTTAGGAATTTTAAAGCAATTATGAAGGCTTTAGTTTATACTTTTTTAACTAATTGAAATAATTTAATTTAAATGTCCAATTCAGTTTCTTTGGATTATTTATTATCTTTTGGTACAGAAAATTATAATTATAGGGCAACATTCACGATTCTAGGACATGAGGAGTGTATTAAATAGTGTATGTGTTGTTTAAATGTAGATGACGTCGTGAACCAAATTTTTAAGTACTTTTTAACTGAAGTTTTTCTTGTGAGATGGAACATTTTAAAACCTTTAAATTTTCCTAGGAATACATAGATAATTAAAAATAAATAAATAAATCGGTGCAGTAGATTTTGAGTCTATATTCAACACAAAAACTACCATTTCGTTATATATATATATATATTTATATATGTTTGTGTGTGTATGTGTATGTGTGTGTAGATTAATTTTCAGTATTAAATAAAAATAATACGCAAAAATGCTTTTTCCTTATAAAATAAATAATTAACAAAACTGGGAATATACGTTTTTATGAGGGGTGGGTGGTGAAGTGGTGGAATTAAAGTGATAAGAAGTCATAGAGATGTGTTTTTTTAAATACTGATCTCCAATAAAATTAAATGAAAATGTGTAACCAAACATTTGAAACAAACAAGTAATAATTGTTTTAGGCTGAAATAATTGGGCACGACTCTTCATCAAGCGAACAATAGACACGAGTACAGTACGAGTCATAATATGTTTTCCATTTACTTAAGGACACATATTATCGCTGGAAAAATATGATCAATAATGTTTTCCCCAACATGAATTAGAATAATAATTCCAATTGTAAGATAACGATGGAAAATTATTATAAGAAAAAATAAATACTTAACATTCGCTGCTATTCATTAAATATATTATTTGATACTGTCATGGCATATCGGGATCTGAAAGATTTTATTTATTTATATTAGATTATTATTACTATGTCTCATATATGAAATTATTTTGATCTTTTAAATGATTATTTCAGAAATTTAATTTTCAGCAATCATTTAGTTATTTTACTGACGTGTAAAACTCATATTTATTTATTTATTTATTTATTTATTTTGTGTGTGTGTGTAGTAGCGCATAAACATTCTCTGAATGTACGCAAATAGATTTAAAAAATGAGTTTTATCGCTTGCAATCTATGATTAACCTGCACTATAGAAAAACACCTATGATTATGGACAGATAAAATTTAACACTAGTTAATGTTTTATTATTATTATTATTTTATTCCATAAAAACACAAGCTGTGTAACCTATTTTTTCACCTATATTTTTTCTTTTTTGAATATTATACAAAAAGTGAATTATTTATATAAAGAAAAAATTATAATTATAATGAAATATTTCATAAAAGACTTTAGCATTTTTAACATAATTTTTTTTAAGAAAATATCTAAAAATAAAATTTTAATTAAGAATTTGACGATATATTAAATGTAAAACTATGTTTAACAAAGAAGTTTTTTTTTTTTTTTTTTTAAATATGTATATAAGAAATACATCAACATTTGTCAAAAAAGTTGCATTTGTCAAAAAATTGTAAACTAAACAAATGTTATCATTTTGCCTCAAAGAAAAGTTTTAAAAATTTGTGTGAAATTTAATTAACAGCTCTTTAAAATGCCTGTAATGGACGCTTCTTTTGAATAAAAATAAAATTTTATAATAATTATAATTATTTTCCTAATTTCGTTATGAGAGAATAAAAATCTGCCTTTGTGAATTAAGAAACATATTTACAAAGTGTTAAAGAAATTAGTATTTTTTGTTTGTTTGTTTTGTACAAAGACTAGAAAAAACATTTTATGTATATTAGAATGCATAAATATAAGGTTATATATCTGTATATATATATAAATTACGTGTCACGATGTTTGTCCGGGGTAAACTCCTAAACTAAGGAACCGATTTTAATGAAATTTTGCACACTGTGTGCAGTTTGGTCCAACTTGAGAGATAGGATAGTTTTTATCTCAATTTATTGTCACAATATTGTTTTATTGCAATTATTTGTTAATTATAGACCTTTACTAAGTTGCTCCAAAATATCTGCGAGTTCCATTAATTTAATTGTTGCCAAAAAAAAAAAAAAAAAAAAAAAAAAATACGAGTTCATTTTCTTTCGACATAAAAATAAATACATTTAATCAAACGTGAACGTTAAAAAATTATAAAAAGTTAAATTATGCATCTCACGAAAATTGACGTCATAATCAATTTAAAGATTTTATACACATTGATAAAGTGCTAATGTAGTTCTATCATAGATATCTGTATATATATATAAATTACGTGTCACGATGTTTGTCCGGGGTAAACTCCTAAACTAAGGAACCGATTTTAATGAAATTTTGCACACTGTGTGCAGTTTGGTCCAACTTGAGAGATAGGATAGTTTTTATCTCAATTTATTGTCACAATATTGTTTTATTGCAATTATTTGTTAATTATAGACCTTTATTAAAGTTGCTCCAAAATATCTGCGAGTTCCATTAATTTAATTGTTGCCAAAAAAAAAAAAAAAAAAAAAAAAAAAAAAATACGAGTTCATTTTCTTTCGACATAAAAATAAATACATTTAATCAAACGTGAACGTTAAAAAATTATAAAAAGTTAAATTATGCATCTCACGAAAATTGACGTCATAATCAATTTAAAGATTTTATACACATTGATAAAGTGCTAATGTAGTTCTATCATAGATATCTGTATATATATATAAATTACGTGTCACGATGTCTGTCCGGAGTAAACTCCTAAACTAAGGAACCGATTTTAATGAAATTTTGCACACTGTGTGCAGTTTGGTCCAACTTGAGAGATAGGATAGTTTTTATCTCAGTTTATTGTCACAATATTGTTTTATTGCAATTATTTGTTAATTATAGACCTTTGTTAAAGTTGCTCCAAAATATGTTCCATAAGTTTAATTGTTGCCAAAAAGAAAAAATACGAGTTCATTTTCTTTTGACATAAAAGTAAATACATTTAATCAAACGTGAACGTTAAAAAATTATAAAAAGTTAAATTATTCAACTCACGAAAATTGACGTCATAATCAATTTAAAGATTTTTATTCGCATTGATAAAGTATGTAGTTATACACAAGCGAAGTGTGACGTCACTGACCGCCTGTGAAATCAAGAAAAAGATTTCTTATGTTAATCACCCATTGTATTTTTTATAAAAAATTATTAAAAAACGAGGAAAATTATTTCCGGATTTTAATCCCCATATTTTTGTATAGATATGTATTATTTATCATGTGCATACGTTAGATTGAGTTATTTTGCTGTCAAATTGACAAAATTTTAATTTTAAATTTCAAAGCTCTGCCTTGGAGTTTTTCGTATTTGGCGATCAAAAACGTAACACGAAAATATACAAGCTAGATGTATATTTTCGTAATATGTATTGTGCGAAATATTGTTTCATATTATTCATTACTCTCTTAATATAAGTTGTTAAAATAACCATGATTTTTGAAAGGAATTAAATATGTGCGCCAGATAATTTGGCGATATTATTTTTTTTCTGCCAAGGATGATAGATATGAAATTTATTCCTCTGCAACGTGTTAATATCTTATGTCAGTTACATTATGTATATGCTACAATTTATTTCACGTGACACGTGTGTTAAAAATTTATTGACGACATAACCTTGCTTTTTCAATTTTTGTTGCATTATTCTAATCTGTATCACTTCGTTTTCTTTAAGAAATTTGTGATCTATACATAACGTTCTAAATAAAAAGTAATTATTTCAATATTTTAAAACTTATTTAAAAGTCTGTTTTATTTAACATTAAATTTTAAAAGTTAATTTAAAACTTATTTAAAAGTCTGGAAGAGTTTAAGTCTGTTTATTTGTTTTGTAACGCTAATCTATATGATCGATGTTCGTAACTTTAGTTAAGTATTTTTCTTATTTTTCTTTACTTTTTCTTTAATAACTTACCAATTTAACGTTCCTGATTAAATTTGTGATTTATATATGTATTTTGCATTAAATTTTGACTCATATTTATTCCTGAAAATACGACTGTAAAATCTTGCAATTTTCTTATCTTAATCCTCAATGCTTTCCTTCTAGATTAACTTGAATTTACTATTAAAATTTTAACATACTCAGAATCTTCTCACCACTTCGTTAAAATATATTAATCTTTTCAGTAATATATTAATCAGTATATCCCCACAACGATATTTAGCGATTTTTTGTTGGCGATTATGGCTAAATCATAAATCTATAAATCATAAATGATAATCTAAATCATAAATCAAAAACATAAAATAATAAATCCAAAATAAACAACATATAGGCTGCCATATTATATCACAAACAGTCCAGAGCGACATCGTTATCGTTCAAAACGGCGCCAAAGAAAAATCGCCAAATTCAGCAGTGGGGATATACTGAAGTTATAATTATCCGAATATAATTACTGAAGTTATATTATAAGTTATAGTTGTGGGTAACAACTATAGTATTTCCCCACAACTGGATTTGGCGATTATGGCTAAATCATAAATCTAAAATAAAAGCATGCAGGTTAACATATTTCATTGCAAATAATCCAGAACGACTTCGTTATCGTTCAAAAAGGCGCCAAAAAAAAAAAAAAAAAAAAAAAAAAAAAAAAGAAAGAAAAAAAAAATCGCCAAATCCAGTTGTGGGGAAATGCTATATACCTTATCAAATTATCAACGTATTACTTAGCCGCAGCAACGCGTGGCCGGGTCTGCTAGTATATACATATAATAAAAATTTAAATCCATCCATTTTATCTCTTGCGAATTTAAAAGAAAGTTAAAGAGACAAATTTACTTATGAAAGAAACGTATTATAATTATAATAAAATATTTGACAAAAGAATAATTTTCTCCTTTCTAACATAGTCATTTTCTTCAGATATTATCTAAAAATAGAGTTTTAATTTATGATTAATTGAACTACGTAAAAAAAAAAAAAAAAAAAAAAAAAAAAAAAAAAAACTATCAGAAAAGCATAAAGATTTTTGACAAAAGTGATTGTGACAGTTTAATAAAGGTTATATTATTACACCCAATAAAAATTTTACAATGTAAGTAAAATTTAATTAAGATATTTTTTTAAGATATCAACTTCATTGGATTATTGAATAAAAGGTGAATAAAACATTTTGTAGTAATAATCCGTAATGAATAAAACTATTTTTCTAATACTATTCTTGAAGCATTGAAACGTGTTTGCGTAGTAAATAAAGAATATTGCACACAATGTATTAATGAAATTCAAAATATCTTTTTTTCTAGTAAGAAAAATAATAAATAAACAAATGTTAAACCCAAAATTAAATGGTACAAACATTTTAACTCATATCCTATAAAAAATAATCTGGTGTGTCACTCACACGACTTTCTCTTACCTTGAAGTTTAATACTATAAATACAGGTTAGAGGTCAAGGGGTAAGATAAAGAGTTCAGTTATGTAAACCTATGTTAAAACAATTCAAATTAGGCTTCGGAAAAGATCTATATGATAATTAGTTCTGTGTGAGGGGGCTACCTCCCACACTCAACCCCCGTTTCATTACTGTAGCTACATTTAAATAGAATTTAAATCTGTTATTAAAATTATAATTTACCTTAAAATTATTCAGGCAACTTTCGCACGCTACATTCCTTAGAACTTATTAGTCTTGATCAAAATTTTCCAGCAACAAACTTATATTAGTTTAAAAATACAACTTTTGGATTTCCTGAAATTTTTCGTTTTTAAGTTACTCTAAGATACACAGACAAAGATCAAACGTTAAAAAACTTCACTTCGGTGACTTCAAAACTTCCTTAAAACGTGCGAATATGCAAAAAATAAAATAATAATAATAAAAAAATAAATAAAACAGCGATGAATATTTAGCTTAAAAACATACATTATTTATAATATATCTATGAGGAATTTATTTGAATTCCTGAGCAGCTTTCCTGGACATGGTAACATATTACAGTAAAGCACTTCCCCTAACAGCAAAAAAGAATGTTATCGCTTAAATATTTGCAGCCCTGTCGAACTTTTGAAGATAATGTACAAACCACATGGTGCCCCTAAACATAATCCTTTAGTAATATTACATGACACAACATGAAATACACTTCCACCAATTTTCAACTCTTGTCACACTATAATCTAGTTCTTCTGTGTAGCCCTGTAAACGAACCATGAATGATACCCTACCATATTTTGCATTATACATGTTTTTACACATATAAAAAATATATATTAATTTCATTTAGTTTAACGCAGTCTATAGGCGTTAAACTCTACTTATTTGCAATTTCCACTATAGATGTAATGTATATGAATTCTTTTGTGTGTCCCTGTACACGAACCATTTGCTTCATCTAAACGAAAAGCTTTGTGTGGCATTCCTATATGATACACAGTTAGAATACCAAGTTTGGACTTTCTGCTATTATTTGTTCTTGAGATATATAAGTTCGTCAGAGATTAAAAATTTCAAACATCTTCGTTTGAAACGTTCTCGCTTTTTAATTATTTGAATTTTCTTCTTAGATGTAAGCGTGCTCGAGTAATTCCTAAGATTATAGACATTAAGTATAATTTTCCTGTTTCTCTTCGCCTTAAAAATGCTTTAAGTAGGAGTAAGTTTGTCATTTTTATGGCTGTTATTTAGGATATTCAGCAGTCTCTCTCGTCTATTGAGTCTGAATTATATACTTACATTTGTCTCTTAGCAATAGAGTTCATGATTCTCTTCTTATGAAAAAAGAAATTTTGCATAAGTTGCGTTCCAATCTTCTAGGCATCAAATTAACTTAAATAAGGAATTCAATTATCTTCTTAAAATAAATTCCGTTATTTCACCTGTTTCTCCTCTTGTTCAGAATACTGTTGTAACCCCTCTTCGCACATTCTGATTAATACTCTACTCAACGTGATGTATTGAGTTTGGGTCTTAATTTTGCTCGTGCTATCAGCTCCTCCATTCCGAATTTGATCGCTCCCATTGAAAATTCTTTTAAAAATAGTAAAATTTCTCCATACCAGTTAGAATCTCTTCGTTTCGTTTTATCGAACATTATTTCTACTAATAATCGTTCACAAAAATTTAACCTTACTTCTTTTCAAAAATCCGCCCTCTCCGAATCAAACTGCGCCCCCGATTTAATTGTCACAAGAGCTGATAAAGGAAGTCAAATTGTTCTTTTCAACAAATCGGATTATATTCCCCATGTTGAGTCCTTGCTTATTTCAGGTCCCTATTCGAAACTTAAGAAAGATCCATCTAATGATCATCTTGATCAAGGAAAATACCACGTTAAAAATTCTGTTATCCTTAATGATTCTACCAAACGCATGGT
Organism: Salticus scenicus; assembly: GCA_963930645.1. Taxonomy (NCBI): domain Eukaryota; kingdom Metazoa; phylum Arthropoda; class Arachnida; order Araneae; family Salticidae; genus Salticus; species Salticus scenicus. Next base: position 136,186,450 of record OZ005655.1, read on the forward strand.
AATTCCTTCTGTTGCTAATTGTGCTCGTTTCTATGCACTTCCGAAAGTTCATAAGCCCACTGTCTGCTTTCGGCCCTTTGTGTCTGATATTTGTACGGCTTCTTATAATCTTGCTCGATTTCCTTCAAGATATCTTTCTCGTCTAACTACTGCTAACTACCATACTGTAAAAAACTCATATGACTTTGTGGAAAAATTGAAATGCATCTCTCCCTCTAACTATAAAATGATTTCTTTAGATATTAAATCACTTTTTACTAATGTTTCTGTTCAAGGTGCACTGGATTATTTAGAGAGAAGACTACGTGAATTCCATTATTCTTCTATCGAAATTGAGGAGCTTGTGAATTTAGTTCATTTGTGTATCAGGCAAACTGCCTTCATCTTTAATGATACTTATTATTTCCAAAATGAGGTAATGGCAATGGGCAGTCCTCTCTCTCTCCTTTACTTTGCGACATTTATGCACTATTTTGAAGAAAAACTCTTCGGTATATATAAATTTCCTCAGTGGTTTAGGTATGTGGATGACACTTTCGTTCTTGTTTCCCCTGATGTTGATTTGCTTAGTTTACTTTCTTTGGTCAATTCGATTGACCCATGCATCAATTCACTTTTGAGGTTGAAAAAGGTAGCTCTTTACCCTTCCTTGACGTTCTTGTGAATAAAAAAAAATCGTTTCTCAACTGCTATTTTTAGAAAATCATTCGCTGTCTCTTTGCCGTAACATGCTCTCTCTAACAACGCCCCTCAACAGATTATGTCTGCTTTTTATACTTACGTTTATCGTGCCTTACACATTTGTACTGATCCGTCTAACCTTTCGAAATAAATTAAATATTTAAAATATCTTGCTCTCTCTCGTGGTTATAGCCCATCTATTATCGAAAAAAATCCTAAACGTTCTGCTCCCAAATCGAACGATCACAGCCTAATCCCTGTTGTTTTAGCTTTATATTTTTCACTCTCTTTTAAAATCTCTAAAATTCTTTCACCGTTTGGTTTCAAAGTCATTTACAAACCCGTCAAAAAATCAAATTATCTTCTCTTAAGGATGCCATTCCCACAGAAAACCGTTCTGGCATTTATTTAATCCCATGTTCGTCGTGCAACTTACGTTATATTGGCCAATCTAGGAGGCATTTAAAGTACAAAATAAATGAGCACCGTCGGAATGTTCGCAATGAAGAGATCTCCAAGTCTTCTATTGCTTCCCGCTACTGGACTCATTGTCATCATTTTGATATTTCCAAAACTAACATAATTTCATTTCCTGTTTGTTCTTCCCATTTGGATATTCTTGAAGCATTTTATATATTTAAAAATTCGAATGTCTTGTTAATGATATTTCTGCCACTCCATTCTTCTCTGATGCTTTTAAATTACTCACGTAACTTAGATTTTTGTATAATTTTGATATTTTTTTTAGATTTTTAGATTTTACTACATGCTTAATCTTACTCAATTATTTATTTTTCTTGTTTTGATTTTACAATTCTACTGACAACAGTAGTTAAATTTACATTCTACTTTATATGGTTTTGATTTTCAATATAAACGGTTTTGTGCGTTGCCGCTTTGACTGCAGCACTCGTGCTTACTTTGTTCACCTGATGCAGGGTCGTGTACTTTTTTGATCCGAAACAATTGTTGCGAGTTTATTGCATTTTATGATGTTTGTTCAAAGTTTTGTAAGTAATAAGAGAAAGTACTGTTTTAGGGTCAAATTTTCGAGTGTGAGTTATTGTTATATTTACATGTTCTGAGGTCCCCTGAATACGAAAAGCATGTTTTTAGCGAATGGTCTGTTTGTTTGTTTGTTTGTGTGTGTGTGTGTGTCTGTTATCAGCATATCTCAAGAAGAAATAGTAACAGAAATTTCAAACTCGGTATTCTAAATGTGTATCACACAGTGATGCTGCACTAAGCTTTTCGTTGAGATGTAGCAAATGGTTCGTGTACAGCGACACTCAAAAGTATTCAAATGCATTACGTCTATGGGGGGAAATTGCAGGTAAGTAGAGTTTAAAATCTATAGACTACACTAAACCAAATGAAACGAATATATATTTTTTTGTAATATAGATAGTCAACTGGGAAATAAATTGTGTATGTAGGAGCCTCGCCTGCCCCCTGGGGGAGAAGTCCCTCCTCGAGGGGAGTAAATTTTCACTATGGATATCTTTCAGAAGTGCTTGCCAATACCTTTAAAATGAATGGTTGAACCACTAATCTGCAATAATTTAAAATAAAGTTATCGATTTTTCTCATATTTAACGAGATTTTTTTTAATGTAATATTGAGAATAAATTCAACTTTTTTTTTAATATTTAGTGTTATACAACTTCTCTAATGTGGAAATCGTCTGCATTATCATGGAAGATATTTTTTTAAATAATAATTTTAATAAATTATTTTTACTGAGTGAATTTGTATAGGAAAATATAGAAGAAATTCGTGTGGTGGTTACAACACACTAGTTATATGTTGTTAGTGGATGTGCTTTACTAATAATATTTTACCATTTCCAGGAAAGCTGTTTGTGAATTGAAATAAGTTCCTCATACAGATATGGTAAATAATATACAGTACTGGCCAGAATGTATGACTCACCACAGAAAACTGTGATGTTTATGAATGCACAAGAATAATTGCATTTAACTAAGTATTTATTTTATGGGAATTATTAATTTTAGTTATATAAGAACAGTATACATACATAATTGAGAAAGGGTTGAATATTTGATGTGGAAACCTTTTTTTCCAATACAGCTTGGATACGATCAGGCATGGAAATACATAATGTTTCGCAATAGTCTGGTGTAATTTCTGTAATCCACACTTATTTTATAGTTTCTCTTAAGTCCGAAAGTGAAGTGGGGTTACGCTCAGCAACTTTGCACTTTAAAATTACCCAACAATTCTCGATTGGCTTTAGATTCGGGGAATGTCCGGGCCACGGCCCAAGGATCTGAAACCCCTGCTTTGCAATCCATATCTTAACAGATTTAGTCTAGTGGCAAGGTGCTCCATCATGTTGGAAGTGTGTGCACTGGTTGATATTGATAAACGGTGGTAACTTCTCTTTTAGCAGATCGAGAGAAACAGTTCCATTAACTGATGTGCCTTCAGGCATGAACCACAATCCACATCTTCCTCTGGCACAAATGGCTCTCCAGACCATGAGTTTTGCAGCATTCTTCACGGTGGGAATACGTTGACAGTCTCTTTTATTGGGAGGCCGTCGTATGTTTCTACAAAACGCATAAAACTGCGATACTTGAGTCTCGTCTGAAAACATCACACGTTTCCATTGCTCCGCAGTCCAACCCTGATACTTTTTACAAAATGTCAGTCGGTCACCAATGTTTTTGGGAGACAATTTAGACTTCTTAGCAGGCTTGTAGGACTTTAAATTGGCATTGAATAGATTCCTGTGGATTGTCCTTTGGCTAGGGATATTAACATCTTTTGGTAAACCAGCTTGGATTGCTTTCGCTGATTTTCTGGGGGACTTCTTCGCTGCCAAAATTATGGACTCATCCATGCGCTTGCTTGTGCTCTTGTGACGACCTTTTGGCTTTGAATATCCATAATTTCCGTTTGTTTTGAAGTTACTTATAGACCTGGAAACTGTATTTTGTGCCAATTTTAATCTGGCAGCAATTTCCCGAGTGCTATAACCTTCTTTGCTCAGAATCTTTATTTGTGCATGCATTTCGCGTGAAATCCTTTTACCAGGCATTTTTATATTATTTCACCCTTCTGCAAAATTTTGTACGTCAACACACGGCGAACAGAACTAATGAACTAACGAAATGCCAAGCAAGAACACCTGCACTTTTGCAGACAGCCAAAACGAACATTTGGCGCCAATACGTCACTATGAATGAGAAAAAACAAGTGAGTCATCCATTCTGGCCAATACTGTATGTTTTAAGCTAAATATTCATCGCTTGTTTTTTGTATATTTACCCGTTTTGAGGCTTCTTATTACCTTTTTAACGTTTGATATATGTATGTGTCTCTTAGAGTAACTTAAAAACGAATAATTTTAGAAGATCCAAATGTTGTATTTTGAAGTTAATATAAGTTCGTTGCTGGAAAAGCTTGATCAAGATTGGTAAGTTTCAATGAATGCTGCATTTGAAAATTGTCTGTATAATTTTAAGAAAACTTTTAATTTTAATAACAGAATTAAATTATATATAAATGTAGGTGCATTAATGAAATTAGGGGTTGAGGGGGTGGTAGCCCCCCTCACATAGAACTAATTATCACATAAAACCCTTCCGAAACCTAATTTGAATTATTTAATATAGGTTTACATAACGGTACTTGTTATTTTTTCTCCTAATCTGCAACCTGTATTTATAGTATTAAATTTCATGGTAAGAGAAAGTCGTGTGAGTGACACACCACATTATTTGTGGTTTGTCTTTGTAAAATCTTATGCAAATTGTCCGACACCTAAATATTATTTATCAATAACAATTGACAAAAAAAGACATATTAACATAACTGAAGACTATAAAAATATACTACTGACAGATAAATTGTGATTTCATAAAGAGGGTTTCGTAGGAAGTTCACAAACCGACAGTTATGAAATTGTCAGACCAATAGTTTTTACTCTGCTTACCAAAGCACTCTATTGTTAGCAGTTAACGTGTTTAAAAGGAAATCTTCGTACTTTGCGAGATTTATCAAATAAATTAAGTTAGGAGTAAATTTGCTGAAAATGGTGTTAAAATGTATTTTATTGTATAAAAGAAATATTAAAATAGTGCTCGTGTCCATGTAGGGTTCAGCTTTTAGTGCTCATTTTATTCAGGTTTAGTTCTGATTTGTGAGCAATAAAGAACGATAGATGCTTTTTGAGGTTCTGTTCGTAATAATTCTTGGAGGTAACGCTTCTAAAGTATAGTATTAAGGAGCATAATTAACTTTGATACCTGCTACATCGTTTATAAGGAATGGGTAATATGAATCCATTTATTTTTTTGTAGTTAAGTGAAATTGTCAGCCAGTGACTTTTTTTAATCTGTTAAATATTGAGGTAATATATTGTTTTGATTTAAGTAAAGAATATAGAATATTTATACTTCATGAATTGCCAAGGGTGGTAGTCCCATTTCTCCCATTAATTAAGAGTTTTGGTTAAAGTTTTCTGTTAAATTTTAAAACTGTTTTTGTGTTCTATAGATTTATGATACAGCAGTAATGAAGGGGTATCAGGAACACGTACAAGATATAACTCTATACCGGCGCTTATGCTCGCAAAATAAGCACACACTCACAGTCAACAGCTTTAGACTTCCTATTTCACACCTTCTTATTTATATCGAGAATTAAAAAGAATAGTTGCTGGTTAAAATGTACGCCCTTAATTGTAAAAAAAAAAAAAAAAAAAAAACTTGTATTATTTTGGGAATTCATTTATCATCAATCAAAATTAAAGCACATAAAACATTCCTGTTAAATTAGGAAATAACAATCTTACTTTATATCTCTGAATAAACTAAACAAGAATAGTTGTTTATATCGATGCATTCTTCACATGATTTCTGCTGATATCTATCTTTTAAATAACTGAGAAATTTCTGTTTTATTATCTTATGATAATATTGACACAGTAATTAATATTGAATAATATAATATATTTTTTCAGAAAAATACTTTTCTAACAGAAATAAACATGATAGTTAATATGAGCGTATAATTAAGATAATAGATTACTTACAATAAATCATAAAGTATATTTATTTTAAGCTTAATTTAAATGTAAACAAAAAATAATAAATATGTATAATATAAATAGTATTTTTAATAGCTTAGGAGATTTTTGTGTGAGCGTGTGTAGATAATTTGAAAGGAAAAATTTAATTAGAATTTAAAGTAGAACTGCTTTACGAAAACTCTCATAAATAACAAAATTTGTTTTAATTATTTACAACAAAGTATGATATACATATTGGCTTTCACGTAAATTTTAAGTAAATTTATGGTCATTATGCGATTATTTTTAAGTAATAAAAATTAAAAAAAAAAAAAAAGAAAAGAAAGAAGGAAAGAGGATAAATTCTTTATTGAAACGTTATAATGCTAATTGAAAATTAAAATGAAATTTATGTTGGTACTCAAAGTGATAGAATGGTTGATCATGATTCAAAACAACAAACTTATTTACTGATATAAATGCAACAATACACACACATACAATGTTGAAAGTTTAAGGCAAGGGAGTTAAGGCAAGTTGTGTATTTGTGATTCTACATTCTTTGATTCCATAAAGCAAAAAGAAAGAGATTTATTTTTACCGAAAGTTCAGTATTACTTAATAAATATTTATTCTTGCAATTGAAAGCTATACAATCTATATAAACCTATTTTGCAAATACCTATTCAGTGTACCGAAAAGTCTTTTCGTTTTGAATTAGTAAAATGTAACCAGATTTTTTTTTTTAACAATACTATTATAATACCTTCTAAAACACCTTCATAAATGTTATATAAATTTTGTGACGATTAATATATATATATATATATAATTTTCAAGGTATAATTCAGAATTTTGTTGCATTATAGTGAAAACATAAGAATATATATACATACATTAAGTGTAAAAGTGTGTCATGTAAAACTGAAAACCAAAATTAAAATCTCTTCAAAAAATCTTCATTAAATATCTATTTCAGAACATTTTTCTTTAATAAAAAATTATCGATTAGTAATGTTTTTAAAAAATAAAAATTCGATTTCATTCTAAAAGTACTCAGTAAAATTGAAAATTATATTTTGTATAAAATAGCTTTTTATCGAAATATTACAAATTATATCTAAAAAAAAAAAAAAAAAAAAAAAGTTAATAATTCTTTCAATTTATTTGGAGTTATTTCAAGAAATAGATTTAATGTTAAACTACGTTAAATGCTGTCAAAAACGTTTTAATATCGGCAGTAAATAACGCATTAAATAAACGAATATATCGATAAAAATAAAAACAAAATACAAATAATACTTAAGATGTCTAACACATATAAGTAGAATTTGTTCCGTTATTAATATACTGTTAAATAGACTATACTAACCTGTAAATATGACAATGTGCCATGTAATTAGGCCTCACAGTGGTCCTAAAACTGTATGCACATTTTATTATATTATCAACACTATTTTTTAAAAAAAGTACTTTTATACAAATTACTTTAGCATTAAATATCATTTAATAAAAATTTCTTTTTGAGGATAGTGATGGCAATATAATAAAACTTGAGTAAAATTTTAGGAACTCTACGAAGCCGGTGTAATTTATGTCTTAAAAAATATATAAATTTTTTTCGAAAACTACATAATGCTTTACTGAAAAAAATTTTTTTTTTTTTTTAGCCTTATGCAAATGGCTTTAGTTTTCATCCAGTTGTTAAAATACTATTAATATTATTTTTTGTATATTTCAAATCAGTTCATGATCGGATTTTAAGTGATTCTTAATCGAATTCGAAGAAAAAGTAAAATTTTACGACTATAAATTTGAATTGCAGGGGAGGAAAGGATTTTTTTAATTGTTAAATATCTTTTGAGGGCTACAGAGTTGGGAAATTCTAAAACATGAAAATTTTCACAAAGGGGAAAATTTGGGGGGGGGGATATGCCACTGTAATTGTACATTACATTTACAATATTTAATAAATAAATTATTATTATTATTTTTAAAACCCGAATAAACTACTGCGTCAGAAACACCAAAGAAAAAAAAAGAAAAAAATGAGATGCACACAACTGTTTTGGTAGCCTCAAGCGTACCGTCTTCAGTGAAAAACGAATTATGAATCTGGAGAAGTGCTCGTATATATAGGAGAAGGACCACATTTATTTCAACCAATAGGATTACGGAAAGGGTGGGGAGTGTGGCCAATAGGAATTTAGAATTGTAGCTGTGCAAACAATAGAAGAATTAAGAAAATACGGAGTGAATGTAAAATTTCCAACAATCAGACAAATAGGGAACAGCGAAATCACAATTTACAAGGTTTTTAAAATATTTATAAATACGAAAAGCTTCAAAGAAATCGAGTTTATGAATGGATATAGGTCTGCAATTTATTTTAGCTGAATTAAGTTTAAAATTATGGTTTTCCTCCCAGCAATGTTTAGAAATAGCCGATTTATTGGTTTCTTGTTTTCGGACGTGATTCATATGTTCTTTTAGACGAAATTTGAGACTGCGTTTAGTTTGGACAATATATGATAAACCACACTGGCAGGAAATACTATAAATGCCCCAAGAATTATGCATATCAATAGGATCTTTTAACTGAGAAAAGGTGAGTTCATTGGAAGGCGAAAATATTATTTTAAAATCATATTGTTAAAAATTTTAGCTATGGTCTGACTGGTTTTAGGAAAATAGGGTAAAACAATACTGATATTAGAAGAGACTGATTTAGTAGACGAAATACGAGGGTGTTGTAATTTTTGGATAGCTTTGTCTGTAATGGAAGGGTCATAACCTCTGTCAATTGCAATGGCTTCCAGGTATTTAAATTCAGATTTTAATAAAATGGGATTTGAACAAATATTGAAGGCACGGTTTACAAAAGTATAGAAAGCGGCCATTTTTGGTTAGGTGGGTGACATGAATGCGCATGGGGAGGAAAGGAGACGATTTTTTACGATAGACCGTGGTTGAAAATCCATTTACAGCGCGAGAGACGAGGGTATCAAGAAATGGAAGGGAGCCATTATTTTCAATTTCATATGTAAACTGTCAATTGAATTTAAAGTTTCTAAGACATTGGCAGTATTATGACGAGATATGTCGATAAGCGTCAAGGTGTCGTCAACGTAACGGGTCCAAAAAGGAAAAGATATTTTCCTAAAAAGTTTGCTTTGGAAGTAGTGCATGTAAATATCTGCGAGAATTAGGGAGAGAGGGTAACCCATGGCTAAACCTTCTGACGATAGAATTTATTTTGGAAAGAAAAAGTGGTTTGTGATAAACAAATGCGGGTAAGAGAAATTAATTCTTGTATTTCAGAAGATGTGAAATGAGACTCTTTTAATCTATTTTCGAGACAGTAGAGGGCACCCCTTATTGGATCATTAATGAAAATAGATTTTAGATCAAAAGAAACCATAGTGAGAACAGTATGAGGGCAGTTTTAAATTTTTTTTATTTTTTTTATTTATTTATTTTTTTTTTCAAATTTTATGGAATTCTTAACAGTATAACTATTAGCAGCAAGAAGGGGAGCAAAAATTGTGGTGAGAAATTTAGCTAAATTATAGGAAGCAGTATGGATATTAGAGACTATGGGACGAAATGGAATATTGGGTTTGTGAACATTTGGTAAAGCATAAAATCTGGCACAATTAGCAATAGAAGGGATAAGATGGGATATAGTCATGTTCAATAACAAGGGGCAAGATTTTATAGCAGATTTACTTTTTTTTAATTCATTAAGGGAAAGGGATCACGGGGCAGAGGAATATATGAGCCATCATTAATTAGTTCGGTAACGCTTTCGATGTATTTTTTCTTATCAAAATAACAATCTGACCACCTTTATCAGCTTTAGTAATGATGATATTTTCATTAGATTTTAATTCCTTCAAGGCGTTTTTTTTCTGCCGGCCTAAGATTTAATTTAAAATTTTTAGAGTTGAAATTGGCATTATTAAGGATTAAATGACGAAGGTTTTCTTTCTGTTGGTCAGTCAGTCGAGAATTTTTGAAATCTTTTTCAAAAGGTGTAATTAACTGAGGAAAAGAAGGAGGTTTAGAAATGACAACATTTGAATTGAATTTGAGAACAGAATATTGACTATTGGAAATTTCAGCATTGGAAAGATAAACGATTACATTTTTATTGACAACAGGAAAGTCATTCGAATGAATAGGACTCTGTGAATCACGAAGCCGAGTGAATTTATCATGTAATTTAATTGAGTGTTTACGAGGGCGGTTGTCACAATTACATGATAAATTAAATCGCGCTGTAGATGGATTTTCAACAACGGACTATCGTAAAAATAAATTTTGCAGTCTCACTTCCTCCCCATGCGCATTCATGTCACCCACCTAACAAAAAATGGCTACTTTCTATACTTTTGTAAACCGTGCCCTCAATATTTGTTCAAATCCCATTTTATTAAAATCTGAATTTAAATACCTGAAAGCCATTGCAATTGACAGAGGTCATGACCCTTCCATTACAGTCAAAGCTATCCAAAAATTACAACTCCCTCGTATTTCGTCTACTAAATCAGTCTCTTCTAATATCAGTATTGTTTTACCCTATTTTCCTAAAACCAGTCAGACCATAGCTAAAATTTTTAAACAATATGCTTTTAAAATAATATTGTCGCCTTCCAATAAACTCACCTTTTCACAGTTAAAAGATCCCATTGATATGCATAATTCTTGGGGCATTTATAGTATTTCCTGTCAGTGTGGTTTATCATAAATTGGCCAAACGAAACGCAGTCTCAAATTTCGTCTAAAACAACATATGAATTACATCCGAAAACAAGAAGCCAATAAATCGGCTATTTCTAAACATTCCTGGGAGGAAAATCATAATTTTAAATTTAATTCAGCTAAAATAATTTGCAGACCTAAGACCCACTTCGGGTTTTAATATTCCAACGCTATGTCTCCTGTTATTATTATTGTTATTGTTTATTATGCACTTTATTTTTTTGTTTTTAAATGTTAAAATAATTCTTTTCCATTCTCCAAATCAAATTCAAGGCCATAAAATTACCGAACATTGATAAAAATTTTGAGAAGGTGTGGTCCCGAGAAAACAGTTGATGATTGGGCAAAATAGGGGTCATATTCGGATTCAGGAGGTCAAACATAAGAATCAGCAAGAAGAGTATAAGGGCTTGATTTTTTTTTTTTTTTTTTTTTTTTTTTTTTTTTTCCTTTTTGCACGCAGTGTAATTTTGCAGTGCAGTGAAATTGGAGAGAATCATTGCAAATTCAAGATATAATACATTAAATAGCGACAACTAAAAATAGCTGTCTGAAAATTATTCTCCTGTTGTACTAACAAACAATGGTACAACTTTAACTTTATTATATGATTTTCATGTTTTTAGTCTTTTTATGTTTATATTTACATTTTTCGACTACTCTAATTTATATATTCAACTACTTAGGCTAAGAAAAGCAACTCAGAATAGTATTTTGGATAAGAATTTACGTCGCGGCTGGTCATACTACAAAACGGTAACTAATGCACCTACCTGTTCATTCTGATAATTGTTAATCCAAATAATTAACAATCGATTTTGCAATATGTAAAACTTTTAAAATGTTGAACATATCATTAAAAAATCTATTTATTATTATTAAAATTTATTCTTTTATTATTTAATAGGTATAGGTTTAGTTTAAGAGCCCATTGGCAGCTTTTAATTTCTTGTAGTCATTTCGACGGTGAATTAAAATGGCTATCGCAATTGCACAAGTGAAAACCTTGGAAAGAAACGTCCGAGATAATTCGATGATAAATTTTAAATTTCGCAAAGGGGTTCTGTACTAAACCCTTCTATTTCTTTAGCTTGATTTTTTTTTTTCAATTTTATTTTACTTAATTATTTAAAAAGTTCGCACATTTTTTTTTTTTTTTTTTTTTTTTTTTAACGCATTAAAAGAAATATATTCACTTACTTATTTATTTAGTTTTGACATCAATTTGTTTTTCTCTTTTAAATATTTTTTTAAGTTAAAATAGGATTTTTTATTAATTCAACGTGGAAAGTAAAAAAAAAAAAAAAAAAAAAAGGCGGCAAATGAAAATAGCTGTCTCTAAGAAAGAGTACGCCCTGTCGTACTTGAAAGAAAAAAAGTGCCCCCCCCCCTCTTCCTTACCTCAACCAACTAGTTTCGTCGCAAATAATCCTATAGATATACTTACCAATTAATTAGTAATAACGTCTAGTTAATTACGGCATAGTTTGATATTGCTTAGGGTGTCGTCTACATATTAACCTCTTATTAATATGTAGACCTCGTATTAACCTCTTTTTTTCTTTTTTTTTTTTTTTTTTTTTTTTGTCGATGGCAACATCCATGTTTGAGAACCTTAAGAGTTCTTTGGATCAAATCAGCCCGTAAAATTGGATATTTTATATAGTTTTCTCATTTTTTCGTAATGTTATAAGCTGTCAAAAAATGGGGATGATAATGTTAAATGAAAGTGACAAACATTAATTCATATCTTCCCGAAAAGTTACTATATTCAAATTTAAATTCTTCATGCGTTAGATTGAAGTGACCCAAACATATCCCATGCATCTTTTTATTTTATTTTTATTACTATTTTTATTATTAAAATTATTTTTAAGTTATTAAATTATTTAAAAAAGTCATATTCGGAAAAAATATGAATTATGACCTACATTAATTTCAGTACAAATAGAAATGACCATATCTTAAAAGATATGGCTTTCCAAAATAACCTGTCATTATTTTTTTTCCGGTATTTATTTTTTGAGTTCCATTTTTATTGCTGTTAGGGGGGGCATCAGATTTCATTTATGTCATACATAAACCTTGAATATACATGAATTAAAAAAGTAATTCAAGTAAGTTTAGATGCACACATCATTTCTTAAATATCATTACTTTATATTATATCTATAATTAGCATACTTCTTTTTATATTATCTGAACGGACATAAAAATTTTCTGTGACACATCTTAATTTAATTTAATTTTTATTTATTTTTTTTAACGTAAGGATAAATCCCTAATACATTTTCATTTGTAAACCTATCAAAAATTAATTAATGGTATACAAACCATACCTGCTTTTCGAACCATCGTGATCTCAAGAATTCGAATGTGGATTCAAAAAGACGTATTATCATTCGAGAAAAAAATAATAAAAATGAAGTCGTACGATCTTCTGGGCAACATTTAACAGCTGCATAATTAACTAGATATTATTACAAATCGATCGGCACCAGACGCGTGTTTCTACAATGATTTATAGCAAAATTAGTTTCTCTCTCTCTCTCTCTCTCTCTCTCTGACTGCACAAATAGTGGTTTACGTTGATTATCATAAAGTAGTTATACTCATTCACACCTTTTGTGAAATAATAAGATAATAATATACGGAATATTTCTCCTCCAATTTTACTAGGTAATTTCAGAGGAAATTTTAATTGAGTGTCCATGTTCATCAATATTAATTAAATTTATCAACTTTGTACATTTGTACAGAAACTTTTTTGTAGACATGTACACATATGTTTAACGAGGTAAAGTGATTTTGACACAGGACATTGTTTTGAATGTGTACAATTCATTTATAAGTAACAGCAATTTCATATTTACACACATTTTTAAGGTATTTATTGGACGAAATAGATATTTGACCATTACTCTTACCAACGTAAATAAGCTTTCAATATCACATAAATTTTTGTGGAAGATATTTTAACAATTTTATTTTAAGATATTCCGATTGTCGTTAAAAATCAAATGTACGTTTGCATGTCTTTGCATCAGCGGATTTCTACATTTTTTGGGGGCCAGGAGTCTCATTCAAATGTCACATTTTGTATATTAACGCTCATTATGTCCGGACACAAAGAATTCCGCATTTAATTGTGATTGTTTGCGATAACCAGAATCATGCAATGGATTATTTGCGGTATACCAACTGGAAGATAACTAAGCTGACAAAATTTATCGATCTTGGATTATTTCTCTCGAGTCTCTAGTTCGAATATGTTTATGAAAAGAACTAAAGCGGACTTTCTTGCGCACTTCTTCTCTTTAATATCTGTTGCGCCCACTTGTGTTCGAATAACATATGGCACCTTTTAGTCACGTCATCAAACACTCTCTTAACGCTGCTAATTTTATATTATTTTTAGCATTCGTAATTTTGAGTATTTCTCGATAAAATTGTTCAAAAATAGAACTATATATATCTATTTTCAAAGTTAAAAGTTTTATTTTATTGCCTCATATTTTAATGTTTAACCTTCTAAATCTTTTTGTCATTCGTACTTTGTTATTCTAAATATGTTTATTTTTGTAAGCTGTGCTACCCTTTAAAGTTTCTCCTATTTTAGACAAATCTAGCACAGATAGATTTAAAAGTAGTTTCAGATTTCCAGTTTTGGATTTTTTTCTATTATACACAAAGTAAGGGAAATGTATTTATGATTAAAACTATTTTTAGATTTTAAAACCAACAGAAGAAACATTTCTTGATTATTTATTTGTTTAACTGTTAAATACATACAATTTTTACATTAATATAAATTTATAAAAAAATAGGAGGCTTACAAAGATTTTCCATTTTAGACCACTTTTTCCTATTCTAATAATTCTCTCGACTGAACAAGAGAGAGAAATAAAGAAGAAAATTTTCTGAAATATACATGTATAAAGGATTTTAATTTAACACTTTACATCAATTCAAAAGACTAGGAGTAGGTATAAAGAAAAGTATTTTACATTCACAAAAAATATTAAGAACAGTTATTTATAAAGACAGCTCAATGCATGAAAGAAAAGTTTTTTTTTTTCCCTTATCTGTAAGTATTGTAAAGTGTGAAAGAATTATCCCTTTCATACATAGTATAATAAAGTTTTTTCCTATTTAGTCTTTTTTTCTCCTAAGCATAAAACTAGCCGACGACAAATTATGACGATTTTATTCAAGTCTCTCAATGTCAAAGACATTTCCTTTCAGCTTTTTTTTTTTTTTTTTTTTTTTTTTTAAATCATTATTTATTTTCATTTTTATTTTTTTTGTATTACGTGTACTGTTATGCTGGCATAAATATATATATTCTGAATTGCGTTTTATTAGAAATTCTGTATACTATGTTGCTTTAGTGATTAAGATACTTTGATTATTGTTCTTTGTTTCCGTCAAAAATATCTAGAGTGTTTTTTTTTTTTTTTTTTTTTTTTTTTTTTTTTTTACAAATAGTCTTTATTAAGAAGGTTAAATTTGAAATCTTAAATATATTACGAGAATTTTTAATTATTAATTAAATAATAAAAATGTTTATTTATTACATTAAAAAAATTAGCATTAACACTTTTCAACAAAGTTACTGAAAATGAATACTTGCTAGTTAAGCTCCTGCTACACTGGATATCGCTCTATGGTCACAATTTCTTTAAATGTGTGTAGGTTTTCTGGAAGCCCTTGTTTCGCTAAAATCCTTCAAATTTCTGGCTTTTTTAGTATAGTGCAGTATTATACTAACAAATACACTTTCATTACTTAACTCTATAACATAATATTGAATATTTTCAATAATTTCGAATTCATGTCTCAAAACTAGGCTCTAATGCTGGAATTTAATAGGATTCATTTCATAAAGTAACCTATATCCTATCCTGTGTGTCCGCTCTCACCACAAATTATAATTTGCAAACGAATTATACAACATCGCTAACTGCAGCTTCATTCGGTGGTTCTTAGCCAGTGAAAAATATCTTCACTTCACCAATAATGATTTATCCACCAAGTCAGCATCGCAATTAAAACGTCATGTATGCACAAGTAGGAGGTAAAATAAGAAAAATACTGTGTTAATCGTAAAACCGTGCAATTTATAGGACTTTTATTTTCATATTTCCTTTTAAGCATCCATACAAAAATCAACTTTTTTTTTTCTCCCTTTACAAAAAATAAATAAATAAACAAATAAGAATAACTATTTTCGCGTTCAATTCTACCAATCCTTCAATTTTTTATGAATTTTTAAAATGTTTTCAAACATACAGGACACCCGGTATAAAGATATAAGGTGTGGTAAGTCTGTTTTAATTTTAAGGTACTTTATAATGTTTGGTTAGAAGAACAATTTTTATGAAAAACGTGGGTTAGAAGTAAATGAAACCATCAGTAATATACTTTAGCTTTTTGGAAAAAATGATAAATTTACTACTAATACGGAAGACAAAATTTTAAACTAAAGACATAATATTTGCTATACTATTAATTAACATTATAAATATATTGTTTTACTTAAAAAAAAAAAAATTGTTTTATATGTATTTTTTTATTATTATTATTATTATTATTATTCTACGTTTTTACAAAAAAATATCTAAATTAAGTCATTTTGGGGAGACACAAATATATGCCTACAAATTTTTGGGATTAATTATGGGATCACAGTGACAACATTTTAAAAACTTAAAATTATAAATTAATAATAATAATAATAATAATAATAATAAATGTGATTCAACCTAATCCACAGACAGCATCCATTTTCCCTAAATTTAATAAAAGAAACTCTTAAGAAGAAACACCCTTTATAAGGTTTGATTACAATATACTAAAAATGAAATCGTATCTTACACAGAAAAATCAGATTTTATATGAAGCGTTTAGAAAATGGAAACAGTGAGCATTTCAATCAATTAGACTAATTAAATTTTGAATAGTTGGTGTTCATTACGCTAATTTATCTTAGAATGATCCCCCCCTCCCCCCATAAAAAACTATTAGCCATCTACTCGCTTAAAAATATTTAAAAAGAATAATTTTGCTGTGTCCACTCCAGAAGGATTTTTCTAATATCGATTTACCTCTCGAATGGGTTATTGAACTCTGTTATATTGCATGTTGTAGTTGCAATATTTTAATGTAGATATTTTTCCTCACATTAATTCGTTTCTATGGAACAAATTCTAACCTATTCAATTATTTCAGAGATATTGAAACGGAAAGAAAAGAAAATATTGCTTTAAGATGGACCTACTTTCTTTTTCAAGATAATATACTATACTCGAGTGAAGGAGACGAAGTTTATCACGAGACGCATGTTTCTTTCTGAAGCTTCAGCTGGTATCTTATAATTCAATTTAAATCAATTAAATAATATAATAGCAACGCTAACTAGTTTTTACTCCAAGGATTAAATGATAAAAGCATTCATAAACAAAAATAATATTTTAAGTAAATATACATAAATCGAAGCAGTGGATATTTTAAACAATTACAACAATTAAATTCTGGATAATTGATACTCATTAAAAAAACTTATTAAACCAAATATGGTCAAAATATTTTGTTACCCATCTGTATATTTCTCTTGAATTTCTTACATTTAATAACATTACGTTGACTATGCAATCATTTCACATTATAATAATTCTAATTTCCGTATTCGATTAAATTGGATTATACTTTTGGTGTAGCTGTAACATATCATTATGAGGCACTCTCAGTTATACTACACTGTTAAAAATATAATTATTTGTTTCGGCAGAAAAATGTTTAAATTTTTCTAAAATCTATTTTTTTTTTTTTTTTTTTAGAAATATAATATTCTTGTTTTACCATTTCAGTAGTTCTATTTTATTAGTACAAGCACCACAAAAATTGGGAAAATTGGCACCAAAATATTAGTTGCATCTAAATTTGCTTAATCCGTACTATTTTTTGTTGAAACGTTCAACATTTATATTTAGAAGACGTAAGTACCAGTGTAGTAAAGGCCAATAATAATACGGATAAAAAAAATGAATGTAGAGCGATCCCCCAAGCCCAAATTCAAAACTTTTAAAAAATTAACTTTTTTACACGCATACGCTGGATACTTCTTATAATGAATAATGCCAAAAAAGAAAATATAAGTATTTTGCTCTCTTCTTACATATTAGTAAAGTACAGGGTGATAATAATTAAAGTTACGATTTCAAAACGTTATAATTTTAAAACTACTTATCAGAGCGATTTGATATTTTACCAGAGCAATATTAAAAAAATGATTTTTTTTTTTTTTTTTTTTTTTTTTTTTTTTTTTTTGGGGGGGGGAGGATGTAGTTCCAAAATGTTCCTATGGATGGCGCTGTCAGTTTCATGTCACGGAAATGCCTAAATGGACTCATTAAACACAAGAATGTTGTTAGCAACACAATGCAATAGCAGAAACAATAGACTTCAAGGGTTTACTACAATTTTTTTAGCAAAAGACAAGAATACGTGTTTACAGCGGAAACAATCATAGTGAAAAGAGAAAAAGAGGAGTTTCATAAAACAAATACTTTACAGACAATTAACGGCACATTTTGGAACTATTTCTTTTCCTTTTGCCAAACAAAATTCCAATGCCTCACGATTGCTGTGATAAAATATCAAAATGCCCTGATGGGTAGTTTTAAAATTATAGCGTTTTGAATTCGTAACTTTAATTAGAATCACCCTGTATAATAAATAATAAAACACCTTTCATACACAGTTTCACTTTGTATCTGAGGGTGATGAAATATTTTTAACTGTGTAATATTTTTATCGTACTTAATGATACATGGCAACCACATATTTATATTATTTAAAAAATTGATTAGAAACTATTAAAAATATAAACACAGAAAGAAAGAAATTTTAAGAAACTGTCAAAAAACGTGTGAATATATATTAATTTACTGCATTATTTCTCACAGTCTTAGAAAAACATAAATTATTTTCTTTTCACTTTTAGAGAACAATTAAACATTCCTAATGTTAACGAAGTAGAATACATTTCCTGAAACAAATTCTTCACCATAAGGTATATATATATCAGTAAACGAAATGGAAAAATTATCGATCTTATTCCAAAAATAAAAAAGCACAATATTAAATTCGTCTGTGTTGTATTTTCAGGAAAACCTTCAATACGCTAAAAAACAAAATCTTATTTCCTTTTCATCTATAAAGAAAGTTATTAAAAAATGAAATATCTTTCAACGTTAGTAAAGTAAGTTTTGATTTGCTTATTATTTGTCAGTAAATTAAATCACTTGAAACGATCAATGCAATTTATCTATAAATTCAAGTGTCATGTTTATATGCCTTTATTTTTTCTCTTTTTTATGAAATATAAAATGTTTTATTAAATAAAATTGAAATGGAAAAGTTTACTTGAAATAATATTAGCTGTAGCATGAATGATTTTGTACACTATTACTGAATTTTGAAAACGATAGACGTATTATTATTACTCTACATTTTATCTTAAATAAAAGTTCTGCATTAAGGCTGACTTAACACGTTAGCTGTTACGTGCATCACCGGTGAGTCTCAAAAAATTTTCATTATCTACCGTGAGCAATCACCCATGTGTCACCCGTATTACTGCATATAATGTTAAACAAAATTTATTGGGCAGTTCAGCAATAGTTTTTATGTTTGCAAGGGCACTGAGCGATAGCAGTTGTTTAAAAAAAATATCAAACATGAAAAGCTTGAGCTGTCTATTATCGGCTCTTTTTTTTTTTTTTTTTTTTTTTTTTTTAATCTAAAATATTGATATTTTTTTACTCCCGTATCCATATGTGCAGTAGGTTAGAATTTTATATTTTTAATCTCAAAGCAATTGTTTTTACCGGGAAAAATGTAAGTTTATAATCTTTTCACCAAAATTATTTTGATTCTTTTTTATATCTATCTATCTTTATTTATTTATTTTTACATTATTTTGCCTCATAAAAAAGAAATGACACGATTACTTACAAATGCTCAGTATCATCCCCAGTAGTCTCATTATTGTAAACTTATACTGGATTTTGCTTAAGATAATTATTTTATACTCAACAAACACTTAAAAATGATTTTTTTTTCTTTTTTTCCAATGGCGATTAACTTAACCAATCAAATAGGGAAATAGGGAATTAAAAAAAAAAAAAAAAAAAAAACATCGAAAAGGTTCCTGAGATAACCAGGGGTTATCGCACCGTGAATCTTCTAGCCTCCCAATAACATGCTGCCTCAGCGTCACCACTTAAAGATCTGCAGTCGCGCAGGTGGTGCCTGTCCCGTCCATAGGTTCTTTCGGATCTATTCACAAAGGACAGATAGCGTCTGGTACAATGCCGAGACGGTTCCGATGTGCTGCGAGGCAGTAATGATCGATCAATAGGTGGAAAGCTTTAGAAAGACCCCACCATTGCCACCTCTACAATGATTATACTAGTATGCCGAAACGATTCAGATGGCTAGCGTAACAGTCATGACCGGTTAATAGGAGGAAAGCTTTAGAAAAATTCCACCAGTTCAACCTCCGCGATGTACTAGTAGTATAGTTCGTGCATCACGGGTAACGTCTTTGACGACAAAGTGAACTACAGTTTTGGCATGAGAGTTTTTGGCGAGATCAAGTCTGCTTGAAACAAACCTTTGGAATTGGTTATCTTCAAAAAGAGTTAAATATGTTTTTAAGTGTAGTTTGCTGGTGCTCATATTAAATTCCTATGGAGCGGTGTAGATGTTAAAATGTGAAAATTAACTTTATAAAATAGTACCTATCAATAGTACCTTGCTCAAATTTATAAAATAGTACGTATCAAATAGGTATCAGCAGGGATCGATTTACTCACTCGGAGGCCCAGGGCACTCATGTTCAATGGGCCCCTTTTTCTCGTACTTCAATATTACAACAAACAAAACAAACCGCATATTTCCAAATCAGTCGTCTAAAAGTTCTTTTCCCTTTTCATTTTGTAAGAGTAAGGCTAAACAAGATCCGTTGCTTGTCTACCGGGTCGATGTACTTCGCCCCAGTGTATCTGCATTGCGGTGCGTGCTTCGGATTTAGTTAGCCTTAGTAAAAGTTTGGAATACAAGTATCGGTAGAATGCAGTTGTATTAGCGTTTAGCTAAAGTATTGCAATTTTTCCGATGAGTTGATAGTTTCCTTGAAAGATCATCACTCTGATTTATAAAACAGTGCCATCCATCCACAGAAAACAAAAAAACAACGATCATTATACCAAAATTAGGGAATTTTTCATTATAAATATTTTTTTAAATGTATGATAGAATTTCCTCTGGGGCCCCTTCCCTGTGAGGGCCCAGGACACGTATCCCGAATGCCCTGCCTTAAATCAGGCACTGGGTATCAGCAAATAAAAGTAACTGATCTTATTCCAAAAATAAATCCACACGATATTAAACTTATCAGAGTATTAAACTTATCAGAGAATGCTTCCAATATTAGTAAAATTTGTTTCGATTTTCTTAATACTTATCAGTGAACTAAATCACGTGAAACAATGTTTTTTTTTTTATTTTTTTAGATAAGTTCAACTTTAATGATTTATTTATATATTATTATCCATATATATCATTATATATCCATAATATATCCTTATCCATATTATTATCCATAAATTTGGGCCAATCTGTCATGGTCATTAAATTTCGATTTCGAAATTAATCCACTCATAATTAATACTTTGCATTTACTTCTAGAAAGTTAATCTGCCTCAATGAACGCTAACTTAATATTTCAAAATTCTATAAGTATTACATAGAAATAATCACTACAAAATCTTTAATATTTCAACATTTTAGGATTAAGAATTTAGTTTCAGGGATTTTTCAGACCGTATTGTAACTTAATTATTTTAGAAATATATATATATATATTTCTAAAAAAATAGTTTAAATTGTGGTGATTAATTTCTAAATCTGCATAAAAACTTATTTCATAATTCTGAATTTAATATTATATAGATGTAAAATAGCAGTTTTTAAGAGAAATTTACAACAATATCTGACATTTAATTGAAAAAAAAATAATAACTTAATTCAAGCATTTGACATTTTTCAAACGATAATAATACTGTTGAATGTACTTTCTATAGTGAATATTTAGCTCTTGTTCTATACTTTAAAAAATATTATCCTGCATATTTAAGAGTTTTAACGGTTAACATACAGTTAGAAAAAAATAAATCGTTTGTTCACTACACGATAAATAGAAATTATAAATTGTAGTTTTATACGCATAATACATTAATTATCAGTATTTTTAAACATAAATCATGCATAAAACAGCTGTTAATATTCTGGACCTATATAAATCGAAAACTAATGAAATTAAATCTACATTTGATAGGAAATTCATTCGCTTCTACATTTTCCATTAACTTTATTTTCGATCGTACACGTCTTTTAAAAAAAGGCTTATGTATTTCATAGTGTTATTAAAAGTAATATAAACTTTATAAAGAATTTATTTTAAGTAAAAGTATCGTATATTTCGCACTTATAATTCGTACTTGGTATTTTTCTTTTATCCTAAAAGTGAAGAAATGTCATTAACACTTAAGTTAAGACCCAAGAGAAAAGAAAAAAAAAAAAAAAAAGAAATGAGGGGGGGTAGGGGGGGTGTCTAATATGAAATATATCGAAGAACGAACTTTCAGAAACATATATAGATTTTATGAGTTAACTGCATAAAGAAAATAAATGGCAAGAATACAAATCTTATCTCAGGGGTCTGCACGTCTTCCCCAATTTACTACACTGTATCAAGAAAAAAAAATGTCGTTGGCGAAAGGCTATGCATTATTTCTCTTTTGGTGAAGACACGGAAAACATATGAATGATCCCTCCTTCTCTATGTAAATTTTATATAAATTTAAAACAAGATAGAGACAAAGTAATTTAAATCCATAAGTAAAAACTTTATCGGTAAGTGCAAATCTTCATATATGAATTAAAAAAAAAAAAAAAAAAAAAAAAAAAAAAAAAAAGTGAATTCAATATATTTTAAATATATGCTATACGTAACTAAAAAATCCAAGAATCTATGCTTCATTTTAATTTCTAACTACTAAATTAGTAATAAAAAATAATTAGTTGGATGTAATGTTTTATTTGCTTTTTTTTCACAACTTTTCATATAGAAAATTATATTGCGTAAACAAATTTGATTTAAAAAATTTATTAAAAAAAAAGAAAAGAAAAAAACCTCTGAATAATTATTAAAAAAACAAATGATAACATAAGAAAGCGCATAGAGTTCGAAAACTAATTTATAATATTTTTTTGCCCGCTTCGCTTGTCATTATATTGAAATGAATTCTCAAAATACACCATATCATTAATAAAAAAAAAAAAAAAAAAAAAAAAAAAAATCTCAAAAAAAAAAAAAAATCTCAAAAAAAAAAAAAAAATTCATTGAAATCAGTCAAATCTAAGATAAAATGTCTGCTACATTCCATAGCAGTATTTCCCTCTCAAACACGTCGAGTCTAGTGCCCCAATGCCTTCAGCAGCGCCTTAAATGCTTTTTACTGCGGGTAAAGTTAAGAATTTTGCAAAATCCCATCAAAATGCATAATGCGTAAACTTAACACCCACACACCTAAATTCGCCATTCTAAAGTAATATGGAGCAGATTTAAGCTTCTAAACTTGTTTTTTCCCCGTCGGCCTTAAAATGGGGAGGAGGGGGGTAATTTCGCAAAATCCCTTTATAGTGCGTATTACATACACATATCTAATCGACACATAAAAAAAATCTAGATGCCTAGGTTATTTGAAGCAGAGTTGTGCTTTAAAGCTTGTTTTTAACCCCCTTCCCCGCTCTTCAAGGAGGGAAGGGGAATGGAATTTAGCAAAATCTCTTTCTACTATGAGTTAGATACATATAGCCGACCCACACATCAAAAATCTCCTTACTAATTTAATTTAGTGCACATTTACGCATGAAAGCGGTTTCCCCTACCCCCAAGGGGCTTTAGGGTAGAATTTCCCATAATTAATACTTTGCTGCTTATGTGTGGTACGCATAAGCAGCCCACACATAAAAAATTGCCATTCTACGATAATTTGGTACAGGTTTACGCATGGTAACATGCCTTGTGCCCCCCCTCCAACCCCCAAGGTGGGATAGGACGGAATTTCAAAAAATCCCTTTGTGGTGTGTACGTGTTGAGTACGCATAATTAGTCGACATATCAGATAAAAATTTTCCTGAGATCATTTGGAGCAGAGTTACTCATAAAAAAGTGCCCCACCCTTGCCTTTAAAGGGGAGAAAGGGGAAGTTTTGCAAAATCCCTTTATAGTGCGTGTTAGGAACGCATAACCAGTCTACACATAAAAAACCGCCTTTTCAAGACAGCTCGGAGGGAGTTAGGCATGAAAATATGTTTTTTGCGGCCCACCTCCACCCCTAAGGGTATAGGGAGGAATTTTGACAAATCTCTTTGCAGTGTGTCTTGACTATGCATAACCAAACAACATATCAAAAAATCGCTATCCTGTGATAATTTGGAGCAGAGTTACTCTTAAAAGCGTGTTTTTGCCCCTCTCCTTGAAGCGGGGGACAGGAGGAAATTTCGTAAAATCCCTTTATAATGCGTGTTAGGAACGAATAAACAACCCACGCATAAAAATTATTCTTCCTGAGATAATTTGAAGCAAAATTATATATATGTTTGGAAACGTGTTTAATGCCCCTCTCCCACCTCCAAGGGAGGTGGAAGGGGGGAATTTTCGGAGGAATTTCCAAAATCCCATTATAGAGGGTGATGTATACACGTAAATAAACCACAAACTAAAACTTGTGACCTCAGCTCCTATAGATTTCCACGGACTAAATTAGCGTTAAGAGGAGGGGTTCCAATTTGCTCCCTTGTAACTCCTTCCCCCCCAAGAAAAAATTCGAGAATCGCAAAAAAACAAAAATGAATTTTTGGATATATACTCAGGAAGACGCTCGGCGATTTTTTATATCTTTGTGCTATTATTGGCAGAGTTCTACTCGAAAATCCGCATTTTGCTAAATTTGCCTCCGAAAATTGTTGCTCACCCCTCCGCCTTTAAAAATTCAAAATTCCAAAATCACAGAAAAAATGATATATATTTTTTTTTTTTTTTTTGTACTTAAATCTATTTTTTACATATGCAATTTATTCACCGTAAAGTAATTTGGAAACAGGTTATGCTTATAAAGGTACTTTTGCTTATTTTACACCCCGAAGGGGGGATGGACGCGGGGTTATTTCGCAAAATCTCGTCTTAGTGGTGGTCAGGATCCTAAAACTAACCTGCTCACAAAAATCTGTGAGTCTCTCTCCCACAGAATTGCTACGCCTGTGTTGAATCTGTGAATCAGTGAGTTTACTCTTATATATATATATATATATATATATATATATATATATATATGTGTGTGTGTGTGTGTGTGTGTGTGTATGTATGTATGTGTGTATTGAATTAATTGGAAGTTACAAAAATAATGTAAAAAATTACAGTAAGATGTAAAAATTACATTATGTAAATTTTACGTTATTTAATATATGCCTATGGAATTAGTTATCCTTATTTGATATTTTATTATTAAGGGGCTTACATGGGTTGGCTCGTTGGTTGGGTTTTACGTCGCACTAGTGCTGCACAGATGGGCAATTGGCGATGGTCTGGGACACACCCCTAGAGGTGGTCTGGAGACATGCCATCACAATTTTGATCCTCCACGGAAGGGATTAGTCTCCCGTTTCGGTGACCCCCATAGGTATAATTTTTGGTGGGAACATGGAGGACATTGCGGCTACGACAGATTTTACGTGCACCAGCCACCATTAGTGTACACGACGGTCTTTGGCCGGCTCGAGTACCGAACCTGCAATCTTCCAATTACGAGGCCGGCGCTCTACCGACTGGGCTACCGCGGCCCGGCGGTTTACATGGGATTTATTGGCTAAAAAAAGCATATATTCTCAATTGTTTAATAACCAAAAAAATATTTTATCGAAAATTTTGAGCATGTAAAAGAGTAACATTTAAAAATTACTTCATATTTTTTTTTATTTGGAAAAAGTAAAAAATAAAATGGAAAATTCATCATGTGAGTCCTGGTTTCGGGAGGCCATTATAAAGAGCGATATGGGCACGATTTCTCAAAAGCTAATGCACCGATCTTATTAGATACTTCCCTACTTCTTCAAAATAGAATTGACTAGTGTCTATACAGATTGTTTCTTTATGACAACGAATTTAACAAAGCCGTATGTGGGGTTAAAAAAAATACCGAAAATTTTACTCTTTCTGCATACAGCTCTGCCAAAAATTCATGATTTTTTTTTTAATCCTTCGTTTAGGCACTCTAGTCAATTCTACTTTGAATAAGTGCGCAAGATTTCAAAATAATCAGTGCATTAGTTTTTTTTTTTTTTTTTTTTTATTTTTTTTTTTTATTGTGTTCACCGTTTTTCTGAAGGGCCACCAGAAACTAAAACCCCGGCTAAATTTCCCAAACTTTTTAATAAAAGTTTTGTAAAACAATGTTTAAATGTTGCTCTTCTATATGCCCAAAATAATGAATGAATTTTTTACTTATTATATTAAAAAGAAAGAGAAAAATATACCTTTATAGCTCTGAAAAATAATTTAGTGATATAAATTAAGTAAAACTTTTACAGGAATTTACATGTAAAATAATTTTTAAAGAAATAATTTTTACCATTGCACTACATTGCCTACAAAATGTTCTATTAGGTTGTTCGGAAATTAATTTCGTTTTTTTCAGCAGAGGACTTAATTGTATTTTTTTTCATACCATCTTCACAATTAAGCTGAAAACCATTATATATTGTGACAGCTGATATAGCAAGGTGCGCTTGTGAAAACGTTCGTTTTATTCAGCTCAATAGGTTTTGATTGGTGCTCTATCAAATAAAGAAAATTGGAAGCGACATTTTCGGCATATTTTGTTTTTGTTATAAAAAATGTGAAAATACTGTTCAAACAAGGAAAAAAGTATACGATGTGTATACAGATAATTTATTTAAAGAACGCCAGTGTCAAAACTGGTTTACCAAATTTTGTTCCGGCAGTTTTGAAGTTGAAGATGCACTACGTTCTGGAAAACCAGTTTATGCTAATGAAGACAAAATAAAGTATAGATTTATGAAAACTGACAAATGACAACTCGAGAGATCTCTATGAAACTGACCAAAGTGGAAAATACAGTAACACCCCGCTTAACGCTGTTTCATTTAGCGCTGTTTCGGTTTAGCGCTCTTTAATTTCCCCCGTGGATTCCCCGAAATTGCTCGCAGCAGTACGGGGATTCCCTGAAATTGTGTGCGCGCTCTTTCGCATTACGCTTTACTTTGATGGAACGTATTCCCCGCGTTAAGCGGGGTCTTACTGTATATAATTCAGTAAAATATTTATACAATATAAAATATATATTCAAAGGAAATAAAAGAAATTACTTTCCAAACAACCCAATAAATCCTAATTATCTATTAGTAAACAGAAAAAAGATGAAGCAATATAAACACACCACCGTTGCTGCGTACACAAAATATGAATTTTCAGTTTTACAATTATAATGAATGGAATAATGAGGTTTTTCACTATGTTTTTTTACCACCTATTGTTTTAACGGAAAATTTTCCAAAAAAATTAATTGTGAGACATATTGGAAATATGTACAAAAAAGGTATGAATAGGAAACTTTTTGAATTTTACATAACTAAAATTATAATTTTGTGAAGCATGCAAAATTCAAAAAAATATTCAAGGAATTTTACCATCAGCAGTTTCTGACAGTTAAATAATTGAAAAATGAAGTAAAAATGTAACTGAAAATGCTCGAATTGAAACTGAGTTCTAAATTAAAATAAAATATATAAAAAATTACAGAGCTAAAATAAATCGTAACAATTTGATGTTATTTTAAAGGTAAGTTGCGGCGTGCTTAGTTAGATTAATAGAAAATTGCAGCAGATAACCATTCGTTGTAGGTCCTGTCTATAATTGAAGTCGTGTTGAAGTGCATATTTAGCTTTTTTCTCCGGCGCTAATTACGCAAACAGTGTAAGGAAGTATATGTTGTTGAAAATGTTAAAATCCATTAATTTCAGTCAAAAGTATTGCTTTTTGTGTTTCGAGGATTTTGACACAACAAAAGTTAGTGTTTGAGTAGCAATTCAAAGTTGAAATCAAGGTTTCTCTTTAAAAGCGTTTTGGAATATTATTTAGTTTGATTATTAAAAAAAAAAAAAAAATAGGATAGGAATATTTCACATCTGCAAAATGAATGTTAATTCACAGCAGAATATCTTAAAAGACAAGATGTTGAATTTTAAGCTTAGTTTAAAGTCAAAGATTTAAATAATACAAAATATTGCTAAATATATTTGTTTTTATAGAAAACGTGCTATTCTTATATGTCAAATTGTTGAATAAAGTAGGATGGGGAAACTAAATTAAAAAATAATGTAATTTAAAAATGAATTTAGAGTAAATCGATACAGTATCATGGCATTGTTGTACTCAACCATTTTTATTTTCTTTGATATTTGTGCCCTTAATAGTAAAAGATGTTTAAAACTTTTTTTTATTTTTTCTTTACTATTGACCATGATAATATAGAGGTCATCGGAAGATGCTATCATAGATAAAAATGGGATTATTAGACTTTTATAATTTTTTACAAATCTCTCCTTAACTAAATTTATTAATACTAATTTTAAATACTAGAATTAAAGAATATACGATAAAGGTACCCATGCTTAGTTATTACTGCTGTAACTTAATAACTAAAATAATTATAATAAATAAAAACTGAAGGTCAGATATAATTTTGTTTTTTAAATTTGTATAGAAAATACCTTTTCTAAAAACCCACAAAATAAAATATCACAAAAACCAAAAACTAACATATTGAGTAATACTAATGCGAAATTTTAATGTTCATTGTGCAGTTTTTAAATCTTCAATGATTGTAGCCCCCAGAAATGTTCGAAAAATGACAACCATGACATTTTAAAACCACCTAAAATCAAAAAAGATGAAATTGAAAACTCTTTTTTTTTTATAAATAGAGTATGCATTGTTTTTTGGTTTTTAATTTAAAAAAATACAGTTGTCTTAACTTGCGTAGTTCAGGTAGTTAACACGTAGTTCAGGTAGTTCTTGTTAGTTTTTTGAAGAAAAATCTAGGCCTTTATCAGTGAAAAACAAGTTGAGCTATTTCACTAAGACGTCAAAGCAAAGGAAAAAAGGTGTCAGGGCTGATGCAATGTTAACATTTTAGCAGATTATTGTTCAATGTGAAATAGTGAGTACCCCCAAGCCGAAAACAAGACAAAAGCTATAATTGAAGCTTCGAATGAAAGAAGAGATATATTTAAAAGTTAATGTGTAAATAATAGCCTATTCTATTGTATTTTATACATAAAGTGTCTCGATTCTGTTAAATCCTCTGTATCAATTCTTCAAATTTTCTTTTTTACTTTGTGAAAAACTTTTACATGATAGTAAGAAAAAGCAAGCATTTTTTAATTCAGTGTACGAAAAAAATATTAGAAACATACAAAGCAATTAAAAAAAAAAAAAAAAACTTAAATTTACGATTTTGCTGACCTGAGTAATGTAACATCATTAACATTTGATTTATAATCCAGTGCCTAGAAAAATCTTCACGTGTTTAAAATGACGTCGGCGATAAGTTTTCTGATATACGTAAAAAAATGGTTATTTCGAAAATTCAAATGTTATATTATTATTTTTTTTTTTTTCAAATCTACTTTTCAATTGATTAAAAAAAATTCTCAGAAATAAAAAACCTTCTTACCATCTATCTAAGTATCTTTTAAAAATTTAACAAATTCACACAAGTAATTCTTGAGTTTTTATAGGTAAAATAGCTTAATATCCATATAAACGATAGATATGAAAAACTGGGCTGTGTTATAGCTCTATTTCTTTATTCAATAATTAAAGTTGGAAAATATCATGGTTATCAATCATGAAAAAAATGAAAAATGCTTATTATAAAATTTACCTGAATAGAAATTCTTTTATAACAAATGAAAAAAAAAAAAAAAAAAGTCATGACAAAACAAATAAAATTAATTTCCTCATTAACTTTACACTGACAATTCTTGCGGTAGAATTCAAAACTTATTTCTTAAAGAAAAAAGTAAGTAAATAAATTTGGAAATTGCTTTATCATTTTAAGAACACTGACACATAATCAATACATTCAAAGCTTGATATAGAGTATTATAAATATTATTTGTAAAGTGTTAAATCATCTTCATAGTTTAGCCTTAAATTTATTCCTTCACTAACTCACAATTTTAATAAAATGTGCAGTTACGCTTTAATGCTTACGTTTATTTATTAAACCGTCCAAGAAATTCTCCAGAGATTTTTCTGTTAAGTGATTATCTCATTTACATACGCCAAACATAATTAATTGTTAGAGAACATAGGAAAGCTTTTATTATATTTATTTTTTTTCTTTTAAAGAGCTGATTCAATATCATAATTAATTCCTATAATTAAAAATATATAAAAAGTACGACAGTAAAATGACTGCTAAATTTTTTCATGAAATGAAAATAAATGACAGATCTAAATCTTCTAGAAAATGAATTGTAATCTAGACATTTTGACATTTAACACAATCGAAAAGAAATTAATTTTGAATACATATAAACAAATATATTAAAAATGAATGTGCTGTAATGATAGTACATAATATATATATAGTAATATTAAAATAATGATATTAAATCCATTAATCGGAAATATATATATATATATATATATTAATATATTCAGATATTCAGTAAATGTTTAATTAGATACTGAAAGTTCTAAGATAGATTAGATACTGAACAAATCGTAACATTTATTTGTCCATGTATACCTAATAGTTTTACTGAAATAATTTACTTTTTCAAAACGATTAATTACCATTACATAATTAATTGATTTATTCTTGCAAGAACTAATAAAGTAAAGCTATAAAGTAAGTATAACAATATATGAACTTCGAAAAAAAAAAAAAAACTAGTTTATAAAAAATAATGAAATCTTTATTATTTTCTTCATTATTTTCTTCAATATTACAAAGCAAATCCATCATGAAAGGTAATATAATAGATTTTTGGGCCACATAATTCTATCAGTCTTGTTTTGCTATTTTCGAAGCAAAATATTTTTAATACTGCGATATATATATATATATATATATATTATAATGTGATATTATTAATTCCTATACAAAAATTCTAGGCACCAATGCAGTTTTTCGTTTCCGGATCAAGCATAGATGTGCGCGATATTTCAGAATCCCCTTTAATTAGTAATTCTTTTTTTCAACTAGCCCTAAAGTTTTAAAATTAGTGCATGGTACATTCACAAAAAAGTGTAACCTATCTAAAAAGAACATTGGGTATAATATACGAATCGAATTTCGTATTCAGTATTCAAAGCTTTATCCATATATAATATAAGCCAGTATACTTAAGAGAATACTTAAACATATATAAGATTATGTGCTATAACATTATTAGAATAACTGTTCTGAATTTTTTATGTATCACCTTTCTCTATTTCCCTTATATAAAATTTTAAACTAAAATAACGGTAATAAAAGTTCTGTGTGATAAGGAGAGAAGGGGAAAACGAAACAAATTTTGTAATCAAATAAATTACTTATCCACTGACATCCTTAATTTTCAAGATTTGTAGTTTTTTTTTTTTTTTTTTTTTTTTTTTTGGTGTTTAGTGTTTCTTTCTATTAAAAGTTCTTACACAATAAATTAATTAGTTTGCTTTTAATAATTTGCTTATTCAACCATTTTATCAGTTTACATAATTTGTATAAAAGATGAACTGCTATGTGTTTCAGATAGATATATAAATTTTTAATTCATGTTTCGTTCTCGTTATTTAAACTCCAGTGGTTAGATTGTTTTTTCTTGGTAAGGCGTAGGTGGCTAGCCTAAATTTCTTTTTCTTTACTCGTAAGTCTAAAATCATCTTACTGAATCTCCTCTACAATGAGGGGCTCCATTGATGATGTTCTCAACGTTTTTTGGATTAATTGCATTTTTCTGTCTGATTGGTTGTTTTGTTTTCATCTTTAAGTTCTTTTTTTTTTTTTTTTTTTTTCTGCTTTTCTTTTGATTTTTCCTTTTGATTTATTTATTTATTTTTTTTAAATATATATATATATATATATATTGTGTTTAATATGTTTTCTATTTTATTGCAGTTTCTTACTTATTAAGTACGCAAATTTCTTGTCTATATAATATTTGTTTTATTAATTATTGTTATATTTTTAACTTTTCTAATGTTGTTATTTTCATATATGCACTAGCAGGTTTCATTCGTGTGTTACTGGTCGTTGAATTATCATAAAAACATATCAGTTAATTATATAAAAATCTCACAAAATGTAAAGAATTTTTTTTTTTTTTTGAAATCAGACAAAATCTCACTTATATTTGATCCTATATTAAGCAGTCGCTTTTCCACCAAATATAATGGGTCTGGGTTTCATTTCCTGCGGCAGAGTTTTTACCGATGGTGTGCATAGAAACAAATGTACTGATAAACGATCATTAATTGCATCCCCAATACATTCGGAAGCACCTTTCTTGCTGCATTATGTCTAGATCCGGCCCTTACTGCGTGAGGTAGTGCCATATCACACGCGTTCCGTGCACCATTCTCTATTTAACCATTTTAATTTTAAAGCCTTGTAAATAAATGCAATTCATTTCACAACCCGAAAGTTAGCCCTCACATCAAAACTCGCCTTAGAGACTAACGCTTGAAAACGTGTTTTAAACACACACCCTGAACAGGTGAAGTGGGGAATTCCACATTATCTCGTCAAACTGCTTGTTGAGTACATTTAATCACCAGACACGCACTGAAATTTGCTGTCTGACGAAATTTGCAGTAGAATAAATATTGAAAAATATTTTTTTTTTCTTCTAACTCTGAACTGGCCAGAGGGAAAATTTCACCTTTACCATGTGTGTTGAGCATATATGATAAAAATGAGTGAGTCATGGGAAAGTCCCTTTATCATTGGTGTTGAGTATATATATAATCAACTCAAACACCAAAAAACAGCCGTATTAATAATTTGGAACACAGCTATGCTTCGAAATGTGTTTTTGCATCCTGCTTTTTCTTACGGTGGGAAAATTTCGCTAAATTCGCTATTTCGCTAAATTCGCTAATTTTCGCTACATAGGAAAATTTCGCTAAATTCATTTATAGAGTTTGTTGAGTACATATAATTAATCCCCAGAATAAATAACCTTCCTGAAATAATTATAAGTAGAGATACGCTTCGAAGTGTTTCATGTCCAGACACCCTGTTTAAAAGGAAAAAAAAAATCAAAAAAATGTTTTTAGTGGGTGTAATGCACCTGTAACCAACAAATGCAGCAGAAAATCTCCTTCCCGTATTAATTTTGAAGATAGTTACAGCTGGAAATATATTTTTTGCCCTTCCTCCGAATTCAAGAAGGGATTGGTTAGATCATACACAAAATCCTTTTATAGTGTTTGTTGGGTGCACATAGTACATTTACATATCAAGAAAATCAGTTTCCGATATAATATGGAACATAGTTATCCAAATAAAAGTGTTTACCCCGTCATCCAATGTACAGGAATGGAGGAGAAATTCACAAAATCCCGTCATAGTGGATGTTGGATGCACATATCTAAATCACAGAGCGAAATTCGGGACCTCAATTCTTACAGGTACCTTAGGACAAACTTAACGCAATAAGGGGCTTTCGTATTTGTCCTACGTAACCCCTTAAAAAAAATCTGGTTTGAAACAAACACACAAATTCCATTACCCGCCATTATACTTATTATAAGCATTTTTTGAAGATAATGTGATCAGAAGACATAAAATTGCCCTAACGATATAGAAATCTAAAAATTTTCCGGTAAGAGAAACATGATACACATATAAAGACATAAAAAAAAAAGCTTACATAGCGAGTTAAAAAATAGGGGGGGAAATTGGTATTGTTATTTTTTGAAAAACCAATTTCTGAGATTTAAAACTGATCTAAAAAGCAGGATGACTGTTAATTTTCTTCTAGTAACCATGTTATACATAAGAAAGGATATCTAAAATGAATTTATATAACAATTTTAAAGAAAATCGTTAGAGCTGTTTTTAAGATACCATCTTTTACCAAAACTTAGAATACTCAACTATTGATCGAAAAAAATGATTACTTACAAAATGTCTTACTCACCATTTCTTATAAGTTCTTCTACTAAGGCCATTTCTTATTCACCATGAAATAATTTAGAGCTACGTTATGCTTGCTAACGTGTTTTTACCGCTTAACCTTCAAGGGGAAGGGAAGGAAGGAATTTGCAAAACTTTTAATTAAGGCTTTTAATTTTAAATAAGACCCTTAAACTCTTCAAACCGAATTTATTGACCCAGTCCACCACGGAATCACCACAGCGGTGTTGAGACTGTGAAGGGATATACTCTTTTAAAGGAATAGGTAGTAAAGTAACACCCTACCCCCTCACCCCACTCCTCTTGGGAACCAATTCTGAAAATTCCTGAAATAGATTTACACATATCGGTGTGTGCTATCATTTAACGGATTTTTTTTTTTTTTTTTTTTTTTTTTTTACGATTATCTGCTTTTTTTTTCTCTCTTTGCTCTATAAAGGGTTATGTAAAAGCATGTTTTGCCTTCGCCTGCTTGCGGCCGATCATTAGAAATTTTAGAAAACTTTTTAATTAGGTAAATGCTTTTAGTTATATCTTAAGGAAAGAATCTTATGGATACATCTATATCTCTATAGCAAAAAGAAAAAGAAAAAAAAAAAAAAAAAAAAAAAGACACACCAAGAAAGAATTATTCGAATGGGACAAAAATTGGTAGATGTAATGTAGATGTGGAGAAAAACAATTGATTACACTTTCAGAAAATTCGAATGGTTTAATAAAGAGAAAGGGACTTTCTAAGTAAACAAGTCAATAACGCGTTGGTCCACTTCTGGTCCTTATGTACTCAGTTATTCGGCTTGATAGTAATTGCTAGAGTTTACAGATGTGCTCCTGTGAAGTATCGTGCAAATTCTGTCCAACTGGTGCGTTAGATTGGCAAAATCCGGACTTGGTTGTAGGATCTTTTTTATGATGCCCCAAACGTCCTGAGTGGAAGAGAGCTCAACCCGTTTCACTTAGCCGCATATTCAATGTGTTTGAAGTCGCTGAAGTACCAGTTGCACGTAGGATCGACGATAATGATGAATTGGAGCTTTGAGTACCGCTTTGACGATTGACTGGTTCTCACTTTCTGTCTTCTCTTTAGACCGACCGATTCCTCCCTGACGCTGTGTTTGGCCATGAACATGATCCACCCATTCCTGTCAATATCATCTAATAGTGGACACCGCTCCTATCCAAATGTCAAAAAATTTGCAGATAAGAGCAACCGGCTTCTTTGAGCCCCACTACAACCCACACACAAATGCTGACATTTGCGCACCTGTATGCGAGGCATATTTACTACACTTTGATCGTAGCTAATTTCTGAGTAGACGGAATAAAATTCTCAAAGAATTTATAACCTGAAATCAAAATTTCTCATTTTTATTATTCTGCCAATTCCGCAGTTACGATGCGTTGCAGCGCTCATTCGATGGCAGCCAAACTTTAAAATTTTGCATTTTCTATCGAAACCTGTATATGTATGTCAATTTATGTCCAGTTTATATTACTCCTTCTTGGTGTGTCTTTTTTTTTTTTTTTCTGTTATAGAGTATACACACACTCACACATACATATATGTACATTTATGCATACATACATATATATATATATATATATGTGTGTGTGTGTGTGTGTGTGTGTGTGTGTGTGTGTGTGTGTGTGTGTATTTGTTTACTTGAGATGTGAAGTTTTTCATGAAATCATGTTCTCTTCTCTCTTTTTCCGTTAGAAGGACAGAGGGGGGGGGGACGAATTTTGTAAAATCGTTTCTTAGTGGATGTGTACAATACAGAAGGAATATTTTCATTATATATCATGCTTTTATATATAGGGTTTAGTCTGAGTGATAATAAATCAGTCAGTCATCCTGTCAGGACAAATGTTTATATATACATAATTCATAATCGATCATTTAGATTTTATGAAGTATGGAGCAGAAAATGAAAACAGTTTAACTGAGTGAATTACGGGCAGATATGAGCAAATAAAATTGTTGAGTTCATTATGTATCTAAAACATTTATTTATGTTCGTAAAATTTTGGATGATAAGCATTTAAATTTATTCAAAAATATTTCTTGTAAAAAACTTTTGAAGTATAAATGTTGGTGTATCTACCAAATATAGACTGAGATAAAAAAGGAAAAAGAAAATATGATATATTTTGTCACTTTTCGGGAATATATATCTCATATTATATGAATATTAAATCAATGCGTAAAGAGGAAAAATGTTTGATACGATTCAGTTTTGAACTTTAGATTTTTACCATTTAGTTTTAAATTATAACGCTTGTGGACTTTGATTAAACCGCACTATAGAAAAACTATTATGTTTACAAGCAGGTATAATTTATCATTAATCTCATCATTATTCTATACAGTGTTGCCAGATTGGTGACTTTTTTTATTCAATAGTCGCCAATAAATGCGAGAAGTGATATTTCATATACATAATAGATGATTAGCCTTCGAATTGATTAGGCAACTGTCACAATTAATATTTAGTGATGGAAAAAATGAATAAAAATTGTCCCTAATCTGGCAACACTGATTTTTTATCCCTTAAATTCTTAAAAATATAAGCTGGAATTTGAAAATGAGTTCTTTTCCTCTTGCGAATATAAAAGAAAGTAAGAGAAAGAGAATTTTAATAATAATAATAAAAAAAGTATATTTATCTCTCATTTTATAATTATAATAAATTTTTTTACAAAAGAATAACTTTCTCATTTCTAAAATAATCTTTTTCTTTAGATAATATCTAAAAATAGAATTTTAATTAAAATTATGACGCATTTTACTAAATGCAACTATGTTTAACAAAGAAATAATTTTCTTTAAGAAAAGCAACATGATTTGTGGAAAAAAAAAAAAAAAATGAAAATTGTGACACTTTAACAAATGTTATCATTTTACACACCAAAAAGATTTTACAAAATATGCGTAAAATTTAATTAAAAAATCTTTAAGATATAAACTTCGTCTGTTATTTTTCTTTTGAATAAAAGATAAGATTATGTAGTAAATGGAATTATATTTTAATTTTATTATTAGAGCCTGAAACTATTTTTATGATGAAAAAAATATTTTAAACAAATTATCAATCAAAAATAATTCATATTTTGTTAGTAAAGTAGTAAAATCATTTTAAGTATTTTCAAAATATATATATAAAGGATTTTTATAATATTTTTTTTATTTTATTAAATATGCTAGTACCATACTTTTTTATGATGTACGATAACTTGTATCATCTTTTGACGATAAATGATAGTTACTCCTTTACATAGATCTTTGCATCAAACTCATAAATAAATAAAATTAGTATATATATATATATATAAACGCCTATATTAATTTGAAAAATTATATTTTAATAAAAGTCTTTAATTAGAAATTACATTTTAAATATTAATTTACCGAACTGTAACATACCAGATCTTTCTACACAAACACATGGCATTTTGTTTCTTATTTCAGTAAACATAATTTACAATTTAAAATATCTTTAACAATTAAACTAGTGGATCTGCAGATCAGGAGACTCAACGTCCTACTTGCATCAGACATTATTCAATAGGTCATTTTTATTTATTCCTTATTACATAATAGTATATATTGATTCGATCGACTTGTTACCATAATCAGATACATTCCTGAGGGTGGCTGCCGCCCCCCTCAACCACCCGCTGTATCTTTCTTTGTATATCTATTTGTATATCATATAAAGTGTTACGGAATTGTAAATAATTGCATTTATTTTTGTATAAATTCTTTCAAAGAGGCTTAGTAAGTTAACAGAATGCCTAATCTTTCCTTAAAAACGGATTTAAAAGCTCCAATAAGGGAAGAAATTGATTGGGCGCTAAATTTGGCAGCTGTTTTACTCCTTGGCGATTTTTTGGCGAGCTTGGCGAAAAATTACTTAAGGATATAACAGTTATGGAAGCTCTAATGTCATTGGCTGATAAGATACGAGAATTTTCCAGAACAGCCTGTGTTCGATAGAAACGTATAAAAGGAGCATTTTTTTCGCCAAAACGGTCAGTCTCAGATATGTGTCAGTTTCGTCAAATGCTTGCTTTGCTTTGAGCCTCTTTGAATGAGACTTGCTTTATGTGTTATTGCTAAACAGTTTGTACTGTTGTTTTGCTGTTAACGGCTGTTGCTTAAGCTGTGTTTACTGGATGAATTGAAGCTGATACTTGGTTTACAGACCTGTATTTTTCTGGAACTTTCTTTGAATAAATCACTAAATTTTTGCAAGTTTTGCCTTTCATTCTCGGACAACTTACGAACCCCCAAGTACGCAATAATATGTCTTCTTAATAAACGAAGTTCTTGTATTATTTCCCTGAAATTCATAAATACCAAATTTCATAACTACTAAATTCCATAAAAAAAAAAAATAAAAAAAAAATACATAGTATATAGGAAATATTTTGCGTAACCTTTAAACAAATTACAAATTCTATGCCCACAATTTTCAAAAGGAAGAAATGTTTTTAAAATTCTAATAAAATTTCATTATATTTGATGGGGTTAAAATAAACATTTAAGGAATACCGACTATGGACCGTAATAGTACGAAATTCTTTTATGTATCCCTGAAAAGTAGCCACAGTCATTATAAGCGCCAATAATAAGAATAAACCAAATTAATTATAACTCATTAATTTTTCAAACTAATTTGACATCATTTGGATGATTACAGTACATACTCGGAATTATTTTGTGTGGTCCCATAAATTATTTAGTCTATACATAACATTTTTAAGATTAAACATTATTTTAAGCATCTTCATAATGTATGTTAACTTTATTAACCTTCCAGCGGGCGCGCTGCTTATACAAACATGAAAGGTCGCGCGTATTTTTCACGTACGCCACTGTAAAATATGTATTTTACAGTGTATCTGAATATTTTAATAAGTATCTATAAGTATTTAAATTTAAATAAGTATCTGAATATTTTAATTATACTATAACCATTTGAATATTAATAAGAACATTCAATTGGAATTTTTATTCATTAAAAAAAAATGAAAGAATGAAACTGAAGAAACAAAATCAATATAAAGTAATCGAAGAAACATCGGAATTACTTGAAAATAAAATAAAGAATAAAGCTTTGTCATTTTTAATATATTTTTGTATTGTCATTTTTAATATAAAGTGTAAAGTTAAAAGTTAATTAATTTTAAAAATATTTAAAATAATAATGTTTAAAACAAAAACAAGAAAGAATCATTCTAAACAGCGAAAAGAAATAATCAATTTTAACAACACATTACATGAACGGTCGCGCGTATTTTTCAAATACAAATAGCAAATATACAGCTTCATATCATTGTCTCGAGGTTCAAAAGATAACTAAAAATAGATCAATATATATTGAGTGAATAGCAAAAGATAAGTGTTCCAAAAGCTCTCTGATTTTAAGATATACAACGAGATTCACCGCTAGTGTATCTCTCATATACGTGCGCCCGCTAGAAGGTTAAGTTCAATTCAGCATAAACGCATTAAAGTGCGCGCTGAAATAAAAATTTGTCCATAGGCTCTAATGTTACGAAATTCTTTCGTGTGTCTTTGTAAACAAACCATAAACATTATATACATCAGTAAAAACTATTCAGCTTATTTTGCGCTTAAAATTATTAATTGTTCAAAATTTAATAAATTTTAGATGAGTATGTGACATTGTCAGAACACTTTTGTAAGGTCCTGTACATTAATTAGAAAGCTTAAGAGCACATATTTTCTTCAAACAACATAAGTTTAAGCATCTTACGCACGTACGCTAGTTTCATTTTCTTCATTGCAGAGTAATGATATTAAAATGCGTTTAACGAAATTCACCCCATACGCCGTAAAGTTAAAAATTTTTGCGTGTCCCGGTACACAGTTTACAAACAATATAGCAATAAAAATTATAAAGCTACTTATATGCAAAACTGGAAAGTGTGCGCTAATTTGCAAGTCAATCGAAGGATTTTTGCGGCCGCTATTGCGGTACATACAAAATCTTCCTATAGGCCGTACGAATAAGAAACACTTTGGCGTGTCCCTGTACACGAACGACAAATGAAATATACACCTAACAGTATACAGCTAATTTCATGGGGATCATGAACATGTGTACCAAATTTCCAGTGAATACTGTGATTTTGGGGGCTGCTATCGCGGTACATACAAATTCTTCCCATAAGCAGTAATGATAAGAAAAACTTTGGCGTGTCCCTGTACACGAACTACAAATGGGATGCACACCCAAAACTATACAGTTAATTTCGTGGGGACAATGAATATGTGTACCAAATATCAAGTCAATAGCGTGATTTTTACGGCCGCTATCGCACAACAGACAAACAGACAGACGGAAAAACGGAACCCAAAATTTTTTGAGTCTCAACAGAGGGCCTCCACTGATGTTTCGGCAAAAAATGGAAGTCAATAGCTTGATTTTTGCGATGGCTATCGCGGTACATTCTGATTCTTCCCATAGGCCCTAATGATAGAAAACTTTGGCGCGTCCCTGTACACGAACGACAAATGGAATACACACCTAACACTATACAGCTAATTCCGTTGGGCTCATGAATATGTGTACCAAATTGCAAGTCAATAGCGAGATTTTTGTGGCCGCTGTCGTGGTACATATAAATTCCTTCCATAGGCCGTAATGATTAAAAAAACTCTGGCGTGTCCCTGTCCACGAATTACAAATGGTATACACACCCAAAACTATACATCTGATTCCGTGGGGCACATGAACAGGTGCAAAATTACAAGTCAATATTCTTGCGGTGCAAGTCAATATTTTTGCGCAGATTCTTGCGGCCGCTATTGCGCGACAGACAGACAAGCACACAGACAGAGCCCAAAACCATTTTGAGTCTCAACAGAGGGCCTCCACTGACGTTTCGGCAATTACTTGATAAAGAATGACTAAACTGTAACTGTATGTTTACTGTAACATGTATAAACAACGCAGTTGCCCAGAAAAATCTATAATATTCTTGCACTTTCACTTATTTTAAAAAACTTCTTTGTAATGAAAATGATATGATATTAATTCTAATAAATAGATATTATATTACGTTAAAAATATAATTAAAAATAAATTATGTTCTAATTATGTTTTACACATTTGCTTGTAATTAAAAATAAAAATTACAAGCAAATTTCTATAAGATAAATTGAATCAATTAAATTTTACACATAAGTTTAATCTGGAAGAAACCTAATTTTTATACTGAATAAACGAATAAAGCTATGTTTTATCAAACCCTTAATGATAGTCTCAAGACTGTATGGACACATCCAAAGCTGATTACATCGAAAGAGTTGACATTGCCATTGTATTTAGCTCACAGGGTTACTTCCATATAGGTAAAAAATACGACTGCAACGATCCTATAAGTGGATGTGAGAAATACATTCCATAACAGAGTGCATGCCCCAAAGTAACTAACTCTTCAAACGTGAATATGCTATGTTATTGTCTGCTATCTTCTTATAGAATGGTAATTTTCTTTTGAACGTCATTAGTGTTAAAAAGGGTAAATTCGGGACCAAAAGGGGGGGAGTCGAGCATGGAGTTTAACAATTCCATGGTTAAATTCGGGACCGACACTTGGTCCAGAATTTAACTATTCTTTTTAGAAAGGATGAAAGAACTTTCTTTTTGATTCATAAAGCACGAGGGATCAGTCACAAGTTAAAAGCGGATATTCCCTTTTTAAATGTTTTTTAGCATAATTTTGATACAGTATCGCACTGTTAATTTGATATATGCATATGCATAAAAAAGTGGGTATGTTTATAATGTAATCTAAATTCCTTTCTTTTTAATTTCCGTATGAATGACCTTTTATCCATCAATGTGTAAAAAATACTCAAATTTCATGGAACTCAATTGCAGCAGTAATAATAAAGTGTAAATACAATAACATGCAAGTGCAACTCTATTTATAAATGATACATTAAAGATATATTATTTTTTATAAGCATATGTATACGATCGACAATTAAAACACATAAATTTCAATTTATTTATTAACATCTTATTCTAAAATAACGATACAGTGATAAAACAAGAATTTAAAATATACACTGCAAAATATTCTTAAGAAATATGCTCATATTGCAGTTTTTTTAAACATA
Organism: Salticus scenicus; assembly: GCA_963930645.1. NCBI lineage: Eukaryota > Metazoa > Arthropoda > Arachnida > Araneae > Salticidae > Salticus > Salticus scenicus. The sequence goes on from OZ005655.1 coordinate 136,228,436, forward strand.
ACTGTATTGTTATGCTTGTAATTCCAAAATTAACTCTAAAACAGAAATAGCCGAACACTATATAAAAAACATAAGTAATATAATAGAAAAATAATTATCTGTCGGCTGAATACACATAGATTAAAAGTTGTGCACTAATTTACAGTAGAAGATGTCAGACAAAAATTCAAATAAATGAGAAATTTTTAAGATAAAATTTAGATAACACCACTGGCTAATATACACCTAAATTAAAATTGGTGCAGTTTTACACTGTAGAATCTAAGCTATAGAATCTAAGCACTGTAGAATCTAAGCAATCAAGGGCAACATAGCAGCATTGCCTGTCGGTCTGTGCACTTGCTCACTTAAGTTGAAACTAGTGCACTTACACATAGTAGAAGCTGAAATACAGACTTGAAATAAATGGAAAACATTTCAATGTAGCTGCGCCACCTGTCAATTTATATGTATACTCAAATTAAAGCTAGTGCACTTATAGACTGCAGAATTTGAGATATATCGTACCAATAAACAAGAGAAAATAGAGCCTAACAGGGCCACCTACCGTCCAAAAAACACTCAAGATAAAGTGGCTGAGTGGTAAGATGCTGCCGCAAGCACTGGGAACCAGGATCCGACATAGGGTTGGTGGAGATGGGCACAATGCAGTTTTCACTATCGACGGCTGTCGTGGGCCTTGAGTGTTTTGTACTATTTCAATAAATAAATATATATATATTCTATACAGCGATATAAAAAATAGTGATTTATTTTACTTATAAAAACACAACGGAACTGGAATTTAAATAATAAGTACAAAATAATAATAAGTACAAAACTTTGGAACAACATCACAAAATGCAAGAACTTGCAAAAGTTGTTTCGGATCGAAAGAATACACGACCCTTCGTCAGGCGAACAAAGTAGGCATTTCTGTAGTTTGTGCCTTATCGCTATGTTTGTAAAATGTGTGTACTTTGTTTACCTGAAAAGGGTCGTGTTTTCTTTCGACCGAAACATTTGTTGAGAGTTCTTGCATTTTATGGCATTGTTTCAAAGTTCTGTGGTAATTATTTATTTTATTTATTTATTTATCACTTTCTCTTACCCATATATATTGTAGAGAAAGTATTGTTTTTGTGCCTAATTTTCGAAATCGAATTTTTGTTATATTTCACCTTATCAGATCCCCAAAATCCAAAAATAGTTTTTGCGTGAGATGAACAGGGCCACCGCTATCATTGATCCCCGATTGACCATAGTAATTTGTTTGACCATTAATAAAAATTTAATTCATCTATAAAATTTAAATGTTTATTTCAAATTATAATTCAGACAAATTTCCCCTATATCACTCTTTGAAACTTACCAATATTTTCAAAATTTCCATAGGGTAACCTTATTTTAACTTTAAAATACTCAATTTGAATTTCCTGTAATTATTTGGTTTTAGGTTATGCTGATACACATATATACATAGATCAACCATTATAAGATTGATCTTCGTATTCAGGGAACATCAAAACGTTTAACTACAGAAAAAACATTATTGAAATTTAGAATCCAAACTAGTATTTTGTATACCATAGGTGTGAAAAACGAATTACAGGGATGGAACACGGGCGCAGAATTCATACCACTACCAATGTAAGAAAATTTTCTACTTCTTAAATCAACGATATTATAGGTAGAAAAATTTCTTAAACAGATTCCGGTATGAATTCTGCGCCCGTGTTCCATCCCTGGAATTATCATTCCTCGACAGTTTTCCTGGAGTTGGTAAAGATTAGTAAATCATTTCCATTAATTACTTTCAATAAAGAAGAACGTATTCACTGAAATAGTTCAAAGGTTTGGGTAACCCTGTATATTGTATATAAGTTATGCATACACCATGCATAGTGCACTAAAATTTAGCAAAGAAGCAAAGCATGAAAAACCCAAAACACAACTTGAATGCACTTCCAGCAGTTTCGAAATATAATCTTAATATATCTGAATACTTTGCTGTGGCCTTGTAATGAGTGGTAAATGATTTCGTATTATATCCTATACTAAATATGCTTTCATGTAAATAAAAATGATATGTTTATTTCATTTTGTACAGCTCAGTCTAAAGGTGTTAAACTTTATCTACCAGAAATATCGCGCATAGGAATAAAGTATTTGAATTATTTTAAATGTTACTGTTCACAAATCATTTGCTCGATATCAACGAAAAAGTTAGTGCAGCATGCCCATATGATAGGGGGCCGTGGGACGCGCTACCACTCAGGTAGCGGTTTTTCTTGCGGCAGCCGCCTCACCTCCGAGTTGGTGCCCCTCGATAGCCGCCAGATTGGCGGTGAACTAACGAGTTGGCATAGCCGAGAAGCTTGGCGGGTGGGCATGTAATTCCTCCGCGTCCACTGTGCTCTATGCCTTTGTGGCCTGGAGGCTAAAACCACTCGTCGCTCGTAAAGTGATAGGTGATGTGTTATGTTGCGGGCAGTGTCGGTGGCACGAGGCGCCGGGATGGTCCTACTTGTAATAGTCACCTACTCTTCACCGCTGGCCATGTTCCTCTAATAGGCTCGAGTGAGTTCCAGCACCCGACCTAGCACACCCGCCGGAGAGCAGCTAGTTTTCTCGCGATTTTTGTGGTCTTCCCTTCCCGCGGGCTCCTCGGGCCCGTGCCCCTGTCCGCGGGGTCGCTGGTGAGCTAGAGTTTGGTTTTGCTGGGTGGATAAACTTTATGTTTATAACTCTAAACCGAAAGGTGAGTTGCCCGCCTTGGCTCTGTCCTGCCTATATGATACAAATTTAGAATGTCGAGTTTGGATTTTTTGCTACTATTTGAACTTGAGTTACGCAGATACAGGTACACAGGTACACACACAGACAAACGCACAGATCGACACATAGACAGACACACAGTGGCTAAAAACTTGACTCTCGGATTTAAGGCACCTCAGAACTAATTATAGAAAAATTCAATTTCGAAAATTTGACTGGGAAACGTTACTGTCCCTACCATTATATGGGTAAGAGAAAATAATAATGTTTAAATAAATTCAAGGTCATGCTTTTTTTTTTCTTTTTTATAATAAAGCTAGCTTGAAAATGAAAGAACTTGTTATTATTTGACTTCTTTAAAACAAGTATTTAAAATTTTAAATATGTTCAGACTAATAATGTATCTTTTAAATATTTATTTCATTATTTATTCTCAAAAAACACACAGACAAACGCACAAACCAACCGTGAAAAATCTGATTTTCGGATTTATGGCATCTCAAAGCATGTAATTATAGCAAAAAAAAAAAAAATCAATTTCGAAAACAAAATTTTATCTACCGAGATATGAATAGGACAAGAAGTAATATTTAATTAAATTAATGATTTCTATTTTTCCTGTTTTTTTTTTTTTGTTTTTTAATACACACAGATATATACTTATTTATTTATTTAATAATGTATCTTAATCTATTTTATCCTTTTAATGAGAGTATTTGCTATTATTTTATTTATTTTTTAGCTATTAAAAGTTTTAAATATGTTCAGACTAATATTAAACGAAAATATGTGTATATTTTAAATATTTATTTGATGATGTACTCTTTAATCATGCATTTTCAGGTCTTTTTGAAAGATATAGTATTTAGTTTTAGTTTTAATGTACAACAGTAATTGGTAAATCTCACTATTATGAATTAGTAATTTTTGAAACTATAACTATTAACACAATACTAATCAGTATAAATTGTTAAATCACTCGTTAAAATAAAACATGACAATCGTTACCGATTTAATTTTTATTTGTGAAGACCCTTCAGTTTACAAGTGAAGTTCAGTTTACAAGTTAAAGCATGTTTGGTCCCGATCACACCTATGGGGTTGATCGTGCGGAAAACTATATAATTACTTAGGTCGCGAATTTTTCTACTGCGGTTAAAAAATGCATTTATATTAAAAAGAATGAGGTTGATAAGTAATTCTTGTCTTGAAATCTTATAACTTAATTTTTTATTATTAGTGATTTTTTACTTTGCAAACAATATTTTTTAAAATTTATGTGTAGTAAGTATTATTTTGTCATATGTTTATTTTCGATTAAGCCTATTTATTTATCATACGAAATCTACAGTATTTTTAAAAGCAAATAAAACTTTTTGAATCATGAATGATAAAAAATTAAGTTATAAGATTTCAAGACAAGAAATACGTACCATTTAATCACATATTTTCAATACAAAAGTATTTTTCTACGCTACTGACATTCAAAAAAGTTACTATTCTATGAAAAGCTAGCGTGCTACTTTTATAGTTGGCACCTGTCAAACTAGCGTGATGTAGGAGGCGATGGTTCTATTACATTTCAATCGGTTGAGGGTAAAAAGGGAGGTCGTTTGCTATCTTTACGAGTTTTGCGACATTTTGGCAAGAATATTTTTTATTATCTATTTGCTTATTCTCAAATTAGGAAAAATTCTGGGCTTTCCAATATATAAACATAAAAATAAATATTAATATAAATATATTCGACTATAAAAAAAAAAAAAATAATAATAATATGTTTATTACATTGTAATAAGTTATTAATCCGATGAACAACGACATGATTGTCTGAACAATATTTCATTATTTCAGTTTATAATCGTTTTTACTTTCGCTTACCCATAAAGAGGAAAAAATACTGTTTTTGAAACAAATTTGAGTTTTTGTTACATTTCACGTTTTGTGGTGCCCTGAATCTAAAAATCATGTTTATAGTGGTTGGTTTGTGCGCGTGTCTGTCTGTGTCTGTGTGTCTGTGTCTGTGTGTCTGTGTGTCTGTGTGTGTGCCTGTATGTTTGTATGTGTGTTTGCCCGTTATCAGTATATCTCAAAAAGAAATTATAGCAGAAAGTTCAATCTTGGTATTCTAAATCTATATCATATAGGGATGCAACACTAAGCTTTTCGTAGAGATCAAACAAATGGTTCGTGTACAGGGACACCCAAGAGAATTGAAATACATTACGCCTGTGGGAGAAATTGCACGTAAATAGAGTTTAACATATATAGACTGCACTAAACCAATTGAAACGAATATATATTTTTCATATGCATGAAAATATGTTTCGTCCAGAATATAGTATAGAAATCATTGACTGTCCGATTACAGGGCTACACAAAAGAACTACATTATAATGAGACAATACTTGAAAATTAATGGAAGTGTACTTTAGGTTGTGCCGTGTGTTATTGATATAGGATTATATTTATGTGCACCATGTGATGTGTACATAACTTTTAGAAGATATACAGGGCTGCCAATATTTAATCCATAACATCCTTTTGCATTTGTTAGTAGAAGTACATTACTATAATATACTATATCATATAATATTTCACCATGTCCAGGAAAACTCCTCTGGAATTGAAATTAATTCCTCAAAGCCATATGGTAAATAATGTATATTTTGAGCTAGATATTTATCGATTAGTTTCTTGTATATTTACACGTTTTGAAGCTTCTTGAATACCGAAGTCAAGTTTTATAGTTTGATCTTTGCCTGTGTTTGTTAGAGTAAATTAAAAACAAATACTTTCAGGTGATCCAAATGATGTACTTTGAAGTGAATACATTTGTTACTAGAAAAGTTTGTTCAAGGAATGATGCGAGTGAAAGTTGTTTGAACATTTTTAAATGAACTTTTGAACTTAATGGCAGATTTGAATTCTCTATAAATGTAGGTACAATAATAAAATGGGGGGGGGGGGGGGAGGTTCAGGGGAGCGGTAGTCCCCCTCTCATAAAATTATTTGTCAACTACAGCTGTTCCGAAGCTTATGTTAAATTGTTTTAACATGGGTTTACGTAAAAGTACTTCTTATCTTAACGATTAATCTCTAATCCGTACTTACAATATTAAATTTCAGGGTAAGAGAAAGTCGTGTGAATGACACACCAGATTATTTATTTTCTTTAAATATATATATATATTCATATTATTCTAAAAACCGAATGAAGAACTACACTCCCGTAATTATGATAATTAAAATATTCTTTTTAATTTTTCATTTCTTTTTTCTATTATTATTATTATTTTTTTTTTGTAACATATATATTTAGACCAAATATATATAGAAAATTAAAGCCATTATTTCAGTTATATGAGCAATTATCTTATTTATTTGTAATTGATGTGAATGCATATAATTTGTGAACTACATAATGCTGTAAATGTGTAGTGTTCAATTTATTTTAATGAAATTCAAAAGTTTTTCTTAAAAAAATAAATAAATAAATAAAATCATAAAATCGTTTTACCGATCTCTCTGTTCAAAATCTTTTCAGTCAAAGTTAAAAAGCGTTAAGGCTCGTTTGTGTACTAGTTTGTGTACTTGCTTCGTTTGTGTACTAGTCCTATAGAAAACTTTTATAAATATGCTTGGATAATCATAAATTTGATACTGTGATGCATTACATGTTAATTAATGTGAAAAAATTAATTAATTAAAAAAATTAATGGGGTGTGACTGCATTTGGCTTTCCGGATATTAATTATTAATGGTTATTTAAATGTATTTAAATAAGAGAAATCATTAAATAAAAAGGGGGAAATCACAGTGCATAGAACATTTTTCCATAAGTTGTATGTCATTTAATGGAGCGTACTGTTCTTAATCTTATGTGAGTCCCCGTGAAAGAAGTAAAAGATATAAAAATGAAGAGCTCGTCGCATCAAATATTCTTTTTTTTTTTTTTTTTTTTTTTTTTTTTTTGTAAATTATTTAGTATTACCAAAGCAACATTTCAATAGCTTGAACCCAAAATCCTTAAAATATTCCCTTACTAAAATAAAAAAACTATAATAAATCAGTACGACTTCTACGGTAATGGTTTAAAACATGCTTTCCAAATTTTGTCTTAATAGAATATAGAGTTTAGACGCTAACAAACTTTAAATAATTTGAGTCCATTGGCCATAGTTAAAGAAAAATTTTCTTTGTGTCTCTGTAAAAAAAAAAAAAAAAAAAAAAAAAAAAAAAGTAAAAAACTGAGTGCTAGACTTATCAAAATCTAAACAATTCGTGCAACAGTTACCTGTAACATACCTATCAACTATAAGTTCATTCGAAAAAGAATTTAGACGTTATCGTTTTCTCTCAAATACGCATACACGCATAATCACCGTGAAACTAACAAAAACAAACTCAGTAGATCTCAAAACGTATCGCATAGGGAATCTCAAAGTCGAATTTTTTTATGATTACAGTATTTTTCTTACATAAGATGAGTTCAGAAAGTAAATATATGTATATCAGTTAAGATTTTTTTTTTCTTTTTTTTTAAAGAGTCAAATAAAATAATTCATTACCATAGACGTTTATGGGAGTGAAACCTTTTAAGTACATTTTAGCAACAGCTTTAACGTAAATGCATCGAAATTTGCCTCTGCCTTTGTAGAATATGTGCTGACAGTGTATTCGAACTCAGCACCTCCAGATTTAAGAGCAAAACCTCCCGACCACTGCCAGGAGGGGAAGGGGAGGTCAATAAATTCAGATGCTGTATGCGGAATGAATATTATTCGAAAAACTTTCATTTATATATATATATATATATATATATATGTATGTATTTTTTTAACTATATATTTAGTTTTAAATACGCTATACATAATGCGTAAGGCTTTTTTTTTCTCTCAGATACTAATCAGGACTTCAGAAATGAAGCTCACTTTGTAATTTAACTTTAAAACTAAAGCTACTATTACATATATATATATATATATATATATCTTTTTTTTTCCTCTAAAATACAAAATAAAGTGCGTGAACTGTGCAAACAACACGATTTTTTTTTCTTTTTAGTAAGCATTGCTCTATGTAATTGCTCTATGCATTGCTCTATGCTTCTCTGTGTAATTAAGACACTAGCACCTACTGAAAGTGCAGGTATGGCTGAAAAGTGTTTTTGATTTTTTTAATTGCTGTGTCATTGATTTTTAATTATTAATACTCGTATATGTTCCTTTTAACAAACAAAACCAATTTCAGCCGGCGAGAAGTAAAAATTATTGGCTTGTCCTCATAACTATCTTCCTTCTCTCCCACCCGTCCATTCTTTTCACATCGTGCGCCCCTTCCTTAAAGTAAACGAACTCTTCTAAAAAAAGGAGGGGTGAAATGCCATCTCGTGAAAGGTAAACTGTAATTGTATTTGGGTGTCTAGATTGATTCATATTGCATAATTTCACAATGACAACTGACAATTTTCGTCTATTATTTACACAGAAGAAATACCACAAACATCCATACCTGAATCGGGATTAGCAGATGGTGACGTAGCATATTTACGTTTGTAGAGCTAGTTAGTTTAGAGCTTGTGCTCTGTTATTGAATTCATATTACCTTAAGCGATCACTGCAATAGTATTTTTGAACTATATGCAAATAAGATTGCGAGCAAAATTTGATGGGAATGGCAACGCTTGTATGTAATCAGCTTTAGACACACCCCTCCCGAGCGTCGATTACTTTTGATTGCGTACTTTTCCTGCGTGATCTGGCTAGTGTTGGTCATTTTTTTTTTTTTTTTTTCACACATTTCTCACGGTAAGATTGTTTCTGTTTTCATCCCATTCTTTTTTCTATAGATAGTTGATCTCAGGCTGCAAACATTCTTTTGACTTAGCCAGGGCCAGCCCGGAAGAAAATGGAAAAATTCGACCCCAACAGAGCCCGAGGGATGTGCCGGACCAGGCTCAGCCCCGTGCAGATCTCTACTTTCTAGTAGCTTTTAGGTAATTTAATAATATATTTCATGTTACATTCTAAAGTGCGAACTCATGTCTTCGATTGTTTTACGAACTCGTTTTACACGAATTCGTGGATCTTGTGGAGGATAAGCGACAACAACAACATGTAATTTAAAGTATAGAAACTAAAATGCTTATATATTTTAGCAAATAAAAGTAATTTTAGGATTTTGTAATATTAAAAACAAAATTAAATTACATTATGATTATTTTTTTCTCAAGTTTCTATAGTATTCTCAGATATTTCAGAAAAATCCTAATCTTTGTAAAAGATTGATATGCAAGTATGTAAATTTTCTAATAAAAACATAGACAAATAGTATAAACATTTTTATTTAATATGTAAATTTTTTAATATAAACATAGGTGCTGAATTGCACGTTTTTTTTTTTTTTTTTTTTTCTTTTCTTAGAACCAATATTTCTTTGCAAAAAAAATTATTATGTTTAATTACGTGAAACAGTTAAATAACTTATTAAAAATCTCGAATAAAAATTTCCGGTTAAAAAATAAAAAAAAGTACAAGTTGACAACTATGTTTAAAAGATATTTTTGTTAGAATAAAATATTTAACTAAAAGTTTCTTGTAAATATATATATATATATATGAACCAATGAACGAAATTTAACCAAACTTGGTATTTAGTTGGACCTTAACATAACTTGATGCTTATTAGATTTGTGGAACAACTGCTCAACAGGTGGCACTGTGGTCGCATTTTTTCTAAATTTTTCACATAGCAGTATAGGACGAAATTTTGTATAAATGAGAGTTTCTTTAATGGTGATATTTTAAAATTAATATGAAATATTGATAATACTAGTAGTTAATTAGGAAAAAAAGTTGTGCATGTGGAAGCGTCGCTTCCCCCTCGTGGGGAGAAGTAAATTTTCAATATGGGTATTTTTCGAAAGTTCTCGTCAATAACTTTAAAACGAATGGTTGAATAATAGATCTGTGATAATTTAAAATAAAAATATCTATTTTTTTATCTTTTAACAACAACAACAAAAAAAAAAAAATTGAGGAAAGAATCTTTCGGCATTTGGTGATAATATAATACTGTCAGCAGATAAAAATCGTCTGCATCTATAATGGAAAATAAATATATAATTTAATAAATAATTTGTATTGAATAAATTTTGTGTAAAATTATTTAGAAGAAGTCATGCGGTGGGCACATCATACTAGTTATAAATAAATTAATTGAGATATAATTCACCTTATTTTACAAAAATTAACTTTTTCTTATTTTTTAATATGAACATAAAATATTCAATCTCCACATGTCTATCTGAAAGGCTCTTTTAAATAAAACAAATGTAGAAACATGGTTGGGATGCTTGCGACATCGTTCATGATATGCAGTACTCAGTGATCTAACGTAGAATGGTCTTATAAGGCATATTTATTCAAAATAAGGAGTTTTGAATAATAAAAAAAAAAACTCCATCTTAAACAAAACTTAATTTAGTAACAGAGTCTTCTTTTTGAATTATTTTTTTCTTTCTCTTTAAGTGCTTGTAAACACTTGTAATCTCCTGTACCTTTTTTTTTTTTTTTTTTTGTAATGTGCTTCCAATGAAAACTTATTAATGTTGAAACACATAATCCAGTTGAAAAAAAAAAAATATATATATATACATAATATATATTCTACTACGAAAAGAAACAACAATTCATATTACATTTAGTTTGAATAATTAGATTTTTTGGTAGTGGTTTTAAACTTGAATAATCTACATAGAATATGACTACAATGTTAGTTTTTTGCACATGTAAAATGTATTTTTACGTATTCAAATATCTACAATATAATTATATTGAAAAGTATCAATTTATGTTATTTACTCAGACAATTTTAAGCTAAAGTATTTTTAGTAAAAAAAAAAACTGTGTCAAATAAAATACAGTCGTCCCCACTTAATCGGGTAACGGATAATCGAATACCCCGCTTATAAGACTATAAATTACAGAACCAATTTTTTTCCCATAAAAGTAATGTTAAATTTCCTCGTTTAAAGAAATATTTTTTGTAACGCCACCTCGCTTAATCGCATAAATACTCAAAGTTTCTTAAATAAAATTCCTCTATTTCTGGGCAGATTTTTCCTCTCATTCTCAAAAAAAAAAGTCTTTTAAAAACCTTACGTAACTAAGGCATGCCCTTTAAACATGAACCTACCGATGTGATAAAAATTGTTTTGCGATATGTCAAATTTATAAAATCAGCAACTGATCATGAAAGTAGACATTAAAATACAAATTATCTCCAGGAATTAGAAATCTCAAATTTAAGTTTTCAGGTGATTGAAACAGAACTTTATGAACTCATAGATTTAGATAAATAAAAAGAAACAGAAAGAGACGAAAAGTTTAATCTTCTAATAAAATCTCCAAATTAAAGTGATAAAGAAGAGCAAGCAGAACCTCCTCCAACGGTAATAGAAGTTGCAAAATCCTTTAATATTATTCATCGTCATTTTGAGTCTCATAGAAGCGATTATAATATATTTATGTGCTTTAGAAAAAGAAATCGAAAAATTTTTAGTTAAGTCTATGTCAAAGTAATCAATCATAACTGATTTTTTTTTTTTTAATAAAATTGTAAGTACACTTTATTCTGTATTTATTCCAGCATTAATTACATTTGTAAATTACTATAATATTTTAACTTAGTAAAAGTTTAGTTAAAAAATTAAATAAGAAAGAGGAATCGGATCATTTATCTTTTCGTGTAAGCATAAAACCATTATATTTATACATGTAATTTCGTTTCTAGTCTTATCCGCATTATCGAATACCCCGCTTAATCGAATTAATATAGTTGGAACGGTAGGTATTCGTTTAAGCGGGGCCGACTGTACCTCTCTATTTTCTAAAATAAACTTACATTTCTAAATAAACTATTTGTACTATTGATAAAATTATAGGCAAAAATAAAAAAATCTATTATCAGATTAAATATACTTTAAAGAAAATATAAAGAAAAACATAGAAAAGAATACAAAATATAATATTTTAAATATGGAAAATAGTTTGAAAAGTAATTGGTTAAATTTTTACTGAGAAAAGTATACTTAATGTTTCACCCAATTAGTGCTCACAAGAAATCAAATACATAGATATAAACTGCATGTCTTTAGATTTTCAAAGAAATAAATATCAAATTTAAGTAAGGATAAAACATTGAAAGCAAAAAATGTAACACATTTAAAAAAATTTTATAGTCCAGAGAAAAAAAAAACTGTATAGATTAAATATTTACGCCTTACGTAGTAGATTTAAAACGCCTAAAACTACTAAGTTGGCATTTTTTTTTTTTTTTTTTTTTTTTTTTTTTAATCTAAAGACATTTTCTTTAGAAAAAAAAAATCCCAAGGATAATATTTTTACACAATTACTTGAAGAAATTTATTCGATCAAATTTTAGCAAAACGAAAAAAAAATATATAAATAAATAAAACAATATAAAGAAAGAAAGATATCTAAATAAAATATTCACGCCTACACATTTATCTGAATAAATTTTAGGAAAATGAAAAAATAAATAAATAAATAAATTCTTTGTTTTAAAATGACATTCTAAAATTGTTTATTATTTTGGTTGGAGTTTTTCTCGTAAAACAAAATTGCAAAGACATTTTCTTTGTAGTAAAAAGAACGATTAAACATTTTTTTTTTTTTTTTAATAGAATAAATTAAAACAAATTATTAAAAAGAAAAGAACTAAAGAAATATTTAAATTTTATTATTCTGATTTGCATATGTGTTAAAAATTGCACATACAAAATGATGTATTAATTTTCCTTTCAAAAAACCTTTCTTTGTTTTTACTTAGAGCCGTGTGAATTCACAATAAATTTAAAAGAGAAATAAATGCATAAATTATATAATTTTTTCCCTGACACTGCGTAAAAGATATATAAAAGTACTATTCATATTTACTTTCCTGAAATATGCTTTTGAAATATGTTTTTCATAAAAATTAAAAATTTCACAATAAATAAACAAATAAACGCTTTGTATATTTTTCCTATTGTAATAATGGTTGTAGTAATGGTTTATTATCATTAATATGCTGAACTATTATATAGCCTTAAATGAAGTGTTGAATTTTGTTGATGATATATTCAAAAAGAGAAATTTTAAGAGCAGCTGGGTAATTTTCTGTGAAAACGTGTTTATATGTTTAAAACGTGTTCAATTTCTATAATTAAGATTTAAAACTGAAGTATAGACTAAAAACACTTTTGAGAATGTGTTTTACTGTTTTACTTAAATATAAACAATTTAGAGAGTTCAATTTTTAATTATCCTTTTTAGTATTTTATATCATTGCACTTATTCTTCCTTGAAAGTGATAAAAACTAAATCACAGGTGAAACTTTTTATATGATCAAAATTGAATTTTTTGACAATGGTAATTTGTTGCTGTTGTTAAAACCATATGATAGCCCATCGCCGACGGATACATCCGACTATTGGCCTTCTTTTTTTTATTCCACAATACACTTAGAATTCAAAATTATGTACAGTAGAACGATGAAAGCGGGAAAACGACGAATGCGGGTTATAGACAAAACACGAAGAAAACAATGTTTATGGATTAATACACAATGTATACATTATACTACTAATAAAAACTAATTTGTTGCTTTCCAAGCTGTCAAAGAAATAAATCAATGTGGTAGAACATTAAGTAAAATTTATTTTTAAAAATTAAAAAAAAAAATATGTTTGTTTTTTTGTTCTATTTATAAATTAAACAGGAATTTTTTCCAGATTTGCAACATTTTTCTGGCCCTTTTCTCTAATTTCGTGTGCTTATATAAAAGTTCGTGCATTTTTAAACGCCATAGTTGAGTCATGGGCGTGAAAATTAGCCCCAGTTTCATCGCCATTGTTTTCATTTTTTGAAATCACACGTTTCTTCTATGCTTTAGGATACCGCATGTAGCAACATCTTGATTAATGTAAATATTATCACTAAATTTTGTACCAGACGCATCTTTAGCTACACGCAGCCACTCTTCATCTGCATTATCAGCATCATCAGCATCATTTTCTTGCTTTTCTGTTTGGTATCCATTATCATTTTTTCGTACGTAACCGTATTTCAAGAAACAACTTTCTGGATCACTAAAGAGGTTACTTCCTGCCGTGCTAAAGTTACAAAATTAATAGATGGTCCGGAGACATGGAATCAGAATTTTTATCCTCAATGGAATTGGAGAAAAAGGTTATTTTAGGATGATATAAGTAATTCCAGTTTGTATGTCATATGGAACCGCTTGGCCATCAAGAGAAAAATTTTACAAGCTCACAGAAGAAACATTTTACGACGATGAATGCAGGAAAACGATTTTTTGAAGGGGGTGGGTTTCCTTAGCATTATTTAAATACAAATGGCACAGGAACCATAGAAATAAAACTATTAATGCGGGAAAACGATGGATGTGGGATCGAAAGATCGGAGTTTCACTATAGTTATAAATACTTAACTTGTTTATCGTGTTTGAGTGTCTTAAGCAATAACCATACTGCTTATAATCATGTGCAAGGTTTAATTTCAAGTTGAAATAATCCTTATTTTAGTATAAAAAAAAAATATTCACTGAAAACAACATTACAATTTTGCCTTTCAAAGGCGGTTTGAAGATTAATCGCATTTCTACATTAAAATTGTTATACATATAATTGTTTTATTCGTTTCCCTACTTTAAATCACATTCATCTTTAATTTAATCTATCATATACAGGCAACAGAAATGATACAACTGAAAATTGCAGTATTTGGAAAAAATAACATAAAGATTGCAATAAAGCATGTGCAGCATTGTTATTTTTTAAAAAAAAAACTGCTTTTTATGCGGATAATATCTAAGATAGTGATGTGACTATTAATTCACATTTTTAATCACATAAACACGAAATCGTCATTTTTTGACTTGTGTTACATTTCTTTTGCAGTAAGATAGATATACAAAGGCATGTATCTAGAATATTAATCAAGTATAGCAATTAATAAATATGACTTTAACTTCGGCGATTTCTGGTAGAATTATTGTCATTAATTTATATATATATATATATATATATATATATATATATATATATATATTCATAAAACCGAGTATAAAACGAAGATTTCGGACTTTCATATGAGTGAATTGTGCAAGTTAGGTATCACCTGATAAAACTCTGAAATTTATATTTTCAAAGTATTTATCTTTTGTACAGTGTTTCATATTTGTGGGACGTATAATATTGCATAACGGTAACTTTGAACCCTTACTTAGAAAAGTATACTTCAGGTTTACGCAGTTTTAGCTCACAGAAAAAGAAATGAATAATTATACACTAATTTTAGATTTCCAAAGAAAACAACTCCTAATTTTCTCAAGAATAACTGTTAAGCGTAAACAGTGTTTATTATAGTAAAACCATAAGCTAATAATTTGACATTTATACAAAATGCCCACGTGTCATAATTATAATTAAAAGAGCAATAAAAGCCAAGACAACGCTTTAAAAACACGTTATATGTTTAATAAAACCATATTTTACAAAGATTTTTGCCATAAATATATGCATCTTTAGGTATATACATGTTACAAATGATATATTATAGTAGACAAGTAATTTATGCATCATGGGACAGGTTTCGGTTATAGTTGTTAACAGCTTTTTGAAATTATTACTAATCACTGGAGGAATTGACAGTCAAAAGTTGCTGACAACGAAAACTTCGTAAATTTTGTAGCTAAGAGCTTAGTAGCCGGGAGTAAAGAAACCTTGTTTCTTGAATTCATAGATTTGGTTTTCAGCTGATGATGGGAATAGTAGGTATACATTCAAGGGGACAGCTGCAGCAGATCAAATGTAATAATAAAATTATTCACAAAGACTCCGCAATTTTACACAAAATCTGGCATTTAATGTGTGAATCCAAGCATTAATGTTTTTACCTTTTCAGTTCGCTTTTCATTAAGAAGCTATTATTTGAATGTATATCTAGTGCAACCTTTCTCAGCCCATCCTAATCTTGACACAAGGCAAGTAATCTGCTGCAGCAATCCTCTTGAATGTATACCTACCGTTCCCATCCTCAACTCAACCAAATCTATAAATGGAAGAAACAAGATTCCTTTACTCCCTTCAACACAGCTCTTAGCTACAAAATTTACGAAATCTTCGTAGTCAGCTACCTTCGACTGTGATTTCCTCCGGTGATGAGTAATATTTTCAACTAACTGTTAACTACTATAACCGACACCAGTCTTGTGATACATAAATTTTTGGTCTACTATCATATATCACTTGTAACTTGTATATTCCTGAAGATGCCATATATTTATGGAGAAAAGCTTTATAAAGTGTAGTTTTAATAAATATATAACGTGTTTTTAAAGTGTTGTCTTGTCTTTTAATGCTCTTTTAATTAGTGTTTATTATGCATGAAAACAAATATTCAAAAATTTCTCAAGAAAATTATTCACGCTGTAGCATAACTTTAAAGAATTGAAAACGCAGTTTTGGCATTATTTTTAAACAACAATCCTTCGCAAAGTATGTTCTAGGTTTTTTTTTTCTTTTTCTTATTTAGAAAATTCATTTGAATAATCCTGTACTGTAAAATAACAAATCTAAAAAATAATGTTTTTTTTTTTTTTTTTTTTTTTTTTTTTTTTAATATACATTTAAAAATTGTTAATTGTTTCACAAGCATGACTGGAAATTTTCTTGTTAAAAAGAAAAGCAAAAAAACTGAAACTTCCTTCAAGCATAAAAGGCGGTAAAGTACTTTTTATGGAATTAATTAAAATAAATTATTAGAAAGACAAGGACAAGAGAAATATTAAAATTTTATTTATTTTGATATGCATATGAGTAAATATTAAACATACAAAGTAATGCATTCAGTTACAAATTCAAATAGCATTTTATAAAAGTTTTCTTTGTTTTCTCTTAAAATTGTGAAAATTTGCAATAAAACAAAACTTAAAGTGCATAATTATGATTTTTTTTTCCTTTTGTGAAATTTTAGATACTATGCAAAACATATAAAATATTTCATTCACATTAAATTTCTTTTAGAATATTCTTTAGAAAAATGTCAACAAAAATTCCCTTTTAAATTAATAAACATTATTGGTGCAATTTTTTTTTAATAATATACATTTGTTTTATTATCATCTAGGTAGTGGTTTTATATACATTTTTTAATTCAGCTTGAAATACTTTCATAATCACGCGAAAAATCATGTAATAACATTTTTTAGGTAAAATTGTATTTCGTGCCAACTTTGTAAATGACTCTCACCAAATAGCAGATGCAAATTCAATTATTTTGTGCAATATTTAGATGCTGTTACTTAAAAAAAAGCTGCTTACATCTGTGTTTTTTAAGTCGGAATATGAAAGAATTTCGTCTTTGAAAATATTGATGTGATCAGCCCAATTGAATTTTTTATTGATTCACAAACCTAAGATTATAATGCAAAAAACAGAACCAACAATGAATGCGTTGACTCGGATAATTTTTTGTTTTTAAATAAGTTACGGCTTATCAAAAGTTAATGCATTTTATTTCTGAAACGAGATCTGTATATTAGAGTGTCCCTTAAATAAAAGGGAAATTTTATTTTTGCTTCTGTTTTTCTTTTCTTATTTTTTAAAATACAGATACACATACCCTCTAATTTCATTTCTGTTTGACCCTAAATACTTTTTAGCAAAATATCAGCTTCGTGGGATCATGTCAACACACGCCGAATTGACGGGAAGATCCAAATATAGATATTATGATTTTCCCGTATATTCGGCACGGGTTGACATTATCCCTCAGTGCTGATATTTTTCTAAAAAGTATTTAAGGTCAAATAAAAAAAATAAAAATAAAAATAAAAAATAAACAGAGGGAATGCTTATCGTATTAAAAAAAAAAAAAAAAAAGAAAGAAAGAAAAGAAAAGAAAAAGAAAAAAGAAATAAAGAAAAACAAACAAATTTCCTACATTTTAAGAGACACCCTACTGTATATGTAGAATATCTATCAAAGTTGGAAAAACATAGTTAGATATGAGCGTTTTTCGTGTTCACATCTTGGCATTGAAGACCCGTGAAAACAAATCTAACTTCATTCTTACCGTTCTAAAGAAAGTGACTTTGAATTGTTTCAAGTTGTTAAAACTGTTAAGATTTCAATAAATTTCATTAACCATAAGATACGATCCAGCTATAAGGCGTACACATATCCTTTTTTCGTGTTATGAATCATGAACAATTTTCCCGAACTAGTGAGGTTTATTTATTTGCTACGTTAGGAAAGGATAGCGTCTGACACGGGGAGTTCAGGGTACTGAGCTTGATTAAAATATAATATTCCAACAATAAATATCTATATCTTATTTCCAGAAAATGATTGAGGTATTAAAATATAGATATTTTTAATAAACCACTGAGCATTAGACACAACGAGTGCTAAGATTCACGTCCAGATCTGCTTTCGTTTGCTTTATAATGTGGATAAATTCGCCTTACCTTAGAAGTGTATAAAATTGGTGAAAATCCAAGCAAAGAATTTTCCAGCGTTTCACTACATGTGTAATAATTTGAAAAGTCAGTGAAAATAAACAAAACTTCACTGTGTCAAAATTGGATGCCTTTTTACATACGTAAAGTTCTCCGAATTTCTCAACTAGAAAATACTTTTTATGCATGAGAAAAAATTTCAGCATTGTATGCGTGTGGAGTTGCACGCATTGTATGCGTGTGTTTTAATAAGTTGTTCCGTTAAAATATATATATATATATATTCTTCTTTCAGTCTTCACTAAGAAACTATTCACTATTCTCAAAAGTCATTCTCAGTCTTCACTAAGAAGAATTTTCATCGGGAAAAAATTTGGAAAATTGGAATATGGACAATTTTTTAAGCAACGCAAAATGTTTTAGACCAAATTAGTGCAGAAGGAAGCTTCTATTAGATACAACAAAATATATAATTTTACATACGGTCATATGCCCTACAACATAATCTGTAAGATAGAAAACTGATGTCGATCATGCATTAGGGGTTCAGGACTTCATAATCCTTATTGTATGTCAAATCATTTTTTATTTAAAGTTAATCGTTCTTTGTAAAACATAGATTTAAATAATATAATGAAATTTTTAAAGAATTTACTGAACTTGTTAATTGTAATATTTAATATGAATGCATAAACATTTTGTTTTAAGTAATGTTGTACTTTGTTACGAAAGTTAATCTCAAAAACCCATTTTCTTTAACTTATGTAACCGTTCACAACACTGAGTTCCATGCTATTTAGTAAATGTAAATAAAAATAACCTCACTAATTTATCATTAAAACTATTAATTGTAAAACTTTGCATTATATACATTAAGTAAATTAAATATATATAATGAAGAATTTGTTTCATAATTTATCAAATTTACATAAAAATGCAATACATTTTTGTACATTTTTATTATTTATGTTTCTATGAGAACAAAAGTCACAAACAGTTGCGTAAAATTCAGGAAGATTTATTTGTGTATTGAAAAATTACTTTGTTTTAAATAGTTTAAACCATTATATATTTTGTATTTTATTTTATGTTGTTGCAGATATTATGCATGCTTGTAGTTTTAAAATATAAAATAACATTCTGGGGAGATTTCAAAATTAACGTTAATTACATGCAAACTGGCTGTCTGAATTTTACAACCATTAAACGAAATGTAATCAATTAAAAATGTTACCTTATAATGTGAGAATAAATAGAAAGTTCTGATTTAATATGTATTTTTTCTCAATACTCTCTGATCTATAAAAGCACAGAAAAACAACAAATAGTTATTAATTCAAATGAAATTTAACATAAATCGTTTTTATGTGTTTTAATAACAACAGGTTTTGCATGTCATATTTTCTTGTAACTGAAGCATATTGTGGTCAGATTCTCTCGCAAACCTTTCATGATTTTGGCTTTTATTCTGCTGGTATATGAAGAGCTACAAATATTTCTAATTTATTCCATAACATATTTATTTTTATTTGTTTCGCACCACTATTTTTGAAGAGTAGTTTTCTTATGTAATTGTAATTATAAATTGAGAAAAAAAAATCTACAAAATGTGATGAGAAATAAATTCCTTTAACAACGATGCGACGGAAAAAACTTGAAATTTTGGCAGCTCTGAATACGACTAATATTTATAAGGCATTAAAAAATACATATGTAATTACCATACGAATAAAACGAAACCGCCATAGCTTACATGGTAATCTCGCTGCATATAAGCAACATAAAAATTACCTTGTATTTAATTATGAACGCTTAAAACATAACTCCGATAACTCAAGAGAGGTGCTGGCTATTAATACTGATATAGATGATAAAGTACAAATACATACTTTGTTGCTATTTTTACATTTTTTTTCTTAATTGGTCAGAATATTTTAATTCAGTAGTTTATTGTAATGTACTATAATACTTTCTATTCTTTCTTCTTTTAAAATTAAATTACATATGCCACTAAGTATGTCTTTTTAGAGATACTTTAAACGCATATAATTATTCTATAGACATATATTTCATATATTTTTTCGAATTATCAAATAACAAAGTACTGCATTAGTGAAAATTTCATCAGAAATTTGAAACAATTGCTTTATATAAAATATTTGTAGTTCATAAACAAAGTTTTTATAAATATTTCTCCTATATAAATTGAATGTAAAACTTAATAACAGTATTCGATGTTTAAGTCAATTTAAGTCGATTCCAAAACGTCTATTATAGATTTTACTTCGACATTTTACACTTATAAAAGTATATATGTTACGAATTATTTAAATAATAAATAATTTGTTTAGTATTTTAACCAAAAATTTTTAGGGGTTCATTTTGTAACAGATTTTCCTTGAATAGTTGCGGGGGAAAATTACGTCACGAAAAAGAAAAAAAAAAAAAAATCATAAAATTTTAAATTATAAGTCGTACAATAATTTCTATCAATTCAAGTCATTCGCTTTTCATTTGAAAATCTTATTAAGTATAATTTGTAAATCTACTTATAAATTATCTCAAAAGCATGAAGAGAAAACAAAAAAACTCTCAATCGCAGGTGTGTTAAAAAAAGAGGAAGAGATTAATGAAAATAAGGTAAAAAGTAGTAGGCATAGGTGGACTCTGCTCATTTCCCCATCATTTATATGTCCTCATAAATTTCTAGTGCAGGACATATTATAGTTATGTTAAGAAAATTTTTTTTGACCAAACGCTTGACACAGTTACAGAATGAAATCCCCGCATAATAGGCTATCCATCGTTCACTTGGATGTATGTATCTTATTTTAATATATTAATGTATTTTATTAGGGTCGATTTCGTAGTTTAGTTTTCGTGCTACTATTTCCAATGCAACAATCCTCAAAATTCATATGTATATAGAATATTGATAAATTTTGCTATGTTAACAAAATCTTTAATTAAGAGTAACTTGCAAAATTTTTCTATTAGAATATTTAAAGTTAATTATGCTCAAATAAGTATCATAAATTTTATTTTAAGTTTTCTGATTTATTTATGGGCGTTTATGCTCAATTTTGCAATATTTTGCCATGTTAAATAAATCGTAAATTTCCAATAACTTACAAAATTTTTACATTGGAAAATTCATAGTCAATGATATTCATGCCAGTAACCTAAATAATATTTCAAAAATGGTCTGACAACTTTACGATGAAAATATCCCTCAAAATTGACGTTTATGTGAAATTTTGCCCTATTCTGTCATGTTAAGAAATTCGTAAATTTCCAATAACTTTCGAAAATTTCAAAGTAGCATGTTTATAATTAATGATGTTTATTCCGGCATCAAAACGGATATTTTAAAACTTTTTACAGTAAAATTTTCCATTTAATGCACGTTTAAGTGAAATTTTGCCCTATTCTCCCAAGTTAAGAAAATCGTAAATTTCTAATAACTTACGAAGTTTTTTAATTCGAATGTTGCAAATGAATAGGATTCTTGCCAGTGTCGAAAGTAATATTTTAAAAATTATCTGAATTCTCTGTGACCATTTTTTCTTGAGATATCGTGCACATAGACTTACAAACTAACTAACGGACTAACACACTAACGGACTAACAAACTAGCTGACACCCTACTGACGGGTACTATACAAATTTTGTCATTTTCGGTTTCCTCACACCTAAAAACTTGTAAAAAATTTAGAAAACAGAGGTCGAAAATTTCCACGATTACCTAAGTTTCCCATGTTTATAGTATGATGGGGAACTAACCCACATAGCAATTTTAATTTGAAGCGAAACTGCAGCAATCTTGCTTTGTAAGCCAAAAAACTTGCAGCAAGTTCAGTGTGACAAGCTGTATGTTCATAACAAGACTGAAGCAAGTTAACGCAAACTCTGAAGGTACCATACGCCAAATTTACAGCAAATTGTCGTGCAAGTTGCACTCTTACTGTATCAAATTTGCTGCAAATTCGTTGCAAACTAGTAGAAAAGTTAGGTTTGTCGAATTAAGAGTACTGCATATTCATTGCAATAGGCAAGCTTGTCATGTCACACCAACTGTTAATGCATTGCAAACTCAGATTCTTATCAAGTCACATTATCTGCAAATACATATAGAAACATGTAAATATAGCTTGTGTTTCGACTTGTCGACACGAGACTTCAGCCCTGCGGATAACGTCACGCTTCTTCCACCAGTAAACATCACAAGCAAGAAAACGTTGTGAAACCGCTTCAATATCAGTCTTTGGTTGAGTTTAAAGTACTTACATAGCAATTTTAGTTTGCAACAGAAATGGTGTGAAAGGAAAAAATAAATAATAATTAAAACAAAGATAGATTTATGTTGTGTCTACTTTGCGGCAATTTCACAGCAAAATTATCACATCAAATTTGTCATGACAATATAATATCAAGAAAAATCAAACTTGCTGCAAAAGTGCTTGTTATCTGGGAATACACAAGTAAAAGTAACTGAAGCTCAAAAACAGTGAGCGCATAGGGCCCTGAGACTATCGTCGAGATTTCGCTACATTTAGCTTATTATACATCATATTATATATATATACTAGCTGACCCGACAAACGTTGTTTTGTCATAATAAATTATTTCTAGAGAATACTTTGCTAGAAAAAAAATAACTAACTTATTGTAAGTGTGTTAGGATGTGGTATATAAGTGGAAGATGTATGGAGCGCTGTGAACGGTGAAATAATATAAAAATAACAAAACACCAATCATTTATTTTTTTAATTTATTAAAATTGATTCTTTAAAATTATATACATATCGCTACTTATAACAATATTACTAAAAAACAATATCATTCCCTTAATGCAACAGAGTGTACAATATTTTTTGTTATCCCATCTTTCGCCAATACAAACAAACTGGATGGTTTGCCCACTCGAGAGCCACGTATAATTGTCCGTATGAAAAACATGATGTGCTCAAATCTAAGCCACAGAAAGACATCGTTTGACCCTGAGACTTATTGATAGTCATTGCAAATGCCAATCTAATTGGACATTGAGGGCGTTTAAATTGAATTGGCACATCTGTGGGTATAATAGGAATTCGCAGTAGTAATATATTTTCACCTCGGAATTTGTCATTTAAAATGATGGCTTCGATAACATTTTTCATTATTTTTTTTATGACTAATCGCGTGCCGTTGCACAACCGTGGTGGGTTCAAATTACGAAGCAAAATAACCGGAGATCCAACCTTCAGTTGTAAAATATGCGGTGGCATGCCTGATAAATCCAATGAGTTTAAAAACTTTGTTGGATAATTTACAGCTTCGGTGGCATCGCAAACTGTATCATTAGATTTGTATGACACCAAGTCTCCTGGTAACAAATGTTGTATCTTGAGATTCAATTCGTTGACGTCCACATTTTTTGCTGCTAAAATTGCTCTTTCTGCCAGCCACTCATGATTTGTGTATCGTCTGTGTACATCGGGAAATATCTGGTCAATAAGAGCATCTTGAGAATCAATGATTGTGCAGAAATCGGTCGGTAATTTTATGCATCCAGTTTCATCTGTAGTAACTTTTCCATCGCCGATAGCTAACAATTGTTTTGAGAATGTTTCAGCGGATGGATCTTGAAGCTTTTGAACGCACAAATTTACTTTCACTTGTACTTTTTCAACATTAAGCCACAATGACGATGATTTTAAGCACGCGTTGATCTCATCAGCGTATGTTGAACACGGAATAACGGGAAATGCTTGTCTGAAATCACCTGAAAAGAGTAACAGAGTGCCGCCAAATAGTTTATCGTTGTTTTTTATATCTTTCAATGTCCTGTTCGACGCCTCAATCGAATGTTTGTGTTCCATAGTGCATTCATCCCAGATAAGAATTTTACACTATTTCAGCACTGTGGCCATGGGCGATTGTTTTTTTATGTTGCACACTGCGTCTGGGTTATTTTGAATATTTAGTGGCAGTTTAAATAATGAATGAGCTGTTCTGCATCCATCCAATAAAGTTGCCGCAATGCCAGATGATGCAACAGCCAATGCGATGCCATTATTTGATCGTATTTCGGCGAGAATTAGCGAAATAAGGAATGTTTTGCCAGTTCCACCTGGTGCACCCCCCAAAAAAAAGAATCCACCTTGTCCTGCCAAAACTGCGAGCATGATGCGGTCGTAAATGGTTCTTTGTTCTTCATTCATTAGTGGGACATTGTGAGCAACAATCGCTGCCATTTCTACAGTATTGCATTGTAGTTCACGATTCAATTCAGTGCTTATTAAATCAAATGCATTTCGATTTGTTGAATGCATACCGAAATGACTGAGTGGTAAGTTGGCAATGATAATGCAAAGATCTTCAATAGCAATCAATGCTTCATTGTACATAGCGTCACTGGATACTATCGTTAGATCGTTGCACCGTGAACGATGTTGATGCAATATATCATTAGTCATTGAATCTTTGTGATTATCCCATAATGTCTCTGCTCGGGCCGAGAAACATGTAGTCAACACTATAGCGAATAGTAGACGAATTTGTTTTGCTGTACAGTTCAGTCCTACTTCAGCAAGCATACACTCCCACTGGTTGTCGTCTTCCAGCAAGCCGATTGCAAGGCATGCATCTTTATACGTTGGATACTGTTGTCCATTCACTTTACCTAAATCTTGAAATGACAAAGGGCCGATGACATTAACCAATAACAGTCGAAGATAAAAGCACTCAGTCTGCCTTGGATTTAACGTAAATACTCGTTCCAAGGTGTTTGATTTGAATAAACCGGGACATGCATCAATCGGCGTGCCTTGCTTGCGGGGCATCCATTTTTTTGTTGGAGCCCATGTGAAATAGCGTGGTACTTCTGAATAGAGTAATGTCCGTGCAAAAGCACCAAAAGCATCCGCACGATTACACAATTCAAAAAATTCGGTGAGTGTAGTTTTTGGTGGATTTATAGCACGATCAATCGCTGTCTCGCTCATGAAATATACGCCCTGGCCATTTTCAAGATGGACGGCTAAATGAAGAACTGCTGGATCCCGTTCATGAAATGGGAAACCAAAGATACGCCAAACAGCTTCATTGGAGCTCACGTACAGGCCAGTTTGGTAAAGTGTTATTTCATCGTTGTTATTCACCATAGGAGCATTCACATTGGTATTTTCAACTCGAAATACAGCCATATCACAGCCTTTATTCACATACTTGCAAATGTATTTGATGCTCTTCACTGAACTGCAGAACTGAACATTAATATGAGCATTGAATGTATTGCTCAGCAGAAGCGAATATGGGACCACCCATCGGTTATCAATGTCAATATCTATGTTGTTGACATAGATGACCGCCATAGATGATAAGATTGTCCGCCATTATCGAGAATTCTTCGACGATATATTGGATATCCGTCAACATTTGTGATCGTGAAATTTTTCGGAAAACTTTTAGTACATTTTCCATCTGCATAAATAATAATGGCCTAAAAATTCATTTTTCATTTTGACTTAAAATAACTCCGTCGGATATTGACGAATTTTTTAAAAGAATATACCATTTTAACTAATTTTAACATTTTAACAATATTAACGTTGAAAAATATTTTAAACACTTACGGTTAAAAATTCATTTTTCATTTCAACATTAAATAAATTCTGACATCGTGTTTACGATTCTAAAATATTACCTTTGAAAAAAATATTTTAAACACTTCGTAAGATACGGTTACGATTCTAAAAATATTAATTTTGAAAAAATATTTTAAACACTTCGTAAGATATGGTTAAAAATTCATTTTTAACACGCTTTTATTAGCTTCACCTGTATGTATGTATGTTTGTTTGTAACTTCTCTGGGAGCAAACAAAAAATTTATATTGTAAAAAAAAATACTTTCCCTGCGTGAACGATGCGGCGTCGAGGTAAGGCACCGCGCTACGAATCTAAAGGTCCAGCGTTCGATCCCCGTTAGGGGAGATTTTTTAAAAATGGTTTTTGTTAATTCTAAGTTATTTTAATTAAAGATTTAAATGTATGTAAATATTACGGTGCGTCACTCACACAATTTTCTCTTACCCTGAATTTTAATACTAAGATAGATATTTCGTGCTTTTTAGTTCACATTTGTATAAAAGCGTGTTCTTTAATTTTTTAAAACTATAATATTATTCATTTCAACATTAAATAAATTCTGACATCGTGTTTACGACAACTCACGCCATCTAGGTGGAAAAGTTGTTGAAAGAGTTGGTTAAAAATTAATTAAGAAAGAACTAATTAAGTTACAACTTTCATTTGTAAATCTAAGCCATTCTCGAATCCACCTGAAGACACACAAAAAATTTCATTAAACTCAGTCCAGCCGTTTAGGAGGAGTTCAGTGGCATACACACGCACAAAAGAAATATATATATAAAGATATATAATCAAATATTAGGCGAGACGTATAAAAACGTTGACAATAGCTTCAGGGCCCAGAGCACGATCCCTTCCCGAGATTCGATGACTTTTTCTAGTCAATTTTCAGCTTTTATTCCTTCATGTTATTAAACATGTAAAAGATTTATTTCAGAATTAGTTAATTTTGGAAAACACTTCAAACTTTCATACAAAACACTGCTTACATAAAAGAAAAATAGTGATAAATATTTAAATAACTTTAATGCATGTTTTTTAATACAATATATATATAAATAATAAGTGAAGTTATTATTTAGCAACTTCAAAATTAATTACTCGACGAAATCAAATAATTATTAAATAGGAAAACAGTAATAATAATAATAACAACTTTTTTTTTTTTTTTTTTTTTCAAATTAATGCTTAAATTATTTATGTATTTTTGTGAAATGATGCAGTAGCCCTTTAACTTATGTAAAATATGTTTGCACATTCTGAGGAAGGATGAGCTTTCATACTCAGGACGTTTTGTACGAAACCTGGGAAGAAGATGCGCTGTTAAAGTTCTCCTTTAATTGCACAACATAGTTACAGTTAAATTTTTTCCATATATAGAATCTTGCCTTTAAAAAGGGTATTCATATTGCCAAGAAATTTAGAATGCAGACGATTCATAAGATGTGACTAAGAAGCAAGAATAAAGTTTTTTCAAAGCAAGTCCAATATATGGTAATTTTCTATCAAAAGTTGTAATTTTAGAAATAATATGACATATACAGAGTCATAAGCTAATGAATGTAAGACTATTTATAAATACCTTTTAAATCTAAACAAATGCATGCTTATATGAGGTCTTATACATTTTTTAAAATTATTTATTTCGTTATAAAATAAAATTAATCAATACAAAAAAAGGTTTGTTTGTATGCTCTTTTAGTGTTTCGCAATAGTACAATATTTTTTTGCTGTGTTCTAATCGTTTTTTTTTTTTTTTTTTTTTTTTCGAATTAACTCGTGCGAACTTAGTTAGAAATAAGTTCATACAGTAAACAAAAGAGAATAAACACATATTTTTGTAATGTCAAATGTATCTAATCTATCTGTACTGATAAGTATAAAGGATTTAAGTCCAAAAATTTTGATTTTGAGTTAAGTACATAGTCAAACTCAGAAAAATATTCTCAATCGATTGGTATAAAGGATTGAAGTCTATGCCATTTAGTCTTTGAGAAAATCGATTGGTAAAAAATGGTTCAAGTCAGAAATTTACCATTCACGTATGGTATAAAATATTTAATTCAGTTTTTTCCCGTTTTTAAATGAAGGTTGACAATCACTGAATGGTACAAAGGGTATAAATCAACGAAATACCTTTTTCCTAATCGATTCTACGGATTTGTTTTTAGCTAGTTAAACTTTATTTTTCGTCTCCTGAAAAATCAAGAATATGGACTTAAATCCTTTATACTTATCAGTACAGATATGTAATCTACAGTGTTATCGAAATATGTATGTTACAAACAATGTTTTTTTCTATTCCGAAAAACATTAAGTTATATTTCTTATACCCACTAAAATTATTATTATTATTTTTTTTTTCAAATTTTAATGAAAATTTTAAAGTATACATTTACGTTTATAAAAAGTATGAACTAAATAAGAAATTATGTAACTTATAAAAATCTCTTATGTATAAAATCTTGCGTATCTAATCTCTTACATATAAAATAGCAATTTTATTATACATTGTATTTCATAAGATAAGAGAAAAAATACGTAGAGGCTTATCTCTTAAATATTAAAGTAATTAGTTTAAGGGAAATTCTTCATTAAAGAAGAGGGGTTTTATCTCAGAGAATTCTTTGCGTTGTTTACTTGATGTGATTTTTATCCGCGCTAACGATTCGTGACAAATATTTCTTAACATTCTTTTGTTGGATTTTTTGTTGTAATTATTTACGGAGAAGCAGTATTGAAGAAATTTGAATAGGAAGTAATAATTAATATATCTGAAAGGAAATATGATAAGTATTTTTTTTTTTTTTATATTTTACAGTTTTCATAAAAGGGGAATACAGTTTTCATAAAAGGAAAGTAAAGTTTAACCGAAATGAACTTTCAGATAAAATTCTGTATATATATTATTCATGTACTGACAAACAGCTCCTGTTTTATATTTTGCAGCTCAATACATTTTTAAAGAAAAATGTATTGTCCATTTCAGTTTATTTAGCAGTTTGATTTCTTCTAAAATCGACATAGTGAAACCACTCAGTTTATCTATCTATATGTTTATCTATATTTATCTATCTGTATGTATATTTATACCGATCTATCTATCAATATATCCCTAGATTTTATATAGAAAGAGAGGAATGTAGAGGAATATGGAATATCATTTATATTTGAACTTAACATTATAAATTGATGTATTTTAAATCGTTTTGGGTTCAACTTTTGCAAACTTTAAAGCATTTTTAATGTGTGCCATTTTTGCGTAATATGGACCAAGCTTGTAATAAGGAATAGTTTCATGGGGAATATTGAACGCCATCCCCTTAAAGAATAAAATAGAATAGAGTAGTATTTTCATAGAAAATCATGAATAATAGTAATATAAATAATTTATTTTGAAATTATTATAGCAAATAAACAACACTGAAACTATCAACATACAAATTTCCCCATAAAATCTGAAATAATCTAGAATGTTTGTTTTTCCACATTACCCGAATGACCATCTTGTAGATTAAATCAATCTCAACCAAATCTTAGTAAAAATAAGTTAATGTGAATCAAACAACTAACTAACTCAAGTTCCCTACCGGAAATGAAACTAGATTTTCACCCATTTTACTGCTTGTTAAATAGATTAGAGTATTCATAATAATTACTCAAAAAATATCTGAGTCCTGATAAATCAAAGAAATTTTAACATAAAAACTACACTTCTCGCTGACACAAGCTAAACTGCCTTTTATATTTACGGTTCTGTTACATTTGACGTGCTTCCGATAGTCTGCAGCACTGTACTGGTGAAATATAACGATATTGTACTTTAACTCGAGAGTCGTCGCGTAATTTTCGGCCTTTTTCACCAAACCAGTGTTAACACATATTTCACTTAACACTAGTGAAAGAGTTAACACTCCCTTAACCCGGGAGCAGGCGCGTCGGGTCTTACAGGCCCGTATGTTCCAAAAACCCCACGTAGAAACACCCTTTTATCTCGGATCTGGTCCAGATCCCCGCTAGCTGTATTCAAGGTCATCATCTTTCTGAGGGTTGGAATTTCCACAATTTCCTGAATTTCTTTTTTGTAGATATATTGGATTTTCGGGTCTTTCACGCCCGACGCGCGTTCTCGTTTTTTCCGATCTCAGCCCAATTTTTTTAGTGAGGTGGAGATATTTTTAGAGTAAAATGAAGCGATATAGGACATGTAGCCAGAGGAAAAGATGCCATATTTGTCCGAGTAAAAAAAAACAGAAAATCTGCACTTTGTTGTGCTAAATGTGATAAAAATATCTGTAGTGAACACACTACTTACATATGTAAAGAATGTGAATAAATTGTAAGTATATTTTTAATTATTCATTTTTTCTGTATGCTTAGAGTCTGTTCTTTCTTAGAAAATGCATTTGATGAGATAAAAGCCATTCTCAGTAGTATTATTTAACGGAAAATGCTAGCCGGGTCTGAGAGACCCATCGCGCGTCCCGCGTAAGAAAATATGCGCACGTTCCCCCGGGTTAACCCTGGGCTAGAAAGTTTCCTATTCACTAAGCGTGGAATAGTTGACCCGAGATTTATCTGGAGAAATTTGTAAGAGTCTTGCTGATTGGTCAAATGCATTTAAAAAAGTAAACAAGTGTTTTTTAACATCTTTTTAACACCAGAGTTAACTTTCCAATTTCGGAGGATTAAAAAAAGAGGGCTGACTCGAGTGTTAAATCGCTGATTTTGCGTGGTGAATACCGATCTTGAGATAACCTAGAATATTCCCGGGTTAACTCCAGTGTTAAAAATTTGGTTAATAAGACTGTTTTTGTAAAACTGCTGGTCGCGTTTCGGTCTTTTCCCCGCTGCCCTTATTGTTGGGGGAAATCTGAAGGAAAGTCAGTAGAAGAAGATCAATTTCAATTAATCTTTGAAACTCTCATCATTAAAAAGTATTTAAAAAGAGGTTTTCTTAAAATTCCATTTATACATAGCCCGTATCAGGGTTTTAACAAAATTTACTAGGCGGCTTGAATGTCATTCCAAAATGTCGTCAAATTCATATTTGAAGACATTTTTGAAATCTTATCATTGCGATAACTTTTCATATATTCATATTATTCAATCAAATTTTGGACAGTAGCTTAACCTTAGAAATGTGTTTGATAAGTTCGTAGTATAACTTAATCCGCCATTTAAAATCGAAGAGCAACCAATGAATTTTTTTCATCGCGATAACCTTCGAAGTAGTGAATGAGGTCGATCCAAAGTTGAACAATAGACATAATTTAGAAGCATTTTGTGTAGTTCGATGGATAACTTTTTCCGTGATTTTATTACCATTAAAATTGGCTACTAGTTCAAATTTTCGAATTCTAAGAAAAGCCTTAATTAACCATTTAATGCATATGTAGCATTTCTGCTACATGTAAATAAATGAATTTTGGTAGTTTTTGGAAAAAAAAAATTCATTATTTAATCTGTCTATAACATATAAATTAGCACATTACATAAAAAATAAATCTGTTTATTATTATTTTTTCTTTCTTTGTATTTCCTGCGTAATAAAAGTTTCTTGCAATTAAATAAAAATTTTTGGGGAAAAATCCATGCATTTAACTGTAGGAATATATTTTCTTGAATCATCGTAAATATATAACTTATAAAAAGGTTTCAATCAAATTTTTAATCCAACTCAATCCGCTATTTGGTTTAAAAATGCAAATATTTAGAAAATTTAAATTCACATAAATCACATTTCTTTGAACCAATTTACCTATTTAATTGTACATTACTCATATCAAGATTACAGATAAGCTTATAAATCATCTCTATCCGTCATCTTCTTCAAAGTTGCGGCCATTTAATTAAAAATGTTAAGTAACTGCACTCGATTTTCTGAACATTAAGTAATTAGCTATTCTTTAAATACATTAAATCACGAGAAGCTATTAATTAAACAAAAGAGAAAATTATAAAAGGATGTTTGAGTTCCCCCTCCCCCACCCCCCTCAATAGTATGTCGTTTAATCTAATGCTATTGTACTTCAAATAATTTGAGCCGATAGGTAATAATCATAAAGAATAGTCCGCTGTATTCCTGTAGCTAGATGTAGTACTAGATTCATAAAAATCTATACATTTGTGTGACAATGACGTATAACATGTATATAAATTTAAACCTCAATCGAATAAGGTATTTAGACAATATCACACTTTATATAATTTGAGCTCGTAGGCCATAATGATTGAGAATTTATCTTTGTGTCCCTGTAGAAAACAACTATAAGTGCTACAATCACCGTAATATATACATTTCCTGGTACAGTGACCTATAATATAAGTACCATCTTTTAACTCATTCAAACAGAGCATTTAGATGCTACGCTGTTCACTCACACATATACATACAAACACACATTCATATATATGCATGCACATATGCATACATACATACACATACACACATATGTATACATCACATTAAAAACTGCAAACATTAACTCAGGTGACTTAAAAAAAATAGATACACCAAAATCTCAAAATCAAATTTGTATCATGTTACAACACATTCCTTTTTAATATATGTTTGTAAAGGAGAAAAGAAAAAAAAAAAGTTAACCTACTTTTGTCTGAGCCAGGAGAACTTGATCATTATATTTGTGTATATATATATATAGAGAGAGAGAGAGAGATCGTACATCCAAAATTGGTTTTTATTCGATAACTCAAATAACTCAATAAAATAAAAGTAATTTAACTTAAATTTTCTTAGCAATAATTTCTATTAATTTTTTTCTATTAATAATTATAATAAAAATTTTCTATTAATATTTAAAAATATTTTTCGTATGAAAAGTGTATGAAACTCATGTCATATTTACCGCCCCTCGTTTATTTTTCAACGTATGTTAATATACCAGAATCCGTTGCAGAAACTGGATTTTGAACATTCGTGGCTAAACAGGGATTTCAACATGACACCTATGAAAACAAGTGATTAAAGGGCCGAAACTAACCATGAAAAGTTGTAAAAACTACAACACCAGAAACACCAAGGCTGTCTGAAGGCTGTCGAAACAGCTGACTGCTTCCCATTTTTTTTTTCTCTCTCTCTCTCTTTGGCGTTTCTAACGTTGTAAATTTTACTGGTTTTAATAATCCAGCGCCAAGTTTCCTTTTAATATAACCATGAAAAGTCTTTTAATCTTTTTTTTTTTTTTTTTTTTTTTTTTATGTATCGCTTGACACAAGGAAAAATCTGGACGGCCCCTATATAACTTATAAAGGTAAGCATGCGTTTCAAAAGTTACTTACCATCCACGGAGGAAAAAAACACGAAATCACCGTATAGTATACCATAAATTAAACGATCGCATCGTTTCACTATGTAAAGGATAAAAAGAAGATTTCCATAAGAGTTGAATCGATAGTTTTAAAATATTCTTAATAAAAGGTCAAAGGTTGTCGGTTTTTTATCATTATTTAAATCGAACGCCTATTAAACGCTGAAGCAACAATCGTTTAAATAAAATTCTCAAATAACCGCATTGGAATTTGTGGAAATGGGATCTAATCAAGTAATCGTAATGAGAACCAATTAAAAGTTATAGTAAATTGCCAAAGTTTCACTGTCATTAGAAACTAATAGTGAATAGTCAAGTGTTTTAATCTGCTTTATTGTTTATACACATAAAAATTTCTGAAGAAACGTTTATTACCTTAATATATATCTATATATATATATATATATATATATATATATATATATATATATGTATAAGTATATTAGTCTTGGATAAAAAAAAAAAAAAGAAAGAAAAAAAGAAATATATATATACTTTTCAATAGACATCATAGGTTTTATTTATTTTATCATACGCACTATTTTATTATTATTATTATTATTATTATTATTATTTTAGATTCACTAATAATTGAAAAATATTCACTGATTTTTCTCAATATTAAAAAAAAAAAAAAAAAAAAAAAAAAAAAAACTGTTGCTAGCGTTCCTTTTTTCTTTCTTTTTTTTTTTCAGGGGGGGGGGCTACACTCCTTGCAAACGGCAGTATTATGGGCATCATGAGAGGTATTAATGTGCAAGGTACATTTCAGTTCGTTAGAAGTTTGTATCATCTTTATTTTACGAAGTTATTTCTAAAAATGTTGGGATAATAAAGGTACTGCATTTGCCAACATGCAAATAGTTTTTCCAAATCATTGTTGTTTCAGTCTTATGACGTCACAATTACCAGGGAATATGAAATGTCACTCATAGTGTAATAATAATATATACGTGTGTGTGTCCATATTACTATTGGAAAAAAAAATGTCGTCTGCCGGTATCTTTGTTTTTTCAACTTTTAGAAAATTAATTTTCAAACTGGCAATTTCTTATATTGTTTAAATATTATTATTTAATATGCTCTTTTTTTCTTTTTTCTGTGTGTAAATAATGACATAATATAGTGTCTGTATAATTGATTGCATTTCTTTTTGTTTTAAAGCGTATTTATCTCTTTTGTTTAAAAATTATATTTTAAAATCCTTCAGATACATTTTGGAATAAAAAATAGTTTATACTCAAATTCAAACTCATTTATAAATGTCAACGTCTTTTAATTTTGCTTTCATAATCTTTTAACATTGCAGAATTACATATTTTCTGATACAGTTCCTATTTTTAACAATGGTAAGAAAAATTTCATCACCTAAAACTGTCATAGAGAATAGAATATATTTTATCCTTAGTTATTTTTAAAAATAGGTAAGATAAAAATTCCTAAAATAATATATGTATATATATATATATAGGGAAGACCCGTGTACCTAGGGCCGCTTTTTTTCAATGCCCAAAAACAGAGCCCTTCACCTGTTTAAATTTATCAAAAATGATACGTACATATCTTTAGGAATAATTACTTCCAATTGGGATTAATATAAATACCTAAAGTAATAAATTCCGACAAACAGAAGTTTTTAAAAAAAACTTCACTCTTGAAGCTAGGTACAACACCCTCATTGTACCTGGGGCCAGACCTCATTGTACCTATGTACCTATGGTCATTCTCTCAAATTTAGATTTCACTTTGTAATGAATAGAAAATAAGCATGTAAACATGTATTTTATAAAAGAAACAATATCAAGTAGCATATTTATTTTTCATATAATAATTGTCATGTTGTTCCCAAAATTTGAAACCCGAAATTTTTCACTTTTATATATATATATATATATATTCTAACAGAAGCTTTTTTTTTTTTTTTTTTTTTTTTTAATTCAATTTTTTTTTTCTGGAGTGTCTCTTGGAATTCTAGATCTCTGGTTTTCCGTCAAATCCTTTCTTTCAAGTGGGAGGTTTTGCTTAGGTTCGTACCTTTTAAGCATGGCACACGAAAGGATGTTAGATGTTGAAGGCTTCGAAATTTCATCAGGACATGAAACAAATACATCCAGTTCTATCATTGTTGGTTAACTTTCTTTCTGTTTTTTTTTTTTTTTTTTTTTTTTTTTTTTTTTTTTAATTTATGGAAGGATCTTGTCTTTCAGTCACATTTGAACTTAAATATTCATTTTTAACGTACACAAACATCAAACCGTCTCAATTATATATATTAAAAGCAATAACTGTTTTATTTAAGAGACAAAATTTTAAGTTAAAATACATTTAAAAAACAAAAATTACATATAAAAACAATTAAAATCAGACGTTTCAAAACCCGTCCGGGTTTCCTTATCAGTAATTACAACACAATATGCAAACATTACATGAACACTCAAGGAATTTAAAGGAGTACTGAATATTGAGGAGCCAGTGCGCATGTTTTATTGATAGTGTGGAGATGCTTGGCAGTGTGTCAGCTCTCAAGGAAAATACGCAATTTATAATTATGAAAACCAGAATTTAGAATTTTTACATTATCGAAGTCAGGAATATGATCGGTGTTTATTGAATGGATTACAATTTTAGAATTTTGGTTGTAATTTTTAAAAGATCGTCTGTGTTACTAGACTACAAGAACACAGACGATCTTTTAAAAATTGCAACCAAAATTCTAAAATTGTAATCCATTCAATAGAAACCGATCATATTCCTGACTTTGATAATATAAAAATTCTAAATTCTGGTTTTCATAATTATAAATCGCGTATTTTCCTTGAGAGCTGACACACTGCCAATCATCTCCACACTATCAATGAAGCTGGCTCCTCAATATTCAGTACATCTTTAAATTCCTTGAGGGTCCATGTAATGTTTGCATATTGTGTTGTAATTACTGATGAGGAAACCCGGACGGGTTTCGAAACGTCTGATTTTAATTGTTTTTATATGTAATTTTTGTTTTTTATATGTATTTTAACTTAAAATTTTTGTCTCTTAAAAAAAAACAGTTTTTGCTTTTAATTAAATATTCATCCTCAGTGAATGTCTTTTGATTCATTGGACATAAGCCGGATACACGAAAGCCTGATAGAATGCTTACAGGAGTAAAGGCCGACGGATAGGACTTACTAACATTTCCAGCAACGTCATATATAGTGATTGGTTTGCCAGGGTTTGCCAGCATCCAATTACTATAGGGTGTACTGTGCATTTTAATACTTTCGTGACTGCTGACGTAGATTCACGTCATGTGAAAATATGAAACTCCATCAGTGGACGTTTCTTTTGCAATCTGTAGGTTATTTGTTTCTAAAAAATATACACAATATTCATATTTGTACAATCAGTATACTATGGATGCAAATACTTTGATTAGAGAGAGTATGATTCGAATGCATATCCATTTGTAATATAAATGTAAATATGGAAAATTTTGTTTTGAAAATTCGTAACATGAGAAAAACGCCCACAGGCGGACCTTACTGTCAAAAAGACAAAAACATGCGGTCGCGAAAGTGTTAAAAGGTCCAAACACAATGGTCCTAGGTACAAATTTGGTAACTTTATTGAAAATGCCTTCCACTAAAAAATCCACATGCAGAGAGGACTAATTAAATATCACATTTATTAATCAATGTAACAAGCAGAATTATGCACTAGAAATGAAAGAAAAATATTTGACTTGCCTTTGTAAAATAGCAAAAGAGGTCAGCTGCAAAATTATACTTCAAACCACGTAAATTCGTTTTCTACAAGTAACTTATCAAAACTCTCTACTCAAATTTCCAAAGTAGTTGTAAAAGTAGCAACTGGTATTGTTACTCGCCCAATCGAGTATTAAAACTTAAAATTAAATATTATTCAAATAAAGCGGGGTGGCCCTAGGTACATGATGGCTCTAGGTACACGGGTCTCCCCTATATATTGATTATATGTCAATTATAATAAATTAAATTAAAATTTACACGATTGTGTTTGCAAACATATATGTACTATTAATTTGATATCAAATAATAGTAAAATCGATAATTTTTCTTCTTTTTCGTTGTTTTTCATAACAGATAATAAATAAAACCCATTTTTAAACAAAAAAAAAAAATATTAAAAAGTAAATTAAAAAATACATGGAAATTGAATCATGTGCTAGCTTTTAGGTGGTGTGAAATAGTTTCACACATCTTATCAATTAAGAATAATAAATTTGTACGTT
Source organism: Salticus scenicus (assembly GCA_963930645.1). NCBI lineage: Eukaryota > Metazoa > Arthropoda > Arachnida > Araneae > Salticidae > Salticus > Salticus scenicus. The sequence goes on from OZ005655.1 coordinate 136,265,963, forward strand.
ATTTTACATTAGTAATTCATTTAAAAAGAAGTTAATTTTATTTCAAATTAGTTAGAGGTTTATTAGAATAGTTTCCATTTTGATTCATTAAAAAGGGATTAATTTTAATTTAGAATAATTATGGAATTCTATTTGAAAATGCATCTTTAATAAATCAAAAGTTCATTTTTTTTTTATTATAAATGTAGCGCAAAATTAAAATTTCATTAATAAATGTATAAATGTAATCCTTTATTATTAATTAATCTTTAAAATTAAATATAAAAATTAAAATTCAATACGTTAAATAAAACTAATAAAAATAAAATAAAATTGTTCTCAGTTTTGATAAAAAGATCTTCGCATCGCAGAATAATTTCTGATGCAAGAATTCTTTGAAATTACGTTAGATACATGTGCCTAATTATTTATTTCATTTCCTGTCTTGGAGACAGGTGGTCTGTGGGCAAAACGATTCCGTAAAATACTGAGTTATCATTTTTGGATACTTTTGCATCTCTTTCAGACCGCAAACAAAAAATTCGCATTGGCAATTCTTTGACGACAGTTTCACCAAGAGCTTTGCAGGGATGCTAGATTTGGCTACCAGGAATCGTGCGCGCTACTTGAAAAGAAAACCCAATTTGCTCTCTGCTCTTGGTAACGTGAACACGTGAAACGGTCTCCCTCTCTCACTCTCTCTCTCTCTCTCCACCAGTTATCTGTAGTTCCTCCCCGAAAGATCTTTCATTTTTTACTTTCTTTTACCCATAGGGTCGAGAAAGTATTGTTTTAGGGTCAAATTTTCGAACGTGAGTTTTTGTTATATTTAAATGTTCTAAGGTCCCCTGAATACAGAAATCATGCTTTTAGCGAATGGCATGTGTGTCTGTCTATGTGTCGTTGTGTGTGTTATGAGAATATATCAAGAAGAAATAGTAGCAGAAATTCCAAACTCGCTATGCTAAATGTGTATCATATAGGGATGCGACCTAAACTTTTCGTCGAGATGAACCAAATGGTTCGTGTACAGGGACACTCAAAAGTATTCAAATACATTACGTCTATGGGGAAAATTGCAGGTAAGTAGAGTTTAACATCTATAGACTGCACTAAAGAAAATGAAACGAATATAGATTTTTTTGTAATAGAGATAGTCTACTGGGCAAAAACAATTGTGTATGTAGGAGCCTCGCCTCCCCCTGGGGGGGACGTCCCCCCTCGAGGGGAGTAAATTTTCATGATGGGTATCATTCAAAAGAGCTCGCCAATGTTTTTAAAACGAATGGTTCAACCGTCGATCTGCAATAATTCAAAATAAAGTTATCGATATTTTTAATGTAATATTGAGAATAAATTCAACTTTTTTGGATATTTAGTGTTATACTACTACTCTAATATGGAAATCGTCTGCATTATCGTGGAAGATATTTTTACTTTCTCTTACCCATAATGTAGAATAAGTATTGTTATTGGGTCAAATTTTTGAATGCGAGATTTTGTTATATTTACATGTTTTGAGGTACCCTGAATACGAAAATCATGTTTTTAGCAAATGGTATGTGTGTATGTCTGTGTGTGTGTCTGTTATCAGCACATCTCAAAAACAAATTATGGCAGAAAGTTCAGACTTGGTATTCTAAATGTGTATCATATACGGATGCTACAGTAAGCTTTTCGTTAAGATAAAGCAAATAGTTCGTGTACAGGGACAATCAAGAGAATTCTAATACATTACGTCTATGGGGAAATTGCAGGTAAGTAGAGTTTAACGTCTATAGACTGCACTAAACCAAATGAAACGAATATATATTTTTTGTAATAGAGATAGTTAACTGGGAAATAAATTATGCATGTAGGAGCCTCGCCTCCCCCCCTGGGGGGGAAGTGCCCCCTCGAGGGGAGTAAATTTTCATGATGGATATCTTTCAAAAGAGCTCGCCAATACCTTTAAAACGAATGGTTGAACCATCGATCTGAGATAATTTAAAACAAAGTTATCGATTTTTTTTACATTTAACGAAAAAAAAAAAAAAACTTAGAAAAAAAAATCGTATTTTTTTATTATTATTATTATTTTTTTTAATATTGAGAATAAAATGGACTTTGCTGTTATACTACTTCTCTGATATGGAAATCGTCTGCATTATCATAAAAGATAATTTTTTTAAAATAATTATTTAAATACATTATTTTTTAAAAACAGAATTATGTTTTAATAACCGAATTGAATTCTATATAATTGTAGGCGCATTAATGAAACGGGGGGTTGAGGGGGACGGTATCCCCCCTCACACAGAACTAATTATCATATAAAACTCTTCCGAAGCCTCATTTGAATTGTTTAATATAGGTTTGCATGGCAGTACTCGTTATCTTACCTCTTAAACTCCAACCTATATTTATAGTATTAATTTTCATGGTAAGAGAATGTCGTGTGAGTGACACACCAGATTATTTTTTTAAATAATAATTTTAATAAATTATTTTTACTGGGTGAATTTGTATAGGAAAATATAAAAGAAAGTCGTGTGGTAGCCACAACATACTAGTTATTGGTTGTTAGTGGATGTGCTTTTCTAATAATATTTTACCATTTCCAGGAAAGCTGTTTGAGAATTGAAATAAATTCCTTATAGAGATATGGTAAATAATGTATGTTTTAAGCTAAATATTCATCGTTTTTTTTTTTTTTTTTTTTTTTTTTTGTATATTTAAACGTTTGAGGCTTCCTGATTACCGTAGTCAATTTTTTTAACGTTTGATCTTTGTCTCTGTCTCTGAGAGTAACTTAAAAACGAATTAATTTTAGGAGATTCAAATGTTATATTTTGAAGTTAATATAAGTTTGTTGCTGGAAATGTTTAATCAAGATTGATAAGTTTCAATGAATGTTGCGTGTGAAAGTTGTCTGTATAATTTTAAGTAAACTTTTAATTTTAATAACAGAATTAAATGCTATATAAATGTAGGAGCATTAATGAAACGAGGGGTTGAGGGGGTCGGTAGTCCCTCACACAGAACTAATTATCATATAAAACTCTTCCGAAGCCAATTTGAATTGTTTAACATTAGAGATGCAACGAACAATGGTTTGGCCGAATAACCGAATACCAATTAATCGGCCAAAGTATAGCCGAATATTCGGCCTGTTCGGCCGCCGAATAATGAACTCATTTTTGTCTAAAAACATAGTATAGTATGCACTATATGCATAGTTCGTGTACATTTCATAACTAAAATGTATTATTTTCTTTTTTAAAAGTTATTTTTATACAAATTTTTAATTTTTAAAACCATTATTTGATTCTGAAAAAAATATTCGGCTATGTTCGGCTTAAAAACTGCCTCAATTATAATAATTATTTGCAAGTTTTTTCTGATGTATTGTCTAGTCATATTTTAATAAATACTAGCGAGCTTCGCCTGTTAGCGGGTCACTATTTTTAAATGAATCTTTAGAATGAATGAATTGTCAAAATTCCATATTATCGCTCATAAAAAAAAAAATCTTTTTGATCGAATAAAAACTTACACCGAGTCCCCACTGCCATCGGCAGCGTAGACCCGTGTGCAAGATTAAGGGATATGCATATTTATTCCCCACCTTTCCTGCCCCTCCTAATTAACCTACATATACCAATTTTGAACAGTAACTCAATTTCTATTTTTTTTGTCCCTCTTTCTGCTTCCCCTTAATAATGTAGCACTTTTGAAAATATCCTCATTCAATTGTGGGCCCCAAAACCTATATATACCAGTTTTGAATGGTCTAACTCAATTTCTATGTTTTTGCCCCCCCCCCCCACTGCTCCCTAATAATTTTACACTTTCTAAAATATCCTCATTCGACTCTTAAGCCGCCAAAACCTATACATACCAATTTTGAACGGTCTAACTCAATTTCTAATTTTTTGCCCTTCCTGACCCCCCCCCCCCCTCCCTAATAATTTTACACTTTCCAAAATATCCTTATTCGACTCGTAGGCTACCAAAACCTATAAATACCAGTTTAGAACGGTTTGACTAAATTTCTAATATTTTGTCCCCCCCCCACCCCTCTAATATTTAAAAATATCACTGGAAAGTTTTTTTTTTTTTTATTACTATTAAATAACGAAGGATAAATATTAAATTTTTTCATTACGCTTTGAAAAAAATCAGAATTTGCTTGTATGGTTCATTTCGGACAATTTTGAATAGATTAATTTAAAATTTAACAGATTATGTTAGCTTACTACAGACATAATATGTTTTGCACTTATTGATATAGCATGAAAGTTCTTTTTTTTTTTTTCCGGGGGGGGGGGATATTAGTTAATTTCAAATAAAATTTTTACAATACATGACAAATATGAATTCTAAAATTAAAAAAATTTATTGTGTAATATAATGTTTTTATTTATTTTGTGTAAATATAAATAAAAACATTTCTTACAGAATTATTCGGCCTGCGCCGAATAATGGACTTGATATTCGGCCGAAGCCGAATATTCGGCTGATAGGCCGAATAGGCCGAACATTCGGCTTCGGCCGAATAATCGTTGCATCTCTATTTAACATAGGTTTACATAACAGTACTCGTTATCGTACCTCTTAATCTCCAACCTGTATGCTGTATTTATAGAATTAAATTTTAGGGTAAGAGAAAGTCGTATGAGTGACACACCAAATTATTTAATTAAGTACTGGAAAATGTTGATTTGCTCAGTGGTGTCACTCTTAATATATTCAATAAACATTATTTCAATTATTACTGCCATAACGACGGACTCTGTGTCATTTCCGCCTTCGCAAGGTATCTGTAAGAACACAGTAAGAATGATCATATAATATGGACAAAACCTTTATTATATGTGGGTTCATAAGTAATTGTACATATGCAAACAGCATGCTTTCACAATTTCACATAAAACGCTTAAAGTAATTTAAGTAAAAATTTGACTGCGTTAAAAAAAAGGCATATTTGTTTACAATAAAATATAAAATAAAAAACATGAAACAGAAAATAATCGAAAATGTTGACACCATTATTTTAAACGTGCAAAAAATTCCTGCATTAACCACGATCGAACGAATTGTACATTCAACTAACAGTATACAGTGATGATACAAACTTTAAGACCACATGAGAAATTGCAAAAAATGTAATTTTACTAAAAATAATCTGGTATGTCACTCACACGACTTTCTCTTACCCTGAAATTTAATACTATAAATACAGGTTGGAGATTAAGAGGTAAGATATCGAGTACTGATATGTAAACCTATGTTAAACAATTAAAATTAGGCTTCGGAAGAGTTTTATATGATAATTAGTTCTGTGTGAGGGGGGCTACCGCCCCCTCAACTCCCCTTTGCATTAATGCACCTACATTTATATAGAATTTAATTCGGTTACTAAAAGATAATTCTGTTTTTAAAAAATAATTTATTAAAATTATTATTTAAATAAATTATCTTTTATGATAATGCAGACCATTTCCATATTAGATAAGTAGTATAACACTAAATATTTAAAAAAAAAAGTTGAATTTATTCTCAATATTGCATTATTATTATTATTTTTTTTTTTTTTTTTTTGGTAAAAATGAAAAAAAATCGATAACTTCATTTTAATTTATCGCAGATCGATGGTTCAACCATTCATTTTAAAGGTACTGGCGAGCTCTTTTAAAAGATACCCATCATGAAAATTTACTCTCCTCGGGGGGGGGGGGGGAGACGCGGCTCTTACATACATACATTTTTTTTCCCAGTTCACTATCTCTATTACAAAAAATATATATTCGTTTCATTTGGATTAGTGCAGTCTATAGATGTTAAACTCTACTTACCTGCAATTTCCCCCATGGACGTAATGTATTTGAATATTTTTGAGTGTCCCTGTACACGAACCATTTGCTTCATCTCAACGAAAAACTTACTGTAGCATCCCTATATGATACACATTTAGAATACCGAGTATGGAATTTCTGCTACTATTTTTTCTTGAGATATGCTGATAACAGACAGACACACAGGCAGACACAGAGACAGACAGACACACAGACCATTTGCCAAAAACATGATTTTTGTATTTAGGGCACCTCAGAACATGTAAATATGACAAAAACGCATATTCGAAAATTTGACCCTAAAACAATACTTGCTCGACCCTATGGGTAAGAGAAAGTAAAAAGGAAACATCAAATAGTATAAATAGAATAAAAAATTATAAATCAACTCATAATTTTATAAAAGAAATGTTGTAGTTATACATTATACGCAAATGATTTTTTCACAACATAAAAAGATGGAAAAAACTTTAAGACCACAAAGTTGAACGTTAACTAAAAGTATTGGATTACAATTTTTAGTACTTTGTGTGTTTTCCTTTCACATGAATTACTTCTAAAAAGCGATTTTTGATGGATTATGTTAGATGTTTTCATGTTAAAATCGATATTTTATCCCATGCTTTTGAAATAGCAGATTTGAGCTGAGAAGCAGGATGGTATTGTTTACCATTCTCATATACCTTGCGTGCAACGATACCCCACATGTTTTCTATGGGGTTGAAGTCTGGACTTTTGGTTGGAAATTCAATAAAACGTACATTATTTTCATTGAACCAAGAAATGGTAAAGGGATTTTTGTGCACAGACGAATTATCTTGCAAAAAAAAAAAATCAAATTTTGATCCATAAGTTCAACTTTTAATGGAACAAAATTGCTAGCCAGTATATCTTTATAGTCAAATGTGTTCATATTACCTTCAGTGAAATACAATGTTAACGTTACCTTGAACGCAGAAACCTGCCAAATCATGAGAGATCCCTCTCCTTGTACTCGCTTTAGAAAATGCCTAGTATTATCTCTTAAATTATACTAATAGTTTCATAAATCATTAGGTCCATTTAGGTTAAATTTATTTTCATCTGTGAACACTATTTTTCGCCAAAAGTTGGGTTTTGAAACATTAAATATCGCAAATTTCAATCTTACATCAATATGCCGTTTTGCAAGCATAGGCTTGCTTTTTAATTTTGAATATTTTATCTTTTCCGCAGGATTCGGAACTTTTCTAACAGTTCTAACAGTTACTTGAATGTTTATAGCCGATTTAATTGCTGAATAAAATATTGTATTTAACAGACATTCTTAAAACATTTATTTTCATTATAGCTGATATTTTTGAAGGCCTTCCCCCTCTATTGTTTGTACCATATCTGCATGGATGTGCAAGAAATAAATTAACTACAGTTTTAGACCTCTCGATTTTGCTAGTGATTTGCCTCTCACTCATTTCACTTTCTCGAAATGCCGAGATTTCCCCTTTTTCTATGTCACTCAGTAAATTTCCTGTACAATCGGTAACAAAAGTGTCCGAACACTAGCAAAAATTCCTATGTAAAAATAGTACACTTCATACTGTTTTGTTAAATAAATCCTTGTCGAATTCTCTTCTTAGTCAGTCTAAAAACATGATTCGATAAGAATTTATTTAACGAAACCGTATGAAGTGTACTTTTTTTTACATAGGAATTTTTGCTAGTGTTCGGGCACTTTTGTTACCGACTGTACCCATAATCTCAGTTGCTTCAACACTTAACTAAATGATTTTAAAAATGTTTCTTCTCATTCTAACAACTGTCCTGCCCAAAACCTTTCTAATGTGATGTCATCTTATTACGCAAGCAATCACTTTTTAAACTGGTCTTTAGTTTTTTTTTTTCCATTTGATTACATAACACATTTTTACTTTATATCGAAAATAAACGTATTTTAAATTCTAAATTCATATTTTTTTTTTCTTACAATTTATATATTAAATATAAAGTTAACTTACAAAGAGATTTTCATTTTTGAATACAAACAAAAAAATTCGATGGTGGTCTTAAAGTTTTTTCCGCCACTGTATGTCTTTAAAATATAAATAAAGCTGTAATGTTATAGCTAATTTAAATGTTGTTTTGAGTATGAAGTAAAATACCAACAGCATGATGTATAGTACATTTTATAATATTTAAATATTAATAATATTTAAAATTTATAATATTTATTTATTAAATTTTATAATTTTTATTAAAACTTTATAATATTTTATTTTTTTAATAAATTATTATGGATGATTCCTGAGTGCCAAACCTAAATATAAAATTTAACCGTTTATATAATTAAAACATATGTTCTTCAAAAATTAGAAAAGGAATCCAAAATTATGATATTTACATGATTTAAAAAAAAAAAAAAATGAATTCCTATAACAGGAATTTGACTATTTACTCTTAATTACTAACTTGTCTTTTTGTTTTAATCCTGAGGGAAATTATGGCAAAATATCTTAAGTTTTAAATATGTGCAGTATACTAAATTTGAGGTTATCAAAAAATTATATTGCTTGAGCTACAAAAATGTCACTTTTATCTCTATTTATAAGAAAAATATTAATAAAACTATTAGAATGTACAAGTAACAGTTACAAATATTACAAATACATGTAAAGAGCCTTAGGCCTTATCTTATTTATAACATTTATTCTGCACCTGTTTTTACAGTAATTAATTTTGAGTTTTATGAAACATCTAATCATTTATCATCTTCTGGACTTTCAAAATTATCTGCAGAGTTTGCACATTTAAAACGTTTTCCTTTTTGTTTAGATAACAAATTTTGTTTCAGTTCAAGTTTTCAAAGTCTTCTATTTAATTTTACAGTTTTCTTTTCTTCTAGTCCTTTCAATTCTTCGATCGTTTGAATAAAGATAATCTATATCTTAACTTGTCAATAACTGCTGTCTTGATTACTTTTTTTTTCTTATTTTAATTTAAATAATTCTATAGCTAAGGAATTTTTAGCATCAATCAGAAAAAAGTATTAGCATTTCATTTCTAATTTTATGTTTGTTTGTTTTATCTTTTCTAAGAAATCCTTGATGATTATTGCTCTTTTTTTATGACATTCTACTCTGTCACTCCCCAAATTAATAATCTTTCTTTTGAATCACCCTAATCTTTCATATTCCAAAGTGTTTATACTGGAAATTCTCCCATAAATTCTATAGTACTTATATTCTAAACGTCAAAAGACGATTACATATGTTACATTTTAAACGTCAAAAGATGATTACATATGTTACATTTTAAACGTCAAAAGATGATTACATATGTTACATTCTAAACGTCACCACACTTAACATTTACATATGTTACATTCTAAACGTCATCACACTTAATATTTCCATGACAAGGCCGAATATAGCAGGCATTTACTATACGCTGCCAAGAGGCTAGCACCAGATTAAGCCGCCATTCATTTAACACAGCACAACGGCTAACTGAGTTTACAGCCACGAAATTCAGTACTTCCGGTTATATGCAGTATAGCGGTAAATATGTCAAAATTACGAGAGTGAATTAAATCTTACATTTACAGTATCAATACAGAAATGTATACCACACATTTCAGTAGCACATAAAAATGCTTATGAATAAAGTGCATTTAATTTGAATCGTTTTATAGAATGTCATAGTTAATATCGAAGAAAATGATCAGTAGTATTATTACCTAGAGAAATGTAAATGAAGTATATTGGTAAAGTGATAGATTCAGAACTCGAAATTGCAGTTATGGATTTTAAATGATTTAGTGGAATATTCGTACAGTGTTAAAAAATTTTGTAAATTTAATGTAAATATTTATCCAGAGTCTCTGTAAATTTACAGTAATTCTTAGTTAAAAGTGAATAATCGAGATTCTCAATCTTTATTCTGTATTTTTACCTAATATTATTATTTAATTTGTTCATTAAAATTAAAAACGACTGTTTCTACTTTAGAAAAAGCATTCCAAATCTGAAATATAGTCTCGCAAATAGTTCATTAAATTAATATTAGTTATTAAAATGAATGTATAAAATAAGTTTTTTTAACATCTCCGTTTATTTTTCTCTGTAATTTTACGTAAGACTTAAGATAATAGATTACACAGCGTTTTCTGTTGAAATTTTTAACAGTGTAGGTGAAACTTCTGTACAACCAAAAAATGATAACATTTCCGTACATGTGAACATTATTTAAACTCTACAAATATACTTTTATATAATCTAGAGGTACCCTGTGCAGAATTTATCTCGATTTCTTTCTTATTTGAAGCTCTAAGGGGCTTTATCATTGCATTAAACTTGTTAATAATATTTCACCATTTATCAGATTTAGATACTGAGAGCAAGCATGTAATTTAATAATTAAAACAATCAGAGAAGCAATAATTTTTGGAAATTCTATTAATATACTTTACTTGGTTAACTGTTCACTTATAGAAATGCAAACATGTAGGAGAGCATAAAATAATTTTAGGATACTTCTTTTTCAAATATAATGTATTGTCTACTAGTACACTGAAAAAAAAATCTGTAGCTGGCCTATAGAAACTAAATTCTACCTCTAGTAAAAATAGTTCCATGTTATCACATTCTTAATATTATTTCACCATCTAGAAAAGTATAGACTAGAAATTCTCGATCCTTTCGTCTATCCAGTTTTTCAGTTTACTTTATACGCATAGCTCGTAAATCTATATTTATAAATTAGGGATTCAGAAAAGCACTACTTATTTATTCTTGAGGAAATGGTTAAAATAAAAAAAAATAAAAAAAAAATTGCTTATATTCTTTTTTTTTTTTTTTAAACCAGAAACAAATGATAAAAGGAATTATTCATATTAGGAAATAAAATGAATAGACAAAGAAGAGTATTATGAGAGGTTAGCATTTATTTTTAAAGTACAAATTATTCTTTTGTTTCTTTCCCTTTTAAATACATATTTAATAATGTTAAAGTAAATGTTTTATTCACTGTGCATTTTTCGTTTTTTTTTTTTTTTTTTTTTTTTTCTTTCTTTTTTTTTTTTTTTTAATAATTTTTCTTTTTTTTTTTTTTTTATGTTACCTTTATTCTGATATAATAATGCATAAAGATGTATATATGTAGACTTATTTTATACAGAGGTCTTTTTAATTGCTATCAACAAATATTACTTTTTACATATCCTAAGCCAGTAATTCATATCTGTCATAAAATGTTACAAAGAAAAAAATCCAGAAACATGCAATACAAATATGAGAAAAAAACTTTCAATATAAAATACCTAAACTTAAAAGCCCACATTCCTCTATTTATGCAAGTAAAGTTACTCATTCACAAGGAAAGGCGCGTCGTAATTTTATTTTTACATGCGAAATGACTAAAAATAAATTAATACTTATACATATTTTGCATGGTTAATTATTCTGCATTACAGAAATTATCGTAATGTCGGTCTCTTTAATTCATCGGTCTCTTATTCATCGGTCTCTTTAATTACTGGGTAATTATTACCTAAAGTTTATGTCAAGATTAGAGTATCTGCGAAAAAACTAAGCACAATTTTCGAATTTATTGCCATAATTGTAGATACCTAATAAAAAAGTTGTGAAAAACAGACTTCTTTCCAAATAACTCGAAGCAAATTTACAACCCATTTAGTTTACTTGCAGTCATTTCCTCTTTAGTGAACTTTAAACTGTTTATTTAATGTTTAATCTTTCTGTTATATTTTTTAAATATGTGAATTTAACTGTGCATCTAATAGTAGCAATTCTGTATTCATTGGAAAAGAACGCAAAATGCATCCTTGTTTTACTCACTTGTTTGTGTGTTTAAATTAAAGGTTTAAGCACAGATTCTAAGGAATATCATTAGAATTCTTATCCTGCCTTTTATTTTGGGCCCGCATATACCATCAAAAACCGGATAAGTATTAATTTAATTAAGAATTTTTGAACTGCGCGATACATTGTTGAAAAAATCATATGGAGCCCCTTGCATGAGACGTACGTGGTGGTTTAGGATTGAATTAGGAATGTGTTTAATTTGAAACACAAAAATTTTGCTAATTTGTTTATACGAATATCCAGGGCCTGATTAACGCAGGTATACCGGGTATTTCCAACGGACCCTGAGTAGCAGGGAGTCCTAAACCTCCTTCTGAAAATGTCATTTTTATCGCTCTCCCTTCCACCTCTCACCTAAAAATAGCAAAAATAGTATCATTAAATACAAAATTCTACGACTTGAGTCCGAAAATCTGTAATCCGTAGGTAAAGGACACAAAGTCTATTTTCTTCCATCGAAGAGTTAGCAGCAAAATGTATTATTAAAAACAGTATTTCTATTTAGCTCATTGTGTTATTAAAACTGTGTCAAAATATCATAAATTGACTATTACAAGATGTAAAGAAACATGCAAAAAAATTGTAAAAAAATAGTTGAAAAAAAAAATAATAATAAGGAAATTTCTCTCTTGAAAAATTATATTTGTGGACATGGTGTTTAATGGTGTGGACATTTTCATATTGAAATTTTTGGAAATATACAATTAATAAGAAATTGATAATACTAATATTATTTAATTTTGTCGATTTTTATTATTCTTATTAAAATCAGTAATGATTATTAATTTTAATATTTAAGGTCTCATATCATATTGATCAATATTGAAAGTTGTTTTATCTATTTGTGACATTTATCATAAACAGTTTATAATAAAATATAAATAAAAAACTTAATTCTTTTTCATTAGAAATTTTAACATATTAATCATTCTTTAATAATTAAATCTGAAATAATAATAATAATAATAACGTTTTAATTTATATATTTAAAGAATATATTATGAAATAAAGCAGTATGTAAACTTTTTATCAGACATTTAAAAGTAGGACTAGTTTTTTACTGAAGTAAAGTGAAGAATGTTCTATGGCTTAGTACTTTTAAATCTATTCATGAAGGCAGGGCCTGATTAAGGGGGAAGCTCGCTCATACCGGAATATTTTTACAATTATTTTTTACATCATGTCATAGAAATTCCACGCTTTGACAAGGAAATATTTTTTATAAAAAATGAACGGTGTAAAACAATCCAATTTACTCACCGTTATTAGACACCAGAATTCTTTTAAAATATTTCTTAATGAAATTTTTCTGTTTATTATAGCAGGAAAGTATTTGTTAAAAAAAAACGGTGTAAGTATAAATAATGTGTGAAAAGCGAGCTTCCCTCTTAATCAGGCCCTGCATGAAGGTCAAATAATGTATATATCCCAATTGCGTTTTCTATAAGATTTTGTTTATCTTTAAATGCTAGAATGGTAAGATCTTAGGTTATTAAAACAAAGATTTAGAATTTTAGGATAAAACTTAGGCAAGCAGATTAATGGAGGATAGATTTATATACGTATTTCAGACTATGTAAGAAAATGCTTTACTGCTGAATTATCTATTCTCAAGGTAATTTGTTATATATATATATATATATATATATATATATATATATATATATATATGTATTACACAACGAATATTTAATAAAAAGTTTCAGTAGATATATATTTTTATTTTTTTGCTAAGAATATTAAAATATAAAATGATACCAATTTAATTAGACAAAAACCTTTCAGAATTTTCAAAATTGTATTTATTTTTAGAAATATCCTAATTGCTTATATTCTTATTGGCTAAATAATTAAAACAAAAAGAAATGATTTCTACAAACAATGTATTGATATTTAATTGTTTTAAAGAAAATTTATAAAAACAAATATTAAAATAAAAGTGCTTTGAAAAATCCGCTTACAAGTTTAGGATCATTATCAGTTAAAATAAGGATCGATGTACTTTGATATTTAATGTTTGAATAGATCTGTGTCCGTCGAATTTGCTGAAAGTTTCCATAAAACACACAAATTCTACCGATTAAAAAAAAAAATATTGAATAATCACCAGCTTATAAGGGAATTTTTATATCTTAAAAACTGGGTCAGGAACAAATAGAGTCTAAAAATTTTGTTACGATCGTCTACTTTATTATCATTCTAAATTAACGGCCGGTTTTATATTGTTATTTTTAAATTTTTGACATATGCGATAGCTCCAAACATAATCGTGAACTATTTTTCGCATTTTCGAGAAGTAAAAAGCAGTTTTAAGTTTTCGCTTTTTTTTTTTTTTTTTTTTTTTTTTTTTTATGCCAAGATGAATTGGAGTAAGAGACTCGTGTAACTTCAACACAATGGAAGCCGGGTTCGATCCCTGGTCGCGCTCGTCGGCCTAGCCGTTCGGAGTTTTCCGTGGTTTCCTCCGAAACTTGCGTAAATACGGGCTAGAACCCCTTAGAAAGACCTCCACGGAAGGCACTCCCCCTCAGGCCTAGGACCCCAGTGTTGTCAATCGGCCTTAATCCCTAACACCAACACCATCAACACAATGGAAACTTAAACACAAATATGATCCAGATGATCCAGATTAAAAAAATAAGCCAAAAACTAAATTCAATTATTGGGACCAATTCACTGCATGTAACATATATGAATAGAAACAGCGTTTCGTTGTCGAAATACCTATATTGCTTATAAAACGCAGCATCATTTATCTGTTCTTGAATTAACAGATCCCGAAACCCATGTAGGGATTATTGCATTTTGTACTACATCTGAAGAAGTTCTGACCTATGTCGAATATTGATATTTAAATCGGCTACCTTCTGACTCCTATACATCATAAAAAGCGAAAGATTTTTCCTGTTAGTCCTAATAAGTAGTTTCCTATAAAGTAACGAGTAAATTCCATTACTGGTTGTTCAACACACTCTAAACTTGTTACAACCCAAAAGCACCGCAAAAAAAGAAATTCGGGTGGATACAGAGAAATTTCAATCATTTGAAATATGTGTCTATAAAGAATATGTATAGGACGAACATTTTGACTTCTAAACACACCCGCACTCTAAGAGAAATTGCCCGTAACAAGTTTATACGGTATGGCTAATTAGGGTGAATCAAGAAAGGAGGTGAGCTAAGAACAAATTTCAATTTGCCAGAAGGAATTTATCATCTTTTAGACCAAATATTTTTTGTTCATTTTTATTTTTAACTATGGCTCATAAATATCTGTAAAATAGGAATTTCCCATAACACACATACATGCCTAAGAGGCTGAAAATTTGTTTCAAATTTTTAACAATGGGATTGTTAAAATCTGGATTATTTTATATTAAAAAAAGAAAACATGCAGGAGCTATTCGGATCTCTAGACATTATATTCCCCTACACGCAAAGTGACTTAAATACGTTTTAAGTTATGCCTACAGCCCGTTATAATGAAAGACTTCGATTAAATGAATAAGATTTTCCTTAAATAATAATGAGTGTAAGATGGAATCATAGGCTAAACATAGACAAAGTTGCCGAGAACTGGTAGCAAAATTGTTTCCATGGCTTTTTGAAATGTAGCAATTATCCCAGAATACCGAATGGACATTCATTTGGAAATATACAAGTTAAACGTATTCTAATAAAGAACAGTTCTATTTATATCTTCTGGTTTCATTGTAATTTGAAAATAAAAAAAAAGTCATATCCGATGTTGATTTTTTTTTTTTTTTTTTTTTTTTTTGTCAATCTACTATTTAATAAAAATTTTCAATGGCGTATGGTACTTACTTTAGATAATGATTAATAACGTTGAATATTCTATAATCAATTACAAAACGCAATGGCATTATGTTTTTTTCATTTTCGGAAAGAGAACTGTCCTCTGAACTAATTTTAAATTCAGACGACTTGTTAGATATTTTTTTTTCCTTTCTTTTCTTTCTTTTTCTTTTTTCTTTTTCTTTTTTTTTTTTTTTTTTTTTTTGGAAAAGTTTTTTTTAAATCAATAGTGGCAAAAATCAATTTTTCTTTATTACGATGCATTAAGTCTATTCCCACGGTACATGAGCATTGAATATTTTCAAGGACAAAAAACGACTTATTTGTGTCTGCTTGCTTTTCTTTCATTTATACCTTTTTAATACTGGGTCGCCAAATAATTAAAATTGTGCGATAGAATTTTAAAATTAAAAAATCAAATTATAATATGTTTCATATGATGTAAATATTTGTCTGTTTATGTATCCCAAAGCAACAGGAATACTACATCGCATAATGAAATATTTGGTTGATGTAGTCCACAGGCCATTGACGAAAATTTTCAAGGTGAATTGAGAAAAAAGATTTTTTGCTTGAAATTTAGCGATATTCATTTACTAACTACCCAGCAAAGACAGAAGTATCGGGCGGAAACTGGGCCGCAGTCGGCTTGCCGTCATTGCCGACACCGGCACGATACCACTTGACGTACCGGTTCCGTATCTTTTGTGTCCGATGGGCCAACTAACGGCCCGATGTATCGGCACGCGTCCGGTCCAGTACCGGGAATGCCGAAACTATAGCCGGCAAGCGGCCTTGCCGACTGCACACCGATACCTGTCCTTATAAATACCGACAATGGCCCAGTATTGGCAATCGCTAAAATGCGAAAAAAAAAATTAATTAAATAAATAAATAAAATAAAATAAAATAAAAATAAGTCATGCTATTCGATTTTTAATAGCATGACTATTTAATAGTTTATTTATATACGACATAAAAAAAATCTCGGTATTATAGAAATAAGTTAAGAAAAAACTGAAATAGTTATATGTGAAAAATGAACTTACTTCGCTATTTTTATTCCTAATAAAATTCTTCTACTTTGGATGGAGACAAATAGCCATTTTTATTGTAAAAGAAAACTCTGCTTTGTTTTTATATCTTTCTTCAGTTTCAATTTCAAAAAGTGAAAAGGGGGGGGGGGAGAGAAAAATAAAGAAAGAAAAATGTTTGATGTTTTTAAAAATATTTAAATATATAATCTAGAATTTTCCTTAATGTACGTGTACAACACACAACAGTGCAGTATCAACTGCTGACTTGACTTTGACCTCTGTCTGACCCTGACCAATATCAAAGGCAACAATTGTGCCCAACCCCACTCAAGGAAAAGATGCTGATTGACCCTAGTTTTCTGACGTTATAGGCTGGGGGGGGAGGGGGTAAACAAGAAATGACCTTCGTGTGTATATCGAATGCCGAGATGAGAGCACAGATCTTTTTTCAGAATAAAATAAATAAAGAAAAAAATAAAAGAAAAAATATTGCACCAATTGCTATTTCTTATTAAATAAAAATGTTTTTGTTTCCCATTTAAATATATTTGGTCTCTCGTAATGATCAGTAAAACTCATTTAATTGCGTAATAAATGACATTTCGAATTTCTTTCTATTTGATGAATTTGCATGAATAATACTTCTAGAAAATGATTAACTTCATGACATGGGGGTGGGGGTAGGAGAGAGAGAGAAAGAGAGAGATTTTATCTATATTAAAATCTTCTTATCTCTCTCTCTCTCTCTCTCCTTTTTTTTTTTTTTTTTTTTTTTTTGCCTTTTTACTTTGATAAGAGAAAATGAAAGTGATACCAAATTTCAAAAAAAAAAAAAAAAAAAAAAAAAAAAACTAATAATAATTAGAGGTATTCACAAATTTTGGGATATACATAATTACTATTACGGATCAGATGCTATTTAAAGTTAACTATTTAAATTATTTTCAAAAAATGTTTGTTGTCTTAGTTAGTATAAAAGTTAAATAATTGGTTCAAATTTAATATGAACGCCAATTTGTCTGGATTCAAGATAAATTATCTATATTTCCTACTAAATGAACTTCTATCTTTTGTTAAAGTTACTTAATTAAGCTATTTTTTGTTCATATGACTGAAAATGGTGTTTGAATCTAAAACAAAATATTCAGTATTCAGTACTTTGTTTCTAATATGTCACATTTGGTCTCTAAGTGTTAATTTATTTATAGCAGGCAATTTATAGTAGACGAAAGTTTCAATTTTCTTAAGAATACAAAATTATTTCCCATTATTAAGAGTGCGTTTTAAAAATATCTCTCTAAATACTAAGCATAAAATGAGACTAAAAACATTTTTACCACTGATAATCAAATGTAGATAATTAATATAATGGACCTCCCTTAATATTAAACGAAGTAATATTGATTTTTCATAGATTTTTTTGGAAACTGCTCAGGTGATTTTAATAAAAATTTAGACCAAAGAGTTATCCGCACCACCACCATGAGTAATACTTGCATAGACGGTGCTAACCTCGTCTTGAATTCAAAAACCCCGTCCTCAACCATTTTATTTTATGGTTTCTTTTTCTTGAGAACTTTTCTTGCATCTTTTGAATGATGCCATGTAAATTGTTTTTCATACTTTTTATTGCGCCTTTTTTCTTTCATGAATACTTCGTGCATTTTTCATTTTCAGCCCCGTTTTATGCCTATTCTCCACTGCGGGATGATTATATATATTCATTAGTGGACTTATACTATTTTTAAGAAAATCTAGCAGTATGCACAAAAACGTATTAGGCTGGAACAAAATATAGCATAAATTTGGTGTCTTAAAAAATGCACAAACGCTTCTAATATAACGTGTTTTTTCCCTATGAGATGATATATATGTATATATATATATTCTGAACTGCCCTCATCTTCAAAAAGAAGTAACGTCTATTGGTAACCAGAAATACACCCAGGGTAAAATATGATATATATCTATCTATCTATCTATCTATCTATCTATCTATCTATATATATATATATATATATATATATATATTCCTGGAATATTGTTGAATGATTTTTTATAAAAATTTAGAGAAAGAAAGATTTTCAGATGGTAATTCGAACTGATTTATCTTCATTTTCGTGAAAAGTAACTAAATTCATTTATAACCAAAGTTTCGGAACAAGTAAACTTTATCTATTTATTTATTAATTTATTTATTTAAGGAACGGCTCGAACAATTTTTGTAAAATTTACGGATTGGGAGATTTTTTAAAATTTGATATCGATATAACTTACTAATATAAAAAAATAATTCTTTTCTGTTAAATCATTCTTCACGTGGAAAAAGAAAAAAAAAAAAAAAAAGATTGCTTTAATTAATTTGATAGAGAAACTTATTTCTCTTTTATTCTACATACTCTAAAATTACTTTTAAAATTATTCCGGTTCAAACTGTATCATCCAGATATTACTGTATGAATAATTTAAAAAACGAAAATGATATCTATTAAAATTTAATTATTTTTTAACTTTTATTTATTTATTTATTTTCAAGATTTCTATAAAACTAGATAGCTATTAAAACTTTGTGTCATAGATCATATGAAGAAAAAGAAATTTTTAAACTTTATTTGTTTTTCGTCTCAAACAATAAAGTATTTTGTTACGTTTGCTTAGAATCGAATAAAGAATTTTTTTGAGAAATGTGTTCCTGGTTACAAAAAACTTGGTTTCTCGCAAACTGTTGTCAATTTATATATTTTTCACGTTTCAGAGAACAATTCTGTAAAAGTGATTATTTTCATTGGTACAAGTTTTGAAATATTGCTTTATTTTTTAGAACAAACAAAATTAAGTTAGGAAAATCTTTCACGTGATCCAATTTCCTTTTTCAAAAGTGACAGGACAATTTTTGCTCGTAAATAAAATATTTCAAATAATAATAACATAGTGTTAATTTAAATTTAAATTAAAAATCATAAAATTTAGGTATTTTTTAATATAATGAACAGCAACATTAACTATCTCCTGCAAGCATTATTTTACTACAGTTTTGTTTACAACAAATTTACTTCATTATGTACAGTTTACATTTACCAATATACCTCACATGTAGAATTATTAGACTTTTATTTGATATTTTTTTATTGATTTTTATTTTTTATTGATTTTTAAGTGACAAACGGAAGTGGAAATTAGGATTATATGGCACTAAAAAGTATATTTAAGAAAAAAAAAACAGTTTTAGTGAAATTTTTAAAACCTTATGGGAATAAATGAATTATACAAAATGTATTTTAATTCTGTTTTTGTAATTTTGTTTTTTCCATTTGAATGCATGTTTACTTTTGTTACTTATTCCAGTCTTTTAGGAATAATAATCTTAGTACTGAAGAATGACTGATAATGTGAAATATTAAAGTGATTTATGTTTTCTATTACAAATCCTTGTAAAGCGACATAAAAAAAAAAGTATTTTCGTTTCGTGATTATTTATTAATGCAGTTAAAATGTCATCTACGATTGCACAAATTCAATTAAATATTATGCAATTTTCGTTTAATTTTTCCTTTTATAAACAAACATTATTTATGAAAATAATTTTTCATTAATTGCATGTAAATCATAATTGATTTAATTAGCTCTACTTTATTAATGAATTTATCTGTGATGTTGAAAAACATCACATTATCTATATTTCGAAATTTCTACCACTAACATCAGTAGATCAAATAACATCTCTACAACACTTATGCAACGTAATACATCAATAGATCATAACATCACAACATCATAGCAACAAAAATCTTAAATGAAGTTCTTATGCTATTAAAGTTACTATAATTAGCAACTCCACATAACTCATTTGAGGTTATAATTTATGTAATCTTGCATCAGATAATGATTTTATTAAACATCCATTTCTTTTCTATTCATTAAAATCGATGTAAGTAGAAAACAATGGAATAATCTAATTTACATTCTCTTTGCAAGAAACGTTCATGAATGTTCTTTCTAAAACTGTTATAATTTGGCTACAGATTGCGTGTTATAAATCATCTAAATAAACAATCAACTTAATGATGTCATTTCTAATATGTTTTACAACCTTTCCTCATAAATATACTAAATTAACACTGTAAAACATTTCTGCAAATTTACTGAAATGTTTATCCAGATCCTCTGTAAATTTACAATGATTCTTAGTTAAAAGTAAATAATCGATATGCTCAAATTTTATTCTGTATTTTTAGCTATTTTTATTATTTAATTTTCCATTATAAATTAAAAATCAATGTTTCTGCTTTTAAAAAGGCATCCTAAGTAACAAATATATTATTGCCATTAATAGAGTAATTTATTCTGAGTCATTAAACTGCGTATATAAAATAGACATTATAACATCTCCGTTTATTTTTCTCTGTAATTTTACATAAGACTTAAGGTAATATATTACCAGTAGTTTTCAGTTAAAATTTTTAACAGTGTACATTATTGTTTAGATGCTTTCTAATGAAAATTATTTCTAATTATTATTTCGACTAACTTGATGTGAATTTTACATGTATGCCCTAACTGCACATCTCCTCCCCAGGATAACTTCAAGATGTCTTCAGGATGAAAAGACATCCCAGAAACATCCTGAAGATGTACTGTGGATAAGTATGCTGTGAAATTAAAAAGATACTCTCTGTGTTCAGTAATTCTCTGCATCATTTTTAAATATAGAAAATTGCAGTTTTTAAAATTCAGAATATTAACACAACTGTATTTAATTTCTTTACATTGGTTTCATTGATGATTATGTATATTTGTTTTATTGTTTATGTCTTAAATAGAAGAGTATAAATAAATAAATAAAAATGTAAAAGAACACTTTTATAGAGATGCCGAAAAGTGCAAACTAATGAGGATTCTAAAAAAATGTGGTCAGCTTCCCGCGGCCCAACGCGTAATTTCTTGCGGCCCGCGAGGAGACTAACGATATTTAAAATTTGACAACTTTGGTTAACGGATCAAAAATTAATAAATACGTTCTGACTGTTCAAAGTGAAAAAACATTTCAACGATTATGGTAGCTAAAGAACTTTTTTAATGAAATATTATTAGATCCATTATTCATTATTTTTGTTATAGTTTTAATGTATAGTCATAAAATTTTTATGATTTTTCTATTAATTTATGAATGAAAATAATTTGAATTAATGTATTCTGCTTCGAACTTTCCACCTGCCTTTCCTCGAAAAAAGTATATACATTTAGGAGTCATATATTCGCAAACATGTAATCACATATGGATATGTACAGTCATAAAATCATAATAAGAATAAAAATTCCCTTCCCCGAGTAGTTTCGCTGTAAATTGTCGTAGAAACCAGTATCTGATGCGTTATGATTGGTAATAACATCTAGTTTTTAATTCAGTTGCTAAATTTTGTTTTTTATCTACAAATTAAAACTTGCACAAACGTCATTTTTTCCCTGAATGGTAACACCCTTTTTTGACTACATATTCGAATTTCTGAGGTCAAGATGGTTCGGAAAAAGGTATAGTTTCTATTCTTTATATCAAGTTTTCATAGAGTTACAAGCAAATATTGTCAAGGTAAATCTCTGTATTTAAAAAAATTAAATTAAGATATCACAAAGAAAAGTATTATATCAATTCAGATAATAATCGGAAAAGAAGTATTACAATTTTAATTATAAAATAAAATAAAGCAATGTAATTAAGAAAATGATGTGTACGTGTAAACCTATTTATAACTATTTTAACTATTTTAAATCATGCTCAAGGAAAGTAATATATGACACAAATGATAAAAAGTGACAGTCCCCTAAGAGCAATAAAAATTGAAATATCACTACAACTCGAAAATTAATGATAGGAATGAACTGTAAATTTAGAAACCCAAATTTTCGATGATACCCATTCTATTCGTGCAAAAATTAATGTCGCTCATAACTCATAATTTTTTGAAATCTGAATTTATAAATATTAATTCAAAAAATTATTTCATAATTCAAAAAATCATCATGTGTTTTCATCATGTGTTCAGCATGTGTCATCAAAAATCAAATGTTTCAATCAAAAATATGCATGGAATATATTTGGGTTACTTCATTCTAACGTTTAATATATATATATATATATATATGTAAATATTTTTTTTTAAAGAAATTTTAAGAAATTTTGATATATTAATTTTTGGGGAAAAGGTGAATTAATGTCTATTGCATTCATTTAACATCAGCCTCTCCATATTTTAACAAATTATAACTCTGTAAAAGATTGAGAGAAATATATTCTGGGCTGATTTGATCCAAATAATCCAAAAAGCTTGTGGAAATCAGGGGTTGCCTTAGAAAAAAAAAAAATGGAGTTGATGCCAGTTTTAATATGTAAGACTTCCGTTAAGCAAAATATAACTAAACCGTTCTAAACTAAGCCATATTACTAATCGATTGACACCAGCAACATGCATCTACATTGATTTACGGCGAAATTAGTCGGGAAAGGTGAAATTAGTCGGACGGGGGGGGGGGGGGGGTGTAGGACTGTACATACGGTGGAGTCCGAATGAATAAAATAGATTTCGCATGTGCCCCACCAAGTGTTTTGGGTTGGACATGCCTGAGCTTAAAGAAACAAAATAAAATTTGAAAATCGTTCAAAGTTGAGCAGTTTGTTTTCGTTCAGGAGTAAACTTCTTTGGTAATTTTGAATTCTTTAAATTTTTTTTAATTCTTCATGCAGGACAAAATTTTCCTTATTTTGCACTATTTGGGGCACCTATACAAAAAATATTCTAGTACCATTTTTTTTTTTTTTTTTATGTATAAAACTGGTTTATTTATTTATTTATTTTTTTGCTTTTGTATATTGCTTCAAATCCGATGAAAATTATACAATATTTTATTATACATCCCTACAGTTTTTATTTAATTTTTTAATTCCAAAATTAAACAAATATTTGCTAAGAAAATCATGTCGTGGAAAATTATTTATTTATTTATTTTATGTTTATTTATATTTTATTTATTTATTTATTTATTGCTTCAAGCTGACTACATTTTTTCAAAATTTTCCTTGGGACAATATAGAAGTTAAGAATATTTTATGAAGTTTCTAGACAATTCCAGAAAGCATCATGAAAATTCTATACTAAATTCATATTAAAGGAAATTGATAACAGAACAAGCAAACCGATATAATATAAAAACATTCTAAAAAGTAGTATATCTTTGAAGACACAGATTATTATGTAAATTTCTGAGCTTTATGTGCTATTTAATTTTTATTTTGTTATAACCATTCGCATCTTTATCCAATAACTGAAATTTTTGAAATACAAACATCGATATTCTGCAATATATTTTATACATTTTATGGATGATTTAAATTCTTATGAAATTTGTACCATAATTTTCATTTTGAGATTTATATAATTCATTCATTCATTATTTTATTTATCGGGATTATGTATGTACATAGTTTATAAAGTTTTCATTTTATTACAGTTTAACAACTATTATAATTATATATCTGTATATAAAAATTGATAATAATACGTAGCAAGCATATTTTATTACTTTATGAATTTAACATAGTATCGAATAAATGCATCTACTAATCAAAGATTATAAATATTTGTGTAGTTAAGTATACGAATAATTACCATGCATCTTTGTAAAACTTTTTGATTTACAGTGTTTGAATTTTTAAAATGTTTTGAACCATAATGAAACCAAATATCATTACATTTTTTGGGTGTGTCCATATGTAGGTCAGTAAGTTTTTGAATCACTTTGTTAGTTAATTTGTTAAATATAAGTTGTAAGTTAGTTTCTTTATTTCGTTTGCTAACTAATGTGTTAGTCAGTTTGTAAGAAGTCTTAAGAAGTTCGTAGAAAGGTTAAAATTTTGAGAAGAATTATTATACAAAGTCAATTTAAAGATTTTTTTTTTTTTTTTGAAGGATTGTAAAATGTGCAGAATACATATTTCGTTCGTTGGAGAAATAGTCTGGTTCAAAGGTGTTTCAAGAAATATGTTTGAGGATGTCATGGATTTCGGTATTTTGGGTAATTGATGGATTGGAGGGGATTTTGAAGGTTTGGTGTTTAAAGGTATGCAAACTGATTCTTCAGTGACTGTATTTAATCACAAGTAAATCTAAGGTCATGGTCATAAAGGAGATTGAGTGGAATAAGAGATATCTGGCTTTGTCTAATCTTATACACTAAAAATGTAGTACATTCATTTATTTTCAATGCTATTCGGTGTGATTTAATTTCATTTAAATTATACATCAGTAAGTGCAAAAAGTCCTATTCCCTAAGTCTTAGAATCAATAAAATTTTAACTGGAATTTAATACAAAGTCTTGTTTTTACTTCAAAAAGTAACTCACAGTAGGATCATGTTAAGAAGTTTGTGAAGAGGATTTATCCTCGAAAGTTTGTTAGTTATATTCTTAAGTTGTTATTATTTGAAGAAATTATCTGAAGAATATTACCCTACATAAATCTGATTAATTTTTCAGTATCACCTGTGATATAAACAGTTTTAATTTAGTAACTGTGTAAGGTATTTAAAATTTCATATTTTCTTAACATGAGGGAATAATGCAAAATTTCTCATAAACATGCATTTTAAAGATTATTTTCTTCATAAAAGAGTGGAACTAGTTATAAAATATCATTTTTGATACTCACACGGAAATCTTTTTATGTTCTACTTTAAAAACGTAGGAAAATTATTAATATTAAAAATCTTCGTAGCATGATAAGATAAGATTATATATATGTATATAAACTTGTAGTAAGGGAATTATTGCATGAAAAATAGCATGAAAATAACAATACAAAACTGACGCAGTAACGATAAGAAGCAAATGAACTTTAGTCGAATGTTTAGTTTTAGGAAAAAGTTTACTTTTATGGTAGAGCAATTCATGTTGTAATCGCCAGATTCATTCTTATTATAAATATATTACACGCTGTAGTATAAATATATGATAACAGCACGTGATAAAGCTCAGATAAATGTCCACCTATATGACATAGTTTTTAAAATGAGTATTTCATAGTAAAATGTAAATTAAAATATATTTCTAACAGTTAAAAAATCACTTATTTGTATTATAAATATTATTAACAGTTTTTTTTTTTTTTCTAAAGCCATATCTAAAAGATAGATTTAATTTAAGAGCTGTCAAATATTCATTAAACATAATGAAATAATTTTGATAATCTAAAAGAACATACAAGAAACTATAGCTTTATTTAAATTTCCTTTTGAATTATTTGTTATTCATTACGAATTTGTCTAAGAAAAAAAAAATTAGTTTTTCAAGTCATATAAATTTATACTTAAAGTTGTCTTATATATTTGAATATTATATGTTATTAAACACCATACTTGACTTCTTTTCAAAAGACTTTAATATCAGAAGATTTTAATGTCAGAATACAGTTTTATTACATCTTTCAGAATTTTATATAAAAAAAAAATACTTTTTTGGATTTTTATAATATAAAGTTAAACCTTATAATTGATGATAAACCAGGCTTTTAAAATAAACGCAGACTATTAATTAAGGAAACGAAATGAAAGGTAATATTTAATTAAATCCTCTTTTACATACTAAAATTTTTAAAGTAAAATCAAAATATCGCAGTTGCACTTAATAATAGTTCATTTTTCTATAAAAATTCTCTGTAATTATTACATCATTCGTTTGAATATTAAGAAAATTATCGTTAATTCTTCCATTTTTTTTCCTTTAAATTATGCCATTAAGAATTAAAAATGGAAAATTCAAATTAAAGACATTCTCAATTATTGCAAGAGAAAACCAAAACTGGATATTCGGTCATAAACTGCCAAGTAATTTTTATTTATTTTCTAAAGAATTTCTTAAAGACTTGAATATTAGAATATATTTTAATGATAGAAATGTCAATTAAAGATTTATTTAAATTATATTTTTATAAGTGCTTAAATTAAATTTTTGTAATTATACCTTTCCTTCGATAAATCACAATTTGGTTATATTAATATACTTAATCTTTAATTCAAGTGCTTTTACAAAAATGACACATCAAAACATCTTGTTGATTAAAGTTTTTTTTTTTTTTTTTTTTTTTTTTTTTTTTTTTTCCACTGATTACGTAAAACAAGTATCGTTTTTGAAAGGAAAGTTAAAAATTCTGTCGCATATTGGAATACAAATGATGCAGTAGTATAAACAGTTTTCACTGAATGTGTTGTTCATTTACTGATCCTCAACAAAATAGATTTGAATTAAATTATTAAATTATATAGTAAAAGTTTTATGTTTAATTTCCATTAAATTGTGCCAAATTTTAAGATAAAAAAATATATATCGTCTATTGGTTTAAATTTGTTTAACGTATTCTGAGAATATTCAAAATTATACAAAATTTTTATGAGTAAATTAATACCTACACAATTAAATGTGTCTCCCATGTTCGTTTATTGATTTGAAATGTAGTTATATACTTTGAAGAAATAGAGTTTTAAAAGATATATTCTAGGAATGTCCATTTTTAAAATTTAAAATTCTCAAATCACAAAATATTAAATTTTAATCATCAATTTTTGGTTTAAATGTATGTAGTCTAATCCCTGTATTCTTTTAAATTGGATTATATAAAAGGCATCACAAAAAACGTTAAATAAATTTATTTCACATATTTAATGAATATTGAAAACTATATAAAACTTTCAGGAGTAGAGTAATACTTACACAGTTACATATATATACCACGTTCATTGATCGATTTAAAAGGTAATTATAAAATTTATATACTATATATATAATCAATATTTCACAGTATTTAACGCAATATAATCGTCAATATTTGGCGCAAATTTATATCATCTAATCCCTGTATTCTTTTATAATGGTTTATTATTATTATTTTTTTTAAATAAAAATAGTTACATACATGAATGCTTGACATTTCGTTTTCACTTTCTTCATTTACTTTTCACTATATACAAATGACAGATAATTATTACGAAATAGGTATTATTCTCTCATTTATACTATTCATCTATTATTTTATTCTTAGAATTCAATCAGGAAGAAAATATTTCTATATTGATAATTTGAGAAGAAAAAAAAAACATACTTTTTAATTTACAAATATTTTAATAATCATTCCGAGTGACGCTAGAACAATAAGATACTTCTAAATTATAGGAACTCTTTTCACTGTAAATAAATAAATAAATAAATAAATAAATAAATAATAATGATTATCTATTTTAATAGAGTTCATAATGATTTATTTTATTTTTAAAAATATAGTTTTTTAGGTAAATAATTTTTCTCGTTACAGATATATATATATATATATATGTATATTAATAACGAGAACAGAATTACATTATATACGAGAAACGATGTGAGAATATATATATATATATATATATATATATATATATATATATATATATATATATATCTTATACTATTAAATGAGCAATATTTGTATATATATATATATATATGTATATTTTTTTGTTCTCGAAAACGGTAGCTCGGACAGTCACGTGATTTAACACAAAGGTGCCCTCCGTAGGGTCATTGTGCACACCGAAGTCATATTTTCGAATTTTTGATGAGTTTTCTTTTAATTAATAAAAATATGAAAATAAAACTCCTGTTTCTACGCAGAATGGAGAATCTTAGGAGAAATTTGATTGGTTTATTTGATTTTCATTGATTTGAGTGTATTTTACGTTGAAATTATGAGGAATTACGAGAGATTTGATTGGTTTATTTGATTTTCATTGGTTTGAGCGTATTTTACGTGGAACTAGAGCTACGTTATGAGGAATTACGAGAGATTTGATTGGTTTATTTGATTTTCATTGATTTGAGTGCATTTTACGTTGAACTAGAGCTACGTTATGAGGAATTACGAAAGATTCGATTGGTTTATTTGATTTTTATTGATTTGAGTGCATTGTGCGTTGAACAAGAGCGACATTTAGATTCTATATAAAAATATTTGAATTTTCAATATTTTAATATTATTCGACTTTTTTAGAGAACAAATTACGATTGGCGCCTCGGGCGCCCGAGAGCATGTGTTTTAGTAAAAATTTTCATGGGTCTCTGGCCAGCTAGTATATATATATATATATACTAGCTGGAACAACTGTTCAAACCATGTTTTCTCCTTTGGATACAATTTTTAAGAAAACTAAATTAAGAAAATAACTAAAGTTAAACCAATTATCGTTTGTTTAGACGTATTACAAGTTCCTAGGAAGATATGAAGTCATATCTAAATAGATATGTATACCTACTTTTTTTTTTAGAAAACACTGTTTGAAGGTTTGGTCCTCATATATAAATTTAATGATAGATATAAAGCAAATAGATTTTATATCATCACAAATCTTTCATCATATTTAATGGTATATTTATTGTTGCAGGAAACTGGATAGATCTTCATGTCTCTTTTCTTAAAAAATTATCATCACAATTATATATATATATATATATATATATATATATATATATATATATATATGTAAATTTCTTTATATTAAAGAAAAAAAATGAAGAATAAAATTTAAATCAGACTTTAGACGAGGATAATTAACTTATTGTAAAGTATGATAATATAGATTGTCACAAGAAATGCCTTGGTCAATTTTTGTTTCTTATTTAAATGTTATAGCAAGTTAAATAAAATAATGATATTTTTCAATCTTTTAAAATGCTATCTGATAACAGTTTTATAATAATTATTATGGGAATATTAAAGATTTCAGTATTTTTTTATAATGCATTTTATCAGCATGTTAACAGAAACAATTGTATCATACAGTTTTTATTAGAAAATGAAATTATCTTTGAGCATTTCATATTATTAAAATTTAAATTAAATAAAAAACATGTAATTTCCAAACATCCTTAATTGAATTTTTATTGTAAAATTTTTTTTAATGTTTTCTATAAAACTACAGTGATCAATGCCTCTTCTTTTACGGAAATTTTAATGGAATGAATATAGTTAAATTAGGAAAAATAAAATTTCATATCATGAATACTTTTATGCTCATTTGCAGGCCATTAAGTTTAACTCATTAATTGAGTTTAACTCATTTGCAGACCATTTTGTATATTTACATTTATGTTTTCTCTTAAACCTACATCATAAATATAAACTCTCAATATTTTAACTAAATTTGCAGATCTTTTATTTAATTAATGCATTCATAACATAGGTAAATGTTTATATTCATATTTTTAATAGTCAAACAATAATTACAAAATTCAGTACAACTTTAAAAGTAACTCCTGTGAAAAGATATCTGGCTAAACTAAAATTAAATTTTTTGCAGATGTTTTCCGTATATGTGTATATATGATTTCTGAAGAAAGAGTACAAGTTCGTGTCTATCCAGTAAGGGTGACGACGACGTTATGGTGCTTGTACTATGCTTAAAAGGTAACATATTTAGTAATTTTTAAATTTTTAAGAACTATGTGTTGAACAATGAATGTGAAAATGACGTATGTTTTACCGTCCAAAATGTTTCATTGCTATAATGCGATCAATGACTGGTAAGAAAATATTTCGATAGACTCTGTAAAAGTAAAGGTATGTCCGTTAAATGTTTGAATATTTTCTCAAAAAATGAAAATTGCCCTTTTATGAAAGCAGTCTTAAATTTAAAACGTTTTTTTTTTCAAATGCAGGTACTCTACTTAAAAAGAAGTGAGCTGCCCGCATAATTTAATAGTTGGAGTGACTACCTATTTAAAATCTGCTTAAATAAAGAATTTGTTGAGCAGTGAAAGTGATAACGGTGTGCAATTTATTCTCTAAGATAGTTCATCGTTATATTTAGTAAGTGGCAAAAAGAGTGTTAGCTATAGACAGTAAAAATAAAGTCATTCACGTTAAAATTATGGACTTGTTTTTCGAAGAAAGGAAATGAAAATTTTATAAACGATCAGCACTATGAAATTCACAGCAATTCGTTAAAATTACGTTTACTGAAACATTTTCCGAAGAATTCAGCCATTCATATAATTTAGCAGTTTGACTAAAATATCTCATCTTTAGCAATTGACTAAAATATCTCATAATAAAATGTATTATGAGTTACTTTCCAAATTATTTTATTAGAGAAATAGCATTATTTCTGCCGCTATCAAAGCATTTAAACAAATTCAAAGTTTCCATCGAACTTTTACTACCATTATTAACATTCGTAAAGTAATTATGGAGGAATGGTTGGGTTTTAAGTCGCACTAGTGCTGCTCAGATGGGCAATCGTAAAGTAATTATGCATTTCAATGAAAATTGAACGCCTGCAGTGAAGCCTCAACGTTGTAGTAAGCCACCTGGAATGCAAAAGATCGAATGAAATTGCAAATTGCAACGGTAGTAAGTGAAATAATCTGGTGTGTCAATCACACGACTTTCTCTTACCCTGAAATTTATTACTATAAATACAGGTTGCAGATTAAAAGGTAAGATAACGAGTACTGTTATGTAAACCTGTGTTAAACAATTCATATTAGGCTTCTGAAGAGTTTTATATGATAATTAGTTCTGTGTGAGGGGGGGCTACCGCCCCCCTTAATCCCCCGTTTCATTAATGAACCTGCATTTATATAGAATTTAATTTGATTATTAAAAAATAATTCTGTTTTTAAAAAATAATTTATTAAAAATATTAGTAAAAAAAATTATCTTTTATGATAATGCAGATGATTTCCATATTAGAAAAGTAGTATAACACCAAATATCCAAAAAAAAAAGTCCATTGTATTCTCAATATTAAAAAAAAAAAAAAAAAAAAAAAAATACGATTTTTTTTCCAAGTTCTTTTTTTTTTTTTTTTTTTTTTTTTTTTTTTTTTTGTTAAAAGTAAAAAAAAAAAAAATCGATAACTTTGTTTTAAATTATCGCAGATCGATTGTTCAACCATTCGTTTTAAAGGCATTAGCGAGCTCTTTTGAAAGATACCCATCATGAAAATTTACTCCCCTCGAGGGGAGATTTCCCCCCCAGGTGGGGGAGGCGAGGCTCCTACATACACAATTTTTTTCCCAGTTAGCTATCTCTATTTCAAAAAATATATATTCGTTTCATTTGGTTTAGTGCAATCTATAGACGTTAAACTCTACTTACCTGCAATTTCCCCCATAGACGTAATGTATTAAAATTCTCTTGATTGTCCCTGTACACGAACCATTTGCTTGATCTTAACGAAAAGCTTACTGTAGCATCCCTATGTGATACACATTTAGAATACCAAGTTTGAACTTTCTGCCATAATTTGTTTTTGAGATATGCAGATAACAGACAGACACACACACAGACACACAGACACACACACAGACCATTTGCTAAAAACATGATTTTCGTATTCAGGGGACATCAAAACGTGTAAATATAACAAAATCTCGCGTTCGAAAATTTGACCCAAAAACAATACTTTCTCTACCTTATGGGTAAGAGAAAGTAAAAAAGTAGCAGATAATGCATCTTGTATCAATAGTGCCCGTAAAATTGTCACATAATTTTAATATTCAACAATGTGGAAAACCTTGCGTAATATTAAATTTTACCCATTATATATCTCATTGGTAGAAACTGGAAAATATTTTATGTTTGGAAGAAATTTTTTTGACGAGCAATGTCGATTTTTACTATTTACCCAAACATTTAATATATTTTCCTTCGCATAATCCGTTATTAAGCTAAGCAATTTAGTACCCGAAAAATAAATTTGAAAGTTATTTGTTTTTACTTATATGTCTTTTTTTGTTCATTAAAATTTCTGAGGTAAAACTCATTTTACAGACCAGCGTAATGTACATATAATTTCCAAATTTAAAGTCGCACACTCAGGAGACAATGTATGCAGAATACTTTTGTAATCCAGGCGGGAGTTTCTGCGTTGGTTGTTCCCAAACGTGTCTTGCTTGATTTGTATTACTTAGTATATTTAAATAAAAAATGGATAAAGTTTTGATCGTATCAAAGACTAATATATAACAAATATGATGTGACAAGTTAATTTACGCTAATTTAATTGTAAAGGCAACAAAAACTACGAACAAAGTTAATGAGAGAAGTAATAAAGCTCTTTTATTTATTTATTTTTTTTGTTTATTTTTTTTCTAAATAATAAAAGTGTTATTCTGGTTTAAAAAAAAAAAAAAAAAAAAAAAAAAAAGTCGGGATGCATTTTTACAGCTAAGATTTCATAATAGCGTTAGCACAGCTTAAATGCTTCTCGTTGAAGGGTTAATAGTATTTTAAAGACCATTTTCTAACATTAACTACTTGCTTAGAATATAAGTAATAATGTACGGTTGCTTTGCTTTTCCTTTTCATGCTATAAATTTTCGTTAAATACTTTTATCAAAAGGGTTTAAGCTTTGAACAAATATTTATGCGACGCATTAATTATGTAAAAAGACAAAATTATGCATAAATATTTATACCGTTAAAAGATCACTTTAACTTTTAATTATTTAAAAGAAAAAAAATCTAATAAAACTGCATTTAAAATTTAATTTGCCAAAGCCAAAATTATTTTTGAAAACATAAATCATTTTAATTGGTTACTGTAAAATTAATGTGATTTTCCCATTAATTTAGAATCTCATATCGCAGCTGGGTCGATTAATTTATTATCATATCATCAGCCAGTAATTCATATTTCAGAAATCTAGTAAAAATATATGACGTTTGACGAATTACGGTAATCAAAAAATTATTTGCCGCATTAAATTTATTATGTTTAGACACATCAAAAATCATTTATGGGGGAAATTAAAAGCAATATATAAATAATTAAATGTCAAAGTTTGACTGGAATATTAATCACTAAATCGATAACTATTACATTAAATTAAACTAATCCTAAAAACCATTTAGTATCAAGTATTACACGATATATTAATTTAATTTTTTTCATCAAGATGTTGACAATAGTATATAGATTTTCTAACAGTAGACATTAAAAGTGAAAAATTTTTATTCAATAATATTATATAATAATTGTATATTGAATTTCAGTTTCTTTTTTTATATACAAAATATTTTTGGGTTATAAAAAAAAATAATAATAATAATAATAATAATAATAATTCGTTGCTTTCAGAGGCTAAATGCAATATAATTAATCTACATTACTTATTAGAAACCAAATAACGGCAGAAAAATGTGTGGTAAATATATGTATATATATATATATGTCAAATCAAAGGTTTAATGGTCTTAACTACTATATAAAATTATTTCAACAATTTTCCAATATAGAAAATATGTATTGATTTATTATTAATAAAGAAATATATTATTTAAAATTAAACATGATAACGATATTTATTACTGGGAAAAAATGCTTAAATTAATCGTTTAGTCATCCTTCATCAATTCCGTAAAATTGTGTCCACATACTGACGGCACTAATAAAGTTTCCTAAAGCCCCGAACAACTGTCCGAACAACTGGACCCGGAACAACTGTCAGCTCTTTCAAAATAGACTAAAACATCACTGTTAATAATTTTTTGAAAAGTTTGAAATATCCTAACATTGATTTTATTTCTTAAATAGCGATTTAAAATATAACAAATTACAAAAATAAGAGTAAAATGTACATTATTTAAAAACATGTCCTTTAGGATCAGTTGGAAGATTAGATTGATTTCTTTGATTTATTTCAGTGACTTAGTTTACTAATAAATTTAGTTGAAACCATAAATTAACCCAAGTACATCAGCAAAATAAAAGCCTCCCTTCTGATTAATTTTGCTGAAAACCATCGCATAAATATGCAAATAGTGCTGAACGATTAGCAATAACGTATAGCAATTAATGATAAGTTTAAATTGTGTTTACAGCTTCGTTTACACACTAAAACAGCAATTACAACGCCTTAAACAAAATTTTTATGGGCCAAAATTGAAACAACGGGGAGTTTTTAATTGGTCAACGAATATCATGGCCGTTGGCTATATTGGTTGCCTTTCGTTGGCAAACCTTTGATGCATATGCAGTATTTTACTTTGGCAATACATTTTGGTATTTATAATTAACTATTTTTTATTCTTTTCTGAGAATAATCAACATTTTCGACGATATTTCATTGCCTCTAATAAAATTATATATTTCCTTTGAAGTTATGCAGTGATTAGAAATAAGTCGTTTTATGTAAATTTAAGACATCAGTTATTATTGGATTCATAGTTTTGTTTATTATGTTCGGCAAACTATAGCTACCGGCAAACTATAGCTACCCCAGCAAATAAAAGGCCAACGGAGGGGGCAAAAAAAGATGTTGGGCCAACTACAACTATCCTAACAAAACAAGGACCAACTGCGCGAACCATTATCTTTTGATGGGCTAACGACTCAGAAAAAAAATTACTGAATTAACAAACTTTTGCCTACGTAACCATAACTGTAAGTTAAAATATTTATAATTACTAGAAAAAGTTTACAACATACAAAAGAGACACTATTTAAAAAAAAAAAAAAAAAAAAAAAGAAGAAGAAGAAGAAGAAGAAATAATAAAAAAAATAACCCCAGTACGAGATTGTGAGATTGTATTCACTTGTATTATCATTGTATTCATTGTATCGTATAACAAACAATATGTATTTTTTTATAAAATTCATTTTATATTCAATGGTGTTCCGCTTTTTCAAAATTTTACGGTAAATAAAACTTAGATTACGACAATTTAAACCATTTGTTTGTTAAAATTTTCACTTTCCTACTGATTTATTATTAAAACAAGAACAGAATATATTTTTATACAATAAATGTAAGTACTAAATAAATAAACCTTTAGTATAATGGAAGGTGTATCATATTGTGGTTTATTTTTGATTCTGGATTTCAATATGGATGAAAAATATAGTTTACATAAAATACTAAGTACAAAATAAATAAATGTTTACAAGGGAAAATGTTGTATCTTGCTAGTATTTGTTTCAATAGTCTAGACAGATTATTAGCAAAATTTAATGTTTTCCTATGAGTATTATGATTTATGCAAAAATAACGCATGTTTTAGATTTGAAAGGTAATGTAAAATACATTAGAATATTTATAATTGTAAATATATTTTTTTTTAATCCAACAGACATATACAACTTATATTTAAGATATTTTAATATTTAATCTCATTGGATATGCTTGGAATGATAAATAAAGGAATTAATTATGAATAATTTTTGCACAAATCTTGTAATTTTTCTTATATATTTTACTAAAACCTATCAACAGTGGCGTTTCAGTTAAAGAAAAAAAAAAAAAAAAAAAAGATAAAAAAAATAAATAAAATTTTAACAAAATACGTTTTCTGCAGTTTATAGTATAGAATTATATATATTCAGGGCGACACAACAATGTCCCGATACATTAAGACTATCATTAGAAACTGTTGGATCTGCATATTACATTAGTAAGCATTTTTAACTCTTTATGTTTGGACAAAGCGTTTGTGTCACAGACACCAAAAAAAAAAAAAAAAATGCATTGCGTTTTATCAGTAGCTATTTTTAAATCATATTTATAAATCTTTTTTTTTTTTTTTTTAACAAAAACCATACTGAATATTACATTTACTGTCATTATGCTAAAAAATATTTTGTAAATAATATACTGCGTTTAGACTTCAGATTAATAGGCTACAGCCAAAATGTTCAGCTATATTATGGCTACAACTGTAAATTGCTGAAATTGCATTTATATTTGTGTTAATTTTTTTATCACTTTCTAACAATATTTATAAGCGATTACCTATTCAATTAATTTATCTACCTGCCGTTATGGAATTTGTGATAACGTAGGCAATGAACTTTGATTGTAAAACTATGTAAGATGTACGTTCATTGGGAATGGTTAATGATTAATGCGAATCATGTGATTTTTCGTTCTGTTTTTCATTTATAACAATCAACTTTCCTTACTTCCCCATGAAGTTATTAAATGAATCAATTAATCTCAGAAAATAACAATGTTATATATATATATATATATATATATATATATATATATATATATATATATATATATATATATATATACAGTCGGTAACAAAAGTCTCCGAACCCTAGCAATAATTCCTATGTAAAAAAAAGCACACTTCATACTAAGAACAGGATTCGACAAGAAATTATTTAACAAAACAGTATTAATTCTACTTTTTTTACATGGGAATTTTTGCTGGAGTTCGGACACTTTTGTTACCGACTATATATATATATATATTTTTTCACTGTATGATTTTTACAGTTTACTAAATAATAGTTATTTAGTTTGAAATGAAGAGTATATTTATGAATTTCAGCATAAACCTTGACTCAGCATATTCCTTGATATACGTTCTTGTTACAAAAAAAAACAAGCTAAAAATCTATAATTATTCATTTCTGAGTACGAAGTTTATTAGAAAAAACAACCGCTTATCGATTAAATACGGATTGTATCCGTAACAGCCTTCAGAGTGTTTATTCCACATCGCTTAAAAAAGGAAAATTTCATACGTTAATATGTCTTTCTTTGCTCGCACTACTGATGATCTGGGTCCATACTGCTTTCAGATGCATATGACAGGGGCGCACTAACTGTGCGTAAAAAGTGAAAAGTAGGCACGTGAAAGCATAAGGAAGCATACAAGACATTGTTTGTTATAGGAGTTCGGAAAAAAGAGTACGGCAGTCGAAGCATGTCGCATTGTTTGTCATGTTTATGGGGAGGATGCAATAAATGAAAGCACATGTCGTCGATGCTTTCGTAAATTTTGGTAAGGAGACAGAAGCTACCAAGATCAGACTAGGATTGTTCGGCCATCACACGTTGGAGACGACGATATTGACCAAGCCATAAGGAACAACCCGAACTCAACCGTGTAAGAATTAGCGGAGACCTTCAACGTATACCGGACAACGATCGAGAGACAGCTGGTCTTTACGAGAAAGTTGGATCGTTGAGTTCCACATAACATGACAGGTAATTAATTGGATGACCGAATCGCCACCTGTGTTTCCTTGCTTTCCCTGTAAATAACCCATTCTTGACACAAATTGTGACAGGAGATGAAAAGTGGGTTATGTACCGTAACGTAAAGCGTCGTAGGACTGTGTGACGCCCTTCTGATCCGCCTGCATCGACTTCGAAAGCTGAACTTCATCCCAAGAAGGTGTTATGTAGTGTGTGGTGGGATGTGCGGGGAATAATTCACTGGGAGGTCCTGCAACTCAACCAAACAATCAACGCTGCCTTCTACAGTTTTCGGTAGACAGGCTGCATTCATATTTGGTAGAAAGGCGGCAAGGTATCATCAATCGTCGCGGTGTTATCCTTCAACACAATAACGCCAGACCACAAGGTGATGTCATCACTCGCCAAAAGTTACTGGGCTTTGGTTGGAAGGTTTTAACTCACCTTCCCTATTCTCCTGACTTGGCACCAACTGACTATCACCTATTTCGGGCTTTGAACAATTCTTTCAGTCAGAAAATCTTTGATGATCTTGATGCTGAAAACTGCCATCCAAGAATATTTTGACTCGAAATTGCCGGAATTTTACCGTCGTGGGATTCATCTCCTACCAGAAAGATTGCAAGAGGTCATATATAGCTATAGAGATTATGCACAATAATAGGTACTGTTCATTTTGCTTTTATTTGTTCTTTTTTATGGATAATAAAAACGGGTATAACTTTTTCACTCACCCAATATATACGATAAAATAAGAAATTACTCTTTAAAGAATGTGGTATGGAGTAAAGCGGGGCTAAAGTGCTCCGGAATAAGTTAAAATGTTGGCAACCCTGTACATGTATATATATATATATATATATATACATATGTAAAAAACGAAAATACTCACTCAATATATAAAATGAAGAGATATCGTTCAAAAATAAAATAATTCTTTCTAGTTAATTTACAAGGTTAAAATGAAACCAAAACTCACTATTTAACTCAAATAATCACTCCGTCTGTCTACACACGAATATTTTTAATACGATGATTATTTACAGGAAATATTTACATGGTTTCAAAATGATTTGGAAAAGTATTGTAAATCAGCCCCTTCTGTACTATTTATACAAAAAAAGTAAATACAGAACATTTTTGTTTTATCATAATTTATGTAAGTCCGTCTGACTACACACTTTATCGATTAACGGCGACTGACTGTTTTTCTTTGGAATTTCTTTCCCGGTTCACTACTGTTGCCATTCTGCAGCGACAAACAATGAAGCGGTGAAGTTGTAGTTGTTATTTTCTGGAAGTGGAAAGTTGAAGTATTTATTCCTCATATATATATATATATATATATATATATATATATATATATATATATATATATATATATATGTATGTATACTAGCTGACCCGACAAACGTTGTTTTGTCATATAAATTATTTCTAGAGAATATTTTGCTAGAAAAAAATAACTAACTTATTGTAAGTGTGTAAGGATGTGGTATATAAGTGAAACAGGTATGGAGCGCTGTGAACGGTGACTGTGAAATCCGATTATAACGTAAAAGACATAATTACCGAAATTTTCGCTATTTGCTTCTTGCTACTTGCTACTTGGTACTTTCTACTTGCTACTTGTTATTTAAAACCTCCGCTGAATGTCGAACAGCACAAAATTTTATTTCATTCGGCAAATATTTCAATTTATGAGAGAATCTCTGATAGCAACGAATTTCACATAAAAATTCCGTCTTTTTTGAATAAGCTGTAACAATCTGGACCGATTTGATGAAAAATTTTATCAAAAAGATATTACAATATTTAACATCATTACATGTACATTTATCACAATTCAATCAATCAATGCATGTGAGTATGTGAATAGTATGAGCGAAGTGAAATGTAGAGTTCGTATTAAATCAAAACTTAAACTCGTTTTAATTAAAGGTGAAAAAGTTGAAACTCAATTTATTTTATAACAGGTATATTTTTTTAATCTACAAAAACTTAATTTATCGTAATGCCATTAGATGTACAATATTTTTGGTTAATCCTTGAGGAGTATACACAAACAAATTCGAAGGTTTTCCAACCCTGGAACACGAAACACATAATTGGCCGTGAGAAAAGCACGGATTTTCTAAACCAAAATTCAATTCAAAAAACAATTTCAAATTTTGCCAAAGGGATCCGATACTAAAGGTGTTCCATACAAAAAATAAATAAATAAAATATCAGTGACATACACACTCACAAAAGTATGGGACCCCTTTGGTGACTTTAAATATTTTAAGCCATTTTTGCGATGAATTGAAATGGCTATCTCAATTGTGGAACTAAAGATCTTGGCGAGAAGCGTCCGAGCTACTTCGGTGCCAAATTTCAATTTTTGCCAAAGGGATCCGATACTAAAAGTGTTCCATACAAAAAATAAATAAATAAAATATAATAAATTAGCTACACAAATAAATTTGTAGGTTATTGTGGTTGTTAATCAACGCGCATGTAAATTTGATAGAAAATTATATAAAATACTCACTCCAATTCCGCACAAAATTTGCAAAATGTATAGTTTTTTATTCACACTTCAAAACTCTTCAAACACTAAATACATCTTG
Organism: Salticus scenicus; assembly: GCA_963930645.1. NCBI lineage: Eukaryota > Metazoa > Arthropoda > Arachnida > Araneae > Salticidae > Salticus > Salticus scenicus. The sequence goes on from OZ005655.1 coordinate 136,306,115, forward strand.
ATGTAATATTTCAATTAGGACACAATGTTTTGTATAACAATAATAACACGAAGTTACAAAATATTTTCCTGAATTTGATCGCAGCACCAACTGTCGGGACAAACTGGAATTACAATAGAATATACGCAAGCGAAGTGTGACGTCACTGGCCGTCAGTGGATGTAAGAAAAAGATTTCCTATGTTAATCTCCCATTGGATTTTTTATAAAAAATTATTAAAAATCGAGGAAAATTATTTCTCGATTTTAATCCCCATATTTGGGTATAGATATGTATTAGTTATCGTATTCATGTGTTCGATTGAGTTATTTTGCTCTCAAATTGACAAAATTTTAATTTTAAATTTCAAAACTCTGTCTTCCTTGGCATTTTTTGTATTTGGCGATCAAAAACGTAATACGAAAATATACATGCCAGATGTATATTTTCGTAATATGTATTGTACGAAATTGTTTCCTATTATTCATTACTCTCTTAATATAAGTTGTTGAAATCACCATTATTTTTGAAAGAAATTAAATATGTTCGCCAGATGATATGGCGATATATTTTTTTCTTCCGCCAAGGATGACAGAATTTTGAGATTAAAAATTCAAATTTTACCAATTTTACAGCAAAAACAACTCAATCTAACGCATGCACATGATAACTAATACATATACCCAAATATGGGGATTAAAATCGAGAAATAATTTTCCTCAATATTTAGTAATTTTTTACAAAAAATCCAATGGGCGATTAACATAGGAACTATTTTTCTTGCATCTACGGAGGACCAGTGACGTCATCACTTCGCTTGCGTATTATTGAATATTCGATACTACGATCGTAGTGCAGTCTGCCGGATCCAATGTGAAACATTCCAAAATCAACAACAATTTATAAGTGATAAATTAATTAAATAAACAATTTAAATTGGACTGAATTGTAAATCTAAACCATTCTCGAATCCACCTGAAGACACACAAAAAATTTCATTAAACTCGGACCAGCCGTTTAGGAGGAGTTCAGTGACATACACACGCACAAAAGATTATATATATATATATATATAATATATATTATTTATATATATATATAAGTGCTTAAATCAGTATAATATTATTTTGCCTTAAAAAGACACGTATACGAACAATGCTTTTTTATACATATATTATCACAAAGGTTTAGAATATTTAATACTATATTTAAATAAGTTATACATAATTTTGTAGACAAAGAAAATATATATTAATTTTAAATTGAATCATTATAGAAAAAATTAACGGCAAGTATTTTTATATGTATTTAAATCAAAGAATGTTTCGTAAACCACATAAATTAAATAATAATAAAAATAATTTACATTTTTCAATACAGACAATATTTTTGCTAGTTTGAAAAATCACTTTCTTCTTTAGAATTTAAACTTCATGCTTTTTAAATATTCATCAAACATAATAATAGTAACATGACAAATTAACAGTAATAAATAAGACACAGGATAAAAGTAAAACGGGATTAAAATGTAGGATAAAATACTTGAGTTTGCCTAGAAACGTAACATGGTAAAAAGTATTCGGAAATGTAAAATAAAGTGAAAGGGTGTAAAAGAAATAACAAACCATTTTCAATTCACAAGTATTATTTTATTACAAACCAAAAATGTTTAATTGAGATAGAGTTAAATAAAAAGTAAAAAATAAAAAAAGGAAGAAAGAAAGAAGGAGAGGGAGAGAGACTGAAATAAATGGGTGATAACACAGCAACATACGGAAGTAACACATATGAAAGTACACATATGAAAGTACATTATTTGAATATTGTTAATATTGATGGTGATAAAGACAATATAAGTAATAATATTGCTTAAAAAAAACCCTGCATTTGATTAAGATGCACTAAAATTTCAGTGATGATGCATTATAAAGCATCGAATAAAAAAAAAAAAAAAAAAATACATATAACATATTATTACTGAAGTTGTATACTACACTCTTCTATTACTGTTATTTAAACTAAAGTTAAAACAAATTAAATTTATCATGAGCTTAAATTAAATAGACGAAACGACTATGGATTAGTTTTCTTTTTATAATTGTTTAAATGATCAAGAACTTATTTTTCTGAGCTTCATCCATTTTTTTTCTTCCAAAAACAAAATAATGCAGTTTTGAAAATATTTTTTTATTTTTTTTTTATATCGGGAATTTCTTTACTTTTATTTTCTTTTACTACGAAAAGTAATTTTGAAGCAGTATGTATATAAATTTGTATATAAAAGCTGAAATATGTTTTCAGATTTGTTTATAGCTTTATGCATAAGAAAAAAGTTACTGAAAAAAAGACACATAGACTTTTTTTTTATTTTCCTAGAGAAAATGTAGAAGGATTTTTTTTTTCATTGTGACTTGAGATTTTGAGACATCTATGTTAATGAAGGTTCAGAGTTTATTACAAAGTGTCTTATAAATATTCTGATACATAAAGTTTTATAGAAACAACAAAAAAAATCTTAATTACATTGTAGATTTTTTTTGAATAGTAATATTCATATGAAACCATTATATTATAAGAGTATTCTATCAATATTAAACAAAAAATAATCTTTATAAAATTTTCAAATGCAATTGTTGGTTCTAGAAAGCGCTTATTAAAAATTTCATAAATGCTTTAAAATTATTATGTTATATTGTATAAGTATTGTATAAAATAAATATTAAAAAAAATTATTGTCTGTCAGTATATATACTATTTCTGCACTGGTCAAACTTGTAATGACTTGTCCTCTCTGTATAATTAACGTTTTCTTCTCTTCAAACAGAATAAACCAAATGTCAAATAGAATGTAATTTTTCCACAGTTATGCAATATTTTGCATGAATTCGAGAGAAAATAATTTTAGTTACACATAAAAGGAGAAAAAGAGAAATTCTTTTTTAATAGAGATTGGTTGGACTTCCCAAGTGAGCAGAAAATTGCAGTGGTATATAATTTCTATAATTCATAGAAAGACTAAAAGATATAGACAATTTAAAATTGAATATGAAATAATTGGGACATACCTTAAAAACGTAGAATGTAAATGCTATATCATATCAAGAATATCAATGTATAACCTCATAATTTTTTTCTATAAGAATCATTTTATATTATTAATAAAGAACCAAAGAATAAGTTAACCTTTATCTTATGGTTATATCTAACATAATAACCACTGTAAGTTCCATCTAGCCTCCCGTTCTTTAACAGTTATTAAGGCATGCCCTATGTCGATGATTTATAAATTGTGAGCCACCCTTTTTACAACTGAAATTACTGAATGTAAATAGAAATATATTTAAATAAATGATTTTTTTTATATATATATATATATATAAATCTTGTTTTACAATTGTACTTTCTTTCTGCAATTTTTAAATGTCCTATCGGAAATTAATTTTTCTCACACGTAATTAAAAAATAACAACTTATTAAAAATGTTGAAAGTATTTCACTAATAAAATTTAAAAGAATATATTTAAAAGAATATTTTTCGAAGGCAAATAGACCAAAATAAAGAAATAAGAAGTGTTAAAGTATAACATGAATTTAAAATTTTTGCTATCATTTTCTCTTTTGCATCTGTGTGAGTGCACATACATAATCCTTACCAGCGTTCCGATATAAATAATTTTCATCTTATAAAAATTTTATTCTCAGAAAAGTAAAAGTTAACAAATAGCAAATAGCAATAGAAAAAAGAATAATTGCATAAAATTAATATAATGTAATATTAACATTTTTTTTTTTCTTTTTGTCTAGAACTGCAAAAAATATAAATATTTTCATTTACATAAAAATAAAAATAAATGAAGCATACCAAATCAAAAGCTACATAAAATGAAATGTGTAATTATACAACATATTTAATTATTATTCAATTACTATCAATTATTATTAAATTACTTTCACTAGGCGGATTTTATTAATGGACGCATCATAATGTTTTATAAGGAATAAACTGTCATTTATTACAAATGTCTTTCTAGTATTTAACTAGTTAAACAAAAACAATTAAAAATTCCACATATCCATAAATCATGTTTATTCGGAAGTACTTTATAACCACGAGATCAAGATTTATTACAGTTTCAGTATAAAAGAAAAAAAAAATGAAATACTTAAAGAATATAAAGAATGAGTATGATACAGGAATACGGAAATATAAAATTATTGCATACCATCTACATTTTTTTCTATTTTTATTTTTATGCAGTTGCAAATAAAATTTTGTCAGCTGTCTTTTTTAATCGAATTAGTCAATTTTTAATCACGTACGGCAAATCCACTAAAAAGTATCTCGCAGTTAAAAATTAGAAGAATATAATATTTTATAGGTTGTATTTCTCACAAAAAAAAAAAAAAAAAAAAAAAAAAATCTTTTAAACATTGCCATTCTTAAAAGCAATTTTAAATGAAATTTATAAATACCTTTGATAAAACTGGTGTAAAGTAAAACATCATTTAATTGTCTAGACATACCACAAAACAGTTAAGAACACGACGTGTTTTTTATTTCAAATTTAGGCGCTTCTCTCATTCAGATAAAAACGATCATGCAATTCCTTCAAATTTTGAAGCTGTGGGTAGAGCAGTGTTCCCTCAACAATACAGGAATTTTGCTTTGTACACTACTACCTTGAAAATAAAACATTCGCTTTATATAAAAAGCCAAAAATTTGTGATTAAACCAAACGACTGTTACTTTATAAATTTAGTGTTCTTAATAAACAAATTTTAATATTCACCTGGCAGCCCTGATGTAGAGTTTAAGGATTAATCCGATTTTGTACACTTGGAACATTAGCCTGGATAGAGTGCTCTTAGTGCAAGTCTTTCTAAAGAAAGATTGCACGTACACTGAAAAAAAAAAAAAAAAGGCGTAAAATCACGGGACATGACTATATAATTTTACGAGAAATGACAGTTTTGTTAGCCAATCGGTCATAGCCCATAAATTGATGTCATGAAAGTATAATTTTGGAATACTGGAATTTGTTTATGGGAAAAACCGTTAGTCTACCAAAATTTCTCAAAAATGCAATCAAACTGTGTTTTTACGGTCAAAGCCCTTCAAATGTAAAGTGTTAGGTTTCCAGCGATGTCATAAAAGAATCACTTCATTTTTGTAATATAATTGTACTTTTATTGATTGAGAGATTTTATTTACACATTTATACAGATAGCGATTAATATAGAAGAGCTATTGTTTTCTTAATTTAATTCAAAGAATTTCCGTTGCTAATATATACATATTTTCCAGCAGTACATTTTTATAGAAAAAGAGCAGCAACAGAACGTTCTTATTTTCCCAACAATTAACACGGTTTTATTAACTTGACATGATGCAATTATTAATGTATGTAACGGAGTTTTTTCAATTCAACTTTTGGTCACTTCTAATCGTCCGACTGACCTGAAAATTTGCACACTACTTCATAATCAATCACAATACTATATACATGTGTTTTCACGTGCCAATCCCGTGAGGGATAGTTTCCAAAGGCGAATAAAAAATTTATATATAGAAAACTCTTTGTAAAATGATGGAACAGGATTTGGTCATATTTGTATAACATCGAGTTTCAAAGATTAGTTCTTTCTATTAAAGACTGAAAAGTATGTAAATAATTGTATAAATTTATATAATGTCGTGTTAATATTAGGTTTTTTTTTTTTTTTTTTTTTTTTTTGTCTAAATCTAAAAAAAAGAAAGAAAAAAAGAAAGAAAGAAGAAAAAGAAAGAAAAAGAAAAAGAAAAAAGAAAGAAATACTGATTACATTTACTGAAAATGAAAATAAATTAAATATATCAAATCAAATTCTATAAAAGTTGAAATGTATAAATGCACATTATGATACATTTAATTATTATTTAGTTATTATACAATTACTATCAATTATTATTAAATCAATTTTATTAGACGGATTTTATTGATGGAGGCATCATAATGTTTTATAAGGTAAAAAAATGTCACTTATTACAAATATCTTTTTGGTGGTTACCTAGTTAAACAGAAACAATTAATAATCCCACATATCGATAAATCATATTTATTTAGAAGTACTTTATCACCACGAAATCAAGATTTATTACTTTTTCAGCATAAAAAAATAATGAAATACTTAAAGGCTTTAATGAATAAGTATGATATATGGAATACTGAAATATAAAATTATTGCATGTCATCTACAATTTTTCTATCTTTTAATACAATTGTAAGTAATATTTTCTCATATGTCTTTTTTTAATCGAAATAATCGATTTTTAAATACTTACGGTAAATCCGCTGAAAAATATCTTACAGTTAAAAATTAGAATAATATGAATTTGTATAGGTTGCGTTTAAGTAATTATCTCACATGAAAAAATAAATAAATAAATAAAATAAAATTGTCATTCTTAAAAGCGATTTTAAATTAAACTTATAAATACCTTTGCTAAAACTGGATTAAAATAAAATATTATTTAATACAGCCTTGACATACCAAAAAATAGTTAAGAACACGACGTGTTGTTTGTTTCTAAATTGCGCTCTTCTCACATTCAAGTAGAAACGGTCATGCAACTCCTTTCAAATTTTGAAGCTGTGTGTAGGGCAGGGTAATCTCATAAATACTGGGAATTATTTGTTGTACACCACTACCTTGAAAGTAAAATATTCGTTTTATATAAAAAGCTAAAAAGTTGTGATTAAACAAAACGATCGTTTCTTTGTAAATTTACTGCTATTAATAAACAAAATATTAGCATTCATCTGGCAGCCCTGATGTAGAGTGTAAAGATTAAGCCAATTGTGTACACGGGACATAAGCCTGGAGAGAATGATCTTTGTACAATTCTTTCTAAAGAGATACTGCACATATTAACGCGAGTATCGATGATAACCACGTCCAGACACCGGAAGGTTAGACTAATAAGCATGACCTAATTTAGAACTCAGATTTTCCCGACTAACACCTTTGAGAAAAGAACCTCTGGACCACTGGTAGTGCGTATTACAAGCAGCCACAGCAGTATAAATAGAACAAAGATGGATTAAATACTTATAATAGTCGTATCTTATGAGATGATATATAAAACACCGAACAAGTAGCAAGCAAAATGCACTTAAAAGTAAAATTAATAGAAGTTCATAAAATAATAAGGAGGTAAACATACAGGAGGAAAATGGAGGTGAGTAGCCTTCCTTACCTTTTGAATTATTAATTTTACGAAGAATTAGGTATGACATAGTAGAGTACACAAAGGTTAAGGGGGTATATGAAAAATACGTATAAAATGTAAGTAAAATAAAGACGGTACAATAGAGTAGGAAGACACAAAAGGTAATTAGTTCGACTAAATAATTTTTTCCAAACAGTATGAGATTATTTATTAAAAGTAACATCGTGATCCAGATATATCACTCTTTTTAATTTTATTTGTGAGGTCGAGACAGTAGTAGGTCACCACAGGTTTTGTTTGAAATTATGCTGGATCCAGCGAAGAAGTAAGTTGGGATAGTAAAAATGCCTCGGCGCCAGTAACTCTGCGAAGTTTTAAGTCGGAATAGTTTTGTGTCAACATAGCTCTGCAACGAAGGAAATAAGTTGCGAATCGTAGACGAATGTGAAGTGGTTCTAAAGTTTAGTTGAAGGGAAGAGAAGGGAAGTTAGTGGAAGGAAGTATAAGTAGGAAATTATTTTCGTAAAGTGTGTGGTGTGTAGCGCAGTTTTGTCCGACGTCTGTCCACGCTATAATGTACGGCTTAGCGCAAGGCTTAAGTTATATTTCGATAATTCAGATCGAGTGCTATTAAAGCTAATATTAAAGCTAACTAATTTGATGAGTGTTGATGTGCGGTTGTGTTAGTATTAGTGAATAAAAAAGTGAACCAGCCGGGAATCCGCTGATTTAATTGAAGTTCACGCCAGCTAAGGATAGGAGTGCATCCGTCGCTAACCCCCTGCTACATTCTGTGGTGAGATATTTGAAATTATCTAAATTATATATGTATGTCAAAGTATTTATGTGTGCTGATTGAGTTACGTTATACCAGGTTAACCCTCCCTCTATTTGAGTGAATAAACTCTTAGTTTCATTTGATATTTGAGTCTTGTGCTTCTTATACTTAGTTACTTAAGTTAAAATGGGGTCTTCGGCAACGCAAACCTCACACTCTTACCCATATATATGGTAGAAAAAGTAATATTTTTAGGTCGAAATCGAGTTTTTGTTATATTTACACGTTTTGAGGTTTCCTGAATTCGAAAATCATGTTTTAGCTGTAGGTTTATGTGTCTGTGTATGTGCCTGTTATCAGTATATTTCAAGAACAAATTATAGAAAAAAGTGCAAATTCGGTATTCTAAATTTGTATCGTATAGTAATGCTAAACTAAACTTTTCGTTTCAGATCAAGCAAATAATTTGTGTGCAGGGACATCCAAAAAAATTCAAATATGTTACGTGTATGGAGGAAAATTATAGTAATTACAAGGTAATTATCTATATGCTTCTCTAAACAAAGTGGAATAAACGTATTTTTGTATATGCATAAAAGCATCTTTTGTGTAGTATATTGCGGAAATTGTGGTATAGAAATCATTCACCATTCGTTTACATGACTACCCAAAGTATTTTGATATATTGGGTCTATACTTGGAAATTACTGGATTTATATTTTATTTTGTGTTAGATGTTTTTCATATAAAATTAAATTTAAGTGCATAGTTAATATACACCTACTCAAAAGCTATAACTAGACGTTCTTTTTTATTGAATGTAATTAATGAAAGTTTTTTGCCAAATTTACTCTGTCGACGAACACTGCTCAGGAAGGAAAATTAATTTTTATACCCACAATATAAAGAAAGTATTTTTTGAAGTTCAATTTTCAACATTGTTTTTTGTATGATATCACGTTTGGTGAATTCATGGTTCTAAAAGTCTAATTTTTAGGGGTTAATCTGTACGTATATGCGTTATCATTATAAATAAATCAACAAACAACTGCAAATACAAATTTTGTTGAAACCATGTCTTAATTTCATGTATTACCTGTTTGGGATAAAGCGTCCAAAAATTTTCTATACGCTCACATACGTACAACCATTTTCGAAAAATGGTCAAATCATGTTCAGACAATCTCTAAGTGTGTAAATTCTTTGAAAAACAGAGGACAAAAATTAATATGAATCAAATAATTCTTTCTTATATATAGAAGAAAGTGTAAAAAGATTTTTCCCGAAGTTAAAATTTAAAAGATAATTTAAAGTTAAGATTTTTTAATTCATTTTAATATATATATATATTTATGTAAAATCTAATGCAAGGTGTAATGTTAATAGTTTAATTACACTGCTCGGCAAGAAAATTGCCTCTGACACCATTTCAGCATATTCTTACGAAAAATGATATTCTGAATCCGAATATGACTCCCATTTTGCCCTATCACCTACCGTTTTTTACGAATGGCCCCCTATTTTTTATAATTTTTCGGAAATTTTATGGCTATAAATTTGATTTTTAGGAATGGGGAGGATTATTTTAACCTTTAAATGTCTTATGAGTGGCTACAGATTTGGAAAATTCTACAGCGTAGCTACAGAGTTGGTTTTTAATGTTTTTTTTTTTTTTTTTTTTAACTTTATTTTTATTTTTATTTTATTTTTTTTGTTTTAGGTGTTAAATTAATTGTTTTTCTTTCTTCAAATCAAATTCATGGTCATAAAATTGTCGAACAGGGTAAGAAATTGAGGGAGGGGGAGGGAGGGGGGGGCATATCTAGAAAACGGTGGGTGACGGGGCAAAATGAGAGTCCCATTCGGATTCAGAAGGTCATATTACATAAGAATCAGCAAGAATAGTATCATATCTTTTTTTTTTTTTTTAGAGCAGAGTTATTTGGCGCGTAAAATAATTACGCTGTTTTAAATTTGATTTCCATAAGGAGTTACAAACAAAGTTAAAATGCAAGAAATAAATATCTTTTTTTCGTTAGGATACAAAAAAAAAAAAAAAAAAAAAAAAGTTAAAAAATTCCGGGACGAGTTTTTGCATTTGGGATTTGATAGTTGCGTTCTCGCGGCAAAAAACACAGCACGTTATGTGATTTAAAATTACAGTTATTATATATATATATATATATATATATATATATATATATGTTATTTATTTATTTTTATTTTTTTTGCGTGTTTATAGATTGTTACAGGCTATCATCCTTAGAAAATTAATTTTAAAATCTTTTAGGATTAGTGAAACTTGCTGCGTCAGTTTTACAACTAAAAAAAAAAAAAAAAAAAAAAAAAAAAAAAAAATGATACTGGATGTTTCTATTTCTATAGATTTTAAAGATATATTATAATTATTTCTAATGAACAAACAAAATGCTTGTCCAAACAAAATGTTATATTAGCACAGTTAATAATACCCTTTATTTTCATACTTCAGCTTTTCTGTTAGTACATATACACGTCACTTCCGACAATACATTCTTATACTAAAAATACTCTTTTAGTAAGCTGTAACTTCTTTAAAGAATTAAAAATGAAACAATTTTATAAATTGAGATGTACAGTTAGTATATAAATGATATTAACAAATAAAATATTTTATAAAATAATTTTCAACAGTAAATATTAACTTTGATGAAAAAAGTAAATAAAATAAATAAATAGTTGGCAAATAAAATAGAGAATGATTATAAAAATCAAGGGACGTATTTAGTTAAAAATAAATTTATATTGACATTATTTATTTTCTGCTTCAATAATATTGATAAAAGAAATAATTTGTTACTATAAAATCGGATTTTTCTCTTCTTGTTTTATTTATAGAATAAGCAGCATTTCGTTTGCTGAGCTATTGTCATTACTCGTTGTCATTTTCATTTACTCTGTGAAAAAAAAAATTGTTTGATAGAAACATTTTGAAAAATTTTCTGAAACTTTTTATTATAGAAATAGGTTTAAACTGAATACCGTGATAATAACACTAAAAATAAATCAGGCTGAATAGTTTTATTGAAATTTCATAACAACATTTGTTGTTATAAAATTTCAATACATTTCTTATTTTCCTTTTATGTACGAGAGAACCAACGACATTTTTACTGTGTAAAATTCATATATAGATAAATAAAATTTTTTTAAATGTTCATTAATCTATTGTAAGCACTATAGTTTAAAATAAGCATATTTATTTTAGAAGTTTTGTCGTAATATATATCATAATGTTTTTATCTTATTACCCGATTCATTATTTTTTAAAGCATCTTAAAATTGTTATCATGTAATTGTAATTTTAAGTTTTTTTGTCTAATTATATTTATTGAAATTAAAAGGTTTATCAAACTGATATTGAAAATATAAGCAGCGAATATAAAAAATGATACATAAAAAATTTATCAAAATTGAGAACAAACAAAATACAAAGAAATACGGAATTTTATTGAACGAGTAAAAGTTAACATATATTAACAGAAACATACCATTTACAAGTTTCATAGAAATAAAAAATATATGTAGACTTAGAATTTTTTTAATTTTATATTCAAGACACGTGTAAAATATACATTAGTATACTGTTCGTCATTATGTAATGTGCTGTCTGACATTGTGGAATTCTTTATCACAAGACTACTGTTGCTTAAACGGTCACAAACATGACCCTTTATATATACATATATATTTAATAGGGTAATTAGATGGTCTGCAATCGCGTAAATGTAAATTTGGAAAGTAGTACTACAAATAAAGCGTTGTGGATACGAAGGGCAAATTCAACAAAAAGTGGTAATGGGAAAATCATATTTGAAAACATTTCTATCACTACAATCTCTACAAACTATAAAGGTTTTAGATTTTGATGCTGAAAAATACATATTTAACCTGATAATGAGCTCGCCCTTCGTGTGCACAACACCTCAAATATAATTCTGAAAGATGGCTTTCTGATATTGTTAAGGGATAATCCGTAGTAATGAATCTCGTTCACAACGAGAAATTTGGGAAGAACACTCGTTTATAGATAATGTAAGAAGAGAGCTAAAACCAGTATATAGATTGTTGTTAAAATCATATTTCATTTAAAGAGCCAAATCATGTACTTCTATTCTAGTATTACATTATTGATACATATAAGAATATTTTACAAGGCGTATAGCACTAAAGTATCAAAAAATAAAAACTGAAAATGGGTGGATGTGTTAGGAAAGATTGAACATAGTGTTGTGTTCTAAGTCGAAGGAAATTTTTAAAACAAATATGGGTTATCTAAAGTGAAAATACGAAAGGTGATCCTTTAAATGTATCATCCAAATGGCATTGAACATCGTTCGTAAAAGTATCAACGAAAATGTCAAAATCATTTAGACTATTACTAAGGGAGCCTCTCAGTGGAATGAAAAACTTAACATAGAAATGTGTTTTTAGTGTAATTAGCAGCTATATCTTAGCATCTATAGCCTATAAATGTACTACGTAACCTATAAATGTCATCATGAAAAATAATCTTAAGTAAATTTAGGTACTTATTGGCCAAACCTTAGGTGCTGCTATTTTTGTTACTATTTAAGACTAATGTAAACAAAACCATAGACAGAATCTCTGTGTATATGGCTTTCAGAGGTATAAGTTTTAAATATGCGATTGTGTTATCAGAGATATAAATTAATGTTAATAGTAATATATTTTCTAAAGAATATATTTTACTTTTATAATAACCCGTTAACGCCGGAATTAATTTTGCAAAATATTATTAGCTGATTATTTCACTTCTAAATTAATATAGACAACTGACTGTAAAATATATTAACTTAAACAATTCTTCTGATAGTTTTAAATTTAAAGCCTATCCTCATTTATTGACATTTAGTGTTCTACAGAGAAAACTTCGAGATAGAAAAACTTTGAGATAACAGATTAATTTCTTATTATATGTTGACAAAGATCTCGAAAGTAAAGTATTACAATATATATCATTATTCAACTTGATTTAAATTAGTATACCTGCGCAAAAAGCAAAGATATGTGCGACGGAAATCATAAAATGACTATCCAAATTATGAAATAATAATTAATAGTAGGCACATAAAACTTTCAGGGGTCATTTAGAGTGACGCTATAAACTGTCACTAAAAAGCAGAAATCATTCCAAGAAACCACAAAAAATATACGTGACATTTTATTAGCTGTCCTCAAATGAGGACACTGGGCGCTAACGGGTTAATAGTATAAAGTACTGGAGTCCTCAAAATATTCGACTTCCGGTCTTCAATGAATTTACCTGTCTTTTATATATATACTGAACACGATTTAACTATTCTTAGAAATTACCAGCCTATCTTTGTGTGCGAGTGTATGGAAAAAGATATGTGGCTTCTCTAAATCAAGAACAAATGCACAGTCATTAAAAGAAATTTATATTTAACTGCAACTTGATATTTATTGGTATACATGAATGTGAAGAGGTTTTATTGTCCGTGAAATAGTGAATCCATCAAGTACATTGCTTACACAATAACCAGGCTGGTAGTCCATAGATCCTTTTAAAGGAGAGTGCCACTTGAAAAAAATAACATCAGTCATTTCAAATAAAATAGTTTTTTATTCTTATGCTAAAAAGATGAACAATCAAGTAAGCACTTGCACGGTTCTCGTAGAATTCTATAGGCTAGAGAGAGAGGGAGAGCAAACGTGGGCAGTTGTTTTTAAACCAGTAAACAAGAGATACTAACTCTTTGAATGCGAAAGGTGTACTAAATTGCATTCGCCAATTCAAACCCGAAATTAATAAACTAATGCCAAATAAAGCGCCAAAAGAATGTTCTAATTGGTTAATTCAAAAATTTAATCCGTTATTCAAAAGACAAAGCCAAGCTTGGCAACATAAATTACGCCAAAGTAATTATTTTTTATTGGCGCCATCAATATATCATTAAGAATTTATCTGTTCTTTTTTTATTTTATTATTATTATTAAAAGAAACGAGTTGACGCCAATGAGACTGAACAAAGTCATTATGATAGCACAAATGACAGGAAATGAAATAAATTTTGCAACTTCTGTTTATATTATAAAGTAATTTAGACAAATAAATTATTTTCTATCTATAATTAAATGAGATATTGAACATACCGTTGATGAAAAGGGGGAAATGTATCTATCTACAAACGAATAAGTCCCCTAGTAAAAATACAAATTAAATTAAATAGAGATTGCCTTTTATAATAGAATGAATTGCATTCAGAGGATATTACAGAATAAAATGTTCTTTTTATTGGAATAAATTAAATTAGATTTTATATGTTAAATGAATGAATTAATTTTATAACTATTCTTAATAAATTGACTTTTTATTTAAAATTATAAATTGAATTATTTAGAAAGAAATTAAATATTTAAAAGAACATATGTGTGAACTTGTTCTCACAATGAATATCTTGTGCTTATCTAACTACAAATAAATCTAAATTCTGCTAGTATTTTCTGGACAGTTTCAAAAATCTGATAAGTGAGTGCGTCATTATTGAAATCCATGTCGATTTCATTTGGATACATGACGAGCGATTTAAACATTTTGCTGTGAATATGTCAAAATGTCGTAGTGTCTTAATATAATTAAAATAATTTTATGAAGTTAAAATAATAAAATAAAAATATTTTTTGTAACATGTTAGAATGACATCACTTGAAAATCTCCCAAATGAAGTCCTGTCGTCTTTGAAAGTGACGGTATTTCTTAGAAGATATTCGATAGGGAAGCGATTTTTCTTTCTTTTTTGGCTTAAAGGTTGCAACACTTTACAAAGGTTGATTGCGACTTTTATTTATAAGCGATATAGTAATAGTAATAGTATCTCCAAATTATAATATAATATCAGAAATTTGTATAAGTTACAGATAACTGCATACCAAACTAGTTGGCATTGTTGGACTCTGCTCAGTTCCCCATCATATATATATTCTCACACATTTCTAGTGCGAGACATATTATAATCATGTTAAAAGAAATGAATTTGACCAAAGCTTGATACAATGACAGAATGAAATCCACGCCTAATAGGCTATCCACCGTTCATTTCGATATATATATCCTATTCTAATCTATTAATTTATTTTATCAGGGTCAATTCCATTGTTTAGTTTTCATGCTACTTTTTCCAATGCAATAATCCTCAAAATTCATATTTATATAATAAAAATTTAAAATTTCGCTATATTCATGAAATCGTAAATTACGAATAATTTATGAAATTTCCCTATTAGAATATTTGTATTCAATAATGTTCAAACAAATATCATAAATGTAATTTTGAAGTTGTCTAATGTATTTATGATCCTCAACATGGAAGTTTATGCTCAATTTTGCCTTACTCTGACATGTTGAGTAAATCGTAAATTCCAAATAACTTACGAATTTTTTAAATTGGAAAAATCGTAGTCTATAATATCCATGCCAGCTGTGATATCCATGCCAACCTAAATAATATTTCGAAAGTGGTTTGACATCTTTACGATGAAAATATTCCTCAAGATTGACGTTTATGTGAAATTTTGTTCTATTCTGCCATGTTTAGAAATTCGTAAATTTCCAATAACTTACGAAATTTTTATATTGGAAAATTCATAGTCATTAATATTCATGCCAGTGCCCTAAATATTGTTTCAAAAGTAGTCTGACATCTTTACGATGAAAATATCTCTCAAAATTGACGTTTATGTGAAATTTTGGCCTGTACTGCCATGTTAAGAAATTCGTAAATTTCCAATAACTTGCGAAATTTTCAAAGTAGCGTATTTATAGTTACTGATGTTCATTCTGGCATAAAAACGGATATTTTAAAACTGCTCTGACATTTTTACAGTAAAAAGTGTCCATTTAATGCACGTTTAGGTGAATTTTTGTCCTATTCTCCCATGTTAAGAAAATCGTAAATTTCTAATAACTTACGAAGTTTTTTAATTCGAATGTTGCAAATGAATAGGGTTCTTGCCAGTATCGAAAGTAATATTTTAAAACTGATCTGACCTCTCTGCGATCATTTGTTCGTGAGATATCGTGTAAACAGACTAACAAACTAACGGACACTAACGGACTAACGGACACCCTACGGACAGACACCATACAAATTTTGTCATTTTCGGATTCCTCACACCTGCAAACGTGTAAAAAAGTCAAATAACCGAGGTCGAAAATTTTCACGAATACCAAAGTTCCCATACCTATAGTATGATGGGGAACTAACAAGATATTTTTTTTAAAACAACGATTTTTTATTTTTAACAGTGATATCTTTCCATAGTTTCATTTGCAACGAACTATAACTTTTCATATTTTCGAAATTTATTAAGAAATATAGAATTTACTATTATAAAAAAATCGCTTAAATATATTGGTCAGTTAAGTGTGTAAAACCGGATAGTTTTTAAATGTTAATTGAAAAACGTTTTACTACGACTGATAAAGAAGTATTGTATATTGGTAAACTCATTAGGAAATAATCTGGCGCGACACTGACACGAAATTCTTTTACTCTTTATCTAATTACTATAAAAATGGATAGAGAATGATTGATAAGATAACAAGTATTCTATATTAATGCAATTTAAATACAGCTCAAAATAGATTTAGAAGCGACTTATTTGGCATATACTATGTACTCCGTACGTAAAGTACAGGGTGGCCATAATTAAACTGCAAGTGTTCAAGGGGTGCTGGAGAGAAAACTACTGGGGATATTCCAGTGACATTTCGTATCTATACGTTTCAGAACATGCGCAAATCAAATATGAAAAAAAAAAATCGCCATTTTCACCCGATAGATGGCGCTGTACAGTATTTCAACGCTCACCGGTGGCATATACAACTTCCAAGACCGATAGACAGAGCATAATGACATTCTAAGAGGCATATAAACAATATAAAACATCACTTACAGTTCATCAAAATTCCATACAATTCGCCTCAGTAATTAAATTTTTACAGTATCATGTAATCAAAAATTAAACAATCCATAAATTTTTATAAACTGTAAGTGATGTTTTATATTGTTTATATGCCTCTTAAAATGTCATTATACTCTGTCTATCGGTTTTGGAAGTTGTATATGCCACCGGTGAGCGTTGAAATATGGTACAGCGCCACCTATCGGGTGAAAAATGGCGATTTTTTTTTTCTTTCATATTTGATTTGCGCATGTTCTGAAACGTGTAGATACCAAATTTCACTGGAATATTCCCAGTAGTTTTCTCTCCAGCACCCCTTGAACACTTGCAGTTTAATTATGGCCACCCTGTACATCATGTTCACAAATCTAATTTTTAAGTGGAGCAACTATTTTTTTTTTTTCGGCTTTATTTTTCGCATCTGGCAGTAATCGCTTTTTTGATACTTTAACACAATATACATATCATAATGTACTAAATGAAAATAATGTTTTTAATAATACATTTTATTGCTAACTCTTTTCACAGAAAAAAAAAATGGGTATGGTGTCCTTTAACTCCAAGGAACAGATATATTTCTGTTGTATTACGGTGACTACCATCCATTCAATCCTCCTTTTAAATGTAGTGCTTACGTTTATAAATATTTAAGACTGTTATTGAATTTAAAAGCTTATTTCAAATTCTTCATACAACTTTCACGTGCACCTCTCTTTACAAATTACCATTCACATTTTTCAAGTGAAACTTGAAAGTTCTCATCAAAGTACTATATTCAAAGTACTATATTTGGATTTAGTTCAATTATTTTTGTTCGTGTTACGTTTATAACAGGCATGCACATAGATCCACTTCTAAAAACAATATTATCTTTCTGAGGGGACCTCCAAATACGTAAATATGACAAAAGAATCGTTTCGTTTCGTTGAAAATTATACTTTAATTAATACTGGATCTACCTTTTAACATAAGAAAGTATCATTCATAGGCAGTTTTACTGATTTGATAAAATGTTTTAAAGTACTTCTTTCAATTACATTCATTTAAAAGGATTTTTTTTTCTTTTTGCTTAATTTCCTATAGACACGTTTATTTTATATAAATAATACATATTCTTTGTGTATTTCTTAAATTAATCACAATATGAAAAATAACAACAATACTTGCTATGTTTTTCCAGTAATTTCCATGTATATTAATTAATTTATAATTTCCATTATGTCTTTCATTTTTTTAAACGAATACTATTAAATTAAGGAATTGTTTCATTAAAATTTATATCAGGAAAAAATAAAGAAACGTTTTACTATCAACATGCAAAAGAAGGGTTCATATTCTCCGCTTTTTTTCCAATTTACTCTCAGAGATATACATTATAACACATTCCATTGTTTTTAGGATAGTCCTGTAAACAAATCCCTAGCAGCAACATACAGTCGACCCTTGTATAGTCTGTAATCCAAATCCAATGAACAGATAAACCGCCAATAAACCGAATCTCATCGAGAATTGTTTCGAAATATCTCATAGAGTAGTTGAATGCGAAGTATTTTAGAAACTGTTTTAACTTTCTTTGAGTTTTCTTGTGATTTGTTTCAGATTTGATATATGTTTTTTGGTGAAATATTCCACATCGTAAACATGTCATAGATTCTGCTCGAAACGGTACATCATGTTAATACTCCACTAAATTTCGAGGAGTTGATGAAAAAACGAGCAAAATACGATCGATCAATGCTACTATGGATAATAAATGATATTTTCATATTATGTTCTACATGAAACAGGCTTTTATGCTCTAGATGGTTATTTTCTTTTGTTTAATTCAGTGCAATTATATTTAACTATATCTAGCAGAAACTTTGGCCATAGAAGTAATGTCCCTGTACGAGAATTAATTTCTCGACCTTAACAAAAAGTGAACAGTATCATCTCCGTACGATACAAATTCAGAATATTAAGAATGGATTTCCTACTAATATTTGGTTATGAGATATGTTTACACCAGATACACACACAAAGACAGGTAGATACATAGTCTAATCGCTTAAAACACGTTTTACAGATTCAGAGAAATTTAAAATATGTTTAATATAGCAAAAAAATCTATTTCGAAAATTTTACCCTAAAACAATACTTAATATCAAAAACTTTTTATGAAATCAATCGAATCAAAATCAACTACTTTATTATTAATTTTAATCAAAAATATTTTTTATATGTTTGGCGTTACTTATTTTACTATTCAGTTTATTGTTATTGTGATTATTATTATTCAAATTTATTTTTACAGGCATATATGTTAATTGCTTTATCTTTGTTTCTTTGTTTCTTTCTTTATTTTGAATTCAAAATATTAATAAAAAATAATTTGTATAAATATAAATAATAACTATTCTTATAATTTTGTGTGATTTCTACAAAAAAAAAGAAAAGAAGGAAATAGTATAATGTAAATGTAGGTGTCTTCACTAGACTGAAGGATTGTGTACCCTGTGTAGATTTTTTTAACCCGTTAGTAGTCACATATTGGTCTATTATCCGCCCATTACTTACTAATTAAATCTAGGGATCTCAACTTAAAGTGTGGAAACTCGGTGTAACTGACTTTGGATGGGTGTCTTCTAGCATAGTACGTTTTAAAATCATTTCTGCTATCTTTCGAGCAGTTAATAACATTTTAATTTTGAAATCGGTGCAACCAGTGACGTGGATTCATTTTCCCCCTTCCTTCCGGTTTTTTAGACTGGTCATTGTTTAGCGTGAAAAGCTACGCGTGAAATAGATGCAGTTCATCTTTCATTACTGGCTTTCTTCGACTTTTCTCCAACTTTACGAAGGGCGAGGAAAAGACTGAAACGTGACCTCATAGCATTACAAACATTTACGTGACGACTCTTGGGCTAGATGGTGATAGTCCATATTTAATCAACTTTAGCAGAAAATTATAAAAAAACCAAGTACCTAAGTCGAAAGCGTGACCTGGGATCAAATCTGGCACAACATATGAACCAACATCGACAGCAGTACTATTCGGTCATTCGTAAGGATATCTGTAAGAATGATTATGTTTTTTAGTACAAATTTAAAAAAAGATTTAAAGATTATCATTTGCATTATCTCACCAAATGCGTTAAGATAAAAAAGAATAAACTTTTAATGTTTACGGGCATTTTTATTTTCATTTATTACACAACTATATGCATGTAGCAATAAATAACTTTGCCTTCAACACAATTAATCGAAGTATGTAATTGTACTTCTCGTATTATTCACAAAACCAACTGTGACTCTCAAAGAAAACTCAATTGATGAGTGTACTTTTAAATATAAATCACATTGTAGGAATTCAGTGTTATTTTCTAAAGGGATGTGCAAAAGTTGTGATCCTCATTTAACTGTAACAAAGCAATTATTGGAAGTGCTGTGTAGGGAAAATTAATTTCATTTGTCGTGAGTATACAGCCCAAATCAGTAAACATTTCAAAGGCAACATAATGAATCTTAAGAAAGTCTGGATTATTTTCTTTCAAAGCAATAATCGCTTTTGGAAAAGATTTACACAGAAAGGGATGTCTCTTAATTAGAGGAAATCAAACATTCCTTACACGGTACATTATTCTGTTATATCGATAATTAATTATGAAAATTAATTTTCTTTAATGTTAAGACATAATTATTGTCACTTCCGTTTAACATGAGTTTAATTAATTAAGACTGACATGTACAGATATTATATAATTAAAAAAAAATAGAATACTTAACTAATTTAGGCAAGATTTGTAATCGGAATTATTATTAGTATCTTTCATAAAATACAATTACGTTATTTTGCAATGATGTTATTTTTTATTTCTATTCAGCACCTCTCTACATAAGTATTTGGAAACATATTTTATTACAGTACTTATGATCGAAACACGTAAGTATCAAAATATCTTATATTGTATATTTATAAAGGGCGATGCATTACCAATTTTTTTTTCACCAATTTATAAAGCTTATTTTTTTTCTTTAAATAAAGTTTCATATTTTCTTAGTGAATAATATTTATCTCAATAAAACATAGCTATTGCAAAAACTGAACCGCCCAACAAAAATTCAGTTTTTAACACGTTTTTATTGAATTCACCTGTATGTATCTTTGTATGTATGTTTGTAGCCGCTCTGGGAGCAAACAAAAAATCTATATTGTAAAAAAATACTTTCCCTACGCGAACGCTGTGGCTGTAAGATGAAGCTCCGGCCTACAAACCTAAAGGTCTAACGTTCGAGCCCAGTCAGGGAGATATTTTAAAAATGGTTTTTGTTTAATTCTGAATTATTTATTTCTCATTCCTTCATTATGTTATTTATTCAGTTAATATTACGTAATTTCTAGCCCTATTTTAAATTAATTATTGTCTTAAAAAAGTATAGTATACAATTACTAATTTAAGAAACTTTATTAATTAGTATTTTCAAATAAATTTTACTTAAATGTCATTAAATTTGTAGTAATCAAAGTGTTATTATAAAAATTTCGATTGAACGTCTTTTCGTTTACACGTCCTTTTACGTCAGTCCCTTGAAGGACGTACAAATGGTGCTTTACTGTAATAATAATAATGAAAAATTCTATATATTTAAAAGGAAATACACATATTTGTCAGATTACATGATGATATAAATGGAAGAAATATGCATAAAATATGATGGACAAAATTCACATCGTTGACATCAATCACAAAATTCTTTTTGTGATTGACCTGAATCTCATTTGATTGACCTAAATTTTTGCACACGACTTCATAGTCGATTCACTACATGCAAGTGTTTCCAGGCTCCCATCAGGGACAGGTTCTAGAGGAAATATATATATATATATATATATACATATATAAAACTCTATCGTATGTGGCACAGGATTTGGCCGTATTTTGTAAACGTTGAGTGCCAACAACTTCAATTTTTTTTTTTTTTAATTTAAGATGTAAATATTATGGTGTGTCACTCGCACGATTTTTTCTTACCCTGCATTTTAATTCTATAAAGACAGATGTTTTGTGCTTTCCAGTTCACATTTCAATAAAAGCGTGTTCTTTATTTTTTTTTAAAGTACAATTTTATTATTTTCTGCGCTTCCCACTTTTTTGTTAGATGTGTTCGTTTATTGGAATTATTAAAAACCTATAATTAAAAATATTTTTACAGTAAGGTGAGCCACTGATGTAGAAATTTGATTGAATAATAAAATTGCTAATAAACAGAAATTAATGTTTCACGCACTAAGTCGTAAAAATTTCGTTATTATAGCTTTTAAATCGTCAGGAAAACCGTGTATAGAAAACAAGTGATACGTAAAACGCTAATTATGTGTTAAATGGTACGTGCGTAGTTAAAGGCGAGTTTTCACTAAAAAATTCATGGATTTTCAAAAACTTAATGATGGTGAAAAATTCTGTTAACAATTTTTCGTGACTGACTAAAATTCATAATTGAGTATTTGCTTGGCGGGTTAGTTTCTACAACAGTATTTTCGCTTACATAAGGTATGACATCATTTTACTGGTATATATATATATATATATATATATATATATATATATATATATATATATATATATATATATATATATATGTATATATATATATATATATAATATTTTATATATAATATATATATATATATATATATATATATATATATACATATATATATATATATATATATATATATATATATATATATATATATACGTATATATATATATATATATATATATATATATATACATATACATATATATATATATATATATATATATATATATACATATAGATATATATATATATATATATACATAGATATATATATATATATATATATATATATATATATATATATATATATATATATATATATATATATACATATATATATATATATATACATATATATATATATATATATATATATATATATATATACATATATATATATATATATATATATATATATATATATATATATATATATATATATATATATATATATATATATTAATTTATGTATTTATATATATATATATATATATATAATATAAAATATTTATTTTTGCAATTAAAAAGAAATACTTAGTAAATTTTCTGAATGTCTTTCAAAGCCAATCCTATCATAAACATTTTTCAGACATTTTTTATGATATTATAATGTACAAAATTAAACAATTTAATTTAAAAATTAATAAAAAGCCCAACAAAATTAAAACAAATACTCAATTAATTGTGACTTTTACAAATCAAATATTGAATAGTATTAACATTACGTCTATCATTAATGACAAAGAATGTTTGTTTCCGATTAAAGATTTAAATCTATCTCGTACCTTCAAATATCCGCTTCCTCTTGGCAGAAAGATATTCAATTATAATTCTGTATCTAAGTCTACCTCTTTTACTAAAACTGTAACATGTAAATGCAATGATCCTTCTTTCTCAAAATTTATTGACAGAGACCATGGACACATTATCACTGGTAATCTCAATATTATTGATAATTATCAATTAAAAAAATTCATGGAATTTGGCACCAAATTTAGACTTCCAGTTAAAACTAGCATTCCACAAATCTTTCAACAGTTTTCTTATGACCTAGATTTATTTATTTATAAAATATCTATTACTCATAATAAACCTATTACCTACTTCACTCAAGGGAAAGTTTTAGTGTTACAAAAAATTAAAAATGCATTATTTATCAATTCTTCAAATCTGGTGTTATTTAAAAAATCTGTACTTCTTAACTCTATCAAATCACTTCAGGATGACTTTGTGATCACTAATGTTGACAAATCACCTAATAATTATGCCATTATTTGTAAATCCTACTATCTCTCTATTTTAAACTCTTCAGTCACTAATAGTAACATCTTCAGTTTAACTAATAATAACCTTATTATTAATAACCGAAAAATACATAATTACTATAAACTACTTCAACTTCTCTTCAATAACTTTAATTATCCTTATATAGTTCTCTTACCTAAGTTTCACAAATCTCCAATTGAATTTCGCACTGTCACTGTTGGGTGTAACACTTATAACAACAATGCTAATAAAGCTCGACTGGATATTCTAAAACAAATTTACAATTGTAATTGCAAAGTTGATAATTTACACTGTCTTAAAAATAGCTTTCAATTAATTCAATACATAAATCGCTCGATTCAATAGACAATATTATGACTTTTGACTTTCAAGATCTTTTCAATAATATTGAGTTATCAGATCTTAGTAATATCATTTACAGTCTTTTTCAATAATATAAGGCTCAAATTAATCTTCCTCACAATTTTAAAGCAGAAACATTTAAAACACTTCTTAACTTTGTTATCCATAATAATTATATCTTCCACAACAACGATATCTATTTGCAGCAATTAGGCATCCCACAAGGAGGTTGTAGCTCCAGTATTTTGGTAGATCTCTATCTTTATTATTATGAACAGCAAATTTGCAATGATGATGTTCGATTTTATCGTTACATCGATGATATTATTGTATTTTATCTCAACAAGATCTCACAAAGTGACTTTTCCTTCAATTATCCACCTAATTTAAAGCTAACTCAAAATACTCTCACTAATCAATCAATTAACTTTTTAGATCTCAAAATAATCATCAACGGTAATAAAATTTACTCAGATATCTATGACAAACGGCAAGATTTTAGTTTTAAAGTAAACTTATTTACACATTTTAATTCATGTCTGCATCTTTCGGTATTTAGAAACATCATCATTAACCCTTTATTTCGAATTAATAATTTATGCTCTGTGAAGTTTAAGAACAAGAATATTAAGAAACTGATCACAGCCACTGCTAAAAAGGGTTTTCCTAAAAAATTTGTATTTTCTATTTTATGGCCTTAACCATGTCTCTGTCAGTACAAAAAAAAACTGTGTACACTTTTGTGTATATCAACAAAAAAAATTATAAAATAATAAAAGACAATAAAAAATGTGGCGGTTGGGTGGGCAGATGTTTGATTACGGAGGTGGGGTGGTGTTGTAAGGCTGGATGGTTGGGTGATTTGTGAAATTAAATTTTAAAAAAAAGCAGAAGGCTTGTTGCATTTACTTTGTAAAACTATGAAAACTTTCCTTTTCCAATAAAATTTCAGTTTCTTCCTTTTTGAGTTGTCAACTATATTTAAAATTCTAATTATACTATTAAACACAATGTAATCAATCGGTGAATTTCATTGTTGCTTCGCGGTTTCATTGTTATTCATCTGCTTTGAAATTTTGCTTTTTTAAATCCATATGGTTCCTGTTCTGGTCGTGGCAGGCAGGGTGAGTGTTGCCGGCGGGCGTGAAATAATCCCCACAGACAAGTCTCAAGTCTTGCCGCCTGCCTCCTTCCTTCCTATCTTCTGTTTCTTAGGTTATATTTTCATTAATTTTGATAAGTTTATGGTTTTAAGTTAAGATTTGTTGTGTTACTTTATTGATTCGTTTGTTTTGCAGGCTGTTAATTAATAGATCTGGTTTCTTTACATTAGTGTATTTCATCCACTTACAAAATATTTTTTAATCTTATTGGTCATTGGTGTTTCAGTGATCTTGTATCTGTTTCTTGGCTGCTACTATGCTTAATACATTATCTTTTATTATATATATATGTGTGTGTGTGTGTGTGTGTGTGTGTGTATGTATGTATATAATTTATGAATTTTACGTTTATGAATGTAATGCGAATGTATAATGTTGTGTGGGTACATCTTACATAAATGTACATTATTGAATTTAAAATATTTTACCAAAATTAAAATACGGAAATTACCCTAATAAAAGCCAGAGATTAGGATGATGTAAATATATCGTGTCGGAAATAAGATAGTGTTAGTTGGTTAGTTGGTAGTGCATTTTGTTTAATATCAAGTGGAGTGACAGGCCGATTTCAATTCTTTTAACAAAATTATAATGTTCCTTATAGCAGAAAGTCATAAGAATTAATAAATGATGGAAAATGTAACACCTATGCCAACCACCTTTACCATGTAGTTTTGAATAAATTTGTTTGTTTCTCTGATTCAAATAATAAAACTCAAATAAATAAATGTAGTTTAAATTTTAGTTTTGACCGTGAAACACGACATATGGCTTTGATTTAGTGCAAATTCTTATCAGGAATTAATATATTAAAAATACCTATAACATACCTTTTTTCTTTATTTCAAAAAATTGTAGTAAAGATGAGAGCGAAAGTTCACGAAAAAATTTACCTCAATCAATGCAGATCTATAGGTTTTAAGTGCGTCAAACTGAACAACAAAGAACAGAAGAAGAAATTGACTGGCAAAATTCAAGTTTTCAAAGCACCAGTACATTGGCTGTTTTAATTTTGATCTACCTGCAAATTAATATAGTAGAATATAATTAAAAAAAAAAAAAAAGAAGAAAAAGGAAAAGAAAAAAAGGAAAGTAGTAGAGATCACACGGTTATTGTAATTATGAAAACTTAATTATGCAGTTATATTCATTAATTTCTTTTACTTCAAATCTTAATATATTCAGAATATTTCCCCAATAAATTTAAAACAGTTGTTGAAATTCAAACATTTTGTGGTACTTATTTAAAGAGAATTAGATTAGAAATTAAATATATATGAAAAACCGTTTGCATATTTCTTTTGATTGTTAAAAAGGAAAAAAAGCAAATATGTTTAGCTATTTTATTATTGACTAAGAAGCATAATGTATGGACTGTTATAATTATTTTTTATTATTATTAAAAAATGACTAAAATGTGAAATTTCCATTTTTTTTTTTTTTTTTTTTTTTTGTTACATTTAATATCTAACTTAAAATGACCGTTTGCATATTTAGTTTGATTGTTAAAAAGGAAAAAAAGCAAAATTTGTTTAGCTATTTTATAATTGACTAAGAATCATAATTTATGAACTGTTATAATTATTATTTTTTATTATTATTAAAAAATGACTAAAATGTGAAATTTCCATATATATATATATATATATATATATTTTTTTTTTTTTTTTTTTTTTTTTTACATTTGATATCTAACTAAAATGACCGTTTGCATATTTAGTTTGATTGTTAAAAAGGAAAAAAAGCAAATTTGTTTAGCCATTTTATAATTGACTAAGAATCGTAATTTCTGAACTGTTATAATTATTATATTTTTATTATTATTAAAAAATGACTAAAATGTGAAATTTCCATTTTTTTTTTCACATTTAAAATCTAACTTAAAATGAGTCATGTAATAAATTTACTTAAAAAATGTTGTGTCGGTTATTCAATCCTTTACATTTCCAAAATGATGTCAAACTTTTTTTTTGAATCTGCAATAATATAATATATTATTTTTATTTATTT
Organism: Salticus scenicus; assembly: GCA_963930645.1. NCBI lineage: Eukaryota > Metazoa > Arthropoda > Arachnida > Araneae > Salticidae > Salticus > Salticus scenicus. Next base: position 136,333,455 of record OZ005655.1, read on the forward strand.
ATTTTATTTATTTATTTATTTTCATTAACGAATGAGTAAAATCTGAAATAATTGTCTATTTTTTTTTTTTTTTTTTTTTTTTTTTTTTTTTTTTTACAATTTATAACTAAATTATAAAGAGTTATAACAATAAATTTACCTTAAAACTGTTTTGTAGGTTATTTAAAAATTTACGATTCAGAAACGGTGTCAAACTATTTCTAAATACAGGACAATAGATAACTTATCTTCCGACATTTATTTTCTGAAATATATAGACTATTTTTCATTTTGGAGAGTATTTCAAAAGGAATACTCTTCAGATTTATCATCAGAATGATAAATCAAATTGGGAAATAATTTATCTAATACTGGATTTAGATTAAATACGCACATTATTAACTTAGCCCAATAATTAAAAAAAAAAAAAAAATCTGAAACAGCTTCTTAATTACAGATTCAGAACTGAAATATAACAATATTAATAGGCGTTTGCTGTTTATCCTATTAAAGTTTTAATCGAAAATAAATTTTATTGTAACAGGACTTTTTCAAAAGATCGTAAATTTAATATAAGAATATGTGGTATTATTTATATACTAGTAAACCCATGCGAAATTTTCACAGTTTCTTTCTTCTTCTTTTTTTTTTTTTTTTTTTATTATTATTATTATTTACTTTTTAAATGTGAAACCTATAAGTCTGATGCCAATTATACTATCCAATTAAAATTTTAATTCACCAGAAGCCAAATTATTAAATTTTGTGGGATGAAACGCAAAAGATATTTAAACCAAATCATTCAAAGAACAGTTTCAAAATAAAATTCATGTTTGACGAACCAGTTTTCATATTTTCCCGGAGAAGACAGCTTTAATAAAGGACCCCTATGGGTGACTTTTAAATTTTTGCCGCCATGTTGCCTAGATCCCTTTTATTTTATTTTATTTTATTATTTATTAATTTTGGCTTTTTTTTTTTTTTTGTTAAAACACTAGTACCTCTTTTGATTATACTTTTTATTTTTGCGAATTTTAGTCAATTTATGAAAAAGTTCGTATTTTTTTTTATATCTTTAGACTATTTCTGGTTTAAAATAACGCATGCGTGGATTGCAAAGATGCAAATTTTTATAAATATTTTTTTCTATAAAATGATGTAATCAGACAAATGCCTTTTTATTTATTTATTTTTTATTTATTTATTCTTTTTTTTTTTTCTGTCACTGAACTGAGTCCGCGTGCTTAAATATTACTTGTATAATTTTTTTTTATCCTCGCATATTTTATTTTCACTATCGTATCGTTTCTATAAAATATAATCGTAATAGGTTAACGTTAGAGAAATATTATATAGATTAGATATTTCTAAAAAAAATTCGAAAAATCATTATTACATTTTTAAATATATTAACATTTCATTAAATCTCTTCGCTTTCTTACATACTTATGAATGTTAAGTAGTATGAATATTTATTTATTCTTTTATATATTTAATACTTGACTGCAAAAATTGCAATGTATACTACATAATATATAAACTTGTTTATATAATTCCTATTATTTTTTAAAAACAATATAAAATCTCTAAGAAGTAGCTTTTGGAAGTAACTACAAATAGTATGTCTGTAAAAATAGTATTTTACATTATTTAAGCTGTAAAATTAAACAAATGATATTTTATTTTTTATTTATTTTTTATCTTATATCTTTATATTTGTATATTATATTTAAATAAACACTAAAAATTAATTGAACATTTTATGTTTTAGCAATTACTGTATCTACATACATACAAAGTTGACGGACATTCTTTTGCGAATTTTTAAAGCCTCATACATGTCTAATAAAGCGGTAATTTAAAGCTTTTTAACATATTTATAGTCACCATTTCACAGACAAATTAATTTGTTCTAATTTAGAATTTTAATGGGATAAAATTCAGAGTGCAACATTGATGTTTATTTAACTTAACTTTTTAAGTAAAAAGTATATAGAACCTGACTAATGACAATAAATTGCATAATTAGCATTTTTTACTTGAGGAATTTCAGCTATCCATGCACATATATACTTAATTTTCTTTTCTACAATAGCAAATATATTTGTTACATACATCACAGTAGATATAATAGGTACAAAACTTTGAACAAACACCATAAAATGCAAGAACTCGCAATATTTGTTTCAAGTCAAAAGAAAACACAACCCTTTGTCACGCGTACAAAGTGGGCACGAGTGCTGCAAACAAAGCGGTAGCGCAGATGTGTTTTTTCAGTAGATATTTTTTTTTCCTCACATAGTTTAATGTTAATTAAGCCTTTTTTTTTGTCCGCTAATTTGACTAAAATACTAAATTTTATTAATATAGTGTCACTATAGTATTCATATAATATATTTCTATCGAAGTTTTTTTAAATAAATTTATTATATATTTAATTTACAATTTTTCAGCGAAAAAAATAAAAAAATTAAAGTTCAAAATATTTTTTTTTTTTACTAAAGCTTAAATGGAATTTTTTATTACAGTTTTACAGAAATATATTCTGCCTTAAAAATGATTAAAAAGGCCACAGGAAAATTTCACGAGAACGTTTAACGCATAATAATAAAACTGAAGTATAGAAACAGTTAAATATTTACGACTTTTGTTTCATTTAATGCGAAAAATAAATTTAGTATGTAATAAATATTGTGCGCATCGGAGGATTTAATTTCATAAAGTTAAACTATAAAAACTAGACATTAAGTTTTCCAGACCATTTCGATAAATTTTACCTTTCTGAATTATTTATAAAAACTTTATTTGTGTAAGAATTATCTGTAAATAAATTACAATTAAATTCTGTAGCTTAGAAATTTAATACACATTTTAATAAGAAGTTTTTTATTTATTTATTTTTATTTTTATTTTTTTTCACATTTATAAAACTGAAAAATTTGCGAAATTTAATTTCTATTAGTTTTTGTCTTTGAATTACAATATAATTCACATAAAAAATTTTTAAAATATAATTTACACATTTATTATTATTATTATTATTTAGAAATATATATAATAAATAGATCTTATTATTTGCTTGTAATTTAAAAGGTAATTAATTATTTTTTTAATTCCAACATATTCGAAGTAGGGATTTGCAATAAAAAGCTTTTTCTTAAAAGTATTGCAATGTTGAATTTCCACCACAATCTCTAACCATGTGACCACCGCTGACGGATATATCTGGTCACTGAGCTGTTCTTTTTTCCACAATACACTTATAATTCAAATATATATAATTATGGAATTTTAATTTGTTTTTCAAGTTTGAAGGTCGTAAATAGTAATTATAAGGATTATAATAAGGTATACAGTTATATTTTTAATCTCAAGTTGAAAAAAATATTAATTTAATACATTGAAATAACTATGCCGCAAAAAACAACATTACAAGTTTGCCCTTTTCAAAGGCCTTCAGATGGTTAAGTAAATGAAATTAGGAATGGTTAGTTCTTCATATAGGTTTAGAAACTAGTGGATCAGCAGATCAGGAGCCTCAACGTCCTATTTGCATCAGACATTATTCAATAGGTCATTTTTATTTATTCCTTATTATTTAATAGTATATATTGATTCGATCGACTTATTACCATAATCAGATACATTCCTGATGTATCCCTGAACAACCCCCTGCTGTATTTCTCTTTCTATACCTATTTGTATATCATATAAAGTGTTACGGAATTGTAAATAATTGCATTTATTTTTGTATAAATTCTTTCAAAGAGGCTTAGAAAGTCGATAAAATGCTAATTTTGTGCATTTCTAGTCGTTTTAGCGTTAAAATAGCCTAATTTTCCTTTAAAAACGCATTAAAAAGCTACAATAAGGAAAGAAATGGATTTGGCGACTGTTTCCCTCCTTGGCGATTTTTTTGGCGACCTTGACGAGAAAATACTTATTAGGGATATACCAAATATGGAAGCTCTAATTTCATTGGCTGATGAGATACGAGAATTTTCCAGAAGTGTCTGTGTTCGATAGAATAGTATAAAAGGAGCATTTTTTTAGCCAAGGCGGCCAATCTGAGATCTGTGTCAGTTTCGTCAAATGCTTGCTTTGCTTTGAGCCTCTTTGAATGAGACTTGTTATTGATAAACAGTTTGTAATGTTGTTTTGCTGTTAACGGCTGTTGTTTAAGCTATGTTTACTGGTTGAATTGAAGCTGATACTTGGTTTATAAACCTGTATTTTTCTGAAACTTTCTGTGAATAAATAACTGAATTTTTGCAAGTTTCGCCTTTCATTCTCTGACAAATTACGCACCCCCAAGTACGAAACAATATGTATTCTTAATAAACGACGGTCTTGTATTATTTCCCTGAAATTCATAAATACCAAATTTCATAACTATCAAATTTCATACAAAAAAAAAAAATTACATAGCATATCGGAAATATTTTGTATAATCTTTAAACTAATTTTCAATTCTCTGCCCACATATTTCAATAGGAAAACATGCTTTTAAAATTCTAATAAAATTTCATTATACTTGATGGGGATGTAACCATGTTAAAATACACTTTTAAGAAATACCGACTATAGACCGTAATAGTACGAAATTCCTTTATGTATCCCGGAAAAGTAGCCACAGTCATTATAAACGCCAATAATAAGAATAAACCTAATTAATAATAACTCATTAATTTTTCAAACTAATTTGACATCTTTTGGATAATTACAGTACACACTCGGAATTATTTTGTGTGGTCCCATAAATTATTTAGTCTATACATAATCTTTTTTAAGAGTAAACATGATTTTAAGCATCTTTATAATGTATGTTAACTTTATTAAGTTCAATTCAGCATAAACGCATTAAAGTGCGCGCTTAAATTAAAAATTTGTCCATAGGCTCTAATGTTACGAAATTCTTTCGTGTGTCTTTGTAAATGAACCATAAACATTGTATACACTAGTAAAAAACTATTCAGCTTATTTTGCGTTTAAAATTAATAATTGTTCAAAATTTAATAAATTTTAGATGACTACGTGACATTGTCAGAACACTTTTGTAAGATCCTGTACATTAATTAGAAAGCATAAGAGCACATATTTACTTCAAACAACATAAGTTTAAGCATTTTACTCACGTACGCTAGTTTCATTTTCTTCATTGCAAAGTAATGATATTAAAATGCGTTTAAACGAAATTCACCCCATACGCCGTAATGTTAAGAATTTTGGCGTGTCCCTGTACACAGTTTATAAAAAATATAGCGATAAAAATTATACAGCTGCTTATATGCAAAGCTGGAACGTGTGCGCCAATTTGCAAGTCAATCGAAGGATTTTTGCGGCTGCTATTGCGGTACATACAAATTCTCCCCATACGCCGTAAAGATGAGAAAAATTTCTGCATGTCCCTGTACACGAACTACAAATGGAATACACGCCTAAAACTATACAGCTCATTCCGTTGGGCTCATAAACATGTGTACCAAATTGCAAGTCAATATTGTGACTTTTGTGGCCGCTATCGCGATACATACAAATTCCTCCCATAGGCCGTAATGATAAGAAAAACTTTGGCGTGTCCCTGTACACGAATTACAAATGGAATACACACCCAAAACTATACAGCTGATTTCGTGGGGCACATGAACATGTGTACTAAATTGCAAGTCAATAGCGTGATTTTTGTGGCCGCTATGGCACGACAGACAGACAGACAGACAGACTGACGGACAGACGGAACCCAAAATCCTTTTGAGTCTCAACAGAGGGCCTCCATTCACGTTTCGGCAAAAATTGGAAGTCAATAGCTTGATTTTTGCGGTGGCTATCGCGGTACATACAGATTCTTACCATAGGCCGTAATGATAGAAAATCTTTGACGTGTCCCTGTACACGAATTAAAAATGGAATACACACCTAAAACTATACAGCTGATTTCGTTGAGCTCATGAACATGTGTACCAAATTGCAAGTCAATATCGTGATTTTTGTGGCCGCTATCGCGGTACATACAAATTCCTTCCATAGGCCGTAATGATAAGAAAAACTTTTGCGTGTCCCTGTACATGAATTACAAATGGAATACACACCCAAAACTATACAGCTGATTTCGTGCGACACATGAACTTGTGTACCAAATTGCAAGTCAATAACGTGATTTTTGTGGCCGCTATCTCGATACATACAAATTTCTCCCATAGGCCGTAATGATAAAAAAAACTTTGGCGTGTCCCTGTATACGAACTACAAATGGAATACATACCAAAAACTATACAGCTGATTTCGTGGGGCTCATGAACATGTGTACCAAATTTCAAGTCAATACCGCTATTTTTGCGGCCGCTATCGCGCGACAGACAGACAGACAGGCAGACAGAAAGACACACAGACACAGCCCAAAACCGTTTTGAGTCTCAACAGAGGGCCTCCACTGACGTTTCGGCAATAAAATGTTTAAATTTATTTAACGTAAAAATTCATTTTTAAATGTAAACGGATAAATGATAATTTTTTGATTGCGTGATTTATTTAGTAAAATAATCATTGAATATATATACATATATTTAAACGTTACTTTTCCTAACGTTACATTATTTTTTTATTATTATTATTTATTCAGTAAATTGACAGCTATTTTTATTACAAAGACGCCGGAAATATTTTACAATGTATTCTTATCAATTCAATGTTCGATGGAAATAAAAATCTTTTAATGCTTTCAATTTATAACTGCTTTTTTATCAGCGTATTTTAAGAGTATTTATAAAGTAGTTACCTTTGCTGCCCAATATCAAATTTTATCTCATACAAAAATTATGTTCTGGAAATTAAAATAATAATAATAATAATAATAATAACGTTTGATTGGTTTTATTTTTAAATATAACAACAAGTACTCAAACTTCGATTTCACTTAGGATATAATATTTCCTTAAGGACTATTATTATTATTCTTTTTATTATCCAGGAAAATGAACTGTTATTATATGAAAATAAATCTAATTTTATCCAGAATTCAATAGTTTATATCTCATTACAATTCTTATTACATTTTGTTTTTTAATCTAGTGGGAATTATGTCTTATTAAATTGATTAAAGAAATCAAAAACATAATTATGATAATTAAATAAGAATAAAAGTCATTAATTAACAACACGGATGTTGGAAATAAATGTTTTAATAAAAGCATTCAGTTTCTATAAAACTAATAAACTTTATTTATTTATTTTTTTTTTTGTATTTGTGCAACTTCATGAAACATAATATAATTTTAGAAACATTTCGAAACATAAATCTGAAATTCTAAGCAATAAAAACAAATTATTTACTTTTAGATAAAAATTGTAAATATTTGTCAATTATCGAATGCACTGATAAAAAATACTTTAGATTTTTCTTTATATATAAAGTTTTTTAGGAATATTTCTAAATTAAAAGAAAAAAAAAAATCAATAAAGGTATATAAAGTAATAATTATAACTTCAATGAAATATTTTATGTTAATAACAAAATAAAAATTAATGATAACAGTAAGACTTTTCAAGCGACACAAACAAAAGTTAAAATTATCTTGGTCCCATACGTCCTGCCAAAGAAAAAAATCCTTAATTACTGTAGCACGAAATTACGAAGGAAAAATTTATGAAATACGAAGGAAAAATAAACAAAATAACACAACAATATACGCAAATATAAGTTTAAAATCTTATAAAATACTGTAAAAACACTTTCAGAAATGAAAAATTAAACGGAAAATATACATCATTGCATTTAAAATGAAAAAAAATTATTCAGTGCTCTTTGGTTTAATTATATTTATCATACAGTGAAAAATAGTAAATGTTCTAATTAAAATATGTACCTATTTACATTCTTTTAATTTGTTTATTTAATATCTAATATAATAAATCTGCAGTGACTTCACTCGAAATTCTGAACATTATGTAAAGAACGGTCGTATAGCTAAAGTAAAATAAAAGAAGTCTTTATATATATAAACAAACCATAAAAATTATAGTAAAATATTACAGTATGTTTCTCAATATAGTATGCTGTTTAATTTAAAGCTATCGCACTTCAAAAATTTTCAGTCCATATGTCATAAGATAAAGAATATTTGTTGCGTCCCTGTAAAAAAAACTATAACTGCTAGATTCACAAAAACGTATACAGTTTGTGTGACGGTGACCTACAATATGTGTATAAATTTTAAATTTATTTGAATAAGGCATTTAGACACTATCGCACTTTAAATAATTTGAGCCCATACGCCATAATGATAAAAAAAATTTCAATGGAGTTCGTGCTACAATGACCTACAATATATGTACTAACTTTCAGCTCATTAGATCAAAGCGTGTATACGCTATCGTATTCACTTACACACATACACACACACACACACACACACACACACACATATATATATATATATATATATACATCACCGTAAATTAATAAAAATGTAATGAGGGGACCTCACAATGTACAGATACACCAAAATCTCAATGTCGAGTTTTTGTCATGATTACAGCACTTTCCTTACATAGTATGTTTGGAGAGTAAAAAGTAAAAACAGTTTTTGTTAGAATTTAACGTATATTTTACTTTCGCATCTAAAAGTGCATGTGCAATCTGTCATGTTGTGATGGATATACAGTCCAACGAACACATACAACTCTCTCAATTGCTTATTATAAAAAGCTACTAAATGAGTGTCTGTGTAGTGGGATGTTTATTATAATGAAAGTCATGATGCACTGTTAAAAATACTAGAATGTTTCTCCCTAGAAAAGGTGCTAATTAGAGATTTTAACTGCAACCAACATTTTAAGAAATTTGATGCTTCATGTTTTATCACTTTAGTACTGCTACTTGAAACATAAGCACCATTAAAATGGTTCTTACTATTATAGTAGCATGAGTACAATGCTGAAGCATATAGCATCAAATTTCCTAAAATGTTGGTTGCAGCTAATTTTTTCTAATTTGCACCTTTTCTAGGCTGAAACATTGAACTATTCTTTTTAACAATTATGTTAGTATTGTTTATGTTATTTTATCCAACAAAATGTTTCAAATGTAAACTGTTTTTTTCTTCTGTGGTCCACAATGTCTATATTGCGTATGGGCTCACTGATATGCATTCTACAGCGCCTTTAAAAATTTATTGCAGCATTCATTTAAAAGAAGGAAATACAATCGAACAGTTAAGTCTAACCTGTATTTTCAAAACGACAATTTTTCAAAGAATTATTTCTTGACTTTATCATTCGACAGCTGAACTACAAAATCTGAAGAAAAATGTCACAAAACGAATATGGTAAACGCGAATACTATACTTGAAAATTCCAAATAAATGTTTTTCTTGTTAAAAATTGTCATTGGTATTATACGAATGGAATCGAAATTAAACTCAAAAAAGGAGATAAAAATGAATGTAAATTTTTTCAAATGTCAGAAATGCCAGAATTGGTATAATATTAGCAATAAACCCCCTTAATTTCCCCATATAAAACATTGAACGATCTTTAATGAAGTAAAGAATAAGTTGACAGAAGTATACCAATCATAATACTGGAAAGAAAACTACGTTTTTAAAATCACAGTTACTCAAGAAATTAAATGAAAAAAAAAACGCGGAAGATCAACTAAATATCTTATTCAATGTAACAGATAACTAAAAAAATATCGACATAAATATTTCTGAAGTTTTGTTATTTATGTTACTCTATGTAGTATACCTGTAATCTTGGAAAATTGCAGGCGTGATTTAAATATCGTGACAAACTACCTAAACTTGATGCATAAAAAATGAAATCTCTCCAAGAATGTGATGCTAAGAAAAGTAAAACCTTCAAAGAAACTCAGATGCATGCTTAATTAATAAAATTTTTTCCAGAAAGAATAAAAAGGAAATTTAAAATCGAGGCAGAACAAGACCACATATAGAGAAAGAAGTTACTCGAATTATAACTGAAAATTAATATGCGAATTTCGCACATAAATCTTTCAAAATGTCTAAAGAAAATATCTTATATAAACGCTAGTGTAAAAAACAAATGTAGAGTTAATTCATGATTTTAGAAATTAACATTGAAAATACGATGTTAGTTAGCAATGCTTTTGATGAAGAATTGCAATGGTGTCTTGGTAGCGGAGAAACATTTTATACATATAAAGGTAGAAATTTGTTTACAGAATTTCACCAGAGAATATATATATATATTTATAAAACTTACCAGCAACAGAATGCAGAAATTAAAATTATGTGGACAATATTAATCAAAGTGTAAAATAAATAAAACTCGGTTATCTTCAGAGGAAGAGTGGCAACAATCATTGAACGGAACGGATCTCCAATCCTCTTGCAAAAGGAAAGGGGATATATATATAAAGTTATATCTATATGTGTATAGAGAGAGAGCCACATCATCATAGGTAAGTAAGCTTCAGAAATAGAACTTTAAGTTCAGACATTTAAATGAAAAATACTTTAAATGATTGAAATCTAAAAACATGCTTTGAGTTTTAATCTTTAATGAGAATGTCTGTACACTAGCTCCATATCATGAGGCTAAAGTGGACAAGCTAAATTTTAAGTTTAACCATGTTATATAATTCGTCAAAATGTACCTATAACCATGATAACATCAGATTTAACCAAAAGAAAACATTTCTTATGTATGTAACAGGATTTAATCACGGTAAGTTCTAAATGTCTGGAAGAAGAAACACTTAGTCTGCTTACTATAAAAGCTAATATATTTATCTATTTTTCTTGAGAATTTTACAGCAATGTATTTTAGATATAAATGCAGGTCCATCTCAATCAACGTATCGCACAACATATCTTTCAGTTTTAAGAAACATCACCATACCATTAGGGTCCTATATCCACATTAACCCCATGCAGCTCTTTACATAATTAGTCTTTATGCTGTTTTATATAAACTATGTAGATCAAACATATCTATAACAATATATATTGACTATAATAATTTATAAAACAGTATAGTTTATTTTTTAATTATAGAAGTTAAATAGTCTAATCTCATCATAAAAAAGCAAATCAGAAATTTGTTTTTCCATTTTTTCTACCCTAAAAAACGCCTTTTATAAACTACTAGTGAACTTAAAATTTTGTTATTGGGCAACTAATCGTAAAAGTGAATACCTGTTTGACACAACTTAAAAATTTTAAAACATAGAAACGTAATAAATAGTAGAATTATACATGATGTCAACAGTAGCTCTACACTGCTAAAATTTTGTTGTTAGTTTAAACCAAAACTTGGTACTGAAGTAATCACAACCATCCAATGGTTTAATCTTTTACCATGATTTGGTAATTCTATTATATGTTGAACCAAATATTGGTAATACGTTTTAAATAATAATAATAATAATAATACTAAACAAGGCGGGGATCGAACTGAATAACTTTTGGTCGAGGGTCTTATCTTGACCCATGGGTGCGTTGTTGCACAAAATTTGCCCTATACTTTATGTTTTAGACCATGCTCTTTAATTTAAGGTTAGTTTTGTTTCAAAAACAATTTTAATGATCATTACTTCCTGGACTGTATAATAGATTTTCTCTCTGCTTAAAAGGATATACTTCAATAAAGTTTCTTAAAGTAACATCTGGTTAGTGATCAACTGAATAAAGAACTGTTTTTTGTTTTTGTTTTCATTATTCAATTGAAAACCAGATGTATGTGGGTTTTGAATGACATAATCACACGCGATGTCATTTCAGAATTTTTTTTTCCACTCTTCGATCTGGTTTTTTAGCGCACTAGTGGCATCATTTCCTGAATACAAAGGGACTTTTAATTGCATGTACGCCGAAACATTTCCCTTCTGAGTGGATGTATGGTAGCTCCAAATTTTGATGCAACTAAAATTCAATAGCAAGAAGTAGAAAACAAAAAAAGTAAGTTGGAAATCTATTATGGTATTCGTTTTAACTTTAGTGCATTATGTTTCAAAATTGAACTGAAATTTTTAACAGTGTATGTCTACACTATCCACTTCACCCCTAACTGAATAATAAAAAAAATCTACACTGAAATTTGAAAAACAGGCTATTAAATAGAAGTATCCTTTATTTAAGGATCGTCGATGTGGAAATCCACTGTACTACAAGAATTTGGCTGTATTTATAATTAAACTGTCATGCATTTATTATATCTATATCAGTTACGCAGCTAGATATAAATCTCAATTTTTTGTTTATTATTGTAAACTTGTAATATTGAGTAAATGAAAATCTAATCGCTAAAAAATAAATCAAATAGATTCTGACCTACAAATATATATATATATATATATATATATATATATATATATATATATATATATATATATATATAATATATATTGCTTATCCATTTAATTCTGATAAGTTTCACACCAATTAGTAAAAAAAAATTATATATAACATACACATGCATTTCTCAGACAAACTTCAGGCATTTTATTTTTCTTTTGTGCAGAATTTCCGTTCGCTAAAATTAAACATTTTAAAGCTGAAGTTATCAAACATATTCTAAATTATATCAAAAATGATCATTTTAGTAAAACTATATTTTATTTTGGATATATTTAATTAGCATATACATAATCATTTTGAAGTTTAAAATATCCTTGCATAATATTTAGAAATATTACATCCATAAATTGTCTCATTCTATATAGTATTTTGTAATGTTCAGTAGATAATATACGGCATATAATTTACAGTCTGTATCTATATAATACAGCTTCCGTTGAATTCAAAACATGAAATCAACAAAAACACTCGAACACACATTGAGCGTTGAAATGACCAACAATTCACCCTATGTTTGAAATGCTATTATATAAAGCTTACATTCGCCCAAACGTTTATGATAAAATCTAGTTCGTCTAATGCTGTACGATAGAATTGGTAACTATCTTTATAAACAATAACGTATAAAGTATTCAAAATATTTAGAAAATTTATCCTCATAATTCTAAAATTTAGGTTAATGATATAATACATTGTTGTTTCCAAAAACATTTTCCAGCATTTGGTAACAATATTTTATTCGAATATTTTATATAATATTTTATACTTGAATTGGTGTGCTGTGAAATACATAGAAAATGTTATTGTACTTGACGTCCTTTTCTCTGTAAAACACATTGTTGAGTATTTCATATGCATCTGTTTAAATGAAGTTTTGGGCTATATACCAGTTACTCGCAACAGTTCATTATGATGAATGAAAAGAGAATTTATTCGATTAACTGATGAATTGTTGTGATATCTACATTATTCTCGAAATAGGAGAATCAAATAATAAAATAAATATATATAATACATAACTGTTCTGTTCCTAGTCATCCGTATGGGGAGAATTCAAAATATCATTCAAAAAGCGCCAATGTATGCCTGTTCTCTCTCTCTCTCTCTCTCTCTCTCTCTCTCTCTCTCTCTCTCTCTCTCTCTCTCTATCTATCTATCTATCTATCTATCTATCTATCTATCTATCTATCTATCTATCTATCTATGTATCCTATATAGAATTTTATAACAAATATCTGATTAGTCAGAACATTAACGAAACTTTCTACAGTTAAATTCATAAAACTATCCGCACAATGTTCAATAAAATGTAATGTAGGGAATATTTATGTAAAACAGATGGATTTCTGTTTGTTTTAACCAAACAAAAAGCATAAATTTCACGACTTAAAATTACGTTAATTGACTATAATTAACCTGTGTTTTGTTCGTAGCTGTGTAAACCTGAGCGTATGTTAGTTTTCCATAATAAACAATCTAGATATCACATTTATCCAATAAATCTGTAGATATTTTAAAAATTCGTAAAAAAAAAAAAGAAGGAGTTGGAAGAATTAAATAGGGTTTGCAAAAAAAAAAAATAATAATAATAATAATAAATAAATAAATAAGTAAAATAATAATAATAATAATAATAATAAATAAATAAGTAAAATAATAATAATAATAATAATAATAATAATAAATAAAAGTTATTCTAGAAAAGCGGAAAAATTTTCACCGACAAACTCGTAAACTCGAGTACAAGAAGTATGCAAATCAGAGGCTTATAAATTGCACAGTTTTGCGATTAACAACAAATCTCTCATGTTTCCTCCCTCCATATTTACTCGTGCATAAAAATTTAATTTCACCCATCTTCTTCTGTGTAGTTAAAGGAACACATTCATCACGAAATCTACATCCGATTGGATATGCAGCATGCTGCAGTTATCGGCAAACTTCAGTTGCAAGCTATAATTTGTGTTGAAAGTGGGAACATATAATAAAAATGAAATGTATGTAAACATTTTCTTCCATTGGAATAAATTAAATTTTCCATACAAATGCGTCATTTGTTCCGGTGCAGTGTCCTCTGCAGCCTAAAATTTTTTAACTATTTTTTTTTTTTCCATTACTAAAAAAAAAAAAAAAAAAAAAAAAACACGTTCATGAGAATATTTTTTCGCAAACGGCATTTATTTGTCAATTCCTTTAACTTAATGAATTTTTTAAATGTCTACGGACTTATGAGACACCCGGTATATACTTGATATTTTGGGACTTTGGTTGTTAGCAATATATGTTATTTTCCAAAAAGTATTTGAATTTTCTGTTTATATCTTTTGTAATTAAAAGGTTGAAATGCACTTTTTTTTTATTATATTAGATATTCTTCAAGATTATTAGAACAGTATAAACAAACAAAAAATATGTGTTTAAATTAGAGGGACATGGTACCACTGAATGTTTCATATAAGAGCTAATATTTATAAATTGAACTATTATGTTTTTTTTTTCTATAGAATATATATGTAGGCAACAATGTTTATGTTTTTCGATAGATTTTTACAAATTTACAAATTTTTATATTGCTTTTTTCTCAGTTTGTATTTTTTCATGAAGAATCCTCAAAATGCTAAAACTTCCACAGATGTTTAAAAAAAGATTTTTTTTTTTACATATTTAATAGAACGTACCTGAAAGATCTAGAGATAGATTATGCAATATCTTTAGAAAAAAAAATATTAAAATTATAAATGTATCACAAATAATTTTTTTTTTCAAACTTTTATATAGACGTGAATTATTTTTTTTTTCCTCAACACCTAATTAATAAATTTCAAAATTCATCCCTAACTCCCCCACTAAAAATAATCTTAAATTAATCTTTAAAAAAAATCTACAGAACATCTCAAGTTATTTGGCCCACTTCTTAAGCCTACATATTCTGCAGATTTTCTTCATACTTCTACAGAAAATTTACAGAATATAATCTTAAGATTTTTTTCAAAATATATAGGCTTAAAAGTGGGCCAAATAACTTAAGATAGTCTGCAGATTATATTTTTAAAGATATTTTTAAGACGTTTTAGTAAAATCTGCAGAAAATCTGCAATTTTTCACATACATGGTATATAAATACAACAAATATAAATAAATAAATAATAAAATAAAAATTTTAATTAATTTATTTTTTATTTAACATTCTATCCATTTATATATTAGTTAAAAAAGTTTTTTCAAAACGGTGCTTGATAATTCAGAATAAAATATAATTTAATTGCCATGAAATTTTTCTTTTTTTGAAATTTTCTATTATGAAAAATAACAGACGAATAATTCAGATCTGTTTATACAATAAAAAATAAAATATAAATTGTAAAGTTAATTAAAAATTATCAGTTAATCAAAATGCTTAAAGCTGTAAAATAAGCTGTAAAATAAGTTAAGCTGTAAAATAAGTTATACATTCAAAATTTAACTTATTTTATTTATATTTTTTTAGGCTTGATTTAAAAATTAAAAAAAAAAAATCTTAGAAAATCTGATTTTATTTACACTCATAACAAAAAGGGAAAGAATTTTTCAAAAACATAATAGTTATTAGCAAAAATTTAGTTTTATAACTATATAAAAAATGCTTAAACAACCAAAAAAAAAAAAAAAAAAGCAGCTTTGTAATAAAAATAAAATCATGAAATTTTTGAAAGTAATTAATAAAAAGTATCACAAATAATTGACATTCATCAATCTAAATGAGTTTTAATCCCTATTTTAATGATTCTATCAGATATTTTCTACAAAATTCTGACTATTTTGTATGTGTGTGTGTCTGTTTAAAAACTATCCCTTCCGTGGAGGATCAAAATTGTGATGGCATGTCTCCGGACCACCTCTAGGGGTGTGTCCCAGACCGTCGCCAATTGCCCATCTGCGCAGCATTAGTGCGACGTAAAACCCAACCACCACTGTTTAAAAACTTATGGCAATGCCTTTATTTATTTCGATCTTTATAAAAATAACCTTATTATGCGTATTTATACATGTGTGCACAAAAAAAACTTGTAATTTCCTTGAACAAAACACGCCATAAAAGTGGTTTACTGTATATTTACAAAAAAAAAAAAAAAAAAAAAAAAAAAAAGGCTAATTAAAAAAAAAAATAAATAAATAAAAAAATACCAATCAAATTCCAATTTATATTTATTTAATAATGCTATCTATTATTTTCTTTAAAATGGAGCAAAAAAAAAAAGTTTTTAAATGTATAATTTTTTTAATATGAGCTCATATCAGTTTTTAGCATACGATCGACACCGTACCTCGAAATGTGAAACCTAATTTGTTAAAATATTTTATAAAAATGCATCATATTTTACTTATTTATATTTCAATGCACAAAAGGAACATGAAATTCATCTGAAATGAAAACATTTCCAAACCGTTTATTTTATATTTACAATAAAACTTACCAATAATTGCGAATTTTTGCGATGCGCTAAAAGGAAATTTTTTTTTTTTTCACATTTGTTTCACAAAAAACAAAAAAAAAAAGAAAACATACTCAAAATGCAATTTTTATTTACTTTAAACTTTTATCCATTATTTTCTTTAAAATGGAGCAAAAAAAAAGTTTTTAAATGTATAAATTTTTGAATACGAGATTATATGAGTTTTCACGTTCTGGCGACATTGTACTGCGAAATCCGAAAACTAATTTCTTAATAATTTCCATCAAAAGCCCCTTATTCTGCATACTTATATTCCATTGCAAAAAAGGAACATTATATTTACCTAAAGTAAACACATTTTAAACTTTTTATTGTATATTTACAATAAACCTTACCAATAATTGCTAATTTTTGCGAAGCGCTAAAAGGAAATTTTTTTTCTTATTTGTTTCACAAAAAACAAAAAAATCATACTCAAAATGCAATTTTATTTACTTTATACTTTTATCCGTTATTTTCTTTAAAATAGAGCAAAAAAAAGTTTTTAAATGTATAATTTTATGAATATGAGCTTTATACCAGTTTTTGCTTTCGATATTTTAAGATTTTTATGTTTTGCACAATTTTGAATGTTGAGGAAATTTCTTGTAAAAATATATTAAAAATATTCATAACAGGCTTAACTGAAGTATAAATCATGGTTGCTTTGCCTCATTAAGATTACGTATGCAACATATTACAGTAATTTTCATGGAAATTTTAAAAAATGACACTTTGTTTTTATCGCCAATATTGTCGAACCTCGTTAACATGAATCTCAAGGGTGGTAACAGATCTCTTCATGTTACCAGTAGTTAATACTATCAGTAACTCGAAAACTAATCTTCCTGCTACAGGGATTGTGGAAACAGTTCACGTTAAAAGTAATTCACATTAAGCGTGTTCACGTTAACGAGGTTCGACTGTACTCGGTAGCTTGCAAAAATGGATTTGAGCCATTAGTGAGAATTATTTTAGTTAAAAATAGATTTTGTTACTCGTTTTTGAAATAAATAACATATAAAAGTTGTATAAACTATTTAAATTCAATATTATTGGTGAATTTTCAGTTTTTTGGGTAAAAAAGTAAACAGATATTTTACGATATTTATGTTTTGCATAATTTTGAATGTTGAGCAAATTTCTAGCAAAAATATATTTACAATATTTATAATAGGTTTCATTGAAGTGTGATTCATGCTTGTTTTACCTTATTAAGGTGAAATATGCAATAATATAAGTATTTCCTTGGAAATTTCTAAAATATAACACTTGGTTATCATCGCCAACATTCGGTAGTTTGCAAATATTGTTTTTAAACCATCAGTAAGAAATATTTTTGATAAAGATGAATTCTAATGCTCAATTTTGAAATCAATAGTACATAATTGTATTTCCAAGGTCTAAAATTTAGTTTTATTCATGAATTTTCAGTATATTTTAAAAAAATGTAAACAAACACTTTCAAAATTTTACAAATTTGTAATGTTGAGCAAATTACTTGTTAACATATGGTACAAATGTTCATATAGGCATACTTGAAGTGTAATTCATGATTATTTTGCATTATTAAAATGAATTATAGAATAATACAGGGATTTTCATGGAAATAAAAAAAAATAACACTTTATTTTCATCGCCTATATTCGCTCACTCCCAGAAATTAATTTAAGCCATTAGTAAGAAATATTTTAGTTAAAAATTGATTTTGTTATTCACTTTTGAAATAAATAACATGTACAAATTTTATAAACAACTGAAATTTAGTTTTATTGCTGAATTTTCAGTATTTTGTGAACAAAAGTGAACAGATATTTTACGATTTTTATGTTTTGAACAATTTTGAATGTTGAGCAAATTTCTTGTAAAAATATACTAAAAATATTCATAACAGGCTTAACTGAAGTATAAATCATGATTGCTTTGCCTCATTAAGATTACGTATGCAACATATTACAGTAATTTTCATGGAAATTTTAAAAAATGACATTTCATTTTCATCGCCAATATTGTCGAACCTCGTTAACATGAATCTCAAGGGTGGTAACAGATCTCTTCATGTTACCAGTAACTCAAAAACTAATCTCCTGCTACAGGGATTGTAGAAACAGTTCACGTTAAAAGTAATTCACATTAAGCGTGTTCACGTTAACGAGGTTCGACTGTACTCGGTAGCTTGCAAAAATGGATTTGAGCCATTAGTGAGAATTATTTTAGTTAAAAATAGATTTTGTTACTCGTTTTTGAAATAAATAACATATAAAAGTTGTATAAACTATTTAAATTCAATATTATTGGTGAATTTTCAGTTTTTTGGGTAAAAAATAAACAGATATTTTACGATATTTATGTTTTGCATAATTTTGAATGTTGAGCAAATTTCTAGCAAAAATATATTTACAATATTCATAATAGGTTTCATTGAAGTGTGATTCATGCTTGTTTTACCTTATTAAGGTGAAATATGCAATAATATAAGTATTTCCTTGGAAATTTCTAAAATATAACACTTGGTTTTCATCGCCAACATTCGGTAGTTTGCAAATATTGATTTTTAACCATTAGTAAGAAATATTTTTGATAAAGAGGAATTTTAATGCTCAATTTTGAAATAAATAGCATATAACTGTATTTTCAAGGTCTAAAATTTAGTTTTATTCATGAATTTTCAGTATATATTCAAAAAATGAAAATAGACACTTTCAAAATTTCATGTTTGTAAAAATTTGTAATGTTGAGCAAATTATTTGTTAACCTATGGTAAAAATGTTCATATAGGCATATTTGAAGTGTAATTCATGATTATTTTGCCTTATTCAGATGAAATACAGAATAATACAGGGATTTTCATGGAAATTTTAAAAAATAACACATTATTTTCATCGTCTATATTCGCTCCCTCCCAGAAATTAATTTAAGCCATTACTAAGAAATCTTTTAGTTAAAAATGGATTTTGCTATTCACTTTTGAAATAAATAACATGTACAAATTTTAAAAACAATTGAAATTTAGTTTTATTGCTGAATTTTCAATTTTTTGTGAAAAAAAAGTGAACAGATATTTTATGATTTTTATGTTTTGCACAATTTTGAATGTTGAGCAAATTTCTTGTAAAAATATTTAAAGAATATTCATAACAAGCTTAATTGAAGTATAAATCATGATTGCTTTGCCTCATTAAGATTACGTATGCAATATAATACAGTAATTTTCATGGAAATTTTAAAAACTGACACTTCGTTTTCATCGCCAATATTGTCGAACCTCGTTAACATGAATCTCAAGGGTGGTAACAGATCTCTTCATGTTACCAGTAGTTAATACTATCAGTAACTCGAAAACCAATCTTCCTGTTGACAGGGATTGTGGAAACAGTTCACATTAAAAGTAATTCACGTTAAGCGTGTCCACGTTAACGAGGTTCGACTGTATTCGGTAGCTTGCGAAAATGGATTTGAGCCATTAGTGAGAATTTTTTAAGTTAAAAATAGATTTTGTTAGTCATTTTTGAAATAAATAACCTATAAAAGTTGTATAAACTACTAAAATTCAGTATTATTGATGAATTTTTAGTTTTTTGTGAATAAAAGTTAACAGATATTTTACGATATTTATGTTTTGCATAATTTTGAATGTTGAGCAATTTTTTTGCAAAAATATATTTACAATATTCATAAAATGTTTATTTGAAGTATGAATCATTATTGTTTTACCTTATTGAGGTGAAATATGCAATAATATAGGTATTTCCTTGGAAATTTCTATAAAATAACACTTGGTTTTTATCGCCAACATTCGGTAGTTTACAAATATTGATTTTTAACCATTATTAAGAAATATTTTTGATAAAGAGGAATTCTAATGCTCAATTTTGAAATAAATAGTACATAACTGTATTTTTAAGGTCTAAATCTTAGTTTTATTCATGAATTTTCAGTATATTTCCATAAAATGTAAACAAACACTTTCAAAATTTTATGTTTTTAAAAATTTGTAATGTTGAGCAAATTATTTGTTAACATATGGTAAAAATGTTCATATAGGCATATTTGAAGTGTAATTCATGATTATTTTGCCTTATTCAGATGAAATATAGAATAATACAGGGATTTTCATGGAAATTTTAAAAAATAACACTTTATTTTTATCGTCTATATTAGCTCACTCACAGAAATTAATTTAAGCCATTAGAAAGAAATCTTTTAGTTAAAAATGGATTTTGTTATTCAGTTTTGAAATAAATAACATGTACAAATTTTATAAACAATTGAAATTTAGTTTTATTGCTGGATTTTCAATTTTTTGTGAAAAAAAAGTGAACAGATATTTTATGATTTTTATGTTTTGCACAATTCTGAATGTTGAGCAAATTTCTTGTAAAAATATATTAAAAATATTCATAACAAGCTTAATTAAAGTATAAATCATGATTGCTATGCCTCATTAAGATTACGTATGCAATATAATACAGTAATTTTCGTGGAAATTTTAAAAACTGACACTTCGTTTTCATCGCCAATATTGTCGAACCTCATTAACATGAATCTCAATGGTGTAACAGATTACTTCATGTTACCAGTAGTTAATACTATCAGTAACTCGAAAACTAATCTTCCTGTTGACAGGGATTGTGGAAACAGTTCACGTTAACGAGGTTCGACTGTATTCGGTAGCTAGCAAAAATAAATTTAAGCCATTAGTGAGAATTTTTTTAGTTAAAAATAGATTTTGTTACTCATTTTTGAAATAAATAACCTATAAAAGTTGTATAAATTCAGTATTATGGATGAATTTTTAGTTTTTTGTGAATAAAAGTAAACAGATATTTTACGATATTTATGTTTTGCATAATTTTGAATGTTGAGCAAATTTTTTGCAAAAATATATTTACATTATTCATAAAAGGTTTTTTTGAAGTATGAATCATTATTGTTTTACCTTATTGAGGTGAAATATGCAATAATATAGGTATTTCCTTGGAAACTTCTAAAAAATAACACTTGGTTTTTATCGCCAACATTCGGTAGTTTACAAATATTGATTTTTAACCATTATTAAGAAATATTTTTGATAAAGAGGAATTTTAATGCTCAATTTTGAAATAAATAGTACATAACTGTATTTTCAAGGTCTAAAATGTAGTTTTATTCATGAATTTTCAGGGTATTTCCATAAAATGTAAACAAACACTTTCAAAATTTTATTTTTGTAAAAATTTGTAATGTTGAGCAAATTATTTGTTAACATATGGTAAAAATGTTCATATAGGCATATTTGAAGTGTAATTCATGATTATTTTGCCTTATTCAGATGAAATATAGAATAATACAGGGATTTTCATGGAAATTTTAAAAAATAATACTTTATTTTCATAGTCTATATTCGCTCCTTCCCAGAAATTAATTTAAGCCATTAGTAAGAAATATTTTAGTTAAAAATGGACTTTGTTATTCACTTTTGCAAGTAAATAACATGTACAAATTTTATAAACAAATGAAATTTAGTTTTATTGCTGAATTTTCAGTATTTTGTGAAAAAAAAGTGAACAGATATTTTACGATTTTTATGTTTTCCACAATTTTGAATGTTGAGCAAATTTCTTGTAAAAATATATTAAAAATATTCATAAAAGGTTTAATTGAAGTATAAATCATGATTGCTTTGCCTCATTAAGATTACGTATGCAATAATACAGTAATTTTCATGGAAATTTTAAAAAATGACACTTTGTAGTTGCACTTTTAGTACAGGGGTTTTCATAGGAATTTCAAATGAAATTTACTAAATTTTATGAAAATATTTAACACTTACCTCTAACGTTAATATGGAAAGGTTGTTGTTGATTTGATTTTTTTATAATGCTTATTATTTCTCATGCATCCGAAGTTTGAAATACGGTATTAAAATAACATATAAAATATTTTAAAGAAAATAAAAGTGAATTACTGCCATTACCTCTGTGTGTGCACTTACATGTATAAATACGCATAAGGTGATTTTTAAAAAGATCGAAATAAATAATAAGTTTTTACACTTTTTATAAACACACTACCAATTGTTTTCTTTAAAATATAGCAACGTAAGTTATTTTGAACTGAGCAATTTTTCAATATGAGCTGATATTGAAATTGTGTGATTATTCTACACGTTTAAATGATTTTTTAAAAGTACTGATTTCTTTTATTTATATATTAAATACTAAATTTTATGAAAACAAATGTAATTAATATTTACACAACACATGAAACACAAAATATTTTAAAAAAAATGAAATCGAGCAACAATCGCCATTTTAGCTACCCCTAGCGCTAGCACGCCGGCTCAATATAGTAAACAAACATTTTTTTATTTTTACCTGATCACATCTTCGAGTTGAGTTGTAATTCTCTAAACTTGAATGAATTCCATCGCAGGAAGTAAAGCATATGGTCGTTGTTTTATATTTATCTAAATTTTAATAAAAGCGAAGAAATGGATTATCATTATTCACACACGCACCACACTCCATGAACAAACACGCGTACGTACTAAAAGCTGTTTATGATTCAAAATGCCCACAAAAGATCTACAAATATTTTTCAGATTTAATTTTAACTTTTTGCTATAACCTAAAATAATAAAAGTGTTCGTGTTAAAACTTAAAAAAATCTGAAGTTATTTTAATGATGAAACAAAATCTTTATAATGCCTATAAAACGTCGTAAAAAAATCTGTGGTTATTTTGGTGATAAATCTAAAACTGCAAAATTTATTCAGATATTTTTAATATTTCTGTAGAAAGTCGAAAATTTTTAAGATTATCTCAAGATAATTTTTAGTGGGGTCTTTTATGTAGTTTCTATCAAATATCCAAAAAAAAATATTTAGCTATACAATTGATGATCACAAATTCAATTTAAAAAAAAAATAAAAAATATTAATAATAAAACTCAGAAAAGAAAATTTAAAGATATCAAACCCGTAAAAATATATATATCAAAAATCATAAAAATTGTTGTCCGAATATATATATATATATACACATTTATATTGAAAATATTATTGATTGTTATGTTTATAAATATTAAATAGAAATGTAAGATTTTAAATGAAACCTAGATCAGTAGTGCCACATCTAAAGCGCGAATTCACTCTAATGAAGAAAGAAGACTATACTACAAATGTACTCAACTAATTAATTAAAAAAAATAACAATAATAATAATAATCCACTTTTTTTTTTTTTTTTTTTTTTTTTTTTTTTACAATTTTTACCACTATTCTACACAATTGAATCACCTAGAGATTGTTTTTATCTTCCACCAAAAAAGACCATTAGAAAAACAAAAATGTGTACTTGTTACCTTAATACCCAACGAATTATAATGCAGAGAATATACTGATGTATGCCATTTTTTTTTTTTTTTCATATCAATTGAAGAGCTTCATTTAAAACAGTGTTTGTATATAAATTAATTTAAGAAAATAAAAAATAAAAAACAATGTGCATACAAATACATAGATATTGTAAAAATATATATTTTAACAATCGAGATAACTTTTATTATCTGTCAGGGAAATATTCAAACAGACGATTAAATGGAACATACTTTTAGAACTTAAAGTGTATTTTAAATGTTTGTATCTTGTGTAAATAAGTCTTTGAAATATTTTAACTGAAAAGGCTGTTCTGAAATAAAAAGCTGAATTTCGGACATACTTTCAGACATTAGATAAAAAAAAACACTTTTACTTTCACATGCGAAAAAAAATTAGACTTACTAGTACAATTTACATAAAAATCACATGACTTTTTCCTATAAAGCAAATACTTTTGTCAAAAAAAAAAAAAGACTTGATCCATATTTGTAGTGTGAAGCTCTGACATATTTCTAAACAGAAAGACAGAGTTAGAATTTAAAAACATAATGATAATAAATAAATAAAGATACATTCAACATATATATATATATATATATATTATTTTGATCAAATGACCTTTTGAAATTTTTGATTTAAACATTTAAATATTTCTAATCTTTTATCATGTGTGAAATTCCCTATATTTCAGTTCGTTCGTCATTTCATTCGTTTATTTTTGAAATACAGACTAAAACTTAGTCAATTTCACACATGATAAAATATTTTTAAAATTTAAAAGTTTAAATCAAAATTTTCAAAAAGTCATTCGATCAAAATAATGCATACGTACATGTATAATGTATTTTTTTTTTTTAATCCTACCTTTGTTCTTCTGTCCAGGAATATGTTAAAACTCCACACTACAAATATGGTAAAGTATATATATATATATATATATATATATATATATATATAATATATATATATATATATATATATATATATATATATATGTGTGTATATATAAAGTATTTTCTTTAAAGGAAAAGGAAAATGCCATGTGATTTTTTTTGGAATCTGGACTAGTAAGTATAATTTTTTTACGTATGTGAAAGTAAAATCTTTTTTCACCTGTATGTCAGAAAGTATGAACGAAATTCAGCTTCTCTTAGCAGCCTTTCATATAATCATCTAGAAAATTATTTTTAAAACATCTTTTTGAAAACACTTAATAAGAAAAACTACATACTTTTATATACTTGTCGATTTATTTTTTAAAAAAATAAATAAATAAATAAATTAACGGTATTAATATAAAAACACGTCCTTCCGGTTCATTCGGAAAGGTAGGTTAATTTCTTTTTACCTAGCAAGCATTTTGGTACAAAACGGCGGCTACAAATTATTAATGGACTTGGTAGAAATATGAATTTAGGCTATGTACATATGGAGTCTCAAAAAAATCGGTTCATAAATACCTTTTTATGTGACTTTAAAATTTGCCAGTGTCCGGCACTTAGAAAGAAAATGGACTGCCAAGCTGGCAAAACAATATATCAAATACACATGTGAGATAAGTCTATTGTACGAATTTAGTTCGAATTAATTCAGAATATCAAAAGTCATAGTGTGGAAAAATTAAGTGGCCTCCACTTGGATCAAAATGGCGGAGCAAGTTGCTCAGTAAACTAACGCAAGGTATTTTTAAGCTAAGTCCACTGTTCAACTTCGGTTCAAATAAATTCAGTACTTCAAAAGTTAACGCTATAACAAAATCTCAAGTGGCAGCGTTCAAGTGGACTAAACTTGGAAACAAAATTGCCCACAGAAATCATAGATATTTGAATGATAAATCTATTTTTGAACTTTGGTTTCAATTCATTAAGTATTTCAAAAGTCATCGTGGTGATAAATTTTCAAGTGCCGCCACTTGGAAAAAATGTAACGGAGCAAGGCGCCCAGCAAATTCTTCCGAGGTATTTGACGCATACGTTCACTGTCCAACTTTGTTTCGAACCAGTGCAGAGTTTCAAAAGTTATTGTTATGACAAATTTTCAAGTGGGAGTCTAAGCATCTGCAACTTGGAAAGAAAATGGCGAAGCAACATCCTGCAAATTCATCCAAGATATTTTTATCATAAGTTCACTATCCAAATTTACTTCAAACTAATTCAGTATTTAAAAAGTATCAGGATAAAATATTTTCAAGAGGCAGCGTGATTTCAAGTGGCCACCACTTGGAAATAAAAAAGCGAAGTGAAATTCTCAGCAAACTTATCTGAGATATTTGAATGATAAATCCACTACCCAAATTTGGTACGAATTAATTCAGTATTACAAAAGTTATCATAAAGACAAATTTTCAAGTGGCAGCCACTTGGAAATAAAATTGCGTGTGACTTTACCAAGCGAACTTATCCAACATATATAAACCATTGAGTTCACTATCGAATCTTTGTTTGAATCAGTTTAGTATTTTAAACGTTAACACGATGGCAAGTGGTAACGGAATTTCAAGTGACCGCAACTTAGCAACAAAATTCCGGAACAAGTTATCCAGGAAATTCAGCCAAGATAATTATAGGACGAGATCACTATCCAACTTCGGTTCGAATTGTATCAGAATTTTAAATGTTATCAAGTTTATAAATTTCCAATGGATAGCCTAATTTCAAGTCGCCTAGCTTAGTTTATAACATCCACACATTGTTAAAAGTGGTGGATAAAGTTCATTATTAAACTTGGTTGTGACCCTTATATAGTCTATGCATGTATCAAAATTCAAGTAAATCCGGTCTTAAATACGCTTTTTACAGTATGAATTTGAAATTTTAAAGTAGTCTCCACCTGAAAACAAAATAGCGGAGAAACTTGGTTAACTCCTTCTAGATATTTATTAGATAACTTCGCTGTGCAAATTTGGTTAGATTTGGAGTATTATTTCGGAAGTTATCGTGATTTTAAATTTTCAAGTGGTAGCCTAATTTCATGTGGCACCGTTTAGTTTAAGATAACCGCCACTTTGTTAAAAATGGATGTTAAAGTTCATTAATAAACTTGGTTGAGACCCTTATATGGTCTATGTATACATCAAAATTCAAACAAATTCGGAATACGCATTTTCCAATGGGAATTTGAAAATTTCAAGTGGTCTCCACTTGAAAACAAAATAGGTTTGAAAAAACAATTTGTGTAATGAGCTTTATCTGCCATTTTTCACAAAGTGGCGGATATCTTGAACTATGTGGGGCCACTTGAAATCAGGCTACCACTTAAAAATTTAAAATCACGATAAATTCCAAAATAATACTTCAAATCGAATAAAATTTGGTCAGTGAACTTATCATATAAATATCTCGAATGTATTTATTAACCAAGTTGTTCTGCTATTTTTTTTTCAAGTGGAGGTCACTTGAAAATTTCAAATTCACATTGTAAAATGCGTATTCCGAATTTGCTTCAATTTTGATGTATACATAGTCTATATAAGGGTCTCAACCAAGTTATAAATAAATTTTATCCGCTATTTTTAATAAACTGGCGGATATCTCAAACTAAGCAATGCCACTTGAAATCAGGCTACCACTTGAATATTTAAAATCATAATAACTTCCGAAATAATACTCCAAATAGAATCAAATTTCGACAACAAACATATCTATAACTATCTTGAATGAAGATGTTAACCAAATTGCTCCGACATTTTGTTTTCAAGTTGAATCCACTTGAAATTTTGATATTCACACTTAGCGTATTTATGACCGCTTTATTCGCCATTTTTACAAAGTGTGAATGTTACAAACTAAGCGAGACAACTTAAAATTAGGCTACCACTTGGTTATTTATAAACAGGATAACATTTTTAATTCTTTTCCAATTTGAACCAAAGTTGGACAGTGGTATTATAATTATCTTAGATGAGTTCACTGGGCAACTTGTTACGACATTTTGTTTCAAAGTTGCGGCCACTTGAATCCCACTGCCACTTGAAAATGTGCCATCGCGATAACTTTTAAAATACAAAACTGATTCAAAACAAAGTTGAATAGTAAACTTAGAGTTCAAATATCATGGATAAATTCGCTTAGTAACTAAATACGCAATTTTATTTCCAAGTGACTGCCATTTGAAAAATTTTCGTTATGATAACTTTTGTATTACTGTATCAAATCGCATCAAATTTGGGTAGTAGATTTATCATACAAATATCTGAGATAAGTTTGCTGGGCATCCAATTCGCTTTTTTGTTCCTGAGTGGTGGCCACTTAAAATCACAGTTGCACTTGAAAAAATTTTATCACGAAAATTTTTTTAATTCTGAATTAGTTTGACTTAAACTCGGACAGTGAACTTATCATACAAATATCTTGGAGGATTTTGCTGGGCAAGCTGCTTCGCCATTTTGATCCAAGTTTCAGCCACTTAGACTGCCACTTGAATTTTTTCATAACAATAACTTTTGAAACACTGCCCTCATTCGAACCAAAGTTGGACGGTGACCTTAAGCTTCAAATATCTTGGATGATTTTACTGGGCAACTTGCTCCGTTAGATTATTTCCAAGTGGCGGCCACTTGAAAATTTGTTATCACGGTGAGTTTTGAAATACTTAATCAATTCAAACCAAAGATGAAAAATAGATTTATCATTAAATATCTATCATTTATGTGGGCAATTTTAACCGCAATTTTGTTTCCAAGTTGCGTCCTCTTGAACGCTGCCACTTGAGATTTTGTTATCGCGATAAATTTTGAAATTCTGAATTTATTCAAACCAAAATGGGACAGTGGACTTATCTTACAAATATCATGTATTAGTTCACTGAGCAACTTGCTTTGCCATTTTGATCCAAGTGTCGGCCATTTAATTTTTCATTACGATGACTTTTGATATTCTGAATTAATTCGAGCTAAATATGTACAGTAAACTTATCTCACAAGTTCATATGGTATGTTTGTTTACCAACTTGTCCTGTCATTTTGTTTCCGCGTGCTGGCTGGCTACTTGAAAATTATAAATTCACATAAAAATGTGTCTATGAACCGATTTGCTTAAAACTCCATATGTTCATGGCTTACATCAATATTTCTACCAATTCCATTAATAATTTATTGCCACCATTTTGTTTCAAAATGGCAGCTACATGATAAACTAAAAGAAATCAACCTACCCTTCTGAATGATCTTGAAGGACTTCTTTATATTTCCTGTTACAAATTTGCATTTCGATTTTGGTGTACGATCCCTTTATCCAGCGTTCTATTTTCAGTTATAGATATGTAACTAAATTTAAAAAAATCCGGAATGCGGTCGTTTAAATAATACTGTTACATTGAAGTAAAATCTTTCCAACTGAGCAAGTTTGTCTAGATTCGTACAAATATATATATATATATATAACTTCTTGAAAATTAATATTAAAAATTATATTAACTTGGTCTTATTTAGTGCCATTTTTGTAACATATGTTGGAAATGTACGCTGCTCACTTATCTCTAATAGTTAAAAATCATAATGAAATTTAATAATATTTCAGTCACCTTGTATAATTTAAATAGTGCTATTGTATTGTATAGAAAATGGGAAGAGAACAGAAGGGTTAATTTAAAATTACTGAATGTCACTGATAACGATATTCAATAAAAGGCATGTTCAAAATTTTCATTCGGGAATATTTTGCAATAATAGATACAAAATAATTGTTATTAATTATATTTGCAAAATTAAACACATATACCCATACAAGTAGACACAAAAATGAGATGAAATAATTATATTTTCTTCAAAACATTTATTATACATAATAAATCCTATATATGAAATATTTAATTCACAATTAGATATAACTTTTAAAGTATTAAAATCAGTACCAAAGAAACTTAATTATAAAATATTGACAATATTTACCTCAAAAGAAGTTTCCGAAAAAAGTAAGAGTTTTGAATTTTAAAATACATGAACACAGAATTCTAAATGTCAAAATTGTTAGGTAATACGTAAGGGAATATCTTCAAAAAGCTTTGTTTAAATGTTAAATTCCTTCAAAAAAAGAGTTTTAGATATTTTATATTTCTATTTCTGACATTTTAAATCTTAAAATAATTGGCCAATTTATCAAATATATTTACATAGTACTTACATTGAAGTTTCGAAATGTATTATTTTTTCTAAATAAAATATCTTTAAGTATTTTTTTTTCTTTCCTAATCTTTACAAAAGAAACACCATGTCAACATTAATATACAGCTAAGCAAAATGTTTTTTGGAAATGGGATTTCAATTCTCAGTTTTACATTTATAAAGCGAAAAATCCATTTTCTAGTTACAAAATGGCAGTTTTATTTATCGTCAGAATATAGCTTAAAATTTAAAAATTAATAGAGTCGAACCTCGTTAACGTGAACACTGTTAACGTGAATTACTTTTAACATGAACTGTTTCCACAATCCCCATCAAAATGAAGATTAGTTTAGTTATATGAATATTAGTTACTGACAGCATGAACTACTGATAACATGAACAAATTTTTTATCCACCTTGAGATTCACGTTAACGAGGTTCGACTGTATACTCAAAGTTTTTACCAACCTCCACTAGTTATTATATAACTTGTCAATTTAAATATTATTAAGAATCCTATTTAATTAAAAAAGTTTGGATATTTTTTAAAGTCTGAAATTTTTGTATATTTCCCATTGAAAATCTTTCATAATTTGTTTCCAGGGACACAAAATAATATTTTGGATGCATTAAAGATATGGTGAGGACAAATCGATAGTAATACATTCACACTGCGTAACGCAACTCCTTTTCTTGCTAAGTTAACCTATAAACAATATGGCGTGTGCGTATGATTTACAAGCAATAAACAAAGCTGTTGTATAAATGATACCAAGTTTGGTGGAGTTGATACACAGATATATACGGAGGAACTCTGGTGAGTGTGACAATCAAGGGGAGACCGTGAACTCAAACTAGGTTTGTTTTAGTCTTTACATGAAAATGCTAAAAATGTCGAAAATATCATTTGTTAAAATATATATATATCATCTTGTTAATATATATATATATATATATATATATATATATATATATATATATATATATATATATATATTATTATCCCCCATAATCTAACAAAAATCTGAGACTTCCACGTTTAAAATTTGCGGATATTCTCTTGATGTTCATAATAATAGAAAAAATTACTAAATTCATTCTGCCTTCGGTAGAAACAGCTCCCCAGAGCACCATAGATCCACCTTTAAAATGCCCGATTCATATCTGCCTTTAAACAATCTGCTCTGTCTTTCGCTATCTTCAGATCGTGTTAGTAACTATTAAAACCATTTGGTTTATCAAGAATAAAATGTTTTTCATCCGAAAATGCAACATTTTACCATTTATTATTGTTTTTATTCAATTTAAGACAGACGTTCTTTCCCCCATTAAATGCTTATTGATTATTACAAGTTTTTATTCATTTTAACATATTTTTAATTATTTTAAACATGCATAAGTGTGGACCCCAAACTTTCGTTAAAAGATACGAGCAAATTCAGCAGCAGTCATTATGAGTAGAACAGTAAGAGGAATTATGAGTCTTCAATCTCTGTAAAACAACTCTGATTTTGCATCAGATCTCTCTCCTATCGAACCAGCAGTTCAACGTTTGATCACATTTCCTTCAGCAATTTTTTACCTTCGAATTTCATTAGAAATTCGGCGGATTGAAATTATCCTTCCACTTAAAAAACACATTTATCATACTTCACTACTTGAACGTTCTTTTTTTGGAGGAATTATCAGTAATGTCCGTCCAAGAAAAATTGAATGCTTATATATGAATTAATCTAGCCCAGTAGTTAACAAATTCGCATGTCAACTGTAATTTATCCGCTAGTAAGTTAAATAAAACGAAAAAATCTGGACTGTCCCTATAATTATGAACATCTAAAAACGTGGAGAAAAACACATTTTGCATTATTTTGCATTATTTTTTATTAATTTTGTTTCATATTAAAAAAACATTATAGCAATTTTGGTTTTTAGAATACTAGATATATTAAATGAACTTAGTATAATCTTGTTCACAATTATTTTTACATTAGTTATTTCAAAATATATGTGTCCTTATAAATATGAGAAGGAGTGTATATTAAAAGTGTTGGGGAAAAGCAAATGATAAAATAACTTAAAGATAGATAAAATAATGAAATTCCACTCTATTATTTATGTATGTATATATTTATTTATTTATTTTAATCAATTAATTTATATTTATAAGGCCCTGTGTCCCCCTCCAGAGATCCAAAGTAACACAAATTCAAATTTTTAAATAGCTCATATGATTTGTTTGACGCGAGATTTTGTCCGGCGAGATATTGTCCCGCGAGATTTTTTTCAGATCCCGTTAGTATTTACATAATACAGTTCGCACGGGTGATAAGCGAAGAAAAAATAAAATTTAGGCATACTAACATATATATTTATTATAGTCTCATGTAATAAACATCTTGATTTTCTAAATTATATTCTTGGAAGACAATTATTTCCTGAAAGTTTTTTTTTCTACAGGCATCAAAACAGCATGTTTTTAGTGCGAGAATCAATAACCCAATAATTTTTTATCCCACCAATGACAACAAACATTTTTGGCTAAATAAAAATATATAGCTGAAACCAGTTTAACGTGATTTGTAAGACAACACTATAGAGGGGAGAACGTATTGAATTTTATTCGAAGAATGCCGTAACTATGCAATGATTTTTCTTTTTTATTATTATTAACTAGAATAAAGACTAAATTGTGCATTTTTTAGTCAAATTATCGTAAAATCATTTTAGAGTGTACTGAGTCATTAACGAAGGTGAATTACATTGTGAAAGTTCGTTTGTGGCGAAAAATGAAAAAGTAATAAGGTTTTATTTTCATGTAATCTAATGAAATTTTATGGAGGGACCTAAAATAAAGTTACGGTTTAGGATAAGTAAACTATTTAAATTACATTAAATTGAAGACTAGTGAATAAATAAGAATACATAAACTTAGTTACTTTAAATGAGGGAATTAAAAAGAAATAAATTTCAGATTTTCTTTTAAAGAAATACGTTATATTTTCAACATCATATCATACCCGGATAAACAGACATTAAAAATGCCTTTGTCTGTAGACTAAGTTATAAATAATAATATTTAAATTTTTATAAAACATAATTCTGTTAATATATATGGTAAAAATATAGTAAGGATGCAAATTTAAATTTTATAGCTTAGTACTTCAGAAGGATAGATTTTGATATAACGCATTCTTTCAGGTATTTTAAAACCAGTTTGTTTTATCTCCTTTCCCTAAAGCAATGTACACTTAACATTACTAGAAATTTAACTCTTTTTAAGGCCATAATTTTCCTTGTCCTAAATTTCTTCCATGGAATTTAAAACAAATCTGCCCGCATTAAAGGTTTATTTAAAATAGCGCCCATCGCTTAAAGGGGTATATTTAGCGAAAGCAGATAATTTAGGTTTTTCCTGGGATCGAATTGACTATAATCGATAATTTCCATGAGAGTTTTAACATTCTACATAAAAAAAATAAATAATTAATTAAATAAAAACAGCAACACTATTATTGAATATACATTCTTGGAAATGTCCGATGCTAATTTGAAAAAAAAAAAAAAAAAGAGAGAGATTTTGTACCATACTATTATTAATCTAATTAAGTTAAAAGCACTGTCTAAATGTTTATTATTGATTTTGAATGACAAAAGAAATCTAATAAATCTCGTTGAAATAAAAAATTATAAACTAAAATTAGTACTGAAAACTTTAGGAGATATTCATTGATTAAAATAAAGCTTTGTGCCATTCCGAAATTATACTAAACGGAACAATTTTTTCTGGTACATAACAAAAATTCTTAGAAAAGAATATGTTGCCAAAATATTTTCAAAATTTAAACAGAGTAATAGCAATGATTATTCCGAAGCAGAATAGAAAAATAACGTTAATTTTTACTACTGGATTTAAAATATTTGTTTTCTGAATTACCATTTTTTCAACAATCTCTGTTAAAAAGTCACCTCTCTGACTTGACATTTTTTTCTATAATGATTGATAACTCTTTTAGAACGATTTTACTTTATATATAGACTTATATTTAAAAAACTAATTCATAAAGGAAAGACATATACAGGAGTAGGCTATATAAATTACGAAATATTCATCAATTGCTTCCTGTCAAATTAATCGGAGCTTTTCCTCTGGCAATAGAAAATTGATCGTCATGTAAAAGTTTTTTTTTTTTTAATCGCAAAATACAGGATTGTACTTTATTACTTTAACAACGAAATAATTTTTATGATTTTTGTAAATTATGGTATTAGATTACAATACTTTATTTCGTTTGAATAAGCACTATTATTAATCTGAATTCTCTTACATACTTGAAAAATAATTAAAACTAAAAACAATCCATTTTAATTAAATGCACACATGTTTCTATTAACTTTATTATAAAATTTTACAGTATTCTTTACTTTATTTTGTAAAATATTATTGTAAATCAATCATTTTTTTTTAATAAAAATTTAAAAATCATTTTAACTTAAATATATTTTATATTTATAATTTGATACTTATTAAATATTATTATAATTTTAAAACAAATGTATCACTTCATTACATCAAAAATTTCATTATACCGTATCACTAAACTTCATTACATTGTAACAAAAAAACGTTTTACACCACAAAAATAGTGTGAGATTTTTCAAAGTTTAATGGCAGCGAAAATGAAATTAATACCTTTCCAATTTTTTCCAGCATTCATCGATAAAGACAAAAGTATGTGTTCTACATTCAGTTACGCTAATACTCAATGTATTACAGTTTATTGAAAATATATTTGCTAATTTATCTTATTTTACTATAAATTCAACTGAACCTTCCAATTTAACTTTGATTATTGAACATATTTTTCAATACAAACTCCTTTACATCCCGTTAGAATGATTTTCTAAAGAGGTATACATAAGTTCTGGTCCTCTTATAGCAATAATAGACAATTATTAGAAATGCTTGTGTAGAGAAAATTACTTTCCTGCGTCTTCAGTATTACTACGCTTAATCAATAAGCTTTTCCGAGGTATGATTATGAATCCCAGAAAAGTTTTCCTTATTCTGTATTGTAGAAATGCTGGAGTTCTCAATTAAAATAGGAGGGATAGTTTATAAATTTTTCCTATGGAAATGTGGATTTTGTTCATAAGAAATTAATCTAGTAGATATTATTTTAATGAAATACTTTTTTATGACTAAAAGTACTCAGATTCATTTTTTACTATTAGTTTAACAATGAAAATGCTACAAATGAATATTAAAACAAATATTCTTATGTATTATCGAAATAGTGTATTAAAAATATTATTTTTTTATTAATATTTTACATACTAAAACTGACAATACAGGGTGCAAACGAAAGACTTTAAAATACTTGTAACTCGGCAACTGCTACTTTCATATACTTAAGATAATATTCAAGACATATACTTTCAATATAAAATATTAAAATACGCAAGCATTTATTTAATGACAATTAAAAAAAAAATTAAATTAAATTAAATAAAAAAATAAAAAAAAAAGATCAATGTATAATACAAACATTGTATATAGTCTCATAGACCCTAAAGCCATGTTCTTATCCTCAAAAAGTAAACATTAAATGATTTTTTAAATAAATTTTATGCATGTATATTGAACTGCCTTGTATTAAATGCATGTTATAAGTAGAATATTTGATTTGAAATTTAAAATTATAGTATTTAGCTGAAAATGTATAATTAGAAAAGCATAACACAAAGCGTTTCCGCACATTGAAACTGATTTTTTGTGGAAAATAATAAAACTATGCAAAGATTCTTTAAATTATTATATAAAAATACATAATTTTTTGTTTCTATATATCTATATGTTTGTAGAAGCATTATATGATAAATTAGAAAACATCAAATGAAGCTTCAATTCACAGCTTTAAAATGCTCATAAAAAGGGGGAAAAAGCCTAATTAGTATATACACATTAATCTCTCTATTATTAATATTATAATAAAATCTGTATAAGAACTTTTATGTAGGTTTTTAATTATAATTTGATTGTTCAATATATATGTATTTTTTTACTTCCTTTTTCTCAATTCATTGTCAAACTACAGATTTCGACGTAAACATTATAAATATATATATATATATATATATATATATATATAAGGTAACGGTACGAGAATTTGCGCACCATTCAAAAGAATGATATAAATAATCCAAACATTAATTTTATCTAAACTATTGCTGATTAATTTTGATATCATTCGTATTCTATGCATTTCCATTACTACTTTATTGTTATGCTATAAATTAACGCAACAGCTGTAATAAAACGAAGAGTGCTATTTAGCCCAATCTCTCCTCACAGGGTAGGGGAGATTGCGCACATGTGTAGGAGAGATTGCACTTAATTATAACTATAATTAAATTCTTAACAATAATAATTGCTCCTAAATGATATTCTTGTAACATTTCTGTAAACTTTTTTTTTTTTATTAGGATTGGCTATTTCAATTTAATAATTAAAATATATATAGAAAAATAAACGAAATTTAAAAGAAATTTAAAAAAAAATATTTAAAAAAAAATTTTAAAGGATCAGGAAAAAAAACAGATAATAAAAAAGAACATTTAGTTACTAGATAACACGTTTAACTTAAAATTAGTACAGTTTCGTTTTACTTATTTTTCTAAATGGTGCAGCTTTCCTGCAGCCACCTGCCACAAGTAACATATATAAACTTATGATAAATCGTTTAATTAAAAAATATTTTGTAATACTACCATTCTATAGAAATTCTTATGGAGAGTTATGTATATTCATGCAATTGTTTTTTAAAACGAAACAAAATAACCACGTTTTATCTAAGACACTTGTAGCAATCAAAGTGCACATCCAAGTAGGCACTCCACTATGGACATTATAAAACTACCTGGAGTCTCAACACGCCCACTCTACTCCTTCCTGCTAATCTGCTACATGCGCAAGTTATCTTAGCTTTACCTTATATATATATATATTTGAATTTACCTGGAAAAAGAATAGCGAAATGTTTCAAAAGTAAACATATTTCAAAACATAATCGAAAATGCATTAAAATTTTCAGCGTGCAGACTTTAAAGTTCTTAGATAAGTTTAATTTTCTTTTGCATTTACCCTGAATCCAAACACCATTTTAAAATCATATATATATTTTTTTTTTCTTTGTATGTGCTTTGAATAACTTCATAATAATGGCTATGAGATATACTTTTAGACTTTTGTGAAAAGAGTTTCTGTATTTATCGAACTTGTTAGTTCTTATAACAGGAACTAATTTGTATTTATCCCAGAGTGATCCAGTTTTAAAAACTGCACAGAAAATGCGTTAAAAAAAAAAAACTGTAAATAACTGTAAAAACTGTACTGTAAAAAAAAAAAGATATATATAATATGTTTATTTGTTTGTTTTTCATATGAAAAAGAAAATTTAAATTTAACAAAATTATTAATTTGCAAAAGAAATGAATATATTAATAAACAATTACTTACATTTATTTTTCTTACAAAGCAACTAGGAAATTATTGTATAAAATGCTAAATAAAATTAACAAGTATTTTTTATTGTTTCTTAAAAACTATGTTTTCGCTAAAAATCCAATTATGATTTATTTGAAATTATTTTACAATTTTTGGTCAAAGACGTTGCAAAAATTATTCACATTTTTATGATTGTATAATTTAAATTATGATTGGAAATAAAATGGTTAATTAAAAGATGTAAAAAATTATGTTTTGAAATTTAAATTTGTCCTTTAAGATTATTAATTTTTTTAATTATTCTTAAATACATTAAACAAATACACAGTTATCTGTCTATCTAATCGAGAAAGAGATAATGAATGAAAGAGATATCCATCTCTAGACTTCATAATGTAGTACACTGAAATTAATTAAACATAAAGTTGAACTTTATGAATAAGGATAAAATTTAATCGGAGTTAAGTATAAGCATTACGCAAATAGTTAGGTAGTTAGGTTTAAGTATAAAAGTTTAAGTTGTTATACGTGTATTTACACATTTAGAAGCACTCTATGAAACTAAATCTCAAGTTAATATTTCCAAGTTTTCAAAATTTTAATTCAGGCTTTATAGTTATGGGGATATTACTTTAACAAAAGTACTCAATTAATGTTATTAAAATGTGACAAGATTGCATAAATAGTTAATACCTTTGTATTACCTTTTTAAAAAATTAATACAAAGCTTGAAATTTTGATTATTTAGAGAATAATTTGCTTTTTACTAATTTCCATTTTGCTTAGTTATACATATTTAATTTCAATTGAAAATATTAATTTTAATTTTGAAAGACAAATAAATGAAATTCATGCAAAAGGAATAATGTATCTTCATATATTTTAAATTACACAAATTAAATTAAATTAAAGAATTTTAAAATGAAATGAATTTAAGAAAGCCATAGAAAGAAGCAAGGATAAAAGCAGAGATATAAGTTTTGTGTATAATATAATTGAAAGTAAAAAATTAACATTTACTTGTAAAACATTCACAAAAAGTCAGTTTCTATTGCATATTTACTTTTAAAATGAAATAGAAAGATGGTTGATATCAACATCCATTGTTAGTTTCTTTTATACAATTTAAGAAATTTCTTATATAATTATATTTGAATAATTGCAAAATCGATTAATTATTTAAAAAATTAAACTTTT
This sequence comes from Salticus scenicus, assembly GCA_963930645.1. Classification (NCBI taxonomy): domain Eukaryota; kingdom Metazoa; phylum Arthropoda; class Arachnida; order Araneae; family Salticidae; genus Salticus; species Salticus scenicus. The sequence goes on from OZ005655.1 coordinate 136,372,404, forward strand.
ACAGAAGTGAAATTGATACGAATGAACTGTAATTTAATAAATGAAAGAATCAACGCATATTAATATACATATGAGACAATTGATATATATATATATATATATATATATATATATATATATATATATATATGTATATCTTTTTTTTTTTTTACTTTTTATACCCATAATAAATAAAATAATAGTGGCTGGATATCTAAAATTCAAGAAATTAATGTGCATCTTTTGCATTTATGCTCAATTTGTTACCAGTCCCCTAAATGTTGTCAATCTTCACTGAAAAACATGAGGATGACCCAGTTCTTTAAGTACCCAATATTTGAAAACATTTTATCCAGAGATAAGTTTTTAAATTGAGAAAAACTGGTCTTTCGCAAATCTTGCTAAAATTTTTAGCAGGAGTATAATAACTTAATGTTATATTCTGGTCTTGTTCTTTTTTCTGTTTCTTTAATATTTTTCCTTTAAAAATTTTTTTGTAGTCATTTTTAATTTGTTTTATTTTTCTGATTTTTTAATTATTGGGTTGAAATATGCACTCCCAATATAATACATTTATTTAAAAATACATTACAATAATGTCATTTATGTGAAATTATTATTAATAATAACGTACTTGTAGTTATAATTAAGCTCAATCTCTCCTACCCATGTGAACAATTATGGTGAGGTGAGATTGCACAAAATCGCTTTCTGGGTTTTATTACAGCTGTTGTTTTAAATTATGAGAGAGCAGCAAAATAGCAATGAAAATGCATAGAAGAAAGATCAATTCAAAACTATGTACCAATAGTTTACCAAAAAAATAATATTTAGGTTTTTTATATCGGTCTGTTGAATTGTTCGCAAACTCTCTTAGCCTTACCCTTACCTTAATTTAAAGCAATTGCTTTAATACAATCAAGAAATCTATTTTGCGCAATCTCTTTTTATATGGTTAGCTTTACCTTATATGTATATATATATATATATATATATATATATATATATATATATATATATATATATTGTCACACGTAGTGAAATTGAGGTTATGTATTAACTTTGCGTTGTTTTTCATTCTGAACTTTTATCTGTAAATGCTATTGATGAATTTATAAAGATGCAATAAAAAGTTTGTTTATAAAATTCTGATTATGTGTAAAAAACATTAATTACAAATTATAACGTAAAATTATCTAAAACAGGCATGTAAAGTTACGAACGTAACGTTTATCAAGAAAGGACCTCTTAATAATATGGCAGGAATCAAATTTAATTATTATTTTAAAAGTTTTCATATATATACAAACAGTAAATTCCTCTCCTGATTTGATTAGAAATATTTCTTTTTTACGTTAATTTAATTTTAAGCAAGATATAAAATAAACGCTAAAATATAAACCATTTAAAAAATTTAAAAAATAGTATTTAACTTTACAAAATCCTTGCATTATGTAGAATTAATTTCAGCTACGTTCATAAATTTCTTTTCACACAATACCGTAATAGGTGGAAGAATTTTGAGAAAAAAATCACATACTAATTTATGAAAAAATCCAAAGTCTGTCAAACTTTTCTCATACTTAAAGTTATGATGAAAAATATTGATTAAAAGTTTTCCTGAAATTGAATTTCGTTTTGAAGAAAAGTATTCCTTTTTTTCCTGTGTTAATTTAATTTTCAGCAAGACATAAAATAAAAACTAATTTTTAAACCATTAAAAAAATATATTAATACTTAACTTTAAAAAGTTCTGGCGTTAAGTAAAATTAATTTCAGTTATATTCATTAAATTTTTTTTCAAACAATATCGTATTAAGTGGAAGGATTAAAAAAAAAAAAAAAAAAAAAAAAAAAAAAAATGAATGCAACTTCTTTTTTTAATCCAAAGGCTGAAAAAAATTTCTCATACTTAATGCTAGAAATTAAAAAATAAATACAATTTTAATAAACAGTTACTGAAAATATAGTTTTATATTTAAACTAAAATAATGACGAAAAACGTACATATTGATTTATGTTAGATCAGTTAAATTTTTCTATAATTATATATATATTTTTTTTTTTTTTTTTTTTTTGTACTCAAAAATATTACCACAAAATATTTTTAATGGAATTTCAAATACAATTCTTACAAAGAACACATTAAATTATTTATTATATATATTGTGTTTAATACAATTTTCCATGATTTATTTTTAAGATTAGAAAACATATTTCTGAAATACAAAATACGAAAGATATTCTTAAAAAAATGGTAAAATAAATACTTGTATATTTTGTATCTAATAAAACTTTGTTCTATATTTTCCTATTTAATTTATGCAGTATAAATTATTTAGTATTTTTTTCCCATTACGAATGCAGGTTATTTTCATCTCAGAGAGGTACTATTATATGAAATGTCCAAAGAAACTGATTTTTTACAATGTAGATGACATCTTTTCTGTTCTCCGGGAAATTTGCGACACACCAACGTCGCCTATCTTCCGATACGCACCCAGACTAAATCAGCATAATGTTCTACGATAGCCTTTTTCACATCTCAGGTTTTATTCGATTAAACACAATAGAACATGAGATATAGCCTCCCTTTATAATGCTGAAATCAATGTATAGCAGCGTCATAGCGATTCGCACCAAAACTTGACTGGCATTAATGTATGTCAAAATAAATCAATATATAAATTTATATGCAATTTTGTGCACTTGTTCCAGAGACATAGCCTTCTCTGAAATTTCAAATATCGCTCTCTAGCATTACCACCATTTGAGCAATTGGTACCAAATGTTGATAAGCACTAATATATGTCAAAGTGAAGTTACATATAAATTTATATGCAAATATGAGCAGTAGATCCTAAGATATAGTCTTATTTGGATTTCTGGAAATTGCCGTATAGCAGCTCTATCTCTTAAACGATTGAAATTAAAATTTGATAGGAACTAATATATGAGAAAATACAATTACATATATATACAGGATTTTGAGCAAAAGTTCCTCAGATAGAGTTTGAACAAAATTTTTGTCTCATACACACAAACAGACCTTTCTAAAAATGGTCAAATCGTGTTTTGGGCCTCTCAAAACGTGTAAATCCATCGAAAACCCGATGTCGAGAATTTTTACGAGTCCAGTACTTTTTTCTACTCTATACTGAAGAAGGTAAAAAGGTAATATCTGTAAACCCATACAATGAAATATACGTAATATTTCATTTTTAACTCTTTCCAACAAAATTGAAATGTGTTAATGACTTCGGTTTGTTTGTCTGTCTGTCTGTCCGTCTGTCTGTCCGCACTCTAACTCCCGTAAATATTCCTGGAATTTCTTGAAACTGATACATGTTATAAAATGTCGGTACTTCAAGCATATTTAGAAAAAATTTGGTTACGATAAGTTAATTATTGTCAGTTTTATACGCCTTTTAATATGGAAGCTTAAAAATAGAATTAATAATAGCATTTAATGCTTTTCTTTTCTCGGAAAGTCAAAAAATGCCACAAAAGCGGCAAACAAAGTATGTGATATTTATAGCAAAATTTCTGTATCTGAAAGGACTGCACGAAAATTGTTTGCTAGATTTAAAGCTAGTGATTTCAACCTTCAAGATCCAGAACATCCGTGTAGGCCCTTCACCACAAATGAAGATCAGATTAAAACACTGATCTAAACGTGACGTGAATTTGCAGAAGTGTTAAAATTACCAAAATCCACTACCCACGAGCATTTAAATAAATTGCGTTTCAAATTTCCTTCGAAACTGGCACGAAATTTCCGGACAACTCAAAAAATAGAAATTCGTGATATCTCTGACACAATGCCAGTTTATTTCGGATAAAACATATAACATAGAAAATGTATCTTTCTATTATATAGTGTAGCCACCATCGAATAATAGTAAAGGAACGTATATGTTTTGGTTTCGGTTTGTAAAATCCAGGAATGCCGGGTATAGGGTTGTAACAATGCTTCAATCTGATTAGTTGGCGACTTGTTGGCGAGATTTTTCAATCGTCTCATCTCTTTGTCAATCAGTCAGCGAGGCAGCACCTACAACAAACAGCGATATATGTACCGAGCATGGGTGCCCTACTTTAAGGTTTTGAGTAGCAAATATAGCTTTCGCTGGCATTTTACTAGAAGGGGTTTGTAAGCATTAGACTATTGGTGTGTTCCTTCTTCCTTTATTATTATTCTATGGTAGCCACGTTTCCAAAAAATAGCAGTGAGGGCGACTCCAAAAAGCCGGAGGGGTTCCAACTTCACCGGAAGGTTGGTATTTTGAAAACAGTGCTCTGTTATCGCTTATTTTCTCTGAATCAGATAACTGTCGCACCTATTTCAACACTGGACTCGTTGAGTTAGCGCTTGCGCAGAAGCTTCCATGGTTTTATTAAATATGGTCGAAGAATACTTCTTCAATTATTTATGCTTATAAACATCATGCATATTATTGAAACATCACTTGTTAATGGTATTTTAATTTCATAATAGATTTTGGTTTGTATAGCGTAATTAGTTTAACAACACACGCAATGGTTTTCTGTTTATATACTTTGATAAATATGAGAGGATTAAAACGTTATTGTATAAATAAAGAAACTCTGACGCAAAAAAAATTAGAAATTTAAAAAAATGTAAATTAAAAATTCAGTTAAAAAATAAGTTTAACTTTATTGTGTTCATTAAAAGGACATTGATTTATTTTCACTCTTACATGTAAGATATTGCGATTTTCTCGTTAACCTATTAAATGTGCAGTTGTTGTACAAACTTCTACAATTTCCGAAAGGGATGATTAAATTTAAACTCATTAAAACTTTTGAAGTTTAAAGCTGAAATTAAACTTTGGCAATTACTTTTTGCAAATTTAGAGTGTCATTAAAAAATTTGTTGAGTAATTATTTTTGTTATCAAATAGACTACGTATAACTTCTGGACGTATTTACAAAAAGTTTATCATAGTTATTGAAACAAATGCATCATTTATAAAATTTCTCAAGCATTTTACTCAGCTATTATATTTTTATATTTCATATAAATCCACAGTTTCTTTCTATTTTTTTTTTTTTAACCTCTAAATTTGTTATACAAAAGTAATAAGTATTAGTCAGGAATAGTTATTTTTTATTTAACAGCCTAGTATTATTAAAACATCGGTTATATATTATTCATTGCATTATCTTAAAACGATTTTATTGAGTGAATTAATATAAAATGGTTAATAAATAAAGAGAGGACACAAAATGGACTTCTTTATATTTTTTATTAACAACTACATGCGGGAAAAGTATATAATTAAGCTAAAAATGCGTATTAATTTTGGATAAAATGACTTTCGGTAACATAGTTTAAAGCATTACTCTGAAATACATTTCGCGAATAAATTTAAGAAAACAAATTATTTGAATAAAATTTATAAAATTCGGATACAGACCTATATTTTTTTTATTATATTTCTTACATTTAAGTTATAATTGATAAAGACGTATATCATCCACTATAAGTTTAATTAATAAGATTTGCATTAATTTTAAATAATTGCTCTATATTATTATAGTCAATTGCAATTTATTATTATAATTAATGTTTATGAACAAAACGTTCATAGTAGCAATAATATATCATACGTTACGTGAATGCATGCACAGATTGTTAATAAAAATACACGTTTTGTTTCAGGTGAGTTTATAAGGAATTATTTTTAATGCATTTCACCATATTTCTTTGTATTTTTTTTTTAACTATCTAGTTAAACTTAATTATATATGTAAAAACACAAATGAGTTCATTTTTCTTTTAGTAGAATGATAATTTTTGTTATTTTTGTTTTGTATTTTAATATTTAAAGGCAATTTATTTATTTGGTTTTTTATTTTTTAATAATAATAAAATTATTTTTCACATGATTATCGTTTGTTAAGTCTATATCAATAACTTATTTCGGTAAAAAGTTGATATGTTCTAAAAAGACATTCTAGTAGAACCAGATTTTCTTCTTTTAAAAAAAGCTGAAAAAGAAAGTAATAAAAGCCGCAAGCTTAGAGTAGCAAGCTTAGCGCAGAGTTGCCACACTCACCATCTAGCTCTCTAAGCGTTCTCACGCTGAGCTAATTTAAATTTGCGCACCAACCAGCAAGTGTAAAGACCAAGTTACCGAGAAATTCTATAAGGATGCTGTGAAGCAGTGTTGCCAGATTGGGGATTTTTTTAAATTCAATTTTCACCAATAGATTTTAATTGCAACGGTTGCTTAATTACTTCGAAGATTAATCGTCTATCATTTATATCGAATATCACTTCTCAAAATTATTGGTGATAGTTGAATAAAAAAAAGTCCCCAATCTGGCCAAAAAGTCCAAATCTTTTGTGAAGGCCCTCAGCAAAACTAGAAGGCACAATCATGGAATCATTATAGGAGACTTCAGTTCACGGATTGGTACAAAAAAATTAAATAAATTTGCAGTTGGTATGTTTGGAAAGATTGGGATGAAAGAGGACATAGCAGAACTTGCAGGTGTGAAAACTTTTATATCATGAATTCATTTTTTAAAAAGAACCCGAAGATCTATATACATGTAGTAGTCCCAATGGAGGAACATGTGAAATAGACTACATTCTAACTGACAAGAAATTCACTTTTACTGATTGCACCGTGATTAATAGATGTAACTCCGGTAGTGGTCACCTTGTAAGATACAATTCCAGGTACCATTGGAAAATGTTCATTGGTTCTGTTCATTCTATCTTTCATAAATTTTTGAATTTTCGTGATATTTGTTTGAAATTTTCATATAAGTAGCTCTGTACCTTCGGGTATTGAATTATGCAAGTGAAATCTTTTGAAGCTTGCGCTTGTGTAGTTAAAAAATATTAAGTAAAAATGTTCATATTTAGTAAGGTATTTCACATTTTTGCCTTCTTATTGCAGTATGCTGTGGCTAATGTAATATGTTAAATTTCCTAAAAATGATTTTGCACTGGGTTCAACACCCTACGTGTTCTAGTTGAAAAAGTTGTAATTTTATTTGCAATTTTTTTAAGATACCATTATATCTCTATGAATCTATGTGGTAGCTTCATAAAAATTTACACAGATAGTTAGAAAGATCCTTATAATCACATAAAACAGCCAAAACTTTGTACAGGATAATCCTAAATATTTTGATTTTTGTTTATTTTTTTACTGGTCCTCTTTTCCTCTTTAGGACAAAACTTTTGCTGGAATTATATGTGTATAACGCATTCTTTATACTACCCAAGTTTCAAGATAATCCCTAAAGAGATTTTCTAGATATATGTCAAAATGTCTAAATTCGAAAATTTGCAAATACTTAATGGTAGGTAGATAGTATATTATTCATAGGTGCTAACTTTTCTAATTTTTTAACACTACAATTCTTGTAGAAAAAAAAATTATATTTAAAAATTAACGATAAATAATACAAAAAATGTTTTCAATTAACGATGTTAAAAAACTGAAAGTGCTGGCATCTATGATTATTCTTCAGTTTAGGAACAATCTATAAAAATAATAAAAATAAAAAAATACTGTAGTAAAATAGGAAAATGTACAAACCTAATATTAGAATAATTTGTATAGCTTTTTATCACTTAAGCCGTAACTCATCATTGTTATATGTTTTCAAATTATTTTAATATTAACCTTACTATAATTTACTTTTCTCTAATAATAAAACAATTTTGTAAATGTTTTAAAATTATATCGAAGTAACACTATTCTATACAGTTTAAAACATATACTCTTCTTTAATAAAGAAAATATTTTTAATCTTTTAAAATAACATTTGCGCATTTTTTTTCTTTAATTAAAGATAAAATTATAGTTTAGGAATCTAAAGTTCAGTAATTTCATCTGTTCTTTAAGCTGAAATTACATTTCACATGTAAAATAAAAAACATATACACTTATCTTACGAAATTTTTACATTTTTAAAAGTGCTTACGTACTCATTTAGTTTTGATACAAATTAAATATTCGTAAGAAACATTTTTTATATATAACTATAAACACTTAAACTTTGATTATACTTAAAATATAAAAATGCAGCCGAGAAATAAACTTTTTAAAAGAGAGATCCATAAAACGGATTAGTTATTGAAGGTAATCCAATTCCACCCAAAATTCATTTATTTATATTCTATTACAGACTTTAGTCTTCGGATAAAAGGCATTTTTAAAAATTATAGTGGGAATTCCGTCGTCTTAAATATATTAAGGTAATAGAAGATTGAATCTGATACAACATTATATTAATTATTTAAGACAAAAGGGTCATTAATTAGCAACGCAGTTAACAACTGATAGAAATAAAAATAAATGGTATTACTGTGATATTCAATTTCAGTAAAACTAATTAGCAAAGTAATTTTTAGTAACTGATTAATCTCAAAAACATTAATATAATTTTATAAACATTTCTAAACTTAAAACTGAAATTTAATAACTAAAAATATCTTTTTTTTTTTAACTTTTTCATAAAATTATTAAATATTTTCTAATTGTAAACTGAACTTAAAAATTGCGTACGTTTTTATCTTTACTTTTAATATATAAATTACTTTTCGAGCATTTTCAGATTTAAGACAATTAAATGAAAATAAAATATATAAAGAAGCATGTGTGATTGCATTCAGATAATGTATTTTGATAGCGAAAACATTATTCATTTATATTAAAAATTGCAGATAAATTATTATTATTATTATTATTATTTAAATATCTTTTCTTCTTCTTCTTCTTCAAAAATCTGCGTAAAAACGTTTAAAAATTTTACAACATATGATACTTACTACTTCAAAAACTTCAGTAATTTTCTGATAATTGGAAAAAAAAAATTACGTGCTGAATTTTTTTACACAGGAAAACAAAACTCTGTTCAGAAATTCCAGCAGTCTGTTTCGTACATTTTCACACTAAAACACAGTTATTTTTCTATATGATATTTTATTAATTTCGTTATTGATAAAATGAATATATACTTAATTTCTTTAATTTAAAGGGTAATTTGTATCAGAACTGTAAATGACAAACTATGTATTATTAAATTGTTTTTCTAAAAAAAGTAAATATATAGCTTTTTTTTTTCTTTTTTTAGTAAAACAACATTTTTCGTTTAAAATATTTTCATTAATTATTTATTATTGCTTTGTACACTTAAAATTATTAAAAACTCTAAGTAAAATTGGTAACTATTTACATACTATTGAATATTTTGTTTAACGTTCAAGATAAAATGCAAATATATGTTTTTTGAAAGAATATAACGTATGTTTTCTGTGCTGTTAGTTCACATGTGAAATCTGTCAAAATATGATGTATATATGACGAAACGAAAAAAACTAATCCATAGCTCTTATAGCTGATCTTGCATTTGGTGAGATATCGTCTATTTTCAGAGCCTTTACCTATGTCACAATTGAAGAGGGTACTCATATCTTTATAATATGTATGGCATAAAGTATTAAAAATAATTTAAAATGTTATCAAGCTAGAGTAGATTGAGAAAAGACGCCCTTTTTTTTTTTTTTTTTTTTTTTTTTTTTTAACGTTAACTTTCTTATAGGATACATTTTTTATTTACTTATCTCTTGTGAAAATTTATGTTTTGAGTACATACATAAAAAATATTTACCTACAAAATTATTATAAAAAGTTTGATATAAATGTTTTCATTTACGCTTTTATTTCAGCATCTGATCACATTCTGAAAGTAGGTTAAAATAGCTTATGGTATTTCAGAGTAAAACAACGTATTTTTATACTTTTATATATTTATTTTAAAACACAGGGTTAGCTTGTTTAAAACCAAAACAAAATGTTAACAATTATTTTTGTTTAATTCTCTGCTAAAATTACTGTTCACAGTTACCTAAAAACAACAAAAAAGATAAAAAGGCATTTTTCTTCAATATAGAACTACCTGATATTGCCTCAAAAATTTTTCGTTGTTTTTGACGTTTTGGTCTGTCCTTATACATTTGACTAGGATCAGTCCATTATTATAAAAAGCGCGTTCATCTGATTATCTGATGAAATGTAGTCATATCTGCATTGTTCCTCGAGCTAAGGTGTTGGTGTTGGTATTTAGGAATAAGGTCGATTGACCGCTCTAGGGTCCTAGGCCTGAGAGGAGGTGCCTTCCATGGAGATCTTTCTAAGGCGTCCTAACTCGTATTTACGCAAATTTTGTCGAAAACAGCGGAAAATCAGAATATCTAGGCCGGCGAGTGCTATCAGTGATCTAACCCGGCACCTTACGTCTATAGCTTTGAGCTCCCTCAAAATAAGGAAATGAACCCATAAAATAAATAAATATAATTTTAATATACAGCTTCTATCCGGGCATATATGGAGATAGAAGAAAATGTCATCTACAAGATACCTGTGTGTATTCTTTTTTTTTTTTTTTTAGCATTATTTCTTTTAGCCTAGTATAACCCTTTCTGGAAAAATATATAAAAGGTCTGATCATCAATCAAACTTTCAACAGATTGACTAAATAGGTATTCAGACTATGCTCAAAAATTCTTCAGTTAAATATAATGAATAGCTGATGTCTGTAAAATATATAAATTTCTATATTTTTGAAACATTTTAAGTGCATAAGTTCACGTTTTAGGATTAACTACAATTGAACTTAATTAAACGTGATATTTTGTTCGTGTCTATTTGATCCAAATTGTATTTGAGTTCCCTATAATAATGACAGTATAGAAATATTTTTTTATCATTTTGGGACACTGTTAGTTAAAAACAAATATATTATTTTCCTTAAAACTTTTCAGTTTTACTTAATGCATTTTTAATATATACTTTAAAATATTGCTAACGTATTGCACAGAAAATGAGAACAGAACATTAGAAAATACTTAAAGTTTCTGTCATAGACATTTTAATGATTCTTTCAACATTGAAATTGGGAATATTTTCCCGTAACAAACACGAAATTCAAAGTTATTTAAACATATTTACAAAATCAAGCAGCGATACACAGATAATCCTACATAAAAATGAACCAAAATCATTTTATCTTCAAATGCTTTTCATGCATAATAAAACCTAAAAATGGAATATGTTAAACACGATTAGAAATAACTATAAAAATATTAAACTGCTAAAAAAAACTTACATATAGAGTATTATCAATCTATTTTTGAAAAAACGTTTCATAAAGAAATAATAATCGTAAAATTACAACATATACGAATTTTTAAATGTCAAAAGTTTGTGCGTAATGTATTAGGAAAAGTCTGCAAAAAAATTTATTTTAAAGGTCAAATTTTTTTTTTAAAAAATTATGTTTCTGTTTCAGTTATTTCAAATCTTAAAATAATTGGCCGTTTTATTAAATATATTTATATAAAATATTTTTAAATTTTTTCCCTAAATTCAGATGACTCTACATCTTACTTTTATTTCTTTCCTAATTTCTACAAGAGAAATACCATTTCAATATTAATATACAATAGTGATACTCGACAAAACGGTCTTTTTAATGGAATATCGGTTTTCACGTTTTCATTTATAAAACAAAAATGCAATTTTCTTTTATTAAAAAGACAGTATTATTTATTGCTAAAATATATATTCCTATAATAAAAAAATAATTTCAAGAAAATTTTTATTAGAGCTCGATAGCTGCTATAGAAAATTAAATATTATTATTAAAAAAAAAAGAAGAAGAAAAATCTTATTTGGTTTAAAATGTTTGTATTTTTATAAAATTTGATTGCATTTTGTATAAATTAAACTCTCCAAGAAAAAAACATAGACATGTTTACATCAGTTGGACTGTAAATTTTAGATTTATTTAAAAAATTATGTTTTGTCTAATATAAAATATGGATAAGTTATTTTTTTATCTTAAATGTATTTTTTTTTTATGCATCAGGACTATACATATTTGTTTTAGCCTTTGTCACAGTATAACAGAGGGTGAATAAAATTTTTCTGACAATTTTCCATTCTTATAGTTTCTCTTTAAATAGGATCGGAATGAAGATTCATATATGTTATGCAGACCATATGGAAGAGATCTGCGTAGAAAATAGTTTCAAATCTCGCAGCAAATAACATTTTCGTCTTAAAGTTCAATCAAACATAAGATTGTGTTTTTATAAAAAAGACAAACAAAAGTATTTCGCCAACATGCAGCTAGACAAGAGAAAACGATCATTAATCGTTTTTACAAGAAAATTTAAATCCATTTTAATTATACACATTTTATTTTAAACGAAAAGTGTCTTCTGTTTGTGAAATTTGCTTCTTTGTGTTAGTTTCTGATCAATACAATATATATTTGGAGTGTTATTCAGATCGGATACGGTATTCAGAGCTATCGGCCTCTGGGTACATAGCTGTTTAATTTTAATCTCTCTGTACATGTTTTATATAAATAAAAACCACGGAGTTTTTTTATTTTTAATAGAAAACTAGTAAAGATTATGAGATGAAAAAAATAAATTTATATATTTATATAGATACTCAGCTGTCTTATTATCATGATTTTTATTTTACTAAACTCGTTAAATGATATTATTTTTCCTTTTTACTTTCCGAACACTATAGTGAGGAAAGTATTGTAATCATGTCAAAAATCCGAATTCGAGATTTTGATGTTTCTATACGTTTCGAGGTCCAACGAGTCCGTTTTCACTATTTTTACGATGATGTATGTATGTGTGTGTGTGTGTATGTGTGTATGTATGTGTGTATGTATGTGTGTATGTCTGTGAGTGAACACGCTAGCGTCTAAACGCTTTGTTCGAATAAGCTTAAAGTTGGTACGTATATTGTAAGTCACCATAGTACGAACCCTATAGATTTTGGTGAATGTAGCACTTACAGTTTTTTTACAGGGACACAAAGAAAAATTCTTTATCATTATGGCCAAGGGACCAAAATCTTAAAAGTGCGATAGCATCTAAACGCCTTATTCAATTGAGCAAAAACTTTATACACATATCACAGATACTCAATCTGTATAGATTTTGGAGAATCTAGCACTTATAGTTTTTTTACAGGGACACAAAGAAAAATTCTTTGCCAAATTTTTAAAAGTGTGACAGCGTCTAAACGCCTTATTAATCTGAGCAAAGAATTTGTACACATGTTATGGGTCACATTTGAACCAACTGTATAGATTTTGGTGAATCTAGCACTTACAGTTTTTTTACAGGGACACAAAGAAAAATTCTTTATCTTTATGGGCTATGAGACCAGCGATAGCATCTAAACGCTTTATTCAATTGAGCTGAAAATTTGTATGAATATTTTAAATCACTGTTACACTAACTATAAGCATTTTGGTGAATCTAGCATTTATAGATTTTTACAGGGACACAATGAAAAATTCTTTATCCTTATGATCTAAGGGCTCAAAGTTCAGTAGCGTTAAATAAGTAGTAGTGTTATGTAAACCTATGTTAAACAATTGAAATTAGGCTTCGAGAGAGTTTTACATGAAAATTAGTTCGGTAGCGTGATATATGGAGAAAAATACTCAAACAGTCTGTTATGGTTTTCTCTTTTTCGTTTGTTTAGCAACACCTCTTTCTTTATTTTATCTACAAAACTATTAGTTACTCAATGTTCGGAAAGTCGAGTGGAGTCACTCCAGATTTTTAGTTTATTTAAATTTATATTATTTAAGATAACAGGTAAAATATTTATATTGAAAGCTATATGAAACTTCGCGATTAATGTTAAACTCTAGATTACTTATTAACATAACATGTTAATTTAGATTTTGAAAATGTTAACATTCTATTTTGTATTTAATAAGTAGATCTTTTCATTTTTAATTCTTGCGACTGTGCAAAGTTTTGTGCTATATTTCATTTTATTTAAGTACTATTTAGAAATAGAAATTAACACTTTTCTAGAAATAAATTGCTTTTTTCTGAGTATTATAGTTAAACTCGAAGTTATACCATCAATTTTAATGTCTTATTTTACATTTAACTTTCTCGTACGTACATAATAGATAGTTACGTTTAAAATAAAGCTTTCAGCATTGATTTTTTATTATTACATACTTTAAAGTACTCGGAATCTAGAAACGATGTTTTCTGGTTAGTCTATATGACCATGTGTTTTCGTATACGTTTATGTAACTTTCATTAGCATAACCCAAAAAGACATATTAGCTGCTTATTTGAATACAATATTTCAAATCTGTATTACATGAGGATATTACGTCAATATTTTTATTTTTATTAGACTAAATGTCCATGTAAAAAGACATACAAAAAAAATTAAGTACATTAAATTCTTGAGCAAATTTTTCATTTCTACAGTTTGATACCTTACGATTATCATAATATATGGAAATTAGCATATATATTTTATATGCCTAAAACACATTCTCTATAGAAAATAAATATTTAATGTACAAAGTCTTTTGTCACTTCTATGTAGATACAAGAAAAAGATTTTGAATGCGTTAAAAATGTGTTTGTAGATTCATTAAACTGAACTTGTGTACAGTAGTTTCTTTTCTTGTTGAATTAATTCATATACACTATAGCATATGCATATGTATTATAAATATTATACAGAGCTTACATAATGAATGTTGTCATGCCCGAGAAAAATGGCATTGAAAAATATTTCATCTATACAGCAAAGTTTATATATATATTGCGATTTAAGATCACAACAAAATATGTTTTACAAACAAGTTTTTTTTTCAGAGTATTCTAAAAAATATCCTTTTTAACTTCGTTCCTTGAATAAATATACAGTAAAATCGCTCTAAAATTACGACTTCATAGAAGAACCACCTCTTATTAAAGCCATTTTTTTTTATTCTAAATTTTCTCTGTAGAATTTAATACAAATTTTTAGTTATGCACTAAGTTTCAAGCACATAACTCTAAGAATCACATTTCCTCAGAGCAGATAATTTCATTTTTCTTAAAGATGGATCTCTCCCATTTTTCTGAGATTAATCACTGTGTGTATAATAACCATCTGTATATAGAAAAAATAAACAAGACTTTATATTTTTTTTATTTATTTAATAAATATAATTTTTGTGTATACGTTATCTAGTACTGTCTCTACGTTTGTGGAGACGTAGAGATGACAAGTTCAAAATCGGAAAAGCAAATTTTGTCTAACGCTATAAATTAAGCTTTTCAATTTAAATTCACTGGATAATGGATGATATTTACATTTAATTGAAAAATAAAATTATTAACAAAAGTAAAAACTAACATAACTATTTTCCTGGAAATATTTGTAAGCATTTATAGATTAATAATTAAACCACAACAAATATTTCTCTATATTTACTGTATTTACAAGTATAAATGGAGGAAAAATCATAATTTAGTTCACATAAAAGTGAGGATTGAAGTTTATTGAAAATAAAAGTATCTAAAAAAAAATGGAAATTGAAGAATCTTTTTAATTTTTAGAACGTAAAACCGAGGTTATACGGCATTTTTTGTATTTATATATTAACAATAGTCAAAAAAGATTTATAATACTTACTAATTTTCAAATACAATTTCTACAAAAAGTACGTATTAGATTCTTTAAAAAAAACGAAAACAAGTATGGATATTTTTTTCATCCTTATACGGATCCAGATATCTCTTTCACTCAATACTTGCATTCAGCTGCATATTTGTGTGATTAGAAATCATATAAAGTTATAAAAAATTCCTTTTGAATAAAATTCTTATTAATATGTTTTTTTCTATTTTCTGAAAGCAATTTTCTTTCATTACAAAACATTAGACAGTTTATTTCAATTTCTCATTCAATCAAATATGATTGTGAATTCATGTTAATCTTTATTGAATAAAACACACACACACACACACACACACACACACATACATATAAAAGATAAATTTTAAATATAAGATATATTTCCTTTCGCTGCATTTGCGCATAGGTTTATAAAGACTCTGTTCTAGTTCTATATTTAAAAATTCAAGTTTTTTTCCATCTTATATTTAATAACAGAATTAAAAGGATTATCAATAACCATTTAGACCTGAATTTAGCTCTGGAAAATCTCAAAAACATATTAACTCTCAACCACTATCCTGTTTTTCTACTCAATAAACATTTCAATCTTCTTAAATACAATCTTACTTTTAAAATAAATTTCTCCATTTCTGGCGACATTTAAGAGCTGATAAATGTGCCTACCAGCTGAAATGGGCTCTACGTTTAAGATGGGGGGGGGGGGGGATTTCAATTTTCCTCATTCTACTGACCATTCAAAGCTTGTCCAAGTGTGTATGTATTTATTTATAATCTTGTATTTTTTATTTTCTTGTATTTTATTTTGATGTATTTACTTTGGTACTTTATTTATGAATTTAATTGTTTTTTTATGTTTTGAACTAATTAAATTCGTTTGCTGTATCGTCTTGCTTTAATCTGTGAGAAATTGGGGGCTAGAAACGTGATTTTTTTTTTTTTTTTTGTCCAGATATCCAATGTTTCGTCCGAAGCTTCTCATATTTCGTTCTCTACATGAAGGAGCTCCCCTGAAGAAGGCCCTCGTGTGTTTTGGGATTAATTTCCAGTTATCGTTGGTATAATTTTGCATATATATATTAAATAAATGTTATATAATTTAAAAGCAAAATTTTTACTCCATTACACTGCGACAAAAAATGTCTACAAAAAAATATTAATGAATAAATAATAATAGTAATAATAATAATAATAAATAAATAAATAAATAAATAAATAAATATAATCCATGGAATTTTAAGGACAGAAGGAGAAAAATTGATAATTACTATTATTTTTATCCTTCACTGATAAACAACTAGATATGCATACAGTAATCATTCATGATAATACGAAACCTATTATAGTTTATCAAAATCATATCAGCTTATGTATTGTATTCTATTTCAACCTTCAACTAAAACTTCTAATTAAAACTTTATTATTAAATATATTTTTCAGTTAAAAACTTCCTTACAACAAGTTCGAAAGATTTTCTAAAGAGATGTGCACAAGTTCTGATCCTCTTTTCACAATAATAAGCAAATTACTATGCTGATAAAATTAATTTCATTCATCTTCAGTTTCACTACGTCTAATCGACAAACCTTTGCAAGACATGATCATTAATCCAAGAAGAATTTTTCTTATTCAGCATTCCAGAATGCTAATTTTCACAAAAATATTATACTAAAAGGATAGTTTATAACTTTCTGATAGAGAAATGTGGATATTGTACATAATAGATGAATGTAACATATCTTATTTAAATTCAAATTTGTCTAGGATTACAGGATTAATGTTTATTTGTTTACTCTCTGTGACACACTGCAAATACTAATAACTTATGTTAATATATATGATACACACTTACGTGATTAGGGAAAAGTGTTTTGTTATTTTATTATTTATTTATAAAATAACAAAAAAAAATTTCTTTTTTATTCTATAAATAAAACATTATAAATATTATGCACCGCTAAGCTGATGTTCAAGTAAAATATTAATAGAATCAATTATACAGATACATACATGCACACAAAAATATACAGTAGGATTGATAAATCATTGCCTTAATTAGAACAACGTAGAGTCTGCTTTAGTAAACATATTTAGAGAAACTGGTATATCTGTTAAATGCAACATGGGAAAATTACTGAAATGAGAAATAATAGATAAAATTTCGATTGTTAAGAGAGAAGGAGACATATAAAGAATAATCAACAAAAACTAGAAACACAAAATTTATTTAATTGCAGTACTTATTCAATGTTCAATAAATTTGTTTCAATAGCATATTTAAAGCATATTGTTGTTTGTTAAACAGTGGCGTAAATAATTCCTCGTTTACATAAAACAACATGACACTATAAGGTATAGTCTGTCGCTTTTTATATAAGTATGATCTTTGAAAATCCTTTAGTAGTAGAATCCATGGGGAGAGGAACAAAACTTTTCTTGCGAAATAGCAAGACGTGAGGAAATTTCAAATAACTAGATGATAAATCAGAGCGAAATCTTTTCAAATTTTGCATGCTAATTATAAATGATGCACTGTTAGTGGGTCTAAATATGTGGCCACAACACGACAAATACATTGCTTAAATTAAATGTTCAATAAATTTCCATCAATCACATATTTAAAGCAGGTTATAGTTTATTAAACAGTAGCGTAAATAATTTCTCGTTTTAATGAAACAACATGACACTGTAGGATATAGTGCCTTTCACCTAAACATGATTTTGAAAAATCTTTATTAGTAGAATCCATGCGGAGAGGAACAAAAAATTTCTTGCAAAATAGCAAAATGTGAGGAAATTTCAAATAACCAGAAGATAAATCGCAGCAAATTCTTTTTAAATTTTGCATACAAATTATAAATAATGCAGTGTTAGTAGGTCTAAAAATGTGGATACCACACGACAAATATATTGTTTACCATGTGTTTGTAGCTTGTATATAAATTCATCTGTTATTATGCTACGTACGGTGCACTAAATTGTTTTATGTCGACCTCCATTCACAGTTGGAAGATAAAAAGTTTCCACTGCTTGAACTATTTGCGACAAACTGTAACTGATGGCAGCTGCTGCATGCCAGCGTAGGACCATAAATATGTTTTTTAGATATGTTTTAACACAAACACGATGTTTCAAAGATTCTTATTAATAAATGTTGTGGAAATTCAAATTCGAAAAACGCGGAGTTTTGGCACTCGGAAAATTTATCGAAATTACAATACCATCGCCGAAGTGACCACGAAACGATATGTTCTTTGATTATTCTAAGCGAGATAATATTTCGTCTTGAATAACGATATGAATTTCTCAGCTTTCTCATTCTGGGAAGCGGGAATTACCTGCCGCTAAAAATTATCGCATTTTTAAGAAACTGTGATGGAACATATATTTTGGGGGCTTAAGGAGTAATCTCCTCAAAGAAAAAGGAACTATGCATTAAATCAACAGTAAAAACCTCACCATACAGTAATGTAATCAGAAAACAAGTACAGTTAATGCACTGCTATACAGTTCTAGGATATTAAAATAATAGTTCATTCAGGAGTGACTCGATCTAAAATGTGTTATTAGGAATTATCTCGATTGACCGATATCACCAGTAGAACTGTCTCGAGAACGAATAATGAAACCGAATTGAACGCGAAGAAAAAATACGATTTCGACATATTTTTTTACATATTAGAGGGGATTACAAAGATCAGTTATTGAGTAATTGCCAAGAAATATTATGACTTAAACACTCATACATCATGACAAAATAACCTCTTTACCATTTTATTTTAAATCCGTATTCGTATCGTCTTTCTTGACTACGCCCAACTGACAAGTAACTTCAAACTTAATAAGAATCTGTTTTTTTTTTTTTTTTTACATAGGTTGTTAGTTCGTAAAGTAAATATATTCTTTCAATTCGATTTTAAAATTAGTACCCTGCTCATATATACATTGATTGGTAAAACTTGAGCGTTATTCTCAAATGCCTTTGTGAAGAATGATTTAGCAGGATTCAAAATGCTCAAAATCTATATAACGACCAAAAATAACAGATATTCATAAATTGCTCGGAAAGCTAAATCAATCAGTGAAATTCAAACTATTATTTATTGAAGATTTCTTTTCCTCATTTTACTTATAACGTGCATACATTCAGATACTTAAATACATTCAGATTCAACGAATACCTGCACAGAATGGACTCTTCTTAGTTTTAAAAAAGTTAACTATATATATAATTTAAAAATTAATGAATTATATAATTACATACATACACATAATTATTTATAATATATATACATATATTAATATGCATATCTAAATTTTACGTTTTACACTTAGTTTATAATTTAATTAGAGGTAAATCCTTGAGTTTTTTACTGCAATAACAACTTCATTATTATAAATGTTATATTTTGAAAAATAACATTTGAGTGAATAGAATAGTTTAAAATTAGTGAAGCAATGGAAAACTTTTTATCATTAAAAATCAGCTGTATAATAATTTATATATTTAATTAAGCGAAAATTTGCAAACAAAGGCAATCAATCATAATATAAAAGTCTAATTAAAGCAATTTTAATAAACTCCTCATCTTGCACTTTATAACAAAATAAATCTAAATTCGAGCTTAACTATTGAATATCACACACTTTTTAAGGTGATAAGGAATTGTTATTTTACGATTTATCGTAGCCGTATCCAGATTTCAAAATTTGATAACTGCAAACTTATTCAGATATTTCTTCTCTGAAATTAAAATATTTCATAAAACTCATTTTCCAAAAATTTCTCAAAAGTCATCTAAATTTAAGTGGTTGTAATCTCTAATAAACAGATATAGAATAATGTACTGCTACAAAATCTATCAAATTTATAGAATTAGCGTGTTTCAAAATATTAAAAATAATTATATATATGTAGAAGATCTCTTTAATGAAGAAAGAATGAAAAATGATGTCCGATTTCGAAGTGTTCCTAGAAAACCTTTGATTATTTTAAGATTATATTTTTTTATTAGTGCATAATTCGGCGCATCTGAATCCTTTCATTTGTGACAGATATCACATCTGACAAGTTTCTTGTCAAATTTCAAGTACTAAATATTTATTTATCTTAATGAATTTTGCTGTGCCGTTATATCTGTATATATGTATATAAATGATGCAAACGTTTAACCTAAGAAAAGCAATTTACAATTATTAAAGCAAAAAAGTAGCGTGACGGACATGACGGAAAATATTTTTAGTGACTCCTCTTTATCACTCAATTCACCCTAAATTAAGATATATATGCAGTTCAGAAATTTTAATTTATACGAACTGGACTTCCTTCTGGTGTTTAATTTAAATTGATCAAAATAAATAAATAAAAAAATTAATAACTATCTAAAAAATTAATAGCGTCAGGTATGTGGCATCTGTAAAAAACTGAAGATTTATCTTTTACTTACGTATATATGTATATATGTTATTTTATTTTATTGATTTTACTGTTTTCTATCAAGAGAATAAAATACAATTTAATTAGCTGAATATTTTAAACAAAAAATAGTCTCTACATCCACTTTCAAGTGATATTAACTATTTTTGATTTTTATCATCTCACTTGCTGTGCTTGTTAAAAATAAAAAGTAAAAAATTAAAATTCTTTATTGTGTTGTCATACAAACACTAACGAAATGGTACATTTCCCTTAATTTGAATTTTCTAACATATCATAAGATGTATGTCACTTAACCGAAAGCGCAATTTCCCGACAGGTATAATTAACCAACCGCTTGCTTTCCCGGCAGTTACGTTTGGCCGACGTTTGGCTCTAAGCTTATTTGTCGACAAGTACCATTGGCACACAGCTTATTACCCGACAGTCGTAGTGTGGTGCAAGTGTCAATGCAAATACGTGGGTCCTAGATTTGGTGAAATTCTCTCTCTCCGTAGAAGATCTTTTATAGGGGTACTAGCTCGTATTTACGTAATTTTAGGAAAACGCAACGGAAAACTCCGAATGACTAAGTGAAAGATTGTGACTGGGGATCGAATGCATTTAGAGTTCAGCATCATAAATAAAGAAATGTAAAATAATATTATATAATCATCCAGAAATGTAAATCTTATTTTAAGACAAAAAGTATTTTTATTTTAGCGCTTTACTCAAATCCAAATTGAGTATTTTTTTACGCATTTCTGAATTAGTGTTTATTTATAATAGTATGTAAATGGCAGAATTTTTAAGTAAAATATTTAAAATTTAAAAAAATATATATATATATAAGTAAATAAAATAAATCATTATTATTTATTTTTAAGGTAACCAGGTTTTCATAAAATACCACTGGTATTTTCTGACATATTACATTATATCTTTAATACGATGTTATTCAACAACAATTTTCCTTTTTACTCATATTCCCTGATAATATTTACTCAAACTCCCTGGTATCCATACCGTAATTCGAGAAAATTTCTTATAGCGAAGTAAACTGATTTAAACCAGAACTGTCATAATGAAAAAAAAAAAAAATCATTTTTATTATTATTTAAAACATATGCAAACTTCTGATAATTTTACTCAAAAAATATTTCATGTCTGTTTTAAGAACATTGAGGTTGAGTCCGAATCATAAAGTTCTTTTTGAAAACACCATAAAAAATCTTACATTGTGTTCTCAAGAAAACATCATGTCCCTGGCTGTGGTTTTCTGTAATAGTTCCTGAAACATTTACATCGAAAACACGTTACATATCTTGAAATCCTGAAAGAATATAACTCTGTACATATATTTGATATTATATTATTCTTCATAACACAAACTTAGCTACTTTACATGAATGTAGTAGATATTACAATACGTTTCTAGCTTCATATAATATTAAGTATTGCATTAAAATAACGCCTATGTGCAATTCAGAAAAAAGTTAAGCATAATGAGTAATTAATAGTTTTCTATGCTTTAAAACACTTAATAATAAAATGAAATTTTCTCTTATTTTTTAGATGTAATATCCAAAAAAAAACTGCTTTAAATTTCCTTAACATAAACTTTAATAATACGGAAATAAAAATCCCTATCTTCTTTTTATTCCAATGCATTGAAAAGCTATCACATAAACAGGAAAATTGGATACTTTTGAATATATCTAATCTACTTAGGTGAAAAAAGCTGACATTTGAAAAATACTTTAAAATCAGATCAAAAGTGTGTTAAAATTTTCAGCATACCGACTTTACAGTTCTTAAAGTTACTTTTTTTCTGCTTGCTTTTTTACTTAAATTCAAAGACTTTTTTGGAATTATTATTATTATTTTTTATTATTATATGATTCGTATAACTTCATAATATTGGCTACGATTGATTTTTTTTTTTAACTATATCCTCTTGTTTAAAGATGCTCTTGTTAGAAGAAGCTATATCCTCTTATTTAAATTTCTTCAGTTGCATCTTAAAACAGGAAAAAACTTGTATGCAGCCTAGAGTGCTATTTTATTTTATTTTATTTTATTTTTTAACTGCGTAGAAAATGCAATGTGGAGATTGTTATTAAAGAGAAAAAATAATGCATTCTACCTTTTTTTTTTTTTTTTTTTTCTTAAAGAAGAAAGGAAAAAAATATTTTTTTTTTCTCAAAATTCTTATATTGACATTTATATGTATATATATATATATATATATATATATATATAATCAAATTTCTATATGAATTATTACTATTATTTATTCAGAAATAATTTGGCAACTTTTTCTGTTAAATAAATATAAAAGCTATATATGCATATAAATCATGATTTGCATGCATACATCTGTATTTTGCATCAGTGCAATGCATCAATATACGTCAGCATAAATCTGTATTTATATTTTCTTAACGGCCCTCTTCATTTACCGTTGCCGGAAGCACGAGAAAATATTATTCTATGGAATATTTTCTATACAAATAACTTATTAACTAATGCATATTTTTAAATTCTGTTTTCACATTCAGAAAATTCCCAACTGTTACATCGATGGACCTTTTATCAAAATGTATTTTTTAAATTTTTAATATTTTATTTTGAAATTGCAAAATGAAAAATTTCACATATTGAAAATTCGTATTTTGCAGCTTCAAAATGAAATATAAAATTTTAAAAAATATTTGTTTTTAAAGTTCCGTCAATTTAACAATTTTGTGAATTTTCAGAATGTGAAAACAGAATTTAAAAATAGGTATTAGTTAATAAGTTATTTGTAAAGAAAATATCCCATAGAGTAACATTAGCTTCGGCTTCCGGCGACGGTGAGTGAAGTGGCACTTAAGAAATATATTTTTACTAAAACAATCATACATAATTCTTCAAAATTAATTATTAATATAACTATATAACAGTTATAAGTATAAAAATTAATTTGGGCAGTTGTAATTAAGGTTAACCAGTGTAGACCTACATATATCAAGTTATAGTGGACTCCTTTCTTTGAAACTTAGTATCTATATTATATAGTTCATGAAAAGAAGAAATTTTCAATAAAAATTAAAAGAGCTTTTCATGCAATGTAGAAAATATTTTATGCACATTTGAAGAGTTTTAAAAAGGAAGAAACACAGGTTGACATGTAAAATTTTGATTTTATAATTTTGGCTTATCTTTATGTTTTTTGGTGTGCTGAAACCGAAAATGAAGCCAGTTTTTCTCTATCACGTATAGATGTTTGTCAATACAGGGTGCCTTCCTACAATTTCTTTCATTACTTTTTCAAAAGAGTAATTATATGGTAAATTTTATAGTATGTTTCCATGATTAATTAATTATGGATACATACTGTTGTAATTTCGCAGCACTAGTGTGACGTAAATTCATACCAACCAGCCAATCAACATGTTGTTACGATTGTATATGTAAGGAATTGTATATGTAAGGAATTGTGTCGGTAAACACCCTGTAATGACAAAAATCTATACGTGATAGAGAAAACTGGACTGCATTTCTGGTTTCAGCACATCAAAAAACATAAAGATCAGCCAAAATCATCAAATCATATTTTGTCAACCTGTAATATTTTTGTAGACCTGTGATAAATGTCAGAAAGTCCTTCTTCCCCGCGTCTTTAGAAGATGAAGGTCGAGACTTACTGAGAAAATTGTTTATCAGAGTTGTCATTTTTCAACTGGACTCTAAGAATATGAATCATTGAAAGGCTTAAGGGGACTTTCTACCTATTGTCTCCGAAAGCCGAAACCAGAAAGCCGAAAAATTTCTTATAGCGAAGTAAACTGATTTAAACCAGAACTGTCATAATGAAAAAAAAAATCTTTTTTATTATTATTTAAAACATATGCAAACTTCTGATATTTTTACTCAAAAAATATTTCATGTCTGTTTTAAAGAGATTGAGGTTGAATCTGAATCATATATTTCTTTTTGAAAACACCATAAAAATTCTGACATTGTGTTCTCAAGAAAACATCTTGTCCCTGGCTGTGGTTTTCTGTAATAGGTCCTGAAACATTTACATTGAAAACACGTTACATATCTTGAAATCCTGAAAGAATATAACTCTGCACATATATTCGATATTATATTAGTCTTCATAACACAAATTTAGCTACTTTACATGAATGTAGTATATATTACAATACGTTTCTAGCTTCACATAATATTAAGTATTGCAGTAAAATAACGCCTATGTGCAATTCAGAAAAAAAGTTAAGCATAATGAGTTATTAATAGTTTTCTATGCTTTAAAACACTTAATAATAAAATGAAATTTCTCTTATTTTTGAGATGTAATATCCAAAAAAACTGTTTTAAATTTCCTTAATATGAACTTTAATAATACGGAAATAAAAATCCCTATCTTATTTTTTGCCAATGCATTGAAAAGCTATCACATAAACAGGAAAATTGGATACTTTTGAATTTATCTTATCTACTTAGGTGAAAAAAGCTGACATTTGAAAAATACTTTAAAACCAAATCAAAAGATTGTTAAAATTTTCAGCATACCGACTTTGCAGTTCTTAAAGTTACTTTTCTTCAGCTTGCTTTTTTACTTAAATTCAAAGACTTTTTTGGAAATATTATTATTATTATTATTTTATTATATGATTCGTATAACTTCATAATATTGGCTACGATTGATTTTTTTTTAACTATATCCTCTTGTTAGAAGAAGCTATATCTTCTTATTTGAATTTCTTCAGTTACATCATATAACAGGAAAAAACTTGTATGCAGCCTAGAGTGCTATTTTATTTTAACTACGTAGAAAATGCAATGTGGAAATTGTTATTAAAGAGAAAACATAATGCATTCTATCTTTTTTTTTTTTCTTAAAGAAGAAAGAAAAAATATATATTTTTTTTTTCAAAATTCTTATATTTATGTGTCTATATATATATATATATATATATATAAAATCAAATTTCTATATGATTTATTATTATTATTTATTCAGAAATAACTTGGCAACTTTTTCTGTTAAATAAATATAAAAGCTATATATGCATATAAATCATGATTTGTATGCATACATCTGTATTTTTCATCAGTGCAATGCATCAATATACGTCAGCATAAATCTGTATTTTTATTTTCTTAACGGCCCTCTTCATTTACCGTTGCCGGACGTCCGAGCCAGTATTATTCTATGGGAAATTTTCTATACAAATAACTTATCAACTAATGCATATTTTTAAATTCTTTTCTCACATTCAGAAAATTTCAACTATTTAATCGACGGACCTTTTTTAAAAATGTATTATTTTTTATTTATTTTTTTATTTTTTTATTTTTATTTTTTTATTTTTTTTTTGAAATTGCAAAATGAAAAATTTCACATATTGAAAATTCGTATTTTGTAGCTTCAAAATGAAATATAAAATTTCAAAAAAAAAAATGAATTTTCAGATTTTGTGAATTTTCAGAATGTGAAAACAGAAATTAAAAATAGGTATTAGTTAATAAGTTATTTGTAAAGAAAATGTCCCATAGAGAAACATTAGCTTCGGCTTCCGGCGACGGTGAGAGAAGCGGCCCTTAAGAAATGTATTTTTACTAAAAAAATCATACATAATTCTTTAAAATTAATTATTAATATAACTATATGACAGTAATAAGTATAAAAATTAATTTGGGCAGTTGTAATTAAGGTTAACCTGTGTAGACCTACATATATCAAGTTATAGTGGACTCATTTCTTTGAAACTTAGTATCTATATTATATAGTTCATGAAAAGAAGAAATTTTCAATAAAAATTAATAGAGCTTTCTATGCAATGTAGAAAATATTTTATGCACATTTGCAGAGCTTTAAAAAGGAAGTAACACAGGCCGACATGTAAAATTTTGATTTTATAATTTTGGCTGATCTTTATGTTTTTTGGTGTGCTGAAACCGAAAATGAAGCCAGTTTTTCTCTATCACGTATAGATGTTTGTCAATACAGAGTGCCTGCCTACAATTTCTTTCATTACTTTTTCAAAAATTAATTATATGGTAAATTTTATAGTATGTTTCCAATTAATTAATTATGGATACATACTGTTGTAATTTCGCAGCACTAGTGTGACGTAAAGTCATACCAACCAGCCAACTAACATCTTGTTATGATGGTATATGTAAGGAATTGCGTCGGTAAACACCCTGCAATGACAAAAATCTATACGTGATAGAGAAAAATGGACTGCATTTCCGGTTTCAGCATATCAAAAAACATAAAGATCAGCCAAAATCATCAAATCATATTTTGTCAACTTCATTTTTGTAGACCTGTGATCAATGACATAAAATCCTTCTTCCCTGCGTCTTTAGAAGACAAAGGTCGAGACTTACTGAGAAAGTTGTCAATTTTCAACTGGACTTTAAGAATAGGTACTCTTGAAAGGCTTAATGGGACTCTCTACCTATTGTCTCCGAAAGCCGAAGCCAATGTTATTCTATGGGAAAGTTTGCCCCGTTATAATTCATTAACCAGTGTTGGGCATAATTGATGAAACTAGTTGGCATAGGTGGATTCTGCTCAGTTCCCCATCATATTTATGTTCTCATAAATTTCTAGTGCGAGACATATTATAATCATGTTAAAAGAAATGAATTTGACCAAAGCTTGATATTATGACAGAAAGAAATCCCCGCCTAATAGGTTATCCACCGTTCACTTCGATATATATATCTTGTTCTAATCTATTAATTTATTTTATCAGGGTCAATTCCGTTGTTTATTTTTCATCCTACCATTTACAATGCAATAATCCTCAAAATTCATATTTATATGAAAAATTTACAATTTCGCTATGTTGATAAAATCGTAAGTTACGAATGATTTACGAAATTTTCCTATTAGAATATTTGTATTCAATCGTGTTCAAACAAATATCATAAATGTAATTTTGAAGTTGTCTAATGTATTTACGATCCTCAAAATGGAAATTTATGCTCAATTTTGCCTTATTCTGACATGTTAAGTAAATCGTAAATTCCAAATAATTTACCAAATTTTTAAATTGGAAAAATCGTAGTCTATGATATTCATGCCAGTATCCTAAATAATATTTCGAAAGTGGTTTGACATCTTTACGATGAAAATATCCCTCAAGATTGACGTTTATGTGAAATTTTGCTCTATTCAGCCATGTTAAGAAATTCGTAAATTGCCAATAACTTACGAAATCTTTATATTGGAAAATTCATTGTCATTAATAATCATGCCAGTGTCCTAAATAATATTTCAAAAGTAGTCTGACATCTTTACGATGAAAATATCTCTCAAAATTGACGTTTATGTGAAATTTTGCTCTATACTGCCATGTTAAAAAATTCGTAAATTTCCAATAACTTGCGAAATTTCCAAAGTAGCATATTTATAGTTACTGATGTTCATTCCAGCATCAAAACTGATATTTTAAAACTGGTCTGACATTTTTACAGTAAAAAGTTTCCATTAAATGCACGTTCAAGTGAATTTTTGTCCTATTCTCCCATGTTAAGAAAATCGTAAATTTCTAATAACTTACGAAGTTTTTAAATTAGAATGTTGCAAATGAATAGGGTTCTTGCCAGTGTCGAAAGTAATATTTTAAAACTGATCTGACCTCTCTGCGATCATTTGTTCGTGAGATATCGTGTTAACAGACTAACAAACTAACGGACTAACACACTAACGGACTGACATACTAACGGACTGACACACTGACACACTGACACACTAACAGACACCCTACAGACAGACACCATAGAAATTTGGTCATTTTCGTATTCCTCACACCTGAAAACGTGTAGAAAAGTCAAAAAACCGAGGTCGAAAATTTTCACGATTACCTAAGTTCCCCATACCTATAGTATGATGGAGAACTAAAAATTATTGAATTACAATTGAATTACAACTAAATTACAATTATAATTATTTTACTGTCAATAGATTAAAAAGCAATCGGTTACAAATAAATTGAATTACTTTTTCAATTTATTTGTAATAATTCAATTTATTTGTAACCAATTACTTGTTAATCGATTGACAGTAAAATAATTATTATTGTAATTTAATTGCAATTACTTGTTAATCAATTATGCCCAACACTGTCATTAACTAATGCATATTTTTAAACTCCGTTTTCACTTTCCGATAATTCACAATTATTAAACAATTTATCGCTTTCTAAAAATTGTTTTTTTTATTTTTACTTTTAAGGTTTCATTTCAAAAAAAAAAAAAAAAAAAAAAAAAAAAAAAAATTACATTGTGAAACTTTGCAATTTACAACCTTAAAATTAAATATTAAAAATTAAAAAAAAAAATAATTTTTAGAAAGCATTAAATTGTTTAGTTGTGAAGTTTCCGAATGTGAAAATGGAATTTAAAAATATATATTAGTTAATAAAGTATAATGGGGCGAAATTCTCCGTAGAATAAAATTGGCTCTGGTTTCTGGGGACGAAAAGTGGACAGGCCTCTTAAGCAAAATCTTCTGTGTTGATAGTGTTATAAATTGATTATTCAGTTTGAGGAAAGTGGAAGGTTGTGAGGAAGACTACGTAAATTAATTTGAAATAAAATTGAGAAAATAGTCATAATGCCCATATGCCACGGTCAAAAGAGCATCCGATTCCCAATAATCTTCGGTAAATTTAGTGTCACGTTATTTGCCTTTCATTTTATACACACTATGAATTTTTTTAAATTTATTGTAATGTTGTATCTATACAAGATTCACGTTTTATACCCAAAATAATGTATAGTTTTTGCCTGCCTTCTTTAATGAAAATAGTCGCTGACGTTTTTTTAACTACGGCAGTATGATTCCTTCCACATTTTCTTCTTTTTAATCAGTTTCCATATTTTTTCCTGCAGCATACACATACTTTTCAAATTAATAATTATTTCATCTATTCCGTTTAAAATAATAATCACCTTTCTTAAGTCTAGTTTAAATAGAACTTTGTTCGTAAGACATTTGAGCGTAGATATTATCGCAATGCAGTTGAGAAGTTAGTAAAGATCGAAAATTCTTCACTAAAGGCAACTTGAAGAATAAATTTACGACTTTGACAACAGTTTTTTTTTTTTTTTTTTTTTTTTTTTTTTAGTTTCCAGATTTTTATAACATTTTTTTTGCATTGCATAAAAATCGGTATATATCAGCTGAAATTTTAAACCAATATCTTTTACAGAAATTTTCTTTCTCCTATGCGTTATTTAACGCATACTATATATATATATATATATATATATATATATCAATGAAAATTGTCTACTATAAGATATGATTTACGTAGGTTTAAACATGGTAATTTTAATTATAACTTCCCTACAAATAAAAAAAAAAGAATACTTAAAAAATTTCAGAAAAAGTATCTAAAGTGAATCTGCAACTATACGATAAAGACTTACAAACAAGTTTGATTTAATCTGATTCTCTGAAAATTATTAAATAAAGTAATTCTAAAACAAATATATATACATTTTTTTTTTATTACGAAATCCCCTCGCAATTAAAATTATGTTTAAAGCAATGACATTTCACTTGAATGATACACATTTACACTTGTTTTCAGGCGATAAATATAATATAAGCATTTACACATACATCAGTTTGTAGATGATAAAAATAAAATAAAAATATATAAATTGACTTGATAAAATAATTTAAGTACTAAAGAAAATATATATGAAATTATAAATATTTAAATGAGAAGCATGAGGAGTCCGTATTATGTTAAATGTTTACAATGCAAACAAAGCAAAATGAGATGCACTGCACAGGAATAAATTAAGAATACGCAAAATAAACCAATAAATAAATAAGTTTTCTTTTCTTTATTTTTATCTTTACAAAATCTTTCTTTTTTTTTTATTTACCCTTATTGATCATATTTCAAAATTGTTTTCATTAGGAAAGTGATAGATATGTATTTATGTTATATTTAAAAAAAATAATAAAGATTTTATCTTTTAATAACCTTTTTAAAATTTTAGAAAATATTTAAATTCTTGACTTAATTCATGTTTTTATTTCAGGGTTTAATTCATACAAATGCTCCAATACCAAATTTAACTGCATTTTACAACAATCCTCAAACTTTCATTTTTAAATGTTTTTTTCTTCGTTTTTAGTTTAACAAACTCTTTATTACCTTTAAAATTTGAAATGCCGAAGTAACACATCTAGAATTTAGACTAAAATTATAATTTTTAAAATTGCATCTACAACTTTTATTTTTTTTCTTTGATTAGATGTTATTTTCCTTTCTAGGATATAAAAAAATGTTAAAACTATGAAATCATTTACTTACTTTTTTTGACAGATTTGCACAGTTTGATATTTGTTCAGTAGGACTAAAAGTGTCTGTCTTCATGTTTAAGAATAAATTATGCGTTAATTCAAGAACTAAAGTATTGAATTTTCATCTTCTTTAGATTTTTTTTCTAATGAAAACCCATTGGTACAGCATCTACGTAATTTTTATTTAAAAAAAATTTCATAATTATATATTTATTCTAATAATACTAATGATTTTTATTCGAAAATATAGCGATTCAAATTTGATACATAGGACTAAATTACTAGCCTATTAAGCTATTCTTTCGAAAACAAACATAAGTATGTTTTAGTCTTTGAATCATACTAATGAATTAAATGTGATACATTATATTTGTTTCATTATTTAATATTTATTTAACGAAGTTTCAGTTTAAGTCACTCAAGAAGTGAGGCTATGCATTTTACACTATTATTATTTTTTTAATTTAGTATTTATCTCAGTTTATACTAAAATAATTTTATTTGATTTCTAAAGAACTGAAAGCAGCATGACTGTTATGAAAGAGATTCATCTCTGCATAAAAAGTTTTTCTTTTTAATTTAATTATGTATTTCTTTTAAATGACTACAGCTTTAAAAAAATTTTATTAGATTTGATATTTTCAGCATATTCCATACGCAATGTTTAATTTATTCATAGATGAACAAACTGTTAATGGATTTACTGATTAATATATTTAAAAATAATATTCATGCGTATAAATAAAACTTATTTGAAAATAAAAATTAACAATTTAAGAAAAACTTTCTAAACTAACAAGACTTTTTACAAAATGCATTAAATGCATAATAAGCATCTGTTCTACTAAAAAAGACACACTGAAATACAGTGTTTCTCCTTTCAAAATAGAACAATTTGCTTCCTTTACATGTTTAAAAATGATAAAACTTATGTAATATCAATTTAAAATGCTCCATTTTTTCAAAGTATGATTATAACAGATGCGGCAGTGAAATGGGCAATTTTGAAACCCCCACCAGTGATACAAATTTATTCACAGCGATATAAAAGAATTACAACATGAATTTGCAATGCTTTTCATTTGTGTGGAATGGCAAGTCGCAGGGCATGCTTGCGAGCAGAACGCTTCTTCCACTCTTGCAACATTCTCTGGTGTGCACACGCGTTTCGCACTTCCACCCCTTTTTCTCATCACATTATCCGTTTCCTCAAAGTTCTGTACCCACAATTTGATAGCATGGGCCGACGGAACTTGGGAATGACGTGAGAGATTGTAATGAGCACGAAATACACACTGCGCGGCCACGTAGCTATCATTGTTTTTGTAAAACGCATGACAGCTACACCCCACCGCATTTTGAAACCCCCACCAGTGATACAAATTTATTCACAGCGTTATAAAAGAATTACAACATGAATTTGCAATGCTTTTCATTTGTGTGGAATGGCAAGTCGCAGGGCATGCTTGCGAGCAGAACGCTTCTTCCACTCTTGCAACATTCTCTGGTGTGCACACGCGTTTCGCACTTCCACCCCTTTTTCTCATCACATTGTCCGTTTCCTCAAAGTTCTGTACCTACAATTTGATAGCATGGGCCAACGGAACTTGGGAATGACGTGGGAGATTGTAATGAGCACGAAATACACACTGCGCGACCACGTAGCTGTCATTGTTTTTGTAAAACGCCTTCACAGCAAAAGCGCATTGTTCACCGATCCACGACCCCATCTCAACTGAACACCGATATCAGGGTCAATGGCAAAGGTTTGTTGTTCAGATGGAACCACTCTCATTTTCTGATTCCTAACGTAACTTACTATTTCCAGGGTTTCAAATCGCCAGTTTCACTGCCGCACTTGTTATAAAGATTAAAAAAATGTATAATAATATGATTATAAATTATATAATAATTATTAATCCATCACATAACATCAGACGCCTAATTTTATACGCATATTGCAACACAAATTATGTAATAAATATGTAATATCAAATACTTTATGGCAAATGAATCTGAAAGACAAAAAATTGAGGATTAACTGATTAATATATTTAAAAACAAATTGACTAATATTAGAAATCGGCGTGTTCAAATAAAAAATACCTGCAAATAAAAGTTAACAATTTAAAAATTTTCTAAATTAACGAATTATTATGTAATGGCAAATTATGCACTGACTGTAGACATGTAATCATATGATTATAAATCATATACACTTACTTAACATAATACGTCTTATCTTATACGCATAATTCAATGTAAACTATGTAATTAACCATGACGTTGTTATATGTTACAATGTTGCAATATTTTTGAAATTTTAAATAATCTCTTTTTTTATTATTATTTTTATTAATGTTATACATACAATATTTGTTTAAGTTAGGAAATTAAGTTGAATTTTTAATGAATTTCGCTTTATAAACAACAATAGCTATTGTTCAATAAACCCTTGATTTCAGTTCATTCATAATGATACACAATGCTAATGAGTGTAAGCTATAAAGTCATTAGAATATTTTACAACATTACTATTGTCGATAGTTATTTAATTTTACTGAAATATAATGAATCTGAATGTTAAGTTATACAAAAGTCTTCTTCCTTCACTATGACAAAACTTTTTATTCCCTCTTTTATGCACAGACATCATTAAACGTACCTCTTATTTCCTGAAACAAATTGATATTAATGGAATATAAAACGAATTCGTTTCCTGTTGTTAGAAAATGTGTTATAAAATAACAGGTTAAACGCAGGCATGTCGTTTACATGAGAACAATATTTTAATCTTAGCTACCACATTAAATTTATTAAAAAAATTTCCCTCAAATAATAAATTGTTCTTCTAAATTAAGATTTTTAAATAACGAAACAATATTAAAATCTCATTAGAGTTCACAGACGGATAGGGATAATGTTTTTCTATGAAACCTATAAATTTAAATATGTTTAGCAGATGATAGTTGCCTTTAAAAATCTTTTAATTTAAAAAAAATATAAGATAAATTAAAACTCAGTTAAATATATATATATATATATATATACATTTAATTATTCATTTAATTAAAAAGTAGTGTATCCAAACACAAGTTATATTTATGTATATACTGTATACACAAATGCTCTTACAAGAGAAGTGTGAATTAGTAAAATCGCTATTGAAACGAAACCAACCTTAAATTAAAGAGCATGGTCGAAAACATTGGGTGCCGTACAAATTTGCTGCAACAACTCCCATGGGGGTAAGATATGCCCTCTTTTAGTTTTAGTTATTTCTATAAAAGCCAACAAAACACGCAGCGTAGTGTGAACAGATGGTGCAGTGCTAGCATGCTTGACTTCGGATACGGAGGTCATGAGATCGAGTCTCCGCAAGGGCTATTTGTAATTTTTTCGATATTTTTTTTTTCTATATGTTTTTAATTAAATTAAATTAAATTAATAATTTAAGAGAAAATATTTATTACATTAAGAAGTTTTTTTTTTTTTTTTTTTTTTTTTTTTGAGTATTCCAATTAATAAAATATTGAGAATGAATTTAAGAAATGCATTCTTATTTTTTTTTTTATTTATAAAAAGTTAAACCATGTTTAAAGCTATGAATATCGTTTCTAATTTATAACAATTATAATTAAAAGTAGAAAAATCATGAAACCATAAGTATTTTTCACAATTAAAACAAGAAATATAAAAAGATTGATCACAATTATTTGAGTTTCAATTTTGTTCACCGTCAATTATTGTTCATCACGAAAATTTTGTCAAATATTTGGCTTTGCGTCGAGATTACTTGATTTGTAAAATTCATATTTATCCAGATTTTGAATTTTTTTAGATGTAAATTAATTATAAATTAGCAAAAATCATTTTGAGAAAATTTGTCATTGTCTTCAATACTATTGTCAGTTCTTCCGACACCACTAAATTTGACAGTTGTTTAATGAAATATTTGAAATAAAAGTTGTAAATGCGACGTCGAATAGTTAAGTAACAGCTGTTCATCATTCAGGATTTTTCATGCAAAAAATTGCCTGAATAAATAAAGCAATTGAGAGCAGACGATTAACTCTTGCTATTAATGTCGTCGTTAAAAAATAGTAATTAATAATTTATGTAAAACAATCATTAACAATATTTTATCTGAATGTAACCATTAACAAAATCTTACCTAAATATAATATAAAGGTATTTACCGTTAAATTATTAATTTCTTTAAATTTAATAAATAAATAAATAAATAAATTGGTTAATATATATATTATATTAAATTGTCCGCGCTGAAAAAAAAAAAGAAAGAAAGAAAGAAAAAACTTGAATTGATATAATTAATATTTTCTCTTAAAATAATGATTTAATTTAATTAAAAATGTCAAAAATAAATATTTCAGCTGAAATAAGAAAATAAAATACAAAACGCCCTTGCCAGTAAAATACAAAACGCCAATGGGGACTCGATCCCACTACCTCCGTATCCAAAGTCAAGCATGCTAGCACTGCACCATCTGTTCACACTACGCTGCCTGTTTTGTTGGCTTTTATAGAAATAACTAAAACTTATAGAGGGCATATCTCACCCCCATGGGAGTTGTTGCAGCAAATTTGTACGATGCCCAATGTTTTCGACCATGACCTTTAATTTAAGGTTGGTTTGGTTTCAATAGCGATTTTACTAATTCACACTTCCCTTGTTAGACATTTTCGAATCTGTCGAATATTTACGGACATACTTAAGGGATTATTACAAAATTTCAGGGGTATAAAAAACGTATTAAAATATATATATATATATATATTTTATTAAAAAGAAGAGAAATAAAACACATGTAAATAATAATAATAATATTTACATGAAAATAACTTTGCACATTATTTTTTGAATATTAAATTTCGATAAAATTTAATTATCTCACAAAATGTGAATTTTCCACAAAGAAAAAAAAAATCATGTGTCATGAGAAAACAAATTATTTACCAATTAAAAAAAATAAAAAATCACTATATATATAATATTTGTGTGTGTGTGCATTAATTAACATTTTAAAATGAAAAGTTCGTTATTATTATTTTTTTTTTAATTATTATTTATATATTTAAATTAAAACAAGATTTAAAATTGTTTGTTTACATTTTACTCAATTTTTTTTTTTAAATACATTATAATAGCAATAAAAAAAATTGATTTAACTAAAATTATTGTAATTTTTTTATTACTTCATATTTTCAATTCGTCTGTCCATCTATCAGTGCTTATATCAACGCTCTACTTTCTGTAAATACTCTTAGATACAGAATATTCTATTTTAATATGGCTTGGTTTACACTAAAAATTGTTTCAATAGTGTTTTGTAATCGGTGAAGTCCAGAGTAATTTCAATGCATTAAGCTCTGTGGCAGGAATTTCTATAAAGCATACTTCAATACTTTTAAACTGCATAACCGTTAAAGACATCGACAGGTATTATTCTTAAGCACAAAATCGTGTTGCGCATCATTGATTATACATATTTCTTGAAAAATTATGCAGAAGTTATTAAATTAATCATTAAATAAAGTCGATAAATTAAGTAAAATGTATTGTTGCAAATTTATTTTATTAATGGATTTTTTTTCTTTATATTATCATCAATATTTAAAAAAAAAAAATAAAAAAAAAAAAAAAAGAAAAGAAAAGAAAGAAAGAGAAAAGTTCCAATATATATATATATATATTATTGATAAAAAGACATAATAAAAATTGTTGAAAGTTTATTTATATAATAATACAATATTGTGAAATTATTGCAAGTTCGGCTTTGGACAACTGTATATTTTATGGGGAAAAATTAGTTTGAAAAACGTTGAAAAGAAAAACATTGGAGGGTTAACAGAAAGCGTTGTCATTTGTTCACCGTTTATAAACGAGATTGTGCTATCTGAGTTTAAACTATGAAATTAAAAAAGTTATATCTTTTGTGCATGCACAATAAAATTATATTTGCAGCAAATTCCCACATCTCGTTGAAAATTAATCGCATAATTTTATGTTTCAGAATAATAAACCTGTAATGATTTGTCAAATTTGAAGAAAGTTTTGTAATAATATGTTGAAGCCCATTTCTTTTAGAAGCAGAAAATTTACCAAAAGATTAATAAGTTTATTTTATTATATATGTAAATAATTCTTCCATTTTTACAAAAAACATATAAATGTTATAAGTAGTAAGGGAAATAATGTGTTGAATTTAGAAATCAGTTACATCTCTCTATGATATAACATAATCCAAAGTAATTTCGTCACTCTTCAGTTTGTGAATGGACCCATAATTGTGCTCGCGTTTACATCGTTACTAAAATCGTGAGTCTAAGAATGTTCTTTGAAAGTTTGAAATGAAAATCACTTTCATCCAGTTTTTCCTTATAAAACAGAAAAAACAAAAATAATTTAATTCTTAATGTAAGTATAGAATTTATATTATATTCGTATATCAAGACATGCCTTATTTAATCTAAGGTAATACAAGAAGAAATTTCTGTTTTTATTTATTCATTTATTATTTATTTATTTATTTTAGAAAACATAAAATTCACATTGTTCTCCAAAATAAAACATGTTTTTAGTCAAAAAAAAGTATAAAGAAAACATATTGAATGATATTTTAAAAATATACTATAGTTTTTCATGATATTTTAAATGGATCACGTTTCATATTACTTAAATTTCAAAATTCCCATTTTTTAATCTCAGTAATGTATCGATGTTTATGTCAGAACAACGATAAAAACTATCTTCAGTCAATTATTTTTATTTTAACTTTTATTATTTTTATTTTAATTTGATTTAATCTGATTCTCTGAAAATTATTAAATAAAGTAATTCTAAAACAAATATATATACATTTTTTTTAATTACGAAATCCCCTCGCAATTAAAATTATGTTTAAAACAATGACATTTCACTTGAATGATACACATTTACACTTGTTTTCAGGCGATAAATGTAATATAAACATTTACACATACATCAGTTTGTAGATGATAAAAATAAAATACAAATATATAAATTGACTTGATAAAATAATGTAAGTACTAAAGAAAATATATATGAAATTATAAATATTTAAATGAGAAGCATGAGGAGTCCGTATTATGTTAAATGTTTACAATGCAAACAAAGCAAAATGAGATGCACTGCACAGGAATAAATTAAAAATACGCAAAATAAACCAATAAATAAATAAGTTTTCTTTTCTTTATTTTTATCTTTACAAAATCTTTCTTTTTTTTATTTTTTTTTTTTTTTATTTACCCTTATTGATCATATTTCAAAATTGTTTTCATTAGGAAAGTGATAGATATGTATTTATGTTATATTTAAAAAATAATAATAAAGATTTTATCTTTGAATAACCTTTTTAACATTTTAGAAAATATTTAAATTCTTGACTTAATTCATGTTTTTATTTCCGGGTTTAATTCATACAAATGCTCCAATACCGAATTTAACTGCATTTTACAACAATCCTCAAACTTTCATTTTTAAATGTTTTTTCTTCGTTTTTAGTATAACAAACTCTTTAAAATTACCTTTAAATTACCTTTAAATTTGAAATGCCGAAGTAACACATCTAGAATTTAGACTAAAATTATAATTTTTAAAACTGCATCTACAACTTTTATTTTTTTTCTTTGATTAGATGTTATTTTCCTTTCTAGGATATAAAAAAATGTTAAAACTATGAAATCATTTACTTCCATTTTTTGACAGATTTGCACAGTTTGATATTTGTGCAGCAGGACTAAAAGTGTCTGTCTTCATGTTTAAGAATAAATTATGCGTTAATTCAAGAACTAAAGTATTGAATTTTTATCTTCTTTAGATTTTTTTTCTAATGAAAACCCATTGGTACAGCATCTACGTAATTTTTATTAAAAAAATTTCATAATTATATATTTATTCTAATAATACTAATGATTTTTATTCGAAAATATAGCGATTCAAATTTGATACATAGGACTAAATTACTAGCTCTATTAAGCTATTCTTTCGAAAACAAACATAAGTATGTTTTAGTCTTTGAATCGTACTAATGAATTAAATGTGATACATTATATTTGTTTCATTATTTAATATTTATTTAACAAAGTTTCAGTTTAAGTCACTCAAGAAGTGAGGCTATGCATTTTACACTATTATTATTTTTTTAATTTAGTATTTATCTCAGTTTATACTAAAATAATTTTACTTGATTTCTAAAGAACTGAAAGCAGCATGACTGTTATGAAAGAGATTCATCTCTGCATAAAAAGTTTTTCTTTTTAATTTAATTATGTATTTCTTTTAAATGACTACAGCTTTAAAAAAATTTTATTAGATTTGATATTTTCAGCATATTCCATATGCAATGTTTAATTTATTCATAGATGAACAAACTGTTAATGGATTTACTGATTAATATATTTAAAAATAATATTCATGCGTATAAATAAAACTTATTTGAAAATAAAAATTAACAATTTAAGAAAAACTTTCTAAACTAACAAGACTTTTTATAAAATGCATTAAATGCATAATAAGCATCTGTTCTACTAAAAAAGACACACTGAAATACAGTGTTTCTCCTCTCAAAATAGAACAATTTGCTTCCTTTACATGTTTAAAAATGATAAAACTTATGTAATATCAATTTAAAATGCTCCATTTTTTCAAAGTATGATTATAACAGATGCGGCAGTGAAATGGGCAATTTTGAAACCCCCACCAGTGATACAAATTTATTCACAGCGATATAAAAGAATTACAACATGAATTTGCAATGCTGTTCATTTGTGTGGAATGGCAAGTCGCAGGGCATGCTTGCGAGCAGAACGCTTCTTCCACTCTTGCAACATTCTCTGGTGTGCACACGCGTTTCGCACTTCCACCCCTTTTTCTCATCACATTGTCCGTTTCCTCAAAGTTCTGTACCTACAATTTGATAGCATGGGCCAACGGAACTTGGGAATGACGTGGGAGATTGTAATGAGCACGAAATACACACTGCGCGACCACGTAGCTGTCATTGTTTTTGTAAAACGCCTTCACAGCAAAAGCGCATTGTTCACCGATCCACGACCCCATCTCAACTGAACACCGATATCAGGGTCAATGGCAAAGGTTTGTTGTTCAGATGGAACCACTCTCATTTTCTGATTCCTAACGTAACTTACTATTTCCAGGGTTTCAAATCGCCAGTTTCACTGCCGCACTTGTTATAAAGATTAAAAAAATGTATAATAATATGATTATAAATTATATAATAATTATTAATCCATCACATAACATCAGACGCCTAATTTTATACGCATATTGCAACACAAATTATGTAATAAATATGTAATATCAAATACTTTATGGCAAATGAATCTGAAAGACAAAAAATTGAGGATTAACTGATTAATATATTTAAAAACAAATTGACTAATATTAGAAATCGGCGTGTTCAAATAAAAAATACCTGCAAATAAAAGTTAACAATTTAAAAAATTTCTAAATTAACGAATTATTATGTAATGGCAAATTATGCACTGACTGTAGACATGTAATCATATGATTATAAATCATATACACTTACTTAACATAATACGTCTTATCTTATACGCATAATTCAATGTAAACTATGTAATTAACCATGACGTTGTTATATGTTACAATGTTGCAATATTTTTGAAATTTTAAATAATCACTTTTTTTATTATTATTTTTATTAATGTTATACATACAATATTTGTTTAAGTTAGGAAATTAAGTTGAATTTTTAATGAATTTCGCTTTATAAACAACAATAGCTATTGTTCAATAAACCCTTGATTTCAGTTCATTCATAATGATACACAATGCTAATGAGTGTAAGCTATAAAGTCATTAGAATATTTTACAACATTACTATTGTCGATAGTTATTTAATTTTACTGAAATATAATGAATCTGAATGTTAAGTTATACAAAAGTCTTCTTCCTTCACTATGACAAAACTTTTTATTCCCTCTTTTATGCACAGACATCATTAAACGTACCTCTTATTTCCTGAAACAAATTGATATTAATGGAATATAAAACGAATTCGTTTCCTGTTGTTAGAAAATGTGTTATAAAATAACAGGTTAAACGCAGGCATGTCGTTTACATGAGAACAATATTTTAATCTTAGCTACCACATTAAATTTATTAAAAAAATTTCCCTCAAATAATAAATTGTTCTTCTAAATTAAGATTTTTAAATAACGAAACAATATTAAAATCTCATTAGAGTTAACAGACGGATAGGGATAATGTTTTTCTATGAAACCTATAAATTTAAATATGTTTAGCAGATGATAGTTGCCTTTAAAAATCTTTTAATTTTAAAAAAATATAAGATAAATTAAAACTCAGTTAAATATATATATATATATATATATACATTTAATTATTCATTTAATTAAAAAGTAGTGTATCCAAACACAAGTTATATTTATGTATATACTGTATACACAAATGCTCTTACAAGAGAAGTGTGAATTAGTAAAATCGCTATTGCAACGAAACCAACCTTAAATTAAAGAGCATGGTCGAAAACATTGGGTGCCGTACAAATTTGCTGCAACAACTCCCATGGGGGTAAGATATGCCCTCTTTTAGTTTTAGTTATTTCTATAAAAGCCAACAAAACACGCAGCGTAGTGTGAACAGATGGTGCAGTGCTAGCATGCTTGACTTCGGATACGGAGGTCATGAGATCGAGTCTCCGCAAGGGCTATTTGTAATTTTTTCGATATTTTTTTTTTCTATATGTTTTTAATTAAATTAAATTAAATTAATAATTTAAGAGAAAATATTTATTACATTAAGAAGTTTTTTTTTTTTTTTTTTTTTTTTTTGAGTATTCCAATTAATAAAATATTGAGAATGAATTTAAGAAATGCATTCTTATTTTTTTTTTTATTTATAAAAAGTTAAACCATGTTTAAAGCTATGAATATCGTTTCTAATTTATAACAATTATAATTAAAAGTAGAAAAATCATGAAACCATAAGTATTTTTCACAATTAAAACAAGAAATATAAAAAGATTGATCACAATTATTTGAGTTTCAATTTTGTTCACCGTCAATTATTGTTCATCACGAAAATTTTGTCAAATATTTGGCTTTGCGTCGAGATTACTTGATTTGTAAAATTCATATTTATCCAGATTTTGAATTTTTTTAGATGTAAATTAATTATAAATTAGCAAAAATCATTTTGAGAAAATTTGTCATTGTCTTCAATACTATTGTCAGTTCTTCCGACACCACTAAATTTGACAGTTGTTTAATGAAATATTTGAAATAAAAGTTGTAAATGCGACGTCGAATAGTTAAGTAACAGCTGTTCATCATTCAGGATTTTTCATGCAAAAAATTGCCTGAATAAATAAAGCAATTGAGAGCAGACGATTAACTCTTGCTATTAATGTCGTCGTTAAAAAATAGTAATTAATAATTTATGTAAAACAATCATTAACAATATTTTATCTGAATGTAACCATTAACAAAATCTTACCTAAATATAATATAAAGGTATTTACCGTTAAATTATTAATTTCTTTAAATTTAATAAATAAATAAATAAATAAATTGGTTAATATATATATTATATTAAATTGTCCGCGCTGAAAAAAAAAAAGAAAGAAAGAAAGAAAAAACTTTCTTTGATATAATTAATATTTTCTCTTAAAATAATGATTTAATTTAATTAAAAATGTCAAAAATAAATATTTCAGCTGAAATAAGAAAATAAAATACAAAACGCCCTTGCCAGTAAAATACAAAACGCCAATGGGGACTC
The DNA here is from genome assembly GCA_963930645.1 of Salticus scenicus. Taxonomy (NCBI): domain Eukaryota; kingdom Metazoa; phylum Arthropoda; class Arachnida; order Araneae; family Salticidae; genus Salticus; species Salticus scenicus. Next base: position 136,415,495 of record OZ005655.1, read on the forward strand.
GATCCCACTACCTCCGTATCCAAAGTCAAGCATGCTAGCACTGCACCATCTGTTCACACTACGCTGCCTGTTTTGTTGGCTTTTATAGAAATAACTAAAACTTATAGAGGGCATATCTCACCCCCATGGGAGTTGTTGCAGCAAATTTGTACGATGCCCAATGTTTTCGACCATGACCTTTAATTTAAGGTTGGTTTGGTTTCAATAGCGATTTTACTAATTCACACTTCCCTTGTTAGACATTTACGAATCTGTCGAATATTTACGGACATACTTAAGGGATTATTACAAAATTTCAGGGGTATAAAAAACGTATTAAAATATATATATATATATATTTTTTATTAAAAAGAAGAGAAATAAAACACATGTAAATAATAATAATAATATTTACATGAAAATAACTTTGCACATTATTTTTTGAATATTAAATTTCGATAAAATTTAATTATCTCACAAAATGTGAATTTTCCACAAAGAAAAAAAAAATCATGTGTCATGAGAAAACAAATTATTTACCAATTAAAAAAAAAAAAAAAAATCACTATATATATAATATTTGTGTGTGTGTGCATTAATTAACATTTTAAAATGAAAAGTTCGTTATTATTATTTTTTTTTAATTATTATTTATATATTTAAATTAAAACAAGATTTAAAATTGTTTGTTTACATTTTACTCATTTTTTTTTTTAAATACATTATAATAGCAATAAAAAAAATTGATTTAACTAAAATTATTGTAATTTTTTTATTACTTCATATTTTCAATTCGTCTGTCCATCTATCAGTGCTTATATCAACGCTCTACTTTCTGTAAATACTCTTAGATACAGAATATTCTATTTTAATATGGCTTGGTTTACACTAAAAATTGTTTCAATAGTGTTTTGTAATCGGTGAAGTCCAGAGTAATTTCAATGCATTAAGCTCTGTGGCAGGAATTTCTATAAAGCATACTTCAATACTTTTAAACTGCATAACCGTTAAAGACATCGACAGGTATTATTCTTAAGCACAAAATCGTGTTGCGCATCATTGATTATACATATTTCTTGAAAAATTATGCAGAAGTTATTAAATTAATCATTAAATAAAGTCGATAAATTAAGTAAAATGTATTGTTGCAAATTTATTTTATTAATGGATTTTTTTTCTTTATATTATCATCAATATTTAAAAAAAAAATAAAAAAAAAAAAAAGAAAAGAAAAGAAAGAAAGAGAAAAGTTCCAATATATATATATATATATATTATTGATAAAAAGACATAATAAAAATTGTTGAAAGTTTATTTATATAATAATACAATATTGTGAAATTATTGCAAGTTCGGCTTTGGACAACTGTATATTTTATGGGGAAAAATTAGTTTGAAAAACGTTGAAAAGAAAAACATTGGAGGGTTAACAGAAAGCGTTGTCATTTGTTCACCGTTTATAAACGAGATTGTGCTATCTGAGTTTAAACTATGAAATTAAAAAAGTTATATCTTTTGTGCATGCACAATAAAATTATATTTGCAGCAAATTCCCACATCTCGTTGAAAATTAATCGCATAATTTTATGTTTCAGAATAATAAACCTGTAATGATTTGTCAAATTTGAAGAAAGTTTTGTAATAATATGTTGAAGCCCATTTCTTTTAGAAGCAGAAAATTTACCAAAAGATTAATAAGTTTATTTTATTATATATGTAAATAATTCTTCCATTTTTACAAAAAACATATAAATGTTATAAGTAGTAAGGGAAATAATGTGTTGAATTTAGAAATCAGTTACATCTCTCTATGATATAACATAATCCAAAGTAATTTCGTTACTCTTCAGTTTGTGAATGGACCCATAATTGTGCTCGCGTTTACATCGTTACTAAAATCGTGAGTCTAAGAATGTTCTTTGAAAGTTTGAAATGAAAATCACTTTCATCCAGTTTTTCCTTATAAAACAGAAAAAACAAAAATAATGTAATTCTTAATGTAAGTATAGAATTTATATTATATTCGTATATCAAGACATGCCTTATTTAATCTAAGGTAATACAAGAAGAAATTTCTGTTTTTATTTATTCATTTATTATTTATTTATTTATTTTAGAAAACATAAAATTCACATTGTTCTCCAAAATAAAACATGTTTTTAGTCGAAAAAAAGTATAAAGAAAACATATTGAATGATATTTTAAAAATATACTATAGTTTTTCATGATATTTTAAATGGATCACGTTTCATATTACTTAAATTTCAAAATTCCCATTTTTTAATCTCAGTAATGTATCGATGTTTATGTCAGAACAACGATAAAAACTATCTTCAGTCAATTATTTTTATTTTAACTTTAAAACAAGAAAGAAAAATCATGCAGTACGCATTTATTAGTAACACTTTCCAACTGTACGTAATTGTTGTATCGAATAACATTTAATATTCTTTGCCTACGCTATCACACAACACACAGAAAGACTGAAAAATATACAGATAGACTAATTGATGTTAAAATTACTCTTAGGCATTTTGGAAAGTGATAAAAAGGCTTAACGCAAAAGAAAATGCAACCATTAGATTATAATTACAGCTTTTGATCTCTCTGACTATTTTAGTGTAGCCCTGTAAATCAGAAAGTTAATCATATCCCATTCTATATAAAACATTATTTTAGAATATTAACAATACATTTCAATATTTTTATGATTTTTACAGTAGAAAGATTTTTAAATATAACTTTCAAAAAATTCTGTCCTAAAAGATAATGCATTCGCCTTTTTTTTTCTTTGTCGTTGTCCCTGTAAACAAACTAGTTGTACAGGACCTATTAATGTCATTTTAAATGGGGATCATTCTATAGGGAAAATATTTATAAAAATAACACTCATAGAACACAATGCTTTCGAATGCTTTTGGGTGTACCTGTACACAAACCAGAAGAAATATTCTCTCCATTTTCAATATGGAACATCCGATAGTGAACTTCAATATAATATATCAGTTTCGAGAAATTCCATAAATATTTAAAGGAGTTAGAGCGTGATCAGTCAAACAGACAGATGGTCAGATACACAAACTGAAATCATATTCACACTTAAAAATGTTAGAAAGTGTTAAAAACGCTTAACGTAAACGAAAGGACAATTCTAGCAATTTTTTATTAATAGCTCTTAATATAAATGGATATTTTTGTGTCACCCTGTAAATCTAATGCTAATCCTGCTACATTCTAAGCAAAGACATTTTTTGTGAATTTAAATAATGTATTTCAATTTCCTAAAACTTCGTGGAATGTAAAGTTATTAAAATTTGATTTATAGAAATATCTCTCATAGAACGCAACGCTTTGGAATACTTTTGAGTATCCCTGTACATAAATCGGTGGTGGTATGCCCTCCATTTTATACAGGAAACATCCAATAGTGAACTTGAATAACATATTTCAATTTCATTAAGATATGTCTACAGTAAAGGTATGAAAATATGGTTTATAGAAATACCTCTCATAGAACACAAGACTTTGAAATACTTTCGGGTGTCCCTGTACACAAACCAGTAGAGGTATATACTCCACTTTCAATAAGGAACATCCGACAGTGAACTTGAATAACATATATCAATCAAACATCTAGACATATCAAATATCTAGACATTATCAGACATACCTAGTTAACAGATACAAGATTTTTACATGCAAAAATATACAGTATATTCTAATTTTATACTTTTATATTTTTATGTATTAAAATGCAATAGCAAATTGATATTTCAGCTTATTCATATGTAAGGTTGAATTTCACTTTAATATAAAGAATGGAAAATCTTTTTCTAAATCTCATTAAAAGTTTGAAAAGGTTTCAAAACTAAAGCCAGTCCTATAAAGGAAAAGAAAGACACATCAAAAACTCTAATTATTAATTAGAAATCCATAATGACTTACTTCAATGTCATTTTCGATTACAACTGCATTTACCATCAATTTACTCAAATTTAAATTATTACTTTGCTTTATAGTTTTCTATTTTTTTTTTTTTTTTTAAATACTTGTTTTTTCTCGTTTAATATATATTTTAAACTCGGTCTATTTTAATTCTATTTTTATCTTTTTATGGACGTGAATTTATTAATTTTTCCATGTTTTTATTAACTTCGATTCTTGTTTGTTTGTTTGTTCATCCAGTACAAATCTTGCAATCGATTTTTAATTAAATTCTCGACTAGTTAGACATTTGAAATTTTCAGGATAGCTCAGAACACGTAGAAAATACATTTTTTAAACACTTTTAGTCAACTGTTTCAGGTTCCTGCTGCCTTCGGCAGCGTTTATAAACGCTAGGCAGTAGGTACCTGAAACAGTTGACTGAAACAGTTGATAAATTACATTATTCAACAGAATATTTTATATGATTCAGCAGAAAATTTATTTAACTAACTTCCAGACTAGCTAGACATTTGTAACTTTCAGAATAGTTCAGAACACGGTGAAAATACATTTTTTTAATACATTTAGCCAACTGTTTCGGGTTACTGCTGCCTTCGGCATCGTTACCTGTACAAAGCTTGCAATCGATTTTTAACCAACTTCCCGACTAGCTAGACATTTGAAACTTTCAGGATGGCTCAGAACATAAATACATTTTTTAAATACTTTTAGTCAACTGTTTCAGGTCCCTACTGCTTTCGACAGCGTTTATATGATTTAACAGAAAATTTATTTAACTAACTTCTCGACTATCTAGACATTTGAAATTTTCAGAATAGTTCAGAACACGGTGAAAAGGCATTTTTTAAATACTTTTAGCCAACTGCCTTCAGAGCATTACCAGTACAAAGCTTGCAATCAATTTTTAATTAACTTCCGACTAGCTAGCCATTTGAAACTTTCAGGATAGCTCCGAACACGGTAACAATGCATTTATTTTTAATACTTTTAATCAACTGTTTCAGGTCTCTACTGCCTTTGGCAGCGTTTATATGATTCAACAGAAAATTTATTTAACTAACTTCCCGACTAGCTAGATATTTGAAACTTTCAAAATAGTTCAGAATACGGTGCAAATGCATTTTCTAAATACTTTCATCATTTTATTTTGGTTCCCTGTTGCCTTCGGCAGCATTACCAGTACAGAGCTTGCAATCTATTTTTCACTAACTTCCCGGCTAGCTAGCTAGACATTTGAAACTTTTATAATAGCTAAAAACACGATAATAATGAATTTTTTTAATGCTTTTAGCCAATTGTTCTGGGTTCCCGCTGCCTTCGGTAGCGTTTATATGATTCAACAGAAAATTTAAAAACGTGGTATGTAAAAAGTTCTTTTTAACTTATAATTATTTATTCTAAACACATCCTGTCACACCCTGTTTAGAAAATATTTATTCATCTTTAACATTTATTCATTATAATATTAACTACATATATCATATTATATAACAAAATGTTTAAACTACTGCCCACTATTAACTTTTTATTATTAACTATAAAAAACGATGATAAAACCACGCTTAACTTATACTTCTCTCAAAGTATGTCTTTTTGAAGTGGGTCAACTAGCGACTACTAGAGACATTAAGACAAAGAAAGTCTACGATTTAGACCCACGAAAAAAGCAAAGAGATAAAAATATTTATTTATTTTGTTTTCCAGTATAAAAAAAAAAAGTAATAATAATAAAGGTATTATAAAGAGATCATATATGTGACCAAACTGCATTTAAATTTTTAAACTTCTTTTTCTTTGAATTTCCAGAAAAATATGGCATACAATATATTAATTCTAAACTAACATTAAATTTGTTTTATTTATGAATGTTTAACCGTAAAAACTATTATAATTGCACATTTTAAAGCATTTCTTTAAAGGTTTTCATGTAAAAGAATTGCTATACACAGTTGCTGGAATTTACATTTTATGGTATTAAAAAAATTAACCTTCAAATTAAAACTTAAAGATTTTAGTTAAGTTACTTAAAGAGTTACTTAAAGATGTTTTAAGTAAAAAATAGTTTTAATTTTTTAAATACCTGAAAGTCTTCAAAAGATGCGCAATTTTGATTATGCTTTATGTGCGACTTTTACAATGTAGAAAACAATAAAAATTTACCTTGAGAAAAAAATATTACTAAGTCTTTAAAGGTAATATTTATGAGTATTATGTATATTCTTTAAATTAAAAAAAAAATCAAAAAATCAAAAATTTGCAATTGTAAAAATGTTAATTATAATTGCACTATAGGAAATATAACAGCCCGGTGAATGGTACATATGGATCAGTGGTAATTAGATGGTTACAGAACATTCAAGAAATAATAATAAGAAGAATGATAATTATGTATATATAGAAGGAGAAAGAGGAGGGGGAAGGTTAACCAAAATTAACAGAAAAAAAAAATTATGTTATTTATATTATTCAAAACATATTGACCGCAAAGTATACAGTTTTGACTGAAATGCACAAAATGGTATGGGGATTTTTTTTTTTTTTTTTTTTTTTTTTATATAAGTAACAAAGATTTATTGCGAAATCAGTTTGATTTTTCTTCATCAGGTACACTTTATTTGTAAAGTTACATTTCCACAGTTCTACAGTGAATTCAAAAACACAACTAGGACAATGAATGTTCAATGTGGCAGCCTTCAATCAAGAGAATGGTCGTCAAGCGTTGGGCGTTGGACATTCTCATGAAACTTAACCAACATTGTTTTATTTCTTAACAATATCAGGATATTCTTTTTTAGAACGTTTAAAAGCAGTAATAAGCAATAAATGTTTAATTTAAATATTCGCAAACATCTGAAATCATATACAACACACCAAAGATTAATCAGTATTCGCAATATTGCAACATTTGATGTTTAAAATATGAGATGAAACTGGTTATACAGCGATATCTGTAAGTGAAAAATGTAACTAATTATATATATATATATATATATATATAAGAATATCCTATGATTTTCTCCACATTTCGGTGAATATCACAAAGTGTTATGATCACAACATTTTTAATATATATATATATATTTCTTTTCTGTGACTTTTCCTTCACGAATATATTATTGATGCATCTAAATGTGACAGTATTTTATGTAAAACTTTTTATTTTCAAAACAATTCTGCTTTTTTATTTCAACATGGCATGGTTACATTTACCTATAAGCACAGAGAAAAAAAATCAATATGTGATTTCTAGACTTTTCATGTAACGTCTTAGAAATGCGTAAAATATGAAAACATACACAAAGAAAATTATTTAAATTTAAAAAGGATTTTGAAACAAATTATGTTTAGATCTTTAACCTGAAGGAGAGAAATTAAACATGAAAATAGCATGAGCTCGAATCCAAAAAAGCTACAAAAAAGGAATACTCAATGAAAATTATTTAACTTTAAAAGGGATTTTGGATCATATTATGTTTAGATTTTTAACCTTTAAGGAGATAAATAGCATAAGCTCGAATCCAAAAGGGCTGCACAAAGGAATACACAAAGAAAATTATTTTAATTTAAAAAGGATTTTGGACCAAATCATGTTTAGATTTTTAACCTGGAGGAGAGACGTAAAACATGAAAATATTATAAGCTCTATTCCAAAAGGACTGCAAAAAAGGAATACACCAAGAAAACTAGTTAAATTTAAAAAGGGTTTTGGATTAAATTATGTTTTGTGGAGGATCAAAATTGCGATGGCATGTCTCCGGACCATCTCTAGGGGTGTGTCCCAGACAGTCGCCAATTGCCCATCTGCGCAGCACTAGTGTGACGTAAAACCCAACCAATCAAATTATGCTTAGATTTTTAACCTGAAGGAGAGAAATAAAACATGAAAAGAGCATAAGCTCGATCCTAAAAGGGTTGTTGCTGATATTCGTTTTCGTACCTCTTTACAAAATAGCCTCTAATAAAATGAAAAAGAAGATAAACTAAACGAAATTAATTAATTAAAGATCGGGGAAATTTTAATGAACATATTATTTAATGAACATAATCATATAGTTGCCTTAATCCTCACGTCAAAATATTTCAAATTAAAAGAAAGTTAAATAAGATTACAAAAGATAAAAGAGGTTAATACTTCTAAATGTATGCCAATATCTGATTTTAACTGGAAAGTTGAAATAAAACAGTAAAAGAATTAAAATTAAACTTGATACATAGAGATTATGTATACTTTTAAAATTCAGAGTGATATGAAAATTTATTGGATAGTATAAATTAAATTTTAATTTTATAGGAAGTAAAAAGTATATTAAAATGAGAAACTTCCAGCGTACATAAATCGCTGAATAACGGGAAAGGGGGAAATGGACCATTTTCGCCTAAGTATATCTTTACCTATAAATGACTGTTTCTTTGTTTGGTTTTGCTTTTTATTTATTTATTTATTTATTTTTTTATTTTTTTTTTTTTTTTGCAATAACATAATAAAAAGCGTAAATAACCTAACAAACCTGATTACATCTTGTTGTATTTAAAAGTTTTGGATATATAAACACTAAATGGATTTATTTAGAAACATTGACCGTTTTAAGGTATGCTATTTTAGTTTTATAATTTTTGTAGACAAGATAATTTTATTGGCATATTAACATCTGATTCGTTATTATTTATACTAAAGATGCCGTTGTGACGAACGAAATGTCGTCGCCATGCTCATTTAACTTTTGGTTGAAGCTGAAACTTGATTGCTTAATTAATTAATGAAGTAATGACAAAGTCAATTTATAAAATAAATGAGCTTTATTAAGAGCTTAAAGAGAAGGTGGGCGTTGGACTACCATTTCATTTAATATCTCTATAAACTTAAAAGGGCAGCCTTCATAATTACTTTTAACATAATTAACCACCAATAATTTCAACTACTTCGTTTAACTTCATTAATCCTCACGGCTCAGTAATCTTTCGATAGCGGGAGGATTCCCTTACACCACTATCTACTCGACTTACTATCTCCTGCTATAGCCGCTAACAACTAACTTTCTACTCACTTACTTCCAACTAACCTCTAACTCTCTTACCTCCCTCTATTTCTATATCCAAAAACAATCTTCCTTCTCCTTTTATACAAGTTACTTTCCAAAATATTAGCATATCGTGAATTACAGTTTCATTTGTCATTTATCATAGGAACTAACTCTATTAGTCGACTGAATCCTAAATTCTTCACATTCATGTTTTACTCGTAAAGTGCGAAATTCGTTTGTAGCATTACGCTAACATGCCTTTACCTCACAGTTGTTCCCCAAAAGAAAAAAATTTCACGTAAAAATCCACAACGGGTTTTTACCCGTGAAAATTTTAATGTATTACTATGCAAATAAAAATTAGTTGCAGTGACTTACTGTTTAGAATCAAACTGCATAATACTTGAGAAAAAGAGGGGGGAACTTAAATTAAACTGCCCAACAATAACTATTGGCTTTTAAAATCTAATAAGGGAAAAAAATTTAAGAGTACAGGGCTGAAAAACCGGACACTTAGAACAATAAGAATTTTTTTTAAGCTCAGTCTAAGTAGATTTATACCGGAAAACCCTTTGTACTCATAATTAGTTAGTTAAAGATATATAGTCCAGCGATATACAGCGGGGAATTACAAGAATCGTCATTCCTTACAAAATGGAAAGAAAAAAATTTCATTAATTTTAAAAAAAATTTGGTACAAAAAAGATCGCTTAAACACAAAAATGCGATCATTAATCATTCAAATTTAAATTGTGCAAAATGATGGCAAAAAAAGAAAGAAAGTCTTTCAGGTGTTCATAAAAAAAATGATTTCCAGTTTTCTATTAGATTTATCTTGAAAGGGTCAATCCACTGCTGGCACGCTTCCAAGAACTTTTTCGACTTCAGAAAAGAAAAGTAGCTGGCACGCTTCCAAAAATAATTTCTTTCAGCATTTCAAAAGTAACAAAGGAATCAGCCTGGATTTTCAGATTTAACGACTGTACATCAGAATCATCATAGCATATCTACAATTAAAACTTTTTTTACAGTATAAATCAAAAATAGAAAGTAAACTACAGCTTGTAGATAAATGACATATTAATTTTATAGAGAAGCAAAATTTTCCCACCTAGCTATTTGCATACGGAAAAAAACTAAATTGTTAGTTTATTAAGGTTAGTCGTCAAACGCGAATTCACATGCAAAATAGCTTTAAAAAAAGCTCTTTTTACCCCATACTAATAATATATACATAGACTTTTAGTTTAGCATACAAAAGTTTGCAACAAGAAATATTCATTTTATACGATTTATCAAATTTCATTTTATACAATTTATCAAATTTCATTTTATACAATTTATAAGACATTGAGAGAAATATAGATAAGGAATATATATATACACAAATGTTGAAAAAAGGTTTTTACCAAAAACTGCCGTTGATGGCTGAGGATAAAAAAAGATTAACGTACATACATATAGATTATTTACAAAACTATAGAGAAAAATGTTTATACAAAGAAAGAAAATTTTCTGACGACTCACTGCTGGTGATGGCTAAAAAAACAGAAACCATTAAAGTACACACATGCATATATTATATAACAGAAAAAAAATTTATGACATGTAAACAATACATGGAATTTCGGGAGTTGAAATTTCATGCTAAAAGTTTAAATTTTGAGTTTTGATTTTTTAGAAAGGTCATCTCTTTCAGATAATGGTTGAAAGTTCAAATGGGTTTACTACATGTCGTAGATTTCATAACTGCTCTGATAGACCAATACTTGAGAAAAAATAAAATAATGGACGATACGACCTGACAGATTGTCCTGGCATCCTTGATATCAGCAAAATTAGAGATGCGGGTCAGACTGGTCAGTGGAGTTGCAGCGTTGGTGGCTTGCAGATTTAGGTCAGACGTTGCAAGGTTGCTGTCCTGAGGGGGGTTCGAACCTGGCGGCTGGTCACTCTCTGGAGGGGGTTTCGCCCTCGGAGCCTTTTCACTGTTCGGAGGGGGTTGTGAACTCTGAATCTAGTCCTTGTGGTGAGGGGGTTTCGAGCCCGTCACCTTGTCACTGTTCGTAGTTACAACAGAAGACTGCTGTCGCTCCGTGCTTTTGAATGCAGGGCTGCTGGAGTTTGTTGAAACCTCACAAGAGGTTAATTGCACTTTCGAAATTACATTCGTTAAAATAAAATCTTTTTCGTTTACTTTAGGCGGCGTGTCATTCGGACAATGTAAGTGCACGTTCGCATTAGAAATATTTGAGTGTGTCGGCTGTGCACAGCTGACATCTAAAGGCGAGTTACCAGGATTAGCCGCATCATGTAATGATTGTTCACTTTCACTCGGTTTAACGGTTTCAGCAGCCACAGTTATTTTAATTGGATTTTCTTTTACAACCTCCGTCGCAACATTAGATAATTTCTCGGATTTTTTATCCGTACCCAAAGGCTGAATAACGGACTTAATTTGGTCTGTAGTGTTGGTTGAAGGCGAAGTTTGCTTGGTTGTTTTAACTTGCGTTTGACTTTTGTCACAAGAATTAACGTTTTGACCGTCAGTTTTAGGTTGATTTAATGTACTCGAGCTTGCCTCCTGCGGCTTAATAACTTGTTGTGGCTTTTCCACTGGTTTTATTACTGCTTCCCACTAACGCTCGTAAGGGGGGAGGGAACGGTCATGTTCCAATCTTAATCTATCATACCGAGTGGCAAAGAGGCTAATAACCCGACTTTTTAAATCCTCATAGGTTGGATTTGGGCCAAGTGAATGGCAGGCGATTAACTTATGCCACTGTCTCGGTTCTCCACTTAAGGAGTATGCTAACCAAGCATATTTTTCTGCAACATCGATTTTATAAAAATGGAAAAAATATTCAAGTTCATCAAAAAATTGAAGCACACTGGTCGTGCCATCAAAAAACATTAGCTCGGGGCGAGATTCGAGCGAATTTGGGCGCCACTGTGACGAACGAAATGTCGTCGCCATGCTCATTTAACTTTTGGTTGAATCTGAAACTTGATTGCTTAATTAATTAATGAAGTAATGACAAAGTCAATTTATAAAATAAATGAGCTTTATTAAAAGCTTAAAGAGAAGGTGGGCGTTGGACTATCATTTCATCTAATATCTCTATAAACTTAAAAGGGCAGCCTTCATAATTACTTTTAACTTTACATAATTAACCACCAATAATTTCAACTACTTCGTTTAACTTCATTAATCCTCACGGCTCAGTAATCTTTCGATAGCGGGAGGATTCCCTTACACCACTATCTACTCGACTTACTATCTCCTGCTATAGCCGCTAACAACTAACTTTCTACTCATTTACTTCCAACTAACCTCTAACTCTCGTACCTCCCTCTATTACTATATCCAAAAACAATCTTCCTTCTCCTTTTATACATGTTACTTTCCAAAATATTAGCATATCGTGAATTACAGTTTCATTTGTCATTTATCATAGGAACTAACTCTATTAGTCGACTGAATCCTAAATTCTTCACATTCATGTTTTACTCGTAAAGTGCGAAATTCGATTGTAGCATTACGCTAACATGCCTCTACCTCACACCGTTAGAAAATTAAATCTTAGTTTTACAATTTTTGTAGACAATGTAATTTTATTGATATATTAACAACTGACTCTTTATTATTTGTACTAAAGATGCCGCTAGAAAATTAAATTTTTAACAAGACTCTGGAATAAAAGCTTATAATTTACATTTCTGAAGTCAGATTATTTAGTTTTTGCATGCATTAATTTTTGTGACCCACCAATGATTAATTATACTCTAAGATTATATTAACATTTCAAAACTGATTTTTTTTTTCATGACACTATTAAATAATATTGTCGTTGACTGATAATATTTTAAGATTATATTAATTTAAAAACGTTCCAAAATAAATATGCTTGTAACACATAAATATAATATCACTTTCAAAAATATAATATCAAACACATATCTATGTTTTTTTTTTTTTTTTTTTTTTTATCATAGAAAGGAAACCATATATATAAATATAATACAATATATATATGTTTGTATATATATATATATATTCTATTTAGTTGATTAAGTTAAATAACGGAAATGTGTGTTATGTCTAAACTGTTTCTTTTTCTCTTGGGCATTATTTTTCAGAAGTACATTTTTGTAAACAAAAGGGAAAAAACAGTTTTCACTTAAACAAACAGAGGTTCCAGTAAACAAAAAATAGGAGAACAGAAAACAAAGAAGAAATTTCTTTTGTAATAAAACACCCTTTGTGGAAGTACTTTTAAGATAAGCAAAGAAACAATGGGTTGTGATTAAAGTGAAGCAGATATACGTGTTTACCTAATTCTTTTTTTTTTTTTTTTTTTTTGAATATATATATATATATTTTTATTTATTTATTTTTTTTTTTTTCAGCAAATGGATTACAAGAAAAACGGACTTTACAAAAGAAACAATTGTTGTTTAAAGTTTCAAATCAGCAATTTAAATTTCTTATTAATAATAAAAACATTAAACCAAATATTTTTTTTCTTTTTAAATTAGCTCTATACAATTTAATTTGTTATTAATAACAATATACCTGTTATTATTAATATTATTATTATTATTTCCGAGTATGTCGAGAGTTAATTTCATACAAATAAGATAGCAATATTTGGAAATGTACATTATATCATAAAAATTTACAACTGATATCCTGATAGCTAAACTTTTTACTTAATCGTACTGTTCTCTGAGAAAATAACATAGATTTCTTCAACTTATATAGAAATTTCGTAGCTAATTAAAAAAAAATAATGATAATAATAAAATAAATCAAAAAACTATGATTGGGATTTGTAATTAATAAAGAATTATTGCTAAATATTGTTTAGTTTATTTTATTATTGTATAATATGCACATACTAAGAGACTTAGCAAAACCTCGACGATAGTCTTAGAATCCCGAGCCCCATCCCTTCTCGAGCTTCAATGACTTTTTTTAGTCAAATTTCATCTTTTATTCCTTCCAGTGTTAGCCTTTTTTTTTTTTTTTTTTTTTCCGTTTTCGTCCTATGCTTTTTTCAATGTGTTACTAAACTATATAACATATGTAACAATTGATGAAAAACCATTCTTTTTCTTTATATATATTGGGATTTTACTTTTTTAATTTACTCTTATATAGCTTATTTGTTAAAAGGCAGATGATATTTTATTGATGGTAATTTTGTGCATTTTATTTATTTCTTTTTTGAGGAGGGCGGGGGGAATTAATATTATGTTTTAAGCACTTTGTGCTGTATAAACATACTCATTCACAACGAATCCAGATAAATGGCCTCTCTCGTACTGAGTTTAGATATCGGTTCTTTGAGTCGATTTATCAGAGCAATATCTAGAGGCTAATTTTACAGCAAATTTATAAATACCCACCTTTTGAAAAAGCAATTTAAAATACCCATGCAAATTCTTTTTTAATTTTGTTATTTTTAAATCATTACATAATAGTTTCCAAATTTAGAACTACCATTAGTAGAGATGCACTTGCCTTCGTATCTATAAGATTTTTTATATTTTAGTCTTATGTGACTAGTTGACTTAGGTTGTTGGAAAACTCAACGGTTCCCTTATAAAACAAATACCCACACATCATCCTCTATATGTACCAGAGATATCTTTAATCCACAGGTCATACTCTAAATCAGATTATCCAGCATCAAGTTCAGCAATTCAACTCAATAATTATATCGTTTGTTGAATGAATTTATTCCTTCAAAATCTACTGTAAAAATACAAATTGAATTAAAAATAGTTACTTCATAAAAAATGAACAGACACGCGTTGCTGTGGCTATGTTATAAAACGTTGTAGCTGACGTAAAAACCCACGGGTTTGAGATTTGAACATTAAGTCAAAATTTGGAAGCGATTGATAAACATTTTCGCAGTGTTGATAATGAGCACAAGTTAATTTTACTTTAGGGTTCTATAAATTTTAATAGAGAAATGAAATATATTATTTCTAATGCTAAGATAGCAACATCTGTAGTTATAAAAAGGAAAACAATATGGCTAAGCCAGAAAAATAAGTAAATTTCATAAATATTTTAAAACTTTAAAATAGGATATCTTATGAAATATTGGACATTTAAAGTAAATACAGGTATTATTTTAAATATAAAAAGATTTTGGAGAAGATTAATATGTTTTAACGCAGTGATGAGAAAATTTTGAGTATGTTACAGTAAATTCAGGTGAGGGGGAAACATTGAGGATTCAGATAAGAATAATTATAAGATTTTTAAAAAAAAGTCTTTATATACCATGATTTTAAATTTTCTGTTGAAATGGTGACGTCACTGACCGTCTGTGAAGTCAAGAAAGATTTCCTATGTTAATAGTCAATTTTATTTTTTGTAAAAAATTATTAAAAATCGAGGAAAATTATTTGAAGATTTTAATCCCCATATTTGGGTATAGATATACACTAGTTACCGTGTGCATGCGTTAGATCAAATTGTTTTTGCTGTAAAATTGATAAAATTTAGTTTTAATTTTCAAAATTCTAGAAAAAAAATGGCAAATTTTTATATTCGATTGAAAACATTAACATTTCCTTTCAAAGGATGAAATTTACACAATAAACATCCAACTAATATACTAATTAAAAGGAAAAGGATAAATATTCTATCATAATTTGAAGTCAAATTTGTTTTCAAATGTCTAATAAAGTATCTGGTATAAGATACTAATATGTTGCAGCGGAATAGGTTTCATATCTGTCATCCTTGGCGGAAAAAAAATGTCGCCAAACTATCTGGCGAACACATTTAATTTCTTTCAAAAATCATCGTTATTTTAACAACTTATATTAAGAGAGTAATGAATAATATGAAACAATATTTCATGCAATGCATATTTCGAAAATATACAACTGGCATGTATATTTTGGTGTTACGTTTTTGATCGCCAAATACAAAGAAAAAAAAAAAAAAAAAAAGGCCAAGGACACAGATTTCAGAAATTTAAATTAAAATTTTGTAGATTTGACAACAAAATAACTGAATCTAACGCATGCCTACGATGACTAATACATATCTATATCCAAATATGGGGATTAAAATCGGGAAATATTTTTAATCGGTTTTTAATAACATTTTACAAAAACTACAATGGGCGATTAACATAGGAAATCATTTTCTTGGCTCCACAGACGGTCAGTGACGTTTCACTTCGCTTGTGTACAGAACAACATTAGTACTTTATCAATGTGTATAAAGTTTTTTAAGTGATTATGACGTCAATTTTTGTGAGATGAATAATTTAACTTTTTATATTTTTTTAACGTTCACGTTTGATTAAATGTATTTATTTTTATGTCGAAAGAAAATGAATTTTTTTTTTTTTTGGCAACAATTAAACTTATGGAACCCGCAGATTATTTAACAAAGGGCTATAATTAACAAATAATTTGCAATAAAAAAATATTGTGACTATAAATTGTGATAAAAACTATCCTATCTCTCAAGTTGGACGAAACTGCACACAGTGTGCTATGTTTCATTAAAATCGTTTCATTAGTTCAGGAGTTCATCGTATACGAACATCGTGACACGAAATTTATATATATATATATATATATATATATATATATATATACAGAGAGAGAGAGAGAGAGGGGGGGAAACAAGTACTGTATGCACAAGAGTAACTATATTCTTTTCATATGCTTCAGTTTTACTTAACCTACATTTAAAACAGAGAATCATGCATTATTTCTTGACAAATTTGTATAAGTAAATGTTTGAACAGAAATTTACATTTTTTTAAATATAAAATAAAAATAGTTTTCGAAAATATATTTTAATAATTTCTTAAATTACATTAAATTTTTTCAAAGAAAATACTTTGCACATTCTAACTTATTAAAATTTATGTTTTGTAATGCTCAAATAAATCAAAATTATAATTTAACATTAAAAGTTTAAATATCTAAATATTCTAACCTGCGATTTTATATGAAGGTAATTTCCTTAAAATATCTAAATTTACTCAGTCATGTTAATATTTAACGCCATCCGTGTTAAAGTGCCTGTCACCTTATTAAAGTTTTCATCTTAAGGGAAAATTTCAAATTTAAAATAGTTATGTCGTTCCAAATAACTTTGCGATAGAAATGAGTGTTATTTACGCATGCAGAGTAGTTCCAAATGAGGTTTCATGTGGAGAGCATTTGAGCGTTTAGTAAAATTTTAATGTAGATTGGGATGCTTTTTAGAAATGCATAATGATATGATTTATTATAAACAATATTTTTAAATAAATGCAGTTTTCTGATCAATATACATCTTAGTTGGTCTACACAAACAACACATTGACTTTTTTTTTTGTTTTTTAACTGTTATTAAATATATGTATATATATATTTAATAACAGTATGTATATATGTATATTATATATATTAATAAATAAAACTAATATACAAGGATAATAATTGTAAAGTGAAAATGGGAAAAAAAACTATTAGAAGAATTTTCAACAAGCAAAGAACTTCTGCAAGGATGTTGTATATATATATATGTGTGTGTGTGTGTGTGTGTGTGTGTGTGTGTATGTGCGTGTGTGTGTGTGTGGTACTGAAGGAATGGGTGCAACAATGTGGAAAGATGGGAATCAAAATAGCTAATAAACACCTGATTCACCAATTATTTGCGGATTATCAAGTTATTATGACTCAAACCAAGGAATGTCTAATGCATGTAACTCAGGGGGCATGCAACCGATCGGGTCTGAAAATTAACTATAAGAAGACAGAACACATGACAACAGGGACAGAGGAAGATATCATCATAGTAGGATTTGAAATTAAGAATGTACAGGCTTTTAAATATCTGGGATCAATACTGGAAAAAGATAGTTCATCAGGAATGGAAATCGAAAAGAGAATAGCTGACTTTAGGAAAATAATAGGAATACCTAACTCAAGTCTATGGAGCAGAAATATTATTGAAAAAACAAAAAGAATCGTCTTCAACACCTTGATATAAAGTGTTCTGCTGTATGAAGCAGAAACATGGACAATCAAGTCTGCAAGCGAAAAAAAACTGTTATCTACAGATGGACTTCTGACGACGATCGGCCAGGACTTCAAGACTTGAAAAAAAGACCAATATTGAAATAAGAGCAAGGATGGGTGTTAAGACGAATATCATAAGAAAAATAGACAAGAAGAGGCTACTATGGTACGGGCATGTACAACGGATGAATGCGAATGGAATACCACAGCTTGTATTGAACTGGAAATCTAAAGGGAAAAACAGGAGGGAAAGACCGCAGAAAAGGTGGAAAGACAAGCTTATGGGGGACATGACAGAGAATGGAATGGGTGAGGAAGATACTCAGGACAGAGAAAGATGGAGACAAAAACTAAAGGCTGTTTTTGGTTGAAAGGAAACTTCAGAATTGAGGAAATTCCCTAATATATATATACAATATGTATATATACTTTCGTTCCATAAATGATTCGAGAATTTAACTTCAGACGTTTTGTGATATGTCTAAAAAATTCCTTAACAAATTAACCTGAAACTTTGGGTAGCTAACGAAAATGTTATATTTCATATATTTCAGCAAAACATTGCAATGTCATTTTTAAGAAACACGATATATTACTTTGAACACAATATATGGTCGGAAGCAAAATTATTGAAGCACATATCCACATTTTTCATAATTTCATTTTTTAATTCGATTACTAATTTTTATCATCAAATGAATTTTTTATAAAAAGCATCGGACTAAGATCATGACTCAACAAATATTTTCTTTAAAAAAAAAAAAAAAAAAAAAAAAAGAAAAGAAAAACAGTATTAGGTGCTTATTGTTTACATAGGAATTAATCTTCAATGATTTTGCTTCCGACTGTACTGTTATCAGAATATAAAAATATTAATTACTTGATGAAATTTTTAACTTTTCATGTGCAAGCCTTACTGAAAATGTTATTTGCATAATCTATTAACCAAATGTGTTATGCTAATAAGCAATAATTTAAAATTCTGAAATTTAAAAATGCATTTAATAGCTTATAAACCCATGCTACTTAAGCAATTTTGCTTACAGTTTTAAAATAGTTGTTTGCATATCATGTTTGTTCACCAATATATACTATACGTTGAAAGCAAATAATAATAATAATAAAGAAAAGTTCAATTTATTTAATTGTAAATTTATATAAAGACTAATAAAAATAAAAAATAAAATAAAAAACAAAAAGAGCTAAGTACTAATTGAACCAATGTTTTTACTTTTTTTTTTCTTTTTTTGAGAATTAATTACAGAGTAATTTGGTCTTTTAACAACTCTTCTACCAGACAACCAAACAGGTTATCAAAAAGTTCAATAATAAATATCAATATTTAATTAAAAATCTCCAAAAGTATTCTTTATTGACTTGTCTTAACCTTTATTTATTTATTTATTTTTTTTTTTTTTGAGGGGGGGGGGGTAGTAAATGTTTTTTTTATTAATAGTTAGTTTAAATAGACTTATGTTTTGAGTGTTTCTTTTTGAATTTCCTTTATGACAATTATGTAAACTTCTCATTAGAATATTTCTGTTACTGCCTATCTTCCGCTTGATACGCATACTACCCGAATCAACGTTGCCAATTTGTAGTAACTCATTTATTTAATAACTACCACTGATTCTAAAGAATGATGTTTAATATATATGATAGATGATTATATGAACATACAATTAGACAAATATTGCAATTACAAAGAACTGCTGGATATTAAATGTAAAAAAAATCCCCTACAAGTTGGCAACACTGCTTCAGATAAATGTATTTCACATCAGTGGGCTAGAATTATTTTTTCCTTAGATACCTTACAAGAAGTATTTATGTAAACGCATTATTTATCCGACAATATACAACTGCTGGCTTTTTGTTTTATAGAATACTTTGATAATTGTTTTTTCAAATGATTCTAAATTACACTTTTTTTATATCTCCTTTTGTTTCCGGGAAATGAAGCTTAAACCAATTGAATCTCTTTTTGTAAATTGTTGCAAAAACGTTAATTCAAAATTTAGTGTGTGAAAAATATAATCCAAATAGTATGACTTAGTCAAATAATCCACGTTGTTGGACAAATCAACTCTATAGTAACTGTTAAACGTACCATTAAATAAAATTGTTAAACATTCCATTAAATAATAGTGTTAAACATACCACCAAAAATATTAAACTACAGTATATACTTTTCATGGCAAATAGCGCTTCAACAGCCAATATCACAGATTTTTAATGACAAACACACTGTTTAACTAGTGGATCTGCAGATCAGGAGCCTCAACGTCCTATTTGCATCAGACATTATTCAATAGGTTATTTTTATTTATTCCTTATTATATAATAGTATATATTGATTCGATCGACTTATTACCATAATCAGATACATTCCTGAGGGGGGCAACCGCCCCCCTCAACCCCTGCTGCATCTCTCTTTGTTTACCATTTGTATATCATATAAAGTGTTACGGAATTGTAAATAATTGCATTAATTTTTGTATAAATTCTTTCAAAGAGGCTTAGTAAGCTGATAAAATGCTAATTTTGTGCATTTCTAGTCGTTTTAGTGTTTAAAAAGCCTAATTTTCCTTTAAAAACGCATTAAAAAGCTCCAATAAGGGAAGAAATTGATTTGGCGCCAAATTTGGCGACTGTTTTCCTCCTTGACGATTTTTTGGCGACCTTAGCGAGAAAATAATTATTAGGGATATACCAAATATGGAGGCTCTAATCTCATTGGCTGATGAGATACGAGAATTTACCAGAACAGTCTGTGTTCGATAGAATAGTATAAAAGGAGCATTTTTTTAGCCAAGGCGGCCAATCTCCGATCTGTGTCAGTTACGTCAAATTCTTGCTTTGTTTTGAGCCTCTTTGAATGAGACTTGCTTTATGTGTTATTGATAAACAGTTTCTTAACGGCTGTTGTTTAAGCTATGTTTACTGGTTGAATTGAAGCTGATACTTGGTTTATAGACTTGTATTTTTCTGGAACTTTCTGTGAATGAATCACTGAATTTTTGCAAATTTCGCTTTCATTCTCGGACAACTTATGAATCCCCAAGTACGCAACAATATGTATTCTTAATAAACGACGGTCTTGTATTATTTCCCTGAAATTCATAAATACCAAATTTCATAACTATCAAATTTCATACAAAAAAATTACATAGCTTATCGGAAACATTTTGCGTAACCTTTAAACTAATTATCAATTCTATGGCCACAATTTTCAACAGGAAAACATGCTTTTAAAATTCTAATAAAATTTCATTATAATTGATGGGGTGAAACCATGTTAAAATACACTTTTAAGAAATACCGACTATAGACCGTAATAGTACGAAATTCCTTTATGTATCCCGGAAAAGTAGCCACAGTCATTATAAACGCCAATAATAAGAATAAACCTAATTAATTATAACTCATTAATTTTTCAAACTAATTTGACATCATTTGGATGATTACAGTACATACTCGGAATTATTTTGTGTGGTCCCATAAATTATTTAGTCTATACATAAACTTTTTTAAGGGTAAACATGATTTTAAGCATCTTTATAATGTATGTTAACTTTATTAAGTTAAATTCAGCATAAACGCATTAAAGTGCGCGCTTAAATTAAAAATTTGTCCATAGGCTCTAATGTTACGAAATTCTTTCGTGTGTCTTTGTTAACGAACGATAAACATTGTATACACCAGAAAAAAACTATTCAGCTTATTTTGCGTTTAAAATTAATAATTGTTCCAAATTTAACATCGTTTGGATGACTACATGACATTGTCAGAACACTTTTGTAAGGTCCTGTACATTAATTAGAAAGCTTAAGAGCACATATTTTCTTCAAACAACATAAGTTTAAGCATTTTACTCACGTACGCTAGTTTCATTTCCTTCATTGAAAATAATGATATTAAAATGCGTTTAAACGAAATTCACCCCATACGCCGTAATGTTAAGAATTTTGACGTGTCCCTGTACACAGTTTATAAAAAATATAGCAATAAATATTATACAGCTACTTATATGCAAAGCTGGAACGTGTGCGCCAATTTGCAAGTCATTCGAAAGATTTTTGTGTCCGCTATTGCGGTACATACAAATTCTTCCCATAGGCCGTAAAGATAAGAAAAACTTTGGCGTGTCCCTGGACACGAACGACAAATGGAATACACGCCTAACACTATACAGCTAATTCCGTTGGGCTCATGAATATGTGTACCAAATTGCAAGCCAATAGCGTTATTTTGGAGGCCGCTATCGCGGAACATACAAATTCTTCCCATAGGCCTTAAAGATAAAAAAAAAAAAACTTTGGCGTGTCCCTGTACACGAACAACACATGGAATACACACCCAAAACTATTACAGCTAATTTCGTGGGGATCATGAATACGTGTACAAAATTTCAAGTCAATAGCGTGAATTTTGCGGCCGCTATCGCACGACAGACAGATAGACAAACGGAACCCAAAATTCTTTTGAGTCTCAACAGAGGGCCTCCACTGACGTTTCGGCAAAAATTAGAAGTCAATAGCTTGATTTTTGCGGTGGCTATCGCGGTACATACAGATTCTTCCCATAGGCCGTAATGATAGAAAATCTTTGGGGTGTCCCTGTACACGAACTACAAATGGAGTACACACCTAAAACTATACAGCTGATTCCGTTGGGCTCATGAACATGTGTACCAAATTGCAGGTTAATAGCGTGATTTTTGTGGCCGCTATCGCGATAAATACAAATTCCTCCCATAGGCCGTAATGATAAGGAAAATTTTGGCGTGTTCCTGTATACGAACTACAAATGGAATACATACCAAAAACTATACAGCTGATTTCGTGGGGCTATTGAACATGTGTACCAAATTTGAAGTCAATAGTGTTTTTTTTTTTTTTTGCGGCCGCTATCGCGCGACTGACCGACAGACAGACAGACAGACAGACAGACAGACATTTATCAAAACCGTTTTTAGTCTAAACAGAGAGCCTTCACTGACGTTTCGGCAAAAACTGGAAGTCAATAGCTTGACTTTTGAGGTGGCTATCGCGGTACATACAGATTCTTCCCATAGGCCGTAATGATGCAAAATCTTTGGCGTGTCCCTGTACACGAACTACAAATGGAATACACACCTAAAACTATACAACTGATTCCGTTGGGCTCATGAACATGTGTTCCAAATTGCAAGTCAATAGCGTGATTTTTGTGGCCGCTATCGCGGTACATAGAAATTTCTCCCATAGGCCGTAATGATAAGAAAAACTTTGGCGTGTCCCTGTACACGAATTACAAAGGGAATAGACACCCAAAACTACACAGCCGATTTCGTGGGGCACATGAACACGTGTACCAAATTGCAAGTCAATAGCGTGATTTTTGTGGCCGCTATCGCGATACATACAAATTCCTCCCATAGGCCGTAATGATAAGAAATACTTTGGCGTATCCCTGTATACGAACTACAAATGGAATACATATCAAAAACTATACAGCTAATTTCGTGAGGCGCATGAACATGTGTACCAAATTTCAAGTCAATAGCGCTATTTTTGAGGCCGCTATCGCGCGACAGACAGACACAGCCCAAAACCGTTTTGAGTCTCAACAGAGGGCCTCCACTGACGTTTCGGCAATTATTCAAATATAATTAAATTCAACAATGTTATTTAAGTGAATTATAATTATTCATAATGTAATTGTACTTATAATTAAGCGCAATCTCTCCTACCCATGTTCGCAATCACACCTACCGTATAAGGAGAGATTGTGCACAATAGCACTCTTGGTTTTATTGATACAGTTGTTTTAAATTACAACAGAGCAACATAATAGCAGAATAATTGCATAGAAGAAGGATCAATTCAAAGTTATGCACCAATAGTTTAGCAAAAAATTATTATTTGGATTTTTTATATCATTTAGTTGAATTGAGCGCAAACTCTCTTAGCTTTACCTTATATATATATATATATATATATATATATATATATATTCATTTTTATTTAAAATTAATTTCTGAAATTTTTACTGCAATTATAATTAATGAGATTTTCAGTTGAAACTTTTAAACTTTTTAATAATAAGAAGAAGAAGAAATAAATAAATAAACCATCCTTTCCTACAGTAACACAAATCATTTATTTTACTTATGAAAATCTTTCGTATCGGTCATTTATGTTAGATAAAATCCGTCATTTTACGTTATCGTTTATTAAAAATGCATAATAATATTAACTGTTGTATCCTTTTAAATTATCTTTACAATTTCATTTATTTATTTTATAATATTATAAAATAAATCGACATCGGCCTATATCGACAACAACTTTTTTCTCGATCTATTCCGATACAAACTAATTATAGAAAAGAAATCAAATATTTTTATAAATGTAGTTTTAATATTAGGTTATTAAAATTTAAACTGCCCATTTTTTAATAATAAAAATCTAAAACGGAATAGATTTTACTTAATGAATATTTGTTTTAAGTGGTTTGTGGTCCTTAAAATCTGACCTTGAAATAACTATCTTAGTTTTATGAAGATTGCATATATATAATGCATTAAAATATTTCAATATTAAAATAAATATATATATATTTTTTTTTTTTTTTTTTTTTTTTTTTTAGAAAATTTGCTCTCGATTTTACATTATAATAGTTTGTCAATGTATTCTAAAGATTTTTGTGCATTAATTTGTGAATTGATTGCTAAGTTAATTTTTAAAAAATATATACTAGTATGCTTGAATGTTAAATATTGCATAAAATTTTATCATTCAAACATAAAATTATTCTTTTAAAATTATCTTACAAACAAACTCACAAATTAATGCATAAAAATGTTTTATGTAGATTGATAAACTATAATAATGTAATTTCAAGGACAAACTCAGCAGTATGGCGCATTTTAGAAAATTCCAAAAAAAAGAAATTGAAATTTTGATTTTCAATTTTTTAATTCTTATAGAATTTGAGAACTTTTAGTACATTTAATATTGATACATTTCAATGCACCTGTATACAAACTTTTATAACTCTAAGACAGTAATTTCAAAGAACGCTTTTTAGCGTCCTTTGTCTTTTTAACAGAATTTTATGTGCAAGATCTGTTATTCAAGAATTTGAGATTTGGTCAATTTTTGTTGGAAATGAATGGACTACACTCTAAGATATTGGATTTTATTTATTCAAAAAGATACACAATATAATACATGAAAATATATAAATAATAATAATAAATAAATAAATAAATAACCATTATAAAAGTATTTTATTTTCACAAAATTTAAAACGTAGCTCACACCAGAAAAGAAAAAAAGAAAGAAAAAAAAAAACAGCATTTTTATAAGATAAACAAACGTTTCAAACTTCTCTTACGAAAGGATCTATTGTGGAAACAGCAGCCAGCGCATGGGTCTAAAATTAGACAAATGAATAAAAATCTAAATTTTTATAAGACACGTATAAAAGAAAATATCTCTAAATAAAACTGAACTGATAAATAACAAAAATTTCATATGAAAACTTTTCGGTAAGAAAGCATTTTTTAGGATTAAGCGACAAATAGGCATTTTTACAAAGAGTGAAATACCTTACTTCTATACGAACTGCACTAACATAAGTACATGTAAAGAGAAAAAAGCCTATATACTTCTACATGTAATATTAACAAATATAAGGACATAGAAGGAGACTAGATGACGAAATTCGTATAAATCAAGGGTTTTAATTTACCAAATTTGAGAAGATCAATATAAATTTTAAATGAAACTAGATGCATTTTTCTAAAGTAATCTACTGATTTTTTGCTGTAGTATTCCCTCGTAATAGATTTCAAAAAGTGTCATCTACCCATTTGAATTCAATTATATTTGAATAATTGTACAGAATGTTTGTCCCTAAAAATCTGCGATATTAGCTGTTGAAGTGCTATTTGTCCTAAAAATATATACTTCAGTTTAGAAAAGTATATACTGCAGTTTAATATTTTTGGTGGTATCTTTAACAGTTTTATTTAATGGAATGTTTAACAATTTTATTTAGTGTTATATTTAACAGTTACTTTAGAGATGATTTGTCCGATAAAGTGAATTATTTGACTGAGTCACACTATTTGAATTCTATTTTTCACACACTAAGTATTAAATCAACGTTTTTGCAACAATTTACAAAAAGAGCTTCAACTGGCTTAAGCTTCATTTCCTGAAAACAAAATAAGTTATAAAAAAATTGTAATTTGGAATCATTTGAAAAAACAATCATCAAAGTATTCGGTACAACCAAAAAGTCAGCATGTATATATTGTCTAATAAATAATGCGTTTACATAAATGCTTCTTCTAAAGTATCTAAGAAAAAAATAATTCTAGCCCACTCATGTAAAATACATGTACCTGAAGCTGTGTCACCAACTTGTAGGGGCTTTTTTTACATTTAATATCCATCAGTTCTTTTTAATCGTAATACTTGCCTAATTGTATGTTCATCTAATCATCTGTCATGTATATTAAACATAATTCTTTAGAATCAGTGGTAGTTATTAAATAAATAAGTTACTACAAATTGGCAACATTGATTCGGGTAGTATGCGTATCAAGCGAATGATAGCCGGTAACAGAAATACCCTAATGAAAAGTTTACAGAATTGTTTGAAATGAAATTCAAAAAGAAGCACTCAAAAAATAAGTCTATATATTTTTTAAACTAACTATTAATAGATAATATTTACTACCCAAAATAAAAAATTCAAAGGTAAGACAAGTCAATAAAAGATACTTTTGGAGATTTTTAATTAAATATTAATATTTATTATTGAACTTTTTAATAATCTGTGTGGTTGTCTGGTAGAAGAGTTATTAAAAGACTAAATTACTCTGTAATTAATTCTCAAAAAGGAAAAAAAAAACTCTGATGAATATGATTTTATGAAACGTGATCTGTTAACAAAACAGTTGATCCTAAATTCTCAAGATTGGAAATGAAATATTGCCCTATAAAAGTATTAGTTTTGATTTTTCTTATAACTAGAATTTTCATATCATGTATCTATATCTGTCTAGCTTTACCCCTACGGGCATTTGGTGTATTAGAACTCATATTGTATAGAGTTATAAAAAACATGAATTTGCATATTCTGAAAACCATTTTTGGATTACGTCCGTAATTTATTATAAATTATTAATAATTGAATTTTATTTTCAAGACTCTTTTGAAATCATAAATTACTTTTTCAAGCTAACAATTATAGAATTATATCAAACTAGTATCACGCTAGAAAGATTAACAAGCTTTGGAAGAATTTAAGTGTACATCTTAAAATAAATATTTATCTAACATTTCCATGAATCTTTAAATGCATTAAATGTGTTTTGAAAACATAGAAATTGAATGAAGGTGCAATATTGAATCATATTTAATGTTTGTTTTCTAGTTGCGCCATTTTTCAGAAAATGTTCTATTTTGAAACATTAATGCGTGTATTAAATAAAATATGTCTTTATTAAATAAAACATATATGTATAAATTTCAAGGAAAAAATTTACATTCGTATAAACTAAACAATTCTTACTTTTTTTTTTAATCTTTACATTAATTACCAGATATTATTTAAAATCCAGTTTTGTTTTAAAGGAATGAAAATTCTTGGCAATAAATTTTGCAGCATATTAATAACGTATCTAAATTTACAATCAAATGTTTTCTTCTTTGTCAATATTCTTCTTACCGTACTTTGATTTCGGAGTATTTATAAGTTTAATATCATGATTAAGATCATTAAGATCATGATTAAAATCACGATTAAGATCACGATTATCACGATTAAGGTCGTTATGATCGCGATTAAGACTATGATTAAGATCGATTGTGTGTCCATTCATGGTTCCATGAAGACTGACTAAATATCAACACTATGTATCTTCGTTCCTTTATAGTACTTAGCAATGTGACGGGGCTACTGCACTCATCGTCGCCAGAAGCTAAAGCTAATGTTGTTCTATAGGGTATGTTGACGAATTATAACTCCTTAACTAACATATATTTTTAAATTATGTTTCCACATTCAAAAAATTCACAACTGTTGAATTGACTGACATTTTTCAAAGGAATATATATATATATATATATATATATATTAAGTCTTTAATGTTTTATTTTGAAGCTGTAAAACCGAAAATTTCACACAGTCAAAATTCGGATTTTTCAACTTTAAATTAAATACTAATTTAAAAAAAATAATAATAAGTTTTCAAAAAATGATAGTCATTGAACAGCTGCATATTTTTATCAAAATTTTAAAAAATGCATCAGTTAATTAGTTATAGCTGGACAAGAAAAACCATAGAATAACATTAGCTTGAACTTCTAGTGACGATAACAGTAGCCCCTAATGAAAATTATAATGCAAAAAAATTGGATTGCTGTATATCAGAACATTTCTTTCGCTTAGTCTTGTTGAATGATTCAATGATTCTTGAAATTTTATTTTTTAAGGTGTCAATGCCATTGGTCACCATAGTAATTTAATTACGCATTAATTAGAATATAGAGTAAAGTTTCTAATGACACTAAGTTGCTGTCAAATAGTCCCTTTAATGTCATTTAATTAACATTTTACTTGAAAAACTTTCAAGCAAAATATTAACAACAAAAACTCAAATAGTTACTGATTACGTTAAACAAAAAGGAAATAGTTCCGTTGAAATATCTAAAATGACATTCAGAAGTAAATAGATTTTGCCCCACGTCATATGAAATTAGTATTTTGGGCCAAAGACACGATGCCACCAACTATTAACTTTTTTTATTGTTTACATTTTTTTTTCAGGCTTCATGCTCTTGAGATATTTTTCCTTTTCTCAATATAATTCACTGATCTCCATTATAATTCAAAATGAATTATATCGACTGATTTCATTACATAATTAATCATATTTTTATTTCGTAATCATTTAAATTGTTAAAGTTTAACATATTTTTACTACCATTACACGACTACCATATATAATGGGAGTATTGTATACGGTCCAAAAATTTGATATCAATATTTTATCTGATTAACATGTTTTAGGGTCTCCTCAGTACAAAAAAGTGGCTTTTGGCAATTGGTCAGTGCGTGTGGAGAACCTTCTGACTATTATATCTCCGAAACTGATAAAGATTAAACTACGAAACTTTAGAATTGAAACAAGTCTGGTGTACACAGGAACCTCCCAAATTTTGGTGAAAATTAGAAAGCCGGACGTGGGACATCCGAAACCCGAAGTTGAGCCGTATTTCAAAAACACCTCGAGCGATTTTCTTCAAAATTACTGTATAAACACTTTATTATATGTCCTTACGAATGATATAGTCGATTAGTTCAAGAAAATTGGTAGGTGTCCTGTATAAATAGCTGAATTTCAGGTCCTGCAAGTGCGTTCCTTTCAAAACGGATGTATGATAATTTTTCAAACTTGCCATATTAACCCAATTTAAATATCCTTTTGTATGTAACAGTTGTTTTCTGGTTGATAATGGCAATTGATAATAGCAAGTTTTGGTAAAAGTCGGTATCTCAAAGACGGCTCTAACTATTTTCTTGAAAATTGTTACATAAACCCATTTTAGATATCCTTTCTCACGCTTTACGTGGTTATCACAAGAAACTTAATAGTCATACTGATCAGATAGATCAGTTTTAGATCTCGGAAATTAATGTTTCAAAAAAAAAAAAAAAAAAAAAACTCTACCATTTTTATTTTTTTTTTTTTTTTTTCTAACTCATTATATAAACTCCGTTTTGCATGTCTTTACACGTGTATTAACTTTCTCTTACCGGAAAATTCCTAGGTGACTATTTCATTACGTCAATTCTATGTCTTGTGATCACATTATCTCCAAAAAGTGCATACAATACGTGTAATGTAATGGAAGTCGTGAGGTTGTTTCACCCCAGATTTTGTTTATTATTATTATTATAAAGTATAATTAAATTGCTGAACTGATCATATAAAGTTCACCATTGGTTGTAAAATAAGGAACATAGTGAAAATTCATTGTCTACTTTTAATGGTTTATTTTATCGGCACTTTCATTTACATAGCTAAAAGTCTTTTGACTTTTTAGCCATTTTTTATTACTATTTACATAAAATGTCCTAGGCTTTATCTAACAGAAAATTATAAACTCTTTTCTATTAGAAATAATAGTGAATAAGATAACAGTAAACGTCATAAATCACTACTATAATTTCCGATATAATTTACCGTTAAAGTAAATGCTAAAGAAAGATTTAAAATAAGATAACGTTATCTTCATATTAAGTTTTAAAAAAATGTGTCTGTAGATAACAACTATACGTAAATTAATATTTTTTATGTCAGTATGGTAATGGAATTATGCAAATATCTTTATCAAAAACTATAAAAAAATTTACTGTTTTCATTGTTTAAAACCAGTGGATAGCCATTTTAACTATAAACAATTTCCACATTTTTTTTATTTACAATTAAATAAAGAATAATAATTTTTAAACATAAGAGATTTATTAGATACTTAAAAATAAAGTATTTAGTGTTTTTATCAATTCATGTCTAACTGCACTGGAAAAGCCTTTTAAAATGAAATAGTCTTATTTTAACTTAAACCAATCATATTCAGACTAACAATCTCATTCAGATTATAATGACTATTTAAATACAATAAATCCTAAGTATAATCCTCTCTTTCTAAATCTAATATATTTGTTCTAAAATTTTTTAAAAATTTAGTTTCACTACATAATTACGCAGTTTGGCAAAGGGTTCATAATAAAATGATTTATTTGGGAATAATTCAAGGCTTTCATAAACCTTTATCTTTAATATGACATAGATATTATCTATAATTAATATCTCTTCATAGTTTATCTGAATTTCTGGCTATAGAATAAAAGAAACGATATAAATAATAGTTCTTGCACAATAAAAGTATTTTCATCTAATTTTAATTTAATACTTTAAAATTCCGATGTTTAATAAATTATATTACATTAAATAACTAAAAAATTAATGGATATTTTAAATCAAAAAAAAAAAAAAAAAAAAAAAAATTAATGATAATAATAATAAATATTTTCTCTGCATATAGTTTCTATATTTTACAGTGAATTCTGATGTATTTTAGATATTATAAGATATTTATTATTATTATTCAAGAAATCTTAAAGTGAAGACGTATTCCAAAAAGGCTCAAATTTCAGATGTAACATACAACTTTTATATAGTGTTATCCTGCAACTAATCGGAATTATTTATTTAAAAGTCACACTTTTTTTTAGTCCAGATCATACACAATTTTAATATAGAGTCGAAAATTCCTACTGCGCAGCCATATCTTCTGTTGCAACTAGGTTTGTAAACGGAGTTCTTAATCAGGAATAATAAATAACATTTAGAACGCCAAAGGAAATAATAAACAAGCAGGCATATTTTCCAGTAGCATTTAGCGTATCGTCATTATTACTTAAAGAAACGAAACGAAATACTCTTATGTATAACAATGGATTATTTTCGTTTCTTTTATGCACTGATGACGATATGCTAAATACTACCGAAACAGCTACTGCTGGTTTATTATTATTGTTTTATTTATTTATTTTTTTTTTATTTCCTTTAGTTCTAAAGAATGTTTATTATTTCTGTGTTTATAGTAATAAATAATACATAAATATATACAAAATTTAATAAATAAATATATGCATAAAGTAATATATAGATTAATGACATGTAAATCATTTGCTATATGGAATAAGTGTACCTTTTCATATCACCTCATAATAATTTTTATATGCTTTACAGAAAAAATTAATAACTTATCTATATAAACATAAAATTTTAAATTGAATTATAAAATATTTTTAAGATTTTATGATTTAATATTTTCAAATTTTAATATTATTTGTAAATATTTACATCCAAAAAAATAAAAATAATAATAATAAAATAAGACTAATATTAATATATTATGTTTTACAAAGAAATAGTATACAGAAATACTTTACAGAAACACTTCATTAATAATTTATTTATACAGAAATACTTTATTAAAAAAAGTTATGCATTCCAATTTCATGATTTATAAAAATATTTTAGATTGATAAATTTTATTTTTAAATGTAATAAATTTTAACAGATAATATAATATTTTATTAACACCTTTCTTTATATGTATGTTTATATTTTAAAATATCCTGAAGATTGGCAGATAAGCATCATTATAAATAATTTATTAAACATTTTCTTTGGAACAAAAATGTTTGATAATTTATTTGTATAATATATATATATATTTTTTTTTTCTTTTTCAATGAAAATAGTCGAAATATATATATATATATATATATATATATATATATATATATATATATTACACTTGCATTTCTTTTTGCAGTATGGGATGTTGCGCCACCTTGGATGAAGACTCTTGTCTTTTCATGGGAACAGGATTCCCATGTCCATAGCTTCTAAATAAAAAGGTAAAATTGCAGTTAAGTAATACTTGAAGAAATATATGCAACCTTGTTACAACTCTTATACAAATATCGTCAGCAGCCTTGTCTTTTGCAGAGAATTTTGTAACATATGTTGAAATACTTCACCTCTGTTTTCAATTCTTAAGCTATTTCCGTTGACTTTTTATATTTATTTCTAGCCAAGATTCAGCAGTAAATAAGATGTCGAATCTCTTTTCTTCAATTCTTGGTCCAGAAGTCAAATACCAATATTCGATTTTTGATTTTTCATTAATTTACCAAATTTAATCATGCGTACTATATACTTTGCTGTTAATAATGAGCGAATTGAACATTTCAAGGCTTTTTTTTTTTTTTTTTTTTCTTTACCCCAGTTAGTGAATTTGATGTATCTGTTGACTACAGTATGGATGACTATTTTGTCTGAGACAAGACAATTACAGTGTCTAATTTGCCAAAATTTAGTACAAAATTGGGTTCTATCATTTAAAACAGACATAAGGGTCACCACTGTACTATAATAGAATTCATTAAGAAATAACTTATTTTCTAAATAATTATAAGTCACACAGATTGCATGTTATCTCCTTATATTATTAAAATCTGTGCGCATCTGTCTTTCTGTCTGTCTGTCTGTCTGTCTTTCTGTCTGTCTTTCTGTCTGTCTGTCTGTCTGTCTGTCTGTCTGTGAGAAATGCCTTGTGACCGCTAAAGTTCCGGCGCTAATGGTCGCATCGCCTCGAAACCGGTGTCGATAAACGCAGAATTTCTTCGTCTCGACATCGCGATAATTCGCTAAGCGATGCGACCCTAATTAGCGGAGATATTAATTAAAATGTCCACCCATATCTACCGAAAAATGACCCAGAATTCATGATTAAATGCTTAAAAAGCGACATTTTTACGGAAAAAGTGGAAAATAAATTAGAAATATCAGTCGTATCGTTACAAATAAGATATCAAATGAAAGGTCCGATTTTTCTTAATCCGACGGTTTAAATAGCTTATCGATAGGGCAATTAGATTTTTTAAAATTAACTAAAGTATGAAAAAAAAGGTGGCAACAAATCACAAGAGTTTTATTAATTTCGCAATAGACGTATTTCGGTTACCATGGCGCCGGGCGAAAGAATAAAGATTTTACTTCGTGCTTTACTGATTTTGTACTGGAAATAAAAATTGCAAATTTCAAAATGCTTCAATTTTATTTAAAATTATTTCAAACTTGTTACACACTTTTAACATCACAAGACGAAGTAACAGTTGAAATTTCATCGGGTTTCCAAAATAAATAAAAAATGTACAATTTAATTGCAACATAAATTTTATTCTCATACGCGTATTTCAAATTCTAACTATGATTAAATTATTTTTAATACATCATTCGAAAGATATTTTAAAGTACTTTTATATTATCGAAAGTGGGATTCAAGATTTCGCTTCATTTACATGTTTTGAGGTCTCCTGAATCGGTTTTCTTTTGTATCTCAGCTACTAATTAAAATAATTCCATAAGTAATACATCATAAGATAGCTTTGTTGGTTTGAAATCGAACAGTAGATTACAGAAATTTCTACCGCCAGATGGCGCTGTAATATCTTAAAATTTCAAAATTTCAATTTCTAATAATGATTAAATTGTTTTTAATACATCATTCGAAAGATATATTAAAGTTCTTTTATATTATCGAAAGTTTTAACCAGATTTGCACGTTTTGAGGTGTCCTGATTAAGTTTTCTTTTGCATCTCAGCTAATTCAGTTAGACCGTTCAAAATTGGTATATGTAGGTTAATTAGGAAGGGCTGAAAGGGTGGGGAAGATATAGGCGTGCACCGCGCGCACGGGACAGCGCTGCCGAAGGCAGTGGGGACCCGGTCCGACTTTTTAACCGATGAGAAATGATTCTTTTTTTCATTTTCTTTTCTTAAGAATAAAAATTTGATTTAAGAAGGAATATGTGCGCGTAGCGCGCGTATACCTTCACACGTGCGTGCGCAGCGCGCATGGGTCTGCGCTGCCGAAGGCAGTGGGGACCCGGTGTGAGTTTTTACCCGATCACAATTTTTTTTTTTTTTGAGGGGGGGACACGGAGGGTCAGGGAAGGAATACGCGCATGCAGCGCGCACGGGGCAGCGCTGTCGAATGCAGTGGGGACCCAGGCCGACTTTTTACCCAATCAGAAATGATTTTTTTTTTTTTTAATTTCTTTTCTTAACACTAAAAGTTACTGTTAGTGATTCATTAATTTTAGTGATTCATTTGAAAATACTGACCCGCTAGCGGGCGAAGCTCGCTAGTGTTTTTATTAAAATTGTTCAATTTTTTTCTGAGATTTCGATTTATTCTGTATGCACCGAAGACATATAACATTTCAGGTTATTACTTTTTTTTTTTTTTCAGATACGTATTATAAATGACAACCCAGCGACCCCCCAAACTCTCTTAAGAAGAGAACAATTCTTTGCAGCTCGTGCATTCAACTTACTCCAGATAGGTATCTATATAATCTTCTTCTTCAAATTACGAAAACAGAATACAGTTCATTGTTTCTAAAGTAGTCTTTCTCAAAATAATTGTGGTCCCATTCGGTGGAAAATTTGGTAATTTGGAGCGATCTTGAAAAAAAAAATGTTTCATTTAAATAACTTTTTAAAAGAGCAGTCAAATACTCGTAGTATATACAACCACCAAAGAGCTTTCAAAATTTCCTGAGCACCTATAGGTACTATCATAGCCTCCTAAACTAGATGCCTTCAGCGTGGCTAAAACTTGGCGACAGTTCAAGCGGTAGACAGCGCTACCTGGTACAGTTTACGCGACTGTTTTATTCAACAGCCACCAAAAATCTTTAAAAGTGGGATTTGATATACATAAAAGGCGAATAGAATCGAAGAAACGTCGATTATATATATCATATATCACTTCTTAAAATTATTGGTAGCAATTAAATAAAAAGTCTCGCAATCTGTACCAGGTGGCGCTGTCTACCGCTTGAACTGTTGCCAAGTTTCCGTGCCACGCGGAAGGCATCTAGTCTATTTATATAATTTGCAGCAGAGGTGACGATTCAGGTTGGTACTCATCTATATAGCAAGGTTGTTTTTCACACTTTAGTTAATTTTAAAAAATCTAATTGGCCGATTGATAAGCTGTTTAGTCCGACGGATTCAGAAAAATCGCCCCTTTCATTTAGTACCTTATTTGCAACGAAGTTTTGATTAGATTTTTTAAAATTAATTAAAATATGAAATTAATAACCTGGTAATAACTTCAAAATTGGACATTTAAATTTATAATTGTTGCCAACAAAATTTTATTCTTTTTTTTTTTTTTTTTTTTTTTTTTTTTATTAATATATTTTTTTAGTATAAAATGAAATATTCTTTCACGCGAAAAGTAAAAAATTATAAAATATTAAATTTGCTCATAATAATTTGCTCGTAAAAAAGTGAAAATATGAAAATGGAGAAAAAAAAAAAAACCCTAACCTTTTTACTTTTTCTTACCCATATGGTAAAGAAAGTATTGTTTTGGGGTCAAATTTTCGAAAGCGAGTTTTTGTTATATTTACATGTTCTGAGGTCCCCTGAATACGAAAATCATGTTTTTAGCAAATGGTCTGTGTGTGTGTCTGTCTGTTATCAGCATATCTCAAGAACAAATAGTAGCAGACATTCCAAACTTGGCATTCTAAATGTGTATCATATAAGGATGCTACACTAAACTTTTCGTTAAGATAAAGCAAATGGTTCGTGTACAGGGATACTCAAAAGTATTCAAATACATTACGCCTATGGGGGAAATTGCAGGTAAGTAGAGTTTAATATCTATAGACTGCACTAAACCAAATGAAACGAATATATATTTTTTGTAATACAGATAGTCAACAGAGAAAAAAATTGTGTCTGTAGGAGCCTCACCTACCCCCCATGGGGGGGAGGAAGTCCCCCTCGAGGGGAGTAAATTTTCATGATGGGTATCTTTCAAAAGAGCTCGCCAATACCTTTAAAACGAATGGTTGAACCATCGATCTGCGATAATTTAAAACAAATTTATCGATTTTTTTTTTTTTTTACTTTTAACGAAAAAGCACTTAGAAAAGAAATCGTTTTTTTTTTTTTTTTTTTTTTTTTTAT
This sequence comes from Salticus scenicus, assembly GCA_963930645.1. NCBI lineage: Eukaryota > Metazoa > Arthropoda > Arachnida > Araneae > Salticidae > Salticus > Salticus scenicus. The sequence continues at coordinate 136,452,131 of OZ005655.1, forward strand.
ATTGAGAATAAAATGGACTTTTTTTATATATTTAGTGTTATACTACTTGTCTAATATGGAAATCGCCTGCATTATCATAAAAGATAATTTTTTTTAATAATAATTTTAATAAATTATTTTTTAAAAACAGAATTATTTTTTAATACCCGAATTAAATTCTATATAAATGAGGGTGTATTAATGAAACGGGGGATTGAGGGGGGCGGTAGCCCCCCTCACACAGAACTAATTATCATATAAAACTCTTTAGAAGCCTAATATGAATTGTTTAACATACGTTTACATAACAGTACTCGTTATCTTACCTATTAATCTGCAACCTGTATTTATAGTATTGAATTTCAGGGTAAGAGGAAGTTGTGTGAGTGACACACCAGATTATTTGATATACTTCAATTTTATAAATTTTTTGTTTTTTGTTTTATTTAAATAGTACGTTTTTGGCACGGATAAATCGTGCTTGGCATGAAATATAATTCTTTGATAATTCTGGGTAATATTTTAAAATTTGGTTGCTGAAATAGATCGGACATTTTTCGCCAAGGACTCTACCTTTGTGAAAACCACTTTAAGCCAAGTAGCGCGTCAAAAATATAAATAAGTTATAAAATATTAAAAAACAGAAAAGAAAAAAAGTAAAGAAAAGTAAGAAACAGCAAAAAATAATCGCATAAATTATGTATTTTTGACTAAAATGGTGATGAAAATTCAAAAGCCAACAACAGGAGTTATATTAAGGCTCTTCTATGATCAGATTCACATACTTAATTATCTATTTATTTATTTTTTCTATATACCAACTACTATTATGACCACAAAAAAATAATTGTCTCACGCGATAGATGTAGCCGATCATAGCATATTGTAATATTATATTTGTTGCGAAATTGTTGTCATTTTATAGCTGATCGAATAAATCAAATAAATATAGAAAATAACTTGAAAGAAAATATTATATACACCACGTATAGTGTTGTTCATATGTAACTGGGATTCAAATATAAAATTGCTACTTCAATTTTTTCGATACTGTCCGTTTCGAAACTGTCATCTGATAAGCATCCAAATGGAAGTGCACTGGTAAACTATTGTCACAGACAATAGGGACAGGCACACGAGAGTTTGTGAATGTGTTGGCAACTGCCGAAGGCAGCGGACCAGAAAGAGAGCTTTTGAGCAATTTCATGATTTTATATACATATATATATATATATATGTAAAGCGATATAGTAAAGAGTTTCCTTTAAATATAGTGACCAGCGATGCAGGTAAAGCTTTCGTTGATTCACTACCTTAATTGGTTTCACATCCCGCCATTTTTGACGGGGTTATATACTAGTATAAAATAATAATAATAATTCATTGTTACAATGATAAAACACCAGGAGGGAAGACTGAATAAATACACATATATAAGTGCAGACTTACACAAGGCAAAATATATTGTATAAGGCAATATGTTTCAGAAACATTAATAGATGAAATCATATACACAATGGATGAAATCATATGAACAAAATATAAAAGAAAATAATATTAAGTAGCAGGTCTTTATTTTAAACTGGATCACTATAATTAATGAATTCTCAAAATTGCATATCACTATTTTTTTTTAATTGATTCCTTTTAGTGAAAAATATCGCACTGGGTCCCCACTGCCCTAGACAGCGTAGACTCGTGCGCGCTGCGCACACCCGTTTAAGTTTGATCCTCCTAAAGAATTAATATATTATGAATATCTAAAAATAAACAATTAAAAACTAAAAGAATCATTGCTAATACTGGATTATCTCGCTCCGGGCCCCCACTGACTTCGAAAGTGCAGGGCCGTAATTGCTTAACGTATACAGGCGCGCGCTGCACGCGTCTTACGCCTCCTGTTAAATTAGCATTTTCGGCAGTATTCGCAATCGCCACACCCTAAAACCTAAATAAACCAATTTTCAACGTTCTAAATCGATTTTGACATTTTGGCTGGGGGGAGGGGGGGTGGGAGATTCCGGCAATATCCATAACAGTTGCATCATTAAGTTCTATGGGGCCTAGATGCCCTAAGGTTTTACTTTCATAGCGATTCAATCGCAAGTTTAAAAGTTAGCCGGATTGCCATGAGGCGTGTAAATATATTCATAAGACCCTCACCATTAGGTTCTATTGGGTTTAGAAGCCCTAAATTTTTAATTTCACAGCGATCTGACAGTAAATTTAAAAGTTTGCCGGCTCACCATGGGGGGGGGAGGGAGGGGTCCAGCAATATTCGTAAGACCTCTCCACTATTAGGGTCTATGGACTCTTAAAAGCCCTAAAATTTTAATTTCATAGCGATCCGACCTTAAGTTTAAAAGTTAACCAGCTCACAATGGGAGATCCCGCAATATTCGTAAGAACCCCCACCATTCGTTTTTATGGGGTCTAGAGGCCTTAAACTTTCAATTTCATAGCGATCCGACCGTAAGTTTAAAAATTAACCGGATCGCCATGGGGGGGTCTAAATATATTCATCAGAGCTCCACCATTAGGGTGCATGTGCTCTAGAAGACCTACATTTTTATTTTAGTAGCGATACGATCGTAAGTTTAAAATTTAGCCAGATTGCCAAAGAAGGTCCGGCAATATTCGTAACCCCCCCCCCCAGTCCCCGCCATTAGATTCTGTGGTTTCTAGAGGCCCTAAAGTGATTATTCATGAGAAGAACACATAAAATATTGTGAAAAAAAATGTTAAAATGATAATACAGAAATTAAAAATAATGGTAATAACGCAATTTTGTTTCAAAATATACTAAAATCTCTAAATAAGAGGGTTCAGGTAATATACGCGTATGAATCACTTTGACTCAATCAGATGAAAGAAAGTGGGATAAAATTCAAAAATAAATTATGAACTGGACTTAGGGACAGAGACCCTCAACCCCCCTATAAGTCCAATACTATATGAGTATGTATTTTTATCGGAGTTATGCATGTATACGAAATTCCAGCGCAATCGGATGACAGGAAATGGACTAAAATTCAGTTCATATGTTTGATCTACACACATCAATAAATGACACACCAAATTAAATAAAAGCGGGAACAAATTAAGAATCACAAAATCATGTATTAAATACTTCTTAAAAATGTTCGTGCGCTGTGCAGAGGGCACTATTACATACTATATTCTAAAATTATAATTAAAAAAAAAAAAAATCTATTTAAAAAAACTTTTAAAACCCAAATTCTTATTATAGGGTATCATATAAATCTTTTCGAAGTTAGAATAAAATTTAATTTGAAAAAAAAAAAAAAAAAAAAAAAAAAAAAAAAATTAACTTTTTTGTATATTAACTAAAATTGGGGAAATTTGAACTGTGTTGAGAAAAGAGAAATTATTTCTTAAAATTCACAACAGATGGCAGCACGATTGCCTATAAGTTTTGTGATTTCATTTTCTGATTAATGGCCAATATCTGCAATTTAATTATTGGTTTGAGGCACCTTTCTATTATTATTTTAGTTTATTATTTGTTTTTTATATTATAACTTAACATTTTACTGATTTGGTTAATGTTTATGTGTTTTTCCTAATCATTTTTATTTTATTGTTAATTATTTCATTGACATTTTAGTGAATATTCCGCCCAATAGAGGACGCTTGTAGTCCACAAAAAACTCTTTTTTGCTTCTCAAAAGAGATGTAAGAAAAAGGCTTTTTAAAAAAACTCTTCAAAACTTCTTAGAATACTGCGTAGTCAAGGATAAATTTTCTTTTATTAATTGACATCTTTTCAACTAATTGGCTGCAAAAGTTAACACTCCAGGGTATCGAACGCAAGACCACCGGATTACTAACATGGCACTCTTACCAACTGAGCCACGGAAAGACAAATTTAAAGGCTTGTATTTACCTTAAAATAGAGGCGCATTTTTTTATTTGGTTGAGATTCACAAACATACCGTAGTGAATGACAGTAAGTACATAAGAATTTGGGGGGGGGGGGGGGGAAGTACGACTTTTCCTATACACAAATTATTCCATTAAGGACTGATATCTCAAAACAGCTCTTAGGATAAAATGGTATATGAAGTTTTCAAAGTGATATATTTATTTTATAATGTTTAGTGTTATAGCTAAGAGTTTTATATTTAAAGAGATATTTAATTCAATTTTACCAATATATTTTTGAGACGTGTAGCAAAATAATTTTCAATAAATAACAACTCTTAATTAAATTTTTAGTACCGGGATGACCGAGTTCGCTCGGTCTCATTGTAAAAATCATTCATAGTGTAGATAATGTGGTTTGTTTTCATATAATTATGTTTCTTATTTGTTTGCCAAGGGCGAAGCGCGGGTAAACTAACTAAATTAAACTAATTAATTAAATCAAAATCGAAGTATAGTATCAAATCTCTAATTATAATTTCTTATCAAAATCGTTCAAATAATTTCTTAGAAGACCGAAGATGCTGTATATTGTGCAAGGCCAAGGCCAGAGATGGCTAATTTTCCTGAAGAAGAACAGACTGATTTATTACCTAAAGAAAAAAAAAAAAAAAAAAAAAGAACTGCATATATATATATATATATATATATATAGTTTTTTTTTTTTTTTTTTTTTTTTTTTTTTTTCAAAGTCATTCCAGCGATTACATAGAAAAAAATTCTATCGGGTACTGTGCGGGTTACCAGTGAATAATAATTATACTGAAGATGGGGGTATTTCAGATCGAACTCAAAAGCACACTAACTCTAAATATTTATCAAAATCATTCGAGCACTTTCTTAAAAAAAAAAATAATAATAATAATAACTAAAATAAATTTGCTATATTTTTTCAGTGGGAAGCACGGGTTTCTGGTAAACACTAAATTTTCTAAAGATAATTTCAGATTTTTGTGTTTACAATTTCATTGTAAACTCAAAAGTTCCCTAATTTCAAAATTTTCTCAAAATCATTCAAATAGTTCCTAAGGAAACCTCTTTCCTAATATTGTCGTGTGCGAAATAAGGGTTAACAGTGAATGCTAATTTTCATGAAGATGAAAATAAATTAGATGGCTTTTTTATCCCAAAAAACATTTAATGCTAGTTTTTATCAAAATCTTTAGACACATTTCCTAGAAAACAAAGTTTCTGCCTTAGTTATGCAACTAGCGGAGTGAGAGATATCTGTGAATATTAACTTTCCTGGTGATGAGGAAAATTCAGTTTGAATTTTCATCTAAAAATCCCAAACGGCAAATTTTTCAAAATAGTTAGAGCCATTTATACAAGTAAACCAAATTCCAGTCATATTTTCCAAGGTGGAATGAGGGTTAAGATCGCAGTGAATGCTAACTTTTCTAGAGACGAAAATATGTCAGACAGATTTCTCATTAAGAAAAAAAACTTAATTCTATAATTTTTATTAAAAATCTTTCGATTTATTTTCCAGAAAACAAAGTTTCTGCCATACTTTGCAATGTACAGAAAATAGTTAACAGTGAACGCTAATTTTCGTGAAGAAGAGGATAAGTTCAAATGTGTTTGTTTTTCCAAAACATCGTTCACACAAAAGTTTTTATTAAAATCGTCATATCTATTTTCTTGTAAACACAAATTCTGCCGTATTTTTCAACCGGCAACTGATGGGTTAGCAGCAATTGGTATATTTCCTGAAGCTGAGGGTAAGTCTAATGAGTCACCACATAAAACACTTAAACTCAACCTTTACTCAAAGTCGTCATATGTATTTCCGAGTAAATATAATTTCTGCCATATTTTCCAATCGGCGGATAAAAGGTTAACAGTGAAAACAACAGTTTTCTGAAAATGAGCATAAGACTAATTATATTTTCTTCCCAAACATCTCTTAATCCCAAAGGTTCATCAAAATACTTCAGTTTATTTTAGTAAACTCAATTTCGGCTATATTTTGTAACCAACAGATAAAGAATTAAAATCGACTCATTTCTGCGTAAATGAAATTTCTGCCATATTTTACAATAGGTCGAGTAAGGGAAAAATAGCGAAAGTTATCTTTTCGAAAGATGAAAATAAGTCAGATGGGTTTACTGTCTCAAAAAACTCTTATTCCCAAATTTTTTATGAAAATCATTTAAGCCATTCTCGAGAAAATTAAGTTTCTGCCATATTTTGCAACGTGTGAAGTAAAGACTAGGAAAGAACGATAATTTAAGTGACTATGAAAATAAATATGGAAACAAATGTTTTTACCTCCAACCGTTCATCGAAATCGTTATATGAATTTTCAAGAAAACGCAACTTCTGTCACATTTTACAAACGACACTTAAATGACAAACATTAAACACGAACTTTCCTTAATATAAGTTTTATCAACCACTCCCCCCCCCCCCCCCAAAAAAAAAAGCACTTAACACAAAACTTTCATCAAAAAGTTATATCTATTTCCGTGTAAACCCAATTTCTGTTATATGGTGCAACCGGCAAAAAAAAAGGGTTAACATCGAACGCAAACTTTTCTGAAGTTGAGGAGAAATCCAGTCCATTTAGCACCCCAAAAAACCTTTAACCCCAAACATTCATAAACATTCATGGATATCACGTTGGTTACGTTATATTCAATTTCGAATAAACCGAATTTCCACAACATGTTGCAACTGGAGAATAAAGGGTTAACGTCGAACGCAAATTTTGTTGAAGATGAAAACAAGTCCTTCGATATAGCACATTAAAAACACTTAACCCCACCTTTTTTAAAATCATTAAATCGATTTCCGACTAAACCCAATTTATGCCATATGAACAACTGGAAAATAATAGGTTAACATCGAACACTAATTTTCTTGAAAACGAGGATATATACAATCGATTTAGCTTCCCAAAAAATACTTGACATCAAAATCGTTATATCCATTTCCAGTTAAACCCAATTTCTGCAGTATGATGCAAGTAACCGATTAAGGATTAACAGCAAATTCTAATTTTTCTAAAAATGAGGATAAGCCCAAACTTTTTTTTTTTTTTTTTTTAACACCAAAATTGTTTTATCCGTTTCCGAGTAAACCCAATTTCTGCCATATGATGTATGCAACCGATAAAGGGTTAAAAGCGAAAGAGAATTTTCTGAAGAAAAAAATATGCATTTTTTATTTATTTATTTATTTTATTTTATTTTTTATTTTTATTTTTTTTTACCCCTAAAAAAACCCCTAACCACAAATTTTCATCAAAACTGTTATATCAGTTTCCAAGTAAACATAAATTCTAGCTGATTAAAATTTAAAACATCTAAATGTTTAAAATTCGTATTGAATTCACGTGCTAACAGAGTAATAAATATATTTAAAAAACCAATTTAAAATACGTATAAAAATTTATTAAAAATCGTTCACAAAGCTTTTCGCTACAACGTTGTAGCATCTTCAGGTAATTTTTTATACAAGCAAAGAGTAGACAGCATTTTATACAACAAATGAACTTGATACGTTTATAGTAAAAAAAAGTTGCGTGTACACAAAATGATGAGTCCATTAGTTGTATGAATTCAGGAAACAAGGTTGAGTTTCAGTAGGGTCACATTAGGGATACATGTCACAGTCTCATAGAAGATACATAATCTTGAAAAAGACAACTGGAGGTTTCCGATAATACCTTGCAGCGTAGTTACGTAGTTACATGAATTTAGAAAATAAGATTGAGTTCCAGTAGGGCCACACTAGGGATACATGGCATACATTCTTGTAGAAGATACATAATCTTGAGAAAGAAGACTGAAGGTTTCCTATAACAACAATATGTTTCCTATAATAGTGTTATAATGTTTCCTATAACAGTTGTTATAGGAATCCTTTTGTCTTCTTTCTCAAGATTATGTACACACATATACACATACACACACACACACACACACATACTGTCCTACCAGCCTTCCCGAGTAACTTTACATTTTACCGCGTTTCGAGTTCTTACCGAAATTTTACACATATCATCTAAATTTTATTATTTTATGTTCGAATACGTATTTTATGCATATAAACACCAAAAAATTTTCCTTTGACAAAAAACTGTGTTTTTTATTAATTTAAAATTGCGTGTGCACAGTTCTATCTTTCCGAGTAAATTGAGGTTACTCGTTTTGAAATTTTACACAGTCTTTCCGAGTAATTTAATCTCGAACTCAGATATTATGTGTGGTTACTCGATTATTCAATACATTGCTCAGCAAAGTGTATAATTTAATTGACGCATTTGAGACATAATTGAAAATCTTTGAAATATATTTTCTTTAAAGGCAGATAAAGAACTGTCATATAGATAAGCTAATCTCTCTATAAGTATCTTTTACAATTAATTAAAGTAAGAAATAATTTATATTTGGTTTATATATACGTATGTGATTATATATGTATTGTTTTATAGTAAATACTTTGCGAGTATTTGGAATGTCTAGAAGACAAATGAAATAAAAGAGGTATTTCACTCAATTTTACCAATTAACTACTGAACTGATTTCTGACGAACTTGGTATAAATGTATTTTAAATGAGATGAAATTCCATTTGCTAAGATATGTCTTTCAGGACATAGGGTAATGGATTGTTCTTAAATGTTTTTACAGATTTAACTACTGAACTTGTTTCAAAAATACTTAGGTGGTCTTACAAGTGACTGAAAGTTTCTGCTGTCGAAGCTGGTATACGAGAAGTGTCGGGTTCGATTACCAGATCCCATTCGTCGACTTTATTACAGTAAAAGCAAGAAAGTAAAATCAGTATTACTCATAAATTATGAAAATCTTTCTATAATTATGAAAATCTTTCATAATATTTATAATAGTCGCGGTAAAAATTAAGCTTATTATTTGAACAATTTAATTTAATTTTATGTGTTTGCATGTGTATTTCATTCTTGTACACTCCGTTTAATACTTTATTAAGAAATTATATTACTATTTATATTATAATACTATTTATATATTTATATTGTATTAATAATTATATCTTAATAACTTGACACTAAATTACGTATACTTGAAACTATTGACTACAGCTATAAGACTATTCCATTTTATAATGGAAACAAGTAAAAGTAAAATTATTCATCACTCTTAAATTTTGAAATATTTCTTTTTTTTTTTTCTTTTTTTCCCTCTTCTTCTTCTTCTTTTTTTTTTTTTTTTTTTTTTGTAATTTATGTCAGCTCTAATTTAAAGACATATTTTTAAACTAAAGCAGAATGCATTCCAATTAAATAATATTGAATACTTATTTATTTATTTATTTTTAGGTTTTTATTACTATGCATGTTTTTATTTTCTGCATATATAAGAAGAAAGTATAAAATTTGGAAAAATTTTTGATTTCCGGTTTTCGATGAATTTACACGTTTTGAGACTTCCTTGCATTTCAATTAACTGAAACTTACTACTTATTTTCAAAAAAGGGAATTTTAGCTTTTTCATGTATTATAAGAAAGTAGAAGATACAGAAAAAAATTCGATTTGCGGTTTTCGATGAATTTACACGTTTTCAGATTTCCTTGCCTTTCAATTAACTTAAATTGACTACTTATTTTTAAAAAATGGACTTTTTATTCGATCCTCTGCATATATTAGAAGAAAGTATAAGAATAAGTAAAATTTTAGATTTTCTGTTTTCGATAAAGCTTCACGTTTTGAGATTTCCCGAACTCAGTTCGACTGTTTTTAGAGAACATATGTCTTTTTAATTTAAACACTGTGCTTTACGAACCAATGAAAATAATTTAACAGAATTTGATATTGGTTGGACCTTGGTTTGACATGGTGCCGATTGACTTTGGGCTACATCACCCAACAAGGTGCGCTTCCATGCTGCGATTTCCTCTCATTTCAGGAAAAGCTCAAGATCTACAGTGTACCAAACTTAGAGAAATATATTAAGTAAAATTCTGCTGATTCATGGATATCGACAAAAAATTGCCGCAGCTATGTTGCAGTTTAATTCCGATTACAAGGCAATAACTTTGCTTTGTCTTGATTTGCAAAAAAAGTGGTCGAGTTTTGAACACTGGGCGATACTAGTAAATAATATTAACACAAGATTATGCGAAATTTTGCCCTGTTCTTTCATGTTAAGAAAGTCGTAAATTTTTAATAACTTGCGATATTTTCAAATTAGAGTGTTAAAATTAAATAGAGTTCTCGCTACTATAATAAGTAATAACTTTACTTCATGAGATAATTTTACACAGACTAACAAAGTAACACACAAACTGACACCCCTAATGACGGACTTCCTACCGATTTTGTGATTTTCGAATTTCTAAAACTTCAAAGCCTGTAAAACCGTCAAAAACTGCGAAAGAAATTTTTTTCGAATACCTAAGTTCCCCATACCTATAGTATGATGTGGAACTAAAAATATACAGTAACAGTGAATGAGCTTTTATTTAAATTAAAAGACGCAACTTTATATTTTAAGGCAAAAAATCAGTTTTTGTTTAGGCTTTTTGTACATTTAAGTGAAAAGATAACTATTAATATTATATTACATCATATTATATCATAAAAAAAGAACAAAATTAAAATTCTGTCACAAAAAATTTTAAGAATTCATTTTTCAAAATTAAATTTTATTTAAAGAATTTAATTTTGTAAAATGAATTCAATTTTTGTTTATTTATTTACTTATTATTATTATTATTATTTTACCTTTTTAATTGTACTACATTTTTTTTATCCGTTTTATACCATAGATAAAATGTTATTTCCTTTTTCTCAATAAATTTTTGCAGTTGTGTTAAAAGTAAAACGAAAACAGCTTACATTTAGTTTATTTTGTCTGGAAGAAATACTTCTCACCTCTATTAAAATAATAATAATAATAAAAATAAAATAAAAATTATTTTTTATTATATAAAAAGTGTTTTATTTACCCTGAAACATATCTAAATTTTGTAATAATTGCTTTATTTTTAAGAAAGGAGAACGCAAATGCTTTGTTTTATTGATAATTAGTAGACTCCAACACAAAAAGAAATAGTCAATTGCATTTCTCTGTATACCACCCTGCAACAGATAAACAAAGTTATCAGTGCCCGCGGCAGCACACAAAGAAGTAGATAATTTTTCAAGGAGACAGCTTCCTGCCAAATCCCCCCATTCCTTTTGGAAAGTATCGCCCTATTCCTGGACCAACCTATCGATCTTTTTGAGCGAGTAGCTTAATGATTATTAAATGAACCTGATCCCCTGGACATTTACATCTGATTCTCATGTGCACTTTACAAACAGAAAACTATTATCCATAGAACAGTACATATGACATTCCTCAGAACCTTTTGTAACATTATACACTGTAATTTAGAAATATATCTTGGAAGCATTTAGTTTCAGAATGAGAAGAACATAAAAGGATTTTTTTTTTTTTTTTGCCTGTGTTAAATTAATTAAAGAAAGAAATATATTTTTGACAGTATTTTAATTGTTTAGACAAACAGAGATAATTTTGTAATTAACATTTAGCGAAATAAATTATTATGTGCATAAAACAGAAATAAAGAATGTGTTATAAAAGAAAGTATAAAGAAACACCATTTCGCAGTTTTAAAAGTTACCGAATTATATTTTAATAAAATTCGTCAAAATCTTTAAATATTACATTTTAATAGCAAACCCTTCTGTAAATAATATATAATAAATTGAACATCTATGTCCTTCATTTCGAAATTATTCTGTACATTTTCCGAATTTATATGGACCTGAATTTCAGCTTCAGTGCTGCTTGAACTAAAATCCAGCCCAGTGTACGGAAATATAAACCAAAAAACCGAAATACAAGACAATTTTTTCAAATCGAAATATTTAAACAACAACAATGCGTGCGTTGCTGCTTTCACGCTGACGCACGCTGCTTCTCGTCGCTGCCCTTTTCTCCAGATAAAGAGTCGTACTGATATCTTATTTCATATCTTTCTGTACAGGAGTTATTCAATGATTTTATTGCAAAATTATCTAATTAATACAAATTAGGTTTTCCTTATGAACATGTTTATAAATAAATATACTCTTCAGTAGTGAAAACAGCAACTTTAAATGAGTGATAAATAAATATTTTACACAATGTGAATTCTTCGGTTAATATTGTAAATATTTAAATTTACTTTGTCTTTTTTTTTTTCCCCTACCTTTCGGCAAAGAATATAAAATTTATTTACATGCTTTTTTAACCAATTTGTCTAATTTTCTTATTGGTTATTTCAGAAAGCTGATAGTATCATGAAATGATTAACGGAAAACCGGGTAATTTGCGAATTGCTAGTACCGAATCCTATATTAAAAATGCCTAACATTTGTTACAGGGTAAAACTATGATTCGAGATTAATTCCCCTTTGATATTGATATCGTATTTGATTGTCAGATAAAAAATTATTATTCTGAGGTAGTAAATAGAGGATAGAGCAATTTTGTCCCTTTCTCACCCTTGTACTCAGGAAAACTAGTTAGTATAGGTTCACTCTGTTCAGTTCTCCATCATAATATATAAGTTCTCATAAAGTTCTAATACGTGAGATACTATATTCGTGTTAAGCGAAATGAATTTGACCATTCGCTCAGCATAGTGACAGACTAAAATGACCCACCAAATAGGCTACCCACCATTCAGTTCGATACATTTAACTTTTTCTAATCTATTAATTTATTTTTGTGGATCATTTTTGTAGTTTAGTTTTTTTGCAATTTCATACCATTTTCAATGACAATCCCCAAAATGCAAGTTTATGTAGAATACCGCTCAATTTTGCTATATTGATATAATCTTAAATTTAAAATAACTTAAGAAATTTTCAAATTAAAATATTTGCGATCGATGCTGTTCAAGCCAGTATCACAAATGATATTTTTAAAATGTCTAAAATCTTTATGATGAAACTAACCCTTTAACTAGTTGACATAGATTGACTCTGCTCAGTTCCCCATCATATGTATGTTTTCATAAATTTCTAGTACAGAATATATTATATTTATTGAAAATTTATTTTTCCAACTGAGTGAAAATAATGCCTGGACCGGGAGTCGAACCCCGAATCTTTGACTTACAAGGTCAAGGCTCTATCAATTGAGCTATCCAGGCCGACAAAAGGAGGGCATTACTCACTCAGACAACCTTTAGGCAGAGCAACTGCTCTATCATGTAGATAGCTCGACAGAATAAGTCGCAGGTAATGGAAAACCCTATTAAACAATGGGAGGAATAAATACATTTATTAATATCACACAATCAACAGATTGGGAAGAAAATCATATTTATTGAAAAATTATTTTTTCCAACTGAGTGAAAATAATGCCTGGACCGGGAGTCGAACCCCGGATCTTTGACTTACAAGGTCAAGGCTCTACCAATTGAGCTATCCAGGCCGACAACCGGAGGGCATTACTCACTCAGACAACCTTTAGGCAGAAACATCTCTGGTCTATCATGTAGATAGCTCGACAGAATAAGCCGCAGGTAATGGAAAACCCCATTAAACAATGGGAGGAATAAACACATTTATTAATATCACACAATCAACAGATTGGGAAGAAAATCATATTTATTGAAAATTTATTTTTCCAACTCAGTGAAAATAATTTCCTGTACCGGGAGTCGAACCCCGGATCTTTGACTTACAAGGTCAAGGCTCTACCAATTGAGCTATCCAGGCCGACAACAACTGTATTTTCACTCAGTTGGAAAAATAAATTTTCAATAAACATGAATTTCTTCCCAATCTGTTGATTGTGTGATATTAATAAATGCATTTATTCCTCCCATTGCTTAATGGTGTTTTCCATTACCTGCGGCTTATTCTGTCGAGCTATCTACATGATAGACCAGTTGCTCTGTCTAAAGGTTGTCTGAGTGAGTAATGCCCACCGGTTGTGTCGGCCTGTATAGCTCAATTGGTAGAGCCTTGACCTTGTAAGTCAAAGATCCGGGGTTCGACTCCCGGTCCAGTTATTATTTTCACTCAGTTGGAAAAATAAATTTTCAGTAAATATGATTTTCTTCCCAATCTGTTGATTGTGTGATACTAATAAATGTAGAACATATTATATTCATGTTAAGAGAAATGAATTCGACCAAACGATTGATCATTTTTAGAAAATTAGAAAAATGCTCATCTGTCTGTGATAAAAAAAAAAAAAAAAAAAAAAATGTGCCTGCTCCAACTCAAAAACTTATACACAGAATTTTTTAGATTTAAATGTATCTTGACATAAATTAGTGCTTATCAACTTTTGGTGCAAATCATTCAACAGGGGGCGTTGTTGTATTGCGATTTTTTCTTTTTTAAGAAAAATTATATGTCAGTCACTATTAAGTATAACTGCATAAAACCAGACATGTTTTATGCAAGAACTTTCGAATGCATGGCTTGGAAATAAAGGTACTGATTGGGTTTTGAAAATTAAATATGAAAAGGGAAATAGAGGTGTGAAAAAAGTACTGAAAACAATTACTAGTGTTAAAGTGATCTCTCCAAATGATATAATCTAGATTATATTCCTCAGCTGCAAATCTGTCTGTATAAAATACTGCGGTTATCATAAATGGGTGATGCTTTGCACAACATTGTATTAAAATTGCAAAGTCTTATTGGGCTATTCACCTGCATTGCATAGAAATGTTGAGGAAAATTATGAAAATAAATAAATAAGACTCCATAACTTAATAGATCAATTGTCTGTTGACTTTCTGTACACAGACAGATAGCAAAGCTCTATATGATCGTAATTACAGAAATTATGCAAATAAAGTACTGCATGCATGTAAAAATTAATGAATAGTGTTTTCAGAATTCCGGCGCATACATATATTGTATAAAATATCATAGAATGTACATACTGTAATATTTTCTAAGATAAAATCAGATGTTTAAAGGAAAAAATTGCATGATTATAAAGCAAATTTTATCAGATAATATATGCACATAAAATAATTTTGTGTGTAATAATAATAATAATAATAATAATAATAATAATAAATCTTACTTTCACAAAAGCATAAAAAAGCTTAATTTCACAAAAGATAAAATGTATCAACACTTAAAAAAAAAAAAAAAAAAAAAAAAAATCTTTTATTTAAAAATTTAATAAATGACACTATTTTCCAATGCAAATATCTTTAAATCTCAGTTTTACAAAGTTCTTAGATTCATATGTGAAAATCTTAATTTCACAAAAGATAAAATTTATTAATACTAAATAAATAAATAAAATAAAATAAAATAAATAATAATAATAATAATAAAAACTTTTTTTTTTTTTTTTTTTAATTTTATCAAAGGATATTATTTACAAAACAAACATGTACAAATCATCAAAAACACGTTTACTAATTATAATTAAAATATATCAACACAAGCACAAAATCAAAATAAATTCAACTTCTACTTGTCTCACAGAAATTGGAGCGGAAGGCGGAAAAATTCTGCGTCACGTTAGCATGCGCGACTTATAAAGAGGCTATTAGCCTCTTCCTAATCGATGTAAACATACCGATTCTTATGTCACGTTGAAGCTAATAAATTTTTCAACATTTTCATGAATTTTTAGAAGTATATTTACTACTATTTTAACGCTGAGATAAAAAAAAAAAAAAAAAACAGCAAAATTGTTTAAAACAAAAAAGGAAATTTTGATATTTAAAAAAAATTTACTGGCTTAACTATTGACTCTAGAAAAATACTGTAAATACAAAAACTGAAGAAATTATTTTGGAAAAAAAAAAAAAAAAAAAAAAAAAAAAAGAGTGAGCCGTTAATGCTTTTAGAAATCTCTATCCAAAAAGTTAAAATAGTCTCCATTCTACCACGCCCCGTTTCAAATTCTTTTTATTTATTATTATTATTATTATTATTATTATTATTATGGTTTCTTTTAAAAAATGATTAAAATCTCTCAAATATTGAATATGTAAATAAAGAAATAAATAAGAACTTAATATTCTTCTTTAAGACCGACAAGGATTCTAAAATATGTGAATCATTCTAATATTCAGCCACTTAGAAGAATAAATTTTTATCTGACGGTGAAATATATCATCAATATCAAAGAAGAAATAACTTCGAATCATAGTTTTACTCTACATCATAATTTTCGACAATTTTAGTGCATAATTCGCAAGTAGATATTCGCAAATTACCCATTTTTCCTTTAACGATTTTTTTGTTACTCATTTTTCCGGGATTCTATGAAATTTAGCTCTTTTCAGGGGATTTTCCGAGATGCACCGTAAGTAGAGTATTTGTGGTTATGGCCGATTGACTGTGATGTTGGTGTTAGGTCCTAGGCCTGAGGAGGAGAGGGGTCTTTTTAAGGGTAAGCGGAAAAAAAGTCACTGAAAAAAAGTCCCCGGAAAAAAAGTCTCCCGGAAAAAAAGTCCCCGGAAATTAATTTCGGTCGTCTTCATAAATGAAATACAACTTTTTAATAACTTTAGTGTTTTTTTAACTGTTTTTTTTTTTTTTTTTTCCTTTTAATTTTTTTTTTTTTTTTTTTCTATTTAATTATGTACATATTGGATTCTTTTCAAACATACCGCAGGGAAAAATGAAAAATTCAGTATTCTACTACAGTGGGTTGCCAAATTAATGTGGACACTTGCCTTTTTTTACATTTCCGCGTTTTTATGCCACTTATAATTCCTAGAAGTGGCTCTTATGTTACTGGAACACATTTTTATCAATTTTTATAATGTTACACATTATTTTAAGTGATTTAAACAAAACATACTGAGCTTAGCAACATTTTTGTGGCAGTCACTTCATTTTATGTTGAAAAGTACTCTCAACGTGTAATACTGAACGTTCATTTTGGATCTTTAGAATTGAGATTTAGTGTGAATTTTGACGCTTCTTTAATAAAAAAGGGAAAGTTTAATTATTAATTTACAAATAAATTTATTTTTACCACATTTTTATGTCTCAATTAATTTTTTTAAATTTTACTATGATCAGAGGAAGTGACATTTTTCCGAGAAAAAAATCCGAAATAAAATCTCTCCTCCAGCAATCAGAGCATTCGCAGAGGAAAGTCGCAGATGTTGTTAGGGTTTCTAAGTCTCCTGTTAATATAATAAAAGTGAATTTAGACAAAAACCTGTCGTTTAATTCGAAAAGAAGAGGGAAGTGTTATAGAAAACGTATAACTACGCCCAGAACAGACAAATAAATTAGGTACATTTGCTTCCAAAACAGGAAAAAAAGTGTTGCTACACTGACTCAGATTGTTCAGGTGTCAGGTATTGCCGTTTTCAAAAGAAATGTGCAGCGCAGATTGGCAGAAGAGGACCTGGCAGACCATCGTCCAGTTCGCAAGTTTAAGCTTATAGAGGCTATGAAAACGAAAAGACTCACATAGGCTCCAGACCATCGTTCCATGACTGTGGAAGATTGGAATAAAGCAAAACATAGTAGTTTCAATGATTTCTAAGTTTCTTTTTGCAATTAAACCATAAATTATTTTATTTTCAGGTGTGTTTCTCATACGAGTTGTTTTTGAAATTTTAGTTGATAAAAGAAATTTTGTCTGACGGAGCCCTGGAGAGCAGTTCCACCCTGATTGCATAACAGAAAGGGTTAAACACCTACTAAAGGCTATGGTTTGCTCTATTTTAAATACCAAAGGTGTAGGACACTTATACATTGTTCAAGGAATTGTGAAACAGGACCAAAATAAGGAAATTCTACGAACTCACCTTCTTCCACAGCTGGAAGAATGGTTCCCGGAAGGTGAGCTCGGTGTTTTAATGCACAATTCTGCCTCTTGCCATAAAGCCAAATGTCTTACCGAGTTCACGGACCAAGAATATTGAAGTACTATCGTGGCTTGGAAATTTGCCCGTTATGAATCCCTTAGAAAACTTATGAGAAATTACAGAAAGAGAAATTACCAAGAAAATGATTACAACCAAAAGGAAACTGATCTAAAGACTTAAAAATGTCTGGCATCACAATCTATTACATAAAGAAAGTGCAAAATCCTGAATAGAAAGCAAGTCGCAAAGCACTAAAGTGCTGATATCAACCGAAGGATGTGTAACCAAATATTAAGGCCTTACAAAATGTTACCCTTTTTATCTTTCTATTACATATTTTTTATTATATTGTTATTAACTATATGTATTAACATTAAATAAAGTAAAAAATACTAATTGTAGCATATAATGTATTTTTATTTAGAAGAAAAAACACGATAACTTCATTTTTACGAGTGTCCACATTAATTTGGCAACCCACTGTATATGTAAGAAGTATAAGTTCCATTAGAAAAGAAAAGAAAAGATAAACAAAATACAATAAAAGACAAAAATGAAAAATTATGCGGTACTCATTAATTATTTACATTTTTCAACTGTAGATGATCGTTGTTTGATACACCTTTAAATGTTCTTTGCATATCTTATCACACAACGTGCAGACAGAAGAACAGAAAGTCAGAGAGATAGAGTGATTGAATTCGTAATAGCTCTTAAACGTTTTTGGAAAATGTTAAGAATTCTTGACTTAAAAGAAAATGCAGCCGTAATATATCTGTATATATATATGTATATATATATATATATATATATATATATATTTTTGTAGTTCTGTAAGTCTGATTGTGAATCATAATATGTTCTATAAAAAACATTTTTTTAGCATATTATCAACAAATACCAACTTCATTATTATTTTTGCAGTAGAAATTTATCTGAATGTGATATAAAATATCGCTCATAAAACGCAATGCATCGACATTTTTGTGGATGTCTCTGTACACAAACCAGTTGTGCAAAGCTTATGAAATCCATTTCAAATAGACAATATTCCATACTTAACTTTAATAGCATCATTCATTTTTAAGAAATTCTGCAAATATTTACGGGCGCTGACAGAGGGACAGTCGGACAAACAGTTACAATAATTCAAATCATATTTTACACTTAAAAATTGTTAGAAAGTGTCAAAAACACTCAATGAACGATAATGCATTTAACAAATTTCCAATTATAGCCCTTATGTAACTGAATATTTTTCTGCGACCTTAACGCTACTTATACTGTATTCACCAAAAGGCATTCTTTTGTACGTATGAATAACATATTTAATTTTATTAAGATCTATGCAAAACGGAATAAGATTTATTCAACCATATTTAGAGGTATTTAAATATGCTATTTCATAGAAATACCTCTCATAGAACGCAATACTTTGGAATACTTTTGGGTGTACCTGTATATAAACAAGTGATGGTGTTTATTCCATTTTCAATAAGGAATATTTAATAGTAAACTCGAATAACATATATCAGTTTCAAGAAATTCCATAAATATTTCCTGGAGTAGAGCTCGGGCAGACAAATAGACAAACCGAAGTCATTAATACTTTTCAACTGTGTTAAGTGTTAAGTGCAAAAATAATGTATACTTCATCAGGATCATAAGTTGATCTATTGTATATGCAAATACAGATAAATTAACTCGTCATTATTCAGTAAAGGAAAAACTATGAAACCTGGCAATGAAATCTAACTCAAAATAATATTTAAATGCAAACGTAAATTTTAATAACTGGACGTCCGAAATTCTTTTGTAATCAGTGATATATATAAAAAAAAAAGAGGGGGCACTTACGAATTACGAAACATGCATAAAAAGACAAAAAGATTATATTGCTGGTAGAAACCAAGCATTTCAGTTTCCTTTCACTCACACTCACCTGTCAATTGTGATATTTATTTTTATTATTATTATTTTTTTTTTTTTTTTAATAAGAAGTGTGTGTGTGTGTGAAAGAGGGAGCTGTCAGAGGGGCTAGGACCCATCAGAAAGACCCTGCAGAGGGCACATCACCCAGACCTAGGACCCTCGTATAGTTAATCAACCTAAATCTTCACACCAGCATCACCAACCTCCACTTTATTAACAGTGGCCGAGCGGTTCTGCGCTCAAATCTGGTAGACGGGAAGTGCCAGGTTTGAATCCAGGTTACGTCTGTCGAAGTCATTCGTATTTCTTGTGTTTTTTCTCCGAAAATTCCGTAAATATGGGCTAGGAAACCCTTCGTAAAACCCTCACGATGTCCCAAGTGTAGCTATTTAGCTCTAATTCAGGCACCAACACTTTATTAAAAATTTATGTGTGATATACGAATTAAGGCCGACTGTCTACACGATAAACCCGGGGAGGTCTTTCTAAAATGTCCTAGTATTCAAGCGATAAACTCCGAGCGGCTAAGCCGACGAGGACGACCTGAATTTTCATTTGGCACCGCCTGCCTATCCTAAAACATGTAGAATAATATATATATATATATATTTACATATTTTTATTGAAAATATGTTAATGAAAAAAGATAATGTACGTGATTGACCATAAATTAAAATAATAATAATAATAATAATAATAATAATAATAATAATCAGATAAATTTATACTTACTATTATTTTTTTTTTTTTTAAGAAATCCCCCTCCCCTCTTTTTTTTTTTTTTTTTTTTTTTTTTTTTTTCTTTTAAGATATTTGTAACATTAAGCCATACATTATTATTTATTATTATTATTATTATTTTAAACCGTATCAATCCTTAATGAATTTCTATTTGCATGTCAAAGTGATGAGTAAAATTTTAATTCCATATGCGACTTCTAAAACTATAGAGATTTGTAAATTACCATAAGTAGAAATACTTCAAAGATATGGGCCCACCAGTGGCTGAGCGGTTCTGCGCTCAAAGCTGGTAGACGTGAGGTGCCGGGTTCGATCCCAGGTCGTGCTCGTCGGCCTAGTCGTTCGAAATTATCCGTGGTTTTCTCCGAAACTTGCAAAATACGGGCCAGAATCCCTTAGAAAGACCCCCACGGAGGGCACTCCCCCTCAGGCCTAGGACCTACAGCAGTTAATCGGCCTTATTCCCAAAAATCCTTCAAAGAAGTGTATGCAATATTTCTAAGAGGAATTTTAATTGTGGTATAGCATTTAGATAAATGTAGCTTCTTCTATTTTTATTTTTTGTTAATCGCGGCATGGTATACATTGCAAACAAGTAAATATATGAATCGCTGTTGTTGTTGTACCGAATAAGGCCGATTGACTGCACTAGGTTTCTAGGCCTGAGGAGGAGTGCCCTCTGTGGGCTTTTTCTAAGGGGTCCTAGCTCATATTCACGCAAGTTTCGGAGAAAATCACGGAAAACTCCGAACGGCTAGAACAACGAGCGCGAGTCGGATCGAACCCACGCAATAAATGGATTGAACTCTTCTCATACTAAGCCAGGTCATGTCTGAAAACGAAGTGATCTGGATTCGCATTTGGCACCTTCCCCTTGTTCTAAAACATGGATATATATATATATATTATATATATATATATTATTGTAAATGTTAGTGGAAGGATCTTCAGGAAAAAATTATCGTTCACTGGTAATTCGCAATAAATCTGGTAAGATTACGGCAGAAATTTGGTTTTCTTGAAAATCGCTGTAAGGATTTATATACATGTATAAATATAGTGTTAGAGATTTTTTTTAGATGAAAAAAAAAATCTGATTATTAGATAATAGATTTAAATATTAGCAGTCGCTGGTGTCCCGTGCTTTTCCTGGAACAAAACCTAGCAGAAACACTGTTTTCTAGGAAATTGCTAGATTTAGGGATTTGAGATGATAATTCGTTTTGAATTTGTTTTATCTCCAGGAAAATTAGATTTCACTGGTAGCCCGCACTCCATCCGAGACAAAAAAAAAATATATAAATAAATAAATAAAACAAAATAAAACAAAATAAAAATAAAATAAATAATAATAATAATAATAATAATAATAATAATAATAATAATAATAAATCACGTGGCCTTTATTATCACATTTTCGAAAACGAATCCCTATATTACGCTACGAATAATTTTTACAACGGAACTAAGTAAACAATCAATCAGGTACTGAATATAAAAAGAGAAAAACCTGGTACAGGTTATTAAAATGCTGTACATTAAGGTTTAATTAAAACAGTGCTTTACGCTAAATATTTGGTTAGTTAATAAATAATAATAATAATAATATCAATAATAATAAAGCTGCTGATTTCACAAGTAATTGTCATTGTATTATTCTAATAATTTATATCTTTTATCATAAGATTCCTATGAAAAAAAAAAAAAAAATCATCATCTAAAAGAGATAATTAAAGTTAACCAAAAAAAAAAAAAAAAAAAAAAAAAAAAAAAAAGAAAGAAAAATGATTATTATGCGAAGTTCTGTTCAGCTGAGCAAAGTAAAATTCTTTTCAAAATACCGATCATGAACTTTAATGCATCAGAAATTTTTTTTGCAAGTCCCTCTACACACATTAGTTGCGAAAATTATACAATTTTCAACCGAGAATATCGATATGCCATAGGAAACTTGAATTAGGTATACCAGCTCCAAGCCCTTCAATAAGTATTATCGGGGGAAAAAAAATCTTGATCACAGAGGTTAACAGACAAACAGAAAGACAAAACGAAGCCATACCTCATTATTAGATATTCTTAGAAGCTTTAAAACGCATTTTTATTTATTTTTTTAATGGATTTTTTCTGGGGACTTTTTTTCCGGGGATTTTTTTTTCCTGGGGACTTTTTTTCCAGGGACTTTTTTTCCTGGAGACTTTTTTTCCAGGGACTTTTCTTCCGTGATTTTTTTTCCGGGGACTTTTTTCCGCCATTTCTTTTTAAGGGGTCCTAGCCCATCTTTACTCATGTTTCACTGAAAACCACGGAAAACTCCGAATAGCTAGGTCGACGAGCTCGACCTAGAATCGAACCGAGGACCTCACGTCTACTAGCTTTGAGCGTAGAACCGCTCGGCCGCTGGTGGACACAACGGAGGTTGGGGGAAACAACCTGGTTGCATCTATATACCCCCCTCCCCAGATCACCCTATAGCCTTGTTGCGTCGCTATACTGAAATAAACTTTGACTTCATCTGCATGAACAGGTGCGTCATTATTCAATCGCTTAGTAAATATTAACATTTTTATGTTAACTCATAATTTAATTAAACATTTACAATTAATTTAACTTAAATATCTGCTATAATTTTAAAACTAAATTTAAATTTGTTTCACATTTTAATACCTATTAAAATTTAAAATTCAAATATCTGTTAATTTTTCATTTTAATTTGTTTCAAATTAGAATATTTATTAAAATAATAATTAAAAGGAATATATATATATATATATTATTACTACTATTTATTAAAATCAAATTAAAATATTTATTAAAATACATATTTATTTAAAATCAAATATATATTTTAATCTTAAAATTTCATAAAAGTAACTTTTACGTCTGATTTATCAAATTGGGTATTTGAGATACTATTTCATTTATAAAACTATCATTCATAATTATCATTTATATGATTAATCAAGTAAAATGTTAAAATTACATAAATATGATATATTTATATGGGTAATACAGTAATTAAATTATTTTTAAAGGGAGTTGTTGTGAATTTCTACTCTCTCTCTTAGGTTTCACTTCCATCGGAGAGTAATTAAAAAACTTAGGTCGCAGTATCCAATTTGTCTGAGATTTTAATTCACACTGACGAAAATAAAATGCTTTGAGTCATATTGAAAGAATAAAAGGTGAATTATACTCATTCTGACGGCTGCAAAAGTATTAACTCAAATTAATTTGTAAATATTAAACAATGTACGAAATAATCATTAAAAATTTGTGTTAATAAAAATAAATAAATAAATAAATAAATAAAACTTTTTTTTTGACAACTCTTCTGTGAGTAAATTATTCTTAAAACAATGTAAACTAGTATGTTGTAACAATTACAAAACTTTTTTCCTGAAACATTCTATATTATTAGCACCAGTTGCTGTTTAACATGCACACAGGGCCGGTGACAGGAATTACGGGCCAATGGGCAAACGAAAGCAAGCTCAACCCCCCCCCCCTTCCCCCCATACGCATAATCACTTCTTAAATTTTAATCGAAAAATGGTTTAAATTTTTGGGTACTACGGTATTTCAAATATCTCCAATAAAATACAGTGATAAAATAGGTAGTACATTATCGAACTATACATTTATACAATGAAATTTGATTAAATATGAAGGCTGACAAAAACGTACAATTGCTTTGCATTTCATTCTCAATATATTTAATTTACAAAAGAAGACTTGTGATCAATCAGTGATTGATATATGCCTTACCTATTGTACTTTAAAGTTAAATATAAAATTTTAAAATAAAGATATGTTTGAAATATAAATGTAATATATTTGAAAAAATGGTAATTTTATCTAAAAATTTCTTTTAAAAATTCTGCATTTCTTTTCGACAACCTTGAATTTTATTTATTTAATAAGTTATCCCCTGAAAATTTGTTTGGTCTGTAATTCAATATTTTAAAAATTAACTTTTGAATTAAGTGAACATTAATAATTACCGAGTGGGCTGAGTAGATTCATAAAAGTATATGCTATTGGCATCAAAATTATTCGAGCGCTAGCAACAATTCCTATATGAAAAAAGTACACTTAATATTGTTTTATTAAATAAATCCTTGTCAAATTATGTTCTTAGACTGCCTAAAAACATGACTCGACAAGGATTTATTTAATAAAACAGTACTAAGTATACGTTTTCATAAAGGAATTATTGCTAGCCCTCGAATAATTTTGCTGCCTACAATAAGGCTGAAAGTTTTCTGATAATTTCTTTCCTGTTTTTTTTTTTTTTTTTAAGCTTTATTTTCTGTGATTAACAAGATTTAAAATAGTAATTTTTTAAACAAGCAAAAGTAAAGGCATAATCACTTAGGCTTTTATTATAAGTTTTTATTATTGTTATTAAATATACATATTAAAAATTAGATTAAAAAAAAAAGAAGCCAAATATACATATATATATATGAAATCATGTTTTTTGTATTTTTTAAGCAGTGAGTAGTTCCTTTAAGTGAGTAAATTTTGCCCCAAAAAGATGATTTATCAGCCTATGAAAAATGATATATTATCAAAATGTTTTTGTCGAGTATAGATTCCAGCCTTTTTGAATACGATTCTAGAAAACTGAAAAATAACTTTTTTATTTGTATTGTGCTTGAGTAGATTATGTTTAATAACCTAGTTCCAAAGTTTTTTACGTCGTTGAAATGATGCTACTTTTAAATGCTGAGGGCCATGGTTTGGAAACTATTCATGTATCTTCAGAATACACATGTATACCGAAAGTTTAAAAAATATTGTATGCACACACAATATATGTAAGAAAAAAATATACAGTATTTATATATATATAAATGGATTTTTCTTGCTTTTTTTATTGCAAAAGCATTGATAATTTCATCATTGATAATTTTCTTCTTTTCACTTATCAAAATCTACAAACTACAAACTGAATCTGAATGTAAAAAGTAATGTAATGTTTGGCATGAGAATTTTGGTAATTACATAGTTTTTACCCCCATCCCCTTGGACAGCGGCCTATAGACATTGCACAGATTAGATTGGGGGCACTGCTTGCAGCAAAGCACCAAATGAGATGCAGACCCCCATCTATTTCTTTTTTAGATGAATACTGACTATGGTGGCTAACGATGAGCAGTGATTACTCTTTCAAGTTTCGATGTGTGAAAATGTTTCCCATGTCACTTAAACAAGTAACAAGACAGATTCTTCCTTTCACTTGACCAAACATTTGTAGCAGGAACACAACTCACAACACCTTTTGATCTGCGTAAAAGATAAAAAGAGTTTATTGATTGTACTCCCGTTTCTGCTTCGGAGTTGGAATAATGAATGACTGACATGAACCTAGTCATTGTATTTGATTTTAGGAATGAATTGGTTGAAAATTTAAATAGATACAACACAGTAAATAAAAACTTTCTTTAATTAAAACTTTTGCTTCTTGAAAAAAGAAAAAAAGGGAAAGCATTAAAGAATAATTTAAAATGTACTCAGGGTTTCTACGGTACCAGGAAAACCTGGAAAACTCAGGGAATTTGAAAATCTATTAAAAAACAGGGAAAACTCAGAGGATTTCATAATTTATTGCAAAAACAGGGAAAATTCAGGGAATTTCAAAATTTTATGGAAGAACATTGAAATTTTTTTTCATAATCAAATATATTTTTGTTTCAATATAGTTCTTTATAATGAATCAATTATGTATATTTTTTTTTCACGTTTATAAAATTAATTTGCCCTAAATATGTTCAACTGACTTGTAAATATGTTAGATTCTAATGCTGCATGATTGCGTGTCATCTATTTTATTTCTAATAGAGACAGGGAAAACTCAGGGAATTTTTTCTCATGATTTGTGTAGCAACCCTGGACTATATCAACAATATTTTAATTAGATCATTTTCTGAAATTTAAGAGGTTAAAGAAATGACATTCATGCGAATTTTGGAAAAAACCACAGGAAAACCTCAATGTCTAGGCCGACAAACCTGATCTAGGTTTGAACCCGACATATCCTCTCTACCAGCTTCTTATAAAGAAGAACATCTCAGCTACTGACAGGAGCCATATATTTTTTTATTAATTTATTGTGCAAGTTTTACATATGATTTACTTTTGATTTCAAAGTATAATACATAAAAATTTATGAAAACTAAAAAGATTTTTGATTATTATTTCCTACACAACTCAGAGAATTATGATTGTTAAACTAAACGTATATTTATATCCTTGTGCTTGCAAAAAAATAATACTAGAACTAGATAATGAAACACTATTTAGAAGTATGAATAATTATAAACATGTACCTTTTGACTTTTTTTTTTAAATCTGATTGAAAGAATTAAATGAAGGTATATTCATTTTTAAAAAACAACAATATATGTTAATATTTGTGTACTTAGCTACTTTTATTACGATTGATGAATATTTAAAAGTAAAAAAAGAAAAAAAAATTACTTTCGTTTTGGTTTTATAAGAATTTTCATTTGTTAGAAAAATATATTTTATAGATTCATATATCGACATTCGAATAAAGCGGAGAAAAAAAAAAAAAAAAAAAAAAAAAACTGAGAAGAGGGATATTCAAAGTATATTTTATAATTGAATTTTTTTTTTTTTTTTTTTTCAGAAAACTTTTGTTTTGCATTAGATTAAATGAAAAATCCTCCCATCCTGTGCAATATTTTCTCCTACTGCTCCAGATTATATATTTATCTGATAATTTTATTCCTCAGTTGAATAAAAAAAAAAAAAATTCAAGTTAAATTTTGTCTAAAAATAAAATCCTATTTTCTATAAATTCTAGTCATATTGTTAATTAAACTCTAGTGAATTTCTATTATTATTATTAATGTCTTGTCGTCTTGCGTGGGTGTAAGAAGAAAAAAAATAGTCACTGTATATTTCACGATCCTTTACATTTTCCTCTAAAATTTTGTGAATGAAATTCAGTGTTTTATTTTTATTTTTTACTTGTGATTTTTACTTCATACTTTCTCAACATTTTTGCATTTTCAGTATATCTTTATCTTGCATTGCTTCTACTATGTAACTTTTCATCAATATCCGGCCAGTTGTAGTTTTTATGCGCTCATTTGGTCTCTCTCATCCCAATTAGAAGCCCACCAGCGGCCGAATGGTTCTGTGCTCACAGCTGGTAGACATGAGGTGCCGGGTTCGATCCTAGGTGACAATCGTCGACCTATCCGTTTGGAGTCTTTCGTGGTTTTCTACGAAACTTGTGTAAATACGGGCTAGGGCACCTTAGAAAGACCTCCACAGAAGGCACTTCCCTTCAGGCCTTGGACCCTAGTGCAGTCAATCGGCCTTATTCCCAAACACCAAAAACGCCATTCCAGTTAGAAATTTCTTTGAATATATCAGGTTGGACACGTGCAGTGTAACGAGTTGACTTGAAAATTTCGATGGAAGTCAGGCACATACGAAATATTTTTCCTATTCTACTCTGAATTCTTTAGCTTTGTTCCTTCCCATACCGATTTCTTTAAAAGCTTTTTTTTTTTTTTTTGATTGATTGCGAAATTTTACTATCAACAGTTTACCCAATCAATTCTAAATAGTTGATACTAATGGTTTTCCGAATGCGAAATAAAAGGAAATGAGGCTTTCACATCAACTCACATCTATTTGTCTATGAACCCTTACTGCATCTACTTCCAGAGGCAGCACTTACAACCCCCCCCCCCCGCAAAAAAAAAAAAAAAAGTGTTTGAAAACTTTTCTAAAAAAAAAAAAAAAAAAAAAAGATAATGCATCAGATAAAAATAATCGCGGGCCCATTATCGCAGCTAGTATTTAGGACTGCTAAGCGGTTCTTATCTAAATTTTCTGCTCCTTTTGTCATGTTTTTAGAATTGTGGAAAGTACTCACTTTTTAAGAAAAAAAAAAGTGAAACTTCATATTTCAAAATTTAGATTTTTGTCACTTCTGTTCCGTTTGTTCCCGGCTCCACCCCCCCCTCCCATCTCCCGGGCCCCTGGGCAGTTGTCCCCTGTGCCCCCCTCCCCCCTGTCACCGGCCCTGCTTGCACAAAAGTTTAATCTTATCTTCTCTGAATAAAGATTTTACACACTGGAGTAGAGCACTGCACGGGTCGGGTTTTATCCGACCCGAAATCGACGGATGAATTTTATATCAACCCGAAACCCGACAAAAACCTTTTCATCAACCCGAAAACTGACCCGAAACCGACAAAAAATTTTTCATCAACCCGAAAACCGACCCGAACCCGCTGTCTTTAGACCCGAACCTGTATCGAAACCCGAAAACTACTTGAAAATTACTTATTCATCTAAAAATCATACAAAACTTTTTTTAATTATAAAATAAGGTAAAATTTTATTGTCATACAGTTGGTAAATTATTTTAAAAAAAAATTGAAATGTAATTATTAATTGTTTAATTTAAAAATTAAAAAATCAGAAAAAATAGATCAATAATAATTTTTAACCATTTATGTGAGTTGTGAACTTCAAGAGTTAACTGGTAGGTTGTGGCCACCACAAAACTTTCTTCTAAACTTTCCTATATTTTACTAAGTGCAAATAATTTATTAAAAGTATTATTTTTTTAAATTATCTATCAGGATGAATGCAAACGATTTTCAATTTAGAGACAACTAACACTAAATATCCAAAGTAAGACAGTTTTATTGCCTATAAATAGCATTTTAAAAAGTACGTTTTTATAAAGGTTATCTCACATATGAGGTTTCGTACAGTTCTATGCCATAGAAGTTGAGATTTAGCCTTCCCATTATCGAGGGATATTAATCGATAATGTGCTTAAATAGATATATTTTCCATTTCATTTATGTTTATATGTGTTTACATAACTAAGCAATTTTTAAAATTAAATTTTGATGTTATAAAACTAAGTTTGTACATGTTATTTCAATAAACGAGAGAAATACACCGATTTCCATTGGAATAATTTATTTTATAACTATTACACCAAGGAAATTAAAATATTAAAATAATAATAATAATAAATTTTGTCATACGTTTTTCCAAATTTTAGCATATAAACATTTAAATTTGAATTAAAACAACAAAAATTACATTTAATATTGCTCTTTTGAAAATTATATAAATGAAAATCTTTATTATACATATTTTACCAAATATTTATTTTATTTTTAATTATATTCACATACATAAGTGTATTTTAAAATCAAATATATAATGGAATAAATCAAGCTTTGTATATATTTACATTTTTTCAAAAAGTATTATGATATATTGAAAATTCCATTAAGATCATTCAACTTAAAAATTTTGTGCAAAGAGTATTAAATTAATATTTAAAAAATAATTATTGATAATTTTTAGATATACATTCATTCACTCTTTCTAAATTTCCAAACTGTGACTTATAAAAATTTAAATATGAATCTAAATTCAGTCTTTAAAATTAACAAAAAATGTTCTTAAAATTCCCTATTTTTGGCTATCCACCATATTTCAAAATGTTCAGCATGCATATTTTTCAACATTTTTATACATGAATTTGACAGGTTATTTTCTGGAATGTAGATACAACAACTCTTTAGTAAATGCTGATTTGTAAATTTTGAAAACAATTTCGAGTTATAAATACAAGATGTTCGAATTAATATTTCAAATTAGTCTGTATTGGGCAAAATTACAATCGTTCAATTTATAAGTAATATCAAATAAATTTGAAGTAATATTTGCCAAAAGAATAGTGAATTTTTGACATGCGTACATTCAGTACATTTACATTTCGAATTTTTAACATATGAAGATCGAAATTTGAATGTTAAATTTATATTTTAAGAACAATAAAAATTTATATTTAAAATTATCCCCTATTTGCAAAGCACAACAATACATATTTTATGAAATTTTTATTGATGGCTTTCGAAGATTACTTTATAAAGCTTAAATACATCATTTGAGTTATTATAATTGTTTTGTAAACATTTAAAGTAAAGAATTTGAAGCCATAAATATAAGATATTTAAAAAATATTTCAGATTAATATATAAGAAAATTTTAATTCAATTTTCATTCAATTTAAAATTACATAGGCCGAAAAAAAAAATTAAAACAATATTTAAAAAAATCTGTTTCAGATAAATTTATAATTCTTAAACAAATTCACGCAGTACAAACTACTTATCAAAGTTAATTTCCACAATGAATGGAGACACCTTTCATAATAGAATTTCGAAAACAAATTCTTTTATGTTCTACATTCGAGATTCTATTAAGTGTTTCTTTCTTTCTTTTTTAATTTAAAAGAAAAAAAAATCTCGATAACTTTGTTTGAAATTATGGAAGATACATGGTTCAACATTAGTTTTAAAGGTATTAATAAGTTCTTTTAAAAAATATTTATATTAAAAGTTTACAACATTCGGAAGGATTTTCCACCAAGATGCTCGTATATGTTTCAATTTTTCTTATATGTATTTCGACCCACCAGCGGCCGAGCGGTTCTACGCTCAAAGCTGGTAGACGTGACGTGCCAGGTTTAATCCTAGGTCGCACTCGTCGGCCTAGCTGTTCGGAAATTTCCGTGGTTTTCTCCGAAATTGCGTAAATACGTGCTAGGAACCCTCAGAAAGGCCCCTCACGGAAGGCATTCGCCTCAGACCTAGGACCCTAGTGCAATCCCCAGAACCCAACCCAACCTATAAGTATTTCTTTTTATTTTACGATGATTCGTTAAAAATAATTATAATTGTGCTCATTTATGCAAAATTTTCTCCTATATTTCCATATTAATAATCATCATAAAGCGTTATGGTATCTCCACCTGTTGGCGATTTTCACCAAAAGTTGAAGGACATTTAAATCAAGGAGCAACTTAAACTTTTATGGAAATTATTCTGTTCATTAGTTCCTAAGATACAGATACCACAAAATTTTGTCACACACATATATATGTATTGACATTTCGTAAAAATGATCAAATCGTGTTTGTACCTTTCAAAACGTGTAAATCCATCCAAAACCAGAAATAGAAAATCTTTACGAATCTAAGACGTTTTTCTGTTGAATTCAAAAAAAGAGAAAAATAAATTAAAATGAACAAAAATTTGAAAATTAAAATATTTTAACAAGTGGCGTTGCCATTCCTCTTTTCATAATTTTTAATGTGCCCGTATAGAACAAAGTTTCGTATAAATGAGAATAACTTTTAATAAATTATTGTAAAATTAAGAAAGAATTATTAATAACAGTAACAGTCAACCTTGAGTGGGTGGGTGTGTAAATTTTCAATATGGATATCTTTTAAAAGAACTCGTCAATACCTTTAAAATGAATGGTTGAGTAACGATCTGGGATAATTAAAAACAAAGTTTTTTTTTTCTTCATTTGAAGAAAGTGTCTTTCGTGGTAGTCATTTTATGGGGTGCTAGGCCCTATATTGAAACAAGTTTCGGTGAAATACAAGGAGAACTCCGAAAAGATAGGTTGACCTGTGTCACCTAGGATCGAACCCGGCACTTAATGTCTTTAACAGCAAAACCTTTCGACCACTGGTGGTGGTGGTGGTGGGAGATTTTTCTGAATTTTTAAAGAATTTTTACGTAATTTCTATCATTTCTAAAGAAATATTTAATTTTTTTAGAAATATTACAAAATTTAAAAGAAATGAATTGACGCTTTTTAAAACCCCTGTTTGACACCTTTTTTTTTAATCTATTATTTACAGTTGCTAATTTTCTGGAGGATATACCATGTAATTCATCATTTCTTGTCTTCGTATAATTATTCAAAAGAATGTTACACGTTGTTTCTATACATTCATTAATTAACTGAGTTAGTGATATACCACAATTATATACAAATTCTTTCAAATTTCAATCCGCCATCCATTAGTTTTTCTGTAGACAATTCACATAACAGAAAACGTTGATTTTCAAATTTCAAAAAAAGTTCCTCATATTCTGCAGTAATGCAATGTAAATGAAAATTAACTCAATTGATGTATATTAAATGGTGGAATCTAAAAATTCATGCATGAAAAATGTAATTTAAATGAATGTGAGATGAGGACAAACATTGTTTGCTACACGCATTCCAAGCAGAAGATAAGATAGTAAAACATAGTAAACGGACCCGATGAACCTCAGTTTCTTACAGATAAGGGACCCGGGTTGTGACGTCACACGCTGTCCGAACTGATACCTTCAGGCTTGACAGTAGATCTAGGAAGCTTTGCTATACCCCCTTCCATCCCCGTCTTCTCTTTCTTGGAAACACTCCTATACATTTTCTCTTTGACAGTTATACGATCTTTTCCAATTACCTCTACTCTTCCCGGTAACCGGTAAAAATGGTAACGGAAAAAATGGTAACGGAAAAAATGGTAACGGAAAAAATGGTAAACGGAAAAAATGGTAACGGAAAAAATGGTAAAGGTAAAAATGGTAAACGGAAAAAATGGTAAACAGAAAAAATGGTAACGGAAAAAATGGTAACGGAAAAAATGGTAATGAGGAAATTAGTAAAATCAAATTGCAATAATATCATTATCATAGCATGATGAAAGCGATTTTACACAGCTATTGGGTGGCTCAAAACTGAAGTGGTTAGAAGAGTTTTGGATCGTTATAAGTATCCAATGGTAGGAGTGAAGTTTTTGAAGTTAGAATGTCAAGGTCATTTTTTTAAGCTGTATTATTGAAGCGAGAGTGCTAATCATTCCGGAACATTCTATTTCGGCCTAACTCCCCTCTCTGCCTGGGGGAAGAACGAGTTTGGTCGTGATTATACGGATCCGATTATATCCACTGGAATCGGTCAATTCGTTAACAGCTTTCAAGGTGCTTGTTTTTTTTTTTTTTTTTTTTTTTTTTTTTTTTTTTTTTTAAGGGTGATTTTCTTTTTGGCCCACCAAATGTTTTACGTTTTACAAATCTGCCTTATAAGAAACCAAAAACACTTAAACACAAATTATAATTTTTTCAGATAGTTTTTAAAAACTGACTACGATGATTAGCATTTTTTATTTAATGAAAAGATAATATAGGAAATATTATTATTTTTTAAAATGTGTTTTAAAACATTACATTACTTATATGATTAACATTTATAAGTCTGATTACAAAAAAAAAAAAAAAAAAAAAAAAAAAAAAAAGAAGAAAAAAAAATGTATTTTTAGTTATTGCTGAAATTAGAAATATTGACATTACACAAATTTGTTTAAGTCGATTATAGATCTATTCATCCATTCTAGCTGTATGAATACCTAGAAATATGAAAATAAGTTGGGTACAAAAACTGAGAATAGAACTACTGTCACAATAAGGTTGTAAGGAGATCTCTGAAAAAAAGGGCACCGGAAAAAAAAGTGCAATTTTCCAATTCGCAAATCGCAAAATAATATGAAATAAAAAATTTAAAGAATGATTTTCAGATTACATTTTTAGAAATTTCAATTGATTTGGTACAACATTCAATTAGTGTATACCTGGAAGAAGGGGGGGGGGGGGGACTAGGAGCAGATCGAAGCAAGGCAATTGTTTTTATATCACATTCCTACCGATTTTAATGAAACTTTGTATGGTCGCATACAATTTGTGAAACAATTACAGTATGTGTCAGACATACTTCGGGGGGGGGGGGTTTAAAGAGAGGGTGATAGAGGAAAATAAAATGATATTTTATATCACCATTTTACCGATTTTAATGATATATTCTATAACGATCACTTCATTAAATTGGCAATAAGATGGTATGAAAATATATTCTTTCCATGTAGGCCCCTAGCTCTCACCAGGTAGTGTAACCTTCTCTTCAATTTTTGATAAACAATAAGAGATATTTATGCAAAATTTCCTATAAATGTAAAACAAAGTGATTTAAAAACAATATTTTTTTCCCTCAGTCCTCCCCTCCTCCTAGATATATGTAACACTCTTTGAAAATTTTCATTAAATGTAGGTGATAGTTTTTGAAATTTTAATTAAAATTGGTAATATTGTGGTATTTATACAATTATTTTTCTCCTTTGCAACTTATCCCATTGCCCCCAAGATATATATCACAATCAGCGTAAATTTTTCTAAATATTCAATGATATTTCTAATAAATTTTATTAAAATGCAAAATATAGTGATGCAAACATTCATTTTCTTTCCTTCTGTGCCCCCCCCCCCCACACACACATATGTAACCTTACTGTAATTTTTCATTAATGGTAACAATAAGTGATATTTACACAAAGTGTGAATAAAAAAATCGATAATAAGTTTTGTTTCAAAAGATTATTTTATTGTTCATCTGCCCCCCTCCTACCCCTACTCCCCCTTATCAACTATAGGTAACTTTCACTATAATTTGAATAAAATGTAAGTGATAGTACAAAGTTTCATGTAAATAAGTAGCATGGTGATATAAAAGCAACCATTTTCTTTATTCTGCCCTCCCTTCCCCCCCCCCCTTAGTAAGCCGTCCAGATATGTGTAACACTCTCTATAATTTTTCTTAAACTGTACGTTGTACATACATAAAGGTTCTGTTTTAATCGATTATAGTGTAGTTTAAGAAATAATATATTTCACTTTCATCTGCGCCTCCTTGCCACCCCCCCCCAGGTATATAATACACTCAATGTGATCGTCATAAAAAGTAAGTGATAGTTATAGAATATATCATTAAAATCGGTAAAATGGTAACATAAAAAACCATTTTATTCTGTAGTCTTCCTTTTTAACTCCCCACCCCTCCACCTTTCCCTTTTCTTTGGTGTTACACAAAACTCACTGGTTCCAACACTGAAACTAAGAGTCCTCCATCCTAAAAATTATACTTAGTACAAATAATACTTTGTGCAAATAATACTTAGTTCACTATACTTTGTGCAAATTTAATTTTATTTTCAGCAATAAAAAATATATATAAGTACTCATAAGTTTTTTTTTTTTTTCTTTTTTTTTTTTTTAATAGAAAATTTTTTTTAATCATAGAAATATGCTTAATAAAGGACAGCCCCGCCCTTTATTTTATTTATTTATTTTTCAAGCTCTTCGAATATCGAAAGTTATTCTGTAGAACATAGTTTTGTAACAAACTGATATCTTTTACAATCAAAACGAAAGGATATTTCTTGCTTTTAAATATTTATTAAACCAAATCTAATAAAGAGAAACAGATTAATGCACGTACATTAACATATCTTTTATGAAGCAAACTTCTTTACAGTTCAGCCAATTTTTAAAAATATTAAACTAATACATTTTAATGCCGATAAAAGTGC
Organism: Salticus scenicus; assembly: GCA_963930645.1. Classification (NCBI taxonomy): domain Eukaryota; kingdom Metazoa; phylum Arthropoda; class Arachnida; order Araneae; family Salticidae; genus Salticus; species Salticus scenicus. The sequence goes on from OZ005655.1 coordinate 136,487,814, forward strand.
CGTATATTAATTATTTATATTTTTTTGGCTATTTGGTGTTAATTATTTGCTAGAAGTATTAAATGCATGTTTATTTTATAATTTTAATACACTGAATTATGTCGAAAAGAGAATCAAAAACTACATATCTCCATACATTTATGCTTTAAGATAAAAGTTATAGAGAAATTTTGATCAATGGAAAATTAAAAATAAAGAGTTCCCCTTCAGTGGTAGAAATTTTCTGCTCTCGAAGAAGATAGCATAACTGCCAACATCCTAATTAATTTTCTGTAGTATTGTTAGTACCCGCCTTATTTTCACACCAGACGATATTCGAGGTTTTTTTTCCCCCTTCTTTAATCATTTTTACATTTTGAGAGAATTACTCTAAAAATAAACCAGTGCGAAAAAAGCCGCGAATACTAATAGTACTACGGAACATAATTAGGATATTGGCAACTATGTACCAGACAGGAGGTCCCGAGTTCAAACCCAAGTCACACTTCTCGATCTAAACCAGCTACTCAGAATTTTGCGCAGTTTTCCCCGAAACCTGAGTAAATATGGATTTTTTTATTTAATCTTAATTACATTTGGAGCGAATTACTCTAAAAATAAACCAGTGCGAAAAAAGCCGAGGATACTAATAGTGCTACGGAGCATAATTAGGATATTGGCAATTATGTTCTAGACGGGAGGTCCCGAGATCAAACCCAAGTCACACTTCTCGATCTAACCCAGCCATTCAAAATTTTTCGTGGTTTTCTCCGAAACTAGCGTGAATACAAATTTTTTTCTTTATTTAATCTTAATTACATTTGGAGCGAATTACTCTAAAAATAAACCAGTGCGAAAAAAAGTCACTGATACTAATAGTACTACGGAGCATAATTAGGATATAGGCAACTATGTGATAGACGGGAGGTCCCGAGTTCAAACCCAAGTCACACTTCTCGATCTAACCCAGCCATTCACAATTTTTCGTGGTTTTCCCCGAAACCAGCGTGAATACGTTTTTTTTTTTTTTTTTTTTAAATCTTAATTACATTTGGAGCGAATTACTCTAAAAATAAACCATTGCGAAAAAAGCGACGGATACTAATAGATACTACTGAATATTAAGATGTTGGCAACAATGTGACAGACGGGAGGTCCAAAGTTCATACCCAAGTTATGATAACAAACACACATACAGACCAACCGCTAATGACCTGTTTTTAGAATTTGGAGGGACCTCAATTTCTTCAAATATCGCAAAAACTCTCAATTTCCGAAATTTGACCCTAAAACAATACTCTTCTCTACCATATTTCCATACACATCTAACGCATAAACATAAATGGTAAAAAATCTTACAACTTACAACCCTTCATAAGTGTAGCAGTGCATTGCCAAATTACAGCATGCCAAACCTGCCAAGACAATTTATTCAACTTCTTCGTAGGGAGCCGGCGCTGCGGCGAGACGCTAGTATATGGGAGGAGGGGAGAGCTGTCATAGTTACACAGCAAATAAAATGCAGATATGTTTTTTTTTTTTTTTTTTTTTTTTAAGCCCAAGTTCTAAAGATATATGCTTTTTGTTAAACTATATATACATATTAGCCGTGAATTGTATGCGCTTGGGAACCATTGTTATCTGTTCGACCCATATGCCAATCAACGAGTTTGTTATAAGGGGCATGAAAACAGGACAAGATACCTAATATAATAATGAACTATTCAAAGATGAAAGAATTTTCATTTAGAAAAAGAAGGGCATAGCAATTTAGAAGACGTATTCCAATGACAGACCAGGTGCTCATATTTTTAAAGACATCTGTAACATAGACCTTTTTTATGGTAAATATTGAAAAAAGAAAAGAAAGAAAAAATCGAAATACATTCGTCATAATATTTTGTACAAAAGAAACTCAATATCTTTTGTATTTAAAATGTAATAAATCTAAAAATGTTCTATCATTTATAAAAGATTTGCCGATGTGCAAATCCCTTATAATAATAATCGATATAATTTCTGATAAAAGGAGAAACAGTCATAAAAATATTTTATTATAATTATTATTTATTAATTTATTACAGATTTTGTGTTTAGAATTAACATGGATTACATAATATAAAAAGCCTATCTAATATGGATTTTTATTAATTTTCGTTTATTAGTGCGTATGAAACAAATTTGTAACTTTTATGGGTTTTCAAATTTTTGCTGTCTCTGAATTTCGTGCTAAATAATTCGTTTGTACATTAATTTCTCATTTTGAATCTTTTATTTGTCTCATAATATATCAGGAACTCCAGTATCTGTTTTTTTTTTTTTTTTTTTTTTTTTTTTTTAAGGTATAAATATTATTTTTAATAATAACCATTCATTACGCATGCATGTTGCAATTTTTAGGATTATTGCATGTTAAGTAGTTTTACCCCTGACGAAAGGACATTAAACATGGAATTAATGATACAAATTTCAGATCATCATTACAGATATTTTTTAGATGCTCATTTTCGGTGACAGTGTACCATGGATTCATAGTACACATGTTTCAGAATACTAATTTTCCACTTACCATTTTTTCGTTTACCATTTTTTCCGTTACCATTTTTTCCGTTACCATTCTTTCCGTTTACCATTTTTTCCGTTTACCATTTTTACCGTTACCATTTTTTCCGTTACCATTTTTTCCGTTTACCATTTTTTCCGTTACCATTTTTTCCGTTACCATTTTTACCGTTACCATTTTTTCCGGGATTCACTCTTCCCCAACCCAGATGACCGTCAACCTGTTCTTTCATGGTTTAACTTGAATCTTCATAGAAGAGAGTGCATTTTCAAATTTGTATATTATAAAATACCGCAAACTGCATTTCACCTGAATTTTGTTTATTCTGAAAATACCGAATATGCACCGAAATTTCACATTCTTTCTTTCTTTTCTTTTCTTTTCTTTTTTTTTTTTTTTTTAAGAATCGATTTTGATCAGTTTCATAATAAATCGCATCGCTGTGATTATTTAAAAATGGGAAACATAAGCTTCCTGAAGTGGTGGAAAATTTTTTTAAACAATTTTTTGGAACTGGAAAAAAGGAATTTCGCAAATTTTTCCATTTAGATGTATTTATTAATATATACATACATACAAACATTCATACACATACACATAGAGAGATAGATAGATAGGTTAGATAGATTCTCTGTAGCTTAATCCACTTTAAATTTCACTTCACTTCAATAATGTTCATGTACGATAGGAGGCCCACTAGTGATTTGCTATTATAACCACTAGTAAATGAAATCTTACATTGATGCTCAAGGGTGAAAAAGGTCTCCCTGACGAATTTTTTCGGATCCCGGAAAAAAAGGGCACTTTCGCAATACGCAACTCGCAAAATAATAAATAACAAATAATGAATTTAAAGAATGGCTTTCAAATTACAATTTTCGAAATTTCAATTGATTTGGTACAAACATTTTTTTGTGTACACCTGGGGTAAGGCCGTAAGGGGGGGGGGGGGGTGTAAGAGCTGATCGAAAGAAAATAATTGTTTTTATACCACCTCCTTACCGAATTTAATGAACCATGAAAACTTTGTATAATCATGCACAATTTGTGAAAAAATTACAGTAAGTGTCAGCCATAGGGGTGGAGGTCGATTCCCCTGACTATGATATCTTGACAGAAAAAATGTGTCGTTTCCCCTCACTCTTTTTTGGCAGGCACAGGCCGTTTGCCCCGACACCCCCCCCCCTTTCCTGTGTCCATTGTCCATGTTTATGGCTGACATGTACTGATAAGCATGGGGGGGTGCGGGGTGGGATGTGTCCTTCATTCCCTTACAGGTGACATAAATAGTACACACTCTCACACACACGCGTGCAAAAAGAAAAAATAAATAAAAGAATGTGTAATTAATTATTTATACGTGCATGTGCTGTACTTTTATTTTTATTTACCTATTTTCATTTTACCAAAAATTCAAGTACTGATTTATCAGGTCATGATATTAGAATATAAATTTATTATTTTTGTATTAACAATATTAATAAGATATTTTGTAAAGATTTTGTAAGGAATACAATGGGAATACTATTTGATTTTCTTATTTTTAAGTTTTAAAATAAAATTTTTGTTTGTAATAATTTGCGATAAAAATTTGAAAACTGGGTTCAAGAGAAAAAAATCTTTCAAATGTGTTACTTTCTTTCTTTTTTTTTTTTTATTATCACTATAAATAATTATTTATAACCAACTAGTGGTGAAAGAAGGGAGAAAGTCTGAATAAATATATGTATATATATAATTATATGTATATATATAATTATTATATATATATATATATAGATAGATAGATAGATAGATAGATAGATAGATAGATATAGATATAGATAGAATAAATATATGTATATATATATAATTTATATTACTGTGATCAAACATAAGGAAAGAAGGCTTGAATTAATCAATAAATAGAAATATAGCCTTTTACACGGCAGAAGATATATTGAAAAAAAAGTTAATGAGTTGTATCTGCTATATTTACTGATGAGTTATGTGTAATAAATATAAACAAACTATAACAGAAAAAAAAATATATATATATAATTACTAGAAGAAGAATAAGGAGCAGAACCCACCACAGACATGTGGAGACCTTATAGTAGTTAAAATGAAGATAATAATGACGGTAAATTTAAAAATAATAATAATAATAATAATAATAATAAGCAAGTGAAAATTAAAACTTATATCTTTGAAAAATTTAATTAATTAACATAGTAATTGGTCGTAATGTAGAAAAGTTTTTTTTTTTTTTTTTTTTTTTTTTTTTAATGAGATTAGAGACAATTATAGGATATCAACAATTGTGTTAGATAACATTTAATATTATGTTATTGAAAGACACTCGTTAAAATGAATTTTAATTTGATTAATAATTTAACTATTAACTTTAATTTTTAAAAAATACAATTATTGTGATGCTAATTTAAACTTGTTATGTATTAATTACAGTTATAACCCTCATATTAAAGCTAAAATAGTTATTTAAATCCTTAAATATTATATAGTAGTGTTAATAATTTGTAATAAAATTGTTACAATATACTTCAATCGAAATAACTTTGCAGTATGAAATGCATAGAATAAAAAAAAATAATAAAAATAAAAAAAATAAAGTACAGTATTTGTTTTTCTTTCTTTTATATATATAATATAGCCGTAGGGGCCTCTTCTTCTAGTTACCATTTATTTATTTCTGTTATACGTGTTTCATATTTGTTATGTATGATCTTATGTATCAGGCTCCTTATAAAGCTCATTAACTTTTCAATATATATTGCTTTATATAAAGTTTCATTTCCATGTATAATTGTTTAATGACTAAAGTATGAGTACTATGGATTAATTCATATTTCATTTGGATCCTAAATATATATTTTTAAATTTATAGATAATTTTGACAACTGTTCATTTGTTTCTCTTGCATTCTGCAGTTATATTGCATCATAAATAAGCACTTTTTGTTTACACATCGCCATTTAATACCGTCATTTTTAACAGAGTCTTTATAAAATTTGAAATTACAAAACAAAATTAGTGGTTTACCACGTTTGCTGTAAATTAATTCCATAATAGCATATTTTACAATCTAGTAGCATGAACACAATAAAATATAAACGCTTATAGGAATGAAATCATAAGCTAAACAAGATTTTAAAACTGTTACTCCATTCAATTTTCTATACAAAGTGTCACGTGTTTCTTATAGATAAATATTTAAATTCTTATAGATGCCTACTTTCTCCGCCTGACAAAAAGTTTTTCTCCGCCTGTTTTCTTTAAACCCGACCGAAACAATTGTTGCGAGTTTTTTGCATTTTATGGTGTTTATTAAAAGCTTTTTACTTACAGTATAAAACTTAAAAAAGAAAAAAAAAGAAAAAAGCTGTTATTTATGGAAGTGTGGACAACTTTTGTACATGACAGATTGATTTGAAAATATTTTGAATGCCATTATCTTTGGAAGGGGCCAGGGCCCCCTGGGCACCCTCCTGGGTGCGCCAGTGCATGGGATTTTAAAATAGTGCGATAGTTTTTACGCCGAAAATAATACATATGTGCTCCAAATTTTTCTCAAATGTCAAAAAATCCAAAATTTTATGTAAGTTACTAAAGTTACTACATTTCAAATTTAAATGTTAAAAAGAAATAAAATTCCTGCTATTACCATAGGTGATATTTCAAAACTAGCTCGATCTAACATCATTTGTCCAATAGACAATCTGTAAAAAGACTAACAAACTAGCGAATTAACAAACTGATGGTATAACAAATTAACAAAATGACCACCCTACAGGCGATATGACAATATTTTTGTTTCGTATTTTTCACACAACAAAAAACGTAAAAGCATTAAAAAAAAAAAAAAAAAAAAAAAAAAAAATCCACGAAATTTTAAAATATCATCTTTTTACAAAAGACGTCTCACCGCAACTACACCACTAGAAAAAAAAAAAAAAAAAAAAAAAATGCTCCTAATTGCGATGGTAACTATCGCAAAATCTCAGTTGATATAAAAATGGACCTACAAAGTAATTCTCTCTTCATAATAGATGGGGAATAGGAAGGAAAAAGGACATTCAGATTTAAAAAAAAAAAAAAAGAAATAATAGAAAAAGAAAAGAAATAACAGAAAAAGAAAAAGAAACAATGCAGAAGAAATTCCAGTTATATAAGCTTTGAAAATCGTCCTTCTTTTATTACAAATTTCCTTTCATTAGAAATGTTAAAAACATAGAAAATAGACTCATATACAGAAAAATGCAAAGGACATTGTCCATCCTGTAGATTCGCGGATGAAAGAAAATGCCTTTAGACTCTATCACTGCTCACAGGGAGGAAGACAAAATAAGGGATACGCCCTCTTTCCTTCTACAAATACTTCAACCAACTCAAGGGAGTCTCTTTGCCTTACCGGTCCGGTCCCATTCAAGGTGACAGCAGACGATAACAAGAGAAGGCTTCGGCATTCTATTAGAGCCCTCGATTCATCATTGCGATAAATATTGTTAGCTGAAAATTGTAATTTGGGTGATACAACGGCGAAACATCAACACAGACACACACACAAAATAAATGAATATATCAAATAAAATAAAAATAAATTAAGGATATTCAATTTTTGTAATATATAGTCGGCGACAAAATTATTGAAGCCCACATCCATATTTTTCATTATATATACATAGTTTGATCGCTAATTTTTATCATCAACTTAGTTTTTTATAAACGGTATAAGACTAAGATCATGACTCGACAAATATTTATTTAAAAAAAGAAAAGAAAGTAAAAAGCGCCCATCTTTTATGTAGGAATTATTGTTAGTGCTTCAATAATCTTACTGACGACTGTATTTTTGTTTTTGAATGTTATATTAAAATAGAATCTACATTTAAACAGCTTCCAAAGAAGAGTCCTTTAATTATAAAAAAAAAAAAAAAAAAAAAAAAAATGAATGACCTTAATATATATATATTGAAAATGTAAATTAAGATTTTTTTTTCTTTTTAATGAAATGAAATTAAACAGGAATTACTTAAATTTATCTACTGAATGCATTGAAATAGCATATCGATAGTCACTGAAATCATTTTAATCCGATACAATAATATATTTCTGCTTATCACAAAAACATAATTTAGCTTATGTATTTAATATAAAGCAAAAATTTTATATATTTATCTATATTTTTGCTACAAATAGTAATTTTTAATAATGCAGACTTACAACTCACATATTACTCATAAGAATAAAATATTTTTTATTTATTTTTTTAGCTAAGCAATTTTGTTTACGAATTGCCTTAAAAACTATATTCTTGAATTAAACAGTCTGTAAAATTCTTAAAGTCTTCTAACAATTTTTTTCTATAAAATAGAATCACATTCCACAAAACATGGCAATAATGCTTATATTATTCCATCGACAAAAAGAGTTGTGATTTAATTATATGTTCACGATATCTAATTCTTCCTTTCCTTTGAAATGTTTGTCGATAAGTAATTAATATGTACTGGTAAATTAATATGCCACTAAGTAATTAACCCATTTTAATTCATATAACATGGCTTTCATCCATAATGTTACTTTAAACGTGTGTACTTATGTATTACTTAACGATGCAGTACTAGCTGAAATGAAAAGTAAAGTAATATACTGTTCTTAATCTATTCGTATAGTTATGTATAATACAAAAAATCATTCTTTTTGAAGTCGTCTTCTATCTCCTGTCCCACCAGGAAGCTGAGAGATTCTGCTCTCAAAGCTTGTAGACGGAAAGTGACGGGTTGCTTTCGTCGGCCTAGCCTTTTGGAACTTTTTGTAGTTTTTTGCGAAAACACATATCTATAGACTAGAACCCCTTAGAAGGATCCCACCCTACGGTAGGCACTCCACCTTGTCTTAGTTCCATCATGAAGACATTTGGCCTTAATTCTAACACACCTTTCACCTTCTTTAGACCGTAAGATATATATATATATATATATAAATATTTTGAAAACGTTTCCAAAATTGCATTTTTTATTCATCTTTCTGTATGCAAAATTCTGCATTTTCTGTTATTTTTGGTGCGTCCTTGTTTATCAATTTCTAATATATATATACATTATTATTTACTTTACTAGAGGCTTAGACACCTCACTAGTTTCTTATATCTCATATTCGAAATAAATAAAAATAATAACAGTTATTTTAACGCTGGTATTTGTAGTAATTTCAGTGGTATGGTTCAATGGTTCACAGTATTTTACATAGAAATGAAAACTAGTTGGCATAGGTGGACTCTGCTCAGTTCCCCATCATATATCTGTTTTCATAAATTTCTAGTACAGAACATTCTCTTAGCATGGTTATCATGTTAGGAGAAATGATTTTGACCAAATGCTTGACACAGTGACAGAAAGAAATCCCCGCCTAATAAGCTATCACACAGCGCCTAATAACGCTTGACACAGTGATGGAATGAAATCCCCGCCTAATAGGCTATCCACCGTTCACTTCGATATATTTATCTTATTCTAATCTATTAATTTATTTTATTAGGGTCAATGTCGTAGTTTAGTTTTCATGCTATTATTTTCAATGCAACAATCGTATAATGCATATTCATATGGAAAATTTTCAATTTTTTTTTATATTGATAAAATCGTAAATTACGAATAATTTACGAAATTTTCCTATTAGAATATTTGTATTCAATCATGTTCAAACAAATATCATAAATGTAATTTTGAAGTTGTCTAACGTATTTATTATCCTCAAAATGGAAGTTTATGCTCAATTTTGCCTTACTCTGACATGTTAAGTAAATCGTAAATTCCAAATAACATAGGAATTTTTTAAATTGGAAAAACCATAGTCTATGATATTCATGCCAGTATCCTAAATAATATTTAGAAAGTTGTTTGACATCTTTACGATGAAAATATCCCTCAGATTGACGTTTATGTGAAATTTTGCTCTATTCAGCCATGTTAAGAAATTCGTAAATTTCCAATAACTTACGAAATTTTTATATTGGAAAATTCATAGTCATTAATATTCATGCCAGTGTCCTAAATAATATTTCAAAAGTAGTCTGACATCTTTATGATGAAAATATCTCTCAAAATTGACGTTCATGTGAAAATTTGCCCTATACTGCCATGTTAAGAAATTCGTAAATTTCCAATAACTTACGAAATTTTCAAAGTAGCATATTTATAGTTACTGATGTTCCTTCCGGCATCAAAACGGAAAATTTTAAAACTAATCTGACATTTTTACAGTAAAAAGTTTCCATTTAATGCATGTTTAAGTGAATTTTTGTCCTATTCTCCAATGTTAAGAAAATCGTAAATTTCTCATAACTTGCGAAGTTTTTTAGTTTGAATGTTGCAAATGAATAGGGTTCTTGCCAGTGTCGAAAGTAATATTTTAAAACTGATTTTACCTCTCTGCGACAATTTGTTCTTGAGATATCGTGTACACAGACGAACAAACTATCAGACTAACAGACACCCTACAGACAAGACAGACACCATACAAATTTTGTCATTTTCGGATTCCTCACACCTGAAAACGTGTAAAAAAGTAAAAAAACCGAGGTCGAAAATTTTCACGATTACCTAAGTTCCCCATACCTATAGTATGATGGGGAACTAAAATAACTCAATGCAATTAAATTAATAAATAATCATACTTAAACGCGTCCGACTATTGATTTAATTTTATTATTTAAACCTTAAAAATATAAAGATATCCATATAAATTATATCAATCTAAAATTATTTATTTACTTAAATTAGCATCAAATAATTCTCTGAGTGTTTCATGAGATGGCATCAATGGTAAGGCATTTTTAAATATTTTTCAGCGATATCAATTTAAAAAAATATTCGGATTTCCAGTAACTTTTTAAAAAAAATTATTAGTATTAAATCACATCATCGATTTTTAACAATAAAAACTCCTTATAACTCAAAAAAAATTTCGCGAAAATTCCCCCATTATTATTATTATTATTATTTTCTTTTTTCTTTTCTTTTCTTTCTTTCTTTGTTTCTTTGTTTGTTTGTTTGTTTCTTTTTTTTTTTTTTTAGATTGCAGCACCAGTATACAAAGCTTTTCACAAAAGATTTAAAATATGCTTGAAATTATTAAAAGTCATGATTTTTCTGGTTGTTTTAATTAATTTTTCCAACTTTTTACGACCGCGCAGGAAGATGAATACAGTGCAAGTCCAATTGAGATTCGTCATTCATGTGCGAATTTGTTTACTTTCCGAATGCAAACAAGCGTTGCCGCAGGCAGTGGAAATTTCCTAAACAGGCGTAACAAACAAAATATTTTTAATTAGCCATTTAAATATTTGGTTTAAATTTAGCTGTTGCCAAAAAGGTTTTTCTGGTTCCCCCTTTTTTTTTTACACCTTATTTTCATATGATTAACAAAAAATTAAAAAAAATTAGATTTGCTTATACACATAAAAAAATGATGTTATTGTGACGTTAAAATTTAAATAATAATAATTAAAATTCTTTTAGACTAGCTAACTCAAGCGAAAATTTTCAGTTTATTTTTATTTATTATTTTTTTCCCCTTAACCTTTAAAATTTCAAACTTATAAGTCTTATTCAATTTCACCATACAATTAAAATTTTAATTCGCCAGAGCCAAATTATTATTAGGTTTTATGGGATGAAATGCTAACGATACTTAAACTAAATCATTCAAAGAAAAGTTTCAAAATAAAATTCATGTTTGATGACTTAGTTTTCATATTTCCCCTGGCAAGACAGTTTTAATAAAGGACACCAATGGTGAATTTTAAATTTTTGCCTCCATGTTGGCGAGATTTCTTTTATTTTATTAAAAATTAAAAAGTCACCAAGTGGAACTATAATAATGGTACCATGATGTCGTTAGAGATTTATTATTATCATTTATATAAACGAACCGCTATTAACTAATCATAAAGTTCTAAAACGGGGATTAGTAGGGACAGGCGCCACAGAGCGGGATTTTGCTAAAGTCAGAATTTTCAAAGATCATAAAACGGTGAGTGAACAGACTGTTTCAGATATTGAAAGGGTAAGAGGGCGCCGCAGCCGCTACCAAGCGGGAATTTACTACGGTTACATTTTTCAATAAAGCTATTTCCACTATATGACATTAAGCTGTTGTAGGACCTGAAAAGGGAAAAAGGCACCGCAGGCACCACAGAGCGGGAGTTTCGTAAAGTTGGTTTTTCAAAGATCGCGAACTAGCTTCGATGAAGGCGGCTAGTATATAGGGAATGAATTAGATATCTTTCATTTTTATATTTCCCTTTTTCATGTAGTTTTTTATGAAATTATAATAGTTACATTTTCTTTAATTAGAGATGATTATTGTGAATTTAATGTTAATTTTATACGTATAAACACATTTTTAGAAAGAGGTAAACAAATCAAATAACCGTTGTTATTTATTTTGTTACTATTAAAGCATAAAGTAAGTTTGAAATTACATTAAATTAAATAAAAAATTTAAAGCCAAGTTTTCTAATTTTTCAATAATCAACTAAAAGTCGTTACAGAAAAATTTAATTTAGAGCAATTTTATTATTTTATTTTCCCATTTAGTTCTTTGTTAAATTATGACATTCCCCTTTCTCTTTAATTAGACATAGCTATAGCATATTCAAAGTTAATTTTAAATTCATAAACAAATGTATAAAAACACATAAACAAACCGAGTAATTATGGTTACTCGCTTTGTTACTATTAGAGCAGCCACTGTTAATCAAAACGGAAAGTAGAGAAAGTACAGAACGAGTAACTATGGTTACTCGTTTTGCTACTGTTAAAGCAAACATTGTTACTCGAAACGGAAAGTAGATAAATGACACGACATTCTTATGTACATATATACATATAAATATATAGGGAATGAATTAGCTATCTTCACTTTTGTATTTCCTTTCTTCATTTAGTTTTTTTGTAAAATTATAATAATCACATTTTTTTTTTTTTTTTTAATTAGAGATGGTCATTGCAAATTTAATGTTAATTTTAAATGTATAAACACATTTTTAGAAATGGGTGAACAAATCAAGTAACTATTGTTATTCAGTTTGTTTCTATTGAAGCATAAGTTAAGTTGAACTTAAATTAAATAAAAATTTCAAAGCCAAATTTTCTAATTTTTCAATAATCAACTAAAAGTCTTTACAGAAAAATTTAATTTAAAGCAATTTTATTATTTTATTTTCCCATTTAGTTCTTTGTTAAATTATGACATTCCTCTTTCTCTTTAATTAGACATAGCTATAACATATTCAAAGTTAATTTTAAATTCATAAACAAATGTATAAAAACACATACAAACCGAGTAACTATGGTTACTCGCTTTGTTACTATTAGAGCAGCTACTGTTAATCAAAACGGAAAGTAGAGAAAGTACAGAACGAGTAACTATGGTTACTCGTTTTGTTGCTGTTAAAGAAAATATTGTTACTCGAAACGGAAAGTAGATAAATGACACGACATTCTTAATATATATATATATATATATATATATATATATATATACGCATATATAAAGAATAAATTAGATATCTTTCCTTCTCTTATTTCCTTCAGTTTTGTGAAATTATAATAATTACATTTTCTTTAATTAGAGATGACCATTGCAAATTTAAAGTTAGTTTTAAAAGTATAAACACATTTAAAAGGGGGGTAAACAAATCAAGTAATTATTGCTATTCTTTTTGTTACTATTAAAGCATAAGGTCAGTTTGAAGTTAAATTAAATTAAATAAAAAAATCAAAGCTAAATTTTCTAATTGTTTTTTTAATCAACTAAAAGGCTTCACAGAAAAATTTTATTTGGAGAAATTTTATTTATTTAATTATTTTTTCCATTTAGTTGTTTGTTAAATTATAACATTCATCTTTTCTTTAAATAGACTTGCCTATAGCACATTCAATGCTAATTTTTAATGCATAAACAAATGTACAAAAACGTACAAACAAACCGAGTAATCATGGTTACTCGCTTTGTTACTATTAAAGCAACCATTGTTACTCAAAACGGAAAGTAGAGAAATGACATAATTTTCTGAGGAATACACACACGCATAAATATATATATATATATATATATATATATATATATATATATTGTGAATAAATCACATATCTTTACGCTTTGTGTTTTCTTTTTTCCATTAACATAGTTTTCAATTATAGCAATGAGAAATTTAAATTTCACATTTAATATTACTTTGAAATGCACATACTAGGCGAGTCGTAGGAAAACCTGACAATAACTTTAATGTCCCAACCCACCTCCCGCTGGGTCGATGTCTTTTTCTTGTCATTTTTTCATTTTATTCTTCTGGTTTAGTTTTTTCCCCACACACTTAAAATTGTGAGTTTTTTTCGTTTTCATCCCATGCTTTTTCGATGGATTTTTAGCCTTTTTCCCCTGTGTTTTACATTTTAAAGTGTGGTGGAAATTAGAAGCACATATCGAAATAAAAAATAAAGTAATATATCATCGTATACTTACATAAAGCATTAAGCAAAGAATTTTTTTTCTTTAAACGATTAAATTTTATGCTATACTTAAATAATTAAATAATTACTTATTTTTTAATCTTTTAATAATTATTTGTCTGGCATATTTGAAATAAACATAAAAGGTTTAATTATGTTCAGTTTATGCAATACTTTTTTATTTTCTCTCTGTTAATATTTCAAGACCCGAAATTAAAATGAGTTTGGTGCCTTTAAATTGATAATAATGCTTAGATTTGTCTAAATATTTATTTCATTTTATTATATTATTTCATATATAAAATATTTCAATTTTCCATTTAATTGATGCACTTTTCAAAATATATGTTTTCTTTAAAAAATGACACGTTTACATGATTTGTGCAAATATTTCTAACTGTGGAATTTTGAAAGTAAATTAATTAGTAATATATTATGAAACGTAAATTTCGTAATTTTTATTTGGATTTAAAAATTTCCGAAGTCATTGTAAATAAATTGCGTAATATTCCAGATCATACATATAGTAATTTATATAAATCTATAATCTCCATGTTTTAAGCCAGATATTTTTTATTCCACCGGTAAATTCTTGCAACAGCCATTGTAATTGAAAGTCAGAATTGAAAACTTGAGTGACTTAAAACTCAGTATTAAAATAAATTTATTATGCCGAAGTTGTACGGGTCTTTTAATTGTTCCAATGAATTCGTTAAAGTAAGTGATATACCTTTTCATACGTAAATTATATTCGACATATCGCTGTATGTCTAGTTTATTTCACTAATTTATGAAAAATATAATTTTTTAATCAGCTGCCTCGTTATTATTAAGATGTAAATACTGTTATTATATTTAATGGATAATTATTATTATTTTTTTTTTAATTTAATATTTTATATAAGTAAGTGATATGGAATTTTCATACTTCATTTAAATAAAAATAGGAGTGGCGCAACTAAAGTACGCTAGTTAAAAAATAAATAAATAAAAAAGTTTAATTTAAAAGAAAGGTGTAATGAAACTTAACAAACTCTACATATTTTACACTATTTTATTTAAAGAATAATAATAAAAATACTATTACGTGAATTAGTAGTAGATAAATTATTCATAAATTTTATTTGCTAAAACATCCGTGTGTTTTCCAATGCTATGAAAACTCTCTCTAATGCAAGCGCAATTATACTCTCACTCTCATAGCCTCCTACTGAGGAAAAACATTTTCTTACGATTAACCTATACCTTACTACATTATCTATGCTCCAGGCAGCTAAAAATAGCTTAATTAGCTTATCTAGCACATCTGAGTAACAGAAATAATAAAGATACTTAGGTTGCCGTAACGAGAAATTTGCCGCATAACCGAGTAACAAGCAGGAAGCACTCTGGGTTCGAGATTGCATTTTCACACACCGTCAGATGGCGCTGTATATTTATCGAATCTTATACGATACACAATGTGTATTGATGATTGCCTAATAAATCATTTTCGAGTAACCTCAAAAAAAGTGGTGTATAGTACAAATAACAGCGTCAGGAAGGTCATGGCATGCTTAAACGCTTCGAGTAACCGGGAAAAGTTACTCACAACGTCAGAGGTTACTCGCTATGTTGGTGTGTAAACAAGTTTAGTTACTCGGAAGGGCTGGTAGGTAAACGCACACTGTCCAATTGCCAAAAATTACATTTTTGGACTCAGGAGTTCTTAAAATGTGTAAATCAGTTGAA
This sequence comes from Salticus scenicus, assembly GCA_963930645.1. Lineage (NCBI taxonomy): Eukaryota > Metazoa > Arthropoda > Arachnida > Araneae > Salticidae > Salticus > Salticus scenicus. Next base: position 136,503,606 of record OZ005655.1, read on the forward strand.
AACTCGATATAGAATTTTCGAACCGAATACAATACTTCCATTAACTACGGTAGTAGGATAATGTAAGTAATAATAATCAAAAAAAGAATTACAGAAATAAAATATTACATTTTCCCTCTATGTTTTACAAATGAAAACACACGATTCCATTGATATAATTAAAAAAATTAAGGTTATGTGGAAGATGCGTACAAGCTGAAATTGGTGACACTTGAGTACATGTCTAGGTGTTTCAATTGTTACAGGTGTGCTTTCGAAAAATATAATGGCACTTCCATGCAAAATTTGTCTCGCTGTATTTATGGTTAGCACTAAGGGGTTGTATCAATACAATAAACTTGGAGAGAAATGCTCTTATATTTAAACTCTCTTATACATCTAGTCCCGTAGTATTATTTTCTCTGATACATCTAGTCCTACGATTGACAAAGTCCCGTACATATAGTCCCGTAGTATTATTTTCTCTTATACATCTAGTCCTACGATTGACAAAGTTATGAGCTTAACGCATTTAAAAGTTGCAAGGGATAATAGCCGCAGTTATTTTCTGGAAATGACATACAATTATTTATTCACTGAGTCAAGATCAATAACAGTCCATATAAATGCTATTAATCTTTGTAAATAAGTTTTAAAGCTATTTCTTAAATAATTACTTATTTTTTAACAAATGTCAATCTTTTTGTTTGCCATTCAAAAAACAAACAGTTACCAAAAACGAATTACCAACAAAAACAAATAGATAAGATTTCTCTTCTTTATCTAGAACGAGAAATGATGAATCATATTCCAATTCCTAAAACTATTTGCCGTTGACCTATATGCCCCCCCCCCCCAACCAAAAAAAAAGATAATTCCTCTTCCTGCTTCTTATTTTCGGTGACCAACTGGTTCGTGATCCTTGAAAAACCTTACCATATTGAACTCCTGCTCGGTGGCACTTGCGGCGCCTTCTCCTCCACGCTTTAGAACCTACAACAGCTTACTCGCTCATAGTGCAAATATTTTTTTTAATTCTAACTGGAGCATATTTCCGCTCCGTAGCGATTACAGCACCCCTTTACATTTCATGAAATGAAACAGCCTGTTCGCTCACCATATAAACGACTTTTGGAAATTCTGATCGTGGCAAACCCCTAACCTGGTGTCGCCTACGGTCTCCTAATATAACCCCTATAAGTTATTTAATCATAATGAGAATTGGAGATATTGAAATTTTAAAATATTAAAGCGCCATCTGGCGACTGAGATTTGTGATTCTACTCTTCAATTCCAATTCAAATAAGTTTTCAAATGATATAAAGTTGAACCTCGTTAACATGAATCTCAAGGCGAATAAAAAAAATTTTCATGTTATCAGTAGTTCATGCTATCAGTAACTCAGAAACTAATCTTCATTTTCGCAGGGATTGCGGAAACGTTTCATGTTAAAAGTAATGCACGTTAACGAGGTTCGACTATATTGCTTATGAAATGTTGTTAATTAGAAGCTGAGATACGAAAGTAATATAAATACTGTTATAAAAATATTTATGACTGATTTTTTCGTAATTTACGCCGAAACTTGCGTGATTACGACCTAAATACTGTTAAAATACTTAGTACGGAAGGTGAATGGAGTATCGGAATTCGAAATATCGGCATTCTGGATTTTTTGTAGTTTTCTCCGAAACTCCCACACGGAATTTGAACGGCTTGTATCAGTTTGAAAGTCCGCAATAAAAGTATTTAAAAAAAATTTTTGGACTGATGCATTGTAATTAATTAAATCATAATTAGATTTGGAGATATTGAAATTTTAAAATATTAAAGCGCTATCTGGTTATAGATTCGCTACATCGTCAATGCAGTTCCAATTCAAATATGCTTTTAAATGATATGTTACTTGTCAAATCATATTAAATTATTAAATAAAAGTTGAGATACAAAAGTAATATAAAAATTGTTATAAAATGATTTATGTCTGACTTTTTCTTGGTTTTCCCAGAAACTCGCGTAATTCAGATAAAATTCATTAGTACGCAATGTGAACGAAGTATCGGAATTAGAATGTTTGCCGTTTTGAGTTTTCCGTGGTTTTCTCCGAAAAACCCATACGAAATTTGAAAGGCGTATATCTCTTTATAAATCCTCTAAATATAAAAGAAACATATTCTTTTACACTTTCTCTTACATGAACTAACAGAATAAAATTTCTGGAAAGTATAAAAGAATAAAGGCATTCTGAGTTTTCCGTGGTTCTCTCTGAAACTTAAATATAAAAGAAAAGTCGTTCTTTGAATTCCGTGATTTTCTCCGAAATTCCCATACGAAATTTGAACGGCGTAAATGATGATTACATAGCACATCGAAATTTATGTGTAATCTATTATAAGTAACTATGTAATCTGTTATGCATCTCTGTGTATTCATGTTAAATGCTCTTCACTCACGTTTTAGAAATAAGTAAGCTCATACAGTTTTACACACACAGAAAAAAAAAAGTTTCGATGTTTGTATTATATTGATAAAACCGCTTAATGCAACAATCCTTAAATAAAGCGAAAGAAATGTTGTACGCAAGTGCCACTAGATTTTTCGAAAACACACTAGTAACATATTTAAACCACCTGAATATGTGCGCAAGTGTCTCGTACACAACACCAAAAGTTAAAAGAAATTCAAGATGTGTAAGGCACAAATCCAGTTTATTTCCGATAAACTAGAAAAGTTAAACAAGTCTTTTTTTTTTTTTTTTTTTTTTTTTTCATATATACTTCTGTATTTATTAACAAATAGTATTAATATGGCACCAGAAAAAATATCAGGGTTTTTGATTTTATAATTCTTAAATATATTTATGTACGTAGAATGCTTGAAAGTTAACAACAATGGTTATGATTTTCTGTTTATTGATCACGACGATTTTAATGAGATTACGGTTTTAATAGGCAAATATTTTCTTACAAATCTCTCAATTTTACAAAAGATAAATTGTATATTCAAATATAAGATAAATTTTACATTACAAAAGCTATTGTTTCCTTTAAAAGGACACTGAATCCTTTTCACTCTGACAAGAATGATAAAGGAAGTATCTCGTTAACCTATTTAATGTTCATCTGCTGTACAAACTTTGACATATTCCGAAGGGAATAATTAAATTAAAACTACTAAAACTTTCAAAGTTTAAAGCTTAAATTAATCTTTGACAATTACGTTTTGTAAATTTAGTGTATCATTAAAAATTTTTCTTGAGTAATTTTTTCTGTTTACTGTACGGACCGCTATGTTCTGGATAGAAATGTAAAAATATTGTAATAATTATTGAGAAAAATTATCGAGCATTTACTGAAATATTCTTTGTTTTTATTGTAGTTTAATACAGAGTTTTTTTTTCTTATAGTTTACTATCCGGCTGCAAAATTGCTACATTCATCGAGTATGGAATCAAAATCAGATTTTTAAAATTCAGTTATAAAAGGGACCATATGTTATGGCCAGGTTGCCTAATAAAATGTGCCCGCTAGTATTTTTAATTAAAATAATATTAATTGACTTTTTGGGAAAAATTTGATTCACTTGTTATTGAAATCAACTATACTCCACTTCACAGAAATATACATAAAGAATTTGAAATGTAATAGTTGCCGGTGCGTGCTTGGCCGCTACCTCTTAGCAGCCAGGTGTAAACAGGTAATATTGTACATTTATACGTTCATGGCGTATATTCCTCATTTATATATCAAATTAAAGCTAAATTTTTTCTGCACATGGTAAGCTAACTCTGCCTATGTAAAAGTGGCCGCAAATAGTGGTTGCCAGCTGTTAAAGATTGCTTAGAATGAAAGAGAATTCGCGCGCTACATCATTCGTTAGCCAAGGATGGCGATAGCCAGCTGTACGGGTTTTGAAGCTTTGCGCATGCGTCGATTGCGCATGCGGCGGATCCAGAACTTAACATTTGGGGGGGGGGGGGCTACGATTTTTTAACATGTTATACCAGATTAATGAGAAGTTTACAATTATAATATTTAACTGTGAATGTCAGTACTTTGACGGGGGGGGGGGGCTTCAGCCCCTAGCATCCCTCCCCTTAGATCCGCCACTGCGTCGATTGCTAGGGTTCTCAACTATTCAGCTGCATTTTCATTCTAACCTGATGTGATGTTTTGGAGCTCGTAATACTCAACGTTTATTTATTTCATTTTATATGTAATTACGTTTGTTAAAATTAAGTTTCAGTTTTTAAAAATGAAGTGTTTTCTGTGTAATATAAAGAATGGTGTGCTTAACTTTAATAATACATCATTTAAAAAGCGTTTCTTAATATTATTGTTTTGTCACAAATATAATATATATAATGACCCTCATCTGTCATGAACGAATCCGCTTAGTACCGCTTCAAAACAGAAACTTTTGGCAGCCATTTTTTTCCTTTTGTTTAATTCAACTTAGGAAACATACATATAATTTTCATACATGCTTTGTATCGCACATATTCTTATTTATTTCCTATAAAACCTTGAAAAACTATTCAATTGTAATGTTTAAATGTCTAAATTAAATATAACGGATCACTGGCTATTATAAACATTAACCTATAAATAGAATTATGTAACTTCATGATTATATACAATGCAATACCAAATAAAAACAAACCAAAACCTTTGCCATTCAGAAAATACAAATTCCATATGGACAACTTTTTAATTCCGAATGAACGATTCCTTGACTGTTTCATTCAAAAAACGCTTAAAATATTTCTAAAACATATTAAAGCCTTAAAAATCTTAAAATATTTGTAAAAACGCATTAAAGCCGTTAAATATTTTTATGAAACTTCATTGTTTGTTTACATTGTAAGGTATGATTGGCGTCGAGTTTAGTACGTAAATGCCGCCAGTTGATTTTAGTTTTGAAATTAGTGTAAAATGATAGTTGGGATAGAATGTTTGGTTGGGCAAGTAAAAGTCGCCAGTTGAAATGAGTATTGAAAGTAGAGTAGTCTAAGGTGATAATGTCGAGTCAATGTAAAATGTTCGGTTGAGAATGAGAAAGTCCCTAGCTGGATCATGGATATTTTGGCGATGTTGTGGGTGAGATCTGCTGGTTGGAGGTATCGAGCAGAGGTGAATTTGGGTTAGCATGGAGTGTCTGTAGTTATTGGATAGTTAGTTAGAAAATTTGAAAACAGGATCTACGATAGTCTTAAAAAAAATTTTTTTCGTAAAATGAAGTGAATCGTTTTTTTCTTATTATGAGGACTTTAAATACGCAAGCGAAGTGATGACGTCACTTGCCGTTCGTGGATACAAGAAAAATATTTCCTATGTTAAGCGCGCAATGGATTTTTCGTAAAAAATTATTAAAAATCGAGAGAAATTATTTCCCGATTTTAATCCCCATATTTAGGTTTAGATATGTATTAGTTATCATGTGCATGCGTTAGATTAAGTTGTTTTTGTTCTAAAATTGATAAAATTTGAATTTTAAATTTCAAAACTCTAGATAAAAAAAAAACTTCCATGTTCCATTGAAAACATAAACATTTCATTTCAAAGGATGATATTTACACAATAAATATCCAACTAATATACTAATTAAAAGGAAAATGATAAATATTCTATCATAATTTGAGGTGAAATTTGTTTTCAAATGTCTAAATATAGTATCTGATATAAGATACTAATATGTTGCAGCGGAATAGATTTGATATCGGTCATCCTTGGCAGAAAAAAAAAAAAAAATATATATATATATATATATATCGCCAAATTATCTGGCGAATATAATTTAATTCCTTTCAAAAATCATAGTTATTTTAAAAACTTATATTAAGAGAGTAATGAATAATATGAAACAATATTTCGTACAATACATATTACGAAAATATACATCTGGCATGTATATTTTCGTAGTACGTTTTTGATCGCCAAATACAAAAACGTCAAGGACAACAGAGTTTTGAAATTTAAAATTAAAATTTTGTCAATTTGACAGCAAAATAACTCAATCTAACACATGCACATGAATACTAATACATATATATACCCGAATATGGGGATTAAAATCGGGAAATAATTATCCTCGATTTTTAATAATTAAAAGGGCGATTAACATAGGAAATAATTTTCTTGCATCCAAGGATGGTCAGTGACGTCACACTTCGCTTGCGTATAGAGCACTTAATAGAACACTGGGATGTGTTGTTGCTATTGCGTTGTCGGGCCTATATTTTTTTGTCAATCAGCAGTTTTTTTATTGTCATTCATATTTATTGATCCGGTAGAATTTTTGAAGTGAAAACTTCTTTAGGCGCGTTGAGCACTTTTGGGTGAACAAAAATCATTGAATTCCCGTCATCGTCACCTGACGCTTTCCATTTGAAGAGAAAACTTTTGGGTGAACAAAAATTATTGAACTCACGTCACCGTCACCTGACGCTTTCCATCCTTGTATGATATAAATAATGTATCATACAATTAACTTGCTAATGTGACTTGTTAATATTTATATACTGTATATTGTTTTAAAATCTGGTGCGGCTCTACACGACTTCTCTCATCTCCGGACACTGTCTCTATTGCAGTTAGACCTCACAAAACCGTGAGAAAGCCCAAAGCTGCCATTTTTCTCACGTTTTTACAATCTGGTGTGGCTCTACACGACTTCTCTCATCTCCGAACACTGTCTCTATTGCCGTTAGCGCATTAAATGAAATTGTAATATAATTTTTGTAGTAGTAGTTTATATTAATGAATAAAAAAACACTGCATTTAAAAGCATTTCCTGCACAATAAAATATTTCCTGAGAAATACACACGTAATTGTTCACGTTTTCACTTCTGTCTGCACTCCCGAAGTGCAAATGTTTTTTTTTTTTTTTTTTTTTTTTCAGAACGAAAATCGGTACAACTATAATATTTCCCCACCGCAGAATTTGGCGATTTTTCTTTGGCGCCGATTTGAACGATAACGATGTCGTTCTGAACTGTTTGCGATATAATATGGCAGCCTGCATGCTATTTATTTTGGATTTATGATTTAGATTATGATTTTATCATTTAAGCTATATGATTTATAATTTTCAGATTTATGGTTTAGCCTTAATCGCCAAAAATAAATTGCCAAATTCAGCTTTGGGAAATACTATAGTTGTTCCCCATCATGATCTAAACATTGTTTTCAAGATTTATCGCTCACATTCCGTCATTTTTGACGGGGTTATATACTAGTATATATATATATATAAGTATCATGACATTTTATTAACTAAGAAATCTACGGAGGACTTCTGATATGATGCAGAGTGTTTCAAGAAAATAACCGTTTTAAAACAAAAAGATAAGCAAGACTTTGAAGATTTTTGCAAAACTCAAACCATAAGTCACATGTCTAATTAAACTTACGAATGATGTAGTTAATTGTTACTATATAAATAGTACATCACTGCTTTGGAGGTCTTCTGTGAAAAAAAAATTCTTATACATATTTAAAAAGTGGGAACGAAGTACATTTTTCAAGCAGGTATAATTTATCAGGTAGTCGGACCTTTTTCAGGCTTATTTCAAATGAACATTAAAATCATTCAGCTAACTGTAATACGGAAAAATAATTGCTACTATCGAAATTCTATATACGTTATATTTTTACAAAAAAAAGAAAACCTATTTATTTATTTATTTTAAATTCTAAAAATAATGAAAAAAAAAAAATGTTTATAATATTTAGTTTAAATACATCTACTAAATTAGAGAAATATAATAATTTAATTGTATTAAATATAATGTTAAGGACAGTATGATAAGTAATGTTAATGCTGAGGATTTTTTTTTTTTTTTTTTTTTTTTTTTTTTTTTCGTTATTATGATGTTAAATAAAAATGGAGCATTAAGTTTTAACGCAGTATTATTTGTAACTTATAGGATCCAAACCTTGATTCGGATCTTCATAAACAAAGCACTTCTGCTACGAGTTGCGATCTTGTAACTATACATAGCAGCAAAACATTTAGATAAACAAAAATATTTTAGTACCACTTTTTACTTTCTCTTACTTACAGGGTCGAAAAAGTATTGTTTTAGGGTCAAATATTCGAACGTGGATTTTTGTTATATTTACATGTTCTGAGGTTTCCCTGAATACGAAAATCATGTATTTAGCGAATGGTCTGTGTGTCTGTCTGTCTGTCTGTAATCAGCATATCTCAAGAACAAATAGTAGCAGAAATTCCAAACTCAGTATTCTAAATGTGTATCATATAGGGATTCTACAGTAAGCTTTTCGTTGAGATAAAGCAAATTGTTCGTGTACAGGGACACTCAAAAGTATTGCAATGCATTACGTCTATGGGGGAAATTGCAGGTAAGTCGAATTTAACACCTATAGACTGCACTAAACCAAATGAAACGAATATATATTTTTTGTAATAAAGATACTCAACTGGAAAATAAATTGTGTATGTAGGAGCTCCGCCTCCTACGAAGTAAGTCCGCCCTCGAAGGGAGTAAATTTCAATGATGGGTATCTTTCAAAAGAGCTCACCAATACCTTTAAAACGAATGGTTGAACCATCGATCTCCGATAATTTAAAATAAAGTTATCGGTTTTTTTAATGTAATATTGAGAATAATTTCAACTTTTTTTTTTTATATTTAGTGTCTACTACTTCTCTAATATGGAAATCGTCTGCATTATCATAAAAGATAATTTGTTTAAATAATAATTTTAATAAATTATTTTTTAAAACCAGAATTATTTTTTAATAACCGAATTAAATTCTACATAAATGTAGGTGCATTAATGAAACGCTGGGTTAAGGGGGGCTGTAGCCCCCCCTCACACAGAACTAATTATCATATAAAACTCTTCCGAAGCCTAATTTGTATTGTTTGACATATGTTTACATAACAGTACTCGTTATCTTACCTCTTAATCTCCAACCTGTATTTATAGTATTAAATTTCAGGGTAAGAGAAAGTCGTGTGAGTGACACACCAGATTTTTTAATATATAAAATTTGCTTTGCAGGAAGAACAAAGTACATCAACATCCCCTTATTTTTTAATAATTCTACTAGGAAATTTGCACAAATTTCCCCATTTACAAATTTGGTTGGCAAACAGAACATCAAAGAAAAAAAAAATAAAGACGAAATTTTTATAAATTGTACGGCATTGTCAAAGAATTGGTTCCAACTTTATGTCTTGCATTGCCAGCGTTTCACCCATTCACAGGTTGTGACTATACGGCTGCATTCTTCAATAAAGGGAATGTAAGGCCCTATAATATTTTTGTTGAACACCCAAGAATTCAACAAGTTTTCGCATCTTTGACTGACTCTAATGGTATTTTTCACAAAAGTAAAACTGCTGTAGTCCAAGAGTTTACATGCTCTTATGTACGGTATCGTTGATTGTCAAAAAGGTAACACTGGAAGATTTAATTTGGTCATTAAGACATATGCTACAAAAAAAAAAAAGAAGAAGAAGAAAAGAAAAAAGAAAAATGTTTGAAAAAATTTAAAGGCATTGACTCAATTTATATTCTACCGAGATGGAAATCTTTAAAGCAAAAATTGTTGCGGACGATCGATGTGGCTAAATGCTACTGAGCCGAACAACGCTACCCAATTGTATTAAGTTTGGCGCGGAAAATAATGGCTGGACTCCAAATGGTTTCCTCAAACCAACATAGTTCTTAGGAGATTCTGCGCTAACGCATGTTGAAAGTGGGCTATATAATTCTATTATCATTCGTTCTGATAATGAAGATAATCCTGATATTTGTGACGATGAAAGTGGTGGCTGCGATGAAAGTGAGTGTAGCGATGATTCAGAATTTGAATATATTATATAAAAATGTAATATAGGTTTCAATAATTATTTAATCATTTTTTCAATGTTCCGTTTCATTTGTATACCTTAAGTAATCTCTCGTATTTACTGATTATTTAATCTATAATAAAAAAATTAAATTATATCAAATATTTTCTTAAACATTACCTTATATAATATAATCTTCGTCTACATAAATAACCAGGGTTATTATTTTTCACAAATATTCATTATTTGTTCTAATTTTATAGAGAAAAGACAATTTGATTATTTATTGAGGAATAAATGTTTTATATGTATATGGAATCTTAAATGCAACCACACAAAAATTTATTAATTGTATTTCTTTTGGAGTTTTTCAAATTCTTTTGTACAACTGTTTGTGCTGTTGGTTGAGAACACTAGCAATCGACGCATACGCAATAGCTTTAAAACCGTGTATATTATATAAACGTGTATGTGTATTTATAGCCATCGCCATCCTTATCTAACGAACGATGTAGCTCGCGAATTCTCTTTCATTCTAAGCAATCTCTAACAGCTAGCAACCCCTATTTACGCCCAATTTTACATAGGCAGAGTTAGTTTACCACGTGCAGAAAACAATTAGCTTTAATTTTATATATAGATGATGATTATACGCCATGAACGTATAAATGTAACGAAATATTACCTGTTTACACCTGGCTGCAAAGAGGTAGCGGCCAAGCGCGCACCGACAACTATTACTTTTCAAGTTCTCTGTGTATATTTCTGTGAAGTAGAGTACAGTTTATTTCAATAACAAGTGAGTTAAATTTTTCCCAAAAAGTCAACTAATATTAATTTAATTAAAAATACTAGCGGACACATTTTATTTGTCAACCCAGCCAAAACATATTGTCCCTTTTATAATTGAATATAAAAATCTTATTTTGATTACATACTCGATGAATGTAGTCTTGATTTGGTAATTTTATGTTGAACCAAATATTGTTATTATGTTTTAAATAAAAAAAGAAATCAAAATTCGAACGATACGGGGTTTGAACTGAAGACCTTCGTGTCTCAAGCCAAATATTCTGACACTGGGCCACGCTTTCTTCCCCGATAATTCTGTTTCGTTGATTTTGATAAAAGGGGCTAAATTTTCAAGGGTCTAATCTTGAATCTCGGGTGATTTGTTGTACAAAATTTGCACAATACCCTATATTTTCGACCACGCCCTTTAATTTAAGCTTGATTTGATTTTAATACGAATTTTACTGCTTCATACTTCCGTTATGAGAGGATGTATGCTCCAAGTTTAGGTGCAACTTAAACCCAATCGCAAGAAGTAAAAAACTTAGATGTACACTGTAAAAAATATGTCCTATTTGCTGCCAGAAATTCTCTATAATTTGAGAAAATACGTTCTGACAACTTAATTTTTTTCGTAAATTAAGCGTATTTCTCAAATTATAGAGAATTTCTGGCAGAAAATCGGCCATATTTTTTTACAGTGTAAGGATTAACCATATTATGGTATTGCTTATAACTTTACTTTATTTGAACTTGGAATTTTTAATAATGTATTTAGAAGACTAAAAAACTTAAAACACATGTTATATATTATTCATTTATTTTTAAATTATTCTTTTGACAAAATTTAATAAAATAAATAATAAATATCTGAAAATAACATGTGATCTTCTTTTAGCTGAATTTAAATGTAAAAAAAAAAAAAAAAAAGAAAAGAAAGAAAGAAAGAAAGAAAGAAGAAGGAAAGTTGCACTTCCTGTTTTCGTCAATAGTTTAATTTATTCATTTATTATTATTATTATTATTATTAGTTTGTTTATTTATTTTTTTTCTCCACTGTTATCAAGCTGCTTCGATGTGGAATATTATGCACATTTTTCAAATATGTTTGTAATATAAATCCATTTTGAACTACGATTTGTCCATCACTAAATATAGCGGCATAGAGTGTATAAAGTTTTTAAAATGTATAATATATTTGATTGATTTAGTGTATATAAAATTAATTTATAATTATCTTAATATGTGATTGATTGAGTTTGTATAAATATGGTTAATAAATATCTATAATTATGAAATAATAATTTATTTTTCGCCTAGTAATAAAAATCTCCTTTTTAACTTTTTTTTTTTTTTTTTTTTTTTTTTGTAATCATATGGTTTTGCAGAGAATTTGGTGAAAGTTAGACGCCCATTATTAATCGGCTCCACGTAGCTTAAACCGTGATGGCTTCAAAACCATCTTATTTTTATTTTTATTTTGCTTATTCGGTTTTTGTCCTTGTTTCACATAGTTTTCATTCTTATTTAAAATATATTTAGTAACTGCTTATACAAAAGCATAAATAAATTATAAAGTATGTATTAAAAAGAAATTAATTACTTTTAAATGAAATACTGTGTAATGTTTTACTCTGAGGTAAGGTATAAGTTAAATAACAAATTTTACAAATCGATTTGTTTAAAAAGTATTTTGAAAATTTGAATATAGACATCTTAATTTATTTTGTGTTTCTATTGTTCTTTATACCACCGTATAAACTGTTTAAGATTACTTGATTAGATTCCAATTAGTTTAAAATTATAGCTATTTAACGTAATAATCGATTAAAATAATTGCATTTATAATAATCACAAAAATTTTATGAATACATAAACATACACAATTGTGTACATCAAAGAGTCCTCATGTGAATATCATGACCATGTGAAAGTTTTTGGGTTCTGTGTCTCTGTCTGTGTGAGTGTGTGTTCTGCGACAGCGATCGCAAGAAATTCCCATGGATATTCCCATGGATATTCCCATTGGTATTCCCATTTATATTCCCAAGAAATCCCCACAGGTACAGATATTCATGAGCCATGCGGAATTATCTATGCATTTTTGGGTGTGTAATCTGTTTGTGGTTCGTGTACAGGGACACACCAAATTTTTTCTTATATACAGCTTGTGAATAAATTTATCTGTACTGCCATAGCAACCTCAAAAATCACCCGATCGGCATGCAAATTGGTACACATGGTCACGTGCCATGTAGAAAGAACTGTATATTGTTTGTTGTGTATTATGTTTCTACACTGTAAAAAATGAACATGCTAGATTACATCATAATGTGCGGGGAAAAATATCGCCAGCACCATGTGCGGTAAATTTCAAGTGTGTTGTAAATAAATACCTGCTTGAATTATCAAAGAGGGTGTTGTAATTTTACAACACGCTGTGTTGTATTTATTTTTTTTCATTCGGAAAAAAAAAATAGGTTTCTATTTTATTTTATTTTATTTTATTTTATTTTATCTATTTATGTTAAGATATATGTGTTTTAATGTTTATTTCTTTTAAACTTATATTTCTTTTAATTTGTTTTATTTATTTCATCTTTTTCATTCTGTCAATATAAGTTTGAAGATGTTATGCATTTTAATAGGAAATATAATATGTATAATAACTTTCAATAAATTCTATTTTATAAAGTAATATTAGAATTGTAATACAGTAACTATTTCTTTTCAACATAAAAATATTTAACAACAAAAAAAAAAAAGTCTTATATTGCATTCTATTTTAAAAATAATTATGTATCAATTTTTAATCCGCTAAAGAAATATTAAATTAGTCAGATCACAAGCATTATTTAATAAGTACTTCAAATAGTTATAACTACTTTAATATTTTTTAGAACGTATGAAAATTATATGACAGTTTTCAATGATTTATTGAATTATTTTTTGCAGAATACATACATCTATACAATTTTAGCAAACATATTAATTTTACAAAATAAACAAGTTTAAAAAAAAAAAAAAATATATATATCAATACATTCTGCATAATAAACTACTCATCTAAATGATCTAAAAAACCGAACAAAATTTAAAAAATAAAACTGCAATCGTGATGCATAAAATAAAGAAAAGTTGAAATTTAAAGAAAGAAAAGTAATGGAATGCTAAAAATTCCACAAAAATTTCATATTAAGTATTCTTCAAATAATGTTCTAATTTTGAATGCCATAATATTTTTCAGAGTCAAAAACTAATACATCATTTTTCCCCAGTAAGTAATAGTAATTTAAATAATTTTTAAAATAAATTAACTTGGAAAAGTTGTTGTTTAATAGTTTTATTTCGGGAAGAAATAATTTCTGTGTTGTAACTTTTACTACTCATAATTCAAAATGGAGTTTCATGAGAGAGAGCTTTTAATTAAGATTAGATTTCATTAATAAAACGTAGACCCTTATGAAACTTATATTGACAGAATTAAAAAAGAGAAGAAATAAAACCAAAATTAAAACAATTATAACTTACTTGTTTGCCGTTGGACGGACCTAATGTGAATTCGAATGACTGCTTCGATCCTCCATTATTTCGTTTACCGTTTATCGTAGCGGAAGTCGTAATAAGCATTTAAAAGTATTGGTTTGTGTTTGAAGCTCATTCGCGTATCTGTGTCACATGACTGTGTGATGTCATAGAGAATGTAAGAAAACAGCACGTTCTGCTTGAAATTTTTTTACAACTCGAGTGCTTGATTTTATTACTTCACATGATGAGGAATATTCGTTGTAATTTTACAATTTTTTTACAGTGTAGTTAGAGTGCAGAGACACGCCAAAGTATTTCTTATCATTACAGAGTACACGCAAAATGTCGTTTAAACCCACTTTAACATGGTTACACTGCATTCAACAAAATGAAATTAACATGCATTATTGAGTTTCTTTAAAGCTTGTTTTTCAAATAAGTAGTCAATTTCAGTTAATTCATATACAAGGAAATCTCAAAGCGTGTAAATTCCTCGAAAACCGGAAATCGAAATTTTTTACGGAGAGCAAGACCTCTCTCGTGCATATTCCCTTGTTTCGCAAAGTCCCACACAATATTCGTATTAATGAAATATGTAAGATAAAATACAACGATTAAAACAGAATTTATTTAATAAAGTAATCACTAGAATGTAAAAAATAATGTTTTATAAATGCAGCATTATATGACCCGCGCCCATATTTAAGCAAAGGCATACTATTTTTAAAGAATTAAAACGACACTTCTGCCATGGGTCACTATACAATTCTGAATCCTTGTGATTTTCTCTGCTTCCTCTCGAAGTTTGCAACATTTTAGCTGGGACACCATGTATAAGTACACACACACACACACACACACACACAGAGACATATATATATAGTCAACTTTTATAAATTTATTCCGGAGCATTGTTAGCCCACCTATTTTTCATACCAGTATTTATTTATTTATTTATTTATTTTTTAAGGATTTTCTTATTAGTTGTCCCATATTAGAAAGAAACAGTCTACAAGAACCTTGGTGTGGAAAAGAAGGTGGGGCTAATAATGCTCCGGAATAAATTATTCTAAGTTGGCAACTTTGTATATATATACACTAAGCGACAAAAAAAAAGCCGCACTTGGATGTTTTCCTTTTCGCCTCCTACAACCGCCAATTTTATCGTTTAAAAAGCAAATTTTCGAACAGATTTTACTATGTTGTTCTCCACATACACTTTAGCTTTGAGTCTAGTGTTAAAAACAAAATGCAATTGTCAGGAAAATTGTAATTTTAGAATTTATTTCAAAAATGGTAAGAATAAGGCAGTTAACGATGCCACAAAAAGTATTAATTTTTAAATGAAAATCAAAAAATATTTTAATACGTGAGATGGCAAAATAATTAAATGCTAACGAAATATTGGTAAAATGAATTTTAGCAAAATATAAATTTTTTTGGCCGTTTTAACTGGGAATTTGGCTTTAGGCGGTCATGTTGCTCATCCAAGCAAGATAACCGCAAGTTAAAATGCGAATGTTTAAAACGATTTGTATCATGTTCAGAACTTAAAAAAGATTTTAAAAAGGTGTATAGTAAATTACTTTCTTCAAAAACAATGCGGGAACAATTAAACAAAGCGGGTAAAAGAACGGAAGATCTGCGAAAAAAGCCATTATTAAGGAAAAGAAATAGAAAAAACAATACTTAGTTGACCAAAATTTAAAAACATTATCAGTTAATTATTAGGCTGAACTGGTTTTCTCTGATGAATCAAGTTTTCTTTATTTAGTGCAGTTGAAAAAAGCTAGAATGAAGACGAAAATGTGACCGACTTAATGAAAATCGCACTTTTAAAACAGTGACACATTCTCCGTACATTATGGTACGGAGGTGTATAACTTTTCAAACACTCGGGGAGATTTTTATGCTCAAGGGATCAATTAACTCGAATTAAAACACAATCTGCATAAAAGTGGTGCCTGATCGACTATTATGGAGGTATCTTAGAAATTTCCGTAAACAGCATTTGAAGATAACAAGGCACCTTACTACACGGCGTCTATGGTAAGTTTATTCACTTCAAATTGTCAAAATTTCTTATACATTCCCATGAGAACCTATAATTCTGTAAGTAATCATACTTTTTTTCACTTTAAGTTAAATACCACAAAGGATACAGTAGAATTTCTTCTTTACCAGACATGGAAATGGTCAAAATCGCGATCCGCTCGAAAATGTTTCGTCTATAAAAAAGCGGGGGAGAGGGGAGAGGATTCGAAATTTGCAGCCTATAACTCTGCCAGAACTAGAAAAATTTATTTGTGATATTTGGCACATTGAAATTTCTGAGATTTATATTAAAACACTGTATAAAACTATGCCATTGCGCATTAATGCAGTAATTCCATATAAAGGTGGAATTAACCCAATGCATAATACATATTTTTAACAAAAAATTGCTTAGATCTAACAAATAAATAGTTTTATTTCATATATTAAAATATATAATAAATCATAATAGAATGCAAAGTGTATAGTTATTGCATTATGTTCAAAAAGAAAGTTTTATGCAGATTTTTAAAAAGTACTTCGTAAAGTGCAATAAAGCGAATTATTAAATCGAATATATACATAGGTATCATTTCATACCTTTGGTATTATGCAAACAAGACATTTTTATTTGTTTCAAACATTAATTTTAAAGTTATTACAAATAAAAAAGGTATAAGTCATTTTTTCTGCAGTGCGGCTTTTTCTTTGTCGCTTAGTGTACCTGTATCAAGTTGTTTTTGGTGAAGATAAAATAAAAGTTTGCGGCATCTTAAGCATTAGCATCTTCAAAATTTCAACACTAATAAATATATAAAATTATAAATAAAAAAATAAAATATTTTTCTCTTTGCCACAACTTTAGAAAACCAAATATGAAATCAAAATAGAGCATTACCATTGAAATAATGAATGGTAGAGGGCATTTAATTATGTAGAATCAGAAATTTCACTTCATTTTCTAAAAAACCACTCAATTTTCCGTTGAATGCTACATAATACAATTTTCAGTGTAAATTACTAACAAAATAACGTCCATAGTGGTGTTTTTTTTTTTTTTCTCTCCGACTGTATATTAGGGAACTAGCAGGCTACGCCCGCTTCGCTGGTTACTATTTTTGAAATAATCACTATAATTAATGAATTTTCAAAATTGCATTAATTTTTATCATGTGTAAAAAAAAAAAAAAAAAAAATCTTATCGGGAAAAACGTCGTACCGGGTCCCCACTGCCTTCGGCAGCGTAAACCCGTGCGCGAAGCGCGCGCACGAATGCATATATATGAGCGCTGCGTGCGCGTATTAATTCACCACCCTTATGATTTCTCATAATTTCACGTTATTACTCATAAACTTTTATTCTTAAGAAAAGGAATTAAAAAAATAATCATTTCTGATCGAGTAAAAACTGACACCGTGTCCCCTCTGCCTTCGGCAGCGTATACCCGTGCGAGCGCAGTGCGCACGAATTCATATATACGCTCGCTACGCGTGCGTATTCCTTCACCACCCTTC
Source organism: Salticus scenicus (assembly GCA_963930645.1). Classification (NCBI taxonomy): domain Eukaryota; kingdom Metazoa; phylum Arthropoda; class Arachnida; order Araneae; family Salticidae; genus Salticus; species Salticus scenicus. The sequence continues at coordinate 136,521,281 of OZ005655.1, forward strand.
CTGCCCTTCCTTAATTTTACACTTTCGAAAATATCCTCATTCGACTCGTAGGCCCCCAAAACCTATATATACCAATTTTGAACGGTCTAAATCAATTTCTAATTTTTTGCCCCCCTTCAGGACACCTTAAAACATATAAATTAGGTAAAATCTCGAATAATTGCGATTAGCGCCCTATATTGGATAAATTTAATGTAGATTTTTTGATAATATAAAATTACATTAAAATATCTTTCGAATGTATTAAAAATAATTTAATCATATTTAGAATTTGAAATATTGAAATTTTAAAATATTACAGCTCCATCTGGCGGTAGAAATTTCTGTAATCTACTGTTCAATTCCAAATCAACAAAACTTTAAAATGATGTATTACTTATGAAATTATTTTAATTAGTAGCTGAGATACAAAAGAAAACCTAATTAGGACACCTTAAAACGTGTAAATCATGTGAAATCTCTAATTCCATTACCTACGGTATTCGTTTAATGGAAGTAAAAAGAAAAAGAAATATTTTTTTGGCCCCCTAAAATTTATATATAGCAATTTTGAACAGTCTAACTCAATTTCTAATTTTTTGCCCCCCTGTCCCCCGTTCTTGCCCCCCCCCCTCATTAATTTTACACTTACGAAAATATCCTCATTCGACTCGTAGGCCCCAAAAACCTATTTATACCAATTTTGAACGGTCTAACTCAATTTCAGATTTTTTGGCCCTGTTCAGGACACCTTAAAACATGTAAATCAGGTGAAATCTCGAATTTCATTACCTACGGTAGTCGGTTAATGCAAGTGCAAAGAAAGAGGAATATTTATACCTTAAGTGTGTTCGTTGCTATGGAAACTGGTATCCTCTTTCGAGATATATATTACCCTTCTTAGAATAACATTTTATTTGCAATTAAAATGTAAATTTTTTGTTTATTCACTGAAATCGATGAAATTTGAACTGCAAGTGGGTGTTTAGCTGAGATACAAAATAAAACCTAATCAGGACACCTCAAAATGTGTAAATCGTATGAAATCTCGAATTCCACTTTCGATAAACTAAAAGAACTTCAAAATATCTTTCGAATGATGTATTAAATATAATTTAATCATAATTAGATTTTGAAATATTGAAATTTTAAAATATTATAGCGCCATCAGGCGGTAGAAATGTCTGTAATCTACTGTTCCGTTCCAAATCAACAAAGCTTTCAGATGATGTATTACTTATGAAATTATTTTAATTAGTAGCTGAGATACAAAAGAAAACCTAATCAAGACACCTCAAAACATGTAAATCGGGTGAAAACTAGAATTCCACTTGCGATAATATAAAATTACTTTAAAATATCTTTTGAATGATGTATTAAAAATAATTTAATCTTAATTAGAATTTTAAAAATTGAAATTTTAAAATATTACCGCGCCATCTGGCGATAGAAATTTCTGTAATCTACTGTTCAATTTCCAATCAACAAAGCTTTCAAATGTTGTATTACTTATAAAATTATTTTAATTAGTAGCTGAGTTTATGTAAAGGAAATTTAATCGGGATACCTTAAAACATGTAAATCACGTGAAATCTCGAATTCCATTACCTACAGTAGTCGGTTAATGGAAGGCGACAGAGATTTGTGGCGTCTACTCTTGAAATTCAATTCAAATAAGTTTTAAAATGACATATTACTTTTGTAATTATGCTAATTAGAAGCTGAGATACAAAAATGATATAAACACTATTATAAAACAATTTATGGCTGACTTTTTCGTGGCTTTCTCCGAAACTTGAGTAATTTCGGGCTAAATACCCTTAAAAATCCATAGTATGAAATGTGAACGGAGTATCAGAAATCGAAATTCTGCAAAATATAAAAGAATAAAAGCGTTCTGGTTTTTCCGTCGTTTTCTTCGAAACAGCCGTTCCTTTTATAAATTTTTTGCCCCTTCCCCTCCCCTTTCCGTTCCTTCTAATAATTTTACACTTCAAAATATCCGCAATCGATTTATCTTGCCTTAAGACCTAATTTCAAACGCTGTAACTCTTTATTTTTTTTGCCCCTTCACCTCCCTCCCCCTCAAGCCCTTCCTAATAATTCTACACTTTCAAAAATATTCACAATCGAATTATCGGGCGTTAAAACCAAATATTACGAAATTTCAACGGCATATCTCAATTTAAAATACTGCAAAATATAAAACAAAACTTAATCTTACATTGTGTTTTGATCACATGAGTCGTGATAAATATAATTCCCAATAAAAATGCAATTTTTTTTTTTGTTTATTCACATATTTTCATGAAAATTGAACAGTAGATTTATAATATGCTGTCTAGGCTGAATATTAATTCAAATGAAACGTGAATGAAAATTTGAAAAAGTTTGAAAATTGCAATTCCCCCCCCACACACACATACTATAAAACACGTGACATCTTAATCGGTTACAATCATTTCCATTTTCCTCTCAGACAGTAGTCTGGCATTTGAAATGATGTTGCCACAAATAATTCATACTTTAGTTAATTTAAAATAAAAAAATCTAATTGTTGTACTGATAAGCCGCTTGCACTCTTAGATTCAGAAACATTTCCCCTTTCATTTGGTACCAAATTCGAAACGATTGGACTAATATTTCTAATTTATTTCCCACTTTTTCTGCTTTTAACTCCATTAAAGAATATATTTTTATGCAATCGCGGTGAATTCTCAGTTATTGAGATCGCTTTTTGATTAGACATGAGTGGACATTTTAATTAATATCCCCACAACCAATTAAAACTATTAAATTCTGTTTTCAGGAGGACCTCGGAAAGGCTCCACAGTTTCCGTATGTCAGTTCTTGCTCTTCTTCGTTCAATAGGGGCTGAACATATAGAAGAACAGACAGACAGACAAACTTTTTCCTTTTATTATTATATATAATTAAGTTATATTAAAATTTTTACGTCACACAAAATAATTTTAAAGTTCGTTTGTAATTATAAAATTTGCACTTTAAATAAATTTTATCTATTTACACCAATAGGTATTTATAGATTATTTTATATATAATAAAAAAAATATCAAAACCTATCTAATTCATCATCTCACAGTATGAAGCATGTATGCAAGCAGTTCCGCTCTATAGCAGGATCTGCAGCGAGAGAAAAATGATCTCGGACGCTACTAACAAGGAGAGGTCACGACATGGAAAATTCAGATCGGGACGAAATTGCGCAGGATTGTAGTATACTATGAGGGTAACAACATATTAAAGCAATAGGACCCACTATCCAAAAAATTTCGAGAAAAAAGCATTTTAAGTTTCAGTAATCTTTAAATACAAGTTATTTCACAAACGAGTAAGCGCCTCAGTGGTGTGATCTTAAAGCGCCAGTCCCCCACCCAGGTGACTTGGGTTCGAGGCTACCTGCGGGACAACTTTTTTTTTTTTTTTCAACTTTTTATGTAATCTTAACTTTTTATTTATTTTACTTTATTTTACAAATCAATTCAAAATTTGAAAATTTTAATAAAATATTTAATTTTCTTGAGTATAAAATAACTTTTTCTATTTTTAATATTTATAACTTAAAAATACAATAAATTTATATAACTTAAAAAATAAATTTCAGTTTTATTTTAACTTTAAAATATGGTAAAACTAAAGAAACTGCTTGTAATTATGTATCTAAATATTTTATTTCATTTTAGGTATATTTAATTTTATTTTTTAAACTAAAAAAAAAAAAAAAAAAAAAAAAAAAAAATGAGAAATGATGATTTTAATCACATATATAATTACTATCCAAATTAAATAATTACTTCTCCAATCAATAGTTTCTTAAAAATTATAGTATAGGATTGATATGCCATTAAATTATTACAGGTAAAGAAATGTTATCTTTAATTTTTTTTTTTTTTTTTTATCCTTCTGTGCACAAAATAAAATTCGTTTACGTAATTTATACACATTCAAACCAAATCAGGAAGCTCAAACCAAGGTTTTAGTACACCTGCTAACTATTTTACACTTTGTTTACAGCTTGCTTATTTTTTAATTATTTAAATATTTGACTGTTTTTTTTTATGTTTCTTATTTAGGGATTTGTAAAACTAAACTTTATTTTTTAAGTTATAGAAATTTATTGTATTTTTAAGTTATAAATATAAAAAATAGAAAAAGTTATTTTATACTCAAGAAAATTAAATAATTTTTTATTAAAATTTTCAAATTTTGAATTGAATTGTAAAATAAAGTAAAATAAATAAAAAGTTAAGATTACATAAAAAGTTAAAGAAGAAGAAAGAAAGAAAAAAAAGTAGTCCGGCAGGTAGCCTCGAACCCAAGTCATCTGGGTGGGAGAGTCGCGCTTTGGGATCACGCCACCGAGGCGCTTACTCGCTTGCGAAATAACTTGTATTTAAAGATTACTGAAACTTTAAATGCTTTTTTCTCGAAATTTTGAGGATAGTGGGTCCTACTGCTTTAATATGTTGTTACCCTCATAGTATACTACAATCCTGCGCAATTTCGTCTCGATCTGAATTTTCCATGTCGTGACCTCTCCTTGTAAGATTGTTTGTCCTTGCTTTCTTTTCTTACCAATTCTAAGTTCTCTTCGCAACGCACAAAGTGGAAATTAACAGGGAAAATTATGAGCACTGTCGTACGAGCTGTATTACTATGGCTCCTCCTGCTTGCTTAGAAATAACTTTTGAAGTAATAGTACAATTAGAATGTTTTTTTTTTCTCTCTACACTTCAGAGGATAGTAAAAAGTTTATTATTTAATTTTTAAAAGCAAAATTTAACAAAACATTTGCGTTCATAAATTATATATTTTTCAAAACAAAAATATATTTATTTTATAAGAGCCTTTACAGATGATATGCCAAAACTTGATCAATTTAAATTAAATACAAAATAACATATTCCTTAGACGCGTAGCAATTTACAAATTATGGGAGAATTTCAAATAACATCATTTTTTTTAAATGCAAGAAATTAATTTACTGATTCGCTTTTTGTGTGTATATCTGCGTATGTGACTTTCCCACCACTATATTCATGTAAAAAATTTACCTTTATTAACACTTTGGCGACTGCTGACGTAGAATCACGTCATTTGGGTATCCAGTGGGCGTTTCTTTTGCAGTTTGTATATTACTATATTTCTTAAGAATATTTTTAATTGTATAATCAAAACCTTATGTATTGTATAAAATACTTTAATTAGAAAGTGTATAATTATAACAAATATTCATTTCTAACATTTATATGGATGCAGAAAAGTTTTTGTTCTGAAATAATGTAGCTTAACAAAATACCGCAAACCGGCAGAACTCATTCTCAGAGAAACAAAAACAGGTGATTTCGAAAGTCTTCGGATCTTCGGATGGAATGGTTGGGAGGCACCTGTGACAGCGTCACGCATCCTCCAGTACCTAGATGTGGAAGCTAACGGAGTGAGGGTCCCGAACAACAATTCACTGCAATGGAGAAAGGGGGGGGGGGAACAAAAAGGCACAAAAAACAATAACAGATAATTTTAGAGCTTATGGAAAGAGGAAACACAATAATAAAAATGAGTAGGAAGGTTAAGTACAGCATTACACATCTAGGAGAAAGTTTAGGGATAGTAAGAATATTTTTTATTTTTCAGAGAGCAAGTTTTTTAATTTTTTTGGTATTTTGAAAACACAATTTTTTTTTTTTTTTTAACACAAGGACAACAATAAAACACAATACAGGACAGCACAAGGACGTGGACAGGATATAATCTCCGAAGAGAAGTCAATGCCCGAAGGCGATAGAAAAATGAAAAAAAGAAGAGTTAACATAAAAAAGATTAAAGGTGGGAGTTTAGACTGAGACCCGCTCTGGGTCTGCGTCTATTAAGAGGATCATTATGGTCATATGTTGCGATTGTGTTCAAAGCAGAGTTATCTAATGATTCAAGAGCCAAATGAAATTGTATATTTAAGTATTGAATGAAGTCGTTAAGTCTAGGAGTTTCAATTTCTTTATATATGTGAAAATTTCTAACGTACCAAGGCATATCAAGAATTTGCCGAATAGTTGAATTTTGAGCCCTAATGAGTAACTTGATATGCGATTTGGCAGCATATGACCATACCATACATGCATAAGTGAGAATGGGTCGTAAGTAGGAAGTGTACAAGAGCAATTTGTTATTAAAGTTTAATTTACTATTCCGAGCTAAGATTTCGAAAGTGTTAATAGTGGAAAAACTGTATAAATGTTACTATATAATTATACTGGTTAGAGAGTCACGGTAAAAAGTTCTGTCGGTAGAACTCGTATTTCAAAAATCTTTACGTGATAGAGAAAAACGCTTTTCATTTCCGGATTAAATCAAAAAACATGCCTGAAACCCAGAAGTACGGCACCATGTACATTTTGTGAAAAAAGTTACTACCATGTCTTTGATGTTCTACAATGAAATACATTTGTGATAAATAAAGGAAGGATATGGTCCAGAATTGCCAACATTTATAAATTATTCCTGACCACATTTTAGCCCCGCCTTCTTCTTTTCGCATGAGAAATTTTGTGGACTATTTCTGTGAGTAAGAAAATAATTTTTTTTTTTAAATACTGGTATGAAAAATCTGCGGGTCTAACAAAGCTCTGGAATAAATTTCAAAAGTTGGCAGCTCTGCATAGTTTTATTTTATACTCTACTGGACAAATCAAAAAATGCACATAAAAGACTTTCACTCTTTTCGTAAAATGGACACGATGACCTTTACCTCCAGGATACAAATTATGTAACAGCTAAAATTATCTAATCAAATTTTGCCGAGATTTTTTTTTTTTTTTTTTTTTGAATTTGTGTAATCTACAGATTTTGCTATTTAAGGTGATTCCTTTATATACCGTAAAACTTATTGGGATTATAGAAAAGCTCATATGGGACACAAATCAGTATATCATCCTATCTGAAACTGTTTCCAAGTTATTGCAAATATAATAAAAACGTTAAAAATATTTCAAAAATATTTCGTTTTAAAATATCTAAACATTCTGTGAAAAAATAAAGTACACATTTAGAAAGAGCAGAAAAAATCATACAAAAGGACATCAGTTGTATTAGAATATCTAGATTTAGTGACGAGTTAGAAACTGGTCGCGATTAACCTCAAAAGCTAGGGAAAGCTTGCTATCGCTTCCAGGCCCTCTTTCACTTTCAAGTTGTTTTTCAAGCCCAGTATACTTATATTAATAAATTCATTTTTGCTGCGAGTTATTTACAAACGTTAAAATATATTAAAGTTATTTACGAAAGTTAAAATAAAGATTTAAGTTCTTTTTCCTCTTATATATTATTAATAATACTGCAAGCTATATATTTACCTGGAAATTAAAATAATGAAAGGTACAAACTATTCGTCAGCAATCTTTTTAAGTTGAAGTTATTTGGTAAAAGTTTTGATCGCACAAAATGGAATAAAATTGCACTTATGCATAAGTTTTATTTATTTATTTATTTATTTTTTAATTTTTTTTTCTTTACCGTATGAAGAATTGGACGAAATAATTTCAAATGATAATTAAAAGCTGTTGAAATTTAGCGAATTTTATTATATTAATTTCAAAGTTTCTGATCATCTTCATTCCACATAAGTGTTTTTTTTTTTTTTTTTTTTTTTTTTTGTTGTTGTTGTTGTTGTTGTTGTTGTTGTTGTTCTCATTGTTATGTTTACTGAAATCCAAATTCCCAAGAGGTCAGCTGAGAAGTGTACTTTTCCAAAATAGTGAATGTTTTCACCTGCTTTAGGCAAATTCTTCTCCTCTCCCCCTACTCGCAATATTTTTTTTTCTTCAAGTGAATATATGATAAACAGATACTCCGAATTTGAGCCATTACATTTCGTTTATTTTAGGGACCCTGTTAAATTTCAGGAAGGAAACTCTTGCTTCCTCAGTTTTTTGTCCTGATTAACAATAGCTGAAGCAGTGAAAAACTGCAAAATCGAATGTATACAATATTTAATCGGGAATTTTGTAAATCTCGTTCTAATTATAATTGGCAAAATTTATTAAAAGTTGGCCATTCAAATAAGCTTACAGTGAACCATATCAGTTTACTACTGCAGATGAAATTTAGCAGTTTGTTTAGCATTACACTATTCGTTCCCAGGTTTTTAAAAAGTGAGACTCCGTCCATCACGTTTTGAAACTCCCCTTACCAACTCCTTCAATAATTCAGTTTTGGTCATCAGAGTTGCGAAGTTAATTTATTCCGAAGCTTTTTTATAGCCCCACCTTTATTTCACCTCACTTAATTTATGAAAAAAAAATTATGTAATATAAAATTACTATAATATAAGAAAAAATATTCTTATAGTAAAAATGGAATGGAACAAAAATGGGGGGCTAAAAATGTTCCGGAAGAAATTAGGATCTGGGCAACTCTGTGGCAGGGGTCGTACTCTCCGCCTTTTTTTCACGACACTCTAAAAGATAAGTGATTTCCACCTATTTTGCCACCACTAATTTCGTGCAGAAATACTTCTAGTATATTTATAGTAAAATGCCATGAATCATGGCCCAGGATTACACAGGGTAGGGACTATTTTATGAAAATAGTGGTAGCAATAAATTTGAAAATTTCTCATTCATAAGAATGTCCTGAAAAGAGGACGGAGTGTACGACTCCTGCTGCAGTAATAATTATATGCAAAAATTTACAGTTTATTTACTTAAAAATCGCATTCTCCACCTTTTATTAAGCTACTTCCAGGGAAGAAAAATGTCCGATTTTTTTTTTTTTTTTTTTTTTTTTTTTTTTTTTGCAATCACTCTTTTTACAAAGAAATTCCTATGAATAATTTCATAGTAATGTGTCGTGCTCGTGATGAAACAGGATAGAGATTTTTGTATAAAAATAGTGGTGGTTTAAAAAGAAGAAATTCACAACTCCGAAAATGCCTGAAAAAAAAAAGGGGGGGGGGGTTGGAGAGTGCGACCCTTGTTTATTACATAAACAATAATTGTGCGATTATTTGTATTATGATAGTATGATATACATTCGTTTGTATTTTAAATAAAGGTACAATAATACAAAAATTACTGTAAATATGGGAAGAATTTATTGTTCAAAATGAATAAAACATCCGTATTAGATGTGTGAGTTTTACAAAGCAATGCAAACAAATTAATTATTATAAAGAACAGACATATATGTACTCGATGCGTAGGATTAATGTATGTATGCATAACGAAGCTTTTTTTCTTTTCATTGTCTTGGAAAACTCATTCTTTTGAAACTGTGTTTTACGTATTTTGAAGGATAAACACTCACGCGTTTTATAAAATAATACACATTTATTTATTTTTTAAATCAAAATCAAAATATATGCATATCTTCATATTCTTTTGAAACTATGTTTTACGTATTTTGAAGGATAAACACTCACACGTTTTATAAAATAATACACATTTATTTATATATTTATTTTTTAATCAAAATCAAAATATATGTATATCTTCATATTATGAAGCAGGTAAACAAAAAATTATTGCCTATAAAAAATAACTATAAATTAATACATATAAGTTAAGTATGATCAAAAGTAAATTACTAAAAGGAGTTGTTTTGTTAGCAGTTTCAAAACATGATGAGCGGAGTCTGACGTTTTGCAAACAGGACAACGAATTGTGTATGATAAACAGCTAAATTTCTCCTGTATTGGAGAACCGATGTGGTTCATTATATGCTTATTCGAATGTTATTGTAATGGATCAAATTTTTAGTGGATTTTATTAATTGTTGTTTGAATAGTTTTTCCTAATTTACTGATTTAATAATTTCACTATGCATTTTCTTCACTGTTTTCACTCTTGTAACTCGTCTTAATGACGAACTAGTTTTAATAACTAGTTTTAATAACTAGTTTTAATAACTAGTTATTCTAACACAATTGAAGTCGTTTTGTAGCATTTTTTCTGCTATTTCTAAACATGTATTTTATGTTTGTATAGCATGTTTAGAAAACTCCAGAAATTTTAAAAAGTATAAAAAATAAAATAAATAAGATTTAAGTTTCTTTACAGAGTTGCCAAGTTTTATAATTTATTCCGGAACATTTTAAGCCCCGCGATCTATTTCGTATCAGCTTTTTTTTTTAGACTATTTTTCTCTAATATGTGACAAAGATTAAACAAAATGAAAATCATTTTAAATAATACTGGCATAAAAAAAAAAAAAAAGGCGGGGACTAACAATTTTTCGGAATAATTTATAAAAGGTCGTGTTTCTGTTTTGTCATTCTTTTTGCTGTAACTTGAATACAGTTTGAGATAGGACAGGGTTGACATACTGATTTATGCCCTATATGAGCTCTTCTATTAGCCCCCTGATTTTGTCAGTGCAATGAGGAATCATCCTGCATATCTATTGTATTTTGGTTTATCATATTTTTTTATCATAATGTATATTATGACTGCCTACATCCAAATTAATAATCTGTAGTTATTTTCATCCTGCTTTTACTTCCATAGCAGTATTATTTTAGAGCACTTTTCTTCTTACTGAATCGTAATTGAATTTGAATAATATTACTCTAGAAATTTACTGGTGTGAAGAAAAGGGCTAGGTTAACAATACTACAGAATATTAATGAGGATACTGGCAAGCATGTGTATGTTATCGTAATGTACATAGAATGTGTATCTAAATCATAAATATGAAAGACAATAATAATGTGACGAATAAATAAATAAGTATTTTTAGAGAAGCATATGACAGATATATAAAGGCGCAATGTGAAAGGTAAAAGATTTATGACACACATACATCAAATATTAAGGGGCCCTTGAAATAAAATATATTCTGTATTTTAAAATGTTCTTTTGAACTGTCCATCTAATATTTATATTTTTTATTGCGTTATAGATTTATATTCAAAAGCAAAATTAGATACCGTATTATTCGACATATAACGCGCAGGTTTGTTAACCTTTATCAGCTCATATGTCCCTTCTGAGGGGACATTAAAAAATCGAGCCACGCCTTAAGGTGTTCCTCTGCAAATGAAATGTTATTTTTCTAAAACGTATAACTGTAGGCTACCTTTTGACTACCGGAAAATTTTAACAGAAAGATTTATTTTATTTAATGATGAAGTAAAATAAAACAAATTATTACAATTTTTCGGTAGCCAAAAGGTAGTAAGTTGGAAACTACACGTGTGACGTTTTAAAGGAACGCCAAAAGGCGTGTCTTACGGAAAATATGCCGAGCGCAAACGATTAAATCAGTTAGACACCGAAAATTTAAATGTACTGTAAAAATTTTTCGTTAAAAAGCTTTTGATTCTTACAGATATAGCTATATCTGTAAATTAAATTTTCTTGTTTTTAACTCATTTATATGACTTCTGCGATATACGTTGGAAAATACGGTAATTATCTTAAAAAGTAATTGTAATTTGAAATTTCCCAATTAACGTAACAAAACTTACCAATACTATACATTCGATTTCCTGTACTCGTTTATTTTGCAGTCTCCTGACTCAACAAAATAAAAAAGTAAAAAGCTTCCGAAGAGTTATTCATAGTAGAGTGGTCTTCATTGGTGTGGCGTCATGAAACCATTCACACGTGATAACCTCAGGGAAAACTGCAACATCATCATTATATTTGTATATTATGGTGAAATATTTATATTTTATCCAGATATTTCGCACACTATGCTGAAAGGGAAATGAAAAATGAGAAATCAGTTGGGGTGGATGGCAATAGAGGATTCAGCACTGAATTAAAAAAATCAGTTGAGTTCCTTGCCCAAAAAATATTCTTTATTTGCAATTTATCATTTTTAGGTCATCAAACAATGGCTTATAAAGTCCGGGGCTCTTCCACACTGCGGAGTTTGCAAGATTTTTAAAACCCTCAGCAAGATTTACACTCCTGAACGGACGAGTTTTTCAAAAAATTCTGTGGATTTGTGTGCAAATATTTAACTATTTTTTTAAACCCTCAAGAATTTTTCTTTTCCCCTAACCTACTTTAATAATAACTATTTGACTTAGGGAATTTCTTTTCAAGTATACATTTCGATAAAAAAAAAAAATAATTCTAAATTTATTAATTAAAAATAATTCTAATTTTACTTATTTAAAATAATTCTTATTTTAATTTTAAAATGTACATTAGAATTCTGTAATTTTACATTTTTGATAAATGAAGTAAAAGTTTATAAATGCGAGTAATCTCTTATGTGAATGATTTACCATTGTGAATTAAGTAAGTTCTGTGTGTCCTCAGTGGTACAGTGGTAAGACGCTCGTCTGCCACGAAGACGTCTTCGGTTCGATTCCGCTCAGATCCAATCTGCATCATTTCCGTCGATGAACTAGAGCCAATGCGAAAAAAAAAAAAAAAAAAAAGGCAATTAAAAAAAGATATCGTAAATTGTATCCGATATTTTTTTTAGAAAAAAAAAAACAGTCATATTCTTTGAATTACTCGGAATAATCTTACTCTCAATAAAGAGTGAGAAATTTCACTCGTTCGAAAAGAGACTTTTCACACTTTAGAGGTTGGCTACATTTTGGCATGTTCAAAGAGTGATATGCTACTCTTTTAAAGAGTCAGGTATCACTCTTAATATTTTAGAAAGAAAATGAAAAAATATATGTATATCCTTTGTTTAAAAGAGATTATATATTTAGAATTTATTGAAAAAGAAGCTCCGCCATCATCTTCCCCTTACCTTTTAATTCATTTTGACAATATATATGCGAATCAATTTATATCCTATTTATTGCATAGACAGTAATTGTATGTTATTTCTGTATCATAAAATTATGATGTACTTTCATTTGTAATTTGATTATAAAATAAAAATAATATAGATATATAGATATATATATATATATTTTTATATAATTAAAAAGAAGGAGCTTCTTCTTAAAATCGCATAAAAAACTGCAAAAATTTCAAAATCTGCTATAAATTACCAAATATCTATATACTTCAATTTTAGACATGGAGTATTATCCTTTTTTGATTGCTTTTTCAATTTTCATTGTTTTGTAACATAACACAGTACTTCCTGGAGATTTGTACGAAAATCGGAAGCTCTCCCATTTTTAATTAAATATTTTGTTGTTGTTTTTATGGATTATTTCTTTAATCAAAATACAAATGAATGCTTAGTATTATGTTGATATGCCAATGAACAAATAATTTTTATATAAGTAATAAATAAAGTATAAAATGAGGCGTATAAATATTACCAAAAAATCAATTAAAAACTAAGTTAGGGGTCGTACTCGCCGCCATTTTTCAGGATACTCTCAAAGATAATAAATTTTCACCTTTCTTGTTGCCATTAATTTTGTGCAGAAATCTTCATGTTTTTATTGTATAAATTATGCGATGCAAGTGAAAATGTTCGAAACATTTTTAACTGTATTTTTATTTTATTTTATTTTATTTTTTTTTTTTTTTTATGTATCTTTAATTTTTATTACGCTATACATGATGCGTAGGATTTCATAGGCACTATGCAGAACTACAGAAATGCAGCCTAATTTATATTTTATCTTTAACAATAAAACTGTTAATTATTATTATTATTATTATTATTTTATTTTATTTTTCTGAAATACAAAATAAAATGCGTGAACAGTAATATATAGTCCATACAAATAGTTCAGATTCTCTATGTTGTTTAAATACATTGCTAAAATTTCGTTATCTAAACTTTTTTTTTTTTTTTCAATTATTGTGTCATTGATTTTTAAATATTAACACATTACTTTTAACATGCAAAAGCGATTTCAGCTGGCGAGAAGTAAAAATTATCTGCTAGATGTATTATTTTCATAGCAACCTTCTTTTTTCCCCACACCTTCTTTAAAGTAAACTCTTCGAAAAAGAGGAGGGACGAGGTGCCAACTCGTGAAAGTTGAACTATAATGCGTCATGATAAAGTAGGATAGTAGTTACTGTTTAAAAATAGTGGTAGCGATAAAGGTAGAAATTTCTTATACATGAGAGAGTCCCGAAAAAAGGGCGAACAGTACGACCCTTGGCTAAGGAGAGGTGGTGGGTGGAACCTCTCTTTTGAAAAATGTATAATTCAGTGATCTATTGCAAACAAAATTTAAAATTTTCTAAATTAGATATCTGATTTCGTTCAATATCAGCTTCTTTGAAAAATACTATGATTTGAAGTTTGAGGGGGAGGGGAGGTGATCAATTGTAGTAATAAACATGTTTATGATATTGCCTATTTCCTATTTTGGGAACAATTTAAGTTAGTATTTTTACATGGATCATCACTTGTACCTAACCATTACTTCTATATATTCTAAGTAAGGAGACTCATATCATCAAACGGGTTTTCTTTTTTTCTTTCTATATAAGTACTCAATTTTTGTGAGCCGTTTTAAGAAACTTCTCAAATTCTGGATCTTTAAGATGTGGACATTTTCCACTCTACTTACAGTAAGTAGCGAAAGGTTAGACAAACGGCCTGATTTCTATTTTGATTTGTGCTGCACAAGAGCTTGTCTATCACATTCTAACGTACATTAGAAGAGTTTTTAAACACTCTGTATATTTAACTAAACCAGAATAGGGTAGGTAATCCAGTGACTGGCATGCTCCAGTAATTGACATCTATCCCGAAATAATTAATAAATAAGAAAAATAATAAAATCATATATTTTACATATAAGAATTTTAACATCTTACAGGGATGGAACACGGGCGCAGAATTCATACCACTATCAATGTAAGAAAATTTTCTACCTCTTAAATCGACGATATTATAGGTAGATAAATTTCTTAATCGCATTCCGGTATGAATTCTGCGCCCGTGTTCCATCCCTGATCTTATGTCAAACACTGGAGCATAGGGTGCTAATAACTGGCAAAATGAATAACTAGCAGTGTCAAACACTGGAACATAGGATACCAATTACTAATAAAAAGAAAAACTGGCAGTGTCAATTACTGGAAAATTGAGTAGTTGTCAAGTAAATATTCATTAAAAATAATAATAATAATAATTGTTATCAAATGTATATATTTTAACATATATGTGGTTCTGAATGTCTCTCAAGCCATTTGTATTAACTTAAGATTTCTAAAAATATTTTCTGATGACTAGAACATTAAAAACATCAGAGAATGCTCTAAAAGTGTCAATCACTGGTGAATTTACCCTATTTCCATTTTTTTTTAACAGCTTCAATCGAAATTATTGTATTTTATTCAAGTCCCTAGTTAATTGAACTCTTTCATATGTTTAATAACTTGTACTTTTAAATGACTTTGAGCCAATTTTAGTATGTTCCAAAACAACATTTTAATGTGCGCCTAATAACTTTTATTTATGTTTGAAATATATTTATCATTTTCAGCAATGTCGCTGATGTGTCAAATTTATTGTTCAAAATTTAATTCGTCACTCCTAGAAATAAATTTAGTATAATAATTACAGTGAGATATTACATTACCTCTCCTTTTATTTAGTTCAAAAAGCAGTCACCGCTGTACGGTGGAACTGTTTACTTTAAGTTTCACGAATTGAATCTTTATTAGTAAACATAGATTAAATTGAATATTTTTATATAATAAGGAAAATGTGTACAAGTGTCAATATAATAATTTTTTACATATGTATAGTACAAGAGTTTTAAACTATAAACTAACTTTTGAATTCATTCTTATGATGATTTTTTTTTTTTTTTTTCTTTAATATATGTAGACCTGTTAACTTAGCTAGTTTATCTGTAATGGTATTAAGCCACGCCTTATTTTCACACCAAAATAGTTGTAGAGCAATAGTCTTCTTATTTAATCATGAGAACATAATGCTGAATATTACTCTACAACTATTCTGGTGTAAAAAAAAAGGCGGGGCCTAATAACATTACGGATAAACTATCATAGTTAGCAGGTCTATTTATGTAACTAAGGTTTTCTGTAACGCGTATTTCAGGGATGGAACACAGGCGCAGAATTCATACCGGAATCTGTTTAAGAAACTGCTCTACCTATAATATCGTTGATTTAACAGGTAGACAATTTTCTTACATTGATAGTGGTATGAATTCTGCGCCCGTGTTCCATCCCTGGTATTTCTTGTAATATTTTTAAAAGTTTTTTTTTTTTTAATACCACAGACTTCATTTTTATCATGATTCTTCCACCAATATTTTCTTTCGGAATTTTCATTAGCATGTTTGCAATATTAAGGAAACATTATCACATAAACATACTTGCCAACCATCTCATTAATAACCGTACAATTGTTAACGCCCCTTTTTCCACACCGTTTTATTTTTAGAGTAATTCTCTCCAAATGCTGTTGCGATTAATTAAGAATAAAATTACTCTAAAAAATGACTGGTGTGATAAAAAAGGCGGGTGCTAAAAATTGTACGGTTCATAATGAGGTGGTTGGCAAGTATGCATAAATATTCTGGTGGAAGAATCAGGGAAAAAAGGCGGATCCCTAACTACCCTGTTATAATTACATACTTGCCAACCATCTCATTAATAACCGTACAATTGTTAACGCCCCCTTAAAAAACGCCCATTTTCTCACACCACTATACTTTTAGAGTTATTCCGTCCAAATGTTGTTACGATTAAATAAGACTAAAATTACCTCAAATTTGGACTACGATCCTTCATTAAAAGTTGCCAGAATGGCTATATACCCAACAACCACCAACCGGTTCGCTCCCCTTCAAGAAATTTCTCTTGGCGGACCATCCCCCCTTAATAAGGCCAACCCCCCAAAAGGGGCCCAATGCCCAAAAGCAAATTAAAAGAATTTCAATGCCTAAAACTAAATTTATTCCAATTCTCTCTGAAGGTAAAATGTCAAAATCCCTAAAAAAAGCTTCATAGTGATCAATGCAAGTTCCGAGCGACACCGGCGGGCAAATTTACTCGTCTTTATCCGGAAAGTGATCAAGACTACAAAAACTTGATTATACAATTTGATCAGAATAAAAGCCAACACTTTCGTTTCTTAAATCGCACGACAATGCCCCTCCGTGTGGTCATTAGAGGCCTTGACACCAACACGGATAAAGACGAAATCCATAGCGCGCTTACCGAAAAAGGCTTTCAGGTATTAAAAGTTAATCAGCTTACAAGTTTTAAAACCCAATTACCCATGCCCCTATTTCAAATTCACCGCGAAAATATCCCTCAAAGTCGAAAAATTTTCAATTTGGACAATTTATTATCTTATTAAATTCTTGTAGAAGACTACCTAAGACCCAACCTTGCTTCAAATGTCAATTTTTCCATCATTCGTTCCAAAATTGTAAAATGTCTGCCTGTTGCGTTAAGTGCGCGGGCGATCACGAAACTCGAGATTGTCCTGAGGGAAAAAGGTAGAAACCGTTAAATGTTGCATCTGTCAAGGTGTACATGTTGCCAGCTATAGAGGTTGCAACAAATTTCCTAATGGCTACAAAAAACAGCCTCCCACCTTTAGTTCCACTCCTTACAATCCCAGTTTCTCATTCGCCAATACACTTAACCCATCCAATTCTTCCACCCCTCACTTATCTATTCCGAAACCTACCCCTTCCACCTCAAATAATTGTGCTGATCCCCTCTCTGAACTCAATAGTGTATTAACGGAAATCGCCCATGAGTTTCAAGTTCACAACTTTTCTGAATTATTAATTAAATGTAAAAATATTCTCAATAAACTTAGAAGTTGTCCAGACTCCATATCAAAACTTAATGTACTAACTCAGGCATTCTCTGCTCCTTAATGGCTGCTCGCGGTTGTTTGTCCTGTGTCGCTTGGAACTGCAATGGCATTCAGGGTAAAATTTTAGAGCTTAGGGAATTTGTACAAGAGCATGATCCTGATATTATTTTACTACAAGAAACCAAATTACGACCTGGAATGACCCTTAAAATTTCAAATTATATTGTTATTAGAAATGATTGTCTTAACCCTATTAGTCCACTGTCCATCCGAGGCACTGCTATTTGCATAAAAAATAATCTAAATTTTCACCAGGTAACTATCCCTACTCTGAACATTGTCAATGCCACTGGCATTACTCTTATGGTTCCAGGTCCCCCCCCCCTTTGACTTTTTTCTCAGTTTATGTTCCTTGTAATGAGAGCGCAGTTAATATAACATCTGATTTACTTGCATTACTCAGATATTCCAAATCTGGGTAAATATCGATTTTACAAATTTAGTAATCTCGACGAAAAGCCAAATATTTAACAAAATGTTTGCGATGACTAATAACAGGGATGGAACACGGGCGCAGAATTCATACCACTATCAATGTAAGAAAATTTTCTACCTCTTAAATCGACGATATTATAGGTAGAGAAATTTCTTAAACACATTCCGGTATGAATTCTGCGCCCGTGTTCCATCCCTGCTAATAATTGACGGTAAACAAAATTGTTAATCAAATAATTGTGATCAATCTTTTTGTATTTCTTGTTCTAAATGTGAAAAATACTTATGGTTTCATGATTTTTCTACTTTTAATCACAACTGTTATAAATTAGAAACTATATTTCGTAGCTTTAAATATTTTCTGTTTTATAAATAAAAAAATTAAAAATATATATTTCATAAATTCATGGTCAATACTTTATTAACTGGATTTCTTAAAAAAAAAAAAAAAATCTTCGTAATTTAATAATTATTTTTTCGTAAAATAATGATTTAATTTAATTAAAAATGTAAAAAAAAAAATATTTTATTTGAAATAAAAAAAATATTATACAAAACGCCTTTGCGGAGACTCGATCCGAGGATCTCCGTGTGCCTCCGAAGAAGTTAAGCACGATACTACAGCACCAAACGTTCTTATTACGATGTGTGTTTTGTTGGCTTTTATAGAAATAACTAAAACTATTAGAGGGTCCTATGCCGCCCCATGGAGGTTGTTGCAGCAAATTTCTACTGTACCCTATGTTTTCGACCATGCTCTTTAATTTAAGCTTGGTTTGGTTTCAATAGCAATTTTACTGATTCATACTTCTCTTGTAAGTTCTCTTCTCAACATAGAAAGCGGAAGCGAACAGGGAAAATTATATGCACTGTCGTACTAGCTGTAATACTATGACTCCTCCTGCTTGCTTGGGAATAACTTTTGAAATAATTAAATATGGGTGTATTTCTAAAAATAGTACAATTAGAGGGTTTTTTTTTTTTTTTTTTCTACTCATCAGACGATAGCAAAAAGTTTATTATTTAATTTTTAAAAGCAAAACTTAACAAAACATTTGCGTTCATAAATTAGTTATTTTTCAAAAAAAAAATATATATATATATATTTATTTATTTATTGTATAAGAGGCCTTTACAGATGATATGCCCAAACTAGATCACTTTAAATTAAATACAAAATACCATATTCCTTAGCAATTTACAAATTATAGGAGAATTTCAAATAACGTCATTTTTTTTAAATGCAATAAATTAATTTACTGATTCGTTTTTGTGTGTGTGTGTCTGCATGTGTGACTTTCCCACAATTATATTCATGTAAAAAATTTACCTTTATTAACACTTTGGCGATTGCTGGCGTAGATTCACGTCATTGGGAATTTGTTACTACGCCAGGGGGCGTTTATTTTGCAATTTGTATATTACTATATTTCTTAAGAATATTCTTAATTGTATAATCAAAACACTGTGTATTGTTTTAAATACTTTAATTAGAAAGTGTATAATTATAATAAATATTCATTTGTAACATTTATATGGATGCAGAAATTTTTTTCTTCTGAAATAATGTAGCTTAAAAGAATACCGCAAACAGGCGGAACTTATTCTCAGATAGACAAAAACACGTGATTTCGAAAATGTTGATAGTGGAAAAACAAACTCTATAAATGTTACTATATAATTATATTGGTAGGAGAGTCACGGTAAAAGTTCTGTCGGTAGAACTCGTATTTAAAAAATATATATGTGATAGAGAAAAACGGTTTTTATTTTCGGATTCAATCAAAAAACATGTCTGAAACCCAGAAGTAAGAGAAACCATGTCCATTTTGTGAAAAGAGTTACTACCATGTCTTCGATGTTCTACGATGAAACACATTTGTCACGAATAAAGGAAATGGACATGATCCAGAGTTGCCAATATTTGCATATTTGCCAACCATCTCATTATGAACCGTACAATTTTTTAGTTCCCGCCATTTTTTTCACACCAGTTATTTTTTAGCGTAATTTTATTCTTATTTAATCGTAACAATATATAGAGAGAATTACTCTAAAGATAAAGTGTTGTAAGTAAGAGGGGCGTTAACAATTGTACGGTTATTAATAAGATGGTTGGCAAGTATGCATTTATAAGTGATTCCGGAGCATTTTTTAGCTCCGCCTTCTTCTTTTCGCATGAGAAATTTTGTAGATTATTCCTGTGAGTAAGGAGAGAATCTTTTTTAAAAAATACTGATATGAAAAATCTGCGGGTCGAACGAAGCTCCGGAACAAACTACAAAATTTGGCAGTTCTGCATGGTTTTATTTTATACTCGCCTGGACAAATCAAAAAATGCACATAAAAGACTTTCATTCTTTTCATAAAATGGACATGGTGACCTTTACCTCCAGTATACAGATATGTAACAGCTAAAATTATCCAATCAAATTTTGCTAGGATTTGTTTGTGAATCTGTGTAATCTACAGACTTTGCTATTCAAGGTGATTCCTTTATGTACCGAAAAACTTACGGGGATTATAGAAAAGCTCATATGGGGCTTAAATCAGTATATCATCCTACCTCAAAGTGTTTTCAAGTTACTGGAAATATAATTAAAAAATCAAATATCTTTAAAAAAAATCTTCCATTTTTCTAAAATGTTTAAACATTTTATGCAAAAATAAAGTACGCGTTTAGAAAGAGCAGAAAAAATCATATTAAAGGACATCAGTTGTGTCAGACTATCTAGATTTATTGACGAGTTAGAAGCAGGTCCCGATTAACCTCTGGGGAAAGCTTGCTATCATTTCGAGGTCATCTTTCATTTTCAAGAAGTTCTTCAAGCCCTGTATACTTATATTAAAAAAATTCATTTTTGCCACGAGTTATTTACAAAAGTTACTTAATAAATTAGTATCATTCAGATTTAAGATCTTTTTCCTCTTATACATTATTAATAATATTACAAGCTATATTAAACTGGAAATTAAAATAATGAAAGGTGCAAACTATTCGTCAGCAATCTTTTTCAGGTTGAAGTTATTTGGCAAAAGTTTTGATCGCACAAAATGGAGTAACATTGCATATTTTTTATTTATTTATTTTTATTTTATTTTACTTATTTTACTTATTTTTTTTTTACCGTTTAAGGATTGTGCGGAATAATTTAAAATAATAATATAAAACTGTTGAAATTTAGTGATTTTTATGTATTAATTTCAAAGTTTCTATTTAACTTTATTCCACATAAGGTTTTTTTTTTTTTTTTTTTTTTTTTTTTCTTAGTTCTTCTCATTGTTATGTGTACTGGAATCCAAATTTCCAGAGATCAGCTGAGAAGTGAACTTTTCCAAAATAGTGAATATTTTCTCTTGCTTTAGGCAAATTCTTCTCCCCTCCTCCTACTCGCAATATTTCTTTTTCTTCAAGTGACAATATGAAAAACAGATACTCTGAATTTGCGAATTACTTTTCATTAATTTTGGAGGCTCTGTTAAATTTCAGGAATAAAACTCTTGCTTCCTCATTTTTGTGTAACTAGGCCCTGATTAACAAGAGCTGAAACAGTGAAAAACTGTAAAATCGAAAGTATATTATATTGAATCGGTAATTTTGCAAAAATTCGTTCTAGTTATAATTGACAAAATTTACTAAAAATTGGCCCCTTCCAGTAGCTTTCAAATAAATTTACAATGGACCATATCAGTTTACTAATGCAGTTGAAATTTAGCCGTTTGCTTTTTATACACCATACTTTTCCAGGTTTTTAAAAAGTAAGACTCCGTCCATCACGTTTTGATTTTTTTTTATTTTCTTATTTATTTTATTTATTTATTTATTTATTATTTTTATTTATTTATTTTATTTATTTATTTATTTACTTTACTTTACTTTATTATATTTATTTATTTATTTTATTTTATTTTATTTTTATTTTTCTCTGCTCTATACTGACAAATTAGAATAATTTCGTCCTATTATTGACAAAAATGTAAAGAAAAAATATTAGCTTTGTTAGTTCAATAATTTCTAATAGGCTTTGCCCGCTTCGCTTGGCACTATATTTAAATTATTTCTTTTTAATTGAATAATTGAAACGTTTAAATAAGTATATTTCGACTGGCGATTATTTTCGTCACACTTTTAGTATGGACCTTCTTCGCAATATCAAACATTTTTTTAAACTTCTCGAATCTCTACAACAAAACTATTATTAAAACGACTATTCTTGAAAACAGTCCAGTAGTAGTGTTATAATTCTTCGAATATTCTGGAAACTGTGGAAGCTGTTACTCGTACAGTAAAAGTCCCTATTCAATGAATGTTCTGGAATAGTCCAAAAATAGCCACTTGTTCCGCAGGAGTAAAGCAAATAACAACAAATACCCTGGAGCAGAAATTTTTGCTAGCTCACGAAAAATGTCCAGTCGCTTAGAGCTCAATACCTAAAGTGCAATCACTCAGAAAAGGTCTATGAATAACTCGGAATTGCAGTGACTATATATTCTTTCACAGAAATCAACTCACTCCTATTTATAGCTTTTTGCGATGGGGCTTGGCGATGATTCCATCGAAAATCCCATTGAAAGCTCGAGATCTATGTTCCCGTGTGTCGAAACTTAAACCCTAAACTACCATTTTACACCAAATTTGCTTGCCCACTCCCCAAGTTTGTCGCCAAGGTTGACCCCACTGGAAGTGAATGATGAACTGTCTTTTTATCTTCACTTTGCATGTAAAACTACTTTCATTGTAATAGTACAATTTATGCTGGAAAAAGACTTAATCCATTGTAACAATATGCTATAAACACTATTTCTGCCGTATTTTAGACAACTAATGTTTCTAAGGTTATACATATATCCTATCAAACATGCTTTTATTTTTATTAGTTTGAATTAATGAAACAGTTATACCCGAGAGCGTGCAAGTGAAATCACACACAGCAGCTCATTCATTTGTACCAATTTCACCCAGTGGTCGAAAGTCCACCAATATTGCAAAGCAAGAGAAAGCAAAGTTATTGCCTTCTTCTAAACGGAATTAAATTGGAACACAGCTGCGGCAATTATTTGTCGATATACACTCAAACTGAATGAGCAGAGTTTTACTTAATATATTTCTCTAAGTTTGGTACACTGTAGTTGTTGACCCTTTCCTGACATGAGAGGAAACAGCAACATGGAATCGCCCCTGTTGGAAGGTATAGCCCAAAAGCTAATCAGCTCCATGTCAAACCAAGGTCTAACCAAATATCAAATTCGGTTAAATTAATTCCATTGGCTCATAAAGTACAGTGATTGAACTCGAAAAGACAGATATTTTCTAAAAATGCTCGAACTGAGTTTGAGAAACCTCAAAACGTGTAATTTCATTCAAAGCCCAAAATCTAAATTTTTCTGAATCTTTTACTTTCTTCTTATACAGGCAAATGATAAAATAATAAATCCACTATTTCAAAAATAAGTAGTCAATTTTAGTTAATTCATATGCAAGGAAATCTCAAAACGTGTAAATTCCTCGAAAACCGGAAATCGAAATTTTTTACGGAGAGTAAGACCTCTGTCTTACATATTCCATTGTTTCGCAAAGTCCCGCACAATGTTCGTATTAATGAAATATGTACGATAAAACACAACGATTAAAACAGAATTTATTTACTAATGTAATCACTAGAATGTACAAAATTATGTTTTATAAACGCAGCAATCGAAAGCCGCGCCCATATTTAAGCGAAAACATCCTGTTTTTAAAGATTTAAAACAAGACTTGTGCCATTGGTCTCTGTACAATTCTGAATCCTTGTGATTTTCTCTGCCTTCTCTCGAAGTTTGCAACATTTTAGCTGGGACACCATGTACATGTACACACACACACACACACATGACATATATATATATATATATATAGTCAACTTTTATAAATTTATTCTGGAGCTTTGTTAGCCCACTTATTTTTCATACCAGTATATTTTTAAAAGATATTTCTTTTTAGTATATCGTTGACACATTTTAGAAAGAAACAGTCTACAAGAATCTTGGTGGGGAATAGAAGGTGGGGCTAATAATGCTCCTGAATAAATTATTCTAAGTTGGCAACTTTGTATATACATATACATGTATCAAGTTATTTTTGGTAAAGATAAAATAAAAGTTTGCGGCTTCTTAAGCATTAGTATCTTCAAAATTTCAACATTAATAAATATATAAAATATTTTTCCCATTGGCACACCTTCAGCAAACCAAATGTAAAATCCAAATAGAGCATTACCATTGAAATAATGAATGGTAGAGCGCATTTAAATATGTAGAATCCGAATCTTCATCGTTTGTAGTTACAAAATTTGTACTTTTAACAAATTTTATATATTCACACCAACGGGCGATTGTAGATACTGTATATGAAAATAAATATCAATCGCGACGTAAGATTTTAGTTCATGATCCTCTTTATAAAAGCAGTTTCGCTGTATAGCAGGAACTGTTACAAATGAAAAAGATTTCCCTTTCTTTCGAAGTTTTATCCATTTCTAAGATTTCCTCATTTCGAAACTATGAGCCTTGTCGTACAAGCTGTATTACTATGACTCCTCCTGCTTGCTTGGGAATAATTTTTTAACATGGGTGTCTTTCTAAAAATAGTACAAATAGAGTTTTTTTTTTCTACACTTCAGAGGATAACAAAAAGTTTATTATTTAATTTTTAAAAGCAAATTTAACAAAATATTTGCGTTCATAAATTAGAGTTTTTTCATAAGAAAAAAAAAAAAAAAATTATAAGAGGCCTTTAAAGAAGATAAATCAAAACTAGATCACATTAAATTAAATACAAAATACCATATTCCTTAGACGCATAACAATTTACGAATTATGGGAGGATTTAAAATAACATCATTTTTAAAAAATGCAAGAAATTAATTTACTGATCGCTGTTTTTCTGTATGTGTGCGTGTGTGACATTCCCACCACTATATTCATGTAAAAAATCTAACTTTATTAACACTTTGGCGACTGCTGGTGTAGATTTACGTCATTGGGAATCTGTTACTACGCTAGGGGTCGTTTATTTTGCAATTTGTATATTACTATATTTCTTAAGAATATTCTTATTTGTATAATCAAAACACTGTGTATTGTATAAAATACTTTAATCAGAAAGTATATTATTATAATAAATATTCATTTGTAACATTTATATGGATAAAGAAAATTTTTTGTTCTGAAATAATGTAGCTTAAAAGAATAACGCAAACAGGCGGAACTTATTCTCAGATAGAGAAAAACACGTGATTTTGAAAATGTTAATAGTGGAGAAACAAACTCTATAAATGTTACTATATAATTATATTGGTAGGAGAGTCACGATAAAAAGTTCTAACTGTAGAACTAGTATTTCAAAAATATATACGTGATAGAGAAAAACGGTTTTTATTTTCGAATTCAATCAAAAAACCTGTCTGAAACTCAGCAGTAAGAGAAACCATGTCCATTTTGTGAAAAGTGTTACTACCATGTTTTCGATTGTTCTACTATGAAACACATTTGTCACGAATAAAGGAAATAGACATGATTCAGAATTGCCAACATTTACATATTTGCCAACCATCTGATTATGAACAGTACAATTTTTAGTACCCTCCATTTTTTTCACGCCAGTTATCTTTTAGCGTAATTTTATTCTTATTTAATCAGAACAATATTTAGAGAGAATTATTCAAAAAATAAAGTAGTGTAAGAAAAAGGGGCGTTTTTTGACAGGGCATTAACAATTGTATGGTTATTAATAAGATGGTTGGAAAGTATGCGTTTATAAATTATTCAGGAGCATTTTTTAGCCCCGCCTTCTTCATTTTGCATGAGAAATTTTGTAGACTATTCCTGTGAGTAAGAAGAGAATCTTTTTTTAAAAAATACTGCAATGAAAATTCTGCGGGTCTAACAAAGCTCCGAAATAAATTACAAAACTTGGCTGCTCTGCATAGTTTTATTTTATACTCGTCTGTACAAATAAAAAATGCACATGAAAGACTTTCATTCTTTTCATAAAATGGACATGGTGACCTTTACCTCCAGTATACTGATATGTAACAGCTAAAATTATCCAATCAAATTTTGCCAAGATATTTTGTGTGAATATGTCTAATCTACAGACTTTGTAAATCAAGGTGATTCCTTTATGTACCGAAAAACTTATGGGGATTATAGAAAAGCTCATATCATAAATCAGTATATCAACCTATCTCAAAGTGTTTTGAAGTTACTGTAAATATGATGAAAAAATTAAAAATCTTTCATTTCTAAAATTTTTAAACATTCTATGCAAAAATAAAGTACGCATTTAGAAAGAGCAGAAAAAATCATACAAAAGGACATCAGTTGTGTTAGAATAGCTAGATTTATTGACGAGTTTGAAGCAGGTCCCGATTAACCTCTGGGGAAAGCTTGCTATCATTTCGGGGCCCTCTTTCATTTTGAAGAAGTTATACAAATCCTGTATACTTATATTAAGAAATTAATTTTTGCTACGAGTTATTTACAAAAGTTACATAGTAAATTAGTATCATTCAGATTTAAGTTCTTTTTCCTCTTATGTATTATTAATAATACTGCAAGCTATATTACCCTGGAAATTAAAATAATGAAAGGTACAAACTATTCGTCAGCAATCTTTTTAGGTTGAAGTTGTTTAGCAAAAGTTTCTGTCGCACAAAATGGAGTAACATTGCACTTATGCATATTTTTTATTTATTTATTTTTATTTTATTTTACTTATTTTATTTATTTTTTTAACCGTAGGAAGAATTGTGCGAAATAATTTTAAATAATAATTAAAAGCTGTTGAAATTTAGTTATTATATTAATTTCAAAGTTTCTATTGATCTTCATTCCACATAAGTGTCTTTTTGTGTGTGTGTGTGTGTTCTTCCTCCTCCCCCTACTCCCCCTACATCTTTTCTTCAAGTGACAATATGAAAAAGAGATACTCCGAATTTGAGCCATTACTATTCCGTAGCTTTTTGTGTAGGTCCTGATTAACAAGAACTAAAACAGTGAAAAACTGGAAAATCGATTTTATACATTATTTAATCGGGAATTTTGCAAAACTCGTTCTAGTTATGTTTGGCAAAATTTTACTAAAAGTTGGCCCATTCAAATAACTTTCAAATAAACTTACAATGAACCATATCAGTCAGTGGCGGATCTAAACTTTTTTTTTTTTTTTTTTTTTTTTTTTGGGGGGGGGGGGGTTGCTAACAGTTTTCAAGTTGTTATTCCAGATCAATGAAAAATTTACAATTGTAACATCCAATTGGGAATGGTAGTGCTTTTATCGGGAGGGGGGGGGAGCGGGGCGGGGCTTCAGTACTTTAGCCCCCCCCCCCTAAATCCGCCACTGATATCAGTTCACTAGTGCCGAAGAAATTTAGCAGTTTGCTTCTTGTACACTATTCGTTTCCAGGTTTTTAAAAAGTGAGACTCCATCTATCACGTTTTGAAATTCTCCTTATCAATTCCTTCAATAATTCAGTTTGGGTCATCAGAGTTGCAAAGTTAATTTATTCAGAAGCTCTTTTATAGCCCCATCTTTATTTCACCTCACTTAATTTATGAAAAAAAAAAAAAAATTATGTAATATGAAATTACTATACTACAGGGTGTTTGAAAAAGAACTCAATAGTTTTAAGTACAAATAAATTAGTGAAATTAATGAAAAACAACATCAATGATTACATACCATGAAAGAGAATACCTTCAAGTTCTGTTTGAATATTAGTAGACTTCAACGTGGGATCCATTTGTTGCTCTGCACACGTCGAGACGATATTAAACTTCTCGCCACGTATTCACCAACATATCAGGTGCAACTGACCCAACCGCCGCGACGATTCTTTTCCGTAAATGATTGATGTCTCTTGGGGCCACATAAAAAATTTTGTGTATGGTGAAAAGATCCAAGACATCAATCATTTATGGGAAAGTATCTTCACAGTGGTTGGGACAGTTACACCTGGTATGTTGGTGAATACGTGGCAAGAAGTCGAATATCGTCTCGACGTGTGCAGGGCAACAAATGAATCCCACGTTGAAGTCTACTAAAATTCAAACAAAACTTGAAGGTACTCTCTTTGATTGTATGTAATCATTTATGTAGTTTTTCATTAATTTCACCAATTCATTTATACTTAAATTTAGGGAGTTCAGTTTTGGTCATCAGAGTTGCGAAGTTAATTTATTCCGAAGCTTTTTTATAGCCCCACCTTTATTTCACCTCACTTAATTTATGAAAAAAAAATTATGTAATATAAAATTACTATAATATAAGAAAAAATATTCTTATAGTAAAAATGGAATGGAACAAAAATGGGGGGCTACAAATGCTCCGGAAGAAATTAGGATCTTGGCAACTCTGTGGCAGAGGTCGAACTCTCCGCCTTTATTTCACGACACTCTCAAAGATAAGGTATTTCCACCTATTTTACCACCACTAATACCATGCAGAAATACTTCTAGTATATTTATAGTAATATGCAATGATTCATGTCCCATGATTACACAGTATAGGGACTATTTTATGAAAATATTGGTAGCAATAAATTTGAAAATTTCTCATTCATGAGAATGTCCTGAAAAGAGGGCGGAAAGTACGACTCCTGCTGCAGTAATAATTATATGCATAAATTTACAGTTTACTTACTTAAAAGTCGCACTTCCACCTTTTATTAAGCTACTTCCAGGGAAGAAAAATTTCTGATTTTTTTTGCAACCACTATTTTTACAAAGAAATTCTTATGAAAAATTTGGTTGTAATAATGTGTCGCGATGAAACAGGATAGAGATTTTTGTATAACAATAGTGGTAGATTAAAAAAAAAAAAAAAAAAAAAAAAAAAAATCACGTCTCTGAAAATGTCTGAAAAATAAAAAGGGTGGAGAGGCGACCCTGGTTTATTACATAAACAATAATAGTGCGATTATCTGTATTATGATGGTATGATATGCATTCATTTTGTATTTTAAATAAAGGTTTAATAATACAAAAATTACTGTAAATATGGGAAGAATCCATCGTTCAAAATGAATAAAACATCCGTATAAAATGTGTGGGTTTTACAAAGCAATGCAAACAAATTAATTATTAAAAAGAACCGACATATGTGTACATGCCTAGGATTAATGTATGTATGCATAACGAAGTTTTTTTTTTTCTTTTCATTGTCTTGAAAAACTAATTCTTTTGAAACTGTGTTTTACGTATTTTAAAGAATAAACACTCACGCGTTTTATAAAATAATACACATTTGATTTTTTTTTTTTTCTTTTTAAATCAAAATCAAAATAAATGCATATCCTCATATTATGAAGCAGGTAAACGAAAAATTATTGTCTATAAAAAATGAATACATATAAGTATGATCAAAAGTAAATTACTAAAAGAAGTTGTTTTGTTGGCAGAGTATCAAAACATGATTGGCGGAGTCTGACGTTTTACAAACAGGAAAACGAATTGTGTATGATAAACAGCTAAATTTCTCCTGTATTGGAGAACCGGTTATACAACCGTTTCGCCGACACGAAAATTTCCTACCCCCTTTCGTTGACAAATTCCCCAAAGAAGGGAAAATCGACAATATGTTTCGCCGACAGTGAATGTTCACCCTCATTTTGTCTGCGAAATGGGGGTATAACATACATTTTTCAAGCTCGTTTAAGACTGTTTACGCATCTGATCAAAACACATGACACAAATTAATTAGGTCGCTGATTCGATAATTAATTTGTGTCATGTGTTTTGATCAGATGCGTAAACATCTGGTCCTAGAGGCCGGAGTAATAAGTGTAATTTAACGAGTTATCGGTGTTAATAATTTGGTTTAGAATTGCGTAAAAGAACAACGGTTTTCGAACATTTGTGGAAAGTAACTGAACAGAATGGCTGTTTATTTTGCTGATTAATTAAGAATGCGTATTATTGGTGAAAATTCAGTGGTATTTGTGAAGACTACGTGTTTTTTGTGAACAATACTTGTTATTTGTGAGAGGAACTATGAATTACATCAGCTTAGTGATAGAAAAAAGGGATCGCAGTGATCTGAGGTAAGAGCAAATTCTTTTCCCTTTTTTTGATTGAATTTATTTTGATTTTATTGTTTGTGATTATTTAGTACTCGTGATTTAAGTGTTCGTTATTTGAGTAAGTGAGATTATTCCTCTTTTTTATTTATTATAAAGTAAATTGAGAAATATAAATATGTTCAAAAACGCAATAAAAAGCGATCTGAGGCTTATAGCCGAAGAAATAGGGGAAAAAATTAATGAAAAAATGACCGTGGCTGAATTAAATAGTATTATATCAAACAGTGCGTTGTATAAGTCGGATCCAGGGCAGGTAATTTCTATCGGCAATTCAGTAATTGATGAACGAAAAAATGGTGAACAGCGACTTCTGGAATTGGAGAAAATTAAACTTGAAAGGGTTAAAGCTGAGGTAGAACTTCAGAAATTAAAATCTGAAAATAAATCGGAAGTCAATAGTGATAAAGATTCTGAGTTGTGTAATTTAGATGCACTAATAAAAAGTGTTCGAACATTAACTATGAGATTGCCTAGTAAACCTGAGGGCTGGTGTTTATTTTTTGCTTCTTTAGAGAGAGCCTTTGTAGCGAAGGATGTTCCAAGCAAATATAAAGCGGAAATTCTTTTAAATTTAGTAGGCGAAAAGGCTTCCAATATAATTACATATTTAAAAGATACGGAAATTGGAGATTATGAGAAAGTGAAATCATTATTTTTGCGAGAATTTGAACCCACTGCTATGGCGTGTTTGGAACAATTTCGAAAGGCGACTAGACAACATGGCGAAACATGCGTGCAATTTGCGTCTCGGTTAAAAACAAATTGGGAATACTATTTGAAACTGAGAAAAGTTTCGGATTTTGATACACTAAACCAATTAATTGTAGCGGATAAAATCTTCCAAACTTTAGATAAAGAGGTCGCGTCGCATATAAGTATTAGACAAGGAAATGAGTGGTTTAATCCCTTAAAATTAGCGCAGGAGGTTGACTTATACACAACTTCGCGAGGTAAACAGCCTGAGAATTACAATTCATCTCGTAAGTTTAATAAAGGTGCTAATGTATTTTTGTCAGAGATGAAAAAAATAACAAATGCGGTTTGTGTAAGGGTAATGAATCTCACTTGCTCCAGAACTGCCCGCAGTTTAAAAGGCTAACTCCACACGAGAGGGTAGAAGTTGTAAAAAATACTAAGGCTTGCTTTAAGTGTTTATTGCAAAACTGTAATTTCAGACAATGTAAAGTGCGCAATTGTTTCATGTGTAAGAAACCACATCATCAACTTCTTCACTTTTCCAATGAGAATGTAAATAGGGATTTGAGACAAAATTCGCAAAATCAAAATACAAGTTTTTCTGAGATTGGCATTGGCGGTCAGGTGTATGGAGTAGGGGCAAATAGTCAAGTAACTCAGGTGAAATCTGTAAATACAGACTCGATTGTTGCTACGAGTTTTGTAAGCACTAGAAATGTTTTGCTAAGCACAATTCGAGCGCTGATAAAAAATAAATATAATCAGTGGGTTGAGTGTAGATGCTTGTTAGACGTGGGAAGTCAAGTCTGCCTAGTCAGTGAAAAATGTGTAAATCGTCTACAGCTCAAAGCAGAAAAAATAAATACTTTGATTTCGTGTCTAAACGATTCGTCAGTTGTAGTAAAGGGCTGCGTGAGAGCTACCATAGCAAATAATACGGGAGATTTTCAGAGGAATCTAAATATGTTTATAGTTAAGAAAATCACCGACCTTGTTCCTCAGAGGATAATTGATGTAAATGTTGAGGTGTCAGATACAGTCCATTTAGCGGATTATAGCTTTAATATCCCTGGTGAAATAGATATATTGTTAGGTGCAGAGATTTTCTATGAGTTACTTACGCCAGGACAGATATATGCGGAAAATTCTTCTTTGTTGTTACAGAACACAAAATTTGGCTATGTTGCTTCAGGTAGTTTCGAGCAACAAGGTGCGAGTATGGGTCATTGCGGTCTGATTCTTGTTGGGGATCTAAATACAACTTTAAAAAAATTCTGGGAAATTGAGAATGTTGAAATGGGGGTAACCAAATCTACAGAAAGCTCTTTTTGCGAAGAGCATTTCTCGCGAACTCATTGGAGAAGTGAAGAGGGGAGATACGTAGTATCGATGCCTCTTAAAACTGATCCTTCGTGCTTAGGAGATTCTCGTGAGGTTGCTCTTAAACGACTCAGATCGCTGTGGACCCGATTATCGAAAGATGAAAAGTATTTAAGCCTTTATAAAAGTTTTTTAGAAGAATATAAAGAATTGGGTCATCTTAGAGAAGTAATTGAGGAAAAAGAACCCAAAATATGTTATTATGCGACACATCATGGAATATACAAACCTGATAAAACTACAGCCAAACTGCGAGTTGTTTTTAATTGTTCAAGTGAATCTTCCAATGGTTTATCTTTAAATTCACTCCAATATAATGGAGGAGTCTTTCAGGAAGATTTATTTTCTATTATGATAAGATTTAGAAGATACATTTATGCGTTCACAGCAGATGTGAAAATGATGTACAGACAGATTTTAATAGACCCGAATCAACATGCTTTACAAAGAATTTT
Source organism: Salticus scenicus (assembly GCA_963930645.1). Classification (NCBI taxonomy): domain Eukaryota; kingdom Metazoa; phylum Arthropoda; class Arachnida; order Araneae; family Salticidae; genus Salticus; species Salticus scenicus. Next base: position 136,554,123 of record OZ005655.1, read on the forward strand.
GTGGAGCAATAGTGCTCATGAACCCCCCAAGACTTACGAATTATTAACTGTTACATACGGAACGGTCAGTGCACCATTTCTAGATATGAGAACATTAAAACAGTTAGCCGAAGATGAAGAGCCAAATTTCCCTAACGCAGCTCCAGTACTTAGAGAGGATTTTTATATGGACGATGTCCTAACTGGAGCTAGCTCCTTGGAAAAGGCTAAAATTATTCAAAATGAGCTAATAGGCATTCTTAAGTCTGCAGGAATGTCTTTGCACAAGTGGCACAGTAATCACCCCGAGCTCATTAAAACTGATGATGCAAACTATGAGTTTGCTGAACGAGAGGAATCTTTAACTTTAGGTGTCTGTTGGCAGCATAATTTAGATGCTTTTTTATTTAAGGTGAACTGCGCAGATTTAACAGAAATTACTAAAAGGTCAGTGCTGTCACTTATTGCGAAATTGTTTGACCCTTTGGAGTTATTAGGACCTGTTATTACAAAGGCTAAAATTTTTATGCAGCAACTTTGGTTATTAAGGCTTGACTGGAATGACCTCCTGCCAGAGAAAGAATCAAAGGATTGGCGTAAATTTACAGTATCTTTGCAGTCCATAAGAGAGATGAAAGTAGAAAGATGCATTGTGCTGCCATCGGCGGTACAAATTGAGATTCGCGGTTTCTGCGATGCATCGGAACTGGCATATGGTGCTGTCATATATTGTAAATCCAAGTCGCAATCTGGCGAAGTTTCTATACAATTGGTGACAAGTAAATCCAGGGTAGCACCACTAAAGAAATTAACTATACCGCGCTTAGAATTATGCGCAGCGTTGTTGTTGGCAAAACTGATCGAACGCGTGCTAGCAGCTCTAAAAATGGACTTTAACAACATATTCTTATGGAGCGATTCTATGATAATTCTTTCTTGGCTACAGAAGGAACCCTTTAAATTTAAGACATTTGTGTCCAATAGAGTGGCCAAAATTCAAGAACTTACAGATGTACAACAGTGGCGATATGTCTCATCCGGGGAAAATCCCGCGGACTTAATCTCAAGAGGTGTAGACCCAGATAAGCTCAATGAGAATGAACTATAGTGGAGGGGACCAAGGTTCCTTACTGGGGATGACTATCCTAAAAGAGACATTCCAGTAGCGATTACTTTAAGTGACTTTCATGAGGAACTGAAAATTAGTGACTCTAACTTATTTTCTTTCAGTGTTAATGTTGACTCCTTTATTGACAATTTTCTCAATATAGGTAACAAATATTTTAAAATTATTCGTATTTTAAGCTTTATTTTCAGGTGCACAGAGAACTGCCGGGGGAAAAGAAAGAGGAGCGGTCCTTTAGAAGCCGCCGAATTGAAAAGAGCTGAATTTTTTATTATAAAAATGGTTCAAAGACAACATTTTCAGGAGGAAATGGGTGCCAAAAAGGGATCCAAAACCAGCCCCCTTGCAAATCTAAACTCCTTTATTGATAAGGATGGTATTTTAAGGGTAGGAGGCAGGTTGAGTAATAGTGATTTGAATTACGACAGAAAGTTCCCCATTTTGTTGCCTTCTAAACATAGATTAACTGATTTAATTGTTAATTATTTTCATGTAAAGTATTTGCACTCAGGACCTCAAGCTTTACTGCACCAAATCAGGCAACAATTTTGGATAATTAATGGGAGAAGCACATGTAGAAAAATTGTGCATAATTGCGTAACCTGTTTCAAAGCAAAACCTCAGGTAATCGACCAATTAATGGGTGATTTGCCTGAGGAGAGAGTGAGAAAAACCTTTCCCTTTAACATTACTGGAGCGGACTTCTGCGGACCTTTTTATATTAAGTATAGGGGTCAAAGGAAAGGTGTGTACCATAAAATTTATGTATGTGTATTTATCTGTTTTGTTACTAAGGCAATGCATTTGGAAGTGGTGTCAGACATGACATCAGCCTCATTTATTGCAGCTCTTAAAAGGTTCATTTTTCGGCGGGGCAAGTGTGCAAAATTTTTTACTGACAATGCTAAAAATTTTGTAGGCGCGAATGCTGAGCTTAAAAAATTGCACAGATTAGTAAACCAGCCAGATGAAAAACTTGCCGATTTCATGTCATCAGAAGGTATTGATTGGAAATTTCTCCCCCCTAGAGCCCCAAATTTTGGAGGTATCTGGGAGGCTGGAGTTAACTCCATTAAGTATTACTTAAAGAGAGTTGTTGGAAATTCAAAACTAACTTATGAAGAATTTCTAACAGTTTTAATCCAAGTTGAGGGAATGTTAAATTCTCGACCACTTGTTCCTTTGTCGGCGGATATAAACGATCTTAATGTCTTAACCCCTTCCCATTTTTTGATTGGTCGACCTATTACATCAATGGTTGAGCCTGATTTAACAAATATTGGTGAAAATAGGCTGGATCATTGGCAAAAATTAACAAAATTTATTCAAGTGATCTGGAAGAGGTGGAGCTCTGATTATTTGAGCAACTTGCAGCAGAGGAGCAAGTGGAAGTTCGAGAAAAATAATGTGGAGGTAGGAAATTTGGTCGTTATCAAATAAGATAATTTGCCCCCATGTCTGTGGTCATTGGGCAGAATTTCTGCTACTTACCCAGGCAAAGACTCAAAAGTAAGAGTAGTTGAAGTTAAAACTGCCTTGGGTACTTATAAACGTCGGATCACAAAGTTGTGCCTCCTACCCATGAATAAATAAGTAAAATTATTTGTGTTTTTTAAATGTGTCATTATTGTTATATGTATATAGTGTATTTTATTTCATAAGTATTTAATTTTATTTGTGATATTGTAATTTTAGAATTGAGTAATTATTATACGTGTCTTAAATGTTTAAAAAACATTGCAAGGTGGGGCGGGATGTTCTGTATTGACATTTTACCAATGAGTATTACGTGCTGCACATGCTTGTGCTTCCCACACCCCTCCGGAAAAGTGTGATATTCCGTTTCTGCGAGACTACTGTGGAATACGAAATGGAATAAGAGGAGAAAAATGTGTTCGTGCGAGTTCGTGCTTTTGAGCCGAACAAATGTTATATTGTGAAATTAAAGTGTTTAATTATCGAATCAGCGACCTAATTAATTTGTGTCATGTGATTTGATCAGATGCGTAAACAAAGACTATAAGTGACTATTAAGACTAGTTGTGTAGTTTGAAGGCTATAATCCTAAAAAACTTAGAAGCTAAGATCCAGAAAAACTTGGGAAATAAATACGAGAGTTAGAAATAAAACCCAGAGTTAGAAATTTGAATGTGAAAAACAGGCGTCAATGGCACTTAATTATTTTTTCTTGGATGCCAAAATGGTCTACTCAGGCATAATTGTTAATTTTTTTAATAGGATAAGACTTATTTTATTATTATTACTTATTTAAATAATAAATACAAGCACAAAAGTTTAATATGAATATATTTATATTTAAAAAAATAAAATAAAAACTCCCGTAAAACAGAATAAACAGTAGAATTTATTTTTTAATTACCTGCCGGCCAACTCATTTTTAAATTTAGTCAAATTCCAAATATTACATCTTCAAACAAAATGAGAACTATTAGAAAACATTCATTTAAACTTTTTTTTTTCTTTTCGGTTGTTTTAATTATTAACTTTTACTTTCAGTTTCATAAGCCCATAGTTTGTTAATTAATTCAGTATTTCAGAAATTATCATGATAAACATTTTTTGGTGATGTATTAATAAACTGAGAAATAACAATTGGTAGTAGGAAATTAAATATATATATATATATATATATATATATATATATATATATATATATAAATTAAATAAATTGAAATATTATTTTTATTTTATTTTATTTTATTTTTATTTATTTATTTATTTTTTTTTTTTTTTAAGATAATAATAAACAAGGATTTTGAAAATTTCAGTAGACTTCAGAAATCTGCTGATCACGACCAATTTAAACATTGAAATTTATGATAAAGTTCAGAGAAGAAAATCATAATAGAAATTAATGGCGCTATTTTAGAAATGGAGTCTAATGAGATAAAGAAATTTAATTTTAAGCAAGGTCTAGGTCTTGAATATAAGTACCTAAATTCTTTTAACTCAATAATATTTGTGCTTAAACACACACACACAGAGAAAAAAAAATAAAAAAAAATCCATAGACTGAAAATATAAATAAATAAATTACTTGTTTTTACCTATATTTCTAAACTGTAATAAAAGTCCCAAATTTATTATACAATTATTCTTATACTAGCAGGCTATGCCCACTTCCTTTTAAAAAGAATTCCTTTTGAAAAGAAATTATTAAAAAATAAGGATAATAAAAAGTTGCTATATTATAAATGTTGCTATACAATAAATTTTATATGTGCATTTTTATTACATTATTTATAATCTTTATTTGCCTTCATCTATACATTTCCTATATCTTATGTAATGATAATCATTTTCAATGCATTATAATATCAAAATTCTAATTTTAAAATGAAAAAAAAAAAAAAAAAAAAAAAAAAATCTACAAAATTTTAAAATTTGCTCAGTCTCTAGTCTTAGGCTGTATGAATTTCTGGGAGTGCACTGTAAAAAGAGAAATAATTTTATGACAGTAACGTGGTTATAAATTAGGCGTAAAAAATGACAAGTGAAAATTGTAATTCACCATGGGTTTGTGCGGATGAGACTGTGAGTGGTATCAACTGATAAAAAGGGGTGAACTGGACACTAATCTCCTTACGTAACTAGTACCGGCCATTTCATTGAATTGAAATTTCCTTTCCACTTGTTTTCCCCACAATTATAGGGGAAATCCCTAAATAGCTGGAAAGGGAAGCTTGAATGGGAAAAACAGGGGGGTAGGAAATTTTTTGTCGGCGAAACGGGGGTTACACCGGAGAACCGATGTGGTTCACTATATATTTATTCGAATGTTATTGTAATGGGTATCAAATTTTTAATGGATGTTATTAATTGTTGCTTGAACATTTTTTCCTAATTCACTGATTTAATAATTGGACGTATATTTCATCATGCACTATCTTCAGTGTTGCATTATCTTCACTGTTGTAACTCGTCATTAAATCTAGATATTCTAACACAATTGAAGTCGTTTTGTAGCATTTTTTCTACTATTTCTAAACATGTATTTTATGTCAGTATAGCATGTTTAGAAAACTTCAGAAAGATAAAGAAATAAAATAAAATAAATAAATAAGATTTAAGTTTCTTTACAGAGTTGCCAAGTTTTATAATTTATTCCGGAACCCTGCGTTCTGTTTCGTATCAGCTTTTTTAGACTAATTCTCTCTAATATGTGACAACGATTAAGCAAAATGAAAATCATGTTTAAATAATACTGGTATAAAAAAAAAAGGCGGGGAGTAACAATTTTTTGGAATAATTTATAAAAGATTGTATTTCTGTTTTTTCATTCTTTTTGCAGTAACTTGAATAGAGTTTGAGATAGGACAGGGTTAATATACTGATTTATGCCCTACATGAGCTCTTCTATTAGCCCCCTGATTTTGTCAGTGCAATGAGGAATCATCCTGCATATCTATTGTATTTTGCTTTATTATATTTTTTTTTATCATAATGTATATTATGACTGCCTACATCCAAATTAATAATCTGTAGTAATTATAACCCTGCCTTTATTTCCACAGCAGTATTATTTTAGAGCATTTTTCTTCTTACTGAATCGTAATTGAATTTGAATAATATTACTCTAGAAATTTATTGGTGTGAAAAAAGGGCTGGGTTAACAATAATGCGGAATATCAATGAGGATATTGGCAAGCATGTGTATATTATCGTAATATACATAGAATGTATATCTAAATCATAAATATGAAAGAAAATAATAATGTGACAAATAAATAAATAAATAAATAAATAGATATTTACAGAGAAGTGTATGACAGATATTTAAAGGTGCAGTGCGAAAGGTAAAAGATTTATAACACACATACAACAATTATTAAGGGGCCCTTGAAATAAAAAATATTCTGTATCTTAAAATGTTCTTTTGAACTGTCCATCTGATATTTATATTTTTTATTGCGTTATAGATTTATTTTCAAAAGCAATATTAGATACCGTATTTTCCGATGTATAGCGCGCAGGTTTGTTAAATCAGTTGAACACCGGAAATTTAAATTTACTGTAAAAATTATTTGTTTAAAAACTTTTGCTTCTTACAGATATAGCTATATTTGTAAATTAAATTTTCTTGTGTGTAACTCATTTATATGACTTGTGCGATATACGCCGGAAAATTCGGTAATTATCTTAAAAAGTAATTATAATTTGAAATTTTCCGATTAACATAACAAAATTTACCAATACTATACATTCGATTTCCTGGACTCGTTAATTTTGCAGTCTCCTGACTCAACAAAATAAAAAAGTAAAAAGCTTCCGAAGAGTTAGTCATACTAGAGTGGACTTCATTGATGTGGCGTCATGAAACCATTCACACGTGATAACCTCAGGGAAAACTGCAACATCATCATTATATTTCTATATTATGGTTAAATATTTATATTATATCCAGATATTTCGCACACTATGCCGAAAGGGAAATGAAAAATGAGAAATCAGTTGGGTTGGATGGCAATAGCGGATTCAGCACTGAATTAAAAAAAAAAAAAAAAAACGGTGGAGTCCATTGCCTAAAAAATATTCTTTATTTGCAATTGATCATTTTTAGGTCATCACACAATGGCTTATAAAGTCCGGGCTCTTCCACTCTGCGGAGTTTGCAAGCCTTCTTTGCCTTTAGCATACAAAAATAGATTAATTTTTTCAGATGCTGAATTTATTGATAAAATTACTTCAGGAAAGTACGTTACAATAATTACTCATTAATTAGCACATTTATAATATGAATGGCGTTTTCACAATCGTTTTCAAACTTCAAAATTAAGCATTAATTAAATGTTAATGCGTTATCCAAAGACACTTAATGTCGTGTACTTTAAAATGTAAAAAAAAATATATATATATATATATATATATACATATATGTACAGGATGATGTACCTTGTGTATGTCATATATATCTTTTTTTTGATATAGCGTAATCCAAAGTATTTTCACTGTTCTTCAATTTGCTTTTGGTCCCCAAATGCATTCGTGATTAAAATTAAAAATATTGCATTCATATAAAAATTTCACATTTCACAAAATAAAATCTTTAATGTAAATCATATGCGTCCCATCTAAAGGAATATACATTTGCAAGTATTGTAAACATTGAATGACAAAATTATAAAATTCCTTAAAAATTTCATTATAATTAGTAATTTTAAGTCGGATATTCCTTCATTCCCGCCCCAAAATTGAACCCAGTTGCTGATAATATTCCTTTTAGTAATTTATTTTATATTATGTTAAAATAGTAGTATACAAGGTGCTTCAAATTTCTTATAATATTTCTTATATTATAACGTTTAGAAGTGATAGATCAGTTCTTATGGAACACAAATGACATAGAAAACCATTTTTTATCTCCGACTTTTCGCAAGTTACTGCAGATTGAAAGGCAAACCTCAAAATCTTACATGATCTCCAATTTTAAAAGTTTCATAAACGCTGGCAAATATGAAGGATTTTAAAAATAACAGATCAAATCATACAAAATAACACCAATATCATAAAAATTTCTAGATTTAAGGACGCAGTAAAAGTGCTGAAACTTGTGAAAAATACAAAATTATTATTTTTTTTTTTTCTTTTCAAAATTTCATTTCGGTAATATCGTGAGCATCGTTCTACTACAGTCGACTGCTTTCCCTTCAAACTGGCACATTTCAGCAGTTATCTAAGAAGCTTACACATTGAGCCAGTGTTGTCAGATATTGCAATATTTCTATTCAAGAGTCACCAATAATTTTGAGAACTGATATTTGATGCATTCAATAGTCGATTAATTTTCGAAGTGATTAGTCAACTTTTACAATTAAGATTTTGTGGTGGATGTTGTATTAAACAGACTCAAAATCTAGCAGCACTGCATTGAGCCATACTGAACTATATCAGTCCATAAAATGAATATATATATATATTCTTTGTTTAAAAGAGATTATATATTTAAAATTTATTGAAAAAGAGGCTTCGTCATTTTCCCCTTACCTTTTAATTCATTTTGACAATATTTATGAGAATCAATTTATATCCTATTTATTACATAGACAGTAACTGTATGTTATTTCTGTATCATAAAATTATGATGTGCTTTCATTTGTACTTTGATTATAAAATAAAAATAATGTAGATTTTTTTTTATAACTAAAAAGAAGGAGCTTCTTCTTAAAATCGCATAAGTAACTGCAAAAGAATTTCAAACTCTGCTATAAATTTCCAAATATCTATATACTTTAATTTTAGACGTGGAGTATTATTATTATTTTTTTTTATTGCTTTTTCAATTTTCATTGCTTTGTAACATAACACAGTACTTCCTGGAGATTTGTACGAAAATCGGAAGCTCTCCCATTTTTAATTACATTTTTTGTTGTTGTTTTTATGGATTATTTCTTTAATCAAAGTACAAATAAATTCTTACTATTATGTTGATATGCCGATAAACAAAAAAATTTTATACAAGTAATAAATAAAGTGTAAAATGAGGCGTATAAATATTATTAAAAATCAATTAAAATCTAAGGTAAGGGTTGTACTCACCGCCATTTTTCAGGATACTCTCAATGATAATAAATTTGCACCTTTCTTGCTGAAATTAATCTTGTGCAGAAATCTCCATATTTTTATAGTAAAAATTATGCGATGTAAGTGAAAATTGTTCGAAACATTTTTAACTGTATTATTTATTTATTTATTTATTTTTTTAAGTGTATCTTTAATTTTTATTACGCTATACATGATGCGTAGGCTTTCATAGACACTATAAAGAACTACAGAAATGCAGTCTAATTTATACTTTATCTTTAACAATAAAACTGTTAATTATTATTATTATTATTTTATTTTATTTTTCTGGAATACAAAATAAAATGCGTGAACAGTAATAAATAATCCATACAAACAGTTCAGACTCTCTTTGTTGTTTAAATACATTTCTAAAATTTCGTCATCAAAACTTTCTTCGGTTTTTTTTTTTTTTTTTTTTTTATTTTTTTTATTTTTTTATTGTGTCATTGATTTTTAAATTTTAACACATTATTTTTAACAGGCAAAAGCGATTTCAGCTGGCGAGAAGTAAAAATTATTTGCTTGATGTATTTATTCTCATGGCAACCTTCTTTTTTCCCCACACCTTCTTTAAAGTAAACTCTTCGAAAAAGAGGAGGGACGAGGTGCCAACTCGTGAAATTTGAACTATAATGTGTCATGATAAAGTAGGATAGTAGTTACAGTTTAAAAATAGTGGTAGCGATAAAGGTAGAAATTTCTTATACATGAGAGTGTCCGGAAAATAGGGCGAAAAGTACGACCCTTGGCTAAGGGGAGGTGGTGGGTAGAACCTCTCTTTTGAAAAATGTATAATTCAGTGATCTATTGCAAACAAAATTTAAAATTTTCTAAATTGGATATGTGATTTCGTTCAATATCAGCTTCTTTAAAAAATACAATGATTTGAAGTTTTTTTTGGGGGGTGATCAATTGTAGTAAGAAAAATGTTTATGGTATTGCCTATTTCATATTTTGGCGACAATTTAATTCAGTATTTTTATATGGATCTGCACTTGTACCTAACCATTATATCTATATACTAAGCAAGGAAACTCATATCATCTAACGGGATTCTTCTGTTCTTTCTATATAAGTGCTCAATTTTTGTGAGCCGTTTGAAGAAACTTCCCAAATTTAGGATTTTTTAGATGTGGATATTTTCCACTCTACCTGCAATAAGGAGCGAATGGTTAGACAAACGCCCTGTTTTCTATTTTGATTTGTGCAGCACAAGGGCTCGCCTATCACATTCTAACGTACATTACAAGAGTTTTAAAACACTCTGTATATTTAACTAACCAGTATAATGTAGGTGATCCAGTGATTGGCATGCTCCAGTAATTGACATCTATCCCGAAATAATTAATAAATAAGAAAAATAAGAAAATGATATATTTTACATATAACAGTATTAACATTTTATGTCAAACACTAGAGCATAAAGTACAGTGATTGAACTCAAAAAGACTGATATTTTCTAAAAATGCTCGAACTGAGTTTGGGAAATCTCAAAACGTGTAACTTCATTGAAAGCCCTAAATCTAAATTTTTCTGAATCTTTTACTTTCTTCTTATACAGGCAGATGACAGAATAATAAATCCACTATTTAAAAAATAAGTAGTCAATTTTAGTTAATTCATATGCAAGGAAATCTCAAAACGTGTAAATTCCTCGAAAACCGCAAATCGAAATTTTTTACGGAGAGTAAGACCTCTCTCTTACATATTCCATTATTTCGCAAAGTCCTGCACTATGTTCGTGTTAATGAAATGTGTACGATAAAATGCAATGATTAAAACAGAATTTATGTACTAATGCAATCACCAGAATGTAAAAAAATATGTTTTATAAACGTAGCATTCGAGAGCCGCACCCATATATCAGCGAAAACGTTCTGTATTTAAAGATTTAAAACGACACTTGTGCCATGTGTCTCTGTACAATTCTGAATCCTTGTGATGGTCTCTGCCTCTTCTCGAAGTTTGAACATTTTAGCTTGGACACAATGTACAGTCACCAAAAAAAAAAAAAAAAAAGCCCCCCCCCCCAACCTAATTTCGCCTTAAATTATCGTAGAAACATGCGGCTGATACCTATCGATCTGTAATAACATCTCGATTTTAATGGTATAGTTAGATCTTGCTTAAGGGGTCATCTACATATTAAAACAGGCATAAACTTCATTTTTTTTTTAAATAGCAACTCCTATTTTTTATCTCATATTCAGATTTTTGAGATCAAGGCGGATCGGAAAACATACCTATTTGTGTACGTTATATCAATTATAAATAGAGTTACACGTGAAAATGTGTTAGGGATCCGTCTATACATTTAGAAAAAATAAATCTTAATCTACCGCAAAATAGACATTATTTATTATGCTGCACACCGGAAAAAAAGAACAGAAATGATAATTATAAAACGAAAAACGATGTAGATTGAGATTCAATGAGAGGCTCTTTTCAGAGCCATTTTTCGAAGACCAGTAAGGATCTTGAATTAAATAACTCCTCAATGGATTTTGAGAATTGTAATGAGAAGGATCCACTTACCCCTGGAGGCACTTTTCAGAGCCAATATTCGAAGGATAGTGAAGATCACTCATGCAATTCCTCGATAATCTCAAACATTTCAACTCCCAGAGATGAAGATGGTGCCAGACACCGTTTTAAGATGTTTAAATACACCAACCTCGAGCTCCTAACTATGCTCTTCAAATGTGGAAAATTCGATGAGGTTACTCCAATAATGATTGAAAGAATGTCCGATAACGACTACGAGAAATTCTTGGAATTCAAAATCCGTGTCCACCCCCCCCCCGGAACTCTTAACTCCATCACTGGACAAATTAAAGATTTCACTGTGTCTGAAATTAGAACTACTATAAAGGATTTTCCCGAGTTCCGAATTGGTTTCGGAAAAATTGAATCAACTGATTGGACTAGAGATCAAGATCTCGATGAAATAACTGATGACAATCAGGTATCAGAAAATCTTCCACTAACAATTACTAATTTTCCTTCCCCAACTTCTAACCATACTAATGTTAGAACTAGCAAACGTAAAATAGAAGATGATAGCCAATCCCAAAATTCTAGCAAAATTGAAAATACTTACAACATCCCCATTGCTAACAAATTCGTCTCTCTTAATGAAAATGAACTTTTAGATGACCCTGCGCCACTAGATGGCGACAGCAGTGAGATCACTAAACCTAGCTTAAGCAATGGAATTAATTCTAAAAATAAAAAACTCTCCTTACCTAAAGGTCGATTCATTACTGCCAGGTGCGGAAATAAGAAACAACTCCTAAGAAATCTTGAAAAAGCCATAGGTTATTGCAATTTTATTGCAGCACCAGCCGGTGATTTCGTAAAAATCTTCCCTCAATCCAATGACGACCATGACCTCATAGCTGAAAAATTCACTGAAATGCAGGTTCAATTCTATCTAAAAAATGATCGCACTAATCCACCCTTAAAAGTTGTTATCCGAGGGCTTCCCTCCGAAACTGCCCTTTTAGACATTGAAGATGAACTAACTAAAAGAAAATTTAATATTCTCAAAATTAATCAACTGATCAGCTTCAAAACGAAACAGCCCATGCCTTTATTTCAAATTCATCTCGAAAAGAGCGAGCACAGCAAAACCATTTTTGAAATTACTTCCCTCTTATATTACCGTGTTCAAATAGAACATTACAAAAACCCAACAAAAACCATTCAATGCCATCGCTGTCAATTATTTTTTCATTCCGCCAAGAATTGTCATATGAAACTAAAATGTCTCCGTTGTACTGGTGATCATCTTACGAAAGACTGTAATTTAGAAAAAGAAACTCGTATCCCTCCGAAATGTTGTAATTGTGGTGGTGATCACCTCGCTAATTACCGTGGATGTCCTAAATTTCCTGAAAACCGCAATAAATCTGTTTTTACCAAAAATATTCGTCCTATCAACCAATATCCCACCGTCCAATCCGAAATTTCCTTCGCGGCTATAGCCACGCCCTCTCATCTAAAACGAGGTACTTCAAGTCCTTTAGCCGAACTCAATGAAATATTAAACGCTATCGCTTCGGAATTCCAAGTTAATTCCTTTGTCGAACTTCTCAATAAACTCAAATTAGCCAAAAGTAAAATGCAAAACACAAATAATTTACTAGAAAAATTAAATATTCTACAGGAAACCTTCGGTGAACAGAACACTTCTCTCCCTTAGGGAGTCTGGTGCTCTTTAAACTTGCAATGACCTACTCTCTTCTCCTGTATCACTTTTCTACTTCTCGTCCGAATGGCGTCTATGAACAGTTTTTTCTTTTCCTTTTTTTTTTTTTTTTTTGTCAGGTAAATTCTATTTATTCTGTTTCCATTTTTCTGGCTCGCTGAGGTGTGGGGTCGTGTTAATTTTGACCCCGGGTACTCGGCACTCAGTCGCCCCTCGAAGTGCCATTTAAAGAACTCTTTCTGTTCGCTTATAAACTAAAAGTTTTTTATTGGTTTATATTTATTGAACATCAAATACTAAAATTCTTCAGGTCATACGAAAAAAAATTAAATAGCTTGAGTCATATGAAACCTAGAATGTTGAATAAAAAAAATTTAGATACCAATATAAAAGAATAATAGTAATAATCATAATAATATTAATACCGGTTAAGAAAAAAAAAGTGTTAAATATTAAAATATATATATATATATATATATATACCTTTGTTGGTTTTTTTTTTATTTTATACAGTAAGAACCGCATCAAAGGGTTACTATAAAGTTTTACATTTAATTTTAGGCGTACAAACCAACTATATATAACATACAAAAATATAGATAACAAGATATAAGCTAAAATCAGCGAAGGATATTTAGCTCTTTCGCGACCGCTGACGAAGATCCACGTCATTGGAAATCTGAAACTCCTCCAGTGGGCGTTTCTTTCACAATTTGTGTGTTACTATATTTCTTAAGAATATTCCTTATATTCATATTTATATAAACAAAATAGTATGAATGCAAATACTTTCAGTAGAAAGAGTATAATAATTATGTGTATTCATTTGTAAAATAAATATGGATATAGAAAACCTCGTTCTGACATAATTAGTTGTTTGAATGAATACGCCCACAGGCGGAACAGACTATCTAAAAGACAAAAACATGCGGTCGCGAAAGTGTTTAATATTCAATAAAAAGGAGATACTGTTCAAAATCATTTCTATTTTAAGTAATACTTTCTTTAAAATTTCTTTAAACTTTCTGTTTTCTGTCTTTATACGTGACACAAAATTAAAACTTAGATGTCACGTATAAACTTAGCATTAAAAGTAATAACGCATATTACTTTGTTTTAAATTCTTTTACCATAATAAATCTGACGCCAGTCTTACGCCGTGATTAGAATAATCGAAGATAAATAATATTGCGCTCTGTTTCAATAATAGATTTTTAAAACTTAAAAGAAAAAAAAAAAAAAAAAAAAAAAAATTTCCACTATATTATTTAGTATTAAAAAACATTTAATAATTTTTTTTTATTATATTACAAATGCGAAAATGTCACAACAAGATTAAAACAGAAAATTTGTTTTAAAGAATCTGGTAAAAATAATAAATATTAATTATATTAATAAAAAAAAAAAAAAAAAAAAGAAAAAAAAAAAAAAAAGTATTGTTCACTGCGCATCCTCGTCTTACCGCGTTTTCTAAATCATGACAATTAACTTGAGGTGCACGAATCCTAGAATATTCAAGTAAAAAAAGAAAAAAAAAAAACGACAACAGGGATAAAACAGAATTTTAGCAGTGAGAAACTAGGAAATGTTATGTAATATTTAAGAACAAGCACTTAACATTTCAGAATCGAGTAAACTCCTTTTTGCAACGGAAGCCACGCCTTTACACAATTTTTCTAAAACTTTGCAGTATAAAACAAAGTTATTTTACATACTTCCAATTAAATCATTTAAATTTTGTCTTTAGCATTCACTGTAGTAAATGCCATAGATTTTTATGCATAACAGCGTGACATAAAGAGTCATATACGAGTATGCAGGCTAGTTTTTTTTAATACTGTTTCCGCAATATAGAAGCGGGGCTTCATTTTTTTTGGAATTCTTTCCCAATCTCTTGCCTGCATTGCGATAATTTTATAAAAAATACGCCAATTTTATAATAAACATCGAAATGTTCCTTAGAAAACAATTAGAATAACATAAAGGTAAATTAAAATAGTTTTTCGTCAAAATGCATAGAGATATTGACTCACAGAGGATACAAATTATAACAAGTGACGCTCCCCTAACAGCAGTAAAAAATGAAATATCACTGTAACTCAAAAAATAATGTTAGGAACGAGCTGTAAATTTTTGATGGTGCCCGTTCTAGTCGTGCAAAAATTAACATAGATCATAATTCAGAATTTTTTCAAATATGAATTTATTAATAATTTTCATAATTCAAACAATGTTTTTTTTTTTTTTTTTTTTTTTTTTATTAAAAATATGCTTGGAATATGTTTGGGTCACTTCATTCTAACGCTTAAAAAAAAAAAACAAAAAAAAATAAAACAGAATTTGAATATATAAATTTTTTGGGAAGATATGAATGAATGATTGTCACATTCATTTAACATTAGCATCCCCATATTTTGACAGCTTATAACTCCATGAAAAATTGAGCAAAATATATAAACTATACCATTTCCCTCGATGATTTGATCCAAAGAATTCAAATAATTTATAAAAAATGGGGGTTACTATTGAAAAAAATTAAGTTGATGCCAGTTTTCATATGTAGACGACCCCCTAGGCAAAATGTAACTATACCATTATAAACTAGACGTTATCACAAATCCATTGGCACCAACCACATGTTTCTACGACAATTTATGGCGAAATTAGGTGGGGGTTGCGTTTTTTTTTTGGTGACTGTACATGTACACACACACACACACACACACACACACATATATATATATATATATAGTCAAGTTTTATAAATTTATTCCGGAGCTTTGTTAGCCCACCTATTTTTCATGCCAGTATATTTTTAAAAGAATTTTCTTTTTAGTATATCGTTGTCACATTTTAGAAAGAAACAGTCAACAAGAATCTTAGTGGGGAATAGAAGGTAAGGGCTAATAATGCTCCTGAATAAATTATTCTAAATTGGGAACTATATATATACATATACATGTATCAAATTATTTTTTGGGAAGATAAAATAAGAGTTTGCGGCACCTTAAGTATTAGTATCTTCAAAATTTCAACACTAATAAATATATATAATTATAAAAAATAAAAATAAAAATAAATGAATAAAATATTTTCCCCATTGCCACAACTTCAGCAAACCAAATATAAAATCCAAATAGAGCATTACCATTGAAATAATAAATGGAAGAGGGCATTTAAATATGTAGAATCCGAAATTTCATCGTTTGTTGTTATAAAATTTGCACTTTATAAATTTTATCTATTCACACCAACCGGTATTTGCAGATTATTTTATATATAAAAAAGAAATATCAGTTGTAGCGTGTATCATTTTCGAAGCAAAGAGTATATGCAAGCAGTTCCGCTTGAAAGCAGGGTCGCTACCCAGTGTTGCCAGACTGAATTTTGATTTTTACACTTCGACACCTATAAAAATACTCGCAAGACAATTGATAGCGCTATCTAGTGAAGAAAACATGTACTTGTTTACAAGTAGAAGGGTATTCAACTGTTCCTTGTTCGCGAAAAGCACTATTAAATACGTATTACCACTACAAAATTATAAATTAAATTTTTATTAATCTTTAGCAACATAAATTTATTGCATATTATATACGTTTTATGACTTTAATTATATTACACATACTAGGGATATGCCGAATTGTCAAAAACTGTGATCCGCGGATACGGATATGAATATGTATATCAGTTTTTACGTATCCGCGGATACGGATCTTTTGAAAATTCGGATACGGACCTTTGAAAAATCTATAATAATTAAGAACAAATGTAAAAAAAATTTGATTGCATTACCTGATTACCGTAAGTAATGGAAGTGATGCATACACTGAAAAATTTCGATATCGATTTTTCGCCTTATTTACAAGTTTTAAGGTCCAAAAAAGTTGTTTTTAGAGGTTATTCATTATGTTTGAATGTATACGTGTGCGTGTGTGCAATCGAGGGGGGGGGGTCAAAAGGGTGTATCTGATGAATCTTCTCAATCTAAAGATACGACGAAATTTCATAAATACTTCATATTTTAATTTTCGGTAAATATTTAAAAAAATAAAAAGAAAGAAACTGGAAATGGGACAAGGAAAACTGAATAAAGACATATTCGCATCTTAAAAACGGCTCTAATATACAGTGCGCGAAAAGAAAAAAAAAAAAAAAAATAGTCGCACTGCAGAAAAATTGACTTATATCTATCTCTTTAATTCATAAGAGCATCTCTCAACGTAGCCGCCTAAAGCCAAATTTCCAGATTAAATAGCCAAAAAATTTATATCTTGCTAAAAAAGCTTGCTTCTTATCAGTAATTCGCTAACATTTAATTATTTTGCCATCTCGTGCATTAAAATACATTTTGCTTTTCATGCTAAAAGTAACACTTCTTGTGATATTAATTGCTTTATCCTTGCCATTTTTGTAATACTTTTCAAAATTACACCATTCCTGACAACTATTTCTTGTTTTGAATACTTGGATCCATCCTAAATTTTACGTGCAGAACCTCCTAATAAAATTTGTTTGAAAATTTGCTTTTTAAATCTTAAAATTGGCGGTTCCAGAAAGAGAAAAGAAAAGTATTCAAGAACGTTTTATTCCTCACAGTATATGGGTAAGAGAAAGTAAAAAATCTGTAGCGAAAAATTTCACTTAAACACATTTTTCAAGGAAATATTAACATTTTATTTAATAAAACTAATCTATTCTATGTAAATTTTACTGGGAAAAAAAAAAAAAAAAGATAAGTTTTTCTAGATATTTACAATCTTACATAACTTTTCACTATCTATCCATTTGCATTTTTTTAAGCATTGCTTTAAAATTAAGAGAAATTTAAATATTATATAAAATAAGTATAAATAATTTTATAAATAATTCCTTTTTCTTAAAATTTGTAATCTCAGAGATAATGCATGATCATTTTTATAAAAATCAGAGTTTCGGTTCTAATGACTGTTTAACGCCTTTCAAACAGACACTTTGAGTATAAACAGGTTCCTGGTTGCGGTCTTGGTGCATTGTTTATTTGTTAAAAAAAAAAAAAAAAAAAAAAAAACTCATCTGCCTTACTGAATCCATCTCTCAGACGTTTATATTATTTTTTAAATTAAATCACAGCATGCTGTGATCACACTCCTAAAGATTCAAGATGATTCCATCAGTACTTAGAGATATATGACAAAATGTCTAGAATCTAAAATGGATGACATGGCGCTCAACGTGTTAAGAACTACAGATTCCCATTCATTTATCATTAATCAATGGCATTTTAAAGAAAAAAAAAATGGTACACGAAAGCTTCCAACTTCCAAAGCAGAACTCGGAGGAAGGATGCCATTTATCTTTCCTAGAATTCTTCCCCTCTTCCCTTATCCCCTCAGCCATTAAACATAAATCAATCCCTTTCCTTTACCATATATACTTTTCTTACATCTCCACCTGTTATCGTTCTTGTTATCACTTACATTTACATCTTTCGTGAGTCATGAGACCGGGAAAACTATGGTTACTGCTTGACAATTCCTGAGGAAAATTTACACAAACTGTAAATTGACTTTTCATTTAACTTAAAAAAAAAAAAAAAAATACCCGAATTACCCTCAAAAATACCCGCGACTCTTCAAAATACCCGATTTTCGGGTAATTACCCGCAATCTGGCAAGACTGCTGCTACCAGTGAAACAGATTTCAGAAACTGCTAAAAAATGTTTGCCTTTACTTTCGAACTCTCTATTCAATTCTAAGTTCTGCTCACTACATTGGAAACGAACAGGGAAAACTATGACTCCACCTGCTTGCTTGGGGATAACTTTTGAAGTAGTTGAACATGGGTGTCTTTCAAAAAATAGTAGAATTAGAGTATTTTTTTTTCTACACTTCAGAGGATAGAAAAAGTTTATTATTTAATTTTTAAAAGCAAAATTTAACAAAATATTTGCGTTCATAAATTAGTTATTTTTCATAAGAAAAAAATATTTATTTTATAAGAGGCCATATACCAAAACTAGATCACTTTAAATTAAATACAAAATCCATATTCCTTAGACGCGTAACAATTTACGAATTATGGGAGGATTTCAAATAACATAATTTTTAAAAAATGCAAGAAATTAATTTACTGGTCGCTTTTTCTTGTGTATGTGTGCGTGTGTGACATTCCCACCACTATATTCATGTAAAAAATTTACCTTTATTAAAACTTTGGCGACTACTGGCGAAGATTCACGTTATTGGGATTGGGAATCATTTACTACACCAGTGGGCGTGTCTTTTACAATTTGTATATTGCTTAAGAATATTCTTAATTGTATAATCAAAACACTGTGTATTGTATAAAATACTTTAATTAGAAAGTGTGTAATTATAATAAATATTCATTTGTTACATTTATATGGATACAGAAAATGTTTTGCTAGCTTAAAAGAATAACGCAAGCAGGCGGAACTTATTCTCAGATTGACTAAAACACGTGATTTTGAAAATGTTAATAGTGGAGAAACAAACTCTATAAATGTTACTATATAAGTATATTGGTAGGAGAGTCACGGTAAAAAGTTCTAACTATAGAACTAGTATTTAAAAAATATATACGTGATAGAGAAAAACGGTTTTTATTTTCGGATTCAATAAAAAAACACGTCTGAAACCTAGAAGTAATAGAAACCATGTCCATTTTGTGAAAAGATTTACTACCATGTCTTCGATGTTCTACGATGAAACACATTTGTCTTGAATAAAGGAAATGGACATGATCCAGAATTGCCAACATTTACATATTTGCCAACCATCTCATTATGAACCGTACAATTTTTAGTACCCGCCATTTTTTTCACGACAGTTATTTTTTAGCATAATTTTAATCTTATTTAATCATAACAATATATAGAGAGAATTACTCTAAAAATAAAGTGTTGTAGGGGCGTTTTTTGACAGGGCGTTAATAATTGTACGGTTATTAATAAGATGGTTGGCAAGTATGCATTTATAAATTATTCCGGAGCATTTTTTAGCCCCGCCTACTTCTTTTCGCATGAGAAATTTTGTAGACTATTCCTGTGAGTAAGGAGAGAATCTTTTTTAAAAAATACTGCTATGAAAAATCTGCTGGTCAAACAAAGCTCCGGAATAAACTACAAAATTTGGCAGCTCTGCATAGTTATATTTTATACTCGGCTGGACAAATAAAAAAATGCACATAAAAGACTTTCATTCTTTTCAGAAAATGGACATGGTGACCTTTACCTCCAGTATATATACAGATATGTAACAGCTAAAATTATCCAATCAAATTTTGCCAAGATATTTTGTGTGAATATGTCTAATCTACAGACTTTGTAAATCAAGGTGATTCTTTTATGTACCGAAAAACTTATGGGGATTATAGAAACGCTCATATCATAAATCAGTATATCACCCTATCTCAAAGTGTTTTGAAGTTACTGTAAATATAATGAAAAAATTAAAAATCTTTCATTTCTAAAATGTTTAAACATTCTATGCAAAAATAAAGTACGCATTTAGAAAGAGCAGAAAAAGTCATACAAAAGGACATCAGTTGTGTTAGAATAGCTAGATTTATTGACGAGTTAGAAGCAGGTCCCGATTAACCTCTGGGCAAAACGTGCTATCATTTCGGGACCCTCTTTCATTTTGAAGAAGTTATTCAAATCCTGTATACTTATATTAAGAAATTCATTTTTGCTACGAGTTATTTACAAAAGTTACATAGTAAATTAGTATCATTCAGATTTAAGTTCTTTTTCCTCTTATGTATTATTAATAATACTGCAAGCTATATTACCCTGGAAATTAAAATAATGAAAGGTACAAACTATTCGTCAGCAATCTTTTTAGATTGAAGTTATTTAGCAAAAGTTTCTATCGCACAAAATGGAGTAACATTGCACTTATGCATATTTTTTAGTTATTTATTTTTATTTTATTTTACTTATTTTACTAATTTTTTTTAACCGTATAAAGATTGTGCGGAATAATTTTAAATAATAATTAAAAAATGTTGAAATTTAGAGATTTTTATGTATTAATTTCAAAGTTTCTATTCAACTTTATTCCACATAAGGTTTTTTTTTTTTTTTTTTTTTTCTTAGTTCTTCTCATTGTTATGTGTACTGGAATCCAAATTTCCAGAGATACGCTGAAAAGTGAACTTTTCCAAAATAGTGAATATTTTTTCTTGCTTTAGGCAAATTCTTCTCCCCTCCTCCTACTCGCAATATTTCTTTTTCTTCAAGTGACAATATGAAAAACAGATACTCTGAATTTGCGAATTACTTTTCATTAATTTTGGGAGCTCTGTTAAATTTCAGGAAGAAAACTCTTGCTTCCTCATTTTTGTGTAACTAGGCTCTGATTAACAAGAGCTGAAACAGTGAAAAACTGTAAAATCGAAAGTATATTATATTTAATCGGTAATTTTGCAAAAATCGTTCTAGTTATAATTGACAAAATTTACTAAAAATTGGCCCCTTCCAATAGCTTTCAAATAAATTTACAATGAACCATATTAGTTTACTAATGCAGTTGAAATTTAGCCGTTTGCTTTTTACACACCATACTTTTCCTGGTTTTTAAAAAGTAAGAGTCCGTCCATCACGTTTTGAATTTTTTTTATTTTTTTATTTATTTATTATTTTTATTTATTTATTTTATTTATTTATTTATTTATTATTTTTATTTATTTATTTTATTTATTTATTTATTTACTTTACTTTACTTTATTATATTTATTTATTTATTTTATTTTATTTTATTTTATTTTTATTTTTCTCTGCTCTATACTGACAAATTAGAATAATTTCGTCCTATTATTGACAAAAATGGAAAGAAAAAATATTAGCTTTGTTAGTTCAATAATTTCTAGTAGGCTTTGCCCGTTTCCCTTGGCACTATATTTAAATTATTTCTTTTTAATTGAATAATTGAAACGTTTTAAGTATATTTCGACTGGCGATTATTTTCGTCACACTTTTAGTATGGACCTTCTTGGCAATATCAAACATTTTTTTAAACTTCTCGAATCTCTACTACAAAACTATTATTAAAACGACTATTCTTGAAAACAGTCCAGTAGTAGTGTTATAATTCTTCGAATATTCTGGAAACTGTGGAAGCTGTTACTCGTACAGTAAAAGTCCCTATTCAATGAATGTTCTGGAATAGTTCAAAAATAGCCACTTGTACCACAGGAGTAAAGCAAATAACAACAAATACCCTGGAGCAGAAATTTTTGCTAGCTCACGAAAAATGTCCAGTCGCTTAGAGCTCAATACCTAAAGTGCAATCACTCAGAAAAGGTCTATGAATAACTCGGAATTGCAGTGACTATATATTCTTTCACAGAAATCAACTCACTCCTATTTATAGCTTTTTGCGATGGGGCTTGGCGATGATTCCATCGAAAATCCCATTGAAAGCTCGAGATCTATGTTCCCGTGTGTCGAAACTTAAACCCTAAACTACCATTTTACACCAAATTTGCTTGCCCACTCGCCAAGTTTGTCGCCAAGGTTGACCCCACTGGAAGTGAATGAACTCTCTTTTTATCTTCACTTTGCATGTAAAACTACTTTCATTGTAATAGTACAATTTATGCTGGAAAAAGACTTAATCCATTGTAACAATATGCTATAAACACTATTTCTGCCGTATTTAAGACAATGTTTCTATGGTTATACATATATCCTATCAAACATGCTTTTATTTTTATTAGTATGAATTAAGGAAACATTTATACCCGAGAGCGTGCAAGTGAAGTCACACACAGCAGCTCATTCATTTGTACCAATTTCACCCAGTGGTTGAAAGTCCACCAATATTGAAAAGCAAGGCAAAGCAAAGTTATTGCCTTCTTCTAAACGGAATTAAATTGGAACACAGCTGCGGCAATTATTTGTCGATATACACTCAAACTGAATGAGCAGAGTTTTACTTAATATATTTCTCTAAGTTTGGTACACTGTAGTTGTTGAGCCTTTCCTGACATGAGAGGAAACAGCAACATGGAATCGCCCCTGTTGGAAGGTATAGCCCAAAAGCTAATCAGCACCATGTCAAACCAAGGTCTAACCAAATATCAAATTCGGTTAAATTAATTCCATTGGCTCATAAAGTACAGTGATTGAACTCGAAAAGACAGATATTTTCTAAAAATGCTCGAACTGAGTTTGGGAAATCTCAAAACGTGTAACTTCATTGAATGCCCAAAATCTAAATTTTTCTGAATCATTTACATTCTTCTTATACAGGCAGATGATAGAATAATAAATCTACTTTTTAAAAAATAAGTAGTCAATTTCAGTTAATTCATATGCAAGGAAATCTCAAAACGTGTAAATTCCTCGAAAACCGGAAATCGAAATTTTTTACGGAGAGTAAGACCTCTGTCTTACATATTCCATTGTTTCGCAAAGTCCCGCACAATGTTCGTATTAATGAAATATGTACGATAAAACACAACGATTAAAACAGAATTTATTTACTAATGTAATCACTAGAATGTAAAAAATTATGTTTTATAAACGCAGCAATCGAAAGCCGCGCCCATATTTAAGCGAAAACATCCTGTTTTTAAAGATTTAAAACAAGACTTGTGCCATTGGTCTCTGTACAATTCTGAATCCTTGTGTTGTTCTCTGCCTTCTCTCGAAGTTTGCAACATTTTAGATGGGACACCATGTACACACACACATGACACACACACACACACATATGACATATATATATATATATATACACACTGGTCTGATGGGGAAAAAAATCCCAACACCAGGAAGGACCTGTGCTAGATAAACGAAATTTGGTAGGCGTGTTTATACATCTGAAAGATGACGTCGATTCAAATTTCGAGCTACGCGCATAAGTGTGGCGCTAGTTGCGACACTATGAACATGCAAATGAGGTTTGCTTTAAATAAGCGCTGTAAGGTTCGTGATCGTTATTTACAGTTGAGATTTGATGTAGTGGGTTAATGTTAGTCAAGGATGCCTCTAAGAAGACGAAGAAGCCATTATAAACAGCTCACTGAGTTTGAATGAGGTTGTGTAGTAGGGCTACGAGAAGGTGGGTTTTATTTCCGCGATATTGCAGAAAGACTTGGCAGGAATGTATCCACTCTGTATGAGTGTTGGCAGCAGTGGTCAAGGGAAGGTACTGCCTCAAGAAGACCGGGTTCCGGGCGGCCACGTGGCACTACTGAGAGGGAAGACCGCCGTGTTCGGCGTATGGCTGTAGCTAATCGTACTGCGTCTGCAGCTGAAATTCGAGCTGCAGTTGGCAACACAGTGACGCAACGAACTGTTACAAATCGGTTACTTCAAGGACAGCTCCGAGCCAAATGCCCTGTAGCGTGCATTCCATTGACTCCAAACCACTGCCGTTTGCGACGTGAGTGGTGTCAAGGTAGAGCTCATTGGAGGACGGAGTGGAGATCTGTTGTGTTTTCTGATGAAAGCCGGTTCTGCCTTGGTCGCAGTGATAGCCGTGTGTTGGTTAGAAGGAGGCCAGGTGAACGCCTGCTAGCGACCTGTCTGCGGCCTAGACACACAGGGCCGACTCCTGGAGTTATGGTTTGGGGAGCAATTTCGTATGACAACAGGAGCACTCTCGTGGTTATCCCACGCACCCTGACTGCAAATTTGTACGTCAGTCTAGTGATACAACCTGTTGTGCTGCCATTCATGAACAGCATTCAAGGGGGTGTTTTCCAACAGGATAACGCTCGCCCTCATACCGCTGTTGTAACCCAACATGCTCTACAGAGGGTCGACATGTTGCCTTGGCCTGCTAGATCACCAGATCTTTCTCCAATCGAGCACGTATGGGACATCATTGGACGACAACTCCAGCGTCATCCACAACCAGCATTAACCGTCCCTGCATTGACCGCCCAAGTGCACAGGCATGGAATTTCATCCCACAAACTGATATCCGACACCTGTACGACACAATGCATGCACGTTTGCATGCTTGCATTCAAAATTCTGGTGGTTACACCGGTTACTAATGTACCAACATTTCACATTTGAAATGGCTCTTCTCACCAATGGCTTTACCTGTTATCTTGAAACTTTAATCAATTAAATATGTTATCTAGACAAATGTATAGCTGAAATTTCATTTCTGTACAATAATTTTTTCTTGGTGTTGGGATTTTTTTTCCATCAGTGTTTATAGTCAACTTTTATAAATTTATTCTGGAGCTTTGTTAACCCGCTTATTTTTCATACCAGTATATTTTTAAAAGATATTTCTTTTTAGTATATCGTTGACACAAACAGTCAACAAGAATCTTGGTGGGGAATAGAAGGTGGGGCTAATAATGCTCCAGAATAAATTATTCTAAGTTTTCAACTTTGTATATACATATACATGTATCAAGTTATTTTTGGTAAAGATAAAATAAAAGTTTGTGGCATCTTAAGCATTACTATCTTCAAAATTTCAACATTAATAAATATATAAAATTATAAATAAAAAAAATATATTTCCCATCGGCAGACCTTCAGCAAACCAAATGTAAAATCTAAATAGAGCATTACCATTGAAATAATGAATGGTAGAGTGCATTTAAATATGTAGAATCCGAATCTTCATCGTTTGTAGTTACAAAATTTGTACTCTTTACAAATTTTATCTATTCACACCAACGTGTATTTGTAGATTATTCTGTATATAATAATAAATATCATTCGATACGTATTCCTGTAGAATGTAGATCATAACTCTCTTTATGAAAACAGTTTCGCTGTATAGCAGGAGCTGTTACGAATGAAAAAGATACTGATGAAAAATGTTTGCCCGTTCTTTCGAAGTTTTATCAATTTCTAAGATTTCCTCATTACGAAACTATGAGCATTGTCGTACAAGCTGTATTACTATGACTCCTCCTGCTTGCTTGGGAATAATTTTTTAACATGGGTGTCTTTCTAAAAATAGTACAAATAGAGTTTTTTTTTTTCTACACTTCAGAGGATAACAAAAAGTTTATTATTTAATTTTTAAAAGCAAATTTAACAAAATGTTTGCGTTCATAAATTAGAGTTTTTTCATAAGAAAAAAAAAATTATTTTATAAGAGGTCTTTACAGAAGATAAACCAAAACTAGATCACATTAAATTAAATACAAAATACCATATTCCTTAGACGCATAACAATTTACGAAGTATGGGAGGATTTCAAATAACATCATTTTTAAAAAATGCAAGAAATTAATTTACTGATCGCTGTTTTTGTGTATGTGTGCGTGTGTGACATTCCCACCACTATATTCATGTAAAAAATCTAACTTTATTAACACTTTGGCGACTGCTGGTGTAGATTTACGTCATTGGGAATCTTTTACTACGCTAGGGGGCGTTTATTTTGCAACTTGTATATTACTATATTTCTTAAGAATATTCTTATTTGTATAATCAAAACACTGTGTATTGTATAAAATACTTTCATTAGAAAGTATATTATTATAATAAATATTCATTTGTAACATTTATATGGATACAGAAAATTTTTTGTTCTGAAATAATGTAGCTTAAAAGAATAACGCAAACAGGCGGAACTTATTCTCAGATTGACAAAAACACGTGATTTTGAAAATGTTAATAGTGGAGAAACAAACTCTATAAATGTTACTATATAATTATATTGGTAGGAGAGTCACGGTAAAAAGTTCTAACTGTAGAACTAGTATTTAAAAAATATATACGTGATAGAGAAAAACGGTTTTTATTTTCGGATTCAATCAAAAAACATGTCTGAAACTCACCAGTAAGAGAAACCATGTCCATTTTGTGAAAAGTGTTACTACCATGTCTTCGATGTTTTACTATGAAACACATTTGTCATGAATAAAGGAAATAGACATGATTCAGAATTGCCAACCATCTGATTATGAACAGTAAAATTTTTAGTACCCTCCATTTTTTTCACGCCAGTTATCTTTTAGCGTAATTTTATCCTTATTAATTCATAACAATATTTAGAGAGAATTATTCAAAAAATAAAGTAGTGTAAGAAAAAGGGGCGTTTTTTGACAGGGCATTAACAATTGTACGGTTATTAATAAGATGGTTGGTAAGTATGCGTTTATAAATTATTCAGGAGCATTGTTTAGCCCCGCCTTCTTCTTTTTGCATGAGAAATTTTGTAGACTATTCCTGTGAGTAAGAAGAGAATCTTTTTTTAAAAAATACTGCAATGAAAATTCTGCGGGTCTAACAAAGCTCCGAAATAAATTACAAAACTTGGCTGCTCTGCATAGTTTTATTTTATACTCGCCTGTACAAATAAAAAATGCACATGAAAGACTTTCATTCTTTCATAAAATGAACATGGTGACCTTTACCTCCAGTATACAGTTATGTAACAGCTAAAATTATCCAATCAAATTTTGCCAAGATATTTTGTGTGAATACGTCTAATCTACAGACTTTGTAAATCAAGGTGATTCCTTTATGTACCGAAAAACTTATGGGGAGCTCATATCATAAATCAGTATATCAACCTATCTCAAAGTGTTTTGAAGTTACTGTAAATATAATGAAAAAATTAAAAATCTTTCATTTCTAAAATGTTTAAACATTCTATGCAAAAATAAAGTACGCATTTAGAAAGAGCAGAAAAAATCATACAAAAGGACATCAGTTGTGTTAGAATAGCTAGATTTATTGACGAGTTAGAAGGAGGTCCCGATTAACCTCTGGGGAAAGCGTGCTATCATTTCGGGGCCCTCTTTCATTTTGAAGAAGTTATTCAAATCCTGTATACTTATATTAAGAAATTCATTTTTGCTACGAGTTATTTACAAAAGTTACATAGTAAATTAGTATCATTCAGATTTAAGTTCTTTTTCCTCTTATGTATTATTAATAATTCTGCAAGCTATATTACCCTGGAAATTAAAATAATGAAAGGTACAAACTATTCGTCAGCAATCTTTTTAGATTGAAGTTATTTAGCAAAAGTTTCTATCGCACAAAATGGAGTAACATTGCACTTATGAATATTTTTTATTTATTTATTTTTATTTTATTTTACTTATTTTATTTATTTTTTTAACCGTAGGAAGAATTGTGCAAAATAATTTAAAATAATAATTAAAAGCTGTTGAAATTTAGTGATTTTTATTATATTAATTTCAAAGTTTCTATTGATCTTCATTCCACATAAGTGTCTTTTTGTGTGTGTGTGTTCTTCCTCCTCCCCCTACATCTTTTCTTCAAGTGACAATATGAAAAAGAGATACTCCGAATTTGAGCCATTACTATTCCGTTATTTTAGGGGTCCTGTTAAATTTCATTCCTCAGCTTTTTGTGTAGGTCCTGATTAACAAGAACTAAAACAGTGAAAAACTGGAAAATCGATTTTATACATTATTTAATCGGGAATTTTGCAAAACTCGTTCTAGTTATATTTGGCAAAATTTTACTAAAAGTTGGCCCATTCAAATAGCTTTCAAATAAACTTAGAGTGAACCATATCAGTCAGTGGCGGATCTAAACTTTTTTTTTTTTTTTTTTTTTTTTTTTTGGGGGGGGGGGGGGGTTGCTAACAGTTTTCAAGATGTTATTCCAGATCAATGAAAAATTTACAATTGTAACATCCAATTGGGAAAGGTCGTGCTTTTTTCGGGGGGGGGGGGACTTCAGCGCTTTAGCCCCCCCCCCCCTAAATCCGCCACTGATATCAGTTTACTAGTGCAGATGAAATTTAGCATTTTGCTTCTTGTACACTATTCGTTTCCAGGTTTTTAAAAAGTGAGACTCCATCTATCACGTTTTGAAATTCCTCTTACCAATTCCTTCAATAATTCAGTTTTGGTCATCAGAGTTGCGAAGTTAATTTATTCAGAAGCTTTTTTATAGGCCCATATTTATTTCACCTCACTTAATTTATGAAAAAAAAAAAAAAAAATGTAATACAAAATTACTATACTACAGGGTGTTTGAAAAAGAACTCAATAGTTTTAAGTACAAATAAATTTGTGAAATTAATGAAAAACAACATCAATGATTACATACAATGAAAGAGAATACCTTCAAGTTCTGTTTGAATGTTAGTAGACTTCAACGCGGGATCCATTTGTTGCTCTGCACGCGTCGAGACGATATTCCACTTCTCGCCACATATTCACCAACTTATCAGGTGCAGGGATGGAACACGGGCGCAGAATTCATACCGGAATTCGTTTAAGAAATTTCTCTATTTATAATATCGTTAATCTAAGGAGTAAAAAAAATTCTTACATCGATAGCGGTATGAATTCTGCGCCCATGTTCCATCCCTGCAGGTGTAACAGTCCCAACCGCCGCGGCGATTCTTTTCCGTAATTGATTGATGTCTCTTGGGGCCACATAAAAAATTTTGTGTATGGTGAAAAGATCCAAGACATCAATCATTTATGGGAAAGTATCTTCACAGTGGTTGGGACAGTTACACCAGATATGTTGGTGAATACGTGGCAAGAAGTCGAATATCGTCTCGACGTGTGCAGGGAAACAAATGAATCCCACGTTGAAGTCTACTAAAATTCAAACAAAACTTGAAGGTACTCTCTTTGATTGTATGTAATCATTTATGTAGTTTTTCATTAATTTCACCAATTCATTTATACTTAAATTTAGGGAGTTCAGTTTTGGTCATCAGAGTTGCGAAGTTAATTTATTCCGAAGCTTTTTTATAGCCCCACCTTTATTTCACCTCACTTAATTTATGAAAAAAAAAATTATGTAATATAAAATTACTATAATATAAGAAAAAATATTCTTATAGTAAAAATGGAATGGAACAAAAATGGGGGGCTACAAATGCTCCGGAAGAAATTAGGATCTTGGCAACTCTGTGGCAGAGGTCGAACTCTCCGCCTTTATTTCACGACACTCTCAAAGATAAGGTATTTCCACCTATTTTACCACCACTAATTTCATGCAGAAATACTTCTAGTATATTTATAGTAATATGCTATGATTCATGTCCCATGATTGCACAGTATAAGGACTATTTAAAGGAAATATTGGTAGCAATAAATTTGAAAATTTCTCATTCATGAGAATGTCCTGAAAAGAGGGCGGAAAGTACGACTCCTGCTGCAGTAGTAATTATAAGCATTAATTTGCAGTTTATTTACTTAAAAGTCGCATTTTCCACCTTTTATTAAGCTACTTCCAGGGAAGAAAAATTTCGGATTTTTTTTGCAACCACTATTTTTACAAAGAAATTCTTATGAATAATTTCGTAGTAATAATGTGTCGTGATGAAACAGGATAGAGATTTTTGTATAACAATAGTGGTAGATTTAAATTTTTTTTTTTTTTAAATCACGTCTTTGAAAATGCCTGAAAAATAAAAAGGGTGGAGAGGCGACCCTTGTTTATTACATAAACAATAATTGTGCGATTATCTGTATTATGATGGTATGATATGCATTCATTTGTATTTTAGATAAAGGTTCAATAATACAAAAATTACTGTAAATATGGGAAGAATCCATCGTTCAAAATGAATAAAACATCCGTATAATATGTGTGAGTTTTACAAAGCAATGCAAACAAATTAATTATTAAAAAGAACCGACATATATGTACATGCCTAGGATTAATGTATGTATGCATAACGAAGTTTTTTTTTTTTTTTTCATTGTCTTGAAAAACTAATTCTTTTGAAACTGTGTTTTGCGTATTTTAAAGTATAAACACTCACGCGTTTTTTAAAACAATACACATTTATTTATTTTTTATTTATTTTTATTTTTTTCTTTTTAAATTAAAATCAAAATATATGCATATCCTCATATTATGAAGCAGGTAAACGAAAAATTATTGTCTATAAAAAATGAATGAAGTATGATCAAAAGTAAATTACTAGAAGGAGTTGTTTTGTTAGCAGAGTTTCAAAACATGATGGGCGGTGTCTGACGTTTTATAAACAGGAAAACGAATTGTGTATGATAAACAGCTAAATTTCTCCTGTATTGGAGAACCGATGTGGTTCATTATATGTTTATTCGAATGTTATTGTTATGGGTATCAAATTTTTAATGGATGTTATTAATTGTTGTTTGGACATTTTTTTCCTAATTTACTGATTTAATAATTGGGCGTATATTTCATCATGCATTATCTTCCGTGTTGCATTATCTTGTTGTAACTCGTCATTAAATCTAGATATTCTAACGCAATTGAAGTCGTTTTGTAGCATTTTTTCTACTATTTCTAAACATGTATTTTATGTCAGTATAGCATGTTTAGAAAACTTCAGAAAGATAAAAAAATAAAATAAAATAAATAAATAAGATTTAAGTTTCTGTACAGACATTTCTATAAAAAGTACCATAAACATTTTTGCATGAAATTACTGGTGGCAAAATAGGAGAAAATTTCTTATTCTTAAGTGTGTCCTGAAAAAGGGGCGGAGAGTACGACCCCTGTAATTACATAGTTCCCAACCATCTCATTATTAACCATACAGTTGTTAACGCCCCCTTAAAAAACGCCCTTTTTCTCACACCACTATATTTTTAGAGTTATTGAATCCAAATGCTGTTACGATTAAATAAAACTAAAATTATTCTAATAAATTATTGGTGTGAAAAAAAGGCGGATACTAAAAATTGTTCGGTTCATAATAAGATGGTTGGCAATTATGTAATTATTAAATTTTAATTGTTATAAAAAATATTCTTTTCATGATTAAATAAAAATATTATATTATTTAGTAAAGACACTCTTTCTTTGCCATATAATATTTTTATATCCTTGTAAATTTCGAAAATTTTTAGCAATTTATTTATTTTTAAATAAACGATAAGCCTTTAAAATTTAACTGTCATTTTTTTAAAATGGATATCTTAATTAAATATAGAAATAAAGTACAAAATTAAAAATTTTGAGTACATTTTTCAGTTTCTTAGAAAATTACGGAACAGATATTGTATCATCCCCCGGTTGGCGATTTTGTTACAAAATGGCGCCGAAATCACGCCAAAATTACGCTTCAAAAATCGACGCCATATTAAATCACGGGTAATTACCGTTTTCTTATTTACTTATTATTATTATTTCTTTTTAATCACTAAATAAATTTCAAACCAAAATAACGTTTTAAAAATGCAACAGCATTAAAAAATATACGCATTTACCTTTTTTTTTTTTTTTTTAATAATAATAAAAAAACACGATATTAATGTTAAACTGAAAGCAACATTTAAATGAAATATTTACATCCAAATCATGAAATTAATAAAATTAAAAATATTTCTCCACTGAAAATAAAAATATATTAACTCCCCCCCCCCCCCCCAACACACACACACACCCTTCAAACTATTTGTAGTAAAAATCTAAAATTAGTAAAACCAAAAAAAAAAAAAAACCTTTAAGTACAGATAAATTTAGAAACTAAAGAAAAATATATTTATATATCAAGGGAAAGACCCACTGAACACCCGTTTTCTGTTATTTATCACAAAACTGAAAAGAGTAAAACAAAAAACAAACAAACAAAAATAACGAAAACAATTAATACAAATAAAATCATAAACTGAAAAAATAAAAATTATTCGTCGGGGGGGGGGGGGGGGACCCTCTGCGAACTCTCTCAAAATTTAGTTTAAAAAAAAAAAAAAAAAAAAGTTAAATTTTACCTTTAATTTGATTTGAAATTTACTTAGTAGCTAAAAAAAAAAAAAAAAAAAAAAAAAAAAAGCAATTACGCGTGATTCAAAATAGCGTCGATTTTTGAAAATATCACAGCACATGTCCCCAAACAAAGTTCAAAAGTTAACAAAAAGAAAAAAAAAAAAAAGAAAGAAAGAAATTTAAACACCCCTAAATTTAATTTGCTAGAAGAAAACTTTTGATCCAGAGCGCAAATATTTTTGAGAGTTAAATTTACCTACTGTAAGAATACACTAATACATCATTTAGGCCTGTTTTCACCGCTAATTTCATATCCTGTTTACAGTTACTACAATTCTGCTCTTTTAATATGCCCGTTTCATTAAGGAAATTCAAAAACAAAGTATGATCTTCTACTAATTTGGTGAAAAATAACCGATTTCCTTACCCTTTTTTGCCATACGTAGGCCTATCAGAGAAAAATCCAAAGCAAAGTTTTCTATTATTTCTCAACAGTTTTGGATAAAGCCATAGTTACAAGGAAACAGTAATAAAAATAAATAAGAAGCACTATTACATTCTGTACCTTTACTGTTAAGAAAAACAATCAAGTAGTTTCATTGGTTTTCTCCCGCTAGACCATCCCACAACGAGTCAAAATTCTCCTCCCATATGAACAAACACCAGTTTTTATTTTTTTGAATGCGAATTATTCATTTTAATTTACCATAAAGATGGAATTCCCTCAAACCACTCGCATGAATCTTACAACACAAAGCTTACCTACAAATTTTGAAAATAAGATTGTTAAGAAAAGAGATACAATTTTAATTCGCTCCTATATAAAATGCATAGACGACATTAATAAATGGATTAAAAGAGCTGCCAACCTAATCCGGCAAATTGTTAATACCGCCCCTTTTTCTACACCACTTAATTTTTAAGTAATTTTCTTCAAATATATTTGCGATGAATTAAGAAGAAAAAAACTCTAAGAAATGACTGGTGTAGAAAAAAGGGCGGGACTAACAATTTGCCGGATTAGGTTGGCAGCTCTGGATTAAAGAGTTTGAAAACAAAACAAATACTAAATGGAATGCTAGGGATTCATGCCCTGAAGGAGAAAGATTTGTTTGTTCGCAAGTATAGTTTTCAGTTTCAAAATTAATTTAAAAATTTTCACTTTAAATGCGGAATGGGTTTTATCTTTTTCGTTTCTTGTTTTGTTCTTAAAGTAGGTTTTTTAATTTTTATTTTTACAGGAAAAAATTTGTTTGTCGAAATAGTTCATTTCGTAAGGTGCCATCTGAAAAAATAAGAGAGAAATGTCAAAAAATGCAAAATAACAATCTTTTATAATATTAAAGATAGAGTTAGACACTGCACGTACCAGAAAGACTGACAAGTTTATAGCTGTAAGTTATAAATATTTTTTGGTCATTGTTTAAATTTCCCAGATATTTACAGAAAACATGATTGTTAAAATGAAATCAAATTTTTATTTATTTATTTATTTATTTTCTGAGAATATATTATGTAAGGAAATTATTGCAATCATGAAAAAATTCGACCATGAGATTTTGATGTATCTGTACTTTTTAAGGTCTCCTGAATTTATTTTTGCTCTTTTTACAGAAATGGATATAAGAATGTGCGTCTTTTGATGTATCTATACGTTTTCAGATTTCTTGAACTATTCTTTCTATTTCCATGGTGATGCATATAAGTACGTGTGTGATTTTGATGCATCTACACCTTTTGAGGTCTTCTGAATTCATTTTTACTCTTTTTTGTTGATGTATATATGTAGGTGAGTAAATACGATTATATATAAATGCTTTGTTGAAATGAACTGAAATTTAATAGGTATGTTATGGGTCACCGCCCCACGAATTGTATGGACTTTGATGAGTACCAAATTTTAATTTCTTTTTTATTTTCTGAGAATATATTATGTAAGGAAATTATTGTAATCATGAAAAAATTCGACTATGATATTTTGATATATGTGTACTTTTTAAGATCTCCTGAATTAATTTTTGTTATTTTAACGGAAATGAATATAAGGATGTGTGTTTACTGATGTATCTATACGATTTGAGATTTCTTGAATTATTTTTTCCATTTCCATGGTGATACATATAAGCACGTGTGTAATTTTGATGTATCTATAAGTTTTGAGGTCTCCTAAATTCATGTTTACTGTTTTTTGTTGATGCATATATGTATGTGAGTGAATACGATAATTTGTAAATGCTTTATTCAAATGAACTGAAATTTGATATGTGTGTTATAGGTCACCGCCGCACGAATTGTACCAACTTTGATGAATCTAGCAATTATAGTTTTTCTACATGAACATAAAGACCAAATCTTTAGCATTACGATCTATCAGGTCAACTTATTAAAGTGCGATACCATCTAATCGCTATGCTCAAATAAACTGTAAGTTGTTTCTTACAGCCCACCGTCTCGAACGAAATAAATAGATTTTAATAAATTTAGAAATTATAGCTTCTTCTCTCTCTCTCTTTATTATTATTATTATTATATTTTTTTAACAGGAACACAAAGAAGAATTCTTTTGATAATAGCCTATGGAGGAGATTAATAAAGTGCGATACCGTCTAAATTCTTTGTTCTAATGAGCTTAAAACTGTTATGTTATAGGACATCGTCGCATGAACTGCGTAAAATTTTTATGAATACAAAGCTTTTAGTTCTTCTAGAGAGACCCAAAATAAATTCGTTATCATTACGCCGGGATGGAACACAGGCGCAGAATTCATACCGGAATTTCTTTAATAAATTTCTTTACCTATAATATTGTCGATTTAAGTAGTAGAATTTTTTTTTTTTTTACATTTATAGTGATATGAGTTCTGCGCCCATGTTCCATCCCTGCATTACGATATCTAGAACTGAATTATTTGAATTGCATTAAAGTCAATATTTGATCAAAATAAAATTGGTAAGCATGTTATATGTTTTTATCGCAAGAAACATATAGTTTTAAGTGAGTGTAAGAGTTTTAGCTTTTCTTCCTCTCTTTTCCTTTCCTTTATTTATTTATTATTATTTTTTTTTTTCCTTTCTTCTATATTGAATAGAAGAAAATATTGGATTCGTAAAAATTTTCGATCTCGGGTTTTTGATGGGTTTACACGTTTTGAGAGATGTAGAACATGATTAGACCATTTTTAGAAAATGTCTGTCTGTGTGAATGTGTGTGTGACAAAATTTTGTGGCAACTGTATCTCAGGTAGTACGCACAGAATTTCATACAAATTGGTATGAAGTTATACATTGATATAAATTAGTGCCTATCAACTTTTGTTAAAAATTGTCCAACAGCTTGCGTTGCCATCCCGCTTTTTCTAAATTTTTAACATCGTGGGATAGGACAAAATTTTGTATAAATGTGCATAAAAATAATTATTTTTAATAATCATTATGAAAAAAAAAAATATTTGTAATAGAGATAGTCAACTGGGGAAAAAAAAAAAAAAAAAAGTGTATGTAGGAGCCTCGCCTCCCACCCTGGGGAAGGGGAAAGTCCCACCTCGAGGGAAATAAATTTTCATGATGGGTATCTTTCAATATTTCAAAAGAGCTCGCCAATATCTTTAAAATGAATGGCTGAACCGTTGGTCTGCGATAATTTAAAATAAAGTTATCCATTTTTTTATTTCTTAAAAAAAAAATAAAAAAAAAATTCTTTTACGTAATATTGAGAATAAAATTGACTTTTTTTTTGCATATTTAGTGTTATACTACTTCTCTAATGTAGAAATCGTCTGCATTATCATGGAAGATAATTTTTTTTAAATAATAATTTTAATAAATTATTTTTACTGAGTGAATTTGTATAGGAAAATACACAAGTAAGTCATGTGGTGGCCACAACATACCAGTTTTGTTTTTTTCTTTTTTTTTAAACCAACATATAGATTTTTTATACACTGTGCCCTAAGTTAAGCTTCTTTTTTTTTTTTCAGCCGCATTCATATGGGAGGAGAATTTCGACTCATGGAATGGTCTAGCAGGAGAGAACCAATGAAACTGCTCCAGTAAAGGTACAGAATGTAATAGTGTAACCTGGCCAGCTACATGCATCGTATCCAAAAGCATACTTGCCAACCATCTCATTTTGAACCATACAACTTTTAGTACCTTACTTTTTGTTCACACCAGTCATTTTTTAAGTACTTTTATTCTTACTTAATCGTAGCAACATGTGGAGAGAATTACTCTAAAAATAAAGTGGTGTAAAAAAGGGGACGTATTTTCAAAGGGCGTTAAAAATTGCACGGTTACACTGCATGGCATGAAAATTGTTTCTGACACCAATTCAAAAAATTCTCATATAAAATGACCTCTTCAATCCGAATTTGACGCCCATTTTGCCCTTTCACCCACCGTTTTTTAGGAACGGTGCCCTATTTTTTTCATTTTTCGGTGATTTTATGGTTATAAATTTGATCTTTACGAGTGAGAAGGATTAAATTAACCGTTAAATATCTTCTGAGGAGCTACAGAGTTGGAAAATTGTAAAACATGAACATTTGCGACAAGGGATTTTTTTTTTTTTTTTTTTTTTGAGGGGAGGGGGGGGGAGGATTTTCCACTGAAATTATGTATTATATATCTAATATTTTTTTAGTCTGTTATTAATGTTATTTTCTAAACTTTATATATTTTTTGTTTTTAGATGTTGAATTAATTCTTTTTTATTCTTCAAATCAAATTCATGGTCATAAGATTATCGAACAGGAAAAAAATTGAGGGAGGGAGTGATTTTCCAGAAAACGATGGTTGACTGGCGAAAATGGGAGTCGTATTCCGATTCAGGAGGTTATTTTACATAAGAATCAGCAAAAATGGTATCAGAACTGGATTTTTTTTTTCTTTTGCAGAGCAGTGTTATTAATGCGATGGTTGTCAAGTATGCAAAAGCAGACATTGAGAATAGGGGAGCTGGTGGTAAATTCGACTTGCCCGGTCAAAATCAAAATGGCAAATGAATCGACGCTAAGCGAACGCTAAACCCGACTGGCAGAAACACAAGGCTTGCCACAAAAAAAAAAAAAAAAAAAAAGATCACATTTGGTGAGAAATCGCCCCGCAGCTTGGCAAAAACACTGCCCTTGGCGACTATGGATCATACAGCATCTGAGCCAAAGAAAGTTTTATTTAGTTATTTTTATTTTTTAACAATTTTTAAAACTTTGTTTGTTTATACTTCTCTCCGTCCCTTGGGTGGCTCCCGCGAGTTGTAAACGCATTCCAATACGCTTTTTTTTTTTTTTTTTTTTTTTTTTCAGAAAAAGATGTAGAAGAGAAAGAAATGTGAAATTTGCAAACATATAATTGCATTAATCATTTGATGTGGAAACAAAATAGGATTTAATGCATCAGAAATACAATATTTATTATCAATGATTGAGGGTTCGTACTCCTCATTCTTTTTTTTTTTTTTTCCAAGGACTCTTTCAGGGATGAGAAATTACCACCTTGTTTCTACAACTATTTTTACATTGATCTCTATCTCATTAAGTCACGATATATTGCTAAATTTTTACGATAAATGTTTCTGTAAAAATGACGCTGTAAATGTACGATAGTTGTTCCTACTGATGAAAGAAATGACACCAAATAAAGCACTAAAAGTAACGTTACACTGCTTTATTTTCTTTATATTACAAGTAACGATCTAACATGTTCTGGAGCAAGGCTGCCACATGTGATTATCATTATTACTATTATTATTATTTTTATTTTTAATATTTTTCTCGTACAGTCGGTAACAAAAGTGTCCGAACACTAGTAAAAATTCCTATGTAAAAATGTACACTTCATACGGTTTTGCTAAATAAATCCTTATCGAATCATGCTCTTACACTGACTAAGAACAGGATTCGACAAGGATTTATTTAACAAAACCGTATGAAGTGTACTTTTTTCACATAGGAATTTTTGCTAGTGTTCGGACACTTTTGTTACCGACTGTACCATTTTTTCCAAAATATAAATTTTAAAATATCTCTTCGCCGGTAAATCTAAACTTGGTTTGCATAAATTTATTATAAATTTTATGCTATAGAAATAGTGTCACGAAAATAATAATAAAACAAGATTGGCCTTTGGCAACTCAGCAGTAGCAGCTAAATATCTGATCACAATGCAAATTTGCACGTTGCTCATCGCAGAGGTGCAGAAAATGATTTTATTCCCAACATTTCCCCCCAAACCATACAAAAATTTCTCCAAAATGGGGGAATGATTTTAACAATGATTTTTGTAATTCATTGTTCAAATTGATATCATTTGTATATTTTTCTGTAAAAATTCCCCAGATGGCTAAAATTTACCCCGATCCTAGATTGCTGGATTGGACATATTCTGTACCCTTGGCTCATCGTACTCCATTATGGCTGTATAATAATAATAACAGGAGACTTGGCGTTGGAATATTAAAACCCGAATAAACTACTACGTCAGAAACGCCAAAGAAAAATATTTGAAATGCATACAGCTGTTTCGGTAGCCTAAAGCGTACCGTCTTCAGTGCAAAAAGGATTCTGAATCAGGAGAAGTGCTCGTATATATAGGAGAAGGGCCGGATTTAGTTTAACCAATAGGATTACGGGGAAGGTGGTAAGAGTGGCCAATAGGAATTTAGGAAAGTTAGCTGTGTAAACAGTAGAAAAATTAAGAAAATGTGGACTGAATATAAAATTTCCAACAGCCAGACAATTAAGGAATAGCGAAATCACAATTTACAAGGTTTTTAAAATTTTTATAAATACAGGCACGCGCAGTAATATTTCTGCTTCCACCAGCATGTGTTTACAGGAATTACTCTCTTATTTGATAACAATAACTAGTTAATATGCCATTTATATTTCTGTATAGTTATAGTGGTTGAGAAAGAAAAAGGCAATTTTATTTTTCTGTATAACTGATGTTACCTTCTTCCATGGAATCATCCAATAGATATCCAATTTTCAGTTTCTCAAAAGACAGGCTCCGCCCATTGTTTCTTTCTTAGCTTTTAGTACACGTTTGACAATATTTGTGTGCATCATTTTATATACTGTTTAATAGATAATAATTGCATGTTTAGTTGAATCATAACATTATAATATGCTTTCATCTGTACTTTTATTTAAAAATAAAAATTAATACAGGTATTATTGTAATAAAAAAAAGAGAACTTCTCCTTAACTACACGCGCTGGTGTAAAAAATACACCATTTGTAGTAAACTGAATATAAATGACTTTGGGATACCTCTCCCCACGCTGCGTGCACATCTAATCTATCATTGAAGTATTTATTCGAAGATTTTTCATTAGTTTTTATAAAACGTTTGATAATTAAAACTTATACAGTCGGCAGCAAAAGTATCCGAGCACTAGCCAATAAATCTTATATAAAAAAGTACACTTAATACTATTTTGTTAACCCTTTGTGACACGCTGTCCTCGTTGCGAGGACACAATTATTAAGCTTCAACTGCAAAAGCTCATCCCGAAAATTTACGTTTACAAGCAAAAATTTACGTTTATAACGTTGCGGAAAAGGCCGTTTTTTTGTTTTTTGTTTGTTTTCCTTTAAAATTTAAAATTTATTTTAATTTAATTTTGCTTATGAATTCGGCTGGAAGTGTAATTTAAATGATCCGAATTACCTTGCGCAGCAAAGGGTTATATAAATCCTTGTCGAATCATGTTCTTAGACTGACTAGGAACATGGCTCGACAAGGATTTATTTAACGAAGCAGTATTATGCGCATTTTTTAGACAGGGATTATTGCTAGTGTTCGGATACTTTTGCTGTCAACTGTAGCATACTTATTTGTTCTTATTTAATTTATTTTCTCTAGCAACACATCTTCTCCGAAAAGCATCATCAGGATGTCCCGTGAATAAAAGGGAAATCTTATGGACCTCCTCAAGATGTTCTGTGGACAAGTGTGTTGTTAGGGTTTATTTGATATTTTGGTGGTGTGCAAAATACACCACGCGTGTACTTGTGTTAAAATATTAAGCGCATGCAGTTAAAGATTAATGAATCATTCCAAACTAAACTTAGATGCGACTATACACTTCAATCATACACATAGAGTATGTTTTTTTCCTGAATGCTTTTTTAGTTTCCATTGTTCGGTGAACTGTGTCTGGATGCGTGATAATATACGTACTATCGCTTCATAAGATACCAGGCGTCAAACGTCATGCAGATAAATGGAATGTAAAGTATGTCATTGATAATGATGCCGTTACATTAAGCGTTAATCAAAATGAATTAGCTGAAAATATACTATTATCTTTATTTTTATTAAAGTTATAACACAATATTTGTTTACGCTAATAAAGAAACTTGAACTTAAAATGAAACTTTCTTTCAGCAACGATATATATTGTTCATAATACCTTAATATAACTTTATTTATTTAGATACTCAATGTTTATAATTGTATGTTGTGAAGTCAATAAAATATTTTACAAGTACTTTTATTATCAATATTCATATAATTTTACCAAGGTATAATTATTCCTAAGTTAAATTCTAATACATACTTATTCCTTCAAAATAACAAAGCTTTTTACTTGTTCATTAATGCAGAGACATCATTAAACGTGCTTCTTATTTCCTGGTGCCTAATATGCTTCCTGAATTTACGCTCTGGGTTGAAACAAATGGATATTAATGGAATGTGAAACAATCATGTTTCCTGCTGTTACAGAAAGCGTTATAATATAACAGGTCAAACAGAGACATTTCTTTTATATGAGACTAATACTTGAATTGTGGCTACCATGTTTAATTAATTATCTAAATTTCCTTAAAGCAATAAACTGTTTTTCTAAATTAAGAGTGTGATTTTTTAAGTAACAATACAATGTTAATTTTTTCTTTAAGCGTTTAACGAGTAGAGAGGCATAGCGTGTTTCTATTAATTTTATAAATTAAAATATTTTTGGAAAACGCAAGTTGTACTCAAACAACTTTAAAACATTTTTAAAAAGAATTCAGGTTATTATTATTAGTTTTTTAAATAATATAAATATTTTTATTATGTTGATAGAAAAGGAATGTAAAGAAAAACAATCCATTGCATTATTATGACAAACAGAACTTACTTTATAAGCAAAAAGATTTTCACCTTTTTGTATTTTAATGTTTTGTGGAATATCTGAAAAAAAAAAAAAAAAAAAACGATTACCTGATTTATGTAAAAATGTAAAAGCATGGTTAAACAAGAACGAAAATTCATGCGGTACGCAATGAATTTTAAAACTTTTCAAATGTACGTGATTGCTGAACCGTATAAAGTTCAGTGCTCTTTACCTAAGAAAACACGCAACGGACAAACAGAAATTCTGAAATGCATACAGATACACTAATTGAATTCCTAATCATTCTTAAATATCGTTAGAATATGTTAAAAAGTTTTATCAGAAAAGAAAACGCAGCCCTTAAATTCTAACTGCAACACTTAATGTACATGAATATTTTAGTGCTGCACTGTAAATCTGAAAGTTAACAAAGTCATATTCTATACAAAATATTGTTTTAGCAGATTAACAATAAATGTCAATTTCTTTGTGATTTTTACAATAGAAAGTTTTTTAAAATTAATTTATAAAAATATCTGTCCTAAAATGCAATACATTAGCTTTTTTTTTTTTTTTTTTTTTTTTTTTTTTTTTTTGGGGGGGGGGGGTGACTTTGTACACAAACTAGTTGCACAGAACCTATTAATGCCATTTAAAGTAGGAAAATTTCCGTAGTAAATTTCAATAACATATATATGTATATATATATATATATATATATTTAAAAAATTCTGAAAATATTTACTGACGCTGGGGGCAGGCAAGCCAACAGATACACAGATCGACAGCCGAACAGATAGATAGAAAAACTGAAATCATATTCACACTTAAAAACTGATAAAAACTGTTAAATCCCTTATTGTAAACAAAAATTCAAATCCAGCAAATTTCCAATAAAAGCCATCAATGTAACTGAATATTTTTGTGTGGCCCTGTAAATCTAATGCTAATCATACTACATTCTGTAGAAATAATTCTTTTGTGCATATGAATAGCTTATTTCAATTTTATTAAGATATGATCAAAGTAAAGTTATTAAAATTTGGTTTATCGAAATACCTTTCATTGAACGCAATGCTTAAGAATAATTTCGGGTATCCCTGCACACAAACCAGTGATGATTATTTTAAATGATGTGTTTGTGACGTTATTTTAGAATTCAGTCATTGGCTTCAGACTGTTTTCGCAGTACAGACGAATTTGCAATACAAAGAGGTGGACAGTAAATTTAATTTTCTCTAGAAAAATGTTCATTTTTTACAATTTTCCCTTTTTATGCTATGTGTACAATTCCCAGAATGTTCCAGTATAGTGTTAAATCCATAATATAATCTTGCTAGTCGCTATATTAAATCAAAATTATTCAAGTGTATTCAGTATACTTAAAAGCTTTGTTTATTCAGCACTCAAATTTGATATAACTTTTATATCCTAATATTTCTCATCGTGCATACTTAGACAACTATGCATTAGCTAAATATGATAGCAGTTTAATTTATTTTACTTTAGAAAATTACACATTTTCATGAATTTGTTTTAATCTTAAATATCTGTACGCTGTTAATCTTACACTTTTGATGTAATACAATCTCCTGTCCAGTACTTAACATAATGAAATTCCTAAAAAAATCATTATGAAAATTGACGCATTTTTACTGGAGAACCGTTTAAGCAATTGCGGTGGTTAGAGTTTCAGAAGGTTTTTAAGTAGAGAGACTTCACTCAATCCCCCAAAATCTAATTGAGATTAAGTTGCTTTCGATGGTTAGTTGAGGATAACTTGTCCATTCGAGTTTCGTTTAGTTAGCGCTGATTTTAGAAGAAGTGTAGATTGTTCAAGGGGAGTTTGGTTAATTGAAGGTAAGGTATCCATTTGAAGTTTGTTTTGGTGCAGTTGGTTTTGGTTTTGGAGGAAGTCAGAAAAATTCTTAGTGAAAGGTGATGAAAGTTGCGAAATTTTATAGATCACTTGTATGCCAGTATTTTTAGTTTAGATGTTTTAATGGGAACGAAGTAAACTA
Source organism: Salticus scenicus (assembly GCA_963930645.1). Classification (NCBI taxonomy): domain Eukaryota; kingdom Metazoa; phylum Arthropoda; class Arachnida; order Araneae; family Salticidae; genus Salticus; species Salticus scenicus. The sequence continues at coordinate 136,597,789 of OZ005655.1, forward strand.
TTTCTCCAGTTGACTATTAAATTTCAAGAAATCTTTGAATATGCTTTTGGAGAGCAGTTGAGTGAACGTGTGAAACTTTCGGAGTGAGTTCTATTCGCCAACTTATCATGTTTAAGAAATTATTAGCAAGTTAAATTAAACACATTGACACTAGCCGTTTTCTATGGGTTATATTTAAAGTAAAATAATAATAGTAATCTGGTGTGTAACTCACACGACTTTCTCTTACCCTGAAATTTAATACTATAAATACAGGTTGCAAATTAAGAGGTAAGATAACGAGTACTGGAATGTAAACCTGTGTTAAACAGTTCAAATTAGGCTTCGGAAGAGTTTTATATGATAATTTGTTCTGTGTGAAGGGCGCTACCGCCCCTCTCAACCAACCGTTTCATTAATACACCTACATTTATATAAAACTTAATTCGGTTATTAAAAAATAATTCTGTTTTTAAAAAATAATTTATTAAAATTATTATTAAAAAAATTATCCTTTATGATAATGCGGACGATTTCCATATTAGAGAAGTAGTATAACACTAAAAAAAAAGTTGAATTTATTCTGAATATTACATAAAATATATAAATAAATAAAAATAAATAATCATCACATTTTTTTTTTTTTTTGTTAAAAATGAAAAAAATCGAGAACTTTATTTTAAATTATCGCAGATCGATGGTTCAACCATCCGTTTTAAAGGTATTGGCAAGGTCTTTTGAAAGATACCCATCAAGAAAGTTCATTCCCCTCGAGGGGGGAGGCGAGGCTCCTACATACACAAAAAAATTTTCCCAGTTGACTATCTCTATTACAAAAAATATATATTCGTTTCATTTGATTCAGTGCAGTCTATAGATGTTAAACTCTACTTATCTGCAATTTCCCCAACAGACGTAATGTATTTGAATACTTTTGAGTGTCCCTGTACACGAACCATATGCTTCATCTCAACGAAAAGCTTACTGTAGCATCCCTATATGATACATATTTAGAATACCGAGTTTGGAATTTCTGCTACTATTTGTTCTTGAGATATGCTGATAACAGACGCACAGACATCCACACAGGCAGACGCACAGTCCATTCGCTAAAAACATGATTTTCGTATTCAGTTACCTCAGAACATGTAAATATAACAAAAACTCACGTTCGAAAATTTGACCCTAAGACAATACTTTCTCGACTCTATGGGTAAGAGAAAGTAATAATAATAACGAGTGAAAAGTCTGTCCTCCCCTTCCCCCTTACTTCTGATTTTTCATAAAAAGATTGTTTTCGTATAAGTTTATTCAAAGATTGTTTCCCTAAGTTTAAGACTCAAACTCAAAATAATGTGCAGAAAAATGAAGGAGCTGCTAAAGGAAAAATGAAGGAGTTCCTACAGTCGGCTGCAAAATTATTCGAGCACTAGCAATAATCCTTGCCAAAAAAAAGTACACTTAATAGAGCTTTGTTAAATAAATCCTTGTCGAATCATGTTCTTAATCAGTCTAAGAACATGATTCGGCAAGGATTTACTTAGCAAAACAGTCTTTAGTGTACTTTTTAAATATAGGAATTATTGGCTAGTGATCGAATAATTTTGCAGCCGACTGTACGTTGATAACGTTAATTCAGGAACTTTCATTTGATAAAAACTATGGAGCATACATATTTAAATTTTTTTTTACTGATTCTTTAGTAGGTCTTTAGCAAAATTTTTCTTGAAATTATTATCAAGTTAAATTAAACACACTGACACTAAGCCGTTTTCTATAGGATATATATAAAGTAAAATAATAATACTAAATAAATAAATAAAGAGTGAAAGTCTATCCCCCCTCCCCTCCAACATTATGTTTGATTTTTCATAAAAAGATTGTTTTCGTATAAGTTTATTTGAAGACTGCTTACACTAAATTTAAGCCTTATACTGAAAGTAACGTGCAGAAAAATGACAGAGCTGCTATTAACCAGTTATTACATGGATAAGGTTGATTTAGGAATTTTCATCTGGTCAAAACAATGGAGCATACATATTTGAAATTTTCAACTGATTCATTTGTAGGTCTTTAACAAAATTTTCCTTGATTACCGGTGAAAGTTAAAATTTTAGAAGATTTAACCCATTTGGTATCCTATATTGCTGAAAGTTTCAAAGTTTATCAGTAATGGACAGGGACTGGATGCGTGGATTTTTTTAGATTATGATAGTGAAGTGAAGAAAGTAAATATGTTAGACAAAATCGATATGCAATGAAATGGTTTACGGAAGATATATGTTCTTGTAATATATTTTTAAATGTATTTTACAGATTATATAAATGTAAGCAGATGCCATGTCAAAAATTTTCTAAGTCTGAATTTCTAAGTGTCTTAAAAGAAAAAATAACTGTACATTTAACTGTCTGGATTTTAAAATGTCTTGATTTCTACTATAATATGTCTGAATTTGAGATATATTAACTTTATTCAGATACTTTTCTCAGTCCATTCAATTGCCGAAACGTCAGTGGAGGCCCTCTGTTGAGACTCAAAACGGTTTTGGGTTACGTCTCTGTGTTTGCTTGTTTGTTTGTCTGTCACGCGATAGCGGCCGCAAAAATCACGCTATTGACTTGAAATTTGTTACACATGTTTATGATACCCAAGGAATGAGCTTTATAGTTTTGGGGTGTATTCCATTCATAGATCGTGTACAGGGACATACCGAATTTTTTCTTATCATTACGGCGAATGGGAAGAATTTGTATGTACCGCGATAGCGGCCGCAAAACTCAAGCTATTGACTTGCAATTTGGTATACATATTTATAAGCCACACAGAATTTTAGATGTATAATTTTGGATGTGTATTCCATTTGTAGTTCGTGTACAGGGACACATCAGATTTTTTCTTATCATTACGGGCTATGGGCAGAAATTGTATACACCGCGATGGCGGCCGCAAAAATCATGCTATTGACTTGCAATTTGGTACACACCTGCATGAGCCCGACAGAATTAGCTGTATAGTTTTAGGTGTGTATTCCATTTGTATGTCGTGTACAGGAACACACCAATGTTTTTCTTATCATTACGGGCTATGGCCAGAATTTGTATGTACCGCAATAGCAGGCGCAAAAATTCTCCGATTGACTTGCAAATTGGCACACACATTCAGGCTCTGTATAGAAATAGCCATATAATTTTTTATGTCTATACTTTTTATGGATTGTGTACAGGGACAGGTCAAATTTCTTACCATTACAGCATATGGGGTGAATTTCGTTTAAACGCATTTTGACATCATTACTTTTCTATCAACAAAATGAAATTAGCGTACATTACTGAGATGCTTAAACTTATGTTTTCTGCAGAAAATATGTGCTCTTAGGCTTCCTAATTTCAGGATCATACAAAGGTGGTCTGACAATGGACAATGTAACGTAATTAGTCAAATTATATCGAATTTTGAACAATTGTTCATGAAAAAGTAATAATCAGTTGAATTGTTTTTATTCGCGTATGCAATGTTTCTGGTTCGTTTACGGGGACACACAAAAGAATTTCGTGGCATTAGAGCTTATGAAATTTTTTTAATTTGAGCGCACTTTAATGCGTTTACTCTGCATTCAAAATAATGGAATTAAGATACATTATAAAGATGCTTGAAAGCATGTTTTTTTTTAAAGAAAAATGATATGTACAGACTAAATAATTTATTTACGCGTCCCCACAAAAGAATCCCGATCACGTACTGTAATCATCTAAATGATATCAAATTAGCTTGAAATATTAATTAATTATAATTAATTAAATAGGCGTTTTATTTTTAGTGTTTATAATTACTGTGGCTCCTTTTTTGGGATACATAAAAGAATTCCGTACTATTATAGTCTATATTCGTTATTTCTTAAGAATGTACTTTAATATGCTTACACCTCGATAAATATAATGAAATTTTATTAGAATTTTAAAAGAATGTTTTTCAGTGGAGAAATGTGGGCATAGATTTGGTAATTCATTTACAGGGTTAAACAAAATAATTCCAATATGTTATGTAATCATTTTGCATGAAATTTGGTACACGTATTTATGAATTACAGGGAATTAATTCAAGACAATCATTTAATAACAGGAGACTTGGCGTTGGAATATTAAAACCCGAATAAACTACTACGTCAGAAACGCCAAAAAAAAATATTTGAGGTGCATACAGCTGTTTCGGTAGCCTAAAGCGTACCGTCTCAGTGCAAAAAGAATTTCTTTTTGGGCGAGTCGTATTAATCCTGGACGATAGGACCCATGCCCCAGCCCGCCCAGTTCCCGCTGTTCAATGTGTTTTTCTAGTCAACTTTTCCCCCTTATTACTTCCGGTGTGATTTTTTTTTTTTTTTTTTTTTTTTTTTTTTTTTTTTTTTAACACACTTGACATTGTGAGTTTTTTTGCTTTTCTTCCCATGCTATTTCTATGGGGTTTTTAGCCTTTTTTCCTCTCTTTTTCTACATTCTAAAGTGGCAGTGGGCAATACAGGTGTTATCACCGGGTTCTGAGCTACTGTGAAAATTTCAAATGACTAGCTAGTAGGGAAGTTAGTTAAAAATAGATTACAAGATTTGTACTGGACAAACAAACAAACACACAAACAAACAAGAATAGAAGTTAATAAAAACATGGTAATAAAAAATTTTATTTATTTATTGTGCATGAGCATTTTAATATAGCAAAATCATTTTTTAAATGAACGTTAATAATAATTTTTGTAGGGGAGACTGGGGAGGGTTGACCCATTTTTACAAAAACATTTTTAGAGAAAAAAATTTTACTTCCAGAATAAAACTTTGTACACCATTTCATACCTGATATATTCTATTATCAAAACATACATAAAATTTTTTTATACTTTGCAACAGAAAAGAGAAATAATGAATGTTATTGATGCAGAATTTTTGGGTCAAGGCTCCCCACATATGGGAGGTTTGACCCACACAATGGTAGGGTTGACCCACCAATATTCACATATTATAATATTTATGAACAAAGTTAAGCTAGTCCTAAAATTAAAGAAAAAAAAATGGCAATGAAATTAATGTGATAACGATAAAAATTATAGTTGATGAAGTAGCAATATTTCTAAAGCGTAAATTGAAAAAATTATATAAAAGAACACGTTCACACTACTAAAACAACTCTTAAATTAAAAATAATCATTGCCATTAAGCTTTGTTGAAAAAAGCTAGAAATGTTGAATAATAACGAATATTTAGCAGCACTTATACTCAGAAAAGTCAAAGTCAAAATAAATTCGTAATGCAACTCTTGCAGTTCCTCCAGCTGATACTGGATTTGGTAACTTTATCATATCATCCATTGAAACAACAGATATATCTTCCGCTTCTGGATAAATAAAGTAATTTGTTTCAGCAGTGCGGCGTAAAAATGTAGCAAGAAACTCTCTCTCTCCACTTTGGTTATTCTTCCTACGAAATGAGATGCATTAGGCCTACCAGTTTTAGGACTCACAAATTTTACCAGCACAAAATCTCCTTCTGACATTGACTTTGATATCACAAACTCATCTTCACTGCTATCTGACACATGAGGGATTTCTTCATCCTCATCACTCGAGGTTTCAATCATATTAAAAAAATTCCGTTTAGAAAATCTTTTGGTTTTAGTAGCTTTAACAGAAGGTCATTTCTTCGATGCTCTCAATGCATGCTCATTTTTTATTTGTTCTTTAACTGGGGTATCTATCAATATTCGAGACTTTGGTTGTTTTCTTTTATAGTTATGTTTTCGTGGTCCAGCTTTCGGGAAAGGTCGAATCTGTTCAGGGGTCAAAGATGCAGTTTTTTCAATTTCTGGCTGACAGGTAATCCTAGTAGAAGTGACTTGTGAACTACTACTATGAGGAATATAATCTTCAGGAATGAGAGATAAATTACTTTTAGGTCGACAGGTACAGGAAGTAGTAATTTGCGAAGAACTTGGCAATTTCTGTTTGAATGCGAGGTTGTGAATATCATGTTGACCAATTTGTGTTGTCTGAGAACCGGTTGGCGCAGGTCGGTTTGTCATACTGCAGTCCTTAAAATCTGCCTCTAAAAATCCATGAATCAAAAGGAAATATTCCCGCAATAGCAAATTCTTGTTAAATGTTTATGGGGGTGAAAGCTCGTGGATAAAATTTTCCGATGAGTTCAGGAATATCATAAAGTCCAGTTGGTTTTCCTGGATTACTCACACTCAAGTTATCACACGCTTCATTGTAGAAACCCTTAAAGGGTCCAAACACACATCCATCGAGTGGTTGCAATTTGTGACTTGTATGCGGTGGCAATGTTAAGAGTACAATTCCATTATCTTTGCAGAATTGCAAATCTTTGAGAGATACATGACTTTCATGATTATCAAGTATGATAAGAACTTTTTTCTGCATACTACATTTTGTATACTTTGCAAAATGTGGTAAAAATACTTCAGAGTTTTCGGTTGTCATCCATCCACTAGAATGCCCAATAGCTTGTGTTCCAACAGGTGCACCTTTGGTCGTATCTTTCACTCGTTGGCGAGGGAAAACCAAAAATGGTGGGATTGATGTTCCAATAGCACTAATTGTGCAGCAAATAGTTACTAGAGTCCCCTTTCTCCTGAAGTTACTTTGCCTACTTGTTTTTCTCCTTTACGAGCAATAATTTTTTTCGGGTGTTGAACTGTTGTTACACCAGATTCATCAACGTTATAAATGTTGTCTGGAGTAAAATTTTCCTTTGTTAGAACAGCCTTTAAGTTATCAAAAAATTCTCTTACAGTAGTAGGATTAAATCCTGTTGCAGAATATAGGTACAGTACTAAACATTATTCAGCAAGAATTTCAAATATCATTGTTATGGGATTATTTTTTGGTAAAAACTACATACTAAAAACAAAAGTAAGTTTTCTTATTTTATTTTTATGTTTTAAAAATATTTCCACAACAATAACTCTTTTACCATCCAAATAACCTAAACTATAGTTACAGACATTTGATTGGTCCTCAGAACAATGTTTGCGATTGGCCAGTACGCTATTCTTACAAAACACGTCATTATTCAAAACGATTTGTGTTTGTTTGTTTTACTAAAATGAGCATAACCTTTTGTGTAATTCAGATATTTTAATTCTGTTTTTGTTATTAAATTGTACATTAAATTACCTTCAATTTGATATATAAACATTTATATTTAAGTGAAAATTAATATATTCTACAAGCACACAAATTTGAAAAACAATAAACTTTCAAAAAATGTCCACACTTTTGGCCACCGCTGTACATTTATGTAGAATTTAATTCTGTTGTTAAAATTAAAAGTTTACTTAAAATTATACAGACAATTTTCACACGCAACATACCTTGAAACTTATAAATCTTGATCAAACTTTTCCAGCAACAAACTTACATTAACTTCAAAATACAACATTTGGATCTCGTAAAATTATTCGTTTTAAATCACTCTAAGAACGACAGACAAAGATCAAACGTTAAAAAACTCGACTGCGGTAATCAGGAAGCCTCAAAACGTGTAACTATACAAAAAACAAGCGATAAATATTTAGCTTAAAACATACGTATCATTTACCATATCTCTATGAGGAATTTATTTCAATTCCCGAACAGCTTTCTTGGATATGGTAAAATATTATTAGTAAAGCACATCCACTAACAACAAATAACTAATTTGTTGTGTTCACCACATGACTTTGTTCTATATTTTCCTATACAAATTCACTCAGTTAAAATATACTCTATAACAAAAAAAAATCGACTTACCAAGAAGGAGTTATCCAAATGAGACAAAAATTGGTAGATATGTTGTACATGCAAAAAAAAAAAAAAAAAAAAAATTATAGTTTCAGAAAATTTGCATGGTTTAATCAAGAGAAACGGCCTCACAAATGTCAACAAGTCAATTACGTATTAGTCCACTTCTGACCCTTATGTAAGCAGTTATTCGGCTTGGCATTAATTGATACAGTTGGCAGATGTACTCCTGCGAGATATCATGTCAAATTCTGTCCAATTGGTGAGTTGGATTGACAAAATCCCAGTAATGTTAGGTAAGCAGGAAAACAAGCAGTAGAAACAATCTTTGTGCGTGGGTGGGCAATATCATGATGAAATATACTGTCAGGAATGCGTGATATGAATGGAAACACAACGGGACATAGAATGTCGTCGACGCACCGCTATGATGTAAAGATACCACTGATAAAAAACAAAGGGATCCTGCTTTGAAATGAAATGATATTCCACACAATCACTCCTGGTTGTCTGGCCGTATAGCTGGCGACCAGGTCACCAGGGATCAAATCGGAGTGGTAATCATCACTGAAGATAATTCTACTCCATTCAGTAACATTCCATTTCGAACGATCCTGATATCACTGCAAACGTGCTTGTCGATATACAAAGTACAATAGTAGTCCGCACAAGGGGCTCCAGGAGCCCCATTTCTCTGAACCGCCAATTAATGGTGTTTGAAATCACTGAAGTACCAGTTACCCGTAGGATCAATAATAATGATGAATTGGGGCTTTCAGTACCGCTCTCACGATTGATCGGTTCTTACGTTCTGTCCTCTCTCTAGACCGACCGCTTATTCCCTGATGCTGTGTTCGGCCATGGTTCACCCATTCCTGTCAATATTATCTAATAGTGTCATCGCCCCTGTCCAATTATCAAACAATTCGCAGATTAATACAATTGGCTTCTTTGAGCCCAACTACACACCCCTCTCAAATGCTGGCATCTGCACATATTGTTTGTGCACCTGTATGTGAGGCAGAGATACAGTATATGTGAGTAGACGGAATGTAATTCTCGAAGAATTTATGACCTGGAATCAAAAAGTTTCATTTTTAATATTCTGTCAATTGCGCAGTTAAGATGCGCTTCAGCGTCACATGCTCATTCGATGGCAGCTAAACTTTAAAATTTTGCATTTTTCATCGAAACTTGTATGCAAGTCAATTTGTGTCCAGTTTGCATTACTCCTTCTTGGTGCATCTTTTTTTTTTTTTTTTTTTTTTTTGTTGTAGAGTATAACTTATTAAAACTATTATTTAGAAAAATTATCTTCCATGGAAATGCAGACAATTTCCATATTAGAGAAGTAGTATAACACTAAATAAAAAAAAAAAAAAAAAAAAAAAAAAAGTTGAATTTATTCTTAATATTACACAAAAAATAAATAAATAAATAAAATAAAATAAATAAATAAATAATAATTACATGATTTTTTATTTATTTATTTATTTATTTATTTATTTTTAGTTTTGTTTTGTTAAAAATGAAAAAAATCGATAACTTTATTTTAAATTATCGCAGATCAACGGTTCAACCATTCGTATTAAAGAAATTGGCGAGTTCTTTCGAATTATACCCAGCATGAAAATTTACTCCCCTCGAGGGGGGACTTAGGCGAGGCTCCTACATACACAATTTTTTTCCCCAGTTGGCTATCTTTATTACAAAAAATATATATTCGTTTCATTTAGTTTAGTGCAGGCTATAGATGTTAAACTCTACTGACCTGCAATTTCCCCCGTAGACGCAATGTATTTAAATACTTTTGAGGGTCCCTGTACACGAACCATTTGCTTCATCTCAACGAAAAGCTTAATGTAGCATCCCTAGATGATACACATTTAGAATACCGAGTATGAAATTTCTGCTACTATGTGCTCTTGAGATATACTGATAGCAGACACACAGACAGACAGACAAACACACAGGCAGACAGACAGACAAACAGACAGACACACACACAGACCATTCGCTAAAAACATGATTTTCGTATTCAGGGGACCTCCGAACATGTAAATATAACAAAAACTCACATTCAAAAATTTGACCCTAAAACAATACTTTCTTTACCGTAAGGGTAAGAGAAAATAAACATCAAACGAATCTAACATTATAAAACTTGCAAATACGTTTCTCGTTCATCATATAAAAGTTAATTACTTTTTAAATTATCCATGAAAAACGATACTGTCCATTTATTACAGAATTTATAAAAAAGATGTTACAAGATTTATGTAGCATATTGTAACATTGAATGGTATGAATTTCTATTTTCTAAACAAGGAAAATTCAAAGTACGCATTGTATATATATATATATATATATATATATATATATATATGTATATATATAAAAGGTAAAACTAGGAAAGTTTGCGTAATATTCAACGAGCGTTATAAAAAGTTCAAATAATAATTTTTTGCTAAACTATTGGTGCATAATCTTCAATTGGTCCTTCTTCTATTAATTTCCATTACTATTTTGTTGTTCTGTTATAATTTAAAATAACAGCTGTAATAAAACCAAGAGAGCTATTTTGTGCCATCTCTACTTATAGAGTAGGAGTGAATGCGCACATGGGTAGGGAAGATTGCACTTAATTATAACTACAATTATATTGTTAATAATAATAATTGCACTTAAATGACACTGTTGTAAGGTATCTGTAAATAAATATTTTTATATTGGGATTGGATATTTCAATTCCATAATTAAAAATCAGAAATTTAAAAGAAATTCAAAAAAGATTACAAAATTTTATTTAATGAAAAAATTTTAAAGAAAGAGAAAAAAGAACAAGATGAGATAAAGATTGAAAACTAACATAAAGTTACTAAATAACATGTTTTACTTAAAATTAGTACATTTCCTTTTCAACTTGAATGATCTCTTATTTGCTAACAGGATCTGTCGTTATCCACAATCATTGCACTTACATACATGGTGAAGTTATCATACAACCACCCGCCACGTACGAGACCGATTACACACCGTGTGTACAATGCAATGTCAAGCAAAAAAAAAAAAAAAAAAAAAAAAAAAAAACAAGTAGCACACTATAAAAATGGTATATTGCTAGTTCCGCCCACTTTAAAGTACATAATCCTTCGATGTTGATTATTTATTAAAGATTTTTAATTTTTTTTCCTCAAAATCTTCCGCACAAAAATGTTCAAAACACAAGATCTAAATTTTACTTTGTTTGAAATCTTTTCGTTTCAGCTTTAAAATTTTTCAGATCAATTTAATTAATTTTATTTTATTGAGATTTAGACGATTACAGTCCTTAAAAAGAATTTTGGGTAGACTGATATTTTTTTTTGCTAGCATTTAGTTCTGTTGCTTTTATTTAAGGAGCCGGCAGCTGCAGAAAACTTGAGTATCACAGTTGAAAATATTGCAAAGCAACAGGTATACAATAACATTTAAATACTTTTCGATAAATATCTCATAGCCTAACTATAGCTTTCAAGAGGTAAATCTCACTGGAGATGGCTTTTGACGATCGTGCCTCTCCTGTAAAATTTCCAATTCTGGGGATAGTTTCCAAAAAAAAAAAAAAAAGTGCAGTCTCGACTGGGTTGAACTAATCTATCCACTTGTCAAAATTATTCCTTGGTACAGTTCCAGACATTCAATAAACTCATCTTCACTGTCTTGTCATTGCCAATTATCTGCAAAATATCTACTAGTATAGAATTTTGTAAAAATCAATGCGCAAACTGTCCAAAATAGGAAAAACGCAAACTCTTCCGTTTTCGTAGAAGAGATTACGCAGTCTTTTATTAAATAATTATTCACTTTTAGAGAAAGTCGTGGTGCTCGTATTGTTTGTCTAGGTTAGTAGCTTATGAGTTATTGTTTAAATTAAAAATATTTCATACTACTGCCATTCTATAGAAATTCCTAGGGAGTGATATGAGAATTCCAAGAGTTATTTAAAAAATAAAAAAAAAAGCAAATTAACCACGATTCACCTGAAACGATATGCATACAGTCGGTAACAAAAATGTCCGAACACTAGCAAAAATTCCTATGTAAAAAAAGTACACTTAATACTGTTTTGTTAAATAAATCCTTGTCGAATCCTGTTCTTGGTCAGTCTAAGAACAGGATTCGACAAGGATTTATTTACCAAAACTGTGTTAAGCGTACTTTTTTTATATAGGAATTTTTGCTAGTGTTCGGACACTTTTGTTACCGACTGTACTTGCCAACATCCTAATTAACATTCCGTAGTTTTGTTAGTCTCGCCCCCCCTTTTTTTTTCACACCAGTAAATTTTTCACAGTAATATTCTCCAATTGCAGTTACGATTAAATATGAAGAATAATACTCTGAAGAGATACTGGTGTAAAAAAGAAGGCATGGCTACCAATACTATTGAATATTAATTAATATGTTGGCAAGTATGGATATTTAACACACAGGGGCTCAGTCAGAGCTATTAGCCGTCCAAGCACTTCGCTTTCACTGATTGAACGGCCAGATTGCAAACATTTTATATAGCTTCTTCTATTTACAGAAGTTTCTAGTATTTTGCGAAATATTCGATTTACAGCTGAGCTAATTGATGAGTTGATAAAAAGGATATTTCTCCAAAGTTACCAAGGGGCGATAAATGGCCAACATGATAATTTACTAATATGGCGCCAAATTCCCGACCAAGGGTAATTCTGTCCCGTACAAGTTTTTTAACGGGTTTTTAGGTAAAATGAGCTATGTTAATGCCAAAACTAGGTAGAATTGGAGAAAATTAACATTTTATAGCCTGAGTAAGCCTTTTTAGATAAAATTACATAAAAATAACGATTATTATTTACAAATACGTGACAATAATTACTTGCCAACCTGTAATGCATAGGAAGTTGATTCTTGGATTAAAAAATAATAATGTCATAGGTGTTGTAGGAGATTGGTGTGTGTTAATTAATAGATGATAGACTTCAGTTATTTTTCATATTTTTTAATCGACAACACAGTACAAATCAACACACACTACACATATTTGGCGTAAAAGATAGAAGGGGACAAAGCCCGCAGTTATAATGTGGGGATAAACCCGCTTATACATTCTTTTGGGGATAAAACCCGCTGTTACAAAATGGGGATATACCCGCTAGGCAATTCGACTTCTATTGCAGCCGAAAGCCAAACAACAACTGAATTCTTGGCGCGGTCACATGACCACGAAAGCCCGCGGTGCTCGTTCGACATGCGCAGATGTCCGAACATGCCGCCCCGCGTTGCAATATGCGCAGCACATTCAAAGTTCGGGTTAGAGATGAAGCAATATGATAATAAATGTTACACAATGCAATATAATAATAAACGGAAATTGAAATACAAAAATACAATTATGCACAAGAATATTATATAAAGGCACATCATACAGTAATACTAAATGTAATATTATAAGGTACACACAAGGAAAATATTTATATATTTTTTAATCATTAATTGGCAAAATAGCTAATTTTGAAATCGCTATTTTCAGTATTCCATTTTTTGTACGAATATCTACAACTCTAACAATATTATCCCTTCCAATATAGGTTTTAAAAATGCGGCCTAGCAACCATTTTAGAGGGGGCAAATTATCCTCTTTTATGACAACCACATTGCCTACTTTTACGTTTTGTTTTTCAAAGTACCACTTAGTTATTTGCTGTAGATTATTTAAGTAATTGTTAGACCAAAATTTCCAAAATGTTTGAGTTAATTTACAAGTTTGTTGCCACAAATTTAATTTATTGGTTTGAATGTTGGTCAGTGAGGGTTCGGGGATGGCCGTTAACAATCGACAGATAAGGAAATGATCAGGGGTCAAAATTTCCAAATCCTCTATGTCGGTCGAAAGAGGGGTTAATGGACGTGAATTCAACATGGATTCAATTTGAAACATGAGGGTTTGAAAGGCTTCGTACGTCAGTTTAGCATCACCTATAATACGTTTGTAATAATACTTAAAAGATTTAATCCCGACTTCCCATAAGCCACCAAAATTTGGTGCCCTAGGAGGAATAAATTTCCATTCGATTTTCTCATTTAAGGAGAAATTTGCCAAATTTTTATCTTGTTCGGTAACTAATTAAAAAAATTCCTTTAAGTCTTTATTAGCTCGAACAAGATTACTCCCATTGTCCGAAAAGATTTTAGCACACTTACCTCGTCTGCCGATAAAACGTTTCAAGACAGCTATTAGTGAGTCTGAAGTTAAGTCAGAGACGATTTCTAGGTGTATTGCCTTAGTTGTAAGGCAAACGAAAAGAGCAACATAAATTTTAATGGGAGCTCCTTTTCTTTGATGCTTATTTTTTATAAAAAATGGGCCACAAAGATCTATACCTGTACTATTGAATGCGATAACAGGATTTATCCTCTCTTTAGGCAGATCACCCATTTTTTGAGAGTATAACTTAGGGTTAGCTCTAAAACATTTGACACAATTATGGATAATTTTACGGCACGCATTTCGACCATTTAAGGGCCAATATTCTTACCTAATGTTATAAAGTAATGTCTGAGGACCTGAATGGTGAAATTTCTCATGAAAATGTTTAATAACTATCTCACTGAACTTACCCTTTGGCAATATTATAGGACGTTTTTCTTATAATTCAAATCTGAGTTATGTAACCTACCTCCAATTCTTAATAAACAATCGGAATCTAAAAAGGGTGTCAGGGGGCGAAGCCTGCTGATAGGAGAAACACAATTATTAATTTTTATACCTGTTATATCGTTCCCAAAATCTCCCTCCTGTATGGTCTTTAGTATAAAGTTTTGTGCAGCCCCTTTTTCTTCTGGACCTAGGTATCCAGTTTTTCTTTCCCCTGGGTCCTAGGTACCAAGTCTCCCGTTTTTCAAGGGAGATTTCAAACCGGAAAAATTTTATAGCTGTTTTCGGTAATAATTATCGTCGAAAATATATATAACGTATTCCATTTAAAAATACTGGTGTTAATTCTGATTAAAAAGTTTAAAATGTTGGCAGCTCTGCCCTGGATGTCTTATATTGCTTATAAACCTGAAAATAAACGCTAAAACATGCACAATTTTAGTAAAACTATTACTAATGGTTAAAATTTTATCGACAAAATTGAAAGGTTGGGTAGTTACATAAAAGGAAAAATTAGGTTGAGGATTATTAAGACCTTTTTTAGCTTCAGAATACTAGTCAGTTTCTGGCACACTAATATCCTCGTCTGAGGTTTGTAAGTCCGGATCAGTGAAGAAAGGTGGGCCGTGCCACCACATGGAACTGTCTAAAAGTGAATTTGCGTTAGTCCCTCGGGTCAATAGATTGTTCTTTCCGGAGCAATGGTGCCAGGAATTTGGAATACTTAAAGTTTTTATTTCTGTTACGCGATTTACCACAAATTGTTTCCAACGTTTGGCTGAGCCCTTTATCCAGTACAATGTTATTTTGGTGTCGGACCAGTAGTAAACTGTAGACGCTGTTTTTTGATCTATGGTAGGTTTTACCTTGAGGGTCAGTTTTGCACTTAATAGGGCACCAAGCAACTCTAATCTAGGTAAGGAAATTTCTTTTAAGGGAGCAACACGACTTTTAGATGTTATGAGGTTGACTTCTATATTATTTTCTGTCTGTATACGCAGATAAATAGCAGTGCCATACGCTGCCTTACTGGCATCGAAAAATGCGTGTATTTCTACTGCAAGTACCTGGTTCGAGCAACTTAGGATTTTTTACTTCAGACAATCTAGGAAGCTCTTCACACCATTTTTCCCATTTTCCTTGGACATCGGCTGGCAACTGTCCGTTCCAGGGTATTTTCTTCATCCATAATTCTTGAAATAGGCACTTGACTCTAATGGTGAATGGCGTGAGCAGACCCAGAGGGTCAAATATCTTCCCAACTGCTTGCAAAAGGAGACGTTTTGAACTTTTCTTAGAGGACAAAAATTCTAATAAACTCTTTACTTCTAAAGTCAGACAATCCTCTTCTGTCTTCCAGGCCATGCCTAAGACCTTTGCTAGATTACTTCCTAAGCTGATTGTAGAGTGCTCTAATTGCGTATTTAAACCTTTTTTATGCCAGAATTTCGTTAACGCATCATCGTTTGTAATCCATTTTCTTAAACTCATTCCTGCTTGAGACATAATTTCTTTAGCCTCAAGAGAAATTTTAAGAGCCCTTTCCACAGTATCTTCGCCAGAGATAAAATCATCAACGTAGATATAATTGTCGAGAAGATGGACAGTTTTTGGATATCGATCACTAAATCGAGATATACGGTTTTTAATAGTAGCTGACAAGAGAAATGGGGATGCATTAGGAGCGAAAAGAACACGTTTAAATCTTAATGTTTTCAAATTTTCAAGAGATCTAAAATCCTTTTCAAACCATAAAAACCGCACAACATCACGATCCTTCTCTGCAAGGGATATCTGTAAAAATGCTTTTTCGATATCGGCAGAGAAGGCTATTTCGTTAAGTCGGAAATGAATTAAAATATCAAAGAGAAGTGGGTTTAAATTGTTACCAGGCCACAAACAGTCATTTAAAGAAAATTGATTGTTATCATGGGAGCTTGCATCAAAAACTATGCGAACCTTCATCGTAAGCTTGTCTTCCTTACAGACAGCATGATGGGGTAAGTAATAAATTCCCTTATCTAATATTGGCTCACTACTTTCAACTTGCTCTATAATACCTTCATTTAAATATTCATTTATAATTTTTGAATAATTTTGAAAGAGTTTAGGATCCCGATAAAATTTCCTTTGTAAAAATTCTAGTTGTTTTTTCGCTACAGTAAAGTTATTGTGCAGCTGTTTCGGATCCGTTTTCCAAGGCAACTGCACGTCATATGTATCGTTCACAAACCTGGC
Organism: Salticus scenicus; assembly: GCA_963930645.1. NCBI lineage: Eukaryota > Metazoa > Arthropoda > Arachnida > Araneae > Salticidae > Salticus > Salticus scenicus. Next base: position 136,614,460 of record OZ005655.1, read on the forward strand.
AGTTTTGTCAAAAATTTGTTGGGCTTGATCTTTCTCTATTGGTTTTAAATCATCGGGCTGACTTCCAATGGATTCCAATTGCCAGAATCGGCTTAAGATATTATTGATTTCATCAAACTTTGTTATAAATATAGAAAAGTGTATAGTGTATATATATAGTGTTTTAAATATAGAAAAATCTTTAATTTTACCATTAAAAATATGTAAAGGGATGTCCGGCAGCCGGACATTGACTTCATCAGAACTTTTCAATTCTAAACTATCATTTTTACTAGAATTGTTCTCAGAAAATTTAACAGATTTAAGAAGTAAATTGAGTCTTACCTCAACAAGGCTATCTGCAAGTTCATCTATTTCATTTTCGATTGCAGGTAAGTCCTTTATATTCGGAATATCATAATATTGGATCCGGATATCACTCAGTTTGCCTTGCAACTCGGATAGCTTTCCAATTTTTATTTCAAGTTCAGTTGTGGAACAAGAAATATTTTCAGAGTTCAAATCAACGAAGGATTCAATTTTTGTTATGGCACCTTTTACGGCGCTTTTCATTCTTTTTAGCTTTTCCATATTCATTTATTTGCTGGATAGCTGCGACAATGACAGACCACTAATGTAGGAGATTGGTGTGTTAATTAATAGATGATAAACTTTAGTTATTTTTCATATTTTTTAATCGACGACACAGTACAAAACAACACACACTACACATATTTGACGTAAAAGATAGAAGGGGACAAAGCCCACAGTTATAATGTGGGGATAAACCCGCTTATACATTCTTTTGGGGATAAAACCCGTGGTTACAAAATGGGGATATACCCGCTAGGCAATTCGACTTCTATCGCAGCCAAAGCCAAACAACAACTGAATTCTTGGCGCGGTCACATGACCACGAAAGCCCGCGGTGCTCGTTCGACATGTGCAGACGTCCGAACAGGTGCCAAGTCTCACGTTTTTCAGGGTAGACTTCGAAACAGAAATTTTTTTATAGCCGAATCGTTGAAAATGTATATAATATATTTCATTTAAAAATATTGGTGTTGTTGTGATATTTAATCTCAGAACATTCTTTTATTAACTTTCGTTTTTCTTGTTCCGGACTTTCTCTTTTTGTTTTTTGTTTCCCGCCAACTGATTGTTCGGTGCACCTGCCGTATCACGTGACGATGTGTCGCGTCTCTCTACAAGTACATTGTAATACTTTTTTCAATCATGTAATTTTTGCTATTCGGAACTGACGTTCCATTTTCTTATTCTATTTAATCATAATATTTTTTCTTTTTGTCTAAGATGAATAAATTAAAGTAAAAAACATCTAGGCATTCTTTCATTACGCAGCAACGAGTGAATTATCCTAAATAATAATTGATCTACATATTATATAAGAATTTCACAGTCTAATTAAGATTCATTATAGGAAAAGAAGTCATATAAATATATATCCATGTATTTTTTCATCTAATTCAAGTGTACAATCTGATGATAAATAGAGAGGATTTTTTCTTCACCAATGGAATATACAATTACCTGTGACAACCCAGGTAAGCTAAACTTTATTTAATTATATGACTGTTGTTTTAGCAAAGAATTATTAGTAAGAATTATTTGTTATAAATATATTTAAATAACTAATTTGAGGAAACTCCGAACTCATGCATTCATTTATAAAGTATTCTTCCAACAGATTATGATTCTGAGATTTTGAATTGAAAATTTAGATTTATTCTTGACAAATTTTTTTTCATTGCACATTGGAAGAAATTGCTACATTTAAAATAATAAAATAAAAAATGAAAATGTAAGCGAAAATATTTGTTTTTGTTTCTTCAAAACTGAAGTGACACTAAATCGAAAGTATTGAAAAGTGCTTATTTTTATGAAAACTATTTAATTTTATTTTCTTCTTCAAGTACTATTTATCCTAACTGTGTTGATTTAAAATATTAAATGAATATTTACGTAATGAACAAATATTAACAAAACTGTTACAAAAATTTTGTTTAAGTATGTCAGCAACAAAAGATATACAAATTGAACCGCTGAACTCCACAAATTATAATGTGTGGAAGTTTCGTATCGAGATGTACTTGCAAAAAGAGGATCTTTTTACAGTCATTACTGACGATCCTCCCAACCCAATAACCGATCAGTGGCGTTCAAAAAATAGAAAGGCCAGAGCCATTATAAATCTACTTATTGATAATGAACAGATAGTGTACGTTATGAATCTAGATACCGCACGAGAGTGCTGGAATGCTCTGCGCCAAGTCCACGAAAGATCATCCCTTACCAGTAAGCTTTTCTTACTTAGGAAACTTTATTCCATAAAATTAATGGAAGGTGGTGATCTAAACCAACATATAGCTGACATATATAAAACACGCGACAGACTCACCGCTATAGGTGAAGTCATAGATGAATCGCACCTAGCTGCATTAATGCTATGCTCACTCCCTCCTTCGTATGACGTTCTCATAACAAGTCTCGAATCGAGAGACGAAGCCCAACTGACACCTGAATATATACGAAACAAATTGGCTGATGAATATGCCAAAAGGCTTGAAAACAAAACTATTCAAAATTCAGCGTTAAAAGTCCAATACCATAACAAATCGGAAAAATTCTGCAAATACTGTAAGAAAAGCAATCATAATATAGAAGAATGCTATAAGTTAAAAAATAAAAATAATTCTGCTGTTAAAAGTCACAGTAAAAATTTCAACAAAAAACCCAACTTCAGATCCAACATATGCTCTCAGAACAATGAGAAGCCAGATAGCGCTCAAATTGCAGAGGGGAGCAATAAACCAAAAGCTGATAAATTGTATTCTTTTTATGTTGGAGATAAAACTGTAAATTGGGTGGTTGATTCAGGGTCGTCTTCACATATCTGCAATGATAAACTAAAATTTCGCGATCTTAAAAATAACGTTTCTAACGTCACTATCGCGAACGGCACGCAGCTAAAATCTTTGGGTTCCGGTACTGTGGATTTGTATACCGTAAATTCGGAAAACACACAGAACAAAATAACACTTAAAAATGTTCTTTATGTCCCTGAAATAGAAACTAATTTAATTTCTATAAAAAGAGCAACAGAGAATGGCTGTATCGCTGTATTTGATGATAAAACCTGTAAAATTGTAAATCAGGGTAATACATGCATTGAGGGATATGTGAAAAATAACTTATATGAATGTCAATTAAATTATTCTGAAAACAAACACACAGCGAACATTGTAATACAAACTTGTGATAACGAAAATTGCATAAACAAGTGGCATGTGAAACTTGGCCACAGAAATACTAACCACATTAAAGATTTAGTTAACAAGGACATGGCTGTGGGTATAAAATTAAATGATTGCAAACATAATACTGAATGTAAAACATGCATAATGTCAAAATTAACTGATTCACCTTACCCCAAAGCTGCACAATTTAGAGCCTCCGTACCACTCGAACTGGTCCACACAGACTTATGTGGCCCTATGAAAACCCCCACTGTAGGTGGAAAATATTACTTTCTTACATTTATAGACGACTACAGTCGTTATACTATTATATATTTGCTAAGAAATAAGTTTGAGGTATTTTCTAAGTTAAAGGAATATGTGGCTATGACCGCAAACAAATTTGGCCGGAAAGTGCAAGCAATCCGCTCCGATAACGGGGGTGAATACACTAGTATGGAAGTAAATGAATTTTTGAATAAAGAAGGAATTGAGCACCAGTTTACCGTTCCTTACTCTAGTGCTCAGAACGGCGTGGCAGAACGTAAAAATCGTACGCTGACCGAAATGGCTCGCTGTCTGCTTAAAGACAGTAATTTACCGAATTCCTTTTGGGGGGAAGCCGTAAATACTGCAAATTACATACAAAATAGGCTCCCGACCTCCTCGTGCGACTCAACTCCTTACGAAAAATGGACCGGCCGTAAACCCGATTTATAAATTATAAAAACATTCGGATGTCGCGCATACGCATATGTACATAAAATACATAGGGGAAAACTGGATAGCACCGCTCAAGAAGGAATTTTTGTGGGATATGATAATCGTAGCAAAGGCTACAGAATTTGCACAAATAATAAAAATGTAATAATTAGCAGAACTGTAAAATTCTTGGAGGATGAATATAGAGAATCCCACAATAATGAAACATCACTATTCAAGAATGAAAATTCAAATGATGAAATTCCGGTGTCCAAATTACCAATATTAGATACTGATATAAATATAGATATAGCGGGCGATAACGATAGTCCGGATGACACGCAAACTCTGCCGCGGCGATCACAACGATTAAATAAAGGTGTTCCGCCCGACAGATTTGCATTTGCAGTAAATGACAAAAGAATTGATGAGCCTAAGTGTTTTGATGATATACTAAAAATTCAAAACCCAGCTGAAAAAGAAAATTGGCTGAATGCCACACTCGACGAAATGAATTCACTCAGACAAAACAATACTTGGGAACTTGTTGACGCTCAACCAGGGACCAAAGTAGTAGGGTGTAAGTGGGCGTTCAAGGCCAAATACAATAGCCAAGGACAAGTCGAGAAATATAAAGCCAGGCTTGTTGCCAAGGGTTTTTCTCAAAAATACGGGGTGGACTATGACGAAACTTTTGCACCAGTTGCATCGCATACCACTCTAAGAAGTTTCTTGACCATGTCATTATATAAAAATTTGAATCTAAGGCATGTAGATATAAAAACTGCTTTCCTACATGGAAATTTGCAAGAAGATGTATACATGCATCAACCCGAGGGTTATGTTATCCAGGGCGAAGAAAATAAAATATGTAAGTTAAAGAAAGCGATATATGGCTTGAAACAAGCCGCTAGAGCGTGGAATTTGAAAATTAATGAAACATTGTGTAAATTAGGATTTAAACAAAGTCAACATGACAAGTGTTTATATATCCGTAACAAAGATAACACAGAAACTTACATTCTTGTGTATGTTGATGATCTACTTATAGCTGGTAAAAATCACAATATTGACATACTAATTAATCAACTTAGGAAAGAATATCCATTAACCGACCTTGGGGAAGCCAAATATTACCTCGGCATAAATATAGAAAGACCTTGTAAAGGGGTAATTACGCTTGATCAAAATAATAAAATACGAGACATTGTAACCAAATTTGGGCTAGATAACGCACGGCCCTCTGACACACCGATGGAACCAGGGTATATAAAATTAACTGATAATGACAATCTCTTACCAAACAACACAATGTACAGACAGGCTATAGGCGCGTTACTTTACATTTCTACAGTATCGCGACCTGATATAAGTGTTGCCGTTGGCATCTTAAGCCGTAGAAACGAAAATCCTAGAGCGAAAGACTGGGAGGCAGTTAAAAGGGTTATTAGATATTTGAAAAATACCCAAGATATTAAATTAAAACTTTGTAACTCTGGTGAACCTGTTCTTAGAGCATATTCGGATTCGGATTGGGCCAATGATCCAAGTGATAGAAAGTCTATCTCTGGAAATTTATTTAAGATAGGAAAAAATCCAATATTTTGGACTTCGAAGAAACAGTCCTGTGTGTCCATGTCTTCAGCAGAGGCTGAGTATGTCGCAGCTGCGAGTGCTGTACTTGAAATACAGTGGCTCAACAAACTGCTGGATGATTTAAATTTGCCGCAACAATGTCCTATAGTGTTGTACCAGGACAACCAATCTACCATCAAGATTGCTGAAAATGATAAGTTCCAGTCCAAAACAAAACACTTACAGCTGAGATATCATCTTCTGCGAAACCTAATACAAGAAGGCCTAATCAAGCTTCAATACAAACCTACCAAAGAAATGACCGCCGATACCCTCACAAAAGCTCTGCCAAAAACTGATTTTAATAGACATAGAAATGCATTAATGAACAATTGAAAAATTTCTGAGCTTAAGAGGGGGTGTTGTGATATTTAATCTCAGAACATTCTTTTATTAACTTTCGTTTTTCTTGTTCCGGACTTTCTCTTTTTGTTTTTTGTTTCCCGCCAATTGATTGTTCGGTGCACCTGCCGTATCACGTGACGATGTGTCGCGTCTCTCTACAAGTACATTGTAATACTTTTTTCAATCATGTAATTTTTGCTATTCGGAACTGACGTTCCATTTTCTTATTCTATTTAATCATATTTTTTCTTTTTGTCTAAGATGAATAAATTAAAGTAAAAAACATCTAGGCATTCTTTCATTACGCAGCAACGAGTGAATTATCCTAAATAATAATTGATCTACATATTATATAAGAATTTCACAGTCTAATTAAGATTCATTATAGGAAAAGAAGTCATATAAATATATATCCATGTATTTTTTCATCTAATTCAAGTGTACAATCTGATGATAAATAGAGAGGATTTTTTCTTCACCAATGGAATATACAATTACCTGTGACAACCCAGGTAAGCTAAACTTTATTTAATTATATGACTGTTGTTTTAGCAAAGAATTATTAGTAAGAATTATTTGTTATAAATATATTTAAATAACTAATTTGAGGAAACTCCGAACTCATGCATTCATTTATAAAGTATTCTTCCAACAGGTGTCAATTCTGATTTGAAAATTACAAATATTGGCAGCTCTGTAATGTATATTGAATAGTTAACTGCTCGAATTCGTGCGAAAATCTTTGGGGTTCCACAACAGGGAGCTGCATATCCTACCGTGCTGCGCTAGCATGATGTTATTGACTGAAAGAAACATGAATTTTGTTTATTCACATACATTTTTTAAAAACATTTTGCATGTCGTAACAAAAATAACACCAAACAAAGCATTTTTTTTTTAATACTAGGGAAGACATGTAGACATATATAGGAAGATGTGTATGCAATGTACATATACTATGTTATGTTAAGTTGAAAGAAAAATCACTAACTTTTTTTTAACACTGTTTGAATATTTGCTCCTCAAACGAGTTGAATTAGATTCTAAAATATATTTTTATGCCAAAACATATCCGATGTAATTTAAAATATGTTTTTTAATAAAAAAAAAAAAGATAAATATACTTTAAAGACAAAATAAAATGCCGCTCACAAGGAGGATAATAATAATAATAATAATAATAAAAAAATCCGATTCATAAATAATACTATTTTAGAAATCAAATTTCTAAACCTAAATTCAGTTACTTTTTTAAAAAACTTGATATAATACAAATATAAATATAAAAAATATCACCAAATTAAATGCTTACCTATAATAGACAATGGGGATTATTATTCTCCAGAAAAGAACTTATAAAAAATTTATAATCAACATAAGATATTGCCACTAAGAAAATTAATTTTCTTAGTAGACACATTGCCATTTATTTTATTGATTTTTACACCCAGGATCACATTTTAATTTTCACTTGGAAAATGACGCTATAACAGAAAATCAGCATCATAAGAGAAACTTTTTTCAATGTGGCGAATAGAGTATCTTTAATAACCCGACGTTTTTAATTATTAACTTCGTTAATTAAAAAAATAAATTTTTAATCAACTAAAATGCCTATCTTGGAGTATTCGGCAAACACTGATATCTCTCACGACGCGAAAAACTCTGTCTTCCGCGAGAAGACATGGTCGCAGACAAAAAAATTCACGCCAGCGACAGTAACTTTTTTAATATAAAGAAAAAGAAAACAAAATTATTATGATTATTTACTTTTTTTTTCTTTTTCTTTTTTTTTTTTTTTATCATACTAAGGTTACTTTTTGCTTGATGAAGCTAATGAAATTGGAAAATATTATTTAAAATTAAAAAAAAGAACATTTTAAAAGTAAAATTAAATATAATTACATAAATAAATAAATAATAAAAATTAACATTTGTAGGCAAAAGACATTTTTTTTCTTTTATAAGTATATTTTAACACTTTTTTTTTTTTTTAAATTTAAGTAATATAGCATTAGTTAAAATAAAATAGTTTGCTCATTCCGACATTTTAAAACTTATATTTTGAAATGTTTAAATAAATTCAATATATACATCAACAGTTAAACTCAGAAAGTCTAAATATTCAAACCTAGAATTTTATATTAAGGTAATTTCCTTAAAATATTTAAGTTTACCCAGCTCATATTAACATTTAAAGATATCCTTGTTAAAGTGTTTACCACCTGATTAAAGTTTTGATCTTAAGGGGAGATTTCGAATTTGAAAAGATTATGTTGGTGAAATAGGATTTCTATAGAAATGAATGTTATTTACGCAGTCAGAGTAGTTCCAAAGAAGATTTCGTATGAATCATTTGCGTGTTCGTAAAATTGGAATGGATATTAGTAAGTCATTTAGAAATATGTAATAGTTTGTATTTCTACAGGTTGATTCAAAATTAGTGTGACCAGTTTCAGAGAATCAGAAGTTTTTATTGAACTAAGTTATTTAAGTGAAATTTTTAATGTGGTTTCCTTCAGCACTTTAAGTAAATGTTTAAGCCTTACGACCATTTTTGGAGGTATTTTTCCAACTTCCTCTTTGAGTACTTTTCAAAGTCCTTGAAGTGTTCTTAGTTTACGTTTACTTAATTGTTTTTTTTTTAAATACGCCCATAAAAAATGTCCCAAGGAGCACAGTCAGGGGATGATGGCAGCCATTTCTCAGGAGGATTTTTTTTTTTTTTTTTTTTTTTATCTTTCAGCCATTTTATAGTTGATTTTGCAGTATGGCTTGGTGCAGAATCTTGGTAAAAAAATAAAAGTTTCCTTGAGGGTAAAGGCGTTTTCTATCTTCGATCATGTGATTCAAAACTTTATTCTGATAGTATTTAGCATGAATTTTAGCCTTTGGTTCAAAATTCTGACAAAATTATAAATTGTGACAAAAGCTTTATTTAGAAAACCAGCGCCAAATATTCCCCAAGCGGTGATTTTTGGAAACTTTTTTCTTTAGGAGTCATTTGTCTTCCATCATATTTAATCTTTCTACAAAGTTTGGTACGATTCTTGCTATTAGATAGCGCTACAAAACATTATCAGCACTTTCCATTTAATTATGAACACCTTGTATACATATTAGAGGAACCGAAAAGCAATTAAAATTTCTGTCCTTTTAAATTGGTGAAATGACACCGGAAATTTTTGTTTAGCAATATTTATATGGTAATTTACCAATTACCATCTTAAAATTACACAAGAATATCTTAAATAATATCTGGGCTAAATTATAGAATAAATTGGGTTAGTATGTGCTGAGACATAATTTTGAAAATTCGGCCGCTTATCCCACCTAGAAGACTCGAAAATTGTCCGTCCCTCAGTGGGAGTAGGTTAGTTGCACCCGGAGAATACCTAAACGGGCGAGTTGCACCGCTTACTCTCTAAACCAAGGGGTGAGTTGCACCGTTTACCACCTCGAACCAAGGGGTGAGTTGCACCGCTTAGCCATTTCTACAAAGGGGCGAGTTGCACCCTCCACGATATTATTACATATTTTTTTTTTATACATAATCGCATAATTTTCCCTTCACACTTTTCACCTTTTTCTTCATTGTTAACTTGAAGCATTTCTTCCCCCTGATATGTTTTAATATCCAATGAAGCTAGAGCAGAATGCACTTCTTTTGCGTTTTTGGGAAGGGGTGGTAATACTGCACGCCGTGCTCTACTCAGTTTTTTTCTTATATATATTCCATATCTTTTACATTGAATTCTTCTGTAAAACTTGAAGGTGCACCACTTATTTCTCTTCTAATTAATTTTTGTGGGCGTTCGTTTACTTCGTCTAAAGCTTTCCTTTTGACACTATTCGAGATGGCTTGTCTTTTCAAGTTTTTATCAAGGTCATGATTATGGTTCACATCAGATTTTATAATAACTGTAGCATTTCCATCCGTATAAATCGTTGCTAAACAGTTTCTTTTGACGCATCTCCCTTTAAGTCTTTCTCCGGTTTCATGCTGCTTGTAAAATTTGTAGTTACCGTAAACCATAAGACTACGTCCTTTTTCGCTCAACATGAATTCCATTATTACTAACGAACTTAAACGCTCCTTACGACTTAACGACTACGTGAACTAATGACTATGTGGACGCGCGCAGCACATGCAAAACCCTGTCAGGCAACCCTCGGACCTTTATTAGCTGATGGAAAGGGAAGGAAGGCGGTACAATGGTGTCTTCCCTTTCTAACAACAACATATGCTGAACACTAATGCGGCGCTTTTACAATATAAATAAACTCTATAAAATATATCAGTTATTTTGTAATCTACAATTTTAATATTCTTCGTCTAAATTTAAATGCGGCGCTTTTATAAGGAAGATTTAATGATGGAATTAAGTTGACATTCTAGAAACCTTTTCCCCTAATGACTTATCAGTAAATCGTTACAATTCGCCCGTCGTTTGATTGACAGGTAAGGAGAGGGGTGCAATTGACCCTCGTCCGAAAAATCCGAAGCGGTGCAACTCGCCCGAGATTAGAAGAACAAAGGAAGGATGTCGGGTGCAATTCGCCCGTCATTTGATTGACAGGTTAAGAGAGGGGTGCAATTGACCCTCGTCCGTTTCAGTTCCAGTCGTTTATCGCTGCAACCATTGAACAAAGATCATTCAAAATTTTAAGGGAGACTTGTAGCAACTATACTGACAAAGTAATTTCCCATCTTTAATGAAATTCAAATTTTTAACGGAAAAGAATCGATTTTTAGGTATTGTTTTATTTGCTAATTTCAGTTCAAATCACATGTATCACAAAATTTATTTTGTCATCTATAATTACTTTCGTAGCCTTGTGATTAACTACATTTTACATATAATCTCGATATTTATATAAAAATATCGCATGGTTTTTTTTCGATAGTGGTACGTTTCAACTGTATACATATATTATTATTATTATATTATTATTATCGCTGCAACCATTGAACAAAGATCATTCAAAATTTTAAGGGAGACTTGTAGCAACTATACTGACAAAGTAATTTCCCATCTTTAATGAAATTCAAATTTTTAACGGAAAAGAATCGATTTTTAGGTATTGTTTTATTTGCTAATTTCAGTTCAAATCACATGTATCGCAAAATTTATTTTGTCATCTATAATTACTTTCGTAGCCTTGTGATTAACTACATTTTACATATAATCTCGATATTCATATAAAAATATCGCATGGTTTTTTTTCGATAGTGGTACGTTTCAACTGTATACATATATTATTATTATTATTATTATTATATTATTATTATTATTATTATTATTATTATTATATTATTATTATTATTATTATTATTATTATTATATTATTATTATTTTCAATCTGATGATATATTTTCAAAGGGATGTCATCATTTGCTTTTTTAAAGTTAAGTAAATACGATTTTAAGTTCAGTGGTTGCCATTTGAAAATAATTGTTTATGTGCGGAGAGAAATGTTTCTTTAAAGAAGAATCAAAGCTTTTTTTAATTTAATTTAAAGAATCTCGCGTAATGAAATCGTAGTAGAAGATTTTTTTTTTCTTTTGAGAGGTGAGGTGAGGTGAGGCAGATGTTTAAAATGGTTTTAATAAAATTAAGTCTTTTAAAAAACCGAGTTTGTAGGATTTTAGTGTTCAAGAAAAATCTATACTTATCTTTTAATAAGCTAAATGATGAGGGGGAAATGGGTGGTAGATATTTAAAAATTTATAAAAAGACTATAGACTATAAACTCCGTGTTATGGAACTTTTGTGCGTGAGGACTTTATTGCACATATCTTCGGAATTGTAAAATTAATAATAGTAAAAGTGTGGGTAGAAGAAACATTTTTTTAAGTTTAAAAATAAAGCTAGTTCTTTTGTAAACAAAGTTTGTAGGCTTTTGAGGGAGAGAAATCAAATGCGCATATTTTCGAAACGGTAGAAATATTAGAGGAAAGGTGCTGGCGTGTATTAAAAAATATAAAGTACTGCTAGCAACTACCAGATATGTAAATTGTGTGTGTGTGTGGGGGGGGGACTTGAAACTAATATAGAATGTCGACAAAATTATTAGGACACTTTTTTTTTTTTTTTTACTTTGACATTTTTTCTCTTTTCAGAAAAGAATACCAAACGAAATGATCTAGAAATTCCTACATAAAAAGAATATTTACGAAGTCATATTTTAGACTATCGATTTAGTCACGAGTGCTATTAGGGAACCAACCACAAATTGAAGAAAAGCCCAAATACTTTAGATTACCCGTATCATAAAATGCGACAAATGACTTGCAACTTTAGCACATAATTTCACAAACTATGCGCAATATTTGTATACTTTTGTGTGGGAAGCGCATGATTAATTAGACAGATATAATTAAAAATATATATATTAATTTTTACTTTCTTGTATATTCAATAGAAGCAAGTATATGATTCGTAAAAGTTTTCAACTTCCGGTTTTTGACGGATTTACATGTTGTAAGAGGTTTAGAACACGATTTGACCATTTTCAGAAAAATGTCTGTGTGTGTGAGTGAGTAAGGAGAGACAAAAATTTTGTTACGATTGTATCTTCCGAACTACTGCTCAGAATTGCATATAAATTTATATGTGAATGCACCTTGACTTAAGTTAGGGGGTATCAACATTTGGTATCAACTGCTCAGCAGATGGTGATGCTATACAACGATTTCCGTAATTTAAGCGGAGGATATATCTCCTGTTATATTGCGTATAATAAAACAAAATTCGAGATGCGAGAAGGCCATTATGAGACATTATGTTGATTCAAATATAATGCTTATCGGCCGAAAGGTGGTGCTACTATGGAGTGATTTCCACAATTTAGGGGAAGGCTGTATCTCAGGAATTACTGCACAGAATTGCACGTAAATTTATATGTAGTTCCCCATTGGCATAAATTAGTGACTATCAACTTTTGGTGTCAGCCGCTCAAAAGGGGGTGCTACTACACAGTGATTTCCACAATTTAAAAGAAGACTATATCTCAGGTTCTATTACATATCATCAAACGAAACTTGATATTTGAGAAGGCCATTATGACACATTATGCTGATTCAATTTCGATGCTTATCAGCCAATAGGTGGCGCTACTGTACTGCAAATTTCCTTGATAACGAGAGGGCAATATCTGAACTTTATGGCTTATAACTGTACGAAACTTGATACGTGAGATAACTTTTATAAAAACGCCTTTTTTAAATGTTTTTTATAGATAATTAAACTGTATTTCTTCGGATATTTAATGTTTAGTTTTTTCTAAGATGAAAATCATTTGCATTCATTTTGTTAGATAATTTTAGTAAATAATAGTTTTAATAAATTATTTAGACTTAATGAAATTGCATAGGAAAATATTAAAGGAAATGTTGTGGTCGACACAACATACTAGTTTTAGTAAGTTTTTTGCGTATGAAACGAATGGATGTCAACAATATATATATATATATATATATATATATATATAACATTGTTTACAAGCTTAATATATTTGACGACGTATGCCAAAGTTTATTTTAAATATAGTAAATTTAAGTAAATTCTCAGCAAACCCAATTATTTCACCCAAGTAGCAAAAATCCTTACTCCCGAGGAAAAAACAAAAAACAAACAACAAAAAAAAAAACTTTTGACTTATGAATTTTAGTAAATAAATAAAAAAAACTTTTGAGATACATGTCTATAACTGATTTTTAAGAAAAAAAGAAGGCTTGAAACGTGTTTTTAAAAATTAGATAACTAAAGTAAATACGTGACATGTGAAAAAACTATTATAAAATTTAAACACTGGGAAATATCTGAGATCTAGCTAATTCTTTCACCGATAACTTGCTTAATTTTTACTCTGTTATAATAAACTTTCTTAGGTGCCAACTTTTACTGATTTTTAACACCACTATTTCATTGTAAAAAAAAAAAAAAAAAAAAAATCAGCATGTTTAATCGAAGAAAATTGTTAAAATAATTATTAAAATTTCCAGTAGCGAAAAAAGTACGAGTTGGCAGCTAAGAACTTTTGACATAAGTTGTCCAATATATGAAGCTTTATACCTATGTAATAAAAAATTTCTGTCTTTTGCACAGGCGTGGTAAATATATATATGTGTGTGTGTGTGTGTATATATTTATATTTACATTTGTTACATATACTCATATTTCTTCGAAAATTATATGTGTGCATTTCATGTTTTGGAAAAATGATTCTCTTAAATTTTTTCAAGTTTTCTGAATGGTCAATACTAGATGTTGTCCAATTTATGTATGGTATATTTGTTATTAAAAATGGTGTAAATAGCACAAATGGTTTCTGTCTAGAGACACATAAGAGTATTCCAATACATTATATTCTATGAAAAGTAGTTCTACAATTGATACATTTTTATTGCAAAAATTCAAAATGAAATTGGCATGTCATATGTATGGACAAAAAGAATATTATCTACAGATATTTTATAATTATTATTAATAATTAATTTACAAGACCACAAAAATAAGAATATGCATTAAAAGGTATAAATGAAATTTGCTGAAAATATATTTTCAATTGTGTTATGCAATTTTAACAGATTAGATGGGATTATTCTCCAATTTAAAGACTTATCTGTATGACTATCAGCTAATTTCTTTAAGAGGAGTTGGCAGCTTTAACGACTGCAGTAAAGTAGGTTTCATTTAAAAGCTTATACTTCCATTTAATATTTATAAATTGAACTATATTAGTTTTTTTAAATAAAATATATATTAATGCAAGAATTCTTATGGTTTTTGATGTATATTTTTTACAGATTTGAAATCTTTAAATTGCGTTTCTCAGTTTACATTTTTTCATAACATAAATTCATGATTTTCAAAATGCTAAAACTTCTACATATACTTAAGAAAAGACTTGCAAAAAAAAAAAAAAAAAAAAAAAAAAAAATGTTTGTTTGTTTAACAGAATATATTTAAAAGAATTAGGGATGGATTTTGAAATTTATTTATTAGTTTTTGAGAACAAAAACAATTAAAAAGTGCTTTTCTATGTAAAAATTTTGAAAAAAAAAAAAACATATAATTTTAGTTATATATTTTTTCATTTAAGATATTGTAAAACCTTTCCCTAATTCTTTTAAATAAGTTCTTGTAAACATATAAAAGAATTTTTAAGTCTTTTTTTTTCTTTTTTAAATGTATATGAAGAAGATTTAGCATTTTAAAGATAATAATTTCATTAAAAAAAAAAAAAAAAAAAAAAAAAAAAAAAAGCAAATTGAGAAAACTCAATTTAAAGATTTCAGATCTGTACTATATCGAAAACTATATCGAAAACCATAAGAATTGTTTCCTAAATATGTATTTCATTGAACAAACCTAATATAGTTAAATTTATGAATATTAAACAGAAATATAAGCTTTTATATGAAACCCACTTCAGTGTTGTCGTCAAAGGTACCAAGTCCCCTTAACCCTTTGTATCCCACCGGGACTTTAAAGTCCCATGAAAAAAAAAAAAAAAAAAACCTCAATAGAGCCTAAATTTACTACAAGATTTCATTGGAACTTCAAAGTCCCTATAGTTTAAGCTTCACCTGTAGTTAAGCTATGGTTTAAGCAAAATTTACTATCAGATGTTTCTCATGCAGCAAAGAGATATAATAAAAAAGTTTAAAAATATTTTTTCAAAAATAAGATAATTTGGGATATAAAGGGTTAAGTAAATTAACTGTTTGAAATTTTTTTTATTTTATTTTTTAATGTTTATAATTTGTATTTTAACTAATTACAATATGTATTTCTTCCGAAATTTTGATATTTTTATTTATTGAAAAGTTATAATTTTTAATGGCACCGCTTATATTATACATAAATAAACACCTCTCAGTTGCTTTGTTAGCTATATTAATTCTTACTCTGTATTACTGCTGTTAAAAAAAATCATATATATATATATAACTTTGAAATAAATTTATGACTAAATATTAGATTTATTGTTTTATGGAAGGAAAAAAATTGGGAATGAAAGGGTTAAGTATTTTCAGAATACCTTCAAAACGATACATGTCATTCTAGTTCACTATTAATATTGAATTTCTAAAAAAAAAAAAAAAAAAAAAAAAAAAACGGAGTAATATATTTTATTAAATTCAAAAAATAAAATTATAAATACAGATACTTAAACTTTATTTTTTTTAACATGTTAACAAAATGTAAAACTAAAAATAAGGCAACATAAACAGAGAAAAAGGCATTTTGTCACATTCGTTATAACCACACTTAGACAGAACGTGTTACGACGGTGATACACTAGAACGTTTTTCTTAGAACTAGAATTGTACGTTTTATAGATGGTACAAAGCAAACCTTTTCAAAACGTTCTAAATATTACTATTTCTGAACGTCTAATAGAACGTTCTTTTGACACGAAACACCGTGTTTGAACGATTGTAACCGTTATTAGACGTTCACAGAACGTTCCAGTGCTACTTGGGGTGCTGGCCAAAACACCTCCAAGCTATTCACCACATTATTGGCAAATTCCCTACCATAGCCTGACTGTAATATAGATAGCGCTCCAAGCAACGAGAATATATCCACTAGGTTGTAGGTTATTCTATTATCTCCTTTCGACATTAGAGACTTGAGAATCACAAATTTTGTGAGATGATCTTGGTACACCATAATAAATTTGTATTTTCTATCTGGCTGAGACTGAAAATCAGTAAGATCGATCTGGCAACGGGAATTAAATTCGGAAAAAAATCACAGGTTTCACAACAATACCCTTTTCCCCACCTTTCTATTTTTTCTGGCAAGGTTCACTAAGGTGGATGTACAGTTCAATAACATGACGTATAATGTTTATGTACAGTCGGTAACAAAAGTGTCCGAACACTAGCGAAAATTCGTATGTAAAAAAAGTACACTTCATACGGTTTTGTTAAATAAATCCTTATCGAATCACGTTCTTAAACTGACTAAGAACAGGATTCGACGAGGATTTATTTATCAAAACCGTATGAAGTGTACTTTTTTTACATAGGAATTTTTGCTAGTGTTCGGACACTTTTGTTACCGACTGTATTTGGTTGAAAGTTCTTTCAATATTCTATCACGTCCTCCGTGTCCAATAGCCAAATGAGCTTCATGAAGTACGGGAAATAACTTATAGCCCGCAACGTAATGCTGTTTAGTACTGAAGCCTTCTTTAACAGGATAAATGAGTTTACTCTTGTTTACCAAAATTGTCATATCATAACGATTTTCAGCAACCAGTATTTCCTGGGATCCTTCTTAGTTGCCATTATGGCTTTTGTGCATCATTTATGAACTTGTGGTAAGTAGTTTCGGTTAAGAAAAAATTATATTTTGCAGCATTAACTCGAATTTTGGACAGTTCATCATCGAATCGTTAGTTCATCTCTATAGACCATGATTCTTCTCCAAAACTACAGCATTCTCATCCATTTTCATACAACACAGTAAAAAACTAATACTTTGTTGAACAAATTTAAATGAAATTGCGTATTTTGACACTCCCGAACAAACCGCGAAGCGCAACTGACAAACTTTGAACCTGTGGCGCGCGCAAAAGGTCACGTGCCTTGCCACCTGATATTCAAAACGAATCGGAAATGTATTTCATATTTTGCCGGTATCACATTTGGCATTCTATAGAATGCCTAGGAAATGTGTGAAATATGAATCGTTTCATCCATTGCCGGCTAGTTTTAGGCATTATACACAATACCTAGGGATTTCGAACTTTGCCGGTAACATATATACTTCAAAGTTTTTGAAAATTAAACAGAATCTATTGTCAAAATTAGGTTCCGTCAATTCTTGCGTGTTGATGGGAATATCATTATAAAATATGTTAAACATCATAAACGTGATGAGCGTTCTTTTAACTTCAAGTAAAACTATTCTTTCTCTCTCTCTCCCTCTCTCTGTTTTTTTTTTTTTTTTTTTTTTTTCAGAAACTTTATTAAAAATCACAATTTCTCTTTGTGAATTACTCGAATTGCAAAATATTTTACCTTACACTTTCCTGGAAATAAAACTAATATCTAGTTCCCAACATTTTATGCACATATTTTCCTTAGTGTCTAATCTTCATTGTGCTCTATTTAAACGTCACCTGTTCACATACTTATTTGTCAGATGTTTAGATTTGAAAGATAAATTTGTAGCCTCCAATATATAATTTTAAAATCTTATGAAACAGTGAAATTTTTTATATTTTCTATTACAGTTGCCTTCAACTTTGTCTTTGTTATTTATTATTATTATTATTCTATTTTATTTTATTTTTATTTTTTTACTCTATCAGCTAGGGTTTTTTTTTTTTTTTTTTTTTTTTCATATAAAACAAAGGTAAACAATTTTAACTAGCTTAATTAAAACAATATTAGTAAAATAAATCTTATATTTAAATGTTTTAAGTTTACTCTATTTTTACTATCAGCACAATATTCATCATACATGAACTGCGACTTAGACTAAAGTTTAAATTTTCTATAAATTCAACAAAATTATTTACATATTTCTGTTTCATCTGTAATAAAATATGTATTTGAAACTTTAGTAATAAACAAAGAATATTTTCGTCAGACAAAATTTATTAAACAGAAATTAAAGAGACTTTATAACATTTACTGACTGACACTACAGTCAAATATAGGATATTTATCCTGAAAATAAATATAGTTTTAAAAGATATACCTTATCAAGATTATTTCACGCAAATATACTTATTATTCTAAAATAAAACATCATTAAATGGGAAATAAATATATATTTAATTGAAAATATTTTTCCCAAAAGTTAATCCCATTTTCAAGCATATTAAAGAAGAAGCCACTTTAAAAATATATCTGGTAATGCCCCAAAATGAATACAAAAATGTTGACAAATATGAAATTATTAATGCTTGATTACAGTACTTATCTAAATTAAGTCCTAATCCTTGGAAAAAAAATCTGGTGTGTCACCCACACGACTTTCTCTTACCCTAAAATTTAATACTATAAATACAGCTTGCAGATTAATAGGTAAGATAACGAGTACTGTTATGTAAACCTATGTTAAACAATTCATATTAGGCTTCCGAAGAGTTTTATATGATAATTAGTTCTGTGCGCCCCGTTTCATTGATGCACCTACATTTATATAGAATTTAATTCGGTTATTAAAAAATAATTCTCTTTTTAAAAAATAATTTATTAAAATTATTATTAAAAAAATTATCTTTTATGATAAGGCAGACGATTTCCATATTAGAGAAGTAGTATAACACCAAATATCCAAAAAAAGTCCATTTTATTCTCAATATTTAAAAAAAAAAAAAAAAAAAAAAAAGAAAAAGTAAGTTTTTTTTTTTTTTTTCGTTAAAAGTAAAAAAAAATCGATAACTTTGCTTTAAATTATCGCAGATCGATGGTTCAACCATTCGTTTTAAAGGCATTGGTGAGCTCTTTTGAAAGATACCCATCATGAAAATTTACTCCCCTCGAGGGGGGACTTCCCCCCCAGGGGGGGAGGCGAGGCTCTTACATACACAATTTTTTTTCCCAGTTAACTGTCTCTATTACAAAAAATATATATTCGTTTCATTTGGTTTAGTGCAGTCTATAGACGTTAAACTCTACTTTCTTGCAATTTCCCCCATAGACGTAATGTATTAGAATTCTCTTGATTGTCCCTGTACACGAACCAGGGAACGAAACGAAAAGCTTACTGTAGCGTCCCTATATGATACACATTTAGAATACCAAGTTTGAACTTTCTGCCATAATTTGTTTTTGAGATATGCTGATAACAGACAGACACACAGACACACAGACATACAGACATACACACAGACCATTTGCTAAAAACATGATTTTCGTATTCAGAGGACCTCAAAACGTGAAAATATAACAAAATCTCGCGTTCGAAAATTTGACCCAAAAACAATACTTTCTCTACCTTATGGGTAAGAGAAAGTAAAAAAACTTATGAAATACTTTTATACTAATAGTTACATAAACCAGGGATGGAACACGGGCGCAGAACTCATACCACTATCAATGTAAAGATTTTCTGCTTCTTAAATATTATAGGTAGAGAAATTTTTTAAACATATAATTCTGCGCCCGTGTTCCAAATTTGATAAACCCATACTTGCCAACATCCTAATTAATATTCCGTAGTATCGTTAGCTACACCTTCATTCTTACACCAGTAATTTTTTTTTAGAGTATTTATCATCTTACTTAATCGTGATTGAATGTGTAGAATATTACTCTATAAATTTACTGGTGTGAGAGAAAGGGCGAGGACTAAAAACACTACTGAATATTAATTAGGATATTGGCAGGTGTGCATTAACCCTTAACTCTCGCATATTTTTCAAGATACGCCATAAGATCCACATTTTTACTTTCTCTTACCCATAGGGTCGAGAAAGTATTGTTTTAGGGTAAAATTTTCGGACGTGAGTTTTTGTTATATTTGCATGTTCTGAGATCCCCTGAATACGAAAATCATGTTTTTAGCGAATGCTCTGTGTGTCTGTCTCTGTGTCTGTCTGTTATCAGCATATCTCAAGAACAAATAGTAGCAGAAATTCCATACTCGGTATTCTAAATGCGTATCATATAGGGATGCTGCAGTAAGCTTTTCGTTGAGGTGAAGCAAATGGTTCGTGTACAGGGACACTCAAAAGTATTCAAATACATTACATCTATGGATGAAATTGCAGGTAAGTAAAGTTTAACATCTGTAGACTGCACTAAACCAAATGAAACGAATATATATTTTTTGTGATAGAGATAGTCAACTGGGAAAAAAAAATTGTGTATGTAGGAGCCTCGCCTCCCCCCCCTCCTGGGGTGGGGGGAAGTCCCTCATCGAGGGGAGTAAATTTTCATGATGGGTATCTTTCATAAGAGCTCGCCAATACCTTTAAAACGAATGGTTGAACCATCGATCTACGATAATTTAAAATAAAGTTATCAATTTTTTTCATTTTAAACCAAAAAAAAAATTTTTTTTTTTTTTTTTTTTTTTAATGTAATATTGAGAATAAATTCAACTTTTTTTTGGATGTTTAGTGTTATACTACTTCTCTAATATGGAAATTGTCTGCATTATCACAAAACATAATTTGTTTAAATAATAATTTTAATACATTATTTTTTAAAAACAGAATTATTTTTTAATAACCGAATTAAATTCTATATAAATGTAGGTACATTAATGAAACGGGGGGTTAAGGAGGGCGGTAGCCCCCCTCGCACAGAACTAATTATCATACAAAACTCTTCCGAAGCCTAATTTGAATTGTTTAACATAGGTTTACATAACAGTACTCGTTACCTTACCTCTTAATCTCCAACTTGTATTCATAGTATTAAAGGGTATTGCAGGATAAGCATATGAAAACTGCACCAGCGTCGAATGAAGAGTTCTTGCCTGCAATTTATTGTTCTTTATCTGAAACATCTTTTGCGCACAATTTTAGACTTCTACCCTCAACGATTAGGGAGTAATGGGGGTGGCAACCTAAAACGTTAAATTTAATTAAAAAAAAATATTCAAGATATTTTAACGAGGTTGCAACTGTTTATAAATGTTTATGAAGTACATAATATATATATTTTTTTCAGAATTTTTAAACGGTAGAAAATGATAAGTATATTTTTGATGGGCGATTTTTTATACTTTCCACCAAAGTGACACCTACCAAATAAATACAGTTTATTTGTTTATTAGTTAGCTATTGCATATAAAAATTACAGAAGTGTCAAATTGGTAGAACGTAGTGAAAAAAATAATAATCACTTAATAATAATACCTATGATATTATATTTATTTTAAAAAATTACTTAATATCAATAAATAAACAATGAAAGCAAATATAAAAATGCTCTATTAACATTTGTTATTAAAACGTAACAATTAGCAATAATAATAAAAAAAAAATATATTTATTTATTATCAGGGATCTTACATCTCGCGTTTTTTTTTCTTTTAAGGATGAGAAATTTCCGTAATTTTTGCTACCTTTATTTTTACATAATAGTCTCTATCCTGTTTAATCACGTCACAACACTTCAAAAATACTGATATAAAAATTCCTATATGAAAATAGCATAGATCGCAATTTTTTTTTTTATTCCGGAATATTTTTTAACCCCGCCTTTTTTCCATACCACTTATTTTTTATGGATAAAATTACCTGATTTTATGGAAGTTATATATTTCCTAAAATTTTTTTATAAATAAAGGCGGGCTAAAAGTACTCCGGAATAAATCAAAATATTGGCATCTATGAAAATAGCAGTAGCAAAAAAAAAAAAAAAAAAAAAAGGCGGGTGTTTCCCCCATCTCCGAACGTATAAAAGGGACATGGTAATACGAGCCATGTAATTAGCTGTAAATATAGCTGCCAACATTTTTACTTTAATTCGTAACATTGTTAGGCAGGTACAACTGACATAACATCCTTTATAAATCTTTCACATAGCTCCGCCCATCAAAAATGACATACCTCGTACAGTCCTTGAAACTTCTTAATTTTCTGCACCACTATTAATATTTAGCAATTTTTTATATTTAAAATGTCTTAAAATTTAAAAGGAAATATGTTCCATAAAAAAACTGGTGGTAGAATTCTTGAAAAAAGAAAAAAAAAAAAACGTGGCCAATATGAACTATGAATGGAGAAACAGCTCTTGACAGATGCATGAAAAAAGGCGGTGCTAAAAATACTCCGGAATAAATAAAAATGTTGGCAACTATGCTATTTTCATACAGAAATCTTTATATCAGTATTTTCATAGTAATATGTCGTGATTAAACAGGATAGAGACTAGTGTATAAAAATAAAGGCATAGCTGCCAATATTTTAATTTATTCCGGAGTATTTTTAGCCCCGCCTTTGTTTTGTACCACTGTATTTTTAAAGGTAATTTTGTCTTATTTTATGGAAGTTATATACTGGAGAAAATTTTTCCATAAATAAAGTGGTGCGATTTGAAAGCGAGGCTAAAAGTACTCCGGAATAAATTAAAATATTGGCAGCTATGATAAAGGTAGAAAAATTAGAAAAATTTCTCATCGGTAAAAGTGTCTTGAAAAAAAAGTTTAGATGTAAGATCCCTGATAACAATTAAATAGAATATTTTTTTTATTGCTAATTGGTACATTTTAATAACAAATGTTAAAAGAGCATTTTTATATTTGCTTGCCTTGTTTATTTATTATTATAAAATAGTTTTTAAAATAAATATTATATCATTGGTATTATTAAAAGGGTGCAAGAGTTTCCGTCTCAGCGCAGAAAACCTATACCAGCGTATTTTTATCAATAATTTATATCATATTTGTGGTTTAATTTATTGCGATTGATAATAATAGAAGTTATTGATAACGAGTGCTAGTGTCAGTCTTTAATTTTCAGCGTGAAAGACGAGTATTATTGTTAAGGGATTATTATTTTTTTTCACTACGTTCTACCAATTTGACACTTCTGTAATTTTTATATATAATAGCTAACTAATAAACAAATAAACTGTATTTTTTTGGTAGGTGTCACTTTGGTGGAAAGTATAAAAAATCGCCCATCAAAAATATACTTATCATTTTCTACCGTTTAAAAATTCTGAAAAAAATATATATTATGTACTTCATAAACATTTATAAATAGTTTCAACCTCGTTAAGATATCTTGAATAGTTTTTTTTTAAATTAAATTTAACGTTTTAGGTTGCCACCCCCATTACTCCCTAATCGTTGAGGGCAGAAGTCTAAAATTGTGTGCGAAAGATGTTTCAGATAAAGAACAATAAATAGAGGGCAAGAACTCTTCATTCGACGCTGGTGCAGTTTTCATTTGTTTATCCTGCAATACCCTTTCAGGGTAAGAGAAAGTCGTGTGAGTGGCACACCAGATTATTTTAATTAAAAAAACATAATTTGAAAATAAATATATGAATTATCTGACGTATTTTCAAATGCGTTCTATTTAGTTTGGTGCTGGCTGGTGCTTTCTTGTGTCGTAAAATATTAAAGGAAAAATACACAAAGTGCTGTCACTGCCTGTACTGGATGCGGGCGACAATGGTAAGGTGCAGTGTTGCCAGATCTGACAGATTTCTTAATCTAATGATCACCAATAATTTTTAATTGTAACGTTTGGCTAATCCCTTCGAATTTTGATAGTCTATTATGTTTATAAAATATCATTTCTCAAAAGAAATAGTGAACTTCTCTACATTGTTAAACAATGACGCATTTTTAAATTATAATTAAATAATAATATACTATATATTTCAGTGTTATTTGTATGAATAAATATATTTATAAATAAATAATCGTATTTGCGTAGGACATTAAATCGACTAAATAAGTGTTACGTCTGAATCTTTATTTCTACATTATATGTACATGATACAGATTTATTCTCTTTATACATGCAGGCGAAAGAAATGCTAATTGTGCCCAGACCACAGATTATCATACAGACAGGACAGTGAAGCTAAAACGCGAACCGGAAATATAGTAGCACCACTAGTGTCAACAGAGGGGAACTACATGTGTTAGGTCTACATGAATAGCATCTTTGATCAAAAATTGTTTTTCTATTTCGCGAGTAGTTAGTAGCAGGTTAGTATGGGAAGTTTTCTTTTTCTTCACTTTCTATTGTTTTTGAATTCACAAAATTATCCTCAAAACATTCACAGCTACTTTTCTAAGAAATAAAAATTAATTTTTATGATGTTTAAAAATATGCTATGTCAAACATATTCATATTCAAGTACAAATTAAAATTACAAACTGTAATTCTGAAATAGCAGTATGAAATCATTAAATATCTAACGTTGCTTTGTTTAAATAATACAAAATGCTTTAAAATGAAAAAAAAAAAAAAAAAAAAAAAAAAAAATGTTTTTATTTTATGTATATTTTTAAAGTTTATTTTCTTAATATTTAGCACTTGCTTCTTAAAATAAATTGCTTTTGAAAATCAAGTTTGTAAACAATAATAAAGTTGCCAAACGAAAATGTATGTGCAGTTTTCTCTCCTTCACTTTTTCTACTACTTTTTAATTCACAAAACCATAACATTCGCAGCTATTTTCTAAGAAATAAAACTAATTTTTATTATGTTTAAAAATAAATTTGGCCGAACACATTCGTGTTCAAGTGTACATATTAATATAACAAACTGTAATGCTGAGATAGCAGTATGGTATGAAATCTTAAATATTTAACATTGCTTGGTTTAAATAATACAAAATGCTTTAAAATGAAAAAAAAAATATTTCTGGTTTATGTATATTTTAGAAATTTATTTGCTTAATATTTAGTACTTCCTTCTTAAAATAATTGCTTTTGAGAATCAAGTTCGTAAGCAATAAGAAATTTGCCAAACGTAAACATTAAAACAATGGTTTGTTTGAATGTTGGGTTTAACGTTGCATTAATATTACGATATGAACATCGATACAATAAAAATAAGACGAGCTGTTGCGTAAGCTGGAGAGCTCGAGAAACTTACAGCCGTTGACAATAGGGTCATTGCAGTCAAATTTTGTTTACCGAAGAATATACGGGAGTGTCCTATCTGTATAATAATCTGTGGCCCAGACCAAAAGCCTTATTTTTGCCAAGACAAAGAACTTCTAATAGACGAAGAACTTCCAAGCCTAATGCAACAAAGTTGACCTACATTTCCCTTTTAGAATGATCTTAGGAAGCAACCCGTCTCAGGATTTTTTCGTGGAGGTAGGACAATACACCATTTTCACAGAAACCCAATAAACGAAAAGGCGTTGAGGACACCTTCAAGTTTTATATTAAGGGGACTCTCTACCTTCGTCACTGAAAGCCGAAGCCAATGTTATTCTATGGAAAATTTTACCACATTATAATTCATTAACTAATACATATCTTTAAATTCCGTTTTCACTTTCCCAAAATTCACAACTATTAAACAATTTATCGCTTTCTAAATTTTTTTTTTTTTTTTTTTTTTTTTTTTTTTTTTAAGATTTCCTTTTGAAGCTCAAAAATGCGAAATTTTACATTGTGAAAATTCGTGTTTTACAACCGCAAAATAGAATATTAAAAATTTAAAAAAATAATTTTTGAAAGCGATAAATTGTTTAATAGTTGTGAAGTTTCTGAATGTGGAAACGGAATTTAAAAATATATATTAGTTCATAAGTTATAATGGGACGAAATTCTCCATAGAATAACATTGGCTCTGGCTTAGGGGGACGATATGTGGAGAGGCCTCTTAAGAGTAGGGTGCTGTTTATGTATTTTTGATAGTATGGTGTAGAAAGCTGATTTTTTACCAACTATGTGAAAAATACCAGAACAAGGAATCGAACCCCATTTCTTCCGCTTAACGCGCGGATGCTCTAACCACTGAGCTACTCGGCTGGTAAACAGCTCGATACTTCTCACATAATATACGTTGGCAAGGTCACCGAGTCTCCATTAGAGCAGCTATATCAAGTGACAAATTTGAACATGGCACAACTCCAATAGGCAACAAAATTTCAATTTAGAAATTTTTTAACAACCTCGAAAGTTCGTTAGAAATATGATAATTTTTTCAATAATTTTTTTTTCACTGTAAATTAAGTGATTTCTTTCCAATTTTATAATTTAAATATTTTACGTTTATGAAACACTTTTTAATGAAGGTATTTAATATAACAAAATTTTATGTTTAACAGATTTATTTTAAAAATACTTAATTTTGATGAGAAAACTATGAAGAAATATACATACATATATACATAATAAAGATGATCTATAAAACATAGTAGAAGCCAAGCAACAGATACAAGATCACTGAAAAACCAATGACATCAAATTTTATGAAAAAATAATTTAAGAAACTTGAGATAGGAAGGAAGGAGGCAGGCGGCAAGACTTGTGACTTGCCTGTGGGGTTAAACTAGTTTCACGCCGGCTACACTCACCCAGCACCCAGCCTGCCACAACCAGAATAGGAGTCATATGGATGTAAAAAGCAAAATTTTAAAGCAGATGAATAACAATGAAACTAAGAAGCAACAATGAAATTCACTGATTGATTACATTGTGTTTAATAGTATAATTAGAATTTTAAAAATAGTTGACAACTCAAAAAGGAAGAAACTGAAATTTTATTGGAAAAAGAAAGTTTGCATAGTAATACAAAGCAAATGCAACAAGCCTTCTGCTTTTTTTTTTAAATTTAATTTCACAAACCCACCCAACCATCCAACCTTACAACACCACCCCACCTCCGTAATCAAACATCTGCCCACCCAACCGCCACCTTTTTTATTGTCTTTTATTATTTTATAATTTTTTGGTTAATATACACAAAAGTGTACACAGCTTTTTTTTTTTTTTTTTTTTTGTACTGACAGAGACATGGTTAAGGATATAAAATAGAAAATGCAAAGTTTTTAGGAAAATCCATTATATATATATATATATATATATATTACTTCACATATTATTCTTTTTGTTAAGTTTACTATTAACAAATACAAAATTCTTCAAAATTTTTAACAACATTTTATAATTAACCTTTAAGAGGCCAATGTTCCTGTTTGAGAACATCAAATTAAAAATTCATTTAAAGATTAAATTTCTTGAATACTAACTTGAAAAAAAATATCAGATATAATAAAAGGATGATTTGATTTTTTGAAATACAAATTACATTTCAATCATAAGAGGGAAAAAGGTACAAAAAATCATAAAAATGGCCTATTTTATCATTTTCACTTTACCACAAATTTTAAAAATTCACATAAATTAGAAAAATAATCGAATTCTTCTAAAAATGAGGTGGCGTGCTTAAAATTGTTCACATTATTAAATAAATTAAAATATAATAGTATTAATATTAAATGATATTAAATATAATATTAAATATTATAATATTGAATAGAATAATATTTAATTATATATATATATATATTAGACATTTTAAGGATGGAGTACTTTAAACTAAAGCATTAGAAGGCAAAATATACATAAGACGCATTATTTAAATTATACCCGGATCTGAATTCGGCCTGTAAAAGGTTAAATATACGATAAGAGTATGTACCCAAGTAAATTGAAATTTATTATTATTATTATTATTATTATTACATAACTCACATAAAAGTACTAAATTATGTACACTGATAATATGAACTATAGAGCATCAGTTTAAAAAATGATAATTCAAAAAATTTAAATTTCTTCCACAGACGTTTCTTCCGTACTAAAGTATGCGCAAGCTGAGTGATGCCACTGACAGTCCCGTCGGTGGGAAGAAGCAAAATATTTCTTGTGTTAAACGGTCTTTATTTTTTTTATTTTATTTACTTATTTATTTTTAAGTAAAATCGTCTCCCGATTTTAAACCCTATATTTGGGTATAGTTACATATAAATTATTGTCTACATGTGTTAGATTGAGTTATTTTTATTGTAAATTGATTAAATATTAACTTTAAATTTCAAAACTCTAGAAACAAAATGACAGACTTCCATTTTCAAGTGTAAACATAAACATTTTATTTTAAAGGGTGATATTTATACAACAAATATCCAACTAATATAGTACAAATTGAAAGGAAAATTTTATATTTTCTGTCTTAATTTAAACTTATCTTTGTTTTCAAATGTCTAAATAAAGTACCCGACATAAGGTAAGTCATTGGGATAGTATCAGATACTAATATGTTGCAGTGGAACAGATTTGATATATGTCGCCCTGGTCCTGGACGAGAAAAAATTAAATAAATAAATAAATAAAGATCGCCAAAATATCTGGTAAACATATTTAATTCATTTCAAAAATCATGGTTAATTTAACTATATTAACACTTTCTCGACCGCATGTTTTTTGTCTTTTTGAGAGTATGTTTCGCCTGTGGGCGTTATTACTTGAAGCTACATTATTTCAGAACAAGTTTTTCTTCTTTTTCCAGACTTATATTACATATGAATAAACATAATAATTATACTCTTTCTAGTGAAAGTATTTTCCTCCTCCATAGTATTTTGATTGTACAATTATGAGAACAAGGAATATCCTTAAGAAATACAGTAACATACAAATTGTAAAGGAAACGCCTACCGGAGGAGTTACAGTTTTTAAAATGGCGTGAATCCAGATCAGCGATCGCGAAAGTGTTAAGAGAGCAATCAATAATATAAACTGTATTTCTTACAATATATATTAGGAAAATATGCATACGGAATGCATATTTTCGTGTTACAAAAAACGCCAAGTATGAGAAATATCATATCTACGCCCATTTTGTTTCCAGAGTTTTGAAATTTAAAATTAAAATGTTGTCAATGTGCACCTTAACTAATTTATAATTATACCCAAATATGAGGATTAAAGGCGGAAAATAATTTTCTATAACTTTTATATTTTTTTACAAAAAATCCAATGGACGGTTAGCATAGCAAATCATTTGTTTGATCCCACGACGGTGAGTGACGTCACAGTTCGCTTGCGTATAGAGAATTCTTCCTTGCTTAGTATATCATCTGAATGCGTTGTTCATATCTTCTGAATGCGTAGTTCCTAGCGTGTAGAAATACAAGAACGCCCTTCATAGGGATACTTAACACCTTAAATGCGCAAGGCGTATACATTCTTGCCAACCATCTCATTAATAACAGTACAATTGTTAATGCCCCCCGAAAAAACGCCCCTTTTCTCACACCGCCATATTTTTAGAGTAATTCTTTCCAAATGTTGTTACGATTAAATAAGACTAAAATTACTCTAAAAAGTTATTGGTGTAATAAAAAGGCGGGTACTAAAAATTGTATGGTTCATAATGAGATGGTTGGCAAGTATGCGTATATATACGCTTTTCCAAAGTAAAAACCTTTGTATTGCGCTGCAACCATTGAAACTAATCTCACGGTTTTGGAATACAATAAAATGACTTTCACAGTGTTTTTGAATAGTTTATTTATTTAAGATTCGAGTGGAGTGGGGGAAATAGGAATTGTTTCTGAAACAGTCAATGCATAGCTATTCCTATAGTAGTTAACTAAGCAACTTATGGTAACCGGGGAAAAAAATATTTTTTCTTTTACTTTATCAGGAAAAACCTTTACAGTTCACTGAATAAATAAAATAATTTTTTCTCGTAGCCGAAAGATGCTAAATTGGCAACTATACATACGCTTGCCTGTGTGAAAAACTATGCCACTAGGAAGCAAATCGTGTAAGCTTCTCTCGACTCGTCAGTTATCTTTCCATTGAACTGCCTTTATAAAAGCATACAGTCAGAACGATACCGAATCTTACTCAAATTTACAATTATACTAATGTATGACAATGGTCTTGGATGAATATGGGAAATAAACACATCGAATAAACAAATATAAAACTCAGAACCGAACCGACATACTAATCATACATGCGCGAATCAGCAGGATAGTAGTTCTCGCCGCCAGTTACACACACGTATTAATTCACACAATCGAAGATTGGTTTTCCGCCTGCTTCCAGGCTGAAACCATTATTGTAAGACTAGAATATAAAAAAAAATACAGTTAACTGCATGTTTCATGTTTTATCTGTTGCAAAATAACTGTTAAAGTTTTCTGGTATGAAATATTTTTACTATTAGTATTTCTTACAAACAATAATTTAGCAATAGGAGATGATATAAATTATTGAAAATGTATCCTTGGTCTGACACAGGAGTTTATTTTATATTGTACTCGTGCCATTATTTCCAAAAAATAAAATTTATAATAAGTTTACGTAGGTAAATCTGAATTTTGCTGTATAAATTAATCTTAAGTTTTATGTTATGCAAATAGTGTAAGAAAATAATATGTTTAATAAAAAGTCGAAAGTGGCAGTTTCCAACTTTTACAATTAATTACACTGCATTTTTTGACACACCTTTATTTCACACTCCTTTATTCGTAGAATAATTTTCTACAACATATACTAAGGAACAAAAAAAAAAAAAAAAAAAAAAAAAAAAAAAGAGAAAGAAAGAAAGAACAAAAGAAAAAATAAATAGAAAAGGCATCGCTTGGATATATTCTTAAAAATTAGGAATTTCTTGCTTCCATAGAACTAAAAAAGCTCAAGAAATGCTAAGGAATAGAGTTTTATCGTGGAACTGGCAAACAATAAACAGCAAACTAAACATCTAAACAAACCATATGCAATTGTTACAGACTTACAGGTGATACTTGTGCATTGTATTGTATCATTCCGTTATAAGAGAACATTTGCATACCTACAGTTGAAAAATAGTTATCACAACTAATTTCTTAAAAAAAAAAAAAAAAAACCTTTTTTTTTTTTTTTTTTTAATAAATTTTTTTAAAGCATTTTACAGAGGCTTTTAAAAATTTTGAATATTTAACTAAAATAAATCCCTAAAAAACAAAATATTTTGAGAAATATGTTTTGTCAGTCTTATGCAGATTTGAATCACTTGGCACAATCCTAATGCTGCTATTACACGCGATAAGTTTTACCACAAATTATAAGCCGATTATTAATTTGAGCCAATTTTGTGACTCAAATCGCCTCAACGCCTAGTGTAATAGAAGTTGGAAATACAAACATTTTTTTTTTTCAGGTTAGTCATAAAAAGTTGTTTGTACAAGCAATTTCTCCTATGATGATAAACCAATGAGAAGAAAGCTCATTATAAGCGTGGAGCGAAGACGGGGCCGGAGGGCGTGAAGTCCTTCATCGTTCTCTTCAATATACCACGAAGACTTCGTGTATACCCTAGAAAAGAGCGAGCGACAAATAGGTGCGTTTTGACATGTACTGAACTCCATGAAAACCTGTTTTCTGGACGATCTTTGCCTCAACTTTTGCAATCATTTTTTGTATTTTGACCTCCAAAAATCGGCTGAAATGAAATTTGCGTGTAAAGTGTTTGTGTGTAAATGCAGCATTTCGGAGCATTATCGTATATACTCCGTTTCACCTTAAGTTGGCAGCATTGAGGAAGGTAGGGTATATAATATTGCGCGCTAAGAAGTAGTTCTAAAGTTATTTTGCGTTTTTAAGTTGATAAATTTGATAAATATATGCTATAAAATAACGAAATTCAGATTACTCAAGAAATGTTTGATTTTTTTCTTATTTTAAGAGTATTTAAATAATAAACATCTTTTTAGCAAAGCGAACGCGTAGTGATGAAACAACGGCATTTCAGAGTTTCATTTTGGCTCGAATCGGTTTCAAGGTTAAACATCTGGTGCGCTATTTAAAATTTCTTCGCCAGTTCTCTCTGAGCCCACCCTACTTTTATTGTAGTTTTCTTTCTCTTGGTTACAATAAAAAAAGAATTTATCAGTTTTATAAGAAAATTTGCGATTCCTGTCATACTTCCTTTGAAAATATATATGGAATATATAAATTTATATCTGCATATGGGAATTCATATATATTCTATACTTTTAATAAAAAATAACCTTGTTTAATAAACCTATTTAAGTTAGCAAATAAATATAGTAAGTGTGATTTATTCAACTACCTTGGAAAAACATTTTCTAATTGGAAGTTTAAAACTGAAAAACTATATTTAAAGAAAGTTTCAAAATACCACTAGTAGCTTGATTCTATTCCGCTAATTAATAATTTAATAGCTTCATATTTTATTATTTATTTATTCGTTTAAATCTTTGTTTAATAAATAACTTCTTAAAAAAAAAAAAAAAAATGGAAAATACTTGTAACAATTGTTTAGGATCGAAATAAAACCCACTTTCTTTGTGGCACTCGTACCTACTTTGTTCGCCTGACGAAGGACCGTGTTTTATTTCGACCCGAAACAATTGTTTCAAGTTTTTAGCATTGTATGGCTTTTTTTTTTTTTTTTTTTTTTTTTTTTTAAGATTTTAACTTAATATTTCCCCACGTCAATCAATATAAAATATCCGTGCACCATACGAACAAAATTGTTAAGTGGCTAAAAAATAAAATGGCTCTTAAAAACACAGCTGAATATAAATATGTAAAAAGAAGAAAATAGCACTTTAGTTTTTGAGAAATTTTTGGTTTCAATTATACATATGTTAAATAACCTGATTAAATTCAAATAGTAATTAATTTAAAACATAAGTAAGTTTGCATATAAACACTATAAATTTCAAAAACTCGCAGCAGTTGTTTCAGGTCAAAATAACAATGCGGCTCCTCACCAGGTGAACAGCAGGCACGAGTGCATTTTTAAAGCAGCAAGGTACACTCATACCTGTTAAGAAATTTAAAATGACTCCTGCATATTTCTGCCTTCGAAATATCATGTGTTAAATTTCAGAATAATGCAGTTAGTTAAAGAACAGAAAAGGAACAAAAGTTTAAAAATCCATTAAAACAAGGTGAAAAAATATTGAAAAATTGTTGCATAAAAAAAAAAAAATAAAAAATAAAAACTTTTTCGTTCCTGCGTGGAAAAAAAAAAAAAAAAAAACGAGTATTAAAGGGTTAAATAATTCAACTGCAATTTCATAAATTATCTTATGCTTTAAAATATTATATCTGAAACCCTTTTATGAAATGTAAAGTGTAATATTTATTATTTTTATTTTATTTTTGTAATAAAAAACGACCGCTGCGTTTTATTCGTCCTCATTGTAACCAAATTAAATAGTATTTCAAATAAAACATCAAACTAATTAATTAATAATATTTAAATTGAGAAGGAAAAACACTTTTCTCAATAAACTATTGTATAGTATTATGAAATAAAAAGTACTCATGAACACCAACAGGAAATGTAAAATAGGATAGAGAAAATGACTCTTCCAGGATTTTGAAATTTTAACCTTTTATCTAAATATTTTCTTATTTTTATTTATTTATTTATTTATTCATGAACGAAGCAAAAAATTATGTATATACTTTTTTTCATGTAACTTTACATAGTTAAAAATTAATAATATATAAATATATATAAAAAAGACTTTTTTTTTATCATTAAAAATATTAATTATTGCAAAATTTCACTCAAAATTTCTTTCCCCTTTCTGAGTTTCGCTAAAACTCATAATATGTAATAATTATTACTAAGCAGATTTTCTTTTTTCTCTTTTTTTTCGCGAAAATTACAGCTTTCATTGTTTGCTAACAACCTCACCTGCTTTAATAGTAACCCTGTTACTATGACAACAGGTGTGATTAGGTCACTGTAGCCTTTTCTCTACTGCCAACTTAAGGTGAAACGGAGTATAGTAGTAGCGTTCATCCGTTTGTTTGATTTAATAGAACAAGATTATTATCAGTACTTTGTTGATGATATTATGTTGGTTTTATTTAAATATTTCTATTATATGTAATGGTGTATTAGTTATTTTTTTATTCGCTAATGCAAATATTTTTTTACTTGCTGCTAGTTTTCTACATTGTTATTGAAAACAATCATAGAATAACAATTCAACAGCATTTTCACAGCAACTCGGTGATTTTCCCTTAGATTTTGTAGCTCTAAAGTCGAACTTGCAAGAAAACACTTTTAGATAATTCTCCATATTTAAATGTTAATAATAATATTTATTATATAAAACGAATTAATTTCCTTACCGTAATGTGTACTGTTTATAAATAAATTCATGTTGCCCTGTTAGACACTCGTGAAAACAGTTTCAAAAAGTGCAAACGCGTAGCAAATAAAAATCTTTTAAAATTTTAACATACATTTGATTCGCATTAAAATCAAACATTTACGGCTTTCTTTTTTTTTAATGCAACAACATTTTAATGTATATTGCTTGTTTTAATCCATTTTAAAACATTTGTTCCTCCTCTGTTATTTAGATGGCAGCACCAATCCGAAATTTTACATTTGATTCTTTAGAGAAAGTCATTTTAAATTTCTTAGTAAGCCTTGCGTCTACGAAACAGTGTTTATTTACAAAATTACTTATTAATTAAATAATATATTATTTAAAATTTATTAAGTAAACATATAGATTTTCCACACTGAAACTTTCTTCAAAATAAAATATACTATGTTTTTCATAATCAGCTATACATCTAATAGTCAATTTTGAAAGTAGTTTAGTAATCTTCAAAAGAAAATATATAGTGAACGTGGTAGAGTTAATGAATTTGTTTTATGCACAGTTGGCAACAAAATTATTCGAGCGCTAGCAATAATTCCTATGGAAAAAAAAAAAAAGTGTGCACATAATACTTTTTTGTTAAACAAATCCTTGTCCAATCATGTTCTTAGACTTTACGGACATGAATCGACAAGGATTTATTTAACAAAACAGTGTTTAAGGTTTTTTTTTTTACACAGGAATTATTGCTAGCGCTCGAATAATTTAGCTGCCAACTTTACATTATATATATAGGGGGAGGTGGCAGCATGTGCCAAAATGTGTTAAAAATGAGTTTGCCTTTCATTTTATTTGCACTTTGATAGCGATAGGAAAATAATTTAATAATTTGAATGTATTTATATTTTTATGGTTAATATTATAAGTTGTTATTAGAAAATATAATTAATATTAGAAAATATAATTAATATAATAATATAATTTATTTAAATGGATAAAATTAGTTTTAAAAAGTAAACCAAACATTACAATAGTATTGTAAACAATTTCCAATCATTTATGTATGTACTAGCAGGCTACGCCCGCTTCGCTGGTCACTATTTTTAAATGAATCATTATAATTAATGGATTCTCAAAATTGCATTAATTTTTATCATGTGAAAAAAAAAAAAAAAAAAAAAAAAAAAAAACCTCTGATCGGGAAAAATGTCGCACCGGGTCCCCACTGCCTTCGGCAGCGTAGACCCGTGCGCGATGCGCACGCGCGAATGCATATATATGAGCGCCCTAATAATTTTTCAAATTCGAAAATATCCGCAATCGATTTGTAAGTATCAAAAACCTCTATGCACCAGTTTTGAACGATCTATCTCTATTTTTATTTTTTTGCCCTCCGCTCCCTCCCCCCCTTCCCGCCCCTCCAAATCATTTTAAAAATTCAAAAATATCCGCAATCGATTTGTAGGTATCAAAAATCTCTATGCACCAATTTTGAATGATCTAACTCTATTTTTTTTGCCCCTCTGTCCCCCCCCCCCTTTCCCGGCCCTTGTAATAACTTTACACTTTCGAAAATATCCCCATTCGATTTGCAGGCCTCTAAAACCTATCTGTACCAATTTTGAATGGCCTAAATGTATTTCTAATTGTTTTGCCCATAGCCTCCCTTACCGCTCCCACCCCTTCCCGCCCTTCCTAATAATTTTACAAATTCGAAAATATCCCCAATCGATTTGTAAGTATCGGAAACCTCTATATACCAATTTTGAACGATCTAACTCTATTTTTATTTTTTTGCCCCCCCTCCCCTCTCCCTTCTCGCCCCTGCTAATAACTTTACACTTTCGAAAATATCCCCATTCGACTTGCAGGCCTTTAAAACTTGTCTGTGGCAATTTTGAACGGCCTAACTGTATTTCTATTTGTTTTTGCACAAAGCCCCCCCTTACCGCCCCTCTTAATAATTTTACAAATTCGAAAACATCCCCAATCGATTTGTAAGTATCGAAAACTTCTATAAACCAATTTTGAACGATCTAACTCTATTTTTTTTGCCCCCCCCTCTCTCCCCCGCCCTTCTCGCATCTCCTAATTACTTTACAATTTCGAAAATATCCCCATTCGACTTACAGGCCTCTAAAACCTACCTGTACCAATTTTGAACGGCCTAACTGTATTTCTATTTGTTTTTGCCTATAGCCCCCCTTACCGCCCCGCCCCCTTCCCGCCCCTCCTAATAATTTTACAAATTCGAAGATATCCCCAATCGATTTGTAAGTATCGAAAACCTCTATATTCCAATTTTGAACGATCTAACTCTACTTTTACTTTTTTGCCTCCCCTGTCCCCTCCCCCTTCTCGCCCCTCTTAATAACTTTACACTTTCGAAAATATCCCCATTCGACTTGCAGGCCTCTAAATCCTGTCTGTACCAATTTTGAACGGCCTAACTGTATTTCTAGTTGTTTTTGCCCATAGCCCCCCCTTACCGCCCCACCCCCTTCCCGCCCCTCCTAACAATTTTACAAATTCGAAAATATCCCCAATCGATTTGTAAGTATCGAAAACCTCTATATACCTATTTTGAACGATCTAACTCTATTTTTATTTTTTTGCCCCTCTCTCCCCTCCCCCTTCTCGCCTCTCCTAGTAACTATACACTTTCGAAAATATCCCCATTCGACTTGCAGGCCTCTAAATCCTGTCTGTACCAATTTTGAACGGCCTAACTGTATTTCTAGTTGTTTTTGCCCATAGCCCCCCTTACCGCCCCACCCCCTTCCCGCCCCTCCTAACAATTTTACAAATTCGAAAATATCCCCAATCGATTTGTAAGTATCGAAAACCGCTATATACCAATTTTGAACGATCTAACTCTATTTTTATTTTTTTGCCCCCCCCTCCCCTCTCCCTTCTCGCCCCTGCTAATAACTTTACACTTTCGAAAATATCCCCATTCGACTTGCAGGCCTTTAAAACTTGTCTGTGGCAATTTTGAACGGCCTAACTGTATTTCTATTTGTTTTTGCACATAGCCCCCCCCTTACCGCCCCTCTTAATAATTTTACAAATTCGAAAACATCCCCAATCGATTTGTAAGTATCGAAAACTTCTATAAACCAATTTTGAACGATCTAACTCTATTTTTTTTGCCCCCCCCCTCTCTCCCCCGCCCTTCTCGCATCTCCTAATTACTTTACAATTTCGAAAATATCCCCATTCGACTTACAGGCCTCTAAAACCTACCTGTACCAATTTTGAACGGCCTAACTGTATTTCTATTTGTTTTTGCCTGTAGCCCCCCTTACCGCCCCGCCCCCTTCCCGCCCCTCCTAATAATTTTACAAATTCGAAGATATCCCCAATCGATTTGTAAGTATCGAAAACCTCTATATTCCAATTTTGAACGATCTAACTCTACTTTTACTTTTTTGCCTCCCCTGTCCCCTCCCCTTTCTCGCCCCTCTTAATAACTTTACACTTTCGAAAATATCCCCATTCGACTTGCAGGCCTCTAAATCCTGTCTGTACCAATTTTGAACGGCCTAACTGTATTTCTAGTTGTTTTTGCCCATAGCCCCCCCCTTACCGCCCCACCCCCTTCCCGCCCCTCCTAACAATTTTACAAATTCGAAAATATCCCCAATCGATTTGTAAGTATCGAAAACCTCTATATACCTATTTTGAACGATCTAACTCTATTTTTATTTTTTTGCCCCTCTCTCCCCTCCCCCTTCTCGCCTCTCCTAGTAACTATACACTTTCGAAAATATCCCCATTCGACTTGCAGGCCTCTAAATCCTGTCTGTACCAATTTTGAACGGCCTAACTGTATTTCTAGTTGTTTTTGCCCATAGCCCCCCTTACCGCCCCACCCCCTTCCCGCCCCTCCTAACAATTTTACAAATTCGAAAATATCCCCAATCGATTTGTAAGTATCGAAAACCGCTACATACCAATTTTGAACGATCTAACTCTTTTTTTATTTTTTTGCCCCCCCTCTCTCCTCCCCCTTCTCGCCCCTCCTAATAACTATACACTTTCGAAAATATCCCCATTCGACTTGCAGGCCTCTTAAACCTATCTGTACCAATTTTGAACGGCCTACTGTGCAACCGCGAAAAGATGGCAAACGACCTTGGAATAGTTCATTTTGAAGAAGGGACGGCCGAAAGAAATGCAAATGATGCTTGGCGGCAGTTCTTTTCGCCAAACAATTCTTTGACTTACCAGCTTCTTTGGCACCTATACGAGCAGTCAAAGGGTCTATTGATATTAATTAAATAGGAAATTGCTAAATTTTTGTCAATTTAAATATTGTTTTATTTCTTATAATTTTTTTTTAATCAGATATGCAGAAAATCGATAAAATAAAATAGCTTTAAACATTGCTTATAATTTGTGTTCACGTGTATGTTTATTTCTAGTATATAAATTAATTGAATCCCTAAAATTTACTCGTTTAGCTTATAACTTCTCGAAGTATACGTAAAACAGTTCCTTTTTTTTTTTTTTTTTTTTTTTTTTTTGGTAAATATTCACTATCATGATTAGTTCAATTATTAAAATCTAACAATGTATCATAATTGAATGTTTTGTAAATATTAACTATCGTGATTAATTAAATTTCTTCCTTTCTACTTTTATTACAACCATTATATGATTATGTCATGTTTTTTAATGACAATTACAATAACTTAATGTTTATTTTATCAAAACTGTAATGGTATTAATCATGGTTTCTTTTATTTCCCTGTACATAGTAGAAATAAATTTTTTGAAAGTTTAATTAAGTTACTTCTTTCATCCCTTTCTGCTGATAATGATTGTACTTAAAAATTACTTCTCGGAAGCCATTAAGATTACTTTATTTTAAAAAATCAAAATTTCTTTTTGAATGTTATTTGATCGTCGAAACTTTAAAATTTGTAAACAATAGTACCTCCGAACACTTCTTTTAAATAGTAATTAAAAATACCTCCAAACATTAAGTTTATCAACAACTTCAAATTATAATTTCACACTAAGAAACGGGCTAACAACGCCAAATCTGGAAGCCACTGTACTCTGTGTTACCATGGAAACACAACCTCTCACCTTATTACAGTAATGGAATCATCTGAAAACACGTGATTCGCGTGCCAAGTTATCGCGGTTGTACAATAACTGTATTTTTATTTGTTTTTGCCCCATTGCCTCCCCTTACCGCCCCACCCCTACCCTCCCCTCCTAATAATTTTACAAATTCAAAAATATCCGCAATCGATTTGTAAGTATAGAAAACCTCTATGTACCAATTCTGAACGATCTGACACTATTTTTATTTTTTGCCCCCCCTCCCCTCCCCCTTTCTTGCGCCTCCTAATAACTTTACACAATCGAAAATATCCCCATTCGACTTGCAGGCCTCTAAAACCTATCTGTACCAATTTTGAACGACCTAACTGTATTTCTATTTGTTTTTGCTCCATAGCCCCCCCCCCTTGCTGCCCCATCTGGGGGCTGAATTTCTAAAATTCCAGAAATTGATTTTTAGACAGTTGCATTAGCTATATTTTAGAGCAAAAATTTCACTTATATCAATTTTTTTTTTTGTTTGAGATATATAGGATTATGCGAAATCACGTTTAACGCATGTGAAATCACGTTTTGCCCCCCGCCCCCCCTTGGGGACCGAATTTCAAACATTCCAGAAACCGATTTTTAGATATTTGTATTAGCTATATTTTAAAGCAAAAATTTTACGGATATCTGTTTTTTTTGTTTGAGATATGAAGGATTTTGTGAAATTACGGTTTGCCCCCCTCCCCCCTTTGGGGGGCGAATTTTGTAAAATCGCTTGCGGCGTTGTCTTTCTCGGGTCGTAAACATTAACCGTGCCAAATTTGGTCACGCTCGGTGAAACGGCCTAGGATTCTATAGCGGACACACACACACACACACACACAGACTCTGCTCTTTTATATATATATAGATTTACGTTTTATGGAAATTATTCTTCGAGGGCCATTTTATAAGATATAGTATTCTTTTCTTTTCTCCTTTTTCCTTCTTTACTTTTTAATTTATTATTATGGTTATTATTATTACTATTATTAACAGCATACGTTATTTGGCATTTCTTTATCAAAGTTAAATTTGCATATTCGACAAGATATGACACAGTTAAACGTTAGCAAATTATTTTATCTTTAGCTGTCACAAAACATACGAATTAACAGAATTATATAGTACTGTTTTGTATCATATTTTATAAGGAGTAATTTCATCTTAACATACTTTCCAACCATCTCATTAATAACCGTACAATTGTTAACGCCCCCTGAAAAAACGCCCCTTTTCTTGCACCACTATATTTTTAAAGTTATTCTCTCCAAATGTTGTTACGATTAAATAAGACTAAAATTACTCTAAAAAATTATTGGTGAGAAAAAAAAGGCGGGTACTAAAAATTGTATGGTTCATAATGCGATTGTTGGCAAGTATGTCCCAATGATAAACGTTCTTTTTGAAGAAAGCTTTTGTTTTAAAAGTGTATTTCCAATTTTTTTTTTTTTTTTTAGTATATAAATATTTTTATTTAAATGTTAAAAAATTATTAATTATAACCTATAAATTAAAATTTAACTCACTTGTTCCTAGACAGAAAATTAAATGCTGAAACAGACATACTTTTACATAATTACAAGTATTACTGGTCAAAATAACAGTAATAATTCTTTTAAAAACATATTTAAAGATATATTGAATATTATTTTGAATTAGGGCTATGGTGTATATCCTATACTTCTTAAAATACTAAAAAATATTCTTATAAAGTATATTTTGGGCAAAATAGGTAAGAATTTGTATATGCATACTACCCGAGCACTTCCTTATGAATCGTACAATTTTTAGTAGTCGTGTTTTTTTTTTTTTTCCCATGCCTGTCAGTTTTTAGAGTAATTTTACTCTTATTTAATCGTAACAACATATGGAAAGAATTACTCTAAAAATAAAATGGTGTGATAAAAATGGGAGGTTGCCATCCATCTCATTAACACTTTCGCGACCGCTGACGTAGATTCACGTCATTTGAAAATCTGTAACTCCATCAGTAGGCGTTTCTTTCGCAATTTGTATGTTATTTATTTCTTAAAAATATACACAATATTCATATTTGTACTATCAATATACTATGGATATAAACGTTTTGATTAGAAAGAGTGCAACTATAATGTATATCCATTTGTAATATAAATGTGAATACGGAAATTTTTTTCTGAAATATTGTAATTGTGGAGAATAACGCCCACAGGCTGACCTTAAGTGCAGTTTCCACTGAGGTTGGTTCGAACGGTACTATTGATGTAGTCAAGCGGTTGGACGGGTTTGGAAGGACGGAAAAGTTCCTGGTCCTAACCCCCTGCTGAGGTAATTGAGGGGCCAGAGGCACATATCTTTGTCGATTTTGCATGCTTTCCTTTGAAGTAACTGCGCAATTTGATAAAAAAAAAAGGCTACAACTGGTGACAAAACATTTGGGTCTTTGTGTCGGGAGCGTGATTAATGGTTTTTTGAACCTCGAACTTCCAACTGCAATGGAAACCGGCCTTTACTGTGAAAAAGACAAAAACATGCGGTTGCGTAAGTGTTAATAACGATAAGTTTCGACACTGCTTTATTTTTAGAGTAATTCTCTCCAAATGTACTAGCGGTTCTTTTCAATAATGGCTCTTGACGGAAGATTGAAAATGCACAACAGTGTTGGGCATAATTGATTAAAAAGTAATTGAATTACAATTGAATTATAATTAAATTACAATTATAATTATTTTACGTCAATCAATTAACAAATAATTGGTGGCAAATAAATTGAATTACTTATTCAATTTATTTGTAATCAATTA
The DNA here is from genome assembly GCA_963930645.1 of Salticus scenicus. NCBI lineage: Eukaryota > Metazoa > Arthropoda > Arachnida > Araneae > Salticidae > Salticus > Salticus scenicus. Next base: position 136,656,840 of record OZ005655.1, read on the forward strand.
CTTATTACTAGATTGACAGTAAAATAAATATAATTGTAATTTAATTGTAATTCAATTACTTTTTAATCAGTTATACCCAACACTGCTGCACAAGAGTAAGAATAATCTGCTTTTCTAATCTTCTTTCTTTTCTTTACGTGTTTGAACGATAAATACAAAAAATGCCAAAGATTAGAGATATCAAATCTATGCCCATTTTGTTTCTAGAGTTTTGAAATTTAAAATTAAAATTTTGTCAATGTGCACGTTAACTAATTTACAATTATACCCAAATATGAGGATTCAAGCCAGAAAATAATTTTCCTTAATTTTTAATAATTTTTTACAAAAAATCCAATGGACGATTAACATGGTAAATCATTTGTTTGATCCCGCGGACGATCAGTGACGTCACAGTTCGTTTGCGTATAGAGAATTCTCCCTTGCCTAGTATATCTTCTAAATGCGTAATTCATATCTTCTGAATGCGTAATTCACATCTTCTGAATGCGTAATTCCTAGCGTGTAGAAATAGTAGAACGCCCTTCATAGGGATACTTAACGCCTTAACAGCCCAAGGTGTATATATACGTTTTTCCGAAGTAAAAATCTTTGTATACCCTGCTACCATTGAAACTAATCCCACGGTTTTGGAATACAATAAAATGACCTTGACAGTGGTTTTGAATAATTCACTTATTTCAGAGACGAGTGAAGTGGGGGGGAAATAGGAGAAGGGTTATTTCTGGAACAGTCAATGCATAGCTATTCCTATAGTAGTTAACTAAGCAACTTTTGGTAACCGAGAAAAATTAATATTTTTTCTTTTACTTTATCAGGAAAAATCGTTACAGTTCACTGAATAAATAAAATAAATTTTTCTATTAAATTTTTCTCGTAGCCAAAAGGTGCTAAATTGGTAACAATACATACGCTTGCCTGTGTGAAAAACTATGGCACCAGGAAGCAAATCTTGTAAGCTTCTCTCGACAGCAGTGTTCTCACTTTTAGGGAATTTTTCCATTTTTAGGGAAATTCTGGGTCTCAAAGGCAAAAAATCTGGAGTGACTCCACTCGACTTTCCGAACATTGAGTAACTAACAGTTTTGTAGATAAAATAAAGAAAGAGGAGTTGCTAAACAAACAAAAAAGAGAAAACCATAACAGAGTGTTTGAGTATTTTTCTCCATATATCACACGAGGTTTTATTTAACGCTACTGAACTTTGAGCCCTTAGATCATAATGATAAAGAATTTTTCGTTGTGTCCCTGTAAAAATCTATAAATGCTAGATTCACCAAAATGCTTATAGTTAGTGCAACAGTGATTTATAATATTCATACAAATTTTCAGCTCAATTGAATAAGGCGTTTAGATGCTATCGCTTGTCTCATAGGCCATAAAGATAAAGAATTTTTCTTTGTGTCCCTGTAAAAAAAACTGTAAGTGCTAGATTCACCAAAATCTATACCGTTGGTTCAAATGTGACCTATAACATGTGTACAAATTCTTTGCTGAGATTAATAAGGCGTTTAGACGCTATCACACTTTTAAAAATTTGGCAAAGAATTTTTCTTTGTGTCCCTGTAAAAAAACTATAAGTGCTAGATTCTCCAAAATCTGTACAGATTGAGTATCTGTGACCTATAATATGTGTATAAAGTTTTTCTCAATTGAACAAGGCGTTTAGATGCTATCGCACTTTTAAGATTTTGGTCCCTTGGCCATAATGATAAAGAATTTTTCTTTGTGTCCCTGTAAAAAAACTATAAGTGCTAGATTCACTAAAATCTATAGGGTTCGTACTATGGTGACTTATAATATACGTACCAACTTTCAGCTTATTCGAACAAAGCGTTTAGACGCTAGCGTGTTCACTCACAGACATACACACATACATACACACATACATACACACATACATACACACACACATACATACATCATCGTAAAAATAGTGAAAACGGACTCGTTGGACCTCGAAACGTATAGAAACATCAAAATCTCGAATTCGGATTTTTTACATGATTACAATACTTTCCTCACTATAGTGTTCGGAAAGTAAAAAAAAGGGAAACGAAATAATGAGGGAAAAAATTCCTTAAATATAAGAGATATATGAGGAAATGTTTTCAGACTGAAAATATGCCTTATGAATTGTAACTGCTTTACGAATAAGATCTGAATTGTTTTCTGAATACATAAAATAATACCATTTGTTGAATAACATAGAAAGATAGCGGCCTTCGCTTAAATTTTGAACCAAGTGGGGCAAAAAAGCTGTGCTTCAGCCTATTCGCGTAGAATGTATAACTTCTTGTTCCGCTCTCTCTCGCATCTAAACTAAACCTTCAAACAGACAACACACCACTCATTCTATGACAGAAAGGCAACTTTACACGAGATCGTAAGATGGCATTGTTTTGAACTGTAACTGTCGACAATTTCTTTCGCACTGCGTAATTCAAGCTGTCAAACTGCAGAACAAGCAATTAAATTTCTATTACTATTATTATTATAAATTTCATTTTTTTTTTTAATTTATCCGAGGGAATTCTAAGATATAAAGTGTTTCAAATAATTGCTTAAATTTAGTTGCATCGGTGGCGTTAGCCATTGAGCGGCGTTGTTAAAAGATATAGGCCTATGAGATAATGGTTCGTAATATCTGCCCAAACATTAACAGAGAAACGTTTTTGGAATGAATGTGGGCGTATAGCGTGTGATATTTATGTTGCCCACAGATGACCTTGGGTCAGAATTAGCGAGAAATGTACCATTTTTACAAAGGTTCCGATGCAGCCGTTCAAACATTTTGTGATTCGGCAAGCGCCTGTTTGGAAATCGTTCCTGATAGAGTCGTAGCGCTGTTCTACTGTTCTCATTAGCAGCACCGTACATTAGATGCATGTCCGCTTTTTCATTATTAGTATAATTTCCCATCACCGTTGAAAAACACAGTTTAAATTTATATTTTACAGCAGATGAAGATAACGACCGACCAGGTTCACTAAAGCTCTCTACCTTCAGCATTACTAGCCAATCACCCCAATTTTGATTAGTTGTATTACTGATGGTGATTGCAATTTTAAGCATTTACTGTGAATATTACTGCAAAGAAACACTTTGCGATGTATTTGAAACTCGGCCTTCTGCGTAAGTTTTACATTTCGTGTATTACAGTGCATCTAAAAAATTATTCACTTTATAAGCATTTATTCGATCAGTGTGAAGTATTCGGAAACAACGTTTTTATCATGTTTTTTGTAAGGTTAACAGTAAAAGACAGAACCTTTCTGTTAATAGTGCACCATTCACAAGCAATGGCAGTAGGTTGAGCTTTCTTTTAAAAACCCCAGAAAGCACATGGTCCGTAAAGGGTTAAAATGACGTTTGGGAAAAAGGGTTTCTAAGCAATTCTGAGTCCTAATGATATGTCCTACCTCCTCTCAAAGTTTGTCCCATCATCTATGAATCACCCTGTATATATATATATAAATTAAAATCTACAAAATGAAGAACTTCGAGTATCAATATATGCATAGCTGCCAATATTTTTATTTATTCCGGAGTATTTTTAGCCCCGCCTTTAATTTATACCACTTATTTTTTAAGAGTAATTTCTTTTTATTTTATCGAAGTTATGTATTGGAGAAAAAATTCCTATAAATAAAGTGGTGCGAAATAGAGGCGGGGCTAAAAGTACTCCGGAATAAATTAAAATATGGGCAGCTATGATATATGTAATGAAAAATGTGTCATCATGTTAACTTCCAAAATATTAAATTTATTCGAACGAATTTAGACAGTGGACTTATCTTATTTACAAATCTCGAATAAGTTCATTAAACAAGTTATTCTGCCATTATGTTTTCAAGTGGTGGTTATTTGAAAATGTCAAATCATCGTCGTATTTAAGAGCATATTGCTTGAAATTCAATATATACATAGTCCATAATAGAGTATCAATATAATTTCATTATTCAATTTGATAAACACATACATAAAGTTATTTAAAAATATTAACTATTAAAAAAAAAAAAAAAAAAAAAAAAAAGTCTTGTGAAAGTATAGTTCGTTTAGATGACTAATTTTAACAATTCTTACTATGATAATGGATAAATGAGAAAAAGTTAGGGGGAAATGTAAATGGGAAAAATCGGAAATTGTAAATTTATGAATGAGATCACTGCTCGATAGTTAACTTTACATTGAACTGCCTTTATAACAGCATGTTACAGTCACAATGACACCGTATCACATTCGAATTTACAATTATACTAATGGATTAAAACGGTATTGGATGAATATGGGAAAGAAACACATCCAGTATATATATACAAAATTTAATACCAAAATACTATGCATCCACGAAACTGCAAAAGAGCACGCGAGATTCCCGCCGCCGGTTTCGCGAAGTGACCAATTACAAATATTGGTTTTCAGCCTGCTTCCAGGCGATAACCAGTCTGTTAAAAGTATACGATCATTACAGTTTACATTTAACCACGTTTCTTGTTTTATCTTTTCCAAAATAACTGTAAAATATTTTTGGTATGAGTTATTTTTATTATTAGTCATTCTTACAGGCAATAATTTAGCAATAGGAGATGATATAAATTATTGACAATATAGCTTGGGCTAACAACACAGGCGTTTATTTTGTATTCTAACCGTGCCATTATTTCCAAAAAATAAAATAATAAGTTTACGCAGGTAAATCTAAATTTTGCTGCATAAATTTCTCTTAAATTTTATGTTATGGAAATAGTGTAAGAAAATAATATATATAATAAAAAGTCGCCAGTGGCAGTTTTCGACTTTTACAATTTATTACACAGCATTTTTAGTCACACCTTTATTTCACACCACTTTATTTGTAGAATAATTTTCTACAATATACAAAAAAAAAAAAAAAAAAAAAAAATCTGGAGTGACTCCACTCGACTTTCCGAACATTGAGTAACTAACAGTTTTGTAGTTAAATAAAGAAAGAGGAGTTGCTAAATAAACAAAAGAGAGAAAACCATAATAGAGTGTTTGAGTATTTTTCTCCATATATCACACGAGGTTTTATTTAACGCTACTGAACTTTGAGCCCATAGATCATAATGATAAAGAATTTTTCGTTGTGTCCCTGTAAAAATCTATAAATGCTAGATTCACCAAAATGCTTATAGTTAGTGCAACAGTGATTTATAATATTCATACAAATTTTCAGCTCAATTGAATAAGGCGTTTAGATGCTATCGCACTTTTAAAAATTTGGTCTCATAGGCCATAATGATAAAGAATTTTTCTTTGTGTCCCTGTAAAAAAAATTGTAAGTGCTAGATTCACCAAAATCTATACAGTTGGTGCAAATGCGACCTATAACACGTGTACAAATTTTTTTCTCAGATTAATATGGCGTTTAGACGCTATCACACTTTAAAAAATTTGGCCCCATAGGCCATAATGATAAAGAATTTTTCTTTGTGTCCCTGTAAAAAAAACTATAAGTGCTAGATTCTCCAAAATCTATACAGATTGAGTATCTGTGACCTATAATATGTGTATAAAGTTTTTGCTCAATTGAATAAGGCGTTTAGATGCTATCGCACTTTTAAGATTTTGGTCCCATAGGCCATAATGATAAAGAATTTTTCTTTGTGTCCCTGTAAAAAAAACTATAAGTGCTAGATTCACCAAAATCTATAGGGTTCGTACTATGGTGACTTACAATATACGTACCAACTTTCAGCTTATTCGAACAAAGCGTTTAGACGCTAGCGTGTTCACTCACAGACATACACACATACATACACACATACACACATACACACACACATACATACATCATCTCAAAAATAGGGGAAACGGACTCAGGGGACCTCGAAACGTATAGAAACATCAAAATCTCCAATTCGGATTTTTGACATTATTACAATACTTTCCTCACTATAGTGTTCGGAAAGTAAAAAAAAAAAAAAAAAAAAAAAAAAAAAACAGAATGAACGAAAGAAAAAATAAGTAAAAAGGGCATCGCTTGGATATATTCTTAAAAATTAGTAATTTCTTGCTTACATAGAAATAAAAAAGCTCAAGAAATGCTAGGTAATAGAGTTTTATCGTGGAACTGGCAACCAATAAACAGCAAACTAAACGTCTAAACAAACCATATGCAATGGTTACAAAGTTAAGGTGATACTTGTGCATTATATTGTATCATTCCGTTATAAGAGTACAGTTATTTACATACTAACAGTTAAAAAATAATTATCACAACTAATTTATTTAAAAAAAAAAAAATATTTTAATAAATCTGTTTACAGCATTTTACAGAGGCTTTTAAAAATTTCAATAATTAACTAAAATAAATCCCTAAAAAACAGAATATTTTGAGAAATTTGTTTTGTCCCTCTTATGGCATCATCGTCCCTCTTATGGCATCACTTGGCATCATCGTAATGCTGCTATTACACACGGCAATTTTTAGCCCAAATTATGAGTCAATTATTAATTTGAGCCAATTTTGTGCTCAAATCGCCTCAACGCCTAGTGTAATAGAAGTTGGAAGTACAAACATTTTTCTCTGGTTAGTCATAAAAAGTTGTTTGTACGAGTTATTTCTGCTACGATGATAAACCAATGAAAAGAAAGCTCATTATAAGCGTGGAGCGAACGCGGGCCGAAGGCATAAAGTCTTTCATCTTTCTCTTCAATCTACCACGAAGACTTCATGTAGACACCGGAAAAGAGTGATAAATAGGTGCTTTGACATGTACTGAACACCACGAAAACCTGTTTTTAGGACGATCTTTGTCTCAACTTTTGCAACTATTTTTTGGATTTTGACCTCCAAAAAATCGGCTCAAATGAAAGTTGCGTGAAAAGTTTTTGTGTGTAATAGCTGCATTTCTAAGACGAGCTACCGTATAGTAATAGCGTTCATCCGTTTGTTTGATTTAATAGAACAAGCATATTATCAGTACTTCGTTATATTGGGCTTAGATATCAGAGCACGCAGTAAATGTTGCATATTGATTAGTCCAGATTTAAGCAAAAGACTTTTAATTAGACGATCACATTAGACGATAACACGGAGAAACAAATATTTCACAAGTACAAAAAAAAAAAAAAAAAAAAAAAAAAAAAAGATGCGCCGTCCAGTTCAAGAGGTGGCGCGCCAGTCGTTTAAAATGATCTATTTCACAGTGAGGGAGGGTAAATACAAGAGGCATTGGTAATAGAAAATAAATGTAACCTAACCCCCCGCCCCTCCCACTATGTCGACGTATTTACCCAAATACCAATGTTACATTTTCCATTCCTATAATTTTCAACAGTTGTACTGTTTTGCTGATGTTAATGCTTTTGTAAGTATGTCAGCTCCCATATCTTCATTAGACACAAAATTTAAATCAATAGTTCCATTTTGCAATGCATCCCTTATGAAATGATGCATAATATCTATATGTTTAGTACGTTTATGAAAGATTGAATTTTCAGCTAATTTTATAGATCCTTTATTATCTGTAAATATACTCACCTTTTCAATTTTTTCATCAGATAACTCATTTAGTAATTTACATAAATAAATCCCCTCATTAGTGGCATCGGATAAAGCCATATATTCGGCTTTCGTTGATTAGAGAGCCACGGTACACTGTTTACGGTTTTCCCATGTAATTGCACTCCCAGAAAATATGAAACAGTAACCTGTATATTGCTTACGGTCATCGAGGCAATTTCCCCAATCAGCATCTGCATACCCGACCAAAGGCTCATTACTTTTTCTAAACATAAGTCCAAAATTTATTGTTTTCTTTAAGTATCGTAAAACTCGTTTAGCGGCAGTCCAATGAGTTTTATCAAAACAAGTTAGAAATTGACTGACTGCGTTTGCAATGTCGGGCCTGGTGGAAGTTGCAAGATACATTAATCTTCCAACTAATTTACGAAAGGGATATTCGTTTTCACAACATTTTTCGGCCTTTTGCAATCGAATGATTGTGTCCACAGGACAAGCTTCGGGCTTCGCTTCTGTCATGCCAAAACGTTCTAAAAATTCTCTAATATAACTATGTTGACCCATTGTTACAAGGCCATTTTCTAACTGAAAATTTATTCCTAGACAATGTTTAACTATGCCTGAATATTTAACATCTAGTTCTTCATTAAGATGGATTTTGAAGTTTTCTAACATATCAGAATCTTGGGATATAAACAAAATATCATTTACCTAAATCATTATAAGAGTCAACCCTTTATCACTTTTAGTATAATATAAACATGGATCTGCATGTGTTTGTTTTGCTCCGAAATCATTTAAAATTTTATTTAACTTAGTGTTCCAGCATCTGCCGGCCTGTTTTAGACCATAGAGGGATTTTTTCAATAAAAAAACTTTATTCCCTACATTTAGATATTTAAGAATCTTGGCTGCTTTATCAGATATGTCCCTATCAGAATTTTCCTTTTCAATTATTTGAAGTATTTATTTAAAGTAATCAGGACACTCCATAAAAATTTCCTCATCTAATTTTCCATTCAAATACGCTGACGTTATGTCAAATTGATGTATTTTTATTCCCAGTTTAGCAGCAAAACCCGCCATAACTCTAATTGATCCCATTCTTGCCACAGGAGCAAAAATCTACACCTAATTTTTGACTAAACCCACGGGCTACTAATCTCGCTTTATATTTCAAAAGAGATCCATTTGGATCATATTTATTTGTAAGAACAAATCTACCTTTTATGCATTGTTTCTCGAGCCTGTCTTCTACTTCGAATGTATCATTTTTTAATATTACTTTTATTTCGTCAGTCATAGCCCTATATCAGTTAGAAGCTTCCGAGCTTTTTAAAACATTATTTATTTCTATTTCTGAATTAAAATTATAAACAACATCTGCGCTCGGCTGCCGAATTATTTCACGATTACGCAATGATAATATATTTTTCTCTTCCAAAGGCGGCGATACAGGGTCACGTGACAATTCACTAGTTTCATTTTCATTTTCTATTTCGATATGAGGAGAACTTTTCTCCGAGTGTGTGTGTGACTCATTTTCGAATTCGCTTAATTTTATTTCTTTATGAGAGACATCTGGATACAACTGATCTATTTTCGAAAAATCATTAGATTTCTCTTCAAAGAATTTAACACTGCGCGAAATAATTACTCCGTCTGATTCTGGAAGATGAATACGAAATGCCTTTGAACTGTCTGAGTAGCCTACGAATATTCCTTTTTTAGACCTTGCGGAAAACTTATGTTTAGGTTGATCATTGAAATAATAAGCTGTCTGTGCAGCCAAAAGTCTTAAAATAACTAACATTTGGTACAACATTATTCCATAATTCGTATGGGGTTTTTCCATTTAGAGCTTTTGTTTGGCATATGTTTCTTATATAATTAGAAGTGTTAATAGCTTCTGTCCATAAATTTAGGGGTAATTTTGATTGTGATGAAAGACAACGTGACATTTCGACAAGAGTTCTTTTTTTTCTTTCAGCAACGCCCCCTTGTTCCGGGCAATGAGGAGTTGTTAATCTATGCTGAATACCATTTTCTTTCAAGAAAATTTTCAAATTCAGTCCCGATAAATTTCCCCCCATTGTCACTCATGAATTTTTTAATTTTTGTAGATTTTTCATTTTTCCAAAGAACTTTAATTTCCTTAAAAGCATTATGGGCTTCATCTTTAGTTTTTAAGAATTTTACTACACAATAACGAGAATAGTCATCAATAAATGTAACAGGGTTCCCACGGCCCGATTTTTTTCAAGGACTCTTATACCAGTATTATCTAAAAATAAATTTATTCTTAAGTGTACACTGTATATTTAAAAATAAATTTATCTCAAACTTATTCTGATGCAAGGGTCCTTGAAAAAAGGCGTGGCCGTGGGAACCCTGTGTAATAAAATAAAGAGACTTACCTATTGAGGGTATCCTTATCGGGCCACAAAGATTCGAATGAACTATCTCTAAGATTTTTGTAACACGATCTGATTGCTAAGGGAAAGGTGCACGGTTCAATTTATTTAACGCGCATACTTCACAATTGAAATCATTAGATAATTTTTTAACATTTAACCCCTACTATGACCTTTTATAATTGAATCAATCAAATCTTTTAAATTAAGATGCCCCATTGTACAGTGCCACTTTTCAACATCAGCAAGCATTTTTTTAAGAACTATTTTTCACTAGAAAAATTAGCTCATTATTTACATTAGAATTATTATCACGCAAATAATAAAACTAATTTCTTTTGTCTGCAATTAGAGTCACATTTTTCTTTCTGTTATTGATAATAGCATACTTGTCTTTAAAAGTTACTGTGAAATCTTTGTCGCACATTTGTGACACAGACAATAAATTAATTTTCAGCTCTGGGACTAATAGAGCATCGTTAATTTCCACATTTCGAATTTTTGAGTTCACTTCAGCTTTCAGGGATGGAACACGGGCGCAGTATTCATACCACTATCAATGCAAGAAAATTTTCTACTTGTTAAATCAACGATATTATAGGAAGTAAAATTTCTTAAACAGATTCCGGTATGAAATCAGCGCCCGTGTTCCATCCCTGAGATTTATCAATACTTTACCGAGACCGGACACATCAGTAGTTTCATTATTTGCTAAACTTACAGTTTTAATTTCCGTATCCTTTAAATTGTCAAATTTTGAGTCATTCTTGGACATATGCCGAGTGCAACCGCTGTCCACACACCAAAGATTTTCGGACTGTTCTTTCGATAATATGAATGCATTAGTCGAATTTGTGCTGGCCAGTAGACCTAGACTATTTTGTCTATACTAAAATGACTTTTCTTTATCACATTAAGCAACAATGTGACCGAGGAGTTTGCACTTCCAACAAGAGATTTTGGAATTATCTTTTTCGTTCTGAGTTGGCTGTTCAGAATTTTTTGGATTTCTTTTATTTTTATTTCACGGAGGAGGTTTCTTTCGAAAGTTACTTGTCATGAACGCTCCATCACTCTGTCGGTCATCATGGCGTCGGGCGTCGTTTTCTTCCACTATTTTTATTCGGAGTAATTCGGGTTTTGGTAGCTCGTCCCTGGATTCTGTAGCACACCGGAAATTTTCATATCTCGATGGTAGGCTGTATAACAACATTACAGTTAATAAATCATCATCAATTTTAATATCCATTTCAGAGAGTTTATTAACTATGTCAAAAAACTTTCGAAGATGCTCACGAATAAACACAGAAGAGGAATCCGTCATCTTATGCTGAATGAGCGATTTCAACAATGAAGCTTTTTGAGCGGAGCCTTTGGATTGATATATTTCTTCTAACTTTTTCCATATATCCAGAGATGTTTCACAATTTTTATTTGTTTCAACTCTGAAGGCGATATACACAAAATTATGTCGGCTTTAGACTTTTAATCCATATTAGTCCATTTATCGAACTCTTCTGTTCTTTTAATTTTGCATCATTTTCCACGAGCTCTGGCTTTGGTTTCAAACCAGATACGTATATCCAGGATTCATTTTTAACAAAAGAGCCTTCATTTGCATTTTCTAAGTTTCGTAATTGTCTTTGTTTAGCGTTTCAATACGTAATGTTCCATATGAGGCCATTTTCAAAAGTGATCGCCTAGCACACAGCTAAAAGTCAATTTATCGCAAATAAAAGTTAATTTGCTCTGGAACCATAACCTATTGGACTTAGATATCAGAGCACGCAGTAAATGTTGCATATTGATTAGTCGAGATTTAAGCAAAAGACTTTTAATTAGACGATTACACGGAGAAACAAATATTACGCAAGTACAAAAAAAAAAAAAAAAAAAAAAAAAAGATGCGCCGTACAGTTTAAGAGGTGGCGAGCCAGTCGTATAGAATGATCTATTTCACAGTGAGGGAGGGCAAATACAAGAGGAATTGGTAATAAATAAATGTAACCTAACACGTTAAAGCTATTATGTTTGTTTTATTTAAATATTTCAATTATACGTAACGGTGTATTAGTTATTTTTTTACTGGCTAATGCAAATATTATTTTTTTACTTGCTGCCAGTTTTCTACATTGTTATTGGAAATAATCATACAATATCAATTCAATATTCAACACATATAGCATTTTCTCAAAGCAACCCCGTGATTTTTCCTTAGCTTTTGTAGCTCTACAGATGAACTTGCAAGAAAACACTTTTAGATCATTCTTCATATTTAAATGTTAATCTGGGAAATATTTTGCAAAATCAGAAAAATATACAGCATGATCTGCAAACAAGAACTAACACACACACACACAAAAAGGTATGTTTATAAAAAATTTAATTGGTAATAATATTTATCATATAAAATGAATTAATTTCAGGGATGGAACACGGGCGCAGAATTCATACCACTATGAAAGTAAGAAAATTTTCTACCTCTTAAATCAACGATATTATAGGTATGAAAATTTCTTAAACAGATTCCGGTATGAATTCTGCGCCCGTGTTCCATCCCTGTAATTTCTTTGCCGTAATGTGTACTAAAATTCATGTTGCCCGATTAGACAATCGTGAAAACAGTTTGAAAAAGTGCGAACGCGTAGCAACTAAAAAGCTTTTAAAACTTTAACCTTCACTTGACTTGCATTATAATCAAACATTTACGAATCTCTATATACCATAGGTACCATAGATAAAAACAAAATGTATTTTTGTAGCTTTGCTGCAAAACTGTATTTGAAGCGAGTGGATTTGCCTAAACTAAATGTTATATTTCATGAATTTGTAATTCATTGAGATTTTAACATTGAGGCGGTGCGTAGTTTCCCTGCTTAAGAAATTTTCTGTAATTTTTTTTTTTCTTTTAAAACTTTGAATAAAACTAATTTGAATATCACAACGGCCCAAGTCCATATTTGAATGAATAAAATAAAGGTAATATTGAAAATTAAAATTAGAAACGGTCTGGCTATTTTTTCTCATTGGCAGGGGTCGTACTCTCCATCCTTATATCAGGACACTCTCATGGATGAGATATTTTTAAAGCAATTGCTACCACTAAAATAATCTCTACCCTGTATAATAATGGCACAGAAATATTTCTGCATGAAATTAGTTATGGCAAAATAAGCGGGAATTTTTCTATCTCTGAGAATATCCCGTGTAAAGGGTGGAGGGAGAATACAACTTCTGGTCATTGGTCACCATCAATGCCCTCGCATAACTGCCAATATCCAAAGGTGTTCTCTGCGACCTTTTTTCAGGACACTCTCCGAGATAAGAAATTTTTGCCTTTTTTTTGTCTCGACTTATTTACATGCACAAATATTTGTGGTATTTTCATAATATTGTGTCGTGATTAAATAGGACTGAGATTATTGTATACAAATAGTGGTAGCAATAAAGAAGGCAAATTCTCATCCCTGAAAGTGTCCTGAAAAAAGGGCGGAGAGTACAACCCTTGGGATATCCCATTTAATAATCCGTAGTATAGTTAGTACCCGCCTTTTCTTTACGTCAGTTATTTTAGAGATTTTTTCTTTCTTTTTCTTTCATCGTAAATACTCTTGAAGTGAATTATTCTAAAAATTAAGTTGTGTAGAAAAACGGGTGGGTACTATCAATACTCCGGATTATTAACACTTTTGCAACCGCCCGCCTGCTTTTGTATTTTTGACCCATTATTCTCCCTAGTTACAATATTTCAGAATAAAATTTTCTCAATGAACATTTATATTACAAATGGATAAAACTTATAATTGTACTGTTCCTAATCAAAGTATTTGTATCCATTGTACATTGACTGCACAAATATGAATATTAGATATATTTTTAAGATATAAATAACACAAAAATTGCGAAAGAAACGCTTATTAGCGGAGTTACATATTTTCAAATGACGTGAATCTACGTCAGCGGTCATGAAAGTGTAAATTATGAAATTGGCAGCTATGTCTTTTTATTATATGTTTAGATTTTATGCGTGAAAGTCAAGCAGAACTTAGTTTTGCTTCAAAGTCTTTATATATTAATGAATAAAATTTAATTTTTAAACCTGCAGTGCCGGAAGAGATAAACATTAATTTGAAAGAAAGTGCCTTAACTGAAAGTAAGAAATCAGAGATTTTTCAGTTTCTCACTAACTTTAGTGATTTTTTTATGTATGAAAACAAAGCAGAACTCAATTTTACTTCAAATATATATTGATGAATGAAATTTAATTTCTAAACCTGCTGTTCCGGCAGTAATAAACATTAACACTTTCGCGACCGCATGTTTTTGTCTTTTTGGCAGTAAGATCCGTCTGTGGGCGTTATTTTCCCAAGTTACAATTTTTCAGAACAAAATTTTCTGCATTCACATTTATAATACAAATGGATATACATTATAATCATACTCTTTCTAATCAAAGTATTTGTATCCAATAGTATATTGATTGCACAGATATGAATATCGTGTATATATTTAAGAAACAGATAACACAGAAATTGCAAAAGAAACGCCCACTGGTGGAGCTACAGATTTTCAAATGACGTGAATCTACGTCAGCGGTCGCAAAAGTGTTAATTTGAAAGAAAATGCTCTCACTGGAAATAAGAAATCAGAGTTCTTTCAGTTTTTCACTAAGTTTAATTATTAAGGGTTCCCACGGTCCGATTTTTTTCAAGGACTCATACACCATTATTATCTAAAAATAAATTTATTCTTAAGTGTACACTATATATACAAGAATAAATTTATCCTAAACTTATTCTGGTGCAAGAGTCCTTGAAAAAAGGCGTGGCCGTGGGAACCTTGTTATTATTATTATTATTTTTCTAATGTGCCTAGCCTCATGCATATTGATTTTTACGGTATTGTTACTGGTAGTCGTGTTCTGTTCAAGCAAACATTTTAGATATGATCAGGTGAAACAAAAAATAACAGATTGGCTTATTTATAAAGTGCTAAATGATGGATCTATCATGCCGATGATTCAAGAGCTTATTAGCGATTTCTCATAAATTTTAAAGCTACTACAAAAATATAATTTTCTCGAGTTTTACTGTAGCGTAGCAATTTGAGTTTAAAAAAAATCGCGCTAAAAAGAAACTTATCTTGGTAACTCTTATTTTTCATTTTATGCCTTAAGATATATAAAGAATTTTATTATTGCTGTGTAATTTAATGTTTCATAAAAAATATGCTTTTCGTAAAAAACAGGTGTAAGGATAAAGAAAAAATACAACCTTCCGCATTATGAGATGGGGATTTTTATGATATAGACAAATTCTTAGAAGTTTCATTAATTGAATTATAGTTCAATGCTATATATATATCTTTAAGAAATCTTCATTTACAAAACCATGTTTATTTTTAAAGTTGCACTAAGCTAAATTTATTTATTTTAATTTAATGCTTTTCATGTGTATAAAAATAGTAAATGATTGAATACATATCACTGTTTTTTAGTAATTAATAGATTCATGAAAAGAAAATCATATTCAATTACTGAGAATTAATATTGGTTTTTAATATTTTCTTTAAAAATCTTTAAATGTTTTGCTTTATATATAAAAAAAAAAAAGAAAAGAAAAGTGTATATAAACGTAAAGTGTAATATATAAACATAAATATGTAATAAGATTTTATATTTTAATGCTTTTTATTTTAACATAATAAGAAAATACATATATTAAAGGAGAAAAAAGTAATTTAAATGTTATAAAGTTAAATTTTACAAGAATTACACTTACAGTAAATCTTTATTTACATAATTTATACATCGAAATTCCACAATTCAGATAAATGTTTTTCAAATATACATTTCATTTTTCAAGTTTAACAAAATAACGAAGATTTAAAATAATATTCTGTTTTTAAAAAATGCTGCTATGTTTATATTTAGAAATATTCTGAAGAATGTCAGCTACATTTCTTTAAAAAAAAAAAAATTAAGATATTTTATATCTAAAACAAAAACAAAACAAAAAGAATATGATTTTGATAATTTCTACACGTCAAATATTTATTCTTATGCAATAAAAACAGTTTTGTGATAGGAAGTTTTAAAAAGAAACCAACAAGCAATTTATTTTCCGGAAAATAAACGCTGTGCCCGAAGTGTTTCACTTTGACAGCTAGTTTAAAAATACAGTTACTTTATTTTAAAAAGGTTTCGGTTTTTCAGAAAAGACTTTTTTTTGTGTTAAATTATTTATAAAAAAGTTTTATTCAAGAAATAATGTTTTTTTTTTTTTTTTTAAATGTAAGTTTACTCCAATTTTTTTTATACATCTTTTCCAAAATCTCGTTAAAATTTGTAAACATTTCAGATGCTTCGCAGCATAGTTTAAAACAAAATGTAACTTTAATAAGTTTTTAATTTTATATGTTTCTATTTATATTTAAAAATTGAATTGTAATTAAGAATACTTGAACAATTGTGACAAAATAAATTACTTTTCCTTTAAATTTTATAATTTAATGTGATTTTACTTTACTATTTAATTTTGATGGTTACGATTACATACTTGCCAGCATACTGATTAGTATTCCGTAGTATTGTTAGCCCTGCCTCCTTTTTCACACTACTATCTTTTTAGAGTATTTTTCTTCTTATTTAATCGTAATTGCATTTGGAGAATGTCACTCTAAAAGTTTACTGGTGTGAAAAAAAGGTTGGGACTAACAATACTACGGAATATTAATTAGGATGTTGGCAAGTATGTAATTAGAAAGAAAAATAGTTAACTTTTCTATGTAATAACTTTTTACAAGTTCAGTAATTTTTTTTTTTCTTAAGGCTGTACATCAGTCAGATAGCTTCCTTTCTTCCTTCCCATGTTATCCAATGGGATTTTCGTTGCTTCGTTTTATAAAAATATTTCATTCAAAAAAATTTTTTCAGATTCTGTTTTTTGAATATTACTCTTTAAACAGGTCGTCTCTTAGCTTAGTAAGCAATTTTTCGAAAAATAAATAAATAAATAAATATTTTACTTAGAGATCCAAACTTAAGAGTCCATAATTTACTTATTGAAATAAAATATTTAAATTAAATTTTCGAAAAATTGCTCGCTAAGCTAAAAGGCGACCTGTTCAAAGAGTAATATTCAAAAAACAGAATTTGAAAAACTTCATTTTTGAATGAGATATTTTTATAAAACGAAGCAACGAAAATCCCATTGGATGACATGGGAAGGGAGAAAGGGAGCTGTCTGACTAATGCACAGCTTTAAGGGGGCAAAAGATAATGAAAATGATCAAAATAGATGGAAATAAAAATATTTAGATAGTTTTTACAAAATGTACGAATCTATATAATATTATACAATTCCTCAAACGTTATTTAAAATTTTTTACAAAATTTTAAATTTTAAATTTATCTTCCTTAAGTTTCTGACTTTAGTACTAATTAGGTACATAAAATCAATGTTGCCAAATTTAGGAACTTTTTTATTCAAAAGGCACCAATATTTTTGAAAAGTGACATATAATATAGGTAATAGACGATTAATCTTTGAAGTGATTAGGCAAATGTTACAATTAAAATTTGACGGTGGATAATGAATAAAAAAGTTCTCAAATATGGATCATAGCTTAAAATGCTCCTTGCTATATATATATATATATATATATATATATATATATTAACTCAATCCTTTTACAAATTTATGTAAATAATGATGAGTGCATTTGTCACAAAACTCTGCTTTCATTTTTAAATCAAGAAAGCATCATCTTTATCATGAACGCTCAAATCCAGTCGCAAAATAAAATTTCATGAAGATTTCAAATTTTGAAGTGTTTGCGTTGGTAACTGCTGCTATAATTGAGCTATAAAAATTCAATGCATTGCTGATGCATTCAGTTACGTACAAAAACGCATTCTAAAAATATTGAAGCTTTCTAATAATCTAGAATTCGTGTTTTGAAATTGAGCATTATTTATTTATTTATTTTATTTTATTTTATTTTTTCATTCAATATGCAGTTTCTTGTTAAAAATTACTTTTTATTATTTAACACATGCCTGTCCAACCCAAAGCACGTAGTGAGCCGCATTAGAAATCTATTTTATTCTGACAGGCCACACGTTGTGTATATATGTGTATGTGTACATATATTTGTGAGTGTATGAATCATGCATATATATGCTTTTTTCGAAGGAGGGCAGGTTGAAGATTCTGAACTTTAATTTAAATCATTTTTATTCATAAATTAATAATAGTATCATAAAACATTTATGACACATAAATGTATTTTGTATATAACATTTATTTGTATTTTGTATATAACATATACAAAAAAGAATAATTAATTGATCTAATATTTCATTACAACAATGGGATTCTTTAGTTACCATAAACATTGAAAGGTATTTTCACCTTGAAAAGTCAGAATGGATTTATTATTACTTTCTTCTATAGAGAAAGTATTGGATTCGCGAAAATTTCCGACCTCCGTTTTTTGACGGATCTATACGTTTTGGGATGTCCTGAACACGAATTGATAGTTTTTTAAAAATGTCTGTCTGTCTGTCTGTCTGTCTGTCTGTGGTTTCGATTTTTCACCGTATCTCACAAACCAATGAATGAAATTCAACCAAACTTGGTATATAGTTGGACCCTGGCGGGGCATTGTGCTGATTAGATTTGGGGATCAATCACACAGCAGGTGGCGCTATGATAGCATTTTTTCTAAATTTTTAACATGGCAGTATAGGACAAAATTTCGTATTTTTCACCATATCTCACGAACCAATGAATGAAATTGAAAGAACTTGGTATATAGTTGGAACCTGACGAGGCATGGTGCTGATTAGATTTGGGGATCAATCGCCCAGCAGGTGGCGCTGTGATCGCAAAATTTCGTATTTTTCACCGTATCTCACGAACCAATGAATGAAATTTAACCAAACTTGGTATTTAGTTGCACCCTGACATGAACTGGTGCTGATTAGATTTGGGGATCAATGGCTCAACAGGTGGCGCTGTGATCGCATTTTATGCAAACTTTTAACATGGCAGCATAGGACAAAATTTCGTATAAATGGGCATAATGAGAGTTATTTTAAACTTGTGATTGTAAAATTAATATGAATTATTGATAATAGTAGTAGTTAACTAGGAAAAAAAATTTGTGCATGGGGGGGGCATCGCTTCCCCCCCGGGGGAGTAACTTTTCACAATGGTTATCTTTCGAAAGAACTCGTTGATAATAGTAGTAGTTAACTAGGAAAAAATTTTTGTGCATGTGGGGGCATCGGTCCCTTCCCACACTAAGGGGGAAGTACCCCCCCCCCCCCCCGGGTTGCA
This sequence comes from Salticus scenicus, assembly GCA_963930645.1. Taxonomy (NCBI): domain Eukaryota; kingdom Metazoa; phylum Arthropoda; class Arachnida; order Araneae; family Salticidae; genus Salticus; species Salticus scenicus. Next base: position 136,676,090 of record OZ005655.1, read on the forward strand.
AAGTTTCAAGATGGTTATCTTTCGAAAGGTCTCGTCAACACCTTTAAAACGAATGGTTGAACCATAAATCTGTGATAATTTAAAACGAAGTTATTGATTTTTTTACTTTTAACGAAAAAAAACTTTTTTTTTTAACGAAATTTAACCAAACTTGGTATTATTTGGTCCCCGACATAAACTGGTGCTGATTACATTTGGGGATCAATAGCTCAACATGTGGCGCAGTGATCGCATTTTATCTAAATTTTTAACATGGCAGTATAGGACAAAAATTCGTATAAATGTGCATAACAAGAGTTATTTTAAACTTGTGATTGTAAAATTAATATGAATTATTGATAATAGTAGTATTTAACTAGGAAAAAAAAATTTGTGCATGGGGGGGCATCGCTTCCCCCCCTGCGTGGGAAGTACCCCCCGGGGAGGGGGTTAATTTTGAAGATGGGTGTCTTTCGAAAGATCTCGTCAATACCTTTAAAATGAATGGTTGAACTATAAATCTGTTATAATTTAAAACAAAGTTATCGATTTTTTTTTTTACTTTTACCAAAAAAAAAAAAAAAACGGAAAAAAATTCGTATTTTTTTTTTTTTTTTTTTTTTTTTTACTGATTGAATATGTATTACTTTTAACAAAAAGAAGAAAAAAAACTTAGAAATTTTTTTTTTTTTTTTTTTTTAATATTGTTACTGATTGAATATGTATTACTTTTAACAAAAAAAAAAAAAAAAAAAAAAACTTAGAAAAAAAATCGTATTTTTTTTATATATTTTGTTACTGATTGTTTAATATTGTTACTGAATGAATTTGTATAGGAAAATATAGAAGAAAGTCTTGTGGTGGCCATAACATCCTAGTTTTTTATTGTGTTAACCAAAGTTGTCAAACTTTAAATATCGTTAGTCTCCCTGTGGACAGCAAAAAAAAAAAAAAATTACACAGTGGGCCGCGGGTTGGCCACCCCTTATTTAAAACATGCTATGTGTATAAAAATGACCAACTTCATGGGAATACATGATTTTAAAAACAATAAAATATAAAACATTAAATTATTTAAAAAAAAAATAATAATTATTATTTTTAACTTCCTAGTCCCTTATACTTTTATCGTGAAATTTTAAAGTTTTGTTGAACCATAGCCTCCTAAGCTAGATGCCAGTCGCGTGGCTAGGAAACTTGGCAACGCCACCTGGTACACAGCGCCACCTTGTACAGATTGCGCAACTTTTTTATTCAACAGCCCGGAAAATTTTTTAGAAGTGGGATATGATATATATAAATGCGAATATAATCGAAGAAACGTTGATTATATATATCATATATCACTTCTTAAAATTATTGGTGACAGTTGAATAAAAAAGTCGCGCAATCTGTACCAGGTGGCACTGTTTACTAATTCAACTGTTGCCAAGTTTCCGAGCCACGTGACAGGCATCTAGTTTAGGAGGCTGTGGTTGAACACACAGTGTGAAAAATAATTTAATGTCTCTTCTGACTAAATTACATAATTACGTATATTCTTTTATTATGTCTTTACTTCTTTTTATGTATATCTATATTATAGTTTTAAATAGTGGATTCTTCTATATTGTAATATAAAACCTTTAATTAATACTGAAATTGGGGCATTTCAGCATGTGCAAAAAATCTTTGAGAGAACTCGAAACAATCACATTTCTGTTATTAGACAAATTGGAAATAAAATCCAGTTTCTCAATTTAAGAAAACAAAGAATGTAAGGTTTTCGTAAATACGGGATAGGATCCTAGAGAAATAACACCACCGAGGTGGAGGACCCACGTGTTGCCGAATCAGCCTTAACACATATATCATCTTGTCAGCTGTTTTTACAAAGATTCCTTGTGTAAAATTGTAATTTTTATTTTCAATGCACATTTCATATCCATAACAAAGCCATAACAACTATGATATCTCATGTTTGAGTAAATGACATTAAATTAGTTAATTTGCAGAATTAAAATGAAGACGAGGGGTTTCTTTCTTTCTTTCTTTTTTTGACTTGAAATATCTTAATATGCATTAACCTCAATATTTCGTTTTAAGAGACTAAAGTAAAAAATACAACGGAAATGTCTATTCTAGTTTTGTTTTCAAAATGGAAACATTCAGCTTTCTTTTAAAAAGCAGTGTAATAGGTCTAAAAAATTTGAATAATAATTTTACCATTCATCATGTTTATAACCATGATCTAAAAAGAGGTGGGGTTATGGGCTTTTATCTCTGAGTATATGTATGTTAAAAAATGGGGAAAACATAATAAAATAAATAAATAAATAAATAAATTTTTATGCGATATTAAGATTATATTTTATTATTATAAAAACCAAGGTAAGAGTGTAGATATACTCAGATTCAAATGATTGAAAGATGTTGTCCTAACTTGTTTTTCAAGGGTAGAGCAAGGTATCTCTGTATTTTAAACTATCTATAAATATCCAACTAATCTTTTTATTATTTTTTTTTACAAAATAACTCAAATCCCCTACACTTCTTTCCATGAAAAGAACTAACAAAAGTGCAAGTTTCATTTTTACATACAGAATTAAATTTACATAATTGAAATGAGAAAAAAATTTAATCTACCTGTCTAAAACAATTTCTACTTAAAAAAAAAAGTCTAGAAAAAAGTTTAAAATTAATTAAATATATTTTAAAACATTAAAGTATCATGCTTTAAATAAAAAATAAATTTTCATTTTCATTTTAAATGTTCTTCAAGGTTTTTTTTTTTTTTTTTTTTTTTTTTTTGTACAATGCGTATACAAATAATTTTGTGATAGGAATTCTATCTAAAATATTTAGAACAAAAAGTCGAACTATTTTGTTTTTGTACAAGATGGTATAAAACAAGACCAATTTAGAAAAAAATTTTACTAAAAAAAATAATAATAAATAAATAAAGTAACTCTAGGATTACATTCTAAGAATCTGTATAAATAGTTTTGTATAATAATTCTTACACTTTTAGCTACCAAAGCTATTAACAAAGAAGAGAAAAAATTGCTTGTACAATAAAGAGGATTTGTAAAACATTTTTCTAAGATAAAAATACTACAATATTGATAAAATAATAATAATTAGTATGTAGCAAAGAATTGCTTTTTCATGTGTACATACTTCCCAATGCATGACATACATTGAATAAAATTATTGTTATTGTTATTATTATTATTATTATTATTTTCAGAATACAATAAAAATAAAAATGAAAACAAATACGATGTTAGTTTGTTATCGTTCCTATATATATATATATATATATATATATATATATATATATATATATATATATATATATTTTATTTTTTTTTCCTATGGAAGCCACAGTATACTTTTTAGGATGACAAACCAGTGGTGGAATTTTTTCATAAAAGAAAGATAAACTATAGGGATAGAATTGGCGTTGAATACAGTTGCAGGTAAAAGACTGGTGAAGAGAGATGTCTAATTATACCTCTGACTACTTTTGGTTACCTAGTTGTCCTCTTTTTTTTTTTTTTTTCTTCATTTTATTATATTGTCACTGTTATCGCTAATAAGAAATTTTTCGTAAATTTAAAGTCAAAGAATTATATAAAATAGTATTGTTTTAAAGTGCGGTGAATGTACTATGATAAAATAAGCAAAAAATTTTAGGAACGATGCAAGTCATGTTATTAGGTTCAAAAAAATATAGGCAGTACTACTGAAACCAGTGCCGCCACATTGAGGGGCCTTTTCATTCAATATCCGCCACTATATTTTATTTTAACAACTGTATTTTTTATTTAACGGATGCTTATTCATTTCAAAGACATCTTACAGAGAAATCTTTAAAGTGATTAGTAAACCGTTAAAATTAAAGTGTAATAGCGTATATTGAATAAAAAATTACTTTAATCTGGCAGAACCGTCTAAAACATAAACATTTAAACTTCAGTTTTATCTCTTAAAAGTCCATTTCATATTCTCTTTTGAAAAACGTTTAACTAATTTCAGAAATATCTTTTTGACACATAACTGATCACAAATATGTGAAAAGAAGAAAATTTCATTTTAATTTTCGAGTGATTTTTGAATTGAAACATTTATTTATTTATTTTTTAACTTGGATAATATCCTACAATAATTATTTTAATAAATAAATAACTTTGTATATAAATACAATAAAATTTCTAAACACTCGTAACATTTCTTTCAGGTAAAAATAATTGCACGTCTGTTCGTCAGTTGAAAAATCTAGGCACGGGCGTATCATTAAACCAGTAACTACATATTCGCTCTTTCTAGAAAATTTAATGCGACTTCTGCATTGGGCTTCCTCTCACAGACTGTCTTGTATATTTCAGAGAAGTGTGGTGCTGTCGACCAAACTGAGAAGAACCAAAAATTAAAATTTAATAAAAAGCAAAGGTATTTGCAATGTTTATAATTTTACAACACTCGAATCTTAAGAACACTCGAATACTCGAATTTTATGACGAATTTTATGACTCGTAAACACTCGAATTTTATGACTAATACATAATACACTGTTAAAGGGACAATAATATTTATTTTAATGAGGGAAGAGTTTGTTTTTAATTGCATAACGTATAAGTATGTGCAAATGCTGAATCAAAAGTTAGTTTTCAATATACTACAATACAATTTCTTTTAACCCTTTGAGTACTGAATTATTTGAAGATTTTTATGCCCAAGGGACGGATTTAATTTGTCGCTATATGGAATAATTTTCAATTTTTGACAGTAAGGTCCGCCTGTGGGCGTTATTCTCCCATGTTACAATATTTCAGAACAAAATTTTCTGTATTCACATTTATATTACAAATAAATATACATTATAATTTTATTCTTTGTAATCAAAGTATTTGTATCCATAGTATATTTCATCGTAAAATTGTGAATATTAATTATATATTTAAGAAAAAAAAAACAAAAAAAAAAAACATACAAATTGAAAAATAAACGCCCACTGGTGGAGTTACAGATTTTCAAATGGTTTGAATTTACGTGACAGGTCGCGAAAGTGTTAATATGTAAAATTAATACATTTTATTTGGAATATACTTATACTGATTATATAAGTACGGTTGTAAGATATCATAAAAAATGCCAGGAAAGTGTTTGCGATCAACGCCCACTGGCGGGGGTGCCGCAAACATTATACGCCTACTTCTTAAATTCAGATGACGAGTCAGACTCGTCCACCGTTACTTCGCCCAAGTAAGGACATGACGAGTTTCACTCGTCAAATGTACCCAAAGGGTTAATAATGAAATTAGAAATAAATATTGTTGATAAAATATGTACGTTCTTCTTATAAACTATTTCGTACAGCGTTATAATGTCAAAAACACACAACACGCCAATTCATCGCTTTCAAAACAATACATTATTGTATATATCTGCCAGCATCCTAATTAATATTCCGTAGTATTATTAGTACCGTCCCTTTTTCCACCCCACTTAACATTAAAAGTAATTTTCTTCAAATGTAACTGCGATTAAATAAGAAGAAAAACTCTAAAAACAGACTGGGAGGAACTGTGGGAGAAAAAATAAAGAATAAAAAATTTATGGAATATTAATTAGAATGTTGGCAAATAGGATCAGTTTGATGTTCAGATCTGGCTGATTTTTTATTCACTAATCACCAATAATTTTGAGAAGGGATATTTGACATACATAATAGCATAGTTGCCAACATTTAAATTTATTCCGGAGCACTTTTAGCCCCGCATTTATTTTTGCACCACTTTATTTATACATCCCCCTCCCACCCCAGTATATAACTATGATAAAACACGAAAAAATTACTCTAAAAATTAAGTGGTACGAAATAAAGGCGGGGCTAAAAGTGCTCCGGATAAATTAAAATGTTGGCAACTCTGTAATAGACTATCAGTCCTCGAAGTGATTAGTTAAACATTACAATTAAAAATTATCAGTGATTACTGAATAAAAAATCCACCAGATTTGGCAACACTGGGTAGGATTATGACATACATTTGAAGAAAATTACTCAGTTGTTAAATGGTGTAGAAAAAGGGGCGGTACTAACAATACAACGGAATATTAATTAGGATTTTGGCTGGTATGATTATAGCATATCAAAAGTATATAAATCAGTAGATCAGGGATGGAACCCGGGCGCAGAACTCATACCGGTATTTGTTTAAGAAATTTCTGTACATATTCTATCGTTGACTTTAAAAGTAGAAAATTTTATATCATTGATATCGATATGAGTTCTTCGCCCATGTTCCATCCCTGGTAACTAAAAATATTTTGGATACTTTTTAATTGCAGCGTCGAATACTAGTCCAGATGTATAGATTATATGCTATTATATTTTATCAGTGAAGAATAAGGTTAAACGAGTGAAAAGAGTGTGCAAACTGAACTGCTTGTAAAATGTGATATTCCATTTGCGTCAAAACAGTCTATATATTATGTTTAAAAGACTGATCAAACGGGGAAAAAGTTTTAATCACTATTCATTTAACCGCTTGATCACATTTAACGTACTAGAACGTCGTTGAAATAGTAGATTGTAAACTGTAGGTGTGGTAAATTATCTTAGATTACCTTTTCCATTAAAAAATTTATAAAGGTCAACTTTTCTGCACTTGGTGATTTAGTTGTGTATAATTTTACTCGTAGTTTTTGAGTTAAAGATATAAGTAAGTTATTGAGGTAACTTTAATATAATAAGTGTCATAGAATTACGCTATTAAATAATGTAATATTCTAGAATAATGTCAAAAGCTTAAAATAGGAAGCTTAAAGTAGTTAGATGAAAGTAGTAATAAAAACTTAAAATAGTTTATGGCTTAAAATAAGAAAATAGGCGAAACTGAAAATTTATTAAATAGTAGGAATCGTCTGTTGACGAACGTCAGAATACAAGGCAGATATGTTAAATTGCTTATTGACGACTATAGGAGTTAAAGGGTTAAAATCATAAAATAAATAATTTTTTTTTTCTAAAATTTGCTTTTAAAAATTACTCCATTCCGCTTAAAATATAATGTGATCAAAAGGTTTAATCAGAGTTGCCAACATTTTAATTTATTCCGGAGCATTTTTAGCCCCGTCTGTAATTTATACCATTTTTATTTTGAGAGATTTCTACTTATTTTATCATAGTTCTTTATTGTAGAAAAATATTGTATAAAAAAAGTGGTTTGATTTAAAGGCGGGGCTAAAAATGTTCTGGTATAAATTAAAATGTTACCAACTGTGGGTTAATGAATGCTTTTCCCGAAATACTTCAGAAAATTTCTTATTATTTAAAATATATTTAAGGTTAATTATTCTTTTTTATTTAAATTAATAAAACGTATTTTAGTTACATAATTTTACAAGCAGTCAAACGTTGAACAAACAAAAATCTAAAGTAATAATAATAATAATAATAATTTGCAAATTTTAAGATATTTTAAAATAAATAAATCATTTGAAACAGCGAATATGTGATTGATATAAATTTTAATACATATCACCAAGAATGTTTAGAAAAAAATTATTTGAAGAAATTTTATATCAGTTTGTCAAAGAAACAACCAAACCTATTATTTAATGAAACTTATTATTCAAAGAAACAATCTATTTTTGTTCCTTTAGCGAAAAGTTTTCAAGATGTCTTGCAAATTAATTTAGAAAAGAAGTTATAATCTTCTTTCACTTCGAAAAATCCGAATTAATTTCGGATATCTATTTTTTTTTAACCGTTTAAAACGAGTGTCATAAAGTTTGTATTGCTTTGGGCTGAAGACTGAAACACACATTTCTCAGGCTTTATTAATACGCCTCAGTTTACTGGTTAATTTTAATTTATCGCAAGAGAGAAAACAGATTTAGAAAATGAAATTAAAAAATAACTAATATAAAACAAAAAATATTATATGAATTAAAATGCAATTAAGAATAAACACAATAATTATGAATTTCAAACAAACATTCATTAGTAAATAAAATTCATTTTATTATATTATTCTTATTGCTTTTACTTTCTTCGATTCGTATATAAAGGAACAGGGATGTTTGTGTCCTCGAAAATTGCTACGAGAAAGTTTTAATAGTGATTTTACTGGTAGTTTTCTAGCAACGTTTTGCAATTAAATACAACCAAAAATACAATTCATAATTATTGGTGGGAAATAAAATAAAAAACCCGAAACTCAAACACTCCTCAAGGAAGTATTGGGTTTGTAAAATTTTTCATCCTCGAGTTTGTATCGTATTAAACGTTTTGAGATGTCTTGAACATGACTTGACCAATTTTAGAAAATGTCTGTCTTTGTATGTGTGTTAAAGTGTGCGCATCATAAATTTTGTGGGTACTGTATTTCATAAAGCAATGAACGAAAGTTAGCTTAACTTGGTATTTAGTCGAGCTATGACTTTGATTGGTGCTGATTACATTTTCGTATCAATCGCTAAACCTGTGGCGCTATCATTCTATTTATTTATACGCTCATGTTTGCGAAAATTGCAAAACCAAGAAAGAATGCGAACATCAGAATGATATTTATTGGGCACTCACATTATAGTAGGAAGAACAACTGATTAAAATTTTAGAAAATTTGGAGGAATATGTACTGAGAAAACAGTACATAAAGCAGCGACCTCTGTGAGCAATAACAGCACTTATTTGAGTAGGCATTGACCCAAACAGCAATTGAATGGTATGTTCGGGTAGAGCACTCCATTAAGCTTCAACACAATGCCACACTTCATCGATCGCAGTTACGATTAAATAGTCATTTTAATTGGTGCAAGATTAAGAGAAAGCTCTGGGCAGAGCAACAGTCGAACATATTCTGCATCAAGGAAGGCCTGGAAAATACGGAGAACTCGCGGTTGTGCATTGTCCTGCTTAAATATTGCGCTTCGGAGGCCTTGAATATAGGGCAGAGCGATGAGCCTTTACTCGTCAGAAATGTAATAGCGGGTATTCAGAGTGGCGGGAATGAAAACAACAGTTGGTCGAGACATGTATACAATGGTACCGCATACCATCACTCCAGGTGGTGATCCAGTATGCCTCTACGAAAAATTTGATTATTCTCAAAACTGCATTACTGATTCGGGCGCCTTTCATGTGAGAACCTGGACGCAGCAATGGCGTGAAGTCGCTTTTCAGACAAATCACAATCCTGTTTACAGCATCAAGATTGCCTCATCCGCATTTAACAGAATCGTGAATAATGCACATTACCAGTTGGGATTCGACATCATCACACTGTCCATCACCTGCAGTGATGGTATAGTGTCCCATTGGATACACGTGTCAATTACTTCTTGTTCGCATTCCGGACACTCTGGGTAGCGGCCATTAAATTTCTGGTGAGTTAAGGCCCACCCCTCTGCCCTATATGCTAGGCTTCCGTTGCACAACAGTTAAGCAGAATAATGCACTACCGCAAGTTGTCCGTATTGTCCGGACCTTCATTGATAGAGAATGTTTTCAACCGTTGCTCCGGCCAGGGCATTCTCCTGATCTCGCATTAATGAAAATGTCTGTTCAATCGTTGAATAGCGAGTGGCCCGCCACCACTCACCAATAACTACGGACTATGAACTGTGGCATCCTGATGAAGCTTCATGAAGTGCTATACCCGAGTATGGCATACATTCGCTGTTCGATTCAATGCCTAGTCAGATTACTCCCAGAGGTTGCTGCTTTTTGTACTGTCTTCTCATGATTTTTACTAAAAACTTCCTGAATATGTAATTAATAGCTCTTCCTACTATAATATATGTGCCTACTATTATAAATATTCTTCCTACTATAATAAATATTCTTATATTCGCATACCTTCTTGGTGTTGCAATTTTCAGAAAAATGAGTGTAATATTTAATATAGCAATAGAGGAGAAAATTTCATATAAATATGCATAATGATAGTAATTTTTAATGAAGGAGTGTAAAATTAATATGAACCATTGATAGCAATAGTAGTAAACTATAGGGAAAAAATGTATGGATGTAGGAGTATCACTTCTATCTTGGGGGAGGTATTTCCTTTTGAAAAATGTCAATATGGGTATCTTTCAGAAGAACTGCCCAATATTTTATAAACGAAAGGCTGAACCATACGTCTGTGATAATTTAAAAGAAAGTTATAATTTCTTTTTCTTTTTTCTTTTCTTTTCTTTTCTTTTCTTTTCTTTTTTTCTTTTTTTTATAATTGAACGAAAAAAAAATAAAGAAAAAATAATAAATAAATAAATAAATGAATAAAACTACATTTTATCTGATATCGGCACAAAATTGATTTTTTTTTTCGGCATTTAGTGTTAAACCTCTCTGAGATAAAATTCGTCTGCATTCGTAACGTTAATCAATAATAATTCATTAAAGTTATAAGTAACTTTAAAAAACAATAATTTATTAAATAGTCTTTACTGCGTGAGCTTGTATCGGACAATATAGAAGTAAGTCTTGTGGTAGTCGTCACTTTCAAATTTTAATTTCAACATCGAAAAAAAGTTTCCTGTCAATTGCTTAAAAGGTATGGATATTTTTTTTTTTATCAGCAAGGTAAATAAACTGGTAAGTAAAACACACAATTAAGTTTTAAAACAATATGTATATTTTAGGTTAAAAAATGGAAATATTAGTTAAAACACTCTCTACATATATTTAAAAAACTTATTTGCAAATACATCTCAATAGAAAATAACAGTGGTTTTTGAGTCCTGTGATGCATTATTATTATTATTATTATTATTATTATTATTATTATTTTTTTAAGTTAGAAACTTCCATACTATTTAAACCTAAATATTACTTACTATCCACATTTATCAAATTCAATAGATATATTTTTTATAAAAGTACATATTTTCACCAGCAATTTAATGCTACAGAGGATGAATAAAGAATAACAATACATTCGTCATTAGTAAACTATTTTTATACTTTAAAATAAATATATCATGCTATAAATTTAATTTAAATAATATTATTCCGAATAAATAATATTTTAATAAACCTCACAAAAATAATAAAAAACTTATAGCTAGAAACTGCTAAAAATTCGTCAAATAAATTAAATAAATATATATATTAACAGAAAACTTTCAAGATGTTTCATAATCTTATTTGGAGAAAAAGAATGTATTCTTCACTTTCATTTCGTAAAAATCAGAATTACCTTCCGGATATGTATTTATTTTTAGAGTTCGAAATAAGTGTCCTCAAGTTTGTGTAGCTTAGGGCTGAAGACAAAAACTACGTATTTTACAGGATTTATTGATACGTCACAGTTCATTTGTATCGACGACATTTTCACTGTTTTATTCTAATTTAGAAGAGAATTATTTTTTTCTAGAAGTTGAAATTCCCAAATAAGTTTATACATACATTATTATTATTATTTTTATTATTAAAACTCATTAATGTATGTATTTGAATTCATGTATGGCGGATTAATTTACATAATATAATTAATTTCTAAATATCTATTCTTAATTGAAAAAAAAAAAAAAAAAAAAAAAAAAAAATCTGAACTGAATTTTTAAAAACTGTATATACTCGCGTATATACAGCTTTTAACCTTCACCCTTGAATTTGAAGAAAGAAAACTTGAGTAATACCAGTATTTTAGATCAGTTTTGTTTCATCGTCATTATACAAGGGGAAGAAAAAAACTTAAAATAGTGGTGGAAAACAATTTTTTCTCTCGATTTAGAGGATCATCATATACGTTAGTACATGGTATCTAAATTAATAAAACTATAATTTCTTATTTTTTATGAGTTTTATATCAGACTAAAAAGAAAAAAAAAGTAACATATACATATAAAAAGCAAAATTTATTTGTTAATAATTTTGCTGGTTTCCTATTAATTTAACACCGCTATTAGCAGTTTTGCATTAGAACGTACATGTAAACTTCCAGGTTTTAAAGTTTCTAAGTTATTCTAAATAATGCATATAGTTCAAGGGATTTGCTTTTTTCTCAGAAATTTATTTTTTCCTCAAAATACATTTTTACACTTGTAATTTTAGTTATGTTACCTCCGTTTGATCGTCAATTTTTGTGGGGACTCCATTACATATTCCTTTTAATATTATTATTTTTTTATCATAGTGATATTTGATTTATATTTTCCTTTGGGTTTGTTTATGCATTCTTTTATAATAAGGTATTATACAAACAATTAACAAGGTTGTACAAGCAATTAACAAGGTGGCTAGAGACCTATTCTTTTCCCCTGATTCTTCTACCATCATATTTATATAAGTTTTTACTTAATTATTCGGGCAAACTAAAAATTCCGAAAGAAGAAAGAATAAGTGGAAAAATGTGGCCTGTCACCACGCTGCTCTAGTACATAAATATAAAAATATTATGTGCTAAAGTAAAGAATTTAGATTGATAAAATAAGTTATAAATTCTTGATTTATATGGTTCATGTTATGAATGTGTTCATATAAAATTGTGTGTACAAAAAATATTCTTGTATATATGTACGTAAATACAGGTACATAACTCTAGAAATTGTCTTAATTAATGTAAAAAGTCACAAAACTATAGAACACATTTTAAGAAAAAAAAATCTTAAAGCATAATTTGTAAAATCGAAGTGATCTTATCCAATAAAAAATGAAGCGTGCCTCTAACAATGTGAAACCAACATTTTTGTTCAAAACTTTAACAATTTATGCTATTTGAAAGGTTTTCACTATTTTAATTTAAACCTAAAAATATTTTATAATGATACTTCCCACATGCCATAATTTAGTACCTACAATTGTGTGATCTCTCGTAATATTTATATCTATGCACCGGGTTAAAATAAATCAGGGTTGTCTAAAAGAGGATTAAAAGAAATATCTCATAACTTTTTTTTTTTGTCATACTTACACAAAGGCATCAGAAAATCGCGCAAGATATATATTAAAATTTCAGAGGTCATTTAACTACAATCCAGAATCAAATCAGCAGAAATGTAATCTCTCAGTCACGGAAGTACAACGTAGTCGTCACTTAGCTCTTCTCAACCCTGCTTTAATACCAAGTATTCTACTTCCGCATTGAAAACAATAAAATAAATAAATAAAATCTGTATCAGTACATACAGAGTTTATTTTGTTACATAAAAAATGTTTCTTCTGAGAGATTTTGATGTAGCATTGCACTCAATTTGTGTAGATTTTAGAAAACAAAAATTTTTTATAGGACAGTTACAGAAATTTTCTTTCTTTCTTTCTTTTTTTTTATTACAGTGTACACATGTAAAATTCTGTGAAGATGCTACATACATAAATACACTGATGGAAAAAAAAATCCCAACACCAAGAAAAAATTATTGTACAGTAATGAAATTTCAGCAATACATTTGTCTAGGTAACATATTTAATTGATTAAAGTTTCAAGATCACAGGTAGAGCCATTGGCGAGAAGAGCCATTTCAAATGTGAAATGTTGGTACATTTGTAACCGGTGTAACCGCCAGAATTTTGAATGCAAGCATGCAAACGTGCATGCATTGTGTCGTACAAGTGTCGGATATCAGTTTGTGGGATGGTGTTCCATGCCTGTTGCACTTGGGCGGTCAATGCAGGGACGGTTAATGCTGGTTGTGGATGACGCTGGAGTTGTCGTCCAATGATGTCCCATACGTGCTCGATTGGAGAAAGATCTGGTGATCTAGCAGGCCAAGGCAACATGTCGAAACTCTGTAGAGCATGTTGGGTTACAACATCGGTATGAGGACGAGCGTTATCCTGTTGGAAAACATCCCCTTGAATGCTGTTCATGAATGGCAGCACAACAGGTTGTATCACTAGACTGACGTACAAATTTGCAGTCAGGGTGCGTGGGATAACCACGTGAGTGCTCCTGCTGTCATACGAAATTGCTCCCCAAACCATAACTCCAGGAGTAGGCCCTGTGTGTCTAGGCTGCAGACAGGTCGCTAGCAGGCGTTCACCTGGCCTCCTTCTAACCAACACACGGCTATCACTGCGACCAAGGCAGAACCGGCTTTCATCAGAAAACACAACAGATCTCCACTCCGTCCTCTAATGAGCTCTAGCTTGACACCACTCACGTCGCAAACGGCAGTGGTTTGGAGTCAGTGGAATGAACGCTACAGGGCGTCTGGCTCGGAGCTGTCCTTGAAGTAACCGTTTTGTAACAGTTCGTTGTGTCACTGTGGTGCCAACTGCAGCTCGAATTTCAGCTGCAGACGCAGTACGATTAGCCACAGCCATACGCCGAACACGGCGGTCTTCCCTCTCAGTAGTGCCACGTGGCCGCCCGGAACCCGGTCTTCTTGAGGCAGTACCTTCCCTTGACCACTGCTGCCAACACTCATGCACAGTGGATACATTCCTGCCAAGTATTTCTGCAATATCGCGGAAAGAAAACCCACCTTCTCGTAGCCCTACTACACGACCTCGTTCAAACTCAGTGAGCTGTTGATAATGGCTTCTTCGTCTTCTTAGAGGCATCCTTGACTAACATTAACCCACTACGTCAAATCTCAACTGTAAATAACGATCACGAACCTTACAGCGCTTATTTAAAGCAAACCTCATTTGCATGTTCATAGTGTCGCTACTAGCGCCACACTTATGCGCGTAGCTCGAAATTTGAATCGACGTCATCTTTCAGATGTATAAACACGCCTACCAAATTTCGTTTATCTAGCACAGCTCCTTCCTGGTGTTGGGATTTTTTTTTTCCATCAGTGTATTTATCATCAATTCAGCCATGTTAAATACGTTTTTGACGGCATAGAACTTATGCCAGTTACTTTGTTAATATATATTCATTTATATTTCATTGACACTATTATGTTTGTAATCTATTGAAAAAGGCAAATATATATATATTTTATTTTTATATTTTCATGTTTTCATAATTCCATATATGAGATTCTTTTTTAACATGCTTTTATTAACTTGATATGATGTAACAAATAATGTACGTAACGGAATCTTGTAAATCAATTTTCGGCAACTACTGGTCGTTCATTTGACCTGAAATTTTGCACGCGACTTTATAGTCAATGATAATACTACATACATGTGTTTCCAGGCTCCTATCCCATCAGGGGCAGGTTCTAGGGGAAAACAAAAAAATATATATAAAAATCTCAATCGTATGTGGTACAGGATTGACCGTATTTGTATAACGCCGAATGGCAACAATTAATCAATTAAATTTCTTTTTTATTAAATATTTAAAATTATGAAAATATTATGGTGTGTCACTCACACGATTTGCTCATACGCAGCATTTTAATACTACAAAAATAGAAAATTTGTACTTTTTAGCTCATATTTCAATAAAAACGTGTTCTTTAATTTTTTAAAAGTATAATTTTATTTAACATTTATCTCTGCTACATTAAATACCATTTATTATTAACTACACAAACATTTTTGTTGTTTCATATAATTATTAGAATTATTTAATACTTTGTAAACAGTTTGAAATGTAGTATAAAATTTCGTTACAATAAATGTACAACATTTGAAGCTAACATATTTCTTCTTTTAAAATTTTGGTTATGTTTCGTATTTGATAAATTATAACGTAAATATTAATGAGAGTTATAAATTTTAATAAGTTTAAAATTTTGCTAAAGCGCAATTAAAATCTTAATCTTGTTAAGCGTTCAGCTTCAAATTCTTAATAGAATTATAAATATTCAGAAAATACCAAAATTTTAGTTAAAGTTTTATAACATGTTGTGTTGTGTAGATTATTAACTTAAGTTTAATAAAAAACAACTATTCACTATTATCACAAAGTTTCGTAGGTGATACGCATAACCAAATAATTGAAGTTTTCATATTAAATTAAATTTCATTACAGTCTTTTTAAATATTTCTTTAATCACTTTAAATATTTACATATTAAATAATTTTATAATTTAGTGGTAAAATACTTAATGATTTGAAACTTAAGAAGTTTGTTTAAAATGAAGCATTTAACTAAATGATATAATTAACAACTCATAAATATCTTGTTTAAGTGTCGTCACCGCATGTTTAGGACATGTTTATATATACATTTTAATAAATGTAAAAGAAAGTTTCATTATAATGTCATAAAATAATACAAATTTTTGATTTAATTTCGTCTCAAACATATTATTAATTTTGTTTTAGTTACAGTGTATATTTAAAAAAATTCAAATTGTTTATTTATTTAATTATTTATTTTGTAAGATATAAAATACTATATTTTTTAAATGTATTTTAAGTTAGTAGTAGGTTGGAAAGAATAATTAATTTGGTGAGAAATATGGCAAATAAACATGTTCATTTCCGTACATATAGAAAATCTTTGGTACAGAAATTTTTGACCTATAATCCACAGGTTACATAAATCAGTTTCACACCAGAAAATTTAACTTACAAACAAGACTATATTTGGGAGAGACAAAGGATCTTTTAAAAATAGCTTTGTCTGTCAATTAAATTTTCCGGTTTAAAACTGATCTAACAAACCTTCAGATTATAGGTCGGAGAATACGATTGTAAAATCCATCTTCATAGAGCATTTCATGCACAAACATGTCAGTAGTTATTTCCGGGTATCTTATTTTTTCTTTGCTTTGAAATTCACAAATAATCCACAAAACTTTAATTTAAACCTAATAACCGTTGCTTACACCATAGAAAAATTTTGTTTGAGAAATAATACTAGAAAACATGTTTGATTTAATTTTAAAATTACTGCTACCAGATAAAATTTTATGGACTTAATAAAATTTTATAGAAAATATTTATAAGTAATAACATTATTTCTGTTTTAATATTTTCACACTGACATGCAGTAGTTTTTAATGCAATAACAGATACTGAGTAATACTATTTTTAAAATTTAATCTTAAACATATCTGAAATTGAACTTTACTTATATCGGTATATTTCGGCAATATAAACTTTATTTACTATCCAAAGGATTGTGAATATAAAAATGTTTAAGCATACTTTTTTTTTTTTTTAATTGTGAAATGAGATTTAATATGAGATTTTTTGAAAAAGATTTTGAAAGAATTTATATAATTTGTAAATAGTAGTTTCAAAGCTCAATACCCATTTAATTTTTGTTAAAAACATGTTTAGTAAATTTTACGAAAATTTTTGAGTTTTTCACTGTGTTACACTACTTAGAAAACAGTAAAAAATCTAATCACACACACATAAAAAAAAAAAAAAGGAAAACTAGCATGTTGTGATTGGCAGAAGTCTTTATTCTATATTTTCCTATACAAATTAACACAGCACAGATTATTCATTAAAATTATTTTACACGATAAATGCAGACGATTTTCATCTCAGAGTAGTATAATACAGAAAATTTAAATAAAATAAAATAAATAAATAAACTTAGGAAATGCTTTTTCTTCCTTTTTTTCGTTAAAATGAAACAAATCGATGACTCCATTTAAAATTATGATATATCTATGGTTCAACCATTCATTTTAAAGGTATTGACGTGTTTTGGGGAGCACTTTCCCCCCTTAATAAAATTGCCCATTGCGCAGCACTAGTGCGACGTAACACCTAAACAACCATAGAACCAACCCCCCTTAATAAAAATTTGCAAGGGTGAGACATCTTGTGCTGCCTAGGAAGTTTTCTAGTCCATACAGCTACTGACGCATATAGCGAAAAAGAGACTTAGAGAGAGAGATGTACACAAAGAATACTTGCCAACATCCTAATTAATATTCCGTAGTATTGTTAGTTCCGTCCTTTTTTTCACGCCAGTAAATTTTTAGAGTAATATTCTCCAAATTGAATTACGATTAAATAAGAAGAGAAATACTCTAAAAAGATACTGGCGTGAAAAAAAAAAAAAAAGCAGGGTTACAATACTACGGAATATTAATTAGTATGTTGGCAAGTATTTACACAAAGACATCTTTTATTAGTATATATCCAGACATAAATTTACATGTTTTATGCAAAGTTTCGGTAAAAACCTTTTTCTTTTAAAACTTAGTATACTTCAAGGGTCTTTGCGTTCCGGGTTTTTTATTTTATTTCCCACTAGAAATTACAAATTGTAATTTTGGTTATAGTCATTTGCTAAACTTTACTAGAAAACTACTGATAATAGCACTGTTAAAAATATTCTGGTAGCAAATTGCGGAGTCACAAACACCCTTGATACTTGTATATGAAGAATTAACTCTTGTTCAGCTTATTACCAATCGCAATCTAGTAACATTACCAATCGCAATACAAATAAATAGCACCAATGAGTTAAATAATTTTTTACGCTATTTTTAGTCCTTTTGAGAGTTTAAAATATTTGTTTTTAATTTAGGAGGCTTATTAGAAAATCTGAGTCGAGAGCCTACCCTGAAGCTGCGTAGAAGGTTTGCTCTACCAGAGACTTGAACTACTTATAAATATTATCTACGAATATCTTACTACCGAAAGCACAGTGTTGTACAGTGACTTGAGAAAAGAAGAAAACGTTGGCAATGAAACTGAGTATATTGGATGAAATAACACCTCATGGTTAATCTCTTCGTTATTAAATAGCTAGTTTCGTATTTACACAGAGTTAAAAGTAAATGTCATTTGTTAAAGATGTCATTGTTCGTAAATTATCGTATAACTACTTTAACCTGAAAAAAAAAAAAAAAAATACAACTACATGTGAATTCCACATTAATAAACTATATTGAAACTATAGATGAGTTCAGTAATTTGAAGCTACTCGATTTTTGTTTTGTTTATATTTCTTATATGGCTCTAACTTTTCCAATTAAAAAAAAAAAAAAAAAACTAGTAATACAGCAAAAAAAAAAAAAAAAAAAAAAAAAAAAGACTTTAATTGTTAAAAGGAACATATGCAAAAGGACATACAGCAATAAAAGGATAATTATAATATATAACCTATCACTGAATTTTACGACTATTAGGGTAAAATTATATTAAACTATTGTTTATTTTAGGGAGAATACAAAATTATAATTACATAAAGGAATTTAAAGAATTAGTGTTAATACATATTATATAATTGCTGTTACAGGTACATATAGTGATATACAATCACTGACTAATTATATTACACTAATAGGCTTAATGTCATATGAAACATAGCTAGACATAATTACAAACATTTCTTATGTTTACCTTTATAACGATATATTTAAATAATTCTAATAAAATAATTCATTAATACATATGTAATGCAAAATCACTGAAATATTGTTTTAGCTGACTACATTAATCAGGTATATTTAGGTAGAAACAAAAACACACACACACACACACATATATATATATAAATTCTTTGATAAATTTTAATTATGAATTCACTTCAAGAATTTAATATTGCGTGACTTTATTTTTATTAAATTGCTGATGACGTCTTTCCATTGCTTAAAAGGATATCTTTACTGTCAGTGTTCCTAATTATACTCTGCAATAAAACAACTGCTGAAGCAACTCATATATCGTTGTTTACATTTTCAGAAAGATACAGTATTTAAAAATATTTGCTTGATTACATTCTTCAGTTGTGCTTATCATGGTCTTCATAAACAATATCTCATTGAATTGGGCGTTTGTTTATATACTTCAAAAATTTTCAGCCAGTTTAGTGTTACAGAATTTTATTTTATATTAAACAAAATGAAAAAATGAAAAGATAGTTATAAAGTTTTATGATTATAGAAATTGCTTAAGAAAAACATAGAGAACAAAGTGTATTTCTAAATTTTTGATTGAAATGTTTATTAAAGTATGACACTTGGAACATAATATTTTCCTTACGAAACTATTTACTAGAACAGGTGAGACATGTCTAGAAAATTTAATTGGTATAAAACAATAAATTTTGTTTTGTTTTTTAATTTATGTTTGTTTATGCAGTAATACTTATTGCAGTAAACATAATTTTTTAAATATGAATACTGAGTAAAATTTGAATTTTGCCCTTCAGATTTTAGGAACAACAATAAACAATTTATGTTTTTTTTTTGTTTTTTTTTAAGGATCATGATTAAAATCATGCATTTTATGAAATAAAAATATATTAGAATTAAAATAGAAATCTTACATATTGTGACTAAGACATTTTAAACTGAATGACTCATTCATATAACATTTTTTGCATCATATTTATTAGTTTAGGATTAAATTACAGATCTAAATTTTCAATAAGGTAGATTTTAAACGATTAACAATCGCTATGTTTTGATGTGAAGTAAAAAAGTAATCTATGAAAAAGCGGAGAAATTTTTCATTTTGAGCTGTAAATGAGAAGTGCTGAAATATATTTTTTCACACAAAATTTGAATTAAAGACTTCTGTTTAAAGTTGATTCTTAAAATTTGTATTATTTAGCTTAAATTAGAGAATTTCAAAATAACATTGTGCTTTTAAGGACCCAAGCTAATTATACACCATTTTTTGAATATTTATGATATTCTTATATCACTAAAACTAGTAAAATTAAAAATTTTTAGTATGAAAAGAAATACATACTTTTATCTCTTTATTAATTGGAATCAATAGTAAATTTTAATGCTTTATTTCATTACAGTCTGTGCCACGCAGGCCCTCTGGGGTCCCCGGGGTCTCACCTATGACACATCACCTTACAGATCATTTCAATGAACGACACTTTTGTAATCATTGTGCTCAACGAAATTTCCTTTGTAATGATATATTTTTGTATTTCCAGATTTTGTATTACAACTTAAGAATCGTGGACCCGGGCCCTTACTCTGCAAAACAAAAACAAAAAAGCAATACATGATTTAAAACATTTTTTTTTTTTTTTTTTGCGGGATTTTGTAAAAAGAAAAAAAGAAAAAAGAAGAAGGAAAGAAAAAGAAAGAAAAGGAAGAAAAAAAATATGTCCCCCCCCCCCAACAAAAATGAGTTTGCATTACGAGGGGACCCAGGGAACCCCCAGGTCCAACCTACGATGCCACATGTGACACATCGTTTGAACGAACGAATCATTTGTAAACATTAATTTTTGTGAAATTGCCTTTTTATTGAGCTATTTTAGAATTTCAGATTTTTTATTACAACGTAAGAATTGGGTCCCCAGGGTTCCCCCACTCTGCAGAAAAAAAGCAGTACATGTGTGAGTGTTCACACATATGGCTATCACACATAAAAGTTAATTTTTTTCCCAAGTTTTATAATAAAAAAAAAAAAAAGAAATTGATATAATTAATAAAAAAATATCTTTTTTAAATTTAAGTAATTCAATTATTTAATTAAACAGAATTTCCTGTTTTCTTTTCAAATCAAAAATGATTAATTAAATAGCATGTCTTTGTCTTTCAATAGATGCAAGCATATTGTTCTCTGAGTAAAATAAAACAATTTTTATATCGGGATTTTGAAAAGTAATTTTATTTATACTTCTTCCCCTAGAGAATGAAATTATTTTCGCTATAATTATTTATTTTAGAATGTATTTCAAAATTCGCTACCAGCTTATTTCTAACATATGTATGTATTAATAAAGCAAAAAAAATAGGAATTTCCGTTAATAATTATAATGCTTCTTTTTAGATAAAAAAGCTATTATTACTTTCGAGTAAATCATTATTGTTCTAAAAATAGATTTTTAATGGATTAATGATGACTGTCTGTCGCAGATCTTGTAACCGTCTACGTCCGTTGCTTTGATTGACACATGACATGTTTTTTTTTTTTTTTTCATGCCAAATTGGTTTGAGTTTTAGTAACGATGAATTATATTCAAAAATTTTGTATTAAACTGTACTGAGGTCAAAGAAATAGTTTGGCATTCTTTTTGGCTTAATTTTAACTACGCTAACTTATTCGGTTGGCACTTTTCGGCTCGGGGAGTGGCAGATCTCTTGCACACCTCGCTTTTTGACTACGCTTGAAAAAGAAGTAGTTATTCGATCTCCTTCTCTCAGTCCCTATCTGAATAGCTGCTAAAAATATATATTTATTTGAGCTATGCATAATAAAAGTCAGTGTATATGGATTCAGAGCTGTTTTTTTCAAACGAAAAATTCTTCTTCGTTGTTCTAGTTGATATGTGCAATCTAAAACTGAACCTGGTATTAGTAAACTACAGTATAAGCAATGCATGATTTAAAACAATAAAACAATTGTTTTCACGCTTAATACGATTATGTAAAAAAAAAAAAAAAAAAAAGTCTGGTTTCCATTTGAAAAATTGAATTTGTGCCACTTGGGATCACTAGAGTGCACCTATGACACCTCATATGACAGATTATTCGATTGCGTGAAACTCTTAAAATCAACGTGTTCAGCGAAATTGCTGTCCTTTCCAGATACTTTGATCTATCCAGACTTTTGAAACACCCTGTATATATATTATATATATGTATACATATATATATATATTCCATTATGGTTATTCTTATCGCATGCAGGTGAAAAAGTCCAACATGTTCTATGACTGTTCTTTGAGGTTCGTAACTTTACATGCAATGAACAGATAAGCTTTTATTTTTGAAGAGCTCATTTTTATACTCTATACATGCCATTAAATTGTAAATAAAATATTTTTAGAAAACTAATTGTTAAGGGAAACCTGTTATTGCATATTTTTGTTCTTCAGTTAGTTGAATTTCAAAAGTTACTAAAAATTAAAAAGGAATTGAGATTCATATATTATAAAATTCACATTTATTTATTTGTCTAATTATTTTAATTTTCATTAGAATTGTGCAATTATATAATATTTTTAACGCTGAAAATTTTAAGCAAGCAAATGCATTTTTGATATACATTTAAAAAAAATGATAACTGGACTATTAATTTTTTTCAAAAAATTTTAAAGCGATTTCAGTAGTATTGTATTTGGATTTTGTCTTCATATCAAGAAAATAACAAAATTATAATATAATAATAATGCCTCGATGTTCTTATTTTATAGAATGGAGTAGAAGACTGATTTTTACCAACTATGTGAAAAATACCAGAGCCGGGAATCGAACCCTGGGCCTTCCGCTTAACGCGCGGATGCTCTAACCACTGAGCTACCCTGGCTGATAACCAGCTCGGCACTTCTCACATAATTTACGTTGGCAAGGTCACCGAGTCTGCATTATGGCAGCTATATCAAGTGACAAATTTGAACATGGCATAACTCCAAACGGCCACGAATTTTAATTCAGAAATTTAATTCATCAACCTGGAAATTAAATTCTTATAGAATGGAGTAGAAGACTGATTTTTACCAACTATGTGAAAAATACCAGAGCCGGGAATCGAACCCCGGTCCTTCCGCTGAACGCGCGGATGCTCTACTAACCGGTTAACTTCTAATTATGTGAGAAGTGCCGAGCTGATTATCAGCCAGGGTAACTCAGTGGTTAGAGCATCCGCGCGCGAAGCGGAAGGCCCGGGGTTCGATTCCCGGCTCTGGTATTTTTCACATAGTTGGTAAAAATCAGTCTTCTACACCATTCTATACAAATTTAATTTCCAGGTTGATGAATTAAATTTCTGAATTAAAATTCGTGGCCGTTTGGAGTTATGCCATGTTCAAATTTGTCACTTGATATAGCTGCTGTAATGCAGACTCGGTGACCTTGCCAACGTAAATTATGTGAGAAGTGCCGAGCTGGTTATCAGCCAGGATAGCTCAGTGGTTAGAGCATCCGCGCGTTAAGCGGAAGGCCCGGGGTTCGATTCCCGGCTCTGGTATTTTTCACATAGTTGGTAAAAATCAGTCTTCTACTCCATTCTATAAGAATTTAATTTCCAGGTTGATGAATTAAATTTCTGAAGTTCTTATTTTAATTACTAATTTGTAGAATAATCAGTTACAGAAACCTAATTTATTACAATTAAATAGTTGTTAAATAGGCAATGTCAATTAAATGTTAATTTTAAGTGTTTTATATTAATTGTGATAATTAAAGTAAAATCTTCAAATTGAATAGAGTTAACAGGATTTTTTAAATTTTCATAGAAATTACATTAATGTTTCTTTTACACTTATGAAATGGGATAAAAAAAAAAAAAAAAATACGTAACAAGAATTTTTGTAAACGTATTTAGTAATTCTACTATGAACAAAAATATTTTTTCTCGAATACGTTTTGCATGTCAGAAAATTATTGAAATAGGACGAATAAAAAAAAAAATCTTTTAGAGAAAAATTTAATTAAAAGTTTCTTAAACATGTCAATTACAAACTTAAATCCGTAGAAACTTTTTCAGGCCAAAAGTTTTCTCAAATATATATTATCTTTTAATGAAAACAGAAATTTTTATTTTGAAGGTTTTTAAATATGCAGAGATTAGAATTGAACGATTTTAATATCTTGTAAATTATTAATAATAAGGCTGATAGAGAAATATTATTTAAAGTTGAATCGGAAAGTATAAAACTATTATAGAAAAAGCAGCTGTTTGACAAATATCAGTAATGAACAATATTTACTGAACTCATTTAATTAATACACGATTGTGATGTGATACACTCTGACTGATTTACAACTTGAGCATGCAAATTTCTATTTCTTCTACCATGCTATGTAGAGTAATTTCTTTTATTCATTGAGTTGTTTAAATTTATATTTACCATTTTCAACAATTTTGTTTTTCTAATGACTTTTTTAATCCTATTTACAAAAAAAAAAAAAAAAAAAAAAAAAAAAAAAAAAAACTGTTTGCTTACTAAATTTCAATTTTGTGGATATATAGTTTATTATTATTATTATTATTATTATTATTATTTAGATCAGATAGAATGCAGTTTACACGAAAAAAAAAAAAAAAATCATACGTATTAGCATATCTGAGATTTTTCTTTTATAAAAGGTTATTTATCTTGTGTAAAATTTTTAGTAATTTAAAAATTACTATACATACCACTCTTAATACCCTATATCATTTCGTATTAAAACTTTTACAATGTAAAGATTTTAAAAGTTGCTGTTATAATACTTGTAATAAAACATGTTCTATAAGTATTTTTTAAGTATGTAATAAAGACCAAAACCATAATGAGAAATTTCAAATATGCGATATACTTATATATAGTATATTATTTTAAATTTGGAATATATTACATTATTAATATTAATATTTTTATTAAATAAAGTAGTACATAAGTTAGTCTTCTAAAAAGGGAACATTTTTAATTATATTTTAAGAATGCGTTATATATATATATTGTTACGTACTCGGAGTTCATGAATTGTCTCAGAATGAAAGGTGAATCTTGCAGAGGCTTAAAAGTTTATCTACATAAAATTCTAGAAAAAAAACAGGTCTATATATCAAGTATCCACTTCAGTTTCACCAGAAAACATAGCTTAAATAACAACTGACAACATCAAATTCACAGTATAAACTGTATTATAGCATTAACACAAAGCAATGAGATGCAAACAACAATAACAAGAAACCAGTCAGGAGCACTTTATCGTAAGCCGGTTGACGAGAAACTGACTTACTTGGCCGCATTGGGCATCGTTTTATAGCATCCTATAAACACAGAAAGTTCTGGTAACTTCACAGGGAATCAAGATAGAGCTTAGATATTCGTGACATAGATAATATAATCAGGTTTTTCTCTCCAATGTCACCGAAAAAGTAGCCAAGGAGAAAAAAAAAATCACCAAATTTGGCATCAAAGCTATTATCTGCCTTAATGAGCTTTTTAACGGGTTTTTGAGGGAAAATAGGGTATTTTAAAACGAAAACAAGCTAAAAAAGCTGAAAATTAACATTTTATAACCTGTATAAGCTTCTTTGAAAAATTTTACATAGAAATACAAATTCGTAATAATATATATATATATATATATATATATATATATATATTATAAAACTATATAACTATATATATAAAACACATATATACACACACACACACACACATATATATATACACACATATATATATATATAGTTAGTTAGTTAGTTTTTTTAGTATATGATAAAATAAGAATTTATTTTTGAAAGACAAAATCATGAAGTTTTCATTACATGTCTTCTATAGCATCTGTTATATCAAAAGTGATATGTTCTATTTTGGGTAAATATGAATTGATTGTGTTTATTTTTTATAAATCTCCTTTCACTTAGAATTGATTAAATTTATTGTTGTCGTCTAATATAATTGATTTCCGAGGGAAAACTTCAACCTTGTCTTGAAACTTTCAGAAATGATTGATTATGACTAAGAAGGATTGTTCAAGATCACTACAAAGATAAACACTAGAACTTATAGTGAAGAAGATAGATTATTAATGCAACATACTATGTAGAAGAGTTAAAAAGCCTTTTCATCTCTTTAATAACATTAGATATAAATGTGAGGTGTTCCCGTTTCATGGCGATAATGAAGATAATGCATTTAACATTGAAAGCGATACTCACACTCGAAATATTAAAATGTATATTTAATATTTTACATTGGATTATGTCTAAAATTGAAGAATATTTTTAAGTGATTTGTGTTAATTTGTTTATCATAATTGTATAATAAGATAAAATCTTGCTTTAAAAAAAAATATTTGTAAATATATGCTGTGTTTGACGAAATAACAAATACGTATTTAATATTGCAATTAAAAAAAAAAAAAAAAAAAAAAAAAAAAAAAGATTCTTGATAATTTATAAATACAATAATATCAAATTTAAATATAAAATTAAGAATTAGGAGCTGAGTTCTATTTAATGTTTTTATACATACATACGTATATGTATGTATATATATATTATTATTATTAAAATTAGTTTCATATAATATTTTTTGTAAGAAATGAAGCAAAGCATTATAAGCATATTCTAATTACACTGCTCGGCTGAAAATTGCTCCAACACCATTTTGGCAAACTCTTACACAAAATGACCTCCTGAATCTGAATATGATGTCCATTTTGCCCTATCACTTACCGTTTTTCAGGGACGGCCTCCTATTTTTATCACTTTTTGGTAACTTTATGGCTATAAAATTAACATTTTGGGGAGGAGAGGAGGATTATTGTAACTGTTAAATATGTTCTGAAGATCTACAGAGTTCGAAAAATCTAAAAATCAGTTTTTGCGGCGAGGAGAAAATTTAAGTCAAGTTTTGTTACTGAAATTATGTATCATATTTCTTATATATATATATATTTTTTAATCTATTGTTAATGTTATTTATTAAACATTATATATTTTTTTTGTTTTTAACTAGTAAATCAATTTTTTTTTTCCATTCTCCAAATCAAATTCATGGCCAAAAAATTACCGAACAGTGATAAATATTGGGGGAAGGGCTGGTGTCCCGAGAAAACGGTGGGTGACTGGGCAAAATGGTAGTCATATTCGGATTCAGGAGGTCATTTTACATAAGAAACAACAACAATGGCATCAGAGCTCTAATTTTTTTTTTATTATTATTATTTTATTTTTTGCAGCGCAATGTTATTAAAAACTAATAAATTTTATGTTAAATTATAAAATAATGCAAATTACGATGATGAAAGAATAATTTAAATTGAAAAAATAGTAAATATGAATAAATACAGAAAACTGAATTGAATTAAAACGTCAGCAATAACAATTTTATATACGTATATAAGTATAGTGCCAACGATTCTCCCAACTAACCAGACATTTTTTATAGGTAAAAATTTCAACATGAATAAGGAAAAACTAAAACTAAAAACTAAAAAGAAAGGTTTACTAGAAATTTAAGATAAAATGCATCTTGCGAATATATAATTTTATGTTTTCATTTTTGTATAAATCTTAGAAAAGGTATTTGATTCTATATAAGAAATTAATTTATATATTTTTTTAAACTGTTTTATGCTAACAAGATTTGAAATGAGTATATCTGTAATTTTTAAATTGTAATTCTTCTTTTTCTTCTTTTTTAAATAAAAAATATCAAATTGTAAATTATCTTTATTAATACTGATTTTTACATTTAAAAAGCTATTTTGTAATTTATCATATCATTTTTAGTTAAGATAAGATTGGGTAGAAAATTAACAGCTACAGGGTTAATATCAGTATTGTATGATAATATTAAAAAATATTAATATACAATATCTTTAATATATTAATATACATTTTATATATATTATATATATATATTTAAACTATT
The DNA here is from genome assembly GCA_963930645.1 of Salticus scenicus. Classification (NCBI taxonomy): domain Eukaryota; kingdom Metazoa; phylum Arthropoda; class Arachnida; order Araneae; family Salticidae; genus Salticus; species Salticus scenicus. Next base: position 136,704,175 of record OZ005655.1, read on the forward strand.
ATATCATCTATATACCTAAAGATTATTCGATCATTACTTAAACAGGAATTTCTTTCATAAAAATATAGGTAAAGATCAGATAAAATACTACTAGCATGTCTACTTTGTGGAATTCCTTTAATGTTTTGGTATATTTGATTATTGCTTATAACATAATTATATAAAATGAATTTTGGTAAATAAAAAAAAATGAGTAGAAATGTTTCCTTTTAAAAGATTTTCTTGTTTATTACAAAGATTTAACATAGTATTTTGTAAATCATTAATTTCAATATTATTAAATAAATCATTAACATAAAAATTATGATATGTTTTAAGTTTTTAAAATTTTTAATTTATTGAGGAGTTAAAAACTATTTATATACAATATTGATTGTTGATATTTAAAGTAGAAATATAAATTCCTTTAAAATTTTTTAAAAGTATATACTAGAAGCTGTCTTATTATATGACCTATTAACAGAAGTCAAATTGTGGCATAACTGTCGTCGTAAGTAATAATAAATTTATTTTGCAATACATTGATAGATTCATTACCTTTTTTTTACATTAGCATAAATAAAGTCAGTTTTAATAATAATTTGACGTTTAAACAATTAATATATATAATGAGACTTATCTGTCATGAACGAATCCGGTTAGTACCGCTTCAAAACAGAAACTTTTGGCAGCCATTTTTTTTCCGTTTGTTTAATTCAACTTAGAAAACATACATATCATTTTCATACATGTTTCGTATCGCACATATTCTTATTTATTTCCTATAAAACATTAAAAAACTATTCAATTGTAATGTTTAAATGTCTAAATTAAATATAACGGATCACTGGCTATTATAAACATGAACCTATAAATAGAATTATGTAATTTCATGATTATAAACAACGCAATACCAAATAAAAACAAACCAAAACTGTTGCCATTCAGAAAATACAAATTCCAAATGGACAACTTTTTAATTCCGAATGAACGACTCTTTGACTGTTTCATTAAAAAAAACGCTTAAAATATTTCTAAAACATATTAAAGCCTTAAAAATCTTAAAATATTTATAAAAACGCATTAAAGCCTTTAAATATTTTTATCAAACTTCATTGTTTGTTTACATTGTAAGGTATGATTGGCGTCGAGTTTAGTACGTAAATGCCGCCAATTGATTTTAGTTTTGAAATTAGTGTAAAATGATAGTTGGGATAGAATGTTTAGTTGGGCAAGTAAAAGTCACCAGTTGAAATGAGTATTGAAAGTAGAGTAGTCTAAGGTGATAATGTCGAGTCAAGGTAAAATGTTCGGTTGAGAATGAGAAAGTCCCTAGCTGGATCCTGGATATTTTGGCGATGTTGTGGGTGAGATAGCTGGTTGGAGGTATCGAGTAGAGGTGAATTTGGGTTAGCATGGAGTGTCTGTAGTTATTGGATAGTTAGTTAGAAAATTTGAAAACAGGATCTACGATAGTCTTAAAAAAGAGTATTTTGGTAAAATTAAGTGAATTTCAGTCTCAGACAGCGATTTTTGCGTTGTCGTTTTCGTTAGTTGGACATTTGTCGAAATCATTTTTCGATAGTTGGACATTTATCGAAATCTAAAATTTATCGAAAATATAATTGAATAATTTGAAAGCGATGTTATAATTGGGAAGAAAAAATAAAAACTAATAGTCCTCCGTCCTAAACTAAATTCTGCTTTTGCCAGAATTTCATCAAAATCTTTTCAAAATGACATTGACATGAGTCCCCCCAAGGCACAACTATGACATGAGTCTCCCCCAGGCACAACTTTGACATGAGTCCCCCCAAAGGACAACTTTGACATGAGGTCCCTCCCCAAGGCACAACTTTGACATGAGTCCCCCCAAGGCACAACTTTGACATGAGTCCCCCCCAGGTCCAACTTTGACATGAGTCCCTCCAAGGCCCAACTTTGACATGAGTCCCCCCCCCCCCCCCAAAGTGCAACTTTGACATGAGTACCCCCAAGGCACAACTTTGACATGAGTACCCCCCCAAGGCACAACTTTGACATGAGTCCCCTCAAGGCACAACTTTGACATGAGTACTCCCCCAAGGCACAACTTTGACATGAGTCCCCCCAGGCACAAGCAACAATTTTATGCTATAAAACACTAATACTGTCCGAAAACTTCATGAAAGCGAGGAAGGTTAAGTTTAAAACTTTTAATTATTTAAATCTATGCTATAAAATAAATGTTAAACGCCCAATGGATTTTTCGTAAAAAAGTATTAAAAATCGAAGGAAATTATTTCCCGATTTTAATCCCCATATTTAGGTTTAGATATGTAATAGTTATCATGTGCATGCGTTACATTAAGTTGTTTTTGTTCTAAAATTGATAAAATTTGAATTTTAAATTTCAAAACTCTAGATAAAAAAAAAAAACTTCCATATTCCATAGAAAACATAAACATTTAATTTCAAAGGTTGATATTTACACAATAAATATCCAACTAATATACTAATTAAAAGGAAAATGATAAATATTCTATCATAATTTGAAGTGAAATTTGTTTTCAAATGTCTAAATAAAGTATCTGATATAAGATACTAATATGTTGCAGCGGAATAGATTTGATATCGGTCATCCTTGGCAGAAAATAAAATATATATATATCGCCAAATTATCTGCCGAATATAATTTAATTCCTTTCAAAAATCATGGTTATTTTAAAAACTTATATTAAGAGAGTAATGAATAATATGAAACAATATTTCGCACAATACATATTACGAAAATATACATCTGGCATGTATATTTTCGTAGTACGTTTTTGATAAAAAACGCCAAATAAAAAACGCCAAGGACAACAGAGTTTTGAAATTTAAAATTAAAATTTTGTCAATTTGACAGCAAAATAACTCAATCTAACACATGCACATGATAACTAATACATATATATACCCAAATATGGGGATTAAAATCGGGAAATAATTTTCCTCGATTTTTAATAATTTTTTACAAAAAATCCAATGGACGAATAACATAGGAAATCATTTTCTTGCATCCACGGACGGTCAGTGGCGTCACACTTCGCTTGCGTATAGAGCACTTAAAGGAACACCTGTATGTGTTGTTGCTGTTGTGTTGTCGGGCCTATATTTTTTGTCAACCAGCAGTTTTTTTTTATTGTCAATCATATTTATTGATCGGGTAGAATTTTTTTAACTTCAGAACGAAAATTATAAAATATCGAAGCACATTTGATTTATAAACAAAAATTGAAAATACATTTAAATGATCACGTGGTAACCATCATGATCTAAACATTGTTTTCAAGATTTATCGTTCACATTCCGTCATTTTTGACGGGGTTATATACTAGTTTTAATATATTAGTCTTCAAGTATTAATAGAATTTTATTGGTTTATTGTAATCAATAGCAATTTTAGATTTCAATAAGACTAAATCTAAAGTAAACTGACTTATAATATGATTAATATCAATTTTATTATGTAGTAAATATTTAATAACATAATTTATGAGTTTATGCAAATACGGATCATCAGAAATACTTTATCAAGATTTCCAATTATTGTAATATATCCATGTGTGGTGACGACAATTTTGTTTTTTATTTTTAGAGTTATTAAAATAACAGTGAATATTTGAATTAGATGATATTTTAGAAAAATTATTATAACTAAAGTTAAGTCTTTCTAATGTAATAGGATATTTAAAAGTCTTGTTAATTTTCTGATAGTAACACTTTTAAATGGGAACACGTTGTGTTTATTATTAACAATATTCTGAAAATTATTATAACTAAAAAACAGGTTTAGGAAAGTTAATAGTCAGTTTAGTTTTATTAAATTTAAAAGTAGTCTTAGTGGAGAGTTTTACAATTAATAAAGTTGCACGATAGTGCAAAATAACAAAGAAATTATCAGAGATTATTGAAATTTTATTTTTTTGACTGAGTGAAAATAATGCCTGGACCGGGAGTCGAACCCCGGACCAGGCATTATTTTCACTCAGTCGGAAAAATAAAATTTCAATAAATATGATTTTCTTCCAATCAGTTGATTGTGTGATTTTAAATAAAATTGTATCAGAGATTAGCCTAGAATAATAATGTTTGTAAAATTTTCAAAATAATCTTTAATAAATAACTTTTTAATGCCAAAAAATAAATTTTATTACTCAAACCAATTATAATTTAAATTTTAAGAAACTTCAAGTTGATTAAGTACATTTTTAATCATAACAAAACTAACAAGGGAGGGTCACCTGCTGTTCGGAAGGTTTTTATACATGTTATATACCTTCTCAAAGGACTAACCAAGCTGTTACGAAAATATCCTCTTATTGGAAAATGCGCTCCCAAGTGTGGATTTATTTCGATTAGATTTGTAAATTATAAGCTTTACAGTAATGTACTCTGCAGAGTTTTGTCGTTATAAACAGTTTTGTAATCGATTCTCATGCCAAATGCTACTGCACATATTATAAGTAAAGTATTTTACTGTTTAATAATTATTTTGTAGCAACAATAAATATAAATGCTTAACTATTTAAAAAGTATCAAAACGAAAAAGCAGTAAAAATGAAACAAAGTACTTGTAATTTTCATCGCAACAAATACATTTACTTTGCATTTATTTTCATTATAAATATTAGATTGCAAATAGTAATATAATTACTAATTTAAAGAGTGAGAAATTTATTTTTTTACTCCCCCTCCCCATTGTTATAATAATATATTAAGTTACTTTTAATAATATTCCCTTGCGCAAAACAATAATCGAAACTCATACTTTAATTTTAAACCGATTTCAAGCTGATTGCGTCAATGATTTCTTTTTCTATGCATCGCACAAAGAGGTTTTCCTGCTGTAAGAAAAACATATTTTACTACTATAAGAGAATTACTGTTTAAATTTCAAAATGTATCTTATTTTTCTACAATCTCTCACAATATGTCGTATTTAGCACGAGAATCCATTTAAAAACTGGCTATTAACGATAAATCTTTGCAAAGTACAGTACTTCAGAGTCTGTAATTTACAAACTTTAATTGAAAAGAAAGAAAAAAAAAAAAAAAAAAACTCACGCTAGGTGGTGCCTTTGCTTATACAATGGATATTTTTGTAATAAACCCAATTAAACCTTTAAAAGGATATAAAACATGTATAAATACCTTTTGAACAGTTGGTAACCCTCCATTGTAATTTTTCTTTTTTTTTTTTTTTTTTGTCTGAAGACCACGTTTAGTTCTTGAATTATTTTTTTGTTCTATTGAAAGTGGTTTAATCTCGAATTTAATTTTTGAGCTATGGTCATTTACTCTAATAAATAGAGGATTATGCGTTTGACCAATGTATTCCATGTGACATTCATTAGATTTCATTGAATATATTATAGTAAAAGCGGCACAGAAAATTATCAAAATAAAAGAACGTTTAATTTACGATTTGTCGACAAATGATAAGTTAGACATCTAGATGAATTACAGGTTTGAAAAACCGTGCGAATGGGATAAAAATATAGTTAACAATTTAATGATAAAATGAAATCTCTGTATATTTCCAAGTACCGAACACAGAACTATTTGGATTAATACATACAACTGTTCTTTTAAAGTTACTTTCGGTTAATTTAACCATAGAAATTTTTCTAAAATATAAGGCAGATTTCTCTAAGAAATTTTTTGGTATTAAAAAATCTATTAAGTTGGCAAGGCATTTAACATAATATCTCGTATTACTAAGGAATAAGTCGCCAGTATTCAAAACTTTGATAAAAATATCATACACTAAGTAAAAAAAAAAAAGAAATATACACATATATATATATATATATATATACCGCCTTCCTCTAGAATGTATAAGTGGCCATTTTCCAAATTCCTTAACTACAAATATAGATTTCCGAACTATGCGCATAAGGCACATCAATAAACTGAAGAGATGGAATGATCGATAATTTCTAGTTTACACATTTCTAGATGGTGAAACAATATTCTTAATATTCCGAATATTCTGAATCTTTTGTTTGTAAGAAATTCTCGCTTGATTTTCTAGAATTAGGTAATAAACCAAGATTATAGATGCTGAAACCCGTTTGTTGTAGTCTCATTTATTTGTAGAGATTTTTAAATAACTTTGGTCTCGATAGTATAGGCAAACGCTCTCGAATGCTAATAGGGACTTCTAGAACTCGCCTTCCAAGGGGACTAGAATTTTTAAGGATGACATGGAGCTATTTTTTCTAGAGCCCCAATTTAGATTTTAGATGCCAGTTACAGAATTTTTTCTCGGTGTATATTGTGAATTAAATATAATGAAATTGTACAAATATTTAAAACGGTTAATAATTTAAAATTTGAAAATTTACATACACATATAAGCAATTAAAAAAATTAAACATTTAAAAATCGTACTTATAAAAAAACAAAAAATGCATTAATTACATAAAATCTAATAATAATAACTATGAGATTCAAGAGAAATTCAACATAAATTGAAAATTAAATTTGTTTTAATCTGGAACAAATAAAATAAAGTATAAATTAACTATAAAAATTTAGAATATATAAAATTAAAAGTATGATATATATCTAAAGAAGCCCAAATAAAACATATGAAAACCTATACCTATCTAAATAATAATAAAAAAATTGACGTAAGAAAAATTTATTAATGAGCCAATCTTAATATATATAAATCTCGTGTCACAATGTTTGTCCTCAATGGACTCCTAAACCACTTAACCGATTATAATAAAATTCGCACACCATGTGCAGTTCGATCCAACTTGAGAGATAGGATAGTTTAAATCTCAAATTATAGTCGCAATTTTAATTTATTGCTAATTATTTGTCTGTTATTATTTGACAGTCACAATTATCTGTTAACTCCAAATGATTCTAACAGATGTCGATACCTTTCGACTGGGTTGAAATGAAAGCTGAAATATATTTGGTGCTGCCATCTACACAAAGAATTTTCAACTTTTTAACCTATTAATAAATTTCGTATAATTCAATTATTTCCACTTTTTAAATTTTTGGAGTGTAAATTGAATTCATATTATAATGAAGATAATACAGTGAAATTAATCCTGTTTTTTACTTATTTGTGCTTCATTGATCAAAACTTTATAATTTAATCTGTATATATATATAAATTACGTGTCACGATGTTTGTCCGGGGTAAACTCCTAAACTAAGGAACTGATTTTGATGAAATTTTGCACACTGTGTGCAGTTTGATCCAACTTGAGAGATAGGATAGTTTTTATCTCAATTTATTGTCACAATATTGTTTTATTGCAATTATTTGTTAATTATAGACCTTTATTAAAGTTGCTCCAAAATATCTGTGAGTTCCATTAATTTAATTGTTGCCAAAAAAAAAAAAAAAAAAAAAAAATACGAGTTCATTTTCTTTCGACATAAAAATAAATACATTTAATCAAACGTGAACGTTAAAAAATTATAAAAAGTTAAATTATGCATCTCACGAAAATTGATGTCATAATCAATTTAAAGATTTTATACACATTGATAAAGTGCTAATGTAGTTCTATCATAGATATAGTAATATATATAGATCTCTCATCCCCATGTTATCGTAGAAAGATTTTTGATGCCGAAAAAAGATAAAAAATAAAAGCTTTGGAAACAGCCATTAATTGGTATTGAAAAAAAAAAAAAAAAAAAAAAAAAGAAAAAGAAAAGAAAGAAAGAAATATGAATTTGAAACTGTATCTGGAGTCTTCCATTCCCCTTTAGCAAATAAATTATTCATAAATTTTATTTGCTAAAATATTAGTATGTATTCCCGTGTGTATTCACTCGGGGAAAGACGGCCATATTTTGGTAAAAACGTCGTCTTTTCCCAAATGAAAAGGAATAACTTTTTTCTCCCCAATGATCACTCTATTCTGTATATGCTATACTATATCTATGAGTTCTATACGCAAGCGAAATGTGACTCACTGACCGTCTGTGCAGCCAAGAAAAAGATTTCCTATGTTAATTGCCCACTGGATTTTTTGTAAGAAATTATTAAAAATCGAGGAAATTTATTTCCCGATTTTAATCCTTATATTTGGGTATAGATATGTATTAGTTATCGCGGGTGTTAGATTGAATTATTTTGCTGTCAAATTGACAAAATTTTAATTTTAAATTTTTAAACTCTGTCGCCCTTGGCTTTTTTTATTATTATTATTATTATTTGTCGATCAAAAGCGTAACACGAAAATATACATGCCAGATGTATGCATTGTACGAAATGTAATATGTATTATTCATTGTACGTATGTATGACATGTAATATGTATTGTACGAAATATTGTTTCATATTATTCATTACTCTTTTAATATAAGTTGTTAAAATAACCATGATTTTTGAAAGGAATTAAATATTTTCGCCAGATAATTTGGCGAAATTCTTTTTTTTTCGCCAAGGATGACAGAAATGAAATCTATTCCGCTGCAAAATATTAGTATCTTACATCAGATATTTTATTTAGACATTTGAAAACAAATTTGACTTCAAACTATGATAGAATATTTATCATTTTCCTTTTAATTTGTATATTATTAGTATATTAAAATTTAAAAGCATGGTATATAAAAAGTTTTTTTTTTTTTTTTAAATCTTATAATTATTCTTATCTTAATCCTCAATGTTTCCCATCTTTATTGACTTGAATTTACTATTAAAATTTTAACATACTCAAAAACTTCTCAGCACTTCGTTAAAATACACTAAACTTTTCCAAAATCTTTTTGTATTTAAAATGATACATGTATTTACTTTAAATGTCCAATATTTCATAAGATTTCCAATTTTAAAGTTTTAAAATATTTATCAAATTTACTTATTTTTCTGGTTTAGCCTTATTGTTTTCCCTTTTATAACTACAGCTGTTGCCCTCTTTAAAATATTTAAAATGATGAGGTCATTTAATAGTAAAATTATCCATTATAGCATATATTATATTTCACTCCTCCATAAAAATTGATTTTAAAATCGTCTGTTTCTTTTATACTTTTATTTTAATAGAATTTTAATAGAATTTAATTTATATATTAGTCATTTTAGCAATTTTATCCAAAGTAGCATTAGAAATAATATATATCACTTCTCCATTAAAATTTATAGGACCCTACAATAAAATTAATTTGTGCTTAATATCAACACTACGAAAATTTTTATCAATCGCTTCCAAATTTTGACCTAAGTTTCAAATCTCAACCCTGTGGGTTTTTACATCGGCTACAACGTTTTCGTCTTTGTTCGTAAATAATAATTTAACTGTACTAAATAGTTTACAGCCGTATAATTCAACGTATAACTTAGTCACAGCAACGCGTGGCCGGGTCTGCTAGTATATATATATATATATCTATAATAATAATAAATTAAAGCAATAACGCAAATAATAATCGAAAACAGCCAGAATCTGTGAGTGTGATATTGGATAAACGATGAAAGAAAAAAAAAAAAAAAAGTAAATAAGCAATTTATAATAAACAAGCAAGATAACAACACAGCGCACTAGCAGTAAATTAAGTAATGTATTTGTGAACTAAGCTTTTTAAAAATAAAAAAGGAATAGCCAAATAAGGGTAAAAGTATTTTATGGAAAATTTCAGAAATTCCGAATAAAAGGGTTATAAAAATTATTTGTAAAAATACCCTACAAAGTGCAATTGAGCATTTTGTTGTAACAAAATTTTAGAAATTGTTGTATTTGATTTTTTACTTCTATTACCCTACTACCGTAGGTAATGGAAGTATTGTATTCGGTCTGAAAATTCGATATCGGGTTTTCGCCTGATTTACACGTTTTAAGGTTCCCTGAGTCCAAAAAAGTGGTTTTTGGCAATTGGTCAGTGTGAATGTATGTGTGTGTGTGTGTATGTGTGAATGTGTGTGTGTGTGTGTGTATGTATGTATGTATGTGGAGAATCTTCCGGCTGTTATAGCTCAGAAACTAATAAAGATAGAGCTACGAAACTTTAGAATTGAAATACGTCTGGTGTACAGATGAAATTTCCAAATTTTGGTGAAAATTGAAAAACCGGAAGTGGGACCGTAAGTCCGTATCTCAAAAACGGCTCTAACGATTTTCTTTAAACTTGCTATATAAACACTCTATTAGATGTCCTTTCGAATGATATAGTTGGTTAGTTCAGGAAAATTGATAGGCGTCCTGTATAAATAGCTCAATTTCAGGCCTCGCAAAGGCGTTCCTTTAAAAACTGTTGTACGGATATTTTTTCTTATTTTTTACCTCGCTATATGTAAGCTTCGTTTTATATGTCTTTACATGTGTATAAAGTTTATTTTACCAGAAAAATGTTAGGTTTCTACTTGTTTAGGTCATTTTTATATATTCTGATCACATTATCCCCAAAAAATGCATATAATATGTGTAATAGTGGGTAATGGAAGTCGTGTGATTGTTTCATTCCAGATGTTTTTTTTTTTTTTTTTTTTTTTTTAGGGAATAAAGCTATATTATAAGAAAAATTAATGGTCAAGTCCTAATATTGATATAAATGCGAATTTTAAATAGAAATCAGTTGGAGAAAGCAAAAATTACAAAGAGTAGTTTTTATATGCTGAAACTAAGTCTTAATCACGTCCTTAAACCTTTCGTTATGTACTGTGGCTACACCCGATACAGAATAATACCAAGCTAAAAACTAGTATGTTGTGGCCACCACGAGACTTTCTTCTATCTTTTCCTATACAAATTCACTCAGTAACAATAATAATAAAAATAAAAGTATAGAATTAAGGGGAGAGGGAAAAAAAAAAAAAAAAAGTGGGACTTTGACAAAATTTTGGGTAAAATGTGAAAATTTGATAAAGTCCCACTTTTTTTTTTCTCCCCTTAATTCTATCAAACTTCCACGGTTTCCGTGTTCTGACAAACTTAAACAAATTTTTGCATTTTCCCCCCAATTTTGTCAAAGTCTCACGGTTTCCGTGTTTTGACAAACTTAGAATAATTTTCACATTTCACACAAAATTTTGTCAAAGTTTGTCAAAACACGGAAACCGTGGGACTTTGACAAAATTAGGGGGAAAATGCAAAAATATGTTAAAGTTTGTCAAGACACGGAAACTGTAGGACTGACAAAATTAGGGGAAAAAAGCAAAAATTAGTTTAAGTTTGTCAGAACACGGAAATCGTGGGAGTTTGATAAAATTAAGGGGAGTGGAAAAAAAAGAGATTTTTTTTTCTAAGTTTTTTTTCGTAAAAAGTAAAAAAAATCGATAACTTTGTTTTAAATTATCACAGATTTATAGTTCAACCATTCGTTTTAAAGGTACTGACGAGACCTTTCGTAAGATACCCATCTTGAAAATTTTTGCCGTATATCACACTGTTAAAAATTTAGAAAAAGCGGGATGGCAACGCAACCTGTATGACGATTTTTACCAAAAGTTGATAGGCACTAATTTATGTCAAGGTGCAACTACATACCAATTTGTATGAAATTCTGTGCAGTAGTTCCAGAGATACAGTTGCCACAAAATTTTGTCACACATACACAGACAGACAGACAGACAGACATTTTCTAAAAATGTTAAAATCGTGTTCTACAGCTCTCAAAACGTGTAAATCCATCAAAAACCCGAAATCGAAAATTTTTACGAATCCAATACTTTCTTCTATTGAAGATAGAAGAAAGTAATAAAGCTAAATACCAAGCAAGAAGCTCTCATTCCCTTTTACCTTTTCTAACATATAATATTATAACGTAATTTATTTCAGTTTCCCTCGCGCTTCCCTTTTTTAGTCTTTAAAAACAGCAGGCTATGTGAATCAAATGATGATATTCAATTCGATGGATCAAGTTGAAATAGCGGTATCGTAAAACTAATACGCCACTCTCTTAAAAAAATCATTTCCCCATGTCAATAAGGAATAATTTTTAAAAAAAATATAATTCATTTAAAAAGGATATTCTTTGAGATAATTGGTAGATTTTTATATTTTATCATGCCAATAAGGGGTTATTATTATTATTTTAAATACAAGTTAAGTTAAAAATGATATTCTTTGAGCTAATTAGTAGATTTTTATTTTAGCAAATTTGAGTTACCGATGTTTACCGATACTTTAGTTATTTCTGCTCATTCAATCACTTGTAAATGGAAGCATCGCTCTCGCTGCACAGCGCATTTCTTCAGTAGCGTGTGACGAGATATATAAATTAGAGTGTTGATTCAATGGATGAAGGATTAGCTTTCCGTGGTCCAAGATGAATCACGTGACATGCTCCAATAGGTTACTGTGTTTGGCTCTTTATCGCTATTTTGGCATTTAAAATATCAGTTCGACAAATTATCATTATTATTAGGTAACATGACAGTCCTATGATCGAAATAAATTGTTTTTAAAATAATTTTACACACATTTCACATTTTAATAAATAATAAAATAGTACCTTTTTTTCATCGTTTCCCAACAAAGTATAAATGTGTTTATAAAAGAAAATTTAAACTTTTAATGAGATAAATTTAACAACAAATAATAACTTTTCAACTATTTTTAAACATTTTGTCGGTTAAAGTTCAACTACACGAAATAAAAAAGAAGTAAAATCAAAATCAAAATGATTTAGAACAAAAGAATATTAAACTACGTAAGTAAACAAAAACATTGGCTGTGAAGAACAATCTCCAAACCGTTGCCATAGAAATTTACTGAAAATAAGCTGTTACCAAGAGAACCACCGAATACGCAGGTGCAAGCAGAGCATGTCACATGAATCATCTTGGACCTTCTCAAGGGTTACCATTTATCACTCTACTATATATATCTCGTTGGTAGCGTGCTAGTGCAACGATAAACGTCATTCTAAAGTGATCCAGTTCATTAAAATCATATATATTAAAATCATCAATAAAATAAATAAATTTCTCGAATACAATAAATAACTCAAGTTTAAGTGTTATAACTCATTATGTTAACACATTTACTGCAAATAACGCAGTCTTAAAGTAAGACAAAAAAATGTCTGAAAAAGTATTTAAGACACATAAATATCTGAAAAAAAAAAAAAAAAAAGATTAGACTTAATAGGTATCTTTATTTAAGACACTTTTTGTATCTTAGTAAAATGGTGGTGGAAATGAACTAATGTAGAAAGTTTTAATACAAAAATATATCTTAAAATTAGACATTCAAAATATCTTAAAATAAAAGATTTCGCATTGTATTATTTATTATTTAAAAGAAGATTAATGGCGCCATCTACTAATCATTATATTAAGACGAAGTTTAAAAAAAAAAAATACGGACAGTAATAATTTTATTTAATCAAAAGAATTTTTAACTTTGCAGTGGAAAAACAAATGTATTTTCAAAAACTGAAATCACAATGAACCTATCAAAGATTTAAATCCGTTTTTATAGAAGGAAAAAAAAAAAAACCTTGAGAACTTTTGATATAATGAGGTTTTTCTGATAATCATATTACCCGCAAACATCGAGGGATGGAATTTTCACATATTTATAACATTTAGGAACTGAATTCTATTAGGTTTATTCAAAAAATATATATATTAAGGCTCAGATTCTGTTTTTTTTTTTTTTTTTTTTTTTTTTGTTATATATATATATTTGAAATCGTCAGCGTTTCCTCAGTTTGCGTTTTTTCTGAATTCGTCATTTTCAAAATGTTAAAACTTCAATTGATGTTTAAAAAAGACAGTAATTTTTTTGGATGATTAATAAATCCTACTTAAAAGAATTGGGGAATGGATTTTGTAATATCTTAAAGAAAATAAAGCAATACAACTTTTTTTTCTTTTCTTTTCTTTTCTTTTCTTTTCTTTTTTTTTTTTCTTTGTCTTTTTTTTTTTTAATTAGGCCCGTTGAAACATCCAAAAAAATGTCATTAATTTTCTGTAGAAGTCTCATCATTTTGAATATCACAAATTCATGAAAAAGTGCAAACTGAGAAAATGCGATTTAAAGATTTTAAATGTGTAAAAAATATATCAAAACTCATAAAAATTATTGCCTAAATATACATTTAAATGAATAAAAATTCCTAGTATAGTTCAAATTATAAATATTAAACGGAAATATTAGCTATTATATGAAACCTTCGGTAGTGCAAAGTCCCCGCAAAAGATAAAACTGCAGTATATTTTATCGAGTTTTGCTATGTTTTGCAGTGGCATGTTTGGTAAAGACTCTAACTTCAGCACCAGCTTTCCTATTCTAAGTCCGGGCTGGGTTTGAATCCATTCTCGGTAATGCAATTTTTTTTTTTTTTAATTAAATGATATTTTATTTATGCTCTAGAAAATTCTAAAATATATTTTTGACAGAAAAACAGAATCACAAGCTATCTTTGTTTATTTATTTGTTTAAAAGGCTTTAAAATAGCGGTGTTTTAAATCCTAAAAAAACATGGCGGTGTTTTAAGAGGTTTACAATGTCTTAAATTCAGATGCAAGACGGTATCTCAAAAAGTAAGACATTTTCGCTTAAAAAATGACCACCATTTTAAGACACTTTTTAAAATGAATTTCAGACGTTTGCGTTTATAGTGTTCATTTTCATGAATTTAAATCAAGATGAGAGGACGCGTTTCTCCTAGGCAAATGACTTGAAATATCACTCAGCTTGAGTTACTTTCATTCTTTCATTTTAAGAGAGCACTAAGTGTCTTTCAGATATTCTTTAGGAAGTGAATGTTAAGGGGTTCATGTTTGACCCTGATAACACATATCTCATTCTGTAAGACTGACATTCGAGCTTCTTGTAAAAAGACACATTAGAGTAATAGAACATCTTACCTATTCATAAAATCTCACAACGAAAGTATTTTGTGTCATTTTAATCCAAAGAAAAACGTTCCCGTTTTCATTCAAGAAATGAGTGATATAAGGAATATTTTTCATTGAATCCCATAAATGTAAGATTTCAATGTTTGAGAGAATCACCAATAAAAATGAATTTTGTAACATTCTTCAGAATTCGTGAATTTAACATGTGGCAATTAAATGTATCTTAAAATTTTCAGAGTGACATTCATGTACATATATTTATTTAACTATATATCTATGTATAATTGTAACAGTATTTATCTGTTACTTACAATAATCATTATCAAAAGTGTCTTTAATTACACAGGTTTGCAAATAAAATAATAAACAAGATGTTTTAAGTGTTTATTATAGAATTTTAGTTCCTAAAATTTAGAAATACTGTAAGAAAGTTCCCTCACGTTAAGTTCTTTTTCTTCTTCTTTTATTTATTTTTTATTTTATTTTTTTAAAAAGACTTACTTTTAGTTCAATTTTGTCGTAAAATCACGAAATATGATATCTTATTATTGAGTAAGCAAACCAAATTCAATAATAATATATATATGTATATATATATATTTCTAACCTTAAAGTTTTATTACTATAGTAAAGGAAAAAAATGCAAAATTAAAAAAAAATAGGAAGAATTGGAGAAGAAAAAGATACATGAAATAGGAAACATGTTCAATGGATCATCTAGAAAAAAAAAAAAAAAAAAAAAAGAAGAATGAAAGAGTGAACACGCAATGTGCAACATATCATGAAGGAACTGTATCCTTAATTATGAGAAATAATTTATTTTGCTCAATGTAATAAAATATGTGATTTTTTATTGAAACCATTAGTATTCTGAAAAACATGATGGCCTTAAATGGAGGTCATCTTTGCATTTGCAAGAAGTGGCAGTGATTTTTTTAAAAGGTAAAATGTAAAATAAATAAATAAATAAATAAATAAATAAAATAAATAAAGTCATGCAGCTGAAAAAAAAAAAATTATATATCCATGTTATCGTTCGATACAGATACCTCAGTGATAGTTTATAAATTCCGAAATTTATTTAAATTTGCATTGCGCGATAAGAAATAACTTCAAAATTATGGAAATATCTAGCATTTCTTCAAGACATATATTTAAGCCATAAAAATATTGTAATTTCCAATTTAAATATTCTTCAAAATTATTTCTAGATCTGAATATAGCTTAAAGCTTCTGAAAATTGGAAATGATTTTAAGTTCACAAAAATTATATTTAAGAATGTCCAAATTTTCAAAAGTTTTTTTTTTTAGTTATTAGAAATGAATTTTATTTTATTCAATTTTTATAAAAGAATAATATAATGAAGATGTATAAAAAAAAGTCTAATGAAGACGTATATAAAAGCCGAATATTAATCTATTTTATATCTTGTAAATAAATAAATAAATAAAATTACAAAATTAATTTATGATAAAATTTTAAAAATGAAAAAGAAAATAGATTAAATATTGTAAAAGAAAACGATATTTAAAATTCAAATTGGATTTTAGAAAGAAATTTTTTATAAATATTTTAAGTTTTATAAACTTCGATTACAATTGCCCATGCTAATACATAATACAATAAAAACTTAAAGAAGTCTGATGTAGCTTATACAGAGTTTTCTTGAGATGACATCCTTCTATTTTACCATGGAAACGCGTCTAAATTTGAAATACACTAAATCGCATGTTCTATAAATGTGAGTGGACTTCGTTTTATTAACAAAATATCAAAATATGAGCCATATGAAGACCCTATTTATGCTAAATTTTTAATTTTAAATAAAACTAAACTCGTAATTAATATTTTGTTATAACTTTTGTAAATGAAAAAAAAAAAATCATACATTTGAATGTCAGACATATCTATAATATTTTTCTGGAAATAAAGATTCTCTCCATATGTCAATGAATGCTGATTTTATAATAACATAAATAAAAAATAATAATAAATAAATATTTGTTTGTTTTCCAGTCTACCCTAATACACAGTGTCTACCAAAAAACCGAACGCGTGGATTTTGTGAAAACTGAAAAACACGCGACATCCAAAATAAAAGTTTGACGTTTAATTAACAAAACTTGGGCTAGGGTTAAGCACGAGGACCTAGTTGAGCAAGCATTTAACTTTAAGATTTCCTTAACCCTTTGCGGCGCAAGACAATTTAAAACACTTAAATTATACTGCCACCGGAATTCATGAACTAAATTAAACTAAAAGAAATTTTAAATTTTAAGGATTAAAAAACCGGCCTTATCTGATGTGTTATAAACGTGAATTTTTGCTAAAAAATTTCCGGGATGAAATTTTTCAGCTGGATCTTACATTTTGCGTCCTCGCAGCGAGGACAGCGCGCGTTAAGGGGTTAACATCATACTCATTGCCACTCGCTTTCTTCTTCAAAACATCATGTAGTTGATGAAATCTAAACCTGAATGCAAAGAAATTCGCAATTCCCAAAATTAGG
Source organism: Salticus scenicus (assembly GCA_963930645.1). Lineage (NCBI taxonomy): Eukaryota > Metazoa > Arthropoda > Arachnida > Araneae > Salticidae > Salticus > Salticus scenicus. The sequence continues at coordinate 136,721,476 of OZ005655.1, forward strand.
ACTCCCCTCAAATAAATAAATAAATAAATTTGAAATTTGAAATTTTATATTAGGAGTACAAATAAGTTTCCGCCGTTTGGTAAAAGATGGCAGAACCAGAAGGTTATGTTGAAATTGTCAGATGTAAAACGTAATATCGCAAGTTTCGTCATCTGGCAACAACATAACCTTGAAGTATTTGTGACTCCGTATCAGCATCACATATTATTTTTCGTGCGAAAAAATCAAGTTTTGTGTCGAATAAGCGTCGTTTTCGGAACTTTTGATTTTCTTCTTTAATTTGAAGAAATCTGCAGCTGAGGCGCATCGCTTGCCTGTAGAAGCATATGGTGAGGCTGTTTTATGTGAGAGAAGTTGTGAGGGATTTCAAAAGTTTAATAAAATCTTTTGGTAAAAAAATAGAACCGACTCCAAAAAGCAACTACTATTCAAACAGATAAAAAAAAAAAAAAAGGTAAGAAATAAAACTGTAAATTGCGCCTAAAAGTATAAAATAATTTCCTTCGCCAAACAACCTATAACACTACAATTAATCATAACTTTTGAAGTCAGCGCAAAATTAAATGAAATTTATTTAGTTTTTAAATGTTTGTTTTTAGATCGGTAGCAACAAATGCTGTTGTCTCGAATGATCCATTATCATGTTTCCTTTATTATTTTATCACTGTATACAATTGATCCATTAGTAGCATCTACATAGAACAGTGAACATTCGTCACAATGCGGTATTTATGTTTCTACGAAGTCACAGTTTCCTTTGCAAATTTGGTATAACTTTGATAACTATCATGTAAGATGTGTATTTTGAATAGGATTTGAGTTTTATATTGAATAAAGGTATCAATTTTTATTTAATTTTGCACCGACTTCAAAAGTTATGATTAATTGTAGTGTTATAGGTTGTTTGGCGAAGGAAATTGTTTTATACTTTTAGGCGCAATTTACCGTTTCATTTCTTACCATTTTTTTTTTTTTTTTAGCTGTTTGAATAGTAGTTGCTTTTTGGAGTAGGTTCTATTTTTTTACAAAAATATTTTATTTTTCTCTTTTCAGTGAAAACTTATTCATATAGCAGAACATCAGAAGACGTTCGACGGCAGTTTCACAAATCACAACTTCCAAGAAAAGTGACATATTTCAAACAATGGTTTATGTCACTGAAAAATACATGAAATGCACCCAGTGTGAACAAAAAAGTTACATCCCCATCTACAAAGTTATCCATTCGAGAGACAGTTATGCCAGTTTTATTCTAGTCAAGTTATTTTTAAGTTGATTTTTCTCAAATGCTGCATTTTTTAGTTGTGTCACTTTTCTTACCTTTATCGGATAGGAGCAACAAACTATCTATTGAATGACCATACGTTAAATTAAAATGTCTTTAGAAATGTAAAGAACGGATACGTTGTATTCTTAACCAAAAATTCTGTTAGGCATATACATTGAACTTTACAGTGAATACGTGTCACCCGCTGCGCTGGAAATTGCGAAGCGTATAGTTTAAAAAAAAGAGCAAAATATGCATTGCAGCTGACGTACAGATGTTTCAACATCGATACTTATATACTGCTTTTACCAGTGTAGCTGCATGCGTTCAGCAGTTAGAGTGAGAACAGACTTTTGTGAGTATCCTGTATTTTGTTTATATCTTAATGAAATTATAATGAAACCTATTTCAGGCCAAGATCATTACGACAACAAAAAAAGTATAAAAATTAAATCATCTCTTACGAAGTTATAAGCTAACAAATTTCAACAACAACAAGAATGAGAAACATGGTTTGTATTGAGAACCTCTTCCTTTATGAATTCGGTTTAAAACGTCTATGCGTTAATCGATGTGACCGCTTACAATAACCATACTTTGAATTTTACATAGCGTAAATGTCCCCCGCAACGCTACAACATATGCAATGCCGTTCAAGTGTGCACAAAATAGGAAATTGTGAACAAAGAAATGCACGTTTTAAGCGTTCTGTTTTTAGCATTAACGTCTAAACTATCTTTTTGTACTAAATCGATGATGCTCTGCAACTTTGTAATTCACTTTTTCCCCCTGTCTTGAACCGTTTCCGAGATGGGAAAGCTAACTCCACCGTTTTCCGCCAGGTGGCTCAGTAGGCGGTTGAATCAAGTTGCACATATCCACTTTACTGTAACTAAATACCATTTTTATGGCTATAACTGCAGCTGTTCAGCAGATAAAAGAGTTGGGACTGACTTTTTTGGGCACCATGTATTTTCTTTTGATCGTAAAGATATTACAATGGGACCTATTTCAGACCAAGACCTTTACAATAAAACAAAAAGTATCAAAATCGGATCATCCGTTCAGAAGTTATGAGCTAACAAACAAAAACAAAAACAAAAAAACATACGCTTTGTATTGAGAACCTCTTCCTTTTTGAAATCTGTTAATTAGAGCATCGCTTACGAAGTTATAAGCTTACAAACACCCCCAACAACACATAGCTTGAATTCAGAACACCCTCCTTTCTGAAGTTGGTAGAAAACGACTTTGCGCTAATCGATGTGACCGCTTACAATGACAGTACTTTGAACCACGGAGTATACGTGTTATCCGCTACGTTGCAAAGTGTGCAACGTAGCTCAAGTGTCCACAGTGTAGGAAATTGCGAACAAGCCACTGCACGTTTTAAGCGTCCTATTTTTAGCAATAATGTCTAAAAACTGTCTTTTCGTAGTAAATCGATGATGCTCTATAGCTTCGTAATTAACTTTTCTCCCACCTTGAACCGTTTTTGAGACAGGAGCGCTATTTCCACTGTTTTTCACCAGATGGCGCTTTATTTTCTTTGGATTGTAAAGATATTACAATGGGACCTACTTCAGACCAAGATCTTTACAACAAAACAAAAAGTATCAAGTAACCGTATTTTGAACTATATAGCGTATGTCTCATCAGCTACGCTACAACGTGTGCAATGTAGCTCAAGTGTGCATAGTGTAAGAAATTGCGAACAAACAAATGCACGTTTTTAGCATTGTATTTTTAGCATCAATGTCTAAACTATCTTTTCGTACTAAATCGATGATGCTCTGCAATTTTATAATTCACTTTTTCCTCCTGTCTTGAACCGTTTCCGAGATAGGAACGCTAGCATGAATGTCTAAACAATCTTTTTGTACTAAATCGATGATACTCTTCAACTTAGTAATTCACCTTTTTCTCTGGAACCGTTTTCGAGATAGGAACACTAACTCCTCTATTTTCCACCAGGTGGCGCTGCAAGCGGTTTAACCCTGTACTGCATGGCCACTTTGCTATACTTACATACCATTTTTATCACTATAGCTGCAGCCGTTCAGCAGTTAAAAGAGTTGGGACTGATTTTTTTGGGCACCCTGTATTTTCTTTAGATCGTAAAGATATTGCAATGGGACCTATTTCAGACCAAGACCTTTTCAACAAAACAAAAAGTATCAAAATCGGAGTATCCGTTAAGAAGTTATGAGCTAACAAACATAAAAAAAAAAACATACGGTTTGTATTGAGAACCTTCCTTCTTTTTTGAAGTCGTTTAAAAAGGGCTAGTTTGACGTGGAATACAAAGAACGCAGTGAAAGGACGAAAAAGTACGAAGACAAAGAATTGGAAGTATTATTGGAGGAAGATTCATCTCAAATGCAAAAGGAAGTTGCACGTTTACTAGAAGTGCCTCAACAAGCAATTTCACATAGTTTAAAATTGTTGGGAATGATTCAAAAACAAGGAAATTGTGTTCCATATCAAGTGAAGCCAAGTCCGCATGTTGTGGCGCCGGTCATCACCTATTTGGAAACACTTAAGTGGGAAGTCCTACCCCACCCGCTGTATTTGCATCATACGAAGGTTCCAAAAATTGTGTCGATTTATGGATAGCCTCAAAAGAGGAAGGTTTCTTACGACGTGGTGTCCGAATGCTGCCAGAAAGATAGGGAGAAGTAGTGGCTAGCGATGGCCAATACATTGAGTAAAATGTAATGTACCATTCTTTCACAATAAATTCCCAATTTTTGATAGAAAACGGTGGAAAGTTATTTGTATCCCTAATAAAAGCTTTTTTATAATGTTTGAAGAACAGGAGAATGATATTGTTTTGAATGAATTATATAAAATTGTACATTATATTATAGCAATATGGATATATATTTTTTTATTGCAACAATTTTGCTAATTTTATTTCCATCAGCTGTTGTCCTTTTAAATGTTCTAAAATGATTTTTTTTTTCATAATTGAGATAATTACTCGTAAATCGTGACCTTTAATTTGAAATAAAATAAATGTAATATTTGCCTGACATAAAACTATATAAATGTTTAGAAATTTACAGAAAATATTTTATAAAAAGTTAGTTTTCCAATGTAATAACTTTATCCTAAAATAATAAACAAATTGGCTAAAGAAAACATTTTGTTCACTCTAACTTACTAAAACTTATATTTTGAAATGTTAAAATAAGTCAAATTTATATATCAACTGTTAAACTTTTGCCATCTAAATGTTCTAACCAGTGATAGTACATAAAGGTAATTTCCTTAAAACATCTAAGTTTATCCTGTCATATTAAAGTTTAACGCCATCCATGTTAAAGTTCCTGTCACTTGATTACAGTTTTGATCTTAAAGGGGAATTTCAAATTTCAAAAGGTTATGACGTTCGAAATAAATTTGCTATAAAAATGAATGTTATTTACGAAAGCAGAGTAGTTCCAAATGAGGTTTCGTCTGGATCAGTGGTGCGTTCATAAAAAAAAAAAAAAAAGTTAAAATATCTTTTAGAGAGAAAGATAATAATATTATTTGCTATAAAAAAATATTTTCAAATAAAAGTTATTTGTATGAATAAAATACATTTATGTTTGTCATTACTATATATATATATATATATATATATAACTATTGAGGTTAACTATATATATATGTATATATATATATATTGTTAAAGGCGCTGTGGAGAGATTAATTTATCTTCTTCATTTTTCAATCAATCTTTTTCTCAAAAATACTAGAAAGAAAATAAAATTGTTTGTGTTTTTAAAAATAGGTATGCTAGTGTTTTTAAAAGCTGTCGACCCGTCGCAATTTTGGGTTCTTTATATAAAATATATAAAATTATAAATTATAAAAAGCTTATTCAACGGATGAAAAATTAAATGTTTATGCTCAACATGGAATTATCCCGAAATGCTCTATGATTACTAATTTATTTTGCTTAACCAATAAAATCACGTCTTAACTTGAAAAAGATTGTCAGCTTCATGTTATTTATATTCATTTTTCTAAAGCATTTCATAGAACTGATTTTGGTTTTATTTTACAAAAATTAACTAATATTGTCTTTATATTAATACCATTTATTACTTTTTTGCTAACTTAAATGATCATTTATGATTATTTATTTTAACAAAGCTGTTTCTAATAAATTTACCAATACTTAGAGTGTACTTCAAAGCTCTAATTCGAGACCCTTATCTTTTTTAAAATTTATTTATTTCTGATCTGTCCAATAATAATATTCATGATCTTTTCAGAGCTATGTAAATATTTGTTGGCCTTTATAAAAGAGTAAACAAAAAGAAATCTCTATAATAACTGGAGACTTGGCGTTGGATTATTAAAACCCAAATAAACTACTATGTCAGAAACGCAAAAAAAAAAAAAAAAAAAAATTGGAAATGCATATAGCTGACAGCTGTATGCATTTCCAATAATTTTCTTTGGAGTTTCTGACGTAGTAGTTTATTCGGGTTTTAAAAAGAAATCTCTGTTAATAAAATAATAAAAATACAGCGATTTGATTGGCCAAAGAAAGTCATTTCTAAAGATGAAAACTTTTGGAGGTGGGTTCTTTTTTAGACGAATGACAATACTATAAATTTAGCGATAGCGAAAGGAAATGAGTATGGTTTTATTCATTAATGCAGTTTTAAGACCAATTTTTGCAGCAAACTCTAAAATATGGCGGCATAAATGTGATGGTGTGGGGGGCTATTTGGAAAAGTCGAAGAAGAAATTTCGTGTTCTGCGAAGATAAAATTAATGCGTAATGATGTATTGAAATTCCAAAAGAGAGTCTTTTAACGATCTTAAAAGGCAGCGATTGGAATCGCCAAGATTATGTTTTCATAAATGATGGTGCTCCGTGTCATAGAGGTCAAAAAACGAATGCCTGGAAATGGGGCAGGGTCTGATTTCAGTTTTAAGATGTTTTTCTATTTGGGTGCTAGTGTTTCTTTAATAAAAAGGCGCTGCGTTCTCATTGGATTGCGCGCTGCGTTCTCAAAAAAAAAGGCGCTGCGTTCTGAAAAAGGCGCTGCGTTCTCAAAAAAATGAACAAAACATACTGTTCATTTTTTTTTCGTAACAAAACACTTTTATTTTGCACCTAGGAAAAGCCAGCCTCATGTCCGTTATTAATTTTATTAACAGTTTGTTTCATTTCCTTTTCATTTTTAAGCATGCAATCTTTATTTATTCAATTATTTATTTATTTTTACAATCTTGTGCTAAAATTTCTCTTTTGGAGTCAACATATGATACAAATACATAAAATGTTTTTATTGAGATTTATGGAAAATTTATTCTTGATATTGCTTATAACGGCCGAATATACATATTAATTGTAAGCATTTTAAAATCGTTAACATAAAGTTGTATCAAAAATTAGTGATTAGTAAACATGATTGATATAAATATTTCGTGTTATTAAAATTTAATTTCTAAACTGCGCTGGGAAAGAACTTTAACTGCAATAGCTTTAATTTAATGGAACTCCATCATAATTATATATGACTGATAATCTCATTTAGTTGATGACATTTAATCCTAGCACTTCAATTCCCCTAATCCTAAGTATGATCCGCTTTCTCTAAATCTAAAATGTTTATTATAATTGTTTCAAAATTTAGTTTCACAACATAATAATATAGCTGGATAAAAGTTCATTTTAAAATGATCTATTTATAAATTACTTGAATTTTCATTAAACGTCGTTATCATTATGATACATAATTTATTTTAAAATGATAACGCTTACGATTTGATCTTGATTACAGAATAGTAGAAACGATATTTCTGATCTAAAATACTATTATTATTATTATTATTATTACTTTTTTTTAAATTAAGAAAATTTTTGAGATATTCTGAGATGCAAGTTATATATTCCAATAAATAAATGGTTAAATAAATTTATAAATGTAACGAAATATATATATATATATATATATATACATATATATATATCTTAATATATATAAATCTCGTGTCACAATGTTTGTCCTCAATGGACTCCTAAACCACTTAACCGATTATAATAAAATTCGCACACCATGTGCAGTTCGATCCAACTTGAGAGATAGGATAGTTTAAATCTCAAATTATAGTCGCAATTTTAATTTATTGCTAATTATTTGTCTGTTATTATTTGACAGTCACAATTATCTGTTAACTCCAAATGATTCTAACAGATGTCGATACCTTTCGACTGGGTTGAAATGAAAGCTGAAATATATTTGGTGCTGCCATCTACACAAAGAATCTTCAACTTTTTAACCTATTAATAAATTTCGTATTATTCAATTATTTCCACTTTTTAAATTTTTGGAGTGTAAATTGAATTCATATTATAATGAAGATAATACAGTGAAATTAATCCTGTTTTTTACTTATTTGTGCTTCATTGATCAAAACTTTATAATTTAATCTGTATATATATATAAATTACGTGTCACGATGTTTGTCCGGGGTAAACTCCAAAACTAAGGAACTGATTTTGATGAAATTTTGCACACTGTGTGCAGTTTGATCCAACTTGAGAGATAGGATAGTTTTTATCTCAATTTATTGTCACAATATTGTTTTATTGCAATTATTTGTTAATTATAGACCTTTATTAAAGTTGCTCCAAAATATCTGTGAGTTCCATTAATTTAATTGTTGCCAAAAAAAAAAAAAAAAAAAAAAATACGAGTTCATTTTCTTTCGACATAAAAATAAATACATTTAATCAAACGTGAACGTTAAAAAATTATAAAAAGTTAAATTATGCATCTCACGAAAATTGATGTCATAATCAATTTAAAGATTTTATACACATTGATAAAGTGCTAATGTAGTTCTATCATAGATATAGTAATATATATAGATCTCTCATCCCCATGTTATCGTAGAAAGATTTTTGATGCCGAAAAAAGATAAAAAATAAAAGCTTTGGAAACAGCCATTAATTGGTATTGAAAAAAAAAAAAAAAAAAAAAAAAAAAAAAGAAAAAGAAAAGAAAGAAAGAAATATGAATTTGAAACTGTATCTGGAGTCTTCCATTCCCCTTTAGCAAATAAATTATTCATAAATTTTATTTGCTAAAATATTAGTATGTATTCCCGTGTGTATTCACTCGGGGAAAGACGGCCATATTTTGGTAAAAACGTCGTCTTTTCCCAAATGAAAAGGAATAACTTTTTTCTCCCCAATGATCACTCTATTCTATATATGCTATACTATATCTATGAGTTCTATACGCAAGCGAAGTGTGACTCACTGACCGTCTGTGCAGCCAAGAAAAAGATTTCCTATGTTAATTGCCCACTGGATTTTTTGTAAGAAATTATTAAAAATCGAGGAAATTTATTTCCCGATTTTAATCCTTATATTTGGGTATAGATATGTATTAGTTATCGCGGGTGTTAGATTGAATTATTTTGCTGTCAAATTGACAAAATTTTAATTTTAAATTTTTAAACTCTGTCGCCCTTGGCTTTTTTTATTATTATTATTATTATTTGTCGATCAAAAGCGTAACACGAAAATATACATGCCAGATGTATGCATTGTACGAAATGTAATATGTATTATTCATTGTACGTATGTATGACATGTAATATGTATTGTACGAAATATTGTTTCATATTATTCATTACTCTTTTAATATAAGTTGTTAAAATAACCATGATTTTTGAAAGGAATTAAATATTTTCGCCAGATAATTTGGCGAAATTCTTTTTTTTTCGCCAAGGATGACAGAAATGAAATCTATTCCGCTGCAAAATATTAGTATCTTACATCAGATATTTTATTTAGACATTTGAAAACAAATTTGACTTCAAACTATGATAGAATATTTATCATTTTCCTTTTAATTTGTATATTATTAGTATATTAAAATTTAAAAGCATGGTATATAAAAAGTTTTTTTTTTTTTTTTTTTTTTTTTTTTTAAATCTTATAATTATTCTTATCTTAATCCTCAATGTTTCCCATCTTTATTGACTTGAATTTACTATTAAAATTTTAACATACTCAAAAACTTCTCATCACTTCGTTAAAATACACTAAACTTTTCCAAAATATTTTTGTATTTAAAATGATACATGTATTTACTTTAAATGTCCAATATTTCATAAGATTTCCAATTTTAAAGTTTTAAAATATTTATCAAATTTACTTATTTTTCTGGTTTAGCCTTATTGTTTTCCCTTTTATAACTACAGCTGTTGCCCTCTTTAAAATATTTAAAATGATGAGGTCATTTAATAGTAAAATTATCCATTATAGCATATATTATATTTCACTCCTCCATAAAAATTGATTTTAAAATCGTCTGTTTCTTTTATACTTTTATTTTAATAGAATTTTAATAGAATTTAATTTATATATTAGTCACTTTAGCAATTTTATCCAAAGTAGCATTAGAAATAATATATATCACTTCTCCATTAAAATTTATAGGACCCTACAATAAAATTAATTTGTGCTTAATATCAACACTACGAAAATTTTTATCAATCGCTTCCAAATTTTGACCTAAGTTTCAAATCTCAACCCTGTGGGTTTTTACATCGGCTACAACGTTTTCGTCTTTGTTCGTAAATAATAATTTAACTGTACTAAATAGTTTACAGCCGTATAATTCAACGTATAACTTAGTCACAGCAACGCGTGGCCGGGTCTGCTAGTTATGTTATATATATATATATATATATATATATATACACTGCAGTTTATTAAATTTGCAACACCAAGAAGGAATGCGAATATAAGAATGATATTTATTGGGCACATGCATTATAGTAGGAAGAACAATTTATTAAATTTTCAGGAGGTTTTGTGTAATATATCCTGAGAAAACAGTGCATAAAGCAGCAACCTCTGGGAGAAATAACTACACTTATCTACCTAGGCATTGAATCGAACAGCTATTGGACGACATATTCGGATACAGACCTTCATGAAGCTTCAACAGGATGCCACAGTTCATAGACCGTAGTTACTGGTGAGTGGTAGCGGGTCACTCGCTTTTCAACGATTAATAAGTCGTTTTCATTGGTGCGAGATCGGGAGAACGCGCTGGCTGGAGCAACGGTTGAACACATTCTGTACCAAAGAAGGTCTGGACAATACAGACAACTTGCGGTCGTGCATTATCCTGCTGAAAGATAGCTCCAGGTATGCCTTGAAGGAAGGGAACGACTTCGGGCTGTAGCACTTTACGGACGTACCTGTTGCTCTTGAGATCACGCTTAATTCGTAGCAAATTGATTCGTCCATGATACGAAATCGCACCCCAGACCGTAACTCCGAGTGTTCGGCCCTATATCGTTCAATAACGTACTCTGGAAGGCAGCGTTGACCGGAATAGCGTCTAACACGAACGTGACCATCATGGTACCACAAATTGAAGCGTGATTCATCTGAAAAGACAATTTGTTGCCACTCACCTCTCCAGACTCTGTGCTCATGAGCCCATTGCAGACGCAGCCGTTGATGGTTTGCCGTGAAGGGGATCCTGTATAAAGGTGCCCTTGCACGCAATCCACGGTGCAGCAGACGTCGACGAATTGACGAAGCCGACATTAGTACACCTGTAGCAGTAGACCAACGTGCTGACAAGTGCCTGAATGAAGCAGTACGGTCATTCACCGCCATGCGGAGTAGGTGTCGATCGTCGAGCACTGACATCACCTTCCGTTGTCCACTGCCAGTTTTTCGAGTTGTTCGGTGCTCGTCGGTCCACTGCTTCCAAATTCGCATTACTGTGGAACTGTTCTGCTGCACACGATAATCCTCCTCCGTTCAAACTCCGTAAGTTGTTGGAATTTCTCCTTCTTCCGTCGTGGAGGTATACTTAGGTCTCACTAAACGTTCGCCACTAACAAATAATCATTAACAATTTTCAACGTCCCGCTACAGCCCTCTATTTATACGCTTTCAGCATCAGTTCAGAGGGCGCTGCGCCCGCCACGCATGCGCGGTGGCTCTGAAACTTTACTATTTTGCATAACATCCTTATAATTGACATTTGCTGGAAATTTCATTTAATTCTGATGATTTCTTCAAGGTGTTGCATTTTTTACAAACAGCAGTACATATACAAATATATATTTCCTATGTGTATCTGATTTCTATAATTTTATAAAAAAGTGCTTCGTATGAGACAGAAGATTCTATGTATTATATGATGTTTGCTATTTAGTAAGAAAATCTTAAATTAAAGACGTACCTCTAAAAGGCTCATTTATCAGAACTAATATAAGAAATTTATAAATTGTTTTAATTACGTGGTACATATATTCTGAGACAAGTATAAAGAATTCTTAAAGAAAACACGCTATTTGTATAAAAAAAAAACTCCATGGCATACACACTGTGAAAAATTGAAATCTCGCTGCCAACCTTTAACAGTAAGTTTTGCAATAATCCTTAAGTTATACCGGAAATAAACAATAAATTAACAAAACTACCGCAAATAAACTATAAAAAGTACCGTTCAACCGTAAAATTTACGGATAAAGTTTGGCTGCGAGGGTTCAGGATTTTACAGTGCATGGATGCGAGAGAAATATACCTGTTGCGCAATGACGTCCTGTTAAGGAATCGAGTTCTCAAAAAGAATTCATAATTACAAACTGATGAAATCTTCGAAGTCTGATTTACGGCTTTCTACAAAACTTAAAATGTCTCCTAAAATTCAATATTTCGAACTCTCTCCAACATAGAGAGCTTGGGGTTTGAAAATTAGAAAAATATGACAGAGAGGCAATTAGTCAATAGATCTGAATACCTCTTCTATTTCGTGATATGGTTTAATATATACAAACAAATTATATCACCGAACAATAATTTCTTTTTTCATAATAACACACCCTTCAGTTTAAAAGAAAATGCAATGGGATTAGACAATTTTTTTTTTTTTTTTTTTAATAAATTATATGGAGGTTTTTAAAAACGGGACATGGTCAGTGTCTATTAGTGCTGGGCGATGTTGACATTTCTTAAATCGATATATCGTTCGTCTTAAATACCGATATAAGGATATATCGATTTAATGTAGCGTCACCAACTATAGGGATTAGCCCCTACACATAAGGCCTTAAAAGAAAAAAAAATCCACCGAGACAGGGATTGAACTGAAAATCTTCTTGTCTCAAATCAAACAATCTGGCACTGTACCACGCTTTTTTGCCCACTAATTAAGTTTCGACCATTTTGATAAAAAGGATTAAATTTTCTAAGGTTTTATCTTGGCCTATGGGTGAGTTGTTGCACAAAATTTGCCCTTTATCCTACGTTTTCGACCACACTCTTTAATTTAATCTTAGTTTAATTTCAATAGGAATTTTAGTGATTCATACTTCCCTTGTAAGTGGATGTATGGTAGCTCCAAGTTTTGGCGTAACTTAAATTCAATTGCAAAAGTAGAAAACTTAAAAAAGAGGTTGAACCACTTTATGATATTGCTCATAATTTTACTACTTATACAGTCGGCAGTAAAAGTATTCGAGCGCTAGCAATAATGCCTATATATATATATATAGAGAGAGAGAGAGAGAAAGTACTCTTTATACTGATTTGTTAAATAAATCCTTCTCGAGTCATGTTCTCACACATTCAAGAATTTTACCCTAGTTGACTATTACTATTACAGAATATTGTTTTTTAGTTTCACAATATTCCTTACTGTTATTTCCTATATTTATAGAAAAATTTATCATATATTGGAAAGTATTTATTATATCCTTATGTTCTAAAACGGGACGACAGTGTCATTTGTATACTGATGTGTACAAAATATGAACAAGCGCTAATTTATATCAAGGTGCAAATATGTAAAACTTTTTAGGAAATTCTGTGTATTATTTTTCGCGCTAAAGTCGTTGGACTTTTTTTTTTTTCACACTCAAGCAGAGGGATAATTTCTAAAAATTGTCAAAACGATCTTTAGACTTCTTGAAACGTGTAAATTCATTGAAAACCAGAAGATATAAATTTTTACAAGTACTTTCTTGTAATGAATATCTATAGAAGAACGCAAAAACGCGAAAATCAACAATGGACCATAAAAAAATATATTAGTTTGACAAAATTAAATTTTTTTCTCGAAATTATTATTTTTATCACAGAAATATTTCCCATTGACTCGTGACGTGACATTTCGTCAGTAACCTTTAGAAAATATGAAGCACCCCAGTTTATTTATTTAATTTTTAACTAATTGATTAATTCAGAATTTTATTATTTCCTATTACTTTTTAATGCATTAAAATATTTACATTCCCCACTTACATGCAAACGAATTACAAAATGGCTTCACACAAGATATTAAATTTCTATAGTGCTTTGAATCTCCTAATAAATCTAAATCTTAATTAAATTTTTCTAAAATACACTTTCTTTCAAAATTCACGAGATTTTCTTTTTTTATTGCAGTTTAAAATGTTTACTTATGTTAGATTAAATAACATCAATGATTACAACACACAAAAAGACTAATAACTGGCTTAGTGTAAGAAAGAAAATTAGTAATAGAAAGAAAAACAGTTTGGTGCACTTGAAGACAAAAAAAAAAAAAAAGCATAAACTTTTACCGTATTCAAAATTATTTTTAAATACTCATACAGTATACTGTTAAGTAATTGATTTCGAAATAAATAAAAATCAGATAATTAAATGTTATAATAATCATATTTAAGATGACGCTGTTGTTTGAATTAATTTATTTTTGACAATATGACAATGTCATATTCTTTACTGAAATTAATAAATTAAATGAATGAATATTATTAATTACAGGAAATATTAATCAAGAATAGTTAATTATTCACATATCTAATAAACATAAACTGGAGTATCTTATTTTTTAATTATAGACACAGGAACTATAATAAAAATAGCGGAAGAAAATACTAATATTGATAAAGTAAATCTCCAGTAATCAAACGAATTTTGAATGAATGAATAGATCTCATTTCTCGGTTTTCCTTTCGTTACTACGCATGCGTTCCTAAAACCGTAATCCATTCGAAAGAATATGCTTCCTCGTGTCGGGTCTTAAACCGACATTCTCTTCCAAGTACGCTTGCGCTACACTAAACCAGAACGGCTAAATATTACTCTCTTGATTTTTTGCGGTTTGATTTTCATGATTTGGCTCTTTATGACTGCGCATGTTTTACGCTAAACCGGTATCCGACTGAATGAATGAATATCCATCTGGCATTATTCCAGCATTACTGAATCGGTTTTGCCTGGCATCAGAGTTTCGCGTTTTTTTATGCATCGATATTTCACGGAAGATGAAATATTTAAATCGAATAAACGATATTAGCGTTAAATCGATATTTGATTTTACATCGATATAAAGCCCAGTCCTAGTGTCTATTGAAATATCTTTCTTTGAAACCTAAGGTTTATGATTATCTGGATGGCAGAACGTCACATTTCTATTCCGTGATATGGTTTAATATATACAAACAAATTATATCACTGAACAATAATTTCCTTTCTCATAACAACACACCCTTCAGTTTAATAGAAAATGCAATGGGATTAGACAAAATAATTTTTTGGCAAAATTATATGGAGTTCCTTAAAATACGGGACATGGTCAATGTCTATTGAAATATCTTTCTCTGAAATATAAGGTTTACGATTATCCGGATGGCAGAACATCAAAATTGTAACAGAAAGATTGGGGGATTATTACTGTAATGGGCCAAGTGGTGGCTATAGTAAAATCTATCGGGACGCTGCAAGGTTTTATACGTTTCATAAAATTAATTCTTCTATGATTTCCCTAAGTGTAGGGGCCCACCAGAGGCCGAGTGGTACTGCGCTCAAAGCTGGTAGACGTGAAGTACCGGTTTCGATCCCAGGTAATGCTCGTTGGCGTAGCCGTTCGGAGTTTTCAGTGGTTTCTCCGAATCTTGCGTAAATGCGGGCTAGGAATCCTGAGAAAGGCCCCCATGGAGGGATATTCCCCCTTAGGCCTAGGACCTTTGTGTAGTCAATCGGCCTTAATCCCCGCAACAACCCTAAGCGCAAGAGTTATGCATTCTGCAGAGGAGGAATATGGTGGCGGCGTGAGAAAATCTAGAGCTGAATTCAAGACAGTTTCAAATTGCAAAGTTAAAACTTCCCAACCTCAATTTTTGAAATAAAATAGAATATATATATCTATATATTAAAGTAAAAATAAAAACCTAATGTTTATTACTAATTTCATTTCTTGTCAAGCTTAATGAAAAATTACACTTAACAAAATTACTATCTTTTTTATGATTGTTTTTTACGTAAAAAAGTGCCTTGTGAATAAATATATGTTTGTTTGAAGAACAAATAAATAGAATAATTGAACCCTAGTCATTTCGAATCACATTGCATGAAATTTATTTCTAATATCTCGTATAATAATTCTTACATGTTAATTAAATAATATATATTTTTATATATAATAAAACTTTAAAAGGCAAATGTAATTGTTTTTTATATAATTTTATAATTTACTGTTTTTTTCTGATTTAAGATAAGTGAGAAACCCGCACATGCAAAATAATATAAGACTATTTGAGTTTTATAAAAGACTCACACTTTGTAAAATCTTTATTCATATAAACTATTCATTTCAACTTCACAATTGAAATAAATATTTTGAAAACATGATTTTCTTTAAAAAAAAAAAAAATAAAGTAAAATAAAATAAATTAAAAAAAATGAATAAATACATAATAAATAATTAAATAAAAATAAAAATAAAAATAATTAAATAAAATAGTAATAGTAATAATAATAATAATAATAATAAATGAATAAATAAATAAATAAATAAATAAAAAATAAAATAAATAAATAAATAAAAAATAAAATAAATAAATAAATAAATAAATAAATAAATAAAAATTTCTTGAAATAATACTTAGTTAAATAAATTATCGAGTATGCTTAAATTAAAAAATATTCTAAGTATTGGAAGCTGTACTTCTTTATAAATAATTTATCCTACGTTTTATTTAGAATAGAAACAATATTTTTGTATTTTGATAATTTATGCATGTCAAATAATTATTCTTGCAGACTAAAAACAGTTTTATAATAGAAAGTTTTAAAAAGATACTAACACACAATTAATTTTCCGGATAATAAACACGGTGCCTGAAGTGTTTCATTTTGACAGCTAGTTTCAAAAATAGATTTACTTAAAAAAAAAAAAAAGCGTTTTTCTTTCATAAAAAGAAAATTATTTTTCTTGTTAAATTATATAGAATAGGTTATATTGAAGAAAATATATGGTTAATTGAAAAAAAGGGTTATATTGAAAAAAAGGTTAAATTGAAGAAGGAATACGCTTTTAAAAATTTATGTTTACTGGTCCAATTTTCTTTGTATGCTTTTGCGAAAAACTCTGTTACAACTTATAAATATATGAGACGTTCTGTAGAGTAGTTACAGAAAAAAAAAAAAAAAACAGTAACCTTAAAAGAATTTTAGTTTATCGAAAAATATTTATATTTAAAAATTGAAAATTAATGAAGAATACTTTTTAAAAATTGATACTTTATTTTTATTTTATGATTAAAAACTATTTATGTAATTTCTTACGTTATTATATAAACTCTATAGTTAACGAGGCTTGCCAGAATTTTAATTTATTAAGGTTCGCACACTCCAGTTTTTCTTAGATAAGAATTTTTCGCCTTTTTCACTACCACTATTTTTTTACAGAAATCTTTTTCTTATTTCCATAGTGATGTGTCGTGATTAAACAGGATTCAGATTATCGTATAAAAATAGTTGTAGAAATAAAGGCCGATGTTTGTTATTCTGAAAGTATCCCAAAAAGGGCGCAAAGTGCGACACCTGTTTGTTGTGGAGCGCTCCAGAGCCACCTTTTCTTTCTTTTTTCTTTTTTCTTTTTACTCTACATTATCAAAACATTTTTTGCTAAACATTGCTTTCTAAATATTACGACCATGAAATATTCTATGTAACAGACAAAAAAAAAAAAAAAAAAAAAAAAAAATCACTAAAGAATATTTTACCGTGTATATGCATAGTTGCCAAAAAGATTAGTCTTAAATACCAAGATGGAAGAAAGCTACTATTTCACAGAGACGAATTACATTACATGTTTTATATATATATATATTGCAGAATTGCATATTGTGTTTAATATATAGCAACACGTGAATTTAGATTCTCAGGTGTGATTTAAAATAAAATAATATTAAGGATGACGTTATAATGGAAATTTGAAGAAATATTAAAATTAATTTCATTTAACAGGTAAAAACGTATTTATCTTTGCTTCCAGTATATAAAAACATTTTTAAATATGACTAAAAAAATAATAATGATGATGATATACTTGTATATCGTTTCCTTTTGATAAAATTATACAAAATTTTTATGAATATCTTATGTCTTCCAATTGAAAGCTTAGTTATATGAATGCTTTATAAAGTACATAATTTCATTTACATATGTATAAAACTCTTTTAACTTTCTACGAAAGAAATTGAAAATAAACTTTTTCAAAAATATGCATTTTTTGTTCATTTTATTTATCTTTACTTTCCCTAGTCAAATATTTTTTCATTTCTGAAAATTGATTAAAATATGTTCTACCTTTTATTGAATAAGCGAAGAAAGTATTTATTTATTTATTTATTTAAGATAAAACATTTATGTAATGAAAGAGAAAATTGTTATCCTTTTAGGAACTAGTTATATATTCAATTCTAACTTCATTATATAAAAAGATGTGAAATAACCAAGATATATAATTTTCTATGACTCCTTAGTAAAAAGATTTTTCAAATATAAACGTATTTTTATTTTATTTTATATATTTATTTTTTTGTTTGACGACAACATCTCTTCATTTAGCTATTCACAAAATTGTTTTGCATAAAATATTTTATTTTATAAATGTATTTGTTGGAATTAATATATTTTACCATGTTTTTATTAACTTCGATTCTTGTGTGTTTGTTTGTGTGTTTGTTTGTGGGTTTGTTTGTGTGTTTGTTTGTGGGTTTGTTTGTGTGTTTGTCAGGGACAAACCTTGCAATCGATTTTTAACTAACTTCCCGACTAGCTAGATACTTGAAATTTTCAGGACAGCTCACAACACGGTGACAATACATTTTTCTAATAATTTTAGTCAGCTATTTCAAGTCCCGCTGCCTTCGGCAGCGCTTATATGATTCGACATAAAATCTATTTAACCAACTTCCCGACTAGCTAGACATTTGAAACTTTCAGAATAGTTCAGAACACGGTGAAAATGCATTTTCTTAAAACCTTTAGCCAAATGTTTCGGGTTCCTGCTGCCTTCGGCAGCGTTATCAGTACAAAGCTTGCAATCGATTTTTCACTAACTTTCCGACTAGCTAGACATTTGAAACTTTTAGGACAGCTCACAACACGGTGACAATACATTTTTCTAATAATTTTAGTCAACTATTTCAGGTCCCGCTGCCTTCGGCAGCGCTTATATAATTCGACAGAAAATTTATTTAACTAACTTCCCGACTAGCTAGACATTTAAAAGTTTCAGAATAGTTCAGAACACGGTGAAAATGCATTTTCTTAAAACCTTTAGCCAACTGTTTCGGGTTCCCGCTGCCCTCGGCAGCGTTATCAGTACGAAGCTTGCAATCGATTTTTCACTAACTTTCCGACTAGCTAGACATTTGAAATTTTCAGGACAGCTCACAACACGGTGACAATACATTTTTCTAATAATTTTAGTCAAATTTTTCAAGTCTCGCTGCCTACGGCAGCGCTTATATGATTCGACAGAAAATTTATTTAACCAACTTCCCGACTAGCTAGACATTTGAAACTTTCAGAATAGTTCAGAACACGGTGAAAATGCATTTTCTTAAAACCTTTAGCCAACTGTTTCGGGTTCCTGCTGCGTTCGGCAGCGTTATCAGTACAAAGCTTGCAATCGATTTTTCACTAACTTTCCGACTATCTAGACATTTGGAACTGTTAGGACAGCTCACAACACGGTGACAATACATTTTTCTAATAATTTTAGTCAACTATTTCAGATCCCGCTGCCTTCGGCAGCGCTTATATAATTCGACAAAACATTTATTTAACTAACTTCCCCACTAGCTAGACATTTAAAATTTTCAGAATAGTTCAGAACACGGTGAAAATGCATTTTTTTAAATACCTTTAGCCAACTGTTTCGGGTTCCTGCTGCCTTCGGCAGCGTTACCAGTACAAAGCTTGCAATCGATTTTTCACTAACTTCCCGACTAGCTAGATATTTGAAACTTTCAGGATAGCTCAGAACACGGTGGCAATATGTTTTTTTAATACTTTTAGTCAACTATTTCAGGTCCCTACTGCCTTCGGCAGCGTTCATATGATTCAACAGAAAATTCATTTAACTAACTTCCCGAGTAGCTAGACATTTGAAACTTTCGGAACAGTTCAGAATACGGTGAAAGTGCTTTTTAAAAATATTTTTATCCAATTGCTTCGGGACCCTGCTGCCTTCGGCAGCGTTTCCAGTACAAAGCTTGCAATCAACTTTTAACTAACTTTCCGGCTAGATAGCCATTTGAAACTTTTATAATAGCTCAAAAAAAGACGATAGCAAGGAATTTTTTTAATACTTTTATCCAATTGCTGGGGTTCCGGCTGCCTTCAGTAGCGTTTATATGATTCAATAGAAAATTAAAAAACATGGTTTATAAAATTTTTTTTATCTTATAATTATTTCAGATACGTTTGATGTAAACCGATGAACTATGAAGAATCATAAAATTATATACATATATGACGAGGTAAAAAAATTATATAATTTAACTGTTTTTATAAAGAAATGCACAGTTATTTAACAAAATATAGATATCAATAGGATGATAGGAAATTTATTTTGAAGATAAAAATAATATTAATGATTCTTTGATAGAGTTTCAAAAGTTTGTTTTAATATAAGGAATGTGAAGAGAAAGGTAGAGTTGTAGAATTTAACACTGCAGTGTGAATCATATTTAACAGGATTTAACAAGGAGTAAGTGCCGCTCACCGCTCTAAGAGTGGTGTCGAGCGCTTCTAGCTATGCTAGGCCCCTACTCCGGAACGTTTATTTAAAAACAAAAAGAAAAAAAAAAAAAAGAAAAAAAAAAAAAAGGAAAAAATTACAATGTTCGCCAGAACAATATTCCCGCGCGACATAGGGCGAAGTATTACAAATATGTATTAATTATTAACAAACTTAAAAATAAAAATAAATAAAAATTAAATACACTAAAGTAAGATTCGCCAGTACAGAGTACTCACGCGACAGGGGGCGAAATAAAATAAATCTTGAAAACTCAAAAGCACAATGAGCTAGAATTGAACAGGGAGGGAGAGTTGTTTACAAGTAAATCAGTTCGCCAGAACAAGGTTCCCACGCGACATAGGGCGAAGTTGGTTGTTTTAGGGCATTTACAAACACATGAGGGAAGAATAGATATCTTAGGGCTAGTGGGTAAGTGAAAAGGATTATTTAACAGTGTGAATCATATTTAAATGAACTAAAGTTGTGTTGTAATACCTAACCTCTTAAGAATCTTATTAACACTTTTTTCATGTTCCGAAACTATTTCTTCCCGCCAACTGATTGTTTCATACACCTGCCTCATCACGTGACGATATGTCGCGTCACTCTACTACTACTGTCTTTTTTCTTTTTTAATCATGTAACATTTTTCTGTATTCGAAGGACGTTCTTTTATTGAGTCCTTCTTCCATTATTTTTTGTGCCTAAGATATATTAAATAAATTTAAAAAGTAAAAATCTAGGCAATCCTCTATTATGCAGTCAATATCTGAATTATTATAAAATATAATTAATCTACATTTCTTTCATAGAAAAATTAAGTACTTTCGTTTTACCCCAAAACAGAAGTTGTTTCAATATAATATGTGGATAATTTATCCAATATTTTCAAGCATCAATACTGCTGATAATGTATCCAGATTTGTCTTCAACAACATAGAATGCTTAGTACCTGTGCTGACCCAAACTTTTTAATTATTTGACTGTTGACTATTAAATAAAGAATATTTGTTATAAAAGTATATTTCGCAATAACTAATCGAGGAAGATCCGAACTTATAGCCTAATAATTTTATCAGATTATGAGACTGAATTTTTGAATTGAAATTTTAGATTTATTCTTAACAAAATTTTTTTTCTTTGCATATTTGAAGAAATTGCTACATTTAAAATAATGATAATAAAAAAAAAAAAATGTAAGCGAAAATAAACATTTTTTATTTCTTCAAAAACGTAACAACATGAAAACGAAAGTATAGAAACGTATGTAAACATTAAAAACAAAAGAAGTGAAAATAATTATAAGATTGTTTAAAATAAACATATTAATGTTTAAAAATAAAATTTCAGTTATTATATTCTAGAAAGAAAAAAAAAATTGAAATATTAATATGAGTATCACCAAGGGCACAATTATTGAAAAACTTTATTCACAGAATTATGACGTATGGAAATTTAAATTGGAGATGTTTCTCCAAAAAAAAGATTTATATTCAGGGGTAATTAACGATGCTCCCGATCCGATTACTGACACATGGAATTCCAAAAACAGAAAGGCTCGCGCCATAATAAACATCTTAATAGAGGACAATCAAAAAATATATGTCAAAAATCTTCAAACCGCTAGAGAATGTTGGAATGCATTAAAAGCTGCACATGAACGCTACACCCTCAGCAGTAAACTATTTTAATTAAGAAAGATTTACTCTACGAAATTAACTGAGGGTAAAAACATGATTCAACATTTGACACATATTTATCAGCGAAGAGATAAACTAGTATCAATCGGTGAAGAAATAAACTACAGGCACCTTTCAGCACTAATGCTCTGTTCCTTGCCTCCAAGTTATGATGTACTCATCACTGCTTTAGAATCTCGAGGCGAAAAAGATTTGACACCAGAGTTTATACGCTCAAAATTAATTGATGAATTTTCCAAAAGAAAAGAACACAAATCTGAAAATAATTCAGTATTAAAGGTTAAATTTAAACCAAAACAAGAAAATTCAAAGTTCTGTCCTATTGTAAAAAGAAATCGCATACAACTGAAGAATGCTGGCATCTTAAAAATAAAGAAAAGACTCAGAAACAAACAAAAACCAGCAATGCCAGATTAACTTTCAAATCTGGCATGTACTCTCAAGACAGACATAACGCGGATAGGGCTCTTATTACTGAAAGTGAAAATAAAAAACCCAATGACAAAACATTCACTCTATTTATCGGTGAGAAGTCTAACAATTGGTATATAGACTCGGTTTGTTCAACACATGTTTGCAATGATAAGAGTAAATTTTAGGAATTTAATTATAATAATTCACGCGTAACAATCGCGAATGGACAGGAGATAGAATCCCTTGGTCATGGGTCCGTGAAATTAAACACCATAAATTCCAATAACACACATAATACAATCATATTGAAAAACGTTTTATATGTACCAGAAATAGTGACAAACCTCATATCTGTAAAAGGGGCTACTGAAAATGGTTGTGTAGCAGTATTTGAAAACAAATCATGCAAGATAATGCATGAAGGAGAAACATGCATTGAAGGTTATATTAATAACAATTTATTCGAATGCAAAGTTAACTATGATACAACACACACTATAAACATGGTAAAAACGTGTGAAAATAAAAATTGTATTTATAAATGGCACATTAAATTAGGCCATAGAGACATTCGTCATATAAAGGATTTAGCTAACAAGGACGTGGCTGTGGGTATTAAATTAAATGATTGCAAACATAATACTGAATGTAAAACATGCATCATGTCTAAATTAGTTGACTCACCTTACCCCAAAGCTGCACAATTTAGAGCCTCCGTACCACTCGAACTAGTCCACACAGACTTATGTGGCCCTATGAAAACCCCCACTGTAGGTGGAAAATACTACTTTCTTACATTTATCGATGATTTTAGTCGTTATACTTTTATATATTTGCTAAGAAATACGTTTGAGGTATTTTCTAAGTTAAAAGAATATTTGGCTATGACCGCAAACAAATTTGGCCGAAAAGTGCATGCAATTCGCTCGGATAACGGGGGTGAATACACTGGTATGGAAGTAAATGAATTTTTGAATAAAGAAGGAATTGAGCACCAGTTTACCTCAGAACGGCGTGGCAGAACGTAAAAATCGTACGCTGACCGAAATGGCGCTGTCTGCTTAAAGACAGTAATTTACCAAATTCCTTTTGGGGGGAAGCCATAAATACTGCGAATTACATACAAGACAGGCTCCCAACCTCCTCGTGCGACTCAACTCCTTACGAAAAATGGACCGGCCGTAAACCCGATTTATCAAATATAAAAACATTCGGATGTCGCGCATACGCATATGTACATAAGATACATAGGGGAAAAATCGATAGCACCGCTCAAGAAGGAATTTTTGTGGGATATGATAATCGTAGCAAAGGCTACAGAATTTGCACAAATAATAAAAATGTAATTATAAGCAGAACTGTAAAATTCTTGGAAGATGAGAATACAGAATCCCACAAAAGTGAGACATCACAAATCAATAATGAAAATTCAAATGATGAAATTCCGGTGTCTAGATTACAAATATTAGATTCCGATATAGATATAATGGGTGAATACGATAGTCCCGATGACACGCAAACTCTGCCGCGACGATCACAACGATTAAATAAAGGGGTTCCGCCCGACAGATTTGCATTTGCAGTAAATGACAAAAGACTTGATGAGCCTAAGTGTTTTGAAGATATACTAAAAATTCAAAACCCAGCAGAAAAGGAAAATTGGCTGAACGCCACACTCGACGAAATGAATTCACTCAGACAAAACAATACTTGGGAACTTGTTGACGCTCAACCAGGGACCAAAGTAGTAGGGAGTAAGTGGGCGTTCAAGGCCAAATACAAAAGCCAAGGACAAGTCGAGAAATATAAAGCCAGGCTAGTCGCCAAGGGTTTTTCTCAAAAATACGGGGTGGACTATGACGAAACTTTTGCACCAGTTGCATCGCATACCACTCTAAGAAGTCTCTTGACCATGTCGCTGTACAAAAATTTTAATCTAAGGCATGTAGATATGAAAACTGCTTTCCTACATGGAAATTTGCAAGAAGATGTATATATGCAACAACCCGAGGGTTATTAAAACAGGAATGTTAAAACAGGAATAAACTACTACGTCAGAAACGCCAAAGAAAAATTATTGAGGTGCATACAGCTGTTTCGGTAGCCTAAAGCGTACCGTCATCAGTGCAAAAAAATAATTCTGAATCTGGAGAAGTATTTGTATATATAGGAGAGGGACCGGATTTAGTTCAACCAATAGGATTACGGAAGAGGTGGGGAGTGTGGCCAATAGGAATTAAGGAATGTGTAGCTGTGTAAACAGTAGAAAAATTAAGGAAATGTGGACTGAATGTAAAATTTCCAACAATCAGACAAATAGGGAACAGCGAAATCACAATTTACAAGGTTTTTAAAATTTTTATAAATATGAAAAGCTTCAAAGAAATCGAGTTCATGAATGGATTTAGGTCTGCAAATTATTTTAGCTGAATTAAATTTAAAATTATGATTTTCCTCCCAGCAGTGTTTAGAAATAGCCGATTTATTGGTTTCTTGTTTGCGGACGTAATTCATATGTTCTTTTAGACGAAATTTAAGACTGCGTTTAGTTTGGCCAATATAGGATAAACCACACTGACAGGATATACTATAAATGCCCCAAGAATTATGCATATCAATAGGATCTTTTAACTGAGAAAAGGTGAGTTTATTGGAAGGCGAAAATATTATTTTAAAATCATATTGTTTGAGAATTTTAGCTATGGTTTGACTGGTTTTAGAAACATAGGGTAAAACAATACTGATATTAGAAGTGACTGATTTAGTAGACGAAATACGAGGGAGTTGTAATTTTTGGATAGCTTTGTCTATAATGGAAGGGTCATAACCTCTGTCAATAGGGTTATGTTGTCCAAGGCGAAGAAAATAAAATATGTAAGTTAAAGAAAGCGATATATGGCTTAAAACAATCCGGTAGAACATGGAATTTGAAAATTAATGAATCATTGTGTAAATTAGGATTTAAACAAAGTCAGCATGACAAATGTTTATATATCCGTAACAAATCTAACACAGAAACTTACATTCTTGTCTACGTCGATGACTTACTTATAGCTGGTAAAAATCACAATATTGACATATTAATTGATCAACTTAGGGAAGAATATCCATTAACTGACCTTGGGGAAGCCAAATATTACCTTGGCATAAATGTAGAAAGACCTTGTAAAGGGGTAATTACGCTTGATCAAAGTAACAAAATACAAGACATTGTAACAAAATTCGGGCTAGATAACGGACGGCCCTCTGACACACCAATGGAACCAGGGTATATAAAATTAACTGATAACGATAATCTTTTACCAAACAACACAATGTAGAGACAGGCTATAGGCGCGTTACTTTACATTTTTACAGTATCGCGAACTGATATAAGTGTTGCCGTTGGCATCTTAAGCCGTAGAAACGAAAATCCCAGAGCGAAAGACTGGGAGACAGTTAAAAGGGTAATTAGATACTTGAAAATTACCAAAGATATTAAATTAAGACTTTGTAACTCTGGTGAACCTGTCCTAAAAGCATATTCGGATTCTGATTGGGCCAACGACCCAAGTGATCAAAAATCCATCTCTGGAAATTTATTTATGTTAGGAAAAAATCCAATTTTTTGAACTTCGAAAAAACAGTCCTGTGTGTCCATGTCTTCAGCAGAGGCTGAGTACGTCACAGCTGCGAGTGCTGCACTTGAAATACAATGGCTCAAGAAACTATTAGATGATTTGAACTTACCGCAAGAACGTCCTATTGTGTTATATCAAGACAACCAGTCTACGATCAAGATTGCTGAAAGTGACAAATTTCTTTTAAAGACAAAGCATTTCCAGATGATATTTCATCTTCTGAGAAGTTTGAAACAGGAAGGCCTCATCAAGCTTCAATATAAAGCTACCGAAGAAATGACTGCCGACACCCTCACAAAGGCTCTACCCAAAACTGCGTTTAAGAGACGTAGACATTGTTTAATGAACAATTGAACATTTCTGAGCTTACGAGGGGGTGTTGTAATATCTAACCTCAGAACAATCTTATTAACACTTTTTTCATGTTCCGAAACTATTTCTTCCCGCCAACTGATTGTTTCATACACCTGCCTCATCACGTGACGATATGTCGCGTCATTCTACTACTACTGTCTTTTTTCTTTTTTAATCATGTAACATTTTTCTGTATTCGAAGGACGTTCTTTTATTGAGTCCTTCTTCCATTATTTTTTGTGCCTAAGATATATTAAATAAATTTAAAAAGTAAAAATCTAGGCAATCCTCTATTATGCAGTCAATATCTGAATTATTATAAAATATAATAAATCTACATTTCTTTCATAGAAAAATTAAGTACTTTCGTTTTACCCAAAAACAGAAGTTGTTTCAACATAATATGTGGATAATTTATCCAATATTTTCAAGCATCAATACTGCTGATAAAGTATCCAGATTTGTCTTCAACGACATAGAATGCTTAGTACCTGTGCTGACCCAAACTTTTTAAATATTTGACTGTTGACTATTAAATAAAGAATATTTGTTATAAAAGTATATTTCGCAATAACTAATTGAGGAAGATCCGACCTTATAGACTAATAATTTTATCAAGTTGTTTGTCTTGTATCCAGTAATCCAGTTTTTTTTAAAATTTACTTACTCTTACAGTTTTTCATTTTACAGAAAGAAGCTAATTAAACTGTAAGTTTCTTTTGTAGAAATAAGAAAATTATTTGCATTGTTAAAAAAAACTATTTCTCAGAAGATTTTACAGACAAACAAAACTGAATGAAGATTTTAATTATTTAAATATGTGTTAAAATAAAATAATTCTCATATAAAAAAGTTTTATGTTTAATTTATTACCAAAATATACTGGTGTGAAAAAGGAGGCGGGGCTAACAATACTACGGAATATTAATTAGTATGTTGGAGGGTATGTTAGACTATAAAAATATAAAATATCTTTTATTATATAAGCATATAAAGTTTACCCGCGCATGCTGCGCAAACAGCAACAATTTGTGTCAAATTTATAGAGCTACTTATGTAACATAAACATATAAACACCAAGTAAATGTGACAATGCAAAACTTATCATCGATAGAGCAAACTGAATGAATTTCAGGACGATTTGTAATAACGTCTAGTTTATAATGATATAGTTAGATTTTGCTTAAGGGGTCGTCTACATATTAAAACTGACATCAACTTCATTTTTTTCAATGGTAACCCCCATTTTTAATAAATTATTTGAATTTTTTGGATCAAATCATCACGGAAAATGGTATAGTTAATATATTTTGCTCAATTTTTCACAGAGTTATAAGCTGTCAAAATATGAGGATGCTAATGTTAAATGAATGGGACAAAAATTAATTCATATCTTCCAAAAATAATTATAATATTCAAATTCTGTTTATTTTATACGATAAAATGAAGTGACCCAAACATATTACATGCATATTTTTGATTAAAAAAAAAAAAAAAAAAAAAAAAAAAAAAAAAAAAAAACATTTTTTTTAATTATGATAATTATTAATAATTTCATATTTGAAAAAATTATGAATTATGACCTATGTTAATTTTTGCATGAATAGAACGGGCATCATCAAAAACATGGGTTTCCAAATTTACAGCTCGTTCCTAACATTATTTTATGAGTTACAGTGATATTTCATTTTTTACTGCTGTTAGGGGGCCGTCACTTGTTATAATTTGTATCCTCTGTGAGTAAATATCTGTATATATTTTGACGAAAAACAATTTTAATTTATATTTTTGTTATTCTAATTGCTTTCTAAGCAACATTTCGACGTTTATCATACAAATTGGCTAATTTTTATAAAATTATCGCAATGCAGACGAGAGATTGTGAAAGAATTCCATAAAAAAATGAAGCCCCGCCTAAATATTGCAGAAACAATATTAAAAAACTAGTTCGCATATTCGTATTTGACTCTATGTATAACACTGGTACGCATAAATGTCAATGGCCAAATTCGTGCCACTTATTTTTTAAAAGTATTTTGTGTTATTTTATCGAAATTATGTATTGAAGAAACATTTTCTATAAAGAAAGTGGTGCAGAATAAAGGCGGGGCTAAAAGTACTCCGGAATAAATTAATATATTGGCAGCTATGAATATACCCGATCCTGAAATGTCAAATCTTTCTTCTCAAATGTTACATAACTTTTCCTAGTTTCTCACTGCTAAAATTCTATTTTAACTCAGTTGTCCCTCTTATTTTTACTTGAATATTGTAGGGTTCGTACACCTCAAGTTAAATATCATAATTTAGGAAACACAGTAGGGCAAGGATTATCGTTTGAAAGAGGAATACGCATTTTTTTCTTTATTTTAAATTATAAAAATTAACATTTAATAATTTTTATAAGATTTTTTCAAAAGAATTTTCTGTTTTAATTTTGTTATGACATTTTCGCATTTGTTTACTGCACGTTTGCAAGATTTGTGTTATTTAAATTTTACCGCATGACGTAAAATAATATTAAATTTTTATTTAATGTTTTTTTTAAATACAGAATCAAACCGTGGAAGATTTTTTTTTTTCATTAAATATATTATTGAAACAAAGCGCAACATTTTTTATTTTCTATTATTCTAATCACGGCGTAAAATTCACATTTATTATGGGAAAACAATTTAAAACAATGTAATATGTCTTATTACTTTTAAAGATATAGATTTTACACATTTAAAAATTAAGAATTCAAGTACAGTAGACGACTGCAGAACGTGGAATATTTGTTCTAGGCAATAGGAAATATCCATATTTATTCTATATCCATATTTATTTTCATTTGAATATACATAACTCTTTCTAGTGAAAGTATTTGCATTCATATTATTTTGTTTATACAAATATGTCAATATTGCTTATACAAATATAAGGAATATTCTTAGGAAATATCGTAAAACACGAATTGTGAAAGAAACGCCAACTGAAGGAGTTACAGATTTCCAAATGACGTGAAACTACGTCAGCAGTCGCGTAAATGTTAAATATTCTTTCTTAGATTTTAGTTTAAATCTTGTTATTTATATTTTTGTATATTATCTATTGTTGATTTGTACGCCTAAAATTAAATGTAAAACTTTATAGTAACACTTTCATGCGGGGCTTACTGAATAAAATAAAATTATACCCAACAAGAAGTAGATAATTCTTTTTCTTAAATATTAAACATTTTTTATTTTATTTTTTTTAACCGCTATTGATATTACTATCATTATTACTATTATTCTTTTAGCTTGGTATCTAGATTTTTGTAATTCAATATTGTAGGGTTCATATGATTCAAGCTATTTAATTTTCTTCGTGTGAAGTGATAAATTTAACTATTCAATGTTTAATAAATAGAAACGAATAAAAATCTTTTATTTCATAAACTAACACAGAAAGTTCGGCGAATTAGAATCGTTTTTTATTTTTTACTAACATTTCTGAACTTTTCTTCCGGTGTGAAATTTAATAAATAATGCATATTGGGTGGTAGACCACGATTTATTTTTTCTTAATGTATAGACTGCCCCCTACACATTTTCACGTGTAACTCTGCTTAGAATTGATTTATTTAAAGTATATAAATAGGTAGGTTTTCCGAACTGCCTTCATCTCAGAAATCTGAATATCAGGCCAAAAATAGGGGGTTGTCTTTGAAAAAAAATGAAGTTTATGCCTGTTTTAATATGTAGATAATTCCTTAAGCAAAATCTAACTACACCATTAAAAACTAGACGTTATTACAGATCGATAGGTACCAGCCGTATGTTTCTATGATAATGTACGGCGAAATTAGGGGGGGGGTGGCGTTTTTTTGGGGTGTGGGGTGTGTGACTGTACCATTCTTTCTCAATAAATTCCCAATTTTTGATAGAAAACAGTGGAAACTTATATGTATATAAAAGCTTTTTAGTAATGTTTGAAGAACAGGAGAATGATATTGTTTTGAATGAATTATATAAAATTATACATTATATTATAGCAATATGGATATATTTTTAATGCAACAGTTTTGCTAATTTAATTTCCATCAGCCGTTGTCCTTTTAAATGTCCTAAAATGATTTTTTTTTTCATAATTGAGATAATTACTCGTAAATCGTGACCTTTAATTTGAAATAAAATAAATGTAATATTAGCCTGTCATAAAAATATAGAAATGTTTAGAAATTTACAGAAAATATTTTATAAAAAGTTAATTTTCCAATATAATACCTTTATCCTAAAATAATAAACAAATAGGCTAAAGAAAACACTTTGTTCACTCTAACTTACTAAAACTTATATTTTGAAATGTTAAAATAAGTCAAATTTATATATCAACAGTTAAACTTTTGCCATCTAAATGTTCTAACCAGTGATAGTACATAAAGTTAATTTCCTTAAAACATCTAAGTTTATCCTGTCTTGTTAAAGTTTAACGCCATTCATGTTAAAGTTCCTGTCACTTGATTACAGTTTTGGTCTTAAAGGGGAATTTCAAATTTCAAAAGGTTATGACGTTCGAAATAACTTTGCTATAAAAATGAATGATATTTACGAAAGCAGAGTAGTTCCAAATGAGGTTTCGTCTGGATCAGTGGTGCGTTCAGTTAAAAAAAAAAAAAAAAATGTAAGTTAAAATATCTTTTTGAGAGAAAAATAATAATATTATTTGCTATAAAACATATTTTCAAATAAAAGTTAGTTGTATGAGTAAAATACATTTATGTTTGTCATTACTATATATATATAAATATTGAGGTTAACCATATATATATATATTATATATATATATATATATATATTGTTAAAGGCACTGTGGGGAATTTAATTTATCTTCTTCATTTTTCAATCAATCTTTTTCTTAAAAATACTCTGTTTTACAGCTTTCATTCATCTCAACTCTATTTTATAACTCTCTCATTTTCACCTTTTTCTCAAATCTATTTTACTTAATCTTTTTCCTGATATTTAGAAAGAAACTAAAATTATTTGTGTTTTTAAAAATAGCTATGCTAGTGATTTTAAAAGCTGTCGACCCGTGTGTCCTTCATGTAAAATATATCAAATTATAAAGTATAAAAAGCTTTTGCAACGGGTGAAAACTTAAATTCTTATGCTCAACATGGAATTATCTCTAAATGCTCTATGACTACTAATTTATTTCGCTTAACCAATAAAATCACGTCTTAACTTGAAAAACATTGTCAACTTCATGTTATTTATATTTATTTTTCTAAAGCATTTGATACAACTGATTTTGGTTTTCTTTTACAAAAATTGACTAATTCTGTCTTTATATTAATACTATTTACTAACTTTTTGCTAACTTAAATGATCATATGCTGTTTTATTTTAACAGAGGTGTTTCTAATAAATTTACCAATACTTCGAGAGTACTTCAACGTTTAATTCCAGACCCTTACTTTTTTTAAAAATTTATTTATTCATGGTCTGTCGAATAATAATATTCATGATCTGTTCAGAGTTATGTAAGTATGTGTTGGCCTTTATAAAAGAGTAAACAAAAAGAAACCTTTGTTAATAAAATAATAAAAATACAGAGATTTGATTGGCCAAAGAAAATTATTTCTAAAGATGAAAACTTTTGGCGGTGTGTTCTGTTTTAGACGAATCACAATACTATGAATTTCGCGACAGCGAAAGAAAATGAGTATGGCTTTATTCATTAATGCAGTTTTAAGACCAATTTTTGCAGCAAACTCTAAAATATCATGGCATAAATGTAATGGGGGGGGGGGCTATTTGGTAAAGTGGAAGAAGTAGTTTGGAGTTCTGCGAAGGTAAAATGAATGCGGAATAATATATTGAAATTTCAAAAGATAGTCTTTTACCGATCTTAAAAGGTAGCGATTGGAATATCCAAGATTATGTTTTCATGAATGGTGGTGCGCTATGTCATAGAGGTCAAAAAAAGAATGCTGGAAATGAGGCAGGGTTTTGAAAGCAGTTTTGAGATGCTTTTCAGTTTGGGTGCTGGTGTTTATTTAATAAAAAGGTGCTGCGTTCTCATTGGACTGTTTTGTTCAGTTTTTTCGTAACAAAACATTTTTATTTTGCACCTAGGAAAAGCCAGCCTCATATCCGTTATTGATTCTATTAAGAGTTTGTTGCATTACCTTTTCATTTTTAAGCATGCATTTTTTATTTATTCATTTATTTATTTATTTTTACAATCTTGTGCTAAAATTTCTCTTTAGCAGTCAATATATGATACAAATACACAAAATGTTTTTATTGAGAATTATGGAAAATTTATTCTTGATATTGTTTATAACGTCCGAATATACATATTAATTGTAAGCATTTTAAAATCGTTAGCTTAACGTTGTATCAAAAATTAGTGATTAGTAAACATGATTGATAAAAATATTTCGTGTTATTAAGATTCATTTTCTAAACTGCGCTGGAAAAGAACTTCAACTGCAATAGCTTTAATGTAGTGGAATTCCATCGAAATGATATATGGCTGATAATCTCATTTAGTTGATGACATTTAATCCTCTCACTTCAGTTCCCCTAATCCTAAGTATGATCCTCTTTCTCTAAATCTAAAATATTTATTGAAATTGTTTCAAAATTTAGTTTCACAACATAATAATATAGCTGGATAAAAGTTCATTTTAAAATGATCTATTTGTAAATTACTTGAATTTTCATTAAACGTCGTTATTATTATGGCATATAAATTATTTTAAAATGATAACTTTTACGATTTGATCTTGATTACAGAATAGTAGAAACGATATTTCTGACCTAAAATATTATAATAATAATTATTATTATTACTTTTTTTTTAATTAAGGAAATTTTTGAGATATTCTGAGACGCAAGTTATATATCCCAACAAATAAATAGTTAAAAAAAATTATAAATGTAACGAAATATATATATATATATATATATATATACAAATATATATTTCCTATGTGTATCTGATATCTATAATTTTATATAAATGTGCTTCGTATGAGACAGAAGATTTTATGTATAATATAATGTTTGTTATTCAGTAAGAAAATCTTAAATTGAAGACGTATCTCTAAAAGGCTCATTTATCAGAAGTAATATAAGAATTTTATAAATTGTTTGAATTACGTGGTACATATATTCTGAGACAAATATAAAGAATTCTTAAAGAAAACTCGCTATTTGTTTAAAAAAAAAAAAGTTTATAGCATTCACATTGTGAAAAATTGAAATCTCGCTGCCAAACTTTAACCGTAAATTTTACAGTAATCCTTAAGTTTTACTGGAAATAAACGACAAATTAACAAAACTACAGCAAATAAAATATAAAAAGTACGGTTCAGCCGTAAAATTTATGAATAAAGTTTGGCTGCGAAGTTTCGGGTTTATTCAGTGCATGGATCCGAGAGAAATATACCTATTGAGCAGTGGCGTCCTGTTAAGCAATCGTATTCTCAAAAAGAATTCATAATTACAAACTGATGAAGTATTTTGTTGGTTTTCGAAGTCTGATTAACGGCTTTCTACAAAACTTAATATGTGTCCTAAAATTCAATATTTCGAACTCCCTCCAACAGAGAGAGTTTGGGGTTTGGAAATAAAAAAAATATGACACAGAGACAACTAATCAACAGACCTGAATACCTCTTCTATTCCATGATATAATTTAATATATACTACAAACAAATTATATCATTGAACAATATATATATATATATATATATATATATATATATATATACATATTTATAACAACACACCCTTCAATTTAAAAGATAATGCAATGGGATTAGACAAAATGTTTTTCTTGGCAAAATTACATGGCGGTTTTTAAAATACGGGACATGATAAATATTTATTGAAATATATTTCTTTGAAATAAAAGGTTTACGATTACCCGGATGGCAGAACGTCAGATTTCTATTCCGTGATATGGTTCAATATATATAAACAAATTATATCACTCAACAATACTTTCCTTTTACATAACAACACAGCCTTCAGTTTAATAGAAAATGCAATGAGAATAGACAAAAGAATTTTTTGGTCAAAATTATATGGAAGTTATTGAAATATCTTTCTTTGAAAGATAAGTTTTACGATTACCGGGATGTCAGAGCGTCAAATTTAATAACAGAAGGATGGGGGGATTATTACTATAGCGGGCGAAGTGGTGGCTATAGTAAAATTTGTCGGGGCGCTGCAAAGATTTCTAAGTCCCATAAAATTAATTCTTCGACGATTTCCTAAGCGTAGGGGCCCACCAGTGGACGAGTGGTACAACGCTCAGAGCTGGTAGACGTGAAGTGCCGGGTTCGATTCCAGGTCGTGCTCGTTGACTTAGCCGTTCGGAGTTTTCCGTGGTTTGTCCAAACATTGTCTAAATACGGGCTACGACCTCTGAGAAACCCCCCCCCCCCCACGGAGGGCACTTCCCCCTCAGGCATAGGACCCTAGTGCAGTCAATCGGCTTTAATTCCCACAACAACCCTAAGCGTAGGAGTAATTCAGGAGGAAAATCGTGACAGCGTCAGAAAATCTTTGCCTGAATACAAGACCGTTTCAAATTGCGAAGTTAAAACTTTCAAACCTCAATTTTTGAAATAAAATGAAATAAAAATGCTTTTTCTTCAAGGAAAAATAAAAACCTAATTTTTATTACTAAGTTCATTTCTGTCAAGTGTAATAAAAAATTACACTTAACAAAATTACTATTTTTTTTTTTTTAATTATTGTTTCTCTCGTAAAAAAGTGCTTAATGAAATATATAAATGGCTCTCTATATATAAATGGCTAAGAGATTTTAGAGTCTGTTTTTCTGCGTGTTTACGCAAGTTACCAAAAGATTTTCATACTTTAGTAAATTTAAAAAAATCTAATTGTCCGATCAATAAGTTAATTAAACCGACGGATTCAGAAAAAATGTCCCTTTCATTTGGTAACTTATTTGTAACGAGTTTTTGATTAGAGTTTAGAAAATTAATTAAAATGTTAAAATAATAACTTGGTAAAAGCTTTAAAATTGGACATTTAAATTTTTAATTGTTCCCCCCCAAAAAATTACGTTTTTTTTTTTTTTTTTTTTTTTTTTTTTTTTCCGCAACCTAAAATGAAATATGCTTTGCTTTCACTCAAAAAAAATAAAATAAAATAAAATAAAATAAAATAAATAATAAATTTGCTCCTGCACATGAAAAAATGAAAATATGAAAATGGAGTAAAAATAAAAAATAAAAATAAATAAATAAATAAATAAAATAATATACCTCAATTTCAGATTCCCCCCTCCTTTTTTTTTTTTTACTTTCTCTTACCCATAAGGTAGAGAAAGTATTGTTTTGGGGTCAAATATTCGAACGCGAGATTTAGTTATATTTACTCGTTTGAGGTCCCCTGAATACGAAAGTCATGTTTTTAGCAAATGGTATGTGTGTATGTCTGTGTGCATGTCTGTGTGTCTGTGTGTGTGTCTGTGTGCGTGTCTGTCTGTTATCAGCATATCTAAAAAAAAAATACGGCAGAAAGTTCAAACTTGGTATTCTAAATGTGTATCAAATAGGGATGCTACAGTAAGCTATTCGTTAAGATCAAGCAAATGGTTCGTGTACAGGGACAATCAAGAGAATGCTAATACATTACGTCTATGGGGGAAATTGCAGGTAAGTAGAGTTTAACGTCTATACACTGCACTAAACCAAATGAAACAAATATATATATTTTGTAATAGAAATAGATAACTGGGGGGACAAATGTGTATGTAGGAGCCTGCCCCCCCCCCTGGGGGGGAAGTCCACCCTCGAGGGGAGTAAATTTTCGTGATAGGTATCTTTCAAAAGAGCGTGCCAGTGCCTTTAAAACAAATGGTTGAACCATCGATCTGCGATAATTTGTAACAAAGTTATCGATTTTTTTTTACTCTTAACAAAAGATAAACTTTGAAAAAAAAAAATCGTATTTTTTTTTTTTTTTTTTTTTATTGAGAATAAAATGGGCTTTTTTTTGGGATATTTGGTGCTATACTACTTCTCTAATATGGAAATCGTCTGAATTATCATAAAAGATAATTTTTTTAAATAATTATTTTAATAAATTATTTTTTAAAAACAGAATTATTTTTTAATAACCGAATTAAATTCTATATAAATGTAGGTGCATTAATGAAACGGGGGATTGAGGCGGGCGGGAGCCCACGTCACACAGAACTAATTATCATGTAAAACTCTGTAGAAGCCTAATATGAATTGTTTAACACAGGTTTACATAACGGTACTCGTTATCTTAACTTTTAATCTGCGACCTGTATTTATAGTATTAAATTTCAGGGTAAGATAAAGTCGTGTGAGTGACACACCGGATTATTTACTTTCCCTTATCCATAAGGTAGAGAAAGTATTGTTTTTGGGTCAAATTTTCGAACGCGAGTTTTTGTTATATTTACATGTTCTGATGTTCCCTGAATACGAGAATCATGTTTTTAGCAAATGGTCTGTGTGTATATCTGTGTGTGCATCTGTGTGTGTGTCTGTGTGTGTGTCTGTCTGTTATCAGCATACCTCAAGAACAAATTATAGCAGAAAGTTCAAACTTGGTATTCTAAATGTGTATCATATAAGGAGGCTACACTAAACTTTTCGTTACGATCAAGCAAATGGTTCGTGTACAGGGATACTCAAAAGTATTCAAATACATTACGTCTATGGGGGAAATTGCAGGTAAGTAGAGTTAAACATCTGTAGACTGCACTAAACCAAATCAGACGAATATATATTTTTTGTAATAGAGATAGTTAACAGGGAAAAAAAAAAATGTGTATGTAGGAGCCTCGCCTCCCCACTGGGCGGGAAGTCTCCCCCCGAGGGGAATAAATATTTCATGATGGGTAACTTTCGAAAGAGTTCGCCAATACCTTTAAATTGAATGGTTGAACCATCGATCTGCGATAATTTAAAACAAAGTTATCGATTTTTTTTTTTTTTTACTTTTAATGAAAAAAATAAACAGAAAAAAAATCGTAATATTTTTAAAAATTTTGTTGCTATTGTTTTTTTTTTTTTTTTTTTTTTTTTTTTAATATTGAGAATAAAATGGACTTTTTTTTGGATATTTGCCGTTATACTACTTCTCTAATATGGAAATCGTCTGCATTATCATAAAAGATAATTTTTTAAAATAATAATTTTAATGAATTATTTTTTAAAAACAGAATTATTTTTTAATAACCGAATTAAATTCCATATAAATGTAGGTGTATTAATGAAACGACAGAAACAATTATCATATAAATCTCTCCCGAAGCCTAATTTGGATTGTTTAACATATGTTTACATAACATCGTTATCTTACCTCTTAATCTCCAAGCCGTATTTATAGAATTAAATTTCAGGATAAGAGAAAGTCGTGTGAGTGAAACACCAGATTATTTTAAATAGTATGTTTTCGGAAAGGATGAATCTCGCTTGGCATGAAAGCTAATTCAGCATTACATTAAAGAGCTTTACTTATTGATAATCCTGGGTAATTTTTAAAATTTTGATGCTGAAACAGATAAATAGCGCATAAAAAATATAAATAAATTATAATATATTGAAAAACAGAAAAGAAAGAAAAGGAAAAGAAAAGTAAGAATGAAAGAAACAAACAAACAAACAAAAAATAATAATAATAAGTGACGATAAAAATTCAAAAGTCGCCAAGGGGAGCTACATTTAGGCTGTACCATGATCAAGTTTACATATTCCGTTATTTCATTATTTATTTTTCTATATACCAAATACTATTAATTAACTCAATTACTATTATAACCACAAAAATTAATTAACTCATGCGATGGACGTAGCCGATCATAGCACATTGTAATATCATATTATATTTGGTGTGAAATTGTTCTCATTCTATGGTTGATCGAATAAATCAAATAAATATAGAAAATAACGTGAAAGAAAATATTATGTTCACCACGTATAGTGTTGTTATATGCAACTTGGATTCAAATATAAAATGGCTACTTCAATTTTTTTCGATACTGTCCGTTTCGAAACTGTCATCTGATAAGCACCAAAATGGAAGCCCACTGGTAAGCTATTGTCGCAGGCAAGAGGGACAGACACCCAGTGAACCATAGCAGGATTTAAAGCAATTCCATGATTTCTTTAAATTTTATTTTTGTTTGTAAAGCGATATGGAAAAGAGTGTCCTTTAAATATAGTGACCAGCGAAGCGAGAAATGCATTTGTTGGTTCAGTACCTTCATTGCTTTCATGAATTAAAAAATGGTTTCGTTAACAAACTTTGATCTATTGGCATGCAAGCAGCATCAAGCCATGTTTTGTACATTTCGAGCTTGATTTTGAAAATTTTCCCGCATTCGGAATTCGGTTCGTTCCCGAAACGGGGCTTTGCTAGTAAATACATGTTTGTTGGAAGTACAAATAAATAGAATAACTGAACTCTAGTCATTTTCAATCACATTGCATAAAATTTATTTCTAATAATTCATATAATAATTTTTACATGTTAATTAAATCATATAGAGGATACCCGTGTACCTAGGGCCAAACCACTTTATTTGAATAATATTTAATTTTAAGTTTTAATATTCAAATGGGTGAGTAACAACACCAATTGCTACTTTTACAACTACTTTGGAACTTTTGAGGAGAAAGTTTCGACAAGTTACATGTAGAAAACGAATTTACGTGGTTTGAGGTAAAATTTTGTAGCTCGTCTCTTTTGCTATTTTACAAAGGGAAGTTTAATATTTTTCTTTCATTTTTAGTGTATAATTTTGTTTGTTATATTGGGTAGTAAATGAGATATTTAATAAGTCCTCTCTGCATGTGGAGTTTTTTAGCGGAAGTCATTTTGAATGAAGTTACCAAAACTTCTACTTAGGGCCACATAGCTGCCTTGTACCTAGGGCCAGTGTGTTTGGACCTTTTAACACTTTCGCGACCGCATGTTTTTGTCTTTTTGGCAGTAAGGTTCGCCTGTGGGCGTTTTTCTCATAAGTTACAAATTTTCAAAACAAATTCTTCCGTATTCACATTTATATTACAAATGGATAGGCATTATAATCATACTTTCTCTAATCAAAGTATTTGCATCCATAGTATACTAATTGTAGACATATGAAAATTGTGTATATTTTTTAGAGACAAATAACATATAAATTGCAAAAGAAACACCCACAAGTGGAGTTTCATATTTTCAAATGACGGGATTTTATGTCAGCGGTCGCGAAAGTGATAAGAAACACAGTACAGCCTATAGTAATTGAATGTTGGCAAACCCTGGTAAACCAATCACTATATATGGCGTCACTGATAATGTTGGCAAGTCCTATTCGTCAGCCTTTACTCCTGTAAACATTCTATCAGGCTTTCGTGTATCCGGCATATGGCCAATGAATCAAAACACATTCACCGAGGATGAATATTTAAGTTTAAATGTGACTGAAAAACAAGATCCCTCCATTAAAAAAAAAAAAAAAAAAAAAAGATTTTCCAGGAAGAAAGTGTACCAATAATAATAGAACTGGATGTCTCTGTTTCGTGTCCTGATGAAATTTCGAAACCTTCAACATCTAACATCTTTTCGTGTGTTATGCTTTAACAGGTACGAACCTAAGCAAAACCTTTACCTAAAGCAAAACCTCCCACATCAAAGAAAAGATGTGACCGAAAACCAGAGAGATCTAGAAATCCAAAAGACACTCCAGAAAAAAAAAAGAAATGAAGAAAAAAACATTCTGTTACAATATCCCAAAGAAAAAAAAAAAAGAAAAAAAGAGTGAATAATTTCGTGTTTCAAATTAAGGCAACAACATTATTATTATATAATAAATAAATATATTACTTGATATTGTTTCTTTTATAAAATACATGCTCATATGCTTATTTTCTATTCATTACAAAGTGAAATCTAAATTTGAGAGAATGGCCCTAGGTACAATGAGGTCTGGCCCCAGGTACAATGAAGGTGTTGTACCTAGGGCCACGTGTGAAGTTTTTTTAAACCTTCTATTTGTCAGAATTTATTATTTTAGGTATTTATATTAATCCCAATTGGAAGTAATTAGTCTTAAAGATATGTACATATCAGTTTGATAATTTTAAATAGGTCAAGGGCTCTGTTTTTGAGCATTGAAAAAATGCGGCCCTAAGTACACGGGTCTCTCCTATATATTTATATAAAATTAAACTTTTAAATGCAAATATAATTTTCTTTTACATATAATTTTATAATTTAATATTTTTTCTGATTTAAGAAAAGTGAAAACCCGTACATGCAGATAAATATAAGACTATTTGAGTTTTACAAAGACTTACATTTTGCAAAATCTTTATTTATATAAAATATTTATTTCAACTTCACAGTTGAAATAAATAATTTGAAAACATGATTTTTTTTTTCCAAAAATAAATAAATAAAATAAAATAAATAAAAATAAAAATTTCATGAAATAATTATTAGTTAAATAAATGATCTAGTATGCTTAAATTTAAAAATATTTTAAGTATTAGTAGCTATACTTCTTTATAAATAACAAGCTGACCCGTCCTACTTCGCACGGATGAACAAATTTCAGTTAACGATGAATTGATATGCAAAAATCTGGTGTGAAACAACCACACGACTTCCATTACCCGCTATTACCTGTATTATATGCATTTTTTGAGAGATAATGTGATCAGAAAACATAAAAGTGACCTAAAGAGAAAATCGTTAGAGCCGTTTTTGAGATACCAACTTTTACAAAAAATCAATTATTGACCGGAAAAAAATAATTACATACAAAAGCATATTTAAAAGTGAGTTAAAATGTCGAGTTTGAAAAAAATCCGTACAACCGTTTTTAAAGGAACGCCTTTGCGAGGCCTGAAATTGAGCTATTTATACAGGACGCCTATCAATTTTCCTGAACTAACCAACTATATCATTCGAAAGGATATCTAATAGAGTGTTTATATTGCAAGTTTGAAGAAAATCGTTTGAGCCGTTTTTGAGATACGGACTTACGGTCCCACTTCCGGTTTCCGATGTCCCACTTCCGGTTAAACTCAATTATTGACAGGAAAACAATAATTACATACAAAAGCATATTTAAAAGTGAGTTAAAATGGCGAGTTTGAAAAAAATCCGTACAACCGTTTTTAAAGGAGCGCCTTTGCGAGGCCTGAAATTGAGCTATTTATACAGGCCGCCTATCAATTTTCCTGAACTAACCAACTATATCATTCGAAAGGACATCTAATAGAGTGTTTATATAGCAAGTTTGAAGAAAATCGTTAGAGCCGTTTTTGAGATACGGACTTACGGTCCCGCTTCCGGTTTCCTATGTCCCACTTCCGGTTTTTCAATTTTCACCAAAATTTGGAAATTTCATCTGTACACCAGACGTATTTCAATTCTAAAGTTTCGTAGATCTATCATTATTAGTTTCTGAGCTATAATAGCCAGAAGATTCTCCACATACATACATACATACATACATACATACACACACACATACATACACACTGACCAATTGCCAAAAACCACTTTTTTGGACTCAGGGGACCTTAAAACGTGTAAATCAGGTGAAAACCCGATATCGAATTTTCAGACCGAATACAATACTTCCATTACCTACGGTAGTAGGGTAATGGAAGTAAAAAATAAAAAAGAATATCAGTTTATATGTTATAGTCAGGCAATATTATCAACTGAAAAGTCAAAATATAATTTTACAATTATTTTTTTCAATCAGTTGTTAAATGTTGGTAATTTTTACTTTTTGTTATTTATTTATTTATTTCATAAAAAGAAGCATGTCTTTACTCATGAATAAAAAATATTCTAAAATAAACCTATAACATGAATATGTGTTTGATAAAGTTGACGTCATAATTGCTTTAATTATTATTTATTTGTTCTTATAATATTAATTTCTATCCGCGTTTGTAATGATCGATAGACGGCGCTTTGTGAACTGCAGTTGTTAGTAAACATTATAGCCACGTGTGTTCCATTAGTGTTCTTTTTGTTATTCTATTTAATATTCGTTACTATAATTTCTCCGCCATTACATTATGGAAAATTGATTGCTTTTGGAAAAAATACTTCAGTTTATTCAAAGTTCGATCGGAAGTAGATTTTTAACTGAAGTTGAACAAATATTAATTTCAAATCATCTGATTAATTCTTTACTTCCATTAGCCGAAGTAACTGAAATTTTAAATTTGTCATTTGGAAATAAATGGAAGCTCAATTCTGGATTTCTTGATCCTTTGGAGTTACACTGTGGCACACAAAAGTATGTGTTATCTTTTTTACCGTATTTATTCATTTTTATTCAATAAATATATGTGAAACTAAATATCGGCAAGCAATGGCGGCTGTATGGAATGCGAATTAAACCATGTTTATTGTAAT
Organism: Salticus scenicus; assembly: GCA_963930645.1. Classification (NCBI taxonomy): domain Eukaryota; kingdom Metazoa; phylum Arthropoda; class Arachnida; order Araneae; family Salticidae; genus Salticus; species Salticus scenicus. The sequence continues at coordinate 136,764,334 of OZ005655.1, forward strand.
TTCACCTTAGCCCACCAGAGGGCGAGCATTTTATTACAATCGCGGATTAAACACAGAGCTTATGTGTTTTTAATTTTCTTAAATTTAACGTCCGCAAAGTAATCTGGTTATTGTTTTAGTAATGGTTCTCCATTAGTGATCGTTAATATTTTTTGTGATTTTGGCGGTGAATTGAAAAGGTTATCGCAAATACGTAAAGTCCTTCGAGTGAAACGTCCTAGCTATTGCGTTGCCAAATTTTAAATATCGCCAAAGAAGCCCTATACAAAAGTAGATTTCTAACGCGAATGCACATTTAATTTATTTTAAATGAACCGTGTTTCCAATCAACATAATGAAACTTGCATAATCAAATGTCATTTGCAATTCCCTAGCGGCTGTATATTGCGCTACTTGCTTTCGGAAAAGATTTTATATCAATCATCCTTGGCGGAAAAAAAAAAAAAAAATATTGTCAAGTTATCTCGCAAATATATTTAATTTTTTCCATAACTGATGGTTTTTAATAATGTATATTAAGGGAAAAATCAATAATATGAAACAATATTCGTATAATATATACTATTACAAAATCTGGTGTGAAACAACCACACGACTTCCATTACCCACTATTAAACGTATTATATACATTTCTTGGAGATATTAAGTACATGCATTTTTTTTTTTTAGATTTTCCAGTAAGAGAAACTTGATACACGTATAAAGACACCTAAAACAAAGTTTACATAGTGAGTTAAAAAATAAGGGGAAAAAATAGATAGTTATTTTTTTAAACACGAATTACCGAGATCTAAAACTGAACTTCCTAATCAGGATGACCGTTAGTATTCCTGAAATATGCACGTAATACTTGAGAAAGGTTATCTAAATTGAATTAATGAAACAATTTTCAAGAAAATCGTTAGAGCCGTTTTTGAGATACCAACTTTTACCAAAACTTGGCATACTCAATTATTGACCGGAAAACAATAATTATATACAAAAGGATATTTAGTATTAAGTTAACATGGCGAGTTTGAAAAAAATTCGTACAGCCGTTTTTAAAGGAAGGCACGTATGAGATCTGAAATTGAGCTGTTTATAGAGGACGCCTATCAATTTTCCTGAACTAACCAATTATATCATTCGAAAGGACATCTAATAGATTGTTTATATAGCAACTTTGAAGAAAATCGTTAGGACTGTTTATGAGGTACGGGCTTACGGTCCCATTTCCGGTTTTCGATGACCCAGTTCCGGTTTTTCAATTTTCACCAAAATTTGGAAAATTCATCTGTACATTAGACCTGAATCAATTGTGAAGATTTGTAGTTCTATCTTTATTAATTTTGGAGATATGACACCCGAAAAATTTCACACATTCGTACACACACACACACACTGACCAATTGCCAAAAACTACTTTTTTGGACTCAGGAGGCCTTAAAACATTTAAATCAGGTGAAACTCTATATCAAATTTTTGGACCGAATACAATACTTCCACTACCTACGGTAGTACGGCAATTGAAGTAAAAACATAGATCTCGTATTTAATATGAAAATATACAGATTTTCGTATTACGTTTTCGATCTCGAAATACAAAAATCGCCAAGGACGACCGATATCAAATCTATGCTTTGGTTTCAATTAAAATATTGAAAATTTGAATTAAAAATGTATTTTACCAAAAGTTATTATAGCTTCTAGCACTTAGAGACAGTTTAACTTTTGATTAGTATAAAAAAGGAAAGAAATAGAAATCGGCTTTTTAGTTCTAGCGATCGTTCTCTACATATACATATAAACCTCTCCTCTTTATATTTTAGTACAGAGCATAGATAGATTAAATAGGTTTCTAATCAACATAATGTAACTCAAATAATTAAATGCTATTTGCATTGCAGTAATGGTTGTATGCGCTATGTATATTCAGCTACTTGCCATAACTGTTAGTTGCTAAAAATAGTCGTCAAATAAATTTAAACTTCTCAATTATTCTTTTAACAAATGCATAATGAAATGTAGACGATATATTTTTAATTCACTTTTTATATTATTATTCGAGAGAAAATATATTTTATTATATGTCGAAAAATGAATTAACCCGTAAATTTTTTGGGCAACAATTATAAAATAAATAATTTAATGAAAGTTTAGAAGTAACGCTTAGATCATTACATTATATCATATCATATCAAATTATATTATTAGAAAAATAAATACTTTATAATGACGTCAGATTTAACGTGTAAGTTTAACATTTTGCAAAGCTTTATATGAATTTCAATTTAATTCACGTGCAAATATATTTCTTTTCTTTTCATGTCAAGATATTTTAAAAACAAAATGTAAATGTTTCTTTTATGTTGGCAACAGCTAATTTTTCCAATATTTCATTATTTCCATTTCTATTATGGCTTTTATGGGTATTTTAATTAAAATGCTCAGATTTTAAACCAAAATTTATTTTATCAAAATTTAATATAGCCTATAACAATCAGGGATAGTGTAGCTTTTGATCAGTTTAAAGAATGTTTTAAATCGGTGCATTTATTGCATTTATTTGTAAAGAATGTTTTAAATCGGTTCAGTAGTTTCAGAGATTACCCTCCACAAACATACAATTTTTTGCGCTTTATATAATGATATAGATTCATCTTACGTTTTATTTAGAACATAAATATTATTTTGGTATTTTGATAATTTCTGCATGACAAATAATTATTCTTGCAGACTAAAAACAGTTTTATAATAGAAAGTTTTAAAAAGATACTAACACACAATTTATTTTCCGGATAATAAACACGGTGCCTGTAGTGTTTCGTTTTTCTTTCAGAAAAAGAAAATTCTTTTTCTTGTTAAATTATATAGAATAGAAAAGGGTTATATTGAAGAAGGAATACGCTTTTCAAAATGTAAGTTTACTGCTCCAATTTTCTTTGTACGCCTTTACGAAAAACTTTGTTACAACTAATAAATATATGAGACGTTTCGTAGCATAGTTAAAAAAAAAAAAAAAAAAAAAAAAAAAAAAGATTTTAAAAGTATTTTATTTTATCTAAAAATATTTATATTTAAAATTTGAAAAATAATGAAGAATACTTTTCAAAATTTTATATTTTATTTTTATTAAAAATTATTTATGAAATTCCTTACGTTATTATATAAACTTGATAGTTAACCAGGCATGCCAGAATTTTAATTTATTAAGGGGTCGCACATTCCACTTTTTCTTAGATAATAATGTTTCGCCTTTTTTCACTACCACTATTTTTTTACAGAAATCTTTTCGTATTTTCATAGTAATGTGCTGTGATTAAACAGGATTCAGATTATCGTATAAAAATAGTAGTAGAAATAAAAGCCGACGTTTGTTATTCTGAAAGTTTCCAAGAGAGGGCGTAAAGTGCGACACCTGTTTGTTCTTGATCGCTCCTTTTCTTTTTCTTTCTTTCTTTCTTTCTTTTTTTTTTTTTACTCTACATTATCAAAACATTTTTTGCTGAACATTGTTTGCTAAATATTACGGCCATGAAATATTCTGTGTGACAGACAAAAAAAAATCACTAAAGAATATTTTACCGTGGATACGCATAGTTGCCAAAAACATTAGTAAAAAATACCAAAATGAAAGAAAGCTACTATTTCACACATAAAAATTACATTTTTTTTTTTTTTTTTTTTTTTTTTTTTTAAATACATATATATATATATATATTGCAGAATTGCATATTGTAACTAATATATTGCAACCTGTAAATTTAGATTCTCAGGTGTGATTTAAAATAAAATATTATTAAAGATAACGTTTTAATTGAAATTAAAAAAAAAAATATTAAAATTAATTTCATGTAACAGGAAAAACTTATTTATCTTTGCTTCCAGTATATAAAACATTTTTAAATATGACATAAAAAAAAATAATAATGATGATGATAAACTCGTATATCGTGTCCTTTTGATAAAATTATACAAAATTTTATGAATATCTTATGTCTTCCAATTGAAAGCTTAGTTATATGAATGCTTTATAAAGTACATAATTTTATTTACATATGTATAAAACTTTCTTAACTTTCTATGATAGAAATTGAAAAAAAAAAAACTTTTTGAAAAATATGCATTTTTTGTTCATTTTATTTATCTTTACTTTCCCTAGTCAAATATTTTTTCATTTGGGAAAATTGAATAAAATATGTTCTACCTTTTATTGAATAAGCGAAGAAAGTATTTATTTATTTATTTATTTTTAGATAAAACTTTTATGTAATGAAAGAGAAAATTGTTATGCTTTTAGGAACTAGTTATATATTCAATTCTAACTTCATTATATAGAAAGATGTGAAATAACCAAGATATACAATTTTCTATGACTTCTTAGTAAAAGGATTTTTCTAATATGAATGTATATTTATTTTATTATATATATATATATATATATATATATTGTTTGACGACAACTTCTTTTCATTTAGCTATTCACAAAATTGTTTTGCATAGAATATTTTATTTGTAAATGCATTTGTTAGAATTAATACAGTAGAACTTGGATAATTCGAAGTTGAAGGGACCAGAGAAAAATTCGAAATATCCAAAAATTCGAATTACATATACTATTTTGTCAAAAAAAAAAAAAGAGATAAATAAAAAATATAAAACTCTATGATCAAAGATTTAACATATAAACTTTATATCTAAGAATACTGCATCATTAAGCCCCTCCCATTAAATCAATATTTTTTTACGAGCTTAATTATTCAACACATTTTTAAAACAGTCACTTATTTTTTATTGCTCCTTTAAGTACAATTTTTGTGTCATAGCATATGACTTCAACCCATTAATTGATACAAAAACAGAATCTCCTACAACAGTCATGACTTTCAATTAAAAAAAAAAAAACCCTCGAAGTTCATGTATATGGACCATATCTTATGATGCACTAGGTTGGAAATACTCTTCTATTTCCTTATCCTTCTTTTGAAAGACTGTTAAAAAAAATAATGCACTTTAGCTGAGAAAAATCTCAGGAACAAATTTTACTGTAATATTTTAAAGGTAATCGTGTGAAAAATTCGAATTATCCAAAATCGAATTCGAATTATCCATGATTTTTTAACATTATTTTAATACAAAATTCAAGGGACCGACTAAAAAATTCGAATTATCCAGAATTTTGAATTAAACAAGTTCGAATTATTCAAGTTCCACTGTATCTGTTTCAGATTCGTTTGATATACATCGATGAACTATGAACAATCATAAAATTATATACATATATGACGGAGGTAAGAAAATTATATAATTTAACTGTTTTTATAAAGAAATGCACAGTTATTTAACAAAATATAAATTTCAATAGGAAGACAGGAAATTTATTTTGAAGATAAAAATAATATTAATGATTCTTTGATAGAGTTTCAAAAGTTTGTTTTAATATAAGGAATGTGAAGAGAAAGGTAGAGGTGTAGAATTCAACACTGTAGTGTGAATCATATTTAAATGAAATAAAGTTGTTTGTCTTGTATCCCAGGAGAAAAAAAAATCCAGTGTATTAAATTTACTTACGACCTCTCTTACAGTTTTTCATTTTGCAGAAAGAAACTACTTAAACTGTAAGTTTCTTTTGTAGAAATAAGGAAAAAAAAACTACTTCTCAGAAGTTTTTCCAGGCAAACAAAACTTAATTTAAAATAAATAAATAAATTTATAAATAAAATTAAAAAGAATATTTATTTCTTGAAATAATAATTAGTTAAATAAATTATCTAGTATGCTTAAATTCAAAACTTTTCTAAGTATTGGCAGGTATACTTCTTTATAAATAATTTATCTTACGTTTTATTTAGAATAGAAATATTATTTTGGTATTTTGATAATTTCTGCATGTCAAATAATTATTCTTGCAGAATAAAAACAGTTTTTTAATAGAAAGTTTTAAAAAGATACTAACACACAATTTATTTTCCGGATAATAAACACGGTGCCTGAAGTGTTTCATTTTGACAGCTAGTTTCAAAAATAGATTTACTTTTCTTTTAAAAAGATTTCGTCTTTCTTTCAGAAAAAGAAAATTCTTTTTCTTGTTAAATTATATTGAATAAAAAAAAAAGGTTATATTGAAGAAGGAATACGCTTTTAAAAATGTATGTTTACTGCTCCAATTTTCTTTGTACGCCTTTACGAAAAACTTTGTTTCAATTTATAAATATTTGAGACGTTTTGGAGCATAGTTAAAAAAAAAAAAAAGAGCAGTAACCTTAAAAGAATTTTATTTTATCTAAAAACATTTATATTGAAAAATTGAAAAATAATGAAGAATACTTTTTAAAATTTGATATTTTTTTTTTTTTTTTTTTTTTTTTTATGATTAAAAATTATTTATATAAATTCTTACGTTATTATATAAACTTGATAGTTAACCAGGCATGCCAGAATTTTAATTTATTAAGGGGTCGCACACTCCACTTTTTCTTAGATAATAATGTTTCGCCTTTTTCACTACCACTATTTTTTTACAAAAATCTTTTCGTATTTTCATAGTAATGTGTTGTGATTAAACAGGATTCAGATTATCGTATAAAAATAGTAGTAGAAATAAAAGCCGATGTTTGTTATTCTGAAAGTATCCCAGAAAGGGCGGAAAGTGCAACACCTGTTTGTTCTGGAGCGCTCCAGAGCCACCTTTTCTTTTTTTTTTTTTACTCTACATTATCAAAACATTTTTTGCTAAACATTGCTGGCTAAATATTACGGCCATGAAATATTCTGAATGACAGACCAAAAAGATCTCTACAGAATATTTTACCATGGATATGCATAGTTGCCAAAAAGATAGTCACAAATACCAAAATGGAAGAAAGCTACTATTTCACAGAGCCAAATTACATGTTTTTATTTTTATTTATATATATTTTTTTAATATATATATATATTGCAGAATTGCATATTGTATTTAATATATAGCAACCTGTCAATTTAGATACTCAGGTGTGATTTAAAATAAAATAACATTAAGGATGACGTTTTAATTGAAATTTGAAGAAATATTAAAATTAATTTCTTTTAACAGGTAAAAACTTATTTCTCTTTGCTTCCAGTATATAAAAACATTTTTAAATATGACATTAAAATAAATAAATAAAATAATGATAAACTAGTGTATCGTGTCCTTTTGATAAAATTATACAAAATTTTATGAATATCTTATGTCTTCCAATTGAAAGCTTTGTTATATGAATGCTTTATAAAGTACATAATTTTATTTACATATGTATAAAACTTTCTTAACTTTCTATGAAAGAAATTGAAAATAAACTTTTTCAAAAATATGCATTTTTTGTTCATTTTATTTATCTTTACTTTCCCTAGTCAAATATTTTTTCATTTTAGAAAATTGATTAAAATATGTTCTAACTTTTATTGAAGAAGCGAAGAAAGTATTTATTTATTATTATTTTTTTTTCAGGTAAAATGTTTATGTAATGAAAGAGAAAATTGTTATCCTTTTAGGAACTAGTTATATATTCAATTCCAACTTTATTATATAAAAAGATGTGAAATAACCAAGATATATACAATTTTCTATGGTTTCTTAGTAAAAGGATTTTTCTAATATAAATGTATTTTTATTTTATTTTATATATATATTTGTTTGACGACAACTTCTTTTCATTTAGCTATTCACAAAATTGTTTAGCATAAAATATTTTATTTTATAAATGCATTTGTTGGAATTAATATGTTTTTCAGATATGGTTGATATAAATCTATGTAGAATGAAAAATCATAAAATTATATACATACATGACGAGTTAAGAAAATTATATAATTTAACTGTTTTTATAAAGAAATACACAGTTATTTTACAAAATATAAATATCAATAGGAAGATAGGAAATTTATTTTGAAGATAAAAATAACATTAATGGTTCTTTGGTAGAGTTTCAACAATTTGTTTTAATATAAGGAATGGGAAGAGAAAGGTAGAGGTATAGAATTTAACACTGTAGTGTGAATCATATTTAAATGAATTAAAGTTGTTTGTCTTGTATCCCAGGAGAAATAAACATCCAGTTTTTTAAAATTTACTTACGACCTCTCTTACAGTTTTTCATTTTGCAGAAAGAAACTAATTAAACTGTAATTTTCATTTGTAAAAATAGGAAAACTATTTGCATTGTAGGAAAAAAAAAACTACTTCTCAGAAGATTTTTCAGGCAAACAAAATTGAATGAAGATTTTAATTATTTAAATATGTGTTGAAATAACATACTTTTCATATAAAAACGTTTTTTGTTTAATTTATTGAGGTATTTTTATAATGCATGCACAGATATTATTATAATGCAAACTGCCTATGAAAATATTTAATAATAAATATTCGAAATAAATTTTGTAACTGAAAAAAAAAAGTTTTACAAATTTAACCATTTATAAAAACAACAAATTAAGAAATTGGTGCATATTGACGCAATTATGTATGAAAGAATATTATCCTAGAATCTACTTTAAAAGTTTTCTATCTTAATTTTCTTTTATAAGCTATATTTTAACAAACTAAGAGCGGAAATAATTATACAATGGAGTAGACAAACTATTTTTTAAAATTATATTGCAATAAGAAATACAAAAAATTTGCTGCGTAGACTGACCACGTAGTCAGAAAATATTTAGAAATAATTTAATTAAAAAGGATGTTAGTGATATGGACATGTTTCCAAATACATGACATAAATTAAACAAAATTATTTTTTTTAAGTTTATATGTTAATATCATGTTTGTTTATAATATTTACTTTATTTTATTTCGCAAAGATAATATTGTTGCTGTTTGATGATGCACTTTATTACAATCGCTTTAGCTCTTTGAAAAGCGTGTGTACAGATATCTATAAAACATGTTGGAGAGATTCAAACTTAGAAAAAAAAACAAAAAAAAACAAGAAATTGTGATTTCGTCTTGGAAGAAGATGCTAATCAGTAATGTACAACAGCTATTTTGACACCTAAGCTGATTATTTAAAAACTGAGAATAGCATTTCTTATATCGAAAACACAGATAGTGTACGAATTACACATGTTCACGTTTTAAAAAATGATTATCATTAAAGTTATATTTAGAAATGACCTTAAAAATAAAGCTACTGTACAAAATGTGGTTAAACTTCGTAATAGTTTAAAGAACAACATGGGATTTACCTTTTCGCCAAATAATGTTAAAAATTTACACACACACCACCAGGAGGTAAAAGGTGCTGTATGCAATACTCTGATTTGAAAGAAGGTTTCAAACTTAAAACAATAAATTAATAAGCACAAAATTTGAATTCGTAAATTCTCCATTAATGTGTGCACATTCCGGGAGTTAATTGTTTTACTGATGTAATTTGGGATGTTTGAAGCATTTATTCAACATTAAGACGTGAAACATCGGTTTTAACCGTTTTTTATTCGTTTCTAAGTTTAAGTGTTATTTGTTCTTTTGCAGAAAGAGTGAAATATATATCTAAAAAAATACATTTTACACAACATTCCGTTTTTGTGATAAATTCTGTTTTTTTGTGAGAATTCTTATTCTTGAGAATCGAATATGTCTCTAAGCACGCAAAACTGTGCTTTCTACCGTAAGTGTTTCTACAAGCTCAATAGCAATGAATGCGTTATTTTCAAAGGTATCGTACCGTAAGACGAAAACGACATTAGCCATTTACATCCCAGTATATGAAGAAAATGAGGGGAAAGTTTGAAGCCATAAGTTTGTTTTCTGTTGAAACTGGTCAGTGAAGTAAACCTACATTTATGGTAAACATGGTTGTTGTTGTATAAACAGTAGAGAAAGTAACAATGAAAATTACACGGTAAGTGAAGCTTCTGTGCCGTCGCACGGCAAATGGATGTGTCATTGTGTATACTGTAGGAAACTATCCGCGTTTAAAACCGTCCAAACTGTAGGTCTAGTTTTTCCTAAGTGCTAATTTGAGATTTCTGTAGCCTTTATTCAAGTGTAAGGCATGAAGGCAACGATTTAAAATATTTTTTTTTCGTTTCTAAATTTAGGCATTGTTTGATCTTTTGTAGGAAAAAGGAAAGTTATATATATATATACATTTTACACGGCATTCCACTTTTATAATAAATTCTGTTATTTTGGCAGAGTTCTCATTCTTAATAATTGACAGTGTCTCTAAGTACACTGTTAAAGATTTTACTTTAAACTTGAACCACTATATGGAGTAAAGTTATAAGCAATAGTATAGTATCTTTGAACCTCACTTTTAAGTTTTCTAGTTCTTACGATTGAATTTAAGTTGCACGAAAACTTGGAGCTACCATACATCCACTCACAAGGGAAATATAAATCAATAAAATTCCTACTGAAACCAAACCAAGCTTAAATTAAAGAGCTTGGTCGAAAATATAGGGTAAAGTGCAAATTTCGTTCAACAACTCACCCGTGTGTGAGATAAGAACATAGATTTATTTTTTATTTTTTATTTTTTTAATTTCATGGTAAAAGTTTAAATCATCGGGTGGTTGCAGCTGCTTCAGTACCAAGTTTGTTCAAACTATCACCAAATTTTTAACAGTGTATGCAATACCTGTGCTATCTATTTTAAGTGTTTTTACGAGTTCGATAGTAGTGAATACTTGATTTGCAAAGGTATCGTATCATAAGACGAAAACGCCAACAGCCTATAACACCGCAGTTTTTAAGGAAAATGATGGGAAATTGTGAAGCCACAAGTTTGTTTTATGTTGAAACTGGTCTGCAAAGTAAACCTACTCCATTGGAAACTATGGTTGTTGTTGCATTAAAAATAGAGGAAGTAACAATGAAAATCACACGGTATGTGCAGCGTCCATTGCTCTCACACGTCAAATGGTCATGTCACTGTGTACATTGTAACAAACTGTCCATAAAGTGTTGTAAATCTACACATACAAAATCAAACAGGTTGAATCCTTCGTTATGGAGTTCTTTTCACGTATACAGGGGGGCGAACATTGGTGCTGGAACGTTTTTTGGACGGATGAGTCCCATTTTTTACTTAAATAGCGATGACAACACGTATAACAACAGGTTTTGGGCAAAAGTAATTCGTCATTTCATCCACACGACTGTTAAAAATTTCTGTAAATTTAATATAAATATTTATCTAGAGCCTCTGTAAGTTTACTGTAATTTTTAGTTAAAAATAAATAATCGAGGTTCTCAATCTTTATTCTGTATTTTTGCCTAATTTTATTATTTAATTTTTTTAATTAAAATTAAAAATTACTGTTTCTACCGTAGAAAAAGCATTCTAAATCCGAAATATATTCTCAACAATAATTAATTAAATTAACGCTGGTTATTAAAATGAATGTAAAAAATATGTTTTTTAACATCTCCATTTATTTTTCTCCGAAATTTTGCGGAATACTTAAGATAATAGATTACACAAAGTTTTCTGTCGAAATTTTTAACAGTGCAATGTCACTGCATTCTTTAGAAGTCACCTTTTGGTGTGGCATAAAAGTTAGGTTAATAACTGTACCATTTTTTGATGAGAGGTAATCAATAGCTGGGCTTGTGAATGCCTTTCGCTCAGAGTCAATGAAGAAACACTTTGTGATACCTAAACTGCAACCACGTGGCACTTTAAACAATATAATTTCAAGCAGGCCAGAGTTCTCAAGTTGAGATATCTACCAATCAATATCTTAATCAACATTAACGGATGACCAAATGATAGTTTAAAAAAATTTGTTGAACTTAACCACCACGGACATGACGCCTCAATGAAATAACTTCTGTCTATCTAGTTACCACTAAAGGACTGATTTTGGTAGTAAAACCGACGTATCCGTAACATTCTTTTTGACATGTGATGAGCTAGTGCTGAAAATACAATAATGCGATTTATTACGCTAGCAAAAAATAGTAAATGCCGTATTGAAATTCGAATGTAATGCGTTTCAGAAACAATAAAACAATTAGATTGATACCCCACATTTTAATTAATTTAACAATATTGCATAAACCGCCATAGCCCCACGGTAGTGATTTTTTTTTTCTTTTTTGAAAAAAAGTTATTCTTTGACCTTATTTAAATTATTATTACGAAGTTTGATAACTTTTGATACAATAGTTTTCCTTTTATGCCCATTTTAAATAGAAACTTTAATAAATCACTCTTTATGACAAAAATATAATATTTTTTGTTGCTTAAAATGTCTGCAAGTTGCAATAACTTCTAAATGAGATCAATGAGCGTTAGACTAGTGTTTCACTCTGAATCATTGATTTACAGATTACTGTGATGAAAAATCTCGTAAATACAAGCATTGGATACAAACAGTTACCAAAGTTATTAGTTTTTCGACACATATTTTATTTTTACACATATTGTATTTATTTATTCATTATATTTTTTAAGTATGATATTTACACTAATTTTTAAAGAAAATGTAGTTTAAATTTTAAATTGTACATTTATTTAGTCGTTAAAAATCACATATTGTAGTAAATTTTCAGAAATTTTTAATTTTTAATAGGGGCATCAATGTAAAATATAATGATATTTAAGATTTTGTTTTTATTCAAATTAGAAACCTATTACATTTTTCATCAGATAAACTCTTATTAAAAAAGAAAAAAAAAAAAAAAAAAAAAGCGATGGATAACTACAACCAGGAAGAAATTTCAACGTTTTGAACGCCAAAGAGATAAACAGAATAACAGACAGCTGTTTCGGCAGCATTTACGGCAAAAATAATAATAATAATAATAATAATAATAAATAAATAAATAAATAAATAAATGAAAATAAAAAATTAAATAAAATAAAAATGATTGTTATCAAGACAGTACATTAAATGCTACCGAAACAGTTATCTGCTATTCGGTTTATCTCTTTGGTGTTCAAGGCGTTGAAGATTTTCCTGGGTTATATATAAACACTTTCTTCCATTTGATTTTTTGTATATAACAGGGATTTTAAAGAGTATAATACAAATAAGAATTAAATTATGCAAATAATTGCAATTTCAAAAATATTAAGTAAATACTAAAAATTAATACTAATTAATTCTATTGAAGTTTTAAATTATTTCAGCAATGCGTCGGTTAAAATATCTCTGAGTTAGTAAAATTTAATAATTTAAAAATAAAAATGAAATTGTTTTATTGGAAAAAGAAAAATGCAATATTTTATTAATATCTCACCTTTTTAACAACTTCATAGCTTATTAATATAAATAAATACAAGCTTACATAATTTTATTTACACACACGCACCTCTCATATATATATATATATATATATTATATATATGACTTAAAATTTCTGTATAAAAAATTGAAAATGTACTTTTTCATGAAAATTTTTTTTCAGTTATATTTATTATTTTCTTAATCATACATTTTCCAATATGGAAATATTGATTAAAAACATTATTGACAAAACGAAGAAAGGAAATTATTTTTCAGAAAAGACTTTCATGTAACAAATATAAAAGTGTTACTTCTTTTAGGAACTAGTTATCTATTCAATTCTTTTTGAAAAATGTGAGATAACCAAGAAATACAATCTGTTACGCCTTCTTACTAAAAGCATTTTCCTGACATAATATTTTTCTTTTCTATAACATTACTTTGTCTTTGTTTGTTTTTGATAAAATCTATTCCCTAAATATTATATATTTTATAAATGAATTTATCAGAATTAATGCGTTTGTTAGATAAGTCTGATATACAGGAATTAAAAATTTCATTGGAAATAGTAGAAATGGATTGATTTATTTCATTCATCAATCATGTTGTGTTGTGTTGTTGTTTCTTATGCCACTCGGAAATTCCGAGCCCTGGTAGTGGAACTATCCGGATTTAAGGCAGAAGGCCTTACATTTAAGGCCTTACATTTTTCAGAGGAGCGCCTCTTGGGAGGAAGAAGAACTTAGCTCCAGAAGCTGGCGAAAGATGACAGCACCAGCAAACAACAGGAGCTCAAATTTTGATCCGGATCAAGGCCGAGTTAAACCCATGTTACGGTACCCCCAGAGGTATAATTTTTGATGGGAACTTGGAGAACTCTGCGACCACGACGGGATTTAACGTGCACCATTCGCCATTAGCATACACGGCGATCTTCGGCCGGCTGGAGGACCGAACCCGCAATCTTTCGATCACGAACTCGCTGCTCTTACCGACCAGACTATCGCGGCCCTGGTGTGAACATACATATAAAATAACTCACATAAATATAATGAATTTGCCAATGTGGCATTCGCAAAACGTTCTCTCACCATGCAATTAAATAATTAAGAAAAAAAAAAACTGTGTATGGATGAATTAATCCTTTAAAATAATTTTAGAATTTGTCTTATTTCACATATATTGCATCTGTGGGACATATTAGGGGGACCGGAAAATAATGTCGTTTTGAATTAATAAAATGAAACCGGAAATTTTTGTTTAACAGTGTTTACATGGTACTTTACAAATAACCATCTTATAAGTTACCTAAGATTATCTTAAATTTCATCCAGGATAAATTTCCGATGTCAGTATTTTAATTCAAAACGACATCATTTTCCGGCCCCCCTAATATAATACATCTGTACGTTTATAATTAATAAGTATGTCATTATATTTAAAAGTTTTTCCAAACTATTCAGTCAACGTTTATACACACACATACACCGTTTCTTGAGACGAAACAATACTGGTAAAACTTCTCAAAAGGCGCTCTCATTTAATTTTTAAAATATCATACATGAAATTCTTGAAATTCTTTATTTTTATGTTAGGCTAATAAATGTCACACATGTAACAACAGTTAAAATTTGATTTTCGTATTCAGAGACCTGAATATGTTCATACATAGCAAAGAGTTAATATTTAAAATTGGAATTTATTAAGTATTTTGTGTACCAATTGGAATGGTGAAAGTACTTATCACTCTTAAGTAAACTTTCTGGTAAAATGCAAACTTAATAAAATTCAGAACAAAGTTATACTTTGAAAAATATTTGTATTACCCTGATCCCAAACGGGTGAAGGGGGGACATTTCACAAATCCCTTTATAGCACGTCGGGTATACGTAGCATAACAAAATACCAAAAAATCACTTTTATAATATAATTTGTGTCAAAATTACGCTCGAATTTGTGTCTATCCCTTAACCTTCCTGCTAAAGGGGGGGGGGGGGTTGAAAATATTTCGCAAAATCAACTTATGGTGTGTTTTAGGTACAGATAATTAAACCTTACAGTAAAAAATTGCATTTCGTAGATAATTTTGAAGGGATTTGCAATTGGAAACATGTTTTTTGCGACAATCCCGACACCAGGGAAGAGGTGAAATTTCACAAAATCCATTTATAGTGCGTACTGGGTATGCTTAGAATACCCACATACTAAAATATTGTCATCCTAAGATAATCAGGAAGAGTTACACTTAAAAATGTGTTTTTCCCCCATCCTACTCCATGCGGAAAAAAAGGTGAGAATTTAACAATATCTTATCGCAGTTGGTATTGTATGAAAATAATCAATCTTCACACCAAAGTTCGTGAACAAAGAACATTTATTCCCCCAGGGCAAAGTTAACGCAAAAAGAGGGCTCTCGAATTTGCCACCTCGTAAATCCCCCCCCCCCCCGCCCAACTTTTCTGTGCTTTTCAACTTTTATGTGCTATTTTTTGCATTGTATTTTTTGCAGTGTTCTGCAGCAAAATTCTAATTTTGCAAGAAATTCCTTCCCTTGTGCAAACCCTGTCTAGTCTCCCCTTCTGAAATTTCTTCGCCATGAAATTATTTGGAGCAGAGTTATGCTCAGAAACGTACTTTTATCGCTTGTTCCTTAAGGTCAGCTGAAAGAATTTTCCAAAACACCGTCTTAGTGTGTCTCGGGGCTCTAGTCGAAACATACTAGTCGAAGAACTAGTCGGAACCAAACATCACACCAAATTTCTTGACCCAGTCGTTTACAGAACCTCCACGTCAGTGTTGACTCGGTGAGCGGATGTACTTTTTCATATGTATAGATGACCTTTTGCTCCTTCCCCCTCCCTTGGGACCGATTTTCCAAATTCTAAATGGTTTTTAGGCATTGTTTTTTTGCTATATTTAGAAGCAAAAATCTTATGGACATATGTCTTTGTGTTTGAGGTAGGAAGAGTTATAAAAAATAACGCTTTGCTCACAGCCATTTGGGACTGAATTCTAAAATTCTATAAATTGATTTTTAAGTACTTGTTTTAGCTATTTTTAAAAGCAAAATTTTTAAGGATATAATTTTTTTGTCTTTGAGATACGAAACTTTTTAGGAAATCACATTCTTCTTCCCTCTTTCCTCCCTTGCGGGGCGATTTTTGAGAAATCACTTCTGTTTACAATATATGTTCTTTATTTTGATCCAGTTTCGAGTCAGTGGCTCTAGTTCATGAATCAGTCATCTAGTAGATGAATCAGTGGCGTTAATGAATCAGTCAGTGAGTGAACGGAAGCACTCTATGATACATATATGTTATGAAAATATGTACAGTCGGTAACAAAAGTGTCCGAACACTAGCAAAAATTCCTATGTAAAAAAAAAAAAAAAAAGCATTTCATATGGTTTTGATAATCAAATCCTTGTCGAATCCTGTTCTCAGTCAGTGTATGAACATGATTCGACAAGGATTTATTTAACAAAACCGTATGAAGTGTACTTTTTTACATAGGAATTTTTGCTAGTGTTCGGACACTTTTGTTACCGACTGTACTCTATATATTTCTAACTAGGAAAATATCTACGAACTGCAAAAAAATTTCACACACGTTATTTTAATCACGATAATTGAGATTATTTCTATCGGAAATATTCTTTAGTTAATAAGGTTTCGTCAATTAAATCTCAGCTTGATAAAAATAGTATTAGAAATTTAACATAATAATTAAATACTGGTATGTCGAAGAAAGCATTCATGTATTTTTAATTACATAATGTATAAGCACGAGCAAGTGGTGAATAATAAGTGAATTTTTAACACAATAAATTCTTTTTAAAAATAATATAATATTACAAATAAGTAATGCTATTTATATATTGATTTGTATTTATACTTTAACCCATTCGTGGTCTGGCTGTTTTATTTTTCCTTAGAAAGCGGTTTTACTGGGGTGTACTCTGTATCTTTGTAAAGCTCTGAATATGTTAAAAATTTATCAGTAATACAAAGTAACTGATTTCCATCTGTGTAGCAACATCGTTGCAAGGAATATGCCATTCAGAATTTAAAAAAATCTGATAGCGTTTACTCATTTAATTCGTAAAACGCTGTAATGTTAAAATATAGTATACTTAAGCCCTGGTTTTTAAGAACACAAGAAACAACGTCAACGTTTTCGACGCCGCGACGCTCCAATCAGAGTCTCCTTGATATTAGCCCCGGCGTTGAAGCAACACTGCCTGTAATAATGCCTCCGAGCTGAGCTCTACGACACGGAAGATCGGCCGATTTCATCCAATCCCCACGATCCAACATGTATCATAGGAAATGTTGATTGGATAAAATCGGCCGATCTCCCATGACGTAGAGTTCAGCTCGGAGGCATTATTACAGGAGGTGTTGGTTGAAATCGGAGAGCAGAGCGTCGTGACGCTGACGCATGCGCAGATTGAAAATCCCGACGCCGAATAAGTTGACGTTCACGTTTTGTGTTCTTAAAAACCAAGGCTTGAGTCATTGATCTAAAACAACACTAGCCATTTCTACTCTAAACTTGCGCAGCATTACTTCAGTACAATGTATCAACTGTATATCGATTAGTAAAATAACCTTTTTAAATATTTTTTAATTGCAGTAAATTTTATAATTTTTACAATAATCATAGTCAGTAATTAATAATTTGAATGGTGTTGATTTTTGCTAATAGCAAGCTGCGTTATACGCGTGAATAAAGTAGGCAATATAAATTTATAATGTGCTATCTAAGTTACGTTAAAACAATTTATGTATCATTAAAAAATTCTTGCGTAAAGAATGTCTTAAGAGCTGAAATCTTTGACTTTTATAAGTCATTTAATGCAAGTATTTCGAAAAAAAAAAAAAAAAAAAACATATAAGTATTTTTGATCATTAAATTATATTTAAATATAATTATTATTGAAATTGATTAAATTGAATTAACATACTTTAAATATACGTTTTTTATACATTGCCGAAAACTGAATAAATAAATCTCAAGAAGTATTAATTTTAACTAGAGAATTTTTCTATATTTTAAAGAAATAAGTTTTTTTAAACAAGTAATCTATGGCTGATAATTATGAATTTTTATTAATGTCCCTCAACTTTTTTTGAAATAAAATATGTGAAAAAAATAAAAAATAAAAATAAATATAAAAATAAAAATAAATAAATAAATAAAAATAAATAAAATTAATTAATTAATTAAGTAATCATTGTTTAAAAGATAATCGATTCTATTAGCGAAAACTTTATAAGATGTCTTGTAACTTAATTTGGGAAAAATAAGTTATAGTTTTTTTTTTATTTCGTAAAAATCAGAATTACCTTCGGGATATGTATTCATTTTTAGCATACGAAGCAAGTGTCAGCGAGTTTGTTATAGCTTAGAGCGAAGAAAGAAACCTATATTTTCAGAATTTATTGATATGTCACATTTCATCTATACTTAATGCATTTTCATTGAGTTATGCTAATTCATTGCATACGTTAAAAAAAAAAATAACAGAACCTTAGATTTAAGAATAAATTATAAAAAATACTTATATACACTCTAGGACCAAAAAAAAAAAAAAAAAAAGTACGCACCAAAAAGGAGCAATGCAGATTGAACACAAATTGACATGCATACAGGTTTCGATGGAAATTCCAACTTTTTAAAATTTGTCGGCCAATGAATGATCATGTGACGCTACAGCGTATTTTAACTGCGCAACTGTCAGGATATTAAATAGGAGAAATTTTGATTTCAGGTCATAAATGCTTTGAGAATTTTATTCCATCTACTTACATAGACAGTAACTACGCCTGGCATACAGGTGCGCAAACAATATGCGCAGATGTCAGCATTTGAGAGATGAGTGTAGTTGGACTCAAAAAAGCCGATTCTTCTAATCTGCGAATTCTTTGACATTTGGATTGGAGCGGTGCCGCTAGTAGATGATGTTGGCAGAAATGGGTGAACTATGGCCGAACATAATGTTAAGAAGGAAGCGATCGGCCTAGAAATAGGACAGAATGTCAGAACCGATCAATCGTCAGAGTGGTACTCAAAGCCCCGAATTCTTCGTTATTATCGATCCTACGTGCAACTGGTACTTCGGTGACTTCAAATACCATTAATAGGCGGCTCAGACAAAGGGGGTTTGGCTCACGGAGCCCGTAGTGTCGACTGCTATTAAACTTTGTACACTGACAAGCCCGTTTGCTGTGATATCGGGCACATTCGACCTGGAATGTTACTGAATGAAGTAGAATTGTCTTCAGTGATGAGTCCCACTTCTATTTGAGCCCCGATGATCAAAGAAGACGCGTTTTGCGACAATGAAAAAAAAGGGAAGATTCCAACCTGACTGTCACCAGTCATACGGCTCGACAACCAGGAGTGATGGTCTTGGGTGCCATTTCATTTCGTAGCAGGACCCCTTTGCTTGTCAACCGCAGCATCTTTAAGCATAGTTGTATGTCGACAAAATTCTACATCCCGTTTTGTTGTCCTTCATATCACGAAGTTTTGAGCGTATATTTCAACAAAATAATGCCCGCTTACGTACGAAGATAGTTTCTCCTGCTTGTTTTCTTCTTTGCCCAACATTATTTTGGTCAACAAAGTCGCGGGATCTCTCTACCACTGACGACGTTAGGAGCATCATGAAAAGGGTCCTACAACCAGTTCGGGATTTTGCCAATCTAACACACCAAATGGATAGAATTTGGAACGATATCTCGCAGGAGGACATCTGCCGACTCTATCAATAAATGCTAAACCGAATAACTGCTTACATAAATGCCAGAAGAGGGGCCAACGCGTTATTGATTTATTCACTTTGTGAGGCTCTTTCTTTTGTTTAAATCCACCTAAATTTTTGAAACTGTGATCATTTGTTTTTCTCTACATGTATATCACATCTACTAATTTTGGGTGTTTCTTTTTTTTTTTCTTTTTTTTTTTTTTTTTTTTTTTGTCTTAAAGTGTATTTTAAAGTGTTTAACACTTAAAAATGAACACAATAAATGTAAAATTCAGTCAAACATCGATAGTAAGTAAAATTCTTTTTAATATTTTTTAAATTGTACACACACACACACACACACACACAAAAACAGAAAGTTCCTGGTAGCAACAATTATCTGCATGCTGTCCGTTTTGAAAAAAAAAAAAAAAAATGTTCAAAGGTTTTTCTGGAACAGAACAATGCGGAAAATATTCGCCCACAACAGATTTTTTCCGTAGAGTAAACTGTAAAATATCTCGCAATAAAAAAATTCTCCACCGCAATAGAAGCACAACTTGTGCTTCCGTACTCAGCGCTTCATTTTTCTGCTTTGATACCAACTTCGTATGCAAAAAAGAATCTACTTCTCTATATATTAAGTAAAGCTAGGACATATAGCGCGGTAGGAGATATAGCACACATAGTGGATTAGAGGAAAGGAGAAGAAAGCAAGTGCCGACTTGAATTTGCATGTTTCTTGTTACTTTTGTACAGGAAAAAACGTGGTTATTTTGTCTTTTAGTTCCCCATCATACTACAGGTATGGGGAACTTAGGTAATCGTGAAAACTTTCGAGCCCGGTTTTTTGACTTTTTTACACGTTTTCAGGTGTGAGAAATCCGAAAATAACAAAATTTGTATGATGTCTGTCTGTAGGGTGTCTGTTAGTGGGTTAGTCCGTTAGTGGGTTAGTGTGTTAGTACGTTAGTTTATTAGTCTGTTTCCACGATATCTCACGAACAAATGATCGCAGAGAGGTCAGATAAGTTTTAAAATATTACTTTCGATACTGGCAAGAACCCTATTCATTTGCAACATTCGAATTAAAAAACTTCGTAAGTTATTAGAAATTTACGATTTTCTAAATGTGGGAGAATAGGACAAAAATTTACTTAAACGTGCATTAAATGGAAACTTTTTACTATAAAAATGTCAGACCAGTTTTAAAATATCAGTTTTGATGCCGGAATGAACATCAGTAACTATAAATATGCTACTTTGAAAATTTCGCAAGTTATTGGAAATTTACAAATATCTGAACATGGCAGTATAGAGCAAAAGTTCACATAAACGTCAATTTTTAGAGATATTTTATTCGTAAAGATGTCAGGCTACTTTTGAAATATTATTTAGGACACTGGCATGAATATTAAGGACTATGAATTTTCCAATATAAAAATTTCGTAAGTTATTGGAAATTTACGAATTTCTTAACATGGCAGAATAGAGCAAAATTTCACATAAACGTCAATCTTGAGGGATATTTCCATCCTAAAGATGTCAAACGATTTTTGGAATATTATTTAGGATACTGGCATGAATATCATAGACTATGATTTTTCCAATTAAAAAAATTCGTAAGTTATTTGGAATTTACGATTTACTTAACGTGTCAGAATAAGGCAAAATTGAGCATAAACTTCCATTTTGAGGATCATAAATACATTAGACAACTTCAAAATTACATTTATGATATTTGTTTGAACATGATTGAATACAAATATTCTAATAGAAAAATTTCGTAAATTATTCGTAATTTACGATTTTATCAACATAGCGAAATTGAAAATTTTTCATATAAATATTAATTTTGAGGATTATTGCATTGGAAATAGTAGCATGAAAATTAACAACGGAATTGACCCTGATAAAATAAATTAATAGATTAGAATAAGATAAATATATCGAAGTGAACAGTGTATAGCCTATTAGGCGGGGATTTTATTCTGTCACTGTATCAAGCTTTGGTCAAATTCATTTCTTTTAACAAGATTATAATATGTCTCGTACTAGAAATTTATGAGAGCATAAATACGATGGGGAACTGAGCAGAGTCCACCTATGCCAACTAGTTTTACGAAAATGAATGCTTGAATTTTTTTATCACATCTTAAAAATTTCTATATAATTGCAGTAGTAAAAAAAATGTTTTTGGATTAAGCTATTCCTCATAAACAAATATCCTAGACTAACGGTACGAACACAAATAGTTCTCTTTGAAAGCGAATAATTATTAAATAAAAGTCTGTGCAATCTCTCTTACGGAAATGAGATCGTTTGCACATTTGCTACTTAAAAAAGTTTCCGCATTGATTTAATTGAATTCTATACTAAGAGAGGTTAGGCAGTTAATTGGTAATTAGAAGACAATGAGGATGAATTTGTTAAATATATCAAACTGTAGCAGGAGACAAATTCGAAAAGTGACTGAACTAGTTTAACGCATTCAAAACGGCTGGTCCTTATGGAAAATTTCCCCAGTATCCGACATTGCACATTATTCAGTGACAACGAACGAAAAAAGCCACACCTCTGGTGGTATTTACTTTTTGTGTGCCAAAGTTATCCTACGGGAAATTTATCGCAAAAGTTATTGTATCTATTTACATTTGTAATTTTTTTTTCGTATTGTTCTCAAATTTTGTACTGCTGACGGCTGCTAAAACAGAAACGGTAAAACCGAATGCAAACAAAAATTGTCGGCCGTCTAAAATTTCTTTTTAAGGACTATAATTGTCAAAATTTGAATAAAATAAGTTAAATTAAATTAACAGAAAGAATTTTTAAATTTAAAAAAAGAAAATTTGAAACCAAGTGAAATTTTGCTTTGGTGTTTTGACAATTTTATGGGAAGGTTTTGAGAAGATAATTTTAATAAATAATAAATAGTGGGCAGATTCGGGGCTTAAAAGTGGACGGAACCAACGCTTATCATTAGACACACGTTGTGCCAATTGTCGCTTTAGCTCAGAAATGCATTTTACACACATTGAACAATCCGGTTGCAAGTGGTTACCCTAAAGCTACACAATTTACAAACATAAATGCAAGGTTTGGGTTTGACGACAGATTAGGTTAGTAAACAAGAAACGATTAAAACTGAAAAAGAAATGTACTAATTTTAAATTATCTAATAACTTAATTTTATTTTGTAATCTTATCTGGTCTTTTTTTTTTTTTTTTTTTTTTTTTTTTTTTGAAATTCTGATT
This sequence comes from Salticus scenicus, assembly GCA_963930645.1. Taxonomy (NCBI): domain Eukaryota; kingdom Metazoa; phylum Arthropoda; class Arachnida; order Araneae; family Salticidae; genus Salticus; species Salticus scenicus. Next base: position 136,787,519 of record OZ005655.1, read on the forward strand.
TTTTAATGTATAAATTGAAATATCCACAGCTAATACAAATGTATATGTATTTACTAAAACCTTAAAAAATGAAATTTAAGTACAATTATGATTGATAACAATTTACTTGCAGTTATAATTAAGCGCAATCTCTCCTACTCATGTGCGCAATGATACTTATCCTGTAATTTAATTTATTTCTTTTCTTTTCTTTTTTTTTAATTTTTAAAATCAATTTTGGGAAGACGAGTACTAATTAAATTAATTGTGAATCTTTAGAATGTGAAAATGGAATTTACAAAAAATATCTTAAGTAATGAGCAGTTCTGAAAAAAACCTCTTTATTATAATAATGTGCTTTTCCTTCCTGCTCAGATAGGGGGAAAGCTCCCTTAATTAGGTGAGGAAGAAAATTTTTAGGAAGTCTTATTTTTTTCCCTTCATTAAAATTAAGATTGCCTTCATGATATACATTTATTTTCAGCTTTCGAAACAAGTACCATCATGTTTGGATATCTTTGGGCTAAAGACTGAAACACACATTTCTCAAAATTTATTAATACGTCGCAGTTCATTTGAATCGAAGACGTTATAAATGTCTTATTTTAATTTAACGCTGTATTTAAGAATAAATAATTACATGATATTGCATTTATATATATAATAATAACATAATATATAATACAATCTTTTATGAAGGAAAATGCATTTAAGAATGAATACAATAATTATGGATTCAATCAAACATCCATGAGAAAATGGATTTTTTAAAATGTATTTTAAGTTGCAAGGTTGCTACATCATATTCAAGTGTCATATTAATATCTCAAAGATTATTAATACTTATCTGGTCGTTAAGTTACTCAAAACTTGCGAAAAAAACAACAACATGTATTTAAGTTTAAGTAAAAGGTATATATTAACCCGTTAGCGCCCAGTCTCCTCATTTGAGGACAGCTAATAAAATGGCATGTACATTTATGTGGTTTCTTGGAAGGATTTCTGCTTATTAGTGACAGTTTTTAGTGTCACTCTAAATGATCGCTGAAAGTTTTATGTGCCTACTATTAATTATTATTTCATAATTTGTACAGTCATTTTATGATTTTTCATTCATCGCGCATATCTTTGCTTTTTGCGCAAGTATACTACTTAAATTAAGTTGAATTTTAATAAATATTATAATAATTTATTTTCGAGATCTTTGTCAACATATAATAGGAAATTAATCTGTTATCTCAAAGTTTTTCTATCTCGAATTTTCTCGCTAGAACACTAAACGTCAATAAATGAAGATAGGCTTTAAATTTAAAACTATCAGAAGACTTGTTTAAGTTAATACAATTTACTGTCAGTATAATTTACTGTCTATATAATTTAGAAGTGAAATAATCAGCTAATAATATTTTGCAAAATTAGTTCGGGCGTTAACGTGTTACGTAAAATAAAATCAACATAGTAAAATTACTCTACGTAAAACTTTACAAAAATCATTCGAAAAAACTGCCTTAAATGCAAATGATCGTAGTTTATGAGTCTTTTAATGAGACTTATTTCTACAAAAAATTGTAACAATCATCCATACTATTTTAAAGTTTAATTTATCTCCACTATAAAATATTGATAAAATGAAATAAAAGTAGTATTATTAGAACATATTTTGAAAGCATTCTAATGGAGCAAAAAATAAAAATAAAATAACATATATAATATAATAATAATAATAATAATAATAATAACATAATAATAATAATAATAATAACAAAATAATAATAATAATAAGCAATGTATTCTTTATCAGTATTGTATATCACTATATTAAATAAGTACATTATTTGAAATTTTATGTGCATCATTAAAAGATATTTTAAAAAACATGAAAAAACGAATAAAAAACTTACATACAAATTAACTTACATACAATTAAATCAAATCGTCGAATTAAAAAAAAAAAAAAAAAAAAAAAAAAAAAAAGAAGAAGAACACGAATAACTTTTAAGATGTTTCATAACATCATTAAGAAAAAAAAAAGGTATAATTTTCTTCCACTTCGTATAAAAAATCGAAATCACCTTCCAGATATGTATTTATTTTTAGAGTTCCAAATAAGTATCGCCAAGTTTTTATAGCTTAGGGCTGAAGACTAAAACACTTATTTCTCAAGATTTATTGATATGTCACAGTTCATTTGTATCGACGACAATTTTACTCATTTATTTCAATATATCATATGAAGTATTCTGCAGAAACTTAATTTTCAGAATCAGTTGATGGAAATGTATTATACTCACTTGTACAACTAAAATTAGTGTATGAATTTATGCATGAAGAATTAATTTACATAATATAATACTTTAAACAATGTATTTCTTAAAAAAAAAAAAAAAAAAAAAAAGAAAAGAAAAGTAAATAGAGTTACAAATTCAAAACTCTTCAAGATTAAAATTCTACGTTACAATTTCTGTTAAATTTAATGTTATGTCGAAACGAAAAAGTAATATATACTCAAAGAGGCTTTATTCTTTAATATTTTAGCTGCTTTTAAATTTAATGATGCTGTTAACAGTTTTATAACAAAATATATACATAAATTATCAGGTCTTGTATTTCCAAGCATTTTGAAATCATTCATTGGAATTTAAAAAATGTATTTTTTCTTGATAAAAAGATTGTTCACTTTTTACTTTCTCTTACCCATATATATGGTAGAAAAAGTATTGTTCTTGGGTCAAATTTTCATTACTGAGTTTTTTGTTATATTTAGAAGTTTTGAGATGTTCTGAGTATGAAAATAATGTTTCTAACGGTTATTCTCTGTGTGTGTTTGTCTATGTGTCTGATATCAACATATTTCAAGAAAAAATAGGAGCAGGAAGCCCAAACTCGGAATATAAACCTTCCATTGAGACCAAGCAAATAGTTCGTGTACAGGGCCATGTCTATGGGGGAAATTTTGGGTAAGTACAGTTTAAAATGTATACGCTGTTCTAAACAAAATGAAATAAGCATTTATATAAATATATACATATATATAAACAAGTTTTGTATAGATTGTGGTATGGATATCATTCATCATTCGTTTGCTGGGCTACACAAAGTATTTTACTATATCGGAGCTATACGTGGAAATTTCTAGAAGTGTATTTCATGTTGTGTTAGGTATTTTTCATATAAGACTAAATTTATTTCCACAAGGTGATGTGCATAGTCCTGTTAGGGATACACCCGGTTCATTTTCAAATTGTATGCCGTTTCTATTACTTAAAATATTTTAATATTCCTTTCTATATTTTTATTATAGTAATATTTCGCTTAAATATCTACTTGGAATATTTTACGATTTGTTTTATCAATCGTTATATGTTAATTTAGGATAACAGAAAAATTATTATTTGGAAATCAAAACAATTTATATCTGCAAAATATTTTTTTAAATCCTGATTTATGTGGTATATGTTTAAAAGATTTTCATATAAAATTATATAAAATTGGTATGTAGCTGTCTAACTGAACGTTTGTACTCTTGCACATGTACAATTTGTCTAAACGAATGTAAAAATTTCAAATAGTGATAGAGTACATTAAAAGAAAAGATCCTTTAAAAATTATGCTATAAAATCGTTTTAATATTATCTAATCAAAAATATTGCCTACTCCAAACAATGTGAAACTAAAACTCTTTTTAAAACTAAAGCATTTTAATGGTATTTTAAATGATTTACATTACGTACATTTGAACCAAAAAATATTGAAAATATTACTGAATATAACTTATAATTTAGTAAGAAATTTTAAGTAACCTCTCATTGCATTTATTTCGAAACATTGAATAAAAACTCAGTGCCCAAAATGCGATGACTATTTAAAATCCCCTTACATCGTTGTTTCCTTTATAAAATAAATTTACTGAAACTTGCATTAAATTATAATTAAGCATACAAACACACACAAAGAAAAAAAAAAGACTAAATAGTGAACTACATTATCAGTTCTGTTTTAACTCTTTATCTACTGTCTTATGAAACAGGCAAAACGTATTTGACACATATGTACATATTCAGTTATTTAGGAGTAGTGTTTAACAATATACCCTATAAGTGTATCCTATGCTGTAAAATAAACCTCAGCCTAGTACTTAATGAGGAACTAGTGAGGTGGTGCATTATTGTACCATTGGTATATATATATATATATATAAATATTAGACCTTAAAGACCTTAGACCTTAGAAAAAATATTAGATCTTAAAAAGGTGTAAAAAAGTATCTAACAAGGAAACATTCAAAAGGTGTCGTCTTTAAAAAATATTGAAAAAGATATATGTGATTCTACTCTTCATAAAACACCAGGAAGTGAAAAAATTATCGGCTGAAATGAATTACAGCGACCACAAAAAATTATCAAAATTAAGCATATTTGGCGATTTAGCGCTGTTAGGCGTTCAGTTCGCTAGCACCGAGATTGCCGTGTACGAACAGAACCGTGTTTTGTTTCTCTGCAAAGTACTCAAAATCAATCGCCTGACCATGTGAAATCGCCAAATATGCTTAATTTTAATAATTTTTTGTGGTCGCTATAATTCCTTTTAGCCGATAATTTTTTCACTTTCTGGTATTTTAGGAAGAGTAGAATCACATACATTTTTTTCAGTATTTTTTGAAGATGAAACCTTTTGAATGTTTCCCTGTAAGATTTACGGTAAATTCTTCAGACAATATAGAAAATTAAATATAAAACGCGTAAATATCGGGAAAAATAATAAGCTAAAACAGCGAAAACACACCTTAAAGCCTTTTCTTGAACAAAAACGGTTACATGTTACATCTGACGTCACGTAATGAGATTAAAGAAAAGTAATCTTAAAAATAACATTCTCATTATTTCCATAAATATGATTTCATGCGTTTTTTAAACTAAACTAATGTTACTTTAAAGTACTGTCAGTCTAGAAAGGATTAATTTAAATATTAAATACATACTAGAGGATCTGCAGATCAGCAGCCTCAATGTTCTATTTGCATTACATAATGTTCAACAGTTCAGTTTTATTTATTCCTTATTATATAATATATATACGTATATATTGATTAGATTGACTTGCTACATAAACAGATACGTTCTTGAGGGGGGGGGGGGGTCTATCGGCCCCCTCAATCCCCACTGTATGTCTCATTCTATACCTACAGAGCCTATCTGTGTAGGTATAGAAGGAGACTGAAAGTCTACAGAAGCTGAAAGTGTGTGCCAATTTTCAAGACAATCGGAGGATTTTTGCGGCCGCTATTGCGGTACATACAAATTCTGCCCATAGGCCGTAATGATAAAAAAAATGTTAGTGTGTCCCTGTGCTCGAACTACAAATGGAAGACACATCAACAACTATACAGCTAACTTAGTGTGGCTCATATACATGTGTACCAAAATATAAGTCAATAGCGTTATTTCTGCTGCCGCTATTGCGGTACATACAAATACTTCTCATGGCCGTAATGATAAGAAAAACTTGGGCGTGTCCCTGTACACGTATTACAAATGGAATAGACACCCAAAACTATACAGGTGATTCCGTGGGGCTCATCAAAATGTGTACAAAATTTCAAGTCAATAGCGTGATTTTTGCGGCCGCTATCGCGCGACAAATAAGCAAACAGACAAACAGACAGGCACACAGATGGAACCCAAAATATTTTGAGGAGGGTGGCCTCCACTGACGTTTCGACAGTTATTTACGTACTAGGTCGTTACTTTATTTTAACATAATATATATATATATATATATATATATATATATATATATATATATATATATATATATATATATATATATATATATATATTGTGACGTAACTTAATATTTCTCGAATTTGTTTCAACAATTTATTCAAGCATGTAAGAACAAACTAAACTTTTAAAACAAACGCGAGTTAAATTTTAAGAATAATTGTTTTGAAAAGTTAAATAAGTGTTATTTAAAATTTTGAAAGTTATTTGTTTGAAATGTGTTAGAAAATACTGCTTTCTTATGTAATTGCAGGGTTATTATGCATAATATGTGCTGGATGTTAAATAAATACTTTAAATTATATATATTACATATGCATTAGTAAATCGAAAAAAAAAATGGTTGGCCGTTAAACAATTTCTTTTTTCCAGATTTTTTAAAATAATTATTCTCATATATCCTTAAAGAAATAAATGCTTAAAAGGCGATTTGTCCAAAATTTACATAAATAATATGATGAATATTTTGCATCACTTATATAAGGAACTATTGTGGCGTTTTATTATGCTTCCTAAAGAGATATCATGAGAATTTTTTACAGCGAATGCGAAGCATTAATATTTTTTTTTTATTGTAAAATGTTTCTTATTCTTATTCTTTGTTTTTGTTTTTATGTATATATATATATATATATATATATATAAACAAATTTAACTTGTTTAATTTTTCATTATAAAATTTCATAAAACAAATCTTGTAACCTCCATGAGTGTTTAATGCTAAGCAAGGAAATTAAAAAATGAAATTTAACTAAAATATTCTAAGTTGTTAAAATAATTCCAATCTAATAAGTATTTATATTCTTCTCATAACACTAAATAGACTATTTTCGAATGAGAAATTTCCCAGGGTAAATTTTTCTTGAATAAGGAGTTTTTTTTTTTTTTTTTTTTTTTTTTTGCATTGTACTTTTAGTGATATATATATATATATTGTAATTTACAACAGTGTTAGCAAGATTTTTTATACAAATACTTTTTTTTTTTTTTTTTTTTTTTTTTTGTAATTGCCTATTTAATAAAATATTCTTGAAATTAAAAGTTGTAAATATTGGCTTCAAATAAGAGTTTTCAATTCAAATTTATTTCCGACAACAAAGTAAATTAACGAAGTTAACTACAACAAAGTAATTTAACAACAATCAAGTAAATTTGTGTCTTCCCACTTGCGCCATTCCCATTTATGCGTATTGGTAAAAAAATTCCCATTTGCGTGAACAAAGTAAAAATACAACAATAGTTCGTTCGTACATCATTATTTATTTATATAAACATAAAAATACAACTATTTTGTATATCTATACAAAAAAAAAGTTTCGTGCACTACAAAATTTAAAGTAATTAAATTTGAACAAAGTAAAGCGTACACTTGTCACTATAAGTAATTAATATAGAAAGTGATAATCAGTCCTATTCTTCATTAGTCCAATTTGTTAATATATGAAAGGGCTGTTAAACATTTACGAGTAATTTTGTCTGAATTTAGACTTCTAGAATTTTACTGATTTTTTTATTCTTTTCAATCACATTTTTCTTTCTTCTCTTACAATCTAAATGTAGTGATGTTCTATCTGTTAGGAAATTTGCATAACTCGCTTTTTCTTTCAAAAATTTTATTTGTCGTAAGGTTCTTGGATGATATTTTCTGACACGCGAATTTATACGTTGATGCCATCCTTCGACTATGTTATTTGTTCTATGCATTTCATCGTAACAGATCCATACATCCAATGTTATGATATCATTCTGCATCCACTGATCTACGAAGTAGCCATAAAACTCTTGTAACTTAAAATTTCTTGGTTGTAACTTGTTTTTTTTCTTTTCCTGAATTGATAACCAACCTTCGTCAACGTCTTTAAGTGGAAGATATGTTAAGGATGCACACATTTTTATGTGTTTTCGAATTTCTGTACAAATGAACAAGGTTAATGTCCTGAATTTTTTCCAAAGGCATTGGTTGAAATTATAATTACACCCTTTTATATGTATGTTAGGAAATAGGGTTTGTAAGGCTGAAATAACCTCGACTTCAAAGTCCATCACAATTTTTGGGGGGGATTCCAATTAGATAATAAGCTTTAAATTGTAGAAAATAGTTTTTCATACGTTTCTTTTCGTTTAGTTTCCAGCAAAGCAAACACAACTGGAATAGTATTTACTTCAGAGGCTGTATTTCCAACATCTCCATGAATAGTATACAGTTGTGTGAATTGTTTCGGAAAAATTTTAAAAGTTCCATCTATGAAAAATATCTCGCATTTAATTAAAGTATTTTTTGCCTTCTGTGTAGTAAAAGCTAAAATTCTATCTTGGCTTTTTTCATCAAAAAATAAAAAACTTGAACCATTGTCCATTTCTAAAATTTTCTCTGGGAGCACAATATCTTTTGCATTTGTTGCTTCTCGCACAAGGCCTTGTGTTGCGTATCTGGAACGGCATATGGAACTTTTTACACTTCCAAATACAGGTATATTTGAAACAAAGTCTAAACCTTGGCTATACAACTTACTCATTTCTTTTTCATAAATTTTGGAAACTGGTATTTCTTCTTCTCTCACGCGTTTCTTGGCAGCGCATACTTGTTTTTTTATTTCGCATACAGCGGTATCAGGTTCACAAACGTGCGGCGTTTCTTGTAATACATTGTTGTCCCATGTTTTTATACCACCTTTACGGTTCTTTCATGTTTCGTAAATACACATTGATATTTTTATTCCCCTTGTTTCGTATTCGGTATTGATATCCTTTATACAGCGTCATTGGTTTTCCATTAGTTGTTTCGACGATTTCTATTGCATCCATCGTTGTTTTCTTTAGTCTCTATTTCTTAAAAACAACTTTTATAGATGCCACACGCACCACATAAACTTTAAAAATTACAATTTTTTGAAGATAGCATGCGATCATGTTTTATATAAAATTTAAAGAATTAAATGCATTTAAAATTTTTTTCTTTGACTTATTTTTCCGCACGTGAATTTATATAAAATAGAGGATAAATAATAAACAAATTTATAGTAATTTATACTCTGAAATTTAAAATGGCTCAGTTATTACAAATGCTCTTTTTGCACCTCAATAACACTATCGGAAATGAATTAACTAGTGGTTATCAAGTCAAAAAGGAAGAAATCACCTGCACGCCCGGTCCTGTAATTTCTGGTATAGATATACGAAATAGTTGTATTTTTTATGTTTATATTAATAAATAATGTTGTACAAGCGTACTATTGTTGTATTTTTACTTTGTTCGCGCAAATGGGAATCGCGCAAGTGAGAATAATTCAGTAAGTTCCATCTACAAAATATTTATTGGCCCTCACAAAAATTTCTTCTTTATTATTCTATTTAACAGCCACACGTACTTTTTAAAAAGTAAAATATTTAGGCATAGTTTTCAACTATACAAAATTTTCATGTATAATTTTGTGTAGTATTAATCAACAGTCTTTTGTATATAATATCTTCATTCCCAGGGTAAATTTTAGCATAGAAGCTCCACCTGTAGAATGGTAAGCACACAAACTGAATAATCATTATATGTAATAAGAGCCTTCTCACATACCATGTTGTATATAATGATACACAATAGAATTTGAGTAATAGTCCATTTATTGAAGAAATTATTGTAGCGAAGCAGTGTCAATTTTCTACCGATAGGCAAGCAAATTGAATATTTGTAATGTTGCTCAATAATTCTCAAATATGTTACGTTTTGTTCAGAATTACACAATAGGAGATGAAATATAGCTTTCGTTTAATGAGAGAAATCACAGCATAACAGACTACCAGTTGATCGTTGTGAACAAAATTTGATAGACACAAACTTATGTTAAGTCACAATTACATATAAATTTACATAAAATCCTGGGCATGAATTTTGGACTACGGCTCCCACAAATTTTATGCCAGTCATATAGATAAACAGGCATTTTTAAAGAAATGGTCAAATCTTTTTCTGGAACTTTTAAAACGAATAAGTCATCGAAAATCTGAAGTTGAAATTCTTAAAAGTTTAAAAATAATCTGTAACGTTGGCAAATGTGGTCATAAAAACTCTGCAACTTAATGTTCATGTTCATTTTGGTAAAAATAGCATGCAAAACTAAAAAAAAAGGTATATAATCATTTTTTAAAACACTTAATATATATATATATATATATACACTAAGCGAAAAAAAAAAAAAAAAAAAAAAAAAAAAAACGCACTGAAGAATAATTGACTCTTACCTTTTTTATTTGTAATAACTTCAAAACTAATGGTTGGAAAAAATAAAACCATCATGTTTGCATAATATCAAAGAGATGAAATGATACCTATGTACATTTGTACATTTTTGATTTAATAATTCACTTTATTACACTCTACGAAGTAATTATTAAAAATCTACACAAAGCATTCTTTTTAAACGTAATATAATAAACATATACTTTGTACTGTATTATGATTTATTATATGATATAAACAAGTTATATTTTAATGCATGAAATAAAACTATTTTTTGTTAGATCTAAGCAATTTTTTAATAAAAATATGCATTCTGCATTGAGTTATTCCACTTTGTATGAAATTACGGATTTAATGCGCAATGGCATAGTATTGTGCAGTGTTTCAATATAAATATCAGAAATTTCTCTGTGCCAAATATCATAAATAATTTTTTCTAGTCCTTGCAGAGTTGCAGGCGGGAATATTTTAATCCTCGCCCCTTTCCTGCGCTTTTTTATGGGCTAAACATTTTCGAGTAGATTGAAATTAGGGCTATTTCCAAGTCTAATGAAAAAGAAATTCTACGATTTTTTTTGTGGGATTTAAATTAAATATAAAAAAGATGTGATTGCTTACAGAAATATATGTACTGATGGGATAGGATAGGTAGTTTTAACAATTCGAATCGAATAAACGCACTACAGATGCCCTTTAGTATGGTGCAATATCATCTTAAAATTCGGTTTGCGGGAGAGTCTGAGATACCTTCAAAATGGTCGGTCAGGCGCCGTTTTTATAATGGTCGCGTTTTATTTCGAGTTAATTGATCTCTTGAGCATTAAAATTTGCCTGACTCATTGAAAATTTATGTACCTCTGTACCATAATGTACGGAGAATGTGTCACTGTTTTATGAATGCAGTTTTCAATAAATCGGCCACATTTTTATGGTCTTACTAGTCTTTTTTATCAGCCCGAAATAAAAGAAACTTGACTCATCAGAGAAAACCAGTTCGGCCTAATAACTAACTGATAATTATTATTATTATTATTATTATTATTTTTTTTTGGTTAACTGAAGTCTCGTTTTTTAATTCTTTTCCTTAGTAATGGCTTTTTTTTAATATCTTCTGGTTATTAACATACTTTGTTTAATTGTTCCAGCACTGTTTTGGAAGAAATTATTTTGCTATGCACTTTTTTTTTATCCTTTCTAAGTAATGAACATGTACAAATCGTCTTTTAAACTTTTGTTTCTTAACTTGCCATCATCTCGCTTGGATGGGCAGCATGGCCGCCTAAAAGCCCGCCTTTCCCATTTAAACAGCCAAAAAATTTTATATCTTCCTAAAAATCACCTCAGGAATATTTCATTAACATTTAATTAATTTGTCATTTCACGTATTAAAATATTTTTTGACTTTCATTCTAAAATTAATACTTTTTGTGGCATCGTTAAATGCCTTATACTTGCCATTTTTGAAATACTTTCTAAAATTATGATTTTCCTGACAGTTGCATTTTATTTTTAACACTGGGTTCAATCCTAAAGTGTAAGTGGAGTGTGACGTAATATAATCTGTTCGAAAATTTGCTTTTTAAAAGATAAAATTGGCGGTTGCAAAAAGGGAAAAGGAAAATATCCAAGTGCGGCTTTTTTTTTGTTTTTTGTCGCTTAGTGTATATATTTTTTGATTTTTATTCAACATAATTTTCCAGAGTTCGCAACGTAATTTAATGAAGTTTTAAAATATATCAAACGAAAAAATAAAATAAGATAAACGTAAAAAGTGAAATTTTGGAAAAAAAAAAAAAAAAAAAAAAAAACATTAATTTTTGCGAACATAATGCATATCTCGTCAGATATAAGCATTTATGCGAAAGAGGTTTAAAATGTCAACTCATATGAACCAACTGATGCTAAATACCTTTTCAAATATCGAAAGTATTTAGAAAAATGTACAAAAAAGGAGTAAACTACTTTTGATTTTTTAAGGAGATTGCACAAATTTCTGTTTTCACAATGAATTCTTGGATAATTACAATTCAAAATGCTTAAATACGCAAATACGCGTTAATGCTTAAAAAACAGGTATTTATTTATAAATAAAAAGATATATGTCATATATATCATAATAAATTTTATATTACACATTGTAACAGAGATACATACACGCATACACACACACACACACAAAAAAAAAAAAAAAAAAAAAAAAATGTCTAAATAAAATAAATATATATAAAAAAATATCAGTTTTGTAATTGAGTATATTGATATATTGATTTGAATAATATATGTATTTTTAATACACCCTGATAAAGTGAAAAAAAATCAGCTCATTATTTTGCGTGTAGCGTTTTGAATTTTCACGATATTTTACGAGATATAAGTGTGGTCCTATACATTTAACGTAAAATTATGAAAGGATTTCTTTTTAATGTTATTAAAAACCCATTTAAAGCACTTTTATGCAAAAATGTTTATTGTATGAGACATTTAATTTATTTTTGTTCCGATCGCAGTGTTTATTTTCTAAGGTGAAAAATTTAATTTATTTTAAAATTATCTTAAATTTCTTCAAAACTCTGTATATTTTATATAAAATCATACTGAAATTCTTTTAAATATTTGAAAAAAACTAGTATGTTGTGGCCACCACAAGACTTTCTTCTATATTTTCCTATACAAATTCACTCAATAACAATATTTAATATATATATATATATATATATATATATATATATATATATATATATATATATATATATATTTTTTTTCAAAGATTTTTATTTATTTTTTTATTTTTTTATTTTTTTTTTTGTTAAAAGTAAAAAAAAATCGATAACTTTGTTTTAAATTATCACATATTTATAGTTCAACCATTCGTTTTAAAGGTATTGACGAGACCTTTTAAAAGATACCCATCTTGAAAATTTACCTCCCCCTGCCGGGGGGGTACTTCCCCCCAGGGGTGGGAAGCGATGCCCCCACATGCAGAATTTTTTTTTTACTAATTAACTACTACTATTATCAATAATTCATATTAATATTACAATCACAGGTTAAGAATAACTCTCATTATGTACATTTATACGAAATTTTGTCCTACACTGCCATGTTAAAAATTTAGAAAAAATACGATCACAGCGCCACCTGTTGAGCGATTTATCCCCAAATCCAATCAGCACCAGTTTATGTCAGGGGCCAACTAAATACCAAGTTTGGTTAAACTTCGTTAAAAAAAAAAAAAAAAAAAAAATACAATTTTATTTGATTTTTTTCGTTAAAAGTAAAAAAAAAATTGATAACTTTGTTTTAAATTATCACAGAATTATAGTTCAACCATTCGTTTTAAAGGTATTGATGAGACCTTTCGAAAGATACCCATCTTGAAAATTTACTGCCCTCGAGGGGGGACTTCCCCCCCAGGGGGGGTGGCGAGGCTCCTACAAATACAAAAAAAAAAAATTCCCAGTTGACTATCTCTATTATAAATAATTCTTGAACTTTTCATAATGATTACTAAAAAATAATTCCCTTTATGCACTTTTATGCAAAATTTTGTCCTATATCACCATGTTAAAAATTTAGAAAAAGCGGGATGGCAACGCAACCTGTAAGAAATTTTTTACCAAAAGTTAATAGGCACTAATTTATGTCAAGGTGCAACTACATACCAGCTTGTATGAAATTCTGTGCAGTAGTTCCTGAGATACAGTTGCCACAAAATTTTGTCACACACACACAGACAGACATACAAACATTTTCTAAAAATGATCAAATCATGTTCTTCAGCTTTCAAAACGTCTAAATCCATCAAAAACCCGAGGTCGAAAATTTTTACGAATCCAATACTTTCTTCTATTGAATATAGAAGAAAGTAAAAAAGTGCTTTTTATATTTTAATTTTGTCTAATATACTTACACAAATTTACAACATGATTTCACTAGGTATGTATTAGGATTTGTAACTATAATGCATCATTTACCTTTTTTAAATGGTACCGGGTGATCACAAAAAATATTTTTTTGGTAACTTTGTTGTCAGACCAAGTATGGTAAATTTGTAAAAGTTGATATCTCATAAACATACATTTTCTTTGAGGGTACTTACACACATATATTTAACCTAAAACCCTTATTAAAAAATTTTCATGATATGAAAGTAATGTTAGATACTGTTATTAATTATTATGAGCAATTCTAGTTATTAATTAATAATAAGCGGTTATTATTATTTTCAAATCTCATTACACCTTACTGATATAAATAAGCACGTAATTTCAAATATCACATAAAAATATATTTTTTCCAATTTTTTACTTATATCTATGAATTTAGTCATTAAATTTATGTTTGGTATATCAAATACTAATTATTATTAACTATACAAACGTTCGGTAATTTCATATGTTTATTAGATATATTTAATTTTTATAAAAGAGTTTTATCTTTTAACAGTGTAATATAAAATTCTGTTACAATAATCTGGAATATTTCAGCTGAAATATTTCTTTGTTTATTTTTGTTTAAGTTACGAAAATGTTAAGCTATGTTGTAAATATTGATCAGAGTTATAAACGTTAATACATCTAACATTTTGTTAAAGCGCAATTAAAATATTTAATCTCATTAAGTATTCAGCTTTCTAGTGAAAGTTTCTTAGTAGAACTATAAATATGTAAAAATTATGAAACTTTTGATAACAGTTTTACAACATGCTGTGTTGTGTAAATTATTAATCCAAGTATAAAACCAAATAATTATTCACTATTATCAGAAACTTTAATAAAAGTTTACAAAATTTAAAAGATTGGTATTTTTAAGCTAACTAAAATTTTATTAAATATTTTGCTATTTTATTTTTTTCCGAACATACATTATATAAATTCGACTATGATATTTTTGGTTTGTTTATAGGTTTTTAAATATCTCGTGTTCAATATTATTACTTTTAAAATGATGCATGTATGCATGTATGTTTGTGTGCATGTGTGTGAGTGATCACGATAACGTCTAAACGCTTTGATCGATTGTGCTGAAAGTTGGTATGTATGTTATAGGTCCCTGTCGCCACGAACTGTATAAACTTTGGTGAGCCTAGCACTTATTTATTTATTTATTTATTTATTTTCAGAATCACAAAAAAATCATTAATATGGCATATGAATTTAAATTATTTGAAGTGCAATATCACCTAAATGCTTTGTCTGATTGAGCTAAAAATTGGTGAGTAGGTTATAGGTCATCGTCGCACAATATTATGGATTTTGATGAGCACATACTTTATAGATTTGTTACTGAGATACAAAGATTTTTTTTTTATTATTACGGTCAATTGACAATTGGTAAGCATATTATAGGTTCTTATAGCCATGTAACGGACGCCATTTCTCAGGATAGATTATGTGATCTTACCGATGGAGAATGGATTAACCTTTTGTCCAGAGGTATGTCGTTTGGTTTCTAATCCAATTGACCCAGGATCAAATGCAGCCGGTCGCCAAATTAGTCATTTCCGGACGTGCAAATAAAAAACACGCAATCAACAAACAACTTCAACCTGGGACAATAGATGGGTGATCTATTCCACCCTAAAGTCCAGCTACGAAGAGTACCAAGAAAATAGGTGGTGATAATTTCGGTGAATATTAAAAAGTCACAGGGGAAAATTGGGGAAGTTCTGAAGTTCAGGTGTCTCAGTTTGATGTCAGAATTTTTGTATAGATGGTTAATGGTTTAAGATGAAGATTGCGAAGTGATTCTTCAGTCCAAGCTATTTAAGTTTCGCGCTTCCAGTGCTTCAGCGTGCTTATGAGAGTTTTGCATACGTATCGTAGAATTTTACTTGGAAATTTATCATATAGGAGATGTTTCGTATTATTATATACAAAACTACTTACACCATAAAATATGTGCAATTTAATTAGTATTAATTAGATGTACTAGTAATAGTTAAATAGATTCTAGTGGGTAGTAAAATATCCTTAAAAGAATTAAAATAAATATTTAGTTTAATACTTCTTGATTCATGTTTTCAGACATTTCAACTGCTTAGAAATTTCTATAAATTTAATTACGAAGTTATTAACTAAAAACGTCGGGTTTATAATGGTACTTATACTGCAATAATATATTAAAAGTTTCTTATATTACAATTCTTATACTTTTAACAATCAAAGTGAGTGATCAAGAGGGTGCTGGAAATATAGTCCGTGGGGCGACAGGCCAAATTATGCTTGGAAATTAAGTTTCGTTTGCTACATCTTGTAACAAAGAAATTGCTTATTTTCCTAAAAGCTAGATGTATATAGAGTAGAAAAATACAATGTTCTCCCAAAAATAGTTGCACATTATCATTTTACAAGCAAAAAAGAAAAAAAAAATCCCATACAGGCATTCTTTCATAAGAGCTAATGCTTTCAAATTTTATACTTAAAATTCTACAATATATTTAATTTTTTTCCCCTAAAGTAGAAGAAGAAGAAAGAAAAGTGTTTTAAAACTGCCTATAAAAATAAGTATTGAAAAAAAAATTTTTTTTTTTTTTTTTTTTTTTTTTTTTTTTTTCAAAATAATTTATATGCATTTTAAGTAGAATGCCAAGTAATTATGCAACAAAAAACATTTTTTTTAACCCTATATTTTTAACTAAATTTTAAAATAGATATATTATAATATATGTTTTTTTCATTAACCTCCAAATATAATTAGATTATAACATATAATCATTCATGTAATCATTCATATAATTATTCATGTACTATAAATATTAATTTTTTTATTTATAGAATAAATTTTTGTAATGATAATGATAGCCGTTTTTATATAATCAGAGACAATAATTTCGATAATTCCAGTAAGAATTATCCCTTGAATAAACAATACACTGTATAATATATAATAAAAAAGAATATAATAAAATATTGGTACTAAAATTTCAGTAATATCTAAAACTAAATAAAATCCTTTCTTGCACTAAATGTATTATTACTTTTATTAAAAACAGGGAAATCTAGGTAATACTTCCCTCCTCTTGGGTATCTTCTTATTAAATTCTATCTCATTTGATATTCCTAAGCACCATGCAAGAAAGTTATAGAATAAAGTTGGAATCATACCTAAAATCGTATCATCAGAAAAAATTTCTGAAGTAGGAGGCCATACATATTTTAATAATAGTGATTCATCAATTACTTCTTTCAAATACATAGATGAATAATAGACATTTTTCATTTCTTCCGGATCATTTATGGTTTTTGAAGAAACTAAACTATCTACCACACTCTCTGTTTCAGTAGTTGTCTCTTCAGCTTCGTTTAAAAACACAGCTTCTTTATCATTAGAATAGCAGACAACTAGTTCTGAAAGGTTACGCTGTCTTGGTTTAACAAATATAATTTTAGATAGAAATTTCTAGCATTAACTCTGAAAAAGTCACTTCTGATAACTGGAGTGGAAGGCTGATTTTTACCAACATATGTGAAAAATACCGGAGCCGGGAATCGAACCTGGGTCTTCCGCTTAACGCGCAGATGCTCTAAACCACTGAGCTACCCTAGCTGATAACCAGCTTGACTCTTCTCACATAATATACGTTAGCAAGGGTCACCGAGTCTGCATTAGAGCAGCTATATGAAATGACAAATTTTGAACATGGCCTGGTATTTTTCACATATGTTGGTAAAAATCAGCCTTCCACTCCAATAATCAGAAGTGAGTTTTTCAGGGTTGATGTTTGAAATTTCTATCTAAAATTAGAACTTCGTGGCCTATTGGAGTGGTGCCATGTTCAAAATTTGCCACTTGATATAGCCGCTCTATTGCAGACTCGGTGACCCTTGCTAACGTATATTATGTGAGAAAAGCCAAGTTGGTATTTTTCACATATGTTGGTAAAAATCAGCCTTCTATTCCAAATATCAGAAGTAACAAATATAAGTTGCGAATAATCTCTAAGGAGCCAGCGTTTTAACTAACGATTATCATTATTGAAAGTATCTACGTTTTCTTCATTTTTCTCAATAATATTTTTGAAAATTTTCAATAGTTTATTCATACTTAATATTTCTCCATAGTTAATAATTTTGTTTTAAATAACAGTTTCACAAAATAATTGATATGATTTATGTAATTTATGGAAAATACTTCGAAAAGTTTTATTACAATTTCTTTTTAATAAAGATGTATAATTTAAATAGCAACATCGGTGATACTTTACTTACAATCTATCCCTTCTACCTGAGTTTTTAAACGATTATTATTCCTTCATATTGCTGATTTCTGCAATGATTCACTTGCATTATACGTTAAGCACTATGAAAGCCTTTCTCTCTTCTTTTCAAATTATATTTTTTTTCTTTTACGTATTGTTCTTTTTCGCATATTACACATAACAGGAAAAATGCCAGTACTCGTTTAAAAAATAAAAATAAAAATAAAAATAAAAAAATAAAAAATAAAATCACTATATTTAAAGGGGACTAATGTGCAAGTTGTACCTGACGGGACTGAAGTGAAAGTTGTACCTCAAGGGACTAATGTGAAAGTTGTACCTCACGGTACTAATGTGCAAGTTGCACCGAACGAACAAACTATTTCTTTCAACGAAAATGCCTACTAACCCTGGACGATAGGTCTAATATATCGTATCATATTATGTATCGTATTTATCGTAATATAACACAATACTTATTTCGCTTCCTTCTTAGACTCGTTTTAATACGCATTTTTTATATGCATGAGCAGCCCCCGAAAAACAAAAACATTAAATCATTAAATTCACTTTTTTACTTATTTTTATTTCATATTATTTCACGCGCACTTTTAATTTTCCTAATTCAAAATTATTAAAAAAAACTTTTTTCGATATCGCTTGTAACGATACTGATTATTATTAATTTTATTTTCTTTTTCTTTCAATAATAATAATAATAATAAAAAAAAAAGATTTTGATGAAATTCTGGCAAAAGCAGAATTTAGTTCAGAACGGAGGACTATCAGTTTTTTTTTTTTTTTTTCTTTTTTCAAATTATAACATCGCTTTCAAATTATTCAATTATATTTTCGATAAATTTTAGATTTCGACAAATGTCCAACTATCGAAAACGACAACGCAAAAATCCCAGCTTGCGGCTAATAGGCCCTCAGTCCTAAAAAAAAAAAAAAAAAAAAAAAAAAAATACTACGATTTAACCGAAGTGTTTTCACTTCATTGGTACATTTTTTTTAAGCGCTTTTTAGTTTTTGCATAGTTTTATCCGTAAAACGCATATAACACTGTCGATGATTATCCAATGTGCGAATATGTATTGAAATTAAACTTATTTAGGTTTTTAGCCACAATGTGCTCTTTATCATCCAGATTACGCCATTCTGGTTGCGATTGAAGAACTTTTTCAAATCTTTTCGAAAACTCGATTATTTTCTCTTTATTTAAATTCACAGTATACAACACAGTACGGGAGCCGCCATTTCATTTGTTTGCCAACAGATCGAATCGAGTAATTCCCACCTGACGTCAGAGGTCACATGATATTTGAAAAACAAACAGCAGACGAAGTCTTCTATATCTGTAGCTATTGCTGAAATAACGTATTTTGTATTCTTATTTTTGATCAATGGCATTTAATCTGTGCTATTTTTTTATACATCATCATTTTTAATCCATTTTATATCATTATTCATCATCTTTTGTTTGCCGTATACATTTACAATCATCATTTATTTATATTTGTTATTGATGTTCATGAAGAACATGTTAAATATTCTGATTTTTGGTACTTAAATCATTCACAGTGCAACATTGTTCTGTGTAAAGCCATTTAGATCAGTAACTAAGTTAATTAACTTGTTTTAATACCTTTATGCAATTAAATTTAATTGAAAGCATTTTAAAATTTCAAATTATAATCCATAAACATTCCACAAAAATAAGCTATTATTGATTGCTTGATCAGTTAATGTTATAGTTACACTACAACATACAAAAATCAATTCTTACAGGTAAAAATAAATAAACACATAAAGTGTTTTTTTTTTTTTTTTTAATTATTAAATTTACAAATACAATTATTCTACTGTTTATAAATGCACAATATTACTTTTATTTTACTTTATATTAAATATTAACACTTTTATTCTTAAGAACAATATTTAATTGAATTTGATTCTCTGAATTCGATTTTACGTTATTCAAACATTGCGTGATTGAGCAGACGACGCTGGTAAGAGTCCATTGAATAATGGTTTAAAAAAGTTAGAAAATAACTAAATTGGAATGAGTTTAATAAATTAATTTTAGTGTAATAAAAAAGGAAATAATAATTATTCAGTTCGATGATTAAACCTTTATTTTAGTATTTTATAAAAGAATGTTTTGCTTAACAGCGCCATCTCTTGACATTTTCATTTAAAACAAACTATCTCGGAATGAGAACAGAATGCACGTATGTTTTTACGAAAAAAAAAAATAATAATAAATAATGCGCAAGTCCTTTTGGGGGAACATTGCACATTTTTAAAAGAAATATTATGTAAAACCCATGTGCAAAAATTCACTTAATTGCGTGATATGGCAAACGAACCTGTACGATAGCAGCTCTCGCCCCACGGACTAATATGCAACCTTTATAAATCTATACTAAGTATTTAAGAATGTTAATTTTCGTTTATACTTATATAAAAATGATTTATTTAGGATTCATATTCATATTTTTATTAAATTGTGTAGCTTATTATAGGCAACCTTATATTTGTGAAATGAATAGTATTAAAATGCTTAAAAAATCTCAATATCTAATTTCCGCAAAAACGTTTTTTATTTAATTTATAAAATAAATATTTTTAATTAATTTTTCTATTGTAAATATATTTTGGATTCCATTTTCACATTTATAAGATATTTCATGCGGATTGCGTTGTGAAATAGCACAGTTTGTTTAACTTTAGAATTTATAATAGATAATGATCTAAATTAATTAATACGCAGACACTGAATAAATATTCTGAAATGATTGATTTTCTATATGTAGTCTAGTTTAATCAGGAGTAATATAGAAAACTTGGTAAAGGTATTTTACGCATTGCATAATCAGTTTTGATTGTGTACTTTTTTTTTTTTTTTGTTTATTTCAGTCAGATTTACTAAGAAATTTATTCAATGAATTTAAAACAAGTATTTAATGCATTAAACATTCAATGTTAACAATGTTATGTTGAAAGACTAAAAAGGATGTAACTAAATACCATATATTGCATAACTCTGTAGCATTTTTTCGGTTTGAAATAAAATTACGACACCTTATTAGATAATTTGGTTCATTCAGGTTAACACCGGACTAGTACTGTGCAATGTGTTATTAGCAACGGTCTGGGACGCACCCCTAAGGATGGCCAAGAGACATACCATCACAATTTTGATCCTCCACGGAGGGGATGGCTGCCCCGCTTCGGTGACCCCCCAGAGGTATAATTTGGTTGGGAACATGGAGAACATTGCGACTACGACGGATTTTTTGAGCACCAGCCACCATGGGATGGTCTTTTGCTGACTCGGATACCGAACCCACAATCTTCCAATTACGAGCTCGGTGATCTACCGACCGGACTACCACGGCCTCTTTATTAGAAGGGAAAAAGGTTCACCACTAAACCATGCTAGCGAAATATGTGTATATTATAATTACAAAATATAGTTGTAGTTTATTTTTTTAAACATTAATATTTTTTAATCTGAAATTCATTTTTTTTTTTTTTTTTCATCTGTTGGAATATCGTGCAAAAATTTAGACCTAGGATTCATAGCGTTTTTCTATTTCTGATGTTTACTAGGAAATATGAACTGAGTGATATATATTTCCTCGTTTTTAAAAAGTATGTTTTTCCTTCATTAATCCACTTTTTCGCATTCTAATTACAGTTGACACAAATTATTTATTATACACTTTCATACATAGGTACGAAAGTACAGCATGCTAATTGAAATTAACATGTAAACTATTTATCCTGAAAATTATTTTACATCTAAAAATATTGCGCACGTTATACGGGAATATTTCATTTTGCATTTTAAACATAACTTTGCTGGTAAAATATCTTTATATATATATACAAAAAAAAAAAAAAAAAAAGTTACTGTAGCTATTGACAATTTTTTTTTTGTCTGCGATTACATCTCCTCATGGAGGGCAGCGTCCTTTGTGACATGATAGGTATCAATGTTTTCCGAATACTTCAAAGAAGACATTTCAGGTAATTATAAATTTCTATCATCTTAATGAGCGAAGTTTTTAATTTAAAAAAAAAAAATCAGGTAATTAAAGGTACGCTATTTGCCGTCTTGGAAAAAGATTCTCTTATAAAGTTCCTTCTTCTGTCATGACGCTATTTTCCACAGGGAAATTAAGATGTAATAAATGGTATAAAATAAATAAAATAAATTTTACTGTTACAATTGTAACAAAGCAATTGCATATATATAATGAAAAAAATGAATTTATGATTGTAATAAATCGTCTGCATTCTACTTTTAGAAAAATAAATTTCTCACTGAAAATTTCTCACGCTGTTTATCGATTTTTTCATAGGTTGTCTTTGTCGTAAATTATCAAAGAGTGTTTGCAGGTAAGTGTTTAATTTAGTGACATTTTCGATATTTACTTTTGTATTACATGAATTTTTTATTGAAAATGTTAGAATCGGGAAAACAACTAAAATTAATTGTGATTTTAGAAACGTTATGCTGAAATTTAATCCAATTTAAAAGAATGGTAGTTTACATTTTATTTTATTTGAGCTTATGGCGAAAAAAAAAAAAAAAGATTTAGTTATGAACATCCTCATTAAGTTATCACAAATATTGCTATAGCGTTTTAAGCTAAACCCAGAAAATTTTAAATTCGAATAAGAATTATCGTACACTAGTTTAAATAAAGATTAAGTTTTTTAACACAAAGCATACTTAAACCGTTGGCTATATGGGAACAGCTTTAGTATAGGACCCATTTGTGTCGAATTTTAAGAGTTATCGGTGCAGTAGCTGCAGTTTTCATTTCCGCGACCACGTTACCCATTTCAACTCTATCCCTGCATTAAAAATATAACTAAATTATAAACTACTGCAAATGATGATGATGATGATAATAATAATAATAATGAAATATTTACAGTATTCACATAATTTTTTTTTTCAATGTGTCTCATTAGAACATATTGTAGAAAAAAGGTACTTTTAAAATTTTCATTTCTATTGCTGCAACACATTTCAAACTATGGCATCGGACTTGTTTACGCTTAATTTGTGGTTGTCCGTCGTTTTCATTGGTTGCTTCCAACGAGATATATAAATTAGAGTGTTGATTCAATGGATGAAGGGGATTAGCTTTCTGTGGTTCAAGATGAATCACGTGACATGCTCCAATAGGTTACTGTGTTTGGCCCTTTATCGCTATTTTGGCATTTAAAATATAAGTTCGACAAATTATCATTATTATTAGGTAACATTACAGTCCTATGACCGAAATAAATTGTTTTTAAAATAATTTTACACATCTTTCACATTTTAATAAATAATAAAATGCCTTTTTTTCATCGTTTCCCAACAAAGTTTAAAAGTGTTTATAAAAGAAAATTTAAACTTTTACAGAGCTAAATTTAACAACAAATAATAATTTTTCAACTATTTTTAAGCATTTTGTAGGTTAAAGTTCAACTACACGAAATAAAAAAGAAGTAAAATCAAAATCAAAATGATTTAGAACAAAAGAATATTAAACGACGTAAGTAAACAAAAACATTGGCTGCGAAGAACAATCTCCAAACCGTTGCCATAGAAATTTACTGAAAATAAGCTGTTACCAAAGGAACCACCGAATACGCAGGTGCAAGGAGAGGATGTCACATGACTCATCTTGGACCTTCTCATGGGTTAGCATTTATCACTCTACTTTATATATCTCGTTGGTTGCTTCAAACTCTCTTTTTGGTACCTTTTTTGTCGGGAGAGAACAAACTTTTCCCGCAGTTCTTCAATCAAGTGTTGAATGAATTGCAGTCTACTAATAGATTTTCCAGTTACAGCTATATATAAAACTCAGGCATTGGTTGCAAAAAGGTATAAAATATTATATAAAACCTGCACCGGTCACCTACGTGAAGCAGACATGACTGTATATTTCCCTTGCCATTTGGTCAATCTCATCCTAACCGTATTTAGTTGCGTTGTAGAAAGCGATTGTATCAGATAGTTTGTTTGTGTTATCTGCAATTTCTACGGTTGAATGGAGATTATTTAGCAACAAAACGTTTATCTTTTTTACCTTGATAAACAGTTAGACTAATGTTTTTATAGGTTAGTACCGTAGTCGAAATGGAATGTCGATTTTGACATTTTTACAGAAACTAGTATTTCTCTTCTTGAGCGTTTTATATTTCCTACAAGGCTGGTGTTTTAGGATTTCAATGTCTCTGCAAGCTTCAGTGTTGTGAAAATGTTATCTTTAGTTACATTTCTACCTTTGTTTTCATATGGACTTATTAGTCGCAGCACTATATGTTCAGAAAGAGACACGTTGGATGAACTTTGGTTATCTTTTCCAAGATACGGGAATTCATTTATCAGATATTTTGAGTCAACATCTGCAGCCAACCAGAACTTGATTCCAAACTTATCTGGTTTGTTTGGCATGTATTGGGTAAACCTACACCTAGCTTTTGCAGGAAATAACTGCTAATCTACAGTTATATTAGGACCTGGTGTATAGTTAATCTTGCAATTTTCGATGAAAAGATTCCAGATTCCGAAATAAGGGCAAATTTGTCTGTCTCTAGACGCTTTCATCTTGTTGGTTTTATGTCGAAGTGTAAAAATCTCATTATTACACGAAATTGGTCCTTTGATATTGTATTTTGGAGAAAGGGTGGTCCCCAGTCCTTTGACCACAAGCTATCCAGTTTAAGACTTTTTGATAAAATATGTACACCACGTGCATATAAAATTTATATAAAATCATCTATTTCTTCTAATGTTATGTTCAATTCTTTTTCATGAATATGCCGACGAGCTTTCAGTGCACTTCTTTATGTGCTTCAATATCCATTCATCTATAAAAAGTCTCCAAGCACTTGAAAGACTGTTGTCGATAACATTTCCTGTAGCATGTGGTGTTGGGCCTCCAACTTCTTTCAAAATATTACACTTTGATTTTCTTCCTCTATTATTCATTCCTAATTGAGCGACATTCCAAACTGTCCCACCTTTGCCAACTTCATAATTTCCAAATTTGAATATTATTGTTTTTTATTTTTTTTCAAATTTCTAATCGTATGTGTATCCTTTCTTAGAATGTTTGATTTTTCTTGTTTATTAGATAAATTATCATCATTATTGCGATGAAAAGTACCATAGAATTATTAGCGCATTGCTAGAGTAATCTTCGCTTTCATTTCCTTCATAAGAACTAAACATTTCTCGTGAACAATTGTTCCATAAACCATATGACCTCTCGTTTGTTCTGAATTAAATAAAGTGTTTAAAAACTACTAAAAGATACAAGTTTAACATTGGAAAGAGACTCAGATGTTCTGAAAAGTTATCTCTTCACTATATGCATTTATACATGTATATAACTAAAAAGCACACTTCCATCTTAAGCATTATCTATGGAGGGTGATTTTACTCTAAGGCAATAGAAATACCATACATTATTAATATGTATGTTTATTCTTGCTTTCAATAATAATATATGCAAAAATCAAAGAGCACAAACTCAGAGAAAAGTTAATAATAATTACTGAATAGTGCTAGAAAAATATTGTATGAATTACTTGTCCATATTTATTTATAATTGTGCAAGAGTATGGAACAAATTATGTAAATGGCTAAATATAATTTCAGTAACTGTTTATTGTAGCACTTAGTACTTTTTATATATTGATCGTAGAAAACTATAGGTAGTGTGCTACTAAAAATTTTAAAAATATAATCTTTGTGTAACAGAGATAGTTAATTATAAAAGTATTACATTAAGATAACACTCTTAAAAATTTGGCTTAACGATCCCATAAGAAATATGTATTTATATAATTTAAATTTAAATTCTTTTATAAAATTGAATTATTTTTTTAGAATACTTTTATCTGCAATAAAATATTAAAATAACTGTGAGGCATCATTAATATTATTTGCTTTGTAGAGTTATTGTTAAAAAATGCATTATACATCATTCTATTGTTTACAAAAATATTATTATTTTAAATTTGTAAGGAATGTTTTTTCTTTCACATGCAGGGCTAATTAAAATTTTTATTATGATTTATTATAGTTATTTTAACTATAGTTAGTAGCTTTTTATTATTATTAATGTATTAATAGTTAGCGTAATTATTTAAAAAACCGTAAATGGTGTCAAAAGAAAATCCATTGTTTCATAGACGTGTGTTTGTCATATAATATTTTATAGTTTTAATATCCATAAATTTACGATAATATTGTTTGTTTTTTGAATATACTCCAGCATAAAAAATAAAACTCTGTTGAATAATTAAAACATGTATGAAAACTTCTATTAACAAAAACTAGAGCTATTTCAGAGAAAAAAAAAATTCATAATCGTAAAATATATTATATAAGCGATACTTCTTTTTTTCTAATTTAGTGACATATTGGATTGGAGCAATTTTATTTTTTCCGACTATATAATAATAATATACCTTAAGTAGAGAAATACCACATAATTTGTCTATTATGCAAACATTTTTTTATATAGTGTATATTCGTTGTTTCAAAAAAATCTTTGACGTCAGAGGAGGGTATAGTTATAAACACTTGTTGCCTAAGCGATCAGCCAGTTTTTAAATATTGAAAATTAGTGTTTCTTCAAACAGTTCTGACTAGTACGCAGAAGAAAAAGAAACAATTTATCCGACGAAGAGCAAATAGAGTTTTTTTTAATGATGATGTGTAGTAAAACCGGATAGAATTATCCGATAAGGCGTTATGGTTAAAAATGACAAAAGATGTGTTCATAACGTTAGTCTACTTCTGGGAATTCTGTAGGTGTTTAAGCTTTAGTAATCGGATAGATATGTAGCAAGATATTAAGTAAAGAATATTGTATCGTGGAAGTGGTAACAAACTAAAAAATATATAGTTAAATATATAGCTTGAAAACCCTTTTTTTGGGCTTGTAATGCCGATTCCGAAGATGTAAATATTTTAAAAATCCGTTAATTAGAATACAAGACATGAAGAAAAAGCGAAGCATAACAACAGCATGTATGTTTATAAAATTTTGAAAAAAAAATTTGGGCATGTAATAAAATGTCTGTTTTTATGTTTCTGAGAGATAGAGAGTACTTTTAAAGCTATATAATCAATGGGACGATATAAAGAGCTTAGTAAATAATTAAAATTGAAATCGAAATTTAATTTCCTAAATGCTTTAATTTTCAACCATGTTAAGACAAGTTTTTGACAAAGAGTTGATAATTGTTTCTTTAAACGCTAATAGATATTTGTTAATTCGTTGAAAATTGGTGATTATTCGAAGCTACTTAAACATTTAAACTATAAATTGCTAGCTTGTTTCTTTAAGAAGACAAGCGATTGCGAACGAATTTAATTAGAAATTATTTTTTGTTTTAAGATTCTTAATTTTCAACCGAATTAAGAGATTTTTGAACTGTAAACTGATGACCACTATTCATAAATATCCAGCTTCTGTTAAAATCGGTTGAGAATTCGTGATTTAAAAAAGCTCTTACTATCTCTATTCCATAAACAACGTGATCTGTTTTGATAAGATAACAGATTTTTACAATTTAAAGAGCCACGACGTCAGATACGACAGATTTTGATAGTTGTGAAAAATTTTGATAATATCATATTTTACAAACATTAGTGAGAGGTTATATTAAATTATTATTCCTTTTAGATGAAAATAAAAATAAAATAAAATAAAATAATTTATAAAATTGCTATTAATATATATCTTATAACTATTACAGGAAATTATATATACAATTACTTGCTACTTATATTAAAATAATTGTATAAAACCAATTTAGAATATTGTTAGCTATAAAGGCAAAAATGTTCAAATGTTTTTTTATTACAACGGAGTTTATAAATAATTCTAATAAAATATTCGATTAATACATATTTCACATACGATCTCCAGTATTTAAAATATGCTTTATCTGACGACAATATTCAGATACATTTACCTAAAACGATGAATAAAGTTTACATGAAAATGTTTTGATAAATTTTAATTATGAATTCACTTCAAAAATTTAATATTGCGTAACTTTACGGACATTAAATTGCTGATCACGTCTTTTCACTGTTTAACATCCGTGCCTTAACTTTTAGTGTTCCTTAACATAATCTGCAATTAAGCAACTCCTAAAAACACTCATGTTTCATTGTTTGCAGTTTAAGCGAAGTTCTGGAATTTTAAAACTTTTAGACTTTATTCTTGTGTTATGCTTATCACGCTTCTTAGAGATACTTTTTCTTTGAATTGGTGTTTATTTAAATACTTCAAATTTTCCCAGGTAGTTTGGTGTTACAGAATTTTGTTTCAAAATCAAAATATATGAAAAAAAAAAATAAATAAATTTTATAAATAAAGAATCTGTAAAAAAATAAAATAAAATAAATAAATAAATAAATAAATAAATAAATAATAATAATAATAAAATTAGAAATTCTAACTTCTAAACTTTCATTAAATAATTTATTTTAATTTATAATTGTTGCCAAAAAAATTAAACTTTAAATTTTACATCTACTTTTTAAGATAGCACGCAATCTTGTCTTATATAAAAATTAAACCATTAAATCAATTTTTTTACTTATTTTTATTTCATATTGCTCGCGCACTTCTTATTTCCTAATTCAAAATTATTAAAAAAAAAAAACCTTTTTCGATATCGCTTTTAACGATATTGATTATTATTAATTTTCTTTTCTTTTTCTTTCAATAATAATAATAATAATAAAAATGATTTTGATGAAATTCTGGCAAAAGCTGAATTTAGTTTAGGACGGAGGACTATTATTTTTTTTTTTTTTTTTTACTGTTTTCAAATTATAACATCGCTTTCAAATTATTCAATTATATTTTCGATAAATTTTAGATTTTGGCAAATGTCCAACTATCGAAAACGACAACGCAAAAATCCCAGATTGAGACTAATAGGCCCTCAGTTCTAAAAAAAAAAATTGCAAAGTATTGTACACTTATCAAATCAAAGAAAAAAACAAGATTTTTTGTAAAAATACTTCACTAATTTTACAATTACTTAAAAAATCATTTTTTCTCTTAGAAGTTTTGCAGGTTAGAATTTTATTAAATTTAAACGAAGAATAAAATTCATTTACAGAAATTTTTAATTAAAAAGTTTTAAAAGCCTGCCAATTACAAACTTAAACCTGCAGAAAATTTTACAGACCAGTGGTACATATGTATTTAATAGAAATTTTATGTTATCTTCTTATCAGCAGACAATTTTTTTAATGATTCTAAATGTGAAAAGTTTAGAATCGAATTATGTTAGTCACGACTTTCAAAACATATAATTTGTTAAAAATTAAAGTTAGAGGAAAAAAAAAATTAAAAATTAATTAAAACTGAAATGAAAAGTATAAAACTATCGTAGAGAATAAGAAGATATGTGACAAAATTCAGTAATTGGAATATGAACTAGACTGATTTAAGTGATATATATATTTACTATACTTCGATTGATTTTTAGTTTTAGCATGTAAAAATTTATTTCTTTTAACCATACTAAATACAGTAAGTTATTTATTAAAAAAGCTGTTTAACTCTGCATTTATCATTTTCAACACTTATTTATTTCAAAAAAAAAAAAAAAAAAAAAAAAAAATTTTTATTTTAAATATTTTTATAATATCTTATATCACAATTTCTTATAGCTTTTAAGATATAATGATTTTAAAAGTTGTTATTATAATATTTGTAATGAAACTTGTTTTATAATTTTTTTTAAGTGTGTAAGAAAAGTCAAAATCGATACTGTTAGTTTTGGGATATATGACACATGTAGTATATCATTCTTATTTTAAATAAAACAAGTCAAAATTCTTGCTGGTATTTGTTTGCTCGTCTAGCATTAAATGCTGTATCCCAGCAAGTAAAACAGCATAAAATACCACAAATATTTGCTGGTTCCACTAAAATTACCAGCAAGTCATGGTGTAAATTGGCCAACATTATTGCTTATCCAGCATACATAATCCAGCTTGTGTTGCTTGAATAGTATGTTGCTGGCTTTGCAGCAATCAAGGCTACTATTTGCTTGCACTGTCAGCTATTCTACCAATAATGCAACACCAACATATGCTTTTTTGTTGCTATATTCTCACTTCTTACTGGCATATAGCATGCCATGCTATTTCTACTTAAGATGCCGACATAGCATATTACGCTGCCAAGCATAAAAAAGCATATAATAGCTTGTTAAGATACATACCTCTCCATGGTTTAGAAAAGCTTAAACAACAAATAAACATAATAGCTTGTCATGCTATTGCTGTATAAGATAGATACATAGCATTTGATGCTGGCTAGCATTATAAAGCATATAATAGCATGAAAACCTAGCAGACAAAGCAACACACAGCAATAATTAGTCAATTTCGTTTGCTTGTACTATCATGCATTTTGACTTGGGAAGCGTTTCAAAAACAACCTAACTTTTAAAAGACTGGTTTTAGATGTACAGATGAATCATTACCAGAATCCGATGAAGGTATACCAGTTTCACTATAATAAAAATCGAAGTCATCTTCTTTCTCCGAATATATATTTACTCAGCTCAACGCTACTGTAACTCTCTTTTAACAAACAAAGAAACCTTATTCGATATACCTTCCTTTCCCAATAAGCATTCAAAACGGTAAAAAGAAAAAAAAAACAATAATTCAATCTATTGTTCTAGAAACGACTACAATATATTTACTCGTGATCAGAGAATAAAATTAGTTTGAAATAACTCGGGTTGTTAACTTGAATAAAAAATATCCAACCTGAGTTAACTTGTGATAGTAAGGTAAGGAGTTGATAAAGAAGGTGGCATAAAAATTAATCTTCTAAGTACTAAACAGGTAGTCGAACGAATTTGCAACTATCTTTTAGATCACTTAAAAATATATAAAATAATATTTTTTTAATATCTGACGAAGTACAAATTTATTTTTGAAAGACAAAATCATGAAGCATTCATGTCTTCTTTAGTATGTGTTATACTAAAGGGTGTTTCATATTAAATGAGACAAAAAACGCATACCTGTTAACTGTGTAATTACTTTATTTTTATCAACGAAATTCACAGTGAAACTATAGTTATCTAACTTTCTATAGATGCTCTATATGTGACGCTATGGTGACACAACATATATCTATGTGTTATTTCTGTCTCTGCGGCACTCGTCATAAAATATCCTTTGTTAGTGATTCGAGCGCTTCAGATCCGCTGCATCAGTTGCTGTGGGTAAATGAAGGCATGAACATTTTCTTTACCATAACCCCACAAAAAATATTCATAAGGTGTTGTATGGAGGGTCTCGTTGGTCAGCAAAGGGATGGCATATCGTTTAATCTAGCACATACAATCTCTCGATTTTTTAAGCATTTGGTGGTGCCACTTTGATTAAAAGTGCAACTAACGGTGATTTCATAATTTGAAGATTTTTCACTGTTGCCATAAAAACTTGTGTAATTGTACTATAAAAATTGGTTTGCTTTCGCTAAAAAAATCCAGCACAAATTTTGTACGATGTTATTTTCTTTGCTTTATTTAATAAGTAACATTCTCTATGCCTTTTAAGTTAAATTTTAAGTAAGTATGAATTCGGTGTTTTTTTATTCTCTTATTAAATCACCTTTCCCTTAGAACTGACTAAATTTATTGCTGTCGTCTAAAATAATAGATTTTCAAAGGAAAACTTTAATCTTGTCTTTAAGGTTTCAGTAATGATTCATTATGACTAAAAAGGATTGTTGAAGATCACTACAAAGATAAATACTAGAACTTATAGTGAAGCACATAGATTATTGATGTAACATACTATGTAGAAGTGCTTAAAAACTTTTTTATCTGTGTAATGAATTAAAAATAATTAAGAAGTGTTCACTTTTTATATCGATAGTAAAGCTATTGCGTGTCATATTGAAATCATAATGCAAGTTTGAAATATTAAAATGCAAATTTATGTCTTACGTAGGATTATATCTAAAATTAAATAATATTGTTAAATAATTTGTGATAATTTCTCTATTATAAACATATCCCTAACAGCACAAAATATTCCAGAAACGTAATAATCATATGACATTGAAACATTATAAACATTTCAGAAACGTTTAAAAATGTTCAGATTGCTTTCAGATTAGTTTAAAAAATATAGAAATGTCCGCGATCGTAACAAAAAATCCGATACGTAACATAAACGTTACTATTACTTAACAGATAGAAAATCTAAAAGGGTTAATGTTTCAGAGAGCATGCTTAACTGTGTTACGTTTTTGAAAGATTGTAAGCTTTTTGCAAAATAACTGAAACATTCTGGGCGGTATGGGATATTAAAAGGAAATCTTTCCTTTATATATGTATTTGTACATGATCACGTGTATTTGATGGAACTAAACGTGCATATTTTTTATTACAATTACAAAAATGTTCATTAACATTAAAAACATATAAAATTAAATTAAATATACACTTAAAATGTTGAACTAAAATTAAATATGATTACCTCACAAACATTCAGTAAAATCGGTAATAGAGTGATAGAAAAACAATTATTTTCTTTCAATCTACTAATAAAATGTATAATTGATAAAAAATCATCTTCAACAACTTCTATGAATAAGTGGAATAAATACATGATAATATATCATGTTCTACAAACATCTTAGTGCATTAGATATAGTACAGTTTGAAAATTCATTTTATAATTCAATGAAAACTACTTTTAAACAATTCACGGTTATATTCAGTAATGTTTACGAATTATTTTGTTAAACTCTGAACGTAATATATAGCATTTATACATAATCTATAATATTCAAAATTACTTAAACTTAAAAACGCATATCATAACTGAAAATGCATTTCCAACAGAGACATTACTTCGGATACAGTACTGTATACAGAATCTTTTGTATGTCTCTGTTTAAAAAAAAAAAAAAAAAAAAAAAACTGCAAATAATAATCATTACACATTAAATACTGTAACACAATTAAGATATTATAAAAGCAGTTTTACATTGATAATTATGTAATTAAACTTTTTTGTGTGTCTCTGTAAACAAATAATGAATGATTTTCACCCCCATATTTCACAGAATTCAGGTATTAGTGCACTTAATTGATGCATATCAATTTTACGCTTAAAAAGGTAAAACGCTATTAAAATGCACCTGAAATAATTTTCTTCTGAGCATTTTGTATGTGTGTGTGTGTGTCAAAACTTAGTACTGTCGTCTTTTTCACTATCTGAAGCTTTGCTTAAACATTTGTAAAAAAACTTATGAAGTTCATGGAGCTATTTTTTGCACATTCTTATAGACAAGTAAAGTAAAATCTATTGCAATTTCGTTAAACTATAGAAAAAGATAAATCCATTTGTTTTTATTAGAACAGTATAGAAATATAAAAAGCACATAAATAAGTTATGCGTAAGTATTTAGTATTCTTAAATAATTTAAAATATTTTATTACAGTTTATAGCTAAAAGACCATTTAATTTATTAATAAGCTAATTTAATTTTTGATCACATATAACTTTGCTGTAACTTTTACAAATATAGTTTCCAATATAAACATTTTTAAAGGTGAAGTTTATATATTTATAATTGTAACTTATTATGGGAATATTTCATTTACTTATGTTTAATTCAATCGATCATAAATGACAGATAAATGAGTCAATTTTCATATTATGATATTAGATGGTCGCCATTGGAAATGTACGATGCAACTGAACGGCACAGCTTTAGTATGGTACTTCATTAGTGACTTTAAATATCTTTTGTCGTTTTGGCAATGAACTAAAATGGTTATCGCAATTGCTTAAGCTAATATCTTGGTGAGAAGCACCCGAGATACTTCTGCTTCAAATTTCGATAAGTGGGGTAGGGCGCTGTACCAGTTAGGCTTCTAGTGGATGCATGTATTTTTCACTTGAAATGCTTCTGCAACAATACAGCCTCCCAACGGCCAATCGCGGATTATCGATTGATTTAAAACAGTTCAGGCCTTCCACGGATACGTGCTGCTGCTTCAACAATTCGGGCTGATGGGAAGTGATGCTTCTTTTTGACGATACAAACTGCACAGCCCATTTCCATTAGCTTATCCATACGCTATATGTATGCCTGCCATCTTAATTGCTGTACAACTCTATTTTATTTTCGCTTTACCTTTAACTGGAATGATGATGGCTCGTGTTGCCCAATTCACTTTCGCCCAAACAAAGCCCTCTAGGGACGTTTCAGCCTATATGTTTTTATTAAAAAAAGCTTGACTTACCATTAAAGATTGCCGGAACTCTTTTGAAACACCCTGTTTTAATTAAAACTTTTCGCGTTTTAGCTTCAAAAACCAAATGTATTTTTCCTAAATAGGAATAAATGAGTAAAATCAAATGAATGTTTATAAGAAAAATTATTTATTTGTAACATAAAAAAAAAAAAAATTAACAGAAAACAAGAATTAACATAAAGTATATTTCAATTATTTTC
Organism: Salticus scenicus; assembly: GCA_963930645.1. Classification (NCBI taxonomy): domain Eukaryota; kingdom Metazoa; phylum Arthropoda; class Arachnida; order Araneae; family Salticidae; genus Salticus; species Salticus scenicus. Next base: position 136,822,271 of record OZ005655.1, read on the forward strand.
TGCACGCTAATATATTGTTTATTACCACACGTACCCAATTTAAAATAAATGAAATATAATTAATAAATGATGTATAATTACAGAAGTGATATAATTATATATTATAATTTTCCCTGTTCATATATTAGATAAAGTGATTTATAATTAATTATAGCTAGAATTCTAATAAATCATATTAGCGTAATCTCATTAAATGTAAATTGTTCATAGGTTGCTAATAATTTAAGCGATATTTATGTTTGTAATCTCCCTAAAGGCACAGGAAAACTAAAGATTTAAATTAGTTTATACTAATGTAATTTTAATGAATATATTAATATTATTTCATAATAAAATTTCACATTATGTCATATATATTTTAAGGACTCAGCAATGGACATGAACATGATTAACAAGTGATTATCGTATATGTACACTAAGCGACAAAAAAAAAAAAAAAAAAAAAAAAAAAAAAAAAAGCCGCACTGCAGAAAAAATGACTTATACATTTTTTATTTGTAATAACTTTAAAATTAATGTTTGAAACAAATAAAACTGTCTTGTTTGCATAATACCAATGGGATGAAATTATATCTATGTACATTTTCGATTTAATAATTCGCTTTATTGCACTTTACGAAGTACTTTTTAAAAATCTGTATAAATCTTTCTTTTTGAACATAATGCAATAACCATATACTTTGCATTCTATTATGATTTATTATATGAAATAAACCAGTTATATTTTAATATATAAAATAAAACTATTTATTTGTTAGATCTAAGCAATTGTTTGTTAAAAATATGTATTCTGCATTGGGTTAATTCCACCTTTATATGGAATTACTGCATTAATGCGCAATGGCATAGTTTTATACAGTGTTTTAATATAAATCTCAGAAATTTCCATATGCCAAATACCACAAATAATTTTTTCTAGTTCTGGCAGAGTTATAGGCTGCAAATTTCGAATCCTCTCCCCTCTCCCCCGCCTTTTTATAGACGAAACATTTTCGAGCGGATCGCGATTTTGACTATTTCCATATCTGCTAAAGAAGAAATTCTACTATATCCTTTGTGGTATTTAACTTAAAGTGAAAAAAGATATGATTATTTACAAAATTATAGGTTCTCATGGGAATATATCAGAAATTTTGACAATTTGAAGTGAATCAACTTGTAGTAAGGTGCATCATTTTCTTCAAATGCTGTTTACGGAAATGTCCAAGATACCTCCAAAATAGTCGGTCAGGCACCACTTTTATGCAGATTGTGTTTTATTTCGAGTTAATTGATCCCTTGAGCATAAAAATTTTCCCGAGTGTTTAAAAAGTTATGCAACTCCGTACCATAATGTACGGAGAATGTGTCACTGTTTTAAAAGTGCGATTTTCATTAAGTCGGTCATATTTTCGTTTTCAGATCTGCTTTTTTTCTCAAAAGCTCAAAATAAGTTAAACTTGACTCATCAGAGAGAACCAGTTTAGCCCAATATTTAACTAATCATTTTTTAATTTTTTTACCCGAGGTCTTGCTTTCCTACTTATCTTCACTAAGGATGGGATTTTTTCAAATTTTCTATCATTTAAACCTGCTTTGTTTAATAGTTGTTGTACTGTAGTTAAAGAAATTATGCTACGAAACACTTTTTCTGAATCTCTTTTATGTTTTAAATGTAATACAAACCGATTTTATAAGCAATGGCTTTTTAACTTACGGTCATCTCGCTTGGATGAGCAAAATGGCCGCCTAAAACCAAATATCGAGTTTAAACTGCCAAAAATTTTATATCTTGCTGAAAACCCTTTTACAAGTAATTCGTTAACATATGATTATTTTGCCATCTCACGTATTAAAATACTTTTTGATTTTCATTAAAAAATTAATACTTTTTGTGTCCTCGTTAACTGCCTAATTCTTACCGTTTTTGAAATAATTTCTAAAATTACAATTTTCCTGACAATTGCATTTTGTTTTTAACACTGGACTGAAAGCTGAAGTGTATGTGGAGCACAACATAATAAAATCTGTTCGAAAATTTGCGTTCTAAACGATAAAATTGGCGTTGTAGAAGGTGAAAAGGAAAATATCCAAGTGCGGCTTTTTTTTTTGTCGCTTAGTGTATATAATTTTACTCTGCTGTAATAATAAATTGCATTCTTTTATTCATTCTTACAGTGAGATAGAAAAAAAAAAAAAAGAAAAAAAAACTGTTAAAAGGACAGGAAAAATCTGGCAGCTCAGGTGCCAGTATTTCTCCGTCAAATATACAGTTTAAAACTGTAAAATTGTATCACTGACATATTTTACACAGGAATCCTGTAAATCAAACAATGTTTTTTTTTTTTTTTTTTTTTTTTGTTAAAAGTACAGTTTTGTCCTGTATATTTGACTGAGAAATACTGGCACACCAGCTGCCAGATTTTTCCTGTACTTTTAACAGTTTTTTTTTTTACAGTGTATAATTTTATTTTCTTCTCTGTTCTCGCTCTAAATCGTAGAGGTGGGCGGCCTCCAGTGGCGGCAATCAGTAATCTCTTTCTCTCTATCTCTATATTTAGTATATGTATATATATATATATATATATATATATATTTATAAATATATATGAAGAATAAAGTAGTGGATTCGTGAAAATTTTCGGCCTTTTGTTTTCGACGGGTTTACACATTTTGAGACTTCCTGAAACGAAATTACTATATTTAGAAAATGCCTATTTGTTTCTGTGTGTATGTGAAAAAATTTCTGGGCTCTTATCACAGGAACAAGTGAATAAGCAACTTTAACCAAACTTGATAATTAGTTAAACTTTATAAATTAAGTTGATGCTTATTACATTTAAGGATTCATTGCTGGAATCGTGACGCAGTCTAGCTGTTTTTTATTATTATTTTAATCTGGCTATATAGGACAAAATTTTGCATACATGTACATAATGATAAAATTTTTACGTATGTATAGTCGGTAACAAAAGTATCCGAACACTAGCAAAAATTCCTATATAAACTAGTATGTTGTGGCCACCACAAGACATTCTTCCATATTTTCCTATATACATATTCAATCAGTAACAATATATATTTAAAAAAAAAAAAAAAAAAAAAAAAAAAAAAAAAAAAAAACGATTTTTTTTCAAAGTTCTTTTTTTGTTAAAAGTAATACATATTCAATCAATAACAATAATAAAAAAATCGATAATTTTGTTTAAAATTATCACAGATTTATAGTTACACCATTCGTTTTAAAGGTATTGACGAGATCTTTCGAAAGATACACATCTTGAAAATTTAACCCCCCGGGGGGTACTTCCCCCCCAGGGGGGGAAGCGATGCCCCCACATGCACAGAAATTTTTTCCTAGTTAACCATTAGTATTATCAATAACTCATATTAATTTTACAATCACAAGTTAAAAATAACTCTCATTATGTACATTTATACGAAATTTTGTCCTATACTGCCAAGTTAAAAATTTAGAAAAAATGCGATCACAGCGCCACCTGTTGAGCTATTGATCCCCAAATGTAATCAGCACCAGTTTATCTCGGGGACCAACTAAATACCAAGTTGGGTTAAATTTCTTAAAAAAAAAAAAAATACGATTTATTTTTCCGTTTTTTTTTTTTTTTTTGTTAAAAGTAAAAAAACCGATAAATTTGTTTTAAATTATCACAGATTTATAGTTCAACCATTCGTTTTAAAGGTATTGACGAGATCTTTCGAAAGTTACCCATCTTGAAAATTTGCCCCCCCCCCCCGGGTGTACTTCCCCCCAGGGAGTAACCGGTGCCCCCACATGCGCAAAATTTTTTTCGTAGTTAACTACTACTATTATCAATAATTCATAGTAATTTTACAATAACAAGTTTAAAATAACACTCATTGTATACATTTATACGAAATTTTGTCCTATACTGCCATGTTAAAAGTTTGCATAAAATGCGATCACAGCGCCATCTGCTGGGCGATTGATCCCAAAATCTAATCAGCGCCATTCTATGTCAGGGTCCAACTATATACCAAGTTTGGTTGAATTTCATTCATTGGTTCGTGTGATACGGTGAAAAACACAAAATTTTGTCCTACACTGCCATGTTAAAAATTTACATAAAATGCGATCACAGCGACACCTGCAGGGCTATTGATCCCCTAATCTAATCAGCTCAATGGCCCGTCAGTGTCCAACTATATACCAAGTTTGGTTGAATTTCATTCATTGGTTCGTGAGATACGGTGAAAACACCAAACCATAGACAGACAGACAGACATTTTTTAAAAACTATCAATTCGTGTTCAGGAAATCCCAAAACGTGTAGATTCGTCAAAAAACGGAGGTCGGAAATTTTCGCGAATCCAATACTTTCTCTATATTACATATAGAAGAAAGTAAAAAAGTAGAGTTAATACTGGTTTGTGAAATAAATCCTTGTCGAATCATGTTCTTAGTCAGTCTAAGAACATGATTAGACAAGGATTTATACTTTTGTTACCGACTGTATGCAGGATGACCCCCCCCCCTCCCCACGGTACTGGGTTGTAAATTTTTAATATGGGTATAATTCAAAGGAGTTCACCAGTACCTTTTAAAGGACTAATTGAAGTAAAGATCAGAGATAAATTCAAACAAAATTATCTCTTTTTTTTTTTTTTTTTCTTCGTAAAAATAATCTTAGAAAAGATATTTTTTAGATATCAGCACAAAATTGATTTTCTTTGGAAATTGAGTTATATACTTTTCTGAGATGAAAATCCTCCTCCTCCTTTAAGGAAAATAATTTTAATAAATAATTATTTAAATAAATGATTTGCACTGCTTGAATTTTTATAGGAAAATACAGGAAAATCATTCGTATAGTCACAACAGACTAGTTTACACAATAATAGGCAATATGTCTGCAATGTATCGTTGTCATGATCTGTGAACGAAGCGTTTGTAAAAAACAGTATTAAACCTTTAACGATCTCGTAAATTTAAAGAAGACGGAAAACAAAAAGTGCATTTATTATTATTATTATTATTCAAGAAAATTGTATAAAATGGACAATACGAACAACATATGCATTAACTTTTAATTTTTAATTTTTGGATTTTTTTTTTTTTTTTTAACCTTGAAATCAAGAAAATTCAGTTTTCACGAAAACCCAATAATTAGGGTTAGTATGACTGAATTTTCGTTTTCCAGTAAGCAGAAAAAATATGTATTTTAAACATTAAAATGGAATTTTATGAAAAGAATTTTACGTATAATACAACACTATTCGCGTAATACACTGTTCTCAGAACACTCACTTATTTCCGAATCACTCTCTGATGCATTTATACTAAAATGAATCCGAGCTATTTTGTGATTCTGACAATATAATATACACAATATTAATATATACATACATAGACCAAAAAGCACAAAATTACGTGCATTCAAAAGCCTAACTGAGCTCAGATTAGAAAATAAGTTTTACAAATATTTACAAATATTGGATAGTTTTGACAGTTTAAAATAAACCTACTATTTATTAAAATTTATGAAAAAAGGATTGAGTTTTATTACTTAAATAAATTACCTAAAATAAAATCCTTTTAAAGAACTTAGCATATAATTATTTCGGGTACACCGTACCCATCCTCAGTGCCAAGTGCAAAAACGCCGTTCCGGCTGTACGGCAGCAGTTCATACAAGAAACTGAACCTACTGGAAAGTGAAGTGAAGCGAAGACATGTAAACCACGACACCATGAATTTTGGCGATCAACAGAAGAACGGCGTTTTTGCACTTGGCACTGAGAATGGATACGGTGTATCCGAAATAATTATATGCTAAGTTCTTAAAAAGGATTTTATTTAAGGTAATTTATTTAGTAATAAACCTACTATCTCCAATTACATTTTAAATAGTCTGCTACTTCCATCTAGAGTGTAAAATAAGAAATAAAATAATTTACAAGCATCAGAAAAGGTTTGTTTTAAAATCATTTTACTGCATTACTTTTGAACACTCCAGCCCAGAACTACACGGACACGTGGAATAGAGAGCGAACACTCGCCGCGTCATTTTCACGGGAGCGAGAAGGAAGGAGTTATTTTTTTGGTAAAAAATTTCATTTTTTACTAATGGAAAAATTATTTGTCTTTTTAATACCAACGTAACAATTAATCCGCATTGTCATTATATATTTTGATAGTTTATATAGCAAAGTTTGTTTGTGAAAATGTTTGTTTGGTTTTTCATAATAATTTTTGTTTGGTGTCCTATCAAATATGGAAAGTAAAAAACATTATTTTTGACATACACACTGTGTAAAAAAAGTAGAAGGACACTGGATAATTTTAGAAATAAATGATATCTTTTATTTTTAATTAAATTATTTTTATATGTAGCATTTTGGAGATTTATTAACAAGAAAATATCGGTATCATTACCATGATTTATAAAAGAAAAAAATATATATATTAATTACAACAAAAATTATTTTTACTTCTTTTAACCCTTTAACTGTTGCAAACGGCTTTTTCCGTCACTTAATAGTTGAAATAAGAGACTAATGTGGCGATTTTTGGAAAAACCTGTAAAAAGAGTAAAAGGACACCAATACTTGATATAAAATTCAAGCAATATTAGTAAGGAATACCATTCCCATTGGCTTTTATGACTTCGAATATTCTATTTGTTAGTGAATCATACAAAGAATAGATTCCTGTTAGCCAAAACTTAGCCTATTAGCTGTTCAAAGCTGCTCGAAGCTCAGTAAGGAATTTAAACATTCTTCCACTAGCATATACTTGACGATCAAGCATTGGTCAAATCTTTCTAACTGCTAAGATCAGGGCTTTTAGCTGACTTAGGTAAAACCTGCACATTATTTGCAGCGAACCAATTTTTAATTGTATGGTAATGTGAATGGCAGCTTCATCTTGTAAAACATTCACTCTTCTCCTCCTAATTCAGAGCCATAAGTAAGCAGCGCAGAATTCAGCACTTCAATATAGCCGGTATGTTACTGCATACCACTGAAAAAGACTAGATTTGTTCTTCTTCCATATCCAATTGCTTACTATATATCACCCCCCCCCCCTCATTTATCGATTTGATTAAATTCCTTCACATTCTTCAGACAATGCCAATATTATTGGTAACCATCAAAATCGTCTAAGTTAAACTTCTTCTTGTTTGAAAATATTATAAAGTCCCATCTGAGGTCCATAACAAGTGTTTTTTACCCCTTCATAAACGGTAATCAATCTGTGTTTTTTTTCCACTTTTGATGATGCTTCCGCTTTTTCAAAATGAATTATTTGGATCTTGATATGTAGTTCTAAACTGCTGCCTGACACACGAGTAAGACCTGCTTGATTAGTGACCTTTTCGATACTACCACTGCTCTTTTCAAGCTCACGATCAAGTTGTCTTTCATTGAAGGCTTTAAAGTTTAGATCTACCAGTCTTATTTCTTTTCTATTTCTATCTGGCTCTCCGATAAAATTAGAAAGTGTACTGGGGGATAACGTGCAATATACGAACAATCTGTCTAACAAATAAATAACAGGAAACTTGGCGTTGTAATATTAAAACCCGAATAAACTACTACGTCAGAAGCGCCAAAGAAAAATATTTGAGATGCATATAGCTGTTTCGGTAGCCTTAAGCGTACCGTCTTCAGGGCAAAAATAACTCTTAATCTGGAGAAGTGCTCGTATATATAGAAGAGGGACCGAATTTAGTTCAACTAATAGGATTACGGGAAAGGTGGGGAGTGTGGCCAATAGGAAATTAGGAATGTTAGCTGTGTAAACAGTAGAAAAATTAAGAAAATGTGGACTGAATGTTAAATTTCCAACAATCAGACAAATAGGGAACAGCGAAATCACAATTTACAAGGTTTTTAAATTTTTTATAAATATGAAAATCTTCAAGAAAATCGAGTTCATGAATGAATTTAGGTCTGCAAATTATTTTAGCTGAATAAAATTTAAAATTATGATTTTCCTCCCAGCAATGTTTAGAAATGTCGCTGTCGCACTTTAAATAATTTCAACCTATAGACCATAATGGTAGACAATTTTTATTTGTGTCCCTGTAAAACTCTGTATATGCTACAGTCACCAAAATCTATACAGTTTCTATGATAGTGACCTAAAACATGTATATAAATTTTCAACTCAAACGGTGAGGCATTTAGATGCTATCGCGCTTAAAATATTTTCACTCTATAGGCCATAATGATACAAAATTATTTGTTGTGTCCCTGTAAAAAAACGTAAGTGCTAGATTCACCAAAGCCGATACAGATAGTGAAACTGTGACTTATGATATGTGTATAATTTTTTTGCTCAATTGAATAAGGTGTTTAAACGCTATCGCACTTTTTAAAATTTGGTTCCGTAGGTCATAATGATAAAGAATTTTTCTTTGTGTCCCTGTAAAAAAAAAAAATATATATATATATATATATGTGCTATACTCACCGAAATCTATATAGTTCGTGACACTGTGACTTATAACATGTGTATAATTTTTTTGTTCGGTTTAATAAGGCATTTGAACGATACCGCACTTTTAAGATTTTGGTCCCATAGGCCATAATTATAAAGAATTTTTCTTGGTGTCCCTGTAAAAAAAAACTGTAAGAGTTAGATTCACCAAATCAATTGGGTTCGGGCTACGCTGACTTAAAACATACGTACCAACTTTCAGCTCATTCGAGCGAAGTGTTTATACGGTAGCGTATTCACTCACACACATACACACATGCATACACACACTTGCATACACACACATACGTACATCATCGTAAAAATTGTGAAAACTGACTTAGGGGACCTCAAAACGTATAGAAACAGCAAAATCACAAATTCGGATTTTTGAAATGATTCCAATACTTTCCTTACATATATATGTTCGGAAAGTAGTGAAATATTAAACCATTTTAATAATTTAATTTACTTAACAATTTTTTTAAGTATAGTAGAATTACAAAATAATACTGGCATACAAATGAACAAATTATATTACTAAAGGACTACGAATATATGAATTAAAGTCTGTCAAATTAAAAAACAATAAATATATTATGTATATCATTGGCTGCTTATAACTAAAGGGTTTAGCATATAATGTTAAAAAAAATGGTGCATAAAATATTTTTGAGCTTTAGAATTTTTTAAGTATCAACCAGAAAAATATGAGATTTTTTATAGCTTTGAAAATAGAATATTGTTTAAAATGACTAATCTAAGCAAGTTTATGGGATAATATAGTTTACAGAGTATTGGTAACTCTCAGTAAATATTTGACAGTTACTAAACTAAAGCTGAAATGTTTGCAATCTTAGGCAATTAGTCGCCGATATTTTTCAAAATGTTTGATAGATGTTAACTCCTTCGCTCACAAAAAAAAAAAAAAAAAAAAAAAAAAAATGAAATGAAATAAATTGTAACTCGGATAATAGTTATTTGTAATAAATAATTCAAGAAAAAAAAATCCCGCATATTTTCAGCAGGAAATTTAGCCTTTTTCTCTTCTATTCAGGTGTTTCTTAATACATTTTCTAATACAGCTACCGTAAATGTCTCCTTTTTTTTGTTTCATAGCCTCAGCGGATCATATCATTGAAATTTTACTTATATGCACTTTATTGCAGCTCATAAAAGAACAAAAATAAAAACATATTACAAAAAATTATTATAATGAGTTTCATATAAAATGCCGTACGTAATTTAATCATAATAATGCCATAACTCAGACCTGTGATGGAATTAAAAAAAAAAAAAAAAAAAAGGTGTGTGTGTGGAGGGGGGGGGGATTGATTGCTGAACTTTTTTTTTTTTTTTTTCAAAAAATATAATGAAAGATTCCTGTGACGTCACATTTTTTGGAAAAATTCAATTTTATTTTGATTTTTAACTCACACATAATATTTGCTCCTTTTGGTCAATCGTTTATTTTATATAAGTTACCTCAATAAAAATAAATAAAATAGTATGTTGTTGATTTTCTTCATGCATCATAATTCATGCATCATAAAACTGCATCATAATTTGATGTAAAAAGTACCCAAGATTGCTTTTTGTCTTTCTCTCGACCAGAGACGCCTGCAACAGTGGTTTTTATTCATTTAAACCTACAAAAAATAAATCGATTGCTGAAAAATCAATTTTCAACACCCAGAATCGATTATTTTACATATATTTAAATGAAAAAAAACCCTGTTGCCAGATAATATATGCAATATTTTTCGAGAAAAAATATCGATATCGATTTTAGTGAAACATCTGACTTGATGGGAAAAATGCAAGTTATTTTTTCAAAAACTTCAATTTCACTGGCTTGTGTAATTTTTTAAGGGAATAAATATATATATAATATTTAACTATCTCAAACATATAGTAATTTGTGAATTTATAAATTATAAAAATACAATTTGTCTTGATAAAAAAAAAGGAATAACTTAAAAAAATTTACACATATATAAATTTTATTACAAAAGATTTAATTAGTTTTGTTTTAATTATATGACAGCAAAAGCCCTTTAAACTGTTCAAACCTATCAAATTTCGAAAACTTTTAAATTGTGTGTTTGATCTGTCACAGTTTATAATAGTTAAGTAAAAAGTTTTAGACGTTGGATTATTATTAAAAAAAGAAAAACACGAAACTGTTATTCTGAAAAATAAAGTTATTTTAAAATGAAATTTCATTTTTAATATACGGTTTCTTAATGAGAAATTTTTAAAAACGTTAACCTTATATTTAAAAAACAAGTAAAATTATCAAAAATATTTTTAATTAAAGCATATAATATTTGAAATAAGGTAGGTTTTAGCTCAAAGAATTTTTAAAATTTGATTAAAACTTCAAAATAGGTTGAAATTTATATATTTTTTACACATTGCTTTTAACTTTTCATTTCCGAAAATTTTCGTTTTTTGTTCATTTGTTAAACTAGATTATTTCACATAACAGACATGTGTTTTATGAAAATTCCTCCAACTTATTTTTTAAACAACTTTTATTTTGTTTTAATTATTATTATTATTATTATTATTATTATTATTATCATCATTTTCAATTTCAGGTTCTTAGAATGAAGTTTAAATATTTTATATTCATCATGACATAATACATACTAAAAATAATATATCATTACACACACACATATATACCGTAAAATACCGCAAAATCGCAATACCTACATAAAACGCCTACCTCTCCCCTCTGCTTTTTACATGAATTACGTTCTTACAATACGTTAAAATAGCGTTAAAATAGCTTATTTCCCCCTAAAAACCCGTTAAAAAGTTTCATCATACCATGTAATGGCTTAGGCGCCAAATTTGGCGACTTTTTCGCTCCTTCGCGACTTTTTGGCAACCTTAGGGAGAAAATCCTTATTATCGATATACCAAATACCTAAGGTCAAGCGTGATTGGTTGGGAAGTTTCTGAAACATTCTCCATTTCCTACGCGGGTATTTAACCCGTTAGTAGTCGCTATCGACAGCGCACCTATTACAGATTGCGAACTTTTTATTTAACTGTCACCAATAATTTTAAGAAGTGATGTGATCCACGTTAAATCGATTTTATTCGCATTTAATGTGTATCAAACGCTACTTCTAAAAATTTTTGGTGGCTGTTGAATAAAAAAATCTGGAAAAACTGAAGGATGGGCGGCAAATCGACCAACTAGCGGCTACTAACGGGTTAATGAACCGCATCTAACCAAGTCATTGATTGCATCTTAACGAAGCACTAAGCCTCTTTGAATACAGCCTTTGCTGTGTGTTAATGCTATGCTACAGGTCATGTTCTGAACTTGAAGCTCTCAGCTGTTATTTAAGCTGTGTTTTGTGGTAATACTGAAGTTGATAATTGGTCTATAGGCCTGTAATCTTTTATAATTTTCTGTAAATAAACTTTCAAGCCTCTGCAAGATTCGCCTTTCACTCAGAGACAATTCACGAGGCCCGAGTGCGCAATGATATATATATATATATATATATATATATATATATATAACTTTTATGTACTCACCAGTTACATATTTTTCCATTATATGCATTGGGAGGATCTAAATGTTTTAATCACTATATTTAACATCATATTTCATTTATTATATTTCATTTTTTTTGCATAGTATGATGCCGATTTTGCATTCTTCATAAAACATATACTAGAATGTTGTTGCGAAATTTGTTTAACCTTCCTACCCTGTTGAAAAAATGTTACGTTTTACCTGCATGGGTCTAATCGACCCAGGTAGTAATATGTTTACTTAGACCGCAAGAAATTTTTTCTACACATTTTTTTTTATGTGTATTATTACCATTTACTGTTCAGAATTAAAATCTTTCTGGGATATCACAAAATCTTTTTTTAAAAATGGGTCGAATCGACCCATACAGCGTAGGAAGGTTAAACCACAAATTATTTTACTTTTTACAATATATATATATTGTATATATATATATATCAATGTTACATGATTTTATCATGTTTATGCTTTCTCTAAAAAAATCAGTTTTTTTTATTGATTTATCACTAACAAGGGAAGTATGAATCAATAAAACAACTATTGAAACTAAGCTTAAATTAAACAGCATGGCCGAAAACATAAGGGTAGAGGACAAATTTCTTGCAACAACCCCCGTGGCAGTGAGATATGGCCTCCTGATATTTTCAATTATTTCTATAAAAACCAACAAAACACGCATCTTTGTAAGAGCTGGTGGTCCAGTGGTAGCATGCTTGACGTGTGATATGGCGGTCCTGCGATCGAGTCCCTGCAAGGGTGTTTTGTAATTTAATTTTTATTTCGGCTGAAATATTTATTTTTTACATTTTTAATTAACTTAAATTTTTATTTTAAGCGAAAATATTATTCAAAGTCAATTTTTTTTTTACGTGGACAATTTAATATACAGTCGGCTGCAAAATTATTCGAGCACTAGCAATAATCCTTGCCAAAAAAAAGTACACTTAATACAGCTTTGTTAAATAAATCCTTGTCGAGTCTTGTTCTTAATCAGTCTAAGAACATGATTCGACAAGGATTTACTTAGCAAAACAGTCTTAAGTGTACTTTTTAAACATAGGAATTATTGGCTTGTGCTCGAATAATTTTGCAGCCGACTGTATATATATATATATAATTTTTAATCAATTTAATTATTTATTAAATTAAATTAATAAATTAAAGGGAAATAATTCATATTACATTTAGATAAATTTTTTTAATGATTCGTGCTATTGTTTTATGTAAATTTTTAATTAGTATTTTTTATCGACGTCATTAATGACAAGTGTTATCGTCTGCTCTCACTTGTATTATTATCCATGCAATTTTTTTGTATGAAAAATACTAAATAAACAAAAGCTTGCTTAACAATTCGACGTCGCATTTAACTTTTATTTCAAATATTTCATTAAACAACTGTCAAATTTCTTGGTGTCGGAAGAACTGACAGTAAAACTGAACGCAATGGCAATTTTTCTCAAAATTATTTCACTAATTTATAATTAGCTTACATCTAAAAAAATTCAAAATCTGGGTAGATATGAATTTTACAGAATTAGTATTCTTGACTAAAAGCCAAATATTTAACAAAATGTCCGTAATGAACATTAATTGACGGTGAACAAAATTGTAATTTAAATAAATGCGATCAATTTTCTTACATTTCTTGTTCTCACTGTGAAAAATATTTATGTTTTTATGATTTTTCCACATTTAATAATAATTTTTATATATTAGAAACTGTTTTCGTTGCTTTAAACATGATTTTATTTTTTACTTTCTCTTACCTATAAGATAGAGAAAGTATTGTTTTTGGGTCAAATTTTCGAAATTGAGTTTTTGTTACATTTACACGGTTACACCATGTTGTCTGTACATAATTTTCTAAAGATATACAGAGCTGCAAATATTTAAACGATAGCATTCTTTTTTATTGTTAGTGGAAGTATTTATAATATTTTACCATTTCCAGAAAAGCTGTTCAGGAATTGAATTGAATTCCTCATAGAGATATGGGAAAAAATCGTAAGTTTTCAAGCTAAATATTCATCGCTTGATTTTTGAATATTTACACGTTTTAAGGCTTCCTGATTACCAAAGTCTGGTTTTTTAATGTTTAATCTTTGCCTGTGTCTCTTAGAGTAACTTAAAAACGAATAAGTTTAGGAGATCAAAAAGTTGTATTTTGAAGTTAATATAAGTTAATTGCTGGAAAAGTTTGATCAAGATTTGTAAGTTTCAAAGAATTTTGCGTATGAAAATTGTCTGTATAATTTTACGTAAACTTTTAATTTTAATAACAGATTTAAATTCTATATAAATGGAGGTGTAGTAATGAAACGGGAGGTTCAGGGGGGTGGTAGACCCATAGACCTATTTTAAGAGTGGACGGGACAATGTCAGCCTTTTTTAGTGGCAAAGATAACTCATAAAAAGGTCATGTGATTGTTGATCTATAGGAAGCCAAACTGGGCAATATTGAAATTTACTCGCCATGCTCTGTTTTGTATTAAGTAGACAATATTTTTCCTTTTTCTTTGAAAGTTCTTTTTAAAATTTTTATTTCACTTTAAAAGTTAGATTTTTTTTTTATTTAAAAAGAATTTTATAGCAAAAAATAGTAATTAGATGTACTTTAGAAGCCCTAGAACTTATGTAAAATAAGGATTTTATTTCACAGGTAAGATTATTTTTAAAATTTTATTATTTCGTTCTTTTTAAGTAATTACTTTGATAAAATCTTTATAATTGCTATACTTAATTCTCTAAATTGAATTAGTTTAAATATATTATACCATATATGATTTCAAAATTGCCCATGGTTATTTATGAGAGTTAAAGCGAGTGTAGACAAACGGCAATTATAAACACTTTTGAACTTTGTTGGAAAGTGTTAATAACAAGGTAAAAATAAATTTCAACAGCTGTTTCACTTACACAAGATTTTCTTGCTGTATCTTTCAATAACAACAACAATAATAATAATATTTATATTCAGAACAAAACATCGCCAATAACGCGATAAATGCAAAAATGGTAACATTTTCCAACAGTAACGTGGTTTCATCTTTGCATTTTTTCTTATATTCCCTTAATAATTGAATGCTCCGTTCACTCTTATAATAGGTCTATGGGTAGCCCCCTCACACAGAATTAATTATCATATAAAACTCTTCCGAAGCCTAATTTGAATTGTTTTAACATAGGTTTACATATCAGTTCTCTTTATATTACCTCTTAAACTTCAACGTATATTTATAGTATTAAATTTCAGGGTAAGAGAAAATCGTGTGAGTGACACACCAGAATATTACAAATAAATAAATAAAAATACATATTTCTTAAACTCATGGTCAATACTTTATAAATTGGAATGTTAAAAAAAAAAAAAAAAAAACTTAATATGATGAATATCTTTTTTTAATTTAATATTTTTATTTAATCAATAAAGTAAAAAAAAGAAAAGAAAAGAAAGAAAAAAGAAAACGAAAGAAAGAATTGAAAAAAAAAAAAAAAATAAGTAAATCAAAATGCTCTTTCGGGGACTCGATCGCAGGACCTCCGTATCACAAGTCAAGCACGCTACTACTTCACCACCCGTTCTTTCAAGACTGCCTATTTTGTTGGTTTTTATAGAAATAACTAAAAGTATTAGAGGCCATCTCTCCCCCTCACCCATGGGTGCTGTTGCAGCAAATTTACACTCTACCCTATGTTTCCAACCATACTCTTTAATTTAAGCTTGGTTTGGTTTCAATAGAAATTTTACTGATTCATACTTCCCATGTGAGTAGCGGAAAACCATATCTCCAAAACGTTTGCTACATTTATTTACTAAATAATAATGTAGAGATAATAATGTAAAAATAGTGAATCTAGGAACCCCAGATTGTAAATTATTTCCAAAAACAATTTTATTCATTACTGACTAAACATTTATTTAAAACTGCATATTAATTAAAAAGATTCTGCACTCTAATAATAATTTCTGTTTTATAGATGGAATTTCAATTTTAGCTATCTGAGATTAATAAAAATAAAACGCATCGTATACATAAAAAAAAGAAAAGAAAATCCTTTTTTTTTTTTTTCTTTTTTTTTTTTCGCATATGAATTTAACGCTTCTTTTTAGTATTCATTCCTATACTTTGTGCAAAAATATTTTAATTTAATTATCCTTTATGAGAGATTCTTATGTTTAAATAGACATACAAATATTGCAATTTAAAAAATTTGCCTTTTTTAAAATTTTCACTTTATATAACGGTTTTATTATATATATATATAAATATATAAAATTGTATACTTTGTAGGATTTTCCTTTAAACTTTGAGACAAAAAATTATGAATTTCATCAATAATTAAAATATAAATGTATATCTGTGAATTTCGTACAAGTAAAAACGTACCGTATATAGTGCATAAAGCAGATATTCTACTAGAAAAAATACAATAAAGAGAAAAAAAGTTGTGTTATAAATAGTGTTATAATTTTTTTTTCTTTTTTTTTTTTCTTTTTTTTTTTTTTCTTTTTTTTTTTTTTCTTTTCTTTTCTTTTCTTTTTTTTTTTTTTTTTTTTTTTTTTTTTATTTACTTTCTACTTAAAATTAGCAAATAAACACTTATTCTTACTATTATATAGTTTTATGATACAAAATGTAATTTAAAATAAAAGTGTATGCATTATAGTCTACAAAAGTTTCATTTACTTTATTAATTACAACTTGCATGCGCTTTTTAGATTAAGATTACTCACAAATATATTTTAGCTGTTCTCAAAACAGAATAAGAAAACTGGCATATAAAAATGTTTTAAAAACTTGGTTTTAATAATTATACGATAAATCAAATTTATGGTTTGTTTTATGGATTTTTAATTATCAGTTTTAATCATCAAAGATTATACTAAACTGCTATTATTTGCTTTTCTAGCATTTTTTTTTTCAAAAATTTCCTCTATTTTGTCGAATTAAACTTCTATCTCATCAGATTTACCTCCCATAGTTGAAAGAAATCTTTTCAAAGATGAAAGTTCTTTTTTGATTTCTTTTTGTCCAGATTACATTCGGATGCGTAAGCCACTTGGAATCATTTTCGGTTCCTCCACACTCACTTTTCGAGTGGCTGTTTTTAGCTCTTTAAACCGCACCTCTCACACCAATTTTACTGAGCAATGTTTTTGAGTCTACCTAGTGTCGATGAAAAATTATGTTTGGCTTGCTAATATTTATTTACAAACATTTACAGAAATATTTGAACAATAACAGCAACGAAATGTACTCATTTACAAATACTTCAGTATAAAAACCAGTAAATTACAACTCAAATAGCATTACAATATCGTGTCACGAAAATCACAAATGATGAATCATGAACAAGGGTCCTTCGTGGCTGAGCGGTTTTGTCACCACGTTGCTAATCGCCTTCGAGTGTAGGAGTGCGGGTTCGATTCCCGCATTGGCCCTGGGTGTGATTCCATTTCTTCGCATTGTTATTCTGTCATGTGCTATCTGCAATTATCTGGCGAAGATTTACAAGTGGACTACAAGTCAAGTATACAAATCTCATGTATATGTTATCAATAAACAAACATCATCAAAAACTTCGTTTGCATTCACATTGCATCAAAATAAAAATTTACTAGTTTACAGAGATTCGTTCTTGTATAGGTCTTCTAGCCAGTAATGCAATGCTGTTAACATACTTCCACCTTCTAGGAAGATGGGTAATATTCTAGAAAATATTTTCATTAGAGCGAAACCAGAAACTTGTTTCAGATGTTTCTCGCCAAAATTCGCCAAATATATTGCAAGAGTCAATAATTGTGCCACACTGGGGCTAACAAGAAAAGGTATGGTCGACAGCAAAATTATTCGAAATTTAGCAAAAATTCTTATGTTAAAAAGGTACACTTAATACTATTTTGTTAAACAAATCTTTCTCGAATCATGTTCTTAGTCAGTCTAAGATATACTGACCAAACGTCCCCATTTTCTGGAGACAAATGGGGACGCCGTTTTCTTTAAGGCATTTTTGTAATATTTAAAAAGATGTAGAAACTAAATTATTAATCAATAACACTTTATTTTTAGTCCTTATTTATTACGAATGAAAAAATGCATCCATAATTTGATAACTGTAGCAATTTTTAATGCTTCTCTATTATAAAGGTACTTTGATCTGGTTAGCCTACTAAGAGCATGATTCGTCAAGGATTTATTTAACAAAACATTATTAATTGTAATTTTTTTATATAAACATTATTGCTTGCGCTCGAATAATTTTGCTGCCGACTGTATTTCACACAAACAGAATTAAGAAATTTTTATGTAAAATAGTAAATTAGACCTTTTTATTATGACTATGGTGGCAAATATGCTAAATAATTTATTAGCAGGGTCAGTTATCCCCACCCTTCGTTGTGACTCCCAGACTGTCCATAGTGTAGCACAAAAGTGACGTAAAACCCTTTAACCATAATTACTAGAAGGGTTTGTTGGTTGGCTGGTTGGATTTAACGCCGCACTATTACTGCGCAATGGGTAATAAAATCCTAAAGATGGTCCGGAGACATGCCACCAGAAATTTGATTCTCTACGGAGAGGATGGCTCCCCCGCTTCGGTGACTCCCAGAGATATAACTTGGATGGGAACATGAAGGACATTACGTCCATGATGGATTATACGTGCACCGGCCACAATTAGTGTACACGTCGGTCTTTGCGGTCGAGTATCGAATCCGCAAACTTCCAATCACGCGCTCGGAACTCTACCCACCTGGCTACAGTCGGCAGTAAAATTATTAAAGCACTAGAAATAATTACTACTTACAAGTTATGCACATAATACAGTTTTATTAAGTAAATATTTCTCGAGTCATGATCTTAGTCCTGTACTGTTTATAAAAAAGGACTTAAGTTGATGATAAAATTAGCGATCAAATTTTAAAACGTAAATGAAAAGTGTGGATGTGTGCTTCAATAATTTTGCTGCCGACTGTACCGCGGCCCCTCGCTAGCAGGCCCTGTCGGTAACAAAAGTGTCCGAACACTAGCAAAAATTCCTATGTAAAAAAAGTACACTTCATAAGGTTTTGTTAAATAAATCCTTGTCGAATCGTGTTCTTAGTCAGTCTAAGAACAGGATTCGACAAGGATTTATTTAACAAAACCGTATAAAGAGTACCTTTTTTTACATAGGAATTTTTGCTAGTGTTGGGACTCTTTTGTTACTGACTGTAATTAGGAAATGAAGCGGCATTACGCCCTTCAATAGACTCCTTAGATATTTTAAAGCAACATTGATTATTACAATGTATGATTCCGTTGTTTACGTTAGTGGAAACAATCCCATATATATTTATATATAAATATATATAGAGGTGGAGGTTTAGTGGGCAGATGTTTGGTTACAGAGGATGGGTGGTGTGGTTTGGCTGGATGGATTCGTGGGATTGTGAACTTATATATATTAAAAAAAAAAACAGAAAAAGAAACAGAAGGACTAATGCATTTACTTTGTTCTGAAATTTATTCCCTATTTTCCCTTAAAATGTTCATTTATTTTTTTCAATTTTGAATTGTCAGCCATTCTTAAAATTAGTCATCAAACACTAAAACATATGATTATCAAGCAATAAATAAATAAAAATGTTGCTGTATAGTATCATTGTTCTTCATCTGCCATGTACAACTAAAACCTTGACTTATTTTGCTTGTTTTAATCCTTGTGAATCTAAATGCATCATCCCGTGAGTAATGTTTGTTTTTTATGGGGTTTTTTTCTGTTTGATTCTATGATTTCTTGAACTAAAGAGTTTATTCCACTTTATTCTTCATTTTTAACTTCACTTAATTTCTTGTACAGTCGGTAACAAAAGTGTCCGAATACTAGCAAAAATTCCTATGTAAAAAAAGTACACTTAATACTGTTTTACTTAATAAATCTTTGTCGAATCCTGTCTTTAGTCAGGGTCTAGGAATAAATTTATGGTTCGATTGAAGTTAAATTAAATCAAAAATAAATGATTCAATAAATCACAATAAGAGTCCACCGGTTATTTAAATTTGTTTTAATTTCATTCTTATTGGTCTAAAAATGGTTTCAGTGATCTTATATCTTTTACTTGGTTTTTAATACGATTAATAATTCATTTATCTATCTATCTATATATATATATATATATTCATTTATAGGAATGTTATTCTTCAATAACTTTTCCTGCGACCATGAGGGTCTCTGTGCATGTGATGACTCAATGAGTCCTGTGTAATAATTGGGGTGATAATCCTTATGGTTAAGTGAAAAAGTGAAAATAAATGATGAGGGAACGATAAATGACTGAATCCCAAACTGTACCAGACTGCAAAATCACTGTACGAAATCCCAAATTGTTGGTTAATTTGGCACATCTCCAACCTGCAGAGTCGTTGTCAATATATATATATATATATATATATATATATATATATACTACTAATTCAAACAGCGGGATAATACATTGTAATATCTTCTATGTTGCTATAAAATAATCGAGAAAAATATTGAAGTCATACATAGTGACATATTAGAGTACCTTTATAATATATATTAGTATTAAAAACTATTACAATTACCCAATTGTGGAGATATAGTTAAAAGTAAATGAGGACTGAAACGGAAATAGTTACGATAAATAATATCCTTGCTACTAGTCTGAGATCCGGCTGCAAAATTGCTACATTCATCGAGTATGTAATCAAAATCAGATTTTTATATTCAATTATAAAAGGGACAATATGTTTTGGCCGGGTTGCCTAATAAAATGTGGCCGCTAGTATTTTTAATTAAATTAATATTCATTGACTTTTTGGAGAGAAATTTCATTCATTTGTTATTGAAATAAACTATACTCCACATCACAGACATATACGTAGTGAACTTGAAAAGTAATGGTTGCCATTGCGCGTTTGGCCGCAACCTCTTCGCAGCCAGGTGCAAACAGGTAGTTTTTTGGGGCGTTTATACGTTCATGGCGTATATTCATCATTTATATATCAAATTAAAGCTAATTTTTTTCTGCACATGGTAAACTTCGTCTGCCAATGTAAAAGTGGCCGCAAGTAGGGGTTGCCAGCTGTTAAAGATTGCTTAGAATGAAAATTAGCGCGCTACATCGTTCGTCAGACAAGGATGGCGATAGCCAATTGTACGCGTTTTTGAAGCTTTTGCGCATGCGTCGATTGATAGTGTTCGCAACTATTCAGCTGCTATTTCATCAGTGTTGCCAGACTTGGGGATTTTTCTCGATTTCGGGGATTTCTGAATTTTCGGAGAAAATGTTTGGGGGCAAAGGTTTCGTGGGGCGTAGTTTGGGGAAATGATTTTTTTTTTTTTTTTTTTTTTTTTTTGGAGGGGGGGGAGGGTTCTTTAAAATTGGCAATTACTTTTACTTAAAATCCGCACCGAAAAAAAATGTGTATTAGATGATAATGCATTGATTCTGGATTCTATTTCTGAAATAGGAAAGTAATGTGTTGAAAGATTTTTTTTTTTTTTTTTACGAAAAATAGCTTTATTTGGGGAAAAAATGTGAGCTTAAATTTATTAAATATTCTTTAATTTCTTTTTTTTTTCTTTTTTTTTCTTTCTTTTTTTTTCTTTCTTTTTTTTTTTCTTTACATTTTTAGCATAAACTGAGTTGGGGATTTTTTTGGAGAAAAAAAAAAAAAAAAAACTTGATTTTTCGGGAAATTTTAAAACGATAACAAAACTTTGGACAGCATTATTGAAACCATAAAGAAAACAATGAATCCTTTTTCTGAAAACCTGGAAAAAAATATTTTGTTCAATCTGTCAACTGGTAAGGCGGCATCTTTAGATGTTACAAATTGTTTACTGAACAGCAAGTCATTGGGTCAAGAACAAAAGTTGAAATTTTTTTCAGAATGTTTTGAAGATCCTACAAGATTTGTGAAATCAATTAGACGTAATAAAATACATAATTTTGCATCTGATTGTGTAAAAAAAAGGATCAACAGTAACACCGGAGACAACAAAGCTTTAATTAAAATAAAATGGAACGAGACATTTTTGGACGGGTGTTGGCAATAGCTATAGATAACAAGATTGACATTGAGTACTGTTTGTCATATCCTCTTGCACCAATACCGCCTGCACTATTCCATTGTTCAGGCTACATGCTCAAAACTGACAAATCTGCTTTAAGTAAACAATTAACATCACAGATTGCATCAGCCAATCCCGGACAAATTGATATAGAAATTATTGTTGGTTTCTACTATTTGTATCAGATTGGCTCTACTTTGCCGTAAACATTTGGAAAGCTAGCTGAATCGATATTGGTGAAGCTTTGTTCAAAAAGCGCTCGCGAAGTACATATCATATTTGATAGATATTTAACGCCTTCAATCAAAGATTGTGAATGACAAGATCGACAGGAAATTGATATTCCATATACAATTAATGGTCCGTTACAAACGAGACCCAGTGATTTTACAAAAAGCTTAAAGAATTTTCGTTTTAAAGAAGCTCTAGTTAAATTTTTAGCTTCTCACTTGGATAACAACTCTTTTGTTTCAGTATTAGGAAACAAAAAAAATTTTATTACTGTTGGAAAACAATGTTTTTCATATTACTCTTCTGGAAATTGCGTTGTGAAACAAGAGGAAACTGAATTAGAATGCCAACATGAGGAAGCAGATACGAGAATAGTATTTCATATAAGCAAAGTAGGTAAAGAGTCTAAAATATTGGTGAAAGCAAGTGACTCTGATATTTTAATAATTCTACTAGGTAATCTGCACAAATTTCCTCATTTACAAATTTGGTTGGCAAATAGTACATCCAAAAAAAAAAAAAAAAAAAGAAAAGAATAGTAAAGACGAAATATGTATAAATTGTACGGAATTGTCAAAAAAATTGAGCGCAACTTTATGTATTGCGTTGCCAGCGTTTCACGCATTCACAGGTTGTGACTATACGACTGCATTCTTCAATAAAGGGAAAGTAAGGCCCTATAACATTTTTCTTAAACACCCGTGAATTCAACAAGTTTTCGCATCTTTAACTGACCCTAATGACATTTTTGACGAAAGTAAAACTGCTGTAGTTCAAGAGTTTACGTGCCTTATGTATGGTATCGTTGATTGCCAAAATGTTAATACTGTAAGATTCATTTTGTTCAATAAGACGTTATGCTACGAAAAAAAAAAACAATGAAAAGTTTTTGAAAAAACTTAAGGGCTTCAACTCAACTAATATTCTACCTTGCTGGAAATCTTTAAAGCAAAAATTGTTGCGGACGATCTTTGTTAATTCGATGTGGCTAAATGCTACTGAGCCGAATTGTATTAAGTTTAACGCAGAAAATAATGGGTGGATCCTAGATGGTTTTCTCAAACCAACATGGTTCTTAGGAGATTCAACGCCAATGCAAGTTGAAAGTGTGCTATATAATTCTATTATCATTCGTACTGATAATGAAGAGGATTTTGATATTTGTGACGATGAACATGATGGCTGCAATGAAAGTGAGAGTAGCGATAATTCAGATTTTGAATAAATTATATAAAAATGTAATATAGGTTTCAATAAATATTTAATCATTTTTTCAATGTTCCGTTTAATTTGTATACCTCAAGTAATCTGTCCTATTTACTGAATATTTAATTAATATGTAATCTATAATAAAAGAAAAAAAAAAAAAAATCAAATATTTCCTAAAACATTACAGGTATAATATAAACTTCGTCTACATGAATAACCAGGGTTATTATTTTTCACAAATATTTATTATATGTTCTAATTATATACAGAAAAGACAATTTGATTATTTATTGAGAAATAAATGTTTTATATTTATAGGGAATTTTAAATGTAACCACAAAAATATTTATTAATTATATTTCTTTTGGAGTTCTGAAATTCTTTTCTACAACTGTTTGTGCCATTGGTTGAGAACACTATCAATCGACGCATGCGCAAAAGCTTCAAAAACGCGTACAATTGGCTATCGCCATCCTTATCTGACGAACGATGTAGCGCGCTAATTTTCATTCTAAGCAATCTTTAACAGCTGGCAACCCCTACTTGCGGCCACTTTTACATTGGCAGACGAAGTTTACCATGTGCAGAAAAAAATTAGCTTTAATTTGATATATAAATGATGAATATACGCCATGAACGTATAAACGCCCCAAAAAACTACCTGTTTGCACCTGGCTGCGAAGAGGTAGCGGCCAAACGCGCAACGGCAACCATTATTTTTCAAGTTCACTATGTATATGTCTGTGATGTGGAGTATAGTTTATTTCAATAACAAATGAATGAAATTTCTCTCCAAAAAGTCGATTAATATTAATTTAATTAAAAATACTAGCGGGCACATTTTATTAGGCAACCCGGCTAAAACATATTGTCCCTTTTATAACTGAATATAAAAATCTGATTTTGATTACATACTCGATGAATGTAGCAATTTTGCAGCGGGATCTTAGACTATACGACTTTTTAAAACTTTAAAAAGCGATTTTGAAATACGGAGTATCCTCTAATTTCTAGGACATATGATCATTCACCACCACATTTCCTGACAACATCACCTGGCGCTGTTAACAGGTGAGCGGATTTTATATCGCTCATGGACTACACTATTTGCAATTAGCGACGGCCTGAGAGTTACCACCAAGTGTAGTTCTAACCCAGATAGTGTGCCTGTTCACCTATTTTCGGTGCAGGAGCCGTCACTGTGTACGACTGGATTCACATTACGGAGACTTTTAAGGTTGGTTGGTTGGGTTTTACGTCGCACTTGTGCAACGCAGATGGGCAATTGGCGGCGGTCTGGGACACACTCCTAGAGGTGGTCCGGAGACATGCCATCACAATTTTGATCCTGCACGGAAGGGATGGCTCTCTCGCTTCGGTGACCCCAGAGGTATAATTTTTGTTGGGAACATTTAGGACATTGCGGCCACGACAGATTTTACGTGCACCAGCCACCATTAGCGTACACGACGGTCTTTGGCTGGCTCGTGTACCGAACGCGCAGTCTTCCAATTACGAGGCCGGTGCTCTACCGACTGGGCTACCGCGGCCCCGGAGACTTTTAAGAGTTGTTTTCATAGAAAGCAATAATAATTACAAGGAAAGCTATCATTTCAAAAGTGCTCTTTTGCATTAACAAATAATGCAAGTGCTGCCAGATTTATTTAATGACAAAAATATGGAAAATATACCAATTTGTAACGATATTGTAACGATATTAATAATGTAATCATATTAAGAAAATTGTATTTAAAAAATATGTATACACACACACATATTATATATATTATTTTCTGACTAACTTTGAAAGATCAAGTCGAAAATAACTGAAAACAATTTCAATGAGTATATTTATAGAAAGCATATACTAAAATCTGAAACTAAACCTTATTTTGCATAGAAGATTTCTTAACAGAATTTAATCGGTCAATGAATACCGAGGTTATTAAATTTTCCTTGCTGCAGGCAATGAATCTGTTAAATTTGGGATATTGTGGAGTAATAATATTTCTATTGCTATGTTTAAGTGTAAGCTAAATTTCTATCTATTTTGAGAATTCAAATAGAGAAGCAAGTGAAACTGGCTGAAAGGTAGAGAAATTGATAAACGAAGTAAATAAGTATTATTAAAATATTTCACTTTTCAAAATATAATTGAAATAAAGCACGTAATTTTTTTCTCATATCAAAATTTAAATAAGTAGTTAAGTTATGATGTCCATAAATATTTTGGAATTTTGAAATAGTTAGATTATTAATAATTAAATTTATATTTCTAATTGCACATACTAAATAAAAAAAAAAAAAAAAAAAAAAAAAAAAACCTCTAGATTGTCTTAACATCTAAATCCCTATATTAAATTAAAAAATAAATACATAGTGTCTAACAAATGTTGGTTTATTAAGAAAGTAGGTGTAGTAATAAAACCAGCAATCACATCTTCAAAGAATATTTTTTCCAGGAATTAATCTTGAAGCCACATCTTTATTTTTAACTTTACTGTTTAGTATACTGTAGACACCTAATTATATGTGGAATTGAGTATCTCGGGTTTCGCGGATAAAGCAAATCGCAGATATACTGCAAAAGTGTTGAAAATGAGAGGCAAATAAGATAAAAAGTATCCTAGCTGAAAAGCTTGGTTGTATTGTATATAAAAAATTAAAACAGTGAAAATAATCCCAGTTCAGTAAAAATAAAAATATTGTATTTTATCTACTAATGGATGTAAAAACAGTATTTTTTCCAGGAATTACTTGAAGTCACTTATTTATTTCTAACTTTACTGTTTAGTATACAATAGACACTCTATTATTTGTGGAATTGAGTGTCTGGGGTTTCACGGATAAAGCGAATAGCGGATAAACCGCAAAAAGCTGAAAACGAGAAGCAAATGAGAGAAAAAGTATTCTAACTGAAAAACGTAATTGTATTTTATGTAAAAATAAAAAATAAATAAATAAATAAATAAAACAGTGAAAATAATCATGGTTCAGTTTATATATATATATATTACGTATTAATGTATGTAAAAACAATAAGCAAAAACGTTCACTTACTATGAAGTAGAGATACTACCTATAAGATAATTTGTGTAGTAAATTATACAATACCTCAGTGTACTGTACGCAACATAAAAATAAAATAATAATAATAATAATAATAATAATAATAATAATATATATATATACTCTTCTTTGGAAAAATGCTTTTTGTTGAATCTGAGCTTTCTTGTTTCCAGACATTGCCCTTGCCTGCAGATAAGATGATCACGGATAATCGGGGCATTACTGTACTAAGTAGAGACACCTTTGTCAAATAACGTTCACATAAATATTTTATAGGACCATGCCATCCTTCTTAGATGTAGTAACCAAAAATAGATAAATAAATAGAGAAAAATAGAGAAAAGTTTTATTTGCAGTTACATTGAAACAACTATATATGATAAAAACATTTGAATTATTAAAATATATGTGATAATATACATAGTATAAAATTGTTTCGAGTCTATTTAGGATTCTTATCGTAAAGACAGGAAAATGCAAAGTTTGAAACAGTCTAAAGAGGCAAAATTTCTAAGTGGGGCATATTATGTCGGCACACAGCGCATGCTGCATTCAGAGATGAAGGTGAAAGGCTGAAATACCAAAACTCCAGGGAAATATGGCACAGTAATTTGAACAATTAGAAACAATAATTTTAACTCAATCAAAATAAGGGAAAAGATCGGTTTCTATGGCATGTTGAACTGTTTTAAAATGAACATCACAAAATATATATTGGTATTCTAGGAAACATATTGCTATTCCACACTTCAGCCTTCGACCCTGAAGGATATATGTACAGTGCTTTCAGAGTATGCAACACTTTAGGAATTATGTCCCTTTAGATTGTTTCAACGTTTTACAATTTTATATCTTTACTCATGAGGAAACTAAAGTTCAAAATGTATAATTTTCAGTTATGTGTATTATTTTATATATCATGTTTTAAATGCTATTTTTGTGTATGCATGTCTAAATGTGTATGCATGTTTGTATTTAAAAATTGCTTTAAAGAAATTACGAGGCTTATGACTTTTAAACTGTTTAAAGAAATATAGGTTTATTGAAAATATTTAACTCATGTTTCGTAACATAAAAAAACTTATTGAAACAGTATTCGAGAATCATTATAACTATTTTTTTTCTACTGATACGAAACGCAATAAAAATATATATGCTACAAGAATTATCAAGGTAAAATTTACTTCTTTCAAATGTTCCTGTTGCCTTAGCTAAAATTATTATGTTAAAAAAAAAAAAAAAAAAAAAAACTGATATAACGGTAAAAAAATAATCATACTAAACAAATATAGAAGACTGACATTTGAATTTTCAACAATGTATTTTTATAAAAATAATAAATTTATAACAACAAATTTACATTTAAAAAAAGATAAATTAAATTAAATTTAAATGAAAAAAAGAAAAGAAAAAAGAAAAGAAAAGAAAAAGAAAAAACGTCTCTATGTAAAAAAGGAAAACAAAAAGTTTATGAGCTCTTAATTTTTACTGAGCAATTAGCCAGAAAATAAATACAGTTTAAAATGGAACTATTTAATCTTAAATCTGTACGCATTTATTTGTTTGAAACTGATAGAACATTTCATGTACATTAGTGCATTCTAATTTACGATAGCTAATTATTTTATACTTTAATCTACATGTTTTGGACACCGTTGTTCAAATTCAGTTGATCCAAAAGAGAGGGCAAAATAACGAAAAATTTAAGAAAATTTATCTATAAATGTAAAAAACATGTTTATACATTGTATTTTCTTTTAAATTTAATATTCTTTGACAACTGTTTAAAAAAAAAAAAAAAAAAAAAAAAAGGTTTATTAAGGTAGTTATTTACTTATTTATTAAAAATAATTTTTTTCGATGAAAATGCAGGTTTCGTTTTTTTTCTACAGTATATACAAATATAAGCAAATTTTATAAATGTTTTGGTATGAGTTTTGGTATATATTTAAAATTCTGTTTTGTGACATTTTAGATCCTTACCAACTGACAAAAAAGTGCATTAGAATTATTTCTTCAGTAAATGTAATTCGATAAAAAGGAATGATAGTTTTTTTTTCCAAAAAATTTGTAATTAGAATCATTAAATAATTAAAAATGTAATACTTTTCAATTATCATTTCTGAACATAGTGTTAATTATTATTATTATTATTATTATTATTATTTATTCATTTATTTTTAATCAAATACGTCTTGAGAAAACATCAAAACAAAGTTTTTTATAAATATTATGAGAGCAAAGTTCTTTTATATCAAAATTTATATTATTTTTATTAAAGTGATACATTACGTATCATATGTTTCAGTCTACATTAAAAATATTTATTTATTTATTTTCTTATGTTTTTAATTGAAGAATTTCTTTAACCACAGAAAAATATCTCTAAACAAAAAAATCTGTTTTGTTTTCTGAAACACTTTTAATTATCTCAACTAGCGTGTAATTTTCTGTTACAAATTAATGTGTTCTAATTTTTTATCATTGTAATTAATAAATTTGCTTTTCTAGAAACACAAAATTAAAATTTACATAAATTTTCGATGCAAAAAAATAATTCAATGGAAATTTAAATTAAAAGAAAAATAATGAAATTTCTTATTAATGAAACGAATCAAAGGAAAAGAATGATATTTCTCATTAGTGGAAATTAGAATTAAAGGAAAAAGAATGAAATATTTTTTTTAAATAAATGTCTAGAAATTAAAAGAAAAATTGCTCAAATAAATATATTATTTGCGATGAGATAGATGCTTTCTTCGAGGTATTCTTTTTCCCTTATGTCTTAATTTTTTGTGCAAGAAAATCCTTCATACTAGTTGATAATTTTCTTTTTTTACACCTGGGAAAAATCGAACTGCCTTATTAAATCAGACGCTGTTTCTGAACACCTCAATAGACATAATTTTATTATTTATAAAAAGGTTTTCATGTGTATTAATGCTTATACGCATGAAAGACATAATTTTTTACAACTGGAATATAATTGAATTTTCTAATTAAATCAAATGCATTCGATGAAGACTTCACTAAAGATAATTTTATTACTTGTCGAAAAAGAATGTGCCTTGGTGTTAATTAGATTTAAAGGGATAAAACATAAAGTATCAATAAATATTACAAATAAAAATATTCTTTAACCCTAGATAACAAAACTTAAATCATTGTTACTCTGCAACTAACCATTCGACTCATAGACTACGAATTAAAAACAAGTATATTTCTTTATTTCTTGTATTTATTTCTAACAAATTAGCGTAACTTAAAAAAAAAAAAAAAAAAAAAGTATTATAATATTTCAATTAAAAAATAAAAAAGTGGTAAAAATTATCGCTTGCACTCAGAAAAGTGGTAAAATTATCGCTTGCACCCTTAGCAGATGTGAAAGTATACGCTCTACAAATAGCCTTGTTGCAATACAGTCGGTAACAAATGTGTCCGAACACTAGCAAAAATTCCTATGTAAAAGAAGTACACTTCATACGGTTTTGTCAAATAAATCCTTGTCGAATCCTGTTCTTAGTCAGTCTAAGAATATGATTTGACAAAGACTTATTTAACAAAACAGTATTAAGTGTAACTTTTTTTTTATATAGGAACTTTTGCTAGTGTTTGGTTACTTTTGCTGCCGACTTTATGCATTTACGTCTCAAATTAGTGAAAAATGTTATTTGTTATAATTAATTTTGAGTGTATACAGTCAAAATGATGCTACATATACAGGGTGTTTCAAAACTCATGGGCAAAAATTTAAGGGTGGTAGAAAACATCTAAACAAGCCATTTTCACCATACAATGCATGGGCGGAGAGCATGCGGTGACCGCTTAAGGGCGCTGTATTGGAAAGTATGAAGCGCGCGTTTTCCTACACATCGTCATTTCTACCATGGATTTCAGCAAGCATGGCGACATAGACTAATCAGAAAAAGACGGACGTGCATTTTATGTATGGTCTGGCGAATGGAATTGCTATGGAAACCGTAGGACTGTACAGGCAGCGTTTCCCGGGAAGATACATGCTAGACCGAAAAATACCACAACAGTCTTGTGGCTTTCAGAGCATTCCCATTCGCCAAACCATACATAAAATGCATGTCCGCCTTTTTCTGATTATTGTATGTCGCCAGGCCTGCTGAAATCCATGGTAGAAATGACGATGTGTAAAAAAATGCGCGCTTTATACTTTCCATTACAGCGCCCTCTAGCGGTCACCGCTTGCTCTCCGCCCATGCATTGTATGGTGAAAATGGCTTGTTTAGATGTTTTCTATCACCCCTTAAATATTTGCACATGAGTTTTGAAACACCCTGTATTTGTATTTGCTCACTTTCATATAAAAATATAAAACATTAAAATAGTTTAAAACAAATAAAATATTTTAAAATAAATAAAACAAAATGAAATAAAATATTTTAAAATAAATAAAATAAAATAAACATTTAATGGTTAAATGAATAAGAACGTGCGAACGTATTTTAACAGGTAAAAAATAAAAAAAAGAAAAAAAGAAAAACCTTATCATTAAAATATTTCCCACTTTACGATATTTTACTCTGTTTGATATTTTAAGATAAACGATAATAGGAAATTAAAGTAAAAGATGAAATTTAACCATCCGGGAGTTTACAGTGGGTGTCGAAGTATTTTTAGCTATACAAACTTGGTAGGAACTGATACTCTTATTTATGAAAATAAATTATCTTCTTAAACCAGCGATTTATCAAGTGCAGATTTTTTAAAACAGATAGTGATCTGAGTTCTGCGCTAAATTCCCATCCGTGTATATAACTATTTCTGTGCAGCGGTTTCCATTACAAGCTTGTTACTTAGCAAAATAGCTCATATCAGTCCCTAATTATGATAAAATATGAAGATTTTCCTAAATTCAATTCTTAAAAGGGTATTTGTAAGTAATTTTCTGCAAATCTTTATTTTTTAATCTTTTTTAAACAAGACTAGTCTTGATTAGAAATCAGGAGAAACAATTTCTTGCCAAAGCGTTAAATAAATTGGCTTTGCTTTCAAGTCTTATTTATTTTTTTTTTTTCCTGATAAAAAAATCCAATTAATGTTATAGAAATATAATATTTATAGGATTTATTGCTAGGTAGACATACGTAGCAGAAAAATTTGCTTTTAGAAGTTTTAAAGCATCATTAAGGAAAACATTTCCTTTATGGTTATACAAAAACATTGTTGTAAATAAGCAAAATAATCTTTCATTATCAATAGTATATGGATTTCGATTTCATCTTTTGTGTGCAACATATTATTTACAATGCATCTTTTGTTGTTCAGAAATATATATATATATTAATTATTCCTTATCGAAGTTTTGAGTTGTAATATAGCAAAACATTTATTTTATTTTAGATTAATGTATTATGAAGAAGAATGTGAAACATGTTTGTTCATTATATTTTCGATGAAAGAATTTCATTTACAATTTCTCGATTTACAATTTCTATACCGAGAGAAAATACCGGAAAAATTTATAAATATTAGTAATTTTCACACGAGAACTAATTTTAAAAGTTTGGGAAATATATACGAACTCTTTATCTTTTCGCATTACAGCAAATTTTAAAGCAGTGTTCTATTTTTCTATATTTTACACTGCTAACAGTACAAAAAGAAAGGTTTTAATTACATATAAATTAAACATAGTAATTATATATATAAATTAGCAGATACTTCAAATTTAAATAATAAGAGTAAAATAATAAATTATACAATTTTAAGTTAAAGCAATAAATATATTACAAAACGCATTTAACAACAAAAAATTGCTATAACATTTAACAAAAATTGAAAACGAAAACGACAAAATAATTTTTTTTTTAAATTTTGAAAATAATTTATACGTTATATAAATTTTAGAAGAAAGAGAAAACTTATACATACATACATACACAAATATATATATATATATATATATATATATATATATATATATGTGTGTGTGTGTGTGTGTGCGTGTGCATGTGTGCGTGTTAAAACATTTGAAATACTTAATTTTAAGATTATTATTAGTTTAAACAATTACTATGACCCAAAGCTAGCAATAATCTAACCAAAATTGAAATAAAACAAGACAATTGGAAATATATAACAGCATTTTTATTTTCAAGGGCGTAGAAGAAAAAAAAAGCAAGCTAAAAGGGT
Organism: Salticus scenicus; assembly: GCA_963930645.1. Classification (NCBI taxonomy): domain Eukaryota; kingdom Metazoa; phylum Arthropoda; class Arachnida; order Araneae; family Salticidae; genus Salticus; species Salticus scenicus. Next base: position 136,855,042 of record OZ005655.1, read on the forward strand.
TGGGGACAAAATATCGCGGGACAAAATATCGCGAGGACAAAATATCACTGGCGTAAATGAATACAAAGCAAAAATGAGTTGGTAATTATTAGCAATGTTGCATAAAATTTCATGACAACACATACCTTTGTCAAAGTACTGACATTCTGACAATCCCACAACAATTTTTTTTTATAAATTTTACTTAAAATAGTTTAGAAACTATATTTATTAACTTTTGTCAAGATTAGTCATAATGAATTCAATCGTGCTTATCAATTTTAAAATTTTTAATTCAAGTTTGTGAATAGTGTTCAGCTTTAATGTCAGCAGTGATGTACATGATTTTTAAAATGTATTTTGAATAGTGAAAAGCAAAAGATAGAATAACTTAAAAATAAACATAGATAAAATAATGAAATTCAACTCTATGATTTAATTAATTTGTTATTTATTTATTTTAACTGATTAATTAATATTTATAATGCCATGTGGCCCCCGCCAGAGATCACGCGTGACACAAAATCAAATTTTCTAGTAGATCATACTAATTTTTTGACGCGATATTTTGTCCGGCGAGATTTTGTCCCACGATATTATGTCCGGATCCCAACCAAAATTGAAATAAAACAAGACAATTGGAAATATATAACAGCATTTTTATTTTCAAGGGCGTAGAAGAAAAAAAAAGCTAAATTTCTATATCTTCCATGACCTAAAAATTTACTAACCACAAATCAAGAAAAAAAAAATAAACAAATTATTAAATTATTACTTTAGAGAGGCATACTATTGTAACAATTGCAGCTATCGTAGATTACAAGTCAAATCGTACACTCGGCAGCAAAAGTATCCGAGCACTAGCAATTATCCCTGTCTAAAAATAGTACACTTAATACTGCTTTGTTAAATAAATCCTTGTTAAATCATGTTCATAGACTGACTAAAAACATGACTCGACAAGGATTTTTTTAAAAAAGCAGTATTAAGCGTACTTTTTTTAGACGGGGTTTATTGCTAGTGCTCGGATACTTTTGCTGCCGACTGTAAGATCGGACTTGTGATCTACGATAGCTGCTATTGTTACAATAGCATGCCTCCCTTAACCAAAGATTGAAAGAATCGGCTAACGAGAAACACTCACCATAAAACAACCAATAACAGTTAACCATTAGTTGGCATTTCAATCAGGAATTACCACACACAAATAAGAAATCAAGAAGTAATTGAACACCCGATAACAAGAAAAAAGAAAATCAAATCAATTTGATAGTAATAATATTTCCAGACAGAAGATTTACTAACAAGTTTTGACTAAGATATATGAAAAGTTGCAGGAATTAAAAATGACAGAAGTTAAAGTTTTCAATCAAATAAACCAATACAGTTATCCGTCAAAGCACAGTTAATTATCATGAGAATATGGAGATAAAATGAAATTGAACAGCAAATTATCAGTAAATATGTTAGAAAATACATTCGTCTAAGAGATGTAATTAATTAATTTAAGCATTTTATATTTGGAAAACTTAAATTTATTTAAATTAAATACTTAATTTTAAAGTTATTAAATGTGAAGAAACATTTTTTTATTTATGATTTTTGCAGTACTGTCAACTAGGAAATATACATATACAGAAAGAGAGAGAGATTGCACCAATAATAAAAAAATTATATTTGACTTAAAGATTTAAAATAACCCCGAAGAATATGTTGCTTAATACTTAAGATCAATTAATAATAATTAATAATATTTTTGTTGTTTTTAATGTGTTGATTTAATACAAACGTCTAAGGAAATACCTAATTAAAGAAAAATATTTCATGTTGCTCGGATATTATACTTGAATAAAATGATTTCGATTACCATAATATTATATCCAGACAGAAATTTTTCTAATCTTTAAAAGTTAATGTTTTATATTTATTCTCCGTTAAAAAGAAAAAGAAAGAAAGAAAAAATATAAATATTTTTTATTTTAAAATTTTAAAAGTAAACATTCTTTAATTACTGCTTTTTGTTATATATTTTTTTCTTACCTTGTGCGGGCCAAATCTGTGGTTAGTTTGTTTATCTGTGTTCCCTTATTTTACTATGCACAAGACAATACCTTTTCTCTATATATTAAAAAAAAGTTACTGTCGCTGGTGTCAATTTTTTTTTGTCTGCGACCGCATCTTCTCTCGGAGGACAGGGTCCTTCGCGTCACGAGAGGTATCAATGGTTTCGAATACTCGAAGGAAGACATTTCAGCTGTTTAGAAATTTCTATCATTTTAATTAAAAAAGTTATCAACTAAAAAAGACGGCTTTATAAAGGTACTCTATTTGCCACCTTGAAAAATGTTTCTCCCAGTGACGTTTTTCTTCTGTCATGAAGTCATTTTACACGGGAAAATTAAAATATGATCCATGGTTGTAGGTAGGTAGTTGGGTAGGATGTCTTTAATGTCGCACCATTACTGCCCTATGTATAATTGGCGACGGTCTGGGAGGCATCCCTAGGAATTTTCCGAAGGTATGCCACCACAATTTCGATCCTCCACGCAGGGGATGGCTTATCCACTTTGGTGGTCCCCAAAGGTATAATTTTGATGGGAACATGGAGAACTTTTCGGTCACGACGGAATTTATTTGCACCAGCCACCATTAGTGTACACAACAGTCTTGGCCGGCTCAAGTATCGAATGTGCAATCTTCCATTTACAAGCTTTACTTTACATATATATATATATATATATATATATATATAATATAAGATTCTTTATATATGGATTTTTTTGTTTATTAACATTGTTAAATAATTTTTCTTGTTGTTTAATACATTCTACTTTCATATCATCACTTATCATAATTTAAATATATTATTGTTTTTGTATATAATTTAGGGCTGCTTTTAGCCCTTTTTTTATACAAATAAATTTTTGTCATTTTTAAAAAAAAATTAATTTATATATATATATATATATATATATATATCAAATATCACTTCTCAAAGTTACTCGTGGGATTTAAATAAAATAATCTCTAAAATAGCAACACTGTTTAGAACACGCTAGAATGTTAGGGCCAGCAAAGGGTTAAATGATATAAATTTAATACAAACAAAATGCGTATCTACTAATACGTCCTCCACAGGCGAATTTATTATTATTATTATTATTATATTTTTCGTACCGCTATTTGAATATCATAAAATTTATGATACATGTATGCAGATAAAGTTCAGGTTTACCTGCGAAAATATATTATAAATTTTATATTTGGGAAATAGTGGTACGAAAAGAAAACAGTCGTCTGTGACAGTCCTGCATTTATTAAAATCATAACGCAAAATGTATGCACATCACTTTTTTATTGAAAAATAATATTAAAATTATTCTAAGAATGTATACTAAGTATTATAATAAATGATCTATTAAAAACATGTGTTGGTTAAAAAAAAAAAAAAATGTATAGATTTACTTTATCGAAATTTTATTCCTGTGTGAGAGCCAAATATACTTGCATCCAAAAAGTTATACAACTAAATCTGTATAACTAATGAAAATAAATTACAAAAATATATTTTTTTAATTGATCATAATCATATGCTGGAATGGAAATTAATATTTAATTAGCATACAATCTATTTATATCGCAACATAAATATTAGTCATGCTTTCTATCTACTTGTGTTAGATTGTTTTGAAATACAGATGTTTTAAGATGCTTAATAAAATTCTGATAAAAATATTTTGTAATTATTGAAAATTTCGCCGATAAGCTAATAAGTAAATAAATAAATAAATAAATAAATCTAATACAGAACATTTATATCTTCTAAAGAATAGAGGAAAGCCCTTCAAGCATTAAAGTGTTCTAAAGAATTAGAAAAGGACGAAGGAATGTTATATTAAAAAAATTATTAGATTTTAAAATTTCTCTAATACTCTCTATTCTCTATTTCATAAACTAATGTTCTCCATAAATTTATAAACTAATATAAATAGAGATTTTTTATTTCCATAAAATTGACTCTGCTGATATATATATATATATATATATATATATATATATATATATATATATATATATATAATGTGCTGGAACATTTTCCATATATGTATTTTTTAAATTATTGGAAAAACTTGTTGGTTTTCAAGCTATGATCATTATATTTCAAAAGTTTTTCGAAAAAATTCTAAAAGCGGAATGTCATAAATTCAAAATATGCAATTTAAAATATGTCTGCTTTTTGAATGATTTCAGATTTATGTTTCATGTCAAAGAAAAGGATCCTTTTAGAAGTGTCAGTATACTGGCAAGATAATAATTTATATCTGTTTGATAAATACTAACAAGTACAGATTTGAATTTTAAATTAAAAAAAATTTTTGAATATATTCCTGATATCTTTTGAAATGCTTGCAGATATTTCCAGTTTAAATCACTGTGGAAAAAAAATAAATTTTCATTTGTCGATTATTCGACTGAAAATCTATCCTTTTTTTTTTTTTTTTTTTTTTTTTTTTTCTTTTTGTAAAGAATAAATTTTATTTTATTTTTAAGTTTCATTAATTTGCATATCTTAAAATATAATAGAATTTGAATATTTTTTTTGCTGTTCTTAAATTAATTTGATATATATATATATATATGTGTGTGTGTGTGTGTGTGTGTGTGTGTGTGTGTTTGTATTTTACTTTCATTCAGGTTTTTTCTTTCACATTTTTTATATCACAGTAAATAAAAAAATACTTCTTAAATGTAAGTTTAAACGAAATTTCCAACGCATACTTACTTACGAATATATGTTGCACAGTAACTTAAAAATTGGTTACATATTATAAAAATACCACATTTTAATTTTTATCTGGTAACGGTTTTACAAATTATTTCAAATCGAAATTAAAGATTCAGTTTTTATATACGTTAGTTCTAAGAAAAAAAGAAAAAGAAAAAAGGGAAAAGAAACAAGAAGAAAAGATTAAGCAGGGCCCTTGCACACGTCATAAAGCATTTCATCATCGCATACTTTTGAAAACTGCAAGTTTTCTTTTCTTTTTCTTTTTTTCTTTTTTAATATCCCGTTATTATACTCACGACAAAAAAGTTATAATGAGTGACAAAAATAAAAATAATTTACTTTGAGAAATTACTTTAAATCTTATTACTACTTCTCTGTCATTATTAAAATTACCAAATTTGTGAGTTTTTAAATCAGATTTATCACCTGTAATTTTTAATAGAATTTTTTTCTATTAATTATCTGCAGTTAAATAAGTTAAAATCTCCCCCCCCCCTCAAAAAAAAAAAAAAAAAAAAAAAAAAAAAATATATATATATATATATATATATATATATATGGGGGACAGTAGCTATGCATTATTTTATAAACACTACGCTATGTAACTTTTATTATTATTCAACATTTTTAAAAGTATAATTGAAATATCTATAATAAAATTTAATTACTTAAAATGTATTTATTTGAATGACATAGCTAAAATATAAAATGTATCTTTTAAAAATATAATATATGAAAAGATAGATAAAAACTTTTCTAATTATATTTAATTATTTTATTCTTTTAGAAATATTTATGTAAATATTAATTCTCTTATATAAAAAAATAATTGATGACAAAACATTACAAAATGGTTTATTGGAAATATCCAATACTATATATCAAATGATTAAAAAAGAAGATTTTTTGTGAAACGGCTGACGTAGTCACAATTATAAATAAATCATGATATTACTGCTTATGCAACAATTCTTTTATGAACAAGGAACAAAAGATGCAAGTAAAAACGTATTAATAATTTTTCGGCATTATTGAAATTTGTATGTTCAGTTATTAAATAAATGAATGCATTATATATATATATATATATAGCTATTTTTATGAATAATAATGAGATTTGTGTTAAAAAATGCAGTTTTTATATCGATATTAAATTATGAGTATTTATATATATGATTGCAGAGACAGAGTTTTACATTCAGTTATGGATTTTTACTGTCTTCGTTGCGTGTGTTATACTTCAGCAGAGAGTAATTTAATTCAAAATGCGTAAAATGTTAAATTTAATTTTATTGAACCATAATTTAAAAACCTGCATGTATATACATCGCTTTTAAGTCTCCTGATATTTTAAAACCACTATTTCGTATTAGTTGTCTTTGTCTTACTCAGTGACAGAATTTTAGGTTTATATAAAGCAGCAAAATTTATCGACGAATAGTTGTGTTAAAAAATTTCTAGGAGTTGCAGCTACGTATATATTGTTAAATACTTTTAATACATTTAACTCTCAAATTCGTGAAATATTATATTTTTAAAGCGAAAACTATTGAAAATAGACGCTGTTCATTCTACAAGTATATATAAATATATAAATACATATATATAAAATGAAAAAAAATTAAAATATATAAAATCTCACAACATATCAGTTCTTGCACTATGAAATGTGGATTGGGTAAAATGTTTCATGAATAATGGACATCACTTACATTTTTTAATCAAACAAACCTTTTTTTTATTTATTTAAATTTTTTTTAAGTAGAAAAAAGTATGATACAAAATTTGATACAAATTTTATAATTCTTCTTTATCGATAACAGTGACTTTATAATGCGAAAAGTGGTATAGATTATAAATTTTATTTATATATATTTGGTGCATAAATGAGTCATATATCAGCAATATATATATATATATATATATATATATATATTAATTTTACGAATTAAAATTTAACGAACTAAATAAATCCTATGTTGTGGAAATTCATAAAATTACTAATGAAATAAATGTAGAATCACAAATGAATATTCAGGAAACTGAATCTTAATAATTTACAATTTATTTTAAAAAATGACTTGTAAATAAGCTAATTAATCATAAAATACAAAAATTGTTTGTTTCGATGCGATTTTTAAACCTGTAAAAAATGGAGAAAAGGAATGAGGCTATATGAAATACTATCTGATAATACTTGGTGTGTTCGAAATTTAGCGATTTTTGTTTTTTCTCGTGCAAAACAATGAAGTGAGAGAGACTTTCTTCAATGTGGACATAGATGGGAAGTAGTAAGCCGCGCGCTTTGAGGGACGGAAGTGACGTCATAGGAGGGGGGAAAGGAGGGGGGAGGAAACCGGAAATGACGTAACGGTTGGTTGATTGCTTGATCGTGAAAGGTGACGGGGATAGAGTTTCTTTTTATCCGTTGGCAACCTGGACTTCTTGTCAAGACATGTGACGGAGGGAAGAGTTTTCTTAAAGGGACAGCACAGAAACCTGTCAGAACATGAAAGAGAATGACGTCATCAACCGAAAAGAGGACAATGTAGAATATATTTTAATCAGTAATTAATTTTTAATGAGTAGTTCATTAATCAATTTTAATAAGTAAATTTTATTATTTTATTCATTATTAATTAATTATTTAACTGACTATTTTAATTCGCTAGAATTTTTTACAAAACGATATTGTACTGTAAGGGATTTGAACCCACCATCTTTGGCATGCGAGACCAACGCGCTACCGATTAAACTACGATGACGTTACCTTGAGCTTTCTTCTTTTCATTTCCGTTTTCACGAGATAGGGGTGAGAAGAGGTTTTCCCCACATAGCTTTTAACTTCAAAGTATAGTCCAAGGGGATATTTTCTCAAAATATTCATATGATATTGGTGATTTGTTCATATTTGTGAACATTTTTTTTAAACAATTAGAAAATATTGTTCGAGATATTTCTTTCTTGAAAAATATTAAAACAATCCCATTTTCTTAAAATTTTATTTACATTATTAATAATACGATCAGATTTTATTTTTTAAACATGCAAAAAAAAAAAAAATATATATATATATATATTGCACATTTTCCTTATTCATTTTATGTTTTTATAAATTACAAAACACATATATATATATATATATATATATATATATATATATATATATATATATATATTTTATTTTATTTATTATTATTATTTATTTATTTTACAGGGATGGAACACGGGCGCAGAATTCATACCACTATCAATGTAAGAAAATTTTCTACCTCTTAAATCGACGATATTATAGGTACAGAAATTTCTTAAACACATTCTGGTATGAATTCTGCGCCCGTGTTCCATCCCTGTATTTATTTTATTTTATTTTATTTTATTTTATTTATATTTTATTTATATTTTTATTTTTGAGAAAAAAAGTTGAATTCCTTTTGTGGAAAATTTATAAAAACAATTCAAAAAACTATTGTTTTAGTTTTTCTTTTCTAAAAAATTTATAACAATTTTATTTTCTTACACTTTATTTACAATAGTAAAAATACTATCATATTTAATTCTAAAACATGCGAAATTTAATAATAATAATAATAATTAAAAAAAAAAAATAACAATTCTTTTTTTTTTTCCCCATTTTGTTAATTCTGTATTTCCTTTTTTCTGAAATTTTTAAACTTTTTCTATTTTTATTAATGTAACTGTTTTTAGGTTTAATGAAATGTTTTTTTTAAAAATATTTCTCTTTTTTTTTCAGTTTGTTAATTCTAAATTTTCTTTTTCTGAATTTTTTAAACTTGTTATTTTAATTTTATTAATGTAACTGTTTTTAGATTTAATAAATTATTTTTTAAACATATCTCTTCTTTTGTTTCAGTTTGTGATTTTTATATTTTCTTTTTGTGAATTTTTTTAACTTGATATTATTTTTCTTTTTTTTCTTATTACTAATTTTTAAGTTAAAAAGAATATTTAATAAAAAAGATTATCTTTCTTTTTTTAGTTTATAAATTCTTTTATTTCTTTTATTATAAAGTTGTTTTCATTCATATAATGCAGTTCACTTTTAGTTTAAAATGATAAAAATACTTTTTTCTATTACCCTCATTATCGTAAGAGTATTTGTTTTATAGTAAATAAATTTTAACATAACATTCAACGGTAAAAAGTGAAAGACACTTATCGAAAGATCGATTGGTAAATTGGTTAAATTCAAAATCTCAAATTAACAAAACGTTTTATTAAAAAAAATTTTAGAGAACACTTTGTAAGTTAATTTTTGAGTAAAAGCTATGTTAGCAGTAAAAATGTAATAAATAAATATTTGAATGTGACTTAAAAGTATATTCGTTTTTTGTAGAATTTTTTCTCTTATGAAACTAAATGCTTAGGATAGAGGAAATCGATTTTTTTTTTACTTTTTTGAATAAAGTTTTAGGATAAATAAAACTTTTTTTTTTTTTTTTTTAATTTAGTTTCTTGCGAAAATTAAGTAAATATTTTATTTTTCTTTAAATAAAATTAGAAAAATATATTATTTGATTAAAAAAAATATATCTTGAATTTTAAAATTACATTTGTATTTAAGTACTTATGAAAAGTACTATTTTCTGTTCACTTATTTAAATGCTTTGTTAATATTTATCCATGCAAAGAATTGTTTTTATCTTAAAATAAAAATGTTAGTTAATTGTGATAGTGACTGATTAGGAATGTAATAAAATCTTATCTCTCAAACGTACTAAATTATAATATTTTATTTAAAAAAAAAAAAAAAAAAAAAAAAAAGAAGAAGAAGAAGAAGAAGAAGACATGCATTTAAACAATTAAAAACAAAAAATTTACTAAGTGCTATACTTCTAAAATACTACCTCTGTTTACTTGAAATTGTAATTATTAGTTATCTTAACTGTATTGTATGAAAGACTTTTTATTTACTGATAGTGATGGTAACTTGTGTAAAGCATTCATTCAATTGAAAGATAAATTATCCATTCACTTAATGGATTTTCAATCATTAAAATGCAGAGTCATAGGATAAAGAAATAAATTGGTGTACGAGTATTTATAATTCTATTTGAATTATTATTAATTTTAGTAGATGAATGGGGATGCGACTCTTTAAACTTATTAGAAATATCATATTGGAAGTTTAAACATTTAAAAATAACTTTAGTTATTTCAATGATGAAAGTCATACACATACGCACGATATCATATATGGATTTTTAAAATGCGAAAGTATAAAAACTGCTTTGTAAATAATTATTATTTAAGCGACATTTTAATGGAAAAATTTACTTTATTAGATTACTATTTGTAAATTTATCTTTTGACAAAAAGGCTTTGTGAAAAATAATATTTTAGTTTATGTTAATATTCTTTAGAAAACATATCCTGTCTATAAATGATAGATATATTCCCGTTGCATTTATAATAATGTGTAGTAAATAAATGCGATTGAATGTACTTTTTAAAAACGTATTTGAAAATCTAAGGTAATATACATTTATCGTTCGTTAAAGAGCTAATTATAAGACACATTAAAATATTATGTTTTTGGTCATCATTCTAGCGTATAATTTATGAAATATTTTATTTTCTGAAAATAATAATAATAATAATATTTTCCATATTTAATAATATAAATAATAATAATAATAAAATTGCATAAAGCCATAGTTCAAGTTTTATTTTCATTACAAACTAAGTTATATATACACAATTTACAATAAATTATTTTTCATAGTATTCACAATTTAAAAAAAATTCCTAGCGTTTTTCTGTATAGGATGGATGATTTTATTAGTAATCTAGCGTATTTTTTATAAAAACAGTATTTCGAAATTTCATTTGGTGTTACGCCAAAACTTTCATTAAAGTCAACTTTGTTCAAAATATTTAATTTGCCGGAAAAATTAATAATCGATTGTGTTTAATTCGTCATAAGATTATTAGAAAATTATTTAAAAAAAAATTATTTAAAATTAAAATGTAATTCAAGTTAAAAGAAAAAAAGATTAGTGGCAAGCGGTTCTTTTAAGTCATTAAAGTCCTTGTGCTCTATATCTATTTTATCTATTGTACGTCTGCTATTATGATCTTCCATAAAACATACTAAATGGAATATAACGGATATTAAGAAATGAGTAAAAATTTCGCAACCCATGCATAAATTTTAAAAATAGTGCGATTTTTCCAATATTGTGGTAGCGTTGCCAATAATTCAGCTAAGATCAATTTAAAAAAAATAACAAAGATGGGGCAGGAATGAAAAGCCATTCAGATTATTATCTGGTTTAATGAAGTAATATTTACACAATTTTACAATATTTACAATTAAAAGAAAACAGAATCTATAATCGATAGGCCTCATGCCTAATAAAAAAATTTTCTAGACCATATCAGGCTCCTGCCTCCACTCAGATCTCCAAGATCAATCTAACTCTTCTTAATTCTCAAGCTCCTCTCTATCCTCTTTTCTCGTCTCCGTCTCCGGGACTTGACAGAGGGGATCAGCCTCTGATGCTATCCGGCTCCCGATAGGCTCCTCCGGACTCTAGACCACTCCTAGGACCCTTGCCGGCCAGTCGCTTGACAGTTAGCGTGGCGCCGTCCTGTCTACCACACCCATGGGATGTGCTAGAGTCGTTGGAAAGTCAAAGGAAAGCGTGAAATCAGGATGAATGGTGTCGGAAAAATTCAAAAAGTCATGCTAGTCAACACTCTTTTCAAAAGTCCAGACTTTCCGTCTCGGCCGTCAATCACGTTCATGGGAACTCCAACAAGACTCGGTGGAGGAAGGGGGGTTATCACAACTCTTCCCCCCTAAAAGAATTTCCTTAATACAAAGGAAATTACATCCTGAAAACAGGGCCCCAATTACACTTACCATGGAGAGGTCGAAGCCCCAAAATTTTTCATAAACTTAAAAATAAAACAAAAATTTGACTCATATACTCAGTTTTAAGTGAAAAATTATACTCTATGAGACAAAACCAGAACACATTATTAAAATTCTCACGAGATTCAAATTAACATTACATTCACTTAAACTAAAATAAAATAAAAACATGTAAAATAAGAAAAAAAATAATTTATTTTTCTCTAAACCATATTCAATGAATCCATTTATAAAAATTAGGTACATTTATTCCAATTAAAAATTATAACAATATAAAAGAGAAAAAAAAAAAAAAAAAAAAAAATTGTTACTATTAATCCTTAAATTTATTTACACAAGATTTCTCTTTCTCTTTATTGATTTATATTTTCAATCAGATGCAGTCTGCTCAACCCATCTGCATTAGAATGCTTTTTCCCAGGCTTGTGTTCTATCGAGAAATTGTATTGTTGTAAACACAACGCCCAACGAGTAAGACGTGAATTTGATCCCATCATCTTTTTTAAGTACGTAAGCGGATTGTGATCTGTCTGAATCACAAATTGCTGCCCATCCAAATAATGATTCAGTTTTTTTAGGCCATAAACAATAGCTGCGAGTTCTCTTTCGATAGTGCTGTAATTTTGTTCAGCTTTTGAGAACTTTTTACTCAGATAGAGAATGGGGTGCTCTTCTCCGTTTTGAATTTGTGATAAGACTATGCCGGCGCCTAACAAACTCGCGTCCGTCTGCACAATGAACGGCTTAGTAAAATCTGGGGAATAAAGAACGGGACTCCGTGTCAAGTCAGATTTCAGCTCGTCAAATGCCGTTTGACACTCAGCTGTCCACTCCACCTTCTCTTTTCTGACCCTTCCTTTCAGAGCATTTGTCAAAGGGGCAGCCTTCACCGCGTAATCTTTTATGTAACGGGCATAATACCCCGCTGTTCCTAAAAACGCCCTTATCTGCGTTTTCGTACTCGGAGTAGGAAACTCTCTGACCGCTTTTATTTTCACTTCACTGGGCGATCGTTTTTGAGACCCCACCTCGTGTCCAAGAAATTTAACGTGTTTTTGAGCGAAATGACATTTAGAGGGCTTCACTGTAAGATTAGCGTCACTTAGTCTCTGTAATACCTCATCTAAATTCTTCATATGTGTTTCCCAATCCGGTGAAAATCTCGCTATATCATCAATATACGGCATCACGAAAGTTTCCAGCCCTCCCAAAACTTGCGATATTAGTTTGCAAAAATAAAAAGGGGCATTCACAAGCCCAAACATCATTACTTTAGGGATATACACGCCAAATGGTGTGACAAACGCGGCGTATCGTCGCGCTCTCTCAGTTAACGGTATTTGAAAATAGCCCTTCGTTAAATCCATCACGGTGATGAAATTTGCCGCACATACTTTCTCGACCGTTTCCTCAACATTTGGGAGTGGAAAAAACTCTGTTCTAGTCTTACAATTTAATCTTCTATAATCGACGCACGGACGCACATCCTTTCCTGGGACCTCTACGAGAATCATAGGGGACGTATAATCAGATTGCCCGACTTCAATCACTCCCAACTCAAGCAGTCTTTGAATTTCTTCTTTTAAAATGGCCGTTTGTCTTGGAGACATGCGATAGGGCTTAGCTCTTACCGGAATGTCATCGTTCAGCACAATATCCATTTCTATTAAATGCGTTTTCCCTGGGTCAGTAGAAAACACTCTTTTATGTTTCTCAATCACCCTCCGAAATTTTTCTATTTGAGCCGGACTCGCCCGACACTGTATTTCATTTCCATTAACAATTTCATCAAAGTCTATCTGAGTCGGTTCTGCTAACGGATAAGGAATTTCGGACTCGTTTTCCACTAGTTCCTCCGATTCTTGGATTATAACGTTAACAAATTCGGGTCTACTGAAATAAGGTTTAATGAGATTTACATGATAAATTGTGGACTTGTCTCTCCTATCTGGTAGGTCAACAGTATAATTTGTTTCCGATATTACGCCTGTTATTGTACCCGGGCCTATCCAATTCACCGCCATTTTATTGGGTTTAGATGTAGCTAACACTAGCACCTTATCTCCCACTCTGAACTTTCTCGAAACTGCATTTTTGTCATACCATGCTTTTCTTTTCGATTGTTGTTCGCCCATTCTTTTCACAGCCAATTCTTGACAATGTTTCAAACGGTTTACTAAATTTAAGATGTAAGCCACTACGTTTTGATCCGTGCCCCCAGGATCTAGCCAATTATCATAAACTATATTTAACGGCATCCTCAGATCCTTTCCAAACACTAGTTCCGCAGGACTAAATCCCGTACTTTCGTGTTGCACCGTTCTCAACGCGAATAAAGCCATCGGCAAATTTGCCTCTCAATCCCTTCCGTTCTCTAAGCTTAACGCCTTTAGAACTCTTTTCAACGTCGAATGAAGTCGTTCAACGACATTGCTTTCCGGATGGCAAATAGAACTGTGCCTAACTTTAATCCCGAACCGATTAAAAAATTCCGTGGTTAACTCGCTCGTGAAAGATTTTCCTAAATCGCTTTGAATTTCCTTTTGGTATCCTGTCTTAGCAAAAATGTGTAATAACGCATCAATCACGGATGTCGATGTAATATTTTCAACGGGTATCGCATCCGGGTATTTAGAAGCTACACATATCGCCGTAATTAAATATCTATTATTTTTAACACTAACAGGTAAAGGACCCACCGCATCTATATTTAATTTTGAGAAAACTTCTGAAATAATAGGCACACATTGCATCGGATGTTTTTTTTTATCACGATTGTTTCCTACCCGCTGGCAAGTATCGCAACTCTGTACATACTTCTCAATATCTTGATAACAGTTAGGCCAAAAATAACATTTCAGAACCCGATTTTTTGTTTTTGTAGCCCCCAGATGACCCGACACTTCGTCGTGACATAATGTCATAATCCTTTCTCTAAACACTTTTGGAATACACAGCTGAGTTCTAACATCTCCGCGTTTCGATGCCGAAATCCTTACTAGTCTGCCTTTTCTGATTTCAAATTCTTTATCATTTGGACTCCTTGCCCTTTCCCAAATAGATTTAAGCGACTCACATTTCTTTTGCTCTTCGCAGAACTGGTCAGCTGTTACTTTTTCTAACTCAAAACTTTCGCCTGCAGGAAGGGGAGGTATTATTAAGTCCTCCTCCAATTCCTTTATCGGTGTGTCAATCATCGAACTCCCCATTTCTCTTTCATTGGGAGGGGGTAAATCTGAGCCCCTTTCAATCTCGACTTCTCGTACTCTGCTTTGTTCAGCCTGACTTCGCGTAATAACAGCATTTACAACTTCTAGATTTTCTTGGGGTTGATTTAAAAGCTCTGCAGTTTTATTTCCCAATAAATAGTAATTTTGCGCTAAATTTTTGGGTCTAACGGCTGCTTTCGTCACTATTCGACCAAATTTTCCTTCCACAGTTACGCGAGCCAAGGGGAAACATTTACAAGCTTCGTCGATTGGTGACCGCAGCCACGTCACTTCGCCTAAAAAGTCCTCGTTTTTTACCCAGCTTCGATCGCAGACATCTATTCCGGCACCTGTGTCTCTGAGGAAAGTGCGTTCGACCCCATTAATTATAGCTTTATCCATATAGGGCCTAAAACACTCAGCTAATTCTACACTTGAACCTACATGATTTATAACTTCGCTAGCGTTTTTCTTTTTTAGTTCTAAACACTGAGGTCTTACGTGACCGCTCTGTTTACAGTAATAGCAAATAACTTCTCTTTTCTTATCAAAATTTGGATCGCGATTTCTCTCACGATCAATCTCCTTTTTCCCATAATTTTTAGATAGGTTTTCTTTTTTTGAATTCCCCTCAGGTGCCTTCTGCTCCCTATATGATTTGCCTCCCGTGAATTTATTAATTCCGAACTGACGTATCTCATGAATTTTTGACCCACTTCTAATGTGTTCAGAACGTATACTTTCGTACATATCACATTTTTCGGCTAGTTCACTCGCTGATTTAAAATTATCCCATTCATCTAGGTATTTATCGCGGATTTCTAAGGGAACCCTTTTTTTCAACTGTTCTGTAAGAATAAGTTCTTTAAGCGAATCGTAGTCTTTTACGGCTACGGTCTCTAACCAGTTTTCCATATAACCCCTTAATTCGTAAACAAGGTCCGACCACAAAGCAAAGGGCTTACGGGTATGTTCTTCGAATTTTTTCCTTAATGCATTTGCACCTAGCCTATATCTTTTTAACAATAATTTTTTTATATGTTGGAAATCATCGGCTTTTTCAGCTGGTTCTTTTATTAATAACTCTGCGATTTCAGTTGGAACCAGAGTGAACAACTGAGAAACCCATTTGCTTTCATCTAAATTTTCTCTCTGAGCCTGACGCTCGAAAATCATTAGGAAAAGAGTTATATCCATAACTTTTGGATCAAATTTAGGTACAACATCTTTTAAATTCACTTTATTTACAGGCGTGCAATCTAACCCGGAGCTTCCAGAATTTAGACTAACATTTTCTATCGCGCCCTGTAATCGTAATTTTTCCAGTTCAAATTCCCGATTTTCTTTTTGTTCTAATCTTTCCTGTTTTTCACCTTCTATCCGTTCTTCTTCCTGTCGAAGAATATTTTCCAGGAAGATTTTAGCTTCTTTTTCGGTGTAATCCGGTGCTTTTAATATAGCTTGTCTCATCACCTTGATCCGATCTTTTTCTGACACATTTGTGTCAAATTCCCTAGCTAACGCTAATAAAACAGTGCGATTTTGACCGCTAAGGACATCTTCAAAATTAGACATTTTGCCCGAAATAATAAAATTAAACTAGCTCCTAAATTTAAAAATTTTCTAATTCTGTACTTGAATTTAAAATTACACACCAAATATCATACAATACAATAAATACATAGAAAAGAGAAATATCAACTTTCAGCACAATTTTTTCAATTATCCCAGATATAATAAAACCCACTCACATTAATAGCAAGAAAAATAAATTATGACTGATTTCCCAATTAACAAATCCCGTTAATTTCAGTGCTAATTTAATTTATTTTTATATCCGATAATTTTAACAGTGCAAATATTTTCCAACTTTAGCAATTTCCGCTAAAGTTAAATAAAATTCTCATACTTTTCCTCGATATCAATTTACCTAGTTTCCTTTTGACACATAAGTTCAAAATTCAGAAATTATTAAAAATTTCGATAGCAATAAACTCTATTTTTAAGTCAATTTTAAAAACAAAATAACAACTAATATTGTCTCTAAAATCAGAATATAATTTTTCTGTTTACAACTGAGTTTCTCGCGATTAATTCTTATACATCAAAACTAGTAAGTTGATTTCAAAATATATTTTAAAAACAATTTAAACATAATTAAAAAATACAAAAAATCAATGCAATTTAAATAAATGTTACCCTACTCTACAACATTGACGTATCTAAATACTTCATAAAATTTGACATAGATAAAAAATTTCCCAACTTTTAAAACCTACGACAATTTTAAATTAAAATAAAACGATTAATTAAATGACCTCTCCGTAGTAAAGAGAATGGGACTCACCTGTTTTTGTTGACATCTCGGAGAACTGGAACAATGAGTCGTCACTTGTCCTTCTCGGCTGTACGTCATCAACAGGAGCGATGTTTCATCCAAACTGCACACACATATCAAATCTTTTACTGTCAACGTCGAAGAGTGGCATTGGATCATGAACTTTAACAGTAGTTCAAATGGATCCTACAGCTGCCACCAATTGTCATAGCTGTGGTAGCGTTGCCAATAATTCAGCTAAGATCAATTAAAAAAAAAATAACAAAGATGGGGCAGGAATGAAAAGCCATTCAGATTATTATCTGGTTTAATGAAGTAATATTTACACAATTTTACAATATTTACAATTAAAAGAAAACAGAATCTATAATCGATAGGCCTCATGCCTAATAAAAAAATTTTCTAGACCATATCAGGCTCCTGCCTCCACTCAGATCTCCAAGATCAATCTAACTCTTCTTAATTCTCAAGCTCCTCTCTATCCTCTTTTCTCGTCTCCGTCTCCGGGACTTGAGAGAGGGGATCAGCCCCCTGATGCAATCCGGCTCCCGATAGGCTCCTCCGGACTCTAGACCACTCCTAGGACCCTTGCCGGCCAGTCGCTTGACAGTTAGCGTGGCGCCGTCCTGTCTACCACACCCATGGGATGTGCTAGAGTCGTCGGAAAGTCAAAGGAAAGCGTGAAATCAGGATGAATGGTGTCGGAAAAATTCAAAAAGTCATGCTAGTCAACACTCTTTTCAAAAGTCCAGACTTTCCGTCTCGGCCGTCAATCACGTTCATGGGAACTCCAACAAGACTCGGTGGAGGAAGGGGGGTTATCACAATATTCTCAATAAACTCGATGATTTTTTCCGAAAGTGAAATGAAAACATATGCAAGGTACCATATTTTCAATATATAAACTAAGAAAATATTTGAAAGTAGAATGCTCAGATACAGGAAAAAGCAATAAGAAAAATTAAATAAAAAATTGCATCGTGTTTCCTGACAGTTTGCATGAGAAGTAAAATAAATTTTACTACAACAAAATATCTGAAAAATTATCAAAAAATGTAGAAAGTTCCAACAAATCTCATATCTGATATAAATTCCTTTATGTTAAAATAATATCACTTAGACATAAAAAAATTGTCAAAACACATAATAACATAGTAAAATATTTTATCTGTATATGTGGACAGACATTACATGCCAAATTTCAACCGGACAAATTCTCTGCTTATCTAGAGCACAACGAACAAATCCACAAACACCAGATCGTAGAACACTAGTCGAACAACACATGCAATCAATTTTTGAAAAGTATTTGAAACACATTTATACATAATATGGAATTGCAAAATAATAATAATAATAATAATGGGTTCGATGATTTCAAATGAATGGCCAATTTATATTAGGTTATAGGTAAAAAAAAAACAGACTTGATCTTCTAACATTTTATAAAATGTATTTAGTTTAAATATATGCGTATTGAACTCATAAACGATGTGTGAAATAATGCATTGAAGTAGTTTTTGTTTTTTCAGTAAATAAAAATATTGTGCGTTTTTTTAATACAGATATTTTATTTCATTCATTCATTTATTTATTTTTCTGAAAATATACGAAATGTGACTACAATGAAAAAGAATTATTTTTAGAAAATTTTGTGAATTTTTATTAAGTTTTTTAATGAACATTATGAAAGATGATTTCCATTATAATATATATTTATTTTAATCAGTAAATATTTATAATTTAGAACTTTTATGTGTAAGCATTTCTTTTCTTTTGTAAACCACAGTGATAAACATTATTTATTTAAGTTAAAATCCAAAATGAGATGATGTATGAGTACAAATATAATTAGAATGTGTTGTCTAAGTTAATAAAGAATGCATATATAATGTTCTGTTTGTTTAAAAAATGTACTGCCACTTTATTATTAATGATCGTTAAAAAATTAGATAAATGTTATTTAGTTAGATTCTTGCTCTAATAAAAAGGTATCAGTTATACGAGGGTTGCTATTTATATTTTTGGCCTAATAATGAAAAAAC
Source organism: Salticus scenicus (assembly GCA_963930645.1). Classification (NCBI taxonomy): domain Eukaryota; kingdom Metazoa; phylum Arthropoda; class Arachnida; order Araneae; family Salticidae; genus Salticus; species Salticus scenicus. The sequence continues at coordinate 136,874,303 of OZ005655.1, forward strand.
AAATATGTAGGATCGAAATTGGTTTTATTGTTTTTCAAAATATTCTCCATGATGATCAACACACTTTTGCATGCGTTTGAACCAATTTTCAAAGCACTTTTTCCAGTCTGATTGAGGTAACTCCAAAACATGCGTTTTGAATGCATCAACCGCTTCTTCGGGGGTCGAAAATCGTTGTCCACGTAATTTATTTTTGATGTGTGGGAATAAGAAGTCATTGGGTGCCAAATCAGGGCTGTACGGCGGATGACCCATCAGTTCGATCTTTCGCTCAGTCAGAAATGCATTTGTTTGAGTCGATGTGTGAGAGCTCGCATTGTCATGATGAAGAATGATTCGCCTGTTCTTCTGCTTTTTTCGAATTTCTCCGATGACTTCTGGCAAACAAATGGTCGTGTACCATTCAGAATTGACCGTCCTGCGTTGCTCTAACGCCACTGTTGCCACATGACCGTTAATGCCGAAGAAACAGGCAATCATTTGTTTCGATGTGCTTCTTCCTCGAACAACTTTTGTTGGTTTTGCCTCGCCTTGGAAGACTCATACAGTTGATTGCTGTTTTGTTTCCGGCTCATATGCATAGATCCATGATTCGTCACCTGTGTAGATGTTATACACAGCCTTTGATGTACCTTGAACGTATTTTTCCAACATTTCCTTGCACCAATCGACACGAGCCTTTTTTTTGAGTGTTTGTCAGATTATGCGGGATCCAACGCGAACAAATTTTTTTTACGCTCAAATGTTCATGCAATATTTTATTGATGCTAGTCATACTAATGTCCAAAGACGCCTCAATCTCACGGTATGTCACATGACGATCTTGCTTTATCAGTTCACGCACAGCATCGATCTTTTCTGGCACAACAACGGATTTTGGACGACCTGCACGGGATTCGTCCTGGATCGGACATCGACCACGATTAAATCCGTTATACCAATTTTTTACAGTGCTGTAGGATGGCGCTTTATCGCTGTATAAAGAATTAAGTTCATCGAAGCACTCTTGTCTTGACAATCCACGTCGAAAGTTATGAAAAATAATCGCACGAAAATTTTCACGATTCAATTCTATTTTTTAAAAGAGAAGAACTTTTCAATTTACTGTCAACAACACAAATAAAGCTATAATGGTAAATCGTCTGCTGAATTTACGTTTAAAAATATCAAACTTTCGATTAAAATCGTCTGCGGTCGCCTAGCAACACTTACTGTTGCCAAGGCCAGAAATATAAATAGCAACCCTCGTAACTTATATATTTTTTAAATGAATCATTGTATATAAAACTATCGTAAATATAAAAACTACGTAAATATTTATTTTTATACTATTTATCGTTTAAGAAAGTTAACACAATATATTTCCAGTTTATAAATGGTACTAAAACTTCATTATTTTTAAAAATGTATAATTATAAAGCTAATAAATTCAAACACTTTTATTATTATTTTAGCTATTAAAAAATAATTGTAAAAACTATGGGACATTTAAATTGTAACTTTATGCAAACATAGGTAAGTGCCATGGCTTAAATTGTTAATATGCTTTTGAATAAAAAGGATAGTATGAACTCGAAATGTCAACAAGAAAGTGATAAGATAATAAAATATTTCATGTGTATGAATGAAGATTTGTGTTTTGAAGACTTTAGTGATATAGGTGGTCATTGTAAGATAATTCATTTTTATAAATTTCTATCAGAATTATGAAAAACTGTTATGTACAAGAAAATTTCGCAAATTATTTTTTTCGAATATTGATGTAATTATGTGTAAATAATACAAGATGTCATACTTTTTTTTCCGAAAGAGAGATAAACAATTTTTAAAACTAATTAACTTATTGAAGATTCGGTGTCTGTTACAGTAGATTTATATATTTAAGAAGTAATATGAAAATAATGGAAAGTTTTGTGAATATGATGAATTATATTGTGGTGTGATGAAAAAAGTATCATAATGGGTATATAGTAATAACAAAACAATTTATTTAATAATAATGGTAATAAGGAAATCCCTTAGTTCAACACATGCCGAGTGGAATTCTGTTTTAGATTGGACTACAATTATTAATTTAGTCACTCAATGTAATTTTTCTCTGAGCAAATCTAGCAGAATGCATAAGTTAAATTTTATTTCCTTAAAATAGAACATTCAACATTTTACTTTAAAATATCTTTTAAAATATGACAGTATTAAACAGATTCCTTACTTAATTCAAATTATTAAATGATAATAACTCTTTTGAAAATTTGCGAGCAAGAAAATAAAGTTACATTAAAGAAATAAATAAATAGACTAAAAAGTTTTTCCACAAGGTAAAATATAATTTTTTTAAACTGAAAAAGAACATTGCATAAAAAATCTCATTATATTGCTAGATAATGATAATAATAATTATAGTAATACAATTAAGTTTCATTAAATAGTAATAATAAGTAATTTTTGTTATATTTTTTCACTAAAAAGAAAATAAAAGAATTTATAAACTAAAAAAAGAAAGATAATTTTTTTTATTAAATATTCTTTTTAACTTAAAAATTAGTAATAAGAAAAAAAAGAAAAATAATATCAAGTTAAAAAAATTCACAAAAAGAAAATATAAAAATCACAAACTGAAACAAAAGAAGAGATATGTTTAAAAAATAATTTATTAAATCTAAAAACAGTTACATTAATAAAATTAAAATAACAAGTTTAAAAAATTCAGAAAAAGAAAATTTAGAATTAACAAACTGAAAAAAAAAAAAGAGAAATATTTTTAAAAAAATATTTCATTAAACCTAAAAACAGTTACATTAATAAAAATAAAAAAAGTTTAAAAATTTCAGAAAAAAGGAAATACAGAATTAACAAAATGGGGAAAAAAAAAAAAGAATTGTTATTTATTTTTTTTTTTAATTATTATTATTAAACTTAAAAAATGAATAACTGTTAAAAAAAAATTCGCATGTTTTAGAATTAAATATGATAGTATTTTTACTATTGTAAATAAAGTGTAAGAAAATAAAATTGTTATAAATTTTTTAGAAAAGAAAAACTAAAACAATAGTTTTTTGAATTGTTTTTATAAATTTTCCACAAAAGGAATTCAACTTTTTTTCTCAAAAATAAAAATATAAATAAAATATAAATAAAATAAAATAAAATAAAATAAAATAAATTAAATAAATAAATAATAATAATAAATAAAATAAAATAAATATATATATATATATATATGTGTGTGTTTTGTAATTTATAAAAACATAAAATGAATAAGGAAAATGTGCAATATATGTATATATATATATTTTTTTTTGCATGTTTAAAAAATAAAATCTGATCGTATTATTAATAATGTAAATAAAATTTTAAGAAAATGGGATTGTTTTAATATTTTTCAAGAAAGAAATATCTCGAACAATATTTTCTAATTGTTTAAAAAAAATGTTCACAAATATGAACAAATCACCAATATCATATGAATATTTGAGAAAATATCCCCTTGGACTATACTTTGAAGTTAAAAGCTATGTGGGGAAAACCTCTTCTCACCCCTATCTCGTGAAAACGGAAATGAAAAGAAGAAATCTCAAAGTAACGTCATCGTAGCTTAATCGGTAGCGCGTTGGTCTCGCATGCCAAAGATGGTGGGTTCAAATCCCTTACAGTACAATATCGTTTTGTAAAAAATTCTAGCGAATTAAAATAGTCAGTTAAATAATTAATTAATAATGAATAAAATAATAAAATTTACTTATTAAAATTGATTAATGAACTACTCATTAAAAATTAATTACTGATTAAAATATATTCTACATTGTCCTCTTTTCGGTTGATGACGTCATTCTCTTTCATGTTCTGACAGGTTTCTGTGTTGTCCCTTTAAGAAAACTCTTCCCTCCGTCACATGTCTTGACAAGAAGTCCAGGTTGCCAACGGATAAAAAGAAACTCTATCCCCGTCACCTTTCACGATCAAGCAATCAACCAACCGTTACGTCATTTCCGGTTTCCTCCCCCCTCCTTTCCCCCCTCCTATGACGTCACTTCCGTCCCTCAAAGCGCGCGGCTTACTACTATGGGATACTTTCGCGCAGTCTTAAATATTTTCCTGACCGCACAAAGCGTCAGTAGCTAGCTTTCGGCCAATAAGTGAAATCAGTCGTCGGATTTTAGTTTTTGTAAAATGAGAGAAAACTTGACCAGTAATATTGCATCAAATTTTACCAAAAGCTTAGCGATACCCGAGCGGAAACCATTCGTAAGATTCAACAGGTTTTCGGAACGATGACACATTACGTTCGCGTAAACGACTGGTACAAACGCTTCAAAGATGGCCGCACACCAGTAGACATGTCGGCTGTTTTTCTTGACTTCCGCGGTGTGGTACATTTTGAACCACAAGGCGAAACTATCGCAAAAGATGTACTACAGTTCGGCTCATAACTTAATGCAAAAGTTAAGTTTTTTATCAAAATTAAAAATATACACCGAAATACTTCGAAAGTTTTACTGCATCTAAACAATGATTAAAAATGCATGTTTAGAATTCTCAAAAACAAATTGAAAGAAAAATCATAAATTATATAAAAATGAAAATTATGATGTCGTAAAAATTTATGCACAAAACCAAAATATTTACATTTCGCAAAGCACGTGGCTCTTTTAGTAGTCTTTGGTGTTTCCATTGCACCTGATGAGATCAAATACGCGATTTCCAATTGATAACACAAGCTTTTGGAAGGTTTCGTGAACGAGTCTGCACTAGGATTGCATCTTGCACTGAGTAATACTGCTTCCCGTTCTTGTAGACGTAATTTGAGAGGATTCCCTGATGTTCTCTATCAGACTGAGATCTGGGCTGAGTGTTGGTAAATTCATCACACTGATATTTTAAAATATAAGCCATTTCTTTTTTTTTTTTTTGTACAAGGGGAAGTGTGTATCGACAAATTGTCCTGTTAATTAATCCAGTTTGGACCACCTAGGAGTTCACCAAATGCTCACTCAGAGTTTCCTGATACTTTTTGGAAATTTCTGTTATTTAGTAAACAAAGAGACGTTTGTCCATGGTAGCCAGAAGCGTCCAATACCATGAGTGTGCAACACCTTGCTGCCTGCTGAATATGTTTTTCGGATCTTAATAAGTGATATTCGCAAAACACATACTCCTTCCGTTTTGAACTTCCACATTTTCATAACTTCTTTAGACGAGAACTACAGTGATTTCGGCATTTAGATCACTGGTACAGTAGATAATCTTATCTCACTTTTTAGCCTACACTTTATAGTCTAGAAAATAATACTCACCTATCCTTCAGCAATTTTTTTAAAGAGATATTTGTATAAAACCTCATTTGTGTTTAAAGTTTTGCGATATCACAATTTTGATATACATATTTTTTTTTTAATTATTATTTTCCTTTCAATTAATTGTTTCCGAATTCGAAGTATGAATTTGTAATCCATTTGTCTAGAAACAGTAAAAATTTCGAGGAATTCTAGTGTATATTTTTCATTTTATTTAAAAAAAAAATAGCTTGTGCTCACACTTTTGCACCGCATTGTACCAGAAGGTTTTTCTCCGCCTTCGTTATGCTGTGCGGAGCCAACGACCGGATCTGTGAGCAACAAAAACTTGTAAGCTCCATCATGATAACGCGACTGTCCATTCTGCGCATTTATTCAGACTTTCATCGCCAAACCCATCATTATTGTGGTTCATCTAGCTCCCTACCCATCCGACATGGCTTACTGTAACTTTTGGCTATTCACCATGCTGAAAATTTCGCTAAAAAGTCCCGATTTGAGTCAGGAGAAGACACCATGTGGTATACAATGACCTTATTGCTCACCATTCTAAAAAGTGCGCTCCCCTGGTGTTTCCAACAATGAATGGAACGCTCTGCGAAGTATGTATTTCCAAAGTGATTAACTTCAAGGGAATTAGTGCTTTTAATCTCCAAATCGAAAAATTGTATTTTTGCCAACTAAAGGTTTGATACATTTTGAACACACCACGTATATATTTTTCGTGTAGTAAAATCACTCATAAAAAATGACAAGTAACTATGTGATCGGGTTACTATTAATTACATTTGAATCAAACATTTGCAATCTTTTTAAAATGAAATAAACGTACTTTTCTTTTTATTTTGTTTATGATAGCCTATTATATACGAATACTATAACAAAGCTATTGGAAACTTATAATAATATTTTTATAGTTATAACAAACATTAAATAAGACTAAGTAATGTTTGATATTAAAAATAAAATAAACGAATTTAGAAGGGAAAAAGAAATATATTTACGCGTCTATCAGAAATTGTCTTGTTTTTATGCTAATATCACATCAGTAGAGAATAAACGCATAATGTTCATCGGATAATATTAATAATAATAATAGTGACAATAATGAAACACGTACATAAAGAATTATTTAAAAAAAATCATATCAATAAAATTACACTGCAGATTAGAGCAAGGTTCCCACAGTGGGAATCGCGAATACCACAATTTATATACATATAAATATATATCAACGAATAGCGATTAGTCAAGTCCAAAATTACAGTAAATTAATAGTGATATCCAACTTCATCTTTGTAAAAAGAGTAAACAAAAATGCATAGATGCGCAAAATTGGTTCGAATAACGGAAATTAATTCTCCCATGTAGAATTCATTACTGCTAATCGATACTTCATTACAGTAACTGTAGACATGCACAATACCGCAGGGCATAAAGTTACACTCAATTAGGAAGTACATCAAAGACTAAGTCTGTTCGCTGTTTTAAATGGATGAATTGGTACTTAAATTACCGAATTGGATTTGAGATTCATATTTACCAAAGAAAATAATTTTTTTTATTTACATTTTTACGATGTTACTCGTCAAATAAAATAATGCATTAAGAAGAATAAAACAAAAAATCACTGAAGGAGCATAATTTTTTCATGTAAAAAATGATGATGGAAATCTTTAATGATAAACCATTTGTGAAATATTTAAAGTTTATACAGCTATAAAAATAATCGAAAGAAAAAAGGTTTTTGCAGTTAAATAAAAACGAAGTCATCTCATAAAATAGAAATCGAATGATTCCATATTTTAAAAATGTTGTGTATAGTTGTCATTCGTATTTAAATCGCAGAAGGAAATACTTCTGACTTTTGAGAAATAGAGTTTTTAATTTAATTTATTTATTTTTATTTTATTTTCAGTATATTATAAGCATTTTGTTAATTTATGATAGCATACATTAAAAAAAAAAAAAAAAAAAAAAAAAAAAAAAACCCTGTTAAAAAAAATAAAATAAAATAAAATAAAATAATAATAATCACATTTCTACATGGTGTTACATCCTTACTGATTTTTACATAGAATGTTAAAAAAAATATATATTTTTTTTAAATATTTTGTCTATTATTTTTGAAGTTTCCTGGATGACTTACTGATGTGGTAGGTGCATTTCTTCTATGAAAAAAATGTTGAAGTTTCTAAATTTTTTCTTGAGTGACCGATTTTTTTCTGCACAATTAGACAACATTAAAAAAATAAGTTTAGATATTATTCATGAAAAGCTTTACCCATTAAATTAGGAATACTTTTTTAATATATTTTTATTTACAATTTTAATTTATTATTTAGTAGGGAATTTTCCGTTAATCGAGATTTAATTCCATGTTAGGTAGTATAGAATTAGTGAATTATTATGTATTTAACAAATAACGTTCAGAGTAAATATAATTTAATATTTTGTTCAAACGCACTATGTTTGTTCATTATATTATTTTTACAGAATAAATATTGATGAATATCGTAACTTTGTTAATAACTGGATTTAAGGTAAACACTGAAGGTATAATTGCACACAAAGGTACACTAAGGTATAATTGCACAAAAATAACATTTCTTATTGAATGAAATAATTACAATTCTCTACAACAACAGGGCCCACCAGCGGCCGAGCGGTTCTGCGCTCAAAGCTGGTAGATGGGAGGTGCCGGGTTCGATCCCAGGTCGCGCTCATCGACCTAGCCGTTCGGAGTTTTCCGTGGTTTCCTCCGAAACTCGCGTAAATACGGGCTAGGACCCCTTAGAAAGACCCCCACGGAGGGCACTCCCCCCTAGGCCTAGGACACATCAGGAGTCAATCGGCCTTAAATCCTACAACCAACCAACCAACCTCTACAACAACAACAAAGTAAGCTTTGTAATCTTTTCCCCAACTGTTTCCCTACAAAATGACAGACACTTTTATAAACATCCTTTCTAATTGGATGTAGAAAGTTACATTTACGGTATTTTTTATTTATTCTTTTTTTTTTTTTTTTTAAATACCTCTACGAAATTTAAATTTTTAATGAATATAAATTATGGTCAAAATTCTCTTTTATTATTGAAAAACAAATTATAAACACATTGACTACATTTTGCAAAATTAAGTTTATTAAAGTTTAAGCAAAAAAAAAAAAAATAAAAAAAAATTTAAAAATAAATAAATAAATAAAATGAATAAATAAATAAATAAAATAAAATTCTTTCATTTAACTTATATATATGAATATATATATATATATATATATATATATAACCCATTTACTGTTTTTGAAATTTTAGTTTAAATTAAAAAATTTTAAATGTTACCAAAATGTTTCAGTATACAGAGTTTAACTCTTTAACGTTCACTGGTTTCGCAGCGAAACCAAACATTTGACATCATTTAACAATTTTTATGTAGCAGTTTTTTAATATTTCCCCCTGGTTTTAATCAGTTTTCAAACTTTTGCTCCTTTTTTTTTTGGTAGATAGCAGCCCAATTCCAAAATTTAATTAATAATGCTTCAAAAGAAGCTACATGCATAAGTCACTTGAAGTTTCTTAGTGGGCGCGTGTGCGAATTGCTTATTTCATTATGCATTCATGTCTAGTTTTTTTTTTTTTTTTTTTTTTTTTACATTTAATGAAGAGCTGGACTATTATTTTCACTTGAAACAATTTTTACGAGTTTTTGTAGTCGATAATGTTTACTTACACAGTGTTTTATTTATTAAATTAAATATTATTTGAATTTAATAAAATTAACTTATAGATGTTTCAAACCAATAATTTCTCGAAAAGGGACAAGCCTAATGTTTTATTTTTTAAATATTTGTGATCATCTATGTGTGTAAAAGCCATTTTTAAAGTTAGTTTAGTAATTTTTAAAATAAATTAAGTAGTGAAAGTTAAAGGGTTAAAAAAATATATAAACATTTGATTATACTTTTGATTACTGTTGATATCAAATCATAATTTTATATTCATAACAAAATAATTTTTTTTGGAAGTCTTTATATGAAATTGACATTGCCATCGTATCTTCGTGCCACGCTAATAAACAAGGCCCCTCCATTTTAAAGTAAATATAAGCTGTTCACTTTGACACTCCATGGCTTAGTTGGTTAGAGTGTCGCGTTAATAACGCGGTGGTCGAACGTTCGATCCCTGAAGGTCCGATCTGTTAATTTTTGTAGAAAAGGTGTTAATTGACAAAAGAAAATTTTTCGTTGACAACACAGTATCCTAAGAAATTTTAAAGAGTTTTCTTAAGAAGTTTTACTTTTTTCTTTTCTTTTCTTTTCTTTCTTTCTTTCATTTTTTTATTTCTTTATTAGAAAACACAAAATATTTTAGATATAAAAAAAAGCACAAAATAAAAAGTTTTAAGTAAAAAATACATGAATAAATATTTTTAGAAGCTTTATATATATTATATATTATTATATAAAATAGAATTTGTCATCGCATTTTCTGTCGCGACAAAAAACAACACGCTTCCACTAAAAAAAAAAAGGAAAAAGAAAAAATTGTAAGCAATTAATTTTATCTCTTACTGGCTCAGTTAGTTAGAGCGTCATGTTCATAACGCGAGAGTCGTGTAACGCGAGAGTCGCCGGCCCGAGATGTTAAATTTTGTAAATAGATAATAGAAAAGGTGTCAATTGACAAAAGAAAATATTTCGTTGTGTACACAGTTCCTAATAATTTTTGAAGAGTTTTTTAAACAGCTTCTTATGTTGTTACTAAAAAGCACAAAATAAAAATTTAAGCAAAAATAAATAAATAAAAAATTTTTAGAAGCTTTTTATTGAAATTGGTTTTTGTCATCGCATCTTCGTGTCACGCTAAAAAACAAGGCACTTCCACTTTAAAGTAAATGTAAGCAAACTTTTACACCGCGCGTTGGCTCAGTCGATTAGAGCGTGATGTTGATAACTCGATGGTGGTGGGTTCGGTCCTCGACGGCCGAGGTATAGCTTTTTTACAGATAATTAATACGAAAGATGTTATTTGTAAAAATAAAATCTTTCATGGTCTACACAATATCCTAAGAAATTTTGATTAGTTTTTTTTTTAAGAAGTCTTTTTTAGTTAATAAGAAGCACAAAATAAAAATTTAAGTAAAAAATAAAATAAATAAATAAATAAAAAGTAAATGCTAAAAGCTAAAAGCTTTTTATTGGGGAGGCCTAAAAAGCATAAAATAAAATTTTATTTTTGCCAAAACATGCTATAAAAAAATAAAAAATTCAACAATAAGAAAGTTTTAAAGAATTAGGGGGCTCTGCCCCCTGCTCTCTCCGCTCAACAACCCCCAAATGTGGCTTCGCCTCCTCCCCGACTCACTTTACTTATTAACACATGCAGAACTCTGCCCGCCTATTCGCTGCTTTCTTTCACTTAAAAGGAATATTAGTAATGCATATTACAAGACAAAAGTAGAAAATTATTATGGAAATCCTCATATTCAGTGTCATATTGAAATTATATAATTAATTGATAATATTTTTATGTATTTTTTTAGGAGAAATAAAATCATAATATCTAGACTATTTTGCATTACAGCTTTAGTATATGACCCTTTTTATTTCTTTTTCACAACCTTTAATCCAGACCACGGTACCCCAGTTGGTAGAGCGCCGAGCTCGTAACTGGAAGATTGTGGGTTTGGTTCTCGTGCCGACCAAAGACCGTATGTACACTAATGGTGGCTGGTGCACGTAAAATATGTCGTGGCCACAATCTCCTCCATGTTCCCATCAAAATTATACCTCTGGGGGCCACCGAAGCGGGGGAGCTATCCCCTTCGTGTAGGACCAAAACTGTGGTGGCATGTCTCCGGAACATCTGTATGAGTGCGTCCCAGACCGTCGTCAATTACTCATAGTGCAGTAATGGTGCGACGTCAATCACAGCCTACCTAATTATCTACCTACCTACAACAATGGATCATATTTTAAATTTCCCATGTAAGAAGATTAATTTTCTAAAAGTAGAAAAAAAAGGTGATATTTATTTTCTTTGTTTTTTACATCCATGATTTCGGGCCGTGGTACCCTAGTCGGTAAAGCGCTGATCACGTAATTGGAAGATTGCCGATTCGATACTTGAGCCGGTCAAAGACCGTCGTGTACACTAATGGTGGCTCGTGCTCATAAAATCTGTCGTGGCTGGAAAGTCCTCCATGTTCCCATCCCACTATACCTCTGGGGATCACCAAAGCGGACGGGGATCCCTTCCGTGAAGGTTCAAAATTGTGATGACATGTCTCCGGAACATCTTTAGGGGTGCGTCCCAGACCGTCGCCAATTTCCCATAGCGCAGTACTGGTGCGACGTTTAATCCAACCAACCTACCTACCTACGTACAACCATGGATCATATTTTGATTTTCTCGTGTAAAATGACTTTATGACAGAAAAACAACGTCACTGGGAGAAACTTTTATCAAAATGGCAAATAGAGTACCTTCATAAACTTGTCGTTTTCAGTTGATAACTTCTTTATTTAAAATGATAAAAATTTCTAAGCATCTGAAATATCTGCCTAAGCATCTGAAATATCTGAAATATTCTGAGAACTCAGAAAACATTGATACCTCTCATGACTCGAAGGACCCTGCCCTCAGTTAGAAGATGCTGTCACAGACAAAAAAAAAAAAAAAAAATTGACGCCAGTGACAGTATTTTTTTTTTTAATATATAGAGAAAAATATAGATATTTCAATTTGTGAGAGATGAAAATTTTTAAATATTCAAGATATTTTAAAAAGCATTCAATTACAATAGTTTTTTTTTTTGTATTTGTTGGATTTTTGTTGCATGTTCCATGACTTTCCTTTTACTTTTGGTTAGAGCATCTTGCTGATAACTCGATGGTCGTTGGTTCGATCCTCGAAAGGTGATGTGCTATTTTATTTATTTATTTACTTATTTTTAAGATAATTTAAAAAAAGATGCCAATTGATAAACGAACATTTTTAATTGTCTACATAATATCCAAGGAAATTTTGACTAGTTTTTCAAGAAGCTTTTTTTATAACTAAAAAGCACAAAAAAAAAAAAAAAAAAAAAATTAATTAAAAAAACATTTTTTTTTAATTAGAAGCTTTTTATTGTGAAGCCCTAAAAAGCACAAAATAAAAATTTATCGTGTCAAAGATATTCTATAATAATGAAAGTTTTAAAACTAAGAAAATTTTAGAGAAAAATATAGATATTTCACTTTTGCAAAAGATGAAAAATTTAAATATTCAAAATATTTTAAAAAGCTTTCGAGACTTTTGAAATTTATGGCCATATGAATAATTATACAAAAAACTAACAACTAAGAATATTGGTCTCGAATGCTTTTTAAAATATTTTGAATATTTAAAAATTTTCATCTTTTGCAAAAGTGAAATATCTATATTTTTCTCTAAAATTTCATTAGTGTTAAAACTTTCATTTCATTATAGAATGTCTTTATCGCAATATATTTTTATTTTGTGCTTTTTAGGGCTTCAAGATTAAAAGCTTCTAATTCATTTTTTTCTTCTTTTAACCTAAATTTATTTTTAATCAATGAAAATACCGTGTTCCTTTTTATTGGCCGAATATGCATTATATAAAGAAAGTATTGAAAAAAAAAAAAATCGGCTTTGACATTTTGGTGTATCTATACATTTTGAGGTCTCTTGAGTTTATTTTCGTTATTTCTATGGTGATGTATATGTCTGTGTGTCTATGTTAGTGAACGCGATAACGTTTAACTGTTTTGATCAATTGAGCTGTAAGTTGATTACGAAAATTATAGGTCGTCGTCACACGAACTTCTCAAATTTTTGTGAATCTAGCGCTTTTAGATTTTTTTCTTTTACAAACACACAAAGAAAATTTCTTTCTCACCACGGACTATGAACTCAAATTACACAGGTATGCGTAATCTACTTTTATTTTATTTTTATTTATTTATTTATTCATTTATTCGCACTGCATTGTCATCAATGTGCTTCGATCCACTGAATTCAGAAATGCTTGTCCTTTCTTCTTAACAAGTAAGGAGTTTTCACAAAGAAAGAATGAAGATCGGAAGTGTTCATACAGAGGCTATAAGAGATTCGAAACTATTTATACATAAAATACACTAAAATTACATATTTATATATTATATTTACATATTATCTTTTTTTTATTAACACCAAAGCTCCCTTTAGAACTCTTTGTCTTGAGCACCGCTTAAGGGCCTTGAGAAAGGAGGATTCTCTATGCAGCATCCAAAAATAATCTAACATGTTGAAACTTCATCGTCCCTCATATGCATTTCTTTAATGTCTTCGTGCAATACCTCTTCTTCTTCTTCACTCAAATCATTAAGATTTTCGGTGAAATAACTTAGATAAGAGCTGAAAAAGCCCATTACCTTGAATAAACAAATTTTATTGTAGAACTGTGTTATTAAGTTTGATAACATCTAAACGCCTTATTCGATTGAGGTAAAAGTTGTTAGGAATATTATATGCCACCGTCTCATGAACTGTATAATTTTTTTTTATAAATCTAGAACTTATATTTTTTTTTATAGAGACACAAAGCTAAGTTCTTTACTATGATGGCCGTTGGACTCAAATTATTTAAAGTCCGATAGCTTCTAATACATTACGCAAGTGAGCTAATAGTTGTAAGGTCGGGTATAGTTTACTATCACAAGATTTTTTTTAGATATTAATGAGAGCAGCATTTATAGTTATTTTACAGTGATGGAAAGAATATTTCATCGTTATGACCATTAAACTAAAGTTATATCAAGTGCTACAGCGTCTAAACTCTATATTCCGTTAAGATAGAAATTGGTAGACATTTTATAGGTTATCACTGCAAGATTCGTACAGATTTAAATGGGTGCAGAAATTATAGTTTATTTTAGACCTATACATGTATAATATCCATACATTGCGTTATATGAGCTCAAATTACTTAAAATCTGCTTTAGTAATATTAAATAATTTATAACATAATAATAAAAAAAAAAAAAAAAAAAAAAAAAAAGAAAAAAAAAAGAAACATTTGATATTGCAAGCTTATCATTTTTATTGTTTCACGTGGACACACAAAAGAATTTAGATATAATACGTTATAATAATTAATATACAACTTGGGGGGGAAATGCTTAAACACTCTATTATGATTCCACATCACTTTTTGCATTTAACGAATTCTCTTGTTTAATTTTTTTTTAATCAAACATTGATAACTGAATGTTTGGAAAGTCGCATAAAGTCACTCAAAATTTGTAATATTTAATAATCTAATAATTAAATTTTGCAGCAGTTAGGAATGGAATAAAATTTATTTCTTATTCACTTCAATTTAGCTTCTTATTTTAAAGATTATATCCTTTATAAATATATTCGACTAGTAACTACAAGAAAAATTCCAATCTTATGAAAAATTAAAAATGTCAAACATATCTATATTGTATGTAAAAAATAGACTTGTAAAACTAAGATGAATTATATTATCTGATTTAAAAATACACGCAATATAATTTCCAGTAAAATAATCTTTACATTGTACAATGAAATACTCAAGAAAAAAATTACTAAAATGTAATTTAAATAAATATTTGCTTCATATAATAAATGGCTTAGGGCTATTAATGATGAATGTTTTAATTAGCTTATTTTAAACGGGAATAAGTGTACGTATGTAAATGTTAATTAATGTAGCTAAATTACCTTAAACAAATGCATATCACGAACTCAAAAAAAAAAAAAAAAAAAAAACATGAAATGCGATTTTTAAATAATTCCATAATTGTTTACAATTTTTATTAAAAATTCATTATTAATGAGGAAAGAATCAATCATGATATATAGCGTATGTTAATTAAAATTTTATTTACAAAAATATTAAATATTTAATTAGTAATGTAATGTAAATTAAATTTAAGATACCATTCATTTGGAACATTTTAATTAATTGTTAATTGTGCATTCTAATGTGTATTAACATCAAATATATTTTCGATGCTTGTATCAATTTAGTATTTCAATAATATTAATTCTTTGAAAATGCTATGGACTTTGGTAATTTTATTTTTAATTGCTCTATCTCATTTTTATATATCGTTTACGATATATGTATATTTTCTATGATAATTTTTTTCTTTTTTTCATCATAGCATGAGACCTAGAAAATGATACCTATTTTTAGTATAATACATTTTATTTATTGTAGCAGATATATTTATATATTTTACCTGGTAATCGGATTTTTTTTTTTTTTTTTTTAGAAACTATTTTAAACTTACGTTTATTTCTAAAATATTTACAACTTTACAGGTTTCCACCCTATAACCTTTTTTTTTTTCCTTGACCAAGAAGGCGTAAATATATTCTGCTGTAATTAATACCTTAGTGCTATAAGTATATATGTTAATTATGCCACTTTCAGATGTTTCTAAATGTTAACCCTAAAAATAAATTTTCTAGTGCGTGCATACATTATCATCACGTAGATCGGTAGCTCAACCATCTACTAATAACATTTTCAATTATGAAATAATTTGAACAATCCCAAGTAATTAGAAACGTAGATTTACTGTAGTTTAACTCAAACATTTCGGATTTTTATGTCATCTAACTTATATGTATTTATTTGTTTAATGAGTTTAGTCAAATGTAGTTTGCTTTGAAGATCATTTTGAAATATTTTATTGTAGTCTTTGTTTCCATATGACATGGAACATTCGTATTTTAGTGAATTGTTTTAATGTTTTATGTTTTAATTAGAGAAATATCATCCAGTGTTTTTATGAGTGTCCTCAAATGCAATTCTAATAGAAAAAAAATGTTTTTTGTTGATGTTATTTTTTTAACCAAACTTTTGATAGATATAAATAATCAGGGGTGACACTCACACGACTTTCTTTTATTTTTCATTTTAATGCTATAAAATAAGGCAACTGATTAAGTTGTAAGATCAATAAGGTAACATAATAAAATTAAATCTACTTTAAAAATAATCTAAAATATGTTTAGGAAAAAACAATATTTGACATATATTTCTGTGTGAAAGTGGTTACCGCCTTCCTCAAATCCCGTTCAATTATAGTAACCACATTTATTAAAAAAAAAAAAAAAAATCAACAATGCCATAAATTTGCCTTCAAACTTTTTAATCTTGGGCCTTTTGTATTGAGAACCTAAAAACGTGATATTATGCAAAAAAAAAAAAAAAAAAAAAAAAAAACAGAGTTAAATTAAAACATTAAAAAAAAAAAAAAATTACAGTACAAATATGAAAAATGTATTTTCCTTCTTGAGCAGTATTTGTCGACATTCACAGCCCCGTATATTATCTATAAATTATGCCTACGATATTGTGTACTTAAATTTAGTTTTATATGAAAAATAACTATCATAAAATGAAATAGACTTTCAGCAATTCACAAGTATAGCCCCATTACATTTAACTTTGGCTATCCCTGTAAACGTATAATAAATGATTTCCATATCACAATCGACACAAAACATTCTTTATGTATGTAAAAAAATATCTTAATTCCATTATCTTTAGGGCATCCTATAGACGTTACACAGTACTTACTAGAAATTTCCACCCTAGACGTAACGTGTTTGAATTATCTTGTATGTCCCTATCCATGCCCCATTTACTAGATTTCAAAAGTTTAGAAAATAGTGTGTGAAGAAAATAAAGAAAAAAGTTCAGTGTAGCATAAATACACGATACAGATTTATAATACAAAGTTTGCACTTTCTGGTACTATTTGTTCGTAAGATACGCTGATAATAGACATACACGCACGCACACACACAGACACGTCGACAGGCATACACTTAGAATTTAATAAAATTAAACAAAATCTATACGTCTCATTAATATATCGAAATCAAGTAACTTCCAAAATGAGACAAAGAATACTAAAATTTTAAATGGTACATTTTAATTAAAAAACTAAAAAACTAAAATTAAACATAAATCTATCAATAATTTTTTACATTTTTCAACTTTTGTTTATAGAAAACCCACCTTTTTTGGTCAATACCTTAACTTCAATTCTGCTAATCCCTTATCTCACAAGCTTGCAATTATTCGTACTTCTACATCATGCAAAACATTATTGTAGTAATTCCGAATTATTAAATATTAGCGTATCAAAAGTTTTTTCTGATTTAAAAAATAATGTCTACCCCCTCCCCCCGTTTTATTAAAAGAATTTATAAAGGAGAGTTCTATTTTTCATACAAATCAGTATCACCTAAAGTTATAAATTCCACTCTTCTTACTACTATTTCTTAGGATAAAGGTATATCCGAAAATATCTCTAAATATACTTAGAACTGTCAATATTTCTACTAGCTTTAAACCTCAACTCCGTATTAGTAACATCCTTTTAAACTTTAAATCCGCTGTCCCCCCACCCCCCTTTAAAGATTTAGGTGTAATCTATAATATCACTTGTAAAAATTGTAATTCTACGTATAGCGGTGAAACTGGCAGAACAGGAGAAATTAGAATAAAGGAACATAAATGCTCATATAAAACAGGATGGATGGACGAATGGGTTTTACGTCGCACTAGTGCTGCGCAGATGGGCAATTGGCGACTGTCTGAGACACACCCCTAGAGGTAGAGTCCGGAGACATGCCATCACAATTTTGATCGTCCACGGAAGAGATGGCTCTCGCGCTTCGGTGACCCCCAGAGGTACAATTTTTTATGTGGACATGGAGGACATTGCGGCCACGACAGATTTTACGTGTACCACCCACCATTATTGTACACGACGGCCTTTGGTCGGCTCGAGTATCGAACCCGCAATCTTCCAATTACGAGGCCGGCGCTCTACCGACTTGGTCACCGTGGCCCCATATAAAACAGGTGATTTAACTCTGATACTCATAATTTATTCTATTGATAGTGATCATATTCCTGATTTTGACAACATAAAAAAAAAAGAACTAGCATCAAATGTAAATTTGTACGAGTCCAATATTTTCCTAGAGGGCGCTTATACTAAATTACAACATTCTGCCTTGAACGAGGCTAAAACTGTTCCCCCGGAATACCTAATCTTGTTTTGATATTTTATGACTTTATTGTAAATGTTGTGTTTTGTAAGTATATGAAACTGAGGAGGGCAAATGTTTAGCCGAAACGTCTATCTTTTGTTTTTAGATTTTTAATTAAAATGTACCTTTTAAAATTTTTAGAATTCTTTATATCATTTTCAAAGTTACTTGATTTTAATATACATAGAATCACAAACACGCACAGAGACGAACCATTAAAAATATGATTTTTGGATTCATGGTACTTTAAAACGAGTAAATATAACAAAAACTCAATTTTGAAAACTTGAACCAAAATCAATACTTTCTCTACAAAATACATAGGTAAGAAAAAGTAAAAATCTAATGTGGAATAATTACACGAATTTCATTACCCATTATCACACGCATTATATGCAGGTTTTGGTGATAATGTCGTCAGAATATATAAAATAGGGCTAACAAATTAGAAACTTAGCAATTTTTCTGTAAGAGAAAACTGATACATGTGTAAAGACATGTAAAACAGAGTTTACATAACAAATAATAATAATAATAATAATAATAATAAAATTGTTGGCACTCTGCTCAGTTGTGTACTCTGCTCAGTTCCCCATGATATATATATATATATATAGTCTCATAAATTTCTAATGCTGGACATATAATAATCATGTTAAGTGAAATGAATTTGACCAAATGCTTGACACAGTGACAGAATGAAATCCCCGCCTAATAGGCTACCCGCCGTTCGCTTTTATATATTTATCATATTCTAATCTATTAATTTATTTTATTAGGGTAAATTTCATAGTTCAGTTTTCATGCTACTATTTACAATGTAACAATCCTCGAAATGCATATTTATATGGAAAATTTTCAATTTTGCTATGTTGATAAAATCTTAAATTACGAATAACTAACGAAATTTTCCTATTAGAATATTTGTAGTCAATCATGCTCAAATAAGTATCATAAATGTAATTTTGAAATTATTTGATATACTTATGATCCTGAAAATAGACGTTTACGCTCATTTTTGTCCTATTCTGCCATGTTAAGTAAATCGTAAATTCCTAATAACTTACAATTTTTTTAAATTGGAAAATGCACAGTCTATGATATTCATGCTAGTATCCCAAATAATATTTCAAATGTGGTCTGACATCTTTACGATGCAAATATCCCTCAAGGTGGACATTTATGTGAAATTTTGCCCAATTCTGCCATATTAAGAAATTCATACATTTCCAATAACGTACGAAATTTTCATAATGGAAAATTCTTAGTCAATTTTATTCATGTTAGTATCCTAAATAATATTTCAAAAGTGGTCTGACATCTTTACGATGAAACTATCCCTCGAAATTGACATTTATGTGAAATTTTGCCCCATGCTAAGAAATTCGTAAATTTCCAAAAACTTTCGAAATCCTCAAAGCAGTATGATTATAGTTAATGATGTTCATTCCGGAATCAAAACGGATATTTTAAAACTGGTTTTATATTTTTACAGTAAACATTTTCATTTATTGCACGTTTAAGTGAAATTTTGCCCTATTTAATGAAATCGTAAATTTCTGATAACTAAAGAAGTTTTTTTAATTCGAATGTTTCAGATGAATAAGGTTCTTGCCAGTGTCATAAATGATATTTTAAAACTGGTCTAACCTCTCTGAGATCATTTGTTCGCGAGATAACGTGTACACAGACTAACATACTAACACATTAACGGACTAACGGACTAACCCACTAACGGACTAACAAACTAACAGACACCCTACAGGCGAACACCATACCTATTTTGATATTTTTCGATTCCTCACATCCGGAAGCGTGTAAAAAAGTAAAAAAAACCGAGGTCGAAAATTTTCACGATTACCTAAGTTCCCCATACCTATAGTATGATGGGGAACTAAAAGGAATCAGTAGAGCTCTTTTATAAATAACTCATTTCCGGCATCTGAAAGTAACCTACATAGTGAGAATGACTGTCAATTTTCCAGTGATAACCACGTAATACATGCGAAAGTATATCCAAAAAGGGATTTCTGAAGCTATTTAAAAAGAAAAAAGACATTAGGGCCGTTTTTAAAATATCGACATTCACTGTGGCCCGGAAAACACAATTATTGCCTATTACATATGAAAGGATATCTAATAGGGAGTTAACATGGCGAGTTTGAAACAATCCGTGCAGCTGTTTTTAAAGAAACGCTATTGGGAGAACTGAAAGTGACCCACTTGCAAAGGACACCTGTAAATTTTCCTGGACAAACCAACTAATCCATACAAAAGAGCATCTAATAGAGTGCTTTATATAGCAACTTTGAAGAAAATTTGCTATACCCGTTTTTGAGATACAGACTTACTGTCTCATAGAAAGATATTAAAACTTCTTCACACACCATAAATTTTAACTCAGCACAACCGGTTTCGAAAGGACGTAGCCTTTCTTCCTCAGGTGCAAACACGTGCTACTGCCTTGGAGGCAAAAGCAAGACTGAAAGCCAAAGTGTGTTCAGTCTTGCTTTTGCCTCCAAGGCAGTAGCACGTGCTTGCACCTGATGAAGAAAGGCTACGTCCTTTCGAAATCGGTTGTGCTGTCTTAAAATTTATGGTGTGTGAAGAAGTTTTAACATCTTTATATTGATTGTACACCAGTTTATTAATATCGTTTTGGTTACGGTCCCATCTCTGTTTTTTTGATTAATGTTTATAAAATACTTGTCTCAATTCTGAAGTTTCGTTGTTCCACATTTAATAGCTTCCGTGATATGATAGGCAGAATATTTCCATCACGCATACACACATTCACACTGACTAACAGCCGAAAACTGTTTCTTTCTTTCTAATTTTTTTTTTTTTTTTTTTTTTTTGCTTTCTTGTCTCATGGGACCCTAAATCATGTAAATTAGGTGAAAACGCAATATCAAATTTTTGACCGAATACAATACTCCCATTACCTATGGTAGTCGGGTAATGGAACTAAAAATTAGTTTTGTTATGACAATACAAGATACATCATTACAATTTTATAAAACTTTAACAAAATTAATTTGTATTTGCTTACATGAAACCAGTATAATTGCTATAATAAATATATATAATTTTTTAATTCTTGCAATTTCTTTCTTATGGGGAGACAACAAGAATAGATTTTTTTTTCTCTATCAAATGATTTTCAAATAAAAACTTTTTATTCCAAAACTTTTTCCTTTTATTTGATTTATTACATTAAGAGAAAAGAAGAGAACAGTTTCCATATAAATTTTATTGAAATTTTTGCTTCAATAAAAGTATTATTCCTAAATTTAGAAAACTTTAACTTATTTTGCACAAAAATGGAACACACTTATTGCCTCATATCCATCACAGATATTTAATTATAATATTATAAAATTATAATTAATTAATATTCCATCGCTTAATTTAAGTTTCAAAAATTCGAAATATTCTATGCGTTTTCGGATCCTTATGAATAATTGAACATCTTTTGAGCTGAAAATTTGTCATATTCTTGGATGAATAATTTTAATATACTGACATGTTTTTAACAGAATATGATTCATATGATTTTATAGTGCTTAATTTAGAAAAGTTTGTTGGAATTATTCACAGCTAGTAACTTCAACTTTTAAAATACTAAAATGTTAATCTGCTTTCAATATTATGGAAAAAGACTATTAAATATAAAATTAATATTCAACATACATGTAGAACTTTCTAAATTGAATTAAGGAACACTTTCTACAATTCGTTCTGTTCATAACTGTATATATAGTTTGAATTTTCTTAATTATATTCACGAAAAAAAAATTAACATATATTTTGTTTCAAGCCTTTTCTTTCTCTCTTCATATTTATTTATTTATTTATAATTTTTTTATATAACTGTTTATTTAAATCCTTTATTTTCTAAGCTTAAATAAATTTATGATTTTCTAAAGTACTTTTGATATATTACAATTAATCCGGTCATTTTGTTCAACTTTTATAAAAACATTCCCAACTGTGCACAAAAATATAATTTATAACCACTTTATCCAAGAGATAAGTGTTATGAGAAAATTTTCAGTAATTTCTTATACACCATATCATTTAAGGCATTGGAAAAATTTAAGTTTTAAGCATATGTAAGATCATTTTTTACATACTAAGTCAAGTTTCATCTTTTTCCTAATAGCTTTTAGTTGCGATTTCAAAACGTTCTCATTACTACTGTTTTGTTTATAGGTCTACACATATAATAAAATACGCCAGAAGCTAAACTTCTTAAAACTATGATAGTTTATTTTTCCTCACACATAAACATTCAAATAATATTTTAATTAAGAATCGACAAATACTCATTACACCGTGTTACACTTTCATTATTTGAATTTTCAAATGATGCAGTGAGACGATTTATTATAACGTGAGAATCAATAGAAGGAATTATAGCTACCAGCCGATAAAGATAGAAATTTTAAAATGTTTAATTTATTTATCTATATATATAAACGGCTGAGATTTCCTTGGACTCTGTTTGTCTGTGTGTGGACGCAAGTTGCAACCAAATTTTCATACTCTAGTTACTTTAAAAAAATCTAATTGTCCGATCGATAAGCTGTTTAATCCGACGTATTCAGAAAAATCGCCCCTTTTATTTGGTACCTTACTTGTAACGAAATTTTAATTAGATTTTTTAAAATTAATTACAATATGATAATAATAACCTGGTAATAGCTTAAAAATTGGACATTTAAATTTTTAATTGTTGCCCCCCCCCCTACAAAAAAAAAGTAAGTTTCTTTTTTTCTTTTTCTTTCTTTTTTTTTTTTTTTTTTTCAGCATAAAATGACATATGCTTTCACGGGAAAAATAAAAAAAAAATTTAAATAATAAATTTGCTCATGCATATGAAAAAATAAAAATATGAAAATGGAGTAAAAAAAAAAAAAAAGAAAATAATAATAATAATAATAATAATATACCTCAATTTTAGATTTCTTCTTTTTTTCCTTTTGTTTAAATAGTGTGTTTTTGGCACGGATGAATCGCGCTTGGTATGAAAACTAATTCAGCACCATATATTAATGAGCTTTACTTGATGATAATCCTGGGTAATTTTTTAAAATTTTGATGCTGAAATAGATCGGACATTTCTCGCCAAGGACTCCACTTTCGCAAAAGCCACTTTAAGCCAAATAGCGCATCAAAAATATAAATAAATTATAAAATATTGAAAAACAGAGAGAAAGAACAGGTAAAGAAAAAAAAAAAAAAAAAAAAAGAAAAGAAAAGGAAGAAACAGAAAAAATAATCACATAAAGTATGAATTTTTGTCTAAAGTGGTGATAAATTTTCAAAAGTCGCCAAGGAGAATTATTATAAGGCTGTACCAATATTAAGGCTTATATATTTCATTATTTCATTATTTATTTTTCTATATACCAACTGCTATTAAAACCCGAATAACTGCTATTAACTAACTCCACACTCAACTACTATTTTAACCCCAAAAATTGCCTCATGCGATTGACGAAACCTAAATAACTCGAATTTGTTCACACTTTTTTTATTATAGTTTTTCAATTATTTTTTTTTTCTCTCTCTTTCAATAATTTATTAGAACTTTTAGAACTTTCTAATATTCGAGGCATATCCTTGAAAATTATTGTCGTATGCATACCTGCCAATATCCTCATTAATATTCCGT
Organism: Salticus scenicus; assembly: GCA_963930645.1. Lineage (NCBI taxonomy): Eukaryota > Metazoa > Arthropoda > Arachnida > Araneae > Salticidae > Salticus > Salticus scenicus. The sequence continues at coordinate 136,898,371 of OZ005655.1, forward strand.
AGTGTTGTTAGTGCCGCCCATATTTTCAAACCAGTAAATTCTTAGAGTAATAAATTGCCAAAATTCAACTAAGATTCAATAAGAAGAAAAATACTCTAAAATAAAATTGGTGTGAAAATAAAGGCACGGTTAACAATACTACGGAATATTTATTAGGCTGTTGATATATATTAAAACCCGAATAAATTACTACGTCAGAAACGCCAAAGAAAAATATTGCAAATGCATACAGCTGTTTCGGTAGCCTAAAGCGTACCGTCTTCAGTGCAAAAAGGATTCAGAATCAGGAGAAGTGCTCGTATATATAGGAGAGGGGCCGGATTTAGTTCAACCAATAGGATTACGGGAAAGTTGGGGAGAGTGGCCAATAGGAATTTAGGAAAGTTAGCTGTGTAAACAGTAGAAAAATTAAGAAAATGTGGACTGAATATAAAATTTCCAACAGTCAGACAAATAGGGAACAGCGAAATCACAATTTACAAGGTTTTTAAATTTTTTATAAATATGAAAAGCTTTAAAGAAATCGAGTTCATGAATGGATTTAGGTCTGCAAGTTATTTTAGCTGAATTATCTGCTATAAAATCTTGCCCCTTGTTATTGGACTCGACGAAATCTCATCTTATCCCTTCTATTGCTAATAGTGCCAGATTTTATGCTTTACCGAAAGTTCACAAACCCAATATTCCATTTCGTCCCATAGTCTCTAATATCGGTACTGCTTCCTATAATTTAGCTAAATTTCTCACCACAATTTTTGCTCCCCTTCTTGCTGCTAATAGTTATACAGTTAAGAATTCCATAAAATTTGCAAAAAACTTTCAAAACTGCCCTCACACTAATCTCACTATGGTTTCTTTTGATGTAAAATCCCTTTAACTAATGTTCCAATAAGTGGCGCCCTCTGCTGTCTCGAAAATAGATTAAAAGAGTTTCATTTCACATCTTTTGAAATACAAGAATTAATCTCTCTTACCCGCATTTGTTTATCACAAACCACTTTTTCTTTCCAAAATAAATTCTTTCGTCAGTCTGAAGGTTTAGCCATGGGTTCCCCTCTCTCCCCAATTCTCGCAGATATTTACATGCACTATTTCGAAAGCAAGCTTTTTAAGAAAATATCTTTTCCTTTTTGGACCAGTTACGTTGACGACACCTTCACGCTCATCGACATATCTCATCACAATATTGACCATGTCTTAGAAACTTTAAATTCAATTAACAATAATATCCAATTTACATATGAAATTGAAAATAATGGCTACCTTCCATTTCTTGATAACCTCGTCTCTCGCACTGTAAATGGATTTTCAACCACCGTCTATCGGAAAAATTTTGCTGTCTCCCTTCCTCCCCATGCGCGTTCATGTCACCCACCTAACCAAAAAATGGCTGCTTTCTATACTTTTGTAAACCGTGCACTTAATATTTGTTCAAATCCTATTTTATTAAAATCTGAAATTAAATACCTGAAAGCCATTGAAATTGGCAGAGGTTATGACACTTCCATTATAGACAAAGCTATCCAAAAATTACAACTCCCTCGTATTTCGTCTACTAAATCAGTCTCTTCTAATATGAATATTGTCTTACCCTATTTTCCTAAATCCAGTCAAACCATAGCTAAAATTCTCAAACAATATGATTTTAAAATAATATTTTCGCCTTCCAATAAACTCACCTTTTCTCAGTTAAAAGATCCCATTGATATGCATAATCCTTGGGGCATTTATAGTATTTCCTGTCAGTGTGGTTTATCATATATTGGCCAAACTAAACGCAGTCTTAAATTTCGTCTAAAAGAACATATGAATTACGTCCGCAAACAAGAAACCAATAAATCGGCTATTTCTAAACACTGCTGGGAGGAAAATTATAATTTTAAATTTAATTCAGCTAAAATATTTTGCAGACCTAAATCCATTCATGAACTCGATTTATTTGAAGCTTTTCATATTTATAAAAAATTTAAAAACCTTGCAAATTGTGATTTCGCTGTTCCCTATTTATCTGACTGGTGGAAATTTTATATTCAGTCCACATTTTCTTAATTTTTCTACTGTTTACACAGCTAACTTTCCTAAATTCCTATTGGCCACTCTCCCCACCTTTCCCGTAATTCTATTGGTTGAACTAAATCCGGCCCCTCTCCTATATATACGAACACTTCTCCTGATTCTGAATCCGTTTTGCACTGAAGACGGTACGCTTTAGGCTACCGAAACAGCTGTATGCATTTGCAATATTTTTCTTTGGCGTTTCTGACGTAGTAATTTATTCGGGTTTTAATATTACAACGCCAAGTCTCCTGTTATTATATGTTGATAGATATGGTTGTATATTTTAATGCAACTTTCTAAAGGATTTAATTTCATTTATAATTTTGTAAGTAATGAACGCCCTATATGCTTTAATGATCAATTTCGTTTGTAACATTTAATATTTTAATTTTAATTTTAGTTATGTTTAGTAATAACTATGTTACAGATAATTTAGTTTATATTGAACTTAAGAAGCTGAGAATCTTGTTAACATTTTAAAACCCTTTATCTACTGACGGTACTTTAAAGAACCATTACTTCAAAAAGAGTATAAAATCGAATTTATAAAAGAAATGTCAAAGATATTTATTAGAAGGGAACAGATGTACCTCCCTTTAATATCACTACAAAGCATTAGACGATACATATAGCCATTTTTGTTCCATAAGGGATTTTATGGAGTGCACTTGCTGTTTTTGCTTGATATTTTTCACAATCTTCATGTGGGTTGTAATTAATTCCTATATTATTTCAAGAATATCCCACTAATCTTAGAAAAAATATGAGGAACATAAAAAGTAAATATTTCTCTACACATTTTTCATGTCAAAATACTTTTTTTCGACCTCTCTGTACCAGTGGTACACTAAAGTACGACCTTACAAAATTCTCATTAATTATTATGATGAGGTGATATGCATAATTTTTAACATACATATCTTTAAATAACGCACTTTAGTAACTAAAAATATATGCTTCAAACACAATTTTTGTCTGTATCATAATGCAGTAGATAAAGGGTTAAACATAAATGTCCTTTTATGCACAAAAAGATTTATAGAATCATGTGATAATTGGTATTTTTATAAATCTGTTTCTTTCTTTTTTTTTTTTTTTTTTTTTTTTAAAGCTACTTTTATTTATTTATTTATTTTTCTTTATAAAATTCAGTTTTTCTAAAAATATCCCTCTATAAGTTTTAACATATTTCGTAATATCTAAATTAAAAACTGCTTAAGGGTTTTTCCGGTTATATAACTTAATTCTGCAAGGACAATATTGTGAACATCATACATAAATGTTGCGTTATTATAAAATTATTTAAAATTCTCTTGTTAAAAGTAATGAAATCATTTATCTTAAATTATAATATAAGAAATTTTATTTCAATAAAATTATTAACCTATTTGACTATTTTTTCACTATGAAATAACAATTTTTGTTAAATTACTTATTACCTTTAATTGTTATACTTTATCTTTAAATTTTGTTATAAAATACAATTTACAGTCTATATGTGTTTCACTTTCCTTCAGACAGAATTTTTTTTTCTTTTCTAAAGATAAATCGATAAAATACAATTTGAACAATACAGATACATCACTTTTTTTTATACAAGTTTATTTTTACTTTGAAATATCTACTTCAATATCTACTTTCATTCATATGCGTTTCTCAGTAATGTACAGAGAAATGACTGAAAAGAAAAACTAATATTAGAAAAACTGCATTTTTTCATTTATTTATTTACAATACTTTATTTTTTTCATCTTAAATTTTTACTTATGACAAAGAAAGCTCATTTGATTTTATATGGTATAACGTGTATTTCTGGAAATCTAAAATAAGGAAAAATCTGCAGTCTTAAATATGAAAAAAAAAATCCCTTTTCGGCAAACTTAAAGACAAAGGTAGATTCCTTTACGTTAATGTTACAATTGTAAAGAAATTTTACATATGCATTAATACCTAGCCAATGGCTTTGTTCCTACACATTGCATTATTTACGTCGCTATTCTGTTTTCAAGAAATTTAAAATTTTCAACTACAAAAGGGTTTTATTCATTCTACTTAAAATTTTTGGCTAAATTTATTGGTTTGTAAATGTTTCAATTTTTTAAAATTCAAGCTCATAATCATTCAACAAATAAAAGCCTTAAAGATATACAATCTCAGCAATGGTGAATCCCGGAGGGGGGTATTGTTCTACACCCCCCCTCCCCACCCAAGCTTAATCAAAATTATATTTTTTATTTAAAATCCATATAACTGTTGTTCAATATCTTTATTTTAAAAGAAAAAGTAATAGAAACGTGAAAATGCACTTGTGATCTTACTGGTTCTGGTAAGCCTGGCGTTGTTATGGTCAAGTCAAATACAGATAGTAAGTGGTAGCGGTTTTTGGATAGTTATTTCATTGTAATTTTTATTGGATTATTGAAAGTTTTGTATTGTGATTTTATGATTCTTATTGTCAGATGAGTAAAAATTGTAAAGTGAAACTGTTTTGGTTCACATAAGCTGGAACATTAACATTAACATTAGTTAACATTTGACCATTTGGCACCGCTGAATTTCAATGTTAATTGTTATGAATTTAGTAAATTGTATGATTTGGCGAGATTTTGGGGACAAAACTTGCGACTTAGCAATGAAATTTGTGATTTGGCGGCAAAAGTTGATAGTTGACGACGAAATTTTTGACTTGGCGACAAAATTTGGCGAGCTTGGAGATGGAGAAAGGCAGCTTTGGCGTCATTATATTTTCTTTCCACACGAAAATCTCATATCTCTTTACAGAACAATATCTTGTTTCGACAAGATAAAAAGTCAAAGGAAGCTGTAACGTATTACTCTCAGTCGGAAATTTTAAATTCTTGCCTAAACTGACATTCTAAACTATTCACCACAAACGATATTTGTATTAAGATTGACGTATTATTTAAATTTTATATTTTTAAATGATTAATTAAAGCGTTTAACAAGGTTTTTAATTAACACACTTTTATTAACTTGATATGATTCAACTGTTAATGTATGTAACGGAATTTTGCAATTCAATTTTCGGCAACTTCTTGTCGTCTAAAGGACCTGAAATTTCACACACGACTTCATAATCAATGACAATACTAGATACAAGTGTTTCCAGGCACTTTTCCCATCAGGGGCAGGTTCCAAGGGCAAACAAAAAATCTATACCTATACAAAACTATCGTATGTGACACAGGATTTGGATGTATTTGTATAATGTCGAGTGGCAACAATTAATTTTTTTTAATAAAGATTTTAAAGTATGTAATAGATTTCTAAAACATTTATTCGTTCATTTTCCAATAAAAGAGTGTTCTTTATTTTTTTAAATGGTACAATTTTATTTATCAAAATAAGGGAATTCGATTAATGAAATACTTTAATTTAAATTTAAATTTTCATGAAAATAAACTTCAACGGAAAATTCATTAAAATCGTCCCTAGTTCATTTGTTAAAGGGATACCCAAATGTCCCCAAATTTATTACCTTTTCTACCATGCCAGTTTAATTCGTTTAGCATCGATTTAAAAGATTTTTTTTTTTAACGATGACATTTATCTTTTGCATTATAGCATCAATGTCATAAAGCTAAGTCTAAATCTGCTTAGCCCATAGAATAATAATAAAGGCTTAGCCCTAAGATATGTTGAGTTTATTTACTCATTTTTTTATTAACTTTTATTTTATTTGTTTAAAATCATGGACAAAATTTAATTTCATTTTTCTCATTACATTGTTGTAATTGTGACGTCATATTTTCTGTTAAATTAAACTTTTATTTTATTTTTCAATCTGATTATTATATTGTTTAAAAACATGATTAAAATTTTATTATAATTTCAGTGATCTTTTTTATTATCATTTGCACGTGACATAAGCATCAGATTATAAATTTTTGCAATGAAAGCTATAGAAAATGTCGACTTCATCACAAGAAAAATCACTTTTTAACTTGTAACTTTTAAGCAATTGAAGTTATCGAAAAAGTTTAAATACAAAAGTTGTTCTTTATGGTAAGGCGGTAATTCGCCTGATTTGAAGTATTTTCCTATTTTCAATATTAAAGAAATTATGGGCAAAGGAAAATTTCCACCCCCCACCATTTCCACCCCCTTTGAGCAGGATACCCCATCTACGAACTCGACCGAGATTTTTACTGTCCTGACAACATATCCCGAGCTGGTTAAATTTAAATAAAAATTACTCCAATTATCGTGTTCACAACTTAACATGGGAAAAAGCGTTATACATATATATATATATATACCTATATATATATATATATATATATATATATAAACTTTTGAAAGGAGGGTGGTTTTGGGTTCTAGGGGTCATGATCGGTGAAGATATGAAGAAATTTTTCAGAAGTCGTGTCATGAGAACCATTGCAATAGGTAGATCTCCTATAAGGAATCTACCTAATATATAATATTTATCTCTAATGGAAAATTTTGCCTTGAAGAAATGTGTTTCTCTAACAAACAATAATGTAAAAGTCAGAAAGTTAAAACGTTGTATAAATTTTCTATACATATAATTCTACCAGTATTTATAATAAATATGGCGCGGCACACATCCCACAAACATTGGCCGATTATAACAAATATTAATAAAATCATATATTAAAATTTCCTGCAGATTTTAATTGATCATCTCAACATATGATAAAAGAAGTATATGTGTGCATGTGATGTCCATCGCTTTGTAGGCAAACGGCCGAACTCAGAGCTACAGAATTTTTTTATGGAGGTATGTTTTGACCCTCGCCCATGTCCCTCGAATACCAATATCCGAATTTTCGATTATTTTTTAAAAAAATAATATAAAATATATAAGTTCGGAAATGGTTTACTATGGATATAGAAACGTAAATATGAAAATCTTTCCGTGACGCATTACCTCATTTCGTTAGAGCGTCATGCTATTAACACGAAGGTCGTAGATTCGATCGTCCAAGGGTCAATGTGTGAATTTTTACAAAGTATTTATTGAAAAGGCGTCAGTTAATGTAATAAAATATTTCAATGTCTTCACAGTATCCTAAAACTCATGGATGACCAAAAGTTACAAAAACCAAAGTTAAATTTAGAGGTATGTTGGTCACTTCGTAATGAAACGGTTTATCGCAGAGCTAACGAGTTTTCCATGGAGTTCCGTTTTGGCCTTTATTGCTGTACCGCGAATTCCGATTTCCAAATTTCGATTTGTTTATTTTTTAATTATAAAATTCTTTGCATCTTGATAGATTATCTGGTGCTGCCATCTCTTGTCATAGAGTGAATGTGATAACTTGTCCGAGTAATACCTGTCCGAAACACGTAATTCTTTATTAATAGGAGCGCCACTTATCATTCAATTAGGAACTAAATTGAAATGTCCAGTTAAGGCGAAAATGAAGGAAGTATGGATTCGGAAACGATGCAGCGCATGAGAGAAAAACGCTTTAAAATCCTTTTAAATATAATGACTAGCAAAGCAGACGTAGCCTTGCAGTTTCATAAATACATTTTCTATTTTTACAGTGTTTTCTATAGTTAATTTTAAAAAATGTAAAATTATGTCAATCATATTTTGCATTTTTTTTTTTTTTTTTTTTGTTATTATTTGAATTTATGTATATATGTATATATATATATTTAGTTTATAATAGTTTGAAACGATTTCAATAAACAAGAAAATCATAAGGGAATACAAAATTAAAATAATTCTAATACGAAGAAAAAATACATAAAAAATATTTAAAGAAATCACGTTTTTTGCATCCGAATAGTTAAATAGACTAAAATTGCTCCTTAGTTATTTCAAAAGTGAAATAAAATATAAATTTCTCTTGAAGTGTAACTTATAAAATATATTTATTATCCATGAGCAGGACAATAAATTTTCTGTGTTAAAAATATGACCTATAGAAAAATATCTAATATAATAAAATTTCATTATTTATCTAACCAAACAATTATAATATACATATCAGAAAACCATAAAATTCCATACTTCATAACGCACTTTTATTCGCCTTACATCTTTTTAAACATTTTTAGCAATAAATTCCTCTTTACCTGCAGATCGTCATTTTGTGGCGAAGTGTACTCCTTCCTGTGAATATAAAAAGTAGTAGTTGAATGCGTGGGGAGTGTAAATTCCCGTTAGGCTGACCCAGGGCATGAAGTCCAATTCGTTATGCCCAACTAAGATTTGCAGGTATTGGAGCTAATTCAGCCTTTTGCCTTCAGATACTTCAGATATAAGATATTCTGGATGATCAGGCACCGTATCCTCTTTCATTCATATTTTATGGACTTTTTAAATACAGATCATTAGAAACAGTGATTAAAGATTCTTATAAACCTATTGGAGGACCTGCCTGATGCATATTTCCAGAATCATCTTTGATCGCGGACTAATAAATACAGGGTGTCTCATAAGTCTGTAGACATTTTAAAAATTCATAAAGGTTGAATGAATTAAAAGAATTGAACACAGTTTGCAAAATAATCATTATCATGAAGGGAGATATTTTTGATAAAGGTAAAATAATATTTATGGTATTTGTCGATAGAAGGCGCTGTGTGTGACCAAATCACAGAGTTTCATGAAAAACTGTACTTATTCTCATCCAAACGTCTACAGGCATATAAATACTATTCAATGTGTTCGTCGTCACCCTAAATTACAGGTTGCAAACGAGTTAGAGCACTTCTAACTGCAGCTTGAGTCGGCGGTTCTTACCTGAGGAAAAACATCTGCACCAATAACGCTTTATCCACTAAGTCAGGATCGTAATTAAAACTTCTTGTATGCACAAGTAGAATGCAAAATAAGAAATAAACTATTCTAATCGTAAAGTGATGCAATTTATATTTCATTTGCATATTTTTCTTTCCCATACGTGTGAAAAATTTAATTATTTGTCTAACTATCGTCGACAAAAAAAATTAACTATATTTTTTTTCTCCCCCCCCCCCAAAAAAAAAAAAAAAAAAAAAAAAGGTTTACGAGAATGATTTTTTACAAACCGCGTTCAATTCTATCAATTCATTCAATAGCTATGAATTTTTAAAATGTCTACGGACCTATGCGGACACCCAGTACAATATATATAATGCAAATAATACATCCTTGCACTAAGTACTACTTTGTATAAAAATTTAAAACGTATCCTGATCTTCGTACAACCCTGTATGTTCCCTATTTGCTAAACAAGCAGTAGATTTGTTTAAAAATTTGTTTCAGTTAGACATTTAAAAACGTAGTGATTACTAATAAACACTCGCATTAAGTTTTTATAAATTTTATAAACAAATTTACAAATTATTTACATGAACATTTAAAATGACTCTAGGTTGTGTCTAAATTGTTTCACCTATTTTTAATGTGTTGTTAAAAATTTGAGACGGTAACTAATCAATGATAATTTCGCTAAGAGCGGACAGAATACCAGGTGTATATGACAAACTTATTCATCATCATTCATCATTTTAACAAGTGACGTGAAAAAATATTTCTAAAGTGAAAATAAAAAACAAGAAATATCAAAGCAGAAATGTGTCTCTTGTCGCAAAATTGTATTTTAAAGAACTGAATTAATTAATGAGATTTTCTGAAAAATTAAATATGCATTAATTTACTTTTTTTTCACATAAAACTGAATGATTCTTTTCACAATATGTATAAAAATGTAATTGGTATTCTGCACAATACAACACTTTGATATAAGCGTTATCTTATTTAAATCGTAATTTATATAAATAATTTATTTTACTCCTTGAGAAAATTTTGAAGGCTTAAGCTTTCCGGGCGGGTACAAAATGGAAACCGCATTTTGATTAATGACATGGCTTAGTTCTGAAACAAAATAATTAATCATAATATGTCAAATTCAGATTGGAAAATCAAAACTCACGATAGACTATATTAGATATGCGTTAGGCATTACAATTTTCATATTAATTTAATGTGAAATTTTAAGTATTATTTGTGTAGTAGAAAAATCTGCAACAACAGCAAAAGTGAACGGGCAGTTGGTAGAAGGTAATAAAAAGTTGCGCATAATTTTTAAAGCTATCTCATGTTAAATAAATTCCTTTCTGTATAAAATGAGGTTTAGACAGAATATTAATTTCATGCACATCTAAAACAAAACAGGCTTCTTTGATTTAAATTACCTTTTTGAATTTATCATTTATGACGACAGTGTTGTCCATGTTAGAAATATTAATATTACTACAAATAATAATAATAATAATCGTAATAGTAATAATAATAATTTTTATTTTTTATTTTATTTTATTTGTGAATATATAGCGGAATAACAGAAACTGAGCAATATTTTGTACATAAATATTTCGCTAAATCGGTACCAACTAAAAACAAATAAGAAACTATTCATGCTGAAATTCCCAAGTGCAGTTTGGCGAGGCGTAATCGAAGTACTCACGTAAGATAATTAAAGGTGCATTTCTTTTATTTCCATAGGGATTTTTCTCCCTTTTTGCCAGATAGTCTTTACATTAGTACTTATACAGCAATATCATTATAAATGATTAATGGTTAGCGATGTCCATAAATAAATCTTATTATTTAAATAAGAATTTTTTACAATTTTTATTTTATGTATTTGAAAAATTCGAAGATAACACTGTAAAATGTTGTGTAAATTTATTATTTTTATTATCTAGCGATTATTTATATAAAACTATTGCCAGGTCCTTTTATATTAAATTGTGAAAAAATAATACTATTTTAAAATAATATATATTTTCAATCTTGTTATCACATGTTATTTCAAATCAAAATTAAAGTATCCTCTCTGTTAAAATTCTAATCCGTAAAAAAAAAAAAAAAAAAAAAAAAAAAAAAAATCTGTATTTTGCTTTTTCACTTCGTTTTCTAATTTCAAATTGATTTTTTTGCAGACAAAAATAATCCATTTAATCACTCCTTCCTGTCTAGAAGATAAAAAAAAAAAAAAAAAAAAAAAGTAACATAACTAAATTTACATTTTAATACATTTTTTAATCATGTGATAGTACGTCCCACGAGGAATTTTTTTCTACGATCTATTTTCATTTTCCCCCGTATGAATAGTCAAACATCAGTAGAATTATACTTTCATCTAGAGATGCCATTGTACTCAACTGAAAACATTAAAATAAATTATTCTCAGTCTAATTTAAAGTTTTATTTATTTATTTTTTTCATGAATGCATATAAGCACAATTTCATATATATTAGATATATATAATAATAATAATAATAATAATAATAATGATGATGAATCTTTAAGCATAGAAAAGCCAAGCAACAGATAGAAGATCACTGAAACCACAAAGAAAAATAACAATGATAAATTCATCAGGATATGAAATACACATATTTAAAGAAACCAAATTTATTAATCAACAGCCTGCAAAATAAACGAAACACTGAACTAATTCAACAAAATCTTAACAGGGAAACTTAAACTGAAACGAAATTTATGAAAAAATAATTTAAGAAACTTAAGAAAGGAAGGAAGGAGGCAGGCGGCAAGACTTGTGATTTGCCTGTGGGGTTAAACTATTTTTACGCCGGCAATACTCCCCCAGCCTGGCAAGACCAGAATAAGAGTCATATAGATTAAAAAAGCAAAGTTTCATAGCAGATAAAGAATAATGAGACTATGAGGCAACAATGAAATTCATTGATTACTTTGTTTATTAGTTTGATTAGAACTTTAATAATAGTTGACAAGTCAACAATGAAGAAACTGAAAATTAAATGGAAAAAAGAAAGAATGCATATTAATACAAAGTAAATGCAATAAGCCTTCTGCCTTTTTTTAAAATTTAATTTCACAATCCCTCCCAACCATCCAGCCAAACAACACCACCCATCCTCCGTAATCAAACATCTGCCCATCCAACCGCCACCTTTTTTATTGTCTTTTATTATTAAAAAAATTTGTTAAGATACACTAAAGTGTACACTTTTATTTATTGTACTGCCAGAGGAGTTTTAAGGATATAAAATAGAAAATACAAAGTTTTCAGGCAAACCCTATATATATATATATATATATATATATATATAAGTGTATACTGGAAAGTATCACTTAAAAGTGAACTATAGCGAATTTATGTAAATTTGCCAAAAAAGAGATATTTAAAGGCAACATGAGGAATATAAATTATTTTAGTAAGAATAACATTAAAAGCAATAATAAACCTCCACATCCTCATCTCATGCACTTCCTTAAAATTATGTATAAATTTTTATAACAAGTAACTTTATAAATGTATTTTATAATATCCTTACATTTAAATGTTTATTATTAGGATCATTATATTTCATAATGTAAAATTATTCGCAAAGGAGAAATTTTATATAATGAATTTAATTTTATGTTAAATATCTTATAGATAATTTAAAATAAAAAGAATACAATAATACAATAATTTTCCCGGTCAGAAAAATACCACAGATGTGACGTTTTAATTAAATTTCTCTCTAAAAAAAAAAGAAAAGAAAACAAGTCCTTCCGGCTTTTTCGGAAGGGTAGGTTGATTTCTTTTTCCTTATCAAGTAGCCGTCATTTTGTTTCAAAATGGCGGCTACAAATTATTAAAGCACTTGGTAGAAATATTGATGTAGGCTATGCACATCTGGAGTTTTAAGCAAATCGGTGTATAAATACATTTTTATGTGAATTTAAATTTTCAAGTGGGAGCCTGATTTCAAGTGGTCCCGCTTAACTTAAGATATCTGCCACCTTATTAAAAATGGCGGATGTAGTTTATCAATAAACTTCATTGAGATCCTTATGTGGTCTGTATTTACATCAAAATTCAAACAATTTCGAAATACGCTTTTTACAATTTAAATTTGAAATTTTCAAGTGGTCTGCACTTGAAAACAAAATGGTGGAGCAACTTGGTTAACAAACTCATCTAAGATATTTATAAGATAAGTTAAGACACTGTTCAAATTTGGTTCCATTTGGAGTATTATTTCGGAAGTTATCATGGTTTTAAATTTTCAAATGGAGGCCTGATTTCAAGTGGTCCCGCTTAACTTAAGATACCCGCCACTTTATTAAAAATGGCGGATAAAGTTCATTAATAAAGTTATTTGAGACACTTGTGTAATCTATGTACACATCAAAATTTAAAAAAAAAAATCGGAATACGCTTTTTACAATTTGAATTTGAAATTTTCAAGTGGTCTCCACTTGAAGACAAAATGGCGGAGCAACTTGGTTAACAAATTCATCTAAGTTATTTATAAGATAAGTTAAGACACTGTCCAAATTTGGTTCGATTTGGAGTATTATTTCAGAAGTTATTGTGATTTTAAATTTTCAAGTGGTGGCGTGATTTCAAGTGGCCCCGCTTAACTTAAGTTATCTACCACTTTATTAAAAATGACGGATAAATTTAATTAATAAACATCATTGAAACCTTTATGTGGTCTATATTTACATCAAATTTCAAATAAATTCGGAATAAGCTTTTTACAATTTGAATTTGAAATTTTCAAGTGGTCTCCACTTGAAAACAAAATGGCGGAGCAACTTGATTAATATACTCATCTAAGATATTTATAAGATAAGTTAAAACACTGTCTAAATTTGGTTCGATTTGGAGTATTATTTCGGAAGTTATAGTGATTTTAAATTTCCAAGTGGTAGCCTGATTTCAAGTGGTCCCGCTTATCTTAAAATATCTGCCACTTTATTAAAAGTGGCGGATAAACTTCATTGAGACCCTTATGTGGCCTGTATTTACGTCAAAATTCAAGGAAATCTATCTTTAAATATACTTTTAGGTTGATTTCTTTAGAAATCGACCTATTGCAATCACTTCGTTTATCTATATATATATATATCTATCTATCTATAATGAAAATTTTGTCATCACGATAACTCCCGAAATAATACTCGAAATCGAACCAAATTTGGACAGTGAACTAATCTTATAAATATCTTGGATGAGTTCGTTAACCAAGTTGCTCCGACTTTTTGTTTTCAAGTGGCAGCCACTTGAAAATTTCAAACCGACATTGTAAAAAGCATATTTAAAGCAAGATTTGCTTGAATTTTGTTGTAAATACAGGTCACATCAGGGTCTCAATGATGTTTATTAATGAAGTTTATCCGCCATTTTCAATAAAGTGGCAGATATTTTAAGTTAAGCGGGACAACTTGAAATCAGGCTACCACTTGAAAATTTAAAATCCCTATAACTTCCGAAATAATACTCCGAATCGAACCAAATTTGAACAGTGTCTTAACTTATCTTATAAATATCTTAGATGAGTTTGTTAACCAAGTTGCTCCGCCATTTTGTTTTCAAATGGAGACCACTTGAAAATTTCAAATTTAAATTGTAAAAAGCGTATTCCGAAATTGTTTGAATTTTGGTGTAAATACAGACCACATAAGGATCTCAATGAAGTTTATTAATAAACTATGTCTGCCATTTTTAATAAAGTAGCAGATATCTTAAATTAAGCGGGACCACTTGAAATCAGGCTACCACTTGGAAATTTTAAATCCCTATAACTTCCGAAAGAATACTCCAAATCGAACCAAATTTGAATAGTGTCTTAACTTATCTTATAAATATCTTGGATGAGTTTGTTAATCAAGTTGCTCCGCCATTTTGTTTTCAAGTGGAGACCACTTGAAAATTTCAAATTGAAATTGTAAAAAGCGTATTCCAAAATTTTTTTAATTTTGATGTATACATAGATTACACAAGTGTCTCAAATAACTTTATTAATGAACTTTATCCGCCATTTTTAATAAAGTGGTGGATATCTTAAGTTAAGCGGGACCGCTTGAAATCAGGCCACCACTTGAAAATTTAAAACCATGATAACTTCCGAAATAATACTCCAAATGGAACCAAATTTGAACAGTGTCTTAACTAATCTTATAAATATCTTACAGGAGTTTGTTAACCAAGTTGCTCCGTCATTTTGTTTTCAAGTGGAGACAACTTGAAAATTTCAAATTTAAATTGTAAAAAGCGTATTCCGAAATTGTTTGAATTTTGATGTAAATACAGACCACATAATGATCTCAATGAAGTTTATTAATAAACTATATCCGCCATTTTTAATAAAGTGGCAGATATCTTATGTTAAGCGCGGTCACTTGAAAACAGGCTCCCACTTGAAAATTTAAAATCACGATAACTTTTGAAATAATACTTCAAATCGAACCAAATTTTGACAGTGATATTATCATATAATTATCTTGAATGTTTTCACTGGGCAACTTGTCCCGACATCTTGTGTCTAAGTTCCAGCCACTTGAAATCACACTGCCACTTGAAAATATGCCATCACGATAACTTTTAAAATACTAAACTGATTCAAATAAAAGCTGGTTAGTGAACTTTTGGTTCAAATATCTCGGATAAGTTCACTTGATGACTTGATCCGCAATTTTATTTTCAAGTGGCGGCTACTTGAAAATTTGTCATTATAGTAACTTTAGTAAGACAGAATCAATTCGCTTCAAATTTGGGTAGTGGATTTATCATTCAAATATCTCAGATAAATTCGCTAGGCATCTCACTCTAGGCATCTCACGCTAGGCATCTCACTTTTTTTTACAAGTGGTGCCACCTGAAAATTTCTTATGATTATAATTTTTGAAATTCTGATTTAATTTAAACTAGAACTGGACAATGAACTTATCGTACAAATATACTGGATGATTTCGATGGGCAAGTTGTTTTGCTATTTTGTTTTACAAGTCGCAGGCACTTAGACTGCCACTTGAAAATTTGCCATAATAATAACTTTTGAAACACGGCACTGATTTAAACCACAGTTGGACAGTAACCTATGCTTCAAATATCTTTGATGTGTTTGCTGGAACTTTAGAAATACTTAATCAATTCAAATCAAAGTTGGAAAAGGGATTTATCATTCAAACAACAAAAATTTAGAAAATTCACGTAACTCATGAACCAATCACGTTATTGCGTTCATCTTTGGTATATCGATAATAAGTATTTTCTCGCCAAAAGTCGCCATAGGGGAAAAGTCGCCAAATTTGGCGCCAAATCCATTACATGCGTTACTGGATCTTTTTAATGCGTTTTTAAGGTAAAATTAGACTTTTTTAATGCTAAAACAAACTAGAAATGCAGGAAACTAACATTTTATCAACTTACTAAGCCTCTTTGAAAGAATTTCTACAAAAAAAAAAAAAAAAAAAAGAAAAAAAATAATAAAAATTATTTTCAAATTTGCAACGATATCTTAGATGAGCAACTTTCTCTGCCATTTTTATCGAAGTGGCAGCCACTTAATTTTTCAACACAATGACTTTTGAGATTTTGAATGAATTCGAACTATGTGTGTACAGTAGACTTATCTCACAAATGCATTTCATATATTTGTCAACTTAACCCACCATTTTTTTTTTCCTAGCGCCGGCCACTTGAAAATTTTAAATTCACATAAAAGTGTATTTATGAACCGATTTGCCTAAAACTCCATATGTGCATAGCCTACATCAATATTTCTACCAAGTGCATTAATAATTTGTAGCCGCCATTTTGAAACAAAATGACGGCTACTTGATAAGGAAAAAGAAATCAACCTACCCTTCCGAAAAAGCCGGAAGGTCTTGTTTACAATGTCGGTTTGAAATTTTCAAGTGGCTGTCACTTGAAAACAAAAAGTCGGAGCAACTTGGTTAACGAACTTATCCAAGATATTTATAAGATTAGTTCACTGTCCAAATTTGGTTCGATTTCGAGTATTATTTCGGGAGTTATCGTGATGACAAAATTTTCATTATAGATATATATATATATATATATATATATATAGATAAACGAAGTGATTGCAATAGGTCGATTTCTAAAGAAATCAACCTAAAACATTGATTCAGTATATGAATATAGTGCTTTACCGGTTTTATGGCCTTCTAATATATGGTTTTTAAAGTTTACTTATTTAGAAAAAAAAAAAATACAGTATTTTATTATTGAATACGAATATATATGTTAAATAACAATGTATTATACATATATAACGATAAGTAACAATGCGTAATTTCCATTTTTTTTTTTTTTTTTTTTTTTTTTTTTTTTTAATATCTAGATAAAGATGACATATTTTTTCAAAGGGTTTTATCTCATTTATTTAATATATTAAACTGATAACGAAAAAAAGAAAAAATCATTTATCAAGATGGATTTCATAGCATTATTTATAAATCTATAGGAAAGAAAACTATAATAAATCAGTAGTTTTATTTCTTTTACCTACTGGCGAAAAATATAAAGTAAAACAAAAATAATAAAGCAGTTTTTTTTCTCCCTTTGGTGATATAATAGAACTCTGTTAACAAGGAGATTTTCTTTCATTTTTTATGCAAATATAATTTTGGTTTTCATTCATAAGATTTTTTGCAAAATTATCAACTGTACTTTAAAATTTCTGAGTCACTTTCTTTTTATATGAATTTCAGTGAATTAAAGATGTGCACTCTGAGGAATAAATACAAAAGTTTCTCTTTTTTTTTTTCATGTATTTTTACGTTTTACAATCTTATAAAAAAAAATAATCCTCGTATTTTTAAAAAAGGAGTAGGAGCGAAATTTTGTAGTCAATAATATATTTTTAAAATCATATGAATAATATATAGTTTTAAAATAGAATATATATAGTATGTATAATAAGTTCATTATTGTCATTTTTCGTTGAAATCTGATACTGACTGGTAATCTTATTTCTTGCCAGATTTTTTGATTCATCACTCTATTTGTTATTAAGTTTATTATTTTTCTTTTGTTAAAGTCTGATAAGAACTCACACTGTTACTTGTCAATTTGTGATTTATCACTCTATTTCTTAAAATGGGTTTCTTATTTGTTATATGAGATTTTGGAGATAATTATCAAATACAATTTGTGGATTTTTTTTTTTTATCTCTCTAATAAAAGTGCTACTGGTTATAGCTAAGATTTTGATAATGGCGGATATTATAGATGACGTTTCATCATCTGCTTTTATTTTCTTTTATTTTTAAACCATAGTAACAATATATATATATATGAGTATGTATGTAAGATATTTTAACGCATTATGCTTATATTAATAAGAAATACGGTAATTTAATTATACAAGAAGCATTAAAAATTTTATTTAAAAAAATTAAAAAATAAAGGTATGTTATATAAAATTCTCCTCCTTAAGGATATATATATAGGAATATATAAATGTAGGAATATATAAATAAATTAATAAAATTAATGAAATTAAATCCCAAAAAACACTGAGATCTTCATCAGGGAGAGCCCCTCAGTGTAGGGGTGAACCAGAAGTTTCTGAAAGGACAGTAGCAATAAGCTAATAACTATTCTTAGCCCCCAACTTCTCACGAAACAGAAAACCACCAATAACTGAAGAGAAATCAAACATGTATATAGCGTATAAAAATACTAAAAAATTTATAAAATTATCAAAATGCAAAAGTTACAACATTACATCAATTCATTTAAAAAGTATAAAATGCAATAAAGAATTACTGAAGGTAAACAAGAAAGTATAAAATGAAAAAAAAAATAAAACCCTTCATCTGATAAACAAACTAACTTCGGTCGACGGAGCTGATCGTCGGTACTTAAATATCGCTCTTGAATGATGAAGTAGAACAAACCGAGATAGGAAAACTCTGGAAACTCACAGTTAAAAATTGGGACAGGTTAATTTGCAAGGTCCTTTTTAGGTCTTCAAGAGCATATTTTAAATCATTTTCATTATTGCAAATAGTACGAATTCTTTTAAGCTGTGCGAACATAATATCTTTTAAAACTTTTCTACTTATATTTGAAAATCAATTAGTAAGACCATTTACTTAAAATTAAAATCCTTCCTTTTATCGTATAATCCAATGAGACATTTTTCTTTATTTCTCTTTACATTTAAATCTAGGAAAGAAATTTTATCAGTATCTGTACAGTTTAAAATTAATTCTTTAGGATATATTTTTTCAGAAATATTTTCGGAACAATTACAGTTAAAAACAATTAAATCATCAATATATCAGAAGAAAGTAGTTTTTATAAAAAAAAAATTCGAAAAAATATAAAAATAAATTTGCGAAAGCACTCGAAAAACTCGTTCCCATTGGGATCCCCTTCCACTGTAAAAAGTAATTTTTCCCGTTAAACAAAACGTTTTCAAAAATACAGAACTTGATAAGATTAATACAGTAGTTTTTTTCACAATTTAAGTAACTGCCAAATTCATCATAAATGCTTTCAAAAACTTCTATTACCAAGTTGTGCGGAATACTGCCAAACAAATTTTAGAAATCATAGGTATTTACGGAAGTAATGCTTTCTGAATAAATCTTGAAATATTCTATAACTTTCTGGTTATTGTTTATAATGTTACAATTAATAGAAGAATTTATCACTTTTAAGACTGAATTTAGATATTTAAATAAGATTTTACCGGCTTTATTATTATAGCTATTAGTACCACAGGTAACAAAACGAAATTAACGAAAATACAGTATCTCGTAACTATTTTTATGACAAATATTTCTTTAAAGCAGAAGTACCATAAGAAAAAAAATGAGACATGCAAAATATACATGTAATTTGTTAATCTAAACTTTACTAAAATAGGAATTTTATCAATAATCAAACAGGTCTTTTTTTACCGTTATACTTGTGAGGCTTGCGTTAATGCAAACCCCATCTTAATTACTTACTTAGATTACTAAATGGATAAGTAAAGAGAGCATAAAACTTGAATTAAGCAATAAAATAAGACTTTTATTTGAACAGATTAATGGGACGGCGGTCTGGCAAACAAACTAGCTCAGTAAGCGAATTTCGTTACTTTATCAAAATATATGTATCAGAAATTATATTAGATAATTCTAAATATCTCACCCCAGCAACAGTCGAAGGTGTAGCGACGGATGCACTCTTTAACCCCGCTACTGTGACTTCACTATGAATCAGCGGATTCCCGACAGATCCAACGTTACCTTCACGAATGCTAGCAGAAACACACACCAACACTCATCTCTACTTAATTTTAACACAACTAAATCTCCACTACTTCACCACTCAATACTCGCCAATTAAAGAAATCTCCACAATATCCTACAATATACACCACCATCCACTATAATATACATCACCATCCACTATAATATACACCACCATCCACACTAATCTACTAAACCATCTCCATCTTATACTTCTTCCTACTAACCTCCTTTCCCTTAATTTCAATCAATACTTTTAAAATCACTTCACATTCATCTAACTCTCCGAACCTAATTCGTTCGTTGCAGTACCATGTCGACACGAAACTAATCCGACTAAGACTTTTGCCGAGTCACTGGCGACGAAGTGATTTAAACGTCCCCACTTTGTACTTTGCTGGATCCAGCTTAATTTCAAACAACTGTGGAGACGTTCTGTAGTCTCAACCTCACAGTCCCCCTCCAAGAAAGAAAAAATTAGTCGGGGAAAATCCCCAACGGGTTTCATCGAGTAATTTTAAACAGCTTAATTCCATATCTAACTATCTCATATCTCGGAAGTGTGAGTGCAGCCGTCACATAAATTTTAACCGGGTGAGAGTAACTTAAAATTTTTTTTCTGTTAAATCCATGAGAGAAAAACTTGGGAACACCAAAAAAAAAAAAAAAAAAAATCTTTTAAACTTTTAAATAAATGGCGCTCTTTTACCCCGAGAAACTCCGGGACACTGACTGAGCTAATACCAGAATTACAATAGGATTAACAAACTTCTTCCTGTTATGCCAGGAAGGCAAAATCTTAATTTTAAACTTGAACTTGCTGTTACATAGCAAGTCGCTTTACAATGCGACATTAGAGTTGAACAGAAAATTTAAAAGCTCAGGAGGAAAAAAAAAACAGTGATGCTTCACAAAAAAAGGCTTTATTAAAAAAAAAATAATCCTTGCAGCGACTTGGATAAGAATGGTAGACCCAAACGAGCACAGGAGATGACTAAATGAAGATCAGCATCAATTAGATTCATACATCAAAAGAATGTGGTTAGAAAAACAGCGGCAAGGAATGCAGATTGAAGACTGGGACATCAGAATACGCAGACTTTCTGTATCCGGTTAAAAGAGCTATCGTTCCCAGATCAGCACTTGCGATAGGAGTTAAGGAGACGTCAGACAGCAGAGTAATACTTTGGACATCAGATTAGATTGGAAGAACTGTCCATTTGGAGAGTTTCTAGAATGAAAAACTTTTACAGTATAAAGGGATATACGAAGTTAAACTGCATTTTGCAGACAGATTATCGAGACAATGTCTCTAAAGATATATAAATAGTTTATATACAATAATTATTCCCATCCTGGGCTATAGCATGAAAAACTAGGTTGTTAGTATTTTTATAGTTAAAAGTTAAGCACGATTAATGCTTATAGCCAAAAAAAAAAAACATTTCCCCCACTCTAAATCATATATACAGAAAAACTTATAGCATATACACAAAAGTTGGATAATTAAAAAAAAATCATTTTACATATACAAATACAATATTTACAGAAATTCGAAAAGGAGGGAATATTTAAAAAGGCTAAAAAACATTTTATATTACCCGCTCTGCAGGTGATGGCTAAAAAGGTAAAAGAACTTATCGTACATACATAAAATATATATTGAGAGAACAAAAATGTTGACATTCAAGCTTAAACATGAATTTCAACGTGAAAGTTCATGCACAAATTTTGAATTTTACATGTTTCAGCTTAAGAAAGTCCTTTGCTTTCCTACAATTTTTGAAAGTCCGAAAAGCTTCAAAGCATGTCGTACATTTTGGTACAGCTCTGATAAAAATACACTGTTGACGAAATAAAATAAGGAACGATAGCACCTGACTTAATGTTTCCTCTTTAACAGCAGTAGTATCACACAGCTTAGTTAGGCTGCTTTGCGCACTTGTCGGGGAAATATCAGGGCTGGCGGGTTGCAGAATGGAGTCAGGCGTAGTAGAGGCACTTTCCTGGGATGGATTTGAACCCGGCATCTTGTTACTATCTAGAGTTCCAGGAGAAGGTTCAGCTTGCTCTCTACTCATGAATTTTGAGGTCCTGGAGGGCTTGCAATCTTTAAAACATTGTAATGCATTAGTGAAAATCACATTTTCTGTTACTTCGTTGTTTAAACTAGTGACACAGTTATCTGACATTTCCGTAGCAATAGATGAATCTGTCGACTTGACAGTTTTAGAACTTGAATATAAATCATCATGCGATGCATGTAAACTAACAGATAAATCTGTTGGCTGAACAGAAGCACAACCCAAATTTGTTCTATTTGCGAAAGGTTTAGCCGCAACATTTAATGGAATCCGATTCTCCTTTAAATTGGATAACTGAGAGTTTTCATTAGAAAAGCTTCGAGAAGCAAGATTTACTTGAGTGATATTTTTGTCTAGAGGAAGAGTTCGCTCGCTTAGCTTAACTTGCACAGGAGTACCAGCAATCAATACAAAGTTTTTGGCAAAATTAATTTGAAGCTTCTGTTCTTTCATAAAATCTAGGCCGATTATACACGGATATTGGAGATTTTCCACTACATAAAACGGCCATAGCACTTCAAATTCATTTATCTGTACTTTTAAAGAATGCACGCCGCGATTTACACAAGATTCGCCTTGAGCCGTAATAACATTATTCTGAGTAGCAGTTAACGGTTTAAAGGAAAAATATTTTGTATAAATTTCATAAGATATAAAGCTTCGTTCAGCTCCAGTATCACAATAAACAGGCGTAACAACATCATGCAGAATAATATTTAAATGAGGTACGCTTACTGAGCAATTAGAAATAGAATTCAAAAATTATAGATTTAACTTGGGTATTAAAAGAGTTTATTTGATTTCCTGCAACAGTTTCCGGTTGATTTAAATGAATGTTTCTTGTCTGTGAAAAGTTAGCTTGTTGCGGTCGGTTAAAAGTATCAATTTGAGGGGGAGCGAAATTTTCTCAATGTTCATTTTGAACATTGACGGTTTCCTGCCGGCGATTAGAAGTATTCGTAGACTTAGTAGCGTGACGTGCTTGATATTTATCTAACCTTTGAAACAGACTATCAATAGATTCGGCCGGTTGCAAATCTAGATAATCTTGAATCTGGACTGTGAACAGCGGGTTTATAATATCCAACACTTCAAAAAATGATAAATGTAATTCTAGTTGTTTAATTAAATCAAGTTTAAGCAGAAAAAAAGTTGTCGGTATATCAAATACAGGCATTTTAGTCGTATAAAGTTCTTGCATTAATTTTCCTTTATCGGCACTTGAAGAAAAGGTGCTTATAATCTTTACTTTGACATCTTGATAGGTGGGGTTTTGACCCAAGGAATGAGAGGCAATAAATTCACACCACATTTTAGGTTCTCCTTTTAAGGAGTATTTTAGCCAATTAAATATATCAGAAATATCAATTTTACATACATCAAAATATAGCTCAAGTTCCTCAAAAAATTCAAGTACATTATTTGTGCCGGTAAAATATACTCGAGCGGAAAGGGGGGGGGGGGTCGAACTCAATTGGGCGCCACTGTGAGGTTTGCTTTGATGCAAACCCCATCTTAATTACTTACTTAGATTACTAAATGGATAAGTAAAGAGAGCACAAGACTTGAATTAAACAATAAAATAAGACTTTTATTTGAACAGATTAATGGGACGGCTGTCTGGCAAACAAACTAGCTCAGTAAGCGTATTTAGTTACTTTATATGTATCAGAATTTAAATTAGATAATTCTAAATATCTCACCCCAGCAACAGTCGAAGGTGTAGCGACGGATGTACTCTTTAACCCCGCTACTGTGACTTCACTATGAATCAGCGGATTGCCGACAGTTCGAACGTTACCTTCATGAATGCTAGCAGAAACATACACCAACACTCATCACTACTTAATTTTAACACAACTAAATCTCCACTACTTCACCGCTCAATACTCGCCAATTAAAGACATCTCCACAATCTCCTAGAATATATACCACCATCCACTATAATATACACCACCATCTACACTAATCTACTAAAACCATCTTCATGTTATACTTCTTCCTACTAACCTCCTTTCCCTTCATTTCAATCAATACTTTTAAAATCATTTCACATTAATCTAACTCTCCGAACCCAATTCGTTCGTTGCAGCACCATGTCGACATAAAACTAATCCGACCAAGACTTTCGCCGAGTCACTGGCGACGAAGTGATTTAACCGTCCCCACTTTGTACTTTGCTGGATCCAGCTTAATTTCAAACAACTGGGGGACGTTCTGTAATCTCAAACTCACATACTCTTCCTATCTGTATGGAAATATATCCTCATCAGTACATACACTGCGTAAAAAAAGTAGAAGGATAATAGACATTTTTAGGGGAAAAGCCAATCATTTATTTTAAATGAAATTATTTTTTGGGTAACATTTTGAAGATCATTTAAATTCTGTAAATAAAGTAAAAAGGTAGTAATGCAATTTATAAGATAAAAGCAATTTTAGTAAGGAATAATCTTCTTATCGGTTTTAGAATTTCAACTATTCTATTTGGTAGTGAATCACACCAAGATTGGATTTCTGTTTTGCAAAAGTATACTATGAGCTATTCAAAGTTTCTCGAAGAACAATAAGGAATTCAGTTTTCAACCAACATATACTCGACAATAAAGCGTTGCTCAGATATTTTCCACTATGTTAAGATCAGGGTTATTAGTTGTCCGTGGTAAAATCTTCACATCTGCTGCGAACCAATTTTTAACTCCATAGGTGGTATGAATGGAGGCTCAATCTTGTTCAAAAATCCACTCTTGTCCTCTTAATTCGGAACTATAAGGAAGAAGCTCAGAATTCAGCACTTCAATATAGTCTGTAAGTTTCAGATATATACAGTCGATTCTGTCTGTATGTTTCAAATATTGGTCTCTACTCAATATAGTCTATATCTGAATAAAAATCTAATAATTAGGTTAAAAATACAGAAAATAATTTACAAAAATCGAATTTACTTCTACATTTTTTATACAGTGTAAGTAATTCTTGTCTAATATCATTTTTCTTTGAGAACAGATTTCTTGAGAAACCTCTTTTATCAGTGTTTTGTGAAAAAAATTATTCACTCGAAATTTTCCCGTTATGCGTCGGCAAAGTAAATAAATAAATAAATAACCTAGCGAGTATGTTTGAAAGTCTTTAACCAGTATAATATCAAGCAGATTGTATTTAGTTAAATTGAAAGTGATTTGCATTCTCATAAAATAATCGTTAATTAAAAAAGAAAAATTTAAAAAGAGTTAAAAATCATGCACTACTCATACGACATGAAGCTGTATTATATATTTTGGGGTATACTTATATTAACTGTAAAAGTGGGCTAGAAAATGATTGCGTGATTGTATTTTTAAGAAAATGTAAAAAATAAAAATAAAATGAAATAAAATCTTTTTGTAAAAACAAACAACCGACTCAAAAAAGCAACTATTATTCAAACAACTAAAAATAAAATGAAAATTGGCATAAAATGAAATTGCAAATTAGGCCCAAAAGTATAAAATGAATTCTTTCGCCAAGCAACATAAAAAATTTATTTATTTATTTATTTATTTATTTTTAAACTTTCGTTTCCATTTTTCATCTCAAAATAAGACGTTACAGATAGACTATTATATAGCTTACATTACTACTATGTATTGAAATCTTGTGTTTTCTGCCCTCCTGAAAAACGTAAGTCCTCAAAGAGATACTTTTCAATTTTTTGTGTCGTCTTCCTTTTTCAATAATGCTCTGTATTTTTTTTTTAATGCACTAACATGAGTTTTTTGTTTCACTTTTTGCACTATTTTATTGTTGTTTTTATAAATATATTATCAAGTTAGTATTAAGTATATTTTAATTTCTTATCAAATAAGTATTATGCATTTTTATCATACATGAAAAAAAAAAAAAAAAAATATATATATAAGTACGTTCATAAATATTTTTGTTTTTGTATCTAGTAGGTATATTTCATATCTGAAACGTTGCTTCATGCATTAGTTGTCATATTATCTATATTTATTATATACATAAATATATATAAAATATTACAAGATTAAAAAATATAAGATATATATATATATATATATAACTTAGAGGTTGGAGTAATATATAATACTAGTATCGCCCAGTGGTCGAAACTCGACCATTTTTTTTGCAAAGCGAGGCAAAGCAAAGTTATTGCCTTGTCCTAAACGGAATGCAATTGCAACACAGCTGCGGCAATTGTTTGCCGATATTCACTCTAACTGAATTAGCAGAGTTTTACTTAATATAACTATTTCTCTCTGTAGATGTTAGCCTTTCCTGAAATGAGAGAAAATCGCAACGTGAAAACGCCCCTTGTTGTGTGATACAGCCCAGAAGCTAATAGGTACCATGTCAAAACAAGGCCCAACCAAGTATCAAATTCTGTTAAATTAATTCGATTGGTTCATAAAGTACAGTGTTTGTACAAAAAAAAAAGAAAAAAAAAAAAAAAAAAAAAAAAAGATATTTTTCAAAAATGGTCGAATTGAGTTCGAGAAATTTCAAAACGTGTAACTTTATCGAAAACCGAAAATCTAAAACTTTTCTGAATCTTAGATTTTCTACTTATATATGCAGAGGAAAGAATAATAAATCCACTTTTTAAAAAATAAAAATAAGTAGTCAATTTCACTTAATTAAAATGCAAGGAAATCTCAAAACGTGTAAATTCATTGAAAACCGGAAATCAAAGGTTTTTATGTATCTTCTACTTGCTTCTTCTACCCACAAAAGCTAGCAATAAAGACACTTTTTTAAAAAATAAGTAGCCAATTTCAGTTAATTGAAACGTAAAGAAAGCTCAAAACATGTAAATTCAGCAAAAAACGGAAATCGGATTTTTTTCCGTATCGTTTACTTATACATGCAGCAGTTAGTAACAAATCCATTTTCCTTTTATTTAGTATATAGTTGAATATTTATTGTTTAAATATCACCCTTTGAAATGAAATGTTTATGTTTGCATTCGAAACTGGAAGTTTGCCATTTTTTTTCTGGAGTTTTGTGATTTTAAATTAAAATTTTATCAATTTTACAGAAAAAATAACTCAATCAAACACATGTAGACAGTAACTTATATACAACTATACCCAAATATCGGAATTAAAATCGGCAGATAATTTCCGTTATTTTTTAATAATTTTTTACAAAATATCTAATGGACAATCAATGGACGAAAAGAGAAAATCTTTTTCATGGCTCCATGGACAGACAGTGACGTCATCACCTCGCTTGCGTATAGTGATGCTACATTATACAAATTACTGTGTCTATGGTTTTATTTGAGCTTTATGAAATTGCCAGATTTAACAACTTTCTACTTTTAGGTATTTTTTAATGTAAAGGAATACGTGTATAAAAGGGAAAAATGGGGGAAAATGCATAAAAAATAAATGTATTTTTAGATACCTTCTTGACATCGTAAGAAAATAATATTTGTATTCGCACCTTCCGGCTAACCATACCTTTCGAATGATACCATTTTCAACCCTCTACTCCCATAATTAATATGTTAAAAAGGGACAACAAATTTTATGCTTGCCTATTAATAAATAGATAATTACATAATAAATTTGTATAATAAAATTAGAGGTTGTAGAGGGGGTGGAAAAATCAATAAGAAAATTGTCATTGTTAAAACTCTGGATGTATTAAACAAAGATATGATTGAGAATAAAGATATTATTTTAATAAAAAACAGAATTTTAGCTCTAAAAAATAAAGCAATAAAATCATTTATTAAGTTCAAAATGGATAATTATTCCTCCAAAAGTGATCTTTTTAGAGATATAGTTATTGATCTTTTTAAATATAACACTAAAGTTTCAGATTTAACGGAAATAAAGTTATCAAAAGAAATACCTATTGAAAACTTGGTCTTGAATTATAAAGATAAAATATTTGAATATAATAAAATAAGGAAGAAATATAGGAAATTGTTATGAATTTTTTCCTCTTAAAAATTCTTTTAATATCAGAATTTCTTACAGTTATAATATAAATTTAAAACAGTTAATTTGCAATTATAATAAATATAGTAAAAACATTGATCTTATTGAAGATAAAGATTGTTATTGCTATCAAGATTTCCCTAAAGAATTTAATGATTCCTATCATTGTACTATTGAAGTCCAACAAACAATAATTTTCTTTCATTGCGTCATAATATTTGAGCATAGATGCGTTGTTCCAGAATAAACCGAAATCAAGTAAATACGAGTAGAAGTCTTGAAAAGTACAAACAGCTTTTATTTATTTTCAGAAAAAAAGTCACATTTTTACTTATTTATCAGGTTCGATCTTAAACATAAAATGACTGAATAATTTCAAAGTTATTTCGAGGACCCAGGAAGAGAGAGAAAGGGCGGAGAGCAAAATTATTGCATGTTTACTACACTGGAAAAAAAGCAAAACTGGGGATTCACGTTTTTATGACACGGAGATGTCAGCGGAGTAGGGAAGCCATCTGCCTCCGTTCAGTGTTTTACGCCAAATGCATGCCAATTTCAGTTCCTTGTTTCTAAGTATAAACTAATGTTAATTTTTTGAATTATCAAAGACCGATTTTTAACCCTGTAGTTGGCTGGCTTATGCCAAGCGCCTGACTGACGGCATGATAGCCGTTGGAAAACTGAAATATCATTAATATTGCGCAATTTCAAATAAATTATTACATCCGCTATTGAATCACATTAATTCTGACAATGAGTTTTCTTGTTTAGAAATATTTGAGAACACATTTTTTTATAATCGTACTTAATGCCAGAATTTCCGTTATATATTATTTCTTTATTTAATTTTTTTTTATCTTATTAAATGAAGTACATTTCTATTAAAAAAAAAATATAAACATTTTTATTTATGATTCTAGATTCTCGGGTATAAAACATATACAATCTATCTCTGTTACTGTTTTATGTTAATACATACAGTAGGTAGTATTTATCATTAAAATTGTGTAATTTCCGATGACATTTAAAAATAATTCTTTCTTCAAATGCCTGCGAACAAATTATGTGAGTAATACAATATCTAATTTGAAATTTAATTACTTTTTTTTGCGATAATGCATTAATTTATTATTCAATTTTTGTTTTATTTAAAAATTCAATTAAAATTTAACAATATATGTGAACACCTTCACAATCATGAACATATAATTACAGGTAATCTAGATATCCCCTAAAGAACGCCCTGATGTGTTTTGGGGTAAATTTTCATTTATCCATGGGTATTTTGCTTATATATATATTCTAAGACATGGTACAAGACACAAAAGTAACATTTACAACAGTGAAAAACAGAACTTGCATATATTATATGTGTGAATTAAAAAAATGTAGATTTTTTAAATTTCCTTTATACATAATTATGACACATTTCTGACTTAAACAAAAAATACTTTATATCTAGACATTATAAAGTGAATTTTTTTTTTTTTTTTTTTTTTTTTTTGATGTTTAATTCAACGAAAAATATACACTTTGCTTCATAAAGTTTTAAGTTAGGTCTTTTAAATCTGATGATAAAATTTTCGTTAAGATGGATGGATGGGTTTTACGTCGCACTAGTGCTGCGCAATGGGCAATAAACTTTCGTTAAGTAAAGGAAATTATGCTTAAACTAGAAAATATTTATAAAATAGATTTATTATGTGATAAAATTTCCATCGGAAACAAATGGAATAGCTAATAATTTTTTAAAGCAAAATACACGTTTCATAAAACTAAAATAAAATAAAAAAATTTCAGAGCTTCCTTTAAATCTCTGTAAAGAATCCTAAATGACGGCTATAAAACTCATTTTTATAAAAATTCAATTTCCATTTATTATTTATTTAAATTGTTATTAAGAAAAATAAGATCATTAAAACAAAATGTTTCGAATATTTTTTACAGACAAGAAATATTGAAAATTATTTAAATTAAATTTGCTTTTATATTAGTCATAAGAAGTTTTATCAGTTTTACGTAATATATATATATATATATATATATATTTAATCAAGTACATTTTTAACCATGTTTGGTAAGTTTTGAAAAGCATTTTTTTATCATTTCTATTACCCGTGTATAGACAGAGAAAGTATTATTTTTGAGTCAGAATTTTGAACTTGAGATTTTGCTGTATTTACGCATGTTTATGTTCCCTGAATCCGAAAATCACGGTTTTAGTGGTTTGTTTGTGTGTCTATGTGTCTCTGTGTGTGTGTTTCTAACAGAAGTCTAAACTCAGTAATCTAAATATGCTTCATATAGGGTTGCAACACTAAATTTTCCGAGGACATCAAGTGAATGGTTCTGATATAAAGACATACGATTTATACAAATGCTCTATTTCTATTCGCGAAATGTAATGATAAATACATTTTAACATCTCTAAACTGCACTAAATAAAATGAAATTAGTATATATTTTTACTTGCATAAAAGCATGTTTAGAATCATAGAATATGATTTCAAAATCTTTTAAAATTTATTTACAGAGGCACACAGCAAAATTCGAAACTATTAGGAATAAATATACATTGAAATTGGTGAAATAGAACTTTAAGTTTTGTTAAATGTATTTCATATTGTACTTAATTAACTATACTATGTGGTATGTTAGTGATTGATATATGATATATAGGGCTAAAATAAAAGTGAATACATTCTTACTGAATATAATTCATGGAAGTGTCTTAGTGAATTTTAACTAGTCCAGTAAAATTACAGCGAAACAAAAATTATTTTTTTACACTTTATGGTAAAAAAAATATTAGTTTGGATTCCAAATTTAAGTTGTTGATGTTTTTATGCCTTTTAAAACGAAAATTAGTGATTTATATGTGTATATGTTCGTTTAAAGCATAACATAAAATCAAATACTTTTAAGAAATTCAAAATCTGTATTTTGAAGCTTATATGGTGTTGCCATATGAGAATTTTTATCACGATTGGTGAGTTTCAAGGTGTGGTATGTTTGAAACTTGCTGGAAAAAAACACACCAAGTGTTCCTTCAAGTGCTCAACTCATTCAAGAACTTCAAGACAGAGGATTGCCGCTGAAGACGGTCGGGTACCGGGCTGAAAAATTTACGGCCAATAATGAGGCAAGTGTTTTAAGGTTTTATTTAATTAATAAATTTATTTTGCTGGAATAATTTGAAATATATATATATTATTTATTAAAATCCTTAATTTTTTTGGAATATATGCACACATTTCAACAAGGGATTTGAGATGAGCTGTAGCCCCCCCCCCTCCTCACATACACACAGTTTATATTATATGTTTAATAAAATAATTATTACAAAAAACAAATTTCAAATTCCTTAAAGTACCTTTATATACAGCACTTGTTCTCTTACACCTTAATCTACATTTTTTATAGCATTCAAATGTTGAGTGGGACAGAGAATGTGGTTTCAGTGACATATCAGATTATTTAAAATGACATAATGATTTAAATTAAGAAAAAACATGCTTTAAAAGAAGTATAAAAAATGAAACTTATTATATTTAAACTGCTGACATTTAAAAAATACTTTTCTTTTTCCCCTCTTCCAAAGAATAAAATTTTCAAATAGAAGAAGAATATAATGAGATTTTAAAATAATAATAATAAATAAATTTGTTATTCATGCTTAAATAAAATACAATATGTAATGTTAATCCAAATTTCTTATCGTGTCATAGAGGCAGATCATTTTACGGATTTCGACCAAGTTAATATTACTGTTTCAAGTGGCTTCAATTTATATTCTTGGAGTTTCCTTGAAGGACGGTTTACAAGAATTCAGCCTTCTCTTTAAATGAAGCATGCAAAGTGCCTGTTGAATATACGACACTACCATAATGGGTCTTCCTTATTCAGTTGTTTGAAATATAACATAATTTTAATGCTGATCAGCAACCAAAAAATGCTTGAAACATATATATGCATTGCATTTTACCCTATATATATTGTAGCACTTTATTGTTTTTAAGAGTATTAAATCTTGTATACGCTGATTCAATTTATATTGTTTTATTTTTATTTTTCTTATTCTTATTCTGATTTATTTATTTATTTATTTTCAAAATACAATCCTTACATTTTAAGTTGATCATCGAAGTATCAGAAATGATATTTTTAAAAATGATCTAACATCGGTTTCGATAAAAGTTGTCTCCATAATCCAGGTTTGTACGGAAATTTGCTTTATTCTCCAGTATTAAGATATAATTTCAGATAATTCACAAAGTTTATAAACTGAAATGTTAATTATGTTAGTTAATAATATTTATGACAACATGACAAATAATATTTTAAAACTAATCCGACATCTTTATTGTAAAATAAATTCTTATATTGCATGTTTATGCGAAATTTTGACCTATTCTTCCAGGGAAAAAAAAAATTGTAAACTTCGAATACTTGGAAAGTTTTTTAAATTAGAAAGTTGCAATTCAATGGAATTCAAATCTTGCCAGTAGGATAATAATATTTTACAACTGGTCCAACTACTTAAGGGTCATCATTTGTTTTTACGATATTTTCCACACAAACTAACAAACAACCTAACCAACTGCAGGCAAAAAGACGATTAGTTTATCTATTTCGCAATTTTTTGTTTCCATACGATCAAAACGCGAAAAAAAAAAAAAAAAAAAGCGTTAAAAATCCATGATCGAAAATTTCTGCGAATACCCAAAATCCCCACGCGTAACATATAACTGGGAAGTAATTAAATGCAGTTTATTTTGTTTAATCTAATTGGGTGGGGGGGGGGGGGTTATTGTCATTGAAAAGGATACAACTCTTAATTCATATGCAATAATTGATTAAAATTACTGCTGCAATAAAATATTGTTGCGTACTTGAGGGTTCGTGAGTTGTCCGGGAATGAAAGGCCAAACGTACAAAAATTCAGTAATTTATTCACAGAAAGTTCCAGAAAAATACAGGTTAATAAACCAATTATCAGCTTCAATTCAAGCAGTAACCACAGCTTAAACAACAGCTGTCAATAGCAAATCCACAGTACAAACTGTATAGCAATAACACTTGAAGCAAGTCTCTCTCAAAGAGGCTCAAGAGCAATGCAAGCACTAGTGAAGCTGGCTGAGATCTGAACTGAACTAACTGCCTTGGCGAGAGAGCGCTCCTTATATGCTGTTCCATGGAACCCAGATTTTTCGAGAAAACTCTAGAAAGTGGTCAACCAATCAACTTACAGCTTCCATATTTGGTATATCCCATATAAGGATTTTCTCGCCAAGGTCGCCAAAAAAATCGCCAAGGTGAGAAAAAGTCGCCAAATTTGGCGCCAAATCCATTACCTGCATTACTGGGGCTTTTTAATGCGTTTTTAAGGGAAAATAAGGCTATTTCAACGCTAAAACGACTAGAAATGCACAAAATTAGCACTTTATCAACTTACTAAGCCTCTTTGAAAGAATTTATACAAAAATAAACACAATTATTTACAATTTCGTAACAATATATTGGGCTACAAATATAAGGCAACACACACACACATATATATATATCCATTTGTATTATTTATTAAAATTTATTAAATTATAATTTCTATAATATTTTTGAAGATTGCGTAAAATTCAATAATGAAATCAGTTTTCATATCCTTTCATACAGTCATTAAACACATTTTCCGTTCTTCTTCTTATGAATACTTCCATTAAAATATTAATTACTTGCATAGCTCATTCTTTTTAATTTAATTTCTTTTTTAATAAGTTCTTTGAAATCGTTGTTTCAGCGAGATGTCTTAATTTTAAAAATTTAGATGGTTTGAATATAGGTAAATATTTATTCCGCCATTCAAAAAGATTTTTTTTTTTTCCAATTATTCTCACAGGTTACATTTTTCCAAAAACTTCGGAGAGAATACGCTTGAAATTATTATTAAGTTTTCAGTAACCCGTAATCGAATATGGAAAGAGAGTTAAAGTATTCAAAAAGAACCTCTAATAATTTTCAGAAAAATATGGGTGTCAGATATATTTAATAAGCCGGATATTTCGTCCCTAAAAATTACATTCGCTTATATTTTTCAAAAAGTTTTATTCATTTTAATAAATAAGGTAATAGTAAGCAGTCTCAATATAAGTATTTTCAGTTGTTTTAAATTATTGTTATTATTACTGAAACTATTTAAGTTAACTCGAAGGAAAGAAAAAATGGTTGAAAACAGTGCATTTCTTAGAAAGTGTAATTTAAAACTTATATCATTTAATATCAAAATTCTACTAAAACTTTATTCCCAGCTCTTTATTAATTTTCCCTCAACTGATTTAAAATTCTTAACATTTTTTTTTTTTTTTTTAATTAATTAATAACATAAATTTTTATTTGTCATTTAATGATAATTCAAGTGATTTAATTAAAAAATATAGAAAAATACAAAAGTTCTCTGTATACAAGCACACCAAATGTGTGTGTGTGTGTGTGTGTGCATTACAAAATACATAAGTGTGTTGTTCTTTGAATTTGATGAACGCAAAAGTTTTCTTACTTTTAAATCCCTATTTTTCAAAATAGGATCTATGTGACAGGATATGAAACTGCTTTTGCTCCCTAGGGAGTGCTGGCCGATTTTATTAAAATCCCGTCTTTGTATACACTTACACTCTATGTCCTATGAATTGACCGAGTTTCGAGTCAGTTACTCCAGGTTATTTTGCTGTATGATGATGAGAGTCCAGCAGTCAGTAAATGGAAGTAATTTTTCTTATACTATAATAGATTTAAAGACTGAAGATAAGCAGATAAATATTTAATTTACTTTAAATTATTAAAAATTATTATTTTTTACTTCAATGAATTGTTCTGTACCTGTACATTTATATCACACTCATTTGAAATTTTTAAAACACATTTTTAATATTTCGGGAATATTTATCTCTATTCCTGCAGTGACAAAGAAACAAACAAACAACAACAAAAAAAAAAAAAAAAAGATAAAGAAAATGAAAGAATGAAAGAAAAGGAGGAAGAAAATCTGGAGCTTGAGGATTATATGAATTGTAGCAAAAGCGAGAGAGATGATATATAGATTAGTTATAAAATCTGAGTTATAAGACTATTTCGTTTTATGAATTTTGATACACATCAATGGATTAGTATTGCTGCTATGCTGAGTTTTTCACATGAGGTTTGGTAATATTAACTCTGCTTTTATTCCAAATTATTGTTCGAAGAGAAACGTTGAATTTATATTCATTAAATTTATGCTGTTTCAATGAAATAAATGACGATCAACAGCAATTCTGATTTACTCTCTTTTTACGTTATTGTAAGTTGAATTGTAATGTCTATTAAATTAAATAAAGTAATATTTCTTTGCTTCAATATTTCTTTTTTTCTTTGCTTTATTTAATTTTTCGTTGTATAATTCAAATTCAAAAGATACAGAAAACGCTGTACACAATAACTCATGATTAAAATAATCGATTTTTTTTTACTGATTTTGATCGAATTGCTATATATAAATAGTATCTTTCCATATACAAAATAAAACAGTCTATCTTTTATTTAATAAAGGTCAGGTATATATTTTTTCTTTCTCTAGAAATGTTACATTTTTCCGACACTTGAAATATACACAATTAAGCGAAGGTAATCAAAATTCGCATACACAATAAATCCTGAAAAAAAAAAAAAAAAAAAAAAAAAAAGTGACAGATTTTAATGAATTGATGCAACTGATATAGATACTTTATGTATATACATCTTAATTTTTTCGATCCTAACAAATTCAGATCTGTAAACCTAATCCGGCAAACTGTTAGTGCCACCCATTTTTCTACACCACTTAATTTTGAGAGTATTTGTTTTCTTAATTCATCGTAAATATATTTGAAGAGAATTGCTCTAAAAATTAAGTGGTGTAGAAAAATGGGCGGCACTAACAGTTTGCCGGATTAGGTTGGCAGCTCTGCAAATTATAATAAAAATTTATTATTTAAACGGAGTTTTATTATCATTTATCAGTTAAAAATTATTCAATATTGCCGAAAACTATGTACTCCAATGTATTTATTCACGTTTTCAAGACATAAAGTAATTTAAATTGTTATAAATAATTCGCCTTCAGCATTAATGATTGCTAAATAATAAACTTTTAAATAAAACGTCGAATTTAATATTAAGGATGTCTTTTACATATATATATAATTTTGAATAGAAAGTGATAAAAAGGTGTAAGAGTTTAAAATTAGAGGGCGTGAATTAACAAAAAGAAAAAATGTTAATAAATACAACAACAATAAATTAAATTATCGAAAAAGTATTTGCAAAATTATACAAATATACTTTAATTAATATGTAAATCTTATATATATATAAATCAGATTATTCTCACTTCAATTTTACCGTTAAACAAAATTGCAAAATATTAAAAAAAAAAGATAAATTTGTTTATTGAAAAAACATAAAATTAAATAAATAAATAAATAAAGTATATCAATCAATACACAATTTTTTTTTTTTTTTTTTTTTTTTTTTTTTTGAATAAACGTAAAACTTATAATTTCTTAACAAATACTTATAGTGCTTTTAAAAATATAACTTACTGTATCCATGTTTGTTGAAATGCGAGTTAATGTAAAAATAGCATCTTACAAAGTTTTATATCTGTACATGGTTGTAAAGAACATCAAGTCCATTTTGCAAAGAGTGTTAGCATCATGTCGTTTATGAGCATTTTTAGATTTATATATAGGCATTAACCATTAATGCCAGATACTAAAAAGGAAAAAAAACATTGGAAAATAAAACCATGTCAATTTTCTTTATTCATGACAAATGTATTTCATTGTAGCACATCAAAGACATGGTGATAAAACTTTTCACAAAATGCACACGGTGGCCTTTACATCTAGGAAATATATATATATATATATATATTCAAAAATGTAAATAATTGCAAAATTAAAAAAAAAAAAAAAAAAAAAAAAAACTTTATCCTAAACGCCCATTTTATCTTTTTAGAAAAAAAAAAAAGTCTCAAAACATTATATCTCTAATTCGCGAAAACGAAATTTAGAGCAACTAAAGAATAAGTTTTCTTGCTAATGAATTTTTTTAAAATGTGCATTTAACAAAACTAAATTGATTTTACGATTTATCTTTTATTGTAAAAATTAAGAATGTTTTAAATATTGTTTTTCATTTACCAGAGAAATTAATGGGATATCTATGGAAGACTTAGTGGTGTGAGATTATATAAAAAAAAAAAAAAAAAAAAAAAAAATGCAAACAACAACGTTTAGAACGCCAAGTGGACTAAATGTAAAATTTCCAACAATCAGATAAATGGAGTTCAGCGAAATCACAATTAACAATATTTTAAAGATTTTTATAAATACAAAATTCTTCAAAGAAATCGAGTTCATGAGTGCAATTTGGCCTGCAAATTATTTTAGCTGAATCGCGTGAGTCAAGGGTATTCAGGAATGGAAGTGAGCCATTATTTTCTATTTCATATGTGAATTAGATATTACTGTCTATAGAATTTACAGTTTGTAAGACATAGTCAATATTGTGACGAGCTATGTGGATAAACGTGAAGATGTCATCAACGTAATAGGTCCAGAAATGTAAAGACATTTTCTTAAAGGGCGTACTTTCAAAATAATGCATAAAAATATCAGCGAGAATTGGGGAGAGAAGAGTACCCATGGCTAAACCTTCAGATTGACGATAAAATTTTCTTTGGAAAGAAAAAGTAGTTTGTGATAAACAAATGTGGGTGAGAGAAATTAATTCTTGTATTTCAAAAGACGTGAAATGACAGCAGAGGGCGCCACTTATTGGAACATTAGTGAAAAGGGATATTACATTGAAATAAACCATAGTAAGATTAGTGTGAGGGCAATTTTGAATATTTTTGCGTAGTGAATGGAGTTCTTTACTGTATAGCTATTTACAGAGAAAAGGAGAGCAAAAATTTTAGTGAGAAATTTAGCTAAACGATAGGAAGCAGTAACCGTATTAGAGATTATGGAATGGAATGGGATATTTTGTTTGTGGAATTTTGGTAAAGCTTAAAATCTGGCACAGTTAGCTACAAAAGGGAAAAGATGAGATTTAGTTGAGTTCAACAACAAGGGGCAATACTTTATAGCAGATTTAATTTTGGTTAATTCTTGAGAAGAGGATCACAGGACAGAGGAATATATGAGCCATCATTAATTAATTTTGTTACACTATCTGTATATTGTTTCTTATCTGAAATAACAATCTGACCACCTTTATCAGCTTTTGTGATGATGATATTTTTATTAGATTTTAATTCATTCAAGGCATTTTTTTTTTTTTTTTTCTGCAGGGGAAATATTAGATTTGAAATTTTCAGAATTGAAGTTGGCATTGTTAAGGATTAAATGTCGAAGATTTTTCTTTCAGTTAGTTAGTGAGACGAGAATTTTTGAAAGTTTTCTCAACAGGAGCAATTAACTGAGGTAATTAAAGTGGTTCGGGATTATCGAAATTTGAATTCAGTTTAAGAACTGAATATTCAATATTGGAAATTTTAGCACTTGAAAGATTAACGATGGCATTCTTATTAACAGCAGGGAGGTTGTTGGAACTGTCAGGTCTCTGTGAACTACGAAGGCGGGAGAATTTATCCAGTAATTTAAAAGAATGTTTTCGAGAAAGGTTGTCGCTTTGATTCCAAGAACTAGGATCAATAAGCGTAAAATTAGGAATTTCAAAAGCTAACCTTAAGTGAAGCGAGAATAAATCTTTTACAATTTTGGCGATGTTAACACGAGTTTCCTTAATAACTGCACGGAATTAAAATGAGATCTGAGGACTGCTTTGTTCACAAAATTACAGCTAAAAATATTGCATTTCAGTTGAATGAATTTAGGGATGACGTGGTGTCTCTTGCACTGTAGCAGGAATTTCAAACGATTGAGGACTCGAAACTTTTTTGCAAGTAGTTGATAGGAACGATTAACCGATTTACACAAATTATGAAATAAGTAATGAGAGAAAATAGCTTAAATTATTGCTGACCCACCCTCCTATCATTTGAGGCTTCGTAGACTAGGTTGCTCAGCAAGAGTAAGAGCAAAAGACCAATAAAATGAATGACCATTTGAGTTTTACAGTGTATTAATGGAAGACTTCGCGAGGGATTATAAAAAAAAAGTCAAACAACAACGAGTAGAATTCCAAATAGTAATAATAATAATAATAATATTAATAGGAATGCAGACAGCTGTTTCGTAGAAGTCAGCGTACAGGAATGCAGACAGCTGTTTCGGTAAAAGTTAGAGTACGTCTTCAGAGCATGAAGAAATGAGAAAGAGGCGCTCTTAAATGTAATTTCTTCATGAGAGATAAGTGTTCTTTCTATCTCATTTCTTCATGCACTGAAGACGGTACGCTGTATGTTACCGAAACAGTTGTCTGCTCTCTTCTTATTTCTTTTTCTGCGTTCTAGACGCTGTTGTTTCCCTTGTTTTTATTGAAAATATTTATCATCGTGTAATAATAACCAGATCTTCAAAACTGAAAAAAAGTAGAAAGGAAATTTTATGCAATAAATATCATTTAAGGTAAAAATTATAATTATTTCTAGTTATTTTCTGTATTTAACTGTTGTCGTAATTACAATTATACATTTATTTATATACATAAATAAAACAAAAATGTGTGAAATTTAAATATACATTTATGTATAAATATTTTATGTTTGTATAAAAGAATTTAAAAAGTGATCGGTATATAAATATTTAGAGGTAAAAATGTTTCTTTTAAATAAGAGCAATAACTAGCTATATTTAAAAATGGAAAGCTATAAACTGTAAAATTGAAAAGGGAAGAATGGAAATGTGTTCTTGATATGAATCTATGAGACGGACCGGCGACGCAGTGAACAATACGGTTGACATTAAACGACAAAAGCTCACGAAAATGGTTTATTCAGCTATAAATGAAGAAAAAAGAGATGGAGGAGATTTTCGAGCACCTGAATTTCCAAGAAGAGTAAGGGGGATCGAAAGAAGTGTAGAGATACATTGGTGAAGAAAACGGCCAGCAAGAAAAAAAGGAAACGCCCCGATTTTGGCAGAAGGCGGAGTCAAAATGGGCCTGTAAGTGAGAAATAAAATATATCGTCAGTTGATGGAAAACTTTTGAAGGAATGGTTAAAAAAAAGCAACTCATAATATAGCAGCGAATTGGAGCTGGATTCCCTAGAAATATGATGCTGGAACCGGGAAGCGGTACGCTCAAGATTCCAGGATTAGACATCGAAGCTGGGAATTCGGATTAATGGAGATTAAAATAAAGGAGACCTCTTAGGTGAATGATGCTGGAAAGGAAATATAATGCTATTGGAATCTTCTCACCAAACCTCTTCGTAAGTTAGCGCAGATCATCCTCCAGATTTTAAAGTCTCTGGATCCCATGAATAAAAGATTGGACCCTCGCCGCAGATATGATGCTCTGGGAATATTTTAGAGAAAGTTCTTTTAATAAGTAGCGCAAATCATGCTCCTGATGTCCTAGGTCCGGATTCCCTCGGATATAACGTTCGATGCTCGTCGCAGGGGTGAGAAACTGCTTTAAATTATTTAAAAAAAAAAAAAAAATGATTGAAAAATTTGAAATTAATAGATTAAATTATTTAGTTTTCCCTTTCTTCTTTCAATTCGGGCTGAGTTCCACTACATGAGTTCTACATGATAGATAAAATAACTACTTGTTGTACATTCTTAATACTTCTATTAGTTTATAAAGATTTGGTTTAAAGGACATTTTAGTAAAATATAAATAATGTAGGTATTCAAAAGTTAATTTTATGTCCCATTAAAGATGTTTAAGGACTTGGATATAATTTGGAAATAAAAGAACGCAGTGTACTGAACAGTTTGGAGAGTCTCTCTAAAATAAGAATTTTTAGCATAAGAACAATACACGTTAAGTAGATGATTCATTTTTATAAATCCTTTTTCAAATTACGACCTTCGAATTAAAAATGAAAGAAAAAAGTACACTAAGAGGCATTCAAATATAAAAATGTTAATAATGTTAAAGTAATAATAATAATAATAATAATAATAATCATTAAAAATATTAGTTAATTAACAATAATAATAATAATAATAATAATAATAATAATAAAACAATATTTTTTATATTTTTTCATTACGCTCCCAGACAAATTAATATATACAGGGTGTTCCATATGTCTGTAGACATTTTTAAAAAAATTAATAACTATTGTATGAATTGATAGAATTGAACGTGGTTTGCAAAAAAATCCTTATCGTGAAGGGGATTTTTTTTTTTTTTTTTTTTTTAGTAAAGATAAAATAATAATTAAGATATTTGTCGATAGAGGGCACTGAGCTTGACCATATCCCACATTTTCATGAAAAACTGTACTTATTCGCATACAAATATTTACGGGCATACAAATCATATTTTATAAGTCCGTCGTCACCACAAAATACAATTTACAAACGAGTTGTAACACTGCTAACTGCAGCTTCAGTCGGCGGTTCTTACTTGAGGGAAAATATCTTCATCAATAACGTTTTATCCACCAAGTCAGCATTGTAATTAAAACTTCATGTATGCCCAAGTAGGAGGCACAATAACAAATAAAGTGTTCTAATCGCAAAATTGTGCAATTTATAGGACTTTTATTTGATATTTTTCTTTCACATCTGTGCGATTAAAATGTCTACAGACTTATGGGACACCCTGTATATATATAAATATATATTTAAAACGTATAACAAACATATTTTAGTATTCCTTTAGGGATTCATTCACAAATTCTTATTTAAATAAACATATGATTGGATGCTAAAAATTTGCTTTAAAATTTATTATCCATTTAAAATCTTACAAATATTTTAGACTTAAAACCTTTTAATTATTTTTTTACACTGTGCTGCCTTTGTTTTAATTTGAATCGCTGTAGGAAGTGGCGGAAACAACAAGCAATATAATAAAAGCGTTGAAAGGCAATAATAAAACGTTTCATCCCTTTAAAGTACTAATTAGTTTATAAGCTTACAAGTTGTTGTTATTCATCGACATTCTGATGTCATTAATTCTGACGATAAATTTTCCTCAGATGGTATACAAAATTTTCTTTTTCATTCTCTGTATTGTTAATAAGTTTCAATATAATATGTGTAGATTTCTTAGATACAAAGAAATCTAATTAACAATAAAGGACTTTAATTATGTTTCGTTTGCACTCGAAAGTAGAATAAAAGAGTACTTATGGTTAGTAAGAAGAAAAAAAAAAGGAAATTGAAAATGAGTTTTTAATTCAATTACCACATAGCGTTTTGTAGGCTGTAGATTACGTTTACTTCAAAATTAATTGTGAAAAGAAAATACAATTTTCTTTTTAGCTTAAGAAACTGGGGATATATCTTTATGCTTTTTCTGCATCAATAATTAAATAAAAAAATAAAATAAAAAATCAGCATTTTTAATTAATTCTTTATTTTTTTATTACTTTCTTTCTTTCTTTTTTTCTTTCTAAATTTAGCATTAAAAATATTAACAAAAAATGAAGGCTGCACATAATGATATTCACTTTTTCATTGTCTTCGCCTTAAAGATTTTAAAGAGCCTTAGCAATTGATAAAAATAATTACATACATAATTAACGTATTTTTATTGTGTTAAAAATTATAATAACGTCTGGTGTTTAACAAGTTTTTTTTTTTTTTTAGGTTGTTCTCGCAATGCAAATTAAAATATTTTATACATACATGTGTATATATATATATATATATATATATATATTTATTTATATTAAAATTTCAGAGTATGTAAGCTCTTTATATCAAGAGTATAAAAACAAAATTTTACTAAATATTATAGAAACTTTTAAAATGCTCTATTACAATCAATTATTACTATTATTATTACTATTATTATTATTATTATTTTCATTTTTAATCAAGTAACACTTTATTGTCGTTGCTTTAATTTACAGTGAAATTTTCGAAACAATCAGGTTTGTGAAATCTATAATTTATTTTACCGAAATTTGCTAATAATCATTTATAATAATAAATAAAATTTTATACTAACAAAAATAAAAATGTTCCGTTATTTAAATGTAAACTTTAAATTATTGAATTGCTCTTAATAAGTATACTAGAAGAAAAAAATTATTTAAAAGTCATTTTGAAAATAAGTAATATAAGAAATTTTTAAGTTTTAAAATTGTTATCGTTATGGTAATATAATGAAGTTATGACAACTATAAGAATAAAAATAAATGAAAAAAAAAAGTAATTCAAGAACTAACAAACGTGAATAAAAATTTATTATAAAGGGAATCTATTAAATGAGTACACAAAATATTTTTACTTTCTCTCCCCCATTAAATTATAGAAAATATTGTGCTATGAGTCACATTTTTAAAGTAAGATTTAGACACTTTTATACGCTTTGTGACATATGTGCACCTAATTTGTGACATACTTACACTTACTGTTTTACAACGATGGATATAATGTTTAAAGTGTAAA
This sequence comes from Salticus scenicus, assembly GCA_963930645.1. Taxonomy (NCBI): domain Eukaryota; kingdom Metazoa; phylum Arthropoda; class Arachnida; order Araneae; family Salticidae; genus Salticus; species Salticus scenicus. The sequence goes on from OZ005655.1 coordinate 136,942,053, forward strand.
AGTTGAGCAATTTCTGTACACTTTTCATATATTTCACAGATTTTTTTTTTTATTGTAATATACTAAAATCCTTTGATTTACACTAGTTATTAATGTGTCATCTATACATACCATTCAGTAAAAATTTTGATAAAACGCTAAACACATATACATGACAAAATTATATTTTAATGTAATAGAAAAAAGAATATTTTTCCTTCATTTATTTATTTTAATTAAAAAGAGAACATAAAAGCATCTTTAAACATTATAAATTTTCATTTGCCTAATTTTGGACAGTGTCCCAAGTACAAACGTGTGAAACATATGACCGAAGTGCTACATATCCCAACTCAGGGAATCTATGTTGTTTGTTTGATAGAAACAGATGGAATTCTCTAGGGCCTAATCTAAGCGAGATAAGTGGGATTTCGCATATATGTATCCTATATCATTCTTTAAGCTATGATCTTTAATTTAAACTTGGTTTAATTTCAATAGAATTTTTAGACATTAATACTAATCTTGTTAATTTCTCTGACCCTCGCCTGTTACTTCTTCCTGATTATGTATTTATTTTTATTGCTTGTTACACAATTTAAAACAAAACAAACAATACCAGTTTTTTTTTTAATTATTATTATTAAATTTTTAAATGATTTGGATTTCTTAGTAATTATTTTAAAAATATTTGACTCTTTTTATATTTTACAGAAGATTTAATTGAGAAGCAATTCATCAACTATTAAATGCGACATTAAACGCTTAATAATATCATAAAAAATGCTGAAAATCTTATCATATTATCAAATTATACTTAACTATTAATATTGATAAGTTAGATTTTCCATATTATTTGTCTTCAAAAAGAAAACTTCAGCAATCCTGAATTAATTCTTAAATAAAAAGTGTTCTTTTCAGCTTTTTTTTTTTTTTTTTTTTTTTTTTTTTTTTTTGCTTGTACAAGTTTTAAATCGGCTAAACACCACCCTAAAATAATAATAAAAAAAGCAAAACAACAACAACTAATATTATTAGTATTGTATTAACAATTATTTTTAATGCTGTTGTTGCGGTTGTTATATAAATGAAATTTTAATTTAAAAAGATAACGATAAACAAACATATTTTTAATAACATATTTTCTCTTGTTCGATTGCTCTTTTAAATAGCAAGTGATGGCCTACAATAACATTATACCTAATTTGTGGTCATTTTAGAAATATTGAGTCAAATCTACTTCTTTTGAGATTGTTATTTATTATCAATTTCAGAGCATTCTTTATTAATATTATTTATTTTCTGCACTGACTCACGCCCTTTCTTAAAATTTGACGTATCCTTAAAGTCACCGGTGTCAAAACAATTTATAGAACTAGAATTTATACCCTTAGCTAAACTTATAAACGACGTATAAATATATACATATATATATAATACAGTATTTAACACTATTTCTACCACGGTTTTGTGTATAACTATTTTGACCAAACTTTGTACTTTGATATCATGGAAATATGTGGCAATTAATTGTTAAACTGTCTTAATGTCAATATGCCAGTTAAATATACATATATAATTTGAGAAATATAATTATCAATAAGCAGAAACATTAAATATATGTATAAATAATGTAAAAAACTCGCAACAATTGTTTTAGGTTGATGGAAATACACGACTCTTCGTCAGGTGTACAAAGTAGACACGATTGCTATAGACAAAAAATACTATGGTGAGAAGAATTATAATAAAGAAAAAAATATATATAGTGAAACAAAAAAGAAAAATAAATTAAATAAATAATAAATTAAAATCAAACGAAAAATAAAAGTTATGTGAGTAATTTCAAAGCATTAGGCATAAAAAGGGTTAAACATATATCATTAACAAGATCATTGGAATTTTTAAATAAGTAAAAAGCTTCATGAAAACCCAACTCAGAAGATGAAATAGGAGAATAAAAAGTGTTAGTTTTATAAAAGTATTAAAAAAAAAAGCACTGCGACTAATGGGAAAGAATAGAAAATTTCGAAATGCCGGTACTTATTTATTCTCTGCTTCAGACGTCTCCTAATTTGACTAATATAGCCTAAATTACACGAAGAACAAGGGTTGAAATAAATAGCATATCCATTTTCAGTACGAAACAGAGTGTTTAAAAATTTTTAATTCATATAAAGCTTTATCGATGATATGTGAATTATAGCTTCGAGAAAGATGAAGATACTTTAAATAATTATTTTATTTCAAAAGACTACAAAAATCAGAAGGCATGAAATATCTAACTATAGATAACAGATAGTTACTGTTGAGGAGAATGGTTAGTGAGAGCATACAGCGGAAGAGAGACAGAGAAAAGTTTTCTAAAAACAGTAGTTGAGAAATGATCCTTTAATTTGGACACCGAAAAGTCAAGAAAAGGCAAGGAGCATTTATTTTCATTCAGAGTGAGTTAAATACCGGGGTCAATAGAATTGGTCAAAGAAAGTCAACTGGAAAAATCAACATCAGAGTGTACATAAACGAAAGTGGCATCAACATTCCTAAACAAGAGACGGAATTTATATACACCAGAGAAATTTTATTAAAATATTGCATATAAAAGTTGCAAATCAAAGAAAAAAGAGGACAGTAAAAAACTCGCTTAACTAAATTCACCTGTTCTATAAGCCAGGATCAAACCCGGGTCCACCGCATAGAAGACAATGACATTGCATCACAATCATGGAATCATATTTCGCTCTGTTTATTTAGAATTTCCCTATTCTGCTTTGAAATCAAGTTTTATTTATGCAAAACAGAAAGAAATATGCACCCAAAAGATAAAGTCTTTAACCAGTGATACAGATTTTATGCTGTTACAGAGAAAAAAAAAGACTTGCGAAAAGATCGAGATGTAATTTTATAGAAAATTTTTGTAGTTTTAAAAAACAGAAATTTTTTGGAAGAAATTTACAAATGTTTTCCTTTTTTTTTTTTTTTTTTTTTTTTTTTTTTTGACGTATTTTTTTTTTTACAATGCATGTACACTGTTAAAAAAATGCAGAAAAAATACAGAAATTCTCTGTAATTTCAGAAAAAAAGTCGTAAAATACGTTTTGTCTACGTAATTTTTCCGCAATTTACGACTTTTTTTTTGAAATTACAGAGAATTTCTGTATTTTTTCTGCATTTTTTTAACAGTGTATTTTTGTTTTTAATTCACGTAGCTGACTACTGCCCTTCATACTTCAAGTATCGTCCTATTGGTTTGTACTTTGCATAAAAGAAATTTTATTTAAATTTTTAAGAAGAATTATTTAACTAGTGGATCTGCAGATCAGGAGCCTCAACGTCCTATTTGTATCAGACATTATTCAATAGGTCATTTTTATTTATTCCTTATTATATAACAGTATATATTGATTCGATAGACTTGTTATCATAATCAGATACATTCCTGAGGGGGGCTGCAGCCTCCCTCAACCCCCTGTTCTATCTCTCTTTCTATACTTATCTGTATATCATATAAAGTGATACGGAATTATAAATAATTGTATTTACTTTTCCATAAATTCTTTCAACGAGGCTTAGTAAGTTGATAAAATGCTAATTTTCTGCATTTCTAGTCATTTTAGTGTTAAAATAGCCTAATTTTCCCTTAAAATCGCATTAAAAAGCTCCAAGAAGGGAAGAAATGGATTTGTCGCCAAATTTGGCGACTGTTTCCCTCTTTGGCAATTTTTTGGCGACCTTGGCGAGAAATTCCTTATTAGGGATATACCAAATATGGACGCTCTAATCTCATTGGCTGATGAGATACGAGAATTTTCCAGAACAGCCTGGGTTCGATAGAAAAGTATAAAAGGAGCATTTTTTTCATCGAGGCAGTCAGTCTCAGATCTGCGTCAGTTTGCTTTGCCTTGAGCCTTTTTGAATGAGACTTGCTTTATGTGTTATTGTTAAACAGTTTGTGCTGTTGTTGTGCTGTTAACGGCTATTGATTACGCTGTGTTTACTGGTTGAATTGAAGCTGATACTTGGTTTATAGACCTGTATTTTTCTGGAACTTTCTGTGAATAAATCACTGAATTATTACAAGTTTCGTCTTTCATTCTCGGACAACTTACGAACCCCCCAAGTACGCAACAGTATGTATTCTTAATAAACGACGGTCTTGTATTATTTCCCTGAAATTCATAATTACCAAATTTAATAACTACCAAATTTCATACAAAAAAAAAAAAAAAAAAAATTACATAGCATATCGGAAATATTTTGCGTAACCTTTAAGTTAACTACCAATTCTATACCACAATTTTCCACAGGAAAAAATGCTTTTAAAATTCTAATAAAATTTCATTATATTTGATGGGGTGTAGTGTAACCATGTTAAAATACTCTTAAGAAATACCGACTATAGACCGTAATAGTACGAAATTCTTTTATGTATCCCGGTAAAGTAGCCACAATCATTATAAACGCCAATAATAAGAATAAACCTAATTAATTATAACTCATTAATTTTTAAAACTAATTTGACCTTATTTGGATGATTACAGTACATACTCGTAATTATTTTGTGTGGTCCCATTAATTATTTAGTCGATACATACCCTTTTTTAAGAGTAAACATGATTTTAAGCATCTTTATAATGTATGTTAATTTTATTAATTTCAATTCAGCATAAACACATTAAAGTGCGCGCTTAAATAAAAATTTGTCCATAGGCTCCAATGTTACGAAATTTTTTTGTGTGTCTCTGTAAACGAACCATAAACATTGTATACACCAGTAAAAACTATTCAGCTTATTTTGCGTTTAAAATCAATAATTGTTCCAAATTTAACATCGTTTGGATGACACCGTGACATTGTCAGAACACTTTTGTAAGGTCCTGTACATTAATTAGAAATCTTAAAAGCACATATTTTCTTCAAACAACATAAGTTTAAGCATCTTACTCAAGTACGCTAGTTTCATTTTCTTGATTGCAAAGTAATGGTATTAAAATACGTTTAAACGAAATTCACCCCATACGCCGTAATGTTAAGAATTTTGGCGTGTCCCTGTACACAGTTTATAAACAATATAGCAATAAAAATTATACAGCTACTTATATGCAAAGCTGGAAAGTGTGCGACAATTTGCAAGTCAATCGAAGGATTTTTGCGGCCGCTATTGCGGTACATACAAATTCTTCCCATAGACCGTAATGATAAGAAACACTTTGGCGTGTCCCTGTACACGAACGACAAATGGAATACACGCCTAACACTATACAGTTATTTCTGTTGAGCTCATGAAAATGTGTACCAAATTTGCAGTGAATAGTGTGATTTTTGGGGCCGCTATCGCGGTACATACAAATTCTTCCCATAGGCCGTAATGATAAGAAAAACTTTGGCGTGTCCCTATATACGAACTACAAATGGAATACATACCAAAAACTATACAGCTGATTTCGTGGGGCTCATGAACATGTGTACTAAATTTCAAGTCAATAGCGTGATTTTTGCTGCCGCTATCACACGACAGACAGACATACAGACGGACAGATGGCACCCAAAATCCTTTTGAGTCTCAACAGAGGGCCTCCACTAACGTTTCGTCAAAAATTGGAAGTCAATAGCTTGATTTTTGCGGTGGCTATCGCGGTACATACAAATTCCTCCCGTAGGTCGTAATGGTAAGAAAAACTCTGGCGTGTCCCTGTACACGAATTACAAATGGAATACACACCCAAAAACATACAGATGATTTCGTGGGGCTCATGAATATGTGTACCAAATTGCAAGTCAATAGCGTGATTTTTGTGGCCGCTATCGCGATTCATACAAATTCCCCCCTTAGGCCGTTATGATAAGAAAAACTCTGGCGTGTCCCTGTATACGAATTGCAAATGGAATACATACCAAAAACTATACAGCTGATTTCGTGGGGCTCATGAACATGTGTACCAAATTTCAAGTCAATTGCTCTATTTTTGCGGCCGCTACCGCGATACATACAAATTCCTCCCATTGGCCGTAATGATAAGAAAAACTTTGGAGTGTCCCTGTATACGAACTACAAATGGAATACATACCAAAAACTATACAGGTGATTTTGTGGGGCTCCTGAACATGTATACTAAATTTCAAGTCAATAGCGCTATTTTTGCGGCCGCTATCGCGATACATACAAATTCCTCCCATAGGCCGTAATGATATGAAAAACTTTGGCGTGTCCCTGTATACGAACTACAAATGGAATACATACCAGAAACTATACAGCTGATTTCGTGGGGCTCATGAACATGTGTACCAAATTTCAAGTCAATAGCGCTATTTGTGCGGCCGCTATCGCGCGACAGACAGACAGACAGAGACAGCCCAAAACCGTTTTGAGTCTCAATGTAGGGCCTCCACTGACGTTTCGGCAATTATTTATTGAAAAAAAAAAAATAATAATACGTGTGACGTATTTCACAGTCTTCTAAAAAGTGTTCTTATTTATAAAGTGTTAAGGGAAAATTAATACAATTTTAATGCAATTTAGTAAAATTCCTTCGTAACAGGTTCAAAGAAATTTTCAAACGAGGAATGATTTTTTTTTTTTTTTTAAATTTTCAGTAAAAAATGTTATAGTTTTTTAATATTTTGAAATCAATCCTTATTATATATATTTAAAAACTGTTTATATTTCTTAAAACGCACAATAAAATTGAATATTTATTTGACTGTCAGTGAGTAATTTATACTTTATATTTTATTCTTTACATGAAATTGTAAGTTAAAGTTAGAATTGTGTCATTTTATCTGCGTCTGTTTCTTCCTTTTACTCGAGTAATTAAATAAAAAGCTAGTGTTTCAGTAATTTTTCGCTTAACAATTTTTGTTAGATAAACAACTTCTTCTTCTTTTTTTTTCCTCCTCCCCCTCTCTCTCATTTTTTTTCTATTTCTTATTTTATTTTTATTTTATATATTTTGTATAATTGCTTCAATTAAAATTTACAAAGTGTAAATAGCTTTCCATTTTCTAACGCATTTGAATTTAGGTTAATTAAAAAAAAATTAAATATATATTTATCAATTCGGTTACTTAGACATTTATTAAAATAAAAATATCAACAATTAAACTCAGCAATAATTTCTAGTGCAAAATTTAAATAAATTATCGAACTACATGTAAGTGTTCTCTGGTTATATATGTATTTGCAAAAGTTCTTAGGTTATTTATATTTGTACATATTGTTGTGTAATTTTGTTTATTTTTCATTTGCATTTCATATATTTTTCCTTCGTAATTTTGTGCTACAGTAGTTAAGGATTTTTTTCTTTTGGCGTGACGTTTCGAACCACTATAAGTTTAGCTTTTATTCGTATCGCTTGAAAGGTTTTGCTGTTCTATTCCCACCTTATATTTGAGGATTCTCCCCGACGATAGCCTTAATCCTTCTTGCGTTAATTATTTTTCTGGTTTTATTTTTATTTTTTTCCTGTTTATAAGTACAGTTATTTAATTTTTATTTAGGTTTACATATCTTATAATTGCTGCATTTTTTTTTGCAAAAATGATATCTAAATGCTGATTTAATTTTGCTTATTGATTTTATTTTAAACTTTTGATATTTTGTCCTCTTCCAGTATACGTACATATATATATATATATATATATATATCAATTGGCACATGGCTATAGCAAAAATGAAATAAAAGGAAAAGAAATTACGAAGAAGAATTTGTAAATAAGGTTACCTATATCACGCACACACAAAATAAAAAAATAAATAAAATAAAATAATATAAATAAAAATACTGTTTCTGAATTTTGTTTTATAAATATTTCTCTGAGATTTTTCAAGCCTCTTGCCAACTTTTATAGAAATTTTTTTTTAAACATTATATTATGTATTTTTCTTTCAGTATATCATTTAAATGAAATATGTGAATAAAAGTTTGTTAAATGAATCATTATATTAGGTCACTTAATATAATTACAATTATATTACAATTAGGTCACTTAATATAATTACACACATTACAATATTTTAGAAATTATCATATTTAACCGAGAAAAATTTTCTAAAACATATGTTTTTTTTTTTTCAAGAAATTTATATAATGTTACATTTTCCCCCAAAGAAAAAAAAATGGAATAAAATATAGTTTTCTAAGAGTAAAAATGCTTTTAAAAGGAAAATGAAGAAAGTTTAAATCTCTTTCTGGACGATTAATTTAATCTCATTTAACTTTTCTAAAAAATGACTACAATTCTTGTAAAAAATTTAATGTTCATTTATTATTTCTTGAAACGTTTATTAATGACATACTTAAGACCATTAAAATAATTTTGTTGGAATTTTTGTCATGGTGGAGACATAAGAAATTGTTTAAATTATATTTGGTATTTTATTAGTTATATGAAGTTTTTATCAACGATACAGAGCAAAGTATCCTTAAGTGGTACAATCTTTTTACCATGTTGAAAATATTTTGAAATTGTTTAAACTAAATAACTGATACCACGAGACATTTATTATTATTGAAAGCTTCACGATTTTTAACTTACAGACGGCAGCAAAATTATTCAAGCGCTAGCAATAATTCCTATTTAAAATTTGCGCACCTAATAACGTTTAGTTAAGTAAATATACTCTATAACAAAAAAAGCGACGCACCAGGAAGAAGTAATGCAAACTGGACAAAAATTGACATACATATAGGTTTCGATGGAAAATGCAAAATTTTAATGTTTGGCTGCCATCGAATGAGCATGCGACGCTGCAGCGCATCTCAACTGCGCAAATGACAGAACATTAAAAATGAGAATTTTTTATTCCAGGTCATAAATTATTCGAGAATTTTATTCCATTTTCTCAGAAAGAGAGTAATTATGCCTCGCATACATGTGCGCAAACAACATGCGCAGATGTCAGCATTTGAGTGTGGTGTTTAGTTGGGCTCAAAAAAGCCGCTTGGTCTAATCTGAGATTTCTTTGACAATCGACCCTACGTGCAACTCGTACTTCATTCACTTCAAAGAACCTTAATAGGTGGCTCAGTGAAATGGGGTTGAGCTCAATCCCCGGATCTCTCTTACACTGAGATTGTTTGAGCATCATAGCAAAGGTCCTACAACCAGCTCAGGATTTTACTAATCTAACGCACTAATTGGAAAGAATTTGCCACGATACTTCACAGGAGCACATCTGAGAACTCTATCAATTAATACCAAGCCGAATAACTGAACCTAAGGGCCAGAAATGGATCAACGCGTTATTGACTTGTGTACTTTGAGAGGCCCTTGCTCTTGATTAAATCATTCAAATTTTCTGAAACTGTAATCAAATGTTTTTCTCCACATGTAAATCACATCTACCAATTTTTGTCCCATTTGGATAACTCCTTCTTGGTGCGCCGTTTTTTTTTTTTTAATTATTATTATTATTATTATTAAAGAGTATATTTGTCGAGTCAGGATCTTAGTCTTGTGCTGATTTTGAAAAAGTAAGCTGATGATAAAAATTAGTGATCAAACTAATACATATATACATATATGAAAAGTGTGGATATGTGCTTCAATGATTTTGCTGCCGACTGTGTATTTGCATTTTCCAATACTCATTTGCTAATATTATTAAGGGATTGAAGTAACATTTAAAAAATTTTCGAAAAAAGCTATAAGAAATATTAGTGGAAATATTAAATTTCACATTATTATTTCTTGAAATTGTTATTAAAAATGAAATTATATTCTTGTCAAAGAAAGAGGACATAATGCCGATTGCTTGTTAAAAGATGTCCTTTAGATATACACTTTAATTTGTACAAAAACCTCAAATAAATTAAAGCTCCCATTATAATAGTGGACATACATTGAAAGGTTTCTAGCATGACGAATTTACTTGTCTATAAAAAATAAACATTAAATTTATAAATTTATAAATTCAGAACTTAACGAGGAGTAAATTTTAAAACATTATATATTTCTTCCAAAAAACTATAAAAAATTTTAATGTGTATGGGCTATAAAAATTTACCAACAAGATTTTATATAATATTTATTATAAGTGAATAGCAAAGTATAATGCTAAATGTATACAAATATTACGTTAAATGTAAAGTATAATATTAACTATAATTTATTTAATAAATAAAACTGTATTGAAAAATAAATTTATGCGATGCCGTTTTCATCATAAACTTTCAATTAATTCACAAAGTTATGAAAAGTAAAGAAACGTTTTCGCATGACTGCTATGGAGAAAGCATATTCCAACTATGGAGCATTTTTAGCCTCTTTTCCATATCGTCAACGAAAACCGAAGCCAATGTTATTCCATGGGAAATTTCACTTTCAAAAAAAAAAAAAAAAAAAAAAAAAACATTGCTTTAAACTATGTTGTATTTGAAAGTAACAGTTAATGTGAAGCCTGGGAAGGCTGTTTTTGGTATTAGTCTTTCTAATGAGATGGTATTTAGAAAACTTGTGACGAATAGCATATTTTAACTTTAAAGAATTTTTTAATCATGATAATTTAGATACATACTTTATGTAAAAAAAAAAAAAAAAATCAAAGTTTAATATTAAACTTAACTAACTGTCAATTATTAGCAAGAAATTACGCGTATATTTTTGGTTTTAGTTCAAACAATGCACTATTTCCGTAAATATTTAAAATAAGGTTCTATTCTTTTGAATTTTACGGCAAAATTCTGAATTTATGACTTAAAATTTTAAAAAGAATTGTTTATTTATTTTTTTATTTTTTTTTTCAGAAAACAATAGCTGATGCATATGTGGTATGCCGCACTTTTTAGATCAATCTCCTTGCAATGCTTATTTTAAAAAAGTTTTAAGAAATACATAACATATTTTTTATGTTTGATTCACAAATATAAGTTTCGAAAAAAAAAAAAAAAAAAAAAAATGCCAAACATGAATTTGAAAATCATAGATTAGCAAATAAGATTCCACGTAAAATAAATAAAGAAAGAAAGAAAAATAAAGAAAAATATAATAAAGTAAATAAAAATAAGAATAAAATAAATAAAGAAAATAAAATAAATATAAAATAAAGAAAAATATAATAAAGTAAATAAAAATAAGAATAAAATAAGAAAATGAAAAAATCATAATTGTATTTTAATGTTATTTAGAATTTATTCCTCATTATTGGTGTAAACTACATACTTTTTCATAAAAATGTAAAAAACAGCTAAGCTGATTTTTTTTTTTTTTAATTTAATAGGGAATAATTTATATTTTACAGTTTATGCTTTCTATTAATATATATATATATATATATATATATATATATATATATATAAATTGTTACAAAATTGTAAATAATTGTGTTTATTTTTGTATAAATTCTTTCGAAGAGGCTTAGTAAGTTGATAAAGTGCGAATTTTGTGCATTTCTAGTCGTTTTAGCGTTGAAATAGCCTTATTTTCCCTTAAAAACGCATTAAAAAGCCCCAATAAGGCAGGTAATGGAATTGGCGCCAAATTTCGCGACTTTTTCCCACCTTGGCGATTTTTTGGCGACGTTGGCGAGAAAATCCTTATAAATGATATACCAAATATGGAAGCTCTAATCCCATTGGCTGATGAGATATGGAGATTTCTGGAACGTCCCACACTTTTCTGCAGGGGTATATAAGCCTGATTTCTTCGTCAAGGCTAGTTCAGTTCAGATCTCAGCCAGTTTCGCTAATGCTTGCTTTGCTTCGAGCCTCTTTGAAAGAGACTTGCTTTAAGTGTTATTGCTATATAGTTTGTACTGTGGATTTGCTATTGACAGCTGTTGTTTAAGCTGTGTTTACTGGTTGAATTGAAGCTGATACTTGGTTTATAGACCTGTATTTTTCTGGAACTTTCTGTGAATAAATTACTGAATTTTTGTGAGTTTTGCCTTTCATTTTCGGACAACTCACGAACCCCCAAGTACTCAACATTTCTGGTGTCAGGAGTGTGGTTGTCTGTGAATGGTAAAAACTAGAGCTATGGAGCAAGAAATGAAAAAGCTTCTGGAAGGTCTAACTGCCCAGATGAATGAGCTAAAATCTGGATTGATAGAGAAAATAGAAACCGGACAAAAAGAAATGAAAGCAGGTCAGGAAAAGATGGAAACCGGATTGATCGAAAGAATGAAAGAAGGACAAAGAGAGATGAAAGAAAGTATGGAAACTGGGCAAAGAGAGTTAAAAGACGGGTTGGCTGAAGAAATTAAATCTAATCAAGACGAGATGAAGAGAAAACTTTCGACAGTAAAGGAAGTGATTGAAAGTAAATTATCGGATATGGGAAGCAGAATAGATGGAATAGAAGAGAAAGTTTTGAAAATAGAAGAGAGTTTTAAAGAGAAAGCAATGAAGATCGAGGAAAATGTTATGAAAATAATTTTGAAGAGAGATTTATGAAGATAGAAGAGAATTTTGAGGAGAAATTTAAAGAAAACTTTGATCAAGAGCTGAAAGGAAGGGTTTCAAAGATAGAAAGCAAGTTTAAGAGAATGGAGGAAGATCTTGAGAGAAAAATGAAAGAAGAGTGGAACGGAGAAGTAATAGGGAATGAACTGCATTCGAGTTCAGAAGACATCGCTGTGTTGAACACTGAAAATCAAGGCATTCAGCCAATTTGCCAGATAACAGCCAAGTCTGAAATTCCCATCCCTCCACACACAGAGACTATAGTTTCAGGAACACCTCCTACAAAGCAATACTTCCGCTATGGACTGATTGAATACCCGAATACAGACAATAGCCCAAGAGGAGTTCTGGTAGCTTCATCTCTAGTTGATCTCTCAAAGAATACTATTCCTGTGAGAGTCGCAAACATCAGCGATAAGGTCCGAACAGTGAAGAAGGATGAGGTGTTAGCAGCCTGCACTCCTGTAACATGCATAAACCGCCCCACGCAATCAACTGAATCCAAGTCTTCTGAGCAATTAACAACGGAACTACTCAATAATGCAGAATTAGGAAGTGAACAGAGGTGTGCTCCGGAGAAGCTACTCCAAGAATTTAAAGACCTTTTTTCTCGAACACCTGAAGACGTCGGGAGAACGAACATCACCCAGCACAGAATTGATACAGGAAATCATCCTCCAATCAAACAACATCCAAGAAGACTTCCATTTGCTAAACAGGAAGAGGTCACTGAACTTCTAAATGAAATGCAACACAATGACGTCATCAAGCCATCAACGAGTCCTTGGGCCTCTCCCATAGTACTGGTGCGAAAAAAGGATGGGTCAACAAGATTTTGCGTGGATTATCGTCGTTTGAATGACGTCACGAAGAAAGACAGTTACCCTCTTCCCAGAATTGACGACACATTAGACACACTTGCTGGCAATGGATGGTTCTCGACTTTAGATCTGAAGAGCGGTTACTGGCAAGTAGAATTACATCCTGATGATCGTGAGAAGACTGCATTCACCACGGAACAAGAACTGTGGCAATTTAAAATTATGCCATTTGGATTATGTAATGCACCTGCCACCTTCGAACGCCTAATGGAGACAGTGCTAAAAGGACTTTCCTATGAAGCCTGTCTGGTGTATTTGGATTATATTATCATTGTGGGGCGCACCTTTGAAGACCACCTACAAAACATATAAAAGGTGCTGGAGAAACTCAGAATGACTAACCACAAATTGAATCCAGGCAAGTGTAACTTGTTCCGTCGTGAAGTGAGCTACCTCGGCCATATTATCTCTGCCGAAGGTGTGAGAACTGATCCTGAGAAGATCTCTGCAGTAGAGAACTGGAGTCGCCCTGAAAATGTACACCAACTACGAAGTTTCCTGGGATTATGCACTTATTACAGGAAGTTTGTCAAGGGTTTCTCAAATATTGCCAGACCACTCCACAAGCTGACGGAAGCCAAACAGAAGTTCCTGTGGACAGATGAATGTGAAAATGCGTTCAAGCGACTTAAAAAGGCCTTAACATAATCGCCTATCTTGTCGTATCCACAGTCCGACAGACAGTTCATACTTGATACAGATGCCAGCCATGAGAGTGTCGGTGCTGTTCTGTCGCAGGAAATTGATGGTCAAGAACATGTCATTGCCTATTGGAGAAAATGCCTGTCTAAACCAGAGTGAAATTACTGTACCACCAGGAAAGAGCTACTCGCTATCGTAAAAGCCATAGAACATTTCCATCGTTACCTCTATGGCAGAAGATTTCTGCTCCGGACTGACCATGCATCTTTAACGTGGTTGCTCCAGTTCAAAACCCGGAAGGACAGATTGCCAGGTGGATACAACGCTTCCAGGAAAATGACTTCGAGATACGTCATCGTAAAGGGACTCTACATGGTAATGCAGATGCCTTGTCACAGAATCCCTGCTCGGAAAGCTGCAAGTACTGCTCTAGAGCCGAACAGAAATACCTACCGATAAATCCGGTTGCCTGCCAAGTTACTGTCTCAACACCATCAGATCAAGGTACCGATCCATGGAGTGCGAAGAACTTAGACAAGCCCAGTTGGAAGATCCTGACATAAAACCAATATTACAGCTGAAAGAGACGACCAGCAACAGACCTACCTGGCAGGACATTTCCAGATTTAGTCCCATTACAAAAAGTTATTGGGCACTTTGGGACTCTCTTCATATCAGAAACGGCGTATTATACAGAAAGTGGGAATCTGATGAGGGGAAAAGCTTCCGATGGCAGATTGTATTACTAAGATCAAGAATTCCAGATGTTTTAGAACAACTGCATAGTAGCTCTACCGGAGGCCATTTTGGGGTAATGAAGACTCTGCAGAAAGTTCGGGAAAGCTTCTACTGGTGCAAGGCAAGGGAGGACGTGGAGAAATGGTGTAAATCCTGTGATGCTTGTGCGGCACGTAAAGGCCCGCAGAAACGATGTCGAGGAAGACTGCAACGGTATAACGTGGGAGCACCATTTGAACGGATTGCACTTGACATCTTGTGTCTTTTGCCACGGACCTCCAGTGGAAATAAATACATCCTTGTCGTGATGGACTATTTCACCAAGTGGCCTGAGACATATCCCATTCCCAATCAAGAGGCATGCACAGTCGCAGAGGTCCTAGTGCAGCAATGGGTGTCAATACGGCACGCCCCTACAACTTCATACCGACCAAGGTAGGAACTTTACCTCTGATGTTTTCAAAGGACTGTGTCAACTACTCAGCATAGACAAAACCCAGACAACACCCTTACATCCCCAGTCGGACGGCATGGTCGAGAGATTCAACCGTACCATCCTGAATAACCTCTCTCTTCTAGTGTCAAGGAACCAGCAAGATTGGGACTTGAAGTTGCCATTGTTCCTGGTGGCTTATCGAAGTGCTGTCCATGAAACCACCGGCTATACTCCAGCCCAGATGCTGTTTGGACGTGAACTTCGTCTTCCTTGTGATCTCCTGTTTGGTTGTCCACCCGATGCGCCTTCATCGCCCGAGGAGTACATCCAAGATCTCCAGGCACGATTTGAGGACGTACACAACTTTGCTCGGGAGCGGATTCACATTGCAACGGAGAAAATGAAGACAAGGTACGATCTAATGGCTACACAACATGAGTTCCAGGAAGGAGACAAGGTCTGGTTGTGGAATCCTGTTCGACGCAAAGGACTGTCTCCCATGTTACAGTGCAACTGGGACGGACCGTACAGAGTCTTTAAAAGGCTGAATGATGTAGTAGTGCGGATCACTAAAACACCTTCATGAAAACCGAAGGTGGTGCACTATAACAGGCTAGCCAAGTACCGCACTTAACGGTAAAATTAAAATTAAATGTAAATACTGGTAAAATTTGCGCATGCGTAATGTAAATATTTGTATATAAATATTTGTACATATTTGTGAATTTTGTAAAAAAAAATTTCACTTGATTTATATTTTTATTTTATCGTTATAAGCAACTTAGTTTTTGTATTTTAGATTGTGTAAATTTGTTTAGTTTCGCCTCTTGACCAAGGGTTGCACTGCCCGGGACGTGCAGTCCTTGGGAGGGGGGCAGTGTTACAAAATTGTAAATAATTGTGTTTATTTTTGTATAAATTCTTTCAAAGAGGCTTAGTAAGTTGATAAAGTGCTAATTTTGTGCATTTCTAGTCGTTTTAGCGTTGAAATAGCCTTATTTTCCCTTAAAAACGCATTAAAAAGCCCCAATAAGGCAGGTAATGGATTTGGCGCCCAACTTGGCGATTTTTTCCCACCTTGGCGATTTTTTGGCGTCCTCGGCGAGAAAATCCTTATAAATGATATACCAAATATGGAAGCTCTAATCCAATTGGCTTATGAGATATGGAGATATCTGGAACATTCCACACTTTTCTGCAATTGATATAAGCCTGTTTTCTTCGCCAAAGCTAGTTCAGTTCAGATCTCAGCCAGCTTCGCTAATGCTTGCTTTGCTTTGAGCCTCTTTGAAAGAGACTTGCTTTAAGTGTTATTGCTATACAGTTTGTACTGTGGATTTGCTATTGACAGCTGTTGTTTAAGCTGTGTTTACTGGTTGAATTGAAGCTGATACTTGGTTTATAGACCTGTATTTTTCGGGAACTTTCTGTGAATAAATTACTGATTTTTTGTAAGTTTTGCCTTTCATTTTCGGACAACTCACGAACCCCCAAGTACGCAACAATATATATGTGTGTGTGTGTGTGTGTTATCATTAGAATTTATTATTACATCCCAGTTTTGTTAGTACTTTTTTCTTGAGTAATTGCACGTAATAGCTAAGAAAACAAATTTTAGTTATTTTTTGGCTTAACCAGTTTTAAAAAAGCCAAACAGTACTTCTTCATTAATATTTAATTTTAGAAAACTTAGGATATAGAATATAAATATCTTTTCTGAATCTGTGTCTATATCAGTTTTAAAAATAGTTTAGTATATATTTATTATTTATTCGTGGTCTGAGAGAGTGTCTAAAAAAATAATATGTAACACCTTAAAAATATTTTTAAGAGTTTGAGTCACATAAAATTTTAAATTACATGTAAAACTTTAAATTCTTTTTTTTTTTTTATTAATAAAGATACGAATATTCCAAAAAAACAAGATAAATTCTGGATAAGAATTTGTAAATTAGCTTACACTAAAATAATACATTTTTTAAACTTTATAAATATTTCGGATATATTTTTAATCTCTAAACTTTTCTTCAACATTCAGAAATAAATATACGTATCTTTATATTATAATATATATTTTTATTTTAAAGTATAAATATAGTTAAAAGGTCGTTTTTATAAATCATTACACTAGGTCGCTTAAATTGTTTGATGTAAGTGCTCATAAATTAAGGAAATTGTCATATTTAAACTAGAAAAGTTTCAGAATTATCCATTTCCTTAAAGAGATTTATATAATGTTATATTTTCCTCAAAAAAAAAAAAAAAAAAAAAAAAAAATGTAAAAATTAACTTTTTGAAGCGTAAAACATTATTTTAAAAATAGAAGAAAGGTTAAATCTCTTCTTAGACGTTTATTTTAATCTGATTATATTCCATAAAATGGCTATAAAATATATTCCTGAGAGATTCAATTTCCATTTATTTTTTCTTAAGATCATTATTAAGAGACTTAAGCCATTTAAATAAAATGTTTCAACTCTTTTGTACCTACGAGATGTATAGGAAATTGTTTTAATTATATTTGACATTTTATAAAAGGATTTTTCGATTTTGCATATCAACTTTTCGTAAAATTACGTAATTTTCTGGGATGTTAAAAAGTTTTATAATACTTTTGTGCAATATTAATCTAAATATAAAGTTATGTAATGATTTAGAATAGGTCATACTATATAAGGTCTTTGAATTAAAAAAAAAAGGACAGAAAAAAATATTGTTATATTAATTTTTGTTTTCATTTCATCTAAACTCTAAAAAATAAAGTTCAGCATTTAATCAGAAACATGATGCCAATTAAGGACATTTTAGCTGTGCCAATATTTTAATGAAGTTTTGTGATGTTTTTCATTATTTTTATAAGGCAAAATTACTAGTAAACACAATTAAAACACTGAATGTTCACATTATTGGATGCTAAAAAAAAGTCTAATTTGGCGCCACAATCATTTTGATGATACGTTGGTCTTTATTCTTAGTACTGTTGTGATTTTTTTTTTTCTATAAAGCAGTGTGAAATTAAAAAAAATAATAAAAAATATATTTCAATTTTAACTTAGGGTAGGTGCTCCAGAGATTGATATGCTCCAGTAAGTGACATCTTTCCCGAAATAATTAATAAATAATTAAAATAAAAGGAAATGCTTTATATATAAGATTTTTAACATTGTATGTCAAACACTGGAGCATTAGTGTGCCTATTACAGGCAAAATTAAAAACTGGCAGTGTCAAACACTGGAGCACATGGGACAATTACTGGTAAAATGAAAACCTGGTAGTGTCAATTACTGCAACCTTGAATGGGTGTAAAATATAAATTCATTAAAAAAGAAATAAGAATTACCAAATGTATATATTTTAAAATGTATGGGGTTGTCTTTCATGCCATGTACATTAACTTAAGATTTCTAAAAATAGTTTCTAATGACTAAAACATTAAAATAATTAGAAATCGCTCCAAAAGTGTCAATCACTGCAGCACTTATCCTATATGAAATGAAATGAAAAGTTTTTAATCCATTATTTGTTAAATTTTCACAAATGGCAAAAAAAAATATATATATATATATATATATTTTTGCAAAAAATTAATTTTATTTATTATTTTTAAAATTGTTTAAGATATTTGATGTCATTAAAGTAATATATTTCGAGTACTTCTGAATGTAAAAATTATAGGAAATTATTTTTTATAACATTTGATTTCCTTTTACGTATAATTATTTTTTATTTATTTATTTATTTATTTATTTTTTTTTTTTTTGTGTTGAATTTCTAATTAAATTATCTACTTTTTATTATGTTAGAAATATTTTGGGTAGGTATATATATATATATATATATATATATATGTATATATATTTCTGTAGGGGAAAGTAGGTGAATATGGAGCACCATTTCCATTTGAACTCACCATTGTAAACTAAAATACGTATACTGGATCATAGTGGATTCAACTATTGCAAACTTTCAAGTTCTGTTAATGTGTTTGATGGGTATATGTTACAAAAACAAAGTTTACGTACAAAACGCTTAGTTATGAGAAAAATATAAAACATTTTGTTGGGGTAATGCGGTACAATCTGGTAATATGGAATAGTTATGTAAAGAAATACGCTATTCCCATTTTCTTAAAGGATAATATGAAATACGGTAGTATTTTCACGTAGAATTATGAATAATTACAATGTAAGCATTTTATTTTGAAATTATTATTGAAAATGTAATAATGTATGTAAAATTTTTTTAAACATTTGTGAAATACTATAGTATTAAAAAATTTAATATATATATATATATATATATATATATATATATATATATATATATATATATATATATATATATATATATATATATATATATCTTTATATATATATATTTCTTTTGTGCGTGTGTATGTCACTGAACTCCTGCTAAACGGCTGGACCGAGTTTAATGAAATTTTTTGTGTGTCTGCAGGTGGATTAGAGAATGGTTTAGATTTACAATTCAGTTCAATCGGATAATTGGATCAAAAGATATTAAATAAAAACTCCATTTTAACTTTAAAATGATTAAAAAGAAAAATATATTTGATGCCAAAATAAACAAAATTCACGTTTATTTATTTTCTTTTCCGGAAATAAAATATTTTTAATTTCGCGTGATAAACAATAAGAATTAGAAAAAAAAATTAATATACTATGAAAATATTCGCGTGTAAATAAATATTTTCATAGAGATACTTGGTATTAGCTTAAAATTTTTATTTAATTTAGTAGTACTTTTCTTTTCTACAGTAAAACAAAATTTTTCGTTTTAATTGATACTTTATATGTAACTTATAAAGGTTCTTTTATGTTTTCACCTTAACTGTAAATAGTAATAATTTCGAATTTATTAGAATTTTTTATTTTTATTTTGTATATATCATAAAACAGTTTTTTTTTTTTTTTTTTTTTTTTTTTTTTGTATGGAACAGCTTTAGTTTGGAAATTTTTTTAATTTGGCACCGAAGTAGTACGGACGTTTCTCACTAAGATCGTCAGTTACGCAATTGAGATAGCAATGTTAATTCACCTCAAAAATGGCCAAAAATACGACAAGGTCAATGGCGACCAAAGTCGACAAGGGCGGGGAGGTCTATACTAAAGCTGTGGCTTTTTATTTATCTTTATACTTATATTTCTTTTGTGCGTGTGTATGTCACTGAACTCCTCCTAAACGGCTGGACCGAGTTTAAAGAAATTTTTTGTGTGTCTTCAGGTGGATTCGAGAATGGTTTGGATTTACAATTCAGTCCAATTTAAATTGTTTATTTAATTAATTTATCACTTATAAATTGTTGTTGATTTTGAAATGTTTCACATTGGATCCGGCAGACTGCGCTACGATCTTAGTATCGAATATTCAATAATACGCAAGCGAAGTGATGACGTCGCTGGCCGTCCGTGGATGCAAGAAAAATATTTCCTATGTTAATCGCCCATTGGATTTTTTGTAAAAAATTACTAAATATCGAGGAAAATTATTTCCCGATTTTAATCCCCATATTTGGGTATAGATATGTATTAGTTATCATGTGCATGCATTAGATTGAGTTGTTTTTGCTGTAAAATTGATAAAATTTGAATTTTTAATCTCAAAACTCTGTCATCCTTGGCGGAAAAAAAAAATATCGCCATATCATCTGGCGAATATATTTAATTTCTTTCAAAAATAATGGTTATTTCAACAACTTATATTAAGGGAGTAATGAATAATATGAAACAATTTCGTACAATACATATTACGAAAATATACATCTGGCATGTATATTTTCGTATTACGTGTTTGATCGCCAAATGCAAAAAACGCCAAGGAAGACAGAGTTTTGAAATTTAAAATTAAAATTTTGTCAATTTGAGAGCAAAATAACTCAATCTTACACATGCATACGATAACTAATACATATCTATACCCAAATACGGGGATTAAAATCGAGAAATAATTTTCCTCGATTTTTAATAATTTTTTATAAAAAATCCAATGGGAGATTAACATAGAAAATCTTTTTCTTACATCCACTGACGGTCAGTGACTTCACACTTCGCTTGCGTATATTCTATTGTAATTCCAGTTTGTCCCGACAGTTGGTGCTGCGATCAAATTCAGGAAAATATTTTGTAACTTCGTGTTATTATTGTTATACAAAAAATTGTGTCCTAATTGAAATATTACATCAAGATGTAATTAGTGTTTGAAGAGTTTTGAAGTGTGCATAAAAAACTATACATTTTGCAAATTTGGTGCGGAATTGGAGTGAGTATTTTATATAATTTTCAATCAAATTTACACGCGCGTTGATTAACAACCACCCTAACCTACAAATTTATTTTTGTAGCTAATTTATTATATTTTATTTATTTATTTTTTGTATGGAATACATTTAGTATCGGATCCCTTTCGCAAAATTTGAAATTTGGCACCGATGTAGCTCGGACGCTTATCGCCAAGATCTTTAGTTCCACAATTGAGATAGCCATTTCAATTCATCGAAAAAATGGCTTAAAATATTTAAAGTCACCAAAGGGGTCCCATACTTTTGTGCGTGTGTATGTCACTGATATTTTATTTATTTATTTTTTGTATGGAAAATTTGGTACCGAGGTAGCTCGGACGCTTCTTGCCAAGATCTTTAGTTCCACAATTGAGATAGCGATTTCAATTCATCGCAAAAATGGCTTAAAATATTTAAAGTCACCAATGGGGTCCCATACTTTTGTGCGTGTGTATGTCACTGATATTTTATTTATTTATTTTTTGTATGGAACACCTTTAGTATCGGATCCCTTTGGCAAAATTTGAAATTTGGCACCGAAGTAGCTCGGACGCTTTTCGCAAGATCTTTAGTTCCACAATTGAGATAGCAATTTCAATTCATCGCAAAAATGGCTTAAAATATTTAAAATCACCAAAGGGGTCCCAATTTGTGGCTTAGATATAGAAAATCCGTGCTTTTCTCAAGGCCAATTATATGTTTCGTGTTCCAGGGTTGGAAAACGTTCGAATTTGTTTGTGTATACTCCACAAGGATTAACCAAAAATATTGTACATCCAATGGCATTACGATAAATTAAGTTTTTGTAGATTAAAAAAATATACCTGTTATAAAATAAATTGAGTTTCAACTTTTTCACCTTTAATTAAAACGAGTTTAAGTTTTTATTTAATACGAACTCTACATTTCACTTCGCTCATACTATACACATACTCACATGCATCGATTGATTGAATTGTGATAAATGTACATGTAATGATGTTAGATATTATAATAACTTTTTGATAAAAATTTTCATCAAATCGGTCCAGATTGTTACAGCTTATTCAAAAAAGACGGAATTTTCATGTGAAATTCGTTGCTATCAGAGATTCTCTCATAAATTGAAATATTTGCCGTATGAAATAAAATTTTGTGCTGTTCGACATTCAGCGGAGGTTTTAAATAACAAGTAGCAAGTAGAAAGTACCAAGTAGCAAGTAGCAAGAAGCAAGTAGTGAAAATTTCGGTAATTATGTCTTTTACGTTATAATCGGAATTCACAGTCACCGTTCACAGCGCTCCATACCTGTTTTATTTATATACCACATACTTACACACTTACAAAAAGTTAGTTATTTTTTTATAGCAAAATATTCTCTAGAAATAATTTATATGACAAAACAAAGTTTGTCGGGTCAGCTAGTATATATATATATATATATATATTAGTTTTAAAATGAGTAAGAGGATTTAAGGAAGAGGAATTAAAAAAAAAAAAAATAGATTTATCTTATTTTTTTATTTTAAGTGTTTCTTGTGTTATAGAAAAATGGAGTTATTGAAAAAATCTGCCTTTTGTTATCACTCATTTTAAATAATAATAATAATAATAATAATAATAATAATAAAATTAAAATAGTTTAAATCGATATTACTTTTCAAGTTTCTAATGTAGATTGGATTTTTAATCTTAAAATAAACTGATATATTTACCTTTTTATCTCAATTGGGATTTAATTGCGATTTTCACAATCAGTTGTAAAATCTGATTAGAAATGTCAAACAGATTTGCAATTGCGCCGTATAAAAACATATTTCTGTAATATTTTTTCTACTATTTAAAGTCTTCATAACAGAAACATTTTAAAAAAGGAAAAATTAAATAACGATTTTTTGAATATAAAGTAATATTTACACACGTAAATCTTCTCCCACAATATTTTTTTGCTAGATAAATTTGTTTAAGCGCAAGAGCTTTCATATGCATACCAATAATAATAATAATAATACCCACGGTGCCGTATCTTGGAAATCTACAGTCCTAACTTTTAAGTACCTTTTTAAGAGCTTATTTCAACTTCAAAATCATTTCTGGCACATTGTGAAGCATTACAGAAAGCCTCTAAAGAAATTCCTATGCGTTTTCTACAGGATTTACCTTCGGGAACCTTTCACTTGTACGCATGGATTATCCATTTTTTTTTCCTTGAGAAGTAGGATACAATTACTGGACGACAAGGAATAGAATTTTGTTATGAAGCCATATTATTTTTATACAGTCGCACATGAGGCATGCAATTCTATATACAATCGCGGAGACCAGTGGTTGATCCTTGTTGGAAGATGTGGAAGGTACTGCATGCACCATTTTTAGTACTGCTCTAAATAAGAATTTTCATTCCTCTAAAATGATTTTTTTTTTTCGTTCATGTTTGGAATGTGATTTTGTGTTTATTTCTCACTATAGATACGTTATGAAATATATATAAAGACTATGTTTATGCAGTAAACCTGAAGTTATACCTTAAGTGAAACAGGATTGCGGACGTTAGGTTGCACGTACCTTTCAAATTCTATTGTTGTTTGCCATATATTTCTCCTAAAATTGAGCAACCACACCGTTTACCTTCAGGGGTTGTTCATTGTACATAACTACTATTAAACGAATATATATTAAACTGCTATTTTACGAATATTTATAAAATGCATTGATAGATTTTCTTGAAATATCAGAGATGTAAGGAACATGTTTTACCCCATGTATTTTAATGGAGGATTTATCCCGGAAGTAACAAGAGGACCATTAAAAATTAAAGAAAAGACAATGTTTGGGATAACACTGCAAAAGTAAAACTTAAAATGACTTGTATTTGAAATATAATTATAACGCTCTGTATGTAAATAGATTTTATTTATTTATTTATTTATTTATTTATTTATTTTTTATCTACATGATTTTTTATTTTTTATTATTATTTTTTTTTTATCTACATGATTTTTTTTTTTTTTTTTTTTTGTAAAATGAATGTGTTTAAACTTTTTAAAATGGTACAGCTCGTTAATTTAAGTTATAGTAATTTTCAACGTGACTTTATCTTAAAATTTACAAAATATTCCTTTTTTAACGAAAGAATAACAGTAATTCTAGAGGGAGTTCTCGGTATTATTTTTATTATTATTATTATTTTTTAAACAGTTATTATTGCTAATGACACAATGTGTTTATCTATTATTAATTATTAAAAAAAAAATAAAAATAAAAAAAAACCTCCATTTTTATAGATTTTTTTTAAGCTTTAAATCGTGAATAAAGATTACAAAATTGTCTATAATAAATTAGCACTTGAAATTTTTGTAGATTTTTAAGATTTAAAAAATACATACAAGTATACACGTCTTTATATTATGCGTCTAGATATTATGCGTCTTTTTATGCTCATCGGTCTGGGTAACATTGCAGGTATTTATGAGGAAATTATTAAATTTCGAATAAAAATAACAAAACCTTTCATCTCTTTAAGAAAATAATTAGTTTAGAGTCTAACAAGCTTGTTTATTTATTATCTGATGTCATTAATTTTCTACAACGGAGTTTTCCTTACATGATATACAAAATTTTCCTTTAATCCATTGGAATGCTAATAAGTTTCAGCATGGTGTGCATGAGTGTATTTCTAAAATAAAAAGAACTCTAATTAACAATAAGAAACTTTAATGGAGATTCTTTTGTACTTGGAAGTTGCATTAAATATTACTAATGATCGGTTCAAAAGAATAAAAATGAAATGAAACTATAGTTGAATTTTATATATGTGCGTATTTTTTTTCTTTTTTTTTTTTTTTTTTTTTTTTTTTAACAGAGATATCTTTATACTTAAAAAAAAAATGTAAATAATTAAAATACGAAATAAATAAATAAATAAGTAAATAAAAATTATTTATTTATTCATTTTTAAAAGAAAAAATAAATAAAGAAAGAAACATCAGAGAATTTTCTTATTAATTAAAAAGATATAAGTAATTTAAACGCTTTTGAATAGTAAATTTTTAATGAGTACTGTTGGAGTTTTAGATGCTTCAACGAGTTTTAGTAACAAAAATAGTTATAAAAAATAGTAATAAAAATAAATATCTACATAAATAATGCATTTTAAATTTATTAAAATTCATATTGATTTCTGGTTTATATATAGTAATATAATTAAATCTGTAAATGTTCTCTAAATTAAAAATATTGCTTTATCATAAATAAATCACCAGTAAAAATAGTCATTATTGCTAAATATTTCAAAGTACACGAAAATTCATCTCAAAGATACGAGAAAAAAATCATTCTTAAATTTAATGAAAAGTGTAAATATTGTCAATTACAATTGAAAGTAAATTGAAGTAATCGTTATTTTAAGTAGAATTTTATTTCGTTAGTTTAATGAAAAATGGTACTAAATATATAAATTAAAAATTTTAAATGCATTTTTGAGAAAAATCAATTTTTGAACATAAAAATTTTATTACTCATATAGAGTCTTTTTAAACCATTCTAATTATCTTCTTATAACAATAAGTCACTTTACTAATGACAAAAATGTAAAATGTCTCAGTCTTTAAATGTTAATATTTTATTTACTTAATAGCTTTCAATCAGGATATTACAACATGTTAATTTCATTAATCTGCATTTAAAAATAGCATAAAAGAAATGACTTTTCCCAGTATTAGAATTTGTTTCATGCTGTAAAATAATGCAGATTTGTAAATTATAGGAATAAATATAAATGTAATGTGTAGCATATAATTTTGAACTTGCAAAATAAAAGGAAATAAGTAACTAAATAAAAATAAAATCCATCTATCAGTAAAGAATATCTACTAAACAAGTATGCGAGGCTTTTTTTTTTCTTTTATATATATGTTAAAGCTTTTATGAAACCTACTAATTAACTTCTAAAAACTAGAATCTTACTTGAAGGCTCCATCCTTATCGACTTTCGCTGGGGGCCCCACACTACCACAGGTGGTCAGTCTTCGCGGTTGGCGTTGCTGACAAAAGTGATGTTTCCAGTCTTCTCTGGCCCAGCATTCAGTGGGTGACGCCATACACAGTCAATATTTCCCTAAGGCTCGTTGCCATTACATGAATCGTAATTCTTAATAATTTCCAAAGGTTTTCCGATGAAACGTATGAGCAGATTTTTTGTAGTTAGGGAGTTGAATAAACGCATCGAAATTAATATAAATAACTTCATTCTGGGCAGTTTTTGCTAATGCGGTAGTACTTTTATTGAATTGATATCGGGACAAAGATCTTTAACTCTACTTTTTATTTTACTTTTGGATATCTCTACATAACATCCTAGATCTTGAAAACGGGATTTTGTAAATATGTACGATTTCGAGAGGATCAATTGGGTCCTTATCACTAGTAATTTATTTGTAAATATTACGGTTCAGTTTAATAAGGATATTAATATTTAGCTGCTTAATTTTTTATTTTATTTGAAACTCGAGTAAATTTAAGTGGGATGTTTTGGTAACTCAAAATTTGATTTAAAGTTTTGATTCTTTTACGATAGAGATTTTTGACAATATTTTTCCTGTATCCGGCACTATCAGTAATTTGTTTAATAGATTTTAATTCGTTTTGAAGTGTTTGGAGGTCAAAACAAGTAGTAATAGCACGATTAACGTAAGCATGGATTGCATTGGATTTATATTTATAAGGGGATAACTGGAATTATTAATAATTTCATTGCTGCTAGCGGGTTTTCGGTAAACAGATAATTGAATTTCATTCTTTTCGGTGCGTTTAATTTTTACATCATGCTAGTCAATTTAATGGTTGCTTTCGATTTCATAGGTAAATTTTATATTGGAGTCAAGACTATTAAATAAATAATGATTTCATATGTATGGATATTTTTATGGATAATAGCGCAAACATCATCGATATAGTGGTACAAACAGTGGACGTTATTTAGGAGTATACTCCCTAATAACACACTTGTCCCCAGAATATCCTAAGGAGGTCCATAGGATTTCCCTTTTATCCACAGGACATCCTTAGGCTACCTTTCGGAGAAGATGTGTTGTTAAGAATATACTTTTTCTTCAAGAAACCTTAATTTTAATTCTACAACAAAGCCTGAAACTGAGGAACCTATAGTGTCCCCTTTGTTTATAGACGTTATTATTAAATTTAAGGTACATTTCGCGAAATATTAAAGTACTGGCTGTGATTAAAGTAGGAGTTATTTCTTTATTATAAGTTTCGATAGTTTTAGTGTTAATAATTTCGGTAATTTTATAAATATCTATAGAAGGATATAGATTTACCGAAACTTACAAAACTTGATTATCTTGGATTTGGATACTGCGAATTTTGTTCATGAAATCTCCAGGGTAAGTTAAGCAATTTTCGGAGAGGGATAAAAGACTACGAAAAATTTTGACCATGTATCTTTCAGTAGGGTAAGTAGGATCTTAAAGTTCACTGACGATGGGACGAATTTTGGGGGAAATTTTGCAATTTTTGTATTAGCCAAAGATGCGAGAGGTGTTAGTGGCATGACTAAGGATTACAGGTGTTAGTTGCTAGGCTATTTGCCTTCTTTAATAAGTGCTTGGTTTTTCCGAAGAGTTTAGAATTAAGGTCGTTTAATTTTGGTGGTGCTTATTTCGTCAACGGTCTCTTCTATTTTGTTTATATAATCAGTCCTGTTGAAAATGGCAATTTTTCGGGTTTTGTCAGTGAGGGTACAAACATATTTTATCATTGTTTTTAATGGATTTAAGAGCGGTGAGGTCTTCACTATTTTTACTACAGTTGCTTCAATTCTTTAACAATATTTTCTTAGGCAACGTTCCTGATTTTCTTGAGCAACTGATTAACTTAAATGACAGCATCAGTAAGGTTGAAACAGACATTATTACAATCCCAGAACACCATAGAATTAAAATCAGAAACTTTGCTTTAGAAAATAAAGTTAAATAATTAAAAAACAATATTATAAATAGTCCTCTCTTTATAAAAATTTATTTTTTTTTTATAAATATATACCAGGTAATTCAAAATAGATGTTACAGAGATTATCTCGTAAACTAAGAAAGATAGAAACATACTTCCAGTTACAAAATTGGTGCAAATTAAGAGTATATTTCAGATATGGCATTTGTTTTGTACAAGGGGCCGTATACATATTAAATACGAAATTTAATTTTTATGCGTCCCCTCCTATCATATTACTTATATTTAGAAAAATAGTCTCCTCGCTCTAACAACAACAAAAAAAAAAAAAAAAAAAAAAAAAAAAAAATCCTCTCTCTAAGTCAAAATCTCGCTGAGTTATTGCAATTTGAAAATTTTAGCATTTTTCGCCAAGTCTTAAGGGGTTGTATCAAAAGTGAGAAACTGTAATTACTATAGATTTGGTAATAAGGCATAGATTGATCAGCGTGTGGAGGGGGGATGTCTCTTTTTCCCCTAGTGAATACACACGAGAATACTCATTGAAAATTTCGCGAATAAAATTTATGAATAGTTTATGTTTTAAAAAGGAATTTCAAATTCATTTTTCTTTCTTTTCTTTTATAAACTCTCTTACCTATATACATGGCGTAGAGAAAGTATTGTTTTTGAGTCAAATTTCAGAAAATTTGCTTTTGTTATATTTGCACGTTTTCAGATCTTCTGGATTAAAAAATCATGTTTTTAGCGGTTGCTCTCTCTCTCTCTTTCTTTGTGTCTGTGTTATTAGCATATCTAAAGAACGAATGGTAGCAGAAAATCCAAATTCGATATTCTAAATCCGTGTCATATTGCGGTGCTACACTAAAGTATTCGTTGCAATCAGACAATTGTTTGTTTGCAGGGTCATCCAAGAGAATTCAAATACATTACGTCTGAGAGCGAAATTTCTCATATGTACAGTGTGTCATCTATAGACTACCCTAAACAAAATGAAAAGAACAGACATTTTATACGCATAAAAGCATGTTTTGTGTGAATTGTGGTATAGCAATCATTCATCATTCATTTACAGAATTACCCAGAGTATTTTGATGTTTTGCTTGGGAATGCTGGAAGTGTATTTCGTTATGTGCTATTTGTTTTACATATAACACTAAATTTAAGTACACAAAGTCATGTGTATATAGTTTATAAGGCTACTCAAAATTAAGGTAAAATTTTTTTAGTTCCCCATCATACTATAGGTATGGGGAACTTAGGTAATCGTGAAAATTTTCGACCTCGGTTTTTTGACTTTTCTACACGTTTTCAGATGTGAGGAATCCAAAAATGACAAAATTTCTATGTTGTCTGTCTGTTAGTCTGTTAGTCTGTTAGTGGGTCAATCCGTTAGTTTGTTAGTCTGTGTACACGATATCTCAAGAACAAATTGTCGCAGAGAGGTCAGATCAGTTTTAAAATATTACTTTCGACACTGGCAAGAACCCTATTCATTTGCAACATTCGAATTTAAAAACTTCGTAAGTTATTAGAAATTTACGATTTTCTTAACATGGGAGAATAGGACAAAAATTCACTTAAACGTGCATTAAATGAAAACTTTTTACTGTAAAAATGTCAGACCAGTTTTAAAATATCAGTTTTGATGCCGGAATGAACATCAGTAACTATAAATATGCTACTTTGAAAATTTCGCAAGTTAATGGAAATTTACGAATTTCTTAACATGGCAGTATAGGGCAAAAGTTCACATAAACGTCAATTTTGAGAGATATTTTCATCGTAAAGATGTCAGACTACTTTTGAAATATTATTTAGGACACTGGTATGAATATTAATGACTATGAATTTTCCAATATAAAGATTTCGTAAGTTATTGGAAATTTACGAATTTCTTAACATGTCAGAATAGAGCAAAATTTCACATAAACGTCAATCTTGAGGGATATTTTCAGCGTAAAGATGTCAAACCACTTTCAAAATATTATTTAGGATACTGGCATGAATATCATAGACTATGATTTTTCCAATTAAAAAAAAATTCGTAAGTTATTTGGAATTTACGATTTACTTAACATGTCAGACTAAGGCAAAATTGATCATAAACTTCCATTTTGAGGATCCTAAATACATTAGACAACTTCAAAATTAAGTTTATGATATTTGTTTGAACATGATTGAATACAAATATTCTACGATGAAATTTTCGTAAATTATTCGTAATTTACGATTTTATCAACATAGTGAAATTGTAAATTTTTCATATAAATATGAATTTTGAGGTTTATTGCATTGGAAATAGTAGCATGAAAACTAAAGCAGAATTGACCCTGATAAAATAAATTAATAAATTAGAATAAGATAATCATATCGAAGTGAACGGTGGATAGCCTATTAGGCGGGGATTTCATTCTGTCACTGTATCAAGCTTTGGTCAAATTCATTTCTTTTAACATGATTATAATATGTCTCGCACTAGAAATTTCTGAGAACATAAATATGATGGGGAACTGAGCAGAGTCCACCTATGCCAACTAGCTTAATTATTATTAAAGGTAATTGGCGTATGTGCTTTGCTGCATTTTTTTTATTTCGAAGAACACTGCTGACACAGAACGGAAAATTAATTTCTCATACACATACTGTAAAAAAAGAAGTTTTTGAAGAGCGATTTTTTTTTTTTTTTCGGTATAACATCACGTTTTGAGGCCTCCTGAATACGAAAGATAAATTTTTAGTGGTTGATCTGTATACATATGAATTATCAGCATAATTTAACAACAAGTAATCTGGTGTGCCACTCACACGACTTTCTCTTACTCTGCAATTTAATACTATAAATACAGGTTGGAAATTAAGAGGTAACATAAAGAGGACTGTTATGTAAACCTATTTTAAAATAATTCAAATTTGGCTTCGGAAGAGATTTATATGATAATTAGTTCTGTGTGAGGGGGGCAACTGTCCCCCTAAACCCTCCGTTTCATTACTGCACTTACATTTATATAGAATTTAAATCTGTTATTAAAATTAAAAGTTCGTTTTAAATCATTCAAACAATTTTCACATGCGACATTCCTTGAAAATTATCGTTCTTATCAAATTTTTCCAGAAACAAATTTATATTATATTTATTGAAATTTTATTTTTCCGACTGAGTGAAAATAATGCCTGGACCGGGAATCGATCCCCGAACTTACAAGGTCAAAACTCTACCAATTGAGCTATCCAGGCCGACACCCCGGTCAGCATTACTCACTCAGACAACATTTAGGCAGAAACAGGTTTGCCTAAAGGTTGCCTGAGTGAGTAATGCTGTCCGGGGTGTCGGCCTGGATAGCTCAATTGGTAGTGCCTTGACCTTGTAAGTCAAAGATCCGGGGTTCGACTCCCGGTCCACGCATTATTTTCACTCAGTCGGAAAAATAAAATTTCAATAAATATGATTTTCTTTCACAGTTGATTGTGTGATTTTAATAATATATATATATATATATATATATATATATATATATATATATTAATTTGAAAATACAACTTTTGGATCTCCTGAAATTATTCTTTTCCTGAAATTATTCGACACAGGCAATAATCAAACTTTAAAAAACTTGACTTTGGTAATAAAGAAGCCTCAAAACGTATAGATACACAAAAAAAACAAGTGATGAATATTTAGCTTAAATACATACATTATTTATCATATGTCTATGAGGAATTCATATCCATTCCTGAGCAGCTTTCCTGGACATGGTAAAATATTATAGTAAAGCACTTTCACTAACAATAAAAAAGAATATTATCGCCTAAATATTTGCAACCCTTTATATCTTTTGAAGAATATGTACAAACCACATAGTACACCTAAATATAAACCTATATTAATAATATACGGCACAACCTAAAATGCACTTCCATCAATTTTCAGATATTGTCGCACTATAATCTAGTTATTTTGTGTAGCCCTGTAAATGAACAGTGAATGATTTCCCTGTCATATTCTACATGAGACATATTTTTAAGCATATAAAAAATATATATTCATTTCATTTGGTTTAGTGCAGTCTATAGGTGTTAAATTTTACTTACCTGTAATTTTCCCCATAGACGTAATGTATTTGAATATTCTTGAGTGTCCCTGTACACGAACCATTTGCTTCATCTCAACGAAAACCTTAGTGTAGCATTCCTATATGATACATATTTAGAATACCAAGTTTGGAATCTCTGCTGCTATTTGTTCTTGAGATATGCTGATAACAGACAGACACAAAGACAGACCAACCGCTAAAAACACGATTTTCATATTCAGGGGACCTCAAAACTTGTAAATATAACAAAAACTCACTTTGGAAAATCTGACCCCAAAACAATACTTTTTCTACCTTATGGGTATGAGAAAGTAATAACTACAGGAAATGCAAATTTGGTACTTTGGATTCCATATCTAGTTCCCACTTGAAAAGTTGATCAATAATTGCAAGTTTCAAAGAAATTGATAACACACTTGATTTTTGTTTTGATAAATATAGGCACTATAATTAAACGGGAGTTGAGAAGGGTGGTAAACACCCTGATATAGAATTATTCAACAATACCATATCATATTCTATACAAAACATCATTTTAGAATATTAACAATAAATATGAATTTCTTTATGAGTTTTACAGTAGAATGTTATTTAATAGTAATAAAAATGTCTGTCCCAAACGCAATACATTGGCATTTTTTGTGCATTCCTGTACTTAAACCAATTGTAGAGGAATAATTAATGCCATTTTAAATAAGGATAATGTCATATAGTAAACCTGAATAACGCATTTCACATTTAAAATTTCTGAAAATATTTACAGACGCTGGGGGCTGGCAGACGGACAGATGGACGGTTAGACAAAAAGATATGCAAATTGAAACCATATTCACAGTTAAAAATTGTTAGAAAATGTTTAATGTAAGCGAAAATGCAATTCCAGCAGATGTCCAATAATAACCCTTAACGTAACTGAATATTATTGTGTGCCCTGTAAATCTAATGCTAATCATACTGTACAATATAGGAGGTATTCCTTTGTGCATATCAATAACATATTTCAATTTCTTTAATATTTATGCAGAATAATTAAAATTTGGTTTATAGAAATATCTTTTATAGAACGCAATGCTTTGAAATACTTTCGGGTGTCCCTGTACACAAACCAGTGATGGAGTTTACTCGATTTTCTATAGAGAATATTCGATAGAAAACTTCAATAACATATTTCAATTTTATTAATGTATGCATAAATTAAAGGCATTAAAATATGGTTTATAAAAATACCTCTTATAGAACACAAAGCTTTGGAATACTTTCGGGTGCCCCTGACAAAGAAGTGATGGTGTTTACTCCGTTTTCTATACAGAATATCCGATAGAAAACTTTAATAACATATTTAAATTTTATTAATATATGCTTAAATTAAAGGTATTAAAATATGGTTAATAAAATACCTCTCATGCAACACAATGCTTTGGAATACTTTCGGGTCTCCCTGTGCACAAGCTAGCAGAGGTATTCACTCCATTTTCAATAAAAAAACATCCGATAGTGAACTCAAATAACATATATCAGTTTCAGGAAATTCTATGAATATTCACGGATGTTAGAGCGCGGACACACAGAAAGACGGATGGACATAATTATGGACAGGCAGACAAATCGAAGTCATTAACACTTTTCAACCTTGCTGAAATTGTTAAAGAGCCGAAGTCATTAAATTTTTCATCCAAGATGGAAAGTGTTAAAAATAAAGTGCGAAAATTTCACAAGGTTTTGCTAGTCTTTTAACTTTTTCCCTCTCTTAACGCGTTTTAATTTGCAGGTGACCCCCTAAGAAATTTAACTATTAAATTTTTTAACAATACGGAATAAAGTAAATTTGCATTAAGTTCTTAAAACTGTTGATTTCATGTGTTTGAATGATTTTAGTTTCTATTTTAAAGTAAAGGATCTTTTTTTAATTTTTCTCATCTCATAGATAATCCTCTAAAGTGTGCCCTATGGTGTCGAAAAATAGATGCTAAAATTAAAAAAAAAAAAAAAAAAAAAAAAAGGGGTATAAGTCATCATTTTCAAATTGCAATAACGCAGCGAGATTTTGACTTAGATTTTTTTTTTTTTTTTTTTTTTTTTCTTGTTAGAGAGAGGAGAATATTTTTCTAAATATAAGTCGCATGATAGAAGGGGCCGTATAAAAGTTAAATTTCGTATTTAATATGTATACAGCCCCTTGTAAAAAAAAATGCCATATCTGAAATCTACTTTTAATTTGCACTAATTTTGTAATTGGAAGTATGTTTCTTAGTTTACGAGATAATCGCTGTAACATCTATTTTAAATCACCAGGTATATATATTTTTAAAGCATTATTATTATTATTGTAATTGGAAGTATCTTTCTTAGTTTACGAGATAATTGCTGTAACATCTATTTTAAATCACCAGGTATATATATTTTTAAAGCATTATTATTATTATTATTATTATATTTACTTTTAATTTCGTTGAGGAAAAATATAATAACGATAATTTCATTGTATAAAATTTAAAACAAGAATTTAATTTGATTAATTATTCACGAACAAAACTTTATTAAGAAAATTTTGCAAAAAAGTTTAAGTTAATTTTATATTTTAAAATCAGTTAATAAAAAGTAAAAAGTAAAAAAAAAAAAAAAAAAAAAAAAAAAGCATCAGGAAGATTGTTTAGAATGAAATAATTCTAAATGAAAATATTTAAATTTATTTTTATGCATATAAATTGATATGATTTTTTAAAGAATTTAAATTGTCAAAATTTACTTATTTATTTATTTTTCCCTTAATTTCAGTGCGCATGTTTAAGTACATTATTAGGAATTAAATATAATATTAGGAATTATAGCTAATATATATCTTTTTCACTAGTTTTAATGACGGTTTCACTCATCTAAACAATACATATATATTAAAATATTGTAAATGGAAATGTTGTTATTCAGTAAAATAAAAAATCTATATTAAATAATAATAATAATAATAATAATAATAATAACATTGAAAATTTAACATTGTATCTTTGACTTTTTTTTTTTTTTTTTTTAATATTTGAGTATATAATTTC
Source organism: Salticus scenicus (assembly GCA_963930645.1). NCBI lineage: Eukaryota > Metazoa > Arthropoda > Arachnida > Araneae > Salticidae > Salticus > Salticus scenicus. The sequence continues at coordinate 136,977,513 of OZ005655.1, forward strand.
GGAATTCTAAATTAATTAATTAAATAGATTAATAAATTAATTAATATTAATAAATTAATTAATTCTAAATTAAATATTCAAACATTTAAACAACTCCAATTGTAAATACAAACATCAAGCACAGGTACCCATTAAATTACTTTATTTTGTTTTTCAACGTGTAAATTAGTTTGATTTTACTGAATGTCATCCTATTAAAATTCGATTGTGTGTATTTCCATATGTCTTCTTACTAACCAATGACGATAGGAAAGTACCAAAAAAGGAGAAAAGCGCAAGATTTCCAAGTTGGTCGTCTACATTAAATTTTTTAAATTATTTATAAAGATGTCAGCTTATAGTCCAAAAAGAGTGCAAGAGACGACCACAACGGGCTGCAAAACATTGTTCGCCTACACCAGCGACAAATGTTTGAAGTGGTTGGGCAGTAAAATAAAAATAGCGGCAAATGAATAGTTTAGAAAAGAATTAAAGTATAAAATTTTATATAACCGTCCGTAACAAAAATTTTAGAAATTTTAATGGCATTTGTTAATTTTAAATTATATATAAAAAAAATTTTTGGGTCACCCTGTAAAAAGTAATGCGTGAAATGCATTTTTGCAGTCGTATATGATTATGAGAATTCTTCTACATATTCATACAAATTTTTATGAGGCTACCACACGCATTCATGGAAATATAACGACTTCTAAAAAAAAAAAAAAAAAAAAAATCGCCACTTTTTTAATTATAACACGTAGGGTATTAGACCTACTGCAAAGTCATTTCAGGAAACTTGGCGCGCTACATTAGGCATATCATGCTGCAAATATTGAGCCTTTCATATGAAAATCCCAAACTAATATCGTGCAAATTCAAAAATTTCTGCGAGATATAATTAACAGAATTTTAGTCCTTCTCAAAATAAATAAATAAACAAATAAATAAAATAAGTAATTAATTAAATATGTAAACATGATCATAGTACAGTCTTAATATAGCTCCCCTTGGCGAGTTTTGAATTTTTACTGCCATTTTAGACAAAAATACATAATTTGTGTGATTATTTTTTCTTTCCTTTTCTTTTTCTGTTCTTTCCCTTCTTTTCTATTTTTCAATAAATTATAAAATATTGAAAAATAGAAAAGAAAGAAAAGAAAAATTACGAACTCAAACTTAATTATCTTGTTTTATTTTTTATTTCATTTTGCACGCGCGCTTTTTATTTCTTAATTCAAAATTATTAAGAAAATCTTTTTCGATACACTCCGTTTCGAAACTGATTATTATTAATTTTCTTTTCCTTTTCTTTCAAAAGGAAAAAAAAAAATAAAAAGAAGAAAAGAAAAGAAAAGGAAGATTCTGATGAAATTCTGGCAAAAGCAGAATTTAGTTTAGCACGGAAGACTATTATTATTATTTTTATTATTATCATTATTATTTTAATTATAACATCGCTTTCAAATTATTCAATTATATTTCCGATAAATGTCCAACTATCTTAAAACTGGTGTCGTAAAAATCCACAGATTGAGACTAATAGTCCTCAGTTCTAAAAAACATTCGATTATTGCTTTTTTAAATTCATTTAAATATGTTAATCAGTTCAGCAGATAAAGCCAACTAGAATTAAAAATAAATAAGTAAAATTAAAGGCATGCAATAATTCTAATAATAACAATTATAATATAATAATTAATAATAATAATAATAATTTGAATGTAAGTGCAATAATTTTTCTTTTATAATTGCTTATATGTAGAAATGAAATAAATAAAATTATTAATTAGTCTATGAGAAACTACAGAACTAATGATAAAAATATGTTAGTCATGCAATTTTCTTTTTGTGTCATTATAATTATGTATTCTGGAACTGAACATTGTTTCTAGATACAAATGGGAATAATGGTACCCGAACATATGTGCTACTCCCAAAGGTGTTCTCTACTTTTGTTAGGACAAGTACATTATTTTGTTTTATCTTAATGACTTTTCTGAGCTTTCCGGTTAATGAATATCTAATTTAAATATTTCTACGGCTTAGTCTCAATACTATACATTATTCAATGCATTTAATTTGAGAATGAATCGAAGCAGAGGAAATATTTACTTCACTTTCAAGATCAATAAAAGGAAAAGAGTTTGAATGGAAATATATATATATATATATATATGGGTGTTTATAACGCGTGATCTTCCAATAATCTTAATTAGATATTTATCATAATAATTTTAGAAGATTTTTTTTAAATTTATAAATATGAATGATTTTTCTATCATTATTATTATTATTATTATTATTATTATTATTATTGTTGTTGTTTACACTGTGGGGGCATTTTGGAAAAAAGAAGAAAAGAAAAAATAAATAAATAAGTAAAATAACGTGGTTATAATGCATTTAACTTTATCTGGATTTTTAAATGCATTCATGCTTGCATTTTGTTTGCATTTCTAAAGAAATCAGATGTTATGGAGTAGTACAATTCTAAAATACAATTCTATGTAACAGCCAGTTTTTACCAATTTTACTTAGACGAGACAACACTTAGAAGAAAACACTTTTTTTACGTAATTTTATTTATTTATTTATTTATTATCTATATCTATATATATATATATATTTATCTATTTCTTTTTATGTAATATTACTAATGTAGAAAAGAAAAATCATATTTAATTTCTTTTTTCTTTCTTATTTCTTACAAGCTGAAATTTATAGATATATATGATCGAAACAGTATATAGTTTTGCTTATTTTATTCTATATTATTTTATCACATATTTAACATCATTAAAACTATCGCAAGCGGTTTTCATTAAGAAACTCTTTGGAGCTAAATATTATCTTTCATTAATTTCAAGATAAATAATATTGTTTATTTTAAAATATAATAAGGAAGGAATTTTTTTCAATTTAACTTTTTAAATGTTACTTTAAAAAAAAAAGAGGGAATTGTGCAGTTGTGTAAGTAATAGACACAAATTCTTTTAAAAGCTCTCTACTACTAATTTTCTCTGTTAAACAAGAAAAATTTTAATAAAGAATTAATTAAAAAAATAGTAAGATGAAATTCAATGTTTAAGAGAAGATAAATAAAATTAAATAAAAACGAAAATATTTTAAGATACTTTTCCAAATACAGAACATTCAATGCATTACATTTCATAAACAATGACTAAAACGCTATCATGTTTATACTTACAGGGTTGCCCCAGACGACCTTTTTTATATTCTTTTCATACCACGATTTCCAAAAAATAAAATTTATAATATAGCTTCGCAGGTAAAACGGCACTTTGCTTGCACAAATTTATTACAAGTGTTATGTTATAAAAACAGGTATACGAAAATAATAATTAAAATATAAAAGGCGCCTGTGGCAGTCCTGTACTTACCTTCAGAATCTGCTTTTTTTTCTAATATTTTTTCGTAAAATTAAGGTTTACTAACAGTTTTATAATTATTTTGTCAATCTTTACATTTTAACAAAAAATTAATTTTAAATTTCATTAACGAACAAAAGAAATATTCATTTTTTTTTTATAATACGTTTTCCTCTTTATACATGTACGAATATACAAAGTAAGGAAATTACTTTTAATATATTCAAAAATAAATACAATTTCAAAAACAATAAATTAATATATAAGTAAAAATGTATCACTTGAATAGTAAAAAAGAATAAAAAAATTCTCCTTTTATTTTAATACAAAACACTTTCAAATAAAATAACAGATGTCAGATGAATTTAATGAGTGATTTTTTTTTCTGAATTTTGTAAATTCCTATAATTTTGTAAAGACACATTTTATTTAAATTTTATTAAAGATTTTCATTTTCTATATCTGAAAATAAAGAACTTATGTAAATGCTGACAAATTTACAAATTTTATTTTCCAGTCTTTTTTTTTTTTTTTTTTTAACATTAGTTTAAAAAAAGAAAAAAAAATTAAAAGATTCTTAAATAATATCTGGTTTGTTAATATCTTAATACATAAAAAATAATAAATGTAATTAATAATATTTTCATATATTCATAATTTTATGTAAATCAATGTCTAGTACTAGAAAAATAAAACATTTCCCAATCAAAAAAAAAAAAAAAAAAAAAAAAAAAAACACTTATTAACGTGTATAAAATTCCAGCATTCTAAAGTCAACTGTAACGCAATAGTGATAAAAAAAAAATAAATAAACAAATAAACAAATTATGGAAATGAATTATACATGAAGCAGAAAAATAATTTATTAAAACCAAATATATTAAGAAAAAACCCTTTCACAAACTATAAACGACGTATCTCACAGGGTCTGATGGGTGTCAGATAAAATTGATGTGTGGAATTTTCACGAATCTCTGAATTCTTTATGGATCTATTCGATAAGATACAATCTTATATTTTAAGTTAAGATATTTGTCTGATAGCGTTTGCATATTTTAAGAATTTTTGTCTATTTTATTTAACTGAAATTAATTTAAATTAATTTAAATAACCTAAAAAATTAAATGACATTTTATTTGAAATATTAACTAAAAATATAAAGTTATAATCCGGATAAATGATAATTATATATATATAAATGTCAAATAAAAGTATTAAAATGGGCATAAAACTAAAAGGAAATTCTTAAAAAAAAAAAAAAAAAAAAAAAATTGCTGGTAAATTGTAATTGAAAAGAAATCAGTCAAATGTAACTGGTCTCATTAGTTGATTTTGTTTATTTTGTAGAACATCTTATCTATGAATATAGTAACGTTTTAGAGAATTTAAAAATTTTGTCTAGTATTGTATTTTAATTTTACTCGTTAAAACTCTGTGTTTAGTTTTCAGACTCATTTTCAGACGTAGAAATTATGGTTTCAGTCCTCGCACCCAGTATTTCACCGCCGGTATTTTCCGTCTGTGGTACTGGAATAAGTTAAGTTAAATTGAGAATTGGGATACGTTAAACAGTTACATAATTTTATAAATAAAAATATAAACATGCATACAATATTTTTCGGGTATATTGTCTCTTTCAATTTTCTATCCACGTGAATTTCTTTTTAATTTCAATTTTAGCAACTGAATATAAAGATGGCATTCGGTAGAAGACTTTAATGTATCAAACGTTTATCGCCCCGAATTAAACTAAATTATATGTGGATATTCTTTTTATTATTATTAAATGTTATTTATTATTAAATAAATAAATAAAATGTCTTGTTTGTTTATTTATTTACAAGCAAATAAAGCAAAATATTTATGAAATTCTTTTTTCAATATCTATCGATTCCTCTCCACCCAAGTTTTAAGATTTATTTCATTAGAATAAAGTAAATTTACTGAAAAAAAAATTTAGGAGATGATTGATATTCTTTTAACAACTTATAAACTACCAAGAACCACTCTCTTTATTTTTAATTTTCTATTATAAGCAAAACCAGCATCGATCATAAATTCCTTTGAAAATGTTTCTTTGCCTTATTTTTCTTCTCCTCATTGATGATAAAAAATTGATCTAATTTTAATGCAGTCAATTAGATGTGTCCATGTTTTGTCTATTTTGACCACATTTTTCTATGTTTGTATGGGTAAATGTCTTTCAGAAAGAATTTTAGAGCGTGTTCTGCTTTCGTCGATATGTCGCGTCGTGGAGAAAGACGATCACGTTAGGTTTTTTTTTTTTTTTTTTGCCTTTTTAACCCTTTACAGTGCACTAACCTTTAAAGTTGGAATTTCAACAAAAAAAGTTGTAGGCTATCTACTTAGGTCTAAAGGAGTACACAGGTTTAATTTTGTAAATATAGTACTTACCGTTTTGAATCTGTGGGTGTTCCATCAGCGGGAACACAGCACCACTAGAGCTCTGAAAAGAGCGTCTAAGAACGTCGCAGTGAAGCGCGTAAATGAGTAGAAGATTTTGCATATAAATTAAAAAACACTGTATTATACCTGTGTAGTAGATTTAGCATGACCCATGGTGCATCACGGGAAGGCCTGCTACTCTACAACCCCCCCCCCCCCCCCAAAAAAAAAAAAAAAAAAAAAAAAAAAAAAAAAAAATCTTTGTTATATGATTTTTGATGAAATAATTTGATATTTACAGTTAGTACACATATATACAAGTCCTTTGTACAAAAATATTTGCAATTAGCGTATTTTTTAGCTTCATGAAATTTTTGGAAGCACGCCACACTCTTTTGGTAGAAGCAGAAACCAACATTGCAGGTTTTGCACATGAAACTAGTTTTGTGAGTTTTTTTTTTTTTTTTTTTTTTTTTTATAAACAACCAACCCTCCCTTGCAGTATCTGATAGCTTGACGTCATTCCCTCCAAACAGAGGAAAACTGAGCACGTAAACACAGCTGCCTTCTCTCATCATTGTTTTCGGTTGCATAATAGGAAAAGCGCTAGTGTCGCAGTGTTCCAGGAGATGGAACACCTTATTTTATTCAACGATTCCTGGTATGTTTTCTGTATAAAAAATTAAAAATAATATAGAATAAATAATTTAGAGTACAGCCAACGATATAACATCGAAATCTTTTTTTCAAGCAATTCTTTTTGTATCAAAAAAAAAAAAAAAAAAAAAAAAAAATTAAAATAACGCGTCCCAGCTAAATATCATGGATTGCCTTGTGTAGTGGTGCCATCTATGGGTGAAAAGGAAAGTTCAAATCTATAATAATAAAAGGAAAGGTTTGTCTGTCTGTCTGTCTGTCTGTCTGTCTGTCTGTCTGTCTGTTCTTTTATACGTTCAGCCCCTATTGAACGCAGAAGTACAAAAATTGACATACGGATGCTCTGGAGCCTTTCCGATGTTTTCCTCGAAACAGAATTTAAAAATTTTAATTAGTTGTGGAGATATTAATTAAAATGTCCACTCATGTCTAATCTAAAAGCGATCTCAAAGCAGAAAAAGTGGAAAATAAATTAGAAATATTTGTCCGATCGTTACAATTTCGATACCAAATGAAAGGGGCATTTTTTCTGAATCTAAGTGTGCAAGTGGTTTATCGGTACAACAATTAGATTTTTTAAAATTAACTAAAGTATGAATTTTCTGTGGCAACATCATTTCAAATGCCAGTAATGAAGACCCATCGTCTGTCATCAAAAAGGAAATGATTGCAATCGATCAAGATGTCACGTGTTTTGTAGTAGGGAAAAATATTGCAATTTTCAATTTTTTTCAAATTTTAATTCACGTTACATTTGAATTCATATTCGGCCTAGACAGCATATTATAAAGCTACTGTTCAATTTTCATGAAAATATGTGGATAAACAAAAAAATGAGATTAAATTTTGTATTCTATTTTCAACTATTTTAAATTGAGATATGCCGTTGAAATTTCGTAATATTGGTGTTTTTAACGCCCGATATTTCGATTCTGAATATTTTTGAAAGTGTAGAATTATTAGGAAGAACTTGAAGGGGAGGGGGGAGGGGGCAAGCAAACGGCCAGAAAAAAAAAAAATAAATAAACAAATAAATAAAAATAAATAAATAAAAAGAGTTACAGCGTTTGAAATTGTTATTATTAGGTTACAAGGAAAGATAAATCGATTGCGGATATTTTCAAGTGTAAAATTATTAGAAGGGACGGAAAGGGGGGGAGGGGCAAAAACGTAGAAAAGGAACGGTTGTTTCGGAGAAAACAACGGAAAACCAAGAACGCCTTTATTCTTTTATATTTTGCAGAATTTCGAATTCTGATACTCCTTTCACATTTCATACTATGGATTTTGAACAGTATTTAGCCCGGAATTACCCAAGTTTCGGAGAAAACCACGAAAAAGTCAGACATAAATCGTTTTATAATAGTGTTTATATCATTTTTGTATCTCAGCTTCTAATTAGCATAATTTCAAAAGTAATATGTCATTTTGAAACTTATTTGAATGGAATTTCAAGAGTAGACGCCACAAATTTCTGTCACCTTCCATTAACCGACTATCATAAGTAATGGAATTTGAGATTTCACGTGATTTACACGTTTTAAGGTTTCCTGATTAGGTTTTCTTTTGTATCTCAGCTACTAATTAAAATAATTTTATAAGTAATACATTATTTGAAAGCTTTATTGATTTAGAATTGAACAGTAGATTACAGAATTTTCTACCGCCAGATGGCGCTGTAATATTTTTAAATTTCAATATTTCGAATTCTGAATATGATTAAATTATTTTTAATACATCATTCGAAAGATATTTTAAAGTACTTTTATACTATCGAAAGTGGGATTCGAGATTTCACCTAATTTACACGTTTTGAGGTCTCCTGAATCGGTTTTCTTTTGTATCTCAGGTACTAATTAAAATAATTTCATAAGTAATACATCATTTGAAAGATTTGTTGATTTGGAATCGAACAGTGGAATACAGAAATTTGTACCGCCAGATGGCGCTATAATATTTTAAAATTTCAATATTTCAATTTCTAATTATGATTAAATTATTTTTAATATATCAATTGAAAGATATTTTAAAGTTCTTTTAAATTATCGAAAGTTTTCACCAGATTTACATGTTTTGAGGTGTCCTGAATCAGTTTTTTTTTTTGTATCTCAGTTATTAATTAAAAAAAGTTCATAAGTAATACATCATTTGAAAGCTTATTTTAGTTGATACACATTTTAAAGTACTTTTACATTATCGAACATGAAATTCGAGATTTCACCCGATTTACACGTTTTGAGGTGTCCTGATTAGGTTTTCTTTTGCATCTCATCTACTAATTAAAATAATTTCATGAGTGACGCATCATTTGAAAGCTTTGTTTATCTGGAATGGAACAATAGATTACAGAAATTTCTACCGCCAGATGGCGCTGTAATTTTTTTAACTTTCAATATTTCAATTTCTAATTATGATTAAATTATTTTTAATGCATCATTCGAAAGATATTTTAAAGTTCTTTTATATTATCGACAGTTTTCACCAGATTTACACGTTTTGAGGTCTCCTGAATTAGTTTTCTTTTGTATCTCAGCTACTAATTAAAATAATTTCATAAGTAATACATCATTCGAAAGCTTTTTTGATTTGGAATCGAACAGTGGAATACTGAAATTTGTACCGCCAGATGGCGCTGTAATATTTTCAAATTTCAATATTTCAATTTCTAATTATGATAAAATTATTTTTAATACATCATTCGAAAGATATTTTAAAGTTCTTTTAAATTATCGAAAGTTTTCACCAGATTTACACGTTTTGAGCTGCCCTGAATCAGTTTTCTTTTATATCTCAGTTATTAATTAAAAAAATTTCATAAGTAATACATCATTTGAAACTTTGTTGACTTGATACACATTTTAAAGTACTTTTACATTATCGAAAATGGAATTCGAGATTTCACCCGATTTACACGTTTTGAGGTCTCCTAATTAGGTTTTCTTTTGTATCTCAGCTACTAATTAAAATAATTTCATAAGTAATACATCATTAGAAAGCTTTTTTGATTTGGAATCGAACAGTGGATTACAGAAATTTCTACCGCCAGATGGCGCTGTAATATTTTCAAATTTCAATATTTGAATTTCTAATTATGATTAAATTATTTTTAATGCATCATTCGAAAGATATTTTAAAGTTCTTTTATATTATCGACAGTTTTCACCAGATTTACACGTTTTGAGGTCTCCTGAATTAGTTTTCTTTTGTATCTCAGCTACTAATTAAAATAATTTCGTAATACATCATTAGAAAGCTTTTTTGATTTGGAATCGAACAGTGGAATACAGAAATTTGTACCGCCAGATGGCGCTGTAACATTTTAAAATTTCAATATTTCAATTTCTAATTATGATTAAATTATTTGTAATACATCATTCGAAAGATATTTTAAAGTTTTTTAAATTATCGAAAGTTTTCACCAGATTTACACGTTTTGAGGTGTCCTGAATCAGTTTTTTTTTTTTTTTTTTTTTGTATCTCAGTTATTAATTAAAAAAAGTTCATAAGTAAAACATCATTTGAAAGCTTATTTTAGTTGATACACATTTTAAAGTACATTTACATTATCGAAAATGGAATTGGAGATTTCACCCGATTTACACGTTTTGAGGTCTCCTGATTAGGTTTTCTTTTGTATCTCATCTACTAATTAAAATAATTTCATGAGTAATACATCATTTGAAAGCTTTGTTGATCTGGAATGGAACAATAGATTACAGAAACTTCTACAGCCAGATGGCGCTGTAATATTTTTAAATTTCAATATTTCATATTCTAATTATGATTAAATTATTTCTAATACATCATTCGAAAGATATTTTAAAGTTCTTTTATATTATCGAAAGTGGAATTCGAGATTTCACCTGATTTACAATTTAAAGTGTCCTGATCAGGTTTTCTTTTGCATCTCAGCTAATTGAGTAAGACCGTTCAAAATTGGTATATGCAAGTTAATTAGGAGGGGCTTGAACGGTGGGGAAGGAATAGGCGCGCATGGGTTTGGGACCCGGTGCGAGTTTTTACCCGTTGATAAAAGATTTTTTTTTAAATTTTATTTTCTTAATAATAAAAGTTTGAGTTGAGAAGGAATATGCGTGTACAGCGCACGTATATCCTCAAACGTGCGCGCACAGCGCGCATTGGTCTGCGCTGCCGACGGCAGTGGCGTCCCGGTGTGAGTTTTTACCCGATGCTAAATGATATATTTTTTAATTCCTTTTCTTAAGAATGAAAGTTTATGAGTAATAACATGGAATTTTGAGAAGTCATAAGGATGGTGAAGGAATACGTGCGCGCAGCGCACGGGTCTACGCTGCCGAAGGCAGTGGGGACCCGGTGCGACATTTTTCCTGATCAGAATTTTTTTTCTCTTTTTTTATCACATGATAAAAATTAATGCAATTTTGAGAATTCATTAATTTTTGTGATTCATTTAAAAATAGTGACCAGCGAAGCGGGCGTAGCCTGCTAGTTAAAAAATAAACCTATCTTTATGCATTTACAATTGAATTTAACGGTTGGAGAAGTTAGCGAAGTTAGGTGTTCCATGTAGTTGGACACTGAACGGCAAAGGGTTAATATTCACATCAGTGTTAATCACTTTGCTTCTATTTGACTCTGAGCATTTCAACAATTTTCAACTCTTCTATGACTTAGAGGATTTTCTTTAAGAATTAAACACCTTACCTTTGCAACATTCAAAACAGTCAGTTTTCTCCTTGGATATTTGTTTGAACGATTTTTCGACATGAAACCAAACTTTGATATATACATTTTTTTTTTTTCTTTATTGTTGATAATATTATTTATGGTAGCTTTAAATATAGGTAAATCATCTTTCAGAACTTTTTTATTTATTTATTTATTTGTTTTAAATATTTTTTTAAATATGAATAACATTCTTCGGAAAGTCATAAAGATAGCCGTCCGTTCACTATTTCTTTAATAGCGCCATTTTGCAAAAAGAAAAAAAGATGTCAAGAAACAGATGATAATTTTTATTTTCAGAAAATATAGTTGCAATTAAAAAAAAAGTAAATCGAAACAAAATCATATAAAAATAACAAATTGTGGAATGATATGTAAAACTTTAAATTATTTAATAAACAGAAACATGAATATAGCTAAATAAATAAATAAATATATATCCAACTTTAAAAGAAAAAAAAAAAAAAAAAAAAAAAAAAAAAAAAAACTTCTGTCTAGACATTATAATATTTATTTCTATTTTAAATTATAATTTAATGAAAATATATAGTTGAATGAAAGTTTGTTTTATTAATAATTAAATTAAGTAACTTGAATCGTTTGATGTAACTATTGATAAATTAAGTAAATTATAAAAAAAACCAGCAACTGTTCCTGAATTATCTATTTTTCTAAAGAACTTATATAATGTTACATTTTCTTCGAAAGTAAATATGGAATACCTTCCTGAAGCATAAAAATGTTTTATAATAAATTAAACTTTAAATTTCTTTTTTAAATCTTCTTTTAAACTCATTTAGATATTCCAAATAAAAAGCTGTAAAATATATTTGTGGTAAGATCCAATTTCTTTTAATTATTTCCCGAAGTATTTATTAAGAAACTTAACACATTTAAAATAAAATATTTCAAATATTTTGCACATACATAAGAAATTATTTTAGTTGAATTTAATATTACATTATTTTAAAGAAGTTTTTATCAGTTTCACTTGTCATATTCTAGTTAAATTATGTAATATTTTAACCATGTGGATTTATTTTAAAATTAGGTTAATATGTTTGTACAATCTTCATTTTTAACCTTAACGAATGATTCTGCTTGGGACAAATGAATTTCTTTTTCTTTTTTATTCTATTTATTCATTTATTTTTTCCGTGTTATAAAATTTCTATCAAAGGTATATAGGTCAAATTCTCGTTAAATTCTGTAATATTTGAATCATATGAAAAAAGTTTTTAAATAGATTAGTACGTTTGTGTAATTTTGATTAAAATTAACTTAAATTAATAATTCAACTTGAGGCAAATAGAATATTTGAATTATAAAAAAAAAAAAAAAAAAAAAAAAAAAATCAAAAATCAATATTTAATTTATGGAGAAACACCACAGAACAACTTTTTTTAAATAATAAGTACAAAACTTTGTATAATCACCATAAAATGCAAGAAGTCGCAATAATTGTTTCGGGTCGAAAGAAAGCACCCTTCATCAGGCGAAAAAAGTAATTGCCGCTTTGTTTGAGCTTTTTTGATGAGCCGCTTTGTTGCTGCAAACAAAGCAGCAACGCACAAATAAAGTTTCTCCTGTACTTTATACCCATACATTTTAAATAATTATGGGGGAAAAAAAAAGGTTAAACTTATTATCCGACAATGAAACGGAAATTTCATTTTCAAATTCAAGCCTCTTTTTTTTTTTTTTCTGTGTGTATATATGTATGTTTGCTCATAACTTCTTAATAGATGCTCCGATTTTGATTTTTTTTTTTTTTTTTTTTTTTTTTTTTTTTGATGTTGTAACGTTCTTGGTCCAAAATAAGTAGAATTATAATATCGTTAAGATCTAAACAAAATACAAATGACAATTAAAGTCAGTCTCAAATTATTTTACTGCTGAACGACTGCAGCTATAGTCACAAAAGTGGTATGTACAATAATAAAGTGACCATGCACTACACGATGCAACCGCTTACATCGTCACCTGGTAAAAAACAGCGGATTTAGTGTTCCTATCTCGAAAGCGGTTCAAGACGGAGTAAAAAAGTGAATTAAAATATATCATCGACATATTGTAGACAATGTTAAAATAACACGCTGAAAACGTGTATTTGTTTGTTCACATTTTCCTACACAGGGATGTGTCGAAACTATCTCAGAAAGAAAATGATTAATATCCATTAACAAATAACTTTATTTTCGATGTTCAGCCTTCTGTTCGTCAGCTGCAATACACCTTTGTACCCTTGTTTGAATTTTACGTTGCACACGTTGTAGCGTAGCGGGTGACACGCATGCTATGTAAAGTTCAAAGTATGGTCACATACAAAGTACATATAGTATTAATATTAGTATATCAATAATAGTAATACAAATAGTATTACTTTCATATACAAAATTAGTATATCAATAATAGCAATGTATGGTCACATACTAGTGAGCTGCCGCTTTGATTGCAGCACTCGTCCCTACTTTGTTCGCCTTACGAAGGGTCGTGCTTCTTTCGACCAGAAACAATTGTTGCGAGTTTATTGCATTCTATGGTGTTTATTCAAAGTTTTGTACTTATTATGCTCACATACTTTGTAAGCAGACACATCGATTAACACATAGTCGATTTTCTACACCTAGATGTCTTTATTATTATTATTATAGCTTCAGCCGTTCAGCAGTTAAAAGGATAGAAATAACGGACATTAGTGGACATTTTTTTTTTTTTTTTTTTTTTTTTTGAGGGAGGAGAGAGGGGTGAGGGGTGATTTATTTGAGGAAAATTCCGACTTTTAAAATCATTACTATTTAAACAAAATATGTTCGCCTGTCTCTCTGTTTTCATGCCTTTTTAATACGGTCGAAAAGTTATTGAAAATGTAATTGAATAATTTGAAAGCGATGCTATTATTTAAAAAAAAAAAAAAAAAAAAAAAACCTAATAGTACTCCGTACTAAACTAAATTCTGCTTTTGCCAGAATATAATTTAGTACAGTAGATTTAGTCAGAAAAAAAAAAAAAAAAAAAAAAAAAAGTTTCTGCTTATGCCAGAATTTCATCAAAACCGTTTTTTGTGTGTGTGTGTGTGTGTGTGTGTGTGTGTGTGAGAAAAAGAAAAAAAAATTAATAATAATCAGTATCAAAACGAGCAGTGTCAAAAATGTTGAAGAAGTCCTTTTTTAGACAAAAATACATAACTTATTTTAATTTTTAATTGTTGCCAAAAAAGTTCACAAGTTGATTTGATTTTTTTTTCTTTTTTTATGGAAAGAAATTCACACGTAAATATTAAAATTTATATAAAACTTTGTGAAAAGTTAAACTTTCAGGGTAAAATGGACGTCATTATAGCTCTAAAGTTTTTGTTGTTGTTGTTGTTGTTGTTGTTGCTGTTGTTGTTGTTGTTGCTGTTGTTGTTGTTGTTGTTGTTGTTGTTGTTGTTGTCTTTTAATTGTCGACTTTTGACCTTATAATTCCCAATTTTATTATTTTTTTATTATTGGAAAAAGCTTAGCCTAAAAAATGTCTGACTGCCTGTATGTTTATTTGTTCGTTTGTTTTGGGATAAGGGCATATATTCGTTGAGCTACAATTTCTTAATGGATGCTACATTTCTCTTTCAGGCTCGTGATTAGAGTATTTTACGTTTTCTTTTATATAAATATACACGTAAACATAAAAGTTATATATAAATAGTTCTAATTTTGTACTTTTATTCTATTCAAAAAATATATATTCTTGTTTTTTTTTTTTTTTTTTTAACTGAGCATTACATTTTTATATCAAATTATAATAACTTTTATCTGATGTTTTGAATAAATCAAATTCTATAGAAGGTATTAACGATTTTGTTATTTTATATGTTGAAGATTTGTATAACGTTATTATATTATATAATATATAAAATGTTATTAGTACAGAATTAGCTTGATTGATATTTTTATGTTTTAATTTTATCAAATAATATAAATATATAACTATTAATTTTAATTTTATGCAATAACATTTTGTAATGAATCAACTTTAAAATCTCTAGATAAGTAACTACAATGATTTATTTGAATTAAAGCACGTTTTAAATAAATCATATAAATATAGAAAAATAATAATATCTGATGTATCTGGAAATAGAAAATAGCGTGTTTTCTAAAAGTAGAAAACGCGATAAAGCTTTATAAATGATATAAATGATTATGCGAAAAACAAATTACCTTGTTTTAAGAAAAGAATTATCCAAATGGCTTAAAAATTGAATTTTATTTATGAGTAAACAATATTAATAGTCTTAATATGAATCTTTTTTGAAAATACGGCAAGGAAAAATAATTAATATACCTTTATTTAAAAATTATTATTTATATTTTAAAATATATTTAAAAAAAATGATTGATAGTCTTTCATCCTATAAAGAGCTATTTTTCCTTATTAATTAAAATGTTTTTAGCATTTATTTCATTAGCCATTTCATTTAAAACGCTATTAATATCATTAAATGGGTCAAAAAAGTATTGGGAGGGCGAAGTTCAGAGATCTCTGGGGAGGATGATTGGGAATGTGAAATTTCACTATTTTAGTGTAACAGTTGTAAGGTTTGTGAAATTTAAGAGTTCATTTATTTTCTCCTATTTTCTAGGAAAAGGAATAACCTCGATAACTATAATAGGGGTTCTTAATACAATTATAGCACTTCGGTTTGCAGCTTTTTTCTTTTCTGAGATTACACTCACTAGTTTCATGTTTACCAGAGCGCTTCAGATTTTGCAATCATTCTATAGTTATTGGCTAAATGAAAAATCTGACATCTGAAGCACTGAAGTGTACGGAATGGATTTCCATAGTTCTCGTACTGTAACCTAATGGATATGTTCAAATAGAAAATTTCATTACTACGTTCGGACATGGTCAGGATGATTTGGGAAAGGGACATGGTGTCATTAGTTTTGAAATTGTCCAATTAGATTATCTTGACCCTCTGATCAAAATTGAATATGTTGTTTTCACTGCACAATTTTTTCAATGAAACAAAATAATGCTTATTTCAACATAAGATTAAAAATGTAACTATGTCTATCATTAGATACTTTATAATTATTATTTAAGATCTTTAAATTTGAAAAATATGCTAAACCTTCATAATACAAAAAAAAAAAAAAAAAAAAAAAAATCATTTGTAGCAAATGATAGTTGTTCGAAAATTATCGAGGCTTGTTAATTCTTTGCTTATATTAAACGATACAATATGTATATATCTTGGGTATGTATATATCTTGGGTTTCTCAGAAACGGCTCTAATGATTTATATAAAAGATTGGTTTTTTGGACTTATTCTCATCTTCATGAAAATTCACGTTCTCTGTTAACGCTTTATCCATTAGTTGCAAAAAATAGCAGAACCTTCATTTACTCGGTAATAGATTCAACGACTTTGGTGAAAATTTGGGGTTAAATGTTTTTTGGGGATGAAAAATTTGTTGGTCTTACCCTTATCTACAGGGAAATTCTCTTTCACTAATAACCCTTTATCCGCAGGTCGCAAAAAGTGACAGTTGAGTTCATTCGGAAATGGTTATGACGATTTTGATGAAATTTTGGCGTTAAGTGTTTCTTTATTATATATAAATGTATATTTATAAATGATAGATATCGTAATAAAATTTAATCTTAAAATTTAGCAATTCATAGATACAAAGCAATACCAACACAAAATAATAGAACTGATTTTAACTAATAGGAAAGACTGACACAACATTGTTGCGATACAGATTAAGAACCAATAAGAGGCAAAAACAATTTAAATTATTTACGCCGACATGAGTGATAATAATAAAAAAAGGACCATTAAACTTAATGACAGAGAAAACAAATAAATGACCACAGAAATAATTGGATAAAAATGCTTAAAATTAGAAGTAAATACTCAAAAGGGGCCATGTACTTCATAAAGCTGTGAAAACTGCATCGATTTCGTAAAACGATATAGCTAATCATAGCAATTTATATTGTTGGTTTATATTGTTGATGTTGTTAAATTTTTGTTGCCTATAATCGATTGGACATATTCCAATTCGCATTAACTGTTAACCCTTTATCCGAGGGTTACAAAATATAGTAGAATTTGGAGTTATTCAGATATCGATAAAATTATTTGGGTGAAAATTTGGGGTTAATGGCTTTTGGGATGGAAAATATATCAGACTTATCGTCATCTTCAGGAAATTTGCGTTCGTTGTTAAACATTTATCCGTCGGCAGCAAAATATGTCAGAAATTGAGTTTGCTTATAAATAAGTATAAAGATTTTGATAAAAGTGTGAAATAAGGGTTTCTGGAGTGGTAAATTCATTGGACTTCCTCATCTTCAAGGAAATTTAATATTATGGTTAATGCTTTATTTCTGGTTGTAAAATATGTCAAAATTTAGGTTTACTCGGAAATATTAATTTTAATAAAAACTAATAGTTACAGGTTATTGAGAAGATAAAACATCGGATTAATATTCATTTTCAGGAAAATTATTGTTTATTGTTAACCCTCAGTCAATCCGCTACAAAAGATGACAATTTTACATGACTTATCCTCCCAGTCGGAAAATTTAGTGTTTATTGCTAATTTTCAATACATCCGTTAGTAAATATGGAAGAAACTCGGCTTATTTTAAGAATGGTACAAAATAATTTAATAAAAACTTTAAACTATTGTGTTTTTGAGATAACATTTGGATCAAAAATAGTCTCCATCTTCAAGATAATCTAGGATATCTCATAACTAGCATTCATCTCGGGAAAAATGCAGCAAAAACATGGTTCGCAGGAATCCCTGGAATGATCTAAAAAAAAAAATGTATAATGTCAGAGTTTTTTATTTTATTTTATTTATTTATTTATTTTTTAAATGCAAAACACATCGGACTTATCTTCTTCCTCAGAGAAATTTGCAACCACTGGAAAACCGTGCTTTAACGTAGTACAAAGTTCAGCAAATACCTGGTTAAAAAAAAAAAAAAAAAAAAAAAAAAAAAAAAAAAAAAAATTGAAAGATTTTGATAAAAAATGTTTAGTTTGGTTTAAGATATAATTAAATTTAAATTTTTATTATCTTCATAAAAATTTTCTTTCACTGGTAATTCCCGCCGCAATCGAAGCAAAAAATATAAGAAATATGTTTTAGAAAACAAACCATATTCTTTTACATTGCAAATGATTTTTACAACACTCTCAGAAATCATATACTCAATTTTGACGATTCAGATATCCTCTGGCTTAATCCTCGGGGTTTTGATTTTCACAACCATTTCGTCAAGCCATCAGTTGATTTTTGAGGAAACGTGAACTCTCAAATATTTGACGAAACTGTTTACTCACAATAGCATGTGCTAGCTTTCATTACCGCCATATTGGTTTTTTTTTCATGTGTTGTTTCGAGTTTACGTTACAATGACTTTTATTTGCCGGCCTGGTGGTTCGGTCGGTAGAACGCTGCCTTCTGGATTCCCACGTCGCGGGTTCGAATCGCGCTGCAGGCATGTATGCTTGTAAGATCGTATGCCTACAAAATATTGTGTGCGCTTGTTTCTGTGAATTTCTGTAAAAATATGGATCAACTGAGACAAAAATCATTGTAACTATAGGTCTGAAAGCTATCAAATAAATGTCCAAAGGATTTTTATTTGTTTGCACTATTTTATTTATATTTTCATTAAATATAATTAGGATTTAATGCCTAAAGCAACGAACTAGCAAGTAATTTTAAAATTCTATAATTTGTATTTTATTCTGTATCATGAAACTAGGATGAAAAAATGTATCTTTACTTTTGACGAAATTCGTATGTTCAAACAAGTGACGAAAGTAATTTTCTCAGTTTGACGAAATAAGAAGGAGAAGATATTTTTATTTTTTATTTTTGACGAAATTCGTATTCTCAAATAGGCAACGAAACAAATTTCGTCAATTTGACGAAATGTTCGCTCGGAGCATATCCCTAGAAACACTTCCGTGAAAAATGAAGAAATTTTCGTGAAATTTTCGTATCCATTTCTGAGAGTGAATGAGACCGAATAAACTCGGTCATCCAGATTCTGAATTTAATAATTAAAAAACTGACACTTATTATAGTAAAAAAAAAAAAAAAAATGATTTAAATATAATGATCAGCAAATCGGGTAAAACCAGCTTGTTAATAATGTAAATGGTTTTGCCAGAAATTAAAAAATTAATAAATAAATAATTTCTGCAATTATCATTAATATAACTGTGAGATGATTTTGAAATGTTACTTTAAAAAAAGAAAAACATGTTCTTTTATTTATTTTTCTTTAAAAAAGCTTTTTTTTTAATTGCTTATAAATAAAATGGGGAAAATTGTCTCAAACGTAAAAGTAATTTCAATATTTCACTTCCAGAAACAAGAATCAAATAATGAAAAAAGAACTATCCGAGAAGGAAGTTCTTAAAAGTTACAAATTGTGTTGAAAAAGACTATTAACTTCAATTTTTTTAACGCGGCAAAATTTTACTACTGGTACATAACACATGTATCAAGAACAGGGATACTTAAAACAAATATCAATGCATTGCGTTTTAGCAAAGACAGTTTCATAAACCACTTTTAAATACTTTCTACTACAAAAATCATGATGAATGTCACATTAAATGTTAAATGTTAAAATAATGTTTTGTACAGAATATAATATTCTTAGCGTTCAGATTCACAAGGCTAAACTGAATTATTCAGATACATTAAAGGCTACAACTGGAAATTTCTGGAATTGCATTTCCATTTGTGTAAATTATTTTTAATATTTTCCAATAATTTTTAAGAGTGATTTTAAATTTAATTATCATAGCTATCTCCCTTTTAGTCCTACTCTCTTTATGTTGCGTGATAACGTAGGCAAAGAACACTGAAGTTTAAACGATTCAACGAATAAGTACAGTTAGATAGTGCTAATACCCAATGCGCACTGCATGATTTTTCATTCTTACCTTTTTAATAAAAAAAAAAAAAGAAATTAAAGAAACTTTGATATTTTTATTTGTCACATAAAATATTATTTATCTTGAATAAATTCTCATTCTATTAAACAGATCTTCGTTATCATTATAAAATGTTAAATTGGAAATTTATATTGTAAATACACAAAATTCGATTTACTTCTGATGCTATATTTGACATAGAATTAAGTCAATTTCCTTGTGACAAGATGTCATGTTAAACTACATCATCGTAGGAGAGATAATTAAGTTATCAAAACATGTATTCCTGAAATTTCTCTAAACGTTCTGTAAATAGAAGAAAATTAATATTTTAAATTGAAACACACAAGTGTTTCAAGATTATTTTTTATATTATTTTAATTTTCTTTGAAAACAATACACAGACATAAAAAATAATTTTTTTTTTTTTTTCGTTAATAAAAGTTTTTTTTTTTTTTTTTCTAAATTTATTAATCTTTGATAAAATTGTTAGTGTATCAAACAGAATTTCATTGTCGGTGTAAAACGTTAAATTAGGAATTTACATAACATACACAAACAATACCGTTCCTTTTCTGATAGTGTACTTGGTGGGTATTAAACCAATTTTCTTGAAACAATATCACATTTTAAACTACATTATGAAATGATAGATTATTTAAAAACATGAACGTGTTACTGAAATTTTTGTAATCATTCTTAAAATAAAAGCAACATGACATTTTAAACTGGAATACATAAGCTAGTGTTTCAAGATTTTTTTTCTACATTTATTATTTTTCTTTTAGAAATGTTAAAAATAATGCAAATAAATTTAAAATAAATTTAACGTAAGTTCGCATGTGTAACTGACTTTTATTATTACATTCCTTAGAAAAGTATTTTTTTTTTTCAATTATGATTACAAAATACATTTGAACGATGATGTTATTGATTAATTAACCACCTTATGTACCAAATTCACTAAAATGTTAAGTACCATGAATAATTAATTTATCATAAAGAAGTACAGTGTTGGCCAAAAAAAAAAGCTATTTTATTTTTGATAATTTTTCTATTTTCTAAAAAAATATTCGTCAAAACAACCCTTCACTTCAAACATTTACAAACTCATATTTTCCATTATCGATTTAATCACAAGTGCAACAAGAGGAACAATCACAAACTGAAGAAAAACACAAATACTTTGGATTACTCTGTATCATAAAATGCTGTAAATGACTTGTAAATTTAACACATAATTTCACACACTGTGTGCATTATCCATATGCTTTTTTGAGGAACTCGCATGATTATTTACGCAGATATAAATTTTTGTCAAAAATTATTAATATTTTTGGTAAGACTTTCAAAAACTTGAGAACACATTAAAGAATTTTTATTCGGACCGTAAAATGTACACGCGCAGTAAAAATGTCATCAGAGAAAATTGCAAAATTTCTCTGATGATATTTTACAGCGCATAAGTGAAAGATGAAATTATTATTCTTTTTTATAACATAGGTAAAAAGCTTTATATATTGGAAAACGTATATAAAAAATCTGGAGTGACTCCACTCGACTTTCCGAACATTGAGTAATTAACAGTTTTGTAGATAAAGTAAAGAAAGAGGAGTTGTTAAACAAACAAAAGAGAGAAAACCATAATAGAGTGTTTGAGTATTTTTCTCCATCTATTACACGATGTTTTATTTAACGCTACTGAACTTTGAGCCCATAGATCATAATGATAAAGAATTTTTCGTTGTGTCCCTGTAAAAACCTATAAATGCTAAATTCACCAAAATGCTTATAGTTAGTGCAACAGTGATTTATAATGCTCATATAAATTTTCAGCTCAATTCAATAAGGCGTTTAGATGCTATCGTACTTTTAAAAATTTAGTCCCATAGGCCATAATGATAAAGAATTTTTCTTTGTGTCCCTGTAAAAAAACTGTGAGTGCTAGATTCACCAAAGTCTATACAGTTAGTTCAACTGTGATCTATAACATGTGTACAAATTTTTTGCTCAGATTAATAAGGCGTTTAGACGCTATCACACTTTTAAAAATTTCGCCCCATAGGCATAATTTTCTTTGTGTCCCTGTAAAAAAACTATAAGTGCTAGATTCTCCAAAATCTATGCAGATTGAATATTTGTGACCTATAATATGGGTATAAATTTTTTGCTCAATTGAATAAGGCGTTTAGATGCTATCGCACTTTTAAGATTTTCCTCCCATAGGCCATAATGATAAAGAATTTTTTTTTGTGTCCCTGTAAAAAAACTACAAGTGCTAGATTCACCAAAATCTATAGGGTTCGTACTATGGTGACTTACAATATGCGTACCAACTTTCAGGTTAATCGAACAAAGCGTTTAGACGCTAGCGTGTTCACTCACAGACATACACACATACACACACACATACATACATCATCGTAAAAATAGTGAAAACGGACTCAGGGGACCTCAAAACGTATGGAAACATCAAAATCTCGAATTCGGATTTTTGACATGATTACAATACTTTCCTCACTATAGTGTTCGGAAAGTAAAAATGCATTTGATAAGAGTAAAAATTAAGCATTTTATTGGCAAAAAAATAAGCGAGATTTTAAATATTTTGCGGCGTTCAAATTTCATAAGGTGTTTTTCGCATGTCAAGTATTTAACTTAGTGATCCATTTTTTTTTTTTTTTTTTAATCACGTTTTTTTTTTTTTTTTTTTTTGTGAAAAACTCTTTATGATCTTGTAACACAAACGCAATTTTATTTAATTACTAACTAAGATTTCTGAATTCAAATGAGGAGTTTCACAAGTAACGTCTTGGCAGAAATAACTGGATTTCCATAGGATAGTTTTTGTTTACATGGGTCTAGGTGATGGTGTAGTTAAATAAGGATTTTAATAAATATTTTAAATGAAATAATCAAGACTTTCATCTGTTTGAAGATATAATTAGTTTATAGTTCAACAAGATCGTGTTAATTAATTACTTTACGAGAGTTTTCTTTAGATATACAAAATTATCCTATAATTCAACGATCTGATAATAAGGTTCAATAAAAATGCGTTAGTTCATAAAATGCAAAGAACTCTAATTAACAATAAAGGATTTTTATTATGCTTCTTTTGTATTTGGTAATCGTATATGGATACTACTTATGATCAGTTAAAAGAAGAAAAAAAATAATTAAAATAATACATATTTTTTTTATTCACAATCGTTCAAAAAAAAAAAAAAAATAGCTGAGACTAGAAAATTATTTCACATTTCTTTCTATCTAAACAACTAAGCAAATAATAATAATAATAATAAATAAATTAATTAATTTAACAATTGCTTTGAAGCGAAAAGAGGTATTGAATTTTACTTTTAATATTGATATACATATGTAAATTAGACACTTTTGAATAACGAAATTCTTTTGTTCATTGCTTTAGTTAAAAATATTTTAATTAGTTTTAGTTATTATTAAATGTCATTACTTACATAAATATTATATTTTTATGAAATTAAAAGTTAATAATATTGTCTCATTTTTAATAGTAGTATAAATATACGATGATCAAACTTATTAAAAGATACTGTAAGTTTTACATAAAATAACGATATATACATATATATGTTGTAGAAATTGGACAAAGTGAATCACAAATGATTATTTTTTTTCATTTTAAAATGTCAAAGTATGTAAGTTTTGAGTTCGATGTCAAAAACGACGCTTTGCAACTAAATGACACCGAATAAAATTTGCCTTTCAATTTAATGAAAGACAAAGCGAAATAAAAAAAATAATAAATTAATAAATAAGAATAATAAATAAAACATCGAAATTCAGTAAGTGCATTCCTTCGAGGAGTGCAATGTCTTAACGAAGTCATTTAACCGATTCAGAAGCTATGGAAGTTGTTAGTCGGTTAGAGTAGGAACCGAACACAAGCTGAGGTAGCAGAAGCCACTGGAAGTTTACAAAGTGTGATTTCCAGAATCTGAAACCGTTTTTTGGAGACTGGAAGTGCAGCCTGAAGACCAAGGCAAGGTCCTAGACGCGTAAAATCGCTCAATGAAGATCGGCATTTAACGTTTAATGGTGTATCGAAGGCACCAAAATATGAATGCGCTTCTTCTTCAATAACACATTCGTTCGGCTACTAGCACCACAATTTCGATTCAAACTATCGGAAACGAATTCCACGCTGTAGCAATGGATCAGTGCTTCCATCAGTGGAGATTTCATCATAGACCATTACACTCACCGCCAACTCTAAAGTCCGGTTTCCACTGACGCCTCTTTCGACGGCTTCTATTCAGAATCCTTTGATGTGGTCACCCGGGCTCAAAACCCTCGAACGGGGTTGGATGTCCCTGGTTCTAACCCCCAGCTAAGATAATTGAGGGGCCAGAGGCAAATATTTTTGTCAACTTTGCATGCTTTCCTTTGAAGTAACTGCGCAATCTGATAAAAAAAGGTTACAACTGATGACAAGACATTTGCTCTTTGTGTCGGGAGCGTGATTAATGGTTTTTGAACCTGGAAGCTCCAACTCCAGTGGAAAGCGGCCTTCACACTTCTGTCTACGAACCCAGAATTGTTTCTAGTGCCACGTTCCTTCTAGATGAAAATACGCCTATTCACATGCTGTGTAGCTCACTCCCTGTGGGTGTGACGGTGGCTTGCTGTTAACGTAACACATACCATTGGTCAGCGAGAATACAGACCCAGGACATTGTTGGAGTCTATGATCTGGACATGGTATTTGGCCTGCTTTTCCAGTCTCCAAAAAATATTCCTGATCCTTAAAATCTCACTTTGTGAAACGCCAGTGACTTCTGCTATTTCGTCTTGTGTTTATTCCCCCACCCACCCACTTTAACCGACATATAATCCTTCAAGCTACTGAATCGGTTAAAAAACTTTGATGAGATATCGCACTTAAAGAAACAAAGCACTTACTGAAGGTCCACCATTCTTTTTTGCTTTTTCTTTCATTAAGTTGAAAGCCGAGTTTCATTCACTGCCGTTAAAGCGTCATTTTTGACGTCAAACTCAAAATGTGCACGCTTCAAAGTTTGGTAATAAGAAAAATTTGCATTTATAACTCTCTTCTTCCATTTTCTGGGGAAAAAAAAAACGCTTAAACTGTTATTTTATATAATATTTGCAATATCCTTTAATTATTTCAAGCAACGTATTTAAGATAGTTTACTAAACTAAAATTAATGTTTCATCAAAAATAAATTGACAGTAAAAATAGCCATTTTATGAATGTTTATTTAATAGCATACGAAAAAATTGTATTAAAATTATGAAAATAAATTTACAAATTTCTATGAAGAAAGTAAAAATTAACAAATCTCTTTGAAATTAATTTAAGTATTCCAAAATTTGATTTTTCCAAGAATGTAAAAATTGCCAATTACTATTAAAAGTAATTAAGATATTCCGATATTCAACAGTTTTTAACTTTAATAATATTATGAAAATGCTTCTATATAAATATAAATTAATAAATTCAAAAGAAATTTCAAGAATTAATTAAGTTTCTAAATGAAAAAGTTTATTTTCATTAATCTAGTTCATATTTTTTTTTAAATTAATTAATTAGCTTTTCAAAATAATAAATGAATTTTTCAACAATTAATATAAAATTACTTGTTCCTGTGAATGCTAGTTTTTAACTTTCTTACTTGTTCTCAATCAGTATATTACGACAGTCTATTTTAATGAATCTTTATTTAAAAATTAAGTAAAGGGAAACAATTATTAATGAGTATTAAAATTTATTTCATGACGTAAAATAATGCAGACATAAAAATTAAAATCATAAATGTAAAAGTAAATTATAAAGTTTAATTATGAACTTAGAAAAAATAAATAAATAAACAAACTAAGTAAAATAAAATAAATACATAAAACATCATCTGTCAGTGAAGAATATCTGCCAAAAGTGTAGTTATATATATGTTGTTTTCTGTAACATGTAGGCCCGGAAATATTTCTTAAATTTTGAAACTCACAACGAAACATTCAGAAGCAAAAATATATGTGATTATACTCTTCAGAAAACACCAGAAAGGGAAAAAAATATCGGATAAAATAAATTACAGCAATCACAAAAAAGTATCAAAATTAAGCATTTTTCGCGATTTAGCGCTGTTAGGCGGTAAGTTCGCAAGCACCGAGATTGTCGTGTACGAACAGAACCGTGTTTTGCTTTTCCGTCAAATACTCAAAATAGATCAGTAAACAGTGTGAATTCGCAAAATATGCTTAATTTTCATAATTTTTTTGTGGTCGTTGTAATTCATTTCAGCCGATAATTTTTTCACTTTCTGGTGTTATTTGAAGAGTAGAATCACATATGTGTTTTTCAATATTTTTTGAAGACGACACCTTTTAAATGTTTCCTTGTCAGAGCAACATATTTCTAATACAACTTTGGTAAATTTAAATATCTATATCATTTGATAGTTATAATGCTTGACGTATGGAAAATATCTCCAATACATCGAATATTTATGCATTTTCTTTTCTTTTCTTTCTTTCTTCCTTTTTCTTTTCCATTCTTTTTTTTTTTTTTTTTAAGTAATGCAGCGAGTAAAACAGCGGGGTTTACAACATGTGTCATACTAAAGTATATGTCATGCTTATTTTATTGAATATATTGCTAAAACATGTAACTATAGAATTTTTTTTAACTTCCTATAACGTCAATAAAAGAGCTAGAAACATGTGTAACAATAAAGTACGTTATGCTCATATACACTTTCTTCATTTTAAGCGTTAAGAGTCATTTTTTTTAAAGTTGGACACTTTTGATAGTTGACATCTTCAATTTTTCCGAAACTTTCAGGATGTGTTAGTAGTACTGTGATAAGAAAAAGTGAAATTTAATTTTTTCTGAATTTGATTTGTTCGACCTAGAGAGGGGGTCGAAGTTTGAGGCCGTAAATAAATGGTGCCATTTTAATATCATTTTACTCCTAAAGCCATGAGTGACCCATGTCAATTTTTTTAAATACGGATACTACTTGATACTAAGGACATTTTAGCATAAACAGTTTGGTGGGTCATTCAAGGTTTTAAAGGCCAGGGTCATTCAAAAGTTCAGTTTTCGTTGATTTTTTCCATGTTTCCAGTCTGAATATCTGCTAAGGCCATGAGTGCCCCATAGAAATAATTATGGGGTTAATTACACACCTTAGTACAGAACTTAAAAATATTTAAAATTGCATGGGTCACTCTTGGCTTTAGTAGATAAACGGTCTCAAAGTTGAA
Organism: Salticus scenicus; assembly: GCA_963930645.1. Taxonomy (NCBI): domain Eukaryota; kingdom Metazoa; phylum Arthropoda; class Arachnida; order Araneae; family Salticidae; genus Salticus; species Salticus scenicus. Next base: position 137,004,888 of record OZ005655.1, read on the forward strand.
AATTTTCAAAAAAAGGTCAAATTTGATGGTAAATTACTCTATAAGCCATGAGTCAATAACTATGAGAGATAGTTTTAATTATACCCTAGATGGTCTAGTTTTAGACCCAGGTTACAAACCTATGGGGCTTGCAAGATTTATTTAGATATAGTTGATTTTACATCGCCAATGTGTACCTGTTCTATGTAGTACAAAACGCTTGAGACCCAATTTTGTAATACATTAATGCTTGTTTAAAAATTCCCATTTTACATTACAGAGTTCAGCATCAAAATAAATATAAAATAAATATAAAATTAAAAAATCTGGAGTGACTCCACTCGACTTTCCGAACGTTGAGTAATTAACAGTTTTGTAGATAAAGCCTATAAATGCTAGATTCACCAAAATGCTTATAGTTAGTGCAACAGTGATTTATAATATTCATATAAATTTTCAGCTGAATTGAATAAGGCGTTTAGATGCTATCGAACTTTTAAAAATTTGGTCCCATAGGTCATAATGATAAAGAATTTTTCTTTGTGTCCCTGTAAAAAAAACTGTAAGTGCTAAATTCACCAAAATCTATACAGTTGGTGCAACTGTGACCTATAACATGTGTAAAAATTTTTGCTCAGATTAATAAGGCGTTTAGACACTATCACACTTTTAAAAATTTGGCCTCATAGGCCATAATGATAAATAATTTTTCTTTGTGTCCCTGTAAAAAAACCATAACTTCTAGATTATCCAAAATCTATAGAGATTGAGTATCTGTAACCTATAGTATGTGTATAATTTGTTTACTCAATTGAATGAGGCGTTTAGATACGATCGCACTTTTAAAATTTTGGTCCCATAGGCCATAATGATAAAGAATTTTTCTGTGCGTCCCTGTAAAAAAACTATAAGGGCTAGATTCATGAAAATTAATAGAGTTCGTGCTACGGTGACTTCCAGCATGCGTACCAACTTGCAGCCCATTCGAGCAAAGCGTTTAGACACTAGCGTGTTCACTCACACACATACACACATACATACATACATCATCACAAAAATAGTTAAAACGGACTCAGGGGACCTCGAAACGTATAGAAATATCAAAGTCTCAAATTCGTATTTTTGACATGACTGCAATACTTTCCTCACTACAGTGTTCGGAAAGTAAAAATTACATAAGTTCGACAGGGGCAAGTTGAAGTACGGGGTGAGTTGAAACATGGAAATAAAAAATACAATTTTTAAGGTCTTATTCATTGCCAATAAAGGGAAGTACAGACACACAAAACCTACTTTACAATGTAAGAAAAGATGTGTATGTAAACATCTGTCGATTTTATGAGGATGAAACTGTTTTTAAGTACTGTTTTTTACTGTGAGTAAAAATTCAAATTTTTAAGTGATGTTGCATGTTATGCAACAAAAATTACTGAATGTTTCTGATTGATTCAGCGTTTATAGTGTATAGGTGCAGCTTGCTAATCATATGATTTGAAACGCCCACGAGCATAAGTACTGGTAGCTTAACATCTCGTGAAGTGAAAATTGTGGGCAGGGGCCAGCTGAAACAAATATAGGGGAAGCTACTTGAAACACCTGTTTCAATTAGTCTCATGAGTAATTATTATTATTATTATTATTTTTTTTTTTTGTATACAGTCTTGTTTTCATCACCTTATATATGTTTTTCATAATATAATAATATGCACATTTCAGATGTATCTTAGGTTATTACTTTCCGAACACTATAGCGAGGAAAGTATTGTAATCATGACAAAAATCCGAATTTGAGATTTTGATGTTTCTATACGTTTCGAGGTTCCCTGAGTCCGTCTTCACTCTTTTTACGATGATGTATATGTGTATGTGTGTATGTGTGTGTGTGTATGTGTGTGAGTGAACACGCTAGCGTCTAAACGCTTTGTTCGAATGAGCTGTAAGTTGGTACGCATGTTGCAAGTCACCGTAGCACGAACCCTATCGATTTTGATGAATCTAGCAGTTATAGTTTTTTTACAGGGACACAAAGAAAACTTGTTTATCATTATGGGCTATGGGACCAAAATCTTAAAAGTGCGATAGCATCTAAACGCTTTATTCAATTGAGCAAAACATTTATACACATATTATAGGTCACAGATACTCAGTCTGTATAGAATTTGGAGAATCTAGCACTTATAGTGTTTTTACAGGGACACAAAGAAAAATTCTTTATCATTAGGGCCTATGGGACCAAATTTTTAAAAGTGCGATAGCATCTAAACGCCTTATTCAATTGAGCTGAAAATTTATATGAATATTATAAATCACTGTTGCACTAACTATAAGCATTTTGGTGAATCTAGCATTTATAGGCTTTATCTACAAAACTGTTAATTACTCAATGTTCGGAAAGTCGAGTGGAGTCACTCCAGATTTTTTAATTTTATATTTATTTTATATTTATTTTGATGCTGAACTCTGTAATGTAAAATGGGAAGTTTTAAACAAGGATTAATGTATTACAAAATTGGGTCTCAAACGTTTTGTACTACATAGAACAGGTACACATTGGCGATATAAAATAGACTATATCTAAATAAATCTTGCAAGCCCCATAGGTTTGTAACCTGGGTCTAAAGCTAGACCATCTAGGGTATAATTAAAACTCTCTCTCATAGTTATTGACTCATGGCTTATAGAGTAATTTACCATCAAATTTGACTTTTTTTTGAAAATTTTCAACTTTGAGACCGTTTATCTACTACAGCCAAGAGTGAGCCATGCAATTTTAAATATTTTTAAGTTCTGTACTAAGATGTGTAATTAACCCCATAATTATTTCTATGGGGCACTCATGGCCTTAGCAGATATTCAGACTGAAAACATGGAAAAAATCAACGAAAACTGCATTTTTGAATTACCCTGGTTTTTAAAACCATGAATGACCCACCAAATTGTTTATGCTAAAATGTACTTAGTATCAAGTAGTATCCGTATTTAAAAAAATTTACGTGGGTCACTCATGGCTTTAGGAGTAAAATGATATTAAATGGCACCCTTTATTTACGGCCTCAGAATTTGAGGCCCTCTCTAGGCCAAATAAATGAAATTCAGAAAAAAATAAATTTTACTTTTTCTTATCACAGTACTACTGACATATCCTGAAAGTTTCGGGAAAATTGAAAATGTCAACTATCACACCTCCATAGACTTTGTCCAGTTTAAAAAAAAATGTCTCTTAATCAAAACTTTTACTTAAGCAAGGAGAGAAATTACATGTAGTAAATTTAATATATATATATATATATATATATATATATATTGATTAAAAATTTAAAAATAGTAAAAATTTATCATAGAAAAAATTTTTTTTGATTTTCAATGCTTCAATGCATAAGAAACTCGAAATTTAACTTGTCTATTTACAGACCTCTAACTCTCCAGATTTTTTTTTAAATGTTACTGTAGTAAAAAATATTTACTATGCGCTAATATGCATTTGCATTGCCATCCTAAACGAAAATTTCTGAATAATTTTGCATTGATATAAATGCAAAAATAAAATTTGATACACAGTTTGTAATTATCTGCTATAGACATTATACTTTTACTAGTAACATAAAATACGAATCACAAAGTTGAAGTTATTCACCAATAACTTCAACTCCCGGTTGAAGAGAAAAATTTGAAAAGCGTATAAAATCAGGGTGCAAATTTTTAGCAAATTTTGCCGTGTTCTTTCTGCCATCTAGCGGTATAGTTATTTTCAGATTTTTTAGGTGAAAATAACCAATCAAATATTATATGAAATCCTCGACGTTAGATGGCAGAAATAGCGTGCCAAATTTTGCTGTAAAGCTGTACCCTGCCTTTAGACGCTTTTCAAGTTTTTGCGTTTAACCGGAAGTTGAAGTTAATGGTGAATACGGCCATATTTCTTTTTTATTACTAGCAAAACCGTAATGATAAACGTAAATAAAATTAGTACAGAGATAATTCTAGTTGATTTAAAATTTTACAACTTTGAGTATACAAAGGTAAAGCTAACGTTCTTTTTTAAAAACGCACGTTTAGTCTGACTGTCAGAATTTAGCGTATGACCTTGAAACCATTGATTTTTAAATAGGGGCTACCGAATAATAAACGCAGGTGATACTTGGCGACAGAATTTTTGGCAAAACGATTCTTTTGACTAACTCGCTTCTTTGCCGTAAATACGAGCAGTCTTTCGTTGATAATCCAGAACCACAGTCGCTTTAGATATTGCTTATTATTTTATGTTTAAAGAGAGTTAATTTCTAATATTTAATTTCTGTTTATACCTAGATTTTCTTGTTTAACTTGTTTTGTTTTTGAAGTATGCGTGATACGAGATTAAAAAAAGAAAAAGAAAAGAAAGGTAGAATAGTTTACTGGAAGGAACAAAAAAGGTTAAATAAAAAGTAATACTTATATTTAATAGTCATTAAAAGTAAATCTGTATTTTTATTAATTAATTAATTTATTTGTATTTAAAATCTTATATATTTTTTTAATAGGTTATTATTGTTATCATAACTATTATTATTTTGTAATTATCTAAAACTGTAATTTTATTATATATAAATTTTGTAAAATTTAAAGTAGTCAAACTTTTTAATTATATTAATTAGTTGCAATTGCATGTTCGTATTTTTTAAATTGTGAGTGTGAGTTAATCATGGTTTCTTTTATTTCATACAACGTAGAAATGGACAACTGCATTAAAAAAAATTAAATTGTATTATTTCTTTCATTTTTTCCCCGTAGCAAATAATGATCGTGCTGATAGTTCGTGAAATATCATTAAAGAATTTACTTCTTTTACTTTCCCGAAGCAGTTAAGATTTTTTTTTCTTTGTGAAATTTTCTTTAAAATTTTGTTAGACAGCCGTAAATTTAAAAAAAAAAGTTTTGTCACTATTTTTTAGTGCTGAAAAATTCGAGCATTATGTTTATCACTAATTTAATTTAATTTATTATTTCCAACCAAAAAACGGGCTAATAGTGCCAAATCAGGAATCCATTCCAGTTACTTTGGTTATGTTACAATGGTTATGAACTTAAGTTGCAAATAATTACGAAAGTTAACTTTCACCTCATTATATGTATGGAATGGTCTGAAACAACGTGACTCACTGGCCAACTTATCGCAGTTAAACTGTAAATTACTACTTACCTGATTACAAACACAAATATTTTAGGAATCTAGAGTATATAACAATATTACCAAAAATAGGGCACCTATCAAAGATGATAATGAACAGAGACTTTACTTTAAATCTTGTAGAAAGTTAGAGCATAAATTATAAAAAGCCACCCTGGTAAAGAATACTTGTTATGGAATTTTCAAATATTGTATTTAAACAGTTACTTTTTTCCATCGAACCGATCCAGCGAGCCGATTTTTATAGTTAAAAAGATATTTAAATATAATTTCTCAAAAAAGACTCCAAAAAATAAATATGAATGACATAGAAAAAGTTATACTTTTTGTTACTTAAACTCGTATTTCCTATAATTTAAATTTTATTATGTAGACTTTGTTTAATTCGCACCTTCATTAGCTGCATTTCTAATCTATTACATACATGAAACTAGAAATTAATACTAAATAAATATAAAGTATAACTTTATCTTTTATTAGCTATTACTAACAATGAGCTTTCTTTATGAAAAAAGTAAAATAAACAAATAAATAAATATAACGAAAATAATATAACGAAAATAAATATAACAAATGTGACGAATTTTTGACTATTGATTTCTTCGAAAACGAAAACACTTTGACACTGGGGGAAAAATGAAGAAATACTTTTCTTTGTAAGATGTAAAATGTCTTAATTTTTACACTAAACCTTCTTTTAAAACTTAATATTATTTATTTTAACTAATATGCTGCTAATATGCTGTGGCCACCTTTAAACTTTCTTCGACATTATTCGATAGAACAGCTTCAGTTACCAGTTAACATGCACTAAACTTTAATCAACTTTATCTTACCACCCTCGTCTCGTTGGACATTCAAGGAGCTTTCGATAATATTGAATGGCTCCATATTTTGAATATTCTACAATCCATTCAATGTCGCTGGAATATCGCTGGAGTCATCAGCTCTTATCTTTCTAACAAGAAAATAATGGTCAACTGGGGCTCAGGATCCTCAGATCATATCCAAGAAAAAGGTTGTCCTCAAGGCTCATGTCTTGGTCCAATTCTCTGGACATTAATCGCTAACACCATTCTTGAACCTATGACCTCTAAAAGATTTGAAGTCTTCGCCTTCACTGCCGACTTCACGATAATCCTTTCGGGCAAAACAAGAAGGGATCTGGAATCTCAGGCCCATGATGCTTTAACAACTTTCTGCCAACTGCTTTCTACACTCAATCTCACACTTTCAGCAGCTAAGACACAGGCTCTTACCTTTTCTCTTCCCAGGATTCTAAAACGAAAACCGGTGATCAGGGTCAATGGAGTTAGTGTCTCCCATGTAGACAACACCCGAATCTTAGGGGTTACTATAGATAAAAACCTCAACTGGATTGCACATATCAACAATTTAAAGCTTAAATTACTCAAAATTTATCATAATTCTATAAAACTCGCGGGGAAAAATTGGGATATTAAATCAAACATGTTAAAGATCTGGTACCGTGTAATAGTAGAAAAAATCATAACTTACGGGGCTGGAATTTGGGGGGGGGGGGAGAAACTTTCAAAAACAGCAAAACTCAAACTCTTCTCTCTTCAAAGAATTTTCTTATTGCAAATTTCCAGGGGTTATAGAACTATTTCCACTGACGCATTGACGGTGATCACCGGGATTCCTCCTATCTACCTAACAGTTAAATATGAATTTCTTAAAACTAACATTCTACAACTCAGTAACACTTCACTGCAAAATGAACACTTCCCCAATTCAGAAATACAACGTAAAACATGCAGTTGGCATATTCAGCCTGCAGCTGATACCTTCCACGCCCTAGTCAATGTCTCAACTAATGCCTTCTCTCCTTCTGCTCGAGTGGCGGTGTATACTGATGGGTCAAAGACAGAACACGGAGTCGGCTCAGCTTTCTGTGTCCTTTCAGATGGGGTCTTGACTCATCAGTGGGCCTCAAGACTGAGAGATTACAACACTGTATTTCAAGCCGAACTATTTGCCATCTATCACGACCTCCTATGGATTAATGAGTTAAAAAATATATTTTACTCAGTTCCAATCTACAGTGACAGTCTCACAGCCTTACAGGCAATACACCGCCATCGGTCTAAACACCTCTCGTAACGGAAATTAAACTACTTCTAATTAACCTGCAAGAAAATACATCTCTAGCTCACGTTTCGGCGCATCAGGGCGTCATGGGCAATGAAAAGGCTGATGAGCTGGCTAAAACAGCCACTAAAAATCCGGACATCGGCTTTTTCCTCCATCTCCCCCCTTCCTTTATCAGAAAGTCCCTTTTCCGTAATCTCCAGAAAGAATGGCAAGCTGAATGGGATACTTCAGACAAAGGACGCTACACGTATGCCCTCATTAACTCAGTAAAAAATTATAACTTTGATTTGTCTCCAGCAATTTCAGCCTTTCTGACGGGTCATGGACCTTTCAGAACCTACTTATTTCTTTTTCATTGCTCGAGGACCACTCGATGCGAGTGCGGAGAGGAAGGCTCTCCTGAACATGCTTACTTTGCATGTCCCCTCACAGCCCCATATCATTTACTCAATCCTCCAATTAGACCCAATAACTGGCTATTTAATATTTTAGAGCATTCCCTTTTAAAAACTAAAATAACTAAAATATTTGTGACCCTAATGGAACTATCCAATTTAACAAACTAAAAACTAATCTTACTAACTTTTCCAAAGTCCCGTCGCAAAAATTTGAACTTTTTTCGGCTGCATACGAATTCTCCTCATTAGAAGCCTAAATTTTGTTTTTTATTAACTGCTGCTCTCTGTCGCGTGGGACTTTATATCCGGCAGCAAACGTAATTTTTTTTTTTTTTTAGTGTTTATGCAATAAACAACGGGGGAAACTTAACCTCTAGAAACGGGCTCTTTCAAAATTTCACATTGTTATGTGACACTTGTTGTCAGAGCCCCTCTTTGAAGGTTAAAATCGCTCAAAACTGCTGCATAGTGGTGAGCGGCCTCCTCCCGTCTTTGAATCTTTGAATATCCTAAGATAAATAAATCATTTAAGGCTTATTACTATTTTGGCGAACCCATATAATTTACTTCTTTAGGATAGGAAAGAATTCTGTAATATAAATTGTTTATAACTTGATAATTTTGGATAAAAAATGCATTTAAATTCTACTTGAAAAATGAACTGTAATTTAAATAAATTTTATGAACATAATATATAATCCAGTACAAATGCAGCTGCAATGTATTAGATGTTAATATTTTACTTGTAAAAAGAGAAAATAATAATAACAGTAGTTTTTAATTTGTTCGCTTAAAAAACAGTATAGTTCAATTATTTTTTTCTCTAAAAAATCAGACAATAATTTTCCATTAAAAAGACACATCTATTATTGGATTTTTTTCTTTTTCTTTTTCTTTTCCTTTTTTTTTTTTTTTTTCAGTAAATAATCTACCGAGGTTAAAAAATGTTCATCATTATTGCATATGTATAATAATCATCACAATGAAAAATATTCTACAGGGATTGTTAATGGATTTAAAAGGTTGGTATAAAATGCAGATATAATAATAAATGAAGTATTGATATTTATTACATAACTTTCTGAAGACTATTAAAACACTTTTTTTTTTTTTTAATTAAGTATACTATCATAAATATTTCTTGAATTTAATTACTTGGATAATATATGTATATATATATGTTTGAAGAAATTCGTTATAGCACTTTTAAATGTGAATTAAACTCTTTTAAATATTCACTTAAATGCTCCCTTAAAATAAATTTTATTGAAGACATTTTCAAAGATTTAAAAACGCCTTTCATAAAGAGTTCAAAAATTAAAGCTGATTCAACATGAAATACTTTTATTATAAAATATTTTTAAATGAAATTATTAAAATCCCTTTCTATCCATACTAAAATATATAACTTAAAAGGATTTGAATGTTAAAAATATATTTTTTATCGCATTTTGTATTTCTTAATTTAAATACATTAATGATAAATATAATATATTTTTTAATTACGGTTAATCTGATCTCATTACAATATTATTCATATTATTATCATTATTATTATTTTATTATCAAATATTGTAAATTTTAAAACCTTTATTGTATAAATTCGAAATTCAACATGAAATGTCTATTCAGTTTTAATCATTAATTATTACAAATTATTTGTATTATTTTAGAAATTTAAATCATATCCCAATGCATAAAAAACTGTGATATTTAAAACAAATACCAAGAGCTAGTAGATATCAATTTACTTTCTTTTAAATTTCAGCCTGTAAATATAAATTAATTGGAAATCTAAAAATAAATTAATTAATAAAGTAAATTCAAATGCGTGTCATAGTTAAAAAGGAAATATTAAATACATAAAAATAAAACTAAGTTTTCAATAAAATTATAATGATTATTATCTTATAAATGTCCTTATCTAAGAATACAACTGTTAAAAATTATTAATTCAATTAGCTAGAAACTACAATTAAAGATAAACATCAGTTTGTCATTTAATTTTCTTTGTGTGAGGTTATAATTTGGCACACTCTGGAAGTAAGCTTTGTTTCTAGATAGAAGGGAATAATAGTACCTCAACATATGTACTTTTCCCGATGGCATTCATTACTTTCGTTAGAATAAATATATTATTTGAACTTAGCTTAATGAAATTTCTGAGCTTTCCGGTTAATGAATATCTAATTTAAGTATTTCAATAGCTTAGTCCGTATATCATGCATTATTTAATGCATTTAATTTGGGAAAAGAATTGAATGCATTTTTTTTTTATACTTTTTTATTTTTAGTCAATAAAATGAAAATAAATAGTTGGGATTTGAATAAAATTGTTTCGTGATTTTCGAAAAATTCTGGATAACTGCAATGATTCTTTTAAAGGTTACTTTTTTTCATTATATTTTTAGATTATATTTGATATTTATTATTATTGATGATTTTCTTTTCTTTGTATGCTATGAATAATTTCGAAAATAAATAAATAAATAAATAAAATAACTATTGGATTGTCGGGAACGTTCAGTTGTATTTTACTACCTGTAGGTAATTTTATTTGTCATGTCAAAACATGGTGTATAATGCGTCATGAGGGGTCTTATTATTTAGCGTTCCTCATGTGGGATGCAAGAGGGCTATTTTAAATACACTTCATGAGTTAGTTTCGAAGTACAGATTAATTAATGTGGCAGCAGATAAAATGCACCTAAGACATTGCATTTGGTATGATGAAGCAATGAATAAAGAAAGAAAGAAACGCATAAGTTGCTTGTAAAAACTTGCGACACGTTGAGAAGTGAAGTTGTAAATGTTCGGACCTGCCAAAATTGGTTTACTAAAATTCCTTTCAGAGATTTCAGTCTCATAGAAGATCGTCGATCTGGTTGTCCATCCCAGGTCGATAATGATATTTTGCGGTACATGTTGTATAGTAATCCAATTCTAACCACTCGAGTAATTGCAAAGTAACGCAGAATTCGCCATTCGACTGCCGAGGAGCACGTCAAACATCTTAAATGTGTCTTGATGCAGAATATTAGAGTTTCGTACAATTTAACTGAAAGAAATTTATCAGATTGTGTGAGAATCTGTTTATCTCTTCTTGTTAGACATTTCGAATCCTTTTAGGACAATCTCATTAGGGGTATGAAAAGTGGATCCGTTACGAGAATATAAAGAACATAAAAGTTTACTGAAAGCCTGGAACCCCCTCCACAATTATTACAAAACCAGATATTCACTACGAAAGGTAATGTCTGTTTGTAGTGTGATAGAAGAGGTCCAATGTACTACAAGTTTTTAAACAGGGATAAACTATACACACTCAAACACACACAGAAAAAAGGTTGAATGATCTTGGGTAGGAAGTTCTTAATCACCCACCATATTGACTCACGTAACTCCATCGGATTACTACCTATTGCAATTATTTCAGAATTATCTAATTTGTAAAAAACATGTACTTATTTCAAAGCTGTTTCTATAGCAGTCGCTGAATATTTTGGGTCCAAGGAATTCCTACGCTAGGGCGTTGAACAAGCTATTTAAAAGATGGTAACAAATGATTGTACTTAATGAATATTATATTACTGATCAAAATGTAAATAAATGCTATTAAAACTGATTCAGATATTGTATTTAAAATACGACAAAGCTTTCTTGCCAACCTAATATAATACCATACTTTTTACATTTAATTTTATATCGACTATATAATGTATTTATGCTTCCATCTTTTGTGCATTTTTGGAGCAATAAAATGTTATAAAATTGGATGATTCTTGTAACTGAATTTTACTTAACAAAAGTTTTTCTTCACCAACGTTTATTATTTTTATTATCTAACATTTTATTATATAAATTTTTATCATGTACACCATGTCACTAATTAAAAAAAAAGATCGTATTTATGTTTTTCCCTCCAATTTTATATTTACTTATATAATAGCTCGCATGAGAATATAATATTGATACTTTTTAGCATCCCAAATTCTAAGAAGTTTTTTTTTTTACTCACGTAGTAGAAACGACAATATTTTCTGTGAAAATTTTTACTTTTATGCAATTCACGATATGTAATATTATTTACTTTAAAATTTCGAAAGGAAAATATAGAAATAAATTAGCTAAATTATTTTTTAACTTAAAGGAAATTAATGTCAGTTTTTTAAGGGAACAAACGACGATGAAAATTGTCATAATAGATGCAATTAAAAGACCTAGATAGTTTTTTATAAAATGTATGAAACTATACAATTCTTTTAAAGTACTAGCAAACTATAGCTTCTCATATATTATTTAATAGCTTTTGTAAATGTTTAAACTTTAAGTTTATTATTATTATTATTATTTTTTGGACTTCAAATTCCTAGAAAAACCAGTTATTTATATGACTCCATGCAGATTTGTTTTCATATAATCCTTTTAAAAAATTGAGTTTTCATCTAATGCTTTTTAAAATATGAATGTTAACAAGTGTATTTGTCACAGAACTGGGTATTCATTTTAAAATGAAGAAATTATCACTGTATTACGAATCCCATGACAAAAATGCATAAAAAATTAAAATTTTGCACATTTTTGTTTGTAATTGATACTGTAATTGAGATATAAAATATTAAATACTCAGATGTGTTCAGTTAATCATTCATATAAAAAACGAAGTGTAAAAAAAGTAGATTTTTAAAATTATTTAAAATTTCATGTAATGCATGTAATATTTTAAAATTGTTCAATACTTTCTACAGTCTTCATCAAGATAACACAGTACTGAGAAATCGTACTTTTCAGTTTTTTTCCGCACTGCGTTGGGTGTTTCTAATGTGTTTTGATACGCTGAATTCAGAAATGATTACCCTCTCTTCCTGTCACGTACGGAATTTTTACAAAGTAAGGATGAAAATTGGAAGAATTCCCCCAGAGTCAATAAGAAATTCTAAATAATTTATGCATAAAATACATTAAAATAGGATATTATTTACGCAGTACTTTTTAAACGTGTTTCATTACATCAAGGCTCCCTTTAGAACTTTTTACCTTGTGCAAGGATTGAGGGCCTTCTGGAAGGGGGGGGGGGATTTTCTACGCAGCATCCAAGAATAATCTGCTAACACGTTCATATTACATGGTCCCTGATACCTCTTCTACATATCTTTGGTGTCTTGATGAAATAGGTTTCCTTGTTCTTCACTCACATCACCCAGATTTTCGAGAAATAACATAGATGGGAGTTGAAAAGTTGAACTGTAAGTCCAAACATTTTTTTTTTAATCAAAACAAAACTGTACTTGATGTAAATTTTTGAACAGTGTTTCCTTAATCAGCATCCAAAAACACCCCCAGAAAAATACATGATCTTGAAGAAAAAGAATTAATCGTCCACGTGTGTTATTGAAGAGCTAACAAAAATTCGTGTTTAAAATATGTACACCTGATACTGTTTTGTTTAATAAATATTTGTCGAGCCATGATCTTAGTCTTATGCTGTTTATATAATATAAAGTTGATAATAAAAATTAGCGACCAAATTATATATATATATATGTGAAAAATATAGATGTGCACTTCATTAACTTTGCTGTCCCACACTATTTTCTCCATAAAGGAGGCCTTATCATCTCAAAAATTAATTTTTACCCTTTAAAATATACTCTAATAATACGACAGTGTTACTGACAGTATACGAATTATGAAGCGATATAATGTAAAACAAAAATAATTAATATCAACGTCTTTTGTCCCCTTAAAAAAAATGGGAATAATTACACAGTGGTACAAAAATGATATTGACAAACTTTGATCTGGTAATTTCAGCTGATACATATGTTTTTTTTCTGAAAAATGATATTGGCAAACTTTGATCTGGTAATTTCAGCTGATACATATGTTTTTTTTTTTTTTTTTTTTTTTCTGAAATTGAAAGAGAAGCAAATTTTTTTGTATCACGTTTAGAGTTTTATAAACACAGTATGTTTACCGATACAATTTCTTCATTTACGGTAGTTTATAGTATGTTCTCTTGATTCATCTTAATTAATTATGAAAACATAATATAAAAGTTACCATAAAATTATATTTATGAAAAAGTCTAGGAAAAATATATATCAGTACACTCGATGTATCGACAAAATTCTATACGTGTAAAGAAAATCGGACTTCATTTTCCGTTTCAGCACACCAGAAAAGCTAAAGATCAGCCAAAATTATGAAATCAAAATTTTGGATGTAGACTTAAAAAAAAAAAAAAATAATAAAAAAAAAATGGTCAAATCCTGTTTATGACATCTCAAAATGTGTAAATTCACAAAAAGCAGGAAATCGAAAATTTTAGTACGAATCCAATATTTTTTTCCCTATTGAATACAGAAGAAAGTAAAAGTTTATTCGGTGTCTTTATACTCACCCACTCACGATTTTTCCTATTAATGACATTTGAAAAAAGAAAAAACAATCTTGGGGGGACTCATGTCACAGTTGGGCCTGGGGGGGGACTCATGTCAAAGTTGGGCCTTGGGGGGGACTCATGTCAAAGTTGTGCCTTTTGGGGGACTTATGTGCCTTGGGGGGACTCATGTCAAAGTTGTGCCTTGGGGGGACTCATGTCAAAGTTGTGCCTTGAGGAGGGGACTCATGTCAAAGTTGTGCCTTTTGGGGGACTTATGTGCCTTGGGGGGACTCATGTCAAAGTTGTGCCTTGGGGGGACTCATGTCAAAGTTGTGCCTTTTGGGGGACTTATGTGCCTTGGGGGGACTCATGTCAAAGTTGTGCCTTGGGGGGACTCATGTCAAAGTTGTGCCTTGAGGAGGGGACTTATGTCAAAGTTGTGCCTTGGGGGAACTCATGTCAAAGTTGTGCCTTGAGGAGGGGACTCATGTCAAAGTTGTGCCTTGGGGGGGACTCATGTCAAAGTTGTACCTTGGGGGGGGACTCATGTCATAGTTGTGCCTTGGGGGGACTCATGTCAATGTCATTTTGAAAAGATTTTGATGAAATTCTGGCAAAAGCAGAATTTAGTTTAGGAAGGAGGACTATTAGTTTTTTTTTTCCCAATTATAACATCGCTTTCAAATTATTCAATTATATTTTCGATAAATTTTAGATTTCTATAAATGTCCAACTATCGTAAAATGATTTCGACAAATGTCCAACTATCGAAAACGACAACGCAAAAATCGTTGTCTGAGACTAATAGGCCCTCAGTCCTTAAAAAAAAAAAAAAAAAATGGAATTAACTTCGCAAAAAGTTACTCGGCTGTAAATCAAAATAGTGCGCAAAATGATTACTTTGTTAAAGTAAAATGGCGACCTAACATGAATCTCATGTCAAATTGGGCAAGACATTATCGAAGTTATCAAAGCACTTTGCAATGACACTCTGGTCTAGAGTTACTTGGTCCCGATAAGAAGAATATACCAAATTTGCAAATGTCTTATTTATTTAGTTCTTAGTTACAAAAATAAATAAATAAATAAATAAGGAGAACTATTACTTTCAATTTGTATATCTTTTAATTTTTAATTTTAATTTTTTTATCTCATTTTTTGACCGTAAAACTGGGTCGCGTACTTTTTAAAATGACTGAAATGAATTAAAATGAAGTGTTGCACTTAAATTTCATACTTTACTTAATTATAAAAAAATCTAATTGTCGTGTCGAAAAAACTGAACCAAAAGTGACTGAAATGAATTAAAAGAAAGTGTTGCTACCTAAATTTCATTCTTTAGTCAATATTAAAAAACCTAATTGTCGTGTTGTAAAAGTGTCTCCACCCCTGGATTCAGAAAAATCTACCCTTTCATCTGGTGCCAAATATGTAGTGATAGGACTGATATTTCTAACTTATATTAGTGTTACATAAAACTGTTCTACAAAAACTCCGGATTGAAACTTATAGTCCACCGTCCTAAAAAAATAAATAATAAAAAATAAAAGAATAGTAAAGAAATGGTTTTTAGAAAAAAAAAAGGAGATATTAAAATAAAAAGTAAAATAAGTTTAGATATTTTACAAAATACAGAAAGATTAGACATAACATTTTACAAACATTATGTTTAATTTATGAAATTATCAAAATTGAGAAACAGGTTATAAAAATTTTATGAACCCCTTGAATATTAAAAAAATACTTTATTTGAATAGAACATAAAAAGGATGTAAAATGCACTAGATAATAAATTTTTTTATAGGCGCTCGTATGAAAAGTCACATTTTCAATTTTTTTTATAATATACTGATATAAATACACAATTTAAAAAGTTATAAATAAATAAGCAGAGGTGTGCAGTAAATATGTGTTAAAGTTTAAACTTATTTCATCTTAAATTTACACAAAATAACGCCAAAAGGAGTCATAGATGTTAGATGAAACTTATTAGTGAGTTTTTCTAAAAAATTAAATACGAAATCTGTAAATAAACTCTCTTTTGTTAGTACTTTGCTAAGTACAAAAACAATTTACACAACATACACACACAAAATGGTGATGTGTATAATACTATATTTTATAACTAATATTTATACTAATATTTATTAATACTAATATTTATAATCATTCATTAATTGTACTTTCTAAGTCATGATATATTTTTCTATACATGAAAATATGCAAATCAAAGTTGAGAAATAGGAATATAATCAATAAGGTTTTTAAAAAGGAAATTACACTGATATATAACTATTATGTTGTGGCCACAGCAAGACTTTCTTCTGTATATTCTTATACAAATTCATGCGGTATAAATTATTTGTTGGATTATTATTTATTAAAATTATTTTCCTTGATGAATGCAGACTTTTTTATCTCAGAAAAATATAATACTGAAAGAAAATTAATTTTCCGGCAACATCAAAAGATTTGCAATTTTTCTTTTTTTAGGACGGAGGACTATCAGTTTAAACCTGGAGTTCTTATAGACCAGTTTTTTGTAACACCAAAGTAAATTAGAAATATCATTCCTATCGTTACAAATTCAGTACCAAATGAAAGGAGCACTTTTTCTGAATCCAGGGTGCAAACAGTTTTTCGACACGACAATTACATTTTTCAAAATTATCTAAATTACGAAATTTAGGTGGCAACACTTCGTTTTAATTCCTTTCAGTCATTTTAAAAAGTAAGTGGCCTAGTTTTAAGGGCAAAAAATGAGATTAATAAAAAATAAAATAAAAAATAAAATGCAAAAATAAAGAATAAAAATAAAAATTTTACAGATTGAAATTAATAGTCCTCCGTACTAAACTAAATTTTGTCTTTGACAAAATTTTTATTTATTTATTTATTTATTTTACTTTGAAAATGAAAATTTTCGATATCTTTGTCTTAAATAGTCATATGTCGATGGTTCAACCATTCGTTTTAAAGGTATTGACGAGTTTTTTAAAAAAGATATCCATATTGAAATTTACACCTTCGGAGAATGCTCCCCACCAGGAAGGAAAGGATACTCCTCCCTTTACACACTTTGTTTCCGAGCTTACTACTAATATTATCAATAATTTATATTAATTTTTCAATTACGCTTAAAAAATAACTATCCTTATCTACATTTATGTGAAATTGCGATTAGACCCCAAATGTAATCAACGCCAGTTTATGTCAGAGTCCAACAAATACTGAATTTTATTAAATTTCGGTTATTGGTTCATGAGATAATGTGTTTACAAATTTGGGATACATACACACAGACAGACGTTTTCTAAAAACATACAAATCTTATTCAGAACGTCTCAAAAACTTGTAAATCCGTCGAAAACTCGAATTAAAAAATTTTCACCAATCTAACACTTTCTTCTTAAATACCGGGTGATCCAAAAGTCAGGACAAACTTTAAAAATGAATAATTTGAAAACGAATCAAGATACAAAGATACGGTTTGCACCAAACGAATGGAAAAGAAGCCGGGTTTTGTGTGGCAAAGAAAAAAAATAGTTCTGTTGGCGACCAACAGATGGCGCTGTCGTATTTCTGATGCAGGATTATGCAAAGCAACAAACGATATAAAAAGGAACAACTATAGCAGGTAATGGTAGTCAAAGCTTACATGCATCGAAATATCGCATTCTTAGTCGCTACTTTAATCACGCATGGCCTCCAAGATCTCCCGATCTGACACCCTGTGACTTTTGGCTGTGGGGATTCTTGGAAGTCAAAAGTGTACCGTGACCAACCGGCATCACTAGCAGCACTGAAAGATGTCATCCGCCAAAATGTGTCTGCCATAACGCAAGAAATGCTACTAAATGCTGTGAACGATGTGGTGAATCATCTCACAACTGTACTTCTGAATGATGGTCATTGAACAGTTACTGTAGTAGTACTAATTAACTGTAATTAAGCTGACTTGTAAGTTGTCAACATCTTTTTTCAGTTGTAAATCATCTTTTGGTGAAATAAAACACTATAGCGCCATTTGTTGGTCGCCAACAGAACTAATTTTTTTCCTTTGTTACACAAAACCCGGTTTCTTTTTCATCCGTTTGGTGCAAACCGTATCTTTGTATCTTGATTCGTTTTCGAATTATTCATTTTTAAAGTTTGTCCTGACTTTTGGATCACCCGGTACATATAAAAGAAAGTAAAAATTCTTACCTTTTATAATACAACAATGTGTATACATTTTCAGACTTCTAAAGTTGACAGTGATGCAATATTAATTAAAAAATAAATAAATAAACTTTAGTATTAATAAATAAATAAATAAACAAATAAACTAATAAAAATAATAAAAAATAAATAAATAAACTTTAGTAATTTGTTATAAAGCAGAATTCTATGAAGTTTTTTATTAAGAAAAAATAAAACTTTCAGAAACATGTTCTATAATTCTCTTAAACAACGTAACTCACAGAGAGTGACAGGCGTCAGATGAAATTGAGGAGTGGGATTTCCCTAAATCTGGAAATTCTTTATGGAACAGTTTGAAATGATACTTTATTCCATTTTATAGAGATGTTTTTTGCTTAGGAACGCCACTATTATTTCTGGCCACTATTATTTCATAAAAGAATGTAAAAGACATAAAGAATGAAATATTATAGGATTTAAAATAAATATTCAAAACATAAAGTCATGATTCTGGTAAAAGTAATTCATATATGACTAAAAGCTAGTAAGTGGGGTATAAAATAATACAATGGGCAGTAAAATTAATCGAGCGTTAGCAATAATTCCTATATTAAAAAAAAAGTACACTTAATTCTGCTTTGTTAAATAGATCCTTGTAGAGTCATGTTCTTGTCTTGAATAATTTTGCTGCCGAATGTAAGACAAAACTACCAAAAAGAGGAAATTCTAATTTAATTGCAATCAGAAAGGAACCAATAAAATTCAACAGGACAAATTATTATTATTTTTTTTTTAAAATCTTATAATACTTAATAACTATAAATATAGTAACATTATAGAGAGTTTTAAACTTTTGTCGTATACAATTTTAAAATTTTACATATTTAAACTCTGTATTTAATTTTTATATCTTTTTTTTGAGAAGTTGAAAATTGTGTGATAATTCAAAATAATTCGCAATTAGAAAATATATAAATTTAGAATATAATGGGGAGTTCAATTTAAAACTTAATATTTAGCTACCAGACAAACATAAAAACTAATGATTTACGTGAAAATAAAAATTAGTTAACAAATTTATAGAAAAACTAGCCACCTCTGGCGACCAGCTGGTTTGGGACTCCTGAAAATTCTGAATTCTGGCAAACTTTTGTTTGATGGTGCCTTCATCTTAATGCATTAAATTTAACAATTTCGACCATGTCAATCAACATCAGGATGTTTCCTACCTTTAAAAATACTGATCATTTTAAACTACCTGGTTTTTCTGCTTGTGTCAGTGTATCATTAGACTCACCTTCTTCTTATACATATGTAAGAAATCCAAAAACAAAGATTAAAATTTCCCAATAAAAAGTTATTAAATAAATACATAAATGATACATAACAAAGTTAAATGAAAGAAAGTTCATAATATATATATATATATATGTAAATTTTGGGCTTTGTGACATAATTTAAGATTCCTTTTAAGGTCAAAAAGTCAAAATAGCGTATTACAAATTAAATTAAATAAAATATTTCTTCCGTTTTGCACTCGTTTTGCAACAGTTATCTACGGTCTTAAGTGAATGATTTTTTCAAGAATGAATCAACAATTGTTTATAAATTTAATGGATTATGTATGGGAAATAAGTACGCTGTAATTTAAAAATTGCAGCTCTTAGAACTTCAAAACCGATAATTTTTAAAAAGTTATTCATTATTCTTTAATATTAGACTGTCTTTTTTTGTTTAATATTAGATACTTATTTTAAGATAAAAGCAATGGAATGATATCGCGTTGTGAAACTTTGAAACGTAATATATTTAAATTTAATAGCTTGATGTATACATCAAGTTATTAGAGAATTACATCTAATAACTTGGTTATAAACTTGATTCTAATACTTAGATAATTATATCTAATAACTAGTTATTAGATTCAATATTAGTGTCCTCACAAAAAATGAACAGTTTTTAGAGCTCTTTTAAAAAAGTGTAACATCTATGCAGTATCTTTAAAAAAAATTCAACAGTTTTTACTAAACAAAAATGGCCGATCTTTATCAAAATCAGTTGAATGATATCAGGTTGTGAAATTTTGCAACGTAATATCTTTAAATCTAATAATTTAATGTATATAGTGTCCTTACAAAAAACAAACAGTTTTTAGAGCTCTTTTAAAAAAAGTAAAGCATCTATGCAGTATCTTCAAAAAATTCATCAGTTTTTACTAAGAAAAATGACTGACTTTCATCACCAAAGTAGTTAAATGTAGGCCAATCAAAAATAGGAGTGGTCCGCCCGCATGTGTTCCACCGACAAATTCTTTGCTTTATTTATATAGATGCATTATGTGCTGCTTTGCTGATAAATAATAAATGAAATGTTTTGAAAAATGTTAAATATTTCAAAATATTTTATTTATTATTTATCTGTAAAGTAGTTTTATACAATATAATGGTATTAATAAATAATATTTGTTTTTCAAAAATAATAAATATTACTTTAAAATGTGAAACATTTTTATTTTAAGAAATAAAATATTTAAAATAATTGGGTTGCATTTAATTAATACAATCTATTAAATATAATAAATTTTAATAAGACATATTTTATGATTTTTTTTTTTTTTTTTCAAATAATGTTATATGCGATTAATTTCATAATTAAATCTGCATTTCAGCTTAAATTTTAACATATACTTTGAGAACCATACGCTTTTAACCAATATAAAAATTCGAGAAAAATGGAAAGTTTTTGTGTAACTGGTATGGAGAAAGTATTTTTTAAGAAAGATAAATTGACTGATAAATTTGTTGTTAGTTTGAACCAAAACTTGGTACTGAAGTAGCTGCAACAACCCGATAGTTTAACCTTTTACCATGATTTGGTAATTTTATGTTAATCCAAATATTGGTATTAAGTTTTGAATACAAAAAAAAAAAAAAAAAAAAAAAAAAAAAAATCGACCGCGATGGGGATCGAACTGAAGACCTTCTCGTTTAAAGCCAAACACTCCGGCACTGTGCCCCGGTTTCTTGCCCTCTCATTCTGTTTCTTTGATTTTGATAAAAGAGTCTAAATTTCTTAGTTTTTCTTTTTCTTTTTTTTTTTTTTGGCCCATGGGTGTGTTGTTGCACAAAATTTGCATTCTACCCTTAGTTTTCGACCACGCTCTTTAATTTAAGCTTTGTTTGGTTTTAATAGAAGTTTTACTGATTCATACTTCCTTTGTCAGTGGATGTATTATAACTTCAAGTTTTGATGCAACTTAAATTCAATCGCAAGAAGTAGCAAACTTAAAAGCGTGGTTGAACTATACTATGGTATTGTTTATAACATTACTCCATATAGTGGTTCAAGTTCGAACTGAAATTTTTAACAGTGTATTTCAGGCCTGAAAAAACAAGTAAACACAATTTTTCTAATAATATATCTTACACGACTCTTAAGCAATTAATCAAAGGCAAACATCAGCTCTATGGATTTAAAAGAAATGTTATAAAAATTTCAAGCAACAAATGCTTAATCAATTCATTACTGCATAAAATTTCACTTTGTAGATAAATATATATATATATTATTTAATTCATTGATTCGTAGAAATTATGCACCTCCTTAACTCGTTACTTCACTTTTCACGATTTTTGTTCCCAAATTTGTGGGATGTGGAACATTGTTCTACATCCTATTAAAAATGACTATTAAACATGTCTATTAATTAATGTTTAAAGGTTTCTTAAAACCATAACAGAAACTTTCAGAAATTGTTTTGTCCATAAAATGAAAGTTTTATAAGCCAATGAAACGTTATTCTTAAAACACTTGACAGATTAGAGTATACAGAACACCTCATAATTAGAATATAAGAATATTAAATATCTAAATAAATATAAATTGTACGAAATTTCTTTAACTATGAATGAGCACATTTTACAAATTTTGTACAAAATTAATTAACTAAATCGATCAAATTACAGTCGGTAACAAAAGTGTCTGAACACTAGCAAAAATTCCTACATAAAAAAAGTAGAGTTAATACTGTTTTGTTAAATAAATCCTTGTCGAAACACGTTCTTAGAGTGACTAAGAACACGATTCGACAAGGATTTATTTTCGACGTATTCTACAGTCCACAGATTAATTTCCAAACAATGTTTATATATACAAATCTTTAACAGTAAAATTATATATTTTTTCTGTTTGTTTTATGCATATTAATATCACAAGAATTTTTTTACCCAACATTGAATTTTTTGCGGAACAGTTTCTAAACAAAATGAAAACTTATAATCTTTAAATGCTCGGAAATCAATCATTGTAATTAATATTTATGAACTACATATGTTTTCAGAAATACGTACATCATTCAAACTGAATATTTATTTGATTGTTACCCTAACAGAGCAAAATGTTCCAGAAATGTAACAATTAATATATCTAATGACCCTCATCTGTCATGAACGAATCCGGTTAGTACCGCTTCAAAACAGAAACTTTTGGCAGCCATTTTTTTTCCGTTTGTTTAATTCAACTTAGGAAACATACATATCATTTTCATACATGTTTTGTATCGCACATATTCTTATTTATTTCCTATAAAACCTTGAAAAACTATTCAATTGTAATGTTTAAATGTCTAAATTAAATATAACGGATCACTGGCTATTACAAACATGAACCTATAAATAGAATTATGTAACTTCATGATTATAAACAATGCAATACCAAATAAAAACAAACCAAAACTGTTGCCATTCAGAAAATACAGATTCCAAACGGACAACTTTTTAATTCCGAATGAACGACTCTTTGACTGTTTCATTAAAAAAACGCTTAAAATATTTCTAAAACATATTAAAGCCTTAAAAATCTTAAAATATTTGTAAAAACGCATTAAAGCCTTTAAATATTTTTATCAAACTTCATTGTTCGTTTACATTGTAAGGTATGATTGGCGTCGAGTTTAGTACGTAAATGCCGCCAGTTGATTTTAGTTTTGAAATTAGTGTAAAATGATAGTTGGGATAGAATGTTTGGTTGGGCAAGTAAAAGTCACCAGTTGAAATGAGTATTGAAAGTAGAGTAGTCTAAGGTGATAATGTCGAGTCAAGGTAAAATGTTCGGTTGAGAATGAGAAAGTCCCTAGCTGGATCCTGGATATTTTGGCGATGTTGTGGGTGAGATAGCTGGTTGGAGGTATCGAGTAGAGGTGAATTTAGGTTAGCATGGAGTGTCTGTAGTTATTGGATAGTTAGTTAGAAAATTTGAAAACAGGATCTACGATAGTCTTAAAAAAGAGTATTTTGGTAAAATGAAGTGAATCGTTTTTTCTTATTATGAGGACTTTAAATACGCAAGCGAAGTGATGACGCCACTTGTCGTTCGTGGATACAAGAAAAATATTTCCTATGTTAAACGCCTAATGGATTTTTCGTAAAAAATTATTAAGGGAAATTATTTCCCAATTTTAATCCCATATTTAGGTTTAGATATGTATTAGTTATCATGTGCATGCGTTAGATTAAGTTGTTTTTGTTCTAAAATTGATAAAATTTGAATTTTAAATTTCAAAACTCTAGATAAAAAAAAAAAAAAAAAAAAAACTTCCATATTCCATTGAAAACATAAACATTTCATTTCAAAGGATGATATTTACACAATAAATATCCAACTAATATACTAATTAAAAGGAAAATGATAAATATTCTATCATAATTTGAAGTGAATTTTTTTTTCAAATGTCTAAATAAAGTATCTGATATAAGATACTAATATGTTGCAGCGGAATAGATTAGATATCGGTCATCCTTGGCAGAAAAAAAAAAAAAAAAAATATATATATATATATATATCGCCAAATTATCTGGCGAATATAATTTAATTCCTTTCAAAAATCATGGTTATTTTAAAAACTTATATTAAGAGAGTACTGAATAATATGAAACAATATTTCGTGCAATACATATTACGAAAATATACATCTGGCATTATATTTTCGTAGTACGTTTTTGATCGCCAAATACAAAAACGCCAAGGACAACAGAGTTTTGAAATTAAAAATTAAAATTTTGTCAATTTGACAGCAAAATAACTCAATCTAACACATGCACATGATAACTAATACATATATATACCCAAATATGGGGATTAAAATCGGGAAATAATTTTCTTCGATTTTTAATAATTTTTTACAAAAAATCCAATGGGCGAATAACATAGGAGATCATTTTCTTGCATCCACAGACGGTCAGTGGCGTCACACTTCGCTTGCGTATAGAGCACTTAATGGAACACCGGGATGTGTTGTTGCTGTTGTGTTGTTGGGCCTATATTTTTTGTCAACCAGCAGTTTTTTTATTGTCATTCATATTTATTGATCGGGTAGAATTTTCTTAATTTCAGAAAGAAAATTATAAAATATCGAAACACATTTGATTTATAAACAAAAATTGAAAATACATTTAAATGATCACGTGGTAACCATCCGCGATCGTAATGAAATGCTCGCCCTCTGGTGGGCTAAGGTGAAATTACAATTAACATGCTTTAATTCGGCTTTCATCAAGCCGCCATTGTTTGGCGATGTTTACATTCTTATATATTTATTGAATAAAAATGAATAAATCCGGTAAAAAAGATAGCACATACTGTTGTGTGCTACAATGTAACTCCAAATGATCAAGAAATCCAGAATTAAGTTTCCATTTATTTCAAAATGATAAATTTAAAATTTCAGTTGCTTCGGCTAATGGAAGTAAAGAATTAATCAGATGATTTGAAACTAATATTTGTTCAACTTCAGTTAAAAATCTACTTCCGATTGAACTTTGAATAAACAGAAATATTTTTTTTCCAAAAGCAATCTATTTTCCATGATGTAATGGCAGAGAAATTATAGTACGAATATTAAGTAGAATAACAAAAAGAACAATAATAAATACACGTGGCTATTATATTTACTAACAACAAAAGCTGAAAAAGCGCCATCTATCGATCATTACAAACGCGGATCATGATCTAAACATTGTTAGAACATTATAGACTCCGAAATTCATATTTAATATTAACCTAGAAACTTTTTCATTTAAAGAACTCTAATTTTCAGTACGTGATATGTAGATGTATTAAACTCAATTGTTTCCGCGTTCTCGCCACACCCTGCGGGTTTCAATGTAGATGTATCTTCTGTATCTTTTTCGCTTCTGTAAAACCGTTTCAGTATATGTATGTAAGTGCCTCTCTAAAGGACGAGCTTCGGGCTCGCTCCAAACATGATATATTTTAATTTAATTCTCGATAGATTATGAAGAACTGATTTCAAAATAGAATCATAAAAAAGAAATAGTTGATAAACTGTTTTTCTAATAAACTATTCTTGGTGAAAAATAAATTATGAACACTGATGAACTATCTTAAAAAAATATAACTGTCTATTTATATGCCTATATATTAACGAATTAAAACAAACTGTTATTTTCAAACAGACTATTTTGGAGAAATAAATAAACAAAATGAACTTATTTAAGGAAACTAATATTGAGGCGCTAAATGCAAACAATTACGACGTATGGAAATTCAAAGTCGAAAATTTGTTACAAAAAGATGATTTATTCATAGTTATAACTGATGAGCCTCCGACGCCAATAACTGATACATGGAGGTCTAAGGATCGTAGACCGCGTGCAATTGTCAACTCATTAGTTGACAATGATCAAATCACATACGTAAAAAATTTATCAACCGCGCGCGAATGCTGGGAAGCTCTTAAAAAAATACATGAAAGGTCATCACTCTCTAGTAAACTCTTTCTCCTACGCAAACTATATTCTATCAAATTAGTTGAAGGAGGCGACATGACAGAACACATTACGAAAATTTATCAAACGCGAGATAAATTAATCGCGATTGGAGAAAAAATAAGTGATGAGCATCTCTCAGCTTTGTTATTATGTTCATTGTCTCCATCGTACGACGTGCTAATTATCGCTTTGGAATCAAGACAAGAAGCAGACCTTTCCCCGGAATTTATTAGATCTAAGCTGATAGACGAATATCTAAAAAGAGAAGAAAATAAACAACAAAACAATATGTCGGCTTTAAAGATTATGACTAAAACAAAAAATGAAAATGTGAAATTTTGTAAATTCTGCAAACGCAATAACCATAATATTGATGAGTGTTGGATTCTAAAAAAGAAAAATAATGCCAGGTCTAGACAGAACGCTAGATATAATAACAACCAACAGCCCTTTAGATCTGCAATGTGCTCCCATGATAGAGATAACGCAGACAAAACACAGACTTCGGCAACTGATAAAAATAAATCAAATAAGGTATTTACATTATATATGGGTATGAAATCAGATAATTGGTATAATGATTCAGGGTGTTCGACACATGTAAGTAACGATAAAAGTAAATTTTATGATTTCTATCCTAGCTCCTCGTCCGTCACAATCGCGAATGGGCAGGAAATAAAATCGCTTGGACATGGATCGGTAAAATTACATACCATAAATTCAAATAATACACAAAACACCATACTGTTAAAAAATGTCTTGTATGTACCGGATATTGAGACAAATCTCGTATCTGTGAAAGGGGCAACAGAAAATGGGTGTATAGCAGTATTTAAAGATAGATCATGCAAAATAATGCATGAAGGTGAAACATGTATTGAATGGTATATCAATAATAATTTATATGAATGTAAAATAAATTCAGATACAACACACACCATAAACATTGTGAAAACATGCGAAAATAAAAACTGCATAGACAAATGGCAAGTTAAATTGGGTCATAGAAATGTTAATCATATAAAACAGTTAGTAAACAAAAACATGGCAACAGGGATAAAACTAGATGATTGCAAACATGATAGTGTATGCGAAACTTGCATATTATGTAAGTTAACTGACAATCCTTATCCCAAAAAGGCTCAATTTAGGGCAACAAAAGTTTTAGAGTTGGTTCACAGCGATTTATGCGGGCCGATGAA
The DNA here is from genome assembly GCA_963930645.1 of Salticus scenicus. Lineage (NCBI taxonomy): Eukaryota > Metazoa > Arthropoda > Arachnida > Araneae > Salticidae > Salticus > Salticus scenicus. The sequence goes on from OZ005655.1 coordinate 137,032,103, forward strand.
AACCCCCACGGTCGGTGGAAAGTATTATTTTTTGACGTTCATAGACGACTTTAGTCGATTTACCGTTATATACCTATTAAGAAATAAGGACGAAGTTTTATCAAAATTAAAACAATACATAGCAATGACCTCAAATAAATTCGGGAGAACTTTGCAGGCAATTCGCTCAGATAATGGAGGGGAATACACCGGAAAAGAATTCGATGAATATTTAGGAAAATTAGGAATAGACCATCAATTCACAGTCCCCTATTCGGCTCCTCAGAATGGCGTTTCTGAGCGTAAAAATCGAACTTTGGTTGAGATGGCACGTTGCTTATTAAAAGATGGAAATTTACCGAATTCTTTCTGGGGTGAGGCAATTAATACCGCTGTATACTTACAGAATAGACTCCCGACTTCCGCGTGTGAATCGACACCCTATGAATTATGGACGGGTCGAAAACCTGACCTGTCAAAATTAAAACCCTTCGGTTGTCGTGCCTATGCTTATGTACAAAAAGTACACAGGGGAAAATTAGATGATACCGCCCAGCAAGGTATATTTGTAGGGTATGATAATAGAAGTAAAGGGTATAGAATCTGTACGAATGGTAAAAACATAATTATAAGTCGTACTGTAAAATTTATAGAACATGAAAATAAAGAAATAATAAATAATGAAACATTAAAAAACAATGATGAAAGACCTGATAACATAAAGTTATCACCAAAACTGCAGATAATAGATTCGGATGCAGAAAACACAGATGATAGCAGTTTGTCAGATAATTCAGAAGACTTACCGCGAAGATCGAAAAGATCTAATAGGGGGGTACCACCTGATAGATTTACGTTCACAGTAAACAATAAAAGAATTGAAGAACCGAAATGTTGGGACGATATAATGAAAATAAAATTATAAACATGTTAATAGACAAATTGAAAGAAGAATATCCGTTGACAGACTTAGGCGAAGCTAAGTATTATCTATGAATAAATTTAGAAAGACCCAGTAAAGGCACGATAACGCTCGACCAAACGAACAAAATAATGGAACTAATAACCAAATTTGGGCTTGAAAATGCGAAACCGACAGATACTCCCATGGAGCCAGGCTACATAAAGTTAGTCGATAACGAAAACCTTCTACCGTACAACACCCAATACCGACAAGCTATCGGAGCGCTACTCTACATAGCCACGGTATCGCGACCGGACATTAGCGCTGCAGTGGGGATTCTAAGCAGAAGGAATGAGTGTCCCAGATCAAAGGATTGGGAGGCGGTTAAGAGAGTCATACGCTATCTAAAAACAACAATTAACCTCAAATTAACATTTAGCAATAAAGAAGAACCTATCCTGAGGGCATATGCAGATTCAGATTGGGCAAATGATGCATCCGATAGAAGATCAATCGCAGGAAACCTGTTCATGGTCGGAAGAAATCCCATTCAATGGAGCTCAAAGAAACAAAATTGTATAGCTATGTCCTCCGCTGAGGCTGAATATGTTTCCGCAGCGAACGCTGCACAAGAAATAATATACATTAAGAATTTATTGCACGAACTAGATTTAAATCAAGAGGAACCAATAACTTTGTATGAGGATAATATGTCCTGCATCAAATTAGCAGAAAGCGATAAATACCATCATAAAACGAAGCATATTGATCTGCGATATCATTTGCTTCGTGAAAACATTAAAGAGAAAAAAATTCAAATGGTTTATAAATCTACAGAAACTATGATTGCTGACATCCTCACTAAGGCTTTACCCAGAACTCTCTTTGTTAAACATAGAAACGAACTATTAAATTAGAAAAGGACTTTCAGAGTCTAAGTGGGGATGTTAGAACATTATAGACTCCGAAATTCATATTTAATATTAACCTAGAAACTTTTTCATTTAAAGAACTCTAATTTTCAGTACGTGATATGTAGATGTATTAAACTCAATTGTTTCCGCGTTCTCGCCACACCCTGCGGGTTTCAATGTAGATGTATCTTCTGTATCTTTTTCGCTTCTGTAAAACCGTTTCAGTATATGTATGTAAGTGCCTCTCTAAAGCTTCGGGCTCGCTCCAAACATGATATATTTTAATTTAATTCTCGATAAACATTGTTTTCAAGATTTATCGTTCACATTCCGTCATTTTTGACGGGGTTATATACTAGTCATATAATATTGAAATTTTGTAAATATTTCAGAAACGTTCAGTTTTTTTTTCGGTTAGTTTCAAAAACATAGAAATGTCCGCGATCGTAACAAAAAATCTTATACGTAAAAGAAACTTTACAATCACTAAACAAATAGAACACCAAGAAGGGAGAATGTTTCAGAAAGGTAACTACATATGTATTCAGAAACGTTCAGTTTGTTTTTCGATTAGTTTCAAAAACATAGAAATGTCCGCGATCGTAACAAAAAATCTTATACGTAACAGAAACTTTACAATCACTAAACAAATAGAACACAAAGAAGGGAGAATGTTTCAGAAAGGTAAAAGAGCATAATTAAATGTGTTACGATAAAGAAAGATTTTAAGCTTTTTGAAGCATAACTGAAACAGTCTGCGCTGTATGGTTAGTGACTATTCTATTATTTACATTTGATATTTCATACGGAAGGGTAGGTTGAATTTTGAAATGAGGTAGGCTTATGTAGCTTTGTTTATACACTTTACTTGAATAATAATATACAATAGCTAGCTGTATATATTTTAGTAAAACAGTCAAACCTCGTTACTTGAATCTCAAGGGGAAGACAAAAGTGTTCATGTTATCAGTAGTTCATACTATCAGTAACTAATCTTCATATAACTAAACTAATCTTCATTTTAAAAGATGCTGTAGAAGCATTTCCTGTTAAAAGTAATTCACGTTAGGCGTGTTTACATTAACGAAGCTCGAGTGTATTTAGCTTAACAATTATTGGTAGATATAATAAACAATAGTATTTTTATTTATTTTTATTTTTATACGTGGCTAAATACTAATTTTCATTTTGTAAAAAAAAAAAAAAAAAAAAAAAAAAAAGATATTTTTCTCATTTTTACTTTCTCTTACCCATAGGGTCCCCATTTACCCATAGCTTAACAATTATTGGTAGATATAATAAACAATAGTATTTTTATTTATTTTTATTTTTATACGTGGCTAAAAACTAATTTTCATTTTGTAAAAAAAAAAAAAAAAAAAAAAAGATATTTTTCTCATTTTTGCTTTCTCTTACCCATAGGGTCGAGAAAGTATTGTTTTAGGGTAAAATTTTCGAACGTGCGTTTTTGTCATATTTACATGTTCTGAGGTCCCCTGAATACAAAAATAATGTTTTTAATGAATGGTCTGTGAGTCTGTCTGTGTGGATGTATGTGTGTCTGTTATCAGCATATCTCAAGAACAAATAGTAGCAAAAATTCCAAACTCGGTGTTCTAAATGTGTATTGTATAGGAATGCTACAGTAAGCTTTTCATTGAGATGAAGCAAATGGTTCGTGTACAGGGACATTCTAAAGTATTCAAATACATTACGTCTATGGGGAAAATTGCAGGTAAGTAGAGTAACATCTATAGACTGCACTAAAACAAATGAAACTAATATATATTTTGTAATAGAGATAGTCAACTGGGGGAAAAAATTGTGTATGTAGGAGCCTCACCGCTCCCCCCTCTGGGGGGAAGTTCCCCACTCGAGGGGAGTAAATTTTCATGATCGGTATCTTTCAAATAGCTCGCCAATACCTTTAAAACAAATGGTTGAACCATCGATCTGCGATAATTTAAAATAAAGTTATCTTTTTTAAATAAATTCAATCTTTTTTTGGATATTTAGTATTATACCACTTCTCTAATATGGAAATCGTCTGTATTATCATAAAAGATATTTTTTTTCAAATATTAATTTTAAGAAATTTATTCTTTTAAAAACAGAATTATTTTTTTTTTTTAATAACCGAATTAAAGTCTATATAAATGTAGGTGCATTAATAAAACGGGGGCTTAAGGGGGGTGGCATCCCCACCTCACACAGAACTAATTATCATATAAAACTCTTCCGAAGCCTAATTTGAATTATTTAACATAGGTTTACATAACCGTACTCGTTATCTTACCTCTTATCTCCAACCTGTATTTATAGTATTAAAATTCAGGGTAAGAGAAAATCGTGTGAGTGACACAACAGATTATTTTAAATAATTAAATGCATTTTTTTTATTTTTTTTTAATGTGGCTAAAAACTTATTTGAAAAAGCTTAAGCAGACTGTAAAAAAAAAAAAAAAAAAAAAAAAAAAAAATCACCATCTTTCTTCTTATTATTATCATTTTTTAATAATTAAATACAAATTATTTTCAGATTTTGATACTTTCATTAAGATAAAAATATTAAAAGTGTAATACAGTGTAATAATATTTCTAAGTGGATTATTTAAATGAATTACTGAATTATATGTAAAACTGAATGGCTATTTTATCAATAAAAATATTAAAATAGCATAGATAAAATATTCCGTAAATAACGTTAATCTGTAAATAAAGTTACACAAAAAAAATTTTGGCATTTATATACGGGCTTTAAAAGAATTTCTAACACATTTCTCATTTTAAATGCTATATCGAAATTTTAGAATAAAATGAATAATTTATGTCTAGACAATATAATAGGAATTTTTATTTTAAAGTATAATTCAAAGAAAGCATAGAATTAGGGGTTTGTTTTACAAATCTTTTCCTTAATTTCATAAAATAATTTGATGTAAGAATAGTTAAATCAAGGAAATTATCACATTTAAACAAGAAAAAAAAATTCAGTTTTCAATTTTCTTAAAGAGATTAATATAATGTTACATATTCCCCGAAGGAAAAAAAAAAAAAATAAATAAAAAGACAGTGAAATTTTACTTAAACTTACTTTCTAAAGCTTAAAAACGTTTTAAAAAATGAAAAAAAAAAAGTGTTAAATCTTTTTAAAGATTTTTATTGTAGATTTTTTTAATAAAAAAAAAAAGTGCTGCAAAATATATTTTTGGAAAAGTTTAATTTCCATTTATCTTTTTTTGAAATAGTTATTAAGAAACTTAAGCTGATTAAATTAAAATGTTTCGAAGATTTTTTTAAAGGATACATAAGAAATTATTTTAATTAAATTTGAAATTTTATTGGTTAAAAAATCTTTATATAAATTTTGCATAGTAATTTCTCGTTAAATTATGTAACTTTTTAACCACTTGGGAAAAGTTTTGAAATTGCTTTATATATTTGTATAAACTAAATATAAAAATAACTTTAACTAATAATTCAGCTTGAGAAAAATGGAATCCTTATGTAAAAAATTATTGTGAAAATTTTAATATTATTGTTGATGGTCTATTAAAAAATAGTTTTCTTTATTTCAATTTCACTGCTAAAAATAAAGTTCAGCTTTTCATAAGAAATATGGTGTCAATATAAAACTTTTTAGTCGAAAACAATTTATACATATACATACATACATATATATATATATATATATATATAAATATATATATATATATATATATATATATATATATATATATATATATATATATATATTTAACTTCAGATGTGTCATTTTTTGTACAAGGGGTTGTATACATATTAAATACGAAATTTAATTTTTATACGGCCCCACCTATCATATGACTTATTTTTAGAAAAATATTCTACTCAGTCTAAGAAGAAAAACAAATCATGTTTCTAAGTGGAAATTTCGCTGTGTTATTGCAATTTCGAAACTCTAGCATGTTTCGCCAATTCTTAAGGGATTGTATCAAAAGTGAAAAATTGCAATTACTTTAGCTTTTGTAATAAGGCATAGGTTGATCAACGTTTGGTAAAAAAAAATATATTTTTTTTTTCATTCAGGGAAAGACGGCTATTTTAACCCGTAATATCTCTCTTTCCCCTAAAGAGTACAAACGAAAATACTCATTGACAATTTAACAAATAAAATTTATGAATAATTTATACACTAAAAGAGAATTTTCAAATTCATTTCTCTTTCTTTTCCTTTATACATTCTCTTACCCATATACATGGTATAGAGAAAGTATTGTTTTTTGAATCAAATTTCCGAAAATTAGATTTTGTTATATTTGAACGTTTTCAGATCCTCTCAATTCAAAAATCATGTTTTTAGCGGTTGGTCTCTCTCTCTCTCTCTCTCTCTTTCTCTCTCTCTCTCTCTCTATGTGTGTGTTATTAGCATATCTCAACAACAAATAGTAGCAGGAAGTCCAAATTCGATATTCTAAATCCATATCATATTGCGTTGCTACACTAAGCTATTCGTTGCGATCAGACAAATGTTTGTGTACAGAGTCATCCAAGACAATTCAAATACATTTCGTCTGTGAGCGAAATTATTAATATGTGCAGTGTGACATCTACAGGCTGCCCTAAGCAAAATGAAAAGAACAGATTTTTTATACGCATAAAAGCATGTTTTGTGTAGATTGTGGTGTAGAAATCATTCATCATTCATTTTCAGGTTTACTCAGAGTATTTGAATATATTGGAGCTACACTTAGGAATTGCAGGAACTGTATTTCACTTTGTGTTACGTGTTTTACATATATCACTAAATTTACGTACATAAAGTCATATGTATATTATAGAAACTATACAGGGCTACCCAAAATTGAGGTAAATATTTATTATTATTATTATTATTAAATGTAATTGACGTAAGTGCTTTGCTGCTTTTTTTTTGTCGAAGAACACTGCTGACACAGAACGGAAGATTAATTTCGCATTACCCATACTGTAAACAAAGTAGTTTTTGGAAATCGATGTTTTCTGTATAATATCATGTTTTGAGGCCTCTTGAATACGAAAGTCAAACTTTTAGTGGCTGATCTGTATATATATATATATATATATATATATACATCAATTCAGCATAATTTAACAACAAATATCTACAGGAATGTAAATTTGGTACTTTGGATTTCATATCTAGTTGCCACTTGAAAAGTTTATCAAGATTTGCAAGTGTCAAGGAACTTAGTAACAGACTTGATTTTTTTTAATAAATGTAAACACTATAATTAAACGGGGGTTCATAAGGGCGGTAACCCCCATGACATAGAATTATACATCAATACCATACCATATTCTACACAAAACATCATTTTAGAATATGAACAACAAATATAAATTTCTTTTTCATTTTTACAGTAGAATGTTATTTAATAGTAATTTATAAGAATGTCTGTCCCAAAACGCAGTGCATTGCCATTTCTTGTGCATTCCTGAACATAAACCGATTGTAAAGGAACTATTAATGTCATTTTAAATAGGGAATATTCCATAGTAAACCTGAAAGATATACATATTTTTTTTTATTATTTCTGAAAATATTTACAGACGCTGGGGGCGGTAAGACGGCCAGATAGACAGACAGACAGTCAGATAGAAAGCAAATTGAAATCATATTCACAGTTAAAAACTGTTAGAAAACGTTTAATGTAAACGAAAATGTAATTACAGCAAATGTCCAATAATAACCTTTAACGTAACTGAATATTTTTGCTTGCCCTGTAAATGTAATGCTAATCGTGCTGAACACTATAGAAAGCATTCTTTTGTGCATACGAATAACATATTTCAATTTTCATTAAGATTTATACAAAGTAATTAAAATTTGGTTTATAGAAATATCTTTCATAGAATGCTATGCTTTGGAAAACTTTCGGGTGTCCCTGTACACAAACCAGTAATGGAGTTTACTCAATTTTCTATAGAAAATATCCGATGGTAAACTGTAATAACATATTTCAGTTTTACTAATATATGCATAAATTAAGATATTAAAATATGATTTATAATAGCACAATGCGTAGAGCACAATGCTTTGGAATACTTTCGGGTGTCCCTGTACACAAGCTAGCAGCTGTATTCACTCAATTTTCAATAAGGAACATCTGATAGCGAACTCAGATAACATATATCAGTTTCAGGAAACTCCGTGAATATTCACGGGAGTTAGAGTGCGGACAAACAGAAAGACGGATGGACAAACAGACAAACCGAAGTCATTAACACTTTTCAACCTCATTGGAATTGTTACAGAGTCGAAATCATTGAAATTTTTCAACCATGATGGAAAGTGGTAATTGATAGTCTTTTAATTTTCTTCCTCTCTTAATGTGTTTTTATTTTCAGGTGACCCCCTAAGAATTTTAACTATTATTATTTTTTTAATAATACAGAATAATGTAAATTTGCATTAAGTTCGTAAAACTGTTGATTTCAAGTGTTTCAATGATTTTATTTGCTATTTTGGAAAGAAGGATCATTCTTTATTTTTTCTCATTTTATAGATAACCCCCTAAAGTGAGTCCGTTGGCGTCGAAAAATAGATGCCAAATTGGAAAATAAAGTAGTATAAGTCATCATTTTCAAATTACAATAACTCAGAGAGGTTTTCACAGAGAGAGATTATTTATTTTTCTTTTTTCTTCGAGCGAGGAGAATATTTTTCTGAATATATGTCATATGATAGAAGGGACCGTATAAAAATTAATTTTCGCATTTTAATATGCATACAGCATCTTGTAATATATATATATATATATATATATATGCCACATTCGAAATCTACTCTTAATTTGCACCAATTTTGTAAGTGGAAGTATGTTTCTACCTTTCTTAGTTTACGAGATAATCGCTGTAACATTTATTTTGAATCACCCGGTATATACAGTAAGCGACAAAAAAAAAAAAAAAAAAAAAAAAAAAAAAAAGCCGCACTGCAGAAAAAATAACTGATACCTTTTTATTTGTAATAACTTTAAAATTAATGTTTGAAACAAATAAAACTGTCTTGTTTAATAATACCCAAAGGATGAAATGATACCTATGTACATTTTCGATTTAATAATTCGCTTTATTGCACTCCACGAAGTACTTTTTAAAAATTTGCATAAAGCTTTCTTTTTGATCATAATGCAATAACCATACACTTTGTATTTTGTTATGATTTATTATATGAAATAAACAAGCTATATTTTAATGTATGAAATAGAACTGTTTATTTGTTAGATGTAAGCTATTTTTTATTAAAAATATGTATTCTGCATTGGGTTAATTCCACCTTTGTATGGAATCACTCTTTTAATGCGCAATGGCATAGTTTTATACAGTGTTTTAGTATAAATCTCAGAAATTTTAATGCGCCAAATATCACAAGTAATTTTTATAGTTTTGGCAGAGTTATAGGCTGCAAATTTCGAATCCTCTCCCCTCTCCCCCGCCTTTCTATAGACGAAACATTTTCGAGCAGATCGCGATTCCATGTCTGGTAAAGAAGAAATTCTACTATATCCTTTGTGGTATTTAACTTAAAGTGAAAAAAGATATGATTATTTACAGAATTATACGTTCTCATGGGAATGGATAGAAATTTTAACAATTTGAAGTGAATAAACTTTCCACAGACGACGCGTAGTAAGGTGCATTATCATCTTGAAATGTTGTTTGCGGAAATGTCCAAGATACCTCCAAAATAGTCGGTCAGGCGCCACTTTTATGAAGATTGTGTTTTATTTCGAGTTAATTGATCCCCTGAGCATAAAAATTTCACCGACTGTTCGAAAAGTTATGCACCTCCGTCCCATAATGTACGGAGAATGTGTCACTGTTTTAAAAATTCGGTTTTCATTAAGTTGGTCATATTTTCGTAGTTAGATCTGCTTGTTTTCTTTAGCTCGAAATAAGCTAAACTTGACTCATCAATGAGAACCAGTTCAGACCAATAATTAACTAATCAATTTTTAATTTTTTTTAGCCATCTGAGGTCTTGCTTTCCTATTTTTCTTCATAAAAAATGGGATTTTTTCAAATTTTCTGTCATTTAAACCTGCTTTGTTTAATAGTTGCTGTCCTGTAGTTAAAGAAATTCTGCTGCTAAATCATTTTTCTGAATCTGTTTTATGTTCTAAATGTAAGACAAACCGTTTTTTTAAGCAATGGCTTTTTAACTTATGGTCATCTCGCTTGGATGAGCAACATGACCGCCAAAAACCAAATTTCCAGTTTAAATAGCCAAAAAATTTTATATCTTGCTAAAAACCCTTTTACCAATATTTCGTTAACATTTAATTGTTTTGCCATCTCATGTATTAAAATATTTTTTGATTTTCATTCAAAAATTTTTACTTTTTGAGGCATCGTTAACTGCGTTATTCTTGCCACTTTTGAAATAATTTCTAAAATTACAATTTTCCTGACAATTGAATTTCGTTTTTAACACTGGACTCAAAGCTAAAGTGTATGTGGAGGACAACATAATAAACCTGTTCGAAAATTTGCTTTTTAAACGAAAAAATTGGCTGTTGTAGAAATCGAAAAGGAAAATATCCAAGTGCGGCTTTTTTTTTTTTTTTTTTTTTTTTTTTTATCGCTTAGTGTATATATATATAGAAATTTTTTAAATTGTTCAAATAAGCGCTAATTTTTTTTGTAAATAAAATATTTGTTTTATTAAAAAAAAAAAAAAAAAAAAAAAAAAAAAGATATAAATAAAACAATTCTTAGAGATAAATTGAATAATTCACTTTATTTTGAATATATATATTACTGTTGTAACAAATTATTCGAAAAAATCATGGAAATTTTAGTTGACGAAGAAAATAATTCATAAAAGTTTCATTTGTGGAAAAAGAATCAATCAACTATCTACAAAAAGAAGCATTACTATTATGGTACAGATTTATAAACGAAGCTTATTAATGAAAGTATGTAGAAGAAGAGCATTATATATACATAAAAAAAGAAACTTATTAATTCCAATAAGAATACCTATTATAATAAAGTTTCGTTTAAAAAATTTCAACTTGATATGAAATATAAATGCAAAATTTTAATCAACTTTTATGCACAAATTTTAAAAAGCTATAGGATCATTATTATTTTTTTTTTATAAAATAATTAACATATATATACATGTATGAATACAACTTTTATTGTTATAAGTTTTCTTTTTACGTTAAAAATAAATATACTGTTTACGCGAGATTAAATTTTAGATTTGTATAAAACGTGTTAAGGACATTATTTATGATATTCTAACTACTTAAAATGCGGTCTACATGGGGCAAATAAAGTAATTAATATAAAGGAAGAAATTAAAAATTTGTTTTTAGAATAGTAAAATCATAAATTATAAAAGTTCAAAAATACATTACAAATGTTATGTTCGCATAAATATTCGCTTTCTAAGTTTCAAAAGTTATCTCTAATATGTATATATATACAGAATGTTATTTTATCTAGTTTCGCAAAGGGCTAGAAAAGTGTGTAGTCGAAAAAAATATGCAATTTTTATAATTTTTTTAAATACGTTGACACTTCGCAGAATTAAAAATTAATAATTAACACAGATTAACTTATTTGTGGACATCAAATTATAAATTGTGATCCAGTTAGGCGGAATTAAGTAATTTATTATGTTAGAGTTTAGTTATTTGAAGTCAATGCACGTGCACCGCACTAGTTACCTAAATTATCAAATTCAGGAAAAATGTACTTTTCTAATATAATGTGAACGTATGTGTCTAAATGCCTTCAAACATTACCATATTGTTATAACAGAAACGGTATACGAAGCGGTTAAAGACAAGTTTCTAAAATTTCTTGAAAAGTTCTTAAAAAAAAAAAAAAAATACATGTTCAACTGAGTGACATAACAAAACGATTTTATACGTTAAATATTTATTTCTTTTTGAGACAACAAAATTATACAGACATAAGAAATTTAGTGAATTTTATATTTGTTATTGAAAATTCTATTCTCTAATATTATATGATTGATAAATTGTTAGTCTATCAAATCGAATTTCAATCCTATTATAAAAAGTCAAATTTGGAATTTACACAATATACACAGAAAATAAGATAATGCTGCTGATGTTGTAGTTTATAGAGTATTAAATCAAGTTCATCGTGACAAGTTGTCAATTTAAACTACATTATCAAATAATATGTAAGTAAATATAAAATATTATAAATGTGTCTCTGAAATTTCGGGATAACTCCGAAAATAGAAACTACATGACATTGTGAACTGGGATACATAATCAAGAACTTTAAGGTTATTTTCCATAAAATATTTTTTTTTTCTTTTAAAAACGGTAAAACTAATGCTAGTAAAATTGATGTAAACTTAGATCAAATAAACATGTGTAATTATTTTATGCATTACATTACTTAAAAAAATATTTCTTGTTCGCTTATTATTATGAAACCCTTTTGATAGCAGATGTCATATAATAACTAACCCCTTAGATACAAAATTCATCATTGTGAAATTAGGCTAAATACCAGAAATATTTAATTTCATCTAAACTATTATACGAGAGACTTTTAAATAATAAATGAAAATTAACACATGAATTGTTCAATTAAATGTAATACTATGGAAAATACTTATTTATTTATGCATTTTAAAGACACAGATTTAAGATTCAAATAACTAAATAATGCACGTAGCAAGTTCGTATGTATTTTCAATATTACGTGCATTACAATAAAACACAGAAATATCGAAAAAAAATTATATTTGTTGTATTTACTGCAAAAACAATTACCTCAAAAAACAATTAGCAATTATCAAGCATAAAATAGATTGTGAAATTGAATTTTGGACTTATATAAAGACGCGCGAATTTACTGTCTGAAATTCTAACAGGTGATGTTAATGACATACTCAGTTGCGTTACTAAGTTTAACGAGTCCGTAATGTTTGATTCTTCTTTTTCCGAATTCTTCTTTTCATCGTAAACATCTTAAATATTAGAATGAATACCAACGAGTGTCTTTTAAACAGATTGTTTAACTAACTAATCAGATGACTCAAAGCAAGATTAAATAAGTTTTTTTTTCTTTTAATAACAAGTAGGAAAATATTGTAAATGAAAACCTGTTTTTTTTTCCTTTATGGCGCAAAACTTTGTACGCATTCATCGGGAAGCGCCAAATTGATAGACATTTGTGAAGGAACACTCAATTGGCGGCTGCACCCCTAACAAAGGCATACAGGGTGAAACAAACACGTTTTTTACCGGGATTCGATATCGGGCCCTACTCTGTCGGAGTCAGAAATGCTAACTACCACACCGTGCAGGAGGCGCATATCAGAAAGCCCATCTTATGAGTTAGGCAATAGACATGTGAGCTTTTTCATTTATTTTATTTTTATTTATTTATTTATTTTATTTTTATTTATTTTATTTTATTTTATTTTATTTTATTTTATTTTATTTTAATTTTATTATTTTTTTTTCGGGGGGGGGGGGATAGCGGAAAAATGTTAAGTACAGAGATCGATGGTGGATCTTAAATTGTACAACCATATCTTCTAGTAGCACAGACTTATTTCACACAATTCGCAATTGATGTATTTTGCTTAAAGATTAAAAACTTAATTCGATTCTTCTCTCTATTTTAGACATAAACGTTGATATATAGTCACTATAGGAAATTTGAAACACTATAAAAATAATACACAATCTAAAATCTTTTAAATAATACAGTTGAATAAATTATCTCCAATTCAAATTAAATTTTAATTTGTATATAATAATATTAAGAAAAATGAAATGCAATTATTTTGATAATTTCTACGCTGATTGCATTTAGTATAGCCATGACTGTTCTTATCTAATTGAAAAAAATTACATGCATTCAAACCAATCTTTTTTCAATGTTATTACATTTTTTTAAAAAATCGAAAATATGTTTAAAATATATTATTAACTGACAAAATTAGAAAACAAAAACCTAAAATCAGTTTTGCAGAAAACTAACTGTAATTTTAAGTATTAAATAATTTGCAGAGAAGTTGTCTTGCATAAAATGTGTTACATTTATTTTTATTTCAAGATAAAGAAAGTGTCTGTTTTGTAGTAGTCTTAAACGTTTCTAAAACATAAAATACATTTTTCTCTAAATGAAACTATATAATTCAATGTTGAGAAAGAGAAAAATAAAATTTTATCCCTGAAAAAGTTTTGATAAGAAAAGTAAATTGACTCATATAAAAGCTTACTATTTATAATATACACAGATCGACAAAAAGAAGTTGACAAAATTTGATTTGATGATTTCAGCTGATCTTTTAATTTTTTGATATGCTGAAACCAAAAATACAGCCCACTTTTCTGTATCACGTATAGAGTTTTGTCGATGCAGGGTGTTTATCGACACGATTTCTTACATATACCATAATAAAAATCGGTTGGTTGGTTGGTTGATATGGTTTTAAGTCGCACTAGTGCTTCAGAATTACAACAATAGACATCTATTATTAATTAATCATGGAAACATACTATAAATTTACTATATAATTATATTGGTGGGAGAGTAATGGAAGAAATTGTATAGGCAGGCACCCTGTATTGACAAAAATCTATGTGTAATAGAGAAAAACTGGCTTCATTTTCGGTTTCAGCACACCAAAAAACATACAGATAAGCCAAAATTATAAAAAAAAATTTTTATATGTCGACCTGTGATATCAACGTGTAAAAAAGTTTAGATTTCTAAAGTTAACTGCGACGCGATATTGATACAAATTGTTTTAAAAATTGTAAGTCATGAATATATATACAGTAGAAATAAATCAAGTTTTTTTTTTTTTTTCCCACAAACATATTCCACGTTTTTCTTAAACGACGTAACTCCTAGCGAGTGACAGGTGTCAAGTAAGATTGATGAGTGGAGTTTTCCAAAATGTGTGAATTCCTTACAGAAGATTTTGAAAAGGTTTATTCTTCAATTTTAAATTAGGGATTTTTTAAAGAATATTTGGATTACTTAAAAGTTTTAGCTACTTTTATTTCTTGAAAATAATTTAAATCATATAAAGGATGAATTAGTATAATATTTAAAATATTACTTAAAAATAACAAAGTAATAAATCATGTAAAATCTTATAATATATAATAATAAATTAAATGTAAATGTAAAAGGTAAAAATATGCTTAATTTTGATTTTTTAAAAGATTTCCTACTAAAGAATTTCTCTGAAACTTGCGCAAATAGGGGAAAGACCTTTAGAAAGACCCTCACGGTGGCCACTACCCCTCAGGCCTAGGGTCCTAGTGCGCTCAATTGAACTTAATTCTGATAACATGTCATACCTAATCGTCCCACCACAATTAATTAATATGATAAGCAAACATTTATTTTAAGTGTATATATCCAATAGGGTGGTGCGAAAAAAACTTATTTTTTCTTTTTTTTTCGATTCCCTATAGCACTTAAAAATTCTCGAAGTCGATTGTATATATATATGTATAATATATTTCGAAACCGGATAAAATTTTCCGATCGCGTATGAACCATAGAATTTCCCAAATTGAAGGAAAATCGAAAAGTTTCTCTGTAAAATAAATAGATGAATATAAATAATAATAATAATAATAATAAATAAAGTGCTACATTTTTACATTACACCTTTAAATCATGCCTCTCGACATTATTAAGTAAGATTAAAAAAAAAAGAAAGAAAGAAAGAAAATTAAAAACAAAACATGTTTTCCGATCACGCATGCATTTGGAATTTAAACAAAATACAAGATTTTTTCTAGTTATTATTATTATTATTAGTATTATTTCTTGTAAATGAATTATATTTTTGTATCTGTATCCGTGTTGCCTAATTTGATTACAGACAAACTTCAACACTGCATTAACAAAGCAAATCGTACAAAGTTTAGCATGTTTGATCTATTCTATTAAAATTGATGCACCACAAGGTGGTAGCTACGTTTTGAGTTATACATGGGACATAATGGCAACTCATTAAAATGAAGTAAACATATGGTCCATTGTATTGGTCGTCCAATATAGGCACTGTTTTGACAAATGATGTTATTTTTGCAGCCAATGTTAATGTTTGTATCATCACATCCAACGATCTCAAGATCTTTTATCAGAAATTCGCTTTCTTTAAAAAATGGTAGTATGCTACGCATGATGTCTTTTGCCTTTCCAGGGTCTGGAGACACATACTTACTTGCCAACCATCTCATTAATAACCGTACAATTGTTAACGCCCCCTGAAAAAACGCCCCTTTTCTCGAACAACTATATTTTTAGAGTTATTCTCTCCAAATGTTGTTACGAATAAATAAGACTAAAATGACTCTAAAAAATTATTGGTGTGAAAAAAAAAGGCGGGTACTAAAAATTGTACGGTTCATAATGAGATGGTTGGCAAGTATACACATACCCAATACAAATAAAACCAGGTTCTTTAATTAAAGAATAATGCTCTTTGGTTTTGGTTCTTCTAAACTGTTTTGATCTCCTCTTTCCTCTAAATAAATTATCATCATTTCTATTGAAGTAAATACTACGAAGTTGCTCTATAGACTTTATCTTTTGATTTCGAAGTTCACGTCTGTTGCGAAATTTTTTCCTTCGTAATTTGAATCTGTTAATAATTTGGGAAGAATTTCTTTCATCTATTAAAACTATGTCCTAAATCAACTTTTAGGCAAAAAACAGCATTGCCCGATATGATACTTCATAACGATCACCAGATGCGGTATGTTTTTTAAATTCAGTCTATGGGAAAATCGATGTCTTTTTGAAAGAGCCATCATATTTTTAGCTACAAAACCACTTATTCCGGAAAACTTTATATTTTTGTTCTTACACTCTGCTGATGTTTTCATTTTGTTTTCACAACATCAAGGATACACATCTTCATATGGTGGAAGTTTTTTAATAATAAATTTTTTCGGATGCCCGAATAAAAGGCATTCTAACTCATTTCTTATAACTTTCTTGTAACGGGGGCGCATCCATTTCTATGCAATAAGAAAGATATAAAATTTTCGAAATCAGAGACTCAAAAGATCGGCAAATATAGAGCATATTGGAATAGGTTTTCGTATGTGACTGATTGCGAGATTAATATTACCGTTATCATATCAAACTAGCAACAAACATACACATTGAATGAGAAAATGAACGATAAAATTAGCTGAATATGGTTAATACTGAATTGCCACACTAAAGAAATGCCATTAAAATTTCAATAAATTTATAAAAATTCAGTAACAATAGCAGAGCTACAAAATATTAATAGGGGTTAGATTTAGTAAAACATAATCTCTTAAATTGAAATTAAAAAAAGAAACAAACACGTGTATATTTAGTTACTAAAAAGCCTAAAATGCTCTGTTCGACCTGAAGGTGGCTTGTAAGTAATGGCGAAATGCTTTGTTCTTTAGATATTGTAAATTTGATTTAAATAAAAAATAACGCATTTTAAAGTACAATTTTAGCTTTTAATGCTTTTTCATAAGATTAGTTAGATTTGTTTTCCAAAAGTAATTTAAGATTTGTTTCATAGAAATACGATTTTTTAAAATAAATTACAAAATATATGCAATCGGAAAATATTATCCATTTAAATATATATATTTCTAATTAATTATACATTACTGTTATAAATTTTTCTTAGCGTCTAGTTACGCAAATAAAATTAAAATAATAATAATAATAATATTGATCTAATGGTCACTCAAAAGACTTTCTCTTACACTGCATTTCAATACTGCAGAGTACCCAGAATTAAACATTGCTTATTCATTACATCCTGCAGCTGTAAATAAAATGCGGATTGAGTCAAAAATGTATATACAGACAATTCAAAGAATACTTTCAAAGATTCTACAAATTAATTAATTAACTTAAAAAATGCGCTAGGGGGTGGTTCATATATCAAAATGCAATCATCTTTATTTATTATCACAGACATTTTTGTTTTTTCTTCTAGAGAATGTTTAGCGGTGTAAAGTATATTGCTTATGGATCCTGTCATTAAGTTGTAAAATTTGTAGCCACAGCTGACCGCAACTGATCGCCAGTCATCTGCCGCACATGCAACGTTATACAGTCTCTGAAGTCAACCAAAGATGTAACATTTTCATGGTAAACCAAACTCCTGAAATATCTCCATAACCAAAAATCACAAGGATTAAGATGTGGAGAACGGGACGGGTAAGGAGTGGAAAATGAACGACTACTCACTTTGTAAGTAGTAAAGTATGCTTGAATAGTAAAGAATGCTTTCGTTTAAGTTTCAGTATCCCTGTATATTGTATATTAGGTGTATACTCACAGTATTGTCTACTTAAATTCAGTCGTATATGAAAACACAATCTAACAGAACCTGAAATGTTTTTCCAGCAATTTGACAACATAGTCTAATATAACCACATTCTTTTGGGCAGTATTGTAAACGAAATAAATGATTTTCATACTATGTTCTTTGATATTAAAGAAATGTTTAGTATAGCATGCTGATATGTAACTTTTTATTTTACATTGTATTTTCCCACACTTTTTCGAGAACCAGCTGTCAAGCGATTCTGCGCTCAAAGGTGGAAGATGGGAAGTGTCAGCGTCGATCGCAGACCGGGCTTATCGACCTTGTTGTCCGTAGTTTTCTGTGATCCATAGAACTATGATCCTAGCGTAATCAGTCGACCTTAAACCCTACAACAAACCAACAAATTTAAAAATCCCACATTTTTTTTTGTCTTCGGTAAGAGTTCGTTGAATAAATTCTTAATATAACTCCAGAAAATGCGAAAAAATCCTATACTTTCAAACTAAATATCGCATCAATTTTAGTGTACAAAAGTAAACCTTTTTGTGTTATATTTGTTAAGATTAGTGCTAGCTTTTACTGAATATAATTATATGAAACTTAGGTCTATATAAAAAGTTACTTTTTGTAAATAAAAAGAAAATAAAATAAAAAAGATTTTTTAATTTAAACACTCTATATCATAAATGCTTACATTTTTAGAAACAATTTTTTATTCAAAGTATACGTCAGCGACCAATGGTTGCAGAAATATCAATATTCGTAAATTAACAATATTGTTGTCCCACGAAACAAAAATTCAATATGTATTTTTTATTCAATCTAATATTGTTAGGATTCTTACTATTAAAATCCGGATCTCTCCTCGAGAAACCACTGAAATCTGAAAGATGGATGCAAGGTACAAAAAAAAAAAAAAAAAAAAATGTCAAATAAGTCCAGGATTCCTAGTTGAACTTATAAATTAACTATTCCAAGTAGGTATAATGATATCAACTTAAAACTCAAAGTGGATACAAAATAAGCAGTGCAACATACTGCAAAAAATTTAAATGGTTACCTATGCCAGCGAAAAATGTCTAAAAGTTGTTGAACGGAAAATAAACCTAGTAGCAGCGGCATCGGATAAAAAAACCTGAAAGTCTAAAATTACATGTAATTGAATGAAACGACATTCTAAATGATTTGAATGGATATTTATATTTATATTTATATTTTTATATTTGTACAATAAACAGTGATTTAATTTTTTTGAAGTATTTTTTAAACTAAATTAAGCAGTGAAGCTGGCAAATGCTGCTAATCTAGAAAATAAATAATATATATATTCAAATGCACGTGATAATTAGAAATAGGCGCCTAATACTTGAAAAGAACGTTGATTTATTTTTACTTCCATTACCCTACTACCGTAGGTAATGGAAGTATTGTATTCGGTCTGAAAATTCAATATCGGGTTTTCACCTGATTTACACGTTTTAAGGTCCCCTAAGTCCAAAAAAGTGGTTTTTGGCAATTGGTCAGTGTGTATGTATGTCTGTATGTGTGTGTGTATGTATGTGGAGAATCTTCTGGCTATTATAGCTCAGAAACTAATAAAGATAGAGCTACGAAACTTTAGAATTCAAATACGTCTGGCGTACAGATGAAATTTCCAAATTTTGGTGAAAATTGAAAAACCGGAAGTGGGACATCGGAAACCGGAAGTTGGACCGTAAGTCCGTATCTCAAAAACGGCTCTAACGATTTTTTTCAAACTTGCTATATAAACACTCTATTAGATGTCCTTTCGAATGATATAGTTGGTTAGTTCAAGAAAATTGATAGGCGTCCTGTATAAATAGCTCAATTTCAGGCCTCCTAAGGGTGTTCCTTTAAAAACGGTTGTACGGATTTTTTTCAAACTCGCCATTTTAACTCAATTTTAAATATGATTTTGTATGTAATTATTGTTGAGTTTAACCGGAAATGGGACATCGGAAACCGGAAGTGGGACCGTAAGTCCGTATCTCAAAAACGGCTGTAACGATTTTCTTCAAATTTGCTATATAAACACTCTATCAGATATCCTTTCGAATGATATAGTTGGTTAGTTCATGAAAATTGATAGGCGTCCTGTATAAATAGCTCAATTTCAGGCCTCGCAAAGGCGTTCCTTTAAAAACGGTTATACGGATTTTTTTCAAACTCGCCATTTTAACTCACTTTTAAATATGCTTTTGTATGTAACTATTGTTTTTCGGTCAATAATTGATTTTTTGTGAAAGTTGGTATCTCAAAAACGGCTCTAACGATTTTCTTTTTTGGTCACTTTTATGTTTTCTGATCACATTATCTCTCAAAAATGCATATAATACATGTAATAGCGGGTAATGGAAGTCATGTGGTTGTTTCACACCAGATTTTTTACTTCTATTATCAGACTACCGTAGGTAATGGAAGAATTGTATTTGTCCAAAAATTCGATATCGAGTTTTCACCTGATTTACACGTTTTAAGGTCCTCTGCATCCAAAAAAGTAGTTTTTGGCAGTTGCTCAGTTGTATGTGTATGTATCTAGGGAACCTTCTGGTTACCATATCTCCGAAACTAAAAAATATAGAACTGTGAATCTTCAGATTTAAAACAGGTCTGGTGCACAGATGAATTTCAAATTTTAGTGAAAATTGGAAAAACCTGAAGTGGGACCGTAAGTTCGTATCTCAAAAACGGCACTAACGATTTTCTTCAAAGTTGGTATATAAACACTCTATTAGATGTCCTTTCCAAAGATATAGTTGGATAATTCATTAAAATTGATAGACGTCCTGTATAAATAGCTCAATTTCAGGTCTCTCAAGTTCGTTCATTTAAAAAAGGCTGTGTGGATTATTTTCAAACTCGCCATATTAACTCTCTTTTAAATATCCTTTTGTATGTAATTATTATTTTCTGGTCAACAATTGAGTATGCCAAGTTTTAGTAAACTTGATATCTCAAAAACGGCTCAAAAGAAATTTTTGAAAATTGTTACATAATAGTAGTTACATAATTTTAGATATCCTTTCTCATGTATTACGGGGTTATTGCAGGAAAATGAACAGTCATCCTGATTAGATACGTCAGTTTTAGATTTTGGAAATTGGTGTTTAAAAAAAAAAAAAAAAAAAAAAAAAAAAAACCTCTACAATTTCTTTTTCTGTCTTTTTAACTCGCTATGTGAACTCTATTTTGTATGTCTTTATGCGTGCATTAAGTTTCTCTTACCGGTAAGTTTTTCGGTTTCTACTTCGTTCGGTCAATTTTATGTTTTCTAATCACATTATCTTCAAAAAATGCACATGATACGTGTAATTGTAATAGTGAGTATGAAAGTCATGCTGTTGTTTCACAACAGATTTTTTATAAAGCTGCACAGATTGTTCTGTTATAAAAGTCAAAATTTACAAATTAATAAATA
Source organism: Salticus scenicus (assembly GCA_963930645.1). NCBI lineage: Eukaryota > Metazoa > Arthropoda > Arachnida > Araneae > Salticidae > Salticus > Salticus scenicus. Next base: position 137,053,672 of record OZ005655.1, read on the forward strand.
TTAGTTCAATCAAACACAAACTATAGAACTAACGATAAAAATATGTTGGTCATTTAATTTCCTTTCAGTAACATTTTGATTTTGTATCCCCAGTTTTATTTCTAGGATACAGGAGGAAATAATAGTACCTCAACAAATGTGCTTCTCCCAAAGGCCTGCGCAACCTTCGCTGGAATAAATTTATGTTTCAACTTTCTTAAATAAAATTTCTGTGATTTAGTCTTATGAATATAAAATTTAAATATTTCAATAGCTTAGCCCTAATTTTATGCATTACTCTATGCACTTAATTCTCGAATGGAAGCAGACGCTTTTCTTTTACTTTATATTTCTAATTAAAGAAATGAAAATAAATAGTGTTTATTAAAATAAAAATGATTCGTTATTTTCCAAAAATTCATAGTTACCTTTAACAATCGTCACCTTTAAGGATTTTTCTAAAGATTACATTTATCATAATACTTTTAGAAGGAATTTAACAGTTATTAACATGAATGACTTTTCCGTTTACGATTTAAATAAAATAGAAAAGATAAAAGAAATAAAATAGATTAAGTAAAATAACTTCATAGTGCATATAATTATATCTGGTTCTTTTTACTTCCTTATACAAAGTTTAAGGAAGTATCCCGATTTGCGAAATGGATTTTGTATTTCACATTGTTCGAAAACGAATGATCGCTGAATGTTGCCATTTTATACGTGTGACAGTCATGATGTCTAGTTGCACACCTGCAAGTTTCGTCTTAACACGAGCTCTCGTTTTAGAGATATAAGCGACTTTACACGATTTTTCGTGACGTCTGTATGTATGTGTGTCTGTGTGTGTGTGTGTGGGTGGGTGTATGTCGCATAACTCAAAAACAGTTGGACGTAGAAGGTTGCGAATTGGTACATAGGTTTGTTATAACATCTAGTTGTGCACCTACCTTTTTGGACTTTATATGATTTTCCGTTTTGGAGATATTTAGGAAAATTAGGTTCATAATGGGCAAAATGTATCAAAAAACGGTAATAGCTCAAAAACGGTTTGGACAAATCTTGCAATTTAACTGACTTCTCGACTAGCTAGACATTTGAAACTTTCAGAAAAGTTCAGAACACGTTGAAATGAGCCCCCCCCGAGGCACAACTTTGACATGAGTCCCCCCCGAGGCACAACTTTGACATGAGTCCCCCCCCAAGGCACAACTTTGACATGAATCCCCCCAAGGCACAACTTTGACATGAGTCCCCTCCCCAAGGCACGACTTTGACATGAGTCCCCCCCAAGGTACAACTTTGACATGAGTGACCCCAAGGCACAACTTTGACATGAGTCCCTCCCAAGGCACACGAGTCCCCCTCAAGGCACAACTTTGACATGAGTCCGCCCCAAGGTACAACTTTGACATGAGTCCCCCAAGGCACAATTTTGACATGAGTACCCCCTAAGGTACAACTTTGACATGAGTCCCCCCCCAAGGCACAACTTTGACATGAGTTCCCCCAAGGCACAACTTTGACATGAGTCCCCTCCCTAAGACACAACTTTGACATGAGTCCCCCCAAGGCAGAACTTTGACATGAGTCCCCTCCCCAAGGCACGACTTTGACATGAATCCCCCCAAGGCAGAACTTTGACATGAGTCCCCCCCAAGGCACAACTTTGACATAAGTCCCCCCTAAGACACAACTTTGACATGAGTCCCCCCCAAGGCAGAACTTTGACATGAGTCCCCTCCCCAAGGCACGACTTTGACATGAGTCCCCCCAAGGTACAACTTTGACATGAGTCCCCCCAAGGCACAGCTTTGACATGAGTCCCCCCAAGGCACAACTTTGACATGAGTCCCCTCCCCAAGGTACAACTTTGACATGAGTCCCCTCCCCAAGGCACAGCTTTGACATGAGTCCCCCCCAAGGTACAACTTTGATATGAGTCCCCCCATGGCACATTAGTCCCCCCCCAAGGCACAACTTTGACATGAGTCCCCCCTAAGACACAACTTTGACATAAGTCCCCCCCAAGGCACAACTTTGACATGAGTCCCCTCCCCAAGGCACGACTTTGACATGAGTCCCCCCCAAGGTACAACTTTGACATGAGTCCCCCCAAGGCACAACTTTGACATGAGCCCCTCCCCAAGGCACGACTTTGACATGAGTCCCCCCCAAGGTACAACTTTGACATGAGTCCCCCCAAGGCACAGCTTTGACATGCGTCCGCTCCCCAAGGTACAACTTTGACATGAATCCCCCCAAGGCACATGAGTCGCCCCCAAGGCACAGCTTTGACATGAGTACCCCCCAAGGTACAACTTTGACATGAGTCCCCCCAAGGCACATGAGTCCCCCCAAGGCACAACTTTGACATGAGTCCCCCCCAAGGTACAACTTTGACATGAGTCCCCCCCAAGGTACAACTTTGACATGAGTCTCTCCAAGGCACAACTTTGACATGAGTCCCCCCCCAAGGCACAACTTTGACATGAGTCCCCTCCCCAAGGCACGACTTTGACATGAGTCCCCCCAAGGTACAACTTTGACATGAGTCCCCCCCAAGGCACAACTTTGACATGAGTCCCCTCCCCAAGGTACAACTTTGACATGAATCCCCCCAAGGCACATGAGTCGCCCCCAAGGCACAGCTTTGACATGAGTCCCCCCAAGGTACAACTTTGACATGAGTCCCCCCAAGGCACATGAGTCCCCCCCCAAGGCACAACTTTGACATGAGTCCCCCCCAAGGTACAACTTTGACATGAGTCCCTCCCAAGGTACAACTTTGACATGAGTCTCTCCAAGGCACAACTTTGACATGATTCCCCCCCCAAGGCACAACTTAGACATGAGTCCCCTTAAGGCACAATTTTATTTTTTATTTTTTTTTTATGTATGCATGCTTTTTTTTTAAAATATTTTTAGCCAAATGTTTCCGCTCCAGTGACAATGTTTTTTAACATTATGTATATTTCTAAAAGTGTATAAGGAAGTTATGTGGTGCCCACATCAGATTTTTTCACTTTCTTTTACCCATAGGGTCGAGAACTTATTGTTTTAGGGTCAAATTTTCGAACGTGCGTTTTTGTTATATTTACATGTTCTGAGGTCCCCTGAATACAAAAATCATGTTTTTAGCTAGTGGTCTGTGTCTCTGCCTGTGTGTCTATTATCAGCATATCTCAAGAATAAATAGTAGCAGAAATTCCAAACTCGGTATTCTAAATGTGTATCATATAGGGATGCTACAGTAAGCTTTTCATCGAGATGAAGCAAATGGTTCGTGTACAGGGACACTCAAAATTATTCAAACACACTACGTCTATGGGGAAAATTGCAGGTAAGTAAATTTTAACATCTATAGACTGCACTAAACCAAATGAAACGAATACGTATTTTTTTTAATAGGGGTAGTCAACTGGGAAAAAAAAATGTGTATGTAGGAGCCCCCCCCCCCTGGGGTGGGGTTCCCCCTCGATGGTGATAAATTTTCATGATGGAACTCGCCAATACCTATAAAACGAATGATTTAACCATCGATCTGCGATAATTTAAAATAAAGGTATGGATTTTTTTTTTCTATGTAATATTGAGAATAAGTTTAATTTTTTTTTTTTTTTTTTTTTTTTTTTTTTTTTTAAGTGTTATACTGTTTTTCTAATATGGAAACCATCTGCATTATCCTTTTTGTTAATAATAATTTTAATAAATTATTTTTAAAAAACAGAATTTTTTTTAATAACCAAATTAAATTCTATATAAATGTACGTGCATTAATGAAATAGGGGGTTGATGGGGGCGGTAGCCCACCTCACACAGAACTAATTATCATATAAAATTCTTCCTAAGCCTAATTTGAATAATTTAACACAGGTTTACATAACAGTACTCGTTATCTTACCTCTTAATCTGCAACCTGTATTTATAGTATTAAATTTCAGTGTAAGAGAAAGTCGTGTAAGTGACACAGCAGATTATATTTACATATTCATGCTTGAATTTTTTGTGTATTTATGCAGAATTGAGGTGTCATAGAGTTGTGTGTTCCTGTCAACTGAAATTTAAATAAAAAATGTTAATTTTCACCTAAGTGATTTTTTTTTTTTTTTTTTTTAAATATTTAACTGTTAATTTTTTACTGTGCTTTTTTTTAAAGCTATGTTTTACATGTACATAGCTTTTTTTTAAAGCTATGTCACTAATGCGAAAAACTAAAAACATGCTTAAGTTCAAAACATTTTTAAGTTTAAAGTAATAGTATCGCTTTTTTCTTTTCTTTTTTTTTTTCTCTTTTCTTTTCTTTTCTTTTTTTTTTTTTTTTTTTTTTTTTTTACTTTTAATGTAACACCAGTAAAAATATAGAAAATGATTTACTCAGAAAAGCAATCTCGAGCTAAATATTAACTTTTAACATTTTCACAATTCGAAATGCTCTTTTTTTTTTTTTGAAAATTTTTCTGCAAAAGAAAATATTTGAAAATTTCAATTTGCTAAACATTATTATTATTATTATTATTATTTTGACTAGGTGCAAATTACGCCAGTTTTCTATGAAATAGACAAACATTCTTTCAAAATATCTTTGCTATTTTTTTTCTATGTAAAACTTGACTAATTAACTATGTAAAAAATGTTTAATTAACCATTTGACCGCTTTGAAAAGGGTTGTTGTGATGTTACTTTCCCCGCATAGTTTTTAAAATATACTAAAATAACACTTTTTCCAACTTGAGATTCCAAATTTACATGTTTATAAAATTATTAGACTTATTTAAGAGTTGTTTACTGTTATTTAAGAGCTTCAAACTTGAAAAACGAGACAACATTTCATAAATATAAAATTTTTAATTCTAAATGTATTAAGTAAAAAAGAACAGCTGAATGACCGAATATGTCCATCAGTTTCAGTCAGATGGATAAGAATTAAAAAAAAATAAGTAAAGAATTTAAATTTTGAAAAAGATAAAATAAAATTGAGAAATAAATAATTTTTTTTAGATATTTAACTAAATACAGTCTAATTAATATATCTCATTCTCTTATATTTCTGTACTTTCCTTCACAAACTTCAATTTCAACATTTTTTTTTTTTTTTTAAGTAAAATTAAGGTTGTTATATATGATACAACTATTTTATTAATTTTGAAATTTGCAGAAAAATGTAACTTAAATGTAACTGACCCATAAAAATGATACACAGTTTCTTATAAAAAGTTTCAAATACACATTAGGAAAAAGTCACAATTTGAAAAATGTTCCTGAAAGAAAAGCAACTTAAAAAATAATAAAAGGATAAATCAGTTTAAAGAAAATAATGTCTCAAGAAAGAGTTAAAAATAATTTCTTTCCTCGATTTTTTTTTTTATACGAAGTACTTGAATGATAGTTCTCAAATAAAATTCACGAGGGAATTTTTCTGTATGATATATATATAACATGCTGATTATTTTAGTAATAATTTATGAATATGGTATGTCATAAAATCTAAGAACCCTTAAATAAAATCTATTCGTTAATTTTCTACCGCGCACAAAAAACTAATATATTACTATTATTACTACTACTAATTAAAAAAAAATTGGAATTATTTTATTTTAGGCGATTTGTATGTAATCCTCGAATATAACTTGGGATACCCTGTACCAATCCTTCCATAGCTTTGGTTTCCTTTTCTCGTCTAACTACTACTAGTCTTTTCTAGAGTATTTCTACTAGACTTTTTACTAGCCATTTTTTTTTTTTTTTAATACAAAACTTATAATTTTGCGTGTCTTTTTCTCTCTTTTCATCCTATGTTTCTTTTCCTTTATTTTTAATTTTTACCCCTCTTTTTAATTCTAGGAGACGATGGTTTATTATTCGTAAAAAACTCATTTTTACATAAAATTATATAAATCAAAGTTGAAAATTAAAATGTTATTAATTTAAAAGTTTTACATGATTTTATCAATTTAAAAGATACATGTTTTTACATAAATTTACATTGAGAAGTAGAAAAATAGAATTTTATGTATTTAAAAGATACATGTTTTTTCATAAAAGTATATAAGTCAAAGTTGAGAAGTTGGTAAATTTTATCAATTAAAAGAATTTGCAGGACTTCATGAATTTAGAAGATACATAGATTTGCATAAAATTATATAAATCAAAGTTGAAAAGTACAAAAATAAAATTTTATCAATTTAAAAGATTTAATAAGAAAAGTAAATTAATACATATAAAATTTCAGATTTGTAACGTTAACGGTAACGCAATATTGATAAATTTTGTTTTAAAATTTGTATATAATAAAGTATATGTAAAGTCGAAATATATCAAGTTCTTTATTGAGAAAAAATTCCTTCACAAGCATGCCTCACGTCTCCCTTCAACGATGTAACTCACAGGAATTGACAGGTGTCAGAAAAGATTGATGAGAGCGGAATTTTCGGAAATCTGGGAATTCTTTAATGTACAATTTGAAAAGATACATTCTTCCATTTTATAAAGAGTGTTTTTCCTAAGGATGTTTTCTACTACTTAACAGTTTTAACTACTATTAAATCCAATGCCAGATATGGCAGATTTCTTATTCAATACTCACCAATAATTTTGAGAAGTGATATTTGCATAATAGACTATCAATCTTCGAAGTGATTAGACAAACGTTACAATTAAAAATTATTGGAGATTATTGAATAAAAAATCCGCCAGACCTGGCAAAACTGATTACATCATGAGAGAAATTTGAATGACCAGTAGATAAAATTAGTATAATATTTCAAATATTACTTAAAAATGATAGAATTATAAATCGTATAAAATTATCATATATGTGTTACAAAACTAAATACAAATTTTAAAGATGTTTTTTAAAGATTAAACACAGTTTTTATCAAAAGTTTTCCTACTCCCCCTCTCTCCTTCAAAATTAATTGATGTGATAAAAAAGCATTTTCCTTTTGGACATATCTATATCAAATAACAAGTTGATCAGTGGTAACATTATATAACATCGAAAGATTGGTTGGTTGAATGGTTATAGGATTTTTAAGGCCGATTTACTACGCAAGGGTCACGAAAAGTCATTTGAAAGAGAAAATTCTGGTGTGTCACTCACACGACTTTCTCTTACCTTGAAATTTAATACTATAAATACAGATAGGAGATTAAGGGGCTAGATAACCAGTACTGTTATGCAAACCTATGTTAAAACAATTCAAATTAGACTTCGGAACAGCTTTATTTGACAAGTAATTCTGTGTGAAGGGGGCTACCGCCCCCAGACACCCTGTTTCAATACAGTACCTACATATATATAGAATTTGAATCTGTTATTAAATTCAAAAGCTCATTTAAATTATTGTGACAACTTTCACAACAATATTCCATGAAACTTATCAATCTTGATCAAACTTTTCTAGTAACAAACACATTAACTTCAAAACACAACATTTGGATCGCCTGAAATTATTTGTTTTTAATTTATTCTAACAGAGACATACAAAGGTAAAATGTTAAGAACTTGACTTCGGTATTCAGGAAGCCTCAAAACGTCTAAACATACAAAAAACAAAGCGACTAATGTTTAGCCTAAAAAATACATTATTTACCATATGGTTATGAGGAATTAATATAAATTCCTGAGCAGCTTTCCAGGACATGGTAAAATATTGCACTAAAGCAATAAAAAAGATTGTTATGGCTTAAATATTGGCAGCCCTATATATCTTCTAAAAGTTATGTACACATTACGTGAAGGACATAAATATAATCCAGTATCAATAACACACGAATCAACCTGAAGTACATTTTCATCAATTTTCAAGTATTGTCGTACTATAATGTAGTTCTTTTGTGTAGCCCTATAAGTGAACAGTGAATGATTTCTATACCTTATTCTACACGAAACTTGTTTTTACGTACATAAAACATATATATTCGTCTCATTTCGTTTAGTGCAGTCTATAGATTTTAAAATCTACTTACCTGCAATTTTCTGTATAGACGTAATGTATTTGAATTATCTTGGGTGTCCCTGTACACGAACCATTTTCTAAATAAGTCCTTGTCTAATCATGTTCCTAAACTGACTAAGAACATGACTCGAAAAGGATTTATTTAACACAGCAGTATTAAGTGTACATTTTTTACATAGAAATTATTGCTAGCTCTCGAATAATTTTGCTGCCGACTATGTATGGAGTAAAGTTGTAAGCAATACCATAATATGGTTCAACGTCATTTTTAAGTTTTCCACTTTTTGTGATTGAATTTAAGTTGCACCGAAACTTGGAGCTACTGCACATCCACTCACAAGGGACGTATCAATCGGTAAAATTCCTACTGAAACCAAACCAAGATTAAATTAAAGAGCGTGGTCGAAAACATACGCTACAGGGCAAATTTTGTGCAACAACTCACCCATGGGCCAAGATAAGAACCTAGTTGTTGGAAAACTAGAGCAGTTGTAATAGTTCCTTCCCCAAGGCCAGCAATAACTGCAGAACTCAGCAGTACAACTAAACTCCTCTCCAGCTGAAGCAGGTGAAACCGTAATGCCTCTGTTTACCGCTACCGGTGAAGCAGGAAAGAATGTTCTGTTCTGATCGTTATGTCGCTACTGTGCGAGTATTATTCGAATTTACTTTAATTTGTGGGCCCTCTGTATATAATCTGTATATAATTGGTTGTAAATAGAAATGTTTGTGTTCAACAATATCTGTCGATCGTAAAATGTGATGTGAAGTGTGTGCAGTTTCATTAAAAATATTGAAATTATTTTATCGTTCTATGTTCTATTTCAAGAATCCAGCCTGATTTATTTATTAAAAAATGATTTTAAAATCAACACTTGACGCCCCCGGGTTGGCCCTGGCGTCTTTTAAAATAGAATGAGTAATAATTAAGAGGTAAGAAGATTAGATTTTTTACATTTTGAAGTTTTTCATTGATGATCTGAATAAAAAATATTAAAACGAAACTTGCGAAGAATATTTCATAAATGAATGCATTTTATTAATGAATGTATTATATAATTTAGATAGTATTAGATAGTAATACAAAGTGTATTATTTATTGATATAATGAAAATTTTAAAGTTTATGATTGTCAATTGAAAGTTTGTAAAACGAAAATATTTTGGTTTTGAAGTTTATCTTGTGGTGATTTCAAATTTATGAGAACGAAATTTACTAAGTAAAATTTAGTAAAATTAATATTGAGTGCATATTGTATTATATTATTTCATAGTAAAAATGGAAATAATCAAAAGAAATAAAACTCCACACAGCGCTTCCTTCACGAGGGCATATAATAAGCTAGAAAATATACTAGCAGACGAAAATTCTTCGTTCGAAGAAGTAGAGATCAGTTAAGTTTTATTTAAACAAAAATCTGATACATTAGAACTAACACATAATACATATTTAGATAGTTTAAAAGAACAGGAATTTGAAACAGAATTTGATTCTGTAGAAGAATATAGGGAAAAGTCACTGAGAATTCAATTAAGAGCTCAACACTTTTTAGAAAATCACAAATAAATAAATGTAAAAGAAAGTAATATTGTTGAAAATGATAATCAATTAGAGTATAACAAATTGGGTAAAACATTATGTCAGCGCCTCCCTGAAGTTCAACTTTACACGTTCGGGGGAGATTTAAAAGATTGGCTCACATTTTGGAATCAATTTAAGAATATTCATGAGAATAAACATTCAAGTAAAGCAGATAAATTTCACTAATTGATTCAGTCAACTAAAATTAAATCCGAAGCGAGAGAAATTGTTCAGTCATATCCCATAACTGAAGAAAATTATGATTTGGCTATACAGAGCTTAAAAGAAAGGTATGGTCGAGAAGACCTTTTAATCGATTTTTATGTTCGGGAATAATTATTAAAACTTGTTCTTAATTCTAATAATAAGAAAAATGGTTCTTTGAGCGGTTTATATAATAAATTATCTACTCAGTTACGAACGCTAGGCACTTTGGGTGTTACTACTGAAATGTGTGGGATCATTTTATATCCCTTAGTTGAAAATTCCTTACCCATAAATATGCTACGTTTATTTGAACGACAGAGAAAAATTCTAGAAACTGAAAATAAAATATCGAGTCTTGAAGCCATACTTCTGTTTTGAAGAAATGAAGTACAGTCCGAAGAAAAGATTAAATTGAGCAGAACCGATCTTTGTAATACGCTTCCTGAGCGCGAACATAAAGGTTTAACAATATATAAAAATGTAAAAGATAATTATCCATCCGCAATGGAACTAATTACACATGATTCAAAAAATAATTTATGTTCGTTTTGTTCAAAAGATCATGAAATGCGATTTTGTAAAAAAGCATTCTATATCCCTTTAAGCGAGAAACTTTCAGTTATTATAAATAAGGGATTATTCGAATTTGTTTAGTTAAGGGCCATGTAGCCAATTCATGTAAATCAAACATTAGGTGTCAGATTTGTAGTAAGAAACATTTAAAATTTATGTGCCCCACGTTGGAATCTAATAAAAATAATGAAGGTTCTAGGTCACTTTCGAATCACGATGAAATAAAAGAAAAGTGTGCTGACACACTATTTCCACAGAAAGAAACTAAATCAAAATCTCATGCTACTAATAGTGTATTTTTACAAACTTTAGTTGTAATGCTGCATGGAAAAAATGCGAAGCGCAAAGAGAGAGTTGTCCTAGATACAGGGTCTCAAAAATCATATATATTGAAATCCACTGCAGAAGAATTAAATTTCGATTTTGTAAGAGAAGAAGAATTTTGTCATTCGTTATTCGGTGGAGAGAAAACAGATATAAATAAACACATATGTTACAAAGTTTATTTGAGTAATCTTCATAATGATTATATTTGTAGCTTAGATGCTCTAGATCAAAATGTTATTTGTAATGATATTTCTGCGATAACTCAAGGAAATTGGATACGTGAGTTAAAAAAGAAAGGAATCATTTTAACTGACATTAAAAATTCTGGGCCTATCGAAGTCCTTTTGGGAGCAGACGTCGTGGGTAAATTATTTACTGGTAGACGAGAACAACTTAAGTCAAACTTAGTCGCCATGGAATCGAAATTAGGATGGACTTTGATGGGAAAAGTCCCTCAGTCCAGTAGTTGTAGAGATATAAATATGCCTGTCATTAGTATGCTTTCACAAGAAGACATATCAGTTTCGAAATTATGGGATTTAGAACTCCTTGGCATTAGAGATCCTATAGAACAAACTAATAGGGAAAATATTGAAAAGGCTGTTATAATACATTTTAAAGAAACAGTCAAACAAAAACAAAATGGAAGATATGAAGTCCATTTACCATGGAAAAATGATCATGCTTGCTATGATCATGCTTGCTCAATTATGAAGTTGCATTACAAAGATTAGAATCTACAGTTAAAAAGTTAGAAAAAACTGGATATCGTAAAAAATACCATGAAGTTTTTAAAGAGTGAATTGATGATAGAATTATTGAAGAAGTTCCCGTTGAAGAATTGGCACTTGCTGATTCTTATTAGATTCCTCATCGTCCAGTAATTAAGGAAAAATCATCAATGACCTCTATGAAAATTAGGCTCGTTTTTGAGGCCTCAGCTAAGAAGCCTGGTTATCCATCCCTAAATGATTGCTTAGAGACTGGTATTAACTTTATTGAAACCATTCCTTCGATTTTAACAAGATTTCGCTTATACAAAATTGGGATTATTTCTGACATTAAAAGAGCGTTTTTACAGATAGCTCTGCACGAAAAAAATCGAGATTTCTTAAGATTCCTCTAGTATGATGACAAAGATGTCATAAAGTTTTTCCGTCATACCCGTTGTGTTTTTGGGGTAACCAGCAGCCCTTTTTTACTCATGGCAGTTATTCATCACCATTTGTCAGCTGAATCGTTGAAAATAAAGTATTCTGAAAAATTGCTGGAAAGATTGCGTGACAGTTTTTACGTTGATAATTGTGTGGGCAGTGTACATAACATTTCAGAATTAGATAGCTTTGTGAAGAATGCCACAGATATTATGAAAGAAGGGAAATTTGATCTTAGGGGCTGGGAAAATACAGCTTTTCCTGAAATCCCTTCTGAAGATTCTAAAACACAAGTGTTAGGCTTAGTATGGGTCAAATACTCTGATACCTTAGAAATAGATTATAAAGTATTAAAATTTGATAAGACAGAAAAACTAACGAAGCGAAAAATTTTGTCATTTATTAGTAAAATTTTCGATCCGACAGGTTACTTTGCCCCAGCTTTAATTCAACCCAAAATTTTGCTTCAAGCCATATGGAAAACTAAAGAACATTGGGATGCGGAAGTTAGTGATGAAATTAAAAAGAAGTTTCTTGGTTGGGTCAAAAATTTACATTTTTTAAAAGACGTAAAAATACCTAGATGGACTGGTGTGACTGAATCGTCACTTCTAAGTTTGCATACATTTGGAGATGCGAGCAAAGATGCCTATGCTGCATGCGTTTTTCTAAGATCTGAGTTCACTGATGGTGTGGTGAACATTCACTTATTGCAAGCTAAATCTCGAATAACTCCACTAAAAAAGATAACAGTTCAACGTTTAAGGCTCACGGAAGCTACAATAGGATCAAGATTGTTCAAATCAGTTAAAGATGCTCTGAAAATGGAAAAAATTGAATCCTATTTTTGGACTGATTCATCTATAGTACTCAGTTGGATTAAGCGGAAAGAACAGTGGTCAGTTTTTGTAAATAATCGCATAAATGAAATTAGGAAACTTACTGATGGTGAGAATTGGTTCCATGTTTCCGGTGAATTGAACGCTGCTGATCTTTTATCCAGAGGATGTGGAGCTAAACAGTTGTTAAAATCTCAGTGGTGGCTGGGACTAGTCTGGTTGAAGAATCCAAGAGAGCAATGGCCTAAGTCAGTCATAAATATCAATGAAGAAGAGATTGCTCAAGAAAAAAGAAGAACCGTAGTATCTGCTAATAATATTGAGTTTGAATCTGTTGTATCCCGATTAGCGAACAGAGTTTCAAAATTTTCCAAGATTGTTAAAATCATAGCTTGGATATTACGTTTTCAACCGAAATCTAAAGACTTAAGAAAATATCCAAATATTACATCTGAAGAAATTGAAAATGCTCAAAAGACACTTTTTCGTTGTACGCAGACTGAATGCTTTACAGATAAAGAAGGCAAAAGATCTCTCGTAAATTTCCAAACTTATAAAGATGATGAGGGAATACTAAAACTGAAATCAAGACTTACAAACGAAAATGAAAACTCTGATTTTATTTTTCCTTTGGTTCTTCCTTCCAAACATCCAGTAGTTAAAAGACTTATCGAGCAAGAGCACGTTGTCAACAAGCATGCTGGAGCGTCTGCTCTACTTGTTATTTTGAGAGAACGATTTTGGATTTTAAAGGGAAAAAGAATTATTTGAAATGTCATACATGAGTGTAATATCTGTAAGAAGCAAAAAGTTAAACATCTAGAAGTACCATTTCCTCCTCTTCCAGAAGATCGAACGAAATTAACAGCAGTTTTCCAAGTCTCTGGAGTTGATTCAGCAGGTCCTCTGCTCACCAAGTCCAAAGAAAAAGTTTGGATCGTAATATTTTCTTATGCGGTGTTTAGGGCTGTACATTTAGAATTGATTCCATCACTTAGTACGAATGCTTTCATTCAGGCTTTACGGAGATTTATAGCGAGAAGAGGACGGATTTCTGTGTTATACTCCGACAACGGTACAAACTTTACTGGATTAAATAATGCATTGAAGAGTTTGCATTGGACTGAGATTCAACGAATGTTTGATGCAAAGGAAATTAGATGGAAATTTAACCCACTATCAGCCACTTGGTGGGGAGGGTTCTGGGAAAGACTTATAAGAATTCTCAAAGATTTGCTTCGAAAAAACTTAGGTAGAGCCTCTCTGACATAAGAAGAACTACATACGCTTGCATGTGAATGCGAATCTATAATGAACAACAGGTTGGTTGGTTGGTGTCTTTTTATGGCGCAAGGTCCCAAGAATGACATACTGCGCCAAATAATGAACAACAGACCGTTAACGTACATATCTGAAGATCAAGAACTAAATTTTTTAATGCTTTCATTGTTCTTTCAAGAATTACGAACCAGTGATGTACCTGACTTGGATCAAATTGAGAAAACTGACGTTGTTGAAAGATACAGATATATTCAGCGAGTATAAGAATCTTTGAAGCAAAGATTCAGAAGAGAATATCTGGGTTTTCTACGTTCGTCGATCCCCAAAAGTGACGACACAGTTCAAGTGGGTGATATAGTCTTGATTGGCAGCGACGATAAGAAACGCTTATGTTGGCCCTTGGCAAAGGTCATCGAACTCTTTCCTAGTAAAGATGGAATTATTAGACTGGTTAAGCTTAGAACATCGAAAGGAGTTTTACTACGACCAATCCAGAGACTCTATCCTCTTGAAATCACACAAAGACTTGAACAGCATGTGCCAAACCTGCACCGAAAAGAAATAACAACACTAGTGAGAAGCCGAATGATGGAGTGCTACTTAAGACACGTTTTGGCAGGGTAGTGAGACCAGTAAAAAGACTTGATGTGTAATTTTGACATAAGACTGCTCAAAAACTATAAAAACATTTTTTTTCTTTAAAAGGTGAACTCTAAATAAATATATATATATATATATATTGGTATTTTTCTTTTTTTTATTATTAGATGTTTAATGTAGCTCATATATATATTGTCATTTGTTAACTTTTCTATTAGTATTTTTCAGTGTTATATTTCTGTTGAGCATTTTTGCAGAACGCTCAAGTGGGGAGGATGTAGGAAAACTAGAGCAGCTGTAATAGTTCCTCCCCCAAGGCCAGCAATAACTGCAGAACTCAGCAGTACAACTGAACTCCTCTCCAGCTGAAGCAGGTGAAACCGTAATGCCTCTGTTTACCGCTACCGGTGAAGCAGGAAAGAATGTTCTGTTCTGATCGTTATGTCGCTACTGTGCGAGTATTATTCGAATTTACTTTAATTTCTGGGCCCTCTGTATATAATCTGTATATAATAGGTTGTAAATAGAAATGTTTGTGTTCAACAATATCTGTCGATCGTAAAATGTGATGTGGAGTTTCATTAAAAATATTGAAATTATTTTATCGTTCTATGTTCTATTTCAAGACTCTAGCCTGATTTATTTATTGAAAAATTATTGTAAAATCAACACTAGTAAATATAATCCCTTTTATCAAAAAAAAAATATAAATTTATCGAAACATAACACAGGCCTACAAAATTGAAGTTGACAAAATTTCATTTGATGACTTTAGTTTTTTGATGTTGATGATGAGCTTTAGTTTTTTGACTTTATGTTTTTTGATGTGCTGAAACCGAAAAGGCAGCCCATTTTTCTTTGTCGCGTATAGATTTTTATCAATACAACGTGCTTAACGACTCAATTTCTTACATATACCATCATAATAATAGGTTGGTTGGTGTGATTTTACGTAGCATTAGTGCTGCGCTATTACAACAACTGGTATCCATGATTAATGAATCATGAAAACAGTGTAGCACCGTACTAGTGTGACGTTAAACCCAGCCAGCTGACGATAATCCTTTTCTACATCCTGAAGGAAACTGCTAAAAGTCCTTACGTATAGGGACTAATACCTACAGCTGGTAACGCTGCATTAAATCGATATATTCTTATATCGGTATTTTAAATGAACGATATATCGATTTAAGAAATGTCGCAATCGCCCAGCACTAAAGACGAGTTATGCTTACAAACGTGTTTTTAACTCCCGCCCACCCCAGGGGGTAAGGGAGGGGGAGATTTTGTAAAATTACGTTGTAGTTTTCGAGTACATATAAACAATCCACTCACCAAAATGCTTGACCGCAGTTTCTATAGATTTTCCTGATAAATTTAGCGCAAAAAGGAGAATATCGATATTGACCCCTCGTACCGCCACTCCTCCCCAACCCCCCCCCCCCCTCCTAAAAATCGAAAATCACATAAACACAAAAATGGATTTTTGGAAATATCACAAAGAAGACGCATGGCTGTTTTCAACATCCTTCTACTATTTTTGGTTGCGTTCTACTCAAAAATCCAGAATTTGCGAAATCTCCCTCCAAATATTCATTTTCACCTTTTCATCCCCCACCCCCACTAAAAATCGAAAATTTCTAAATTACAGAAGATGATTTTTTTGCTCTCAAGTTTAGTCTCCCAATGTGCATTTTCTTCACCGTGAATTTGGAGCCAGATTATGCTTACAAACGTGCTTTTACCACCGGCACCTCAGGGGGGAACGGAGGAATTTTGTAAAAGTTGATACATATAATTTTAATCTGAGTAAAGACCTAAATTTCTGCAAAGTGTCGTTGAATTCCGTTCAGCCGTTCTTGCATGATACCCGGACAAAAGAGGCGTTACAGACGTACAGACACAACGACACACATACAGACACAGAGATAATTTTCTGAAGTCATTTTCGGCGTTCATGGTGTATGAAACGTGAAGATATCGCAAAATGTTCTTATTCTGATAAATTTACAGAGAAAAGTCTGATTTTATTAATATAAACTTTTAGGAAGAAGGACTATTAGTTTCAATCTGAAGTTTTTGTAGACCAATTTTGTGCAGTCCCGTCGTTACCAGTCCCATCGTTACAAATCCGCTACCAAATGAAAGCGGCGATTTTTCTGAATCAGAGGAGCAAAGAGTTTTTGGACACAATAAATAGATTTCTTTTTTTTTTTATATAAACTAAAGTATGAAATTTAGGTGACAACACTTCATTTTAATTCATTTCAGTCATTTTTAAAAGTACGTGGCACAGTTTTAAAGTCAAAAAATGAGATAAAAAGTACATTACAAATTAGAATTAAAATATGAAAACAAATAAAATTAAAAAATTTACAGATTGAAATTAATAGTCCTCCGTACTAAACTAAATGCTGTCTTTAAAAGATTTTTATTGGTTATTATTTTATTTATTATTTTTTTACTTCAAGCTGATCACAATTTTGGGACACTTCTATAAAAACAATTTATTATTATTATTTTTTTTTTTAACTCTTCTTTTATTTTTAGTTTTTTTAGTTACATAACTTTGGTTACATAACAAAGAAGCCAACTTAGTTATATAACTTTGGGATAATTTAGAAAATTCTGGAAGTTACAAGCAAATTTTGAAATCTTTCTGGAGTCCAAATTTTTTTAGAAGGTCCCACGAAGTTTCTAGATGGCTCTGTGAAATTTCTAGAAGGTTCTATTGTGTTCTTCGAAAGTTCTATGAATATACCAGAAGATTCTATGAAGTTTCTAGAAGGTTCCATGAAGTTTCCAGAAGTTTCTATGATATTTTCTATGATAAAAGATTCCATATAATGTTTAGATGTTTCCCGAAGGTTACATGACGTTTCTACACTAAATTCATTCTATAGAAAAATGATGGCAGATAAACAAACAGACAGAATAGCCAAACTAATTTAATATAAAAGCATTCTAAAAATGAAAACCCTAAAAATTACATAGTACTATGGTGTTTTATCATAATAAATTAATATTTATTTTTAAACATTTAATAATAACAAATACTAATAAAATTAATGTAAATTTATAGTTGAAGCAATGAAAAAAATGCATGGTCATTCACTTTTGTAATTATTTATTTGTAAATGCGTAAATACATTATGGAACTACTATTGAAGAAACTGATCTAAACGTTGATGGATAAGATGGCATTAAGTGAAGAAGAAGGTTAAGACAAGGGAAGAAGATGCTCAAGATGGAAGACGAGGAAAGAGATGAAAAATGTCCAGCTTGGAAGAAGCTCAAGGCATATCAATAGATGTTAAATGGAAATAAGTAAAAGTCACATTTCAGGTAAATATAAAAGTCAAGTCCGGGTAATTAAGTAAAAAATATCGGGAATTGGATGCTGATGATGTTTAAGCACCTTGAAGTTTGCATTCAGGAAAACAATCAGAAGACAGCGGCATTATTTTTTCTTTTTGAAGACAGTTTTCTTCAGTCTTTGAAAGAATGACAACCTAAAAAACAATTTAAAAAAAAATGCGATAATTATTTCTTCTCTCTGTACGATATTGAAGAATACTAATTCAAATTTTTTAAATAAAAAATAAAGAAAATTTAATCAGTTGCACATTCTAACTAGATTTTTGCCAATTATATAAGATACATTTTTAACGGTCTGAGGAGAATTTTGTATAAATGATCTTTAAAATATTCTGTTTTCTTAAAGTCACATGTTTTTCTTAGAAGTCTTATAACAAATTCGGATATATATATATATATATATATATATAGGGGAGAACCGTGTATTATGGATCATCGTGTAAAACGGACCATGAGGAAATTTGTATGTTTAACAATAGATGGTGAAATCATCTCATTGCCTTTAGTGAATATTATTGTTACAGAAACCATGGAGTGACTTTTACATGCATACCTGTATTGGGACGATTATGAAATTGAGTTTTTGGTTTATATGAACATTGATGTAACAAGTACGTTAAAATGGAAGTATTACTTTCTGCTGTTAGGTAATTGGAATATAATTTTCGCGTTAATAGTAGCAAATGTACTTATTTTATGAACAATTTAGACATGCGTTTCATGGGCATCAATTTGCATAGCGATTTTTGATTGGAAACGACGTTGCTCTGTTTACGCGTGTAATATGAACAATGATGTGTTGTGTAATATGGACCAGTGGTCCATAATAAAAAAAGAGAGATTTTGTTAATGCTTGGCGTACATATGTCGCATACTCAAAATCTGGAGGCTATAGAATAGGCCAGGGAAGAAGGGGTAATCAAATTTTCACTTCTTTCGCATACTGCCCATTGGATATAACCTCTAGACCTCCCCTTTTTTTCGTCTATTATCTATTTTGTTTTCGTCCATTTCTACTATTCCCAAGAGATGTACAAGTGTGTGAGGGAACATGCTGGACACTTCGTTTCACAATTCCAAGTGTGTCTACTGTTGGGGAACGGGAAGGACGACTATGGACCACTTGGTCCATATTACACGAACGTTTTTTTAATATGGACCACCGATACATAAATAAAATAATTATTTCCTGCAATTATTAATGGTTCCCAGAGTACTTTACGAAGCTTGAATTATGCAACTATACCATTGTAAGGAGCAGCCAACAAATTAAATCTTTTTAATTTAATAATTTTAGTTTCATGAGCATTATTGCTTAGAGGGTGCATAAAACACGGTTCTTCCCTATATATATATATATATTTGTAATTTTATATGATATCATATGTAACTATCTCACAAACAACTAATTATTTATAACCTTGCTGCCATAATTGCCCTTCATAAAGATGTAGCAATTTTGGGGGGAATTTTATTATTTTTATTTAAACATTTTTTGACCTTTTTAATATATTTTGCTTTGTATAATGCTTCCTTTCCGTATGTAATTATTTATGAATATCTCATTAATTCATGTCTTTATTCCTGGTGTTTGATCATTATAACGATAATTGGTGATTATTTACAGCTGTGAATCTTTATTTAGCCCTAAATTTTCTGTGCTTAATCCTATAATTTCATTCTAACGAGTTGTTTTTCTTTAAGTTTTCACAGATTACAATTTCATATACGACAATTTCATATGATAGGTAGATCATATTCATGCGATATATTTTTCAGACTTTAAACATAATATACCAAATTGCATCGAGACATGGACCTCATATTAGTTTCGTAAAATTCTATACACGTTTTGTTATTAGTTTTATGAAGCTTTTTATTTGAAATTCTACATATTATAGAGTATTACGATTTCAAAATATACACGCAATATATTTCGGAAAAAAGCTTTTGCATTTTATTACATAATAACACGGATTGGTATAATTTTTTGCCTAATTAAATTATTTATAAATATCACTATATTAGGCATTTTAACGTGTTCGGGGACAAAGGGGTAGATCTACGTGCTGCAACACAGCGTAATGTCACTTCTAAGTTCGAAACAAATTAAAACACAGCGCGGAAATTAAAACGCCATACATTTTGTACACGAAAAGCTATTCAGTCAGCTTAAGTGTACCTTCAAGTAGCGTAGAATATTCTGTACTGTTCGAATACTTAACTTTGTTTAAATAATAGAAGCATCTTAGGATAACTGTGACGGAATAACATATTTTGTCCGAGTAAGTAGAGCGCCATAGACCGCTGTGTTCGTCAAAGTTTTAATATGTACTTTATAAAGTATTACATAAACTTTTAGATGTTTAGAGTCGTTAAACTTTTATTTATCTCCAAATTTGTATGTGGTATTAATTTTAACTAACTAATTATTGAAGTTCTTTATTATTACTGTATTGTCAACTGGATCTACTAGTCACTCCATTTCATTTACTTTCATCGCCAAAATTTCTTTTATTAATCATTAGATAAATATTTACTATGTAGGTAAATATAAAATATAGATATATGTATATATAGATATATAGATATATAGTAACATATATACTTACATTTTGTGTCTGAGAATAAACATTTCCAAGATGGTGAAATTGGCTCTTTGCTGACATTCAAACACATAATCTTTCGCTTTGCTGTCAAGAGTCTGCCATACAGAATCACTTTCATTGACTTTTGTTAAATATGGCATGGCATTAGAAAGATCAATTTTTTTCTCAGTCATAAGTTTTTTCCATGTTTTGTCCCTTTCATTTTTCAGTTGGTTTTTAAACCATTCAACAGCATTTTGGCAAATTGTAGACGATCTTTTCATTCTCAGCAAAGCCGCTTCAACTTCATTATCATAGAATGCACTGTCAAATATGAAGCTGAAAAAAGTTTAATTTGTTAAAAGAAAACCCATGAAGAAATTAAAGAAAAAAAGCTTAAAGTTACATATCCTAATATAAAAATCTAACGAAGATGTTATTTGAGACAGACAAAACAAGCATTTTGAAACTAAATTAAATTTTCTCAGTGTTATATGTACAATACAAAAATATTGTAAATAATTATATTATAAATAAATCATATAATAAATAAACATAATACAAATAAGTATTTCTGCAATTTAGATTATGGTGCGAGAAATTACTATTGATCTGCATTGATTTATATAATTATTGTCTAAATTTTAAATTATTTTAAGAGGCACAAAAGAGAAATAAAATAGGACTGTAAGCATCCTTCAATATAGAACCTAATTTAGAAGAAAATTTGCACTACGAATTATGAAGATATTTGGAGATATCTTAGACACTTATCAATCTATTGCTAACTCTCTTCTCAAAATTTTCAAACTTTTTTCGTAATTCTTTATATCCTGATCGTAATCGAAATCCTTACGAGAAGAAATCCTGGAAAAAAATATATTTATTTACATATTTTTGCATATGTTTCTTGATTAAAATAACTAAATGTTTTGGCACAGCTATAGTGTGGGCCCCCTTTGGCAAAATTTGAAATTTGTCACCAAAGTATCTCTGACATTTTCACACCAAAGACTTTACTTACACAACTGAGATAACCATTTCGCCGCCCTAAAAGTAAAATATATTTAAAGTCGCCAAAGGAGTCCCATACTAAAGCTGTGCCGGGTGGTATACACAATATAATTTGAAATAATAAATCGATTTAAATAAAAAGCTATTAAAATACACAATACATATGTACAGTCAAACCTCGTTAACGTGAATCTCAATGAAAATAAATTTTGTTCATGTTATCAGTAGTTCATGCTATCAGTAACTCAGAAAGTAATCTTCATTTTGAGGTGGATTGTGGAAACAGTTCATGTTAAAAGTAATTCACGTTAGCATTTGGAAGCATAATATAAATGTATAATATTTCGCTAAATATAGTTGTTATTTTATCTGTAGAGTTTGTTATTGCATTTATTTCGCATAGAATGCATTGCTTGTATTTATTCTCTTTATAAAACAAAACTTTTTTATCTTCCATTAATGTATTAGATGTAGTAATAAATACATTAGGCTTAATGACACATACTGAAAAAAACAAACCGAGTCACAAAAATTATATACTTACGATAACTTCTGAAAGAAACATTTAAAACTCATTTTTCTCAATATAATATAGCAGAAAAGTCACAGATTAATAAATATCAGCCTTTTTAAAAGACAAAATATCAAATCTTTAGCTCTCAGCAAACGTCAAGCAATAAGACTTTTACCACAACTAAACATTTTCGAAAGCATTTGTCATTCTTACAACAATGCGAGTCCATAATAGATCACTAACAATAGTTTACAACAATATATTTAATATGTTTTAAGTTAATCAACATTCCTTATTTTCATTGTTACAAATTTTATTTCTTCAAATGTTATTATAATTATTATTACTTTCTCTTACCCATAAGATAGAGAAAGTATTGTTTTAGGGTCAAATTTTGGAAATTGAATTTTTGCAATATTTACATGCTTTCAGGTCCCCTGAATACAAAAATGACGTTTTTAGCGGTTGGTCTGTGTGTGTGTCTGTCTGTGTGTCTGTGTGTCTGTGTGTGCCTGACTGTTGTTAGCAGATCTCAAGAACAAATAGCAGCAGAAATTCCAAACTCGGTATCCTAAATGTGTATCATATAGAGATGCTACACTAAACTTTTCGTTGAGATGAAGCAAATGGTTCGTATACAGGAACACTCAAAAGTATTCAAATAAATTACGTCTATGGGGGAAATTGCAGGTAAGTAGAGTTTAACATCTATAGACTGCACTAAACTAAATGAAACGAATATATATATTTTGTAATAGAGATAGTCAACTGCGAAAAAAAACTCTGTATGTAGGAGCCTCGCCTCCCCCCTGGGGGGGAAGTCCTCCTCGAGGGGAGTAAATTATTATGATGAGTATCTTTCAAAAGAGCTCGCCAATACCTTTAAAACGAATGGTTAAACCATCGTTTTGCGATAATTTAAAATAAAGTTATCGATTTTTTTCATTTCTAATAATGCGTGTACAAACACATCCGAGATAATTCAAATTAATTACCTCTATCGAGGAAATTTCAGGTAAGTACAGTGCAACATCTATAGGCTGACTTACACAAAACGGAATGAACTTTTTTTTTTTTTTTTTTTTTTTTTTGTAAGCATAAAAATGTATTTTGTGTAGATTATGGAATGAAAATCATTCATCTTTCGTTTATAAGACTACTGAAGGTATTTAGATATATTGGGGCTATATTTGGAAATTGCTGTCAGTGTATTTCGTTTTGTGTTAGGGGATTTTCTTATTAAACTAAATTTAAGTACACAGTGCTATGCTCGTATAGTTTAGAAATAATATACAGGGTTACCCAAAATTAAGCTAAATGTTATTTTTCTGTGTAATATGATTGATTGGAGTACTTTGCTACATTTACTATGTCGACAAACACTGGTCTGCAATCAAAATTAATGTTTCATACCCATACTGTAAACAAAGCCATTTTTTTTTAAATTCTAATTTCAACTTTTGTTTTTTGTATAATATCACGTTTTAATGTGCCCTGAATATGAACGTAGTGTCCCAATTTAGCGGTTGATCTGTATGTATATTTGTTATAAACATAACTTAAAAGAAAGTGACTGCAGGAAACTGAAATATGGTGTTTTGAATTTCGTATTAGTTTGCGATTGATCAAAACTGTCACGGTTGTATGCAAATTAATATCATTTTTATTTTTATTATTTTTATTATTTTATTTATTTATTTATTTATTGAAGAAATATAGGCACTATAATTGAATGGGGTCTTGAGGGGGACGGCAGCCCTCTCACACAGAATTAATTATACGTGAAATAAAACTGTTCCTAAAACTAAACTATTTTAGCTTATTTTCAAACTGTATCGAAATGTATTATCTAACCTTATTAATATATAACCTTAGTCGAAATATAACCTTATTTAGACTTAATCTGCAATCTATTTTATATTATTGAAATATAGGATTAGATAATATCGTGTGAGTGGCACACCATATTATTTTTTATTCATTTAAATATAATGACCACGAAGCAAGTGAAACTCGCTATTATTGTAAAATTAGCGGAAGACGAATCATCAAAAGGCTGCTAAAAATAGATGAAATAATTTTACTGTTCTTTAAGTTCACGAAAAACTACATTAAGTATATTTAATAACATAAAAATCTTAAAATATATATTAATAACTATAATTCACTGAGATTCGGGAAAGCAATTTTCCATTTAAAAGTAATTACATGATATATTGCAAATACAAAATTTACTTACGAACATATGCCTGTAAAATTTACTTACGACATACAATGCATTGTATTAGCATTAGTTTTGGTAGGTACTTGTAGTATTTGAGACAAAATTGTAATAAATGTATTAATATGTCTGCCAGCTTACTAATTAATATTCTGGAATATTTCTAGAACCTGCCCTTTTTTTCACACCGTTTTACTTTCAGAGACATTTTCTTCAAATGTAATTACTGTTAATTAAGAAGAAATATTTTGTAAAAAAAGACTGCTGTAAAAGAAATGGGGCGAATAGTGATAATTTTTCAGACATCAATTAGTAAGTTGGCAGGTATGTATTAACATGATAATCGCAACTTCTCACCTATATCCACGAAAAATAGAACTGTCCGATATGGAACACATACTCTTTTTCCTTACTCTATAATACTACACACATTTTATTATAGTTTAAAATAGATAGTGATAAAATATTTGTAATTAAACATTTTTAAAGCACATTAAAAGCTAGTGATTTTTTTTTTGTGTGACGAAAACTCTTCCACTTATCGCCAGTTGAATATTGCGGTTGCATTTATATTTTTTAAGCTATTTTGAAATTTAAAAAATGATTTCAGATTATCCAGAAAAATAAATATTAGTAATATTACTTAGCTTTTAATTACGTTGTTAAAAAAAAAAAAAAAAAATAGCAATAACCATAACGAAGAAATTTACTATGATCTTTTAATTTATCAATATATAAATCACTTAATTTTTTTTTTTTTTTAACAGTTCAAAAAATATAGCTGATGTAATAGGAAACTCTTTTAACTTAAAATACTTTAAACCACTTTTATACTTATGAAATTATAGTACTTAAATACTTTTAATGAATAAAATATATATTTTTTTATTTATTTTTAATGATAATCATTTTACATAAAGGAGAATTAGAAAATATTTTTTTTTAAGAACTCCTTGTATCATTTAATCAAAATATTGTTAACTTGCATACCTGCCTATATTTTAATTTATTCCGAAGTATTTTTAGCCCCACCTTTATTTCGTACTACTTATTTTTTAATTTTTTTTTCTTTCTTTCTTATTTTATCGTAGTTATATATTGGAGAATATTTTTCTATAAATAAAGTGGTGCGAAATAAAGATGGGGCTAAAAGTACTCCGGAATAAATTAAAATATTGGCAGCTATGAACTTGTACGATTCAATTTTAATTTTTTCATAATTATGATCTATTTATATCTGTACAGGAAACTAAATTATATACCATTGCCTAAAAAACTCTGTTTCATTCTAAATAGAAAATAATAAAATACTGTAAAAAATGCCATAAATTCGTTTTTCTTCCTTCTAGCACCAAAAATACAAGTCTTTTTATAATGTACTATGGTTTGTGGGGCCATTACATAAATATCGAATATTATAAGTTATTATTTAAGCCACAGTCTTTATACTTAAGCTTATGTTTTAAAATTTTTGGCAAACAGAAAAATAAAATTTCATAGTAAAATTTAATTTTGTATGGTTAATAAATGTTTATTCTACCACTGTCATGAAACTTTCGAAACATCAACAATTTTAATTAATATTTAAACTAAAGTACACGAAATCCTTGTTTTAAGAAGCATATGAAATATATAAGTAAAAAATAATGAAGCTATTTAATTTGTTAGTTTGTTTTATTTTTATACGTTTTATTTTTGTTATACGACTATGTTTTAATTTTATTATATCATTAAATCAGTAAAAGTTAAAAAAAAAAAAAAAATTGCAATACTGTTTTATTAATGTAATCAACTAGACAATAGCAAGTTTCAAAAATCTAAAGGAAGAACCACAGTGAATACTACCACTTGAATACTATCAGTATTTTCAACTGATAAAATTCAAGAAATTCTGCAATTTTGTTGCAAAAAATTATCCCATTACTAAACATTAAGTTGTGTAGAATTCTTAAATGCTGGTAAATATTAAATGCTGGGATCTTAAATGCTGGTAAATTTCAACTTTTCACAGACAATACTTTATTTGTATTCGCATTTCGCTTGCCAGTAGCTTTTATGATTTTTAAATAAATCTAATTTATTTTAGTAAGATTACTAAAATTCATATATCATCATTATTCAGATAAATAAAGAAAAAATTGCTAATAATAAAACTGATGGCGATCGGGACATACACTTTTAAAATACCACTATTTTAGTAAATCAAACACGGTATTACTTATTTGAAATTAATTACTGCAAATATTGCGATATTTCTCAGTATAAAGAATGACCTCGACAACCGTTGGACCATAGCCTTCTAAACTAGATGCCTTCCGCGTGGCTCGGAAACTTGACAGTAGACAGCGCCACCTGGAACAGAATGCGCGACTTTTCATTCAACAGCCACCAAAAATTTTTAAAAGTAGGATTTGGTATACATAAAAAGCGATTAGAATCAAAGACACGTCGATTATATATATCATATATCACTTCTTAAAATTATTGGTGACAGTTGAATAAAATCTGTACTAGATGGCGCTGTCTATCGCTTGAACTGTTACCAAATTTTCGAGCCACGTGGAAGGCATCTAGTTTAGGAGGCTATGGTTGAACTCATCTCATTTGAAAATGATTAATTATATGTAATTGTCAATCAATATTCATCTAACTACTACTTCAATGTAAAATCGTAGTGAGATACGTAAGTTACGTAGTTCCCATTAAGATGAAATGAATCCGATTCCATCTGTGCATCCCACAGCAACAACAATTTTTTTTTTTCTTTTCTTTTCTTTTTTTTTTCTTTTTTTTTTTAATATCGCAAAAGATTTACAACAATAACATAAATTTACATAGCAAACAAACTGAAAAAATCTCGAGTACCTCCAATCGACTTTCCGGACATTAAATATTTAACGATTGTTTAAATAAATTAAAGAAAGCGAAGTCGATAAAAATCCAAAAGCAAAAATTATAATACGATATTTGAGTATTTTTATCTTAATAGTACATTGTTTAATTTAACGCTATTGTACTTTTAATAACTTCAATCCATAGGTCATAACGATTAAGAATTTTTTGTTGTACCCTCGTACAAATCTATATGTACTAGATTAACAAAAATCTATATATTTCATGTTATAGGTGACTTATAATATGTATATAAAGCTTATCTGAATGAGTCACTTTGACGCTATCAAAGTTTTTATAGTTTTAGCACATATACCATAAGGATAAAATACTTTTATTTGTGACCTTCTAAAAAAATCTATAAACGCTAGATTCACCAAAATCTACACTGTAAGTGCGACGGTAACATATTACATGTACATGAATTTTCAGCTCAATCGAATAAGGTATTTAGAGGTTACCGCATTTTAAATAATGTGAGCCTATAAGTCATAATGATAAAAAAATTTCCCTTGAACCACTTGAATAAAAAATATATATATATATATATATAAGTGCTAGATTTTCTAATATCGATACAGTTTTTGCTACGATGCTTTATAATATACGTACTAGCTTTCAGCTTGTTCGAACAAAGTGTTTAGACGCTATCATGTTAACTTACATACATGCACACGCACACACATACATTTCTTAAAATTGCAAAAATTAACTCAGGAGACCTCAAGACGTATAAATACACCAAAATCGCAAAGCCGATTTATACAGGGTTAGCAAGAAATAAGTTGCCCACTTCAGAGGGCTCTAGAATTCGTCCTATTGGTCCAAATGTCATACAATTTTAACTACAGATAATTTAAATGTTGCGCTTGACATTTATTAAATAAAAAAAAGTACAACATTCCGCCGGTAGGTGGCGCTGTAATACACATAGCCATATTTAATATGCTTTAAAAATGTGCGTTAAAAATAAAGTAACATTAATAAAACTGCTCAATATGATACCCTTCATATTCAACAATGTGTTGTAATCGCATAATGAGATTTTCAACAGCTGACCGGAATAATTCTGCCGGAATATCTAAAACATGGCGCCGAATGCTGTCCTTCAGATCCAGGCAGAGTTGATGGCCTTTGACGGTAGATATTGTCCTTTAGCAAAAGAATAATGCTAATAGGCATGCGCTGGAACACAAATGGTGTTTCTGATTTTGAATATTTGCAAAAAAGTACCATTTGTGTTATAGCGCCATCTATCGGCGGAATTTTGTATTATTTTTTTATTTAAATAATGTCAAGCGCATCATTTGAATTATCTGTAGTTAAAATTTTACCTCATTTGGACCAATAGGGCGGATTCTAGAGCCCTCTGAAGTGGGCAACTTATTTTATGCTAACCCTATACATATATATATATATATATATATATATATATATATATACACATACATATTTTTTTTTTCATGATTACAATAATTTCCTTACATACGTCTGTTGCGAAAGTAAAAAGTACTGTAGATTCGTCCAAAACGCAATGGCATAAAAACTGACACTGCTTTTTGGTTTAAACTTATATGTTTTAATTTTTTTTTCTTTTCACGGTGTTTTAAACATAAATATCAAGTACTCGTAGACATTAATTTTTTAACATTGAAAAATTAAATTAAAAGTCAATTTAATAAATATAAATAAATAAATTTAGATGCATTTGATAATACGAAATAAAATGTTTCTTACTTTAAAAAAAATGTTAAAATCTAAATAAAACTGTAATGACACTACTTTTATGAAAGTTCTTATGTAAAAATTTAACTATTAGAAATTGTTAATTCAATAAGATAGAAACTGCAGAACTATTGATAAATGCATGTTTGCCATTTAATTTCCTTTCTGTGACATTAAAATTTTGTACTTTGGTATTAAACATTCTTTCTAAATTCAGAAGGGAATAATGGTACCTCAATATAGGTACGTCTCCCAGAGGTATTCACCACTTTCGTTCGAATAAATGCATTGTTTGAAATTGCTTTAATGAAATTTCTGAGCTTTCCGGTTAATGAATATCTAATTTAAGTATTTCGATTGTTTACTTTTAATATTATGCATTATTCAATGGAATTAATTTTGGAATTAATGTGAATGCCTTTCCTTTACCTTTATATATCTAATCAATGAAATGAAAGTAAATAGTAAGGATTAAAAAAGAATAATAATCTCCTTATATTATTAAAATCTGTACGCGTGTGTGTGTGTCTGTGAGAAACGGCTTGAAACGGAAAAGGCTCCGCTGCTAACGTTCGCACGGACTTCGAACAGGTACCGTCGGACAGAGAATTTATCGCAGATGTACGATATGTAATTTGCTAAACGATGCGACCCTAATTAGCTGAAATATTAATTAAAATGTCGACCATTGTCTAACGAAAAAACGCTTCGAATTCGGAGGCTACCGCCATTTTCGACCAGGACCGCTTACCTCGAAAGAAGAACTACAAAGAGGAAATTTCGTAGGTTTTTGTAAAGCGATCCTGTTTAAACGGTTCGACATATCGAAAATACACCAGTACCAAAAGAAAGAGACTTTATTACCGATTCTTACGGTACAATGTTTATTAAAAAAACGGAATTTTTACATTTTTAAAAAAAATTTTAAAAATGGTCGAAAATTTCTCTTTTTCGCGGCCGTCGTTTTTGAAACAACCTGTAAGACCGAGTAACCCTTCCATTTCTTAACAGCCGGTATATAAAGAAAGGCCATTTAATCCTCTTTCGAACCATATAAACATTTTTACAAAATACGGATTAGCCATCCATATTTTTAGATTTTATGAAACATCGATTTTTTCGCAAAACATTTTATAACTCAAAAGCGTTTAGAGATAAATCATTTCTTTTTTTTTTTTTTTTTGTATATAGATATAGCTGTCATAATTTAATTCCCAAAAGACTGAGAGAAAATTTCAAAAACTGAATGAGTTATAAATTTTTTAATTTCACGCTTGAAACCCATTGAAATAGAATACTCGACCTTCCTTCGATGAGATTCTATTACGTGTTCATTGCCGCTTTTCGTTACCAAGGGAACCAGTTCAAGGAAGAGATATTTCTGCTTTCTCGACGAAAGCAAAGAAAAAAAGAAAAAAAAAAAAAAAGCAGCGATAAATGAGGTCACGTGTTTTGGTTCTGCGATTAAAAATTGCAATATTCTAATACGCGTATTTCAATTTCTCAGCTACTAATTAAAATAATTTCAGAAGTAATACATCATTAGAAAGCTTTTTTGAATTGGAATCGAACAGTGGAATACAGAAATTTGTACCGCCAGATGGCTCTGTAATATTTTCAAATTTCAATATTTCAATTTCTAATTATGATTAAATTATTTTTAATACATCATTCGAAAGATATTTTTAAGTTCTTTTATATTATCGAAAATTTTCACCAGATTTACACGTTTTGAGGTGTCCTGAATCAATTTTCTTTTATGCCGCTCTTTTATTTTCAAATTTCAATATTTCAATTTCTAATTATGATTAAATTATTTTTAATACATCATTCGAAACACATTTTAAAGTTCTTTTAAATTATCGAAAGTTTTAAACAAATTTTCACGTTTTGAGATGTCCTGAATTCGTTTTCTTTTGTATCTCAGCTACTAATTAAAATAATTTCATAAGTAATACATCATTGGAAAGCTTTTTTGAATTGGAATCGAACAGTTGAATACAGAAATTTGTGCCGCCAGATGGCACTTTAATATTTTCAAATTTCAATATTTCTATTTCTAATTATCATTAAATTATTTTTAATACATCATTCGAAAGATATTTTAAAGTTCATTTAAATTATCGAAAAATTTCACTAGATTTACACGTTTTGAGGTGTCCTGATTCAATTTTCTTTTATGGTGCTGTAATATTTTCAAATTTCAATATTTCAATTTCTAATTATGATTAAATTATTTTTAATACATGATTCGAAAGATATTTTAAAGTTTTTTTATATCATTCAAAGATTTCAAAACATTTACACGTTTTGAGGTCTCCTGAATTCGTTTTCTTTTGTATCTCAGCTACTAATTAAAAGCGCACGCGACTGCGCTGCCGAAGGCAGTGGGGACCCAGTGCGAGTCTTTTCCCGATCAGAAATGATTTTTTTTTAGGGGGCACGATGGCTCAGGGAAGGAATACGCGCGCGCAGCGCGTGTATCCTTGAAGTTGTGCGCGCGCAGCGCGCACGGGACTGCGCTGCCGAAGGCAGTGGGGTCCCGGTGTGAGTTTTAACCGATTAGAAATGATTTTTTTTTAGGGGTCACGAAAGGGTCAGGGAAGGAATACGCGCGTGCAGCGCGTGTATCCCTTAAGTTGTGCGCGCGCAGAGCGCACTGTACTCCGCTGCCGAAAGCAGTGGGAACCCGGTGCGAGTTTTTACCCGATTAGAAATGATTTTTTTTAGGGGGCACGTAGGGTCAGGGAAGGAATACGCGCGCGCAGCGCGTGTATCCTTTAAGTTGTGCGCTCGCGACTGCGCTGCCGAAGGCAGTGGGGACCCGGCCCGACTTTTTACCCAATCAGAAATGATTTTTTTTTTTTTTTAATTTCTTTTTTTAACACTAAAAGTTTCTCTTAGTGATTCATTAATTTTAGCGATTCATTTGAAAATACTGACCCGCTAGCGGGCGAAGCTCGCTAGTAATCATAATAATTTCAATATGAAAAGAACATTTTACATACCACGTTTTTAAATTTTCTGTTGAATCAGATAAACATCACAGTTCTACATATTAATAAATACTTTTTAGGTTTATTTTAAATGAATTTTCCCATCAACATGAAAGATAATGATCAAATGCGCAATAAAGAGAGAAATTATTTTCATTCTGCTTAAAGATAGCTAACAGTATTAAAAGAAATGCTTTTGAGATATGATGGATTATGTGAAATCACTTTTTTGCTCATGTGAAAACAAATTTTGTCCCCTCTCCCTTTGGCAGAGACGAGAGTGGGAAATAGACAAAAAGTCTGAAAGTATCAGCAAAACTCAAAGATAATTTAATTTTAATAATAAAAGAAGAAACAGATACACAAAATCATACTTTCTATAAGCAAAAATGGAGAATATATGAAAATAAATTGTTTAGAAACAGTCAAAAGAAAGAAAATTGAACAAAAATAAGAATATTTAGAACAAAAAATCTAAAAATTGTTTTAAAAAATTAAGAAAAGTCTGAAATTCCTACAAAAGTCTGAAAATTCTCATCCCTGCTTTGGGGGCTGAATACCTAAAATACCAAACGTTGGTTTTAAGGTATTTCTGTTTCTTATATTTGAAAATAAAAATCATAATGATATGTATATATATATGTCATGTACTATTGAAATTCTTAGGATTCAAAAAAATAAAAGTGAGCGCATTTTCTTTGAATCTAACTACATGAAATATTTTAATACAATTTATCCATATGGATTGAATCATGAATATTTTAATAGGGTTTTTAAGGTTTATACTAACATTAATCCCCTTCATGATTACTCCCCTGTTTACTTTGTACTAAATCATAGTGTCAACCAGAAAACTTCTCGTTCAAAAAGAGGTAAAAAATCCAATAAATCTACTAATGGTTTAATATCAAAAAATCTCATTATCAAGAATATTCTTGCCTTACAGTCAAATTATCTTAACCATTATGATTGGATTTACATTAGAAAGTTTATATTTGCTATCAAAAAAAAAGTATTTGTCCACTTACTTAAGTGTATTTAAAAACCAATCCTATAATCAACATTTTTCTGATATTTTCTATGATTTAATATTATACAGACTAAAACTCTTCAATTTAAATATCTCTAAAAAACCTCACAAAATCCAATCAAATTCACAGCTTATTATAAATTATTCTAATCAAATATTTAATAGCATTAATATTTCATCCATTCTTAATGATAAATCATGCATGTTTCCTATTAAAGACATTCATATTTCTCGTACCTTTAAATATCCTATTACACTTGGTCGCCTGCTTTTTAACTATAATTCAGTCTCTAAGTCTAATTTATCTTCTCATGTGACTTGTAGTTGTGCTCATCCCTCAAATGTAAAATATGTTGACAGAGATCATGCACATATTATCACTGGTGATCTTAATATTATTAATGACTCTAATTTAAAGAAATTTATGGAATATGGTACTAAATATCGACTCTCTTCAAAAACTAATATTTCAAAGATTATACAACAGTTTTCTTATGATATTGATTTGTTTATTTATAAACTCTCCATCTCTTATAATAAACCTATTGAATATTTCAATCAATGGAAATTTTTAGTAATTTCAAAACTTAAAGCTGAATTAATTCAACATAGATCAAATCCCACACATTACAATAAATCAAATCTCTTTAAATATGTCAAAGAATTGAAACAAAACTTTGTTATTACTTATGTCGACAAATCTCCTAATAATTATGCAATAATCTGTAAACATTATTATCTTTCTTTACTCAGTTCATCTATATCTAATAGTACTAACTTTCATACTACCAATAATGATCTTAAAATCAATAACCGCAAAATTCACTGCTTTTATAAATTGCTAAAGCTTCCATTTAATAATTTTAAATATCCTTATATTGTACTTATCCCTAAATTTCACAAAAATCCTATTAAATTTAGAACTGTCACTGTAGGGTGTAATACTTACAACAATAATGCTAACAAAATTCTCCTTGATATTCTCAAACAAATCTATGACTTAATTAGTAAATCAAAAAATTTCTTTTGCCTTAAAAATTGTTATCAACTTAAAGCCAATGTCTTATCTATGAATAATGTGACTGATATCATGACTTATGATTTTGCTGACCTATTTAATAATATTAATTTAACAGATCTTCATCGTATCATCTTTAAAATTTAAAAGTCAAATCTCTTTACCAAAATGCTTTTCGGCAACTTCATTTAAGACACTTTTAAATTTTATTATTCATAACAATTACATTCTACACTGTAATAAGATCTATATTCAAAAGGTCGGTATTCCACAAGGAGGATGTAGCTCGAGTATGTTAGCTGACTTATACCTTTACCATTATAAACAGGGATTATGTATTGAAAATGTCTATTTTTACCGATACATTGATGACATTATAATTTTTTATGTCAATAATTTTTTTCGCCTAATTTATTTAAATTTGAATATCCTTCTCACCTAACTTATAATCATCTCAACAATAACTGTATTAGTTTCTTAGATTTAAAACTTAAACTTGATGGTAGTAAAATTTATACCGATCTGTATGACAAAAGACAAGATTTTAGTTTCAAAGTAAATTTATTTACACAATTAACCTCTTGTCTTCATATCTCTGTCTACAGAAATATTATTCTCAATCACCTCTTTCGTATACATAATCTTTGTTCAGATAGGTTTAAAAACAAAAATATCTCTCACATAATTAATGTTGCTACAAAAATGGGTTATCCTAAAAAATTTATTTATTCACTTGTTTATCATAAAGGGTCTTTGTCTAACACACAAAAAAAAAAAAAAAAAAAAAAAACTACTAAGGTTTAATTAAAAAAAAAAAAAAAAAAAAAAGAATCAGGTGGATGGGTGGGCAGATGTTTGATTAAGGAGGAAGGGTGGTGTTGTTTGGCTGGTTGGCTAGGAGGGTTTGATGCTGAATAAAATTTATAAAATAAAAAAAAAAAAAAGTGGGGGGATTTATGTAAGTTACATTCTTATTTTTTCTGGTTGATACTATGATTTTTGTACTCTTTTATCATTAAATTTTACTATGTGCTTCTGGCTACTTGAGGCTTCCCTTGTTAAGTTTGAACAATCCATCTATTTGCATAACAAAAATAAAATCTTATATATATTAATAAAAAAAAAATCTTTTAAATTTTGATTTTTAATTTTAATTTATGATGACTGCATTATAATGCTTATCCTTATATGTGTGCTCTTTGGCATTATTGCTTGTAATTGACTCTTCTTAAAACTTAACATTTAATACTTTGACTTCAAAATAAAAATATTTTTATTTTAATTTTTAATTTTAATTATTATTGATGACCGCATTATAATGCTTATCCTTATATGTGTGCTCTTTGGCATTATTGCTTGTAATTATGTCTTCTTAAAACTTAACTCTTAATAATTTGACTTCAAAATAAAAATCTTAAAAATTATCTTAATCTTGCTGTTAATACTTCTAAATTATCTTAATCTTTCAGTCAATACATCTTATTTAACTGACTTAATGTTTTTATAGCTAACCGAAAGATGGCGCTTGTACTCAGTTGTCTTATACCTTCATTCTTCAGTCCTTATCTTAAACGATTTAATTATTAATATTTTTGGTACGATTTACTTTAACTCTACTAGTATTAATTTTAACATTATCATTTAATATTTACTCTGTGTATTTTATCTTTAATGTAATTGTTCTGAAGTATTTTCGATTAATCGATATCTGTCAAGCTTTTATTTTAACTGCAATTTAGGTTTTGGCATCAACCATTTTTCCAGTTTGTGTTAACTGTTTTCCATGTGGTTACTCTGATTATTTCCTGTTATCATTTTGGTTTCCTTTAAGATTTTAATTAATATTTATTTATTCTTTGTTTTAATTTAATTTTTCACTTTTTTCTCATTCTTTATGGTTTTTTGCTGCATTGATCTAGATATAGAGAGATGATATAAATTGCTATGATTAGCAATATCGTTTTACGAAATCGTTGCAGCTTTCTCTGCTTTATGAAGTATGCGCCCCTTTGTAAAGTATGCTTCTAATTTTAAGCATTTATATCCAATTGATTATGAGGTTTATTATCTTTTTTCTCTTTCACAAGTTTAATGGTCCTTTTTTATTATGCTTAAGGTCGGCGTAAGTATTTTAAGTTACTATGGTAACTCATTGGTTCCTTATCTATATCGCAACTTTTTATGTCATTCTTTCCTCTATATTAAATTCAGTTCTATATTTTAGTGTGCTGTTATTGTTTTAGTTCTATTAATTGCTAAATTTTAAGATTAAATTTTATTACGTTATCTATTATTTATTTGTATATATATATATATATATATATATATATATATATATATATATATTTAGATATAAAGGAGGGGAAATCACACTTTTATCCCTTTTCTTCTTGCGGCCGAATTCCTAAAATTCCATAAATTGAATTTTAGGTATTTGTGTAATCTACATTTTAAAGCAAATATCTCACGTATATCTGTTTTCTTTCTTTCTTTCTTTCTTTCTTTTTTTTTTTTTTTTTAATTGTTATTTTGTCTGAGATATAAAGTATTATGTGAGATCCTGTTTTGCGCATTTGAAATCATTTTTTGACCCCCCCCCCCTTGGGGGTCGAATTTTTGAAATTCCAGAAATCGGTTTTTAGGTGTATTTGTGTTAACTATATTTTAAAGTAAAAAAAATAAAAATAAAAATAAAAAAATAAATGCTTTAACATATGAGAGAGACAAATAATTTGATCTAATAAACAAACTATTTGATAAATAGTTTGATAAATCTTTGAGATAAATAGTTTTTGTCAAATCACGTTTTGCCCCTTCTCCTCCTTGAGGTTGCGAATTTTATAAAATCACTTCTTAGTACGTGTCTACATCGCAGAAGGAATATCTTCACCAAGTTTCATGCTTCTAGGTGCAGGGGTTTGGACTGGGCGATGATGAATCAGTCACTCACTCAATAACTCCGACAGGACAAACGATTTTATATATATCAATAACTAAGAGGAAATTATGTCAGCTTTGTAAAATAAATAAACAAATAAGACAAATTCAGTCTAAATTCTTTAATATTTTTTCCTCTGTAAAACAAAGAAAGAAAAATGGACAAAAATAGTTATTTAAAAATTACCAAAGTAGATTGTAAATAATTAGATTTTGGAAGAAAATAAATATATTAAAATGAGAGAAAAAAAAAAAAAAAAAAAAAAAACTTTTGGATATTTTAAAAAATACAGAATAACCAATGAATCACAATTTATGAACAATGACTTAAATATTTCTATTTCTTATTTTCCTTTATAAACTAGTATTTCTAGCTTTCTCTCGTAAAATCAATTTTGAGAAATAGTTTACAAATATTTTATCAATCTTGATATAAAAAAAAAATAATAAATAAATAAATAAATAAATAAATAAATAAATAAATAAAAATAATTTAATTTAGTTGACATACAAAATTTATACTCATTTTATTAGCTGAAAATTTTTCGCGTTTTTTCAAGTATGAAAACTTACAATTCCAAGTTTTTTGTAATATATTCTATAACAAATACAAATACAACTTCAAAAATAGTGAATGAATAAATAAGTAAAAACGTTTCAAGGAAATTATTAAAATAGTAAAATCTATTTCGTTTCTTTTTCTTTTCTTTTTCTTTTTTTTTTTTTTTTAATACAAAGCACCGTCAAGTGGAATGACAGAGTGTATTATTTATAATTTAGAACATACATTATTATTTAGAATATATATTATTATTATATTATTATTAGAATATATATTATTATTTACTATTTATTTAGAATATATATTATTATTTCTGTGTATTATTTATAATTTAGAAACACACATTACATACATGCATTATTACACATGTGTGATATTAGAAACACATATTACAGTTCGACTAGTGCACGTTAAACTCCGTCGTGGTCGCAAAGTCCTCCAAGTTTCCATCAAAAATTATACCTCTGGGGTACCGGAACATGGGTTTAACTCACTCTGATCCGGATCAAAATTAGAGTTCCTGTTGTTTGGCTGGTGCTGCCATCTTTCACCAGCTTCTGGAGCTAAAGTCGTACTTCCTCCCTATGAGGCGCTCCTAAATAACGGAATACGCACCCCTCATGTCTTAAAAAAATCCGGTCAGTTCCACTACCGGTGCTCGGAATTTCCGAGTGGCATACGTCAACAAGAACAACAACATATTACAGTTATACATTGTATACTATTACTCAAGAAATTCATCAAATTTCACGTGTCAAAAAATTTAAAATACCTATATGAAATCTGATAACGTTTCTTTATTAATATTTATTTATTTATTTATAATTTAAAAACACACATTACACGCATGTATTATTACACGTATGTATTATTACACACATGTGTAACATTAGTTTCACATATTACAATTATACATTGTATACTATTGCTGAAAGGATTCATCAAATTTGACGTGTCATAAAATTTTAAATACCTATATGAATTTTGATAACGTTTCTTTATTAATCTTTATTTATATATTTATTTTATTTTTTATTTTTTCAGAAAATAGTATTTTTCATAGGAAGATGAATTAAAATATATGTATTTAATTAAATTTAATATAATTATATATATATATTAATAATATCATTCGACGCACAAAGTTATTAATGCACCAAAAGTAATATCTGTAATACTTTCAGATTTTAATTATTTATAAACAGTATTCTCTAATATATCTTCCTACAATTGTGTAAATCAAACTTCAGTAATTGAAAGTTCACTTTTCTGAATAAAAAGTATTTTTTTAAATAAATGTAAATTGGCACAGAGAAATGATTGTAATTGATAGTGTACCGACGTATTTAAAATTTAAAATTTCTAAAATTATCTGTAACGCAATATTTTTAAGAATAGTTTGAAATATTATCTGTAAAAAGGTATATTTTAAAAATACATAGCATGTATTTTATTAAGAAAAAAATTCCTTCACAAACATGCTTCACGTCTCTCTTAAGTGACGTAAATCAAAGAGAGTGACAGATAGTAGATAAAATTGATGGGTGGAATTCACAGAAGTATGTGAACTCTTTACAGAACAATTTCAAAAGGTACATTTTCCTGAAATTATTTTCCTGAGAATGCTCGTATTTAAAAAAAAAAAAAAAAAAAAAAAGCTTTGGCTACTACTACTTCATGAAATAAATTTAAATGAGCTGAAGTGATATTTGACTTGAAATACTAATTTAAATATATATACAATAGAATCATGAATCGAGTAAAAGGTTAAAATATGGATAAAATTAAAAAAATAAAATAAAATAAAATAACGAAATGTTTGATCACAAAATTTTTCTACACTCCACTCTAAAATTAATCAGTGTGATGAACGAAGTTTTTTTAATAGCATACGCATATGAAATCGGCAGCATCGTATGTCGCTGAAATCTATTTTTCTACCGCGGAAATGTGGTTTGTAAGTCACGTGATTTCAGTCGATTCCATTTATAAAATTTGGTAAGAGTTAATATTTCCACTGTAATATAACCAGAAAAACTGGAGTGGCTTCCTGTTAACCTGTTTTTGGTAACAAATTTCAACTTGGATATGGTGGTAAAATTCATGTCTGGCTGTGTGATTAGTAATAAGTAATAACTAAAATTTTTTTAAAGGTTAAAATATCTAATAAAGTTAAAAAACAAATTTAATTTTAAAAAATCTTAACATCTTCCAAAATAAAAGTTTCAAGCAACTGTAATTCTAAATTATCAACAATGGACTGCTCGTATTGGCGTAAAGTCAAAATCAGAATCGTTTTGCGAAAAGATGGGAGACCGGGATTAGTTGGCACTCATCTTCTATTTCTTCCCACAGTGGAAGTAAAGCGTTGTCATTTTCTATTGTTGGTGTGGAGAATACTTTCGGTTTCCAAAGGAACATCTGCTAGTATGGTGCGGGACGCGCATGCGCTGGTTACGAGAGAAGAGAAAGTTTAGTGTTTACTTTGAGACTTCGGCGGGAATAGCTGAGCTACGCTGGTATCTTTAATAACGTTACGAAAAAATAAAAAGATGCCTTTACTCAATTATACTTTTATTGTTACTACGAATGTATGTATATATGTATATAGCGTATTTTGTATATAGAAAATGTACATAAAGGATTCGAAAATGTAAGAAAGAGCCTTGTTTTATTCGAGTTCTTGGCTCCGTGATTTTAAGTATCTTTTATTTTATTTAAGTATTAAAAAATATTTTATTATGTACGTTTAAGAAATATTTTATTATATACGTAACATTTTGGCGAGCCAGCCAGCCAGGATTCGTGAAAAACGAGATTTTAAAAGGGCTCGTAAGTTATCTTTACGATTAAAAAGAATTACGTTTATATCAAGAATTAAGAACAGAAAGTACTTAAGCCAAGTTTTCGAATAAGTTTTGTTTTGACATCGGAGCTGAATGCGATTATCAGGTAAGCTCTCTCTCCTCTTTATTGAAACATTGAATACAATATATAGATATTTCCTTATGAGATTTGTTTACGAATACAGTATTATTTTGAATCATTTGAGAATAATTAAGAATTTGTATTATAACAATAATACGTAGCACCCAAATGTAGGGTGCCAAGTCATGTTTTTATTATTAAGAAAATTTAATATATTAACGTGATTTCTTGAGTGAATTATATTATAAGATAATAATATGATTATTATTATTATTATTATGTGAAGGTAATCGAAAAAAAAAAGTACATTTGAATTGATATTTCAGAACAATAAGAATAAGTGTAATAAAATTTTGTATTTTATTAAAAATTGTTAATAAGAGTTTATTAAACATGGCAGATTTGGAAAAATTTAAAAGAAAACGAACAGTAATTAGAAGTTCAACTACGAAATTAATTACTAATTGCGAGCAGTACATAGAAGCAGATGAAATCGAAATATCTGTTCTGAAAGAACATTTAGATCAATTATCAGTAAAATACGAAAATTTAAGGATGAACAGATTCAAACCCTTATGAAAAAGGAAGACGATTTAGAGTCCGAATTTGAAACAGCAGAAACTTACGTAGAGAAAATTATTTCTGTTAAATCTAAAATCACTTCAGTTTTAAAAAGAAAAGAACAACCCGAAAGCACAAATACTAAAAAAGATGATATCATAAGTGAACAGTCATCTTTAATTTCTTCTTCACATTCTAGAATAAAACTCCCTCGTCTAATGTTTGAAGAATTTGGCGGGAATCCCGCTAACTGGCTCTCACTTTGGAGTCAATACGAGAATCCAATTCATAATAATAACGATTTAACTGATATAGATAAATTCAATTACTTACATTCTCTGTTAATAGGATCTGCTGCTGATGCCATTAGAGGCTTTTCGTTATCCAGTTAAAACTATCAATCTGCAGTTAAAGTGTTAAAAAACAGATTTGGTCGTAATGACCTGATAATTAATGCACACATTGGAAAGTTATTGAATTTAGAACCAGTTAAAAATTCAACCAACACAGATGCGCTGCGCAAGCTCTACGATAACATTACGATCCAAATTAGAAACTTAAGATGTTTAAACGTAACACAAGGAACATACGGCACTTTACTTACACCAATTTTACTTAAAATGATTCCCACCGATTTAAATTTAAATTATCAAAGAAAAAGAAAAAGTCTTAAAAACTTTGACATAGAAGAATTCTTAGAATTTTTAAAATCTGAAATTGAGTGTCGTGAAACGGCGATACAAATACAGGAACTGTCTACTCAAAATCCAAATGTCGTAAAGGAAAAACAGAAAAAAATTCCTGAGTCTAAAACTTTACTCCCTACAGCGTGTAAATTGATGAACACTAATGAAAATAATGCAATTAATTCAAAATTTAAAAAGGTAGATATTGCATGTATTTTTTGCAATAAATCATATGCATCGGAGAGTTGTAATGAGGTCTCTAAGTTAAATTTAGAAGCTAAAAGAAATATACTAAAAGAAAAAAGGGTTTGTTTTGTTTGTCTGAAGAAAAATCACAGAGCAAACCAATGCAGATCAGGGCATAGATGTCTTATTTATAAAAGACGACACTACGCTATATTATGCCCTGATTTACCCTCGAACAAATCAGATATTTCAAATAAGATTAATGAAGAAATAAAAATAAGAACACTAAATAATCATGTACAGCTTTCTGATGTATTTCTGCAAACTTTAATTGTTAGACTGCACAATAATAATAAAGAAACGCTCGTAAAGGCAGTCTTGGATTCGGGCAGTATGAAATCTTATAAATGTAGTGATACTATTGAAGAAATAAAGTATATCCCTAGCAATGAAATAAACTTACGTCAATCACTTTTTGGAGGTATTGAAACGAATGAAAATGTTTATAAAAATTATGTAATTTAATTAAGTAGTATGGACAGAAGTTATAAAAGTAAATTTGAGGCATTAGCGGAAAAACGTATTTGTTCTGAGCTTGGACAAATCCCATCTGGTCCGTGGTT
Source organism: Salticus scenicus (assembly GCA_963930645.1). NCBI lineage: Eukaryota > Metazoa > Arthropoda > Arachnida > Araneae > Salticidae > Salticus > Salticus scenicus. The sequence continues at coordinate 137,096,033 of OZ005655.1, forward strand.
AAATGAACTTAAGAAGCATCGTATACATTTTACGGACTTAGAAAATAAATACAAAGTGGATAAGGAAATAAAATTGTTAATAGGGGCTGATATTATGGGTAAATTGTTAACGGGAAAAACAGTACCCCTTAAATCAAATTTAACCGCTATACAGACTAAATTTGGATGGACTGTTCTAGGAAAATTTTTTGCACGAAGAGCAATACACCTAGTAATGATTCTCTCGTTATTTCTTCTCTATTGGTTAAAAACCAGTGTGTAAGCGATCTGTGGAAATTAGACGTATTGGGAATTAAAGATCCTGCACACCGTAAACTAAGCAGGAGTTAAAAGAAGAGACTAACAAGTATTTTAAGGAGACTCTTCGGGTAAATTCCGACGGCAGATACGAGGTAGCTTTACCATGGGTAACGGATAATTCTGCCTTACCTGACAATAAAAACTTTCTGAAAAAAGTCTATTTAGTACGCAAAGAAAATTAGTTAATTCCGGGAAATTAGAGGATTACTATGGGGTTTTTGATAATTGGTTATCACTTATCATAATAGAAAAGTAACAGAGATTAAATCAGAACAGATACATTATTTACTGCATAGACCCATAATAAAAGAGAGTAGTACTACGAGTTTACGGCCAGTGTTTAATGCGAGTTCACATTCTCAGGGTTTTCCTTTATTGAATGATTGTTTATTTACGGGACCTAATTTAATAGAAATTATTCCAACAATACTAAATCGATTTCGTAAAAGCTACGTGGGTTTTACGTCAGATATAGAAAAAGCGTTCCTGCAGATTTCAATAAGAGAAAATGATCGCGACTTTTTACGTTTTCTGTGGTTTGGTAGAGATAATTCAGAACAAATTGAGGAGTATCGGCATAAAAGGGTTGTCTTCGGTTTAACATGTAATCCCTATTTATTAGCCGCTACCTTACAGTATCATTTAAGTAAAGTACCCGAAAATTTAAGCAATACTGCAGAAATTCTTAAGACATCATTATATGTCGACAATTGTGTAACTAGTTTAAACTCTGTGTTAGAAATGAAAAGGTTTATCTTGGAATCACAAATAATAATGTCTGCAGGCAATTTTAATTTACGAGGGTGGAAATCTAATTTGCATAGAGTCACACCAGACAATGAATTAATCACTGAAGAAAACATCTCCGCCTTGGGTTTTACGTGGTATACAGACAGTGATACTTTATCCTGCAAAGTGCCGTCAATTGATGAGTCCGATAAACTAATTACGAAAAGGTTAATTTTAACCATTGCTTATCAAGTATTTGATCAAATTGGATTTACGGCACCTGTGACGTTGATTCCTAAATTAATTTTGCAGGAAACATGGAATTTAAAACTTAAGTGGGATGAAATTCTTCCGGATCATTTAATACGAAAATTTACAGCATGGATCCAACAACTGAATTTAATATCAAAAATAAGGATACCAAGATGGCTAAATATTTCCCCAGACGATTCATTAAGTTTGAATGTATTTTGTGAAGCAAGTCAAAAGTGTTACGCGGCGTGTGTGTTTTTAAGAGTCTGTCGAGGTGATCACATGACCGTCAATTTAATACATGCTAGAAGTAGGGTAGCGCCTCTAAAGGTTCTAACTATACCGCGGATACTCCTTGCTTGGCGCTCGGTTGCTTTCGTCAGTGGTAGAAGATATGCAATTTCCCAGTATTGATATTCATTGTTGGACGGATTCCACTACTTCGTTATGTTGGATTCAAAGAAATCAAAATTGGGGGACTTTTGTCCAAAATCGTGTACGTGAAATAGTTTCCTTGACATCTCCCACCGTGTGGCGCTACGTTCCGTGTGCTCTTAACCCTGCCGATATAGCTTCTAGAGAATGTTCAGCCGAAAAATTGTCACAACTAAGATGGTGGGAGGGACCCGAGTGGTTACGCAATAACGAAGAGAGTTGGCCAAATTCAGAAGATTCTCCGGATGAGGATTTGGTTGGCTCAGAAATACGAAAAACTGTAATTACTGCCTTAAGCAAAACCGAACATAACAGCGACTGGTATTACAAGTATTTTTCATCTATAAGAAAGGTCATTCGCATGCCAGCGTTTATCTACAGATTTTATTTTAATCTAAGAAAATTTCCCAGTGAATCCTCAAAAGCTTTGTCAGCTTCCGAACTTGAAAGAGCTGAAATCGTTCTTCTGAAATTGGTGCAAAAGGATTCATTTAATGACACAAATTACGCAAACTTTAAAACCTTAGACCGATGATTTACAGTGATGGTTTAATCAGATCAAAAACAAATATTTCTTGTAGAAATGACACTAACAGTTTTAAATTTCCTGTGATTTTACCGTCCGATCATCCAGTGGTTCGACTGTTAATAATGCATACTCACAACGAATTATTACACGCTGGTGTTAATTTGATGATGTCATATTTGCGAGAAAAATACTGGATTATTAGTTCTCGTAAGACTATACGAAACTGTATACGAAAGTGCGTTAAATGCCAAAGATTTAAAGTCAAACATTCTGATGTTCTACTAGGTCCTTTGTCATAGGAACGAGTAAACGATGCAGCTATTTTTGAAATAGTAGGCATCGATCTAGCTGGACCACTTTATTTGAAAGGAGGTCAAAATCTTATATTGTACTGTTTACCTGTGCCGTCTATAGAGCAATTCATTTAGAGTTGATCACATCTTTAACAACCGAGGTTTTTTTGCAATCATTAAGGCGTTTCATTTCACGACGTGGAAGACCATCAATTATATATTCAGACAACGGTATGAACTTTAGGGGAGCAGAGAAGCTTTTGCACGCACTAGACTGGGAGAGTATTAACTCCAAAGTTGCTGAACAAAAAATTCAGTGGAAATTTAACCCTCCGACCCCCCCGTGGTGGGGAGGTTTTCGGGAGCGCCTCATTCAAATGGTTAAACAAATCTTAAGAAAAATTTTGGGGCGTGTTGCACTTGGTTATGAAGAACTGCAAATGCAAACCATTTTGTGCGATTGTGAAAAAATAATTAATAGTAGACCACTTACTTACGTGTCCGAAGATATGAACGATTTATCCCCTTTAACTCCCGAGATGTTTTTGCACGAAATTCCCCATTCTGGTGTGTCTGACATTGACATTTTGGACAAAAAGAAGCTCAGTAAACGAGCTAAGTATTGACAGAAAATGTGAGAGAACCTCAGACTACGATTTCGCACGGAATATTTAGGATATCTACGTCAACAGTCCATAAGAAACTACAAGGATAAGTCGCTAGAAGTGGGCGAAGTTGTGTTATTAGAGGGTGACAACAAAAAAAGTGCCTTCTGGAATATGGCCAGAGTGTTAATATTGATCCCTGGACGTGATGGCATAACATGACTTGCCTTGGTGAAAACTGAAAAAGCCGAATTTTTGCGTCCGATACAACGTTTATACAGACTTGAACTGGAACATTCTACACAAAGTGATAATGAAAGTGATGACAATATTCCTGTAACAACGAGCAGCGGAAGAACTGTCAAAATTCCCTTAAGGCTGTAACTTCATCAAGTGACTTTAATTTTTTTTTTATTATTGATTTTGGTTATATAACTATTTTGTTTTTCATCTAAGTCCATATTTTAGTATCATGTATTTAAGTATGTTTTGAGTATATTTTCAGATTATCCACACAAAAGGTGGGAGAAAATGTGGAGAATACTTTCGGTTTCCAAAGGAACATCTGCTAGTATGGTGCGAGACGCGCATGCGCTGGTTACGAGAGAAGAGAAAAAGTTTAGTGTTTACATTGAGACTTCTGCGGGAATAGCTGAGCTACGCTGGTATCTTTAATAATGTTACGAAAAAGAAAGATGCCTTTACTCAATTATACTTTTATTGTTACTACGAATGTATATATGTACATAGCGTATTTTGTATATAGAAAATGTATATAAAGGATTCGAAAATGTAAGAAAGAGCCCTATTTTATTCGAGTTCCTGGCTCCGTGATTTTAAGTATCTTTTATTTTATTTAAGTATTAAGAAATATTTTATTATATACGTAACAGTTGGTGTATGTGTAGGCACAGCATCCACCTTGAATTCAATCTACTTGAAAACAGATGAAAAGAAAACTCTGTTTCATCATTTGTCTGACCAGTGAGTAATTTTTTTATCGTATATCTTTTGGTCTGGTGAATATGTGCGTGAAATTCAGGCTCTGCTCATGGCGAATTTCGAAATTGCGTTTAATTGTTTTATGTGCATATACCATAATATTTCCCCCCTCATAATTGAGATTCTGGGGTATCGGTTTCATATTAGGTATCCCATGTGGGGCTAGTTTGTATAGTTATGTATAGGACAACTTGGCATAGCTTTAACATAGCTATACTAAGCTTGACTTTCGTTGATGATATTTCAAAGGCTAAAGAAATTCTTAAAAGGGGAGAGTTTTCACTCTCAACCTCCTGCGAAAACAATGGGGTTTCAATATGGCATTTCTGATGAAACCTAAAGAACCTCAAAAAGATGTTGAAAGGTTACACAAATTAAGACCAACAATGAATCTTATACAAAATCAAGGACCTTCTCACCACATTGAATACAAAATAAATGACATTGTTTTGGTCAAATACCAAACCCGGCAATATCTTAGGAAAGTCGATGGTACTGAAACTGATGGTAATGAGATTCGCATATCCTCCGTAGTCAAAAGAGGGGGGAAATCTTGCGTGAAACAACCACATGTCTTCCATTACCCACTATTACCCGTATCCCATACAGCACAAAATGTTTCAATTATGTTGCAAAAAGCTTACAGTCTTTCAAAAACGTAACACATTTAAGTATGCTCTCTGATACCTTTCTGAAACATTTGCCCTTTTCCATGTTCTATCTGCTGAGTAACTGAAACGTTTCTGTTACGTACCTGATTTTTTGTTACGATCGCGGACATTTCTACGGTTTTGAAACTAATCGGAAAGCAAACTCAACGTTCCGAAACGTTTCTGCAATATTTACAATGTTTCAGTGTTATATGATTGTTAACTTTCTGCAACATTTTGTAATGTTAGGGATTATATGCATTTTTTGGAGATATTGTAATCAGAAGACATAAATTTGTCCTAACGAATTAGACACGTAACAAATTTCGTGTAAGAGAAAGCTGATATATATATATATACATATATATAAAGACATGTAAAACAGAGTTTACATTGCGTTTTAAAAAGTAAGAAAAAAAAATGATAGAGTTATTTTTTGAAACACCAATTTCCGAGGTCTAAAAGTGACCTACCTAATAAGGATGACTGTTAATTTTCCTGTAATAACCACGTAATACATTAGAAAGGATATATAAATTGTATTTTTGAAACAATTTTCAAGAAAATCGTTAGAGCCGTTTTTGAGATACTGACATAACGTCCCACTTCCGGTTTCCGATGTTCGACTTTTGCTTTTCCAATTTTCACTAAAATTTGGAAAATTCATCTGAGCACCAGACCTGGCTCGATTCTGAAGTTTCGTAGTTCCAGCTTTATTAGTTTCGGATATATGATAGTCAGAAGATTCCCCACATTCATACATACACACACATATGCACATACATTCATGCATACTGAACAATTATCAAAAACGACTTTTTGGGCTCAAGTCACCTTAAAACGTGTAAATACGTTGAAAACTCGACATCGAATTTTTGGACCGATTACAGTACTTCCATTACCTACGGTAGTTGGGTAATGGAAGTAAAAATGGAGATGGCCAGACAAGAATAATTCATTTCGGTAAAATCAAAATAAAATTGTGTAAAAATTGATCCCACTTTTTCAAATTAACGAACACAAAACTCTTAAATTCGTGGATGTTTTGGTACTGAGAAATAATTCTGTTTGAATAATTATAGGTAGCTATAATACTGATCAGAATTTATTTTACATGATGAATTAATTATTTATTCATACGTTAAGGAAGATACTTTTGGTCAAATATTAAAACGAAATTTTTGGAGTCACACAGACAGGTATTTAATTGATGAATCTTAAATAATTTTGTAGTAAATAGGTTAAGCTTCCGGAGGTATTAATCAACATTTCTGTAATTATTGCCCAAAAAGTTAAAAAAATCAAAAGTCAAAATCTATGGCAACTAGTCCCGCTCATCCTTCATACATATATGTATATATTCTCATGTATTTAAAATATGGGGGGAAATAAGTTTATCTTTCTTTTTATAGGATAAATCTTAATAATATTTTGAAGTACTTTAACATTAAATTATTTTGAAATATTTCATTGGTATTTTCAAGATTCAATTGCATTTCATAATTTATTTAAATTTAATTTTAAAATTACAGGTGATTTGCAACTTTGTGGAAAATGATGTACTAACCTCTTAATATTGCGGGATAATTTACTAATGCGTTCCCTGAAGTGTACGATCGTGCTTTAGTGTACGCAAAAATATTTGTTTGAAGTGAGATTAAATCATTTTGAAATTTGTGACGGTTGATATTTTTGGAAATATATCCTTTTACAAAACTAGTGTTATAGGATTTAATTTGGAAATTTAGACAGCTTTTAAGTATATCTAAAAGTAATTATGACAATAATAATAATAATAATAATAATAAAGCTTTATATATATGTATGTATAAATAAGAGAATTAAAAATTCTGTCCAAAACAAAATTCAATTTAATTAATATGAATTTATTTTTTTAGTCTATTCTTCCATATAAAGATATGTCTTTAATATAATTATTTCTCAATAGAAATGAGAATTTTTTTGTCTGTTTCAACTACCCATGTGACTTACAATACATTTTAGTTTTATTATTTTTATTATTATAGGAAAAATGCATTTATCTTTTCATAAATAAAAAAAATATTTTGCTTGTGATTTTATTATTATTATTTATTTATTTATTTATTTATTTATTTAGAATTTAGTACCTATATCATTTTACAAAAAAATTACGTTTGCAACTTCATTAGATAGTAGTGGATGATCGACGACGAAATATCTCATTTTGACTTTTTTATTTATTTATTTATTTATTTTTTTTTTTTTTTTTTTTTTGTAAAAGTAATATATGTTTAATTTAGGTTTACACCAGACCACAGGTGTTGCTACATTTATTTACTTTCTTCGATATTGAATTTTTAAATGAGATTTGTCCCCATTTTTTTTTTCTAAATATCTGCTATAGTAATTACTCACGATTAAAAAAAATAAAAAACTGCTATAGAAAATATCAGTTATGAAGTCTCCTGGAAAAAATCGAAGGAATTGGCATCTAAGATATCACATCACAAATCGCACTAAACTGCATGTCCGATTTTTTTTTTTTTTTTTTTTTGTGAGAAAGTATGGTACTTATTTTTTTATGCATGTTAACCAGCAGCTTGCCCTAATTTTTATAATTTTATAGAAAGAAGTTTTCTGATGGCCATAGAAAACTATTTAATAATAAATAAATAAATAGACACGTAAAAGTAAAATATACATTTTTACAATTCAAATCTCTGCACTTAATTTCATGACTAAGCAACAAAAAATCAAATAAAAGCCATTTTTCTTTTCAACAGGAATATAAAATATATTTGTATTTTATATCATAGAAAGAAAAAAAAAATGAATTTAGATTAATCATTTTATTGATGCATCTCTAAACGCAAAAAAATATTGGTGTTTCACTGATCCCAAAAGAATAAAATAATATAATACATCTAAATGATACATTGTACTTGAGACGATATTATAAATTGTACTGTAAGATATATATATTTCGATGACTTGAAAGAATATATGCATAACAAATATTACATTTCATTTATAAAAATGAATATTATATTTCATTTATAAATTTATTTATTGTACACAAAACTTTTTTTTTAATCATCATGCCGGTATTAAAAGCAGTTTTTATTTGAAAACTACATTGAAAAAAGTATTTTTTATTTTGTTTTCTTTTTATTGTTACAAAGCCTTGATATCGATTATAATTTTTTGTATTATTTTACGATATACTTAATATAGTTACCATACTCATCAGTATTTTTACAGAACATAACATTATTAACAATATTTATAACAGAAATTTATATAGTAGTATTTTTATATAGTATTTATTTTAAATGGATGTTAACGTATAACAATTAGTCAAATCTCAAATTCTTATATAAAAATAGTGGTATCGAAAAATTCTCTTTGTTAGAACCCTTATGTTTATAGCCCTTCGATTTACTTTTTAATTAACTGATTGTTTTAAATTAATTACCATTTGCAGCTAGAATTAGGAGACGTCTGAAAAGAGAATGCTATCATTATTTATGTATTTGTATCCATATTTTAAGATTTTAGTTCTACAGAGCTATCGGTTGAAAAATTTTATAACTGAATTTGAACATTAGTTGAAAAAATGTCTTGATTTCTCAAATAAACTAGAGGGAACTGTACTTTTGTATATATATATATATATATATATATATATATATAAATTATTTTTCAGCTGCATAAGCTATGTTTAAAGCACTTGCATACATGTATATTTAAAGTAGAGTTTCTCCCATTTAGGCGCATTCACCTGGATGCCAGTTTTACAAGGCGATGGATTTGATGGGGCGGGCCAGTCTGGTGGCCACCCCAAACCCCAGATTTATCGAGCATCGATTTCTTTTTATGGGGGCATCTGAAGGCCATCATTTACGAGACTCCTGCTGATTCACCAGAGGACCTCGTTGCTCGACCGTCCAATGCGGCTGTACAAGTGCAGGGCCCGACTATGACTTTTGGAGGCCCTGAGCACATCTTTCATATGGTGCCCCCCCCCCTATGAATATACAGTTAAATATATATAGATATATTTATATTTAACTGTATATATTTAACTGTATATTTTCGTGTATTACATATCGTACGACTTTTATAATCAATAGATATTTCGAATGATAGAATTAATTTATTATACATTCCTTGAAAATATTTTTTAACATAATCTCTGAGAAAAACAAAATCGAGGAATACTTAAACAAAATGTCAGATTTATCTAAGACACTGGAAAAAATGATAAGGTCAATTAAATAGCCAGTTAAACTGGAAAATATGCAAAATATTCGCATGGAAAGGCAACAAAAATATAAAGTATGCAAATTATTTGTTAATTATAATACACATTAATTGAAATCTAATTTAAATTAATCGAAGTAATTACCATATTAGAAATTACTCTTATTTGCTGATGGAAAAATTTATAAGGTCATCGAATTTTTTCGAGGGATATGCAAATTTTCTGCGGTCTAAGAAAGTGCGAAATACAGTGTGTCCTAAAAGTTCCAGTACTCCAACTTAAAGAACTCATTGTGTCCATGATTTTTTTTAAATATTAAATCTTACGTCTGCTTATTATTGCATCAATTCTTTAATTTTTATCGTTTGTTTCTTTTCTCGCTCAAGTTGTGTGAGAATTAAGTTTTACGTTAATTTGTTCTTCATAGTGAAATGAGTTTATCACGCATTCAGAGAATTACGCTGTTTGAAGCTTATTTTGAATGTAAATCGTATGAAAGATGCAAAAATGTTTGGTGATATAAATAACCAGATGATGCGATACCGAGTAAAAATATGCTATATCAGCTCATTCGACAATTTCGTAATACAGATTCTGTGCAGGTGTGTACAAGTTTCCCTACAAGAAGTCACTCCCAGCATGTTAAAACGCGTTTCTAAACACATGCGCAAACTAGTTCAACTTTGCCTCGTAGAAAAGGGTGGACATTTTGAACATTTATTATAAATGTAAGTTCTGTATTTTTTCCTCCGTTATTTTAAATGTGCCTTTTATCATTAGTATAAAAATAATCGTTTTAAGGTTTGTTGTTTTGTAAATAAAAAATACATCAGCGTCAGTACTGGAACTTTTAGGACACACTGTATAAAAAGTAACCTAACAATGCGTTAAGGGTTTCTTTAATCTTTCTGTGTGCTATTGAAAACAATGCCGAGGCAGAAATAATTGTCCGATGTAGAACGTAGGAAAAACCTTGGAATGAAAGCGAGTGGAATGAGTGGTGCAGTTATTTCCAGGTCTATGGGTAGGTCTAAAACAGTAGTCAAAAAAAAAAAAAAAAATCCTTCAAACTACGGTAAATGCAAGCGCCAAGGAAGATCAAGTGCACTTTCAAGAAGCCAAAAATCGACCGTTTTTCTATGGATGTGCGATTAAAAATTGTCTTTTTTTGAAATAGTTCGTGCTTAGCCTACCATGTACCAGCCGAACTATCTACAATGATTTAAATTCCAACCCGAGAACACAGTTCGTAAAATTTACAACCTCGACAACTTTTCACAAAGAAGCATAAATTAGCTCGCTTAGTAATTGCTAAAAAATGTGTTTTGCTTGGAGAAAAATGGAAAGATATAGTTTTTTCGGATGAGAAAAAATTTATTTTGATGGGACAGACGGTATTGAAAAATACTGGCATGATATAAAAAAAAAATAACATAGATGGGGATTAGTAATGGTATGGGGAGCGTTTACAGCTGATAGCACTTTACAAATTGTGGTAATGTATACCAAAATGAATTCAAAAGAGCATCAAAATATGCTGGATGTTAGTTTCTTCCCAATACCACTCTAGTTACATTAGGAGATTGAGCATTTCAGCCAAGATAATGCCAGAATCCATGCTGCTCATTCAACAAAAGCTTGGTTTGAAGCAAATGAAGTCCGTCTGCTTGATTGGCCATTTTGCAGTCCGGGCTTAAACCCACTGAAAAATATTTGGTACATACTTGCATAATCTGTTTATAAGGACATGTGATAATATCAACAGAAAGGAGAACTCATCAATGCTATCAGGAATGCATAAGAAAATATTAAAAAAGAAATTTTATTCTGACTTGGTTCAACGATGACTGATCGACTGATCAAAGTCATTGGAAAAAAAAAATGAATTTGTAGGATATTGACCATTCACAACTCCTTGACTCCTTTTTTTCAAGAGAAGTGCCATCATATTTTTAAATTGTCACTTAATACTTTGATTATATTTTAGCTATGTTCATAAACAATGTTTATGTTTTTTAATTTCCTTTCTAAGAAAGAGTGATATTAAATTTTTCGTGTTTAGCTATGCTTTATACCCTTTTCATATATATATATATATATATATATATATATATTATTATTATTATTATTATTATTAATACAATTTGAAAAAAAAAAAAAAAACTATTTTATTATTATAAATACCTATCAAACAGTATACATATTTAAACATTCTGATAATATTGTGCAAAGTTTTCAGAAAATCTCTATTCCAAACATTTATTGCAAAATATTAAAAACTTAACTTTCCTAAACTTTAAGTTATGTCACTTTTATTCCATATTATACTTAAAGTTCCTCAATTAATTTGGTACGGTAATTCGAATAAATTTTTTTTGCATTCCTTGCATTACATTATATATTATGTAACTTTAGTGTCAAACCAAAACAAGCTTAATAATTGTGTGTACACCTGAATATAACCTATATATATTAAATATTTAAATCTATTAAATTTAAAGAGTTGATTTAAAATCAAAATATTTCTCATTAAATATTCAATAAAACATAAAATTAAATCTCGTAAGTGGATTACCAAGTAACGCTAACGTAATTATAATTATAGTCTAATAAAAAATAAGTGCCGTTTAACAATTCTGTCTGAAAGGAAATAAATTAACGGAAAGAAATGAAGCAAAACCTGTTGTTGTTAAAGTAAATTTATTCAAACAATGTAATCTCACAAGCGTCGACCCGCAATATGAAAAATGTTTCCGCATATAAAGTAATTAAAATGTGTCACATACTCTTTAAAGATGAACAATGTAATTAACTTTATTCTAGCTCAATGAATTCAAGTAATTGAAAAAAAAAGTTAATTAAAATGTGTGAAAATAATAAAGGTTTTTAACAGCATAATTATAGGAAACAATGAATTTTTCTAAGCAGGATATGTGAGATGATAGAATCTTATAAATAAAAGAAATCACTGACTGTGAATGGGTCCCATATATATATATATAAATATTAAAAATTATTATGTAATTTAAAATAAATATATAAAGAAGATTATTATTTTTATTATTACTTTTTTTTTTTTTTTTTTTTTTTTTTTTTGAAATTGATTAAATATACGTTCCTACTTGTGGCATCAATACTTTAATTGTATATTATTATCGCATTTTTATTATTACTTTCTTCTATATGTACATATAAAGAAAGTATTGGATTCGTGAAAATTTTCTAACTCCAGTTTTCGACGGATTTACGCGTTTTGGGATGTCCTGAACGCGATTTGACTGTTTTTAAAAAATGTCTGTCTGCCTGTGTGTATCACAAATTTTTTGGAAGCTGTATCTCATGAACAAATGAACGAAATTTAATAAAACTTAGTATTTTGTTTCACCCCGACATAAACTGGTGCTGATTAGATTTGTGAAACAATTGCTCAACAGGTGGCGCTGTTATCGCGTTTTTTTCTAAATTTTTAACATGGCAGTATAGGAGAAAATTTCCTATAAATGTACATAATGAGAGTTATTTTAATCCTTTTATTCATATGAATTATTGATAATAGTAATAGTTAACTAGAAAAAAAAATTGTACAAGTGGGAGCATCGCTTAGTAAGTTTTCCATATGGGTATCTTTCGAAAGATCTCGTCAACACCTTTAAAACTAATGGTTGAGCTATTTGTGATAATTTAAAACAAAGTTATCGATTTTTTTTTTTTTTTAAATCTTTTAACGGAAAAAACTTGGGGGGGGGGAGGAAGAACCATTTCTTCTGATTTGCAAAAAAATTACATCTTTCGGCTTTTTGTGATAATATAATTCTGTCAGATAAAAATCGTCTGCATTTATAACGGAAAATAATTTGATAAAATAATAAATAATTTGTATTGAATAAATTTTGTGTAAAATTATGTAGAAGAAAGTCCTTTGGTGGCCACATCATACTAGTTTTTGATTAAGTTTTAATTTTAATATTCATTTAAAAATAATCTGGTGTGGAACTCACAAGACTTTCTCTTATCCTGAAATTCAATACTACAAAAACAGATTGCATATTGAAGGACCGGTAACGTGTATTATTATATAAACGTACATCAAGAACAGTTCAAAGTGCTATTCGGAACAGTTTTATTTGACAAATAATTCTGAATGAAATGGGGATACCGCCCCCATCAATCCCCCCTGTTTAAATGTTGTAAATACATTTAATAAGAATTTAATGCTGATATTAAACTACAAAGTCCATTCCAAATTAGTATTCAGACAACTTTCATACATTTTTTTTTTTTTTGTACATATAAATCTTGATCAAACTTTTCAGATATCAAACTTATATTAACTTCAGAATATAACATTCTAATTGATTGAAATTATTTCTTTTTATGTTACTCTGATAAGAGATACAGACAACTGTCAAACTTAAAAAACATGGACACTATACGTGATTCCGCCGAAGCATAGGACAACTCCGCCGAAAATTTTATCAGCTGTTTCCCCCAATGGGACAACTCCGCCGCATTCCTTTCAGCCGTTTTCTCTCGATAGGACAATTCCGCTGAACGAGGGGGGAAGACATTACCTTCGGTAAAAGTTGGCGACATTTTCCATGCTAAAACATCAGGCATTCAAATTTTGTTAAAAATAAATACACAAAAGAAAGGTAATAATCTATATATTAATATGCAAACATGAAATTTGTCGTACATTTTTAACATATTAATTATAGGGGTAGAGGATTGAAAGTGGTATTGTTAGAAAGTTATGGTTAATGAGAATTTAACGTAAAAGAAAATCTCTTATTAGAATGTCAAAAAGGCATTCAAAAATATCTTTATTTTTATGCTTTTTTTTCATCTTATACATGTAATTTTTTGTACTAAAAATTTTTATAGAAGAAAGTTTGTTTAATTTGTCAATTTCTTAAAATTCAGTAAAACCCATAGACGCAGTAATTTGTTTGGATGTAGCTTCCCTCTATTTTTCAACTACAGATTTTTCATTTTAAAAGGCAACAACTTTCAGTGTTAGAAATGCTTATTGACTGAACGAATGAAAAGTCGCAATTTAATACTATTAAACATAGAAACAAATGAAAAAAAAAATAATAATAAATAAAGATTTGATTTATGAAAATTCTAATTTCTCTTTCTAATTTGTTTATGATGTAATTATTATTATTGTGATTTGCGTCAGTTATAATGTGAAAATATATTATATATATATATATATATATATATATATAACATAATGCATTCCAATAAACTGAAACTTGATGACTTATTTTTAAAAAGTGTCTTTATTACTTATATGCTATTCATTTTGAGTGCATATTGGACGAAAAATAACACTGCTATGCTGCAATTTAACTCCATTTACGGAAAGATCATCTCAGTTTTTAGGTTATATACTGGCAACAAACTTGTTATATAAAATATGTATCCTGAAAGGTTATGCTGATATAAAATATGTATCCTGAAAGATTATGCTGATTTTATTCTGGTGTATATCGACCGATACGTGGTACTACTATTACTTTCTGCGATTTTCCAAATGGGTATGCCTCAGCATCTCTTGGTAAAAACTGCATAAAATTTCATGTATAAATTGTTCGTACTAAATAATAATAATAATAATAATAATAATAATAGCAGCGCCTCTTTTTTTGTACAGTGTGTCTGTAAATCTCAATCAGCATATTTTTTTTTAGAATTTGCGCATCTTAAAACAAGTTTGGAGTGCCTTTATAACAACATAGAATCTGGGATATAGTGTTCATGTAAATAGGACAAAATGTGAGTATAGCAGCGGCACTTGTCGACTGATATGCAATTAAATTAAATCTTCCGAATTTTACATGATATGCATCTCACATGCACAGTTTTGGTGCACTTTTACACTGTAGAAGCTGAGATATAACTTTTCTTAGAATGGAGAAAATTGCTACACGACAAAGACACCTGTTGAGCAATATATCTCTAAGGTTAATAAACATCAATTTCAGTTACAGGTACTACCAAATATTAAATTTGAGCAACAATTTATAATAATCAATTTATCATTTATGTTATGAAAAGTCGTCAATTTAAAAGAGTTATTTTCGGACATTTCTGTTCCATAATTTTTATTTTCAAGCGATCCAGAATACCATTATAAAAATCTTTATGCATTAATACGTGGGCTCGTTTTCTGGGAAAATATTTTTCATGGTAACTTTTTTATTCTCCCAGAGTAATTTTTTAATTTTTTTATTTTTAGTCTCCCAACAAAATTAACTATGTTTCTAAAAACTATCTTTTGAATGTTCCTCCAATATCAACTAGTATGTTGTAACCACCATGAAACTTCCTTCTATACTTTTTCTAAAAAAATTCACGTATTA
Organism: Salticus scenicus; assembly: GCA_963930645.1. Classification (NCBI taxonomy): domain Eukaryota; kingdom Metazoa; phylum Arthropoda; class Arachnida; order Araneae; family Salticidae; genus Salticus; species Salticus scenicus. The sequence goes on from OZ005655.1 coordinate 137,111,445, forward strand.
CAAATTATTTAATAGAATTATTATTTATTAAAACTATTTGCCACGATATATGCAGATGGAGATGATTTTTATCGCTGTTGTTATTACTGTTATTTATCACTGCTGAATAAAAAATTAAAGAAAAACTGTAAAGAAAATGTAATGTAAGTTAATATAATTTAAGTAATATATATTTGAATATTACGTTAAGTAAAGAAAATTTAAATTCTTATTTATCCTTTAATAATTTTGTAAATGTAATTGGAACAATTTAACTAAAATGAAAATTTTTTCTTAAGCTAATTAAGTTACACGATAATTAAAAATAAATTTATTATTACAAGTAAATAATTTTTAAATAAAAGAACATATAATAATGATGAAAAATAAAATTAAATGCATGTTTATGAGTACAATTTTTAATTCATATTTTAGTTAAAATCTACTTTACTTTTAATTAACTTTCCAAAGCGAGGTGGAAGGGCTCTTATAATGCTCGATGTGCCGCCAAAAATTGATGCGTCGCCAATACTGCAGCAGACCCCCTCTTCTCGTCTCAGGAAAATGGCGCGGCGGAGTTGTCCTATGCGGGAAAAGGGGGTTAAAATTCTCGGCGGAATTGTCCTATATGGGGAATAGGGGATTAAAATCTCGGCGGAATTGTCCTGTTCCGAAAAACATAACTTCAGAATTCAGGGAACCTCAGAACGTGTAAATATACAAAAAAGCAAGAGCTGAAATGTTTAGCTTAAAAAAGTAATTTGTTTAATTTCTGAGCAGTTTTCCTGCGCATGGTAAAATATTGTAGTAAAGCATTGCAACTAATTACGTTCAATAAAAAAGGTTGCTTTCGCTTAATGGTTGGCAGCCCTGTAAATCTTCTAAAAATTATGTACCCCTATATTGTGCATTTAAATTTTCCTTTATTAATAATACCTATTATAATCTGAAATGCACTTCCAGAAATTTTCAAGTGTAGTCCCGCTATATTCTAGTTTTTTGAGTAGCCCTGTAAAAGAACGGTGAATGAATTCCATACCATAATCTACATGAAACATGCTTTCATACACACACACACAAACACACGCACACACACACACATATATATATATATATATACACTCTATAACAAAAAAAAAAAAAAAAAAAAAAAAAAAAGACGCACCGAGAAGGAGTTATTCAAATGGTACGAAAACTGGTAGAAGTGGTGTACATATGAAGAAAACAAATGATTACAGTTTCATAAAATTTGGATTATTTAATCAATAGAAAGTGCCTCACAGAGTAAACAATTCAATAGAGCGTTGGTATATTTCTGCCACTTATGTAAGCAGTTATTCGGCTTGGCATTAATTGATAGAGTTGGCAGATGTGCTCGTGCAAGATATCCTGCAAAATTCTGCCCAAGTGCTGCGTTAGATTACTAAAGTCCCTAGGTGATTGTAGGACCCATTTCATGATGTTTCAAACGTCCTCAGTGGGAGAAAGATCTGGCAATTTTGCTGGCCAAAATAATGTCGGACAAGAAAGAAAACAAGCAGTGGAAAATATCTCTGTGCGCGGGCAGGCATTATCATTCCGAAATATACAATCAAAATTGCGTGATATGAAGGGAAACACAACGGAGCGTAGAATATCACCGACGTACCGCTGTGCTGTAAATGTGTCACGGATGATAACCAAAGGGGTCCTGCTATGAAATGAAATGACACCAGAGACTATCACTCTTCGGTGTCAGACGTATGTCTTGTGACAGTCAGGTTGTAATCTCCCCTTTTCTTCGGAGCGTCTCCAAACGCATCTTCGCTGGTCATCATGATTCAAATTGGAATGAGACTCATTACTGAAGACAATTCTAATCCATTCAGTGGCATTCCTGTTCAATTGGTGCCAATATCACTGCAAACGTGCTTGTCGGTACACAAAGTTTAATAGTAGTCCTCGCTTGGGGCTCCGTGAACTCAATCCCATTTCTCTGAGCCGCCTTTTAATGGTCTTCGGAGTCACTTAAGTACCAGTAGCACGTTGGATCAAAGATAATTATGCATTGGAGCTTTAAGTACGGCTCTGACGATTGATTGGTTCTCATGTTTTGTCCTCTCTCTTCACCGACCGTTTCCTCCCTGACGCTGTGTTCGGCAATGATTCACCCATCCCTGCCAATATCATCCAATAGTGGCATCTCGAATATACAATTGTCAAACAATTCACAGATTATACCAACCGGCTTCATTGAGCCCAACTACACACCTCTCTCATGCTGACATCTGCGAATATCTTTTTGCGCACCTGTATGCAAGGCATAGTTACTGTCTATCTGAGTAGGCAGAGTAAAATTATCAAAGAATTTAAGAACTGGAATCAAAATCTCTCATTTTTAATATTCTACAAATTGCGCAGTTAAGATGCGCTGCAGTGTCACATGTTCATTCGATGGCAGTCAAATTTTAAAATTTTGAATTTTCCATCGAAACATGTATGCATGTAGATTTGTGTCCAGTTTGCATTACTCCTTCTTGGTGCGTCGTTTTTTATGTTATAGAGTGTGTATATATATATATATATATATATATATATATATACATATTCGTTTCATTTCGTTTAGTGCAGCCTGTAGATGTTAAGCTCTACCTACCTGCAATTTCGCTCATACTCTGTAAAAAATATCTCCTATTTGCTGCCAGAAATTCTCCGTAATTTGAGAAAATACATTCTGACAAAGTATTTTTTTTTATAAATCACGCGTATTTTCTCAAATTACAGAGAATTTCTCGCAGCAAATAGGACATATTTTTTACAGTGTAGACGAAATGTATTTGAATTCTCTTGGATGAGGCATACATGAGCCATTTGCTTGATCTTAATGAAGTGTTACTGTAGCATCCCAATATGTCACAGATTTATAATACTGAGTTTGAACTTACTACTGCTATTTGTTCCTTAAATATGCTGATAACAGACACACAGACACTTACACAGAGACCGACAACTATTAACACATTTTTCGGATTCAAAGCACCTTAAAACGTGTAAATATTACAAAAATTCAATTTCTGAATTTGACCCAAAATGCATTACTTGCTCTACCATGTATATGAGTAAGATAAATTAATGTAACTTAATTATTAAAATTATTTTATTTACGCGGCTTCTTTATTTAAGTCTTTTTAAAGTATGGATTTTACTTCAAAGAATGGAAAACTTCTAAAGAGGCTTTGATGTATTTTCATGCAAAAATATAAAAAATTTATAGTTGTATTGGAGGATAAAAAAATATTAATGTTGTATAAATTTAATTCATTTTGAGTTATATGCAAAATCTCACATCTAAACTGACAGATCGTGAAAATATTTTTTTTTTTTTGAAAGTTTTTATTATTTTTCCAATACGTTAATTATGATGCTAACATATTTCGTATTTTACAGCTTAAACTAAGTTTTTATATATCTCAAAAGGATAATGTTATTTTTACGAGGGTCACTTTGAAAATATATAAACACCTCCGGACAAGTGTAAATTCCCCCGGGTAAGTGTAAATACACCCGGGCAAATGTAGATACCCTTTTTATACTTGCCTGGCATGAAACAAAAGTTAATTGTGTCAGTTAAAACCCAAATAATATAATTATAAAGCCTCAATAAGTAATAATAAGCATAGTAATAAAACCTCATTAACCCAAAACTTTGAAAAACACCAGAAATCTGAAGTTATAATCGAAATTTGCACGTGAAATTTATATCACATGTACAGCAATGGAAAACCTAAATTTGAGAAGGCAATTTTTGAAAAATTAAAAACTGTCATTTTCTTATTTCCTGCGATGGAAAATGACAAAGAAATGTTCAAAAAACACATAGTAATGATGGCTGTTAGATCTTTATCAACTGATTTACCAGCTGAAATTACACATACCTTGCTGTAACACTTAACCCAGTTCACCCTATGTCTTTATATATATATATATATACATTCTTTCTTTTTCATTTTTATGAGTCCTGCAGTGGCCAAGCAGTTCTGCGCTGAAAGCTCGTACACGGGAAGTGCCGAATACGATTTCAGGTCACGCTCGTTGACCGAAACTCGCATGAATAAGGGGCAGGACCCCACAGAAATACCCTCCATGCAACACTTCTACATTTTTATACACAGGTTACTTACCTTACTATTCTATGAACAATTAGCAGCTTTCTCTTTTCTTTTCTTTCTTTTCTTTTCTTTTTTTTTTTTTTTTTTTTTTTGTCATTTTACTTGTCTTTAATTTTAACTATATTTAATCATCTTAAGTAAATTGGAGTGTAAAGGTTGATATTTTTATTTACCAACTACGTGAAAAATACCAGAGCCGGGAATCGAACCCGGGCACCTCCGCTAAACGCACGGATGCTTTACCACTGAGCTACCCTGGATGACAACCAGCTAGGCATTTCTCACATAATATTCGTGTATCTGACATAATATTTCTCACAGAATATTCGTATATCTATATTTAATCATATTTTAGTGTAATAAATTTTTAATCGGATCACGGAAGATAAATAAAGGTTTTCTTTAAACAATAATATGTAAAACGTTTAAAATAAGTTTAAAATTCCTTTCATGTTCATCCACTGCTGTTTTCTATTGTACGTAATGCTGCTCGGTAGTAAAACAACAAAATTCATGCACGAAAAATCTCATGCAATCAACGTTTTCAACGCCATTAACTGGTAGAATTTGGGATTTTTCTTATATGTTTAGAGATTTTTTATGGTATCATACGAATATAGCGAACTGCAAATATTTAAAAATATAAGTAATAATTAAAAAATACAATTTGTTTAATAATTTTAGTAAAAATTCTAACCTTAACTTTTTTTTCCTCAAAAAATAAATAAGTAAATAAATAATGCTTACATTTTAAAGAGGCTGTAATGAACTTTGTAATTATTAAAATCTTCTACGAAATTTATATGCAGTAATTAAAAATTAATGAAACAAATAAATAAATCTTTAGGAAGAGAATTAGAATCATTAAATTTAACAGAGAAAAATAGTGAAAAGGAACAATGTGCATTCTGTAGAAAGGCATATAGGAATATACAGGTTGTCAGATCCGTTCTTATTCCTTTAAATACTGAATAACTGCATCTTTTGTCATAAAAATGGTATCTATATACCGTAATGTGGCTTTGCGGTAATACAGAGGCAACAGCTTACAGCACCACTTTATAGAAAACGGTAGAGTTAACGTTCTTGTCTTTAAAATGATACGAAAAATAGTGAATTGCAAACTTATAAAATATTATAGATTTAGCACGAAGAGACACCTTGTTGATCTTAATGCAAAAAACAGAACAATTAAAATGTACATTAGTTCGTCAACGATTTCCTATATTGGGAGGTAACAAATTGATTTTAGAATGAATAAAATATTTAATTCTCATTAGATACTTTCATTTCGACGTCCAAACGTATATCCGTCATCGGCAAACTTATATTCATATCTGGACTCTTGTTTAAACTTTACGTATTAGCATGCTTGTCCATATAGCATGCTACAACGTGCGTGCAATAAAAAGTTTAAAAATGTGTCCAAATGCGCATTTTAACAAAAGGGCATATGTCTGAACATCGGAAATAAAGATATTTGTTGATAAATATTTGTTTTTTCCTTTCTAAGATCGTTTGACGCGTCAGCATGTTGAAAATTGCAAACAAAGGCACATTTTAAACAATATGTTTTTAGCATTCATGTCTACAAGGTATCTTTTCGTACTGAATCACTGATACTCTACAACTTTGTAATTTACTTCTTTTCATATATCTCATACAATTTTCGAGATGAGAACAGTAAATCAAAATTGTTCCAACAGGTGGCGCTGTAAGTGATCGCATCTAGAAATCGTTTAGTAAACCACAGATAAGACAAGAGCTTAGTGCTCTTGCGCAGTGGACGAAAAAAAATGGCGGGCTGATTAAATTTCGTCCAAACTATGGCAACCTGGATTCCTAACCTTGGCGCATAAGCGCAGTATGGACTATTTATTTGTATGTTTCATAAGTAGTTTTGTTTGAAGGTGTTCTAGTGCAGTGGTCGCCAAGTCTATGTTGGCGCTGCAGCCTTCCCTCAGGTGGTCGAAAGTAGCTTTGGACGAATCAGGATTCATTGCCAGCATTGTCGTATCTCTAGTTTACTGAAGGATTTCTATCGCATCTATTAGAGCACTGCCACTTCACTATACCTACTACCCTTTTATGATTATAGCTAAACACGTTGATAATTAAAACGGTTAGAACGAACTGTTGCTGGCACTCCATATATATTTTTTATAGAGAGAGAGACGATAAATCTTGCGCAAGTTTAACTAAAAAAATTTTCATACATTTTTTAGCTGGTATTAGTTAATTTCTTGCTTGTACGAATTCGTGATTTGGTGATTTGCATTATACTTTATCCGAATTTTTGACATATTTTCCGCCTTTTTTTTTTTTTTTTTGTAAACATCGGTCTTACACTATTTACCAAGAAGTGTTTGGACACTTTCAAAAATAGACGTTTTGTCAAACATCTAGGAAAATTCTTCAAGTATTATCTTGAAACTTTAGGAGTATAAAGAACGTATACCTCAAATACTTTAGCAAATTTTTTGACCTGAAAGAAGGGGGGGGGGGAGGGAGAAATAAACAAAAATTAAAAGCTTTTGGACCACTCTGTAAAAAGTAGTGCTTGAAATGCGTTTTGGCTATAATATGTGATTATGAGAGTTTTTCTAATTACCTGTATAAAATTTTATGAAGTTACCATATATATTAATGGAAGAATAACGATTTCTTTAAAAAATTGCAAATATATATATATATATATATATATATATATATATATATATAACGTGTAAATTATTAGATCCAGTGCAAAGTGAATTCAGGAAATTTGGCACACTACATTAGTCACAGCATACAGCAATAAGATGAGAAAAGGTTAAATATCTTACGAAATGTGATAATTTTTTTATATTTTTTTTATTTACGCATGCGCAAGCTTTTTAAAATTTCATTTGCATAATTTAATAGCCAAAAGTATTGATCTACTAATATAACATCACCAAACGAATATCGTGTAAATTCAAAAAGTTATGAGAGATAGAATGAACAAAATTTTAGTTCCTCTTAAAATAGAAGCTAAACTATAAGGGGTTTTACTCACATTTTTATTTTTATTCAATCAATGTTTAATGATAATGCAGTCTATGCTGATTGTAAATAAATATCGATAAAACCCCCCAACATTTTATTTTATTTTATTTTATTTTATTATTATTATTTTTTTTTTAGAGAAGAACGAAAATTTTGTTTATTCTATATCTTATAACCATTTGAATTTATATGATATTTGTTTGGGGTTTTCATATTTGTAGCTTACTACTTTTGGCTATTAGATTAAGCAAACGAATTTTTTAAAAGGCTGCGCATGCGTAGTTAAAAAATATTTAGTACAGACACTCATATTTCCTAAGACATTTAACATTTTTGCATTCCTAAAAATAGCTTTTTACTGAGTCTAATATTCTACGTGTTATAATTTTAAAAAGTGGTAGGTTTTTATTTTTCTTCAATTTTTAAAAGAAATCTTTATATCTCCAGGAATATATCTGGTAGTTTCATAGAAAAATTAAACAGATAATTAGAAAAATCCTCATAATCGTATTTTACAGTAAAACCATTTCATCGGGAATATATGTGGTAGCCTCATAAAGAAAAATTAAACAGATAATTAAAAAAATCCTCATAATCAAATGCTGCATTTTTTTTACCGATCGCCTTTTCCTTTCCAGGAGAAAATTTTTGCTGAAATATATGAGGTATAACGTGTTCTTTACATTTCCACTGTTTCAAGATATTTCATAAAGGATTTTTCTAGATATTTTATAAAACGTGAAAGTTTAAAAGCGGCCAAATTCGTTATTGATAGATAACATATTTTAATAAAGCATAAAATAATAATAATAATATTCAGAGACTACATAAAGCGGAAATTTTAAATTTAAAAATAGATAGATGTGAAAAATTGGGAGCAAATAGTTTTTAAAGCTTTGAAAAATAACTTTTACTGCTTAAACAGTTCATATTCTTAAAAATAAAACTTAATTTAGTTTAAAAAAAAAAAAAAAAAAAAAAACTAGTTGGATCAACATGTAGAATTTTTTTTAATCCATGTAATAGCTAATAAGAGAGATTTGGTGAAAATATAATACTTCTAAATTTAAATGATAAACAAAGCTTAACTTATGACATTTAATTCTCTTGACAATTTAATCACTAAATTACCAAGTTAATTAGTTTTTTTTTTTTTCAATTATTCAAGAGCTTTGTTCAGCCATCTAAATGGTTAGAAAGTATTATCGCATTGACAAAAAATGCAATTATAATTAAATTTATCTTCATTGGAAGGTTAAAACAAATCGATTCACTTCTTTCTTAAAAATTACTTAAATTTTTAATTACGGGAATTCTTTAACATCTTAATATACATGATGACAAATTATTATTACTTTTGCTAATAAATACTATTAATTTATTTGATTTTTTTAAAATAACAACTTAATTGTATTTGGTTTCTTACATATTTTCTAGATTTAAAAACTTTTTTTTTTTTTTTTCTTGAATACAGTTTAATTCTGATATCTTTTTTAATATATGATTTTTAGATTTAAATGCATTGTGTTCATATCTTAAGTTTAGTTTCCAAAATTACATGAATTGCATCTGGAAATTTCTCTTACATAACATTTAATCACGAATAAAAATCAGTTTTAATTTTATATCAGTTTTAATTTTATATCAGTTTAAATTTTTATCTGGTGGATATTGAAAACCGTTTTTTGAAATTACTTGTCTTAGAGTTGAGAAAGTTAGTATACATATGCACTGAAATGTATAAATATTAAATACATTAAAAGTTCTCAAAAACTATTGAAATAGAAAACTAAATAAGTAAACTTCAAATTCTTATTTTTAGTTATTTATTTATTTATTTCTGAAAAATTTTAAACCATTGCATTTTCAAGTTTTGCACTCAATTTTGCACTATTTTTGTTTATTAATGTAGTCTAAGTATATTTTTGCTTTAATTTGCAAATTGATTGATCAGTTACTTTTTAAAAGATTTTTTTGTTTTTGAATGCTGAAATTTCATGAAAATATTTCTGATTCAAGAATAAAACTACTTTTTAAAAATTAACTTATCAGTTAATCCACAAATCAATTCGTAAATACGTTTATAATATACTGATAAACTGTTTATTCTTCAACCACGTGTCTGGCGAAAATAAAAGTCTGTAAGTGCCAACTCAATGAGTAAAGTGTTAAAATTTGAGGTGATAACCCTTGGGGTTGAGAGAAAATAAGCGGTAAAAGAATGATTGGATGATGCCAAATGACTGGATGTTTCCCAAAGTGTATCCTTTCGACCAATTTAACACCCCTCCATGTCTTTATAATCGTCCTCAATGCTAGGCGCGGGAAATAGGGCTATACTATATAATAATGAAAAATAGAGAAGAGAAATTTAAAAACTCAGTTGGATGGAGCATTTTAAATTTTTTCGAAAATGTTAAATTCAGAATTTTAGTTTTGTTTTCTTAGTCTCAATAGTTTTCAAGAAATTTTAATATATTAAACACCTACACTTTTCAATACATATGTAAGCAAACTTTCATAATTCTAAGACAATAAATAATAAGATAATTGTACAGAAAATTAATATCAATATTCCTTCCTTAAGCATAATTAAACTAAGGGTTTATTTTAATACTTTGAAACATCCAAACGAAAATTTTTATTTTTTGTGCAAATGTGAGAATCCTGTCTGGGGAGGGGGGGGGGGTAGCAAGGGAGAATCGTTTTCGACAAAACTTATCTGCGTAGGATGGTCTCCTGAAAAAGTTTTTTAAAAAGTAAATTCACTGTCCATATAGTCCTTCCCGTACCTTTTTTCAAATATCACAAGTTTTGTACAGTAATTTTTGTTATAAGAAAAAAGCATATAAATAATATATATATATATATATGTATATTGTTAAAAAACTGTAGTGGAAGAGAACCTGGGATGAAGACAAGTCCGGTAGAAACTTTTATATATTTTTTAATTTGATTCAATTTAATTCAAAACTAATTAATTATTTTTATTTTTTCTTTGATGGTAAACACACACACGCATACACACATATATATTAATATATTCATCTAATGACTATCTATGTATTTTATTAAGAAAATAATAAAAAATGATGGAATTTTTATTAATTTCTATGCAGAAATTCCATAATATTTAAAAATCGTTTTTTATAATATCCGCTATAAAAGATAAACAAACGTAAATAAAGGAAATAAAAACACGTGTTTACTTCGCTATAATACATTGTCAGAAGCACCTTTTCATTTATTTTTATTCTGTAAAATAGATTTTTTTTTTTTTTTTTTTTTTTTTTTTTTAAGCACGCATTTCTAAATAACGATATGTAAAGTGAGTTTATATGTAGTATTATAGAATTACATACAACGGTTTATCGCGTTATATTTTTATTTTTATCACTATATATAGCATACTAAACAAATTTTTTAATCAGTAGTATCGCAAAATTGAATCAAAATAAGAAGTTGATGATAAAAACTTTACTGTAGTATCAAGTGCAGCATTTTGTTTCCAGGAATATTGATAATTACAAAATTAAAAGATAAGTTACAATTTTATATGATCATGAATTATTCGTTTGTAATCATTCTAAAAGACATCATCCGACATCATCTTTCATGTCGCTGAAGATTATAATCAAACTCAACTGTTTTGTAAAAACCTTTACGTTTTATAATATTTTCAATGTTGATTAAATCAGAGCATCGATTTCTATACAATTCACCATTTAAATTGATACAACTGAAAGCCCCGGCACGCCACGTGTGTTAAATTGGCATAAGAGATTAAACATGATACTGTGAAATGCAGATGGATATCAATGCATTCATTGAAAGCGGGTGGATATAGCGACAATTATAACGTGTATAAAAAAAGATTGTACAGTAGGTTTCTCATACAAAATTTGCATTAAGCATCGTCGTCTGTTAAGAAAGTTGTTATTATGTCTCGTGTATTAAGGAGAAAAATCATTTGTCATCTCTTACTTTAATCAAGATCGAATTGTAGCTTACCGGGATTGCGTTTAATCATACCGCAGTATTAATAAGAAAGCACCACAAAACTGGCGTTTTAAATTATTACTTACAAAACTTTGAATTACTTTTATTGCATTTAATGGTTTTTATTCAAATTTTTGTAAGTCATACCGCAGTATTGCTGCTCACGTTGGTCGCGTTCCTGTTAATCAAGTGACTGTCTGCAGAATATATAATCGATGGGTCCAAAACGATAATACGGCGCACTGTATATGATATCAGCGGCCCTCTAACACTAAGAGACGACTAGAAAGATATGTTATCCACATGGCCTTAGAGGTCGTAAGCCACATCGCAAATTTGAGACAAAAACAGGGCATTTTGAAAAAAAAAAGTCTACATAAACAGTTTGACGACGTTTACATAGCATGAACTCTCATCACGGTGATCATGGCTTCAACCACTGATACGCTGCATCAAAGACAAGAAAGAGCTTCTTAAATAGTCTGATTAACGAGGAACATGGACACGGGAATGGCGTGACGACGTCTTTTCAAATCGTTCTATTTACAATATCAAGATAGCAACCTCTGTGTTATAGCAGCACTATGGAGAATGTATATTGTCAATCTAACCCCGTCATAATGTCCCAAAACATGAAATGATGATATGCAGCGCCACTAAATACGAGGGTTGCCTTTTATATTTTTACAAACGACCAATAGAAGGTGCTACTGAAATTTTTCTTCAGGATATTTGAAAAATTCACCTTTTTTTTTTTTTTTTTTTTTTAATCTTGGAATCATTGGCATCTTCGAAATCGTCTACGTATTTTGTTTACAGTTAGGGTTTAAAAGAAGCAAGTGAGTGAAAAAAAAATGGAAGTAACTCGTGAAGGTTTCCGTTGGATGATTTTTTATGATTTTAAGAAAGGTCTCTATCGACAAGAATGCATAGTTTAACTTCGTAAAACTTTTGGTAATGAAGCACTATCAGAAAAGACTGTTTACAGATGGTTTGCAGAATTTCGTCGTGGTCGTGCGTCCGTCAGTGGTGAATCTCGTGAAGGACGACAAAAATCCGCAGTGATTCCAAACAACATTGATACTGTGCGGAAGATAATTGAAGAATATCGGCATGTCACGTATTCTGAGATAGAAGCATCCCTGGCATATCACAGACTGCAATACATTCGATTTTGCACGAACATTTAGCTGTTAAAAAGATTTGCTCCAGATGGATTCCGCACAATTTGACAGAAGCTCAAAAAGAGGCTCGTGTAAACTGGTGTAAGGAAATGCTAAAAAAATTCAAATTGGAAACAGCAAAATTCATATACAACATCATTACAATTGACGAAACTTGGATATATTCGTATTTGTCGGAAACTAAACAACAATCCACTGTTTGGGTGTTTCTGGATGAACCGAATCCTACGAAAGTTGTTCGTTCACGCAGCACTTCCAAGAAAATGATTGCTTATTTCTTCTCCCTTACAGGACATATCGCAACCATTCTTTTAGAAGAGCGAAAAACTGTTAACGCTAAATGGTATACAGAAATTTGTTTGCCAAAAGTCATCAATGAAATCAGGAAAAACAACAAAATTCGTCGCATCATTCTTCATCATGACAACACCAGCTCTCACACAGCACGTGAAACAATTGATTATTTTGAAGGATAAAAATATCGAATTAATGCCCATATTCTCCTGATTTGTTGTCTAACGACTTTTTCTTGTTCCCCTATGTGAAACAAAAAATGCGTGGGCAGCGATTTTCATCACCTCAAGAAGCTGTTGATGCTTTCCAGAACCATGTTTCTCAGATAACAACTTCAGAGTGGAAAACTCTTTCAAGAATTGGTTTGTACGGATAGAAAAGTATGCAAATTTTAAAGGCGAATATTTTGAAAAGCAATAAAACAGTTTGTTTTGAAAAAATTCTTTTTCTTCCTACTTTTTGATGAAACTTAAAAGGCAACCCTCGTACAGCCCTCAATCACATCTTGTTCGCACTTCCTGTACTCTGAACTATTACATTTCTGACATGTTGAAACATGTGCCTCTTCTCTATCATCTAGATCTGTGTAACACTATGCTTCAGATAGACAATGTCCGGTTAACATGACGTGTTTCCCCTGTTGTCCGGACATTCTTTGATACAGAAAGTATTCGACTGTTAATCTGCACAACGCGTTTTCTGATTTCTCACCACGTAAAAATCTCTGATGAATGGCTACTGAGATGGCCACCATTATTCAGTTACTAAGGTCGATAAATTGAGGCATCGTATTAAAATAACCTGAACCGCTGTACTTGCACATGCCATCCAAAGTCTGTCTGACTCCGTATTTGGACAGGCAAGTGTCGTTATTGCTGTCAGAGATTAATGCTGTATTTAATGATTTCTCAGAATTTATACTTTTAAATTTCCAGAAAATTTAATCACTTGTTGTCCAATAAATACCATTATGTTATATGCATTAATTCCTGGGGTAGCAATTTTAAAGTCTGCAAATGTATAATTTTAAATAAATTCTTTCACATTTCAGAAACTAGACAACACTTTTTTTTTTTTTTTTTTTTAAGTAATATACATCAGAAAAATCTTTTTGAATAGTGAAAAATAATAACTGATAAGAAGTATTAATTATGCACTCACGCAAGAATTATGTTGGTATAAATAGACAATACATTTCAGAAGTAGAAAACTGTAAGCTAAAAAGAGCTACTGATCAAACTTAATTTTAAAATGAAAATCATTATTTTTTGCTTTTTTTAATAGGAAATATGAATCTATATATAAAAAAGTTTATTGTCAAATAAAACATGCATGCATTTTACTTTCTCGATTTGAGCGTGTAGCACAAATTGCACAAAAACAACACTAATTAAGTTACAGTCTGCAATAAAATTATTGAAGCACACATCTACACTTTTCATATACCTTTTTTTTAGTTTGAACGCTAATTTTTATCAGCAACTTACTTTTTTATAAACAGTATAAGACTGAGATCATTACTCGACAAATATTTACTTAACGAAACAGTATTATGTGCCCATTTTTTAAGTTGCTAGTGCTTCAATAATTTTCTTGACGACTGTACTTTTAAAATCTTCAGACAATTTAAACTAAAATAATTTTTATTTGTTTCTGAAAATGTGCTATCTTTTCGATAGAATTAATAAGCAAATTATATCAACTGAAGGCTGTTTTGCTACACAAACCTTTATCGAAATATATTAAGATGCCCTGCTATGACAGTTATTCATTTTGTAATGAGGGACGTTTTTAACACTATCCAACAAGGTTGAAAAATGTTAATGATTTTAGTTTGTCTGTTTGTCTATCTGTCTGTACGAGCTCTAACTTCCGTAAATATTCATGAAATTTCTTGAAAATGATATATATTGTGAGACAAATAAATGCCAAACTTAGATATTTTCCTTTTCCCTTTCTGAAACCGCTACGTTGATCATTTAAAAAGAAAAATTTCGAACAGATTTTATTACTACGGCCTCACGTTCACATTTTGATTGAGTCAAAAGTTAATAACGAAATACAATTGTACGGAACATTGTAACTTTCGAAAATATTTTAAAAATTGCAAGGATAAGGCAAGTAACGATACCCCTAATGTATTAATTTTAGAAAGAAAATCAAAAGATATTTTAATCCACGAGATGACAAAATATTTAAATGTAAATTAAATATTTTTAAGCTGGTTTTTATCAAGATATAAAATATTTTTGCTATTTAAACTGCACTGTTAAAAAAAAAAAATCATGTAAGATTACGGGGAAAGCTCGGCAGCAGAGGTTCCAGACAAAGCCCGTAAACAAAAACTTTTACACCATAAATGATGTACATAATGACAGTAAATGATGTATACATAATTTATGGTTTAACTTTTTTTTTTTTTCAGGCTTTGTCTGTAATCTCTGCTGCCGGGCTTTCCTCGTAATCTTACATGATTTTTTTAACAGTGAGGAAATTTTGCTCTAGATGTCTACGTTGCTCATCCAAGCGACATAATTGAAAGTTAAAAAGCCAATGTTTAAAAAATCAATTTCTATTTCATTTAAAACGTAGAAGGAATTCAGAAATAGTGTTTAGAAATATAATTTATTTCAACAGAGTGCAACAACGATTAAACAAAGAAGGATTAAATGCCAGACAATCAGAAAAAAATCCATTCTTAGCGAAAAAATTAAGAAAACAAAACTTCAATGGGCTAAAAAAATTGAAAAATTATCAGTTAATTATTAGGATGAAGTGTTTTCTCTGATAAGTCGAGTTTAACTTATTTCAAGATGACGGAAAAAAGCACGTCGGGCTGCGAAAATACGGAGGTCATGAAAATCACACTTATAAAACAGTGACACATTCTCCTTATATTATGGTTCGGGGGTGCATAACGTTTCAGGGAGTCGGGCAAATTTCTATGCAAAAAGGATCAATGAACTCGAAATAAAGCAAGGCCCATTATAAAAGTGATTCCTGATCGACTATTTTGGAGGCATCTCAGAGTTTTCAAAAATTCACATTTCAATATTATAATCCCCCTTGCTACACAGCGTCTATGGTATGTTTATTTGATTCAGATTGTTAAAATTAACTATACATTCACTTGTGCACCTATAATTCTGTAAGTAATCATAAATTTTCGCTTTAAGTGAAATCTCACAAAAAATACATAAACTTATATAGTGGCTTTATAAACAAAAAAATTAATGTAATTAATAATGCCAGATCATATAGAAATAAAAATTCTAAATATAATATTGAAAAAATTAAAAAATTGTTAATATTTCCTGTTTATTTATAATAATTATTATTTTTTTCATTAAATATTCTAATACTGAGAGTTCATACCAATCGTACTAACAACTCATAAGGTCAAAGTAGAAACTTATATTAATTTACATTATTTTTCTAAACTCTCTTTAATTAAATTTTTTAACAGTTGGATACGACCGTTTAAAAAAACATTTTATGTGTTTATGTCTGTTAATAGGAACTTTTCTTGCGTTTTGTTAAAAGGCAATAAAAAAATAACAATTCATGTACTTAAATTTGTTCATTTAAATTATATAAATCTTTTGACAGAATTTTCATGATCATAACTAATGTGTGTCCAGTTATTTAGAGATTTATTGTTTTTTTTTTTTTTTTTTTTTTTTTTTTCTTCTTTTTATCAGTTTTATAGTATATTCATTTACTCTCTTTTGAACAAGCTTTTCATTTATTCTCTAATGCAGTATACGCGGAAAACAAACTTCACACTTCCTGGTGTCCGCTACATTTCCTGCATTTAGGGCCTTGCTGGAGTAAATGGATATTAATGGAACACAGCGGAAACTCGTATCCTGGTGTTAAGAAAACAGCTATAAAATTCAGGTCAGTGATGTCGAATAAATAACCTGGTCAGAAAGTAATACATGTACTTTAAAAATCATATTATAGTAATCGGAAATATTTATATTTTGTTGTACAAAACAAGGATTCTAAGGTAGAAATAAATCATTTATTATAGGAAAGAATTATTATAAATGATAACTAAGGCAATAATAAAACAAAATTGTTTTTTCGTGTTACTTAATTGTAAAGTCTTGAAGAAGGACTACTAAAAATTTATATTGGCCATACACATTTAAGATTATAGAAATACAAGTAATATATATATATATATATATATATATATATATATATATATATATATTACAAAATTTATTTTAAAAAATATTTTAATTAGAGCTTTAAAAAATAATTAAACTATACAAGTAAAAATAAAGGTACCTCTGATAAATTTTATTTCGTTTAATTCGAGGACAAAAAAGATTTTTAAGTAAACAATTTTTTTTTTTTTCAAAAAACAGTTTTTCAAAATATATGAAAAAACTGATTTTTTCTCTAATCACAGGGAGCACACATTAAGAGAATTAAGACAGTACCTAAATATTACATTGAGTCCATATTTTCTTAATTTCTTTTACATATATTCACAAATACTGTTTCTCAATTTCCTATTGGCCAATCCCTCACATTCCGAATAATTATATTGATTGATCAGAAGCCTATTCCTTTCCTGTGCATAAGAAATCTTCTCTCTCATTTCTTTATACACTGATGACGGTACGCTAAATGCTACCAAGCAGCTGTCTGCTTTTCAATTTTCTGTTTAATGTTCGATACTTTTGAAGCTATTTTTGTGCTTGTTATCAAGCACGAAGTCTCCTTCGTTTGACTAAGAGAAAATATAATTAAGAAAATATAACTAAGAGAAAATTTAACTAAAATAATAAAATATTTTAAATTTGCTATATTCCGGTTGACTTGTAATAGACTAAAATTATTAAAAAATGCATAATAGTCCAAGCGGCGGCTGCAAAAAATTGACTTGATAAGGTGTGAAGCTGATTTTTTTTTTTCTATAGATAGAAATCATTGTTACAATGAAAATCTGATATGGTTCCCTGGTCAAAGCCGTCAAGTTTAAGAGAAACAACCTCACTTCCGGTCACAATTTAAACGATTTTCGAACCCCACAAGTGTGAAGATGAAACCGGTGATAAAATGTAGAGATTAATATGCTCTTTAAAATGGCATAAGGTTGCCTTGTCAAAACCGTCAAGACCCGGAGGTTGCCTCGAAAATAGGGGTAAAAATTAAACGATTTCCGAACCCCACAAGTGTAAAGATGAAACTGGTGCTAAAATGTTGAGAATAATATACTTTTTAAAGTCAAAGCCATCAAGAAACAGCGGTTGCCACGAAAAAGGGGGACGTATTTTACATTTTATTTACCCAAGTAAAAAATGATTTACCCAAGTGTAAAGATGAAACCGGTGTTAAAATGTAGAGAATAATATGGTCTTTAAAATGGCATAGGGTTGTCTGGTCAAAACCGTCAAGAAAAGAGGTTGCCACGAAAATTGTGTGTGTGGTGGTGGTGGTTCGGGGGGGGGCGAATTTTAGCGGTTTTATTACCCTAACACATTTAAAAATGAAACCGTTTGTAAAATATAGAGCATAATATTCTCTTTAGAGTATCATAGGGTTTCCTGGTGAAAATTTTAAGAATTAGTGGTTGCCTCGAAAAAAAAAAAAAAGCTAACTTTGAAGGGGTTTTTATACAATGTGAAGAAAATATATAAAAAGTATTTTAAACAGAAAAAATAAACTGTAATGAAACTGTTCTAAAATTTCCCATAAAAGGAACGAATTAATAGTAAAAATTAAAAATGTAGCATGCGGATACAGATAAGAAAATACGCACGCAAAAGTTAACAGAAATGAAGATAATAATGCCCAATAAACTCATAATAAAAAATTCTGTTAGTATACAAAATAAATAATTAAATAAAACGAAAAAAAAAAAAATCTTATTCCAGATTTGCAGCAAGATTTACAAATTTCAATTTCATAAATTAATTCATGGTTATTAAGAAACGCGAAAAATTTATCAATTTTTTAAAAATGTTTTCTCTTTATTCGTGTTTGCAGAAAGTATTATTGATTATATTTAATTAGATATAAAAAAAATAATTGAGAAAATTTTCTAAAATTGACAAATTTTTAATATAACAAAATCGGCACAACCCAAAATTTTCGTATAAAATTCTACAAGGCAGCCGCATGCATTTCTTTAGGGAATTTATCTTCTCAATACTTTGACACAATTTGAATATTTTAAGTATTGAAAAACGGGGAAAAAACAAGCTCGTGAGCTGAAATTAGTTTTATACAGATTAGAAAAGAATGGTCACGCATAATAATTTAATTTTTTTATGCTATAAAATATCTTACATCATTAAACAAATAAATTAACGAATATTGAAATTCGCTTCCTTTTCTAAGCTGACCGCTATACCTTGACAGGTTTGAAGCCCCAATCGTAAGCAAATTGAAAAGTGTTGTATGTTCTAATTTAGCTCGCAATTTCATCTTTTAAATATTAATCATTCCGTGTTTAACCTTTTTTATATAGTCTTCATGTGTGTTTCACTTTGTGTTAAACACTGTAATAAATATTCGGTTCAGAGGTGGTTCAGCTTTTATAATCATTATTTGGTAGACGAATCATTATATTATAGTTTTAATTTAAGACGCAATGTAAAAAACGTCTTATCAAGCACAATACTTTATTCAGACTCACAGATGAAAAAACAGAACAGAAAACAAAACAAAAACAGCGCATGTGCAGATGCGCGCGCTAAGCAGCTGGGAGAGAATAGTTTCAACACAATTCCCCCCCGATGAACTTTTAAAGTTCATCATAAAAAAAAAAAAAAAAACAGCCAAACAAAAATAAAAATATACTTACAATTTTCACATGTTTACAATTCTCATTTTTAACAAGCATTTTACTGCAAATAAACAAAAAATTAATAAAGACAAGTAATAAACAATAGTGAAATTAGAATTCAGATATTAAATATAGAATTAGAGTTCTTTAAAGCGATTAAAGTTCAAAAATTTAAAGTTATTGTTATCAGTTCAAATTTATTTCACTTCTAACGAATGTAACAACTGGACTGGTCTTTTTATGGTACCAGTACTTGTTTTCAGTAAACAAGATCGAACTTTATCGTCACGTCCGGTAAAGACTTCAATCACTTTAGCTAGTTTCCAGATATTTCTAGGATATTTTTTATCACTTACGAGCACTATATCATTCACCTTTATGTTGGTAACTCGTTTCACAGGTATTATCGAATTCGCTGATTTCAAATTAAGAATGTACTCTTGTCGCCATCTGTTCCAAAAATGCTGCAGCAACTTTTCACGATAGTTGTGTCTTTTAATCAAGATATCTCTGGTACTAGAAGTTTCTTCATCATAAATCTTTACAGGAGGCAATGACGTTAACTGTTTTCCCACCAAAAAGTGAGCTGGCGTCAATGCTACTGGTTCATTAAAGTCACTATAAACGTAAGTAATGGGTCGCGAGTTGATGATTGCTTCAATTTCAATTAAAATTGTCTCTAGTTCGCATATGGTCAATGAAGAACGTGAAATTATTTTCCTTAAACTAGTCTTGACTGTACGTACTAAACGTTCATAAAATCCGCCCCACCAAGCTCCTCTATCAATTATGTATCTCCACTGGATACCATGAAATGCATAATAATCCTTTAAGTCAGGGTGGTTAATCAAACGAAAAATTTTCTGCAAATCTTGCTCAGCTCTCTTGAATGTTCGTGCATTGTCTGAGTAAATTATTTTACACAATCCTCTTCTTGCGATGAATCTTCTAAATGCAAGTAGGAAGGATTCAGTAGTGAGACTATTCACTAATTCTAAATGAATCGCACGAGTGACTGCACATGTCACAAGAAGGATGTAATGTTTAGTATCACTATTTTTACAGAACAAAGGTCCTGCAAAGTCAAGTCCACAAATGTTGAATGGTGGAGATTCGGAACATCTTACAGTTGGTAATGGAGCCATCACTTGTGCACCTGGTCTTGAACTATACCTCTTACAAACGGTGCACCTACTCAACACTGACTTAACATATTGTCTTCCTCTTATTATCCAATATTTACTTCTTATAGTGTTAAGGGTATGTGCAACTCCAGAATGAGCAATTCGTTCATGAACAAACTTAATTATTAATTCGGTGATTTTACATTTGGCTGGAAGCAATATAGGATGTTTTTCTTCAAAATGGAACTTTGAATTTTGTAAACGGCTGTTAAGTCGTAAAATACCTGAATCATCTATAAAAGGATTTAATTCAGCCAATTTAGAATCTTTAGAAATTACATTTTGATTTCTTAGTGCCGCATATTCATTTGGAAAAGATTGGATTTGAATGTATTTTATCAAAATTTCTTCAGCATTTTTCATCTCGTCACTATTTAAGTCATTTTCAAACACCGTTGTAGATTTTCGCAGCTTTTTAACAAACCGAATGATCCATGCCATAACTCTAACAATTTTCATAAAGGAACTAAATTTTTCAAAGTAAAAAAATGTTTCATTTCCAAGGGTGTTTTCGCAGACGTTTGGTGAAACCAAGACTTCCTCATTTTTCTCAATTAAATTTTCATGCATTAATTTCGAGATTACTCGTGGCCATTCCTCTTCTGATCCCTTCAAAAAATTAGGACCAGACCACCAATTCTCATCATTTAATAAGTTTTCTAATTTTGCACCCTTAGTGATCTTATCAGCTGGATTTATTGATCCACTACAATGCCTCCAACATGCGGGGTCAGTAAGCTCCTGTATCTCGATTACACGGTTGGAAACAAACTGTTTCCATTTATTGGCGGAACCCCTAATCCAAAAAAGGACAATAGAAGAATCTGTCCACAAATAAACTTTGTTCATGGGGATTTTAAATAAATTGATTAAATATTTAGCTAATCTTGCTGCTATTAATGCGCCCATAAGCTCAATACGTGGCAGTGACAGTTTCTTTATCGGGGAAACTCTAGATTTGGACATAATAAAACTACAATTGGGATTTTCCTTCTCATCAAAATATCTGAAATAGGCAACTGCGCCGTAGATTTGGGGGTTAGCATCAGAAAATATATGTAATTCACAATTTAAATCATTCATAGTACTAGATGAAGCAAAATAATATCGTTTAATCCCTAAATGTGGCATTGATTCAATTTCTGAACACCATGAATTTACGGCTTCCTTCATACTATTTGGGATTTCTTCATCCCATCCTAAACCCGCCTTCCACAGTTCTTGAAGCAAGCACTTTATTCGTACTACAAAAGGAGCCAAAAATCCTACTGGATCATATATTCTGCCTGCAAGTCGAAGTATAAATCGCTTTGTGTATTTCATTTGAGGTAAAATGTCCAATAAGGAATTAACATTTAGTTTTAGAATATCTTGTTTAGTATCCCAAATGAGACCCAAAGTATTAACAGAGTCCTCAACATTTTCATCCATTTTAACTATACCTTTCTTCACCCATAAATCTTTCAAAACTGGAGAATTGGTCTTAAATTTTCGCAATTGCATATGTGCATCATTCATCACACTTATTGCATCACATGAAAGTTGGAATACTTTATCAACATCATTTGATCCAAAAAATAAATCATCAACATAAAAACATTCATTTAACATATTAAAAACCTCGGGATTCGTATCCTTATACTTTCGTATGTGAAATTTAATAACTTCTGAGAGAATGAACGAACTACAAGCAACGCCAAAAGGCACTCTTGTCATTCTTAAAATCTGAGTATTATTCTCTTCATTAATAGAATTTTTAATCCACAAGAATCTTAAATAATCCCTATCCCTAGGATCAATTGAAATTTGTAAGTATGCTTGTTTTAAATCACTACAAAATGCAATTCTATGTTTGCGAAATTTAAGAATCATATCTAAAACACTCGGGTTCAAATTAGGACCAGTTTGTAAACAATCATTTAAAGATGCACAATTTTTACTCTTCGATGACGCATCAAAGACAATACGAACTTTAGTAGTTTCTTTATCTTTGCGCACGACGGCTCTATGGGGCATATAATAAGTTTTGTTTACACTTTTGTTTGTCTTTTCAACGATTCCTTCTTTGATATATTCATTTACCACTTGTGAATAATTTGCATTTAACCATTCATTATTTTTTAATTCATCACGTAATTTAATGAAGCGCTTTTCAGCACTTCTATAATTACTTTCTAAACCTTGTTTATCCGATTTCCATAAAAGAGAGGTTTGATATCGCCCATTTACAAACTCTAAATTTGTTTCATATTCCTTAATTAAATCAACATCATGTGTAGATAACTCTCTTTTATCATCCGTTATCCCCAATGACTCTAATTCCCAAAAAGCTTTCAATTGGTTCGTTAATTCAGAATTTTCACAGGATGATTCATTATTCAATACACTTAGAAAGTTGATGGCGCAATCAGTTACTCTACTTTCTAACATTTCTAATTTCCCTTGTAAGCACCAACCCAACAACGATTTTATCGCATATATGTGATCATTTAATTTAATCACCTCACCATTATTTATCGACCAAAAATAGTTTGCACCAATTAGTAAATCGATTGGCTTATTTGATTGTATATCCGCTAACTCAAATGTTTGTAATTTCAAAATATGGAAAATCTGTTTTGTGGGAGCTCTAATTCGAGCACCTGAAATGCAATCAGTAACTAAAGCTTCAATATCTATACTCTTCTCTGGTTCTTTTCTGTTTGTCAACCTAACGCAGACAACATCGAATAATTTTTCACAGGGCTGTCTGGAGCCAAACGAATAAACAAACAATTTTTCTTTTCTAATGATAGGAATTTTCAAATCCTTTACAGTTTTTGAATTTATAAATGATCTTTAGGACGCATTATCCATTAAAATTCTAATCATTTTAGATTTTGCATTTTCATTAATTAAAGCGGAACATGTTTGTAGTAGTACACTTTCTGAATTATTTGAATCATTTAAATAGGAAGTTGATACAATAGCCTCAGAGTTTGAAATTGGATTGTTTTCATTCTGACGTTTAAGATTTATGCCGCAACACGCAGTACAATGTTTTGAACTCTTGCAAATTTGACAATTTTTTATTTTTGACCAGCACTGATCACTTTTGTGATTTCTTTTTAAACATTTCACGCACAAGCCTTGCGCTAATACTTTAGTGCGTTTTTGTTCAGTACCTAATTCAGTACAATTGGTACTTTCATGAAGCTTAGATCAAAATATACAACTGTTTTTTACATTTGAAAGCAATGCTGATGCTGTGGGAATGTTGCGCTTTAAATTCCTTTTTTCGTAATCATAAGAATTTACACTTGATTTAAATTTAAGATTATTTGAAAGCATGTTAGACGCTTTTCTACATTCTATTTCTGCACGAACAAAATCCATAAGTTCAGTAACATCAAAATCTTTGGTTTTGCGAATCCTATTATATTCCAGGGCTAATTGATCAGGTAAATTTTTAATTAAAATGGGGCATAATAACTGACCGTAAGTACCTGAAGCCACATTCAATGTTTTTAAATTACGAATTTGTGTTTCACATTCATCATATAACCTTCTTAACGCAGGTAGATTATTAATGTTTTTCACTTGTTCTATAGATAATAATTTTGACATATGCGCATTAATCACTAAATCTTTCCTTCCAAATCGATTTTCAAGTAATTCTATAGCTGCTGTATAATTTTCAGCTTCAATCGTATAGCCCGCAATAGCACTAGAAGCGTTTCCGCTAAGTAACTGTTTCAAATATAAAAACTTTTCAACATTCGATAATAATTTGTTTTCGTGAATAGATGTTTTATATTCATTCCAAAATTCAATCCATTTACAAGGATGACCATCGAACCTTGAATTCTGGTAATTTAATTTTCGAATAATGTTCATTAGAACAATTATTTACTTCTGTTTTTGTCAACGGCTCAATGTTGTTTGTTCTTATTCCTGCACTGTTAGCACTAACTTCAGAAACCGAAAGTGATTTTTTACAAGTGTTAATTTTACATTTATAACGAATAATTTTTTCCTGCAATTCTTCTGCGGAGATTATTTCGTTTTCAAATTCAGCATCAGTAACTTTTTGTTCTATGATTGTTTTGTTATGATTTTATTCTATTCTTATAACTTTTTGTTCTACGTTTTTTACATTGCGTCTTAAAAAAAAACATGTAATAAATATTCGGTTCAGAGGTGGTTCAGCTTTTATAATCATTATTTGGTAGACGAATCATTATATTATAGTTTTAATTTAAGACGCAATGTAAAAAACGTCTTATCAAGCACAATACTTTATTCAGACTCACAGATGAAAAAACAGAACAGAAAACAAAACAAAAACAGCGCATGTGCAGATGCGCGCGCTAAGCAGCTGGGAGAGAATAGTTTCAACACAATTCCCCCCCTGATGAACTTTTAAAGTTCATCATAAAAAAAAAAAAACAGCCAAACAAAAATAAAAATATACTTACAATTTTCACATGTTTACAATTCTCATTTTTAACAAGCGTTTTACTGCAAATAAACAAAAAATTAATAAAGACAAGTAATAAACAATAGTGAAATTAGAATTCAGATATTAAATATAGAATTAGAGTTCTTTAAAGCGATTAAAGTTCAAAAATTTAAAGTTATTGTTATCAGTTCAAATTTATTTCACTTCTAACGAATGTAACAACTGGACTGGTCTTTTTATGGTACCAGTACTTGTTTTCAGTAAACAAGATCGAACTTTATCGTCACGTCCGGTAAAGACTTCAATCACTTTAGCTAGTTTCCAGATATTTCTAGGATATTTTTTATCACTTACGAGCACTATATCATTCACCTTTATGTTGGTAACTCGTTTCACAGGTATTATCGAATTCGCTGATTTCAAATTAAGAATGTACTCTTGTCGCCATCTGTTCCAAAAATGCTGCAGCAACTTTTCACGATAGTTGTGTCTTTTAATCAAGATATCTCTGGTACTAGAAGTTTCTTCATCATAAATCTTTACAGGAGGCAATGACGTTAACTGTTTTCCCACCAAAAAGTGAGCTGGCGTCAATGCTACTGGTTCATTAAAGTCACTATAAACGTAAGTAATGGGTCGCGAGTTGATGATTGCTTCAATTTCAATTAAAATTGTCTCTAGTTCGCATATGGTCAATGAAGAACGTGAAATTATTTTCCTTAAACTAGTCTTGACTGTACGTACTAAACGTTCATAAAATCCGCCCCACCAAGCTCCTCTATCAATTATGTATCTCCACTGGATACCATGAAATGCATAATAATCCTTTAAGTCAGGGTGGTTAATCAAACGAAAAATTTCCTGCAATTCTTCTGCGGAGATTATTTCGTTTTTAAATTCAGCATCGGTGGTTCAGTGGTAGAATGCTCGCCTGCCACGCGGGCGGCCCGGGTTCGTTTCCCGGCCGATGCACCAAAAGACATGTAATAAATATTCGGTTCAGAGGTGGTTCAGCTTTTATAATCATTATTTGGTAGACGAATCATTATATTATAGTTTTAATTTAAGACGCAATGTAAAAAACGTCTTATCAAGCACAATACTTTATTCAGACTCACAGATGAAAAAACAGAACAGAAAACAAAACAAAAACAGCGCATGTGCAGATGCGCGCGCTAAGCAGCTGGGAGAGAATAGTTTCAACAAACACCTTTAATATTCGTTAGCTTTTTAGAAAATAACCGGTATTTCTTTACGAATTTTACCAGGCAAACATATGCCATTTTAAAATAACTTCTATGCTGTACATTCTGGAACCAGCCACACCTTTCAAATATTCATATAATTTCATCCTTATTCATTTTCTTTGTTAATGCTATTCGTATTTTTTTTACACTTCGTTAAGAAATCTTCAAATCTCGCCTATTTTTTTTTGTGGTTGACTGCTTTACTTGACAAATTTGACCTATTTTCGAGGAAACCTCCGGGTCTTGACGGTTTTAACCAGGCAACCTTATGCCATTTTAAAGAGAATATTAATCTCTATATTTTAGCACCGGTTTCATCTTTACACTTGGGTAAATCACTTTTTACTTGGGTAAATAAATCGTAAAATACTTCCCCTGTTTACGTGGTAACCTCTGTTTCTTGACGGCTTTCACCAGGCAACCCTATGCCATTTTAAAGAGCATATTAATCCCTACATTTTAGCACCGGTTTCATCTTTACACTTGTGGGGTTCGAAAATCGTTTAAATGTAACCTCATATTATCGAGGCAACCTCTGAAACTTGACGTTTTTGACCAGGCAACCCTACGCCATTTTAAAGAGCATATTAATCTCTACATTTTAGCACCGGTTTCATCTTCACACCTGTGGGGTTCGAAAATCGTTTAAATTGTGAGCGGAAGTGAGGTTGTTTCTCTTAAACTTGACGGCTTTGAGAACGGTAATGCTTTGACCAGGCAACTCTATCAGATGTTCATTGTAACAATGAATTCTACCTATAGAAAAAAAAATCAGCTTCACACCTTATCAAGTCAATTTTTTGCAGCCGCCGCTTGGGCTATAACATTAAAATAGTTAAGGTTAAAAAATAAATAAATAAATAAATAAAAGATTGCAGCAACTTTATGTGACAGCACATAAACATTTCCTTCCAAGTTCCTGATTTAATTGAAAAAATATTTGACTGGTAGCACTAGAAATCTCTCAACTTTTCTTTCCAGTTTTGATGTATATGAAAATCATTAAAATACGCAGTTGCAGAAGAGATTTAAAAGAAGTGCTATCTGTTATTGGACTAGTAATAACAAGCTGATCTAGAACCTGCTTGACCCTCAAGCAAATGTTGGCTGAACAGCAGAATTTGTAAAAAAATGTTAAAAAAAGTTTTTTTTTTTTTTTTTTTTTTTAAAGCAAGTGGGGAGACTGAACAATGTTGAATTAGTCAATTGGCCACTAACTCTTTCAATCAGGATAACCGATTTTATATGAGTAGATAATGATAATTTATATTTATGAAAACTAGTTTACTAAGGCGCTAGCCAATAAAATGAATAAACTGCTCAAAATCTTCATTCTATGTCATGTTGATAAATAAGTTCAGCTTTCATTTCTTTTAGTAAAAAAGTGATATTTAGTCGTCATAATATAAATATAATTGGTTAGAAGTAATTAAGGTTAAATGTAATATGTTTGATATTATTTCATTTATAGACTATTAAAAGGAAAAATGCAATAGGCTTGGATTATTTAAGTCTTAAATATGATGTTTGCTGATACACAAAATCTAGGGTGTTTAATTCCTGACGATCATAAGTTATTTGCGAAACCGCATCATTTTCTTTTCTCTTGTAAAGAATGTATAAAGATCATGTAAAAATCCTTTATATATATACTTTGGTTCATATGAATTTAATGTAATATTATTTAAACATTTGTATAGTCATTGTTAAGTATATTATTACACCAGCAAAGTGTAACGCCAAATAGACAAATGTAGCTGCAACTAATGTTTTGGTACTAATTTTTTTTTTAATGATATTTACTACAAAATTTAGGATTAAATAAAAAAAAAGAATAATAATAATAACTATTATTTCACCATATTTTTAGAGAATTTATTGCACAATTTGTTTTTATCTAAAAAAATAAAATAAAATAAAAATAAAAATAATAAAAATACCTTTTCCATTGCCTCTGTTCTTATCTATGTTTCAGAAGTTTGCATAATAAAATATGCCTTCTACTTCTGTTAAATTGTGTCACTAAAATTATTAATCCTTTTACGAATAAAATAAACCAAGTTACTTTGAAATTTATTATTCCGCATATACATTGTTTATAGTCTTTCCCAGACAAGTGAAATTAATGCTTTCCCAAGTGACACTAAAATTAAGTGGTTTGTTATTAATAAAAGAGAAGATCAAGCTTCTGTATTATTACTGTATTATAAGTATACAAATATTCTGAATATAGAATTATGAAGAAAATTATTTTGTATAAGAGAACAATAGAGGTGTTTTGTAGTTATGTTTTAGTATGAAAACAATGTATTTATTTCAATATAATGAGCACCTACAGAATTATAACTATAAATATGAATGTACCATTGTGAAATTTAACTTTGTGTATCATTGTGAAATTTAACAAGTTACCGTTCGAAAAATCCTTTAAAATGTTCTTAAAATCACAAAAATAGAGATAAGTTGAATTTTGCAAAGAGACGTTCCAATATGTACAAATATATAATGCTTTTATTATATACTAGCAGGCTTTGCCCGCATCGCTAGGCACTATTTAAATGACTAAATAATTAAAAACCACGTGCGAAATAACTATTTAAAAGAGTAAAATCCGCTGTAAGAGGCACGTTAAAAATATTTAAAAGAATTTTAAAAGGTTAAAAAACAGTTAGACAACATGTTTCGTGCTTATTTATTAGCACATCATCAGGTCTCGTCAGTTAATGAAAGCCATCGAGCTTTATCTTGTTGTTCTAAGAAAGGTTGCCATAGGGTTGCCAAGTCTTTACTCTGATTCTGGTTGATGCATTTATCGCCAAATTTCCAAATCATGATCTTTTCGTATATGTCTAATGTGTATTCGGTGTGGGGGGTTGCTAGAATTTTACTTTCTTCCCACTTTGGCTGGGCTTCTTTATTGTCGAGTAAAAGTTGCTTTAATGCCGTGTTTCCGTACAATGATTTAATGGAATGCTTATGTTCTTTAATCCTTTTACTCAAATTGCGCTTTGTTTTGCCAATATAATAAGATGTTATATTATTGATTGAGATGGGGATTGCATATACGCCGCCAACTTTTGTTTTTTTGTCGCGATCGGATATTATCAGATTTTTCAATGTTGAGGTTTTAAATGCAATATTATATCCAATATTTTTAAATTGTCGTATTACGGGATGGAAACCTTTATTAAATGAGATTGCGCCAATAAATCTACTAGTTTCTTTTCCAGTTTTTAGATTCGTATTGTTAAGCCGGTTTATTATTCTGCGTTTCAACTTATTAAATATTGTGATATTGTAACCTTGATTAAGCATAGTCTTTTTAATTAAGTTTAATTCTTTATCTGAGGAGGATTTATAGGTGCAATGTGTGAAGGCTCTATTAATTAATGGTGTAATGGCGTTGAAAAGTAGTTGTTTAGATGTGTAAGAGTTAACAGGTGCTATGGTGAGGGGGGATGTTGGTTTGTGATAAACGTCAGTCCAGATAGTACTATTATCATGATTTCTATGTATCAATACATCGAGGAACGGTATGGCTCTATCTTTTTCTTTCTCGATTGTGAGATTTACAGAATCAAAAATGTTGTTCATATTGTTTACTAGGGTTAGAAGGCTATTATGTGTATAGTCCCAAATTATGTAGATGTCGTCTACATATCTTTTATAGAAGGAGGGTTTAAGTATGCTATTTGTTAAAACTGTATTCTCAATATGTTGCATGGTTATTTCACCAAGAGTAGGTGCTAAACATGATCCCATTGGTGTACCTGTGGTTTGTTGATAAATAGTGTTATTAACTCTAAAGTGATTGGTTTTAAATATCAGGTTTAAACTGGCTTCTATGAATTTAACATGCTTACTTAAGTTATTGTGATTATTGCACTTGTCAATAATTATATCTTTAACTGCATTAAGTGGAACTGATGGGTAAAGAGACTTTACATCTAAGCTGTAGAATTTAGCAGTAGGTTGTAGTTTAATTTTATGGATATCTTCTAAAAAATTCAAAGTTGAAACGGTTACGTATGGCGAGTCGTTTATAAGCGGTTTAAGTAAACTATTAATAAATTTTTCGAGAAAGTAGACTGGTGATATTCTTCTGTTTACGATTGGTCGGAGAGGCATTGAAATTTTATGTGTTTTAATTTTAACGAACATAGGCGGTACGGATGTATAAAGGGGGAATTGGTAGAAATCTTTCTTGTATTCGGGAAAGTCTTTTGCCAGTTTAGTCATAGAGTTTTTTATTGTATCAGTTGGATCTTTGTTCACTATTATTGCGTTGAGTTCAACTAGGACATCATTAAGTTTAGCTTGAAAATCTTCATTAGTAATGAGTACAAAATTAGATGCTTTATCTGCTAAAAGTATTCTAAATTCTTTATTATTATGCAAATTCTTGAGTATCTTCTTTTGCTGTATCAGAGAATGTTTATTGATTTCTTCCTTCCGCTGTATTTGTATGCATTTCCAAATTGTAAAGCCACGTAGAGATGGTTGAAGTGAGGGGGGATTTTATTAAGGCAGTTTTCAAAGTCAGCAATGGTGTTTTCAAAGTTCAATCCAATATCGGGGCAAAACTTAGGTCCTTGATTTAGTAAGACTACTTCTTTAGGTGTAGGCTGGTAACTGGTTAAGTTGATGAATTTGTTGGTTTCATTTTTATCGTTTGGTAATTTACCGGCCTCAGCCAGAAGGTTATCGAGTTTCTTCTTATGTCTTAGTCTAGTCTTGCATCCATCTTCTATTTGTTTTAGTTCAATTGTACGCAAAATAGAATCGAATTGTATAGGCATAAGGATATTGCTAAGTTCCAAATGTAAGTAATAAAGATTAAGTTCTGTATTAGCCAGTTCATATCTAGTTCGCCGAATATATTGTCGTAGGATTTTTTTCTCAGCAGTGTTGATAATATGCTTAAAAGCAGGAAGATTACGTTTAGCAGACTTGATTTGGATGAAATGTGGAATGAGATTGAGGTTACGGCAGTCTTTCAAAAAGGCCAAATGTAGAAGTTTGCGCGCAAATGCCACTTTTTGTCTAGAAAAGACTTGTTTCACAGACATTGTAAGTTTCACTATCAGAGTAAAGACTTGGCAACCCTATGGCAGCCTTTCTTAGAACAACAAGATAAAGCTCGATGGCTTTCATTAACTGACGAGACCTGATGATGTGCTAATAAATAAGCAGGAAACATGTTGTCTAACTGCTTTTTAACCTTTTAAAATTCTTTTAAATATTTTTAACGTGCCTCTTACAGCGGATTTTACTCTTTTAAATAACTATTTAAATGGTTTGTCAAAATCCCATATCATTGTTAATAACCTAACTTAAAGTTCCTGTTGTGTTCAGTAGAGAATGTTTCCCTTCGCAAAGTGAGGAGTCCGGGTTCCCACTGGATTCTGCAGCAACTTACTCGCTTCGTATTTCCCGTTCCCCAGTGGGTAAGTTCGAAATTTTCAGAAATTCCGCAGATCCTAGAGACTTCCCAAGACAAATTTAGTGCTAAAAAGAGGGTCTCGAATTTGCTCCTTCGTAACATCCCCCCTCCCCGAAAAAAAAAAAAAAATCAAAAATCACAAACAAAAGAGAAAAAGAAAGAAAATGTGTTTTTGGAAATATCCTAAAGAAGTCACATGTCTGTTTTCAATCTTTGTACCAGTTTTAATAGAACTTTACTCAAAAATCTAGAATTTCTGAACTTTCCCCCCCAAAAAACGATTTGTCCCTCCCTCCTGTAAGAATCAAGAATTCCAAAATAATCGTGCATAATGTTTTATTTATACTCAAGTCTAGTCTCCCCATGTGCAAATTCTTCCCCGTGAAGTAATTTTGGGCCAAGTTATACTTACAAACGTTTTTTTTTTTTGCTTCCTGTCCCCCAGAAGGAAAGGGGAGGGGGATTTTAATAAATACCGTTACTTTAGGGGTCGGATACATATAAACAATCTAAGCACCAAACTTTGTGACCGCAGCTATCATAAATTTCGCAGGACAAAATCAGCGCTAAAAGAAGTAATTCGAATTTTTCCTTCGTAACACGCCCCTCCCCCCCCCCCCCAAAAAAAAATGACAGATCGCAAAAAATCAAGAACGTGTTTTGCAAATATCCTAAAGAAGATGCATGGCTGTTTTCAACATATTTGTTCTGTTTTTGTTAGAGTTTTACTCAAAAATCTGGAATTTGCAAAATTTCTCGCCAAAGAACGATTCTCCTCCTCCTTCCCCCTAAAAATCAAAATTTTGTAAATCACAGATAATATTTTATTTGTACTTATGTGTAGTCTTTTCATGTGCGATTTCTTCACTGTAAAGTAATTTGGAGCAGAGTTATACTTACAAAAGTTTTTTTTTTACTTTCTGTCGCCCCAAATGGTTAATTTCGATAAATTCCCTTACTTTAGGTGTCGGATACATATAAACAATCCAAGCACCAAGATTCGTGACCGCAGCTCCCATAGGTTTCTCAGGACAAATTTAGCACTAAAACTGTTTTGCTTGCTGGTAATCCCCCCCCCCTCCAAAAAAAATAAAAAATGCAAATCGCAAAAAAAACGAAAATGTGTTTTTGGAAATATTCTAAGGAAGTTGCATACCTTTTTTCAACATCTTTGTTCCATATTTGGTAGAATTATACTCAAAAATCCGGAATTAGCAAAAATTCCCGCCAAAAATCATTTTTACCCCCTCTCTTCCCTTAAAAATCGAAAATACCTAAAGTCCATAATATTTTATTTGTACTTATGTCTAGTCTCTCCATGTGCAATATCTTTACTGTGAAATGATTTGGAGACGAGTTATGCTTACAAACTTGTTTTTGATTTTTGCACACACACACACACACACACCCTCACGCCCCAGTATAGTACCGGAGAGGAATTTCGAAAAAGTTGATAGATATTATTTTAAATTGGATAAAGATCTAAATGCATGCCAAGCACCGTTCAATTCTGTCCAGCCGTCCTCAAGTGATTCCCGGAGAAACGTAACGTTACAGACATACAGACACGGTGACACACACACAGAGACAGAATTTTTTGAAGTCATTTTTGGCTTTCATGGTGTGTGAAACGTGAAGATATCGCAAATTTTTTTCATTCTGACAAATTTACAGACAAAAGTCTGATTTTATTTATATAGATTTTTTCACCTGGTGAAGGGCCAAGCTAATTTAATTTGACCCTAAATAAATAATGCGTTGTTAATTTTATGGATTTTCTTGATTAAAAACGTTTTTTCATTATTTAACCCCTTTTTCTTTTTGTTGTGTTCATTTCACAAGCCCATATGCTGCTGTTGAAGACTGTATCATACTGCCAAGTGTGCCGTTATCCGGTAAAGGAATTCAAAATCTTTCATATCTTGGCATGAAACGTTCTAATCTAACTCATTGTTATTGAATGCATTCACATTTTGCCAGCGACCATACTATCTCGCTTTCTGTTTTATGGTGCGTTTTAAGTTATTTATGCTAGAGAGCGCATCTGTATTGCTTCTATAGATGA
Organism: Salticus scenicus; assembly: GCA_963930645.1. NCBI lineage: Eukaryota > Metazoa > Arthropoda > Arachnida > Araneae > Salticidae > Salticus > Salticus scenicus. The sequence goes on from OZ005655.1 coordinate 137,145,264, forward strand.
GGATATGTACATAGTTCCTTAAATTTTAACGACGTACAAGTTATTTTTTTTTTTTTAAGCAATGATTTCCATTTTGCAAATTTCGTATTGGTAGATAAAATTTGATATCTGTATCATCTATTTATTATTAAACATTCTCCATATTTAAAAGATAATTCTGTGTCATTTTCCAGTTACCTGTTAGAGATTCATCTTTTTAGCAGTTTAAATTACCTTTTTGGTTTTATCAAATAAAGGATTAAGGACATCATAGTGAAATTTCGAAGATAGAAGAAATTAAAATTAATCACGTAGTAGCAACATGTAGGATTGAGACAAGCACACATTACCCATGTAGCACATTACATTGTTATAGCGTTCAAAATAAGTCTGTACAGTGAGAAATTGGTTGTAACTACGTTAAACAACGTTATGTGCTACCTGGGTAGGTATTTACTAACACTCTAAAATTTCCTATTACTCACTCATTTACTGCTTCTAAAGGAAAAAGAAGATTTTCTAACCAGAGTTACATTTGAAAAAAATCACATCAAAGTAGTTTATATAACCTAATAATGGCCTAATACAAATATGTGATAAAATAAGAAATACCAAATCTAATAAATGCATAAGCATCATAAAGAAATTCAACAGACATATTAGTATAAACATGTCATAAAACTTTGTAATATTCTTAATGTTATTAATTTATCTTTTTTAAGGAAAGAATTTCAGAAGTAATAGAACTGGGGATATTTTAGTGATACACACCTGAAACAAATTCGTATAAGCTAAAACTAACATGCAAAAAATACATCTGAAGTGTAGAAGATTCATAATTTAATTAATTAACGCATCTTTGTTTTAAAACATCCTTCTGTTGATATTTTTTTTTCCGCATAAATATTTATAACTTTCAAATTAATGATAGTCTATAGTATTATTATCTAAATACACTGTAAACGTAAACATCTTAAATTCATTCAAATAAATGTTTTATACGGATGGTTATATTTTAAGCGAAAAAAAAAAAAAATCTTAATTTTTAAGACACCGTTTTGCATCTGAATCTAGGACATTGCAAATGTCTTAAAACGCCGCTATCTTGTTTAGTTCTAAAAATACAGCCATTTTAGGCTTAAAAACTCTAACATTTTTTAGGCTTTTCAATAGATAAATGAATAAATGAAGATGGCATGCGATTCTGTTTTCTGTTAAAAATAGATTTTTGAATTTTACTAGAGCATAAATTAAACACCCGGTGCTGGAATTGAACTCATACCATCCACTCAATCCGAAACCTAGTATCGTAGTTAAGTATTTAACTATATCATGCTTTTACGGAACAAAAAACTTGTTTATACAGTGTGATTATGATTAAAGTTACGATTTCAAAACGCTAAAATTTTAAAACTACCTATCAGAGCGTTTTGATATTTTACCAGAGCAATCGTGAGGCAATGCAATTTTGTTTGGGGGAGGAAAAAAAGTAGTTCATGTTTCTAAAAATGACGCTGTCAGGGAAATGTCAGGGTAAATGGACTCATTAATCACAGGACTCATTAAACGTCTAAATGGACTCATTAAACACAGGAATATTGTTAGCAACACAATGAAATAGCAGGAAACAATAGACTTCAAGGGTTTACTACAATGTTTTTTAGCAAAAGGACAAGAATACGTGAAAAAGAAAAAGAGGAGCTTCATAAGACAAATAGCTTACGGATAAATACCAGCATATTTTGGAATTATTTTATTTATTTATTTATTTATTTATTTTATTTTATTTTATTTTTATTTTTATTTTTATTTTTATTTTTATTTTATTTTTTACAAACAAAATTTTATTGCCTTACGATTACTCTGGTGAAATATCAAATCGCTCTGATAGATAGCTTTAAAATTATATCGTTTTAATTATAATCATTCTATATGTTAAAATACAGAGTGTCCTGAAAGTTCCAGTACTCCAACTTAAAGAAATCATTGTGTCCATGATTTTTACTTTCTCTTACCCATAAGGTAGAGAAAGTATTGTTTTTGGGTCAAATTTTCGAACGCGAGATTTTGTTATATTTACACGTTTTGAGGTCCCCTGAATCCAAATATCATGTTTTTAGCAAATGGTCTGTGTGTATGTCTGTGTGTGTCTGTCTGTTATCAGCATATCTCAAAAACAAATTATGGCAGAAAGTTCAAATTTGGTATTCTAAATGTGTATCATATAGGGACGCTACAGTAAGCTTTTCGTTAAGATCAAGCAAATGGTTCGTGTACAGGGACAATCAAGAGAATTCTAATACGTCTATGGGGGAAATTGCAGGAAAGTAGAGTTTAACGTATATAGACTGCACTAAACCAAATGAAACGAATATATATTTTTTGTAATAGAGATAGTTAACTGGGAAAAAAAATTGTGTATGTAGGAGCCTCGCCTCCCCCCCCCCCTGGGGGGGAAGTCCCCCCTCGAGGGGAGTAAATTTTCATGATGGGTATCTTTCAAAAGAGCTCGCCAATACCTTTAAAACGAATGGTTGAACCATCGAACTGCGATATTTTAAATCAAAGTTATCGATTTTTTTCACTTTTAACGAAAAAAAAAAACGCTTTTTTTTTATTGAGAATAAAATGGACTTTTTTTTTGGATATTTTGTGTTAAACGACTTCTCTACTATTAACATCGTCTGCATTGTCATAAAAGATAATTTTTTTAAATTATAATTTTAATAAATTATTTTTTAAAAAAAGATTTATTTTTTAATAACCGAATTAAATACTATATAAATGTAGGTGCATTAATGAAACAGGGTGTTGAGGGGGGCGGTAGCCCCCCTCACACAGAACTAATTATCGTATAAAACTCTTCTGAAGCCTAATTTTAATTGTTTAGCATAGGTTTACATGACAGTTCTCGTTATCTTACCTCTTAATCTGCAACCTGTATTTATAGTTTTAAATTTCAGGGTAAGAGAAAACCGTGTGAGTGACACACCAGATTATTTAATATTAAATTTTATCGTCTGCTTAATATTGCATCAGTTCTTTAATTTTTATAGTTTCTTTTCTCGCTCAAGTTGTGTGAGAAAAAAGTTTTATATTATTTTGTTCTTCATAGTGAAATGTGTTTATCACGCATTCAGAGAATTACGCTGATTGAAGCTTATTTTGAATGTAAATTGTATGAAAGATGCAAAGATGTTTGGCGATATAAATATCCAGATGATGCAATACCGAGTAAAAATATGCTATATCAGCTCGTTCGACAATTTCATAATACAGGTTTTGTGCAGGTGGGTGCAAGTTTCTGGACAAGAAGTCACTCCCAGCATGTTAAAACGCGTTTCTAAACACATGCGCAAACGAGAACAGCGTTGCCTCCTAGAAAAATGTGGACATTTTGAACATTTATTATAAATGCAAGTTCTGTATTTTTTCCTCCGTTATTTTAAATGTCCCTTTTATCATTAGCATAAAAATAATCGTTTTAAGGTTTGTTCTTTTGTAAATAAAAAATACATCAGCGTCAGTACTGGAACTTTTAGGACACTCTGTATAATCAGTATTCGCGAAACAAATTGCAGTGTCATGTTTTATTCCGATTTCATTGCCAAAAAACTAATGGTACTGATAAGTATAAAGGATTTAAGTCCAAAAATGTCGATTTTGAGTTAAGTACATAGTCAGACGCAGAAAAAAATTCTCCATCGATTGGTATAAAGGATTTAAGCCCATGTTATTTAGTCTTTGAGAAAATCCATTGGTAAAAAAGATTCAAGTCAGAAATTTAGCATTCATGTTTGGTATAAAAGGTTTAAGTCAATTTGTTACCTTTATAAAATGAAGGTTGGCAATCACTTTAATGGTATAAAGGGTATATGTCAACATAATTCCTTTTTCCTGATCGAGTCTTCTGATTAGTTTTCGGTATAAAGGATTTAAGTCCACTTTTCTCTTTTTGCGCTGTGCCACTTGGGGGTCAATAGGTTTTTAATCCAATGCAATAATGAGATGATAATTATTCAACTGTTTATTACTGTATTCTATGCTTTAATTTATAAATATAGAACTGGTATTGATAAATTTATTATTGTATTTTATGCTTTAATTTATAAATATAGAACTGGTATTTATAAAAAAAAATGCCCACATTTCAATTGAAATTTAATATCTATAAATAATTCACTACATCATTCTTTACGAATAATTTACTACATTTAACATCAGAGAAAAGTAGACTTAGCCTATGAACAGAACACTTGACAAAGCAGAAGCCAAAACTGATACCTCTAAACTAGGTTTAGTTTTTGATTTACATCCGTGTCTAGCAACTCCATTTCTGTCATCATCCGTAGCTTTCTACAAACGCCAACTTTGTACTTTTAATTTGATTATGCATGACAATGCCACAGGTAAGTCATGTCATTACATGTGGCACGATGCAATAGCCGGTCGTCGAAATAGCTCCATGTCTACAGTCGGCTGCAAAATTATTCGAGCACTAGCAATAATCCTTGCCAAAAAAAAGTACACTTAATACAGCTTTGTTGAATAAATCCTTGTCGAGTCATGTTCTTAATCAGTCTAAGGACATGATTCGACAAGGATTTTCTTAGCAAAACAGTCTGAAGTGTACTTTTTAAATATAGGAATTATTGGCTAGTGCTCGAATAATTTTGCAGCCGACTGTACCTACGAAATGTACCTGACACTGTTACAAGTGTAACCTTCTATTCTGACACATGCAGTGCTCAAAACAAAAATGCCCATGTGTCAGCGATATTTTTGAAGGCGATGACTGACTTCCCTCATCTCAGCATCAATCACAAATTTCTAATTTCAGGTCACTCGCACATGGAATGTGGCGTAGACCATGCTCTAATTGAGAGACCAAAGAAAAGTATGGCATTTCAAGTATTCCACCCACATGATTGGTATCAACTTGTTCGGTCTACAGGGAAGAAAAATCAATTCACTTTTAGAGAGATGACTCAAGATGATTTTTTTGATTTTGTACTACTGTCAATAAGCACTCTCGTTGTGAGAAAGAATAATGTCGATGGGAAGCCGTTCAAGTGGCAAGAGATACAATGGTTGGTGTTGCCAGGAAGGAGGTCAGATATTTTATAGGTACAGACTACTTGAAGGCACTTTTAAAAAAATCAGTTTTCTTCAAAGAGGCAAAACAAATCTCCGAATTACCCAGATTAACAAACCTGTTCCAATCTCAGCGGAGAAGAAGAGAGATCAACTTACTTTGCTTCCTCTTCTGCCTCCAGTATTCCATAACTTCTACAAAACTTTACGAACATCAGCTGGCGCCGAGAACATTGACCCTGACTTAGAATTTAGTGATACTGATGAAATTGACCATTTATGACCATGACCCATGATTCAGTGGAAGGAAACACGAATATAATATTGTGTTGGTCAATATTCTAATAATCCGAATGCTTTGTATTTTGTGCACTGTTAAAAATGTTTTTTTAAAAATGAGCTAAATTGTCTTGAAATAGCTCCGAAACAATATATACTTAAATTAGAAAACCCATGTACACATTTTTGAGTATAGTGACATTTTAAACATGTGGATATTGGGATTCTTATTAGTCAACCCTATTTTTGAATTTGTAAATATACTCAAAAATGAGTACATGGTTTTTCAAATTTAAGTATATATTGTATCGGAGCTATTTTGAGACAATTTAGCTCATTTTTAAGGAACTAATTTTTACAGTGTGTTTTAACTTTGGTGTTTTGCTTGTGGATTATTAATGACGTACTTTGTTGCCATTTAATAGGGTGATACATATTTTCGTTTTTTATGTATTATTTTGCTTTTAATCTATTAGTATTATTATTTGTTTATTATCATTTTTATTATTAACTATTTTCAACTACAGTATATCGTTTATTATGATTTATATTCTTCTAATCTTATAAAGTTTTATAACACAAAAGGACAATGAAATTATATAACAACAGCTTCTAGAGGTAAAATACAAAAATATCTAATCATTTTTTAAACTGATTTACCTCTCAATCAGTTTAGCTTGATGTTGAATAGATACAAGTACAATCTAACTACCCTTCCATCTGTGGTCTTAAGGTGAAGCTTAGATAGCAGTACATTTTGAATGTCAAATTGATATTCGGGCATGCGTTGTGAAATGCCCCCCAAAAAACTCATTTAAAAAAATTAGTTAAACCTAAAAGGGAAGACAAAATTATTATTATTAAATGAGATCAATCCAATCTATTTAATTAATTTCTTTATTAAGAATCATCAATTAAAATTTCACATAGTTTATATTAAAAGACTGATCTATCATAAATTTCAGAGATGAGTGCAGAGATTTCGGGATAGATATGTTTCTCCAAAAATAAACACATTTTACAATTTTAATTAGACTGACTGACCAAATAAATTAAAGTTTACTTTCTCATCGTCACCGGGTTATGGGGGAGGCAGGCACAAACTTTGTATAAGATGCAAACACAGGACCGGTGCGCCATAGTAATACTCTTGCAGGCACAGTGTAGCACAATCACACAACATTTGAAAATCGAGTACTTAATTTTTTTAGTAATTAACTGTTTTTAATTGAGGCCAAAGCTGAGCCCTCTGTAAAAATGCAATGCTCATAGCTTTAAGAGCAGTAAAATTTGCCTTTCTGCAACCTTTAGGAAGTATAGGCAAAAGACCATTTAGCAGGGAGAGAAAACAAACAATCATCTCCAGAAGAATTCGAGACCATCTGCGAGAGAGTTTTTCTTTTTCTTTTCTTTTCTTTTTTTTTTTTTTTCTCTCTTGGGGTCCTCTCACTATCATTTTTGTAGGAGGTCTCGTTTTTTTAATTTCTTATTGGGTTTCTTTACTTTGTTGGATCTCCTGCTTTTTTATTGGGTTTTTTCTTCTCCAGTCCTCTTGCTTCCAGATCTCATGGTATATTTCTCTTTATTCAGTGGCGGGAACCTGAGGTTCCATCTGTGTGGTCATGTCATTGAGTGCTAGTTGTAAACAGGGTCGTAAATCGGTTGGGAATCAGTAATATACTTTTTATGGCTGTTCTTTGTATGAATACCTTTTGTGATTTGATTTCTTCTGTTTCTTAAAAAAATAACGGCTGCACTCTGTCCAGCAATTGAGTAGTATTGCACACCAGATATTTTTTATTTGGTATATTTTATCAAGTGCATATTATCTTTACTTGATTACTTCATAGACATTGAAGGTCTTTGAGCATTAATTTTCAATAATTATGTAATAATTCCTATCTTTAATATGAGAGTCTATAATATTGTATTCAATTCCTTGTTTGGGGTAATAAATTCTTTCAATAATGTTGATCTTTCATAATTCACTAACTTGGATTTATCATGGATTAACCCCTTACCTAATAACCTTTCATTAATCTGAAATTTCTAAGATGAAAGCATTGGGTAATCCTGCACCACTTTGTTCATGTATCTCATTAAAGTCATGAATTAATATGTTGAGGAAGTTAGAATTGATAATCCCTTATTTTTATTAGGTTTAAAATCTTTTGAACATCCCCTGAGATCCTAAATCCAGTATTTCTTAATGCTGCAGCCAAGTATTTGGACTGTCAGCATAATCATATTGTTAAATGAATGTACAAGTTAAAGTGGTAAAAAAGAGTTAAGTCCTGGGTAGAGTGATACAAAGAATTTAAGTGAATTTAAGTCCTGCAGGCATTTTTTCGAAACTATATAAATCTGTTAAAAATAAACAAACTTCAAAATTAAATGTATGTAGTTTATTCACAAAATTGTATAGTATGATAATATTCTGGTTAAAACTGTATTGAACGTATAAGTTTTTATACAGAATTTTTTGAACTTTATTTTTAGTCTCCTGAAAAATCAAGAATATGGACTTAAATCCTTTATACTTATCAGTACAGATATGGGGTCTTAAAATTAATAATAATTATTATTTTAAATTTCATATCTAGAGGTTTAAAATTTTTTTAATTACATGACAAGTATTGAAAGTTGCAACTCTTGATGTTTGATGACGATATTTTTCCTTAAATTGGTGTTTAAAAAGAAACAAACTATAATTATGAATAGCCAAAATTTTGTTGTTTTACATTTAGGTGCAGGTAAATATGTAGAAGAAAACAGTTTTTAAATCAATAATAATGATTTTGATTATAATAAAATAAAGAATAGTTATGCACAAATTATTCATGATTGTTCACTTACAAATTGGCTTTCGTCTCTACAAATTACTTGCTACGTTCATCTTCATACTTTCTCTTTTAATATAAGAAAGTTTTAAATACAAAGACTTTTTTTTTTTTTTTTACGAATTAAACTTCGTGTCTAAATACGTTGTTTATGAATTATGTTAAATATAATTGCTTGTAAATATCATTCATACCTCTAGAGTACTATTCCATGAAAATTTAATTTCATAAAGCTACCATAGATTAAGTAGCTTATCTTCTTTATATAAAAAAAATATTACATTTATTGAATGTGGAAAGAAGTTTAAACATTATAAGCATTTTACTAAAGTAGGTTCCATATGCAAATTTGCTAAGTAATGCAAGTGTCTGATTTCTTAAAGAGTCTGAAAATTCAGACGTGTTTGTTGTATAAATTGCACATATTTACGTGTTTCACACATATTTGTATCGGAATTGGTATTTCAGACGCATTTGTCTTAAATTAAGATATTTATAACGTCTATGCTCTATATTAAAACATTTACATGTCTTAAATGCCTTTTCAGCTGTTTTTATATCTTACTTCAAAACCATTTTATTTGCAGTGTATATATTGAGAATTATATAAATTGTTAAATATATTTATCGTATATCTGTTTTAGTATATTATGTCGAATACATTTCATATAAAAAATTTGTAAGTACATGTTTAATTACTTAGAATAAGTACCTGATTTTCATGTCTCTAAATATAACTTATAAATAAATAAAATAAAATGTTTTAACTAAAAAAATATTGTTTAAGAAATGTAGAAATATCACTTGCTGTAGAATATGTAATAATGCTGCAGAATGTGTAGTAGCACATTCTGCAGATGAATGAAAACGACTTAAGGAAATGGTGGAAATAACACTGCTCTGCAAAAAGTTTTTTTTTTCAAGCCCTGATACCATTCTTGCTGATTCTTAAGTAAAATAATCTCCTGAATCATAATATGACCACCATTTTGTCCAATCGCTCACTGTTTTCTTGGGATGCCACCCCCCCTCCCCTAATTTTTATCACTATTCGGTAATTCTGTGACCACTAATTTGATTTGGAAAATAGAAAATAATTAATTTAACACTTAATATATATATATATATATATAATGTGTAATAAATAAATAAATAAATAATAATAGTAATTGTTTAATAAAATTTAATAAATGTAATTCATAATTTCAGTGACAACCCCCCCCCCCCCCATAAATTATCCCCTTTCCGCAAATGTTCATGTTTCAAAATTTATCACTTCTGTAGCCCCTCAGAAGATATTTAGCAGTTGAAATAATCCTTTTCCGCCCTACAAATCAAATTTATAGCCGTAAAATTACCGAAAAGATATAAAAATAGTAGGGCGTCCATAAAAAATAGTGGGTGACAGGGCAAAACGGGTGTTATATTCGGATTCATGAGGTCATCTTACATAAGAATTTGTAAAAATGATGCTGGGGCCGATTTTCATGTAGAACAGTGTAATAAAAAATAAATAAAAGAAGAAGAAACTAAAAACTGAGAAGAATGTAAAAGAATATTTATTTTTCTTCTGTCCATTTAAAATTGCTTTTTCTTCTTCATTGCCAAGGCGTCATATTGAAATATAAAATAAAGTTATTGAATTTTTTCTTTAAATGTATTAGAATTCATCGTAGAATATTCATCCTATAAAAAATTTAATAACTAAAAAGGAAAGCAATTTATATTTAAAATTTAAACAATTTTATAATTAATAAAATTTAATAAAAATTATTTTATATTGATTAGTGTATTAAAACCTAATTATCTTACAAACTTCAGCACTAGAATAATTATTATTTCGTGTGTGTGTGTGTCTTAGAATATAATGTAGATGATTCTGCTTACATATTTCATTAACAAATTATCATTACAAATAGCACAAAAAGAAAAAAAAATGTTTTTGTTATGCATATATTTTCATATTTGAAAAATGCTGATAATCTTATTATACTCAAAAGTCATTAAGGAATAAAAAATATATTAAGATGTCGTCTCTAATGAGCTGAGAATGCATTCAAACAACTCTTCTAAAGTTCAACATTTTCCTAATTATGCAATTATAAAAAGTGGAAAATGTCATTTACAATAAAAATTAAACTTTAAGGTATCTTTCTTTTATGTTATGAAATGAAATTAATCTAATTCATTTATAGATTATAAATTTATGTAAGTGAATTATCATATTTTTGTTTATCTCATTGTAATCTTATCTTCTTTAATTGCTTTCATTTGCTTAATGGAATGTATTTCCCGCAAGAATGCTAAAATAAATAAGTTATCTGGAAAGAAGATAATGAAAAATATTTGACATGCATATTATTTATTAAACGAATGTCAACTTTGAAATATATTTCATGAATAATCATGTTCCAAAAGCAACTCCTTTTTTTTTCTTTAAGATTTTGTTATTAAACTTCTAAATACATGTGTTGTAATGTAAAGTATAATATGCTTATACACAGATGTGTGTTTTAATGTAAAATTTACCTTTATCTCAGATTTTATTTCTGAAATTTAAAGAAAGATTAGCAAAAATTTACGGAGATTCAATTTAATAAATCACATATTAGAACCTTTTTACTGAAATCGGATTTTGTCATCCTGTCTTCGTGTCACGCTAATAAGCAAGGCGCCTTCACTTTAAAGAAAATTTAAGGATTTAATTTTGCCTCTTGATGGCTCAGTTGGTTAGAGCGTCATGCTAAAAACGCGAGAGCCGTTAGTTCAATTCTCGAAGGGCCGAGGTGTTTATTTTAGCAGATATTTAATAGAAAATGTGTCAATTGATAAATGAAAATTTTTCATTGTCTAATAAGTTTCCTAAAAATTTTCAAAGATTTTTTTTTTAAAAACAATTTTTTTATCTAGTAACTAAAAACCACAAAATAAAAATTTGAGTAAGAAAAATTAAATAAGTAAATATTTAATTTTTTTCAGAAACTTTTTATTGAAACTAGATTTTTGTCATCGTGTTTTTGTGTCACTCTGAAAAACAAGGTGCCTCCACTTTTTTTTTGCAAATGTAAGCAAATTTTTCCGTCACTCGTTAATTTAGTTGGTTAAAGCGACGTGTCAATAACGCAATGGTCATGGATTCGATCCTCGAAGGCCAATGTGTTTCTTTTTTGGAGATAATAAATTGAAAATATGTCAACTGGTAAAAGAAATCTTTCATTTTCTGCACAGTATCTTAAGAAATTTTGACTAGTTTTAAGGAGCCTTTTTTTTTTTTTTTTTTTTGTTATAGAAATGCACAAAGAAAAAACTTAAATAGAAAAAAAAACCTGGAAGCTTTATATCGTGGAACCCTAAAAAACATAAAATAAAAATTTATTCCTGCATAGACGTGCTATAAAAAATAAAAGTTTAAAGAATAAGAAAATTTTAAAGAAAAATATAGATATTTCCCTTTTGCAAAAAATGAAAACTTTTAAATATTCATAATATTTTAAAAAGCATTTCGGAACAATATTTTATTTTTATGTGTATTTATTAGGTTTTTCTTTTATGTTTTATGACTTTTCTTCATTGTTCTTTGCCTTTTAGTTTAAGCGTCATGCTAATTAACTCGATGGTTGTGGGTTCGATCGTACAAGAGCCTATGAGTTACTTTTTTGCAGATAATTATTTGAAAAGGTGTCAATTGATAAAAGAAAATCTTTCAATGTCTACACAGTTTCCTAAGAACTCCCGATTAGATTTTTTAAAAGCTTTCTTTTTCTGTAACTAAAAAACACAAAATAAAAATTTAAGTAAAAATACCTTTTTTAACAATAGAAGCTTTTTATTAGGGGGTCCTAAAAATCATAAAATAAAAATGTATTTGTGCAAAGATATGCTATAAAGAAATGAAAGTTTCAGCACTAAGAAAATTCTAGAGAAAAATATAGATATTTCTCTTTTACAAGAAATGAAAATATTTAAATATTTTAAATATTTTTAAAAACATTCCAGACCTTTGAAATTTATGGCTTTTCGAATATTCATACAAAAACTAATAACTAACAATATTGGTTTCGAATGCTTTTTTTAAAAATTTTTCATATTTAAAAATTTTCATATCTTGTAAAAGAGTAGAATTTTCTTATTGCTGAAACTTTCACTTCTCTATAGCATATCCTTGCTCGAATAAATTTTATTTTATGATTGTTAGGAGTCCACAATAAAAAGGTTCTACTGTTTAAAAAGGTATTTTTATATAAATTTTTATTTTAAATTTTCATATAGCTTCTATGGTGCCCACCACAGTCCGTTCCCAGCTATTTAACCCATTTAATCGTTGAACGATCTATAGCAATGAAAGTGGTGTCTAAAGTGGCTATGCGTTACTAAATGTGAACACATACAGTGCCATCAGATGAAAAACAGCGTATTTCTATCTCAAAAACGGCACAAAATAAGTGAAATTAAAAAGGTTAATTGCAAAATTACAGAGCAGCAATGATTTAATACGAGAGCACAGTGACGTGCTAAAACGATCTTAGAAGGAAAAAGACTAATATTTAACAACAAATACCTTTATTTTCATTGTTCGAAGTTTTGTCCGTCTGCTGCGACGCACATTTTGACTATTGTTTGAACTTCACATTGCACAAGTTGTTGCGCAGCGGATGACAAATATACTAATATGTAAAGTTTAAACAAGAGACCAGATGTGCTTCTCTGCCAGCAGATAGAAGTTTAAAAATTGAAAATGAAAAGTGTCTTGTTATATCTAGTTATTTGTTTCTTTCTAATATCGTTTCTTCATGCCTCAGTGTAAGAAATAAAGAACAAACAAATGCACGTTTTAAAGGTTCTATTTTAAACAATAATGTCCACAAAGTGCCTTTTCGTACTATTTGCAAGAAAAGCCTAAACAAAGATTAGTTTTATGAAAGTCAGGCTAATCAAGTAATTCTCGGAATAAAAGAGTTCCGATAAGACAATGTCCAGCAGTTAGAACTTTATAACTTGTTATATGAATTGATAGAGGGCTCAGAGGTCGAGAGTTTAAATATGCTTCTGTTAAAGTGAATAGTGTTTTGATTCCTTCGGTCGTAAGCAGACTGCCTTTACAAGCTTGTCGAAGGTGGCGCTTTGCCAGTATGAAAGAGGATCTCCATAATCATCCAAATTAAGGACCATAAGGTGACAAAAAATGTCGTAAGATTTGACAATGGGTACTAAAATTTTCATTGGGCAAGACTTTAGCAAGGGCTATCAACTTCTTCAGGTAAGTAGTAGTATATATAAATATTTTTTCATTGTCGAATTATATATCGGAGAGTTAGCTGCTGCGTGCTATAAAACGTTATACACTGACGTTTAAATTAAAGCAACAACCGGTTTTCCTATTTTATTCTTTTGCACGTAACTTTTAAACAAATAAACATAAGAACATAAAATTTGGATGGCATGTTCGTTATTATATCATTAATTGAATTTTATAAAACTTAGCATAGATAATAATTTTAAAACTAATAATCGTTCAATATTTCTCAAAAGAAAACTTTGGCAAAAATGAAACATTTCAAAAATGTTAGAACAGAAAGTTTAAGAAAAATGATATTAATAATGGATTACAGATAGGTGAAAATGCACGTGCTTTCAAATGTTAAACAAAATCCCAATTTTCTTTTTGTATTCACTTTTATGTTACTTTTACAACGGACTTTTTGAAAAAAACATATTTACTAATTTATAAGCTAAGAGCATCACTGTCATATCCAATTTTCAAATTTCTATGTATAACTTTTAAAAGTTATCCACAAGCGAAAAAAAGAAGGAAAAAAAAAAAAAAAAAGACGCGACATTAGTTCTACACTATGCGCATTTGGCAACGGTCTGGGACTCATACTAAAGAGTGGTCCGAAGACATGCCTTCAAATATTTGATCCTCTACAGAGGGGATGGCTCCCCTGCTTCAACAATCTTCAAAGGTATAATTTGTGATGGAAACATGAAGGACAATGAGGCCACGACGGATTTCACGAGCAACATACTAGTAACGTACAAAACATTCTTAAACCAGCTTGATTTTGCAATGAACCCGCAATTTTCCGATTATGAGCTTGACTCTCTACTGACCAGGCTACTGTGCTCTCCCCCCTCCCCCAATCATATGTTAAGAACAAAAATATTTTTTCCTATGCACATAACTTATACTTGAGAATATTTTTAATAATTCTTCAAGAGTCATTAAAATCAATAAGTGCTATATTTTAATGCGTGAATTAATATACATTGAATAAACAAAAATTTATAACAAACATAATTACACTTAACAGAATGAAAACAATTCAGAAGTTCTACATTTAAGTTAATTCATTCATTATTAACTGACCACTTAGTAAATTAACTTATTTTACCTATCACCGGCGTTCTAATGGAAGAAACGTGATAAAAAGCATAAGATTTCGCGCTTTACCGTTGAAAACGTCCAAATATTATTATTATATAAAATTAAATGTAAATAATATATATTTTTTCTTTTTATATATTAATTAATTAACTAATGTTTAATTTATAAATATATAAAAGAAAAGAAAGGACTATTCACCCCAATTAGCCCAAATATTTCTAAAAAGCGAACTACGTCACGACACATTTGATTCATTGAGTTCCATTTATTCTGTTTAATAGGGGTGCAAACATTTTTTTTTTATTTCCCTTTAAATAGTTTACTTAGTGTATAAAATAAACAAATAGTATCATTTAGATTCCCATATGCATGATTTATATTAATGAAAATAAGGTTGACTACCGGTTAAATACTACAACAGGAACAAGAATTTAAACAACATTTTCAACATAAATTGAGTCTCATTCTCGGATTCTAGATATAATTGAGTAAAAAAAGTCTTATTTCTCTGCATGATGATTTTGTCTAGCATAAAATTTAACAGTTATTTAAATTCTGGAACACATTCTAATAATATAAGTCAATTTCTATACATTGGATGCAGTGTAACCATGTTATAATGTTCTTAATAAAAATGGCATCCATAGACAGCAATTGTATGAGATCCTTTTTTATGAGATTATACCGACAGAGGAATATGAAATATACACTAAAAGATACACAGCTCGTTCCTTGTAATGATAAATATATATATCAATAAAAAATCGGAATTTTTTTGTTCAGTAATGTAATTCTTAAGTCTATAAACATATTTTTTCACTGATGAAAATGAAGTTTTTAAGCATATTAGTTCTGTATGTGAATGAAAGTAACTTTAATGCTCTGTATCTCTGTTAAATTGTCTTTTAAAAAATTCCCTCCTCAGACTACTGTGATAAAAAACATTTTGTTGTGTCCCTATACGCGAGATACAAACAGTACATAGAAAACTACACAATTATGTAGCTCAAAAACAATTTTGACAATTTAAGAATCAATCGGACGGTTTTGTTAAGCGCTATGGTGTCACACAAACATAGGCACACAGGTTCACAGAGATACACAGACAGAAAGCTTTTTTAAGTCTCTGTGCAGACCTGCACTAATGTTTCAGCAATTATTAAAAAGAAGATATTTATCAGTTACATTTAAATATAATTCCTATCACCTTCTTTTCTTCCAAATTAAATGACGCCGTTTTATTTCCTTTTCCTTTTTCTTTTCTTTTTTTTTTTTTTAAGTTAATAATGATAGGAATGATAAAAGTCATAAATAAACTGTTATAGTTGTTCTTTTCTTTTGGATCACAAAATTAATTATAATAAATCCTATACTTATATTACATATATTGGTTTTATTACAAGTAGTGTTTAAAAACAAAATCACTAAATCAATTTTAGAATAGTTAATTCTTGTTTTTTGCTGTATAGCATACGAATATAAAATATAATTTTTTAATAAATATAAATCTGAAATTGTTACTATTTTCGTAGGCCACATTTACGTAATAGTTTTCTTTTCTTACCGTAACATGGATTCCCATTATCTCAAATAAAAGAAAATACCTCCAATAATCCGCTTATATATACTTTGTCCTAAGGTTCTTATCTTACATTTCAAGATCAAGCAAAGCTGGATTTAAACTCAGTTTGTTCAGGGTATTTTCGTTATAATATGACCTTCAAGAAGATTACTTTAAAACATTACAAAATAAACTGTTCTTCGTTTTACAACAATAAATCTTTGTAAAGATTTGTAAGATCATGACCGAAATTTTATTTTATATTTATATTTATATGTTATTTGTTTTATTTTATTTTATTGAGACTTTTGCTCTTTTTAAACAAAATAAATAAAATGAATAAGATTATTAATTTCTTCATTTTCAGTTTTATTTTAATAACGTGGAAATATTTGTTTACATAAAAATATTCATTTACATGAATAAAGGTGCAAAAATTTTCTCCGCAAGACGAATTCTCTTACACCACTATTTTTTATTAATAATATCCTATCATAGCCAACCTTTAAATATATATATATATATATATATATATATGATAAAAATTATTTATAAAAAATGGTGAGGTAGGAATAGGGCCTATATTGAGATGAAATTTCTTGCACCCCTGTACATGGAAAATTCGTTGTGAAACATCTATTTATAATGTCTAAATTTTAAATAATTTAGAAAAGTAAAATATTCAAATTTTGTCACATAATAATGTCCTAGAGTAAGTCATTATAGACTGGCTCAAAACATTCTAAAAGTCTTGTGTAATTGTATAAATAAATGTTTTGTCAATACTAAAGTTATGTCAGGACAAAATGCTATTATAAAATCGTATATATATACATACACTCCTGCTCAAAAGTTCAGCCAGATTTGCAAACGATTTTTTTTTTTTTCAATTTAAAAACTTATTTCTTGGTGAAATGGTTTCAAATATTCGGTAATTAAAGAACTGGGTCTTGCTCATGTTTTTCAGTGAAGATTTGTTTTAAGACAACATTTAGAGGACCGATAACAAATTGAGCAATTTCAATAATGTTTGGGATCAACCCTGTGTCGTTAAGTAAACGAAATGAACTGTAACTTTTAGATGTGTTAACATAGATCCAGTTCAATTTGTGGATGAATTTGTGTGACGATAACATATTAAATAAAGGAGATATAAGCATTTATTTTAAAACTTCAAAAAAATCAGCATGTTTTATATTTCTAATATACAGAATTTTCAATGAAACTTATTCCAACTTTCAGATAAGTTGGAAAAACACTTTTTAAACAATATACTGCAATCGGAATACAAATACCTTAAATATCTCATGAAATATGAGCATTTTTATGAAAAACGCTTTCACTTCGCATGTGGGAAAGATAATATATATATGGATATATATATATATATATATTGCACAGGTTGAAAGTGCTTTTCGAACTTATCTGAAATTGGAAATAATTTTCGTTAAACACTCTGCATATTAAAAAAAAAAAAAAAAAACGCGGATTTTTCTTTTTCTTTTTTTTTTTTTCTTTTCTTTTCTTTTTTTTTTTTTTTTTTTTTTTTTTTTGAGTTTTAAAATAAAGTCTTATATCTATGTTATTTAACACGCTATTGTCACATAAATTCATCTACAAATTGAACTGGGTCAATATTAACATATCCTAAAGTTACAGAGTTACAGTTCATTTCGTTCACTTAATCATACAGGGTGATCACAAATACTATTGATATTGCTCAATTTGTTACCGGCCCCTTAAATGCTGTCTTAAACCAATTTTCACTGAAAAGCATGAGGAAGCCCCAGTTCTTTAATTACTCAATGACTGAAAAGAGAGATAAGTTTCATCGAGAGATAAGTTTTTAAACTGAAAAGATTTGATCATTTGCAAATCTTGCTAAACTTTTGTGCAGGAAATGTATACATTAAAGTCTCGTACAACGTGGTGAAAGTATGCCTCATGAATATCACATTTTTTTTTTTTTAATACCACTAATTTTATATCAAAGCAACTGCTTTATACAAAAACTAAATCAATGGTTCTCTAAAAATTTATTGGTGTTCAAAAATAAAGCTGTTTTATCTTATTTATTTATTTTTTGCCATCTCTGCCACCGCTTTGTACGAGACTTTACTGTATATATATATATATATATTAGATCTACCGGGATGGTCTGTCCTTTTTCAGTAATAAAATGACACTAGAAATTTTTGTTTAATGATATTTACATGATACATTTCCAATTATCATCTTAAAAGTTATCCAAGAAATTCTTAAATATTTTCCAGGATAAATTTCTGATGTCAGTATTTTAATGGAAACGAACAGAATTTTCCGATAGACCTAATATATATTAAGGTAAAGCTACGAGAGTTTGCGCCCAATTCAATAGAACGATTTAAAAAAAATCCAATTATTAATTTTTTGCTAAAATATTTGTGCATAACTTTGAATTATTCCTTCTTCTATTTCCACTATTATTTTGTTGTTCTGCTCTAATTTAAAACAACAGCTGTAATAAAACGAAGAGAGCTGTTTCGCACAATCACTCTTTATAGGGTAGAAGTGATTGCATATAGTCCTAACTACAGTTATATTGTTAATAATAATAATTGTCCTTAATTGACATTGTTGTAATGTATTTGTGAAAAATTATTTTTGTACTGGGAGTTGATATTTCGATTCAGTAATTTAAATAATAAGGAAAAATAAAAGAAATTAAAAAAGAATTACTAAAAATTATTTTAAAAAAATTATTAAAAAAAAAATATATATATTAAAGAAACAAGAAAAGAACAAGACCAGATAAAGATTGCAGAAATATACTAGAGAAAGTTGCTAGAAAGTTACTAGTAACATGTTTAACTTGAAATTAGTTCATTCCCTTTTCAGCTTGAATGGTCTCTTGTTTGCTGACCGAATCTCTCGTTGTCCACAATCGTTGCACATATTTTTGTGTATGGTGAAATTATCGTGCAACTACCTGCTACAAGTGAACCTATTTGAGATGGCTTGCACACTGTTTGTGCAATGGATTTCTGAACCAAAAAAAAAAAGGTAGCAAACCATGTCTTCAATGATATATGGCTAGTCTTCGCCACTTTTAAGCACAGAATCCGCCCATCGTTGACTATTTGTTAAGATTTATTTTCTCTCAAAATCTTCCGCACAAAAATTTTCGAAACACAAAACATAAATTTTACTTGGTTTTAAAACTTCTCGTATTAACTTTAATATCCTTTACGTTTATTTATTATATTTTATTTTATTGAAATTTAGACGATTATACAGTCCATAAAAAGAAGTTTCAGTAAGCTGATATTTTTTGCTTGTATTTATTTTTATCGATTTTGTTAAGAACCCGAGAGCTGCACAAAACTTGAGCATCATACTTGAAAATATTGCAAAACTAAACAAATATACAATATCATTTAAATATTTTGCAATAAATTTTTCATAGTCTAATATTAGAACTCGAGAGGTATTCTTTAACCACATTTCTTGCGACCATGGAAGCCTCTTCGCAAGTGCGGATTGAACGAGTCCAGTGTTAAAATAGGGGTGACTTAGAGAAAACAAGCGATAAGGGAACACCGAATAACTGGATGTTTGCCAAATAACTATCTCTCGGGCAATTTTGCATCCCTCCAAACTTTTGGACTCGGCCTCACTGCTAGTCGTAGGAAACGTGGTCGCACTATAAATGCTACCAGAGGTGTGCCCTTTGTCGATCGTGCCGAATGTTCGATTGCATATTCTGGGAAGTCTCCAAAAAGAGTCGCCGTCTAGAATGGGTTGAACTAGTCCAATCAATTGTCGATGTTAATTTCTGGTGCAGTTTCAGACATTCAACAAACTCAATAAATACAACACTTTGAATGAACACCTTTGTATAACCCCGCCTTTTTGTTCTTTCTAGTTCCTTAATTTTTTAATTTTTTAATTTAATTTATTTATTTATTTTTTTTTTCGTTTTTGACTCCACCCACTTTTTTGGTTTTGGCCTTTTATTTTTAACTAGCAAACCCGTGCGAAATTTTCTCACTTTATTTCTTTTCTTACTTACCTTAAAATTTTGAAACTCAAATATTATACCAATTTCACCACCTAGTTAAAATTTTAATTTACTAGAAGCCAAATTATTATTAGAACCAGATTAATAATGTACAATCCATTTTGTTTTATTGCTAGCAGTAAAATAAAAGAGATCTAAAAATGCTAGACACAGAATCATATAAAAGGATAATTAGATATAAATATGTTCATGATAATTGAAAATGATGTATGTTCCTTGGTGTTCCTTGATGATCTTCGTACTGTGATTATTATACATAACATTTAAAAAAAAAATAACGTAAAAATCTATAATTATTTCATTTTGAATGATCACAAGTACGTGCTGGAATAGTTGCATATATATTCTTTAAACACGCTTTGCATAAGTGACTTAGGAAAAAAAGAAACTCAAACATGCTCCTATTGTTAAAAACAAAGAAGAAATTCACCTGAATATTGGAATCTTGGCCATATTTTGGGGCTCGTAATATAGATAATAAACCCATTAAACGCCAGTGTATGAATCCCGCTAAAACTTGTTGAATTTTCGTATGTTTTGGATTTCAATGCGCCTTTCTAATCATATATAGTTGAAATAATTAAAAGAAAAATTCTTAAAAGATATGATATGGTTCCAAAGTAGGAGATTTAGCACCTAATTAAAGTAGAATAGATGTTGAAAAACTGCAAGGCCTTTTTAAAATAGTTTTCTTGATCACTGTTTTTTAGAATTAAAAAAAAAAAAAGAATGGTTTTATTTCATTTCCATTGTTTTAAACCCCTGCACTCAAATGATTTATTTTTGTCTTTTTTTTTTTTTTTTTTTTTTTTTTTTCGTTTTTTTTCCCCAAGAAAAACAGAAATCTTTGTTTGAATAATTAAAAAATTAATAAGATTTACACTAAAAACGTTTTGAAAAAATTACAAATGAAGACATTTCAATATATAATATAAAAAATAAAAAGTGTATTTATCTTAATTACTTGCAAAGAAAAAAATTCTTAAACAATTATTCCCGCACCAGGAGCTTTGGCGTCTAATGGGTTAAATCCTCTGGGGTTTTGAAATAGCTAAGCCGGTCATGGTGGGTTAATGCGAAAGCCCTACAAAAGTATAAGTAAAGATTCGTCGTCGCGACCGATGATTATCATATGCCGACTAGAAAAAAAAAAAAAAAAAAAAAAAAAAGAAAAAAGGTGGAACATACTTTAAAAGATGACTCTGCAGAAACTTTTCAACCTGTAAATTTAATACGAAACTGCAAAAAGATATTTACAAATGCACACATCTATCTATCTATACATATAATAAAATAAGATGTTTGTGTGTGTGTCATTGTGTATGGTTTCCAGAGATTTTTAAGAAAACGGCTGATGGCTGAGCTACAAAAATGTGCATGGTGGTTCGTAATGACCTCCCTTGATGCACCTCGAAGCCCGATTTTCGAATTTTGTATTAGTTTTCTTTTAATTAATTAAAATGTTAAAATAAAAACCTTCTAATTACTGATAAATTGGCCATTAAATTTTAATCCTTAATTTAATTGTTGCCAAAAAAAATTATCATTATTTTTTGGACAGAAAAAAAAAAAAAAAACGTGAACATTAAAAATTACATTTATTTAAAATATTTAATTTTATTCCTTAATTTAATTGTTGCCAAAAAAATTATCATTATTTTTTCGACAGAAAAAAAAAAAAAAAAAAAAAAACGTGAACAATAAAAATTACATTTATTTAAAATGAGGAAAGTAAATTAAAAAAATTAGAAATATCAGTCGTATCGTTACAAATAAGATACCAAATGAAAGATGCAATTTTTGTGAATCCAACGGATTAAACAGCTTATAGATCGGACAATTAGATTTTTTAAACTAATGTATGTATTTTAGGTGGGAAGAGAAAGAGATTGTATGGAAACCGTTTGGAATTTTTTTTTTAAATGTTCTACTGATTAAGTCACATGTTTTTTTAAAGTGGGATTAAAAATTGCAGTTTTGAATTTTTTTTTAAATTTTCTTTCACAAACACAAACATATAGTATACAGCCTGTACAACACTAGACCAAATTGAAGTTCTAATTTCATCAATATTTAAATAAATAAATGAAAATAAAAATATGTTTAATGGGAAAAATATATAACCATTAAAAGTTTAGTTGTCTAAAATATTGCAGAAAAAGCGCTCATAGCATATTGTTACAAGGTATTAAGTCTTATTTTTACAAGGGATTATATCTAAAATGCTGACAAAAATTCAAATGTCGCCAAAGAGAGCTATATTAAGGCGGTGCTATGATCATGCTTACAAACCATGAATTATGTATAGCCACAAAAAATTAATTGTCTCATGCAACAGACGTCGCCGGTCATAGCATATTATAATATTTAGCGTGAAATTGTTATCATTTTTATGGTTGATCGGGGATAAACAAAATAAACATAGGAAATAACGTAAAAGCAAATATTATGTGCACCACGTATAGTGTTGTTCATATGTAACTGGGATTCAAATATAAAAGGGATACTTCACTTTTTTCGATACCATCTATTTCGAAACTGTTATCTAATAAGGACTTAATGGAAGCCTATTGGTAAACCATTGTCTCAGGTAATAGGGACAAGCGCCAGAGTTTTAGCGGATGACCAAATCGCTACCGAAGGCAGCAGGGATCCGAAACGAGCTTTTGAGCAATTTTAGTATTTTATTTTATTTTTATAAAGCTATATAGAAAGGAGTTTCCTTTAAATTTAGTGACCAGCGAAGCAGGCAAAGCCTGCTATTACATATAATAAAATAAGATGTGTGTGTGTCATTGTGTATGTGTTTCCAGAGAGTTTTAAGAAAACGGCTGATGGCTGAGCTACAAAAATTTGCGTGGTGGTTCGTAATGACCTCCCCTGATGCACCTCGAAGCCGGATTTTCGAATTTTGTTTTAGTTTTCTTTTAATCTATCTATCTATCTATTCTATCTATCTTCTATCTATCTATCTATACATATAATAAAATAAGATGTTTGTGTGTGTGTCACTGTGTATGTATTTCCAGTGCTTTTTAAGAAAACGGCTGATGGCTGAACTACAAAAATAAATTTGCATGGTGGTTCGTAAATGACCTCCCCTGATGCACCTCGAAGCCCGATTTTCGAATTTTGTTTTAGTTTTCTTTTAATTAATTAAAATGTTAAAATAAAAACCTTCTAATTACTGATAAATAGAGCATTTCCTCGTGACGTCTGGTGGTTGGCAAAAAAGCGCGCTCGACTTTCCCGCGCAATTTACTATATTGGTGATCCGCCATCGCTATGCTTTTCCCAAGCCTTTTTGCCAACCAGTCATAAAAGTTGAGATGTTTGTTTACAAACAAGGAACTGCCCTATTGGCCATTTGATTTTAATCCTTAATTTAATTGTTGCCAAAAAAAATTATCATTATTTTTTGGACAGAAAAAAAAAAAAAAAAAAAAAAAAAAAAAAAAAAAACGTGAACAATAAAAATTACATTTATTTAAAATATTTAATTTTATTCCTTAATTTAATTGTTGCCAAAAAAATTATCATTTTTTTTTTCGACAGAGAAAAATTAAAAAAAAAAAACCGTGAACAATAAAAATAACATTTATTTAAAATGAGGAAAGTAAATTAAGAAAATTAGAAATATCAGTCGTATCGTTACAAATAAGATACCAAATGAAAGATGCAATTTTTGTGAATCCAACGGATTAAACAGCTTATCGATCGGACAATTAGATTTTTTAAACTAATGTATGTATTTTAGGTGGGAAGAGAAGGAGATTGTATGGAAACCGTTTGGAATTTTTTTTTTAATGTTCTACTGATTAAGTCACATGTTTTTTTTAAAGTGCGATTAAAAATTGCAGTTTTGAATTTTTTTTAAATTTTCTTTCACAAACACAAACATATAGTATACAGCCTGTACAACACTAGACCAAATTGAAGTTCTAATTTCATCAATATTTAAATATATAAATGAAAATAAAAATATGTTTAATGGGAAATATATATAACCATTAAAAGTTTAGTTGTCTAAAATATTGCAGAAAAAGCGCTCATAGCATATTGTTACAAGGTATTAAGTCTTATTTTTACAAGGGATTAAATCTAAAATGGTGACAAAAATTCAAATGTCGCCAAAGAGAGCTATATTAAGGCGGTACTATGATCATGCTTACAAACCATGAATTATATATAACCACAAAACATTAATTGTCTCATGCAACAGACGTAGCCGGTCATAGCATATTATAATATTTAGCGTGAAATTGTTATCATTTTTATGGTTGATCGGGGATAAACAAAATAAACATAGGAAATAACGAAAAGCAAATATTATGTGCACCACGTATAGTGTTGTTCATATGTAACTGGGATTCAAATATAAAAGGGATACTTCACTTTTTTCGATACCATCTATTTCGAAACTGTTATCTAATAAGGACTTAATGGAAGCCTATTGGTAAACCATTGTCTCAGGTAATAAGGACAAGCACCAGAGTTTTAGCGGATGACCAAATCGCTACCGAAGGCAGCAGGGATCCGAAACGAGCTTTTGAGCAATTTTAGTATTTTATTTTATTTTTATAAAGCTATATAGAAAGGAGTTTCCTTTAAATTTAGTGACCAGCGAAGCAGGCAAAGCCTGCTAGTACATATAATAAAATAAGATGTGTGTGTGTCATTGTGTATATGTTTCCAGAGAGTTTTAAGAAAACGGCTGATGGCTGAGCTACAAAAATTTGCATGGTGGTTCGTAATGACCTCCCCTGATGCACCTCGAAGCCGGATTTTCGAATTTTGTTTTAGTTTTCTTTTAATCTATCTATCTATTCTATCTATCTTCTACCTATCTATCTATACATATAATAAAATAAGGTGTTTGTGTGTGTGTCACTGTGTATGTATTTCCAGTGCTTTTTAAGAAAACGGCTGATGGCTGAGCTACAAAAATTTGCAGGGTGGTTCGTAATGACCTCTCCTGATGCTCCTCGAAGCCCGATTTTCGAATTTTGTTTTAGTTTTCTTTTAATTAATTAAAATGTTAAAACAAAAACCTTCTAATTACTGATAATTGGCCATTTAATTTTAATCCTTAATTTAATTGTTGACAAAAAAATTATCATTATTTTTTCGACAAAAAAAAAAAAAAAAAAAAAAAAAGTGAACAATAAAAATTACATTTATTTAAAATATTCAATTTTAATCCTTAATTTAATTGTTGCCAAAAAAAATTATCATTATTTTTTCGACAGAAAAAAAAAAAAAAAAAAAAAAAAAAAACCGTGAACAATAAAAATTACATTTATTTAAAATGAGGAAAGTAAATTAAAAAAATTAGAAATATCAGTCATATCGTTACAAATAAGATACCAAATGAAAGATGCAATTTTTGTGAATCCAACGGATTAAACAGCTTATTGATCGGACAATTAGATTTTTTAAAATTAACTAATGTATGTATTTTAGGTGGCAACAGCAGGAGATTGCATGGAAACCGTTTGGAAATTTTTTTAAAATGTGCTACTAATTAACCCTTTAATGTTCACTACTTAATTTATTTTAAAAATTACTAAACTAATTTTAAATATGGCTTTTAGACACATAGCTGATCATAAATATTTAAAAAATAAAAAATTAGCATTGTTCCTTTTCGAGAAATTTTCGGTTTGAAACATCTGTAATTAAACCTTAATAAATTCAAATAATATTTAATTTAATAAATAAATCACATTATAAGTAATCATTATCGACAACAAAAACTCGTAAAAGTTGCATAGATCCCAACAATTCAATTTATTCCGGAGTATTTTAACCCTTTGCGGTGCAAGGTAATTCGGATAATTTAAATTACACTGCCACCGGAATTTACCAACATAATTAAAATGGAAGAAGTTTTAAATTTTCGCGTTAAAAAAAGGGCCTTTTCTGCTATGTTATAAATGTAATTTTTTTCTAAAAAATTTCCGGGATGAGTTTTCGCACTTGCGAATTAAAATTAGGTGTTCCATCAGCGGGAACACTGCGACTGAAAGGGTTAAGTCACATGTTTTTTTTTTTTTTCAGTGGGATTAAAAATTTCAGTTTTGAATTTTTTTTTAATTTTCTTTCACAAACACAAACATCCCAAGTAGCACCGGAACGTTCTTTGTACGTCTAATAACGGTTACAATAGTTCAAACACCGTGTTTCGTGTCAAAAGAACGTTCCATTAGACGTTCAAAAATGGTATTATTTAGAACGTTCAAAAAAAGTGTGCATTGTACCTTCCATAAAACGTACAATTTCAGTTCTATACAAAACGTTTAAATGTAACACCGTCATAAAACGTTCTGTCTCAGTGAGATTATTACGAATAGGATAAAATGCCCAGATTCAGTTTTGATTTCGTAATATTCATTGAATGTTGGTGTTAGGATTAAAACAAACTAACTACACGAGGGTCCCAGTGGCGGATTTAAGGGGGGGGGGGCTAGGGGTCTGAAGCCCCCCCCCCAAAAAAAAAAAAAACATTCACAATTGAATATTGCAATTGTAAGTTTTTTATTGGTCTAGAATAACACTTTGAAAAATCTTAGCCCCCCCCCCCCCCAAAAGTCAAGTTTTGGATCTGCCACTGGAGGGTCCTAGGTCTGGATGGTGTGTCCTCCGTGGAAATCATTCTAAGAATGAATAACCCTTATTTATGCGAGTTTCAAAGAAAATCACGGAAAGCTCCGAAAACCCAAGTCGACGAGCGCGACCAGGAATCGAAACCAGCACTTCCCGTCTGTAAGGTTCGAGAGTAGAACCTCGCGGTCACTAATACTCATCGGGAAGTTACAGAAATGAGTTTTTTTCTTTCTTTAAGCATAATTTTAAACTTTTATTATATTTTATTTATGATTCTATTTAAGTTTGAATGTTACTGGTAAATTATCAATATTGATAATGTTTTTAAATCATTTCTCTCTTTGATTGTTCTTATTTTATTTATTTATTTTTTTAATCCAAATTTTATTTAATAAATTTTAATAAAAGAAAATTATTTAATATATATTTCAAAAATTATTTTCTTAATAGATGAACATTTTACGTAGCCATTCTCTTTAATTAAACTGTTTAAAAGAAATCTTCTACCCATCGCACTACTTTATTCTGTAACATTCTATATAACAGCGCCACTTAACCAGTTAACATGAACAAAAATTTAATAAACACTGTATCTCAAAATTAAAATTTTACATATTAAATTTGTTGCAGATTTCAATAACACATGCTGAGGTATAGCTATCTAGAAAAATTGCATAATAAAGAGTACTATATCGGCCGATATATACCCAAACTGAATTATCATAGTTTTTCATAATATATATTTCACATACTCATGTTAGTGAATTTTTAATAATAATAATTATAATAATAATAATAATAATAATCTGAGATATTGCTTTCCTTTAAACGGGATTGAGTTGCAGCACATTAGTGCCACCTCTCAATCAATATATGCTCAAATTAGATCACCATAGTTTAACATAATATCTATCTCACATATCAAGTTTGGTGCAGTTTTATTCAATAGAAACTGAGATACTGCCCTCCGTTACATGGAGGGGGGGAGGCATTACATAATAGCTGAGCACCTATTAGGTCATATATTCCAAAAATTAATCAGAGCTAGTTTAAATAAAAGTTCGACTAAATATCAAGTTAGGTTAAATTCTGGCCACTGATTCTTCAGATGCAATTTCCACAAAATTTTATTAAGATGCGCAAACAAGTTCTAAAAATTGTCGAATCCTATCGAGGACGTCTCATGGAGTGTTAAAACCCCGAAAATTTCCATGCATCCATTGCGTTCTTTTTATGTATACAGAAAAAATAAAGTGTATGCCATTTCTGATCCTTTCACTGAATATTTTGTTCAATACTGAAATATACACTAAAACAAAATATGCTTTTCCGTTTAATTCGAGATTTTAAAATGGAAAAATAAAGTGATCTCATAAGTTTTTCAAATACTTTATAAAAATTTAAATAATTGTTTAACTCAGCTCCATTTTTCCAAAAAAAAAAAAAAAAAAAAAAAAAAACCTATGTTTTCTACAGCTATAAATGCTTAATAAATTCTTCTGTTTGAAATGTTGAACTTTAAACATGATTATTCCGGATGTAAAAAGGGAAGAGCAGATGAAATTGACATCTGTGGATTGCATTTATTTAATTCTCGCTGACTGTGCAAAGTCAAACAAACGCCAGCGCCAGGTCTTGGGAATGTCGAATGTCGTGTCGTTATGTGAAGCGGTAATTTTAAAACATGTAATCTGTTTCGTTCAGTTTTCGCGTTATAATGACTTGGATAAGCTTTAGAAAAGGTAAACATGTAATATTTTTAACCTGTAATATTCTCTATGTTCTATTTATTAAAGTCTTATTTTAATATCAATTAAACAATCATTTTCATATCTGCGTAAGTTCTTAAGACTAACTTTTGATACTTGAAAGCAACGTTTTATCGCAGAAAAAACTGCTACAGTTACAGAAAACCGCTTAGAAATTATGGATACATTTTATTAATTTAGTCTTCTCAAATGGAAATGGTTAAAATGACTATTTTTGTTTATTATGTTTCTGAATGAAGTAACATAAAGAGTTTAAAAGATGAGAGTAAATTTTAAGTGAATGCCCTTGCAGACTGGTCATTGTGTATTTTAAAATGCTAGTTGCAAGGGTGTTTTCTTGAAAGAAAATTAAGAAAGTTTGAAGAAAGGTTTGTAAGGTTTATGAAGAAAATTAAGGTTTGTAATTCTTTTTTTTCTTTTTAAATTCTGAAGTATTTATTTAATGTTTATATGATCATATATATAATCTAGGTTATGCAAATTGCATATTTTTAAAATAATATCCTAAGTTTCACTGACTTATAATTTTAAATATCTCTTTACTGTAATTTATTAAATAAAATATATCAACTTGTTTAACTGCATAATAAAACAAAGATTCAATTCAATTCAATTTTATTCCACATCTTTATAAAAAAACATATTCTGCTTTTAAAACAAACAAAAAAAAAGACGATATTAATAAGTAAATAAATGATATACTAAGAAATAATATATTAATTATAAATAATGTACTTACAATATTATTTATTAATAATAATAATATTTACATTTATTAATTATTTAATATGCCATGATAGCATAATCACATCAAATGAGTAAAAATTGTGTTGATTCAATTTAAAGAAATTTAAACATTTAAAGAATACCAATTACATTGCCATGTGGAATAAATTTAAATACCTGCAAACATCATTTTTGTAAACTGCTGCTGTAAACTGAAAATATGTATACACACTTGCACTGAAATTTAAAAATATGAAGTATGTTAAATATTTTAGAAAAATATTTTGATTAAAAAAATATTTATATATTTAAGTATTTGGAAATTTTTTAAATTTCTTCCTTCTAACTAATTTTTAATTTTTCGTTTCAATTTCTTATTATTATAAATTAACATTATATTCTAAACTCAATTATATATTATTTTAGCGGTGTATTGGTACATTCATTTTCGAAATTATTTTTTATGTTGAAATATTAAAACTTTCTATGAACTTAAGCATTCAAATATATTTATAAACTATCCATGGACTTACAAAGTAGTACCCAGAAATGTTTAGAATATACAGGGTGCAAAGTCGAGAGCAGGCCTTTATTTGCGCAACAATTGGTCTCAGATGTCCTCCAATAAGAAAATGTATTTACAAAAAAAAAAAAAAAAAAAAAAAAAAAAAAAAGTAAGCAAAAAGTAAGTGCTCATATTTTTTAAAACATTTTGTAACTGAAACTATATATTTGCGACCAAGAGTTGCGGAGATAAAGGTATTCTCGTGACTATGCTTTGCACCCTGTATTTAAAAAAAAAAATAGTATAAATGAATTTTTAATCTTAGTTAAAGCCAAGCAGCCGATATAAGATCACTGAAACTACATAGAACAATGAGAAGGAAATTACAAGAAATTTAAATAACATGGGGAGACTGATTGTGATTTATTTAAGCATTTAATTTTTATTTATTGATTTTTATTTTATTTAACTTCAGTCTAATCATAAATTTATACCTATATTGTAAGTTGCAATTTTAATAATTTTACCGGTGCGTAAAAACCACATGAAACTCAAATCAAAAGATACAAACAAGCAACGAGAAAATAAAAAATTAAGACATCATTTTGAACTTTTTTTTTTTTTTTTTTTTAAGGAAAAGCTTAGAATGGTAGAAAAAAAAATTCGTCAGGGGTGACTCGTCGTTGAGCTTTAATGTACGATTTCGTTCGTTAGCAGCTATAATAGCAAATTGCTAGCGGGCACCCTATCGTACAAGAAATTAATTGAAGTTAAAAATGAAGAATAAATTGGAATAAATTATTTAGTTCAAGAAATCAGAGAATCAAACAGAAAACAACCATGAAAAACAAACATTAATCATAGGATGACGCATTCGGAATCACAAGGATTAAAAAAGCAAAATAATTCAAGAGTTTAGTTGTACATAGCAGATGAAGAATAATGATACAACACAGCAACGGGGATATAAATTACTTTTTTTTTTTAAATTCAAATAATGTTTGAGAAAATTTAACATACTTACTATTTCTTTAATTTCAACGTATATGTATGAAAAATTCCATATTTTATGACAGTAATTCCCAAAAAGTGTCATAACGGCTCTATATCCCTTAAAAAATTCCTTAAATTTTTGCATTTTTAAAAAATTTCTTTTTTCCCCTAATCTGAAGATAATGACGTTATAGTATTAATTACGAAACTTTGAATAAACACCATAAAATGCAAGAACTCGCGACTGCTACAAACAAAGCACGGCTGCTATAAACAAAGCGGCAACGCATTCAACACACTCAACGTGCTTGTTTGCAGTTCTCGCGCCTACATTGTTCGCCTGATGAAGGGTTGTGTCTTCTTTTGACGCAAAACAGTTGGTGCGAGTTCTTGCATTTCATTGTGTTTATTCAAAGTTTTTTAATTAATACTATAACTTCATTATCTTTAGATTCGGGGGAAAAAAGAAATTTTTTAAAAATGCAAAGATTTAAGAAATTTTTTAAGGGATAAAAAGACGTTATGACACTTTTTGGGGAAAACTGTCATAGAATATAGAATTTTTCATGCATATACGTTAAAATTAAAGGAATAGCAAGTATGTTAAAATTTCTCAAACATTATTTGAATTGAAAAAAAAAAAGTAATTCATATCCCTGTTCATGTGTTGTATCATTATTCGTCATCAGCTATGTACATTTTACTTCTAAATGCCCGTACTGAGGTGATTTTTTTATAATGACGTCACATTTTTTTTTTTTTTTTGACTACACTATTTTAGAACGTTTACAGTACGTTTTCTAGAACGTTCTGAAAACGTTCTAAAAACGTTTAGAACGTTCTGAGACCGTATACGTAGAACGTTCTCAGAACGTTTCTATAACACCGATGGTGATTGCTACACGTTCATTGAACGTTCTCTGAACCGTACTATTGTACGTCTTCAAGATGGACAAATAGACGTCTATAACACGTTCAAAGTGAACGTTCTAAGAACGTGTTTGCAGAACAATTTTTGAACGTTCAGAGAACGTTTCTGTGCTGCTTGGGTATAGTATACAGAACTGTACAACACTAGACCAAATTGAAGTTCAAATTTCATCAATATTTAAATAAATAAATGAAAATAAAAATATGTTTAATGGGAAATATATATAACCATTACAAGTTTAGTTTTCTAAAATATGGCAGAAATAGCGCTCATAGCATATTGTTACAAGGTATAAAGTCTTATTCTTATAAGGGATTAAATCTAAAATGGTGACAAAAATTCAAAAGTCGCCAAAGAGAACTATATTAAGGCGGTACTATGATCATGCTGACAAACCATGAATTATATATAACCACAAAAAATTAATTGTCTCATGCAACAGACGTAGCCGGTCATAGCATATTATAATATTTAGCGTGAAATTTGTATCATTTTTATGGTTGATCAGGGATAAACAAAATAAACATAGGAAACAACGTAAAAGCAAATATTATGTGCACCACATATAGTGTTGTTCATATGTAACTGGGATTCAAATATGAAAGACTTCACTTTTTTCGATACCATCTATTTCGAAACTGTTATCTAATAAGGACTTAATGGAAGCCGATTGGTAAACCATTGTCTCAGGTAATAGGGACAAGCGCCTGAGTTTTAGCGGATGACCAAATCGCTACCGAAGGCAGCAGGGATCCGAAGCGAGCTTTCGAGCAATTTTAGTATTTTATTTTATTTTTATAAAGCTATATAGAAAAGAGTTTCCTTTAAATTTAGTGACCAGCGAAGCGGGCAAAGCCTGCTAGTACATATAATAAAATAAGATGTTTGTGTGTGCGTCATTGTGTATAGTTTCCAGAGAGTTTTAAGAAAACGGCTGATGGCTGAGCTACAAAAATTTGCATGATGGTTTGTAATGACCTCCCCTGATGCACCTCGAAGCCGGATTTTCGAATTTTGTTTTAGTTTTCTTTTAATTAATTAAAATGTTAAAATAAAAACCTTCTAATTACTGATAAATTGGCCATTTAATTTTAATCATTAATTTAATTGTTGCCAAAAAAAAAATTATCATTATTTTATTGACAGAAAAAAAATGTGAACAATAAAAATTACATTTATTTAAAATATTTAATTTTAATCCTTAATTTAATTGTTGCCAAAAAAATTATCATTATTTTTTCGACAGAAAAAAAACGTGATCAATAAAAATTACATTTATTTAAAATGAGGAAAGTAAATTAAAAAAATTAGAAATAACAGTCGTGTCCGCGATTGTAATGAAATGCTCGCCCTCTTTTGGGCTAAGGGGAAATTACAATAAACATGCTTTAATTCGAATTCCATCAAGCCGCCATTGCTAGCCGATGTTTAGTTTCACATATATTTATTGAATAAAAATGAATAAATCCGGTAAAAAAGATAACACATACTGTTGTGTGCTCCAGTGTAACTCCAAAGGACCAAGAAATCCAGAATTAAGCTTCCATTTATTTCCAAATGACAAATTTTAAATTTCAGTTGCTTCGGCAGAATTAATCAGATGATTTGAAACTAATATTTGTTCAGCTTCAGTTAAACATCTACTTCCGATCGAACTTTTAATAAACTGAAATATTTTTTTCCAAAAGCAATCAATTTTCCATGATGTAATGGCGGAGAAATTATAGTACGAATATTAAGTAGAATAACATTAAGAACAAAAATAGATACACGTGGCTGTAATATTTACTAACAACAAGAGCTGAAAAAGCGCCATCTATCGATCATTACAAACGCGGATCGTTAAAAATAAGATACCAAATGAAAGATGCAATTTTTGTGAATCCAACGGATTAAACAGCTTATCGATCGGACATTTAGATTTTTTAAAATTAACTAATGTATGTATTTTAGGTGGTAACAGCAGGAGATTGTATGGAAACCGTTTGGAATTTTTTTAAATGTGCTACTAATTAAGTCACATTTTTTTTTTTTTTTTTTTTTTTTTTTTTTTTTTAAGTGGGATTAAAAATTGCAGTTTGATTTTTTTTTTTTTTTAATTTTCTTTCACAAACACAAACATATAGTATACAGCCTGTACAACACTTGACTAAATTGAAGTTCAAATTTCATCAATATTTAAATAAATAAATGAAAATAAAAATATGTTTAATGGGAAATATATATAACCATTAAAAGTTTAGTTGTCTAAAATATGGCAGAAATAGCGCTCATAGCATATTTTTACAAGGTATTAAGTCTTATTTTTATAAGGGATTAAATCTAAAATAGTGACAAAAATTCAAATGTCGCCAAAGAGAACTATATTAATGCGGTACTATGATCATGCTTACAAACCATGAATTATATATAACCACAAAAAATTAATTGTCTCATGCAACACACGTAGCCTGTCATAGCATATTATAATATTTAGCGTGAAATTTTTATCATTTTTATGGTTGATCGGGGATAAAAAAAATAAACATAGGAAATAACGTAAAAGCAAATATTATGTGCACCACGTATAGTGTTGTTCATATGTAACTGGGATTCAAATATAAAAGGGATACTTCATTTTTTTCGATACTATCTATTTCGAAACTGTTATCTAATAAGGACTTAATGGAAGCCTATTGGTAAACCATTGTCGCAGGTAATAGGGACAAGCGCCCGAGTTTTAGCGGATGACCAAATCGCTACCGAAGGCAGCAGGGATCCGAATCGAGCTTTTGAGCAATTTTAGTATTTTATTTTATTTTTATAAAGCTATATAGAAAAGAGTTTCCTTGAAATTTAGTGACCAGCGAAGCGGGCAAAGCCTGCTAGTTATCACATATAAATATATACACATTCTAAATATAATATTTTCAATTGGCTTTTGAAGCCCGCTCGTTACAAACATTCGTTCACCACTTCTTTTCTGCCATTTTTTATTCTAATACCCGTAGCTTCTCGATGCCACTTTAAGAAAACTAAAAGTTAGAAAACGATTCGAATAAAGTTCGAATATGATCTTAACAGTATAGAATATAAAATACTTTAGAGTAAATACCGAAAATGCTTTGAATAAGAAGTTTCTATTCTTTGAGAAAAAAATAATTAGAACACTGTTGAAAAATTACGCGAGGTTTATTTTAGTTGGCAGATACAAAACATTTCTCTTGAAAAGTGCAGCTTTCATGTGATGACGATAGATGAAAAATCTGAAATCTTACTATTTTTGAAAAAAGTTGTAATAATTAAAGTAGTTTTAGTAATTAAAATGTTCTATAGTATCTATGATATTTATATATATATATATATATATTTATATATATACTTGATTTTGAATAGAAATGTTCAATTTTAGTATTTGTATATTATTTTGGCGGCATTTTAATGTGCTAGTATGCTCAAACATTTAAATATTAAAAATACCCTCCCCCATACATATGTGTGTATGTATGTATATACGTATGTATGTATAAACGTATGTATGTATTTATATAATTTTTACACAAGCCTTTTTTTTATGCTTTTTAGCTATAAAGTAGGGTAATGTCTAATGTTATGGAAATTATCTGGTAAAGGGAATCCCCCACTTACGTCTTTTTACAGAAAGCAAATATGGTAGATTTGAGAACTGTCAAAGTTAGATTGTGACAGTACATAGTTTTTGTTTTAACACCGAAGTGAATAAACGTATTTGCTTAGTAAATGCAAGCATCGAAAAAAAAAAATCTGAAGAAAAGCAACACAAAAGTATTTGTGAATATTTTCAGAATGCGATAAATCAAACTCAATTAATTCAAAAATGTATATGTAATGTATATTCATGCAGTATATTTATTATATTTTGAGATGCAATATCGAATTGAGGCAAAATGTGGACCGAAAATTGCTTATTCTGTCATTGTAAAAATGGCTACCATTCCTGGTTGTGGGTACACTTTTTTTTTTTTTTTTTTTTAAGAGTGTGTTTGACTTACAAATTCTCAAATATAGCCATTTATGTGAACATAACACATTTTATTAATTTTTTTAATTGTATTTTTAGGCCTTTTTAGCCATGTCAACCCCAGAAAAATCAACCGATCAAAAAGAAATTGATATTAATACGCTTGTAAAAGCCGTTTAAATTGCTTAGTACATAAGAAATCCATAAAATCGACAACCCGAAAAAATAGACTTCCTCACAGTATTTGTGTCTTTCCAGAAAAAGCCTGGGAAAAGAAAGGGATCTCCAACTATCAGACTACCGGTCAAGCACGCTGAAAATAGGAACACCACAATCTGAAAACGATGTCGACTTCTGCATCATCTGTTTGCAGCACCTGCTACCATGCCTAACAAGGGCAACCTCAATCAAAAGTGTGATCGTCGGGAGCATTTGAAGTGTGCCAATATACATGCTAATTATACTACTTGCAAGCATTGCACTTCTGTATTGGGGGACGAAGAAGATGACGAATAAAATTGAAAAAATGAAATTTTCTGTTGTTATTTTGGCGACTAAGTCCTTACAAAATGAATGAATTTTGTTATTTTTCTGTATTTATGTTGATTTTTCTAATTATATTCTCATTTTTAGCGTATTTTTAAAATGTGTCTACAATCGGGCACACTTTTTTTTCTTTTTGGTGGAGGGGAGGGGGGGGGGGGTGAGAAAAATGACCACTTTACAAAATTGATGATAGATTTTTACTAGTTGACGGAATCCATACAGTTACTTTATCAAACGTAGCTAAGGATTCTAGCTTTCAATTTGTATTTATATGTCTACATAATATTTACTCTGTCAGAAGTTTTAAGTCAAAATCAAAACTTTGCCCACAACCGGAGACATTCATCTATATTCAAAAATAACTTTATCTACTTAATAATAAAATAGGTAATATTTGTATTTCATAATTGCATGTAAACATACATTTTTATGCAAAAAGTAATCACCAATATAAAATTTGTTTTAAAAGTGAAATATTTATATATGAATCATATTTATAGATGAATCAAAAAAGAAATTATATTATTTTATACAATATTTAAAAACTTCTTTGATTAAAATATAGTTTTATGAGTTTCATCCGTTTTGCATTTTCATGAAAAGTTTAATAAGTGTGCATTAAAATTTAATGCAATTTCAGGCGTTGTAAAAGTGCAGATAGGAAGAAGTACTTAATAAAATACTATACTTTGAAATTTATGACTTGCGAATTTTCATTTTGTATCTGTTAAAATTTAAAATAAATTTTAAACCTACATAAATAATAAATTTTTATAAATAAATTATCATATAAATATTTATTATTCCTAAGCATTTTTGCTTATTTTCGCTAGTTTAATTAAAAACTCTTCGAATTAAATAATGAATTCTTTGTTAATTCCATTAGTAATAATAAAGAGTTTTCAACAATTTTTATTTCGTTATTTAGTTAATTTTATAATATTTTATTCTGAAGTTTTGCTGCAGTCATCGTTTAAAAATAAATATTAATATTACCGAATTATGTTTCGGTTCTTTTAATTAATCAGTGTCTAGAAACAGCACGACATTTTAATTTTTACATTTTTTTTATCTACATATTTTTATTTCTATTATCACTCTACTCAAGCACTGCTTCTTCAATCAATGTGTATTTTTAATTCAATAACGGGAAAGTAAGTAAGTGTACGGGAAAAAAAGGAAGAAAGAAAAAATAGATAGCACATCAAATATTTTTAGTAACATATTTAATAATTTTAAAAAGTTACGAATTGTATTAAAATTACATTTAATTATATATATATATAATACGGTTTCTTCCTTTATAAAATGTTTACCATATTTTAAAACTTTATTTTTAATTTTTATTTTTGGCAAATTTAAAACATTTTTTGCGATTACGAAAATTATAGTTTAGGTAAAAAAATCTATTAATGAGAAATTGTCAAAGTCTGTTTGTCTTACAGGAGAAGTATGAATCAGTAAAATTGCTATTGAAACCAAACCAAGTTTAAATTAAAGAGCATGGTCGAAAACATTAGGTACAGTACAAATTTGCTGCAACAACCCACATGGTGGCAAGATATAACCCCCTAATAGTTTTAGTTATTTCTATAAAAGCCAACAAAACCCATGTCGTAACAAGAACAAATGGTGCTGTGGTAGCGTGCTTAACTAAGGTCCTCGGATCGAGTCCCCTCAAGGGCGTTTTGTACTTTAATTTTTTATTTCAACTAAAATATTTGTTTTTTACATTTTTAATTAAATTAAATCATTATTTTAAGAGAAAACATTAATTATATTAAAACAAGTAATTTTTTTTTTTTTTCAGCGTGGGTAATTTAATATTTTTTTTAATTTTTAACCAATGTATTTATTTATTTATTAAATTTAAAGAAATTAATAATTTAATGGGAAATACTTTTATATTTCATTTAGATAAGATTTTGGTAATGATTACATTCCGATAAAATTTTGTTAATGATTATGTTTTATGTAAATTTCTAATTACTATTTTTTAACGATGACATTAGTATCAAGAGTTAATCGTCTGCTCTCAATTGTATTATTTATTCATGCGTTTTTTTTTTTTTTGCATGAAAAATCCTGAATGAACAACAGCTGTTGCTTAACTATTCGATGTCGCATTTAACTTTTATTTCAAATGTTTCATTAATGTCTATAATATATAATCTGTTAATATATAATCTGTTAAATTTAGTGGTGTCGGAAAAACTGATAATAATATTGAACACGATGACAAATTTTCTCAAAATGATTTTACTAAATTCATAAATAGTTTACATTTCAAAAAATTCAAAATCTAGGTAAATATGGTTTTTACAAATCTAGTAATCTCGACGAAAACCCAAATATTTAATAAAATGTTCGTGATGAACAATAATTGACGGTGAATAAAATTGTAATTCAAATAATTTGTGAGGTTAGCGAAATGCTGCAATTAAATTTCGCACTTCAGAAGTAACGCATGAATGCGGATGTTTTAGGATTTGATAGAGTTAGTTCCTATCCTAAACTAAAATTGTAATTGACATTATGCTAATAAGTTTGAAAAGTGATTTATATAAAAGAAGGGAGATTTCTTGTAGTTGGAGAGACTATGAGGAGAGTGAGTTGAAAGGAGCGTTAGTAGAAGCTAGCGGCTAGAGGTTAGTCAGAAGTAATTCGAGTAGATAACGTGGTCAGGGAATCCTCCCGTTATCGAAAAGTTACTGAGCCGCGAGGTTGAACGAAATTAAATGTGGTAGTTAAAATTATGGTGATTAATTATGTAAAGTTAAAGTAGTTAGCATGGCTGCCCATCTTAAATTGTAAAGATATTAAATATAAAGTCCAGCGCCCACCTTTCTTATTTAAGCTCCTAATAAAAGCTCATTATTTATTTTACATTTCTGACTTTGTGTTATTTCATAACTTTACTCAGTAATTAAGCAAGTTTCAGCATTCAAGTTAAGGTTAAAGGATGGAGACGAGTAATCGTTCGCCACATTGGCGCCCATCTCCACTCGAATCCCCCCCCCCCCCGAGCTAATGTTTTTTGACGGCACCACAAGCGTGCTTCAATTTTTTGAAGAGCTTCAATATTTTTTTGAATTTTATAAAATTGATTTTAAAGACAAGTATGCTTGGTTGAAATATGCCTTAAATGGAGAACCGAAACAGTGGCTTAGGCTAATAGCCTGTCATTCACTTGGCTCAACTCCAACGTATGATGATGTGAAACGCAAAGTTATCGATCTTTTTGCCACTCCGTATGATAGATTACGATTGGAGCATGACCGCTCCCTCCCCCCTCACGAACGTCAATGGGAAGCAATAGTAAACCCAGTGGAAAAACCGCAACAAGTTATTCAGTCGCAAGCAGAATGTTCTACTAATTTAAATCAACCCCAAACTGACGACAAAAACTTTAATCCTTCTGACGAAAGTCGAATAAAAGTGAATGAAAACGAGCACACTTCATCTTTAAATAGCACTACACGCAAATCTCCTTCTGTTAGTCAGAATGTGGCTCCGGATGAAAAATCCGAGAATTTATCTAGAATAGCGGGGGTTGAAAAGGAAAATCAAATTGAAATAACTGTGGCCACTGAAGCAGTTAAATTACGTGAAAGTGTCAAATCAGTAAATGTTGCTGCTAACTTTTCTAGTGATTTAATTTCATCTCCTGATAAATTAAGTTCCAAAACAGTCAAATTGACGGACGCTGTTATTTTCGCACAAACGGTAGTAAACGAAACTGCAAAGGTTAACCAGTGCGCCTCCAAATATCTCGCAACTGCTTTTCAAGAAAATCCAATTAAAATAACTATTGCTGCGGAAACCGTTAAAATAAATGATGCGGCTAATCCTTGTAACTCTCCCTTAGCTGTCAGCTGTGCATCTATCCAGCCGACACAGTCAAATATTTGCAATGAGAAATTTCACTTAAATTGTCAAAATGACATGCCGCTTAAAGTGAACGAAAAAGATCTTATTTTGAAGCAGGTAAATTCAACAGGGCATGTAATATATGGTGAAGTTTCTACAAACTCCTGCAGCCCTGCATGCAAAAGCACGGAGCGACAGCAGTCCCCTGTTGTAACCACGAACAGTGACAAGGTGACGGGCTCGAAATCCCCTCACCACCAGGGCCAAACTCCGGTTACAACGTCTAACCTGCACCTGCAAGCAACCAGTCTGCACAGCATCTCTAATTTTGCTGATATCAAGGATGCCAGTACAATTTGTCAGGTCGTATCGTTCCTTATTTTAGTTTTTTTCAAGTATTGTGTTATCAGAGCAGTGATAAAGTCTACGACATGTAGTAAAAACTTATGGACTTTCATTTGGACATTTAACTATGAACTAAAAGCCTTGAATTTTCTAAAAAATCAAAAATCTAAATTTAAACTTGAAGCATGAACTTTCAGTTTCGGAAAATTCATGTATTAGTTACATGTCATAAATTTTTTTTCTGTCTATAATATATGTATGTATGTTAATATCCTTTTTATTTCTCAGCCATCACCAGCAGTTTTGGGTAAAAAACCTTTTTGAACTTTGATATAAACATTTCCCCCCCCTTTCGTTTTTGAATGATCTATATCTGCATATACTTAAATGTGTTTATGTTTTAAGCCATCACCTGCAGAAAGCTGGTATTATAAACTTTTTTTTTTTAATCTGTGTAAATATTCCTCCTCTTTCGTTTTTGAATGATATATATATGTATATACTCTAATGCTTTTCTATTCCCTAGCCAACGGCCGTTTTGAAAAAACTTTTCCAACAATTTGTATATATCCATTAACTATATTTCGCTCAATTTCTTATGAATGCAATTATAAAATGCAATTTTATAAATTGTGTAAAATGAAAATTTTATAAGTATATATAAACAATTTTTCTCTATAGTTTTGTAAATATAATGTAAATATGTATGTACATTAATCTTTTTTTCTC
The DNA here is from genome assembly GCA_963930645.1 of Salticus scenicus. Taxonomy (NCBI): domain Eukaryota; kingdom Metazoa; phylum Arthropoda; class Arachnida; order Araneae; family Salticidae; genus Salticus; species Salticus scenicus. Next base: position 137,186,461 of record OZ005655.1, read on the forward strand.
TCAAGCCATCAACTGCAGTTTTGAAATATGTTGTATCCTTCCATTTTTCTAAATGTCCTAAATTGTATTTCTTGTTGTAAACTCTTGTATTTTTCACTAAGAGTTTTATGTATTAATATGGGGTTAAGAGAATTTTTTTTTTTTTAAAAAAAGAGAAATTTTTTTAAAAGCTATTTTGCATGTTAATTCGCGTTTAACAAATTAACCTTCTTAACCCACTAACATTTTTGTTTTTCCCTTATGCAAATAGCATAGCTAAAATATGGCTTATGTATAAAATTATGTCATTTACTTATATAAAAGTGCAGTTCACGTCCATTTTTGATATATACGTTTAAAACAGTTTTCATTCTAGAAACACCCTTGATGCTCTAATCTGATGTCAGTTCTTATTCTCAAGCTCTCCTGTTTGTTACTTTGAGATGAAATGCTGAAAGAAGTATATTTTTGGAACTGTGCCAGTGTTTCTCTTTTCTAAAGTCAAAGATGTTTTTTCTGGACGAGTGCCAAGAGCGAATCTCTTCTTTCAAGATTCAAGCAGATAGTGGACAAATGGAATTTTGCTCTTTGCACTTTAATGTCTTTTTTCCTAGCCGAGGATACTGGACCTAGACTGGTCTGCAGTGGCTCCCTACAGTTCAAGTTTCAATAAAGTTATTTTAATGTTAAAAATCTTTAAAAAAAATTCAAGTACTTTGGTTATCTGGGTCTAGACTGACCTTCAGATTGGATGAAGAATTCACAAGTTTTTATTACAATAAAATTATCTTAAAGTCTTACAAATCAAGTCAAGAACCTTCATGTTCTAAGTTAACTTTGAATAATTTTGATCGCATTTTTGTCTCTTAGCGATCCTTTTGTACTAAACTTTTTAAATTAACGAATTTTTTTAAATTCATACAATTTTTTCCTTTCCATTTGTTTTACGGAAAGATGAATGTATTTCCCCGCTGTAAAATCGCTGGACTTTACATAAGATTAAATTACGTTAAGGCATGGAGTTTCTGTCATAAATCTCCCTAGATTGAGCTTAACACTATTTTTTATTCTTGCTAGGTGGACAGTTTTAAGCTCGGCCTTACTTTTTTTCCTTATTATATTTTAAAAGCATTAGTTATTCTTGGGCAGTCTAGTTTAAATTTAAGTTTCCCCCCTCTTTTGTTCTCTACAGTCTTATGCAGTTCAATTTAGCAGTCGGTCACTGCAGCTAAAATTTTTATTTGCATAATATTACTCTAAAATTTTCACGGGTAAAAACCCGTTGGGGTTTTTACGTAAAAATTTGTTTTTTGCGGGGGGAGCTGTGAGGTTAGCGAAATGCTGCAATTAAATTTCGCACTTCACAAGTAACGCATGAATGCGGATGTTTTAGGATTTGATAGAGTTAGTTCCTATCCTAAACTAAAATTGTAATTGACATTATGCTAATAAGTTTGAAAAGTGATTTATATAAAAGAAGGGAGATTTCTTGTAGTTGGAGAGTTGGAGAGACTATGAGGAGAGTGAGTTGAAAGGAGCGTTAGTAGAAGCTAGCGGCTAGAGGTTAGTCAGAAGTAATTCGAGTAGATAACGTGGTCAGGGAATCCTCCCGTTATCGAAAAGTTACTGAGCCGCGAGGTTGAACGAAATTAAATGTGGTAGTTAAAATTATGGTGATTAATTATGTAAAGTTAAAGTAGTTAGCATGGCTGCCCATCTTAAATTGTAAAGATATTAAATATAAAGTCCAGCGCCCACCTTTCTTATTTAAGCTCCTAATAAAAGCTCATTATTTATTTTACATTTCTGACTTTGTGTTATTTCATAACTTTACTCAGTAATTAAGCAAGTTTCAGCATTCAAGTTAAGGTTAAAGGATGGCGACGAGTAATCGTTCGCCACAAATTGTGATCAATCTTTTGGTATTTCTTGTTCTAATTGTGAAAAATACTTATGGTTTCATTTTTCTACTTTTAATCATAACTGTTATAAATTGGAAACTATATTCGTAGCTTAAATATTATTTATATATATATATATATATATATTTCATAAATTCATGGTCAATACTTTATAAACTGAAATACTTAAAAAAAAAAAAAAAAATCTTCTTAATATAATTAATATTTTCTCTTAAAATAATGATTTAATTTAATTAAAAATGTAAAAAATAAATTGAAATAAAAAATTAAAATACAAAACGCCTTTGCGGAGACTCGATCCGAGGACCTCCGTATCAGAAGTTAAGCACGCTACCACAGCACCATATGTTCTTAGTACGATGCGTGTTTTGTTGGCTTTTATAGAAATTAGTAAAACAATTAGAGGGTCATATGTCGCCCCCCATGGAGGTTGTTGCAGCAATTTTCTACTGTACCCTATGTTTTCGACCATGCTCTCTAATTTAGGCTTGGTTTGGTTTCAATAGCAATTTTACTGATTCATACTTCCCTTGTTAGACTGCCTGCTTAATAAGTTTTTATGCATATTTAAGTACTAAAGGACCTTTTTTAATCGTAAAATATGAAACATTTACCTTGGTGTGACGAACACAAGTGTGAGGAATAATTACCCAAAACTCTCTTTTAGTTTCCCACGACAAAAAAAAAAAAAAAAAAAAAAAAAAAAAAAAAATCTCAAAACGGAACTGTACTGAATTCCAGAATGAGCAATTATATTGTTAATTAGATACTTTAGTTACTTAGACATATTGATTACACTGATCGCCATCAAAACCCTCCATGTATAAGTAATTATCGTTTTTGACAAATTTAAATAAACTAAGCCTAGTTATAACAATTAAATCTCGCACCAATATTTTAGGGATGGGGTAGGAAACGTTATCAGAAATAAAACAGCATTCTCATGCTCAAGCATTTGAGCTATAAGAATACCATTTCATTTTTTTTTTTTTTATTTATTTATTTATTTTTTTTTTTTTTTACATTCGCCGCCTACTTTCTTACAGATTTTTATCGAAAACAATCCCAATGATTTTCTGAAAAGGTTGGACACCTTATTTTGACTGTCTATGATCTGAATTCACACATTCGCAATATCAAAAGAAAAATGTTAAAAAAAAAAAAAAAAAAAAAAAAAGAATTGCTCTTTGGTCTCACACATTTATTTATTTCGGACATAGTGTAATGAAAATTGTCAATTTTTAAATTTTTATTGCTTTGTAGCATTGTTAAAAAATACATTGTTCTTCATTTAATGTTGTAAGTTTTTTTTTTTTTTTTTTTTATGTATTGTGTTTTTCAAAAACGGTCCATGTTGGAGAAATTTTGGTGAAAGAGTTGGAATCAGAAATGGCAAGTACATACAGTTCATACATTTTTAACACACAATGTTGAAAAGTGTTAATGACTTCGGTTTGTCTATCTATCTCTCCGACTGTCTGTCCGTCTGTCTGTCTGACTATGCGCTCTCTAACACCCGTAAATATTCATAAAATTTCTTTAAACTGATACATGTTATTCCAATTCAGAATAGGATGTTCCCTATAGAAAATGGCGTTAATACCTCTACTAGTTTTTATACAGGAACAGCCGAAACTATTCCAAAGCATTGTGTTCTATGAGAGGTTTTTTATAAACTATATTTTAATGCCTTTACTTTACACAAATCTGAATGAAATTGAAATATATTATTCCATTTTACTATCGGATGTTTCCTATTGAAAATGGAGTTTATACATCAACTGGTTTGTGTACAGGGACACCCGAAGGTATTCCAAAGCATTGTGTTCCATGAGAGTTATTTTTATAAACCTTACTTAAATGACTTTACATAAATCTTAATGAAATTAAAATGGGGTTTTCCAAGTTCACTTATCAGATATTCCCCATTGAAAATGAAGTAAATACCATCAATGGTTTGAGTACAGGGACATCCAAAAATATTTCAAAGCACTGTGTTCTATGAGAAGTGTTTCTATGAACTATATTTTAATACTTTTCACAAATCTTAATGAAATTAAAATAAGTTTTTCAAGTTTACTATCAAATGTTCTCTGTTAAAAATACAGTAAATATCATCAGTGTTTTGTGTACAGGGACACCGAAAAGTATTCTAAAGAATTGTGTTTAATAAGAGGTATTTATGTAAACCAAATTTGATTAAATTTACTTTGCACAAATCTTAATGATATTGAAATATGTCATTCATATGCACAAAAGAATGCTTTCTATGGAACATAGTATTATTAGCATTAGATTTACAGGGCCACACAAAAATAATCAGTTACATTAAGAGCTATTATTGCAAATTCATTTGAATTGCAATTTCGTTTATATTAAACGTTTTTAACACTTTAAAACATTTTTTATCTATGAATATATTTTCAATTTGTGTATTTGTCTGTCCAGCTGTCCATCTTTCTATCTGTCCGTCAGACCGGCCCCAGTGTCCTTAAATATTTTCAGACATTTTACAAAATTATATATGTTATTGAAGTTCACTATGGAGTGTTTCCTTTTTGAAACGGCATTAATAGATTCTTCGTTTTATACAGGGACACACAAAACAAATTCCAATGCATTACGTTTCATGCCAGACATTCTTATAAACAATATTTAAATAAGTTTCTACTGTAAAAATCATAAAGAAATTGTCATTTATTGTTAATCTGCTAAAATAGTGTTTTGTGTAGAATGTAATATGTTTAACCTTTTGCTCTACAGGGCTACACTGAAATATTCAGATACATTAAAGGCTACAATAGAATCTCAGGGCTTCATTTTCTTTTGCTTTAAGTATTTTATACTTTCCAAGAATGTTTACGGGTGATTACAAATAGAATTAGTCACACCTGTATACCTTTCAGTTTTTCTGTCTCTCCGCTGTGTGGTAAAGTAGGCAAAAAACATATATCTGTAAATACTACCAATTTTTTCATAAACATTGGATCTAGTAAAAAATAAAAATAGTCTCAAAATATTCTGCAGATATTTCTAGAGAAAATCTACAGAATATCTTAAGTTATTTGGCCCATTCTTAAAAAAGTTTACAAATTTTCTAAAGATATTTTATAGAAAAAGATAAATTTTCAAAATATTTTAAAATATTTAAAGAAAGTTTTAAGATAATGCTAATTTCTCAAGAATATCTTCGGATTATTTTTACTGGTATACCTTCAGTGTTGCTAGTTTTTTTTTTTTTTTCTTAATTCAATAGCCACATAAAATTTTTAGAAGTGGCATTTGAAATACATAAAAGGCGAATGGAATCGAAGAAACGTCGATTATATATATCATATAACTCTTCTTAAAATTATTGGTGACAGTTGAATGAAAAAGTGCGCAATCTGTCCAGGTGGCGCTGTCTATAGCGACTACTAACAGGTTAAGAACACTTTTGATGTTTTCTTTTTAATAACTAAGAATATTTTTTTTTTACTTTGTACAATTAAAATTAAAATGTGTGAATAATGGAATAGAAAACCCTTATTTGTATGCAATGTTTTATATAGCGTCTCTAAAACGATTTTAATTTAGACATTAATATACATGTTAAGTTTATGAATATATGCAAACGGTTTTTATAATTATCGTGCTATGTGTTATTTTTTTATAATAAATATTAAATATTACTTTGTTTTGAACTTATTGTTTGGTTTAATTTTGCATATTATTCTTACAGCTTTTACATAAATCGTACAAAATTAAAATAGACTTTTTCTATTTAATAGGAACCTTATATCATGAATTATATGCGAAAAGTAATACTCTGTTAAAAAAGTCTGTTATTAATTGATGTATATTCAATGCATAAATTATGTACTTAATTATGTTTGAAAAAATTATTTTTAAATTTGATAAATTTGAAAAATTGAAGAAAATATTTTTTATTACCAATTTTAATATGCAACTAATTTATTTCAACACATATAAAATTATTCATTAGTTTCTTATGATTTACATTTTTTTTTTCAGAAATAAAGTAAAACATTTAATGTTTCAAAATTAAATTACGAAGTTTAGCTTCTTACATAGAAACATAAATTATTACGTCTTAGTGAAATACTCTTTTTTTTTTTTTTTTTTTTTTTTAGGAAACATATAAATGCAATGCTGATATAATAAATATCTATGTACAGTACAAGATTTAATATCATATAGTTATAGTACTTCTTTTTCTACTGAAGATTTTATAATTTATGTTTATCGTATAAATGTTAACACTATGCAATCAATTATCCGATCTGAACAGAATTTAAATAAATTCAAATAACTAATTTTATGAAATATAATAAACAAATACATTTCTTAAAAAGAACTAAAAATGTTAATCTGGGTTTCCTTTAATTAAGCTAGGATTAGGTCAAACGTGAAGCCATTATTAGTAGTAAAATTAACCATTATTATTATATGTAGTATTATTTCAAATAAATGTATTGCGTAATAACATTATTGAAGGCAAATATTCTATATTTTGAGTAATAATATTATAAATATTCGTAATTCAAAATGTTGACAGATTATAATTAATTGTTATGACATAGGATATTTCATATTATAAGTTCATTTTTGGATAGATGGAATAGATAGTTGGATAGATACTTTCCAAGTTTTAATTGAAATAATCCATGGAATTTCCTTGCTGTAAACATTTTTTTTCTATTTAGAAGAATGGGTAGTGATAAAAACAATTTTTACAGAAACAATAAACTGACAGACTGATTGTTAAGCACAAAAAAGTTTTAATTATAGGTTTTCAGTAAATAGGCTACATTGGTTACATTTATATAATTCCTTTTCCTCTAGTGATACAGTAAAACTACAACAATGTTTTAATTGCAGAAAAGTTGAAAATGAAAAATAATACATTTTAATATTTTATAACATATAAAATTTGATACATCACCTCAAAGAATGACTCAATTTACAAATTTTTTAATCAGATATAAATAAATTTAAAAATGTTTTCAGTCCAAAAAAAAAATTCTGAACAAATTTTATTAAAATGTAATACAGAATAATGCTCAAATTTTAACCATATATTTACGAACTTATTTTAGGAATAACATTTTAAAGTTTAAGAATCATAAATATACTTATTCTGAAATAAATGGATTTGAAGCCCTTGTTAGAAGTCAGACTTCTCACAGATGGTTTGACATAAACAACGTAATATCACCTAAACTATTCGTAGTATAGTATGCTGTTTGTGTCATTCGATTCGTAAAGGTCTAAAGTATTTTTTAAACTAATAAATAAATAAATGAAAGATGTATCAAATCAGTATTGGTGTCCAAAATCCTCACCCAAAAATGTATTTTATTCAATTTGGTGAAATTATTTTGAATCTACTTATAAATTTTATTTAGATAGAAAATAAAAGTGCGTTTTAAAATTCTTATAAAAATGACAAATAACTAAAATATGCTGCTATATGGGCATATTCATAACAGTTTTCAACACAATATAAATACAACAAATGTTATTCTTCATATTTTTATTAACAGATTAAATAAAGATAATAATTATATTGATATAACAAGAAACGAGGGAAAAGAAATAATTACACATGTCGACGATAATATTTTTTTCTTCAAGGTGACTTTTTTTAGTTCCCCATCATACTATAGGCATATGGGGAACTTAGGTAATCGTGAAAATTTTCGACCTCGGTTTTTTGACTTTTTTATACGTTTTCAGGTGTGAGGAATCGGAAAATGACAACATTTGTATGGTGTCCGTCTGTAGGGCGTCTGTTAGTTTGTTAGTCCGTTAGTCCGTTAGTGTGTTATTCCGTTAGTTTGTTAGTCTATTTATACGATATCTCACGAGCAAATGATCGCAGAGAGGTCAGACTAGTTTTAAAAAATTGTTTATGACACTGGCAAGAACCCTACTTTTTTGCAACATTTTAATTAAAAAACTTCAGCAGTTATTCAAAATTTACGATTTTCTTAACATGGGACAATAGGGGAAAATTTCACTTAAACGTGCATGAAAAGAAATATTTTTATCGTAAAGATGTAAGAACAGCTCTTAAATATCAGTTTTGATTCCAGGATGAACATCATTAACTATAATCATGCGACTTTAATTCTTGTTCGCTGTTAACCCTTTATCGGCTCATTGTATCATATAGCAGAAATTGGGTTTAATCGGAAATGGATATAGCGATTTTCAAAACAGTTTGTAGTTAAGTGTTTTAAGGGGTGCTTGGATTAACCTTTTGAAAAAATTGCGTTCGCTATTAACCCTTTATTGGCCAATGGCAACATATGGCAGAAATTGGGTTTATTCGGAAATGGTTATACGAATTTGGATGAAAGTTTAGAAATAAGTGCGTTTGGGGGTGCTTAAACGATTTGAATTGTCCTCATGGTCATAAAAATTCGCGTTCACAGTTAAACCTTTAAATGCCAATTGTAACGTATGGCCGAAATTGGGTTTATATGGAAATAGAGAAAGCAATTTTAATGAAATTTTGGAGTTAGGGATTTTTATGAGAAAAAACGATCGGATCTCACTTTCAGATAAATTCTCGTTCACAGTTAACCCTTTATCGGCCAATTGCAAAACATAGTAGAAATCGGATTTACTCGGAAATGGATATAGCGATTTTGTTGAAAATGTGGGATTAAGTGTTTTCGGGGAGGTGGTAAAACGATTGTACATACCCTCATCTTCAGAAAAATTCGCATTCTCAGTTAACCCTTCATCAGCCAATTTCAACATATGGCCGAAATTGGGTTTACTCGGAAATTGATATAGAGATTTTGAATGAAAGTTTAGGAGTACATAAATGATTAGAAATATTTTCATCTTCAGAAACTTTCTCGTTCGCTGTTAAACCTTTAAAGGCCAATCGCAGCGTATAACATAAATATGGTTTACACGAAATTGGACTCAGCGATTTCGATGAAAGTTTGGAGTTATGGATTTTTTTGTAAGAAAAAGCGATTGGAAGTATCCTCTACTTCAGAAAAATCTCGTTCGCTATTAACCCATTTTCTTTCCATTGCAACATATGGCTGAAATTTACTTTGAAATGGGTATAGAGATTTTAAAAAATTATTGGAGTTGAGTGTTTTTCGGTGCGTTAAAGCGTTTAAACTTCTCCTCTTCAGAAAAATTTACGTTCAAAGTTAACCCTTTATCGCCAATTGCTACATATGGCAGAAATTGGATTCACTTAGAAATGGGTATAGGAATTTTGATGAAAGTTTAGGGTTAAAGGCTTTTCGGGCTGCTTAAACGATTGGACTTATCCTCATCTTCAGAAAAATTCGCATTCGCAGCTAAACCTTTGTCGACCAATTGTAACATATGGCAGAAATTGAGTTTACTTGGAAATGGGTACAAGGATTTTCATGAAAATTTGGGGGTGCATAAACGATTCGAAATATTTTCATCTTCAGAAAATGTCTCGTTTGCTGTTAAACATTTAAAGACCAATTACAATGTATGGCAGAAATAAGGTTTCCACGGAAATGGGCAGAGCGATTTTGATGAAAGTTTATAGTTACGGATTCTTTGGAGAGAAAAAATGATTGGAAATATCATGGAGGATAAAATTCATTTATAAACTTGGTTGAGACTCTTATATGGTCTATGCATACATCGCTCCTTGAAAACAAAATTGTCAGGCAACTTGGTTAACGAACTTATCAAAGATATTTATAAGATAAATTCGCTGTCCAAAATTGGTTCGATTTGGAGTATTATTTCGGGCGTTATCGTGATGATAAGGTTTCGATTATATATATATATATATACAGTGCGTTGCATGAATATAAACGCACCTTATCTTTAAGAATTAGAATGGTATAGAAGTGTAATAAAAAATATGAATGGATGACACTTGATGCAAACTGTATGTGTATGATTCAAGAAACGAAAATACGAGTCAAAACAATGAAAGACCAATATTCTTTTTTAGAAAACAATTTCAGTGAATTTATGACAAAAGTACATGTTGCATGAATTTAAACGCACATGTAAAAAATAGATAACTGAGTAACAAATACTGCATCTAATACTTTGTAAAGCTACCATGGGCTTCTAGAACAGGTCTAAATGCCTTGGCATTGACTGATATAGTGGCATGAGGTAATCCGAGCTGATTGTCTTCCAAGCTAATTAAATGGCCGATTTTAGTTCATTTTTCGTGTTAAACTGCCTTCCGTTTACGTAAACACGGCGAACCAGAATACCCCATACGTTCTCTATTATGTTTAAATCGGGGCTTTTTAAGGGCCAATCCAGAACTTTAATTTTATTGTCACGGAATCATTTTTTCACGATATGTGCTGTATGTACAGATACACAGTCTTGCTGAAAAATATAATTTCTTCCAGCTTTCTTGACTGCTGGACGGCGGAGGATCCTTGTGAGTATCTGGACATAATCTACAGAGTTCATAGTGTTCTCCACGAACTCTAATTTGAAAGTCCCTTTAAAACCTATGGCTGCCCACACCCTGACAGACCCACCTCCAGATTGACGTTTTGAACAGTACATTTCTTCGGTTCTCAAATCGTGCCAGTAGCTATGAAATCCGTCCGCGCCATCGAGATTAAACTTTTTTTCATCTTAGAAGATGACTTTTTCCCAATTTAGTCGATCTAGAATCCATTTTCGTGCCCATTCCAATCGCATATCTTTGTGTTTCTGAGTGAGGGGTGGTTTCGCCTTCATTTTCTTAAATTTAATGAATGTTGCAACTTTGATTGTTCTCCATATGGTTGTCCGATGAACACCCAGCTTGTATTGAGCCTTTATCTTCACACAGGAAATATTTTTATTCTTCGCAGCGTTGCATATTCGATGTTTGGCGTAACTGGTGAGCTTTTCTGTTCGCTTCTTATACGCTATTTTCCCATAATTTGCTCATTTCTTTATATAACTTCGCACAACCCTCTCACTTCTTCCTATTCGGTGCCCAATTTCATGATTGCTAAACCCTTTACTACGCACGAAGTCGATTTTTATCCTCTCGTCTACTGCCAAAGTTTTCCCTCTTGCCATCCTAAACAAACTCCGTAAGTTTTGCACTCAGGCATTAAAACTATTTTTAGAGAACTTTAGCAACACGACTATCTATGTTTTAATGTAATTCCGGTTGCTCTGTTAAATTTTAAGCGCAAAATACAGAGTGCGTTTAATTTCGCGCAACAAACGAAAAACAGTGAAAATAAGAACATGCTTAGACACTCATTTACATAAGCTTGTATGAGCCTAAGCGTACGTGCTCAAAGCACCTTATTCAGTTGTTAGTCATATGCAATAACTGTAAGTCACATTCCTTCCTTTTAAATTTTAAAAATTCTATTTCTGGTTATTGGAAAAGGTGCGTTTATATTCATGCAACGCACTGTATATATATATATAGAGAGAGAGAGATGTTATTGAGAAATGCGTATAAAATGCCCCCAATGAGCGCAGAAAATGTTGCATATATAACTCTCGATTCATCCATCTGAGAGGCATTCATGTTAGTTTTATTATATCCTAGTTCATTCTTTATACCATCTTTAAGTCGATTCTTTTCAAATACTGCAATTTTCAGTTGTGCCATTTCTCTTGCCGGGACGCGATATGTAAATTTGTGGATTTTAAAATGTGTGGAAACAAATGCGTGATGAGGAACTGCGCAGAGTCCACCTATGCCAACTAGTTACTTTTTTCTGGGGAATTTTTGGATGCTGATTAAAGAAGAGCTACTCAATATTTTCCATTACGTACAATTTTGACAAAAATGGGATTGTTTGAGGTTACAGTTGTATTTTTTCAACTTCCACCTAAGTTATTTTCCGGAAACTCTCGGTCATATAAGTGAAGAACAAAGTGAGCTATTTCATTAAGACATCATAGGAATGTAGAAGAGGAATCGGGGACAAAGAAGTGTTAACATGTTATCATATTACTGTTCAACACTGCATGCGTAAAGCACAGTCGACAGCCGGTGGTTTACAGACCACCGGTTAACCACGGACAACCGATTACTGTTCGGTTGGCGACCACGAGAAAATTTGGTGGCATATAGAAAAATCTTGAAATTATTTGCGTTTTTTAAATGTTCCACTAGAAACTATAGTTAAAGTTGTATTAATTTGAGGATTTTCTAGGTTATTCATACTCACTACATTAGACTTCAGAACTTCCTGGATGAGAGAGAAAATAAATGAAACAATCGTTTATCACAAAAATTTTAATTCTAAGTATCAGGTACAGTTATCGCTTCGAATTTCTGATCTTCATTTAGCTAAGACTTCTTCTAAATTAATTAAAATATCCAAATTCTTCAAAGATTTCAAATGTAACTAAAAATGCAATTTTCCATTTGATTTCAATAATCGAACAATATAATATAGTGGAGACCGGGGTTAATTGGTAGAAGGGGCTGTTTTTCACTCAGTTTCTCTTTCCTGCCACAGTGGAGATAGAGGAATTCTTCCCGATCGGAATTCTCACGATTTTCATACTTACTTTGTGAAAATTCCTTATGTGACAGAGAAAAAGACAATCGATTCTGAATTCAGCGTATCAAAGCATATTAGAGACACCCAATGCAATGTAAAACAAATTTGAAAAGTACAATTCATGAATATGTTTATATGAGGCTATGAGCTCGATAACTAATCCTCTAATTATTTTAATACATACAGTACTCTTTATTTAAAAAAAAAAAATCAACAGTCAAACAATTAAAACATCCACTTACCTGGGTAAACACAGGCATAGAAGATTATCGTTGAAAACAGCAATTCGAAGAAATGCTGGATATATTAATTTTCAGCTATATCCGTTTTAGAAAACAAAAACTAATGCTATATTCTGTAAAAAACAAAGTTGATTAATTTCTTTCATAATAATTGCAGACATTGACTACGCAATAGATGATTGTTTAGATTTTTTACCTTTTAAATGTATTTAATAATCTTTGGCATAAAAAATAATAGAAGTAGGACTAAATAAAAAAGGAAGCGTCCTACTGACAAGATATTACATGATTAATAAGAATTACAGAAAATAGTTGTGTACCACTACATTAAGTCACGTGATAAGCAAGTGCAACAGAAACATTTTGCGGGAAGGAAAAAAAAGAGTTTTGGAATACATAAAAAAGTCAAAAATAAAATTATTGTTCTCTGTGATTATATATTGAACAACAATTTCGTAAACTTGTGTTACATACAATCACAAATTTTGTCAGATAAGCTAAGAAACGAATTCTGTGTCAAATATGTTTTGTAGAAAGGTCTCAACTTATTTATGTAATAGACTTACTGTGTTAAAAGGATTTAAAAATTACAACTGACAACAACAAAAAAAAAAAAAAAAAAGACAAAATTACTTGAAAAGTAAAATAATTATTTGAATTTAACTACAGTTTGGATTGCATATTTTTATATGGTATCCTAGTGATTTTTCTTTAAAGCATACGTTTATATAGATTAATTGGTTTTTCAAATAGCATACGGCCACATATGCATACACTGGTGGACAGAACCTAAGGACGAATGACAATGGCTAAGCTATCTAAGTTATTTTTTCGAATATCTAATCAAATACTTCATGGATTCTCTTGAACTTTAGGGGTAAAAACAACATGTTATGTTATACCTGAAAGCAAAAAAGACATCTGTAATAAATTAACTAAAAATATGCAGGGTGTACCAAAAGTCCCATACCCCCCTCCTATCTTGGAAATGCGTGAGAATTTTGAAAAATGGCGAAACACATGTTCAATGAATTCGAAGGGAATCGCTTTTGGTGAAAATATTTTAGGCCCAAGAAGCTACAGGGGCTAGGGAGGACAACTTTAAAGTTTCCAATAGAAAGCCATGCCTTGATCTAAATAGTTTTGTCCTGCGATTATTATTGAAGGAGATACATAAATTTTTAGAGGTTTGAAATGTGTATTTTATACTTATGTATCTCCTTTAATAATAATCGCAGAACAAAACTACTTATATCACCTTCGTTGTCTTGAAGAGAGGTTTCCAAGGATGTATCACAAAACATAACTTCCCGTTTGTAATTTTAAAGTTCTCCTCCTTAGTTGTACCATTACCCCACCCCTTGACGGGCCAAAACTTTTTTTCACCAATTATAGCGATCCCACTCGAATTCAATGAACATATATTTCGATATTTTTCAAAATTCCGACTCATTTCCGAGGTAGGAGGGAAGTGTTGGACTTTTTTCGAATTTGAAATGTGGATTTATACTCATGTATCTCTTTTAATAACCATAAACATAATAATATAATATTTATTTAATTAATATATATGTATATATAACACATTTGTATCTCTTAAAATTTTATTTTTGATTTACAGAGAGCATTATTTTTTACTAAAGGTTTGGTGTAAATAAGTGTGCATAAAAACCGAGTACAAATATGTTGAAAGGAAATTTTATAAGGGTGTTATAAAGAAATATCTGTATTATTTCAGTTACTATTATAAGAAACCTTCATAACAGTTTTTGCGGCACAGGCATAAGAGTTTGAAAAGAAGTATGTATATTTTTATATTACACTGATTCAAAGTTCTTTTCTGTCAAGTACTTCTGTTGATGAAAATTATTAGATGATTTTTTTCACTAATTAATACTTCATAGTTTTGGAAGCATCAAATTACATCTTATATTTAGTTCTTGCCTGTTTCGGTATTTTCATAAAGAAAAAATATATGTATACTAATTTATCTGATTATGATGGAAGAAGTATTGTGTAAATTTCCTGTGTGTTGTTAAATAACCTTTAATTCTTAATTGCACAAGTTATCATAATACATAGTTATTAATATACCGAGTTTTCTAGAAGTCAGTACAAAATTAAAACGTTGAAACTTCTCCAACGACTGCAAATAAAAAACTACAGTTTGCATTAAACATATGGAACATAAGGTGTATATTTTAAGACGAGAAAAAAAAAAGATATATATATATATATATATATATATATATATATATATATATATATATATATATATATATATATATATATATATATATATATATTATGTAAAATGGAACACAACCGCAAATGGATGTTCCAGTTTGATTGCATCACTCTCAATATTTGTGGAAGATAGCGTTACCATTTGATCCTTTGTACGCATATAACTTCTCATATCAATCGATACGACATCGTGTGATTTTTAATTTTGTATATTTTTTAAGTCAGTGCAGTACTGAGACAAACCACCATCATTGCCAGCATTGAAAGATGAGATTCGACAATATTTGTCTGCCGCACAGCAAGAAGGAAGTAAAGTGTCTTTAGTATGACAATTGAACTTTCTGAAGGATGAACAGTATATTAAACAGTTAAAGTTTTCCTTATCACAATTTAAGAACTTGTTACTTGCACACTTTTTGCCAGTAAAATACAGTCATGCATTTAGGCTATTTTCCTTCCGTTTAATACAAAAAGCGGAAAGAGTTTAATTCTACGTAAGTTAAAATACGTATATTTCTTGAATATTTTCACATTTTAAAAGAAAAAAAGGAACACTATGTAAGGTGTACTAAATTACAAAACTAAAATTATGCAGGTTGCATATTATCCATTATTATAGTGTTTGGAATTTTTAAAACTTTAATAGTGTAGACAAAAGTCACAAAAATTGGTTTAACGAATATAATTATTAAATAGAGTTATTGATTTTCAAAACCAGAAACAGTTCGTCGATTGTCTGTAATAAGGAGGAATTAAGTGACATAATAAAAGAAAATTATCTTTAATTTCTTATTTAATTTTCTTTCTTCTTCTTCTTCTTATTATTATTATTATAATTCATTCAATTGAGAAAGAACATTTGAACTTGCATTCTTCATTTATTATTTTATTAAATATACTTCTGGAGTAATCTTAACCAATCATATTTATAATATTTATCTTACTACAATAAGAAAATATAATTGAAATAGTTATTTCTACACTCATGTTTGTGAAAATTGCAACACCATGAAAGAATTGTCAGAAATTAGTGAAATTTATTCTACATATTACTGATAGTAGTACAAATAAACGACCAAATGAACAAGACAAAGAAAAACAAAATAAAGTCTCAAATCAGTGCTTTGTGTGTCCGCTATGCTGAGCGGACAGAGACGTGTACAGAGCTGACGTGTACAGAGAGCCTGTACACGTAGTGGCATTCAATCATACAGGTTCTGGATGTAATCCTGGGGAATTGCATTCCAAATGGCTTCGATTTGACGCCAGAGTTCAGTCACAATGTGCGCCGCACCAGTTGTGCGAGCGAATCCCCGACCAATCAAATCCCAGAAATGCTTGATGGGCGACATATCTGGGGAATAAGCAGGCCATGGAAGAAGAGAAACCTCTTGTTCACTGAAGAAGGCTTGTGCAGTCTGAGGAACATGTCCACGGGCATTACCCTGCTAAAATACAGCACTCGGAATGCGTCGAAGAATGGGAAGGACCACTGGAACAAAAATTTCCCTTATGTAGAGATCACTATTGAGGTTGCCCGCAATGTGCACTAGATGGAATCGAAAATTATACCCAATAGCTCCCACCACCATGATGCTGGGAGTTTGTGCAGAATGACGCTGGATAACACACTGTGGGAGAAGACGTCCCCCCCCCCCTGTAACGTCTGACGCGTACTCTTCCATCATTGTACTCCAGATTGTAGCAAGATTCATCGGAGAAAACAATTTGTTGTCACTGGGTACGCCCCGTGATGTGTTGCTGAGCCCATTGTAGTTGGTGGCGTCTGTGATTCAGTGAGAGGAGAATCCTGCATAGAGGAACACTTGCACGTAGTTCATGCTGCAGCAAACGGCGACAAACCGTGGAGATAGACATCAAAACAGCTGTAGCAGTGCTCCAACGTTGTGCTAACACACGAGAGAACGATGTACGGTCCGTCACAGTCATGCAGATAAGGTATCTGTTATCTCGTGTCGTTGTTCTATTGCATGCCCCACTGCCAGGTTTTCGGCTTGTTTGATTCTCCTCTGCCTATTTCTTCCAAACACGCATCACTGTTGTGGTATTACACTGCTTGAAAATCCACCCTCTCGCATATCAACGATGCTGTCTCGTACGAACTACACTAGTTGTTGGTATGGCATCCTGCGCTTTTGACGAGGCATATTTACCACTAATGAAACGTTTACCGCAGACAGAGGACGATAAGCAGATTTCAGCGCGCTTGTACAGTCCTTTATATACCTGAAACAAGCAACTGATAAGGAGTCAGTTGACGTCCCACGCATGCACAATCGCATTGTAATTCTAATCATTTGCATGCCTTACGCACTTTTTATTTCCTGTAAGTTTGGTAATTTGCATAACCCCTTCATGGTGTTGCAATTTGCACAAACATGAATGTAATTAAATATATATGTGGATAATTCCAATTAAATACAGTGGGTGAACAAATTATTAGATTTTTTTTTTACATTTTTTACATTATTTAAAAAAAAAAATAGTAGGCGAAATAGCCTGAAACTTCATACATACAAAGAACATTCAAAAACTCATATTTTCCATTATTGATTTAGTCCAGAGTGCAGTTATGGGGAAAAAAACCACAAATTGAAGAACTCCCTAAAATCTAGCCTGCTCTTTTGCCGACAATATGCTTAATTTTTACTCTATTCAAATGCGCTTTTGACAAAAGTTTCTCAATATATCTAGCTTTCAAACTATGTGATAAAATTTTCTCTATCTTTCTTCAATCTTACGATATCCTAAGATGAAAGCACGTCCTACGAACATCTTCAGCACTAAAACGTGTCTTCACTTATCAGCGTAGGGACATTTTGACCTGTCCAAAGGGACATGGCAACGTTGTTTATAAGTCTCTAGCTATACTCTAATTAGCGGAAATGCGTGAGATGTGAGTACATAATTAATTATTCATGAAAAATGAAATGTCTCTTAATCACAATTAACTTAAATATGATTTTTTTTTTTTTCGTACAATAATATCTTTAAATGCATTTTACTGTTAAAAACTGTATGTAACATGCTTAAAAATAGACATCAAGCATATTTTATCCAAAATTTCAATTCATGTAAAACAGACGAGATTGATAAGTAGTGTAAACAATTCACATTTTCACCAAAACTAAATTCAAAAACTGGCGTACAGTTATTAAAAGAAATTATGTATTATGTTCATAATATAAATGTTAGTTATAATAAAATAATTCTAATTAAAAATAAATAAATAAATAAATAAATTTTATTAAATTTACTTATTAGTATAATATTAATTAAATAAATAATAATAATAAAAAAATATTTAATTGGTTATTCCTTCCCTCCCTTCTTTTTTTTTTTTGGTGTGTGTGTACGTGTGTTCCTCTCAGATTGGTCCTGCCATGCATGATGCTTCCCATTGGTTGTTTGTGTTGCTCCTCCCCCTCTGGATTTTGCCCTGCTTTCAGTCTTGCTTTCGCCTCCAAGGCAGTATCACGTGTTTGCACCTGATGAAGAAAGGCTACGTCCTTTCGAAACTGGTTGTGCTGACTTAAAATTTATGGAGTGTGAAGAAGTTTTATACTTTTTTAATTCACATTTTATCTCAGTTTTTTAATGTGAAACTATGATGTTGAATAATAATAATGCGTATCACATTAAGATTCTTTATATATATATATATATATATATATATATGAAAAAATATCACTAAATATGTTAACAATAGTTTAATAAAGAATTACTTTACAAGTCATAATGCGAAAAAAATGTAATTGAGTAATTTGTCTGATCTATCATTCTTATTTAGACTGTCAAAAACATTTTACGAGGTTATTATTTATTTATTTATTTATAATTTCTCATCAGCTTCAGAAAACAAATTATACATGCTTCATTTATGAAAATCACTACCTCTATGATATAATAAAATACAACTTATCATGATATTCTTTCTCATAAATAACATACAGCTGCAGCTTAATTGGATACTCACTTGCGTGAGTTCTTGGTCTTTATCAAAGAATAGCTAAAGCGAAACTCACAAAATTAGTTTTTGGATACTATCTCGTCTGATGTTTAATTTTCATAATGGTAATATTTATTATTCTGTAACTTCCTAATACGTAAATAGCTCATAATTTTTTTTATAAAAAAGAAACAAATAAGAAAGAATTATTGGCTATTAATTCTGATAATTTTTTATCCTATTACGAAATAATCATATTAACGTAAAATAACACAGATTTGTAAAGGCATTAACTAGTGTTTAAGACTAATTTGCGACATTCTTTTACTTTTCAAGTATTACCATAATTGTGCATAACTCTAAAATGTGGATTTAATTTATTGGTATTGTATGTTAAAACAAGCCCTGATAAACATAATGTCGTTAATTACGAAAGTAGTCTAGATTTAGTATATTCATGACATAATTTCATGTTAATTGATCCTATATAAGAAATCATTAAATTATTCAATAGAAATATGTAACTATATGAACAATCTTTGTTACTATAAAATCACTGATTAACTTAAACGCTGTTTACCTAAAATAATTATTAAATTTACAATGTTATTTACTTTTTTTTTTCTTCTTCTTCCTTATACTAAGTATATTGAAGTATTGTAGAACTAATTTGCGAAAAGGATTTTATACCTAACATAGCTGAATAGTAATAGTAAATGGTCTTAGAATGTTGCAAATTTATATTTCAGACTTTCATGACGCTTAGATTTACTCTAACAATTTTGGTTTTGAAGTGAGCTTATTTTTAGATATATCTATTCTATGATTTTAAACGATTTTTCGTAACCTGAATTTACAAGTTGGTGTGTGAGCGTATCTCGTATAACTTCAAATCTATTGGACATGAGAAGTTTCAAATTAGTATGTCGGTTTGTTATATCTTCTAGTTGTGCACCTCCTTTTTAGTCTTTTTGTGATTTTCTGTTTTGTAAATATCCACGAAATTTTATATCCCTAATGATTAAAAATTCAAACTTTTGGCCATTATATATGACTAAACATCATAAAAATTTTTACAGAAGCTAATGATAGAGCCCGTAATGATAATATTACGAAAGTTGTCGACATTCTTGGGTGTAGAGAGTAGTTCATAAAGATATACGTAGGTTGTAGTCGACGAATGCACTTTAATGAATATTATAGAAACAATAGAATAAAGCTTTCATTTTTACCATAAAGTCAATAATCAACGAATATACTACTTGAAGCAATCCAGTAAAACAGTAACTCGGACCACAAAAGTTCAGTGAGCATAATTAAGTATACTACATAGAAGGAATTTCACTAATCCAAGAACAGTTATTTATAGGACAATCTCTCAGACCGCTTAGCTCGAAGTCTAGACAGACACTGAATTCGATGAATGTTTTGTTTATAGAAATTTATAGAATTTTCGACTTAGTTCTGTGTTAGAAACCAATGGAACATACTGGGAAATTGCTAACTGTGATCCTATTGAAGTTAGAATTTCCAAACTTTGGCAACACTAAACAACAATTTTCAATAATAACATTTCCCTTTTTATAGTTTCGAAAGTTATTTATAGAACTTTGGAATAAGTTAGTTCGGGGCTAGAATTCAATGGATCATTCCTGAAAATTACAGCATTCTGTTCCTTTTGAAGTTAAGTTTCCAAGTTTTTGCAACTCTAAATGCCATTTTCGCCAAATTTAACACCAGCTAACCAAGGTTTTTGTCAATGCTAACTTGCGATGTAGAATGATTAACGACAAAATTTGGTTGATTCAAGGTTACCAGAATCAGTAAACTCTGTCTCAATTTTAACGGATTTTTGTATGATGCATCATTTCTTGTCACTAACTTTCCCCAAAGTGTACAAAAGTAAGTAATCTTTTTACTTCCCAACAAGAGATTCTGCAAAATGGTGTGGAATTCTGTTCCTAAATAAGCAATATTCTTTCTATGCGGTACATATTATTTGGAGTTTTATGGATTGATGGAGTTTTATGGATCGAGTTTTATGGAACTGTTTTATTTTGTTTTCAGAAATATTCATGGACTGAAACCTGTCAGTTTATTTACGAACCATTCACCAAAAACGCTTGTGTTTTTTATAGTTCAGATGTTCGCCATGCAGTGATCTGACTTTTTTCACCCCTGTGAACGACAATAAACCCGTTAAACTTTACCTAGTCCAGGTAAGTAGGGGCCGTCCAGAGGTCTCCGAACCGTTTAATACACCATACACAAAGATATCAATATTTTTCGTAATAATATGCATATTTCAATGGGTGTATAAGGAAACTTTTGGCATATGCAACAGATTTTTATGAATGTTTTCCTCATATTAACAACAGAACTAAAACAAAAAGGTTAACAACATTTAAAACGTATAAATATAGGAAACAATTAGCTATTTGAGTTGTAAAAAACACTATCATTTCATCAATTTGTTTTCATACTATTTCGAATTTATTTATGGTAAAGAAGTACTAAGAAATGATATTATGATAATGAAAAATTTATTGAGTGGTTTAATGAATTTTACTTTATTTATACAAATACTAGCTAATACCCGCCAAAATTTGACGGATCATGTGCAACTTAAATCTTTTCATGGCATAAAGTTTTAAACATCCCTGTTTTAATATTTCGTATTGCTCTTAACCAGTTTAAAACCCCCTGTTACAATCAATTATTTTTTGGTCTGAGGGAAAGGGGGAATAAATTTCATGAAATTCCAATACAATCCTTATCAAAATTTAAGCGTACTCCGTATAATAAAGATAAAATCCGAAGAAATTTTTCTAATTTTACTCTGAATAGGACCAAAAGAATGTTTGGAGTAATTTAAAAAAAAAAAAAAAAAAAAGGCAGAATTTATAAACTATGGTAAGAATGGAGAAAGAAAGCACGCATCAATATTTTTCATACATGTTATTTTAATTTCATTGCTAATTTTTATCTTCAACATATTTTTCTACAAATAGCATAAGACTAAGATCTTGACTCGATAAATATTTACTTAACGAAACGGTATTAAGCGCAAATCTTTTAAATAGAAATAATTGCTAGCGCTTCAATAATTTTGCTGCCCACTGTATATAGCATGAAAATAAAATCTATTGAATATTATATTAATATTACATTTCAATTACAATATGAGAGTGGCGTCATCTATAACCTATCAATGTAAAAGGAAAAAGTCAAAAATCTAAAAGAGTTTTTTTTTATTTTTTATTTATTTATTTTTTAATTAATTTATTTATAAAAATATTTTTTAAATCGCATAAATTTATAAGACAAAATAAATTAATTTAAAATAAATTATAATAGTGTTTTGTGTTTTCTTTATATCTATAATTATAATTTATTTGCACTTAGAAATAGACTATGCTACTTAAAAATAAATAACTTTTACTTGATTTTGATTTAATAATTTATTTTATTTAATTTTATTTTACCATTGTAAAATAAAAAAAATAATTTTTTTTTTATTTTATCAAAATAGTATATTTCAACAAAAGTATACTGTTAAAAATAAATAAATAATAAGAATGAATCTAATATTTCTTATAATAAATTACACCATGAAAATTTTTACTCATATAAAATATCAATATTTTAAGGTTATTCTTTCTAAATTAGTTTTCCTATAATATATTATGGAAATGAAATATCAGAGATTATAATAATTAGATCAAAAAAGAAAAAAGAAAGAAAAAAAAACATTCTTGGATGTTAATTATCTATCGTCATCCTTTCTAAACATAGTTTTCAAGTGAGAAAAATTAATTTTTAAAGAACAATAAATAAATCTAAGAATTTGTTAATTTTGAAAGATTTTTTTTTTCCTTTTAAGGAATAGAAAACAAAAATTTTAGGAATATATATGTTCTATATGGTACCAGATGGCGTCACAGTAAAAAAAATTCCCTAAATCCTATCCTGTATAAAGAAGTTTTCGGTGATAATGTACATGACATTAACCGGTAAGAATTCGCAAATTCCTTTGTTTTAATATACTTCATTGGAAAGTATGAATCAATAAATTAATCGTGTGAATTATTTTTATGATTGAGCTTTAATTAGGCGTCTGCCATAGACATATGAAATATTGTGGTCTGCTCGACCTCTATCATCGGTATTCGTATTGAACTGAATAAGGAGAAAGGAATATCCCCGTTCTGAATTGGTTCAAAATATTCTGGCGCATGCCCAGATCGTACGATTTTGGTCTTACAGAAAGTGTCTTGTATTTTAATATTATAGATGACCCACATATTTCAATTGTGGTAAAATAATATCAAACATTTCTTTTCGTTGGTGTAAGTTTCTACTCATATAACTCCTTAAAAAAAAAAAAAAAAAAAAAAAAAAAAAAAAACACGTAGTGCATTTTAAGTTGATCTATGAACATAACGCTACTTACTAGTCAATCAACTTTATTTAACACGGAAACATCCACATGATGTATAATTACCATGTTTTTATAAACTTCTATTCTTGTTTGTTTGTGAGTTTGTTTGTGTGTTTGTCCGGTACAAATTATGCAATCTATTTTTAACTAACTTCCCTACTAGCTAGACATTTCAAACTTTCACAGTAGCTCAGAACCCGGTGACAACACAGCACTTCGAAGTCAGATTTTCGAATTTTCGAATAGTTTTCTTTTAATTAATTAAAATATGAAAATAATAAACTCCTAATAGCAATAAAAATAGTCATTAAAATATTAGCTACAAATTAATTGTTGCCATTACGAGGTCATTTTCTTTCGACATAAAAATAAATACATTTTATTAAACGTGAGGGTTAAAAAATTGTAAATCTTAAATTATGCATCTGGCAAAAATTGACGTCATTATCACTTTAAAGATTTTCTACACATTGATAAAGTGCTAATGTAGTTCACGGTGCAAATATATGTCGTTCTGAAAGGATTAATATTTTATTTTTAAAAATAACTTTTTTTTTTTTTAATTCAAATTTCCCGTAACTCGTTAACCAATCACATTAGAACGTCCATCTTTGGAATATTGATAATAAGAATTTTCTCGCCAAAAAAGTCGCAAAGCGCAAAAAATCGCCAAATTTGGCACGAAATCCATTACCTGCCTATTGGAGCTTTTTAATGCGTTTTAAAGGAAAAATTAAGCTATTTTAACGCGAGAAAGAGCTGGAAATGCAGAAAATTGACAATTTCTCAACTTACTAAGCCTCTTTGAAAGAATTTATACAAAAATAAATACAATTATTTACAATTTCGTAACAATACACATTGATAAATTGCTAATGTAGTTAGTTCTATAGCTATGATTTAACAGAAAATTTAAAAACTTGGTTTATAAAAAGGTTTTTATCTTATAATAATTTTATAATTAAGCAACAGACGGTGTTCCTGGTATCAGTTTAAATTAGTTAGCAAGATTAAATGTAATCCTTATCATTATAAATCAGAGATACGAAGAAAAAAGGAATATTTGTATTATGTAATATACACTGCCTTTCCACAAATGATCGGACACTTTCGATTTCAGACGTTTTTTCAAATATCTCAAAAAATACTTGACGAATCATCTTGAAACTTGAAGAGTGGGAATATCAGGATACATTTCATATATGTCAGTGAAGGTTTTGCCCTGAAAATAAAATTGGGCCAGTAAAAAATTTAATAAAAATGAAAATATTAAAAGCAAAAACTGTGTACGTTAAAAATGAAAATATTTGGAATCACCCTGTAAAATGTAATACTTTAAATGGTATCTGGCTGTAGTATGTGATTATGAAGCTCCTTCTTATTCTCTGTATAAATTTTTATGAGTTTACCATATATTATCGTTACTTCTCCGTTAATGGAGCTATAACGGTTTCTTTAAAAAATTGCAAAAAAAAAAAAAAAATTGCAACATAGCCATTGCAAAGACTTTTTCAGGAAACTTGACACATAACATTAATCAAAGCATGTTTCAATCAGAATGCACAAATATTAAATATCAAATGAACTATCAGCATTTTTAATAAGCAATTTCTAACTGCGCATGCGCAGTCTTTAGCAAAATTTTCTTTACATAATATAATAGCTAATAGTACTGCTCTACTTATATGAAAACCTCAAACAAATATGTAAATTCAAAAACTTGTACGCGACAGAATAAACTGAATTTCAGTTCGTCTCAAAAATAAGGTAAATGAGTAGGAGCTTTCTCAATATTTATTTACAATCAACACGAACATTGTCTTACCATTAACTGAATTAAAATAAAAATATGAGTAAAACCCCATATAGTTTAGCTAGCTTTTTGAGAAGAACTGAATAGCAGTTTATTCTATCGTGTGCAATTATTTGAATTTACACAGTACTTGTTTGGGGTTCTTTTATACAGGTAGCACAATGCTTTGGGCTATTGAATGATGCAACTGAAACTTCGCTACAGCTTGCACATGCGCAGTTAAAAGTTATTTAATAAAAATACTCATATTCGTTAGATTTTTAATATTTTTGCATTCTGATTGCAGTATGCTATGTCTAATGTTGTGTGTCACGATCCCTGAAAATGGCTTTGCGCTGCATTGAATACCTTGCGTGTAGTTAAAAAAGCAACTTTTTTTTTTGCAAATTTTTAAAGAAATCCTTATATATATATCTATGAATATATGTGGTAGCCTCATAAAAGATTATACAGAGAATAATTAAAAGCCTCATAATCACATACTACAGCCAGACAGAAATTCAAGTATTTCATTTTGCAGGGTGATCCCAAAGATTTTCGTTTGAATCAGTTTAGTTCATTATTATTTATTCTTAATTCCTAATCAATAGGATTGATATGTAATGAATCGGAATTCATTTGCATGGTCTTGTAAACTAAGTTCGATTTCTGTACTCACTATTTTCCACAGACCTCATAATTCTAAGCATTACAATAATGTTTATTAAAGCTGTTATTTTGAATATCATGAAACAGTGTTAAAATACACTAAAATGAATAGTTGTCTGTATACCATAATATACCAAAATACTTTTACGTACCCTTGTACATATCTATAAAATTATATGCACTAAAACTATACATAAAATTCGTTGTAACTCATGAAAATATGTACCAAATATCCAGTTACTTGGATGATTACATAAAGTACTGAAATTCTTCTTTTTAGTCCTGGAAAATAATTACTATGATTTAAAATTCTGTGATTTATAGTTTTCTACTGAAATCCTTTTTTTTTTTTTTTTTTTTTTTTTTTTTTTGAGTATACCAATAACCCATGTATATTTCATTAAGTTAAGTGGAATATATCCATGTTAAGATATCATTAAAAGAAATGCCGTTCTTAGTTTGCAAATTTGGTACAAATTTTATTTCGTTTGTTCCTGTTTATGAGGCGCAATTATTTACACCCAAAGAACTACTCCGCTAATTCTCTTTAACACATAAAATTTTACACCAAATCTGACTCTACTGGAATATTATATTACGTGTTGGAACTGTTTCGTGTTGGAATATAGGATATTTTTAAGTGGAAATGGGAAATATATCAAAAACAATATTTTCTTTGCAATATATGAGTAAGAGTCAACAAAGATGTACCATGTATTGATTTTTTTAAAAGTAATGTGCTAATTTCGTAATAAAAAATGTATACCCTTAAAATTATAAAAATTAAAAAGAGCATAAATTTTCAAAGTAATAATTTTAACAACTTTTTGAAATATATAAAATTCTAAAGTATTAGTTATTAGTTTTAAAATGTAGCCACAATTTCAACATAAAAGCAAGAATGTACGTACTCTTGCTTTAGAAATGCTTACACATTCTTTGCCTGAAGAATACTAGTGCAAATATTTTGTCACGAAACAAATGAATGACTTGCATTGTATGATATTCTATAAATTATAATATTGATAAGTGTTTACTGATCAATTTACAATAACAATAATTAGATATATTTTAATGTAAATAGATATGTATAGTTAGAAAAATATAATCTATTTCACGAGATTTATTTAAATATACATTTTTATATAACTGTTGGTTTTACAGTGTATTTATTTAATAAATAGTTTTCTCGTATAATTATCAGAAAAAGTTTCAAGTTTCAGCTCCTGATTTATTTTATTAGCGTCAATTAATTTCAAGAAATTGCTAAGTAAATCGAATTTCAGATCTAAGCAGTATCTTTCTAATACTTATCTAATGGAATTTTTGTTTACTGATGCATAGTAAACCAGTAAGGAAGTTAAGGAATAGTTTTGTAAATCATATGTAAAAGTTCGTTATGCAGAAAATAAATTCCCTTTACTTATACATTTGTTGTACTATTTGGAAAACTTTGCTTAAAGTTAATACATAGGAAATAATAGTGCATGTCTGAATTTAATTAAAGCCCATTTATTAATTTATTTATATTTATATATTTTGTTTAGTAACAAATTCAGAATTTCGTGTAGCATTCATCGCAGGAAGTTTCATTGTATGAAATTAATTATCACAACTCCCGTTATTTGAAACTTTTGCGTTTATTAATATTTTAGAAATTTATTTACTATATATGCTAAAATATTATCTAATCAATAAATAAAGTTATTGTGGAAAAAAGAAGATATCGCAAAACTGCTACCTAACTAAATTAAGAGCGAAAAAACATGTGATTCCCATAGATTTATTAACATTTTCCATCTGTATATACTAGTTGCAACCTTCAATATAATTTGGATACGTGATCACACAACGAAAAAATATAATGAGAGAAAGCCACACAGGTGGACTAATGAATATGTTAATCACTCCTAAACATTGATTGTAAGTTGTTAAAAATGCTTAAAAAAAAAAAAATACAATTCAAGTGATTTCTAATTGTAGGCAGTAATACGAGGTACAATCAATAAATTCGGTGACTACCCTCCCCACTCATGCACAGCGTATGGGCGAACCAAAATAATGATATGATTTGTAAGACTAATTCTCTGTGCACTCGTGAGACGTCACATGATGCTGTGAAAAACTAATAAGGCGCTCAGATCATCATTCGGTTAAAGACTGTCAGCCTCTTATGTCGATGTAGCAAAATGTCTTTTTTGGAGCAACGTTCTAATTCTGCTACAAATTAAAGGAAAACCACAGAAGAAACTTTACGGTTTATGCAACAAGCGTATGGAGACGAAATATGTGATGATCGCAAATTTTCAAACGATACAGCTTGTTTAAAAATGAGAGAGACGCATTTACAAAGGAACCTTGAAGCAGGAGGACAATGATCGCGCGAACGTAAGCGAATATCCAACAGGTAGGTTTTTTGATTGGTTGGTTGAGCTTTGCGTCGCACTAGTGCTGCGCAATGGGCAACTGGCGACGGTCTGGGACTCACCCTTAGAGGATTTCCTCCAACAGGTAGGAGAAGTGTTCAGAGTGGGCGTGGGCAAACAGTTTATGCAGCGGCCGAACAAACTGGGTTTTCGCAGCATCCCCCGTAATGGTTAGGGACAAAAATGTCACATCATTGTGGGCAGCACTGATTAGATCGCAATGCATGTGCATTCCAAAGACAGGATAATGTGACATGTTCCATGAGATAAGCAAGTGTGTTCAGCTACTGCATCAGTTGTTTGCTCACGATCACTTCTGATCACTTCTCCTACTCGTTGGGTTACTGGCTGCCTGCTTCGCGGATCATCTGTAACAGCGTCTCTTTCAATTTTATTAAGCTATAATGTTTGGAAATTTTCAATCATCACATAGCTTTGTCTCCATACGCTTGTTCAATAAACGTTACGCTTCATCAGCGGCTTTTCCTAATTTGCAGCAGTATTTAATCATGGCACGGTGCTCCAAAAAAGACATTTTGATATATCGAAATAAGAGGCTGACAGTCTTTTTCCAAATGGTGATCTGAATGCCTTACTAGTTTTGCAAAGCGTCATGTGACGTCTCACGCATGCACAGAGAACCAAACTTACCATCAACATCGTTATTTTGGTTCACCTGTGTACCAGGCTGAAATGAGGAGGGAAGTCCTAGAACTTATTGACTGTACCTCGAATATCTATATATTTTAGCCTTGTAAATCTTAACGCTAAACATATCATATTCTATAGAGGAGAAAAAAATATCGTATAAATAATACAAAAAACTTTTATTAGGATTTGTGCAATACAAATTTATTTAAATGCAATTTGTAAAAATGCCTATCATACAAAGTAATGCATTGGTTTCTTTTAAGTGCTCTAGTACACAAACCGGTTGTGGTATTTACACCAATATAAATACTTGAATAACACGTACCATTTTGAAAAAAATCTGAAAATATTTATGGGCGCTAGAGGAAGACAAACAGATAGGCAGATGGACAGTAAGACAGTAGGTAGACTATTTCAAATCATAACTTTTAAAGATTATTCGAAAGTATTAAAATCTTTTAGTGAAAACGAAAATCGAATTGCAACAATTTACATTTATAGCCCTTAATGTACCTGAATATTTTTGTATGCCCGTGTAAATTTTAATGCTAAGAATTTTGCGAATCTTTGTGAAATTGGGTGACGAATTTTGGTGTGAGGGTTAGATCTAGCGCACTGACATGCACTGAAATGGGGGTTTGCGAAATCCCCCCCCTCCTCTTTCTTTCCCGAAAGGACGGCAAAAATACGTTTGAGGACATAATTAACTGCAAATTGCTTCACAGTTACGAAATTGTGCATAGAAAGACTAGACTCGGGTAGAAAATAAATAAATAAAAAAAAAAAATGACATTTAAATTTTCGATTTTATGGAGGGTAGAATTTTTTTTTTTTTTTTTTTTTTTTTTTTTTTAAGGAGCGTTACAAAATTCGGATTTTCCAAAGAAAGTCAATAAAAAATTGCACATAGAAGTTGAAACCAGTTGTACGTATTATGGAGTATCTTTCTAAAACCGTGTTTTAAGTACTTTTCGATTTTCGATTTTTGAGAGCCTTCTTTATGTTAGATTTGCTCTGTGAAATCTGTGGGAGCTGCATTTACGAATTTTTGTGTGGGAGTTAGTTATTTGTATCAAACACAAACAGTGACGTGATCTTGCAAATTTCCTTCCATTTCCCTCATGGGGAAAAAGGGAAAAACCCTTTTTCAAGCGTAACTCTGTTCCAAAATTATCTCAGGACGACAATTTTTTTTCTATGTAGGTATGCTATGTGTAACCCAGCACACATTATATAATGGAACTTTGCGAAGTGTCTTCTCGTCTTCCTTTGGAATCGAGAGTGGGGACATATAACAGGCTTCCAATTGTATTTTTCCTCTGAATTCTTTTAGAAAGACGATTTTTTGGCACATGGATTGGTTTTCCGTGCCTGAAATACTCTATAAGCAGATTTCGCGAAATATCTCCCCTTCCCCTTTAGTGGGGGTTGGGGGACAAAAACACATCTTCATTCGCAACTCTGTTCCAAATTATCTCATGAAGGTAATTTTTATGGCATGTGGTTGTACTATACGTATATATGAATTGATATACACGTTATAAATTGATTTTGCGAAATGTCCGGTCTCACCCTTTTTCTGAGGTTATTGGGGTAAAAACGCTTTTCGAAGGGTCTGTTCCAAATTATCTCAGAAAGATTTTTTTTTCATGTGGGTTGGTTATGTGTGTCTAACGCGTTATAATAGCATTTTGTGAAATCCCCCCAGTTCTTTTTGCAGAATGGAGGTGGGCAAAAAACACGTATCCGAGGTAAATCTATTCAAAATTGTCTTAGAAAGGTCATTTTTAGGTATATGGATATTCTAAACTTAACCAACACACGCTATAAAGCGATTTTATCAAATGCCCCTTCCCTCTCTTTGTGACGTTAAGGAGGGGCAAAAAGCACTTTTTCAAGTGCCTGTTCTAAATTAACTCAGAAAGAATATTTTTAGGTTTGTGGGTTGCTTATGCGTGTCTAACACACTATAAAGGAATTTTGAGAAATTCCCCCTTTTTCTTTGTCGAAGGAAAGGGGCAAAAAAAAAAAAAATTCCAAGTGTGTAACTCTATTCAAATATATCTTAGAGCATTTTTTTGTTATATGGATGGGCTATGCGTACCCAACATGCACTATAAATCTATTTTGCGACATATCCCCTTTCTCCTTTTATAGTCCGGGTAGGGACAAAAAAAACATGTTTCCAATTAAAATACTGCTTTAAATTATCTCAGAAAATAGATTTTTGGTGTATGTATTAGTTATGTGTACTCAACACATACTATGATTGATTTTTTCAAAATGCCTCTCCCCTTTGGTAGAGTGGGGGTAGAAAAAAGAAAAAAAGAAAAAAACTGAGGTTTTGATCGTTTTCAATGATTATTATTTATTTTTTTTCATATTTTTTTCTTTGCCGATATTTTTGTTTTTAATAATTTATAAGTAATTTTCAGAATTCATTTAAATACAGTAACCAGAGAAACCGGTCAACACCTGCTACTCTAAATAAATATATAAAAGCGTACTTCCACTCACTCATCAATACAAGGCAAAATCTACTGGAGCTATTGATTCAAAATTGCGTCATATTATAGACATACAGTGTATGCGCATCTAATTTTTTTTTGTCCCGCCGTTCCTAAGAGGGGGGGGGGGAGCTGAAAGCAATTTTCAGCCAGTTCACCTGACGTTTCCACTAATAAGCGCAGATCTTGAAAATTTTCAAAAAAGGCTTTTAGACTATATACAAAAGAAGTATTTTCCGGATTTTCTCGAATTCTAAGTTGCAAAAGTTAACGCAAATCGATTTTCAAGTATAGTGTCACTCATTTACTTTAATTTAGATTGGATGTCCCAGCAATTTATATTTTCAATAAAAAGTAATTTCAATTCTTATAGTCAATGGATTAAATATAGTTTATGCATAATTGCAATTTTAATTTTTTTCCCAATTACCGCTCCAAATGTTTCGATTTCGGTGCGTTTAGATTAAAAAAAAAAAAAAAAAACTGTCAATCAACTAATATGATTTTCCGAGCAATAAGATCGTTAGATTTTCAAAATTGAATAGATATTTTAACTCAATAATCGTCATTTAAAATCAATATTTCACGTAAAGAGATAAAAATTGCTTTGAAAGGGAAATGATATATATATATATATATTATTTAATTTGCTGTATTTATCGGAATCAAACATAATATAAAGAAGATTAAGTAAATGAACTTTTACTGATGGTTAAACATATTCTAATATATATATATATATATATATATATATATATACTATCTGACTCGACAAACGTTGTTTTGTCATATAAATTATTTCTAGAGAATATTTTGCTAGAAAAAAATAACTAACTTATTGTAAGTGTGTAAGGATGTGGTATATAAGTGAAACAGGTATGGAGCGCTGTAAACGATGACTGTGAATTCCGATTATAACGTAAAAGACATAATTACCGAAATTTTCGCTACTTGGTACTTTCAACTTGCTACTTATTATTTAAAACCTCCGCTGAATGTCGAACAGCACAAAATTTTATTTCATACGGCAAATATTTCAATTTATGGGAGAATCTCTGATAGCAACGAATTTCACATGAAAATTCCGTCTTTCTTGAATAAGCTGTAACAATCTGGACCGATTTGATGAAAATTTTTATCAAAAGGTTATTACAATATCTAACATCATTACATGTACATTTATCACAATTCAATCAATCGATGCATGTGAGTATGTGTATAGTATGAGCGAAGTGAAATGTAGAGTTCGTATTAAATAAAAACTTAAACTCGTTTTAATTAAAGGTGAAAAAGTTGAAACTCAATTTATTTTATAACAGGTATATTTTTTTAATCTACAAAAACTTAATTTATCGTAATGCCATTGGATGTACAATATTTTTGGTTAATCCTTGAGGAGTAAACACAAACAAATTCGAAGGTTTTCCAACCCTGGAACACGCAACATATAATTGGCCGTGAGAAAAGCACGAATTTTCTAAATCTAAGCCACAAATTGGAACCCCTTTGGTGACTTTAAATATTTTAAGCCATTTTTGCGATGAATTGAAATGGCTATCTCAATTGTGGAACTAAAGATCTTGGCGAGAAGCGTCCGAGCTACCTCGATGCCAAATTTTCCATACAAAAAATAAATAAATAAAATATCAGTGACATACACACGCACAAAAGCATGGGACCCCTTTAGTGACTTTAAATATTTTAAGCCATTTTTGCGATGAATCGAAATGACTATCTCAATTGTGGAACTAAAGATCTTGGCGAGAAGCGTCCGAGCTACTTCAGTGCCAAATTTCAAATTTTGCCAAAGGGATCCGATACTAAAGGTGTTCCATTCAATAAATAAATAAATAAAATATAATAAATTAGCTACACAAATAAATTTGTAGGTTAGGGTGGTTGTTAATCAACGTGCGTGTAAATTTGATAGAAAATTATATAAAATAGTCACTCCAATTCCGCACTAAATTTGCAAAATGTATAGTTTTTTATGCACACTTCAAAACTCTTCAAACACTAATTACATCTTGATGTAATATTTCAATTAGGACACAACTTTTTGTATAACAATAATAACACGAAGTTACAAAATATTTTCCTGAATTTGATCGCAGCACCAACTGTCGGGACAAACTGGAATTACAATAGAATATACGCAAGTGAAGTGTGACGTCACTGACCGTCAGCGGATGCAAGAAAAAGATTTCCTATGTTAATCTCCCATTGGATATTTTATAAAAAAAATATTAAAAATCGAGGAAAATTATTTCTCGACTTTAATCCCCGTATTTGGGTATAGATATGTATTAGTTATCGTATGCATGTGTTAGATTGAGTTATTTTTCTCTCAAATTGACAAAATTTTAATTTTAAATTTCAAAACTCTGTCTTTCTTGGCGTTTTTTGTATTTGGAGATCAAAAACGTAATACGAAAATATACATGCCATATGTATATTTTCGTAATATGTATTGTACGAAATTGTTTCATATTATTCATTACTCTCTTAATATAAGTTGTTGAAATAACCATTATTTTTGAAAGAAATTAAATTTATTCGCCAGATGATATGGCGATATTTTTTTTCCGCCAAGGATGACAGAGTTTTGAGATTAAAAATTCAAATTTTATCAATTTTACAGCAAAAACAACTCAATCTAACGCATGCACATGATAACTAATACATATCTATACCCAAATATGGGGATTAAAATCGGGAAATAATTTTCCTCGATTTTTAGTATTTTTTTACAAAAAATCCAATGGGCGATAGGAAAAATTTTTCTTGCATCCACGAACGGCCAGTGACGTCATCACTTTGCTTGCGTATTATTGAATATTCGATACTACGATCGTAACGCAGTCTGCCGGATCCAATGTGAAACATTCCAAAATCAACAACAATTTATAAGTGATAAATTAATTAAATAAACAATTTAAATTGGACTGAATTGTAAATCTTAAACTTTCTCGAATCCACCTGAAGACACACAAAAAATTTCATTAAACTCGGTCCAGCCGTTTAGGAGGAGTTCAGTGACATACACACGCACAAAAGAAATATATATATATATACAGATAAATACAAAGGCACAGCTTTAGTATAGACCTCCCCCCACCCTTGTCGACTTTAAATATTTTTGGCCATTTTTGCGATGAATTAGCATGGCTATCTCAATTGCGTAACTGACGATCTTGGTGAGAAACGTCCGTACTACTTCGGTGCCAAATTTCAAAATTTTCCAAACTAAAACTGTTCCATACAAAAGAAAAAAAAAAAAAAAAAAAAAAAAAAAATTGTTTTATGATATATACAAAATAAAAATAAAAAATTCTAATAAATTCGAAATTATTACTATTTACAATTAAGGTGAAAACATAAAAGAACCTTTATAAGTTACATATAAAGTATCAATTAAAACGAAAAATTTTGTTTTACTGTAGAAAATAAAAGTACTACTAAATTAAATAAAAATTTTAAGCTAATACCAAGTATCTCTATGAAAATATTTATTTACACGCGAATATTTTCATAGTATATAATTTTTTTTTCTAATTTTTATTATTTATCACGCGAAATTAAAAATATTGTATTTCCGGAAATAAATAAATAAACGTGAATTTTGCTTATTTTGGCATCAAATATGTTTTTCTTTTTAATCATTTTAAAGTTAAAATGGAGTTTTTATTTAATATCTTTTGATCCAATTATCCGATTGAACTGAATTGTAAATCTAAACCATTCTCGAATCCACCTGAAGACACACAAAAAAATTCATTAAACTTGGTCCAGCCGTTTAGGAGGAGTTCAGTGACATACACACGCACAAAAGAAATATATATATAAAGATATATATATATATATATATATATATATAAAATGACCTGTATATATATACTAAAATGACCTGTTAAAGTGTGGAATCAAGAGTTTTCCGCATTTTAACTAGGTAATTTGCACATTAGCTGCTTCTGTATCGTTAAAGTTCAAATGTTTGTTTCGAGCTTTAGTTTGTTTACATTCACTATGACGTCAAACAGTCATGTGAAACAGATACGCGAATGAGCTTGAAACATAAACTAAAACTTTTAAATGTTTGCTCCGCTATGATAAACGGTAAACGCAAAACGTGGAGGACCGAAGCAATTTAAAGTAACAAGTAAGTTATAATTGTTTTAATTTTGATTTTATTTCTTCTCTTTTTTATTTCTGTCAATATAAGTTTTATAAGGGTCAGCATTTTATTAATGAAATCTAATCTTAATTAAAAGCTCTCTCTTGTGAAACTCCACTTTGAATTATGAATATTAAATTTACAACACAGTAATTATTTCCACCCGAAATAAAACTATTAAACCACAACTTTTTAGAACTAAATTATTTTCAAATTGGTTTAAATTAATACTACTTACAAATAATGTATTAATTTTTAACTCTGAAAAACATTATGGCATTATTTAAATAATACATAATATGAAATTTTTGTGCATTTTTTAGCATTTCATTACCTTTTGTTTTTCCTTTCAATTTCAAGTTTCATTTATATATTTTATATGATTATATTTATATTTATATTTTAATTTTTTAATTTTGTTCGCTTTTTCAGATAATTTCGTTGTAGTTTATTACATAAAATGTGCTAATCAAGTTTTTTTTTTTGTAAAATTAATATATTTGCTAAACTTGTACAGATATATGTATGCTGCAAAATATAACTTAATAAAGCATTGGAAAACTGTCATTTTAATTTTCCTGCGTTCTAAAAAATATTAAAGCAGTTTTAATTATTTGAAGTACTTCTTAAATAATGCTTCTGATTTGTCTAATTTAATATCTCTTTAGTAAATTAAAAATTGATGCATAATTTTAAAAAAATAATAATAATAGTATAAAAAAATACTATTAATAAGCTGTTAATAAAACATTTTTTTTTTTTTTTTTTTTTTTTTAAATGATTAACCATTTTCGTTTTGAAAAGAAATCGTTACTGTATTACAATTCCAACATTCATTTATAAAATAGAATTTATTGAACAATATTAAAGATATTAAAGATATTATATTTCCTATTAAAAATGCATAACATCATCAAACTTGTATTGACAGAATAAAAAAGATGAAATAAATAAAACAAAGTAAAACAAATATATCTTTAAAAGACATAAAAATTAAAACACACACAGATTAATATAAGTAAAGAAAGAAAGAAAAGAAAAGAAATCTATTATTATTTTTTTCCCCGAATGAAAAAAACAAATACAACACAGCGTGCTGTACAATTAAAACACCCTCTTTGAAAGTTCAAGCACGTATTTATTTACAACATACTTGAAATTTAAGCACAAGGTATTAGAGATCTTTTTACCCGCACATTGTGATTTAATCTAGCATGTTCATTTTTTATCAATGTGCTCTATTAATTACAAAATCTAAAGGGTTAGTTGTTCAACAATTGAAATATTTATAAAATACTGGAATTTTCAGTTGAAAATTACAAATATGTGGATAAAAATAAAAATTGAAAATGTAGGTCTCAACCTTTGTGTGATTAGTAAAAGTGGTGTAAACTTATAAAAACTACTTTAAGTAACATGTATTGAAAATTTAATATTGGTATTATGTAAAGAAAGCTAAAAAAAGAAATTTGTCCTAACCTATGTAAATTCAATAATTTTTAAATTGACAACAGCCTATGTGGGAAAATTTTTATTACGGATTTGTAGGCCAAAATATCATATGTGGTAAATTTGCACTTGTGAATACCCAAAAATAAGCAAAGTATCCAACTTTTGTGGGAAAAAGAAATTAGTTAACTTTAAATGAAAAATCTTAATTAATTATATATTATGGAACTAAGTATGTACCTATTGTTATAATTGGACTCGACCTATGTGGGATAATACAAAAACCTCGTGACTGCAAACGTTGCTGTTGTTCCACCAAAGACCTTATTTTCACTTCAACGAGTGCCTAGTAGGTAATGTGCAGATTAAAGAGTGTCTAGTCGTTAATTTGCAGAGTATTTAGGTAATTCGCAGATTACCTAGGTAATTTGAGAAATGAAACAATTTTCCTCACTTTAACCTATCACCCTAGTTAATGTGCAGATTAGCTAGCTAATCTGCAGATTAACTGATTTCTGCACTTTAGCGGTATCATATATGTATATATATATATATATATAAGAATACTTAGTCTCTCACTGGCTGACTGACTCAACACAATCGTGTCGATTCTATGGAAGTTGGTGGTCACAAATTTTGGTAAGAAGGTTTGTTTTGGGACTCTGATCCCAACTAACAAGGGAAGAAAGAATCAGTAAAATTCCTATCGAAACCAAACCAATCTTAAATTAAAGAACATGGTCGAAAACAGGGGGTAGAGGGCAAATTTACTGCAACAAGCCCCCATGGAGCGAGAAAACGCCCTTTAGCTGTTTCTATAAAATCTAACAAAACTAAATCTTTAGCAAGACGGCGTCGCTCAGTGGTTAGAGAGTTATCCTTGAGTGACGGATGTCGTAAGGTCGAGTCCTGGTGGCCGCTTGCAGTTTTATTTATTTTTAGTATTATTATTATTTAAATGAAATAAAATAATAAAATAAATGAATAATTTAAGGGGATACATGTATTAAATTCGATTAAAAATATATATAATGCGATATATTTTTTAATTATTAAAATATTTTATTTCAACTAAAAAAAAAAAATATTTTTTATTTTTCTTTGTAGTTTAAATGTTTTTCTATATTACACATTTTTCTCTTTCCTTAAGATTACTAAAATTCAAACCCCGAAGGTATGCTTATATATATATATATATATATATATATATATATATATATATATATATATATATATATATATATATATATATATATATATATATAATATATATATATATATAAAATATATATATATATATATATATATATAATATATATATATATATATATATATATATATATATATATATATATATATATATATATTATATATATATATATTAATGAAATAAAACATTAAAATAAATGAATAACTTAAGAGAAAACAATTATTGAACTTAATTAAGTATTTATAAATATATAAAGATACTCTATATAAAGATACTATCAAGAAATATATAGGATAAAATTACTTCTTTGTGAAGAAAAAATTCGGTGTAAATTTATTAATTTATTTTCAAGTTAATAATGGCTGTGATTAGAAGTAAGAAAATGATCAAAGCATAAGCACTTTTTTCACGATGAGAACAACGTATAAAAGAAAAACTATCACACACAATTAATTTCATTAGAATCCTGTTCAACGTTGAAACACATGTCGCGAACATTTAGGAAATTATTCGGTTTTCATTCAAGATAATCAGCTTTACAAAATGCACATACAATTACATTTTTTTTACTTTTAGAAATATAAACCGAGATGTAAACACATGCAAGGGCCAATAGAATAATAACAATAAGTAAAAGTTCTTTATATTACGTATGAATAATAGCACAATTAAAAGCAGACGACGATAAGGCTGTATAAATATTATTTTCCGTCGCACTATTCACTTGAAAAACATTTTTTCACTTGAAATAAAACGTTTTAATAATTGAACAGAATATTTATTTTTATGTATGAAAAATAACAAATTAAAAGCAGACGATCAGCATTTTCTACTACCGGCTTTGGCAAAAACTGAAATAAACTGTAGGGAAGAAAAAATGTGCAATAAAGAAAAATATTTTCTCATAAATTATTCATTTATTTAAATTATGAAGATTAAAAAAAAAAAAAAAAAAAAAAAAAAAAAAAATGTTGAAATAAAATATTTTAATACTTAAAAATATATCATTATATATTATTTTTTAATCAATTGAATATAATACATATCCCTCCTTAAATTATTCATTTATTTTATATTTTATTTCATTTCTATATATATATATATATAAGTCACCGGAATTCGATCTCAAGGCCTGCTTTACGCAAACTGCACGCTCTAACCTCTACACCATGCTGTCTTGCAAACAAGTCTCGTTTCATTAGCTTTCATAGCTTTCATAGAAACTTCTAAAACTTTCAGAGTCGTTTTCTCACTCTATGGAGAGTGATTGCAACAAATTTGCACTCTACCCCATGTCAATGCCCTCTAATTTAAATTTGGTTTAGTTTCAATAGCAATTTTATTGATTCATACTTCCCTTGTAAGACGTGGTTTATGAAAATCTGCATATATATTCAATCGATAAGAGAACAGGGGGGCAAGAACAGTTTGTGAGTATAACTCGGCTTTAAATTACTTCACGGAGGGAAAATTGTAAATGAAGAGACCTTTTTTAAGGAGAGGAAAAGTCGATTTTTGGAGGGGGATTTAAAAAAATCCGGACTTTCGATTAGAGCTGTAATAAAAATTGTACAAAGAGATTGTAAACGATCTTAAACTTCATAAGAATATCTCTAAATATCATGTGGTTCACTGCGAGTTTAGACTTTTGGTTTGTTGGTTGGTTTTTATGTCGCAGTAGTGCTGTGGATGATAATAATAATAATAATAATAATAATAATGCAGGATTACTGTAAGAAGAGGCCTCACAGCTGGCATTTAAAAAGTAATAAGTACAAAATTTTAAATAAACACTTCAAAATGCAAGAACCCGCAACAATTGTTTCGAGTCGAAAGAAAATCCGACCCATAATCAGGCGAACAAATTAGGCACAAGAGCTGCAATTCATTCATGATTTGGTTGCATTGCAGCACCCTTGCCTACTTTGTTCTTCTGACAAAGGGTCGTGTTTTCTTCCGACATAAAACAATTGTTGTGAGTTCTTGCATTTTATGGTGTTTATTCAAAGTTTTGTACTTATTAATGCCTGATTATATACAATTTTGTTACTCTTTTAAAATGTTTTTAAGTCTCAGGCATTTATTAAAATTAGTTTTTTTTTTTTTTTTCCTATACAATATTAAATATCTATTTTGCTGTCAAGGCAAAACAAATATAAATTTGTGTTCAAAATGATTATGATGAATTAACTGACATGTTCTTATTTAACAAATAATCCATAAATGCATTGAGAAAACTAGGACGGGATAATTGATGTAGTTGCATGGTAAACATTCTTTTATCGAATAAAACGATCATGCTGTCCTTAACACATTAACGGCAACAACATATTGATTATAAAGTAAATAATATATTTCTTTCTTACACATTTCTTTTAAATTTGTGAGGAAAATAAATAATTATTTTTAAAATATCAACGTGGATTTTGAACAATTATTTTAATTGTGTAACGTACGAAATCCAGAAAAAAAAATGTATAAATGTAAAAAGTATATTACAGAAAGATAATTTTTTGAATGTCTAAAAAAATACTCGTAAAAAATTTAGCTACTATTTTAGTAAAATTAATTATAACTTAAACTCGTGCATAATGGATGAGAAATTCATTTTTAATTATTAGTGATAATAATTAAAATATAAAAGTAAATCAGATTTTCCTAAAAAAAAATAAATTATATTAATTAACATTACGATTTCAAAAATTCTAGTTTCGAAAGAACGATCACGATTAAAAGAAAAAATATATATTCTAAAATTGAAATAATTTAATTGGGGAAAAAAGCGTGTTATAGCTTTAATCCTGATACCTGGTTTTTCAGAAATATCTTTTTTTTCTTCTTTTAACAAAGGTTAATTAATTACTATTGTATGTTAATGGAATTTTTTGAAAATTTTTTCGCTATTTTTTATTATATAATATATTAAACAACTTAAGTTCAACAATAAAAATATATAGCTAATGGAAATTTTATATGGAAACTGGTAGTTAAAAGTGGAAAGAAATGGTTTTAAAATGTAATGTAATTTTATTGTATATTATTTCAATTTTTAAAGGTATATAATAAAAAGACATTTTAATTACTTTATACTTGGCGTATGACCAACAATAAAATAAAATACTTTACTCTTTGAGTTTTAATTATGTAATTAGTGGTTGTAAAGTTTTTACATGCGGTGTAGCATAGTGGTCGACACGTAAACTGTGTAAAGTTCAAACAAGTTTCCAAATGTGTATTGCAAATGACGGGCAGGTGTTTAAACATAGAAAATAAAAACATCTTGTGACAACAAAGTTTCCTTTCTTTCTAAAATCATTTCCTGACGTCTCAGTGTAGGAAATTGCAAACAAACAAATTCACGTTTTAAGCACTCTCTTTTTAACATTCATTTGCACAAGGTGCCATTTTTCGCACTAAATCAGTTATGTTCTATAATTTCGTAATTCATTTTTTCCCTTTCTCATATCGTTATCGATATAGGAATACTAACTTCAGCGATTTCTACTAGGTGACGTTGTAAACGGTTGTGCCTGTTAGTGCATGGAAAACTTATTATACCTAGATATTACTTTTTGAGTATAGCTTCAGCTGTTCAGCAGTTAAAAGGGTAGACTTTAACTGATACCTTGTGTATTTTCTTAGTAGCAAAAATTACAGAGAACATCACAAAATTAATTTGATTCTTTCTTTAAAAAAAGAAATTTCCTTAAGTTAAATGGAAATCTTATTAGTTTCACCATTTAAACACAATTAAAAAAAAAAAAAAAAAAAAAAAAAAAAGTTTTTTTCTTTCTTAAAAATTTCCTTTTAATTTTTTTTTTCTTACTATCTCTTATAGTATTTGCTTATAATTTCACAAATAAATTTATTTGAATGAAATAATATGTATAAAACAAATTTAGTACAAAACTTTTCTTTAAAAAATAACTTAACTTTAGGTAAATTAATATATTGCATAATTTTTTTAAATTATTTATTTTTCATAAACATTGCTTTAAATACTTTTTCAGATTCAAACATTCATACTAAACTTATTTAGAAGATAACAATATATACTTATAAAGTAAAAAATACAAACTTTATAGTTTTATAGAGCAGTGATTTTTACATGGCATGTGAGAATACAGACAAAATCTAATGAATTGTTGATATTACATTTGCTAAATATATATACCTGCATACATACATATATATATAGAGAGAGAGAAATCGAACAAACAAGATAAACTGCAAAGTTTAATTTTATTTAGTACATTAACTAAATATTTAAAAAAAGTTTTTTTTATTATTATTTATTTTATTTTATTTTTATTTTTATTCTGTCTATTTTATATGATTAATTTTTATATTTTATTTCAAAGGACGTATTTTGTAGCTATATATCATATTTTATGTAACCGTGTACGAAAAATAATAATTAAGCTATTTATCGATAGAGGGTCATACATTTTCATGAAAAACTGTACTTATTCGCATGCAAATGTTTACAGACATGTAAATCCTATTCTATGCGTCCGTCGTCACCTAAAATTACAGTTTGCAAATGAGTTATACCACTGCTATCTGCAGATTCAGTCGGCACGGCAGTTCTTACCTGAAGGAAAATCTTCAACAATTACGCTTTATCCACAAAGTCAGCATCGCAATAGAAACTTCATGTAGGAGATAAAATAAGAAATAAACTGTTCTAACCGCAAAATTGTGCCAATTTTAGGATTTTCATCTGCATATTTTTCTGTCACATCCGTACGAAACATTTAACTACTTATCTAACTGTCGCCGACAAAAAATCTAACTATATATTTTTTCATTACCATAAACTATCCCCTTTCACGAGAATGATTTTGTCGCAAATCGCGTTCAATTCTATCAATTCATTCAATAGTTATAAATTTTAAAATTGTCTACAGATTTATGGAACACCCTGTGTATATATTAAAAACTAAAATTCTTGTTTTATTTGTGAAATAGGAATTTAACGTACTTTTTCCTAGATGCCAAAGTCATATACATCCATTTTCATAAATTTTAAGATACATTTATCATGTTTTATTCATAAATTAATATTTTGTAGCGCGGCTTTAAAAAAAAAAACTTTAAAATAAATCTTTAAAAACAGATATTTTTGAGTAACGTCCGAAAAAGCAAATCATTTCACAGACTGAAGAATCTTAGAGTCGATTTGAATAAGTCTGAAACTCTGTCTAGTAAATAACGTAAAGCTATATACACTTTAAATTTAAAAGCCAGGATGAAATATTTTAAGAATATATCTTTGCTGAAATGTATAATCTTCTTTAAAGAATCTAGTTAATGTTGCGTATTGCCTGTTCAAAGAGATTCCCAAAGTAGATATTTCTAGCACGTATTGGTAGACATCTCAAACAAAGTAATTCTAAACATTTATAAAATTGTTGCCACATGTAGAATGGCATACATAGATAAATAAAATTGAAAACTAGTAACTAATATGTGTAGAAAAAGAATAAGAAAATATCATATTAGGAAAGTTTATTTTTCTCTAGAATGATGTACACAAAAACAAACTAAACTTTAAAATATACAGGATGATTATAAAAAAAACTATCCCGATATACGCGACTGTAGCTATCATACCGTTCACAGAAACTGAATAAAAGTTTCCTGCAAGGTATTTTGAGGTATGCGCTCAAGAACCATATAAAAATCAACAGTTAAACTCTAACAGTT
Organism: Salticus scenicus; assembly: GCA_963930645.1. Lineage (NCBI taxonomy): Eukaryota > Metazoa > Arthropoda > Arachnida > Araneae > Salticidae > Salticus > Salticus scenicus. Next base: position 137,230,366 of record OZ005655.1, read on the forward strand.
ACGGTTACAATGACAAAATTTCAAATGGCAACACCGATTTTTTTTTTTTTTTTAAATTGAATTAGGATCTCCATAGCAAGAAAACCATAAATACCATTGGAAAGGTACCTGTAGAATGAAAATCGCCAGTGCTAGCTTGCTAAGGAAAAAAAAAACTGTTATGTGCCTACTAGAGCACGACTTTCATTTTTTAATGACGTCATATTTCACACTGCGTCTTTGGTTCTGACTAGAGCCCCTTAATAAAATATATAGACCGACACATCGCCACCATTTTTTGCATCAAAAGAGGACAGCATTCCCGCTTGGTGTCCTTATCGCTTTCCTGTGATTTTAAGAAATCTCGATCTTAAGCTACAATCGGTCAACAAAAGCAATAAACAACAATAAAATTCCCAACAACACATTTTTTCCACAATGCATTATCAGGATATCCTGTATTAAAAATAAGATGTTTTATTAGGAGTGTTTCTGTTTTGTAGACAAAATGTCGCCAAAACTCAAATACACAGTAATAAATGTCTTCTTAAATCCATTTATCAATATTAATATAAGTATTATGATTAAAATAACACATTTTTCTGTATTTTTACATTAACATATGTCAGAAATACAAAGAAAAATATAAGTGATGTTGTTTTATTCTTCTTAAATTACCTTAAGAAAATCTGAATATTTTATGTTCTTTTCTTGAGTCAATATAGCAGTTTATCGTTAAACAAATCTCACATCGTACTTAGCTAAAACTATGAAATATAATAAAAGGAATACTCTAAAGTAACACAAGACGATAAAAATAATGACTGTCGTTTGTTTATCAGTGAAACTCGCTGGGTACGTGTGGCAACCCTAAACCAACAAAATGCCCGATGCGCCAGCATTATATATATAGGAGCCTTAGTTCTAACTAAAGTCTACTTATTCTTCTTCGACACGAGAAGAGACAATGGTATTCTTAATGGACAATATACGTCTTTTTGGGTTCGAGGCTAAATTGTATCCACCATGTGATTTCCAATTCTCCATTTCCCTACGAATTTTCCTATGGGATAAAAATATTTCCCTATAGAATACAAACATTTCCCTATAGAATACATAAGTGCCCATCTGCGCAGCACTAGTGCGACGTAAAACCCAACCATCCATCCATCCATATAGAATACAAACATTTCCCTATACAATAATATAAACATATAATGTTGCATTTTTCGCTACAGTGATCACAGCATTTTCCCCTACAGTGGTCTTATGACGTGACACGGGTAAAGTCCATTTCGTGTAAGGCTACAGAATAAAGGCTCTATTTTCGTGGTTAGTCGTAAGACACAGACATGACTGACGTCATCGCATTAGGGGTAAAATAAGCATTTCTTAAGTGCGTGCTTACTGACTAAGAACATGACTCGAGAAGATTTTATTTAACAAAGCAGTATTAAGTGTACGTTTTTTAGACAGGGATTATTGTTCGTGCTCGGATACTTCTGCTGCCGACTGTACAAATCAACACCTTATTTTTTTCCCTAATGCGGTGTTATACGAATAACCACGAAAATAAAGCCTTTATTCTGTAGCTTTACACGAAATTAAGAATACCATTATGTCTTCTTCTTGTTTCGAAGCAGAATCAATAGACTTTAGTCAGAACCAAATACTCAGTGTGAAATGTGGCGTCATTAAAAAAATGAAAATCGTGCTCTGGTAGGCACATAACAGTTTTTTTTTTTTTTTTTTTTTATCTTAGCTTTCTAGCACTGGTGATTTTCGTGCTGCAGGTACCGTTCCAAAGCTATTTATGGTTTTTTTGTTACTGAAATCCCATTTCAATAAAAAACAGTAGTCGTTGCCATTTGAAATTTTTGAAAATTTCTCACTGTAACCTAACTTTTACAGTTTAACTGTCGTTTATTATACGATTCTTGAGCGATAAATACCTTCCACCAAATTTTATTCAGTTTCTGTGAACGGTATGGTAGCTATGGTCTCATATATCGGGATAGTTTTTTATAATCACCCGGTGTATATATATATATATATAAATATATATATATATATATATTCTTCTCAACAATAACTGTATAAATTTCTTGGATTTAAAAATCAAACTTGATGGTAGTCAAATTTATACTGATCTGTATGACAAAAGACAAGATTTCAGTTTCAAAGTAAATTTATTTACTCACTTTACTTCTTGTCTTCATATCTCTGTTTACAGAAATATCCTACTCAATCACCTCTTTCGTATACATAATCTTTGTTCTGTTAGGTTTAAAAACAAAAATATCTCTCACATAATTAATGTTGCTACAAAAATGGGTTATCCTAAAAAATTTATTTATTCACTTGTTTATCATAAAGGGTCTTTGTCTAACACAAAAAAAAAAAAAAACTGGTGGATGGGTGGGCAGATGTTTGATTAAGGAGGTAGGGTGGTGTTGTTTGGGTGGTTGGTTGGGTGGGTTTGTTGCTGAATAAAATTAATTTAAAAAAAAAGTGTGGGGGGGATTACTCATTAGTTACATGCTTATATTTCTGGTTGATACTATGTATTTTGAAATCTTTTATCCTTAAATTTAATTTTGTACATCTGGCTACTTGAGGCTTCCATTGTTAAGTTTGAACAATCAATCTATATGCATAACAAAAATAAGATCTTATATTATTTGGAAAAAAAAAAAATCTTTTAAATTATAATTTTAATTATTAATGACTGCCCTATAATGCTTATCCTTATATGTGTACTCTTTGGCATTATTGCTTGTAATTGTGTCTGATTAAAACTTAACATTTAATACTATGGTTTCAAGATTATTTAGTTTTGGGTTAATCACAAAAGTTGAATTCTTCTAATTACTTAAATGGCGCTAAAAATTATCTTAATCTTGCAGTCAATACTTCTAATTACCTTAATCTTTCAGTCACTACATCTTAATTTCCCTTATTGCATTGGATTCTTCTCCTGAAATAATTTTACTGACTTAATGTTATTATAGCTCAACGATAGATGGCGCTTGCACTCTGTCTTATGATTTTATTCTTCTGTCTTTAACTTTAATGATATATTATTAATGAATATGGTACGATTTAATTCAACTCTACTAGTTTTAAAATTAATTAGATATAAAATCTATTTTAACATTATCATTTAATGTTAACTCTGTGTAATTTATCTTTAATGAAAATGCTCTGAAGTTTCTTCGATTAATCGATATCTGTCGAGATTTTATTTTACTTCAATTTAAGTTTTGGCATCATCCTTTTCTCCTGTTAGAGTTAATTGTTATACATGTGGTTGCTTTGCTTCATTCATGTGTTCACTTTGGTTTCCATTAAGATTAAATTTAATCTTTTTTAAATCTTTGTTTTAATTTAATATTTCAATTATTTCTAATTCTTTTTGGTTTTGCTGCATCGATCGGGGTGTGAAACGATATTGCTATGATTAGCAATATCGTTGTACGAAATCGTTGCGGCTCTTTAAGCTTTATGAAGCATGCACCCCTTGATAAGTATGTTTCTACGTTTAAGCATTTACATCCAAATATTTCTGTGATTTATTATTTATTAATCGTTTTCACTCTCATAAGCTTAATGGTCATTTTTATTATCATTCTGGTAGGCGTAAGTATTTTAAGTTACTATCCTAACTCATTGGTTCTTAATCTACATTGCAACTTTTTGTGTAATTCTTTCCTCTGTGTTAAATTCAGTTCTATATTTTAGTGTGCTGTTATTGTCTTAGTTCTATTAATAGCTGAATTTTATGATTTAATCTTATTACGATATCTATTATTTATATATATATATATATATATATATATATATCTAATAAATAAAGTAAAATTATAACCGACATATCATCGCATTATTAGTTAATGACGCTTTTATCTTTTTGTTTAGTATTTATTTATTTAATTACTAGCAGGCTATGCTCGCTTCGCTAGTCACTATATTTAAAATAATAATAATAATAATAATAATAATAATAATAAATACATTGAAATCTCGTTCTAAACCTGGCTTCGGCTACCCGTTGCCTACAATAAAGCTTTTCCCGGGCACTTCAATGCGGGTATTTATCGACGACGGGTTGATCTACTATTATTTAATTACTGGGATTTCAAAGATGGCTGTATCTCAGCATCTATTAAATATTTTAGTTTTCAACTTAAATTTTAATCAGTTTGATCCTTGCTACTATGTACTACCATTATTTCCCCAATAAATACTATAAATTAAAAAAGAAGAAATAATAATAATAATAATAATAATAATTAAAAAATGAAAAATAAAAAGTTTTTATATTGTAAAAATTATAGAAAAACATAACTGTTATAAATACGTTTTTAAATTTAAAATTTAATATGCTTAAGTTTTTCTACTTCATTAACATTTGATTTTCAATAAATATAATTAATTAAAAAGAAAAGAAAAAACAATTTCCTTCAAATGAATGAATTAAGTAAATAAAAAATAAATAGCGTTGCTAAAATACGCAGACGATTAAAATGAAAGGATAAAATTTAGAAAAATGAAACATAGAAGCTAATATTTAGCAGGTTATTTTTTTTTCATATTTTAATAAATTTTTAAAAGTCAAATCAAAAATTCGAAAATCTGACTTCGAGTTGCATCAAAACAGGTCATAAAAAAACATCTTGCAAATTTTTTAGCTCTGTTATCAACCGTTTTCTTAAAAAGCTCCGGATATATATATACATAATGACACACACACACACACATACATCTTATTTTATTATATATAAAGAATTTTTAATTATTACTTAAAGAATCAAGTAAGAAGTAAAATTTATACCAGACTTCGCGCACATAAATGAATTATGATATTATGCTATTCTCAGGCATAGAATATGAACGCAGAACTCATTACCCCTACCAATGTAACAAAATATCCTACTTCTTTAATCATCGATATTATAGGTAGAGAAATTTCCTAAACAAATACCGGTATGAGTTCTGCGCCCGTGTTTTATACTTATATTCTTTTACCTTTTATCTACCGACGGTACTTTAAAGTACCGTTAGTTTAAAAACCTTATAAAATCGATTCCATGGAAGCAATGTCAAAGATATTTTTGGGGGGGGGGTCAGAGGTAATATAATCCAAAAGCCCATTTTTGTCTAAAAGCATTATTTTGTTATTTATTATTTTGGTTAAACTTATATAAGCCATGTAAGAAATTTGTTTTCAATTTGATATTGTGAAATTTCGTTTTCGCAGTAACATGTAAAATAATACAAAATCTAAAAGATTGTAAAATTTAGGGCTGAATTTTATCTTATTTTGATCGAGCTATTTTCTATTTTAATTCTAATACAATGTTTTCAAAAGCAATTTTTTTAAATTCCCTTTTTACATGTTTACTATTTAAAAAAGATATCATAAGAAATACAGATGGAATAAGAAAACTAAACTCTTAAATCACCTTTATATTTAAATTTAAATTTAAAATCATTTTTAAATTTCATCACTGAATTTAATTGAAAAACTTCCATAAAATTGTAACGTTTAAAAAGTGGAAGGCCTTAAATATGACGTAAAAGCTTTTTTCAAAATATATTTTTCAAAACTTTTTTGGATAAGAAAAAAAAAAAAACTTATTTTCCCCGTGAAGAGATATTTTTTGTTTGCTGCCGTACTCCCATTTCAAAATTTGACGGATCGGTAAACTAGATTCTTAAAACTTGTTTTCAGAGAGAAAATCTAAATATAGAATTTTATCCAAAAGCTTTTATGTAAGTGAGAAAAAAAGTTCATACGATTTATAGAAGGACTATATCAATTTATTCTCCATTTATGTTTCGTCATAAAAAGCTTCTCTGTTTCGAATAAAAGTGGAAATTTAATTATGTATTTCCCCCCACTTCTTAGTTTACAAAATTTTAAAGACTCTTTATTTAAATTATGAATTTTATCATAGTCAATTAGTTTTGTTAATATTTACTAATTAAGCATAAAGCATGAGACAATATTTTATTACTTTAACTTGAAGAATTATATTAAGCGTATCTATAGAGGCACGTTTAATTTAATAATTTTACATCTTCAGAATCAAACACAATCAAATATTTATTAGAAGGAAATAAGCAAAAATCAAAACTTATCTTAAAAAATCTTTTTCAATAAAATTAAATTAAAAAACAAAATGCGAACAAATTTAAATACATATTTAATTCAAAGTTTGTATTTCTGACACACTAGTTAGTTAATATAAGTTAACTAAAAATGCTTTTGACATTCTAGAGAAGTGATAAACAAAGAGTAATATGGTAGGCGTTTCAAGCAGATCTTTAGGTTTTGATGTAATCTCCATCAGAATCCAATACTTTTTGCAAAGTTCTTGCAGCTGCACAATTAATTCCCTGTTGAAAAAAAGCAGCGATCATCAAGGCAAAGAAATCCGTGAGGACATTCATAGGTCACTCTTATTGTAGAAAGACCTTTCACATGGGTGGTTATCAAGAAAATGAAGCAGGTGGTGAAAGGTCCGGTAAATATGGTACATGAAAAGAGCCTCTAGGCCAAATAGATGAACCATCTCTCGGTTCCTCTTTGTAGTCCTCTATGGATTTTCAATGTCGTGCAGGAACATCACTTTCTTGGAATTCCCCAATGCCAGCTCCATCTGCCGAAATGCATGGTGCACCTTCCTGCAACTGCTGTGAGTAGAAATCAGAATTCATAATCTGACTACATGAACTGAGCTCGTAATGCACTACTTGGGGACATGTTCAAACCTCCAGAGAACATGTGACGAACGAGAGGTTGTCATATTCCTGTAACTTAGATTTAAGATTAATTAATGAAGTAATGACAAAAGTCAGATATATAAAATAAATATAGAGCTTTTATTTTGAGCTTAATGAAAAGGTGGGCGTTGGACTATAATCACCTTTAACACCTTTATAAACTTAGAGGGGCAGCCTTCATAAATACTTTTAGCTTTACTTAATTAACCACAAATAATCTAAATACTTTATTTAACTTCGTTAACTCTCACGGCTATATTCGTCTTTCGTAAGTGGGAGGATTCCCTCACGCCACTATACTACTTGACTAACTATCTTCTATTATCTTACTCTAAGCAGCTCGCTAAGCATCCTCCTTCTCTACTTCCCTCTAAGCCGCTCACAACCAGTGTTGCCAGATTAAAATTTAAATTATCCATAATAAATGGAGAAAAAAAATCCCTACATTCCCTACGTTAAAATATTTTTACCCTACAAAATACCCTACGTTTCAAAACTATTAATAGAAATTGTATAAAATCATATTATTAATATTGTTATTTTAATATTTTCTAGCATTAAAACAATAAAAAATTATCCATTCTTATTAATATACACATAAGTTGATTGTTGAAACAAACAGACAAATAAAAGAAAGCACCTAATATATGTATACAAGTGTATACTCGTGAAAACACAGTAAATAAAATGGACTATGTTTCTATAATTTGTTTAAATTTAATACTGTTAGCTTTATATTCTATTAAATTTTTAAATCAAATAACTAATTTCCTTTGACATGTCTTCACATCAAACTAATCTAATAAATTTAATTTAGGATTAATAATCAATGTTAAACCAGCAAATATCGACTTGATTGGTACCTTACTCCGACTCCTTAAGGGGTGTGGCTACACGAAATGGGTGGCGTGAGCACATCTGAGAGAAATAAAAAGGTTAATTTACAAAAAGGAAAACGAATGACAACGCATCCTGACTAAAGCCAAAATAAAATACACTTTTAGATCAGTATAATATATTTGCGATTAAGATTTTGTACTGCACAAAATATTTTACTTGAGGGTTGGGTGTATACAAATAACTTGATAATTGCTGATGAAAACAATTTGCATTTCGAGGAAATTTAATTTTAACATGTACATGACTTACTGTCCAATTTATTTTAAAACTTTGATGTTAATTATATCAAAATATTGAATAAATGTTATATTTTTTATTAAAATGATATAATAAATTTACCATTTCGGAATAATAATAAAAAGGAGGACATATTAAAAATATGCACATTTTCCAACTTTTATAATTTATGCCGGAGCAATCATAGTAATGCCCTTTTTTCTCCCTTACTTATTTTCTTGAGTAATTTTCCCCAATATGTAACTAAGATTAAATAAAAAGAAAATTACTCTTATTAAAAAAGTAGTAGAAATACGAAAAGAGGGTGTTACTAATAATACACTTGAATAAATTATAGATATTGGCAACTCTGAGTTATGAGATGCACGGAGTAATATAGACTAAGATGTTTCCCTTCGCTTCAATCTATAATAATAAAAGGAAAGTTTTGTCTTCCTGTCTATTCTTCTATACGTTCAGTCTCTATTGAACGCAGAAGTACAAGTTTAAAACTTTTTGCGTTTCCAAAAAGAATTTTAAAATTTTCATTAGATAATAGAAAAAATTCCTATTAAACAGAATAAAAAAAAAATCCCCCCTACTCCCAAAAGTATAGCTGAAAATCCCTACTGTAGGGATAATTCCCTACATCTGGCAACACTGCATCAAATATCCGTAGGTACTAACTTCGTACGGCTTTTTAACATTCAGTATTTCTTTGCAAAAAAAAAAAAAGCTTAAATGCAGAAAATTGTTAAAATCCTAATAAAAAATTTCTATATATAATTCCGGTAGCATAAAATGTAAAAACTTACAAGTTGGCACAACATCGTAATTAATATTTCGTAGTATTGTTAGTGTCCACCATTTTTTTCACACAAGTCTAGAATATTTTTCTTCTCAGAAAATGGGAAGTAGATGGCTAGGCTATCTAGTTATCAATTAACTTTATGCCCGGCTGATAAGTGATCGTTGAAAAAGAAAAAGAGAATTAGCCATGTTAAACCGTTACTGTTAACTGTTTAATTGCCAGTTACAACAAATGGCAGAAATTGGGCTTACATCGAAATTAATTTAACGTTTTTTTATGAAAATTTATTGTTAAGTTTCCTTGGGATACGATATCGAATAGTCTAATCCTTTTTCCCCAGGAAAGTTTTCGTTTGCTGTTTACCTTTTAAGTGACGGTCACGGACTAATCCGTGGTGACTGTGCAAAATATTATGGAAATTGATTTTACTCGGTGGAGAAAACCAGAAGAAAGAGAACGCTCGTATGGGGACTTTTTCGCCACCAGATGGCAATACTAGACTCTGTTTATAAACTGGTTTCGAGTTGTTGTTTCTCCGGTGGCTGAAATGGTTTAATTTTAAGTGTGTTAATCATGAGCCTTTCCAAGTAACTCATTAAACTAAATCTATGTTATATTCGTTATTCGAATCATTCATAATGTTTTATTTTGGGCTGAAGTTGAATGCCCATATTCTACATTTACAATCTAATTGTGTAATTTTGTGACAAGTAAAGAATAAAAATATACAATGCCTACATTTCAATTGTGTGGACATTTAAATTCATCTCTGTTCCCGAATGCTGAATTCTGGAGAGTGGGTAAGTTCCCATTAATTATTAATATCCAATTTAACACTGAATTCTATTTTTTAATGTGGTGCGTATTCTTTTAATGTAAGTCTTACAACCTAATCTTTAATAGTCAGAATCGGGTTTCGCTTCTAGCCACGATTCTTAATTCTATAATTTAAATCTTTAGGCTATTAGCCATCCATTAGTGGTCCGTCGAGCTACAGATATAATTAATTCTTGATTGAAAAATTAATTAATAGCTAAATTATTAATTATAAAACTGTTAATTTCTTAATTATATTTTCTATTTTTTAAATCTATTAATTGCTAGTAACATATGTTTCAATATAGTGAAAGATATTTAAATCAAAATTCTAAAACCTTGTTTCCTTTTAAAGAAGTGAAAATCTGAATTTTATTATCTGAGTTTATTTGAAATCGTTTATTGTACAGTCGGGGAAAAAAAAACGCAGCACTTGATGGTATATCGTTATTAATTGACGCAGAAAAATTGAATAGACACCATTCAACAGGAAATTAAATGCACTTTCTGAAAATGTCGTCGAATTTTGAATTAGGGTTCATCTACATATTAAAATGACTTTTTTTCAACAGCAACACCCAATTTTGACTTCATTTTTGAATTTCTGAGAGTCTGGCAGTGCGGAAAAGTATACTGTTTGTCTACTTTATCTTCAGTATTCATAGAGTTATGATCAAAAATGTGTTAGGGGCTTATCTCTAAATGCAGAAAAATAAAATTAAGATCCTACAAGAATTATACAATATTATACTGTTTCACACCGGAAATATTTCCAGAAAAAAAGAGCTATAAAAAGAAATAAAAATATTAACACCTCTGCAGCAAAGAATATTAACTAGTAGATGTTCTTTGTCTGTAGTACCTTAATTATCATGAATTCTGTTTTTTGGACATGTATATACTTCAGTACTTTTTTAGATAATTTTAGGTATATTTAAATACATTACACTTACGGTTGGTCAGACAATACTCTTTATAAAAGTTCAATATTTTTCAATTAAAAAGTATCTATCATGGATATACTGATCACCAATAAAGCTTAAATTTTCTTTCGTACGTGTAACATAATATACAAACAGAAATAATATAGCTATATATATATACAACAACGCATAAACTAAATCTTTTCGGATAAATTATTGTAAGGTTTCATAAAGTAAATATTAAACAATTTTAATAGCATTTACCAGTTTTGAGTCAGTTTAACTCTTTGGAACTGTACGATTTGTTTTATAATTTCTATGAAAATATAATTTCTTAATTAACGCTTTCGCGACTGCTGACGTAGATTCACATCATTTGAAAATCAGTAACTATGCCAGTGGGCGTTTCTATCGTAATTTGTGTTTTACTTATTTCTGAAGTATGTACCCAGTGTTCATATTTTTGCCATAAAATATACTATGGACAGAAATATATTAATTAGAAAGAATATAATTATAATGTATATCCATCTGTAATATAATTCTGGTACAGAAAATTTGTTCTTAAATATTTTATTTTGAGAGTATTTCAAACAGTAAACCCCGACTTTTTAGTTAATTTTTTTCTTCCAGTGTTCGTTTAAAGGATTCAAAATTTATCACCATTATTCGATGAAGTAAATACCACTCGTGTATATTTTTGTCAACGTAAAATAAGGGCTTTAACATGAATACTCTAAGTCACATTCACTTTTCATTTCTGTACTATTTTGTTTTGAAGAACGATAAAAGGCGGGGCTTTAGAAAGCAAGAATTCTTGATACTAACAGTAATGTCTAAAAATCAACATTTTTGTTTCATTTCTTTGCATTTGATGTTGTTGTTGAATAATTTCACCAGTAAATAAAAAATAAAAATATTTTCTTCAATTTTTTCCGTTATTTTTTAAGATTTGCTTCGTTATCTCAGTCAAATTTTTTTAAGAGACGGCCGCCTAAACCACTCCAAAAGAAAGATTTATTTATATCTCGGAAACTATTAACTGGAATGAGCTGCAAATTTCAGGGATGGAACACGGGCGCAGAATTCATACCGGAATCTGTTTAAGAAATTTCTGTATCTATAATATCGTTGATTTAAGAAGTAGAAAAATTTCTTACATTGATAGTGGTATGAATTCTGCGCCCGTGTTCCATCCCTGAAATTTGCACACCCATATTTTTCAGCATTAGGATTCATTTTATGTAAAAATTAATATAGGTCATAATTCATAATTTTTATGAATATGAATTTATTAAAATTTTTCAGAATTAAAAATATGTTTCACAATCAAAAGTAATGATGGATTATGTTTGGGTTTCTTCACTGTATCTCGTAAAAATTGTTTTTATATCGATCAAGTTATTTTTTGTGAAGATATTAATAAAAGTTTGAAATATGAATTTAACATTAGCGCCTTCAAACTTTGAACGTTTATAACTCTGTGTAAAAATAAGTAAAATATACAACCAATATACTTTTTCGCATTGTCGTGATCCCAGGAATTCAAATCTATATCTATATCTATATCATTATATAAAGCGCAAAAAATTGTTTGTTTGTGGAGGGTAATCTCTGAAACTACTGAACCGATTTAAAAACTTCTTTCACTGACCGAAAGCTACACTATCCCTGATTGTTATAGGCTATATTTAATTTTGATAAAATAAATTTTAGTTTAAAATCTGAGCATTTTAATTAAAATCCCCAAAGAAGCCGTAATAGAAATGGAAATAATGAAATATTAAAAAAATTAGCTGCTGCCAACATAAAAGAAACATTTACATATTCATTTCATTTTTAAAATATCTTGACGTGAAAAGAAAAGAAATATATTTGCACGTGCATTAAATTGAAATTCATATAAAGCTTTTTTAATTGTTAAACTTACACGTTAAATCTGACGTCATTATAGAATTAAAAGTGTTTATTTTTCTAATAATTTAATTTGATATGATATGATATAATATAATGATCTAAGCATCAATGTTTAAACCACGGAGTCTTTATTATTCCGTAGTTTAAACTGATGTGTGTAAACGAAATTGGAATTTAAAAATAAATAAATAAATAAAATAAAATAAGAAATTCTATTTTATAATATTATTTATTTTAATTTATAATTGTTGCCAAAAAGATTTACGAATTAATTTATTTTTAGACATATAATAAAATATATTTTCACGCGAACAATAATATAAAAAGTGAACTGGATTTTTTATAAAAAAATAATAAAGATCGAGGAAAATTATTTCCCCATTTTAATCCCCATATTTGGATATAGATATGTATTAGTTATCATGTGCATCCGTTAGATTAAATTGTTTTTGTTGTAAAATTGATAAAATTGGAATTTTAAATTTCAAAACTCTAGAAAAAAAAATCTGGAGTGACTCCACTCGACTTTCCGAACATTGAGTAACTAACAGTTTTGTAGATAAAATAAAGAAAGAGGAGTTGCTAAACAAACAAAAGAGAGAAAACCGTAACAGAGTGTTTGAGTATTTTTCTCCATATATCACACGAGGTTTTATTTAACGCTACTGAACTTTGAGCCCTTAGATCATAATGATAAAGAATTTTTCGTTGTGTCCCTGTAAAAATCTATAAATTCTGACAAACTTAAACAAATTTTCACATTTTACCCACAATTTTGTCAAAGTCCCACTTTTTTTTTTTAAATTATTGTTACTGAGTGAATTTGTATAGGAAAATATAGAAGAAAGTCTCGTGGTGGCCACAATTCACCAAAATGCTTATAGTTAGTGCAACAGTGATTTATAATATTCATACAAATTTTCAGCTCAATTGAATAAGGCGTTTAGATGCTATTGCACTTTTAAAAATTTGGTCTCATAGGCCATAATGATAAAGAATTTTTCTTTGTGTCCCTGTAAAAAAACTGTAAGTGCTAGATTCACCAAAATCTATACAGTTGGTTCAAATGTGACCTATAACATGTGTACAAATTCTTTGCTCAGATTAATAAGGCGTTTAGACGCTATCACATTTTTAAAAATTTGGCAAAAAATTTTTCTTTGTGTCCCTGTAAAAAAACTATAAGTGCTAGATTCTCCAAAATCTATATAGATTGAGTATCTGTGACCTATAATATGTGTATAAAGTTTTTGCTCAATTGAACAAGGCCTTTAGATGCTATCGCACTTTTAAGATTTTGGTCCCTTGGCCATAATGATAAAGAATTTTTCTTTGAGTCCCTGTAAAAAAACTATAAGTGCTAGATTCACCAAAATCTATAGGGTTCGTACTATGATGACTTACAATATACGTACCAACTTACAGCTTATTCGAACAAAGCGTTTAAACGCTAGCGTGTTCACTCACAGACATACACACATACATACACACATACATACACACACACATACACACATACATACACACACACATACATACATCATCGTAAAAATAGTGAAAACGGACTCGTTGGACCTCGAAACGTATAGAAACATCAAAATCTCGAATTCGGATTTTTGACATGATTACAATACTTTCCTCACTATAGTGTTCGGAAAGTAAAAATGGCAAATTTCCATATTCGATTGAAAACATAAACATTTCATTTCAAAGGATGATATTTATACAATAAACATCCAACTAATAAACTAATTAAAAGGGAAAGGATAAATATTCTATCATAATTTGAAGTCAAATTTGTTTTCAAATGTCTAAATAAAGTATCTGATATAATATACTAATATGTTGCAGCGGAATAGATTTGATATCCGTCATCCTTGGCAGAAAAAAAAAAAAAATATCGCCAAATTATCTGGCGAATATAATTTAATTCCTTTCAAAAATCATGGTTATTTTAAAAACTTACATTAAGAGTGTAACGAATAATATGAAACAATATTTCGTACAATACATATTACGAAAATATACATCTGGCATGTATATTTTCGTATTACTTTTTGATCGCCAAATACAAAAAACGCCAAGGGTGACAGTTTTGAAATTTAAAATTAAAATTTTGTCAATTTGACAGCAAAATAACTCAATCTAACGCATCCATACAATAACTAATACATATCTATACCCAAATATGAGGATTAAAATCGGGAAATAATTCTTCTAGAATTTTAATTAAAAAAAAAAAAAATCCAATGAGCGATTAACATGGAAAATCTTTTTCTTGCATCCATGGGCGGTCAGTGATGTCACACTTCGCTTGCGTATTGAGATGTTTAAATTTATTTGGCGACTATTTTTAGCAACTAACAGTTATGGCAAGTAGCTCAATATACATAGCGCATACAGCCATTACTGAAATGTAAATAGCATTTAATTATTTGAGTTACATTATGTTGATTGGAAACCTATTTAATATACCTATGCTCTATAGCTAAAGTAATATAAAAAGAAGAAAGGTTTATATGCATATGTAGAGAACGATCGCTAGAACTAAAAAGCCGATTTCTTTTTTTTTTTTTTTTTTTTTTTTTTTTTTCTTTCAATAATCAAATGTTACACTGTCTCTCTCTAAGTGCTAGAAGCTATAATAAATTTTGGTAAAATAAATTTTTAATTAAAAGTTTCAATATTTTAATTGAAAACAAAGCATAGATTTGATATCTATCGTCATTGGCGATTTTTGTATTTGGCGATCGAAAACGTAATACGAAAATCTGTATATTATCGTAGTAAATACGAGATGTATGTGTTTACTTCAATTACCCTACTACCGTAGGTAGTGGAAGTATTGTATAGGTTTTGGCAATTGGTCAGTGTGTGTGTGTATGTGCACGTGTGTGTGTAATCTTCTGGCTGTCATATCTCCAAAACTAATAAAAATAGAACTACTAAACTTCACAAGTGATTCAGGTCTGGTGTACAGATAAATTTTTCAAATTTTCGTGAAAATTGAAAAACCGGAATTGGGTCATCGAAAACCAGAAATGGGACCGTAAGCCCATATTCAAAAACACCTCTAATGATTTTCTTCAAAGTTGCTGTATAAATAATATATTAGATGCCCTTTCGATTGAAAGTTGCTTAGTTCAGGAAAATTGATAGGCGTCCTCTATAAACAGCTCAATTTCAGACTTCGCAAGTGCGTTCCTTTAAAAACGCCTGTACGGATTTTTTTCAAACTCGCCATGTTAACTTCCTATTAAATATCCTTTTGTATGTAATTATTGTTTTTAGGTCAATAACTGAGTATGCTAAGTTTTGGTAAAAGTTGGTATCTCAAAAACGGCTCTAACGTATTCTTGAAAATTTTTTCTTTAATCCAATTTAGATAACCTTTCTCAAGTATTACGTGCTTATTACAGGAATATTAACGGTCATCCTGATTAGGTAGTTCAGTTTTAGATCTCGGAAATTCGTGTTTAAAAAAATAACTATCTATTTTTTTCCCCTTATTTTTTAACTCGCTATGCAAACTCTGTTGTATGTGTCTTTATACGTGTATCAAGTTTCTCTTACTCGAAAATCTCAAAAAATGCAAGTAATATCTCCAAAAAATTGTATATATTACGTGTAATAGTGGGTAATGGAAGTCGTGTGGTTGTTTCACACCAGATTCTGTAATAGTATATATTGTACGAATATTTTTCATATTATTGATTTCTCCTTTAATATACATTATTAAAATAATAATCAATTATGGAAATAATTAAATATATTTGCGAAATGAACAAATAAATAATAATTAAAGCTATTATGACGTCAATTTTATCAAAAACATTTTTATGTCATAGGTTTATTTTTCAATATTTTTTATTCATGAGTAAAGAAATGTTTCTTTTTATGAAATAAATAAATAAATAAATAGCATTAAGTAAAAATTGCCAACATTTAACAACTAATTAAAAAAAATTATTGTAAAATTATATTTTTACTTTCCAGTTAATAATATTGCCTGACTATAACATATAAACTGATATATTTCTTGATTTTTTACATATCAATCCATCTTTAACTAAAATTTGTTCATCAGTGCGAAGCCGGACGGGTCAGCTAGTCATTATATAAAGCGCAAAAAATTGTTTGTTTGTGGAGGGTAATCTCTGAAACTACTGAACCGATTTAAAAACTTCTTTCACTGACCGAAAGCTACAGTATGCCATATTGTTATAGGCTATATTTAATTTTGATAAAATAAATTTTAGTTTAAAATCTGAGCATTTTAATTAAACTCCCCATAGAAGCCGTAATAGAAATGGAAATAATGAAATATTAAAAAATTTAGCTGCTGCCAACATAAAAGAAACATTTACATATTCATTTCGTTTTTAAAATATCTTGACGTGAAAAGAAAAGAAATATATTTGCACGTGCATTAAATTGAAATTCATATAAAGCTTTTTTAATTGTTAAACTTACACGTTAAATCTGACGTCATTATAGAATTAAAAGTGTTTATTTTTCTAATAATTTAATTTGATATGATATGATATAATATAATGATCTAAGCATCAATGTTTAAACCATGGAGTCTTTATTACTCCGTGGTTTAAACTGATGTGTGTAAACGAAATTGGAATTTAAAAATAAATAAATAAATAAAATAAAATAAAATAAGAAATTCTATTTTATAATATTATTTATTTTAATTTATAATTGTTGCCAAAAAGATTTACGAATTAATTTATTTTTAGACATATAATAAAATATATTTTCACGCGAACAATAATATAAAAAGTGAACTGGATTTTTTGTAAAAAAATAATAAAGATCGAGTAAAATTATTTCCCCATTTTAATCCCCATATTTGGATATAGATATGTATTAGTTATCATGTGCATCCGTTAGATTAAATTGTTTTTGTTGTAAAATTGATAAAATTGGAATTTTAAATTTCAAAACTCTAGAAAAAAAAATGGCAAATTTCCATATTCGATTGAAAACATAAACATTTCATTTCAAAGGATAATATTTACACAATAAACATCCAACTAATAAACTAATTAAAAGGGAAAGGATAAATATTCTATCATAATTTGAAGTCAAATTTCTTTTCAAATGTCTAAATAAAGTATCTGATATAATATACTAATATGTTGCAGCGGAATAGATTTGATATCCGTCATCCTTGGCAGAAAAAAAAAAAATATCGCCAAATTATCTGGCGAATATAATTTAATTCCTTTCAAAAATCATGGTTTTTTTAAAAACTTACATTAAGAGTGTAACGAATAATATGAAACAATATTTCGTACAATACATATTACGAAAATATACATCTAGCATGTATATTTTCGTATTACTTTTTGATCACCAAATACAAAAAACGCCAAGGGTGACAGTTTTGAAATTTAAAATTAAAATTTTGTCAATTTGACAGCAAAATAACTCAATCTAACGCATGCATACAATAACTAATACATATCTATACCCAAATATGAGGATTAAAATCGGGAAATAATTCTTCTAGAATTTCAATTAAAAAAAAAAAAAAATATCCAATGAGCGATTAACATGGAAAATCTTTTTCTTGCATCCATGGGCGGTCAGTGATGTCGCACTTCGCTTGCGTATTGAGATGTTTAAATTTATTTGGTGACTATTTTTAGTAACTAACAGTTATGGCAAGTAGCTCAATATACATAGCGCATACAGCCATTACTGAAATGTAAATAGCATTTAATTATTTGAGTTACATTATGTTGATTGGAAACCTATTTAATATACCTATGCTCTATAGCTATACTAATATAAAAAGAAGAAAGGTTTATATGCATATGTAGAGAACGATCGCTAGAACTAAAAAGCCGATTGCTTTTTTTTTTTCTTTTAATAATCAAAAGTTACACTGTCTCTCTCTAAGTGCTAAAAGCTATAATAAATTTTGGTAAAATAAATTATTAATTAAAAGTTTCAATATTTTAATTGAAAACAAAGCATAGATTTGATATCTATCGTCATTGGCGATTTTTGCATTTGGCGATCGAAAACGTAATACGAAAATCTGTTTATTATCGTAGTAAATACGAGATGTATGTGTTTACTTCAATTACCCTACTACCGTAGGTAGTGGAAGTATTGTATAGGTTTTGGCAATTGGTCAGTGTGTGTGTATATGTGCACGTGTGTGTGTAATCTTCTGGCTGTCATATCTCCAAAACTAATAAAAATAGAACTACTAAACTTCACAAGTGATTCAGGTCTGGTGTACAGATAAATTTTCCAAATTTTCGTGAAAATTGAAAAACCGGAATTGGGTCATCGAAAACCAGAAATGGGACCGTATAAGCCCATATTCAAAAACACCTCTAATGATTTTCTTCAAAGTTGCTGTATAAATAATATATTAGATGCCCTTTCGATTGAAAAGTTGCTTTGTTCAGGAAAATTGATAGGCGTCCTCTATAAACAGCTCAATTTCAGACTTCGCAAGTGCGTTCCTTTAAAAACGCCTGTACGGATTTTTTTCAAACTCGCCATGTTAACTTCCTATTAAATATCCTTTTGTATGTAATTAATGTTTTTAGGTCAATAATTGAGTATGCTAAGTTTTGGTAAAAGTTGGTGTCTCAAAAACGGCTCTAACGTATTCTTGAAATTTTTTTCTTTAATCCAATTTAGATAACCTTTCTCAAGTATTACGTGCTTATTACAGGAATATTAACGGTCATCCTGATTAGGTAGTTCAGTTTTAGATCTCGGAAATTCGTGTTTAAAAAAATAACTATCTATTTTTTTCCCCCTTATTTTTTAACTCGCTATGCAAACTCTGTTGTATGTGTCTTTATACGTGTATCAAGTTTCTCTTACTCGAAAATCTCAAAAAATGCAAGTAATATCTCCAAAAAATTGTATATATTACGTGTAATAGTGGGTAATGGAAGTCGTGTGGTTGTTTCACACCAGATTCTGTAATAGTATATATTGTACGAATATTGTTTCATATTATTGATTTCTCCTTTAATATACATTATTAAAATAATAATCAATTATGGAAAAAATTAAATATATTTGCGAAATGAACAAATAAATAATAATTAAAGCTATTATGACGTCAATTTTATCAAAAACATTTTCATGTTATAGGTTTATTTTTCAATATTTTTTATTCATGAGTAAAGAAATGTTTCTTTTTATGAAATAAATAAATAAATAAATAAATAGCATTAAGTAAAAATTGCCAACATTTAACAACTAATTAAAAAAAATAATTGTAAAATTATATTTTGACTTTCCAGTTAATAATATTGCCTGACTATAACATATAAACTGATATATTTCTTGATTTTTTACATATCAATCCATCTTTAACTAAAATTTGTTCATCAGTGCGAAGCCGGACGGGTCAGCTAGTATAAAATAAAAATGGGGCATTACCATTGAAAAAATCAAAGTTGGTTCACGTTTTAATATGTAGACGACCCCCAATTCAAAATTTCCGTACATTTTCTGAATCTTCTCTAAATTCCCCGTCGAATGATACCTATTACATTTTTGTGCATTAATTAGCAACGGAGTTACATCGAGTGCTGCGGTTTTTTTTTTTTTTTTTTCCCGACTGTACATTTTTGATAGTTTCGTTTTGAAACCAAAACTATTTTAAAGCTTAAGAAAGAAAAGGAAAATAGTTTATTTGTTAGATAGGTCTGTGTAGAGTATTAGAGGGCTTATTTTAAGTAATTAATGCATAATAAAATAATTATTATTAAAAAAAAAAAAAAAAAGTTCTTTTGTTTATTCTTATGGTTTCGATTTGGGTATCATTGTCACTGTTCTGCAGAGTTCAATTAATCTAATCGTAATGTTATTTATAACTCATGCTTTAATTTTACTTATAAAATGTATCTTTTGATTTAATCGTAAGATGTGATCTTAAAAGATCATTCTGTTCTCAAAACTTCTTTTTTGTTCCTAAAACGTAACTTTTATTCTTAAAACATAACTTTTGTTCTTATGTGGCAGTTTTTGTTCCTAATACATAATTTTTATTCTTAGACATAATTTTTTTCCTTAAAACATAATTTCTTTGTTTTTTGAAGTGTTACTTCATTTTCATTCTTAAATCGTAAGTGAAATTATTTAAATCATTTCTTTTGTTGCTTCTTGAAATTTTTTTTTGTTTTAACTGTAAAGAGTGATTTATCATATTTTAAACATGGGAAGGAATAAACCTAAATCAAAAACTAATGATTCTGAAAATAGTGTGCTTTTTCCAAAATCAAAAGCGCTTATTCAATTCGAACAAACATGCAAAGAAATCGATTTCATAGATGAAAAAATAAAATATTGCAATGATAAGGACTTAAATAGGATTAGGATACTTAAGTAAAAAGTAAATTTATTAGAAAATAAACTTAATGAATCGGTAACAAATTTTTATGAAGAGGAACAGGAAGATAATTTCGAAGACTTAATAAAATATAGAGACATTTTATTAGAGACTTTAGTAACATTAGAAAATAAATCGCCTGTAAGTAAAACCAAAACTAATTATTCAGAACACTTGGTAAAGGGAGCAACTTCCAGTAATTCGCATATTAATTTACCGCGGTTAGATCTCCCTTCCTTTTACGGAGACTCTGATCAGTGGATTTCATTCAAGGAACTTTTCCAATCGTCAATTTTAAACAACGACAGTATTTCAGATCTGGAAAAGTTACAATACCTCCAAGCTTCTGTTAATGGAAATGCTGCAAAATTAATTCGAGGCTTTTCCTTGCAGCCCGCTAATCTCAAGCATTGTTGGGAGATATTGTGTAGTCGATTCGAAAACAAACGACAGTTGGCTTTGGCTCAAATCAATAAAATCTTTGCAATCAAAACAAACAAAGCCGATGATCCGAAATCGTTCTTAAATCTTATAGACACATGTAATGAAGCAGTTCGTAATCTATTTACGCTCGGATTAGAATCAAATTCGTTGAGTGATTTAATTCTTGTAAATTTTATGTTATCCAAACTCGACAATTCGGTGCGGCATCGATGGGAACTTAGTTTGGAAAATACCCAAACAATACCAGATCTCAATTCCTTCCGCTCATTCTTAGAAAAAGAAGCTGTTAGTCAGGCTAAAATCGAAACTAAATCATTCCAGAGGAAGCCAGTGGACGTAATTCCCACAAATCCAAAATTCAGTATCAGTAATTCGACTCTAGTTAAAGATAATCCATGTATTGCATGTCTTCAAATTCATCAGCTATTCAAATGTCCAAATTTTAATAGTATGAATGTTCAGGAAAGATGGATATTCACTAAATCGAATTCGCTCTGTGAGAATTGCTTGCGGAGGAATCATTCATTTAATAAATGCCGTATAAATATTAAATGTAAAGTATGTTCTTTGCCACATCATACTTCTCTTCATATATACAACTCAAATTCTGCAGAACAGGTGGTCAGTGGTCCCACAGACACCATTTCAAATAATTCGCAATCAAAATCGGGGACTCAACAAAGTCACGTTTTGTTGTCCACCGCTAAAATCAAAATTCGTTTTCCCACCGGTCAAGTGATGCAGTGCAAGGCCCTAATTGGCTGTGCATCCCAAAATTCTCCTTTAACTCTTAGGTTTGCAAATGAATTGAAATTACCTTTATTCAGCACCTCACCTCGCTTGATCGGAATTAACGGCATGTCGGCAGAAACCTGCCTAAACTTCACAAATATCGAATTCTCGCCTTGGTTTTCTGACCAATATCAGTCGTTAAAGCCCTTAATCGTAAATCGGGTCACTGCCCCTCTCCCGAATTTTCATTTGGGAACATCATCATGGCCACTCACAAGGCATCTTCAGTTGCCTGATTTCAAGTTTTCGTCCTTCAGCGGAGTCGATGTCCTTCTTGGATGTCCTTCTTGATGCCCTTCCACCCATCCGTGGAAAAAAGGGTGAACCCTGCGCCATACCGAGCACACTAGGGTTCTTACTAAGTGGTCCCGTCCAAAATAATCCCACTAAACACCCTGAAACTTCGTATGTCCATGTAAATCTCACTCATTTTTTTAACAAAGACGAGATATCTCCACCACCAAAATTATCCTCCTCGGATCCAGTATATCTTCAGCCTTATCAACACCTAGGCGAATGTGCCAACCATGCCCTTAAAGTCTTCAAAGCTTTCGCATCAACCTCTAATGGACAATCGTCAATTTCCATACTGTACAGAAGCTCAAAGCGTCAATCTAACATCTTTTATAATCGTAAAACACAGTCATTCGCCCATTCTTTTAACCAACATGAAGCCCAACGAATTCTAGAATTGGACTGGAATTTAAATGCCGACACCTTCCGTGTCTCAGTCCATGAGTTAAAAACAGCCACCACAAAGGCGTATGCAGCATTTGCAAACGTCAATGACTCCTCCAATTCAAAATTAAAGCTAATTGTCTCCAGAACCCCCATAGCTCTTATTAAATCAGTTACATTGCCCCAACTGCAACTGTCCTCTGCGTTATTTCTAGCTGAACTGGAAAAGATTGTTAGAGACAGTCTTAAAATTCAGATTGCCGAGACCTTCCTTTGGACAGTTTCCACATTTAATCAAAGTTGGATTTTAAATTCTCCAATCAAGGACAATCAATTCGACCGTCATCGAGTGACCAAGATTAGAGCAATAAAAAATCCGGAAACTTGGCGCCATCTGCCAGACCAAATCGATCCTGCCGATTGCGTCACTCGTGAGTTGCATCGCAGTAAATCAAGTCTATTCGATCATTGGTGGTCAAGGCGGGAATGGCTTAATCCGTCTTCGAGTCTTACTGCATCTGTTACTAATTCAGCTCCTGACAGCATGTCCGAACATAGTCAGCCCACGGCCATCCAAACACCAGGTCCATGGAATTTGTTAATTAAATTTTCTTTCTATACTAAGTTATTACACGTCATGCCTGGATTAAAAGATTTATAAAAAATGCTCGATCCCAATGGAAATCAAAGGGGACCTTAACTTCTTCTGAAATCTCCGAGGCACGCCATACCATCATACAACTAATCATACCCAAGAACCACCCAGTCACTTCGTCTACTATCCGGCATGTTCGTTTTTATTGTATGTATGGTGGTCTCGAAGTCGTACGCTTCTTGATCCGAACGAATCAAGAATATTCGTCCACTCGAAAAATAAATCCTCATTATACTAATTCTTGTGTCAAGTTCTCTTGCAGGTTCCCTCATTTGCAACAGATGATGACAATCTTCTACGTGTATTGGCACAAACCATTCATCGCACCAAGATCCTTCCTGGTCCAGCCCGTCCCCCGGAGGATGGAGAAAACCAGAAGAAAGAGAACGCTTGTATGGGGACTTTTTCACCACCAGATGGCAATACTAGACTTTATAAACTGGTTTCGAGTTGTTGTTTCTCCGGTGGCTGAAATGGTTTAATTTTAAGTGTGTTAATCAGGAGCCTTTCCAAGTAACTCATTAAACTAAATATATGTTATATTCGTTATTCAAATCATTCATAATGTTTTATTTCGGGCTGAAGTTGAATGCCCATATTCTACATTTATAATCTAATTGTGTAATTTTGTGTCAAGTAAAGAATTGACACCGTCGAAAGAATGCCTACATTTCAATCGTGTGGAGGTTTAAATTCATCTCTGTTCCCGAATGCTGAATTCTGGAGAGTGGGTAAGTTCCCATTAATTATTAATATCGAATTTAACACTGAATTCTATTTTTTAATGTGGTGCGTATTCTTTTAATGTAAGTCTTACAACCTAATCTTTAATAGTCAGAATCAGGTTTGGCTTCTAGCCACGATTCTTAATTCTATAATTTAAATCTTTAGGCTATTAGCCATCCACTCGGTAATGGATAGAAGAATTTTTATGAATGTTTCGAGTTAAGTGTAATTTTGGATGAAAAACCGCTTGGACTTATACTCATCTTCAGCAAAATTAGCGTTTGCCGTTAATCCTTTAACCACTATTTAAAAAAGTAGACAAGATTGTTTTACTCAAAAATAAATATAATTATTTTAATAAAAGTTTGTGGTTAACCGGTTTTTGACAATAAAAGTTGATTGGATTTATCCTCATCTTAAGGAAAATTCGCGTTCTCTGTTAACCCTTTAACCGCCGCTTGCAATGTATTGCAGAAATTTGGTTTACTCGGAAATAGGTCGCATAAGTTATATGGAAATTTAGGATAATTATTATTATTATTATTATTATTATTATTTTGTTGGGTAGTGTACAAATTTTTTGGAATAATTGTTTTCTTTTGGATAGTTTGCGTTCGTTGTTAAACCTTTATAAGTCGGTTACAAAATATGGCAGTTCTTGGGTTTACTCATGAATAGATATAATAATTTTAATGAAAATGCTAAATAGACTCTCTTGGCAGTATGGTCCCATACATTAACTTCAACTACGATGGAAAATTCTGCCTTCTATGCTTGTCAAAATGATCTGCCATCACAGGTGGATAGCTTAATTAATTCTTGATTTTGCATACTTTTGTCTTTCTTTTTATCTTCCTAGAACATCGGTACAAACTTATCTTCCAGACTTTGGATCTTATTTTTCAATTCATCTCCTAGTCTTTCTTCAAACTTCTCTTTAAATTTTTCTATCAATTTCTTGTTGTATTCTTCTTTCATTTTTCTCTAATATTCTTCTGTTTTCTTAAATTTGGTTCCTATTTCTGAAAATTTTTCTTCAGCTCTTGATCCCAAAATTTGTTTTTTGCTTTTACTTCAACGCTCTCTTCTGTCTTTACAACTTTCTCTTCAACTCCATGTATTACGTTTTCCATTACCGTTAATCAACTCGTTACTTCTTTCACTGCTGAAATCTCTCTCTTCATCTCGTCTTGATTAGATTTAACTTCTATAACTAAGCTTTCATTTGTTTCATTTCTTCGGTCAATCCAGTTTCCCTTTATTTCTGCACTACTTTAATTTCTTTCATGTCTTCACTCAGCCCGGATTTTAAATCGCTCGTCTGTTCACCCAACCCTTCCAGAATTTTCTTCATTTCTTGTTCCATACTTTTAGTTATAACCATTTAGCAGACAATC
The DNA here is from genome assembly GCA_963930645.1 of Salticus scenicus. NCBI lineage: Eukaryota > Metazoa > Arthropoda > Arachnida > Araneae > Salticidae > Salticus > Salticus scenicus. The sequence continues at coordinate 137,255,792 of OZ005655.1, forward strand.
CCACTCCTGACATCAGAATTGTTGCATACTCGGGGTTCGTAAAATGTCTGTGAATGAAAGGCGAATCTTGCAGAGACTTTAAAGTTTATATAAAAAAAAAAAAAAAAAAAGAAATCAAGAAGATTACAGGTCCGTACACCAAGCATCAACTTCAGTTTCACCAGAAAACACAGCTTAAAGAACAGCTGACAACATCAAATTTGCAGTAGAAGCTGTAGCAAAGCATTAACACACTGCAGTAGACCACCAATCAGCCGTAACATTTATTCAACTATATACTAGGATTGTTGAGGGTAATGAATAGGACATAGAATTTGAATGATTAGAAAGAGCAGCTAAAAGAATATTTTATACTTTATTTTTATTTCATGGGTCAAAAAATTAAAAAAAGGAAGTACTAGCTATAACATAAAAATCATATCCTAAGAATACTGAAGATAATGAATAGGGTATATTAAATTCTGCATTTGTCAGAAATTCATGGAATCGTTTTTTTAAAGCCAAGTTCAAATATTCTCTTTTAGAAAATGAACGATTACAAAATTTTTGTAATCGCCTTCTTAATCTAAAGAGTGATTTGTAATATCTATTGGTTTATTTTTTTAGTCAATCAAGATTTGTAAGTTGAAAACATTTTTAATCTCATTTTTTGAAATACATATACGTATATACAGTGACATAAAAATATATTTCTTTGTTTTATAAAGATTATATTTTATGATTTATAATATATATTATCCGTTGTAGCGCTATGTACATACAACAGTCAACAGATAAAGATTATATTTTATGATTTATAATATATATTATCTGTTGTAGCGCTGTTCACAACAGTCAGCAGTAGATGGACAGTATAATAATAGAATGAACAGTAGATTGATAACAGTAGGAAAAGGAATTAAACGACGTATTCAACTTTCAACGCTGTATTCAGCGAGGCTCAATCAGGCGCTCTTCATGCAGCGATGCGATTTCTTATATGCACTTGTAGAAAAGTAGAATGTTCTAGTAACTTCTCAACCAATCAAGTTAGAGTTCAGATATTCAAAATATCGATAATAAAGTTTTTCCCGCCAAGGTCGCCAAACAAGTCGCCAAGAAGCGAAGGAATCGCTAAATTTGACGTCATGTCCATTACCCGCCTTGGTGCAGCTTTTTTACGTATTTTAAAAGGAAGATAAAATGTTTTAACGTAAAAACAAGCTAGAAATGCAGAAAATTAACATTTTATAACCTGACTAAGCCTCTTTGAATGAATTTGCATAAAAAATAACTACTATCATTTACGAATTCATAACACTATATATATATATATATATGTATATATATATATATATATATATATATATATATTATAGAAGTAGTATTTTAAATGGTTATATATATAAAGATAGATAGATAGATTTAAAGCGTATAGTGTTAATTTAAGTATATTCTTAATAAGAAAAGTATTTTAAGTATTTTTTTATCCAAATGTGTAAAAATTTGGACACCTGTTCTATAAAAGCAAGTACGTTTCCTACGTGTTCCATTAATATCCATTTGTTTTAGCATTTAGCATTTATCTTTGCCTTATGATAGTTGCAAATAAAAGTTACAACATTTTTTTGTTTATATTATTCTCAGTTAATAGAAGAACATTTTGGATTGGGAAAAAAATTGACTTCTGATTTTCGATTAATTTACAGGTTTTGATATGTTCAGAACAGAATCTATTCATTTTTCGAAAATGCAACTAAAATTTTTCGACAATACTAAATCCTGAAGTAATACACATAATTTAATAATAATTATATTTTGTTTTAATTCGCAAATTATTCATGTTTATCAAGTTCATGAATCAAATATGTCAAGTTAGATGGTAGTTATGCTGAGTTAATTTAGCTATGTATCGAATGAAAGATAGCACTATTTTTACACACTTCTGCTATTTTTTTTTATGGATATAGCTGAGCATCAAATGATTAGTATTGTGCCAGATTGCACATGTAACGTTCTCATTATGAAAAGCTGTGTCAATTAAACTTAGTGCCTTATAAAAAAAAAAAAAAAGAAGAAGAAGAAGAAGAACTGGTGTTTAAAAAAATTAAGTACAAAACTTTGAATAAACACCATAAGATGCAACAATTGCTTCGGGTAGAAACAAAACAAGATGCTTCATCACGCAAACAAAGAAGGCACGAGTGCTGCAATTTCCTACGTTGTCGCTTCATATGCATGCAGCACTTGTGTCTACATTGTTCACCTGACGAGGGTTCGTGTTTTCTTTTGACCCGAAACAATAGTTGCGAGTTCTTGCATTTTATGGTATTTATTCAAAGTTTTGTACTTATTAAATTTAGTTCATGTTACCAGCATATTATAAAAAAATATTTGTAGTGGCCACAACATACTACTTTTAAAATGGTACTGTAAAAATTAATGTATAACAAAACTATTGTTCAGAAAATGACAAGGTATTACCTTTTTATAACTTTAAAATTGTAAAATACTACATTTGTACTCACATGTAAAAATACATGGATATAACATATCGATTTATCTATACATATAATAAAATAAGATGTTTGTGTGTCTGTCTGTGTGTGTGTCATTGTGTATGTATATCCAGAGCCTTTCAGGAAAACGGCAGATCGCAGAGCTACACAAATTTGCATGGAGGTTCGTAATATACCTCCCCTGATGCACCTCGAAGCCGGATTTTCGAATTTCTTATTAGTTTTCTTTTAATTAATTAAAATTTGAAAAAATAACCTTCTAATTTCTGATAAATAAGCCATTTAAATTTTATCCATAATTTAATTGTTGCCATCTTTTTTTTCGACAGAATAAAAAAAGAAAAGAAAAAGTACATTTATTTAAAACGAGGAAAGTAAATTAAATAAATTAGAAAATAAATTAGAAATATCAGTCGTATCGTTACAAATAAGGTACCAAATGAAAGAAGCAATTTTTGTGAATCCAACGGATTAAACAGCTTATCGATCGGACAATTAGATTTTTTAAAATTAACTAAAGTATGAATTTTAGGTGGCAACAGCAGAAGATTGTATGGAAACCATTTTCTGTTTTAAATAGATTATTTAAACTGTTTGAACCATATTTTTATTTCATCAGTTTCATTAATAGATCCTCCTGGACGATTTTTTAAATTTTGGTGTTGAAGTACACAGAATGTTTATCGACAAGAAGTTTAATTTAGCAACAGCCATTTTAATCTAAGTAGCGCAACAAAAATATAAATAATTATAAGATAAAGAACTTTTTATAAACCATGTTTTTAAATTTTCTGTAGAATCATAGCTATAGAACTAACTACATTAGCACTTTATCAATGCGTACTGTTACGAAATTGCAAATAATTGTATTTATTTTTGCATAAATTCTTTCAAAGAGGCTTAGTGAGTTGATAAAAATGTCAATTTTCTGCATTTCAAGCTCTTTTTCGCGTTAAAATAGCTTAATCTTCCCTTTAAAACGCATTAAAAAGCTACAATAGGCAGATAATGAATTTAGCGCCAAATTTGGTGACTATACTAAGGAGTTTATAGAAAAAAAGCAGTTTTAAAGATAGCAAATTTATTTCAGCAAGCACTATTTTAAACCTAAAACCATTAAAAAAAAAATAAACAGACTAGGAAGGATTCATATATATAAACAAAAAGGTGTCTGATAAAATTATTAGCAAAATAATCTTCACCTCTTCATAAAAAAAAAAAAAAAAATTCCATCGCTAATATGGCGACAAAAAGTCAAAAGCCGCCAATAGAGCAACATAATAAAGTTGTGCAGCACGATAATGTTTACCTATTTATTTATTTTTTTATATACTAATCACTATGCTAATTCATCATACAAATAAATGAGCCTCTGTATGTGACTGCACTTGCATGTCGTCGAACGGCATGCAAGTGCAGTCAGGTATTTGATTAATTCAAATTAATATTTAAATAAATAAATAAAAATAAAAATATGTTTAATGGGAAATATATATAACCATAAAAAGATTAGTTGTCTAAAATACGACAGAAATAGCGTCCATAGCATATTGTTACAAGGGATTACGTCTAAAATGGTGACAAAAAGAACTATATTAAGACTGTACTATGATCAGGTTTACAAACCATGAATTATACATAACCACAAAAAATAATTGTCTCATACGACAGACGTACACTGTTAAAAATTTTCTCTTAGGTTTAACCAAAACATGGTACATTTTTGCTGCCACCATGCGATGGTGAAACCTTTTACCATTATTTGGTGCTTTACTAAACCAAGGCTTGGTACTTCAATAGTACATCCATAAGACGGAGAAATTTTTTACCATAATTTGGTGCTTTTTTTAAACAAGAAACGCCAAATCATAATAGAAGGTTTCACCATCGCATGGTGGCAGCAAAAATGCACCATGTTTTGGTTTAACCTAGCAAACTGAAGCTACTGTAGTACCAACATTTGGTTCAACCTTGAACTGAAATTTTTAACAGTGTAGCCGGTCATACATACTGTAATACTTGGCGTGAAATTGCTGGCATTTTATGGTTGATCAGATAAACAAAATAAACATAGGAAATAACGTAAAAGCAAATATTATGTGCACCACGCATAGTGTTGTTCATATGTAACTGGGATTCAAATATAAAAGGAATACTTCATTTTTTTCGGTACTATCTATTTCGAAACTGTTATCTAATAAGCACCTAAATGGAAGACTATTGGTAAACCAATGTCGCAGGTAATACAGACAGGCGCCTGAGTTTTAGCGGGTGACCAAATCGCTGCCGAAGTCAACAGGACCTGTGGGTCTATTCTGGCCTGTTCGCTTCGTTATATTCCTTCGGAATTCAACGATCTTCGGAATATAACGATAATTTGGTATTCTGGGCTGTTGCGATCGAAATTTTAGCGATATTTATCTTCGTTATTTTTCGAGAGCTCTAAGGCTGTCGTTGAGTGGCTCTTGTATTCGTTACAATATGGCGCGCCCTTTTGGTATTATAAAGGTGTTTAATCATTCTTTTTTTTTTTTTTTTTTTTTTAAGAAATAGTTATGATTTATGAAATAAGGAAACTTGGTTAAAGAAATGTTAGCAAAGCTTAAAATACATAGAATGTAAACAAAAATTAATTAGTTTTTCCCACGCATATCCAAATTTAAATAAAGTGAAAACGGAATAAAATACAAACTTTATTATTTTAAAATTATGAAAATTTCAACTGTATTTGAGAACCTAGTTATTTATTTATTATTATTATTATTATTATTATATATTTAAGTAATTGTTTTGAATGACTCTAAACGATTGCATACATAATTTAATTTTTTGATTTAATGTTTATTATTTAAATTTATGATTTAATTTAATATTTTGGGTATAGTAAATCTTCTAAACAATTTTAAAGCTTAATATTTTTGAAAAAGCAATGCATTATTCATCATATACATTTATGTAAAAAATTGAGTAATGTAATATATATATATATTATATATATAAATATATATATATATATTTTTTTTTTTGGGGGGGGGGGGTTAAAAAATAAAAACATTATTTAAAAACAATTCACATTTAATTTAATAAAATCAAACAAATTTTATGATATTAATATAAAACACTCATTAAATATTTTTTATCACCTCAATAGACAATGACTTTATAAGTTTTAACTTCAAATATTTAAATAAAGATGTCTTTATAAATAGAGAAAAATATTTTTATGTTTTTTTTACTAAATTAGAAAAAATGAATAATATAAAAACTTTCTTCTTTTAAAATTATAAAAATTTCAGCTGTAGTTGTAAATCTTTTTTTTTCCTTTTTTTAATAATTATTTTGAATAATTCTAAACAATTGCATACTTCTATTTAATATTTTGGGCTTAGTAAATCTAAACAACTTTAAAGCTTAATATATTTTAGAAAGCAATATATTATTCATATATTTATGTAAAAAATTAAGAAACGTACTTTTCATATAAATATACAAATAATTTTCTAGAAATTGGTATATACAGTGTAAATCAAACATTTATACACTTTATAATAATATACTTTCTTTTCTTTTTAAAAAAAGAAAAGATCTAACATCATTAAAATAAATTCCCGTTTAATTTAATAAAATCGAACAAATTTTATCACATTAGTTCAAATCAATATTTAAATATTTATATCATTTCAATAGGCAATGGCTATATAAATTTTAACTTCAATTATTTAAGTAAAAATATATTTATAAATAAAGAAAAATATTTTTATGTTTTACTCACTGAATTAGCGTTACAGTTTAATTAATTTTACTCAAATATATCAAAATATCAAATATTTCAATTGCACTTAAACAAAAAATATAGTTCAAACAAGGTGCATTGTACGTACTATATTTAAAAATTAATTTTTAGAAAAAATAATTAAAACATGAGTACATACCATGTAAATAAAATAAATCTATTAACTTGAATCTTTAGAAAGTGATACTTCCTCTTTATTTTGCCGAGTAAATAATTATATCGTGTGGCCGATTTCATTTTAACAGCCAGTCTAATATAAAAATTTACTTAGCTATTTTAAATTTCCTTCTCATCGAGACGATACAATTAAATTGAACTGGAAAACTGCTCTGCTACAACACATAAAAGAATCCACACTGTGTCTTTGCTTTTTATTTTTTTTCATTTTCACAACAAACAAACAACCTATATTTAACAAAACATGGCGATCATCGTCTGCTCTCTCTTACTCACTTGTAATCACAATAAAACAAACCACGTGCTTTGTCCTGATTGGATGAAAGAGTTAACCTCGAACGCAGTTTTCCCCCACCTCGTTTGATTATAACGTTCGTAGGGCAGAATTGCTCTACCACGGAATATCGTTATGAAAGAGATTTCGATCGAAAAAATAACGATCGCTTTGTCTTTTTAACGTACAGGCCAGAATAGACCCACTGAAGCGAGCTTTTGAGCAATTTTAGTATTTTGTTTTATTTTATTTTTATAAAGCTATATAGAAAAGAGTGTCCTTTAAATTCAGTGACCAGCGAAGCAGGCAAAGTCTGCTAGTTCATAATATATGTAATGGCGTTTTTTACTCTAAAAAGTGAATTAAAAATATTATACTTTGAATTGCGAAACCTATTCGAATGAAATATTGTTTCTAATTTAGGCTTAATGCAACCAAGAAGATCTAAGATGAAAATACTATACATAGAAATATCGTACATAGAAACATATATATATATATATTGAGTTGGAACACCAAATATTTCTTGAAGTAGGTATTCCCTAGAATTGCTGCATTTGCTACTACATTATAAAGAGATATTTATGTCAAAAGCTTAAAAATATGAGTTCGATAAAAGTTTAATTACGGTTTTAATATTTACATATTCTTACTTATATATGAGAGAGAAAGGGAGAGAAAAGGGTTGAATTTCCGAAATTTAGATTTTGACTTATTTACACGTTTCGAGAACCTTTGCATTTTACTGAGAAAAAATTCTGTAACTAGCATCTAGAATCTAAATTGTGGCTCTAGAAAAAAATAGTTCCATGTCATCCTTATAAAATAAGTCCCCTTTTAAAGCGAGTTCTAGAAACCCGTATTTGAATTCTAGAAAGTTTGTCTATATTATCTAGGTCAAATCTATTTGAAAATATCTCCAAATAAATTCAAAGGGTTTCAGCAACTGTAATCTTGATTTATGACCCAATTCTAGATAATCAAGCGATAATTTCTCGCCATACAAAAGATTCAGAATATTATTTCACCATCTAGAAATGCGTAGACTAGAAATTCTCGATCATGTCGTCTATTCAGTTTATTGGCCTGCTTTATGCGCATAGTTCATAAATCTATATTTCTAGTTAAGGGATTTAGAAAATGGCCACTTATTCATTGTAGATGAAGGCGATTTGTTTTTTTCTCAGTGTTTAAATTCATGTTTATAGCAGCTAACTGTGTGTGAGACTGATACTAGCACAACTCACACACAAATATAAGCAAAAAATCTGATTTTAGTATTTAAAATCTGTACCTTATGGGGATGAAATATTTTTAATCAAAAAAAAAAAAAAAAAAAAAAAAAAATGTGTACAGAGACATGATTTAATATTCAAATACATTACGTCTATAGGCGAAATTTCTGGCATGTACATTTTAACATATTTAGACTGCAACAATGTACAGTTGTATTCTTCAGAGTATGCTCTTTGAAAGCACGAAAGCATTTCACGTTATGCATAATATTTATCCTCAGTTAACAGAACTACACAAAAAAAAAAAAAAAAAAAAAAAAAAAAATCCGATGCAATTCATATTATGAAAACTATTTATCCTCAGGTAACAGAAGTACACAAAAGAATTAGAATACATTTCACATTATGAAAAACATTTATCCTCAGTTAACAGAATTGCACAAAAGAATTACGATATATTAGCGCAATATTAAAAAATAGTTTGAATAGTATTCCAAATTGTGCCATGCAATTATTATTATTATTATTATTATTATTATTATTATTATTCATTATTAATTATTTTTTTGGCTCTTGCTGTGTTAAATTTAGATACAGGTTTGGTACATATATAAATTATACAGGGCTAAACAAAATTAGTTACAATTTTTTCAGACAGTGGTTTCGGCAGAATTGCACCGAAAAAAAATCTGAAATAGGTTTAATTTTTTTTTTTAAATAACTGTAAGTGGCATACTAGATTTTTTAAAAATAGAAATTGGATATTTTATCATACAATTTATCAAAGGTCTTTTTTTTTTTTTTTTTAATACAAATGAAGATAACAAGAATACAAAATTCGTATAACAAATATGCAAGTATTTGGTAATGAAATATGATAAGGGAAATAAATATTAATCTTTATACAGTTAAAAATTATGTTCTTCTGACGTTCGCGGAGTTAAAAAAAAAAAAAAAAAAAAAAAAAAAAAAAAAGAAAAAAAAGAAAATGAAAATGCTTTTTAAAAACTACAACTCTTCAGGGTTCGAAAAAATCGGTTTTTAGTTTAAACTGTGTTTTTTTTTTTTTTTTTTTAACCAAATTTTCGGTTTTTTCCATTTCATATGAATATTTTATTGTTTATATGTTGATTTTAATTTTTCAACTTCAACATACTACATTAATACATGGCAAGAAGAGTGTACAAAATTGTTGTCTCTCTCTCTAAACGAGAAACTTTAGAAGAGCAAAGTACCTTTGGTTAGAAAGAAATGCATGTAAAGTCACATAAATTATGAATTGGAATTACGTATTACACAACTTAGACACGCTATTATGTTTTATTAAATCTGAAATATAAAATTTTACACTTTAAAATTTTCCTTTTTTATTTATTTTGATTATGATTTAAAAATGTAAAGATGAATGTCAGTTTACTAACTTTTTCTGTCCCTAATCTGTTTTTCAACTTACAAGGAGAGGTCACGACATGGAAAATTCAAATCGGGACGAAATTGTGCAGGATTGTAGTATACTATGAGGGTAACAACATATTAAAGCAGTAGGACCCACTATCCACAAAATTTCGAGAAAAAAGCATTTAAAGTTTCAGTAATCTTTAAATACAAGTTATTTCGTAAGCGAGCAAGCGCCCCAGTGGTGTGATCTTAAAGCGCGAGTCTGCAAGCCAGACGACTTGAGTTCGAGGCTACCTCGAGATAACTTTTTTTTTTTTCTTCTTCTTTAACTTTTTATGTAATCTAAACTTTTTATTTGTTTTTCTTCATTTTACAATTAAATTCAAAATTCAAAATTTGAAAATTTTAATAAATTATTTAATTTTCTTGAGTATAAAATAACTTTTTCTATTTTTAATATTTATAACTTAAAAATGCAATAAATTTCTATAACTTAAAAAATAAAGTTAAGTTTTACAAAACCCTAAATAAGAAACATAAAGAAAAACAGACAGATATTTAAATAATTAAAAAATAAGCAAGCTGTAAACAAAGTGTAAAATAGTTAGCAGGTGTTACTTAAATCTTGGTTTGAGCTTCCTGATTTTGTTTGAGTGTGTATAAATTACGTAAACGCTTCTAGCTTGTTAGGAATAAACGGCAGGTGGAATTTTATTTTGTGCAAGGAAGGATAAAAAAAAGGAAGTCGTTATCAAAAAGAAACGATGTTCATTAACATTTAAAATCTGCATTTAAAGATAACATTTCTTTACCTGTAATAATTTAAAAGCATTGTAATAATGTACTATAATTTTTCAATAAACTGTATTGATTGGAGAAGTAATTATTTAATTTGGATAGTAATTATATATGCAATTAAAATGATCATTTCTCTGTATTATTATTATTTTTTTAAATTTAAAAAACAAAATGTACTATTGTTTCAAGCATACCTAAAATAAAATAAAATATATTTCGATAAATAATCAAAAACAGTTTCTTTAGTTTCACCTTATTTTACAGTTAAAATAAAACTAAAATTTATTTTTTAAGTTATAGAAATTTATTGTATTTTTAAGTTATAAATATTAAAAATAGAAAAATTTATTTATTTTATATTAAAAAAAAAAAAAAAAAAAATATTTTATTAAAATTTTCAAATTTTGAATTGAATTATAAAATAAAGAAAAAATAAATAAAAAGTTTAGATTACATAAAAAGTTAAAGAAGAAAAAAAAAAAAAAGTAGTCTCGAGGTAGCCTCGAACCCAAGTCGTCTGGCTAGCAGACTCGCGCTTTAGGATCACACCACTGGGGCGCTTGCTCGTTTACGAAATAACTTGTATTTAAAGATTACTGAAACTTTAAATGCTTTTTTCTCGAAATTTTGTGGATAGTGGGTCCTACTGCTTTAATATGTTGTTACCCTCATAGTATACTACAATCCTGCGGAGTTTCGTCCCGATCTGAATTTTCCATGTCGTGACCTCTCCTTGTTAGACTGAATCAGGCCAAAAGTAAAGAAAATTCTCTCCAGTCCATCAGTTGGTGTGGGACTCTTCAAATAACAGGGACATCTTCTTTAATTCAGTTTCCAAATCAATGTTGCCCCACCAAATAGTCGGATCAACATTTAGAAATTGGGATTCAAACATATAGCTTGGAAATGCGGCTTTTCTTTTTCTTTTTTTTTTTTTTTTTTTTGCCAAGAACTTCATTGCAAAAGGCAGAATTTCTTTGTCTACTGACTGGAGAAAGTCAAACGCTCCCCGATTTTGTTTTTCACTAAGATTTCTGCCACAATATCGGTGATCTAAAAGATTAACAGCAAAATGTACTGTGGACAGTGCTGTGGTTCAGTTATATCTCAGCTTAGTTTGGGGTGAGTTGCTTACATCATAATAATTTAAATTAAATGAATTAAAATCAATTTTAGAATATAAAAAAATAGAAATTTAGAAAAAAAAAAAAAACATTTGGTTTAATGAGAACAGAGATGAGTTGTATCTCAGCTTAGTTTGGAATGAGTTATTTACATCATAATAAACTTTTAATTAAATTAATTAAAATAAATTCTAGAAAGCAAAAAAATAGAAATTTAGGAAAACCAAGTTAGTTTATGGTTTTTTCTAGAAAAAACAATTTGGTTTAAACCATGGAACCCTGAAACTCTTATTAGTTTTTATTATTTATTCTCTGAGCCACTCGTAAAGAAAAATAAATATTTGAATTGTCTTTTTTCTTGAAATAATGTAATTGTCACCAGTTTGACACTACATATAAACAGTGTTTTATTCTTAGTAAATAATAAAAGCATGCAATGTAGTTTATCTGAATGATTTTTACATTATTGATATAGGAAATGTTTATCAAAAACCAACTCAATTTCTGTTTTGCTCTTTTTGTCACCAGTATTGGAAATCATTAAAACATATATCGCAGACATCACTGTTAAGTTATTCCCGCGCTATAATTTTCTTTTACCTATCGAAAACGCTATTGATTGTTATATTTTATATATGTAAGTTTTGACACTAAGTAACTTCATCCCACAATAAAAAATTGGATTCTTTTAAATTTAACATGTTTTAGTATTCATTTATTGATAAACATACTTGATAATATCCGAGAATAAAGTGATTCTAAAATACATCGAAATAGTAATAATAATAATAATAAAAATTATTACTCTTCTGAAAAAATTGGAAAGAAGCTTATTATCAGTTTATGGTCTTTTATATTAAAAATACTTTAAAAACACGTAAAAGTAATTTTTACTTTCTCTTACCCATAAGGTAGAGAAAGTATTGTTTTTGGCTCAAATTTTCGAACGCGAGATTTTGTTATATTTACACGTTTTGAGGTCCCCTGAATACGAAAATTATGTTTTTAGCAAATGGTCTGCGTGTCTGGGTGTGTGTCTGTTATCAGCATATCTCAAAAACAAATTATGGCAGAAAGTTCAAACTTGGTATTCTAAATGTGTATCATATAGGGATGCTACAGTAAGCATTTCGTTAAGATCAAGCAAATGGTTGAGGGGGGGCGGTAAGGAGGGCGGTGTGAGGGGGCGGTAGCCCCCCTCACACAGAACTAATTATCATATAAAACTCTTCGGAAGCCTAATAAGAATTGTTTAACATAGGTTTACATAACAGTACTCGTTATCTTACCTCTTAATCTTCAACCTGTATTTATAGTATTAAATTTCAGGGTAAGAGAAAGTCGTGTGAGTGACACACCAGTTTATTTATTAAAAAATTTTAAAAATATTGTCCGAAACTTTTTGCTTTGAAATTCCAGAGCATCATCAGGGATTTTTATTACTCTTTTCCAATGAATAGATTTTAAATAATTTTAATTTCACAGTCAACAGTTAAGTCTTTTAATAACGTGAATAGCAGCAAGTCAATTTGAAGTACGCTGAAGGTTGGACCAAGGAGTTAAGAAAAGTAAGAGAAGCTGGAACTACTGTAACTACTCTCTTACTTTTCTCAGCTCCTTGGTCCAACCTTCAACGGACTTCAAATTGACTTGCTGCTATTCACGTTATTAAAAGACTTCACTGTTGACTGTGAAAGGAAAATTATTTAAAAAGAATTCATTGGAAAAGAGTAATAAAAATCCCTGATGATGCTCTGAAATTTCAATGCGAAAAGCTTCGAATAATATTTTTTTTTAATTTTTATTTTTAAGTAAAAATTAATTTTACGTGTTTTTAAAGTGTTTTTAATATAAATAACAGATGACACGTGTTTAATTAACTCTTTTTTTAGAGATAATTTATGTCAGTTTATGGATTTCAAAAATAAATAACTTTTTAAAAAATTCATAACATTGTAGTAATTCTTTTTATTATAATATTACTGAAAAAATAAACTTAGTTTTATATTTATAAAGAACTAGGGTTCTTATGAACAATACTGCAAAGATGAAAAGATTTTTGATTTTATTATTTATATAACGCATATACAATTCGTTTAAAAATAAATGTGGTATTTACTCCTCCGGTCATGCACTTGCAACTACTGTGAGAAGAATCAAGAACATAAGCGGTGATATTTTCTTTGCATAGAATCACAATATATTTGTATGTTTTTCTTCTTAACCTTCTTTCCGGTTATATATACCAATTTAACATTGGCGTACGTGTACGTATACATAAAAAAATTGATCTCAGACGCACATACAAATTACAAAGACTCTTATATATATATATAAGCGTCAATAGCAATACGTTATATAAAATTTATTTTTATTTATTTTATTTTATTTATTTTAAACCGCGAAAAAAAAAATATATATATATAGGGTAAGTGCACCAGTGATTGACACTTTTAGAGCAATCTCTGATGTTTCTAATGTTCTAGCCATCAGAAAATACTTTTAGAAATCTTAAGTTAATACATATGGCATGAAAGTCATTCAGAACCACATATATGTTAAAATATAAACATTTGATAACAATCATTATTATTATTTTTTTTTATGAATTTTTATTTGACACTCACTCAATGTTCCAGTAATTGACACTGCCAGTTTTTCATTTTATCAGTAATTGGCACCCTATGTTCCAGTGTTTGACACTGCTAGTTATTCATTTTACCAGTTATTAGCACCCTATGTTCCAGTGTTTGACATAAAATGTTAAAATTCATGAATAAAATGTTAAAATATATGAATTTATTATTTTTCTTATTTATTAATTATCTCGGGATAGATGTCAATTACTGTAGCATGCCAATCACTGGACCACCTATCCTATATATATATATATATTTTTTTTTTTTTTTTTTGAAAATATATAGAGACTTGAAGACAAGTGGGCGTGGTCAAAAAGAAGATAAAACGTTAATAAAAACAAAGAAATAACGAATTCAAGTAACGAAGAACAATTGTAAAAGCAACACTACATATGAAAAACACCCTTCCGCTTCCTTTTAGTCGGTGAGAGCAGAAGAACATACAATAAAGTAAATTGAAAAAGGCCTAACAGGTTTCGGAAACATGGCGAAACTTGCGTACTCCCAACAAAAATCAATGAAATTCTAAAACAAGATTAAATTACTGTTAAATTATATATAACAACAGTAATGTAAATTAACGGTAAATTAGATATAATAATATCAATGCTTCATAAAAACAACATAACTAAATAAATTTAATAGTCCAAAAAATACATGTTTTCAAAATTATATATTTTTTGTATAATCTTTAGTGCTGCCTTTGGCACCTTTTTTTTTATACATATACACATTAATTAATAAGTAATTAATATATATATATATTAATTTTCTAAGAAATTCTGGATGGTTGTCTTGTTTAAATGACTATAATTAACTTGTGCTTGAAATGGTGAAATATTTCGCGAAGTACACAAATAAACGAAAAAAATAAATAAAATCTATATAAATAAAGAGAAGTGTCTGTGTGTGTGTGTGTGTGTGTGTGTATCTGTCTGTGTGTGTGTGTGTCTGTCTGCGCTCTGGTTCTCACACTATTGATCGCAGAGCTTCCAAATTTGGCATGCAGTTACCTGGGACCCTGCAGGTGTGCCCCTCATCGAGATTTTTTCAAATTTCGAATTTGAATTTTTTAAATTAATGTTTTTTCGATTTTAAATATTGGCTTCTTTGTTTCATTTTTCATAGATTTTTTCTTTTGCTTCAACCGTCTGCGTATCTTAGCAACGGCAATTACGCAACTTTTTTTTATTTAATAAGTTCATTTAAAGGAGATTTTTTTTTTTTTTTTTTTTTTTTTTTTGTTATATTTATTGAAAATAAAATCGTAATGCAGTAGAAAAAATTAAGTATAATTAGTTTTAAATTTAAAAACTTATTTATAACAGTTATGTTTAATTTTTTATAGTAGAACAACTTCTTATTTTTCATTTTTTAGTTAATTCCTTTAAAAGAAAAAACTTTTATTTATTCATTTTTTTTTATTTACTTTATTTATCGGGAAAAATGGTAGTATATACATAGTAAAAAGGATTAAACTGATTAAAATTTATTTGTATATATATATATTTAATCTACTTTTTATTTTATTTTATTTTATTACATTAGTTGGAATCAAATCGTAATATAGTGTAAATAGCATGGGCTATAAAATACATGGTTCAAAACTAAAATATTGAATATATGCTGAGATACAGTCATCTTTAAAATCGTAGTTCTTAAATAGTAGCAGATCCCACCTGTCGTTGATAAATATCCAGATTGAAGTGCCCAGGAAAGATTTTCCTGCAGGCATGGGAAACCTAGACCTGATGCAATGCGGGCGGGAAAAGAGCTGCCGTAGACAGCGGGTACCTGAAGCGAGGTTTGGAGCAATTTCAGTTTATTTTCTTTTCTTTTCTTTTCCCTTTTTTTTTTTTTTTTTAATTTTCTTTTTTTTGGTCTATAATGCGGTGTAAAAAAAATAAATATTAATTAGATTCTTTCGAAAATTCATTTAAATATAGTGACCAGCGAAGCGGGCGTAGCCTGCTAGTAATAAATAAAATAATAATAAAATGCTGATTGAGTACTATAAATCTTTCTTAAGATAAAATTTGAAACCCGCCGTCCCTACAAGGAAAGGTTTGGTGTGGAGTGGCAACTTTAAATTTCAAATAGGAAACCTAATTTTTAACACTTTTCAGCAAAATTGAATTTTTTAAATAATAATTTGTATAGTCTGTCCGTGTGTTTTTAACTCTCTTCCCTCGAACAGTCCGCGATCTAACGGCCTTAAATATTTTTAGAATTTCTTTAATTATTCAAGTACATTACAACCTGTTTCCTATTGTAAATGACATATATAACTCGAATGTTTTTTGTACAGAAAAAGCAAAAAATGCCAATAAATTGCTTTTTATATGAAGCATTTTTATAAATGATAATTAAATGTCTCTGCTCTGCTGAAACCATAATGAAATTAACATTTATTATTTTTAACACAAAACGACATTTTTAATATATTATAGCGTGATTAGAATTAAGGTTTATAGAGCCATACAGACATATTCAGATACATTAAGGACTATAACTGTAAATTGTCATGAGATATATTTTTTATCCCTTCCTCTGTTATAATAATGACACGTTTCCGTTCAAACATGGAACGCAGTTTATTCACTTTAACCCTTTAACGTTCACTACTTAATTTATTTTAAAAATTACTAAATTAATGTTAAAAATGGCTTTTAGACACATAGCTGATCATTAATATTTAAAAAATAAAAAATTAGCATTGTTCCTTTTCGAGAAATTTTCGGTTTGAAACATCTGTAAGTAAACCTTATTAAATTCAAATAATATTTAATTTAATAAATAAATCACTTTATAAGTAAACATTATCGACAACCAAAAATTTGTAAAAGTTGCATAGATCCCAACATTTCAATTTATTCCGGAGTATTTTAACCCTTTGCGGCGCAAGGTAATTCGGATTATTTAAATTACACTGCCACCGGAATTTACGAACATAATTAAAATCGAAGAAATTTTAAATTTTCAAGTTTAAAAAAAGGGCCTTTTCTGCTATGTTATAAATGTAAATTTTTGCTAAAGAAATTCCTGAATGAGTTTTTACACTTGAGAATTAAAATTAGGTGGTCCATCAGCGGGTACACTGCGACTGAAAGGGTTAAAAATAAGTATTTATGCATCTAGCATCTAAAACTCCAGTAAAAGTGTAAACATTTTTTAATACTTTTTATGTTCTACCCTCCCAGAAAAACAAAAAGTAAGATCAAGTTTGCGATCATTGGACAGTTGTTTAAAGAATATTAAATATCTTTTTCTTCATTTTTTTTAAATCGAAAAGTTTGTTTTTTACATATTAGTGCATTAAAATGTTTTTGTGACTAGTTCATTTCTACTATAGACCCTGAATGGAGAGAGACTGGGTGCTGAACAAAAATGTCGGACGTTCGTCCAGAGACCAATCTATCTCCCGTAAAACATAATATATTTTTACCAGCGTCAGACAGTTTTAACTAAAATCATTGGAAAACTGTTTTATTTATCTACAGAGTACCTTAAAGAAATTGAAAAAGAAAAAAAAAAGAAAAAAGTGGATTGTGCGAACAAACGTGACTTATTGGCTGATGGGTCAGTGTTTAGTCTTTTATCATAAAGGGTCTCTAAATTCTTATTAATTATAGCTCTGTCTGTGGGAAAAAAAAAGATATATGTTAATAAAACTGGTGTTTTTCTTTTATTTAAGAAATGAAATTTTTGATAACCAATTGGAATTTTCATTTAATCTTTTATAATTCCCCCTCCGCTCTGCTTTCTCTTCTAAGGAGGACGAGAATTTGACAATTTTGTTATCAACAAATATGTGTTGAACATTTTTGAATGTATTATCAAGGTTATTTTCTCGAAATATTCAAACAATCCCATTATTTTCTCAAACCTTATATATATATATATACATATACAGGGTGATTAAAAAAAAATGTGGACAAAATGATATGGCAGATCAATCATACAACAAGGATCAAAAATCGTATAGGAACAGGGGGTCGCAAACGCCTGTAGAGGGCGCTAGAGCCCCGAGAGGGCGTTGCGATACAAACACGAGCTGAGAAAACGGAGATTGTCTTCATTAGAGTTGGGCGTAACATGGCTAGTTACACGCACCGCGTAATGGCTGACATACATTTAATTTACGCCATGACCAACTGCAATGGACGAGAAGCCTTGCGAATGTATCGTGAGAAATATCCTGGTAGAAAGGTGCCTAGCCACTCTTCATCGACGATTGTGTGAAACCGGCTCGTTCGACGTGCACAAGCCAATGCTGGTCGCTAACGAATAACTCGAACAGTGGATGCTTAAGAAAGAGTTGTCCAAAAACTCCAGCGTAATCCTTCAACGAGTACACGAGTTGTATCCCGAAAGACCCATATCTCCCAAGCTACCGTCTGGCGCATTATGCACGACGAAGGACTACATCCTTATCATTTACAAATCGTCCAGGCACTCGAACAAGGAGACTACAATACAACAATCGTATGGATTTTGCTTGGTGATTTTTGCAAGAAAGTGCTGCAGACAGAAACTTTGCAACAAGTGTTCTCTTCGCGGACGAGGCTGCGTTAGCATTGGAAGGTGTGATGAACTTTCACAACCTACATACGTGGGCGTATGGAAACCCACATGAAACACGTCCGCACAGCGCACAACGAAAAATTTCCGTTCACGTGCGGGCTGACATTGTAGGAGACTGTTTACTTGGTCCGTACATTCTCCCAGAAAGACTTAACGGTCCCATTTATCTAACATTCGTCCAAGAGGTTCTGCGAGAAATTCTGAATGATGTTACGATGCCTATTCGTCAACACATTCAATTTCAATATGACAGAGCTCCTGTACATTTCAGCACAGACGTCAGAGCACATCTGCAGGCTACTTTTCCTGTAGGCTTAACATTTGGCTTGCATTAGTCGCATGTGAGTGAGTAATTATCGATAAAATGATCTCAAATGGTTTTGTTTCTTCTCTTTGTGTTATGTATTATTTTAGACACCCTGTAGCGGCTCCGGATCGCTGTTGCGACCATCTATGTTCCTAAGCGATTTTTGATCCTTGTTGTATGACTGATCTACCATGTCATTTTGTCAACGTTTTTTTGAATCCCCCTGTATATGTGTGTGTGTATATATATATACATATATATATATATACACTAAGCGACAAAAAAAAAGCCGCACTTGGATGTTTTCCTTTTTGCCTTCTAAAACTGCCAATTTCATCGTTTAAAAAGCAAATTTTCGAACATATTTTACTATGTTGTCCTCCACATACACTTTAGCTTTGAGTCTAGTGTTAAAAACAAAATGCAATTGTCAGGAAAATTGTAATTTTAGAATTTATTTCAAAAATGGTAAGAATAAGGCAGTTAACGATGCCACAAAAAGTATTAATTTTTAAATGAAAATCAAAAAATATTTTAATACGTGAGATGGCAAAATAATTAAATGCTAACGAAATATTGGTAAAATGAATTTTAGCAAAATATAAATTTTTTTGGCCGTTTAAACTGGGAATTTGGCTTTAGGCGGTCATGTTGCTCATCCAAGCTACATAACCGCAAGTTAAAAAGCGAATGTTTAAAAAATCGATTTGTATCATGTTCAGAACTTAAAAAAGATTTTAAAAAAGTGTATAGTAAATTACTTTCTTCAAAAACAATGCGGGAACAATTAAACAAAGCGGGTTAACCCTTTCAGGGGCGGTGGCTAGAGGGTCTATCCACCTACTTTAGAAATTTTTCTCTAGGTGTGCAGTTGCTACTTTTTCTATCCACTTTTATGAAAAGTTAATGTGTACTTCTAAAATTGAAATAGAGACGGTAGCACTACAGTAACTTTAAGCAGGATGTGCCTATGACTTTTTTAAATGGACAAGTTGCGGGAAAATTTTTTGAAGTTTCTTTTATATATTTTTATGAAAAATAATTTTTTATTCAAAAGTATTTGGTAGTGTAAATATACTGTAATGCACCTTTTAAATACAACAGATTTACATATTATCTTAGATCATTAATTTTAGTTTGATTTTTAGGAGCATCTTTTAGGTGGATAGACCCTCTAGCCACCGCGCACATAAGACAGTTCTGCTGGGGAAAAGAATCTCAATTTCTTTTCCTTTGAGATAAACAAAGAGGGTCTTTTGGGGTTAGTGAACTGTGATAAATATAAACAGTAAGGGATAGCAGAATGTAAATACAGATGTAAACAAGCGTGGGAGGTTTCTTACAAATTTACTTTACTATTCAGTATTTCTGTTTACAGTGTAGAAAGACGCTGCTTTTTTCTATTGCTCTTATATCGTGATTTTTAAAAATAAATTTTTATTTCCACAGCTTTTAAATTTAGTTAATTTCTCTAAATAATCTTAAATTAAATGTATCTATCTTAATTTTTATCACAATAATGCCTAGAAAAGGCTTATCTTTGGATGAAGCTATTGCTCTGTTTGAAGAGCTACCCTCAGATGATGATTCTGCAGTATCTGGATCAGGAACAAACAAATTTTAAAGAACATTAATATTTTTAAAGTTTTCATATTTCTGTGTATGCAATTTGTGAATTGATTATTTCATTACAATATGAAGGTAAGAAATTATGTCTTTTAGTTTATGTACTGAATCAATTTCAAAATTTATTGCACTTACAATATAATTGAATAACTATAATTTTTATTCCTTAAATAGTGAATAATTTTTTCTTATTACTAATGCATAGAGGTTTCTAAAGAAATTTTAAACAGCCCACATATGTGTGTGTATATATATAATAAATCATTAAAAAAGGATAAAGAAGCATTATAATTTAAGTAATAATTAATTATTGTTACATTGTATTATTATAATTAAATTTTCAAGGCATAATTTCAATTTTTATTCCTTAAATATATAAATATTTATTTCCGTACGAAACTTAAGGTACATGACGTATGTGCGCAGTGGCTAGAACGTCTAGCCACCACCCACAAAAAAATCCCCACATGCTGAATTTTTTTCTTCATCAAAAATGACTTGTAGGGGATGTTTACTTTATGATATATATATATTTAAAAGAGAATTCAATCATTTTTACTTAGTGCCCCTGAAAGGGTTAAAGAACGGAAGATCTGCGAAAAAAGCCATTATTAAGGAAAATAATTAGAAAAAACAATACTTTAGTTGACCAAAATTTAAAAACATTATCAGTTAATTATTAGGCTGAACTGGTTTTCTCTGATGAATCAAGTTTTCTTTATTTCGTGCAGTTGAAAAAAGCTAGAATGAAGACGAAAATGTGACCGACTTATTGAAAATCGCACTTTTAAAACAGTGACACATTCTCCGTACATTATGGTACGGAGGTGCATAACTTTTCAAACACTCTTGGAAATTTTTATGCTCAAGGAATCAATTAACTCGAAATAAAACACAATCTGCATAAAAGTGGTGCCTGACCGACTATTTTGGAGGTATCTTAGACATTTCCGTAAACAGCATTTGAAGATAATAAGGCACCTTACTACACGGCGTCTGTGGTAAGTTTATTCACTTCAAATTGTCAAAATTTCTTATGCATTCCCATGAGAACCTATAATTCTGTAAGTAATCACACTTTTTTTTCACTTTAAGTTAAATACCACAAAGGATATAGTAGAATTTCTTCTTTACCAGACATGGAAATGGTCAAAATCGCGATCCGCTCGAAAATGTTTCGTCTATAAAAAGGCGGGGGAGAGGGGAGAGGATTCGAAATTTGCAGCCTAAAACTCTGCCAGAACTAGAAAAATTTATTTGTGATATTTGGCACATTGAAATTTCTGAGATTTATATTAAAACACTGTATAAAACTATGCCATTGCGCATTAATGCAGTAATTCCATGTAAAGGTGGAATTAACCCAATGCAGAATACATATTTTTAACAAAAAATTGCTTAGATCTAACGAATAAATAGTTTTATTTCATATATTAAAATATAACTTGTTTATTTCATATAATAAATCATAATAGAATGCAAAGTGTATAGTTATTGATTTACGTTCAAAAAGAAAGTTTTATGCAGATTTTTAAAAAGTACTTCGTAAAGTGCAATAAAGCGAATTATTAAATCGAAAATATACATAGGTATCATTTCATACCTTTGGTATTATGCAAACAAGACAGTTTTATTTGTTTCAAACATTAATTTTAAAGTTATTACAAATAAAAAAGGTAAAGTCATTTTTTCTGCAGTGCGGCTTTTTTTTTTTTTTTTTTCCGCTTAGTGTATATATTTATATATAAATAAATATATATTTATATTTAAATTAATTAACATTTTTTAATTCATTATTATTTTAGAAAGCTTTATTTATTTCTAAACGCAGCGTAAAGTAGCTTTAAACTCACAACGATCATTTAACTCTTATAAACCCAAACCATAAAATCCTGACAATATATTCAGAGTATTTAAAGAAAATATTTCTCTAAACTATTGCTATTGTTCAAATCCCTTGAAATCCTCCCTCAAAAAACGATATTTTTGTTTTTTTACGTTATTTAAACTATTGCACACAAAGGATTATTTTCTAAAGATACTTTCTTCTTTTTACAACATTAACCATTTTTTAACTTAAATGTAAAACGACCGTTTCTTCTGATAAAACTCTATAGAATTGTTTTAATCCTATAAAATTTTATTGAACAAATTTAATAGACCGCATTAATGGGACATTTTCTATAGTATCAGTAATCTGTTTACGTTTTATTGCATACTACACTCGTTTTATGTCTCTATTTAAAAACAATTACTTCTTTGTTAAACACTGAAAGCGCATTTTTCTGGTAATTTTGCTTTATTCTTCAAATTGAATGTATCAAAAAGTGTTTGAATATACATCTAATTGGGAATTCAGCTGAAGTTTAATTTGAAGTATAAGGATTAGAAAAAGCTGTTATTTAGTTTTTTTGTTTTGTATTTCAAATATAAAACATATCCCTTTAAAAAATAAAGTAAAATAAATAATCCTAATTGAAATTAATATATATGTGTGTGTGTTTTAATTGTTACATTAAACTATTGCTTGTTATTTAAATAAACACGCATAAGTAATTGTATAATAATAATAGTAATAGTAATAATAATAATAATAATCTTGTGTCTCACTCACACGACACACTCTTACCCTGTGTTTTAATAGTATAAAGACAAATTGCAGGTTAAATCGTAAGATCAATAAGGGAAGATATTAAAGTTCAATATATTTTAAAAATAAACTAAAATAGATTTAGGAGCAGTTTTATTTGACATATAATCCTGTGAGAGGGGGCCCCCTCCCCCCCAACAACTTCCACTCAATTATAGTGTATAAATTTATTATTATTATCATTATTATTAAGTATTTTTATTAATTATTTGTCCTTAAACTTGCCAATCTTGATCAAACTTTTCAGGTACAACGTAATACGAACTTCAAAATTTCGTTCTTCCACCGCGTTATCGCGTATTCACACTACTAACCCCATTAATTCTAATACAATAACCGCTACAAAAATAGCCCTCTATAATTCCCATCAATATGCATTAAAACGTGAAGCCCTAGAAATACTAACAACTAACACCGCAGTTAAGCCGCTATCAAACGAAGAACCATACGATAGTCTTTAGCACAAAATACCCCATAAACAGGTTTCTCATGCGGGAAACGATCCAAATATGGCGTTTGATACAAATTTCCGAACGTATGTTCGTCAGTCACGCATTTTCGACTGTTTAAATTGTATACGGTTTAGAACGAAATCCTCCAATCAGAGAATCGCGATTACTGAACACCCTCTATTCTTTTCCCTTTTAAACATCCTTGGGGGGGGGGGACAATAGCCAAATGTTGGGTCCGTTGTTTACGTTTATGCTTAAAAACAACCCTATTGAGGTCGTTTGGTCGCTTTTGAGAGGCAATAGCTTATATTTTAGAATATATCGTCTTCCGTCTGATAGCACCTTTAACGACCGAAAGCATAGTACTATTCCGGAAGATTGGCAACACCTAGTAGACAAGAACAAACGGAGGGATGATGTACGTTAAGAAGAATATAAATAGAACTCCAGTGATGATGGTCATTGCAGCAACCTTGACAACTGAAGATGACCGCGAAAGTATAGCGAGTCGAAATATATCATATCATGCTGCAACTAAAAGGGGTTTTATTTAAGGTAATTTAAGAGCTTTTAAATTCTAAATTTGTGTTTTTTGCAGTTATTTGTTTTTAAATTATGCTGATAACAGTTATGTAAACAGATCAATTGCAAAATAAGTATTTATTCATCTGGCATCTAAATCTGTAGTATAAGTGTAAACATTTCATACATTTTAAGTTTCACCTGCTCCTACTCTCCCAGAAAAATGAAAAAGAATGAAAGAATGAAAAAAAGAAAAGAAAAAAATCACGTTTGCGATCATTGGACAGCTTTTTAAAGAGTATTAAACAGCTTTTTTTTTTTTTTTTCTCCCTTTATAAATCGAAAAGTATGTTTTTCAATTATTAGTACTTTAATATTTTCTTATGTTTAATTCATTTTTTCTAGAGACGCTGCAAAAATGTCAGACTTTCGTTAGAAAATCCCTCTATCTCCCCTAGAATATAGTATATTTTTACCATCGTCAGATAATGTTAAGTAAAATCTTGGAAAACAGTTTTATTTATCTTCAGAGGGGCTTGAAGAGTGCCTTTCAAAAAAAAAAAAAAAAAAAGTGCAGAACACAAAGTGATAGCGTGTGAACAAACGTGGCGGATCGGCTGTCGATTCAATGTTCATTCGCTTATCATGTAGGGTCTCTATTTTCTTATTAATTATAGTTCTATCAGCCGGGGGGAAAAAAATGAAACGATATGTGTAAACTAAATTACTGTTTTTTTTTTCTTTTTTTTAATCGAAAGTCGAAGTTTTTAATAATAAATTGGAGTTTTATTTAATCTTTTGGAATCCCACCCCCTCCCATATTTCCCTTCTAAGAAAGACAGGAATTATAACGACGTTTTAACTCCTTTTTACGTGATCATTGTTATAGTGGAAGACTTCATGAGAGGCCGCAACTAACACGTAATCCGTAGTTATTGAAGTAATAACTGGAATATATTTTATTCAATACTTCAAGCAGTTACATTGTTAATCAGATTATAATCATATCTAGTTACTTAATTAAAATGAAAGAGTCTTCAGACATTTGCTGCAATAGATGACAGAGAAAGAGAGAGAGGGAGCAGCGGTTTTTTTTTTTTCTACATGTTCAACAGCAGTCGAAAAGAGGATGAATGAATGGGGTTTCCAAAGTGAACGCACAATTCTCACAGCCAATAATGGTAGCCCTGCAAATCTGTGGCGAAGCTCACCAAATAACAGCCAAACATTATCCTTTGTTCGCACACTGTAACTAATGGAACTTCGAGCGTAGGAGAGTGGGTTCGATTCCCTGGGTGTTTTTCCATTTCTTCGTATTGTAATTCTGTCATGTTATGTGCTATCTGTAATTATCTGACGTAGACTACAAGCGGACTACGAGTCAAGCATACAAATATGATGTATATGTTATCAATAAACAATAATCTAATGGAAATTTTTAAATTTTGAGGAAGGGTTTTGAAAACTATTAAACCCCGTGTTTGGCGATTTCGTTTTGTCAACAGACTCACGGGTTATAGATACAGGAAATAAATTAATTATATATTCATTGCGTAATTTTAAAGAATTCTTGCATCAGAAAATAATCTGCGATCACAAACCTTTTTTATTAAAAATGAGAATGAATAACTTTTTATTAGCTTTATTTAACGTACATAATTTTAAGTTTTATGTTTTGTAAAGAATAATTAATAATCGAGGATTACATTTACATTTTAAACTAAATGGAATTTTAATTTATGGTTTATAATTATAATTCGAAAAGGAAGGAAATTTTTATTTATGAAAGATGCATTTTCAAATAGAATTCTATAATTATCTATATTAATATTAATCCTTTTTAATGAACTAAAATTGAAATTGTTTTAATAAACCTTTAATTAATTAATAATAAAGGATTACATTTACATTTTAAACAAAATAAATTTTTAATTTATGGGTTACATTTATAATTCCAAAAATAATGAAAATTTGATTTATGAAAGATGCATTTCCAAATGGAATTCCATAATTAATCTATATTAAAATTAAACCTTTTTAATGAACCAAAGTGGAAATTATTTTAATGAACCTCTAACTAATTTGTAATAAAAGTAATTTCTTATGTAAAATAATGTACAAATTTATTATTATTATTATTATTTTTATTTTTAATATCTAAAAATTAACAAGATGTGTGAAACTTCTTCAGAGGAATTTACCAATTTTGGTATCAAAGAATATGTTTTGAAAAAAAAAAAAATATAATATATATGTATAAATACACGTATATTGATATAGATATTATCTGGGTTATTTTTCTCGAAATAGTCAAACAATTCTATCTTTTATTAAGCCCATTATATAATTTTCATATTATTAAATTAATTATTATTTTTTAATTTATTCTTATTTTAGAAAGCTTTATTCATTTTTTAAATTCAGCTTAAAGAAGCTTTAAA
This sequence comes from Salticus scenicus, assembly GCA_963930645.1. NCBI lineage: Eukaryota > Metazoa > Arthropoda > Arachnida > Araneae > Salticidae > Salticus > Salticus scenicus. The sequence goes on from OZ005655.1 coordinate 137,282,310, forward strand.
CCCGCAGGGATCATCTAATTCAGTACTCCTGGAAATATATTTAAAGAATTTAAAGACAATACCCTTCTGGAATACTGTTTTTGTTTAAATACACTTGTACTCTTTTTTTTTTCTATGTCATTTAAAATTATTACACAAAAAGGATTATTTTATAAAGATACTTTCTTTTTTTTTTACAGCATTAACAATTTTTAACCTTAACACAAACTACTGGTATTTTTTTCTTCGAGGAAATTGAATAGAATTGTTGTAATCCTATAAAATTTTCTTGAACAAATTTAATAGTCCGCACTGATGGGACATTTTCTATAGTTCCAGTACTCTGTTTACGTTATATTACGTACTACACTCTTTTTACGTATCTGTTTAAAAACAATTGCTTCTTTGTTAAACACTGAATTAGGTTTTGAGAAGACCGATAGTGTACATTTCTGGTATTGTACTTTGTTTTTATTATTGTAATTTGAATGTATCTAAAATTGTTTGAATGTACATCTCATTGGGATTTCAACTGAAGATTAGTTTGAAGTGTAAAGATTAAAACTATTGTATCAGAATAATCCTGATTGGAATTGAAAAATGTTTTCATTTAAGTTTTTAACATTTAATTGTTATAATAAACAATTGTTTATTATTTAAATAAATGTAGAAAACTCAGTGTAATACAAATAAAAAATTACATGCAAATTCTATTCATTTTTTTTTTCTGATAATGTATATTCCTAATTTCTTATGTTTTATTTTTAAAAATGTACAACAGCATCCTGTTCAATCAAAAGAAAATCTATAACACGAAAAATAACAAAAAATATTATTAATATATTTTAATTTAGTACAGGATGTCAAAGAAAATATTCAAAACAGTTTAGATTATCCATTTTCTCCTTTTTAAAAACGGGTCACCAAAAAAAAGAAAAAGAAAAAAAAAAAAAAAAAAAAAAAAAAAGAGAAAGAAAAAGAAAAAGAAAAGAAAAAGGAAAATTATTGACATTTTTTCTTTCTATCGACAGAAGTCCTAATTCTTAATTTCTTCCTTTTATATACATTGTTAAAGTATAGAGTTCATAAAAAATGTGAACTTACATTTTTCGGTAGATTTACATGTTTTGATTATTATTAAAAAATGCCTGTCTGTGTATGCAACAAAAATCTTGCTTCAGCTGTAGTTCAAGAATTAATGCACAGAACTTCTTACCTTTTATATTTAGTTGTAACTTGACATAAATTGATGCATATATACTTTTGTTGTGAATCTCAGTACTGGTGACATTGCTACGCTGCTCTTTCTCCAATTTACGGGAAAGATTTATCTCAGATTCTATTGTGTATGACTGTACAAAACTCGGTGTTTGAAAGGACCAATAGGAAAGGCTATTCTGATTCAATTTGGGTGTATATAAGGCGACAGGTGACGTTGCAATTCTGCAAATTTCTCCAACTATGAAAAGGGTATATCTCCGATTCCAAGATGTATAAATGCGTGTAACTTGATTTTTCTGATGACCTTTACGAAAATGGATACCGACTAATTTTGGGTGTATATCGGTCGACATGTGATTTCGCTTTATTCAATTTCTGTAATTTTCATATTGTTACACCTTTCCATTTTTAAGTCAAAACTGAACAAAAGTGAATATGTAAAATGTAGTGTATGAGAAGTTAAAATTAAATGTTTTTTAAAAAGTAGGTGGCGCTGTTTTTTTTTCCTAAACACAAAGAATAATATTGAAGAAGGTTATGTGATGTCTACAAAATATTAGTGTTTCTCATGAAAAAATCAATCCTTTTGCATTCTCTAATATATTATTTTTTTCTCAGCGCGGTATAAAATAGCAGGAATCATTTATTTTCTAATTATTTTTACTTATTATTTATTTATCTGCTGCAGACTAGAATTTGCAGTCTATTAAAACTAAATTTTTTTAGTACGCACTGGTATTTTTTAGTAGATATAAATTTATAATTTTCATTATTTGTTATTTATTTAAATTAATTAGGTATATTATAACTTAAAATTATAATTCTTAAAAAGAAAAAAAAAAACAGTGTAAATAATGCCAAGTTTCAGTTTTTTTAAACGCCCCAATAATAGGTTCCTGTGTTATTGTGCACTGTAAAAATCTGAAAATTCCGTTTCCAATCTTTAGCCTTAATTTTTACGTCTGAGTTATACTTCTTAAACTATGTTTGTTATATTTGATATAATTTACTGTTTACTTGACGAAAATTTTACGGCGTACCGTAGAAGTTACGGCTAAATGTTGCGGCATCGAGGTTTAAATTCTTTTCAGTGTTACAAAATAATATATTATTCATTCAGATTTTGATCTAAATATCCGACCATGTTGAATATAAATATGTATAAAAAATATTTTCCTGAGTTATATTTCTATTTATATATTTATTTTTTCTTTATCTATAATTCTAAAGTCACAAATGTGTGAATCGAGTCTCTGTAAAAAAAGAAAATAAATTAATATAAATTATTAAAAAAAAAAAAAAAAAAAAGAAAGAAAAAAAAAAAAGAAAAAGAAAAAGAAAGAAGGAAAGAAAAAAGAATGAACATTTAAATAACATTCAAGGATAAATTTTATCTTGGGGTTAAAAATAATTAATTCGAAAATCTTTTAGGATGAGCATATACAGATAGCACAAATTGCAATAATCATTTAGGGATAATAATCTTTATTCTGGAAAGACATGACAAAGAAGATTAAAACAACGTTTCTCATCATGATTCATTTATTGGAGTTTCTTAGTTATTAAACACTACAGAGAAATTTCTTAAACTCTTTCATTATAAATGATAGTTTTACATCTTGTTATCACACTAATTCCTTAGTGCTCCTACTACCAACAATGATTTTCTGTACGCTTTCAGTATTTGAGCTTCAAAAAGTAAGTAATAATCTATTGTAATACTTCTTTAATACCTTGTTAAAAAGTTAAAAATTTCTTAACTTTAAAATTCAAAAACGTGCTCAAATTTGTCACTCAGAAGTCAAATTTTTTATTTTACGTTTGTTAAGATAAGTATAATCATTTATAAAGAGAATGAAGGACTGGAGAAAAATTAAATTTTGCAATTAAATAGATGAAATTTTAAATTTAAAAACGAAAATTATATATATAGTGGTATTCCTATTTAATGCTATTATATTAGTTAAGGTTTTTTTTTTGCTGTTACCTTAATTGTATTTTATTCATTTATTACAATATTATGGTATTGGGTTGCTTTGTCCGTAGTTTTTTAATAATCATCTATTTTAATAATTACCTATCTGTATATGTTTTGCTTTGCATAGTGTTTCACTGCCATATGTAATTATTTATTTACACCTTGCTAAATCAAGCCTTCTTTCCTGTGTTTGAAAATTAAGTGTTATAGATACAAGAAGATTACAACATGTCCCAAGACATGTCCCAAGACATGTCCCAAGTGGGACATGTAAGACATGTCCCAAGAAGATTAAAACGCGGTTTTATGTTTTATACAGATAAGTGGGCTATGTAAATGGCAACATTGTTAAAAAAGAAGTGATCAATGAGAAAATGTATTAAATCTAAGAGCAGATTATTAAAAAAAAAAAATCAAATGTTAAAAATTAAGGTTTTAAAAGTGGTCTGATAGTATCTCGTATGATTTTTAAATTCTTAATAAAAATTTTATATTCGTATCCAGCGAAACTCAAAAAGTATAATTAAAATAAAAATTCAACGTGGAAAATTGGACATCCAACAATACATTGTCTACGGGTTTGGTACGGTCTCCCGAAAGCTCACTTTCCCAATCGGTACGGTTTCCCGACAGGTACGTTTTCCCCACAGCTCACTTACCCGACAAGTACATTTATCCGACAATTCATTTGTCGGAAACTCATTTTTAAAATTATTTTATTTGTTTTCCTTTTTACTCCTTAGTTTTTCTTAATAAGATAACGGATTTGTCGTTAAAAATTAAAAATAGTAATAACGTGCTCATTAATATCTCTATAAATATTTCCAAAAAATTATAAATTTATATATATCATTACAATTCAATAAATAAATACTTTTGAAATATCCCCTTTTAATTTCACGCTTTTTAAAAGAGGATATGTATTCTTTGACATATTCTTGATATGTCGATTTTTTTTTTTTTTTTTTTTTTTTTACCTTCTAAATTTTTGAAATTGATTTTTTGTTATATTTACACGTTTGGAGGTTTCACGAATCCGAAAATAATATTTTTAGGAATATTTTTATGTGTGTTTGTGTGTCTCTTACCAGCATATTTCATGAACAAATAGAAGCAGGGTCCAAACTCGGTATTCTACACCTGTATCATATAGTGATGCTATACTATATGATGCACTACCAGATGCTGACTGTATTTTAACAATAAAGAAATATGTATATATATATATATATATTAGAATTTTTTACAACATTTTGTTTTGCTTTTATTTCACATAAAAATGAATAACTTTTGCTTTTTAATATAAGCGTCACAAAGTAGCTTTTCGTGTTAATTTAAAATCATAGTGCATATTTAGCTTGCGATTTCTAAAAATAATTATTTTGGTGACATTTCTCTTTTGAATTTGCTGTTGAAATACAGTCGAACTTCGTTAACGTGAACACTGTTAACGGGAATTACTTTTAACATGAACTGTTTCCACAATGCACGTCAAAATGAAGATTAGTTTAGTCATATGAAGATTAGTTACTGATAGCATGAACTACTGATAACATGAACAAAATTTTTATCCCCCTTGAGATTCACGTTAATGAGGTTCAACTGCATTTCTTTTAGACTGAGTTTTACACAAAATAAAAATATGGTTTAAAGGTAAATTTTACTATTTTCCCCTATTTCATTTCTACAAAGTATTTGAATAATATATTCTTTTAAATATAAATAAAGTAACAAATCAAATTATTGTGGCTATGTCGTTACTAACTAGTTATAATATGGCCCTCACAAAACATTTTTCAGTATCATTCTACTATAGTATTTAATCGGAAAACTATGTGAAACTTGAAAAGTACTACACAACTGCGTCCGATATGCATTTATTACTGCACAAGAACAATTTTCATAAAAGCCATTTTGCATATAAAGTTCGATGCAGTATACAATAGAACCTTTTACGTAAATGGAGATAAGTACAGCATAGCAACTCTACCAATGAGCCGATAACCACCCAAATTTGTTCAACATGATTTTTTATACTACCAACTCATATATTTGGTTTAATTTAATTCATTCATATTTATAGAAGTTGAGGCATAGTTTTCTTCTTATAAGATGAAATTGGAACATAGCAGCGGAACTATTAAGCGATATGAACCAAAAGTTTATAGATGCCCATTAATTATTATTATTATTAATTTTTAGAGTAAACGGAATTCCGTCATTAAGGAAATATATTCAAAATTTTTGAAGATTTCTTATTGATTACGCTCTATAGATTGAAATTATTTTAAGTGCACTAGCGCATAAGTCTGTTTTCGATTAAGATGAAGTTATGTAGGTACGTTAAAGATGATTGTCGTAAGATGTATATAGATTTTTCATAAGTGCAGAACGTATTGCTCTTTTAAAGGACATGAATATGCAGAAAATTTCTAATACATTAAGTTATATAGGCTCGAATGTTTGAAATTCGCTTTTGTATGTTTAAAATGAATCGTATTAAACATAAATAAAGAAAAAAAAAAGTATTATAATTTAAATTTTTGAAGCTTTGAAATAGTTACGGAACTTTTTTTAGAATATATATATATATATATATATATATATAATTCATTACTATTATTATAAATATAAATAAAAATCAAATAAAGAGCTTCACATTATGTAGTAAAAGGGAAGTGTTATTTCCAGAGTACGAATTAATAGCTTGCTAAAGTTAAATTTTTCTCTGACTCTCGCATTGTTAAATTAAAATAAAAATCCCACATTCAGAGGCATTTTCTAAAAAAAATAGTAAAGCATTTTTCCAGTTCTTATATTTGACTAAGAAAATCAATTAATTTCACAATTAACAGATAAATATAGGTTCAGAGATGTGTTGCAAAAATATCGAGTTTGGATTCAAATATATTGAAATAGAAAAATAATTTTTACTTAAATAAATAAATAAATAATTACAAAATAAAAAGAACTATTTATACACCATGTTTTTTAAATTTTCTGTTGAATCGCATAAACGCTTTCGAAGGCAGCGTAAACCAAGAAAAAATGGCTAAAAGTATTAAAAATTTCATTGCTATCGTGTTTCGAGCTATTATAAAAGTTTCAAATGGTTAGCTAGCCGGGAAGTTAGTTAAAAATCGATTGCAAGCTTTGTACTGGTAACGCTACCGAAGGCAGCAGGGTCCCGAAGCAGTTGGTTAAAAATATTTAAAAAATGGATTTTCACCGTATTCTGATTCATTCTGAATATTTCAAATGTCTAGCTAGTCGTGAAGTTAGTTAAAAATAGATTGCAAACATTGTACTTCACAAACAAACAAACAAGAATCGAAGTTAATAAAATCAGGGTAATAATAAAATAAAATAAAATAAATTACTAAACATATTTCCACATGTCATGCATTTGTCAAAAATTACAAAAAAAAAAAAAAAAAAAAAAGCGAGAAATTAGAACGATTTTTTTTTTTTTTTTTTTTTTTTAATGCTTATTTATTGGATTATAAAGATTTAGTTAAAATTTTCATTTTAAATAAATATCATTTAAAATTAATTTTAAATAACATTAAATAGAATTTAGTATACAACATTTGTTTTTTTATTTTTTTAATAAGTCCTTTTTCTTTTTAAGAAAAATTTAAAATAAATTAAACAATGAAAAATGTTCTCCGAGAAAGTGACCTTTTCGGAAAACGTACCTGAGTAAAGTGAGTTATCAGTAAAACCGTACTTGTAGAGAAAGCGAGCTGTCAGGAAACTGTACCTGTCGAGAAAGTGAACTATCGGGAACTAGGGATGGGATAAACAGTTACATTTCAGTAATAGGTTACTTCATTTCGTACAGTCTATAGTAATATATTCCAATATTCTATTATTTTTGTAACCTATTTCTAATTTCTACTTAATTAAAATGGGACTTCAAGAAATGCATTATATAGGCGTGTCGTACATAGTGCATACGATTTATGTTTTTGAATAACAACACTTTCGAATAGTAATTTTCACTTAATGTAATCGTATTTTCTTTTATTTTAAAAATAAAATTTCTATCATAAAATAATAATTGTAAAAGATACAGTTCATGAAACGTTCTTTCTGAAGAAGTACGCACATGCGAAAACGGAATATTGTAAATAATATTGAAACGCATACATCCGTGGGATCCCTTCCGTGGAGGATCAAAATTGCGATGGCACGTCTCCGGACCACCTCTAGGGGTGAGTCCCAGATAGTCGCGAATTGCCCATCTGCGCAGCACTAGTGCGACGTAAAAATCCAACCAACCAACCAACCATTTCCTGTGACAAAGAATACCAATATATAAACTACATTATTCAAAAAATGTTAGTTAGTTGTTAAAAAAAAAAAAAAAATGTTTTCTTAAAAAAAGATTACAACATTCCAAATCCTAAACTGCCAAATAATCTATTACATAAAAATAAAATAAAATAAATAAAAATAGCATTAAAACTATGCTGCCATAATTATTTCATAAAATTTACGGTATAATTGACTTTTAGAAATATTATTCAACGAAAGATAAGATTAATTTATCTTATTATTAAGATCATTGTTTAGAAAAAGAAAACTTAAATAGTGTATTTAAAACAAAATTTAATGATAAAAACATATGTATACATTTTATATAGAATTAAATATTTAGTATGTGAAAAGTAAAATAATTTTATTTGATTAAAAAGCAACTACTATTCAAAAACAACAATTTTTTAAAAAATTTAGTTTAAAGCGTAAAACGCGATTTGAAATTAAATTTCTGGCTTTTTTTTTTTCTTTCTTCTCTTTTTAAAGAGTCCTTCACAAGATGCTGATATATGGTTTTTAGGTAAAAAAAAAAAAAAAAAAAAAAACCTTCCAAATTGACAACCGAATTATTCTTCTTAATAACAGTGAGATGACGTCTTTTAAAATGCTTTTTTAATTTCGGAACAGTTATAAAATTTAAATTTTGTTCGCAAAATCGCATAATGCGATTTTCCCAATCGGATCTTTTGTAATATGGATATACGACCATAAATAATTAATTACATTAAAAACACTTTAAACACGCGTAAAATAAAATTTTATTTAAAAGATGTTAAAAAATTTACCCGAAGCTTTTCGCTTTAATAGTAAAGCATCATCAGGGATTTTTATTAATTTTTTCCAATGAGCAGTTTTTAAATATTTTTTCTTTTCACAGTCAACTCTTTTTTTAGAGATAATCCATAAATAATTATTTTACTCATCATAAAAAAAGTCTCTTTTAAAAATAAAATAAAATAAAATAAAATAAAATAAAAGTTAACTGATTAAAATAAATAAGAAAATGAAAAGCGAAATACAAATATACATCCTCTTATCGAATTTATCGCCACATAAAAACATATGAAAAAGTAAAATATTCTTAAGCACATTTGCATGCGTCACATGCTATTACGTAATTTGAGTTCCATCTGCCATCATCATTTCAAATAAACATCCTCCTAGCGCTACCTATTAACGAAATACAATTAAAAAACACCCCAATCCGTAAACATAAACAGAAACATCAGTCAAATTCTTCCCCTCTTGTAAGCATTTCTGTGTTCTATCAAACAAGAGAATCTTGTAACTAACTCTATGCCCAAACGATTTTACTATCCCATGGAAAGCAATCAACACCAAAAAATTAACTTCTAAGTTAATAGGCATAATGTCATATTAGCATGATGTCATAATGTCATGTTAAAATTATCTTACTTATTAAAATTATTTTGATTAATATATTTCACAAGGAATATTCCGTAATACATTCTAGTAAATATTATCATTACAAAATTATCGTTAAAAAAATAATATAGCTGCAGCTGTATTATTTTTTTAACGATAATTTTGTGAACATGGAAAGATATTACTGTTTGATAATATCACTGAGTAATACAGTTGCATGAAATCGTATTTTTTCAGACGTGAAGTAACGAATCGATTCGAACATCTGCGTACGCAAAGTGATGCGAGTCTTTTACTTGTTACTTCGTTATCTGTTTATGTATGCTGTATCTAACATGAGGGGTGCGGGAACAGTTAGACTCGAAAAGATGGTTGTTTTATTCATTAATCGGTACTTTTTTGTTACCGTATGACGCGTTTTGGACTATTAGTTTTCGTATGATCTGGATTTCGGTAAAAGTCGGCGTTCATAATATTGTTTTTTGTATTTTGTAAATCCATTGTATAAAAGGAATAATTCAAGCTTTTTACTTGCATGATAGTGTATCATATCAGTTTTGTCGCCAGAAATTCCTCGTCTGTTTCGCGTGCAGAGATAAAATTGAAAATGTTATTTTTTTAATATGATATTTTCAGTACTATATTACCGTGCTAATAGGCTACAATGCAATAATAATATTACTTATTATGTTATGTGAAATAACGCCCACCTCTATCGGGAACCCGTACAATTCAGGAAAGTGAATTGTCGAAGAAACATACCTGTCGGAAGTGGCGTTGGGAAACTGAGTTGACGGGAAATCCACCTAATACGTTATCTACTGTGTGGGTACAAAAAATTATTATAACTCTTAAATTATTTTCCTGCGTCAGTTATGTTCAGTAAAAAGAATGTCCATTATATTGTATATAAATTGTATAAACAACAGAATTTGGAATTTATTTCCAGCAAGTAATAGCTCTTAAATAATAAAAAAGCACCCCTGAACTGACGTATAAAAATAATAAGTATAAGTATAATAATATGGTTGAATAAACACCAGAAAATGCAAGAAACTCACAACAATTGTTTCGGACCGAAAGAAAACAGGAAAATCCGTCAGGCGAACAAAGTTGGTACAAGTGCTGCGAATGAAGACAATAAATTAATTAATTAAATAAAAAAAGTAAAACAAAACCTAAAAAAATATTGAAACTAAACGAAAACCGAAGTTATGTAAGTAATTTACAAGCATCAGACGAGAAGGGGGGGGGGGGAGAAATATCATTGACAAGATTTTTCGAATTTTTAAATTGGTAAAATGCCTTACGGATATCCATATGGGAAGAGGAGATGAAATTATGTCAGTTTTACAATAAATCAAAACAATGACTATAAGCTAAGCAATGAAAAGAAAAAAAAAAAAAAAAAAAAAAAAGGAAATCTCCTTATTATGAACATTTTGATAATGCTCATCTATATTTCAAAGGCCTCCTAATTTGACCAATATAACTTAAACTGAGGCATGCGCAGTTCCAGATGAATACGTTGTACACACTTAATGAAAGTCTGTTGTTCATCTCAACATTTACATTTGATGTTTTTTACTGATGTGGAGCCTGTAAAAGGCTCGAAACGTATAAATTTGTGTTTTGTGTTTTTAATATTTTAAAAAGTATATTTTTAGTGTATATTATCTGTGTCAGTTTTTAATGTGATTAAAATTTAATAACTTAAATTACATGAAGAACAAGGGATAAATAAACACCATATCAGTTTTCAGTAATGGGATCTTCAACAGAAGATAAATTAATTTTGTTGTCGGGTTTTCTAATGACTTTAAAACTAAACGATGAAAGAATTTTAGAAATTTTAAAACTTGAGGAAAAGGTAAAATTACTGAAATGAGACAATGATCTACCACGGCATTTGTTTAAATCAATAATTTTGGCTAATGAATTGTACAAATGAAATTTTTTAACGCTTGCGCATGAATAATTAAAAATTATTTAACATTTATGTTTATATTTTAGTAGATATTTAATTTTTTTTATTCTGTTTACAGTACGCTGTGTCTAATGTAGCATGTCAAGCTTTCTAAAAATGGCTTTGTATTAAGTTTAATACCATGCATGTAAAAATTAAAAAAGGGCTTTTTTTATTTTTTTACAATTTTTTGAGAAACTTTTATATATAACTTGATAATATACATGGTAGACTCATAAAATAATTTACAGATGACCCTATACACTTTTATTTTCTTAAATTTTTACAGACCTCCTCTAGTTTTCAAGCCACAACGTTCTCTAAAATATATAGAATGTAACATGTTCTTTACATTACTGAAGTTTCAAGATATTTCGTCCAGTATTTTTTCAGATATTTGACAAAACGTGTGAAATCAAAAGTGTCTGGTCATTTATGGGAATTTCTTAAAGAGTCAAATTTGGCACGTAAGTTCACACAGCACCAAGCTCTTCATTAATAAACCTATATTTTGCATTTCATTTTCTACCCATTGGATGGTCCTGGCTTTTCTTCAAGTCCTATAAGGAAAATACATTCCACAGCGTTAATAAACCAAATTTACTTCAGTTATTTTTATTTAGTACTGTTGAGAAATATTTAGAGATGTGTTATTCTAATCATTTTTAACTGTTTAATTAGATTAGAACAGTGAATTTAATTTCCAACATAAAGAAAGTTCTTTCATTTAATAATTATTCATAGTTTGTTCAGTTTAAAATAATAATAATAGTAATAAAAATGGTACATTTTTTAAAACATAAACATGGAATATTTCGGTCCATATTTTGGAGGCCATGGCATTAATTTGAATGATATATATATATATATATATATATATATATATGTGTGTGTGTGTGTGTGTGTGTGTGTGTGTGTGTGTGTGTGTGTGTGTGGAATTGTGATGAAAATTCAAAAAAAAATATATAATTTTGCATGGAAACAAAATGTTTATATCTTTTCTTTGTAGTGGTCGAGAGGTTCTGTGTTCAAAGATAATAAACGAAAAGTTCCGGGTTCGGAAAATTCCGGTACTAGACCACGCTCGTCGACCTAGCCTTTCGGTGTTTCCGTAATTTTCTCCAAAACTTGTGTGAAACTAGCTAGGGCCCCTTAGAAAACCCCCACAGAGGACCGATTTAGGCCCAGGTGCCTAGTGCAGACAATGGGTCGGAATACCAATGCCACCACACTGCACATTATTTTGATTTATATTTTAAACATAAAGTTTCCTTTAATATAAATACATATTTTTTTTTAAAGAAGTATTTTTCTATATTCAAATTTACTTAAATAGAGTAAAAAATAGAGTAAATTAGATTATTAGTAATCAGCAATTAGTATTTCAAAATAGAGTAAAAAAAAAACAAATAACGGCTATGGTTAATTATATCGTACATTAAAGATAACAAATGTTTGTTTGGTAGTACATATTTAAACAGATAACACTTTCACCAAATCTAAAACTTTTATTTATCTCATTCATACTCATTCAGTGTCAAAATTCTTACTTAGTGTTATCTTAAGGAAAGTTATGACGTTTATGTGATTTATTTTGACATTAATTTTAATATATAAATATAGATTCCTCATGCGCAAAATTAATAATTTACTAATAAAATGTTATATCGTCATCAAACACTTCATATGAAATATTTCCTTATGGACTTGAATAACTCTTTTGTGTATGTTCTGAAATGAATTTAGAAACTCAAAATAATCAATGAAAATCTGAATTTTCCAGAAAGAATATACATAAATCGATTTGTGGAAAAAATATTGAATTTCAATATCAACATGTTTCATTGATTTATAAGGCACAATATCTTATGGGCATAATTTTCTGACGAAAAGTCGTCATTATTTCTCGCCATATTTTAAGAAGGCTGTTGAGAAAACGACATAAACATTATTTTCATAGCTATAACATTTGGAATATCTATATACATTTCATAACGATTTTTGTACAGTACATTTTATTAATGTATGTTATTCTATGGTTACATTTATACTTATTTCTATTTATACTTTTATTTTTAATTTGCTTCTTTCAGAAGGAATATATATATTTTTCTTTTTACACTAATATAAAGGTAGATGAATTATTTTATTTGAAATGAATTTCATGATGTTCGGAAAAACTTTTTAGTCAGGATTTTCCTCATATACATATGGTAAAGAAAGTAGTAATAAAAAATCTAAAGTTAAACTTTGACTTTTGTTAATATTGCGCTTTTTTAGCACATTTGAATATAAAAATAGAATTATTAATGGTTGGTCTGTGTTGTGTTTCTAATCAGCATAACTTAAAAATAAATAATTGCAGTGTTATAAAATGAGGTATCTTGAAAATTACACGAGGTTATCATTTGAAAAATTTGAAAAAAAAATTGAAAATTTAAAGAGGTGGTGTGTTAAAATTTGTCTAAAAAATCTTAAATGAAACTTTAAATGTAATAAAAACCTCATATTTTATAAATGTAAGTAGTATTAGGATCAACCAAAGTGGTTGTTCTAATTGTTTGAGCAAAGCAAAGAATAATACATCGTGGTTTTAGCTTAGTCTCGTCTATAGTTAAAATGAATATTGCACTTTTTCGATCAGAATAACTCAAACATTATTTGTCGATTTTCACTCAAACTTTCACAGAAAGTACGTATATGTATAACATAGCAAGATTTTCCTATTTCTGAGGAATAATTTCATAAATTATATATAAAAAAAAAAATCGATACAATGTTTGAATAAGCCATTCTTTTTCCATAATCACTAAAATTAGTTCTAATGCCATTTTCATTAGCAGAAGCTTTTCGCACACATTAGGCTTAAAAATCATGTAGTATACTATTTTTCACGCGTTCTTTCAGATAAATACATAATAAATAAATAAAATAAGGTAAAATGAAAAAAAATTTAATTTAATCCATTTGGTGCATTTTATATTTGGAGATGGAAAAGCAACATAATATCTGTTTGTGTAGTTGTTACTTTTGTCACGTATAATCTCCGGGCCTCGGGAGTGAAACTATCCTCATTTCAGACGGCAGGAGAGCACTTTCCGCTTTAGAGGAGCACCAAAAATTTTGGGAGAATGACTTAGCTCGAATAACTGGCGAAATATGGCAGCACCAGCAAAAAATAAGAGGTTGAATTTTGTTCCATATTAAGGCTGAGTAATCCTATAATCCAGTACCTACAGAGGAATAATTTTGATAGGAATTTAACGGACTCTGCGACCACGAGTTCGTGACGTACATCAGTTGCCAGTAGAGTCAGGGCTTTCTTAATAACCGGGCTAAGACAGCTGGGAAAAGGAGCAGGTGTCACGTGATCAAAGCAGGGAGCATTTGAACGTCTTTTCACCCAAAACCAAAGCCGTTATGTTTATTATTGTGATGCACGTGCTTGCTGTATTGATTTCTTTTATATTTTGTATATTTAGCAGTGATTATTCTGAGGAATACATTAATTTTATAGCCTGGACTGTAAATTCAATATAGAACCGCTGAAAACTACGCTTATTTCGTTTCATTTAATGTTCCCGAATGATCATCATTTTAAAAAAGTAATGGTTGCGGTGGTTTTCAAGGGAATTTACTTAAAATAAAAAAAAAATTTCGTACGTCGAAAAAATGTTGTTCATGTATGTATCATACTAGAGGATATTATTTCATGAAACGATTGAATGGTAAATATAAATTATTTTTCCTTACATTATTTCCAGACTGCTTAACCTGTTTGAGTAAAAGTATCTTAGTAAGGTAAATACTGAAAAGAAGAGAATGTGCAAAAAACTTTTTGGGAAAAAACACGCTTACTGTCTTATAAAAGAACTGAAAAGAAAAAAAAATCATTCGGTGACTTTTTAAAAGAACTATAATATTTCATGCAGATTATAGTTTTCTATTGTATAGTATCTAGTTTATTTCATATAGATTAAATATTTCTTGTGTTATGAATACTCTTATTGAATAATAAAGTTATTAATAATCAATAAAGATTATATGAGCTTATTTATGTTAGTTTATTGTTTTAATTTCACCTAACGTTTGATTTCATTTAAAATAATACTAACGATAAGAATATGTATCTCTTTTAGATAATATTTACTTTTCTGCTTGACAATATAAATAAATGAATATGAGCAGGTATTATTATTTTTAGTTCTCTAAAATGTTTCTACTTACAAGATTTAATAAAATAAAGAACTGAAAAAATTGAAATATTTCTACTATTTAAATGTAATTTGAAGCACATTTTATTGTTGTTAAAATTTTATTAAAATTCTTGTAATCGCTTTTCTTTTCTAATTTTTCAAGGGTGTTTGATCATTTTGAAAAAAAATGTAAAGTAATTTACATAAATTTATTCACACAAGTGAATTGAGTAATATTAATTCGACATTTTATTAAATAGTAAATGAATAAATAAAAATAGGTGAAAGATTTTCAAAAACTTTTGTTTATGTATTGGAAAAAAAAAAAAAAAAAATCGAAATTAAACATGTATTTTTACTTTCATTTATGATTATTCTAATCAATGTATGTTATTTTATTTGTCATTTAAAAATAGTAAAAAAAAAAAAAAAAAAAACTTGTTTTATTTACGTACTTTACACATAATTTACTGCTGTATCAACCTTTAATAATAATAATAATTAAATAAAAAGCCAACCCCGCGATGAAGTGATTTATTAATGCATCCTTATATAATTTTTTTAATTTCTGCATATTTTTATATGACATTACCTACATTTAATTATTCTTTTCAAATTTTTGATTTTAATTTTTGATATATTTTGATTAAATAATATGTTACCGAAATATACTCTAATCAGATTTGCAAATATAATACTTAAATGATATCGTATGCACTTATAATAGTAAGATTTTTCGTATGAGAAATGATTTTACAATTTCTAAACTATCATCTGCCTTTCTTATTAATTTTTTCTATTAATTACTATCTACCTCTTTTTCTAATGCAGATTTTTTAAAAGTACTTTTAAAGCTTCAAAAATATTAATCATTCCGCATAGTTTAAATGATATTAATGTTTAATTCTTGTGCACTTTAAATAATTATTCATCTTGCATATATGAACAAATAATAATACATTCCAATTAAAGGAAAAAAAGAAAGCATCCCACATTTTTCTATAAATTAAAAACTATTTTACAGATTATATTTGTTTTATTTTATTTTGTTTCAGCCGTGTACTAATTAAACATTAGAAATAATTACTTTTATTATATCTCCATTGTCTTAATTTTTACATAATTTCACCTTATAAAAAAACTAGGAAATTAATACATCCACCCCCCCCCCCTTTTTTTCCCCCTTATAATTAAAAAAATTAAATTATCTGCTTAACTATAACTACAATTTGAAATTAACCAATTTTTTAATTTTCTTGATAAAACAACTTGGCTTGGATAGATAGATATACAGAAAGAGAGAGAGAAACTTTTCAATATTGACATCATAATAATAATAAAAGTTTTTGAATTTAGATAATGTTATAATGAAGAAGATTCTGCAATTCGTAATTAGTAATTAAATATTTATTTTTTTATTTTTTCTTGCAGATTAAACAAAAAAGTGGGGGGTCATTATTTTATTTTCTTGTTTTATTTTGTTGGAGCAATGGAAAAACATTCAATTATTTTTGTTGGAGCAACATTCAGTTATTTCATCAAATGTTGGTTGCTCATTTAATACAGAACTTTATTTTGTAAAAACTATTAATTAATTAGTACAACAAATTAACAGCTATCTTCTTTTTTAGATTTATTATTATTATTATTATTATTTATTTATTTATTTTTTATTATCAGAAAATTAATTTTAAAAGAGCCTAAATAAATTAAATTATCTTTTTATTTTTAATAAGCTTGTCACAAGCTATTTTTTAAATTACGTTACTGATATAAAAGTTTTACGTAAGTATTAAAAAAAAAAAAAAAAAAAAAAAAAAAATCTTTGATAGAATAAAATAATATTTTTATGTCAAAATTTCAGTAATGTCATAATAATAATAATAATAAAAAATTCTGCAGTTTATGATAAACAAGTTAAGATAATATTTTGTCTACTTCTGTTTTTCTCATAAAAATTAGCTTTAAAAAAAAAAAAAAAAAAAAAAAGGAAAAATTCTTTGTTGGAAGAACAAAATTATTAAGCATTAAAATATTATTTTATCAAATCTTGATTGCCATATTTTGTATAGAATTTTATTTTAAACAAATAGTCACTGATTAATGAATTTTTCTTCTCTTTTTCGTAATTCAAAAAGAACTCAAATGTGCGAATTTCTCTGTTATTATTTATAAATGCAATTTAAAATAATCTATTTCTGTTTTATTTTCAAATTGCATTACTCAAATGAAAATTCTCATACTTAAAAAATTAAGTACTGATATAATTAATATTTTATCTCGAAATTTATATGATGTTACAGCAAAAAATTTCTACAGTTTCATTATAATGTTCCACAGGTTTTTTTTTTTTTTTTTTTCCTTCAAGTTTTGAAAAATGTGGTTAGTATTTTTAAATCCATACATTAAATATAAGTAGGTATTACTCATAAATTAACCAAAAATGAAGAAAATATAAATGCAACAATTCATTTATGATATCTGCATACTATAGTGCCCGGAAAACATCTCTCCCTCCTTTCCCCTAGCGGCGAAAATGCTGTCTTGGCCTCCTATATATCTAGAAGGCCTTGGTAGGGAACCCGACGGTCTTCCGCCAGCTCGCGGATCGAAACCGCATTCTACCAATTGCGAATCCGCTGCTCTTACTGACTGGGTTACCGCCGCCAAATATATGTTGTATACAGATTGATTTAAAAAAAAAGTGGAATTATTTGATTTTTTATCGTTAGTTATAAAATAACCACTGCTTAAGAAAAGCAGCTTCATATATATATATATATATATATATATGTGTGTGTGTGTGTGTGTGAAGCTGATGATGATGATGATGACGACGACATATGTGTATATATATAAAGATATAACCAAAACACTGTCAGTGGACAGTTTGTTTAAACTACGTTATAGATCTTTGTATAAATAGTCAATGAGCGGGCAATGTACTCATTTTGAGTCTGATAATAAAATGTTTGTTTAAGCTATATATACAAAAAAAAACAAAAAAAAAAAAAAAAAAAAAAAAAGATTGATCTAACATAATTTTTGTTACCTTTTTTATAGGACTCTGCGACCACGAGTTCGTGACGTACATCAGTTGCCAGTAGAGTACACGACGGTCTTCCGCCAGCTTGTGGATCGAAAACTGCATTCTACCAATTGCGAATCCGCTGCTCTTACTGACTGGGTTACCGCCGCCAAATATATGTTGTATACAGATTGATTTTTTAAAAAAGTGGAATTATTTGATTTTTTATCGTTAGTTATAAAATAACCACTGCTTAAGAAAAGCAGCTTCATATATATATATACACACACACACACATATATATATATATATATATATATATATATATATATATATATATATATGTATATATATGTGAAGATGATGATGATGACGACATATGTGTATATACATAAAGATATAACCAAAACACTGTCAGTGGACAGTTTGTTTAAACTACGTTATAGATCTTTGTATAAATAGTCAATGAGCGGGCAATGTTCTCATTTTGATTCTGATAATAAAATGTTTGTTTAAGCTATATATATATATAAAAAAAAAAGATTGATCTGACGTAATTTTTGTTAACTTTTTTAGAGGACTCTGCGACCACGAGTTCGTGACGTACATCTGTTGCCAGTCGAGTACACGACGGTCTTCCGACAGCTTGTGGATCGAAAGCCGCATTCTACCAATTGCGAATCCGCTGCTCTTACTGACTGGACTACTGCCGCCAAATATTATGTTTGTATACAGATTGATTTAAAAAAAACAAGTGGAATTATTTGATTTTTATCGTTAGTTATAAAATAACCACTGCTTAAGAAAAGCAGCTTCATATATATATATATGTATATATGAAGCTGATGATGATGATGATGATGATGATATATGTGTATATATATAAAGATATAACCAAAACACTGTCAGTGGACAGTTTGTTTAAACTACGTTATAAATCTTTGTATAAATAGTCAATGAGCGGGCAATGTTCTCATTTTGATTCTAATAATAAAATGTTTGTTTAAGCTATATATACAAAAAAAAAAAAAAAAAAAAAAAAAGTTTGATGTAACATAATTTTTGTTAACTTTTTTGTATGTGAGGATGCTGTTTATATCGAGTATTTATTTATAACAACCCTGCTTAAAGAAAATTACAGGTGACTGCAATTTATTTTACATATTGTAGATTGAATGTATAATCTTGTAATGAGGCTGTAAATCATCTTTCCCGCATACGTTTCATGAACAATGAAATTTATAAATCTCTACATCATTTAACATTATTATACGAATAAATGTGAATATGAATGTAGAAAATTTATCACCAGTGAAAAAGAATCTTCCACGTACGTAAAGAGAAAAAATAAATAAATAAATAAATTCCATCTATAGTATCTTAATTCATCATTTATGGCTGTAAAATTTTCATATCTGAAGTACATATAAATATTAGTGTAAAATGATCTTTATAAATTGTTTAAAAGGAACCAATAAATTATTGCAATATGCGTGCTTTACACAGTAATTCACTTTCAAACACTAGCTTTTATCTTTTACACCAGAAGGTTTTTAAAACAATAATCGCCTCCTAAATTACGATCATATTTCAAACTTATCTCGCGTATCAAAAACCTCTTGAACCAAATCTTTTCCGATAGCTACTTTTAAACAATAAATAAAATTGATTTGTTATAGTTTTAATGAAGGAAAATTTGTTTATGGAAGTGATAAAAAGATACCTTTAAAACCTTGAATTTATTTAAATTATATTTCTCAAAGTATTATTTATTAACTCTTATCATGTTACAAATATTTTTGAATATTAAATGATTATGAAACATTAACAGTCAGAACTAAAGTGGAAAGGAAACATGTAGTTTTATAGAAATATTAAAATACATATAAATGGTTGCTAAAAATAGTGTTATCGTTTTATTTTACTTTTTTGTTTTAAACTATTATTTATATGTTTGAACACGCTTTAAATTTTGATCACCATTTAATAATTATATAAACAGCAGAAATATTAATAAAGAAAATCTTTTAAAATATATTTGATTTATAGTCTTATCTTGAAATTACTTTTTAATTTCACATATTGGAAATCATTTAATAAATTGTCGTAGAATATTTCTCTCTCTATATAAAAAAAATAAAAAAAATGCAGTCGCTGAAGACATTTTTTTTGTCTGTGGCCAAATCGCCTCGCGGAGGGCAGTGTCTTCCGCGTCTTGAGAGATATGAATGTGTGACGAATACTCGAAGGAAGACATTTCAGTTAGTTATAAATTAATATAATTTTAATCAACGAAGTTATTAAATAAAAACTTAGGGTTAATAAAAACACACTATTTGCCATCTTACAAAACGTTTCTACAAATCGTTGTCTTTCAGTTTTATGACATCCTATTTCAATAAAAAATTAAAATGTAATCAATGGTGTAAAAAAAAATAAAACAAATGCCAATGTTGCTATTGGTAACAAAGAAATTTGCCGTCTGCAAAAAAATAACAAAAAGCGTTATCTTAGAAATCTTCAATGAAAAATGAATTTAGGATTGTCGTCTGCGGATAGTTTCTTTTTCTCTCTCTCTTTCTTTTTCTAATTTTAGAAAAATAAATTTCTTACTGGCAATTTCTTATGTTCGTTATAATTTATATACATATATATATATATATATATATTCCCCTGAATAATGAAATATGTCGTGTCTGTATAGCTGACTGCATTTCTTTTTGCCTTTAAAGTGGATTTATATTTTTTTTATTTAAAAACATGTTTTAAAATACTGCGGATATAATTTGGCAAAAAAAAAAAAAAAAAAGATTCAAATTCAAACTCTTTTATAAAGGAAAGCATATTCTAAATTAGTATTGCTAATTTTTAACATTACAGAATTAGATATTCCTATGATACATTTTATATTTCTATTTATGGCAAGAAAAAAATCCATCACCGAAAACTCTTATAAAGAATCGAGTAGATTTTATTCTTCTTTATTTTAAGAAGTAGATAGGACAGACTTAAAAATTGGAGCTGTAGGAGATTTTTCCAAGTTAAAATGATAGTAATAATAATAATAATAATAATAATAATAATAAACATTTTCCTTTTCAGATATTTTGGAAAGTACAAAATTATTATCTAGGTGTACATCAAAAATAAATAGAGATTATAATATACTGCCCTAAATTAACCAAAAGATTCAGTTGCAAAAAGGATAAGCATTAAAAAAATAGACACTAGATAGTTAATCTTTTTATTTATTTACTTATTTATTTTTTTATTTTATTGTATTGTACTTTTACTTTTTATTAAACAAGCAGTTATACGAAAAAACCATCGCGAAATAGGGACAAATATTTAAAAGTCGCTAAGGGGATAGGGGTGTAATGTAATAAAGCTGTAACGCAAAATCGTCTAGATATTATGAATTTCTTACAATTCTAAAAAAATATTGCTGATTTTTAGCACAATATTTCATTTAAAAAAAGAAACAGGGTAAGGTATTAAATATTATGTATTTCAATTTGACATTGAATATGGGGATTTTATTTCATTTTTCTGCTTTTGTCTTGTGTTACGCGCTATTATTATTCCCATTCAGTGAAAAGCGAAGCAGCAAATAAGCAATCATAGACTTAATAAGTGAAGCGAGTCGGGAGCAGGTAAAACATCCCTCGCGGTTTGGTGAGCGGAGTGAGCAGGAGGCAGAGCCCTCTAGTACTTAAAAAGAAAGTGTTTGATTATTTCTTTTTTAAAAAGAGTTTTGTTTATCATTGAAAACGATTAAATCTGTATTACATTCACTGCTAAAACCTCTATTTTTTTTATTTCCATTACCTGACAACCATAGGTAATGGAAGTATTGTATACGGTTCAGAAATTCGATATCGACTTTTTACCTGATTTATACGTTTTAAGTTCTCCCAAGTCCAAAAAAGTGGTTTTGGGCAGTTGGTCATTGTGTGTGTATGCTTGTGGGGAACCTTCTGATTATCATATCTCCGAAACTGGTAAAAATCGAACGACGAAACTTGATATATTTAACTTATTTATTTTATATTTTCATTACCCGACTACTGTAGGTAATGGAAGTATTGTATTCAGTCCAAAAATACGATATCGAGTTTTTACCTGACTACACCTTTTAAGGTCTCCTGAGTCCAAAAAATTGGTTGCTGACAATTGTTGAGTGTGTGTGTAAGTGTATGTATAGAATCTACTGTTTGTCATATCTCCGAAACTAATAAAGATAGAACGACGAAACTTCGGAATTGAGACAGGTCTGGTACAAAGATAAATTTTCTAACTTTTTGAGAAAATTGAAAAACCAGAAATGGGAAATCGGAAACCAGAAATGGGACCGTAGGTCCGTATCTCAAAAACAGCTCTAACGATTTTTTTCGACGTTGCTATGTAAACACTCTGTTAGATGTCCTTTTGAATGATATAGTTGGCTAGTTCAGAAAAATTCATAAGCATCCAGTATAAAAAGCTCAATTTCAGGTCTCTCGAGTGCATTCCTTTAAAAACGGCTGTACGGATTTTTTTCAAACTCTCCATATTAACCCTCTTTTAAATACTCTTTTGCATGTAATTCTTGTTTTTCGGTCAGCAATTGAGTATGTCAAGTTTTGGTAAAAGTCGGTATCTCAAAAACTGCTCTAACGATGTTCTTGAAAATCCTTACATAAACCCATTTCAAATATCCTTTGGTTGCTCAGTGAAATAGGGTTGCGCTTAATTCCTGGTTCTCTCTTCCACTGAGGACGTTTGGAGTATCATAAAAAGGGTTCTATAACCAGATCGTGATATTGCCAATCTAACGCACCATTTTGGCAGAATTTGGCACGGTATTTCACAAGAGCACATCTGCCAACTCTATCAATTAATAGCAAGCCAAATAACTGCGTACATAAAGGCCAGAAGTGGACCAACGCGTTATTGACCTGTTTACTTTGTGAGGCCCTTTCTCTTGATTAACTCATTCAAATTTTTCTGAAACTTTAATCAATAGTTTTCCTTCACATGTAAGGAGTTTTTGTCCCGTTCGGATAACTCCTGCTTGGTGAGTCGTTCTTTTAAATATATATATAGAGTGTATATATGTATATACATATACACCCAATTTTACAATTATACTGGATACGTCATGTAATCTTTGTATTTTCTGTAGCCATCATTTTGACTTCGTTTGCATCAAGGACGCATGCACAAATATTACCTCCATAAACAATAATGTGTACATTAAAAGTCAATGTAAGCTTAAATCGATTTAGCAATATGGTTGTAAAATCAATATATGCAAAATTCGGTGTAAGTTTAAACCTAATCAAAAATATAGGGTCAGGTGGGGTAAAGTGAGTATACTTAAAAAAAATGCTACATATTTAAAACTTTAAAATATTTTTGATTTTTTCTTTTTGTTTAGTAGTCATTAGATGAATACTGTTTGAACGTAGATTTTTTTCTACTCTCGATTTGACTTTTTCTGCCTGCTTTAAAAATTTGGCTCTTTGCCGAAATGGCAGGGTATTTCTCTCTCTCTGAATTTTTCTGTTTAGTTTGGTTTTCTTGTTTGCATGAATCATGAAGTGGTTTCTTTAACCTGAAAGTGATAACCCTTATTGTATTCATTTTTTTTTTTCCTTTTACTTTTACAGCGGGCGTTTAGAAAAAATATATTTAACAGTTTATAAACTATGAGCGCCAGCAGAATAATAAAAATGCCGATAAATAATTTAATAATGAACGTCTTATCGAATTTTCGTATTTGTATGTATGCTTTTCAAAAAGTTATTCACATGAAAAAAAAAAAAAAGAACAAGAACAAGAACAAGAAAGAAGATCAGAAAATTGAATACAGGAAGAAAAATCCGGTTTTAATCTAACACATGGAAATCGTCACCTATCTATAATTATTCCTTTTTTTCCTTCCGTTTTCTTTTATACTTTACCATTTTTCATTAAGTTTTCTTTTCTAAAACTGTTGAATATTTGCATTTTTTCTGAAGGTTACTTTTGAGAAAAACTGAATAATTACTAGTTTAAAAATTAGTTAGTTAAAGTTATATAAAGTTCAATTGATGATGTGATAACAAATATGTCATCCTAAATTTTTGTTTCTATGTTTATTAGTTAGAAATTACGCGCAAGAAAAAAAAAGAGAGAAAAAAAATTGTTTTAATATGGCACATCATTGTACATGCATATATATCTATATATTAATTTGAAACATGTTTTTGCCTGTCTCCACTATATTGAGAGAACTACTCTGTGTAAAAATTTGGTTGAGGTGTCTAAAGAAAGGTCTTGGTCTGTAGATGTGCTATGAGAAGAGAAAAATATAAAAAAGTCGAACGCTTTCCCACCCGGGGGGAAACCGTTTCTGCCCCGCGGAAACGGGTGGGAAAACGTTTCTTCCCACCCGTTTGGGTTAAAAACACGTTTACGAGCTTAACTAAGCTTCAAATTACTTCACGGTAAAGAAATTGTACATATGGGGACTAGAGTCGAAAACTGAAAAATCAATATCTGCGAATTTGGAATTTTCGATTTTAAAGGGGGAAAGTAGATTTGGAAGGGAGGGGAAAGGGGGGAAATTAGTTTGAGAGGGAAATCCGTTCTAGACCCACACATGTAGCACCTCATTTTAAAGGTCTTGAAATTTCATGTCGATTGGGGATGTTTGTATACAGCATAGGGCGCCCCCTGGTGGTGAAAATGGAACTAGGTGATTTTGCAGTAGGCCATATCATGTTGCACCTTATTTTAAAGGTCTTGGTATTTCCTGACGGTTGGTGATCTTCGTACAGAACACACTGTTCCCCCTGGTGGTGGAAAGTGCAACTAAAGGATTTCGCAGTTGACACCACCATGTGGCACTTTATTTGAAAGGTCTTGGAAATTCAAGGCGATTGTTGATAGAGGTCTTGAAATTTCATGTTGATTGGGGATGTTTGTATACAATATAGTGCGCCCCTGGTGGTTAAAAATGGAACTAGGTGATTTTGCAGTAGACCCTATCATGTTACGCCTTATTTTAAAGGTCTTGGTATTTCCTGACCGTTGGTGTTGTTCGTATAGAACATGCTGTGTCCCCTGGCGGTGGAAAGTGCAACTAAAGGATTTTGCAGTTGACACCACCATGTGACACCTTATATGAAAGGTCTTGGAAATTCAAGGCGATTGGTGATGTTCGTGTACAACATACTGCGCCCCCTGGTGGAGGAAAGTGGATTTTGCAGCGCGTGCGTAGCATGCCTGCTATACGGTGCCGCAGCCACGGACAGCGGTAACACGAGTCAGAGGTTCGTTCGGTTCAAGGTTAATTTTTGAGAATTTTTTCATGTTATTAGCGGGCTGCAAATACGCTGCCGCAGGCACCGGTCACGAGCCCGAGTTCCATTCTGTTTGAGGTAATTTTTTTGTTACAGATGATGATGCTTTCATTTAAAAATAGAAATTCAAACAAAATCGAGATAAGATATAAAACCATACACATTTAAGATTCATTTAAGTTTATTATCATGGGCCCGGGCATTGCAGGGCGGGTTCGTTCGGTTCCAGTTTAATTTTTTGGAATTTTTTTATGTTATTAGCGGCCCGCGTATGCGCTGCCGCAGGCACCGGGGTCGCAAGGCAGAGTTTCGTTCGGTTCGAGGTTTTTTTTTTTTTTTTTTTTTTTTTGTTACAACTAATCATTTTTTTCGTGATGCTATTATTTAAAAACAGAAATTCAAACAAAATCGAGTTAAAGGTATAAAATCATACAAATTTAAGTTTCATTTAAGGTATCATGGGCCCGGGCCACAGCGAGCGTGTTCGTTTGGTTCCAGATTAATTTTTGGGAATATTTTTATGTTATTAGCGACCGGCGTATGCGCTGCCGAAGGCACCGGGGTCACAATGCAGAGTTTTGTTCGGTTCGAGGTAATTTTTTGTTACAGCTGATTATTTTTTTGCGATTGTTTTTTTTTAAATAGAAATTCAAACAAAATCGAGTTAAAGATGTAAAACCATGCAAATTTAAGGTTCATTTAATGTTATTACCATAGGCCCGAACAACGTCGGTCGGGTCGGCTAACATGTAGTATTTAACGGAATAGGAAATAAAAGATAGCAACTGTTTATTTGGAGTCAGTTTGACGTCACATTGACAGCACTTTGTAGAAAGTGATGTCATATATAGTATTTCTATTTATAAGTATTTTCCCGAATTTCTTTTTTTTAAGTGAAATGTCGTAAATTATATTACATATTTTAACTTGAAATTCATTTATAATGATGCGATGATTTTTGAAACATTACAGTCAATAAAGTGATCGTCGAATTCGACGGGTTTCAGCTAGTATAACTATGAATTTAAATTATGATAAGTGAAGATATGAAAGTGAAACGCAAAAACAACAAGAGTAACTATAACAATGTTAATAAACAAGGAAATAAGTTAAATTTAACATTATTCAAGCTAAGAATTTCAATTTATGCTGTGTTTTGTTCGGCAGCAGGTGGGAACACAGCTATTAAAAGAACTATGTATTACTAACAGGTTTCTTAAGACTGTGTTTAAGAAGATTTAGCTGCGTTCCCACCTGCTGACGAAGAAAACACAGCATAAATTGAAATTTTTAAAGTTAAATTCAACTTATTTTCTTCTTTATTAACATTGTTATAGTTATTCTTGTTGTTTTTATATTTCACTTTCATATCTTCACTTATCATAATTTAAATTCATAGTTTTATTTTTGTATATAAATTTAGTGCTGCTTTAGCGCCTATTTTATACAAATAAATTAGTAATTTTTATCATTTATTTTGAAGTTAATTAATATATATATATATATGTGTGCGTGTGTGTGTGTGTGTGTGTGTGTGTGTGTGTGTGTGTGTATTATTTTACTTCATTCTCAATAAAATATTTTAATATTTTAAGTAATACATGGTAATGACTTACACTACCCGTTTGGATTTCTTATAAATGTCTAGTTTTTAACTATTGTTATAATAGGCTTTCTCTCTTTCTTTATCTCACACCACACACATAATGCAAACACATATCAGATGATGAAAACTTAATTTTCAGATTAATTCGGCTTTAAAATTTTTATTTATTGCAAGAACTCAATTTCGAAAAATAAAACTGACCTAAAAATAATACTTTTTCTTTTATATAAGAAAACGAAGTAAAAATCTTAAAAATGATAAAATTTACTTCAATTCTCGAAATAAAAACAAAGAATAAAATATTTTTTTTTTATTTTAACTTTTATTGTGTACCATTTCATGCAAATGTGGACATAGATGATAGATATTTAAATGTACAGAGGCTGTTCGCACATTTTTTAGAGGATTTTATTTCGCAGTAAGAAAAAATCGTTTGCATGGAGAATTTTATTTTCTCAACAGTTATATTTTTGGAAGTTTTATTTATCTTCTGATATTTAGAATTTTTTTTTACATGCAAAAATGCGCTTTTAAAAAGGCAGTGGATGGAAGGATACGTTTTCGCTCTTTCCAAAGAGAGTTTTTAGTGAACTCTTTATGAAAAGCATTAGCAGGAGAAAAATGGAAAAATGTCGCAACAATAGATGAATCTTGTGTCTATTTAAGTGGTTTCAATAAAAAAAATATCAATTTATTATCACAAAAGAGGAGAATTTTTTTTTTTTTTTTTTTTTTTTTTTTTTTTGCTGCATGGTTCAAAGAATCGAAAGGAAGTTCTTCTAAAGGATTTTTAATTAAAGTAAACCAGTGACTTAAATTTTTAATTTGAGTCACTGGTTTTTCATAAAAGCGCAAGATAAAAGCAAAAAAAAGGTGACAAAAATGTCAAAATCAGCTCTAAATACTATCAAGAACATATTTTAATTCCAATTTTTAAAAAATTAAAATCCAGATTTTTATCCACAATGCTATCAATCCGTTGAACTGTATCAAGACAAAACAAGCAGACACATATCACAATCCGCAATTGCTTTTCTAGAAAAAAATTGAACAAAAAACGTTAATTAAAACCATACCCTTCACTGGTATACCTGCTAAATCTCCTGATCACCGTTGGATTTTTGTGTCTTTCGACTCTTAAAATCAGCATTATCCAAACACCGACCTAACGCTTTGTGGACTTTGGAAAGCAGTTCAAGAGGAGTAGAAAAATATACCTCTTCCGATATTATAAAAAAGCATTATTATCATAGAAATCACGATGTAGAATGATAGTTAATAACAAGGGCTAGCAAACTGAACAAATAAAACACGAAATATGAGTGAAATTGTTTCAGTACACTCCATCAAAATCGTCTAAAAAATGTGCGAACAGCCTCTGTATAGAGTTTTGTAGTCTTATTTTGTCAGAAAAAGCTAACTTTAAGTCAGAAAAAAGTAATTAGAAATAAAATAAAAAAAATTCTCGAGCGGCTCACAAAAAGATTCTAATAAGAATATTTGCAATAAGTCATTTGTTAGAAATATTTTATACTAGCAGACTACGCCCGCTTAGCTGGTCGCTATATTTAAATGAACTTTCAAAAAAGTTGGATTAGTATTTATTTTTACACCCAATCATAAATAAAAACTAAAAAATATATATTGAAATAGCTCTAAACCTCGCTTCGGGTACCAGCTGCCTACGATAGCTCTTTCTCCACCCACATTACAGCGGGTCCAGGTTTCCACTGCCTGCAGAAATGTCTTTCCCGGTCACTTCATTTTGGGTTTTTAGAGGCGACAGGTGGATCTGCTATTATTTTAAAACTACGATTTTAAAGATGATTGTATCTCAAAATCTATTAAATATTTTAGTTTTTGAATCATGATTTTACAGCCCCCGCTATTTTCACTATATTATCATGTCATACCCAGCAATATGATAAATGAAATAAAAAGTACATTTTCTTTTAAAAGGAATTAAATGCAAAAAATAAAATAAAATAAAATAAAATAAAATAAATAAATAAATTTTAATCATTTTAATCAATCCTGCTATATACTACCATTTTTTCCAGATAAATACTATCAATAATAATAAAAAAAAAAAGACAGAGAAAGAGAAATTATTCTTCTTTTAAAAGAATTAATTTAAAAAATGAAAAATAAAAAGTTGTTATTCTATAAAAATTATACATAAATCTTAAATTTTAAATTTTAAATTTAATATACTTATTTTTTTTCTACTGCATTTTTTTTTCAATGTACATAATAAATTAAAAAAGAGGAAAAGGATTTCGCCTTCAAACGAATGTATTAAATAAAAAATAAATTTTGTAATAGCCGTTGCTAAGATACGCAGGCGATTACAATGGAAAAATAAATTCATGAAAATTGAAACATGAAATCAAATATTTAAAATTTAAATAATAATAATAATAATAATAAATTAAAATTCGAAATTTGAAAAAAATCTGGATGAGATGCACACCTACAGGGCTCCAGGTACTTAACTACCAAGTTTTGTAGCTCTGCGTTCAGTAGTGTGAGCACCAGAGTGCAGACACAGAAACACATACACACACAGACACTTCTCTTTATTTATCTACTAGCAGGCTATGCCCGCTTCGCTGGTCACTATATTTAAATGAATTTTCTAAATAATTGGATCAGTATTTATTTTTTACATCACATTACAAATAAAAACTAAAAAAAAAAAAATAATAATAATAAATAAAATAAACACTGAAATCGCTTTAGATCTCGCTTCTTCGGGTACCCGTTGCCTAAGGCAGATCTTTTTTCTACCCGTACTGCATCGGGTCCAGTTTCCCACTGTCTATAGAAAGGTCTTTCCCGGGCACTTCAATCTGGGTATTTATCGACGACTTGTGGATTTTCTGTTATTTAAGAACTACGATTTTAAAGATGACTGTATCTCAGCATCTATTATATATTTTTGTTTTTGAACCATGTGTTTTATAGCCCCCGTTATTTACACTATATTACGATTTGATTCCGATTAATGCAATAAAATAAAATAAAAAAGTAGATTTTCTTTTAAAAGGAATTAAATACATAAAAAACGAATTTTAATCAGTTTATCCTTTCTACTATAAACTACCATTTTTTTCACCCAATAAATATTACAAATAATAATAATAATAATAATAATAAAGATTTTTCTTTTAAAGGAATTAATTTAAAAAAATGAAAAATAAAAAGTTGCTATTGTATAAAATTTATACATAAACGTAACAATTTATTTCTGTTGCATTACCATTTGATTTTCAATAAATATAATAATACTTAAAAAAAAGAAAAAAATAAAATAAAATCGCCTTCAAATGAATGTATTAAATAAAAAATGAATTGCACAATAGCCGTTGCTAAGATACGCAGACGATAGCAATCGAAGAATAAATTCATGAAAAATGAAACATTGAAGGCAATATTTAAAATCGAAAAACATTAATTTAAAAAATTCAAATTCGAAATTCGAAAAACTCTCGATGAGGTGCACACCTGCAGGGTCCCAGGTATCCATATGCCAAATTTGGAAGCTCTGTGATCAGTAGTGTGAGCACCAGAGCGCAGACAGACACATGCACACACACACAGACACTTCTCTTTATTTATATAGATAGACTGTTTGGGGTAAGGTTATTTTTAATTATGTTTCCGTTGTGTCTTATTACGTTTGCATTATATTTTATGCAAAATAATTTAGTCCAAAGAAATTTGAGTATAACTGAGTAAACAATTATTCCAATATAAATTAATATATTTTGCTCGTGTAAATAGAAATTTCTCATGGAATTTAAACAAAATTATTGAGCATAGATTTTGCTTAACATCTTCAAAAATAAATGCTATTTTAAACATTTATATAAATATATAAAAACACCATTTTTTTAGTTCCTTGAAAAAAATTCTCTATCACTGGAATATCATGTTTCATTAAAATAAGATTTTAAACTAAGTTACCGCAGAAACTACATTTTTACGTTTTTTACAGCCTTATTAAGTGTAATTAATTGCATTTCTAACTGCTTCCTTATGAGTTTTTATATAAATATTCATCAGTAATAAAATATTTTATTTTAATAAAAATGTAAAAATTAATTCTTAGTGAAAATTTAGTTTTCAGAAAAAAAATGCTTGAAACACTAAATATGAATCTGCAATTTTTTCAAAGAGTGTAATTATCGTTTTTTTTTTTTTTTTTTTTTTTTTTTCCGCTTCAGCAACATATAAAAAAAAAATATATATATAATCTTAAATATCTTTAATGCTAAAAATAATTACATTTTTTTAAAACTATTGAAATTCGAGTATATTAAAAATTAAGGCATAAAACGTAAAAAATCCATTGTACTTATTTGATACATTTTTAATCTGTTTAGGTACATATATTTAGTAATTACTTTAGAAGAAAAAATAATTTATTTTTGTGGGACGAAAAAAATATTTTTAATTATTTTTAATAAGGATACAAAAGATAACGATTTCAAATAAAGGTATTTTTTAATATTTTTTTAATGAATAAATTTATTTTACAATTGTTACTTTTTTTATATTATATGCAAATTAAAACAATTTTTACTGAAATACTGCATTAACATTATTGTGCAAATTTATGCATATTTTTTAAACGTATAAATAATGATAAAAATATTTATAATGTTAACTATTTAAAAAATTTAACTAAATATCTGAAATAATAATATAATAATATAATAATATAACAGGATAATTATATAATAATAATAATATAACAGGAACAGTATAGATATGAACATAAGAGTTTATAGATAAACATTATTATCCAAAAGATGCACGTATTTTTAAATATGTATAAAAATGATAAAAATGTATGTCATCTTAACTACATTGCGTGAAAAATATCGTATCAAATGTGTGAAATAATAATCTATATTAATAAAATCAGACTTTTGACTGTAAATTTGTCAGAAACGAAAAATTTTCCGATATCTTCACGTTTCACACACCATGAAAGCTAAAAATGACTTCAGAAAATTTCGCCTGTGTGTGTGTGTCATCGTGTCTGTATGTCGCTTTTTTTTGTCCGGGCATCACTTGAGAACGGCCAGACGGAATTCAACGGCGCTGGGCAGGAATTTAGATCTTCACCCAACTTAAAATTATATCTATCAACTTTTCAGAAATTCCCCCACGTACCCCTCTGGGGGGCATAAGACATAAATACGTTTGTCCGGGTATCACATGAGAATGGCTGGACGAAATTCAACGGCGCTTCCCAGAAATTTAGGTCTTTACTCAACTTAAAATTACATCTATCAACTTTTCAGAAATTTCCCCCCCCCACGTTCTCCCCTGGAGGGCAAAAGACCAAAACACGTTTGTCCGGTAATCACTTGAGAACGGCTGGACAGAATTCAACGGCGCTTCGCAGGAACTTAGGTCTTTACAAAATTTAAAATTATATCTATCAACTTTTCCGAAATTACTCCTTTCCACCCTGGGGGAAGCAAAAACAAAAACACGTTTATAAGCATAACTCGGTTCCTAATTACTTCACAGTAGAGAAATTGCACATGGGGAGACTAGACATGAGTACAAATAATACAGTTTCTACATTTAGGAATTTTCGATTTTTAAGGGAAGGGAGGGGGGAAATATTGAAAATTCCTGATTTTTGAGTGGACCTCTACACAAAATGGAACAAATATATTGAAAAAAGGCTATGCGACTTCCTTAGGATATTTCCAAAAACACTTTTTTTTAGGGGGGGGGGTTACGAGGGGGGAAACTCGAGACACACCTTTTAGCGCTAAATTTGTTCTGAGAAATCTATGGGATCTGCGGTAACGAAATTTGGTACGTAAATTGTTTATATGTATCTGACCCTTATTGTAACGGGATTTTACGAAATCCCCCCTTTACGCCCTTGGTGTCGAGAGGGCTATACACACGTGTAAAAACACGTTTTCCCTTTTGCATACGCCTTAAATTATTTTGGATTGGCGAACTTTGGTGTGTGGACGTTGATTAGATGTACGCATTATGCACTTTGTGGAGATTTCGCAAAACTTCAAGCTTAGCCACTGGAAAAGGGGGAGTAAGAAGCGAGTATGTTGCTGCCGTAGGCAGTGGGAACACGGACTCATCACGTTGTAAGCGAGAAAAATCTCTACCGAGCACAGCGGGAACTTTAACTCAGGTTAATTAATAATGAAATGGAATTTTGACAACTCATTTCAGTATTGTGTCCAGCGAAGCTAGTATAATTATCTTTATGAAAATTGGATAGATATCAACATATGTATCAGACATATACTATGAGGATGTTACTAAAAATACACTACCGACCAATAAGTATTTGGACACTTTCGATATTAGACGTTCTGTCGAATATCTAGAAAAGTTCTTCGAGAATCATTTTGAAACTTTGATAGAGTAAAGAACATGTTATACTTCTTATATTTCAGCAAACGTTGCGTCCTGAAGAGGTAAAGGGGACCAGTAAAAAATTAAACAAATATCAAAATGTTTTGGATTGCCCTGTAAAAAGAATTGCTTTAAATGTGTTTTGGCTGCAGCATGAGGTTAAGAGGTTTTCTTTCATTATCTGTATAAAGTTATATAAGGCTACCGCATATATTCATGAAGATATAACTTTTTTTTTGAAAAAAATGAAAAAAAAAATATCCACATTTTTAATTATTATACACGTAGTGAATGTGTACGTACACGTAGTAGATACACGTGTTGTAAATTCAAAATGTTATGAGAGATAGAATGAATAGAATTTCAGTTCTTCTAAAAAGGAAGGGAGACGATAGGTGGTTCTATCAATATTTATTTACAGTCAGCGAACACTCTATTACCATTGGGCATTGATTGAATCAAAATAAAAGTGTGAGTAAACCCCCTTATAATTATCTTTTATTTTGAGAGAACTGAAATTCTGTTCATTCTATCTTTCATAACTTTTTGAATTTTCCTGATATTTGTTTAAAGCTTTCATATAAGTTGTTCAATACTTTTGGCTGTTAAATTATGCAAGTGACATTTTTTAAAAGCATGCGCATGCGTAGTTAAAAATTATTTAGTAAAATTGCTAATACTTCGTACGATATTGAACATTTTTGCATTCCCATTGAGGTATGCTGTGTCTAATATAGTATGCCAATTTTTCAAAAAAATTCTTTGCACTGGATCTAATACCCTACGTGTTATAATTTAAAAAGTGGACTTTTTTTGTAATAATAAAAATAAATAAATAAATAAAACTTTTACATTTCTATGAATATATGTAGTAGTCTCATAAAATTTATACAGATAATAAGAAAATTTTTCATAATCACATGCTCCAGCCAAAAACGAATTCAAAAGTGTTACTTTTTACAGGGTGATCCAAAACATTTTGTTTATTGTTTAATCTTTTAATGGTCCTCTTTTAATCTGCAGGACACAATTTTTGATGAAATACACATGAGGTATAAAATGTTCTTTGCACTTCTAAAGTTTCAATATGACTCTTAAAAAACTTTTCTAGATATTTGACAAAGCGTCGAAATTCGAAAATGTCCAAATACTTATTGATAGATAGTGTACATTTAACCCTTAAATGAATGAATTTTTATTTTTAATAAATAATATTTTAAATCAACCGGGAAATGGATGTAATTAATGAAAAAAAAAAAAAACTTTTTTTTTAAGAGAAACATATTGATGTATTTTTACATCACAAAAACAGTTACATTTTACTTGCATATATTTATCAGTATATGCAAAAAAATACATATATTATTCGTTACTCTTACCTTGTTTCTATGCGAAAATTTTTTTTTTCTGAAGGTTTTTATTATTTTTTATATAAATAATCGTAGTTTGTAACACCCGCAGAAATGAGATGGTACTCAGTTAGCTCGCCAACAATGAAAATTGTTACAGTTAAAGAAATAAATTGTCAAAGGTTCTAGTTCCGTTCAGAAACGATAAAATAGTCTTGGTAAAACAGGGTGTCTACTAGGTCTTGAAAGTCATGAAAGTCATGGAAAGGTCATGAAAATCAACGATGGGTCATGGAAATCATGAAAAGGTCCTGAAATTCAGCAATAGGTCATGAAAGTCAAGAACAGGTCAGGAAATTCGACCGTCGGATTGAGTCACGTATTGGTTCAGGTAACCCAGTTTCACCGGTTGTGTCGAAAACAATTTTTTTCTCTTGCAGTTCGGGTTGAGTTGATTGAATTTCTTTTTCCTATGAGTCGGGTCGACTTGTATGTCGGAGTGTAGATGTACTTTTAACATAATAATTTCTATAAATTGTGTACATATTCAATATAAAGCCAGCATGAATATTTTAATGGGCAATTTAAACCATAAACATTTACATAATTGGGCGATCATAATAATCCTATTGACAAATGTTGTATCTAGACTGTATAAACTCAACATGAAAATTTAAACAGACAATTGTTTTTTCGCAGTGACTTTTTATATTAATTTTTCATTCGTATTATTATGAATTTGTAAAATAATAGCAGTTTTTTTTCATGTAAATTCATTCAAAGACGCTTAGTAAGGTTATAAACTGCTACATTTCTGCTTTTCGAGGTTTTTTTCTTGTTAAAACAGCGCTTTTTCCTTTAAAAGCCTGTTAAAAAGTTTCACCAACGCAGGCCAATTTTGGCGCCAAAATTGGAGAGATTTGTCGCTCTTTAGTAACTTTCTTGGCAACCTTGGCGAGAAAAACCTTATTATCGATATCTCGAATATCTAAGCTCTAACTCGATTAGGGCAGATTGTAATGGAAAAGCCTCGTTTTCTACGAGGGTATAAAGAAAATCACACCCGACCTACTCAGTCAGTTTCTCGCCAAACCGCTTATTGTAAAGAGCTCCTGACTGAGTCTCTTACACTGTTTGATTACAGCCTAATGCTGTATGTTAATGGTGTGATCCAGTTTATACTGTGAATTTGATGTTGTCATTTAATATTTAAGCTGTGTTTTTTGGTGAAACTGAACTTGATACTTGGTTTACAGACCTGTAATCTTCTGCAACATTCTGTAAATAGACTTTAAATCTTCTGCAAGATTAGCCTTTCATTCACAGACCATTGACGAACCACCGAGTACGGAATAATTCTGGTGTCACAAGCGGGATTTTCTACTGGATGGTCATAACTAGTGGTATGGAGGACCAGATGAATAAACTTCTGGAAGGTCTAACTGCCAAAATGAAAGATTTAAAATCTGGATTGATCGAGAAAATGGAAACTGGGCAAAAGGAAATAAACCTCTACACGAAAATATTGAAAACGGGTTCAAGGAAGAAATCTATCCAAGAAATAGTGGAGTCGCATTAGGACGAGATAAAGAAAGAACTTTCATCACTGAATAACGACTTTATGTCTCTGAAAACGATGACTGAAGAAAAAAAAACTTTAAACTATGGGACATAGAATTGAAGAGGTAGAACTTAAAGTTAATAAAAATATGAAGATAGAATATAATGTTATGAAGATAGACGATAGTGTTATGAGGATAGAAATGAGTATTGAAAAGAGAAAAAAAAGGAAAATGTCGAATACGAGAAGAAAGGAAAATTAACAGTTTACAACCTAAGTCTCTTTGAATTATTTTACATAAAAATAACTACTATTATTTAAAAATTCGTAACGATATTAACTGTTTTGCAGAAGTTAAAGTTTATTACATTAAGTGTCTTATGCATCCATCTGTAAATTCAAATACAAACATATCTTAGAATAAATCCGTTATTATGTCATTATGGGTTCTTGAATTCATCTATGCCTTTTAAATGATTTTAAAAAGAACAAAGATTAATTTGCAATCGTAAATTTTAAAAATAAATATGCAGACCACGTATTCTTGATGCTATAATTGTAACTTTTCTTATAATATCCAACAATTTGAATAATGTATATAAAGTTAATATTCTTTATATATAATTGCTATAAAAAAAATCGTAGCAATTTATTTATATGGTAAAATTACTATTTAAAATACATAGAAATATATCTTTTTATTGTTATTTAGGAAGTTATTAAATTAGTTCAATCTTTACTTCAAGAAAAGATAACGCTCACGAGCGGGCAGTTGTTTTAATAAAAGGAAATATAATACACTCTTTCACATATTTATAAGGACACTTTGTGTTTTGAAATAACTAATGTAAAAATAATTGTGAACAAGATTATACTAAGTGCACTTAATATATCTAGTATTCTAAAAACCAAAACTGCTATAGTTTTCTTAATATGAAACACAATTAATAAAAAATAATGCAAAATATTTTTTTCTCCACGTTTTTAAATGTTCATAATTATAGGGACAATCAAGAATATTTTCCTCTTATTTAACTTACTAGCGGATAAATTACAGCGAATTTGTTAACTACCGGGCTAGATTAATTCATATATAAGCCTTCAATTTTTCTTGGACGGACATTACTGATAATTCCTCGAAAAATTAGAACGCTCATGCAGTGAAGTATGATAAATGTGTTTTTCAAGAATGAAGAATAATTTCAATCTGCCGTATTTCTAATGAAATTCGAAGATCTAAAATTGCTGAAGGAAATGTGATCAAACGTTGAACTGCTGGTTTGATAGGAGAGAGATCTGATGCAAAATCAGAGTTGTTTTACAGAGATCGAAGACTCATAATTCCTCTTACTGTTCTACTCAAAGTGATTGCTGCTGAATTTGCTCGTAGTTTTTAACGAAAGGTCGGGGTTCACATTTATGCATGTTTAAAATAATTAATAATATGTTAAAATGAATAAAAAATCTGAAATAATCAATAAGCATTAAATGGAAGAAAGAATGTCTGTGTTA
This sequence comes from Salticus scenicus, assembly GCA_963930645.1. Lineage (NCBI taxonomy): Eukaryota > Metazoa > Arthropoda > Arachnida > Araneae > Salticidae > Salticus > Salticus scenicus. The sequence continues at coordinate 137,320,157 of OZ005655.1, forward strand.
AAGTTGAATAAAGACTACATGAAATGGTAAAATGTTGAATTTTCGAATGAAAAACATTTTTTTCTTGATTAACCAAATGGTTTTAACAGTTACTGGCACGATCTGAAGATATCGAAAGACAGAGCAGATTTTTTTTAAGGCAGATATGAATCGGGCATTTTAAATGTGGATCTATAGTGCTCTCGGGAGATGTTTCTACTGAGGGCAGAATGAATTTAATAATTTTTTCTATTACTAGGAACATCAAGAGAATATCTTCAAATTTTAAACGGGGAATTATTCGATTTTAGAGAGAGATGTGTGCGTGTAAGGGGGGGGGAGTAATAATTTCTTTTCAACAAGACTTACATTTTTGCTCTACCTCTAGAGTAATAGGAAATAGTTTGAAGAAAGAAACGTCTGTATTATTGACTTTCCCGTGGCCTAAAAGTTGAAAAAACCGCAACTCACCATATTAGAAAAGTGCATGCAAGTGGAAAGCAATTTTAAATAGTTTAAATGTATTCAGAATATCATCTATACTGTATGAAATGGTATTGAAACTGAATATTTAAATATATATATATATATATATACAGAGCTGCCAACCTAATCCGGCAAATTGTTAACGCCTACTGAAAAACGCCCTTTTTTCTACACCACTTAATTTTTAGAGTTTAATTTTTATTTGAAGAATTCTCTTCAAATATATCTATGATGAATTACGTAGAAAAATACTCTAAAAATTAAGTGGTGTATAAAAAGGGGCGGTGCTAACAATTTGCCGGATTAGGTTGGCAGCTCTGTATATATATATCAGAGAGAATTTCTGACTGTTTCACCCTAAAAAGAGTCCCCATAAAATATTAATTTAAAGAATAACTGAAAAAAATTACTAAGATTCGAGCTGTCCTTATAATTGTGAACACCTGAAAAATTATCTTCTTGACCGTATTTAAAGTTTTTTAAGATAGAAAAACGATAAAACTTTTAAATATCGTCTATTAATGAAATTCAAATTACTAAAAAATATATTTATTTAAATAATGGTGTTGAGTGTTTAGTTAATATAGAAAGACGGGTGTCCTTATAATTATGAGAACCAGTGTACAATAGAAGTAATATATTAAATGTCTTAATTTTTTTTTTCTTATAGAAACCTATTTTCATATTTTATCTTTAAGTAAAATATCACTTAAATATTATACATATATTTTATATAAGAAGTGATACATTGTATATGTGTATAATGTTATTTATTTATTTATTTATTTACGCCATATTTAAAGCTAAGCCATAAAATAAATATATTAGATAATCAATAAGTAAAAGAAGTTTAGAAATTTCATTAATGTAAGTTTCGGAAATACTTTTATCTAAAGATAAAGTACATATTCCTTTGGGGAGAGGCACATATGGTGAGAAGACATTACTCGATTTACTGAAGATTAGGCATGAAAACTTAGTATATATTTCTCTTCAATATATAAAAACTAATACTGCGCAAAATACATATCACATGTTAAATTGGAGAACATTTATTCATTTTATTGTACAAAAATATAATTTGATGCGTTTAAACTGTTTTAAATTTGCCAGGTTACGAATTATGTGGATTTAAAGATGAATGGCGTAGAATATTAAAACATTATATGAAACACAAGTATTTTAGTGACAACAATGCGCTATTATTTTTCTCTTTCACCTGTCTACATAATTTTGAAAAAATATTGAATTTTGATGAAATTTTGACAGTTTAAATTTTGTTACATATCTAATTTTGTATCTCCTGATTCCGAAAATAAAGTTTTTAGCGATTGGTCTGTATGTCTTCGTATCTGTCTGCGTATGAGACTTTTATCAACGTACCTCAAGAATAAAAATTATGTGAAGTTGAAACTCAGTGTACATGATTAACATAAAGGTGATGTTACTTAAAACATTTTATTGAAATATGACAAATGCTTTCTGCACACCAGGGACATAAAAAGGTATTTCAAATACTTTACGTCTACCGGTGAAATTTGAGGTAAAATATATTTTAACACCTATCGACTTCACTGAACAAAAGAATATGAGCATGTAATTTTATATGCATAAAAGCTAGTTTCGTATGGAATATAACATAAAAATAGTACGTAACTTGTTTACATAGCTGCCAATATTTTGATTTATTCCAAAGTAATTTTTGCCCCGCCATTACTTCGTACCACTTATTTTTTTAAAGTAATTTTTTCATATTTCATCGAAATTATATAGTGATAAATTTTTCTATAAATAAAGTGGTGCGAAATAAAGGCGAGGCTAAAAATACTCCGGAATAAATTAAAATATTGACAGCTATACGTTTAGAGAACTAAACAAACCTATCTCGATATATTAGAGCTTTACTTTGGAATAGTTAGAAGTGCATTTTAAGTTGTGTTATGTGTTTTTTATATCATTTTAAATTTAAGTACACTATGTGTTGTATATATAATTAATAGAAAATATACAGGACTAGCTAGAGTTAAAGAAATACATTATTCTTAATTGAATTTAATTGATGGAAGTTATTTTATATACACTGATGAAAAAAAAAATCCCAACACCAGGAAGGAGCTGTGCTAGATAAATGAAATTTGGTAGGCGTGTTTATACATCTGAAAGATGACGTTGATTCAAATTTCGAGCTACGCGCATAAGTGTGGCGCTAGTAGCGAAACTATGAACATGCAAATGAGGTTTGCTTTAAATAAGCGCTGTAAGGTTCGTGATCGTTATTTACAGTTGAGATTTGACGTAGTGGGTTAATGTTAGTCAAGGATGCCTCTGAGAAGACGAAGAAGTCATTATCAACAGCTCACTGAGTTTGAACGAGGTCGTGTAGTAGGGCTACGAGAAGGTGGGTTTTCTTTCCGCGATATTGCAGAAAGACTTGGCAGGAATGTATCCACTGCGCATGAGTGTTGGCAGCAGTGGTCAAGGGAAGGTACTGCCTCAAGAAGTCCGGGTTCCGGGCGGCCACGTGGCACTATTGAGAGGGAAGGCCGCCGTGTTCAGCGTATGGCTGTGGCTAATCGTACTGCGTCTGCAGCTGAAATTCGAGCTGCAGTTGGCACCACAGTGACACAACGAACTGATACAAATCGGTTACTTCAAGGACAGCTCCGAGCCAGACGCCCTGTAGCGTGCATTCCACTGACTCCAAACCACTGCCGTTTGCGACGTGAGTGGTGTCAAGCTAGAGCTCATTGGAGGACGGAGTGGAGATCTGTTGTGTTTTCTGATGAAAGCCGGTTCTGCCTTGGTCGCAGTGATAGCCGTGTGTTGGTTAAAAGGAAGCCAGGTGAACGCCTGCTATCGACCTGTCTGCGGCCTAGACACACAGGGCCTACTCCTGGAGTTATGGTTTGGGGAGCAATTTCGTACGACAGCAGGAGCACTCTCGTGGTTATCCCACGCACCCTGACTGGAAATTTGTACGTCAGTCTAGTGATACAACCTGTTGTGCTGCCATTCATAAACAGCATTCAAGGGGGTGTTTTCTAACAGGATAACGCTCGCCCTCATACAGCTGTTGTAACCCAACATGCTCTACAGAGTGTCGAAATGTTGCCTTGGCCTGCTAGATCACCAGATCTTTCTCCAATCGAGCACGTATGGGACATCATTGGACGACAACTCCAGCGTCATCCACAACCAGCATTAACCGTCCCTGCATTGACCGCCAAAGTGCAACAGGCATGGAACTCCATCCCATAAACTGATATCCGACACCTGTACGACACAATGCATGCACGTTTGCATGCTTGCATTCAAAATTCTGGTGGTTACACCGGTTACTAATATACCAGCATTTCACATTTGAAATGGCTCTACTCGCCAATGGCTCTACCTGTGATCTTGAAACTTTAATCAATTAAATATTTTACCTAGATAAATGTATTGCTGAAATTCATTACTGTACAATAATTTTTTCTTGGTGTTGGGATTTTTTTTCCATCAGTGTATTTTGCCAATTACGTGAAAAATTAATTCTTAAATAAGATTATTAGTTACTCTTACACTGTAAAAAAAAAAAAAAAAAAACTACTTTACACAACAATATTGAGGCAGCTTACTTGACACAAGCATGTTGTGAAATGTTAGCAGCTGTATTTGTGTAACTGTAGCATGTTACGCAGTTAAATTCTGGTAACATTTCTCTACATGGTCGTGGCAAATAAACTGCCTCAATATTGTTGTGTAAAGTGACAAAATCAGTTTTACAGTGTACAAATAAAGTAGACAATGTATTGATTCGTATTCTTAATTTCAACGGTTGTTGTTTGCTATATTTATGCATTTTGCCGTGTCCTAAATATGAAATTCAAGTTTCTAGCAATTCTTCGGTGTGTACGTATGTCTGCGGTCAACAGCACTTAAAAACAAATGGTTGCAGTTAATTCAAATTTTGTGTTTTGAATTTCATATGATGTTGCAACTTGAAAAGTTTGACCAAGATTATTAAAATTCCAGATTTCCATGATGAAAGTTTCTGAATTTTGGAATAAAATTTTAAAGTCTTAAATTTTTAATGTATGTAGATAACTACCTAAAAAGTTGGGAGTGAGGGGCCGAAACTTCATTAAAAGTCTAAACTTTTTCTATAACTGATTTCAACTGTTTTGAAAGTACATTTATGTAAAGTATGTGTTATTATACGTTATAATCTATATTCTGTATTTATATTATTCAAATGCAGGATAAGAGACAGTCATTACATGCCTCGTCAATTTACACATGTCCGTGACAATAAAAATTGCATAATATATTTTCGCTATTTATTATAATTATTTTGATTCAGTAAAATTGAAATATTAATAATTAAAATTCCAACACTCTTTTTCTCATAACAAACGTTTATCCGACACGTTTTTTTTCATATATATATATATATATATATACATATATATAGTATAATTTTGCGTAAAAACAAGAAATCTGGTATACTATTGCTGATTATCCAACTATTATTTCTTTCTTTAAAACAATATTTAAAAGAATCAATGCAAAAAGGAAAAAAAAAAAAGAAAAAGAAAGAAATGAGAAATAGAATGTATGAGGAATTGGAAGAGCAGAGAGTTATCACGGAGAGAGTCGGAAGGACACGAAAAAAGCAGAAAATGTTTCACACACGTAAAAAGAGTGTTCACAGATTATTAAATAAATCACAAAAGAATATTTTGTTTATATCTGAGAAAAAATATGTTTAATTTAATGCAATAAAATTATATTTTTTTCTGTAATTAATTCCCTATTATTAAATAATAATTATAATAAACATACGTGATGGGAAGTAATGGAGGTCGATTTTGGATTAAATATCTGTGAAACAATATGAAGTCGACCAAAAGCATTCCATTCAGCTTAAATTTTTTCCATATCTGTGTTATTTATTTAAACTATTTTTTTAAGGGTTGGTGTAAAATTTATTTAAATTCAGTTTCCTTAAAAAAAAAAAAAAAAAAAAAGAAAAAATACTGGCAAAATTATTATTAGTCCTACTGTAAATTACAAAATGTTTAGGAAGTCCATAGAACCATATAATATCCAGAAACTACATAAGTTTCTAAAAAAAAAAAAAAAAAAAAAAAAAAAACTACAATAATGTTGCAGTATATATTTGGTGAAACTTTTATCTTGATCAGCGTATTAAAAGGTCAGATGAATTAGAATTCTTATTTTGTGAAGTGATTTATTACAGCCAGAAATGACATATCTTCAATCCGCGATTGTAATGAAATGCTCGTCCTGTGGTGGCCTAAGGTGAAATGGCAATAAGCGGATAGCTTTCGTCAAAACGCCATTGCGTTCTGTATATTCAATGTTTAGTTTCTCTTATTTATTGAATAAAAATGGATAAATCCGGTAAAAAAGACTACACATACTGTTGTGTACCACAATGTAATTCCAAAGGATCCAGAAACCCAGAATTAAGCTTTAATTTATTTCTAAATGACAATTATAAAATTTCTGTTGCTTCGAATAATGGAAGTAAAGCTTTAGTTAGTAGAAAATCTGAATGGGGAGGACTTTTACGAATTGGGAAATAAGTATCACCGAAAATGACTGTTTGTTCAAAACATTTCACATGTCAGGATTTCACAAGCAATAATATGTTTAATTTTGCTTTAATTATAAAATCTTTCAGATATAGCTGATCGTTTCCTTCGCTAACGAGCAAAGCAAAACGATCACATTTCATGGATGTCATGGAACAACTATAGTGTTGGTCCACAAGTGCATTTGGCGATTATGGCGAAATGCCATTTTTGCAAATGGTTGCGATGGATTCCAAGCGTAAACAAAAGCGTATTGTATTGTAAAGAATCCAGAAAGGCATCGTTATTGTTCAAAACGGTGCCAAAGAAAAATCGTCAAATCCAGTTATGGACCAACTCTATAGTTGTACCTTTTCTTTTTCTTCTTCTTTTTTTTTTTCTTTTTAAATGTACCTCTGCTGTAAGATATAGATGCAGTTAAAATACAGTGGAATTATTAAATAATAAAACGCAATAATTTTCATTGCATCCTGTTATTATGTTTTATTTCATACATATTCTCTTTAGTAATTACTTTTATTGCATTAAAATAAAATGGAACGACGATGTATTAAGAAAATAACAAACTACTTACCTATTACAGTACAACAAAACTGCAACGTAATGTTTGCAGGTATTGTTTTTACCCGCTTTGCAGGAACATTCAACATCTTTAATGTCCCACACATTTTCATTGTTTATTAAAGAACAATTAATTGTGTGTGGGTTTTTTCCTTCACAGCAGTGGATCTCAGGCAAACTGCGTCTATAATAACAGTATTATCATCTTCCGATTTCACGCCGCACAAAATCAGATGATTAGAAACTAGTATCTGTTCAGCTACGGTTGGGCATCTACTTCCGATCGAACTTTGAATAAATTGAAATATTTTTTCCAAAGGCAATCGATAGTCTATTGATGTGATGGCAGAAAATTTATAGAACAGATAGCAAGTAGCAACACAAACACAACAATAATAAATACACGTGGCTATTATATTTACTAACGTCAACACTTATAAAAGCACCATCTATCGACCATTTCAAACGCGGAATTTGAAAAAAAAATTTGTTGTTTGATAATTTTAGACATTTTCCCGTTCATTGCATAAAAATGATTTTCATACTATCACAGTATTTGCTAAAATAATTTTGGAGAGAAATGTTTTAATTAGAAAAGTGTAATTGTTATTGAAAATTTTCACAGCATTATATAAAAAAGTAATTGATTTAAATTGTTTAAGAACTTGCATTTAAAAAATAAGAATCACAAAGTTATAGCTATTTGCGTAGATTTTTATAGATATATAAATATATTTAAGATTTTTTTACTATGCAGCTTAGGAGTACGCCATTTTTATAATAAGATTTATTTTTATTTTAAATCATTATATTTACATTATTTAATAAAAGTAAAATTTTATATAACTAAAAAACTTTTTATGTTATATCTGACTTCTGATAAGTATTTTTATATTTGTATAGATTGTGTTTAAGTATGTTCACGAGGCTTTTATTTCTGTTAATTTAGACTTTAATTATTATTTCATTTTAACTTTGACAAAAATTGAACTGTATGTAAATTTAGACATTTACAAAACTTAATGCAAATATTATTAGTTTAATACTAATTGAAAATACTTTTATATATTTTATAATATTTCAAGTTTTATTAAGAAATATTACATCTATTTCGGAAAAAATCAATTTAAAATTTCTTCGAAAGATCTTACTTGTATTGTGAAATTAAAAAATCAAAGCACGTGCTTTCGTTTTCTTTTGAATTGACATTAATGTTTTTCCGAACGTATGCGGAAGAATTTCCAAGTATTTGATTCAGTTTGATTACAACAACAACAACAATAAAAAAAAAGGATACTGAATTTTCACAGAATATTTTATTCAAATTAGTTCCACTTGTAAAATGTTTTAGTACTTTTAATTTAAATCTTCACATATGTTTAAATTTAGAAATAGCTTTTGAATTCTAATGTTAAAAACATGAAAAATGAATTATTTCACCATTAAATATACAGAGGTTTTTAAAAAATATTTCACTTTGTATTTTGTAACAGTTTCTAGATTGTAAAATATGTGCAGTCCAAATACATTTGCTTATAATGTACACTGTATTTGGTTAAAGAATTTGTCTCCGGATAGTTCCTTTATGATTTTTTTCCGTGCTTTTTTATTTTTTGAAAGTGAAAGAAAATGATATAACACATTCATGTAAGTTAATTAAATATTATTTTTTATAGAAAAACACGGAGAGTAATTATCCCTTTCCGACCCTAAACATCTCCCCCCCTCCCCTTTAAAACATTACGTTCTTCTGTTTTTGCAAACTGAAAGAAAAATATGGACTATAACCGACATTTGTTGATTAAAAATTATACTTTACACTTTCTGCTAATTAGATCGATCGTGCATTTCCTGATTTTATTACATACGACTCTTCCAGATGCAAAGATGTAAGTGGATGCCGTCGATGTCTAACTCGCACGATCATACGGCCTGGGTTGGAAAAGGTTATAGGGTAATATAAAAAAATCGTCAGCTATTAAAAATTAATGGGCATGAATGAGCAAATACTATATTAGAAAACTGATTTCGTGAATTTAGTGAGCTTATCTAATAAGAAAAAGGTTTGAAAATTTAGCAATTTATTTTTAGATTAGGAAATCTATAAAAACGCTTTTATTAATTTAATTAAGAGAAGTTTATTTGCATATTTTTGCATATAGACATTACAGTGCTTGTTTTCCACGCATTATGATAAAAAAATACATTTAAAAGACTATTATCGAATGAATTCGTTTTAAAAAATAATGTACGATGTTACTTATTTCTAAACAATATATCAATGCTTTTACAAAATGTTGTATTATAAATAACATTCAAACTATTTAAAAAAGGTACCTTTATTTTTATAGTAAAAGATTGTAAAATTCAACTAAGTTGAAAAGAAAGACCTGATGAATGTCATTCACCTAACTTTTTTTTATTCAGACCTGTGTTATCTTATTAAACTAATCGTTTAAAAGGATTAATAAAAATATTAAGAAATTTCAATAAAATACCACTTATATATTTAATTAAAATATGTTAGTCTTTATCTTATATTTCTGAGAGAAATCAGTTTCCTGTCTTGAATAATACAACATTGCAAAATGAACTTTTTTCTGATGTGCGTGAGAAATACTTGCTTTACTTATAAAAGACTGGGTTTATATTTTTATCATTTTATTAAGTTTGAGAAAACGTATATTAAGTAATAAACTTACTAAGTATAATTTTATACAAAAACGTTTTATATGCTCTAACTTTAGTATAACTACTTAAAATTCGTCTATATTTTCATAGTTTATGAAACAATCTTATACAAACAGGAAAATTTTTATAGATGCAAAATAATTAAATTATTATACATTTAACTTCATACGTGGTAGAGTATCTCGAAGTAAAAAAATATTGGATCGATCACAAGCATAGTATTCATAAAAATTATTTTAGACATATGCATCAGAAATCTATTATTATATTTTACTTGTTAAATATTTATTTTACACTAGTTAAAAATTAAAGAAGAATACTTTTTTATTTAATGGCCTTTTCTCATAAAAGAAAGAAACTGTAAAGACATTCGTCTGTGTTTGTATAAAACTATATTTTAAATAAAATTTATTATAAATCACATTGATTTTTATTGATTTTAGAAAAGTAAAATAACAAATCTAAAAAAAAAAAAAAGAAAAGAAAAAAAGAAAGAAAAAAAAAACCTCTCGAAATTTTAAAATATATGTAACAAAAACAATTCTGTAATTACTAACATTATGAAATCAATCATAAAAAAAAAAAAAATACAAAAGGTAATACCATACCTCATGTTTTTACAATTACAGTTTCTGTCGTCTTACTTATTTCCACAAATATGAGAGATTGACTGCATAAATAAATTAATCAAATCCTTTTAATGGACTCAGTTATGTTCAATGTCTAATGAAAATTTTACGCAATATTTAATTTCTTTATTGATTTTTTTTTTTCATTTCACCTTTGATAGTTATTTTTACTGGGTAATAAATGGTTAATATTAACAGATATTAACTTCAAGTTACTTATATCATTAACGCTGAAGATCAACTAAACTGCGATATCTTTCTGGTAAAGACGTAGCACAATCTTTCTTCTGGATGACGGCGACTTTTCGTCACGTCATAGATTAGTTAAGTCACTCGAAGCTATGTAAAAGCATACATTTGAAGCTATGTGAATGTATCCCCCGAAACCGGAACAAAATATCAATATTGAGGAAGATTGGATAGTAAATTGAATGAAGCAGGGAAATTTGTTGATTGTATTACAGATGGGCTAAATTTATTTTCCACATGGTGACATCGTTGACTAGAAACACATGTAATAAGTGCAAAATTTGAATAAACAACATAAAATACAAAAATTCGCAATAATTGTTTCGTGTCGAAAGATGAGAGGATCCTTCGTCAGGTGAGAAAAGTAGGCACGAGTGTGCTGCTTGTTGTTTTGTTTGCAGTACTCTTGTCTACTTTGTTCGCCTGACGACGGGTCGTTTCTTCTTTCGACCCAAAATAATTGTTGTGAATTCTTGCATTTAATGGTGTTTATTCAACGTTTCGTACTTATTACTTTTTAACGTCAGTTCTGTGGTTCTTACAAAAGCATGTGCAGTCCTGTTTAATGTTCCTCTCACCATTCTGATGCAAATTAAAAACGGTAACACGATGTATTGCAATTAATTATCGAAAATGAGCATGAGTAATCAGATAGTCGTCCGCAGGATCACGATAAAGTCCACCTACGAGAGATATCAGGTGTTACAGGGATATGTTTCAGTTCATGTGATCAGATTCCTGAGAACAATGCTGTCTTTACGAGACAGAAGAATACGTTTCTAAGAGAAGATAATTTCTCTTAGTTACCTTCCCTGAAGCGTTTTACAACATACACGTATTTTGTTCAAAAGAAATGTACCAAACAATTGTTTTCTTATCACTCCAACCGACATTTTCTTACATCTGGAGGGATTGTTAGTGTGTTTTCACTGAAAATATTTTTCTGGCACGTAGGCGTATGTACCTAATAGAGGTAAGGTTGTTTTGAACGGTATTATAAATAATGTGTTGTTCACCAAAGGTAAATTAATAAGTAATTTTTCCGCGCTGGTTTCTTTTATCAGCTGTTACAATTCACGCTAGTTCTTCACAATCTTGCTTATCTATATTCTGTGCTATATTCTGTACTTATCTATGCATTTGACATGAAAATTAATGGTTTTATTGGGATCGATATACTCACGGTATGCTCTTGTCACAACTGTCCGTAAAATTTATACACAATTTCAAAGTTGAAGTAACTCATTTCAGGTTGCTAAATATGCATCCGCAATCAGATATGTTTACATCTTCAAATTTAACCCATATTACATTTAACAATTTTTAATTCCATAGCATCTCTTTTTCTAGAGTCAAATAACTACTTATATATTTTAAGTAGCATGTAGGTGTAAGAACAGCTCCAAGAAATTTGGATAATTTCATATGCCACTAAATAAATTTCTCACCAGTGTATATATAGAATTTTTACTATGCAAATGTTCTAATAACTTAAAAAAAAAAAAAAAAAAAAAAAAAAAAAAAAAAAAAACTGTGAGCATTTAACTTTTGGTTACACCAGATTTATCAGATTAGGTCAGTTAATGGAGAGCTAGCGCTTTATGTTAAAACAAATGTTAGATTTTTTTCTACTGGTAATATTGCACACAAATTAAATTTATTTCGATTTTTCCTTCATTATATATATATATATATATTTCTGAGTTTATTTCTTTAAACGGCACAAAATTTATACTATACTCAAATATATTTTAAAAGTGCTTTCTATAATTTTCACAATAATTTCTTATTTAGAAGAAACTTTGATAAATAATAAATAAAACTGTAATGAAAATTTATGTCGATGTATAATTGATGGACGTGTTTCTTGATATCGCTACTCAAGTTCATTGACTAAATATATTCTTATTTATATTAAAAAAAAAAAAAAAAAAAAAAAAAAAAAAAAAAATGTATAGTTTATAATGTTGTATACAAACACTCTTAATTTTTTTTTGACTGTCATGTTGATTATAAAAGGTATCATTAAAATTTGTTTGGACACCCTTCTTTTGGGATTAGAAATAATTACGTAGTAATAATTCTACAGTCTCACGAATACGAAATTAAAAGCTTAGGTTAAATTTAGAAATTTGACGCTAGACTATTTATATTTAAGAAATTATTAATTACAGTAAAAATATAAAAATAAACATAGTGTATACATTTTGTTATGAAAATCTTAGTTATTGATAATAACGAAAATAATAGTGTGTTCTACATTTTACAAAGTAACAGATAAGAATCTAATACAGTAACATATTAAACAAAATTCAATAATACATTTCATAGCTATCTAATATATTTGAATTGTTTAATAATTGATGATTGATAATAGCAATTAGAATAAATAAATGGTATTAAAATAGAATCAGCTGAACAATGAAATAAGAAATCAAACTCAAATCTTACATTTTTTTTTTTTTTTTTTTTTTTACTTTTAAATCTTAATAGTCTATATTATATTCTAAACAGAAATTTAAAATGTACCTTATAAATATTTATGTTACATTAAAGTTTGAATCTAATCTTCTATTTAAAGAAATTTTGTCTGGAGATGTACCAAAATGTTTAAATTATCATATTTATTTAAAAGTATAAAATATTCACACGCACTTTAACATTGGGTAAATTTTATCTTTAACATAACGTTTCTTTCAAAATATTTTATTACTTATCTCTTTGTACAAAGCAATAAAATTTTTAATATTTTGTGATTTACGAATAAATGTTTTCAGAAAATCTATATCTGTTTTCACATAACTTGTTAGATAATAACCTTGTCATAAATTACATTAGAATTATCTTAGGTAAAAATAGATTGTACTGTGAAACTTTAATAACCAGAGAAAATTTCATTCGGGAATTTTTCCAAAGTAAAATTTGAGACAATTTATTGCCTTTGCAAGTTCTTAGAATAATTCTAAGCTAAAATACATTTTATAAATTTGAATCTTCATTTCTCAAAAGTATACTAAGAAATTTATGTGTATGTAATAATGATTTCCTTTTAACCATGAATTATAGAAACACATTTCGAACTATAAAATAAATTTAATAATCTATAAATTTCAGATACGTGATTTTAATAATAAAAAAGCATATTAAACGATATAAGTAATAAATTATTTATTCAATCCCATTTTTTATAATATATTTAGGAAGTTCCTAACTTCCAATTAACAAAGGACGTAAAATAAAATCCATGAAATAATTCCCATGATGATGATGATGAAGATAATAATAATAATAATAAATAAATACCCTTTTAAGGCGGTGTATTCATTATGTTAATGTTAATATACATAATTTTCAAGAAGGATTTATTTTTTTGAAAAATGTAACTATGATTAAAGCTAACCATCAGGAAATACTGATTTTAAAAATTTTAAGTTTACAGAAAGCAATAGTAAATGAAAATAGAAAGAGATGTTGATTTTAAAATTTAAACTAAACATTCATTCGCAGTATAAACTAGGAATTTTCCCTAGTTATTTTATAGAAATAACACTTGATTATTTATAATCTTACGAAAACATGGTTAATTAGGATGTCTTGTAGTTATCTAAATTTAGTAATTTTTTTCATCATTCTAAAAGTTAAGCTAATGTTGGGTAAAATCGTTGTCATCGTTTGAAACATCGTTTAACTTGCACCTTTTTTTAAAACGGATTCAATCAAAAGGTTCAAGAAAGGTTACTGTGCTCACTGAAAATAAATGGGTCTTAAAGTAAGACATAAAAACAACTGAAACGGTGTTTAAGACACGTAAATATTTTAAAATATAGATTACACGTTATTATCTTATTTTAAGACAGAAATATGTATGAAATACCAATTTAGACACAAAAATATCTGAAACACATAAATACGCGAATTTTCAAACAGCAAACGCATTTTAATTTTCAGACACTTTAGAAATTCTGACACTTGCATTACTTAGAAAATTTTTCGTATGGAATCTACTTTAAGAAAATATGCTTATCCTACTTCCTTCCACATTCAATAAATATATATTTATTTTATATAATAAGCAGTTAATCTACTTAAACTGTGGTAGCTTAACTGCTGCCATAGTTCAATTTACATTAATTAATTTATATTAATTTCATAAAAATTTATGAAATTAAAATTTATGGAATAATACTCTAGGGATGTGAATGATATTTGCATGCTATTATTTTTTACATAATTCATAAACTACATATTTAGACACACAGCTTATTTCATTAAAAAAAAAAAAATAAATAAATAAAAAATAAAAAAATATATTTGTCTTTAAAGGTTTCTTTTATTAAAAGAAAAAGTGTGAAGACAGACGTAGCAATTTGTATAGAAGAAAGCGAATTTATAAGTGAACTGTCATTAATAAATTGCGCATAACATTTTTCTTTCTTTCTTATTATTATTATTCATTTAAAAACTTTTTTCTTTCACTTATTTACCTACATCTAAATGAAAAACAGCAAATTTTCCTGTATTCATGATTATAGTAGTTTGTTTTTATTTAAATATCACTTTAAAGAAAGAAATCGTTATCATCGAGGGATGCAACCTTCACATACTTGTTATGCAGTATTAAAAAATTCTAGACCTGTAGATATGAAATTTAAGATAATAATATTTATTAAGCTTAAGATACCATACGATCAGTAGTTTTACAGGAAAGAATTTTAAATAAGACATAACACAGCGATTTGTTTCGTGAATACTGCAGTTGCAATATATTTTATCATAAAAACATGCATTGTTGTATTCGCCGGTGGCGTGGTTGGTAAATGCTAGACTCCGACAATGCTTGTCTGAAGGTTTCGGTTTCTTTGGACAGTGTGAGTTCGAAACCCAACGTCGGATAATATATATATATTTTTTTTAATATATAAATATTTCATTAATGCTCTAAACAATTCTAAAATATATTTTTAACAGAAAAACATAATCGCTTGCCATATTTATTTATTTATTAAATGGCCTTAAAAACGGTAGTATTTTTAATCCTAACATGGCGGTGCTTTTAAACCTAAAACATGGCGGCGTTTTAACACACTTGCAAATATCTTAATTTCAGACGCAAAATGGTGTTTCAAAAAGTAAGACTTTTTTCTTTTTTTCGCTTAAAAAATGACCATCCATTTAAGACACTTTTTAAACTGAATTTAAGAAATTTACGTTTGCAGTGCTGATAAATCAGGTTTCTTCAGATCTCGTTACACTACCGATTCGCAAACAAAAGAACAAACTTGGATATTTTCTACTAGAAAAAGCCATGATCTTGCATCAGGGTATGCCCGATAGATGTAATATCAATTAAGGTTAATCCGGCTGCATTTTAATCACTCAAGTGTTAATGTCCTATAGCTTTGGAGACTCTGCATGAAATTTGCTAATAGTTTTGTAAATCTTTCGAAGCTGCATTCGCATTATAATCGTAAGTTCCAGACAAATTTCAATACCACAGAATAATAAATCGCATTTCGTATAGACTACGTTCCTTATTGCAACCGAATTCGAAAACGTACTGGTAGATATTTCGCGCTTTTTATAATTGACACAATATGGCCTTTATCGTCAACTGATATTTAAAGTCATTTTAAAATAACAAATCTTTTCGTTTATAATCTCCAACTTTCTTATGTGTTTATGCTTTACGGCTAATCTTATACATATTCCATCATGAGGTAAAAAAAAGGATCCATTAAACGATATACATCTAAGTGTTTCATATTATTATTGGTCAGAGAAATATGATATATCATATGAAAAACAACCTTTAGTCATCAAGAAGTTTCCACCATCATTGTTTCAGACAAACTATTACATTTATATCAATGATAAAATTTAATAAGCATAAAATATTTTCTAATGTTATACACTTTTCTTAAAAAAAAAATAGATGATTAAAATTTTTCTAAAAATCCAAAAGTGTAATTTGATATAAACTACCATTTAGATTTTTTTATAGCATATTTAAAAAGTTTGAACAAAATATAACTGAAGATCACTAAAGTTAATCTTTAAAAGTTAATATCACACACAAATAGCATTCACGACACATAACTTTGTTACTATAAATAGTAACACTCCAATTTATTTTATTATCGCTTTGCTTTAAGTGAAATAACTTTAAAATAAAATTAAAAATATATGCATCTGTGTATTCATTTTTCTTTTCACATTTAAAAATATCTCGTTTTGTCTTCGGATTAATGCATTTGTCAAGATAATAATTTTAGACAAAAACAAAATAAAATAAAATAAAATAAATGAATAAAGATTAATTATCAATAAAAAAAAAAACGATAAAATTACTAACTATATTTAAATCACATAAATAATTTGTATTTTATTCTCTAATTTTCTCTTAATAATTTTTACACCAATAAAATAGAATAGAAGAGAATAGAATATATATATATATATATATATATATATATATATATATATATATATACATATATATATATATATGTATATATATATATATATAATAAAAAAAATTAAAAATAGAATGCGAATTTTTAAAAATGAAAATATATATGCTGGTAAAAAAAAAAAAAAAAAAAAAAAAAAAAAATGTAATGTATGACAGCATATTTGCATCATTTAAAAATATTTTCGGAATTAGATGAAATTTAAATTCTTGCTTGCATTTCTTATAAATATCTTGAAATCTATTGGTAAATCTAAAATAATAATAATAATAATAATAATAAATAAATAAATAATAATAATAATAATAATAATAATTTAAAATCTTAAAGTTTTTCTAAATATCTAGACGTTTAGAACGTTTAATAAACTTTTCTCTTCTTTTCAGTGTTGCAAAGGAATGAAATTAAGTTCAATGCACTTAAGTGTTCTATTTATCACCGCCAAGTAATTTGTATAAATAAATGAGGTTGAGTGTAATTGCATCCTGACGCTTTAAATTAATTATGGCCGCATTTCGTTTTCTTTTTCTATAGAAAATACAATTAGAGTAAAGATGGATGTTAAATCTGAACCAACTAGATGTAGTAATTCCTAATTTAGAAGTATAATGAATAATAATAATATATATATATATATGTACATTAATTTTGATGGTAAAAAAAAAAAAAAAAATGCAAACTTTTTGCCACTAATTTTTCTTGTTACATGATACTGTTGTTGAGAATTGTCGTTGTAAATTATTTGTTTAATATAAATATTTTTTATATTTTTTAATCATGAAACTGTAATAATGCAATATTTTAAAATGCAATTTTATACAGTTCAATGTAGAATTTTACAATGTAATATGTATACATGTAATTAAGTAGTATTAAAGTATATATGTATGAGTATTTACAGCATGAATAGGAGTAAAAAAGAAAAGTAAAACATTTAATGAAGAAGAATTAAGAACAACTTATTGTATTAAAGAATGTATAGTATTATAGTAAGCAATTTAATATTTTATAAATATGAGATATTGCTGAAATTTTATAGAAATTTAAGGAATTTCTTTGACAAAGCGGGACAAATTATCGGTATTCATTTAAATGAAGCTCAAATTTTTATCTCTCCTGTCAGATGTTAAAATGACTTGATTTTCTTTTATATTCCATAGTACAACGAGAATTTATTGGCAGAATAATAATAATGAAAAAATAATGAAAATCATAATTAATTTCAAATCCTCTTCAATTCTAAAAAAGATTTTTCTTCTTTAAATTCAAAATACAAAACATGCTATCACTAAACTTGTGTAAAAAGTTAAGCAAATATCTGCTGCTACCCCTTACTTGGAAACTATTTTTATCAAAACTGTATTTTTTCCATTGCATGTACTCTAGGTTTAAAAAGCAACTACTATAACTTCTTGTAATTTACAAGAACATAAGAAAATGCGTCGAACTGCCTTACTTACTAATAGAACGATGACTATTTTTTACATAAAAGAGAAATATGAAAATCAGAATAATAAATCTCTACTGAAATCTCAAAATGTAGAATCTACATATGCGTACATGTGTGCATATCTGCACATGTTTCCATATGCATGTACAGATAGCTTTTATAAAACGAATCCACATCCCTTTAGAATTTATATTTTAAGTGTAATTTCGATTTGTTCTATTTTTACATATTCGTTACATATTCAAGGGCCTCACTCAGAAGTAGCTTTTGCATCACTATTTTTATATATAAATATTTTCTTGAGTAAATAAAGGGGAAAATACCATGCTTAAATAGTAACACCAAGGATGCACTAGTGTACTGGACATGCATTTGGTAATCACAATTGTAAATCATTAAAATGAAATATGCATATGTAAATGGATGTTTATTTCTATGCATGTATTCGAAGTACATTGAAAAAGAACAATGTGCATATAGAAAATGTATATATTACGTGTGTAAAAAATACAGAATAATATAAAGACTCAACAAAATTTATTCCACTGTCGTTTTAAAATAGTCTATCTATATACGCATCTCTCTCTCTGTATATATGTATATATATATATATATATATATATATATATACATCAAGCAAATTTCAAATAAAATTTATCGTATTTCAATTTTTCTTTGACTTTTCTATATTTTCATTTGTGAATTTTAATTCTCAGTGCTGATATTGCAATATCTTATACTATTAAGTGGGCAATATTTGTATATATATATGTATATTACATTGTTCTCGAAAAAGGTAGCTCGGACAGCCACGTGATTTAACACAAAGGTGCCCTCCGAAGGGTCATTGTGCACATCGAAGTCAGATTTTCGAATTTTTGATTCGTTTTCTTTTAAGTAGTAAAAATACGAAAATAAAACTTCCCATTTTTATAATGACACAGAATGGAAAATCTTAGGAGAGATTTGATTGGCTTATTTGATTTTCATTATTTGAGTTTATTTCACATTAAACTACAGCTACATTTTGAGGAATTACGAGAGATTTGATTGGTTTATTTGATTTTCATTGATTTGAGTTTATTTTACGTTAACTTAGAGCTACGTTATGAGTAATTGCGAAAGATTTAATTGGTTTGTTTGATTTTCATTGATTTGAGTGTATTTTACGTTGAACTAGAGCTACGTTTTGAGGAATTACAAGAGAAGTGATTGGTTTGTTTGGTTTTCATTGATTTGAATGTATTTTACGTTGAACTAGAGCTACCTTATGAGGAATTACAAAATATTTGATTGTTTTATTTGAGTTTCATCGATTTGAGTGTATTTTACGTTGAACTAGAGCTACGTTATAAGGAATTACGAGAGGTTTGATTGGTTTATTTGATTTGAGTGTATTTTACGTTGAACTAGAGCTATGTTATGAGGAATTACGAGAAATTTAATTGGTTTATTTGATTTTCATTGATTTGAGGAAGGGGTGTACCGTGATGTTGTATTTTGGTTTTTGTTTTTAACATGCTTGACAGGGATTGCTGCGAGTTTCGTGTGTTCTGAGGTTCATGCACAGCGTTGTAGGGCATTTCAGTGTTTTTTTTTTTTTTTTTTTTTTCATGTGCATGAAGCGTACATACGTGCGTTATAATGATTGCTGCGAAAACGACTTTCGGGCGTTCTCTGATTCGACTATTCATCGAATAGTGACTTTTACTGTACGAGTAACAGTTTCAACTGTTTCGAGAATATTCGAAGAATTAACATCTCTATTTGACTGTTTTCGAGAATATTCGTTTTAATAATAGCTTTGTTGCACAGATTCGAGATGTTCAAAAAATGTTTTATATTGTCAAGGAGATCCCATACTAAAACTGTGAAGAAAATAGTTGCCAATCGAAATATATTTATTTGAACGTTTCAATTATTCAATTAAAAAATAATCCTTTAAATATAATGCCCAGCGAAGCGGGCGAAGCCTGCTAGTTTATTTAAAACAACTAACTTATTAATCATACGTCGAAGATAACTGTAAATTTACTAGACAATTTTAATTTTATATCACACATTTATCCTTAATACGTCCATGAATTGCCGACATTATTATGCAGTCTTTTTGGAAGAAAATTAATAAGAATTTCATTTATGGAATAAGGCAGATTAATAAAAATGAACTTTTATGAACATCTCGGATTGCGTTAGTAAAAAAATAATGAAAATTTAATATGTTGGAAAATTGCTACCATGATGAAATATTAATATTAATCATAAAACTAATAAAAAAAATAACAAGAGTTCCATGAAACATATGAGTTTCAAAAACAAAAGTATGCCATTTTATAGCCTATACAAATATAAAAAAATTGATGTTTTAATAAGTTTGATGTAAGTCGGAAAATATGAATAGAAAAATTTCTGATGGATAGCAATTTTTCATAAAATATTTTCATATGTGTCATTTGTGTAGAATACGTTTTGCTAAATGTTTTTAACAAGTGACTTAAATATATTTATCATATTTATATTAAAATAAAATTTTAGCAAATAAATAAATAAATAAAATAAAAAATAAATAAAAGTTAAATTATATTTGAAAATTTTGATAGAATTACTCTTAATAACTCATATTATTTTAAGAATTTCTCTATTTATTTATTTTATTTTTGGAGAATTTATTAAGTCTTAATGCTAATTATATGAAGTAACTAAAATATTTTTGTTTTGATAAAAATACCATGCAATTTATAAATAAGTAAAAGACATAAATATTTTTAAGCTATTTAGCTTACGCTGAAAATTTAGCAAAATAAATAAATAAATAATAATAATAATAATAATAATAATAATAAAGATATATTCAAGAATTTAAAGCAATAAATATTCATAGTTGTTAAATCTTAAGATCATATAATCTGTAAAATTCGTAGTTTTCGTATTTACTATGTACTTGATAAATAATAAGCAAATTACACCAAATTAATAATAATAATGACCATCTTCAGTCAAGAACAATTCCGGTTAGACCGCTTCAAAACAGAGACATTTGGTAGCCTTATTTTTTTTTTCTCTCTCTCTCTCTCTCTTAGAAATGCTATGTATCTTTATCTTTTATTTTATTTATTTTTTTAATTAATCTGCATAAATGTTACATCATTAGAAAGATCTTTAAACTCAACATTTTTTGTGCTTGCACTTTTCCCTTAATCTCACTCAATATGTAAAAAGATTTCAACAAAAGTTTATAACTACCATTGCAATTCTAAAATACCCATGGAGGATAAAATTAAAATGTAATATAAAATGCAATCATAAAAATTATGGGCTAATAGTTATTAAATCATTCTCTTGCAATTATGATAATGTACAGTCGGGAAAAAAAAACGCAACACCCGCTGTAATTTCATTATTAATTGACCCAGGAACATCTAATAGGCATAATTCAACAGGAAATTAAAAGCACATTCTGAATATGTCGTCCAATTTTGAATTAGGAGTCATCTACATAGTGAAATGAGTGCCAACTTTGATTTTTTCAACAGCAACACCCAATTATGACTTCATTTTCGAATTTCTGAGTCTGGCAGTGCGGAAAAGTATACTGTTTTTATACTTTATCTTTAGTATTTATAGAGTTTTAATCAGAAATGTGTTAGGGGGTTATCTGTAAATGTAAAAAATAAAATTAAATCGTATGAGAAATATACAAAATTTTAAAGTTTCACACCGGAAATCTTTCAGGGAAAAAAGAGTTGTAAAAATTAATAAAACGTTGCGTCTTTTCTAGTTCCTAAATTATCCTGAATTCCATTTTTTAGATTTGTATATACTTCAGTACATTTTTATATAATTTTAGGTCTGTTTAAATATATTATACTTGCGATTAGTCCATACAGTACTCTTTGAAAAAAGTGCGATATTTGTCTCATAAAAGTGTCTATTATGGCTGTACTGATCACCAATAAAGCTTAAATTTTCTTTCGTAGGTAATATAATATGCGAAATGAAATAATATAGATATATATATATATACAACAACGCATAAAATAAATCTTTTCGGATAAATTATTGTAAGGTTTCATGAAGTAAATATTAAACAATTTTAATCGCACTTACCAGGTTTGGGTCAGTTGAACTCTTTGGAACTGTACGATTCGTTTTATAATTTCTATGAAAATATAATTTCTTAATTAACCCTTTCGCGACTGCTGACGTAGATTCACGCCATTTCAAAATCTGTAACTCTGTCAGTGGGCGTTTCTTTCGTAATTTGTGTGTTACATATTTCTTAAGTGTGTACCCAGTGTTCATATTTTTGCAATAAAATATACTGTTACGAAATTGTAAATAAATGTGTTTATTTTTGTATAAATTCTTTCAAAGAGGCTTAGTAAGTTGATAAAGTGCTAATTTTGTGCATTTCTAGTCGTTTTAGCGTTGAAATAGCCTTATTTTCCCTTAAAAACGCATTAAAAAGCCCCAATAAGGCAGGTAATGGATTTGGCGCCAAATTTGGCGACTTTTTCCCACCTTGACGATTTTTTTGGCGACCTTGGCGAGAAAATCCTTATATGGGATATACCAAATATGGAAGCTGTAAGTTGATTGGTTGACCACTTTCTAGAGTTTTCTCGAAAAATCTGGATTCCATGGAACAGTATATAAGCCTGTTTTCTTCGCCAAGGCCAGTCAGAGTCAGTTCAGTAAAGTCTGTGATCAGAGTCGGTCAGCTTGTATTGAGCCTCTTCGAAAGAGACTTGCTTTAAGTGTTATTGCTATACAGTTTGTACTGTGGATTTGCTATTGACAGCTGTTGTTTAAGCTGTGTTTACTGGTCGAATTGAAGCTGATACTTGGTTTATAGACCTGTATTTTTCTGGAAATTTC
Organism: Salticus scenicus; assembly: GCA_963930645.1. Taxonomy (NCBI): domain Eukaryota; kingdom Metazoa; phylum Arthropoda; class Arachnida; order Araneae; family Salticidae; genus Salticus; species Salticus scenicus. The sequence continues at coordinate 137,343,150 of OZ005655.1, forward strand.
TGTGAATAAATTACTGAATTTTTGTAAGTTTGGCCTTTCATTCCCGGACAACTCACGAACCTTCAAGTACGCAACATTTCTGGTGTCAGAAGCGGGGTTGTCTGTGAATGGTTATAACTAGAGCTATGGAGGAACAGATGAAGAAACTTCTAGAAAGCTTAGCTACCCAGATGAATGAAATGAAAGAAGGGCAAAGAGAAATGAAGGAAGGACAAAGAGAGATGAAAGAAAGTATGGAAGCATCGCAAAGAGAAATGAAAGAAAGTATGGAAGCATCGCAAAGAGAGATGAAAGATAGCCTGAGTCAAGAGATGAGAGAAATGAAGGTAGCACAAGAGAAAATAGAAACATCGCAAAGAGAGTTGAAAGACACTATGGGTGAAGTTCAGGAAGAAATTAAATCTAATCAAGATGAGATGAAGAGAGAGCTTTCAACGGTGAAAGAATCAATCGAGGGTAAATTAACGGTGATGGAAAATAGAATGGATGGAATAGAAGAGAAAGTTTTGAAAATAGAAGAAAGTTTTGAAGAGAAAGCCATGAAGACAGAAGAAAATGTTATGAAGGTTGAAGAGAAAGCTATGAAGATAGAAGAAAATTTTATGAAGGTTGAAGAGAGTGTTACGAAAATAGAACGGAGTTTCGAGGAGAAAGTTAAAGAAAATTTTGATCAGGAACTGAAAGGAAGGTTTTCAGAGATAGAAGGTAAACTGAAGAGAATAGAAGAAGATCTGGAGAGAAAAGTGGAAGAAAAGTTAGAATCCATGCCCCAGGAAACTGAAAAGAAAGAGAGAAGAATCCAGAATCAGGAATTTATTAAGCTATCTTCCTACGATGGCAGTTCCTCCTGGCATGTATATAAGACGCAGTTTTCCATCGTAGCTGAAGCTAACGGCTGGGCCTCTACCGCCAAGTCAGTCCACTTAGCAGCAGCATTACGGGGAGATGCTGCTGAGATACTGAGAAATGTTTCTAAAGAAGAAAGGAACGACTTCGAGGCGTTGACTAGAGCACTGGAGCTACGGTTCGGAGAGAAGTGTTCTAAGGACTATAGTCGCCTCCAGCTAAAGTCCCGTTACCAGAAAACGGGCGAAAGTTTGCAAGAGCTGGCAGCGGACATTCAGAGACTGTCACACCTAGCATTCTCAGACTGTCAAGCTGACACTCGAAACGACTTAGCTCTTCAGTACTTTATCGATGCTGTTCGGGATCCAGAAATTCAAAAAGCGCTGAGACTCTCCAACATCAGAGACGTAGAATCAGCTTTAGGCTGTGCACTTAGGATAGAGGCAGCCCAACAAGCCTCCCGTAAAGACCGCCATACCATAAGAGCAGTCTCATTAAATGATACGCCTGCTGATGAGAAAGAAATGAAGAGAAGTTTCGCAGAGACCTTAAAGAGATTGCGCAGCCTGGAAAATAATATAGAAAAAAAGGATCGGAAGATAAAGTGCTGGGGCTGTGGAGGGGATGGTCATGTGAAGAGGAACTGCCCCGTACGACCAACTATAGGAAATCACCCGGCTTCACCATCACTGCAGGGAAACTAAGAGGAGGCCATCTCGCAGGGCGGAGGTTGCCTAAAATTAAAGAGCCCCAATTTACAGTATTTCATGTTTCATCGATGAGTGGCGGCGATAATGGACTTCACGTCTATGGCCAAATCAACAACGCCACCTGCCGGATGATTCTGGACATGGGAGCCAACGTGACCATCATTAGAACGGATTTGGCTCAAGAACTAAAAGAGAAGATCATCTGGACACCGCCCTGCGTTAAACTCCAGACTGTGACCGTAGACGAAATCAGAATATATGGAAAAATAAACTTGGCCATCACTTTTGGGAATGCCAGTTACCATCATATGGCATATGTGGCTGATATAAGAGATCCTTTAATCATTGGAATTGATTTCCTGAGAAAATTTAACTTTCAATTGGACTTCAAGAATAATGAACTGCATTCGAGTTCGGAAGACATCGCTGTGTTCAACACTGAAAATCAAGACATTCCGACAATTTGCCAGATAACAGCCAAGTCTGAAATTTCCATCCCTCCACACACAGAGACAATAGTTTCAGGAACACTACCTACAAAGCAATACTTCTGCTATGGACTGATTGAATACCCGAATACAGACAATAGCCCAAGAGGAGTTCTGGTAGCTTTATCTCTAGTTGATCTCTCCAAGAGTACTATACCTGTGAGAGTCGCAAACATCAGCGATAAGGTCCGAACAGTGAAGAAGGATGAAGTGTTAGCAGCCTGCACTCCTGTAACATGCATAAACCGCCCCATGCAATCAACCGAATCCAAGTCTTCTGAGGAATTAACAACGGAACTACTCAAGAATGCAGAGTTAGGAAAGGAACAGAGATGTGCTGCGGAGAAGCTACTCCAAGAATTTAAAGACCTTTTTTCTCGAACACCTGAAGACGTCGGGAGAACGAACATCACCCAGCACAGAATTCATACAGGAAATCATCCTCCAATCAAACAACATCCAAGAAGACTTCCATTTGCTAAACAGGAAGAGGTCACTGAACTTCTAAGTGAAATGCAGCACAATGATGTCATCGAGCCATCAACGAGTCCTTGGGCCTCTCCCATAGTACTGGTGCGAAAAAAGGATGGTTCAACAAGATTTTGCGTGGATTATCGTCGTTTGAATGACATCACGAATAAAGACAGTTACCCTCTTCCCAGAATTGACGACACATTAGACACACTTGCTGGCAATAAATGGTTCTCGACTTTGGATCTGAAGAGCGGTTACTGGCAATTAGAGTTACATCCTGATGATCGTGAGAAGACTGCATTCACCACGGGACAAGGACTGTGGCAATTTAAAGTTATGCCATTCGGATTATGTAATGCACCTGCCACCTTCGAACGCCTGATGGAGACAGTGCTGAAAGGACTTTCCTATGAAGCCTGTCTGGTGTATTTGGATGATATTATCATTGTGGGACGCACCTTTGAAGACCATCTTCCAAATATCCGAAAGGTGCTGGAGAAACTCAGAATGGCTAACCTCAAGTTGAATCCAGGCAAGTGTAACTTGTTCCGTCGTGAAGTGGGCTACCTCGGCCATATCATCTCTGCCGAAGGTGTGAGAACCGATCTTGAGAAGATCTCTGCAGTCGAGAACTGGAGTCGCCCTGAAAATGTACACCAACTACGAAGTTTCCTGGGGTTATGCACTTACTACAGGAAGTTTGTCAAGGTTTTCTCAAATATTGCCAGACCACTGCACAAGCTAACGGAAGCGAAACAGAAGTTCCTGTGGACAGATGAATGTGAAAAAGCTTTCAAGCGACTTAAAGAGGCCTTAACATCATCGCCTATCTTGACGTATCCACAGTCCGACAGACAGTTTATACTTCATACAGATGCCAGCCATGAGAGTGTCGGTGCTGTTCTGTCGCAGGAAATTGATGGTCAAGAACATGTCATTGCCTATTGGAGTAAATGCCTGTCTAAACCAGAGCGAAATTACTGTACCACCAGGAAAGAGCTACTCGCCATCGTAAAAGCCATAGAACATTTCCATCATTACCTATAAGGAAGAAGACTCCTGCTCCGGACTGACCATGCATGTTTAACGTGGTTGCTCCAGTTCAAGAACCCGGAAGGACAGATTGCCAGGTGGATACAACGCCTGCAGGAATATGACTTCGAGATACGTCATCGTAAAGGGACTCTACATGGTAATGCAGATGCCTTGTCACGGAAGCCCTGCTCGGAAAGCTGCAAGTGCTGCTCTAGAGCCGAACAGAAATACCTGCCGATAAATCCGGTTGCCTGCCAAGTTACTGTCTCAACACCATCAGATCAAGATCCCGATCCATGGAGTGACGCAGAACTTAGAAAATCCCAGTTGGAAGATCCTGACATAAAGCCAATATTACAGCTGAAGGAGACGACCAGCAACAGACCTATCTGGCAGGACATTTCCAGATTTAGTCCCATTACGAAAAGTTATTGGGCACTTTGGGACTCTCTTCATATTAGAAACGGCGTATTATACAGAAAGTGGGAATCTGATGATGGGAAAAGCTTCAGATGGCAGATTTTATTACCAAGATCAAAAATTCCAGCTGTTTTAGAACAACTGCATAGTAGCTCTACCGGAGGCCATTTTGGGGTAATGAAGACTCTGCAGAAAGTTCGGGAACGCTTCTACTGGTGCAAGGCAAAGGAGGATGTGGAGAAATGGTGTAAATCCTGTGATGCTTGTGCGGCACGTAAAGGCCCGTAGAAACGAAGTCGAGGAAGACTGCAACGGTATAACGTGGGAGCACCATTTGTACGGATTGCAATCGACATCTTGGGTCCTTTGCCACAGACCTCCAGTGGAAATAAATACATTCTCGTCGTGATGGACTATTTCACCAAGTGGCCTGAGGCATATCCCATTCCCAATCAAGAGGCATGCACAGTCGCAGAGGTCCTAGTGCAGCAATGGGTGTCAAGGTACGGCACGCCCCTACAACTTCATACCGACCAAGGTAGGAACTTTACCTCTGATGTTTTCAAAGGACTGTGTCAACTACTCGGCATAGACAAAACCCGGACAACACCCTTACATCCCCAGTCGGACGGCATGGTCGAGAGGTTCAATCGTACCATCCTGAATAACCTGTCTCTTCTAGTATCAAGGAACCAGCAAGATTGGGACTCGAAGTTGCCATTGTTCCTGCTGGCTTATCGAAGTGCTGTCCATGAAGCCACCGGCTATACTCCAGCCCAGATGCTGTTTGGACGTGAACTTCGTCTCCCTTGTGATCTCCTGTTTGGTTGTCCACCCGATGCGCCTTTATCGCCCGAGGAGTACATCCAGGATCTTCAGGCACGATTTGAGGACGTACACAACTTTGCTCGGGAGCGGATTAACATGGCAACGGAGAAAATGAAGACAAGGTACGATCTAAAGGCTACACAACATGAGTTCCAGGAAGGAGACAAAGTCTGCTTGTGGAATCCTGTTCGCCGCAAAGGACTCTCTCCCAAGTTACAGTGCAACTGGGACGGACCATACACAGTCTTAAAAAGGCTGAATGATGTAGTGGTGCGGATCAATAAAACACCTTCATCAAAACCGAAGGTGGTGCACTATAACAGGCTAGCCAAGTACCACAATTAATGGTAATATTAAAATTTAAAATGTAAATACTGGTAAAATTTGCGCATGCGTAATGTAAATATTTGTATATAGATACTTGTACATATATGTGAATTTTGTAAATATTTCTCACCTGATTTTTGTTTCTATTTTGTCGTTATATGCAACTTAGTTTTGTATTTGAGATTGTGTAAATTTGGTTTGTTTTGCCTCTTAACCAATGGTTGCACTGCCCGGGACGTGCAGTCCTTGGGAGAGGGGCAGTGTTACAAAATTGTAAATAATTGTGTTTATTTTTGTATAAATTCTTTCAAAGAGGCTTAGTAAGTTGATAAAGTGCTAATTTTGTGCATTTCTAGTCGTTTTAGCGTTGAAATAGCCTTATTTTCCCTTAAAAACGCATTAAAAAGCCCCAATAAGGCAGGTAATGGATTTGGCGCCAAATTTGGCGACTTTTTACCACCTTCGCGATTTTTTTGGCGACCTTGGTGAGAAAATCCTTATATGGGATATACCAAATATGGAAGCTGTAAGTTGATTGGTTGACCACTTTCTAGAGTTTTCTCGAAAAATCTGGATTCCATGGAACAGTATATAAGCCTGTTTTCTTCGCCAAGGCCAGTCAGAGTCAGTTCAGTAAAGTCTGTGATCAGAGTCGGTCAGCTTGTATTGAGCCTCTTCGAAAGAGACTTGCTTTAAGTGTTATTGCTATACAGTTTGTACTGTGGATTTGCTATTGACAGCTGTTGTTTAAGCTGTGTTTACTGGTCGAATTGAAGCTGATACTTGGTTTATAGACCTGTATTTTTCTGGAACTTTCTGTGAATAAATTACTGATTTTTTGTAAGTTTGGCCTTTCATTCCCGGACAACTCACGAACCCTCAAGTACGCAACAATACTATGGATAGAAATATATTGATTAGAAAGAATATAATTATAATGTATATCCATTTGTAATAAAATTATGAATTCAGAAAATATTTTATTTTGAGAGTATAACGCCCGTAGGCGGGTCCTACTGTCAAAAAGACAAAATCCTGCGGTCGCAAAAAGTGTTAAAATATATTTATAAAAGTTAAAGTATGTTTTTAAAAATGTATAAGGTTAGAATATATTAATTAAATTTTAAAGACTAAAGTGTCCTTAAAATAATAATACTCCCCCCTACAAAATAAATAAATAAGTAAATAAATAAAAAAAAATAAAGCAATATATGAAGCAAATGATTAAGCTTTTTTTAACTATAACGGTAGTTAAGAAACGATTTTACAAGTCTGTCTTGCATTCCAATTCCATTCGTTATTTATATTTGACAATTTCACATTAAACCTATTTTTCTATTTAAAACAGTAAACCTCGCCTATTTAGTTAATTTTTTCCTTCTTCTAGTGTTCGTTTAAAAGATTCAAAATTTATCACCAATTAATCAATAAAGTAAATACCACTTGTGCGTATTTTTGTCAACATAAAATAAGGGGTTTAACACGAATTCATCACTCAATGTCACATTTACTTTTTTTTTTTTTTTTTTTTTTTTTTTTTTTTTTGTATTGTTTTGTTTTGAAGAACGATGAAGGGGGGGCTGGTCTTCTTTAGAAAACAGGAATTCTTGATGCTAACACTAATGTCTAAAAATCATAATTTTTGTTTCATTTCTTTGCGTTTGACGTTGTTGTTATATAATTTGACCCGTAAATAAAAAATAAAAATATTTTGTTTAATTTTCTTTGTTATTTTTTAAGATTTGATTCGTTATCTCATGCAAAACTTTATAAGAGACGGCCCCCTAAACCACTCCAAAAGAAAGATTTATTTATATCTCGAAAACTAATAACTGGAATGAGCTGCAAATTTGCACACCTATATTTTTCAGCATTAGGATTCATTTTATGTAAAAATTAATATAGGTCATAATTCATAATTTTTATGAATATGAATTTATTAATATTTTTTCAGAATTAAAAATATTTTTTAGAATCAAAAGTAATGATGAATTATGTTTGGGTTTCTTCACTGTATCTCGTAAAAAAAAAAAAAAAAAAAAAAAAAAAACATATCGATCAAGTTATTTTTTGTGAAGATATTAATAAAAGTTTGAAATATGAATTTAACATTAGCACCTTCAAACTTTGAACGCTTATAACTCTGTGAAAAAATAAGTAAAATATACAACCAATATACTTTTTCGCGTTGTCGCGATCCCAGGAATTCAAATATAAAATAAAAATGGGGCATTACTATTGAAAAAATCAAAGTTGGTACGCGTTTTAATATGGTGACGACCCCCAATTCAAAATTTCAGTTCATTTTCTGAAACTACTCACAATTCCCCGTCGAATGATACCGATTACATTTTTCTACATCGATTAGCAACGAAGTTACGTTGAGTGTTGCGTTTTTTTTTCCCCGACTGTACTTATCTCATAGACCTTATATACTAGACAACGCATTCCCCTTCGTTATTTGACTGCATCATGAACGAGCTTCCCCAGCAAAATTGTCACGTGATGTTGGTCTAGAGGAAGAGTGGAGAATGATCACTATGTTATTTTTCTGTAGGAACGAATTTTGTGTTTTTTAATATTTTTATTGTGCACGCACTTTTTATTTTAGCATTTAGATTTACACATGGATGGAAAGCTAAACTTTCATAGATTAATTACATAGAAAAAAAAATTATGATAAATCATTTTGCAAGCGAAAAAATTGCGTTTGAATTCTTACTTCAGTCAGAGAAGTATGAGATTATGCTTGCATACGGGAAAAAAAAGAGAGAGAGAGAGGAATCACCCCTAGGCCAAGATCACGTGACTTCCGAGACTCAGAACAAAGGATGGAGGTATCAGATTACACCCTCATGTTGAAGACATTTGCTGTAATGGTCAGCCGTATTGGTAGCGTGGTCTAGTATATAAGGTCTATGACTTATCTGATATAAGGCTCCTATACATACGAGCTACCGCATCAGGCATTTTGTTGCCTTAGAGTTGCCACTTGTACCCAACGAGTTTCTCTAATAAACAAACGACAAACTCTTTTTTTTTAATCGTCTTACGTTACTTTAGAGTAATTTGTTTTATTATATTTCATAATTTTAGCTAAGTGAACTATGATATGGAAGTTTGTTTAGCGATAAACAGCTATAATCATTCAAGAAGTGAATATTTAAGTGTCCACAGACCTTCTTTTACTGTGTATTTGAGTTTTGGCGACATTTTGTAAAAGAAACAGAAACTGCTCTAACAACACATCTTACCCCAATACATCCATAGGATATTCTCAGAATAAAATGACGTCCTGAGAATGCACTGTGAAAAAAAATGTGTTTTTAGGAATATTATTGTTGCTTATTGCTCTTATCTTGACCGGATTAGCTTCAGATGAAGATTTCTTAAAATCATTAGGGAAGCGATAAGGACGTCAAGCGGGAATGATACCATTTTCGGAGGCGAAAAAATGGCGGTGATGCGCCGGCCTAATATTTTATTTAGGGGCTCTAATCTGATATAAACAAAGAGTTGATTGTAACGTCGTATTTATCAAATTAGTTAAAATAAATAAGGCTACAAATAAGGCATCTAAGATTACTTCGTTACAAATGTGGTACCTTTCATTTGGTACCTTATTTATAACGAAGTTTTGATTAGATATTTTAGAATTAATTAAAATATGAAAATAATTTCAAAACTGGACATTTAAATTTATGATTGTTGCCAAAAAATTTACCAGTTATATATCTATATATATATAAATATATTGAGGGTGGGGGGGAGGCATAAGATGAAATAATGTTTTCACGCGAAAAATTAAAAAATATTAAATTTGCCCATGGATATAAAAATTACTTATGAAAACGAGTCTAAGAAGGAAGCGAAATAAGTACTGAGTTATATTACGATAAATATGATATATAATATGATACGTTATATTAGACCTATCGTCCTGGGTTAGTAGGTATTTTCGTTAAAAGAAATAGTTTGCTCGTTCGGTGCAACATGCACATTAGTCCCGTCAGGTACAACTTGCATATTAGTCCCCTTTATATATAGTGTCCAACGAAGCAGGCAAAACATTCGTTGATTCACTACCTTAATTGATTTTACATTCCGTCATTTTTGATGGGGTTATATACTAGTTTTGTAATATTATAACAATTATTTTACTGCAAATATAATATCACATTTTTTTTTTCTTTTATATCTATTTTTAAATTTAACTATTTAAAAAAAAAAAAAAAAAAAAAAAAAAAAAAAAAGGAAAAATCTATAAAAAAAAATTTTTAAGGCAAAATAGTCCTTTTTATCTCTAATCTTTCTTTGAATTTTGCAATGCTATTCTTTAAACGTTCTTTATTTCAATAAATTGTGTTTCGATTTCAGATGAGCTCATTTTTTATTATTTTATTATTTACTCTCTGTTATATGCATTGTTGATTAATTTCATTTTTTTTTATTTCCCTTCTGGTAGGAAATTTTATTTCTGATTTTTACTGTTATTTATGCGGAGGATGAATCATGGCATTGGTTACAGTTGCTTGTAAGCTCAAAGCCTCAATACTTTTTACTCACTGTTAACTGAAATGTTTTCCTCTTCATTAGATTGTAAATTAAATGATTAACTATAGATGTGGTACATGGTTTAAATGAAAAAATTTAGAAGGTGATAGGGGAAGGCGGGGTAATAAGAGACAAAAGGGGTAAAAGAGACAGAAAATATTAATAAAATCTATACTATTAACATAAATAACTTGAAATAAATGTCTCGTATTAATTTCATTAATTGGACTCCTTTTGATTTTTTAGGTGATTTTTGAACTTAATTTTTTTGTTAAATTCTTTTTTTAAATTTTCATTAAGTCCTTGCCTCTAATAACCCCACGCGGGGTAATAAGAGACCAGGCTTGTAACTGTCCATATATAGCAATGTAAAATCATGTGAGATAATTAAAGATATCTGGAAACAATTCTGAATCAGCCAATAGTTTTAAATTTTTATTATTTACATCCATTCAAAAAATATGTTTGCTCGAAAATTAACTGTCATAAATGTGTTTGTGAAATTCATTTCTTTTAATATTAGGTCCTAAATAATATAATATTGTACTTAATGATAGTTCTACATAATCAACATAACCTAGGGATTAACCAAAAACATCAATATAATTTCTTAAATGGGCAGAAAATATTTTACCCATTTTCTAAAGTGTAGTCGAAAATAGGCAAAAAAGACGTATGTTTGAAGTGTATACAAGCGAACAAAATGTTATAAAATATTTTTCTAGTAATTATAAATGAACTTATTTATTATGTAATGAAGTATTAATGACTAAATACTAACGAATACACATTCTAAACATAAATTTACATAACCATATGAACTAAATATGATCTAGCCTAATGAGTGAAACAGCTTTTAGATTTAAAGTGAAAAAAAAAATGTTCTCCTGTTAAACTTAGACCGGGCCTAACACTAGGTAAACTCTTCGTAAACTATTCAGGCTGAATTAACAGGAACTACAATTGGGGGGGGGGGGGGGGGCACAGGAATTAACAGTGGGGGTAATAAGAGACTCATGTCTCTTATTACCCCCACAAAAAATAAAAATGGGGTAATAAAAAACATGCCTAGAACATGTAAATAAAGAATGCTTTCAAGGTATTAAAAAATTGTGCATCAAAAGTCATAGTCTTGGTCAAAAGGCTACACATTAATAAATCCCAAACATCTTATTTACAAAAAAAAAAAAAAAAAAAAGAAAAAAAAAAAAATAAAGAAAAATTTAGAAAAAGTCACGAACTTTCAGGATAAGTTCAAAGGGAAGGTTTTTTTTCGTCGTATAAAAATAATTCAAAATATGTTATAAACTTTTCACTAAGTGTATTGTAGTAAAGAATACACATGATACTTAATATTACATATTTTTAATGCTGTCAAAGTATATTTTTTGGTGGGTTTTTTGACTGCGTCTCTTATAACCCCTGTCTCTTATTACCCCGGCTTCCCCTAATTTATGTTCGGTAATCTTTAAAACCAGTGTTGATAAAACTGATTCACTCTAAATACCTGGTGTATAATTAGCAACAAAAGCATTGAAGAGGGTGTGAGATTAAGGTGGACTGGTGGACTTGAAAATCAAATATAAGTCATATACGTCTGTATCAGAAATATTTTATTAAAAGTTTAACTAAATTCATCCCCAGTTTAATAAGTATATTCAAACATTTATTCAACTTTTGATAAAAATTTTAATATTAAATTATGTCAAACTTATTGGCGAATATTGCTTTATAGGGATCACTCGTTATCGCTCACATTCAAAAAATATTGTAAAGCTAAAGCAACTAAAAGATCTCATTTATAAGAAAACAATGACCGAGGTAGAACTTGTTTTTATCAAGTATTTTACAGTAAGATTTGTTCCATGTACAAATGCAGCGATACTATATTTTTACGTGTGATCTGTTATTATGTTACTACTATTTTAAAACAGTAACTGTTTAAATACTATAACAGCATTAAAAATCTTCACAATTATTTTTATTTCAAAATATTGATAATAAAATAATAAAAAGCAAACAAAATTATAGGACTTCTGTGATCCCCGTATAAGTTAAATAAATTCGTGAATGTTTTTTCTCAAACTCACTTGCTAAGAATATCCAAATAACGTTAACTGGTGTTAAGAAATGTATTTCGTTTTTCTACAGAATATGTAAAAGCAATTCTAATGAAATTACATTGATTTTAATATGCTATTTTCTTTCTTTTTTTTTTTTTTTTTTTTTTTTTTACGATAGTTATTTTCATTGAATACATAATTTATCAAGCAAAACGAAACCCAACAATATATATATATATATAACTTTTTAGATATTGTTTAACTCCTACATATTTCGCGCTTATTCATTCTCAAAATAACTCTTTAAACACTGTGTTGGAAAACATATATACACCCAGAAAAATTTGAGTCTTTATTGCAAAACTTACTGCGTTAAGAATGTTTGAGTAGACGAACTGATGATTAAAACATCGGAAGAAGACACCATCTAAATAATGTGTAACCATACAAAAAGTTGATCTTTACTAGAAAGTGAGATTACTCGGGGAGGGGTTGGGGAATGCGATGCTTCCTTGGGGAAACATGGAGTTAATTATGTTGCTGATCCGATATGATCAATATTCCCAAAATACAGCAACTGTTAAACTAGTTCGTAGGTACTGCGAAACGACTGAATTCGCCTGCTTAAAATATCCGAAACATATAGGCAAGTGACCTGAAGAGCTGCTCGTAGTTACGTTACAGACATTGTTGCGACACCAATGTATGGCTGAACATTTAACTACTTGAAAACATAAACCTGGCCAGTAATATATAATTTATAATATTAGTTATAAAATCCTTGTGTCGACGCTCTCACGAGCGATGAGTGAGAAAAATGTTCTTCTCAATTATTAAATCACCAGTATTTTCCTCTTTTTAAGGGAAATAATGGTGATCGTCTATGTTAGGTCATCGCTAACAGAGTTTCGCGCAAATTGGGAAGGCTCTTAACCTCTTTCTAATAAATGTGAGATTCGAAAACTGATCTCATGGTCTCTACACAACCATAGGACTGAAATCAGCTTCAAGTGACAAAACGAATTTCTCTCTAAAATGATATTTCAGGAATCACATTCTGTACTGTTTTCACGTGAGCATCAGCGTTCCCGACGACCATTTACGGTGGGACGCACAGACAATTCCCATTATGATCATTGTGATTTTTTTCCCAAGTTCATTTACTAGTTTCCTATTAGTATCCCTATATGATTCTGGATTTCTATGAGTTGGAAAATTGCGTCGAATTGTTGGTAGAGTCACTATTTATACTGAATACCTAGTATACTAATTTTCGTATACTTTGCACATTGATAGCCCGAAAACAACTAGAACCATTGTTAAGATAACTGTACATTTTTCTGAAGCACTCGTTCAGCACTGTTCAAACACCACATCGGTAAGCTTAATATGGTAAAATCTCTTAGGCTTACGACGCGAATCCTTTAAAATACATGTTAAACAACTGCTTTTAATATCATCCTCGTGTGCATGTGTAACAGACCTTTTGTTTCAGAGTTGTTCATTCCAACTGTGGTTCCGTTTGTAAGTTTACAGAAGCAATGGTTTCTTGCTCAAGAAGCCGTTCTTTGGCTACTTCCATAAGCTAGAATGACTAAGCATGCTTAAATTTATAAATTTACAACATCAAAGACTTCTTGCTTCAAGAACAACAGCTCGTGAAGTTCTACCAGCGTCGAGGCTCATTTACGCATGTCGGAAAACATAATTTTATTGATCACTTAATCCCATGCACATGCCAATTTCATAAACAATACTCAATTACTTTTGATACATAGATATTTCTTGCAAAAAATTATATATTATTTAAAAAACTTAACATAAAAATCTACAAAAGTAACAGAATTCAGAAGAAAAGATAAAGTTTATATTTTATAAAAATTATGTATTTCGGGCATAAAGTATTTTTCTATTTTATTTAAAAAACACTTTAAAAGAAGGCTGAAATAAAATTAGGAAAACATATTCAATTTCAATTTGACTACTTTTTTACTTTTTAAGTCTTGAAAAAATAATAAATATATAATTTTGTCTTGTAACAATATTTACTCATCTATTTAAATACAAGTCAGACTTTTTAATCTTATTTTCTATTTTAAAAAGAAAGATAATGAGTTAAAGTCATTCTAATCTTTTTTCTAACATGTTAAGAAAGCTTCTCAGTCTTTTGAAAAAGCAGAAAAGTTGTCATATTTTATTGTAATTATCTGTATATATCATATGCATTTTTCGTTAATGCAATGTAAAATAAAATAAATAATGGAATCATTATATTATTTACATCTTTCATAGTAGTTTTGCTATAAAGTCTTCATTATATTACGTATTTAAAAAAAAAATCTTTTATTTATTTATTTTTAAATAACTTTGAGTGACATTAAATCAACTAATTTGCATATCTTGTTTATTTTTTATCAGATAAATATTTTTTTTCAAGATTTGAGACATAATTAAAATAAAAAAATATTGCATCAAAAACATAAAGTGATGCTTTATTTTTATATTTAAAATTTAGAATATGCTTCAAGATAAATTATTTAAAATTTGTCATTAAAGTGTATCATTGATATCCTCTTTCTAAGATGATTTAAACCTATTACTTTTTTCGTCATATGTATATATATATGTTACCGCTAAAGTGCAGAAATCAGTTAATCTGCAGATTAGCTAGGTAATCTGCACATTAACTAGGGTGATCCGTTTAAGTGAGGAAAATTGTTTTATTTCACAAATTACCTAGGTAATCTGCACATTACCTACTAGGCACTAGTTAAAGTGAAAATAAGATATCTGGTGTTGTAATTTTACAGCACGCTGTGTTGTATTTGTTTTTTCATTCGGGAAAAAAAAATAGTGTTCTTTTTTATTTATTTCTTTACTTATTTTAATCTGTATGTGTTTTAATTTTTATATCTTTTAAAGTTATATTTGTTTTACTTTTTATATATTTCATCTTTTTTATTCTGTCAATATAAGTTTGAAGATGTTATGCATTTTTAATATGAAATATAATAGCTTTAATAGCTTTCAATAAATTCTATTTTATAAATGAATGTTAGAATTGTAATACAGGAACGATTTCTTTTCAAAATAAAAATATTTAACAATTTAAAAAAAAAAAAAAAAAAAAGTTTTAATAACAACTTATATTGCTATTACTATTTAAATACTAGAAGTATTAAATTATATAAAATATTACTAGAAATATTAAATTAGACAAATCAGAAGCATTATTTAAGAAGTACTTCAAATAATTAAAACTGCTTTAACATTTTTTAGAATGCATGAAAATTAAAATGACAGTTTTCAATGCTTTATTAAACTATATTTTGCAGCATACATATATCTGCACAAGTTTAGCAAATGTATTAATTTTACAAAAAAAAAAATAATAATAATAATAAATAAAAATATAATTATGATATATAAAATATGTACAGGAAACTTGAAACTGAAAAAAAAATGTAATGAAATGCTAAAAAATGTACAAAAATTTCATATTAAGTATTTATTAAATGCCATAATATTTTTCAAAGTTAATAATTAATATATCTTTTTTTTTTTTTTTTTTTTCCAGTATGTAATAGTAATTTAAATCAATTTTAAAATAAATTAGTTTTAAAAAGTTATGGTTTAATAGTTTTAGTTCGGAAGGAAATAATTACTGTAATGTAAATCTAATATTCATAATTCAAAATGGAGTTTCACGAGAGACAGCTTTTAATTAAGATTGCATTTCATTAATAAAATGCAGACCCTTATCAAACTTATATTGACAGAATTATAAAAGATAGAAATAAAATCAAAATTAAAACAATTATAACTTACTTGTTACTTTAAATTTTGTGTTAGTCATAATAATAAGCCTAATCATAGCTTCCATCCTCCACATTTTGCGTTTGCCGTTTGTCGGTTTATCATCATAGCGTAGCGGAAGTGCGGAAGGGAAAGGGTAAAAGTTTTAGTTATGTTTGAAGGTCATTCGCGTATCTGTATCACATGGCTGTTTGACGTCATAGTGAATGTAAAAAAAACTAAGGCTCGAAACAAACATTTGAACTTTAACGATACTGAAACAGTTAATCTGCAGATTACCTAGTTAAAATGCGGAAAACTCTGTATTCCGCACTTTAACGGGTCATTTTAGTTAATCTGCAGATTAGCTAGGTAATCTGCAGACTAACTGATTTAGCGTTTTAACGGTAACATATATATATATATATATATATATATATATATATTAAAAAGGTAATTTATTATGAATAGTTTTTACTTATTTATTTACCTCATCTTTTAAAAGTAAATTATATATATATATATATATATTTTTTTTTTTTTTCAGTTACTTTAGTTTTTCTTTATAAAAATTATAATATACACTGACTTAATTTTGTAATTGGAAAAAAAAAAAAAAAAAAAAAAAATGATTCCTGTAAAACCTTTTAGCACAGGTTCCATCAATATGCGAGAATGTCTGCTCACAGAGAGCAAAAAATTCCGGTTCAAACTTGGTTGCGACAGAACAAGCCTCTCGGAATTTTTGTAGGTTTCATCGAATTTCACTGACAACCAGATAGGATCCACATAGAAAATCTCCCCCTCTTTCCACGCACACACATAGGCACACATAGAGAGCATTTTCTCCAGGTTTAGATCAGTCGTGTGAACAATCGTCCTCAACATATGCAAACAAACTTTGTCAATTATTTTTGAATATCTTTATTAAACTAATAAAAATAAATAATAATAAATAATTTCCTTATTTTCTATTTAAAATAAAGAAAAAATATGCAAAATTAACAAGCTTAAAAAAATAAAATTCTGTTTTCCAGATTTTTTTTTTCTTCTTCAGTTAGTTTCAATAAATATTTTAGGTTTAAGATAATAATTGACACGTTTCATGACTTTTTTTTTAACCCAAAAATCCTATTCCACATTTTCTAATTTGAAAGTTTGCGCCAACAGAAAGGTTGCACAAATTTCAATATTTTTCTATAAATCAAAGTAAAGTATTAAAAAAAAAAAAAAAAAAACTTGTTTCTATGTACTTTAACATTGTCTTTTAAGGACAAAAACCCAGATTTTTTGTCCTTAAAAGAAAGACAATGTTAAAGTACATAGAAACAAGTTTTTTTTTTTTTTTTTTTTTTTTTAATTATATTTATTGCACTTATTACTTACTTTATTGCACATTTATAAATAATCTATCTGTTGTGAAATTTGTTATATTCACAAAACAAATTTTTAAACTAAAATAAATAAATCAATTACCTCAATATTTAACGATTTTTTGTTATTTAAAAGAAAATAAAGAAAATGAGTGCATGTAACTTTAACTTTTACTTATATGTTATAAAAAAACTTTTTCTGAATATATTTCTTTCCAAACTCCTTAACACTGATTATGTAAAAGTTTCAGAGTTATCGATTACACTTGCGACTCGAATAATAATGCTTAATTGATCAAATTAATTCCTTGACGCAACTTAAAAATAAAATTCACCGAAATTTATTAATTATAATTTATGGAAATTTTGATTGCTGAAATATTTGCTTAGCTAAATCATTAATAATTTCATTTTGCTGATCAATATTCATATTTATTATCTGAATTAATTCAGTGTATGCAACATTGTCACAAAAATAGAAGCAAAATTTATTCTAATTTATTCTCCACTCAATACTTTTATCATTTTTTAACTAAGCTTTTTAGCTTTTCTGCAGAAAAGAAAAGTATTTAAAATCATTAGAAATAAGATTAGTGTTGGAATAAAAATACAAAACGGGCAATTTTCTTAACGTATTCACTAAACATTAAAATATTTAATAGAAACTCCTTTATAAACTGTTCATATATATAAAAAATAAAATAAAATAATAGGTACTTCTTTTATTTAAAGTTTTCTAGACGTTAAATAAAAAATCACAATTTTCTTTTTTTTTTTTTTTACGTTTTTTAAACAAGAATATATTCTCTAGAGAAATGTAGGTTTTTTTTTCAAAAAAAAAAAAATAGATATCTTCGTTTTTTTAGTTCAATTAATACTTAACCTAGTTATCTGTAATTTTTTATACATGTTTTTAAAATAGATTTTAGAATAATAAACATTTTTATAGAAAAAATTATGATTCATATATTGTTACATTTTAAAATAATAGATATACAGTATAGTTATAATTTCAGTAAAAATAACATCCAGAGGTTGTAATTTACGAGCAAATTACCATCAAATTTAGTTGCCCCCTCCCCCCCCCCCATCCCACCAACACGAAAGGCCGAGTGGCTCTGCTCTTAAAACTGGTAGACCGGAAGTGCTGGGTTCGAAAATCACGCTAATCGACCTAACCGTTTGGAGTTTTTTTTTTTTTTTGGAAAGGTGTGTCGATACAGACAAGGAACTCTTAAAAAGATCCCCTCATGGCGAGAACACCAACCAGGTCAAGAACCTTCACACTGTCAATTGGTCTTAAACGATAAACCATCATATCATCAAACCATCAAATTTAGTACGGAAAAGATTTATAAGATTCGCGAAAGGAATTTAAAAAACGTTTTGGGGATGAACAAATATACTAGTTTTCGCTTTGCATGGAATATTGGCAAATTCAACAAATGCAAAGTGTAATCTACTAACACGGGAAAAGAAAGGGCTTGAATATTTTATTTGAATAAAATTCTTCAAACACCAAAATATTTTACAAGAAAAACTGTTTCGTTAAATACATTGATTAAAACCCTCTAAGCGTGTGAGGGGTTCGTCTGAGGTGAAAATTTTCAATGTATTTTTCACTATAAATTCTTTATTATGTACTAAAACAGTGGATTTTTTACTATGCATTTAAAGATGAACCTTATGATTATTATATGACCTTTCATACTTAAAGAAATAAGCTTAAAATCTATAATTATGCGCATTATCTGTTTTTTGCGGACAAATAATGACAAAAACACGCCCAAGACCGTTATAGGGTTAAGATATTTTCGTGCTTTTAAATAATCTATGAGATGATGTGTCTTAAGTGGGACTTTTTCGGAGCTCTTAGAGACCAAAGGTAATAGACATTTAAATTTTTTAAGAAAGCCCGACATTTTCAAATCATTTTGAACGAAAAAACGAAAAAAGAAAGCGCATAGCTTTAAAACACATATTGTCTTTCACAATTTAGCAAATACAAGGCGCACTGTCCCCCCACCATTTTTTTTTTAAATAATGTTGAAAGCTCTCAAGTGTCTCAAAGGGAAAGCAATTCCGCTGAACTTTTTAATTTAGAAAAATTCGTGATAATATAACATTTATTATACAAGGGTCGCCGCGTTCCTACAGTTTTACGTGTATTTTATTAAATTGTCACCACTATATTTTAAAGAAAATTTACTAACCTTACTTTATGCTATAATAATGTGTAAAAATAATATTGTTTTAGAATAGTGGTGACAATACAATAAAAAGAGTTTAAAAATGTAAGAACGCTGCGATACTTGCTTATATGAGCTATCGAAGGATCATAAAAAAAAAAAAAAAAAAAAAAAAACTTTCTTGATAGCAAAATATATCTGATTTTTATAGAGGCGAGTTAAGCATAGAAATTCATTTAAAAAAAATTTTCATATCGATAATTCGGGGTTCCGACTCCCTAATTTTTGTGTTTGAACAAAAGTAGAAAAAACTTTGATTAATTAACCCTTTGCCGGTCCTATTTAATTTCACTCCTCTGGTCAGTGCTGCCAAATTTAGGGAATAATTTATTAAATATCCACCAAAAATTTTTAACTATAACGGATGCCTAAATACTTCGAAGGTTATTCATCCATTATGTATATCACTTACCATCCCTCAAAGTTATTGGGGATAATTGAGTAAAAATGTCCCTGAATTTGGCAGCACTGTTTTAGATTGCTTTGGTGCGTTAATGCCAGCAAAGGGTTAAACGAAAATTATACTTTTTTTTTTTAACGGAACGTAATATCGTGCATCACTTTTTCCATGTGTGCGGAGAGAAGGAGGGGGGTCTTCGAAGTCGTTAATAAAAATATAGTCGTGGAAAGCTTGAAGTATCCAAATAGAAATACAATTTACTGATTTCGTTAACTTGAAAATGTTTGTACTTTCCAATAATTTTTTCGATGATCTACTGGAAATTACTGCGAGTCACCGGGCTTCGCAAAACTTAAACTCGTTTTTTTTTTAAGAAAAATTACTTTAAAAACATTACTTAACGTGATGTAGACATCACGTTACTTCCTTATTTTATTATGAAAGCTTTGTCATTTTAGTGGTTTGGTGAGTGGTTTGTAAATAAATAGGCAGGTTCTCTCCAGTCCATAAATATACTAGGAAATAAGCCAGAAAAACTATTACTTGAACTCAAAAAGTCACATTAATAAAATTGATACACCGAAGAGTATGAATATTTCTTGTTCAGGTATAATATTTCTCACCTTATTACAGAATCTCATTGATAAATGTACACCTGAGAATTAAATTTAATTCACTCGAGTGTGTATGACATGCTTTTCTACTCTTTGCAAGAGTTGGTGACAAGAAACGATACATTATACCGAAAGGAAATAAGTCTTTAAAAACTGAGAAGGAGTTTAATGATTCTGTTAATCCTGTACTACTATTTTTGTCAATTTTGGTTGTTAATCTCACTAATTCGCCAAGTTCATCGCCAACGGAAATTTTGGCCTTAGCGGTTGAATGACCGATTTTTGAGGGAAATGATAGTTTATCTTTACCAACATTTGAAAACTCTATCTTCAATTGCAACACAGTTCTAGAAAATTTCGGTATGATTTATTCGTATTTAAAGAAGAATTAACTTCCTCGAAAGTTGGATTAATCACTAATAAGATTGTAAAGACCGAAGAATTCTTTTTAATAATTGTCGACTAGAAGATGCCTATATTTTTACGCGTTACTTTCTACTCTGTTTAACAGTCAAATTGTAAACATATGGCAGTTTTTTGACAAACAGCGAACCATTACTTCAAATCAGGCAATTTTTCACACATATTTAGTAATGTGTGATAGTTTAGGATTGCTAGAATTTGGAAACTTTAACTACAATAGTAGCAGATTTCGACAATTTTTCAGCAAGAAACACTGGTTTCTAGCGCAGAATTATCTCTATAATTCTATAAATACTAACAAGACTCTTATTGAATAGATTTTCTTTTTCTTCTTAAGATTTCGATCTAAGATGTAATCTCTGATAGACTTACTTTAAGCGTTAAATCGTTATTCTGGAATTACTGTAATACCTACTCTTAGACGTTTTATGAGTCCATAAAGGGAGTCCTTTTCGACTGTTTTCTTTTCCATGACAAAAATGTACGGAATAGTGTTTTTCTCTGCTATCTAAAACACGACAGTTTTCAAATCTGACTCCACAATGTCACACAACCTCTCTTTAAAATGTAAAAAGCGTTCCTCGGATTATTTCTCTTCTGCTCCTGAAAAAATGTGTTTTATAACTTTTTAAACATTTAGCAGCAACGTCTTGAAATCATAGCTACTTACGTTTAGTTTCTTTCACATTTCTTTTTAGAGTTATTTGTCCAACGTTATAGAATTTAAACATACTTGACAAAATCCTAATTAATATTCCATAGTGTTGTTAGTTTCGCCCTTTTTCTCACACCAGTAAATTTTTAGATAAATGATCTCCAAATGCAATTATGATTAAATAAGAAGAAAAATACGCTAAAAAGATACTGGTGTGAAAAAAAAAAAGCGGGGCTAACAATACTGTCGAATATTTATTACTATGTTGGCAAGCATGGATTTAAGTATTCTCCTGTAAGAGATAGTAAGAAATATAAACTTCAATGAGAAAAACTACTACACTAAATATATAGATCAAGTTTTTTCCACTTTGGGAAATTTCCTCCATAGCACTTGGAAATTTCCCCCATTTTATATATATTTTATTATTATTTAACTCCACAAGAGGGCTGTGCGAGCTTGTAATAACTTAGTGAATAGGAAATTGAATGATGAATTTTCATATCTAATATCATGTTTCTATCTGGAGTGGTTAAAAATTTTAGAGTTTACTCCTGTCTCCTTCTTTTTCTCGTTTGAGGGAAAGGAGGGGGGAAAGGTATGTTTAATTGCATAATGGTTTCTACCAGGTGTTAAGGAATATGTGTTTTTTATTTCCACAAGTGGTACTGAGATGTATCTCGAACAAAAAAAAAAAAAAAAACTTTCACCCCAATATATATATATATATAATAATAGTAATTTGTTTTTAAAAATATATATTTTGCTTTTGCGATTTTTTTTTTTTTTTTTTTTTTTTTTTCAGCTTCAACCTAAAATGATGTGTTATTTTATACATATAACATAATATATACAAATTATAAAACTATTTACATCTCCTAATTTTCATAAGAAAACAATTATAACTAAAAATAATTTACTTTAAAAACTTGCATATTTAAAATAATAATAATAACATTATACTCTTTATTTAAAGTAAGCAATAAAAACATAAACTTAAAAAACATAAAAGTGCATTAAAATAATGGTATCTATATCGTAATTAACTCTTTTTTGTACTTAATTCTTTATCAGTTGAAAAATAAAAATATATCTACTAAATATAATTATACTATTTGGTTTAAATAAGATATTTCTTTAAGTTTCCTAAATATTTTTACTAATAATGTAACGCAAATTTTTGTATCAAAATTATGCAAATGTGATTTTTTTTCTGACGTTTATCTTTTACTTTATAGACATATCTTGGTAATAAAATAAAATTTCGATCAATACTACTTTTTTTTTAAATCTATTCTGTAATTACAATGCATAACACATAAAATTTTTTCCAAAGTACCCTTTTTTAACTTTTCAATTATTCTTCGTAATTCGAAACGCATCAATTTATCATTTTAAAAAGTACAAATGGCTGAACATTTTTTCGAAGACGCTTTAATGTTTTTTCCCGCTTAAATGTGCTTTACAAAAGAAAAACAATTGGCATAAAAAAGTATGAAGGGAAAAAAAAATAATTAATTAAAAATAAACTTCTAAATCCCATATTGTATGAGAGTAAATTGAATGTGATTTTTAAATTCCGTGTTAGGAATATATATATATATATATATATATATATATATATATATATATAAGTAAAGTAACTTTTAACTAATTGCTAATCATTATCATGATATATTTAACTTATTTATTTTTATTTTCATTAGCCGACTACTGTAGGTAATGAAAGTATTGTATTCGGTCCAAAAATTCGATATCGAGTTTTCACCTGACTTACACCTTTTAAGGTCGCCTGAGTCCAAAAAAGTGGTTTTTGACAACTGGTGAGTGTGTGTGTATATGTATTTGGGGAATCTTCTGCCTATTATATCTCCGAAACTAATAAAGATAGAACAACGAAACTTCAGAATTGAGACAGGTCTGGTGTACAGATAAAGTTTCTAACTTTTGGTGAAAATTAGGAAACCGGAAGGGGGACCGTAAGTCCGTATCTCAAAAATGGCTGTAACGATTTCCTTGAAAACTGCTATATAAACACTCTACTAGATGCCCTTTCGAATAATTTAGTTGGTTAGTTCAGGAAAATTTATAAGCAGTCTGAATATGTAGTTCGATTTCAGGTATCGCAAGAGCTTTCCTTTAAAAATGGAATTTAAACTCTTCATATTAACCCCCTGTTAAATATCTTTTTGTATGTAATTATTGTTTTTCCGGTCAACAATTGAGTATGCCAAGTTTTGGTAAAAGTCGGCATCTCAAAAACGGTTCTAACGATTTTCTTGAAAATTGTTACAGAAACACATTTTAAATATATTTTAATATATTACGGGGTTATTACAGAAAAATTAAAAAGTTTAAAAATGGCATTACAGAAAAGTTAAAAAACGGCTGTACGGAATTTAAACTCTTCCTATTAACCCCTTTTAAATATCTTTTTGTATGTAATTATTGTTTTTCCGGTCAACAATTGAGTATGCCAAGTTTTGGTAAAAGTCGGTATCTCAAAAACGGTTCTAACGATTTTCTTGAAAATTGTTACAGAAACCCATTTTAAATATATTTTAATATATTACGGGGTTATTACAGAAAAATTAAAAAGTTTAAAAATGGCATTACAGAAAAGTTAAAAAACGGCTGTACGGAATTTAAACTCTTCCTATTAACCCCTTTTAAATATCTTTTTGTATGTAATTATTGTTTTTCCGGTCAACAATTGAGTATGCCAAGTTTTGGTAAAAGTCGATATCTCAAAAACGGCTCTAACGATTTTTTTGAAAATCGTTAGAGCCGTGTAACGATTCTGTAACGATTATCTGGAAAATCGTTACAGAAACCATTTTAAATATATTTTAATATATTACGTGGTTATTACAGAAAAATTAACAGTCATCTTGATTAGGTAAGTCAGTTTTAGATCTCGGAAATTGGTGCTTAAAAAAAATGGCTCCACTGATATATATATATATATATATATATATATATTTATTTATCTATACATATTTTATTTTAAACTCTCTAAGTAAACTTCGTTTATATGTCTTTCCACGTGTAACAGCTATTTCTTACAGGAAAATTTTTAGTTGTCTAATTTGTTTGGTCAATTTTATGTCTTGTGATCACATTATCTCCCGAAAGTACATAGAATACGTGTAACAGTGGGTAATGGAAGTCGTGTGGTTGTTCCACACCAGAATTTATTTTTTAATGCATTTTTAAACAGTGTTGCTTTTAAAGTGTTTAAGATTCTACAAATAATTTAGACGTATATTTATTATTCATAATATATTAAAAAAACTGTTCAATGTCATTATACAAGATGTTCCAAAAAGTTTGAAACGCGCTTTAAAATTTACTTTTAAGAGATATAAATGGACAGTTTAATTTATAAAAAGGGTTCGAAGTAAGGTAAGAAATAAAATGACGTTAATAAAAATTTATTGCCAATATTTTTTCTTTTTTTTTTTTTTCTTTTTTTTTTTTTTTTTAATGGAACCGCTCAAAAACAATTTTGTCATTTAAAAGGTCTTTAATGGTAATGCAACAACAGCATTGCAGAATTCGTATCTCTACATCATTAAAATTGACTGCATTACGCTTAAATGACATTTTAATGTTAAAAAAAGAGATCATATGCCAAAATTTAAACGTAAATTTGTTACATACCAAAAATAATATGCATGATAATACTTACATTAATAGAATTTCGCCGTGCTTAGAATGTATATGTAATCCATTCACGTATTATAAATCATATTTATATTAAGACTGACATTTTTGTATTGGGAAAATTTAAAAATGTGAGAAATATACGGAAGTATGTAGTTCAAATTTAACTTCTTTTTATCAAAAAGATACTTTGACAAATGATTTCATAGATGATTTTTTTATTCCTTTCATTTAACTGTAATTTATATATTTTAAATATTTATTTTAAAATTATTTTGAAAGATTGCATTGTATAGAAATATGTATATTTCCCAACTGCAAAACTTCATAAAATGAATTCGAGAACCGCTGTCTATTAAAACCTTGCCTTTTTTTTTTCCCTATCACATGTTGTCGCATCTTTAATCTAAAAGTTTCCATTTTCCACTAGTATATGATCTCTGTTTTTCACCGATGAAACAGACTTTTAAATGATGGGAAAAGATGGCATAAGTCAACATTTTCTCTGCTTATTCAACCGGTTTAGTATAACAGTAAAAGCTGAAATAGTATGAAAAATGAAAGTTTGTATAAGAATAGAACGAAAATTTAAAAATAGCGCAGTCAATTTTTTCTTAACGTTGTAAACTTTCCTTTTTAATATTTATTAACACGCTTTTATTAGCTTCACCTGTATGTATGTTTGTAACCGCTCTGGGAGCAAACAAAAAATCGATATTGTAAAAAAAAAAAAAAATTACCTACGTGAACGCTGTGGCTGTGAGGTAAAGCTCCGGGCTACGAACCTAAAGGTCTAACGTTCGAGCCCAGTCAGGGGAGATTTTTTAAAAATGGTTTTTGTTCGATTCTAAATTATTAGTTCACATTTCAATAAAAGCGCATTCTTTAATTTTTTAAAACAATAATTTTATTTTATTTTTAAACATACTTTGGTTAATTATCTCCCTGACAGATAAAGAATAAAGCAAGTTTCAATTATTTTGGAACACCCTATATATTTGGGATACCCTATATATTACATACACTGTTAAAAATGTTATTTTTATAAAAATGCCGGGTATTGGGTGCGATAATATTTGGTTCGATTAACATCGATTTTGAAAACTATGACTAATTTTTTAAGAATATTATTGCTTATTTAAGACAAAAATCCTTCACTTATAAAAAAAAATAATAATAATAACATTTGGAAATAGTAGCGACAATATATACAGTATAGAAAAGACTCCGATGATTTCTGATGAGCGTCTTCAAACGATTTTTGACGAAATATTTTTATTAGAAAAAGCTAAAAATTTTGTTAGAATAGCAATTATAATGTTAACTGACGTTAGTATACTAAAAGTTTATTCTTATACTGTATTTATTGGATAAACTCAGAGAGATTAAAAAATGTTAGTGGCACATGCTTTGGTTTTATTAATAAAAAGCTGTTCTTTAAAACTGTTCTAAGTCAAATTTGGTACATAACAGGCTGGCAAGTGAAGACAAGTTTATTTTTGCCCCTAAATACTTGACGCATGTATAATATGACTGATCGCATAGCAGTCTGCGGTGTTTCTGTTTCTAAGATACTACTGTCCCAAAATTGTTCAGAGACGTCAGAATAACTGGATTGTTATTAATTCCATTATACCGCCAATCAAATTGTTTACCATTTTTTGAGAATACATAGAAAAAATCCTGTGATTAACACCTAGAAACTAAATTATGGCTCTAGTAAATATACATTCATGACATCCTTATAAATTCTTGTTCCCATTGCTAGCGAGTTCTAATAACCAATTTTTGGATTCTAGAGCATTTTTCTATGTTATCATGGTCAAACTTATTATTTAAAAATCTTTGCAAATAAATGCGAACACAAGAGGCGAATTTTAATAACAATAACCTTGGTTTATAATCCAATTCTGGAAAATCAAGCAGGAATTTCTCACAATACAAAAGATTCACAATAGTCATCTTATTCATAATATTGTTTCACCAACTAGAAATTCTCGATCATTTCGTCTTCTCAGGTTATTTGTTTACCATATACAAATACATATAACTCGGAAATTTATATTTCTAGATAGTGGATACAGAAAATGACTACAAATTCGTTCTAGATGAATGAGACATATATATATATGTTTTTTTTTTGTTGTTGTTTTCGGTGAAAAAATAATTTTTACTCAATATTAGCCATCCAGTGTTGCTTCTAAATTTTATTCTCTTAATTTTTACACGAAAAGGGTTTATTTTACTTGTTGATAAATACCCTCTCTCTCTCTCCGTTTTTTTTTTTTTTTTTTTTTTTTTTTTAATTTAATGTAAAATAAATGTTGAAAAGACTAATTTTTCTCAATTGCATTTGAATATAACGTAATCTTACTTGCTGTTACTATGTATAAATGACTGGAAAATTAATAGTGAAATTCACACAATCAAACTGAAAATAAACTATAAATACATTAAATATTCATTATTAAAGAAAAATTATTTGAACGTGTTAGTCGTTTTTTAATCTTTGTTATTTTTTAAATACTGTATAAGAATTACTTTTCTAAGTATTTTACTTAATTATTATTATATTTTTATTCTTTTATACACATTTATTGCGGTTTTCTGCGATTAAATAAGGAGGAAATATTTGCAGAAAAAAGTTGGTACAAATCAAAGTAATTATCAGCTATGCATCTGTTTGCCTTTTTAATTCACATGGTCAATATGCGCATATGCGGGTGTATTAAAATGTGTGTTTACACAAGTATGTAAAATATGTGTATATATTTCGCCCATTCCATGGTGTCTGGCGTTATACACTTGACGAATTTTAATGAAATACAGCATATTATATTGGCAGAAATTCTCAGACAATCTCTTATAAAAATTGTTATAAGTCTTCAGATTCCTGTTATATATTCTAAAGTAATAATAAAACAATACCGTTATTTAATTATTTAAAACTAATTTTTCAACGCAGTAATAATTTTCTGGCCTGCCTTTTTACTAGTATAACCACGTTTGTTAAAATTGCTATGTTTTTACAATAAACGTTAAATTGTTTTTAACTCAACTAATACAAATTTAGTTGAGCTAAATAAAATAAAATAAAATAATTTGAACATAACTTATTTAAAGTAATTATATGACGGTTGTGAGGTATTGCGATTTTTTTTTTTTTATATATATATAATTAGACATTTAATAAAAAAAAGTTTAGTGTAAGATTGATAATGCGATCATATATTTTAAACATGCATTTTTTGAAAATTTGACTAAACTTTCAGAAAAATCTACGAGACATTGGCGAAAGATATTATTCTGAAAAATAAATTTCTTACGTTTAAACTTTGCTAACATATGAGTATTTGTAGTAAATAATTTTTTACTGAGCATGGGCAAAGTTTAGCTCTTTTTTTATTACATAGGTTGAAAACTAGATGTATTTGGCAACATATGTCAAAAGTTTATATAAATATTGTGAAAATTAAGTAAATTATCGGAAAAGAATGAGCTCAATTTTACAGAGATGAAATTTCATAACGGGTTTTCAATACACTGAGAATATATATTTATATATATATATCGCCTTCATCTAGAACGAGTTAGCGTTAATTTCCTAAATCCCTTGACTAGAAATATAGATTTACGAGCTATGCGCATAAGGCAAGCCAATAAACTGAATAGACAAAATGATCAAGAATTCCTAGACTGCTCATTTCTAGATGGTGAAACAATATTCTGAATATTCTTAATCTTTTGTATTGCGAGAAATCCTTGCTTGATTTTCTAGAATTGGGTAATAAACGGAGATTATAGTTACTGAAATCCACCTCCTGTATTCGTATTTATTTGTAGACATTTTTAAATAACTTTGCCACCGAGAATATAGGCAAATGCTCTAGAATTCTAATAGGGGTTTTTAGAACTCGCTTTCAAAGGGGACTAGAATTTATAAGGATGACATGAAACTATTTTTTCTAGAACCACAATTTAGATTCTAGTTGTCAGTTATAGATTTTTTTTTCTCCGTGTATATATCCCGTATTTCATTTCGGGATCCAATTATTTCAGCCACATCGTAACAATTACATTTTTATATAAAAAAAAAAAAATACACACACACACACACACACACACACACACACACACACATATATATATATATATGTGTGTGTGTGTGTGTAAGGGAGGGATGGGACAGTTTAGAAAAAAATATTTTTTTACAAATTTACCTTTACTGGTACAATACTGTAAGTTTCAGAGAAATAAATTGAAACATTTTAACATCTTTTAAAAATATAAATTTGACGGTAATTATTAAAATATTAATTTTATAAGCCCATTAACATAGTCATAAAAATGTCCCATCTCTCCCTTATATGAGGGAGAGATGGTACATTTTTATAAAGTTAAAATAAATACATAATATACAGATATGCTATGAAAACTGACAAAAACAGAGGGACACGATGTACTTATATAAGGTTAATTAATTACTAATAACATCTATTTTATCCAACATTAGAGTATAATGTACCACTTAAATAAAAATTTTCAAATGCTCAATCAGTTCATCTTTTTTTATTTTATTTTATTTTATTTTATTTTATTTTACTTCTAGCAGAGAATGTACTGTTTTTTAGTTCAAATATTCAAAATTAAGTTTTTGTTGTATTTACATGTTTTGTGGTTCCCTGAATGTTAAAAAGGTTTTTGGTGGCTGGTCTGTGTGTGTTATCAGCATATCTCAAGAACAAATATTACCAAGAAACCTTAACTGTAATTGGTGAATGTAATTTCTTTTGTATATTTTACCATGTCCAGAAAACCTACTCAGGAATGAAAATTAATTCGTCATACATATATGGCAAATAAAGTATTTTTAAAATTTAAATGGGTAAGCAAAAGTCGTGTGAGTGCCACACCAATTATTTTCCATGATTTTGAATTTATTTCGTGCATATTTTCTTCCATCTATTCATTCATTTGCCTCTTGATATTTTCTGTGTAAGGAATATCAGAATTTACATTCTTCTTCCTTTTCTTACATGTCCCATCCCTCCCTGAATTGCTCATTCCCATCCCTCCCTTTTCATTATTTAAATATATATATTAGACACATGCTACTTTTAGGCTTAATTTAGCTACTCATTCTTAAAAGTTATATTATTAGGTATATAAAATATGAAAAGTAATTATGTTAGTGATTGACGTTGAAAACTTGCTTGAAAATTAAGCAATTGTTTGCTTTTGGTGTTATAAAACAGTTTTTTTGTTACATAAACTTACAGATTTCTCCAGCTAAAATAATACATAGCAAAATATATGGGGCTGTACTTACTTCACCTGGTGGAAGTGTCAAAAATTAAAATCAATGTTTATTTTAAGAATAATTTTAGGTGTTCCATCCCTGCCGACTTTCCCCTATATATATATATGAACTTACAAATCTTAGTAAATAAATAAAATTATGGTAGAATTACAAACCTATAAGGAGTTTTTCAGAAAATAAACAAACAAAAAATGTTGCTGGAATAAAAGAATCATGTGGATTGTGGCAGGTACAAGCTTGCAAGTATACAATTCCGCCGCGTTTTAAGTCTGATTCAGTTGGGAAACTTTACCAAGAATGAACAGCGAAATAGAAACTCTTAATTTTGAATATTTATTTTTTTAACACCCTCTACATAGAAGTAGAAAAAAAAAGATGCTGCTTGAAAATGTGTACATATTATAAAATTACATAGTTATTTACATAGTTTGAAAATCTTTTTTTTTTTTTCTTGGTTAATTTTTCTTGGTTGGATTTTACTTATCTTTCGAAAGTAAAAAACATATTTAACAGTATATAACAAAGTAGACTATTTAAAAATAAGAAACTATTTCGTGATGAGAAGGCACTTTGTGAGAAAAAAAAATCTTTACAAATAGAAGCTTCACCGAAAATTAATAACTTACATTAAAATTTGAGAACATAAAATGTATTTTTTATGTGTGGGGAAAAAACCCTTTGTAGAGCGCATAGTCAGAAGAAATATTCGAATAATAAATTTTAAATGAGAACAATAATGGTCTACCATTTTTCAGTTATATCTCTAGAGAATCACTCGCGAGGAGAGGAGATTCTCTACAAAGGATTGTTTTAGGCGAAGTGTTAACATTTTATAAAAACAGAATGTCAGAAAGCCAAGTAGAAAGATGACGAAAACAATACGAAAGTTAGTAAATGAAAAAGTGAATGTATTATTATCAGGGGAAGATAGAACATTACTTTTAAAAAGAGAAAATTGATAAGCAATACACATTATTTTAGAATATTTTAAACCTGCATCTTTGAATAGGTAAAATATTATATATATGTATAATTAATATTTTTTGCTAATCATAAAGAATTGGTGAAAGAAGAATAAATAATGGATTATAGATTTAAGACGAAAGAATGAGTATTAGTATTTTTTAAGAATTAAGTATAATTATTTTGTAATTCATCTTTTAGTTTTAAAATTTAGATATTGCATGTGTATGAAATAATTTTAATAACACGTAATAATGGGCATTGGGAGATTTTTTTCCATTATTATTTGCAATTAGATTGCTACCAATATATACTTATTTTTGAGAATAATTCGATTGCTAATAAATAAAAAAACAGATTATTCTTAATAATTAAGTTTTCGAACATGACGAGAAACTGTATTAAAACCATTCACTAAAATACTTGAAGTTCCATGGCTCCTACTATTTAAATTCTATCAATTCTATTTTAATGACTTAAATACGATATAAATAATGAATTATTCTGTAGATTATTTTTATGCTAATATGTTAAATTTATTTATTTATTTCATAACCGGATGTTTGAAATAGCTCGATAATACCAATAAAACAAAATCATTCCTCCCCAGAATTACGAAACACGTTGAGATTCTTGGATGAGAATCCCCAAACAAGGACATTATTCATTACACCCAAAAACGCAGTACATCCAGGAAAAATCTTCTTGGACCACCCGTCAAAGCATGAAAAGGGACACTTAAGAAGATATTGAGACTAAAAATTAACCCGAACTTGAGAAAACAGCGCCGTTCTTATCGTAGAGTGGTCCAGTGTAACGCTGCGTAACAAGTGCAGGTGGATGGTATAAACTGAATGAGAGAGTGACTGTAGCACCCCCCCCCCTAGTAAGTACAAGGAAAAGCAGGCACCAGGTAAGAGCATTAGGCAAATCTTGCAGAAGAGAGTTCAAATTAGAAACTAGAGAGATACATGAGAACATGTTTTAGGTTATTGAAGAAAGTTCTCGAACGTAATGAAAGAAAACCAAAGACGTATACTAAACAAGCTGAATTTGAAATATTTTATCAGTCTTTCAAGAAAAGAGCCAAAATATTTAATCTATCTTAAATTGAAACATTTTGCACTGTGAACAAGTGAAATCAAATGAAATCAAATGAAATATATAAATAGAAGGCAAAGATTATGCCAGGAGAGGAGCAAGGAAATATAATTTAAATTTTCAAAGAGAATTAGCTTCAACTGGCGCAAATCTCTTCTTAACCCTTTCAATCCCACTGGAACATATATGTCCCAATTGCGTTAAAAGGTCAACCGTCATAGGCAACAAAACTGATGTTGAATGTTGGAGATCATTTGCCATTGGAAAAACCAACATGAAAAAGATGTGCCCAAACAAAATAATGAAAAACGAACAGAAGCTATTTGCGCCATGTTTTGCAATGTACCATACATAGAAATGCATGAATAATGCTGAATAGGTGTCGTGCAATAAAATTATTTCAAGAGCATTGTAAAATTAATTTAAAGCTAGGAAACTGAACTTTTCTGTGTATTTTATATCGTCACCTCATTCCACTAAGACATATGTTTGCCATCTAGAAAGAACAGTGAAAATGCATGTTCTACTTTCACAATTCCCCTTTTTTATTTTGGAAAATATTGCTATTTCTATTTTATTCGACTTACTAAAGTCCTAATTTACTTCATTTTTGGAAAGGAAAAAACTGGAAGTGGGAGAGTTAAACTACTAAATCTTGTAAAAGAAAAAACAAATGGCGAATAGCTTTGCTTTTGATCTAGGAATTTCAAAAAAAAAAAAAAAAAATTGCAAAATTACAGATTTTTAAAAATAATAACGACCAAAAAATGAATAAGTGCAAACGTTTTGTACTCTTAATACCTCAGGGTATTAAGAGTATATCATTTTTCTATTTGGAACTGAGTTGATTATTAATTTAGAGCAAAATTAAAAGATAATTTCTTTAATAAATGAAGTAGCCATCAGAATATTAAAACTTTTAATTTAGTATACAGCATCATTGAAGCGATAGGGGATATAGGTAAGAAAGAAATTATTAATTGACACTTTAAAAAAATCTGGTGTGAAGCAATCACACGACTTCCATTACCCGCTATTACACGTATTTTATGCATTTTTGGAGGGATAATGTGTTCAGAAGAGGTAAAAATCACCCAATAAATTAGACTCCTAAACCTTTTTCGGTAAGAGAAAGCTGATACTAGTGTGAAAACATGCAAAACCGATTTACATAGCGAGTTAAAAAATAATAAAAAATAATTGATAGAGTTATTTTTTGAAACACCAATTTCCGAGATCTAAAGCTAACTTACCTGAACAAGATGACTGTTAATTTTCCTGTAATAACCACGTAATACATGAGAAAAGATGTCTAAAATGGATTTATGTAACAATTTTCAAGAAAATCGTTAGAGCCATTTTTGACATACCAACTTTTACCAAAACTTGGCGTACTCAATTAATGACTGTAAAGCAATAATTACATACAAAATGTATTTAAAAGGGAGTTAATGTGGCGAGTTTGAAAAAAAAAAAAATCCGTACAACCGTTTTTAAAGGGACGCACTTGCGAGACCTGAAATTCAGCTATTTATGCAGGACGACTATCAATTTTACATAACTAACCAACTATATCATCCGAAAGGACATCTAATAGAGTGTTTTTATAGCGACATTGAGGAAAAATCGTTAGAGCCGTTTTTCAAATACGGACTTACAGTCCCAATTCTGGTTTCCAATGTGCTGCTTCCGGTTTTCTAATTTTCACCAAAATTTGTACACTAGACCTGTCTAAATTCTGAAGTTTCGCTAGTTCTATCTTTATTAGTTTCGGAGATATGATAAGAAGAAGATATCTCACATACATACACACGCATACGTACACATACGGTGAATAATTGTCAAAAACTATATATATATATATTGGACTCAGGAGACCTTAAAGCGTGTAAATCAGGTGAAAACTTGATATCGAATTTTCGGACCGTATACTTCCATTACCTACGGTAGCCTGGTAATGGAAGCAAAATTAAGTAATTTAAAATCGATAAAAATATCTTGATAAACATTAATTACAGTGAAACATTTATCCATTGAGTCCCAAAAAAAAAACAATTATAAGAATCTATCAGCAGCAATTAGCATAAAAACATAGGAGTGACATAAAAAGTCTTACTTTAAGGGGCATAATGCTCTTTTGTATTTTGTGACAATTTCTAAAGCTCCAATGTCTACAATACAAGAAGTTAGTAGTGAAAAAGAATAAGTGTTACCAAAAAAAAAAGTTGACTTTTATAACATTGCATGTGTTTAAAAAGAGACAGTAACATCATCAAAGGGAATAAATAACATTGACCTGTAAAAATGAAGGCTGTTTTTCACGAATTTCTATAGATTACACTAAATATATTAAAACTACATTTATTATTTACATTTATAAAAAGAAATTTTAAATAGACAAAAAAAGTTTAGTTTAAAAAAAAGGGACTGCACAGAAGAATTCGGGTATGGTTGAAAGGGACTTTAAACGTATTTAATGTTTTGTTACGCATATTTCAATGTGCTAAATTTAAATACATTATGTGATGTGCATGCAATTGAGAAACAACATGCAACATACACTAAATTGCGTCGAACACATTCAGTCTATTCCATTTTGCAAAGCTGGTAGAAGTGCTTTAATAATTTATACCATCTTCGAGAAAAATGTCAATTTTAAAGTTTTCACTTGCACAGTAAGGCATAAATAAGAATTCAGGTCTTTTAATAAAAATCTTTTCTACGTAGTGTTAATGTTACATCAGATAATTTCGCTGGGTTAAAATCTGCCTTTAATAAAGAAAAGACGCTGATAAGAATGCTGCGAATTTATGCAAAATCTTATATGTATATGTATAGCTTTTAAATGAAAAAAAGTGTATTTCGCATAGTATTGTGTATGAAAAATACTTATTTTTCGAGTACAGGCTAACATAAGAGAATTCTGATATATTAGTGCTACACTTCGCTGGGGTAAAATCTGCCTTTAATAAAGAAAAGACGCTGATAAGAATGTTGTACGCAAAATCCTATATGTATATGTATATCTTTAGTGACACAAGTGTCATTAATCTGAATAATTTGAAATAAATTTTAAAATTTATTAAAACGTTTAATAAATTTAAAAATTTATTTCAGATTATTTATTAAAACAGATTTATTGTATAGATTTATTAGATTATTTTGAGATTTATTGCCTTCTTAATAAATATTACTAATAATATTATTAATTTTACAATTTATTAAAATATATTTAAAACGTTTAAAATTGTAACTACAATATTCAAAATGTATGTTGGTCGGTCGGTATCTCCATACTCAGAAATTTGTCAAAAAAAAAAAAAAAAAAAAAAACTCTTTCTGAATCAATATTCGTTTACAGCAGCTCCAAAATTGCATGTGCATTCAGAAAGTTTATAATCTACTTTGTTTCTATAATGTACGTGAGAACAGCGCCAAAATTACCCTTATTGGCAATTTTTAGTACTATTTTTTTCATTACGGAAATCATCTCCGCATGTTTTCTACAGTTTGCAGATGAAATTTGGTTTCATTTAGTTCATTATATTTTACTTTAGATATCTCCAAACGGAGAAAATTCTTTCTTGACTACACTGTGTATTCGGATTTTGTGTATATTGTGTGTATAGTTGTATGTATGGACCTAAAAACAAATGGTATTCATATAATATTGAAAGGTATTCATATTATATTGCATACAAAGCGAATGCATGTAAAAAATATATACGTTTATTCCCTTTTGTTTTGAGCAGTCAAAAGTTGCTAAACTACTTCTACCATAAAATTTGCATGTAGACGTAATGTATTTGAATTCCCTTGGACATCTCTGTACAAGAATTATTTGTTCGATTTTAACCAAAACATTCTTGTCATAAGATAATGTCACATTCAAGTTATCATTCGCTTTATATGATATAAGTATAGAATTAATATGATATAAATTCTACTGATAACTTCATATGATATAAATTCTACTATTATATATATATATATTTTAAGATATGCTAATAACAGAAACAAAGACACGTATTCCAAACTTTAAAAACCTGACATTTGGATTCATGAGATCTCTAAACATCTAAATATATTAAAATTCAATTTAGAATTTTTTTCCATTATATGTGAAACAGAAATTAAAAATTGTAATGCATTCTTAAGATATAGGTAGTGAGGATATCGAATTAATTTTCATTTAACGTATAGTTTTGTACTTTTTTTTATACAAAAGTCGTCTGCACTGAACATGGAAAATAGTTTTAATAAATTATTTTAACTCCTTTAATTTGACAGGAAAATATAGAAAAAATGTTTTGTGAAAGCAACAATGTTCTAGTTTTCAATTTTTATGGAAGACTTAATTTATTTATATTTTACGAAAGTAGTTGAATCTAAACTAGCCCAAATCTGTCCGCTTATTTGGGAACTTTCTTTTTTTTAAATATTGATTCAGCCTGAAATATTACAAAAATATTACTATCCCTCATAAATTCAATTTATACAAAATTTCATTTAAAATACTTTTGTTAAAATCATAATTCTTACAATAATGTATATATTCTGTTTCACATTTTTAATACAAAACGGAGTTAATTTTTATCTTTTTAATATGACGGAACTTAAAAAATAAATTTCACAAATTTAATAAACGCTCCTGGTATTAAAGAAATTGACTAACATTATCATATTTAAGCAAAGATGATTTTTTTTTTCTCCATTATTCTTCTCGTGAAATCTGGAAATACCTTAGTAATAAAATAAGATGCGTCCTTGGAATCCCCAGGCAATAATTTAAAAACCTGTACCTATATTAAATTGCATAAGAATTATGAAATATTTCTTTTTTTCTGCATTATCCCTCTTTTCTTATGGAATTCATCTAGCTTCGATGCACAATTATTTTTATCTTTTTTTTTTTTTTTTTTTTTATAATGCACTATAATATTTCAGATATATTAGGTTCTTAAAAAATAAATAAATAAATAAAAATAAAAATAAAACATATATTTTATAAATTTGATTATTAAAATCCTTAAATTATGATAATCTAATAAAATACCAAACTTTTGTGTTCTTAGATTAAGTTATTATTTTTTCAAGAATTAATAATGTAAAAGAATGTAAAAGTTTATCAAAGGTTTTGAGTAAATTATTTCTTAGTAAAATCTTGTACGTAATTTACTTCGTGTTTTATTAACTTAGATTCATTTTGAAATTTTTATGAATTCAAGCAATATATTTTTTTAATTATTAAAATAAAAATTTATCAGAAATTACATTCCAACTTTCATGCGATAGAATTTTGAAACAATGATAGAAAAAATTTTAAATACTATAGCTGTTTGAAAGATTGTTACAGGATTCGTCAAAAAAGCACGCTGTAATTTTACGACAGCTTTTTTATAGTCACTCAAGCTGCTTTTCGTAGCTTGAATCAAATCACATTCTGATAAATTGCATATTATACCGTGAATAACAATAACATTTAGGTAAGCGAAGGTGAAGTTAGAAGTCAACTTCTATAACAGTCTGTACTGAAATGGATGCACATTCTTCACATATGAACGATTCAAGTTGTTTGAAAGCTTGAGGACTCTTTTGGAAACAAATCGAGAGGATTCAATAGATCGAATAGACTGAAATGGACTTTATGCACCACGCGTCATTGCGAGTATAATAGTCTCTACGCCAATCGTTAAGGCCGAAATTTCTGTTTACTGCCCATTCAGCAATACTAATTACTTAAATCGGTAAATACTCGCAGTCATTACAACTCGTGCATGAGGTCCATTTCGGGCGCCACAAGGACTGACATCTAAAAATAACAAAAGCATATCTGCATTTCAATTGGTGATAATTCAGAGCGATGACACCGCAAGAAAATCAAACACTACAAAAGTGCAATTTGATAGGGCACATTTTTGTATCAACTGTTCTTATTTTGGTTCAAACTCTAAACCTTGTAAGGTTTCAAAAATTGCTATACAATCTCGATATAGTAGAATAAACTGAAAATGTTTTCTCACAAAGAAGTGACTTGTGATATCTATATAAGAGAGTGCAACCGGAAGTTTTAAGAATGCAGGGGTCTTGCAACTATTGCACTCGAGTTTTCAGTTTTCTTAATTCGTCAGTTTTGTTTTTTGAAAAAACTTATTAAAGAAGAATGGGCTTCCTTACTAAACCGTAGATAGGTGCAAGAATTTTCGTGCCAAGACCGAAATCTTTTATTTTTTTTATCAATATTTTCTATCATATTTGTACAGTATTTTTTTATGATTGAATATGATAGGAATTGTTGATAAAAAAGAGCGCTGTAAGAATTCTGTCCAGAGCACTTTTGGACGGAACTTTTGCACCTTTGACAGTTTTGCACCTTTGGACGGCATCAAATTTCCCTTAATCAATCTTTAACAGTATCTTCTTTGCATTTTTGCTGTTTCTTGCAGAGGTGTTTTTCTAATTGTCAAATGACACTAAATTTGGCATAGAACCTGTTATATAGCTTATTAATAACCAGATAAAATTCTGTCTATAGTGGAACCTGACAGTACAGGCTTATCACCTATTCATCTAATGGAATTCTGAATAATATCTTTAAACGTTTTTCAACTGCGTACAGATTTTGATGTTAATGATTGAGCGGATACCTCTCATCACCCAAATCATTGAGAGTTCTTCCTGTCTATCCAAATTAGTTTTAAAAGAAATTTTAAATTATTTCCCAGTCAGGATATTTGTTAACATTAATTAAACAGGTCCATATCAAAATTTTGATTTGATAATTTTGGCAGATTTTCATGTTTTTCGCTGTGCTGAAACCGAAACTGAAACTAGTACCGAAAATAATATTCTATCAAAAATAAATTTTTATTAGTATAAGGTGTCTACTGATACAATTTCTTCCGCGACTTTTCCACCAGTATAATAATATGATAACTTTAAAAAAAAAAATTCATAATTAATTATCATGATTAATCGCGGAAACATACTAGAAACTACCGGAAATGAAAAAGATGTGCCAGTAGATACCCTGTATTGACAAAAATCTGTAAGTGTTAGAGAAAAACTGGCTTCATCTGCGGTTTCATCATACCAAAAAAATACATGTTTCAGCTAAAATTATTAAATTAAATTTTGTCAACATTATTTTTCTAGACCTGTATTATTTTATTGAAACTTCTCTTTCTAATCATTAAACTACGATACAATCAGTTATAATCTAGTACAATGAAGACACTTTACCCTATACAATGAAAACACTTTGTTTCAATGAATATAAAGACTGTGTTGAAAGATTATCTTGTTCAAAAGAACGAGAATTTCTTATATCTTGCCGGCTCTTCTGAATTTGAAAAAGTGGGCCAAAAGATATGAATCCGCTTGTTATTAGCTCTAACCTTAACATTCGCATTCCCTTCTGGGTTAAGAAAAAACAGTTTTATTTTCTTGGAGTTTCCAACAGGAAATATACAAAAGCTTCATCCACTTTATTTTAAAATGTAATATTTTTGCTTGTTATAACAGCAAAATTATTTAAAATTTCCCCTCTCTGGGATTTATAACAACAATAATGGCATAACTGTGTCAAATAATATTAAATTTGACAAAGAAAAGTCTACTGGACTGGCACGGTTACTATTTATCTAAAGTGAGAGGTTTCTCAAATTTAGTGTCTAACAATCCTTTTTACAAGAGCTACTTAAAGTTTAAATTACTACTAGTTCTACTAAATTGATAATATTTTCCGCTTCTTGCAACACGAGCGAAACACAGAATTGGACCTTAATCTTGTTGGCAAGGGATGTATTGCACATTCCTCGGATTAAATTTCGGTCTAGAGTTGCCAGAAGAATGAAATGATTGATGAGTTTGTCGCGGTTCCTTTATAAGAATAAAATGTTTGGTGAGAAGATTTGCTTTTGATTGACTACCTTTTGTGCAATTTGACACCTTTCCGCTGCAACTAGGTGACATTGATGATACGTTACCAAATTTGATATAAAGTATCAATTGAAGCAATTTGCTTCACAATTACAAAATTTTAAATATTAATAATAAATAAGGGGGGGGGAATAATGTCTAAAATAGCTTCAAGAGAGTCATTTCAAGCTGTTTTATGATTTCCAGTTTACGCAGCAAAAATATAGCCGATTTATGAAAGTCATTTTACGACTTACTTTGACGACGTTTTGCTTTATATCTTGCGCTAAAAAACGCATCTTTTATTTTCTTCTCTAGATCAGCATAAGTTGGAGTTTTATCTAAGATACGAGTTGTAACAGTATCAAACTAAATGCAGAAATGATTTGCTTCAGGGATTTTATCAAACTTTAAATATTTTGTCAACTGCTATAAAAACACATTTACAAAGTTTGAACCCTTAAAATAAACTCTTGCTATTAAACTCGAAGAGGGAAGGGGTCGAAATTAATTGGGTGCTATTATGATGTTAATTGCTCTCGTTTAACATCTTGCCGTTATCCTGCTGTGAGTAAATGTTTAATATAAGAACGACAACTATTATTTAAAATACAAATAAGAATATTTTGAAACTGTGATTAGGATGGAAGGACTACTTGAACTCAACTGATGTACTTTTAATCAATTTAAATCATTCAGGTTTAGCATTGAACTTAAATCAACATACTACCTTTCTCACTTTCTATTATTTTAGGTACGATTGAGACCATACACTACTTTTTCCCTTCAACATCCAACTGATCAAGAAATTATATTTATATTTGCTTTTGCTTAAATTGGAAAATCAATTTTTATACATTCAAACACTAAACCTTCAAAATGTGCTCCAATCCTATCGTTTTATCAGAGCCCCAATTCCAACTGCATAAAATTCTTTGGGTTGCTGTCTTCTCCACAGTAGGAGTTCGTGTTGAACGTCGTCGTCATCTGCAAATTGTTTGCCTCCAAGATGTTGTTTCAGTGGAACAAACATATAAAAAATTTTGGGGCTAATTCTGGGCTGTAAGTGGGATGCTGTAGCATCCGTAAACAGGTATAATTTCTTTATGAATATTTTTTTATTCAAACCTTTCGCCCACAATAATCGGACTACATCACGCTGCTCTTCTATCGTACAATTATTCAGCACCATCGCCATTTTTGAAACTGCATTACGCATGCATGGGAATTCTAACTACTCAATATGAATTGAATATCATAAAGCTGTATGTTGCTATCATCTATCACCATTCTTTGTGGATATCTGTTACTACTTTAAATCATGCCATATGCATTTGTGACTTACTTAATGACTTACCCTCGTATTAACCCATAATTATTAAAATTATTCTACATTATTTCCAAAATCTCACTGCGAAATAAAGAAGAATATACTAAATTTAAAAAAAAATAAAATGAAATTTCAAACTACATGTAACTAACGTAACATTGAAATAAACGTTAATTCTTCATTTGCATAGGGAACATTAGAGCGTTACGTGAAACTCAATTTCTTAAAGGAAAGAAAAATAAATAAAAAAATAAGTTCAAGACTGAATAAATTTAGACTAAAAAATTTTATAGTTCGCATTTTTTTTTTTTTTTTTTTTTTTTTTTTTTAATTCAAATTTTCAGCATTTTGCAAGGAAACTAACCTCGACGAAAACCAAAATTTTTTTTAAATGAGTTTTCGGTCGGTGTCTAGACGCCATGTCTTTTTATTTTGTATTTTGCTTTAATTTTAATGGTTGTTCTTCAGAAAAAAAAAGTAATGTGGAATTTCAGAGAAATAATGCAATTGAAATTGTAATAGTTTAATCTCTTCTACGAAAAATTAAAAAAAAAAAAAAAAAAAAAAAACTATCATCTTCATCATTATTATTTTTTTTTTCTTTTTTTCAAAATCATTTGTTCATTTTCCTGCGAAGGTGAGTAAATTTTTGGAATTAGATTGTTTAAATACCTATAATTTCAAAAATTATAAATAAACATTTTCTGTCGTATTAAATAAGACTTCCCTTTTAGAAAATAAATTATTGTAATGTGATTTATCGCACTGTTTTATATATATATATATATATATATACTATTGTCATTTATTTTGTTTAAGACATTTTTCTACTTTTTATGTTAGATGGTACTAATTGAATAAAATATGAAAATTTTACATTCTCACTATATAAAATAAAAATTTAACTGTTTTGTAAAGATAATTTAAGTAACTATAAATAGTTTATTTTTTTAAAACAAAACGAAAAATCAAAACTAAAAATATTTTGTTAATGATAAGAAGCATTTTTATCTGGTAAAATAAACTCAGTCATAACTTATATAACATAAATTTTATAACATTTTTCATAAAGACATATTTTAAATTTCAGATTGTTCGAGCTTTATCTTGGGAGGGGTGAAAATAAAAAATAAAAATACCAAATTCACATTTAAGATCCATTTGAATTCTGAAAATATTGTATTATAATGTAATTCAAATAGTTTTTAAATGTTATCAATCCTTAATCGATAACTATGTTAATCTTTTTATACACAAAAACACAGTTTACCTACACTGTAAAGAATTCTGTTAAAAAACAGAAAACTCGTGTAACATTATTACAAAAAAATTTCTGTTTTCTGAAATCAAAAAATTACATCTCAATCTTTCAAAATCTGTACTTTTTCTGTAACCATATAAAATCGGTAGCTATTATTACAGATTTTATCTGGTGGGTAATTGGAGAAATAGTATAAAATAAGTTGGCACACGGCCAACTTATATCAGCAATATAACCAATATCATATACTTATATAACCAATATCAGCATGTAGGACAAATTAAGTTTACCATTGCAAGGGGTCGCAGCACTCTTTTTATTTTACTGTTACCGCAATTAAAAAAAAAAAAAAAAAAAAAAAAAAAAAAAAAAAATCTTGAAGTATTCAATGATATATAAACACTAAAAATCTTCAAGTAAATTTTCTTTTTGAAAATTATGGTGACGGTAAAATGAAACAATTACACAAAACTTGGAGCACTGCGAACCCTGCTGTTTTGTACTCAAGATGACTGCTCTAAGTGTGGTCCGGAGACATGGAATCATAATTTTCATCCTTCGATAAGGGACCTCTTCAGTAGCCTTCATCCACCTCTTCAGTAGCCCCCAACTAACAAGGGAAGTATGAATCAGTAAAATTGCTATTGAAAGCAAACCAAGCTTAAATTAAAGAGCATAGTCGAAAACATTGGGTACCGTACAAATTTGCTGCAACAACTCCCATGGGGGTGAGATATGCCCTCTATTAGTTTTAATTATTTCTATAAAAGCCAACAAAACACGCAGTGTAGTGAGAACAGATGGTGCAGTGCTAGCGGGCTTGACTTCGGATACGTAGGTCGTGGGATCGAGTCCCCGCAAGGGCGTTTTGTATTTTAATTTTTTCAATTTTTTTTTCTTTACGTTTTTAATTAAATTAAATCATTAATTTAAGAGAAAATATTTATTACATTAAGATGATTTTTTTTTTTTTTTTTTTTTTTTTTGAGTATTCCAATTAATAAAGGATTGAGAATGAATTTAAGAAATGCATTTTTTTATTTATAAAAAAGAAAACCATGTTTAAAGCTACAAATATAGTTTCTAATTTATAACAATTATGATTAAAAGTAGAAAAATCGTGGAACCATAAGTATTTTTCACAATTAGAACAAGAAATATAAAAAGATTGATCACAATTATTTGAATTTCAATTTTGCTCACCGCCAGTTATTGTTAATCACGAACATTTTGTCAAATATTTGGCTTTTCGTCGAGATTACTTGATTTGTAAAATTCATATTTACCAAGATTTTGAATTTTTTTAGATGTAAATTAATTATAAATTAGTAAAATCATTTTGAGAAAATTTGTCATTGTTTTCAATATTATTGTCAGTTCTTCCGACACCACGAAACTTGACGCTTGTTTAATGAAATATTTGAAATAAAAGTTAAATGCGACGTCGAATATTTAAGCAACAGCTGTTCATCATTCAGGATTTTTCATGTAAAAAGTAGCATTAATAAATAATACAATTGAGAGCAGACGATTAACTCTTGCTATTAATGTCGTCGTTAAAAAATAGTAATTAATAATTTATATAAAACAATCATTAACAAAATTTTATATGAATGTAATCATTAACAAAATCTTACTTAAATAAAATATAAAAGCATTTCCCGTTAAATTATTAATTTCTTTAAATTTAATAAATAAATAAATAAATTGGTTAAAAATAAAAATATATTAAATTGTCCGCGCTGAAAAAAAAAAAAACTTGTTTTAATATAATTAATATATTTTCTCTTACAATAATGGTTTAATTTTATTAAAAATGTCAAAAATAAATATTTCAGTTGAA
The DNA here is from genome assembly GCA_963930645.1 of Salticus scenicus. NCBI lineage: Eukaryota > Metazoa > Arthropoda > Arachnida > Araneae > Salticidae > Salticus > Salticus scenicus. The sequence goes on from OZ005655.1 coordinate 137,387,808, forward strand.
ATAAAAAAATAAAATACAAAACGCCCTGGCGGAGATTCGATCCCACGACCTACGTATCCGAAGTCAAGCACGCTAGCACAGCACCATCTGTTCGCACTACGCTGCGTGTTTTGTTGGCTTTCAGAGAATGGAATTAAAAAAAGAGAATATCCATTTTTTAAACTTTTTTTGAATAAGATATCTTTGTAATACAAAACAACAAAAATTCCATAGAAATACATAGGAAGGGAGAAATCTTGGAAGAATGTTATTAAAGATGTTGGCATACGGCTTATCAGCATGCAGGGTACATGAATTTAATTGTTGTGCACTAGAGATGGCTGCCGCAGTAGCAGCCAAGGCAACCGCAGGAGCCATATAGAGCCTAAGAAACCATTGTCTAGTAATGTGTTAATTTATTTTATTTGCCAACTTTGAGACTTGCATTTACAATTACTTTCTTCTCGAATGTTCATATCATATAATTTAACAAAAACACTGCAGAATTTCATATAAAACTGCGTTATTTAACGCCTTCTGTGGTTAAGATTTTGGTTTTATGTCTTCCTGATATGTCATATTCTCTTAAATCCTTCCTTTAAGGGTAGGTACATATTTTTTTCTGTTTTATATACGGAACACTTGGTTTCAAAGCAGGATTGGAAAACACTAAGTAACAGTGCGAAATGGGTGTTTTAGTGTTATAATCAAGACCAACTGACTACAGTAGGCCTAGTGCCCTCCGTGAAGGTTTTTTTCTAAGAGTGTCTTAGCACATATTTACACAATTTTCGGAGAAAACCACGGGAAACTTCACCTGCTATGCCGGCAAGAGCGACCTGGGATAGAACCCGGCACCTCACGTCTACCAGCATTGACGACAAAACCTCTCGTCTGCTGGTGAGCCCAGTGCGAGACGGGATTCCGTGGCTTTGAAGTAAGTCTTCGCCTACGGTTCGGAGGTTTCCGGATCTATTCTGTCTGGTCTAATGCATAAATTCCATATAATGTGAGCTACACGTTATTATGTGGACTATAGAAAAAATCTGTAAGAATATTTTTTGTATTGTTCGGTTACAGAAAATTTCTGTCTATATTTCTTTCTTTTTATTAATTTATTTTTTAACAATAGTATATTGATTTACGTAAGAATTTACTATGGATAATTCATTTGGTATATGGATTTATCCGTAGTATATGGATATTTTTTGGCAACTTTTGTTAGAACAAATTTTCTGTGATATTACAGGATTTTTATTTTTATTTTTATTATTATTATTTGTATTGCGGCTGTCACAAAGCTTTCTTCTATAGTTTACAATACTTATTCAGGCAGTGCATTTTTTTTAAAAAAATGAATAATGCAGATGAAATTCATCTTATAGAAATATGACACTAAATATCGAAAGAGAGTTAATTTTGCACCCTATAGATACATCAAAAAATGTATATATTCGGGATTTTTGTTTTATGAAAAAGCATTGATTGCTTTGTTTAAAACTATCACATGTTCAATCATTTGTTTCAAAGCTATTGACGAGTTCTTTTGAAAATTATACATACAAATATATTTCATCCCCCATGGGGGACAGGGACGATCTTCCTTTCTTTCCTGGTTGATTAATATTGTTACAAATATATAGATGTTCTAATTTCACAGTGGTTGGTGAGAAGTTATTCTCATTGTGTATATTTATACCTAATTTTATCCTATACTGCTATGTTAAAAGTAAGGAGAAAACTGGATGGAAGCGCCACATTTTAGTCGATTTACATAAAAAAATATATGCATTACTAATTTATGTCCAGGTGCAATTACACATAAACTTAAAGGAAATAAAGTGCATTAGCGCCTGAGCTAGAGCTACCATAAATGTTTTGTCATGCACAAACAGGCACGCAGAGAGAAAAATTTGTAAAATAGTCAATTTTGTTCTCGATTTCTCAAAGCGTAAAAACTCATCGAAATCCGGAAGTCGAAATTTTTTACTAAAAAGATATTTCTTCTGAAGAATACAGAAAAAAGGAAAAGTATGTATTTATCTAAACATTAAAAGAATCATCCAATGTATTAAGCAGTGTTTTAAATACATATTTATTTATTTATTTATTTTTTAAATTATAATTTTTTTAATGAATTTAATTTTTTGTTCTATATGTATAAAAAGTAATTTTTGGATTCGTGAAAATTTTCTACCTCCGGTATTCTATTGATTTACATGTTTTTAGAAACCTGAACACGATTTCACTATTTTCAGAAAATGTTTATTAGTCTGTGCGCACGAGTGTGTGTTCACCAAAAATTTTGTGAACGCTTCATCTCACGAACTAATGGATGAAATATAACCAAACTGTCGCTCTTTCTAATAATTTTTAATATGGCAATACAGGACAACATTTCGTTTAACTGTATTTAATGAAAATCATTTTCGATGACTGTAAAATTATTGACAGGAGTCATAATAAATTAGAAAAAAAAATTAAATTAGAAATAACTCCCCCCCCTCCCCCACCTTTCGGAAAAGTAAATTTTCAATAGCGATATCTTTACAAAAAAAACTCGTCAATTCAAAACAAATTCATCATTTTTTCAATAATGATGATAATAATAATAATAAATCATTAAAGTTTAAAAAAGATTTAAAAAAAAAAGGTATAAGATGCCACAAAATTTAATTTAATTCCACACTAAATGTTGTGCTTCTGTAAGATGAAAATTGTCTGCATACATTTTGAAAAAATAATTTTAATAAATGATAATTTTAATGAATAATTTGTTCATCATGAAATTGTATTAATAAATATAGAAAAATGTGTTGAAGGGGCTATAATATGATAGTTTATCATTTCTGGATCTGTTGTTTTACAATTTTCTCTTATTATGTGTCACAAAGTTTCAAATGTTTTAAAGGAATTTAATTTTCGATTAATATTCTCTTCGGTTAGAAAACATGACTTATTAATCTAAAATAACCTATTTAAAATGTAAATGGTTGGGGTGTATATCAAATTTAGTGTTAAAACGATTTATCTTTGAAAGAACCGAACAATAGTTATAATTTGAATTTGAAACAAAGAACACAAAAATTGTGTGATAAAGCAATACCTAAAATGTTCTTCTAAAACCCAACATTCTTTATCTACAAACCACCAACAGTATAGCCGGTTTTTATATTTTTTCCTGACTGTAACCTACTATTTCTTCATAGCATTGTACTAAATGCATTCCCCCCCCCCTTTTTTTGTCACATTTTTTATTATTATTTTTTTTTAATTGTAGTTATATATTGAAGAAAAAAAATATTCTATAAATAATGTGGTGGAAAATAAAGGCGAGGCTAAAAATGTCCGGAATAAATTATAGAAGTTGACAACTCTTCACCTCTTTGGTTTTTATACCTATCATGTTCTTTAACATTGACCATATTCTTCTGATTTATCGGAGGCTTATCATTTTATTAAAAAAATATCGCGAATTTAATTAAAGATCTCTCTATCGCATCCCTTCCTTTTGAGTATTTGGATAATCTTTGTTTTTTAATAGTTATTTTGTCTTCACTTGGTGTCGCCAAAATTTTTTCGGCTAGAAGTCGTTTCCTCATTTCCAATAATTGTTCAATAAATAAGCCTATTCCTTTTTTCTTCCCTTGTGAATTTAAAGAAGGGGTCTACACAAACGTCTACAAACTAGTCAAGAAACAGAGATCTGCACTTTTTAATGTTTTCGTATTTATTTTTGTAACATATTCCTTTTGTGTGTATGTCCACGTGTCGTGAAAAGATTTGATTCTGCAACATTTGATTCTCAAACGCAAATTTAGTTTGGGAAAGAATAATCAAGAATTTCATAGCGATTTTATTATATAAATTAAATAGAAAGCAAGAATTAAACCAAGACAAATTGCATTCAACTCGTCAAAATACTACCACTAATTTATTTAATCATCTCTTTATATATATATATAGGGGAGAGTGGGAATAAATGAGACATATTTAATGTTTTTATTGATAACGTCGGCCATATGTAATTCAGAATTTTGCAACACTGCTCTTAAGTACACTTCAGTAATCAGTTACATTTAAACATACTAACTTTAATAAAAAGTTGTCGTTTTACATGCATGTGCCGTGTCCTATTCATCCCCACCTATAGGGATGAATGGGACGTGATTGGGGATGAATGGGACAGGACTGGAGTTAACAAAGAAAAGAAAACAAAATGGTTAGTAAATAAATTTTTAAAGTTAAATTTGTTTATGTGATTTTATTTCACACTATGAATTTACTGAAATTAACATAAACTGATGTATTGACTCAAATTAACATCAAAAGACAAAAGTTTTTTGCTTTGTGCAGTACCTAGTGCTCTAGGCTTTGGTAATTTAATCTAATAAGACCTAATCTAAAAATAAATAATTAAATAAGACACGAGAAAGAAAGAAATCATTATAATAGAGTACAAATTATCCAGATAAATTTTTGTTTCCGACTGACTGGGAAAATCAACATTCTATTCTGTATTACATTAATAATCACCAGAATTTATTTAAGTATCTTGATTGAAATTGTGATATTAATCAATTTATTATTAATTTGTTTATTTCTTTATTTTTAATTATTGATTTAAATTGCATTGAATATTCCAACTTGTAATTTTTTAAATCATAATTATTATAAACAAAAATCAAAACAATTAATTTAAATTTTTTCCTAAGTCCACAAAATTAAGAATCCTGATAATCAATATGGATAATTCAAATAATTAAAATTATTTTATAACGAATTAACTAACCTTAGATAGATCCCAGTAATTAAAAAAAAAGGCTGTTCATCCTTAATTTTGACTTATATTTCTTTATATTTAGCAAACTTGCACTAAATTCAAATGCTACTTTTATAATTCCATGTAATAACTACTGAACTATAGTTTATAAAAATATTGAAAATATATTTAACATTTGTTTTAATATAATTCTTGTGTAAAATTTTTGATTAATACATAGCGGGGAATGTCCCATTCATCTCCATTTAAACTGCCCCATTCATCCCAACCATAACATGATCATATAAAACAGGAAATAGGCTTAATGAAAAATTCTCACTATTTTTCTTGAATATCCTAAACACAGTAAAATATTATGTATTTTCATCATATAAGAGTTATATTAACTTTAAGCAAATTGTTAATTTCTTAACTACTACATAATTGAATCAGTAAAAACTTATTTTGGCACCTGAAAAAGATACTTCATTTTTTTTTTCTGCCCTTCAATGGATAGCACAATTCTAAAACTACACTTGATGAATGACCTCAGTTCTGAAATATATCAGAAAAATTGTCAAGTTTCCGGTGCTTGCAAAACATAAAAATTTTGCTATTGTCCCATTCAACCTCACTCTCCCCTATGCAATAGTTATATATATATATATATATATATTATATATATATATATATATATATATATATATATATATATATATATGGATAAATTAGATAAATTACTTGGCTGACTGAATAATCTACGAAACACAAAAACAGTAGCTTTGTAGTTTAAAAAGAAAATTTTGCAATTTTGTTAATGTTATGTCTGATGATAATAATAACAGTTGAAAAATTATTTATTTATTTTAGAAACTCATTAAAATGAATATTGCATTAGAAGGGAGTATATAGAACCATTGCACTGAATTGCAATAGCAATAATCATATTATAGTATGATCGCTTTAACGATTGGTTATACGGCCACACAAGTTTATACAAATAAATAATGGAATGTAAGTAGATACTGCTAAGAAGGAATATTTAGGTGCATTACACTTTTTTTATTAAAAAAAAAAAGGAAAGAAAAGAAAAAACTTTTTATGATTTTTTTTTTACATATTTGATTGTCTTTTCATCTCTTTTGACGAAGTTTTATGCACATTTCTAGCAAAAAATTATAAAAATATTTTTGAATTAACATATTGGAGAATTCCCGATATAATACAGAAACATGATTAGAATATACTTTTAAATTATAACTAAGCAAATTTAAAACTAATGAAAAGTAAATAAATTTTTTTAACAAGGAGCATTTAAAATAATAATAATAAGTATTACTGAATTTTATTTTGATTTTTTCATCTAAATAGTTTTTGAGAAGTTTTGATATACTTAATATTTACATATATCAATTAGCTTTTCTATCTTCAAAGTTCAATACCAAACTTCAATCGATCTTGTGTATAACATGTTTATAAAATTATAGATATATACATGAAATTTATTCATTTTAAATGTACCATTTTTATAAACGTTTATATGTTTTTATCTCTATAAACTGTCATTAATTTCTATAAATAGAAATATTCCTTTTTATCATGAAAGTAAGTTTTCATTACAAAGGAAAATGCTAAATCCATATTCCCAGGCAGAATATATTTGCCTTTTGAAAGCAAATGTAAAATAAATATTGAATGAGTTATTTCCACAGTGTCCAATATATAATTTCTTTGACAACTTAATATAACGTCAAAACTCTGAGAAATATCTAACAACAAGATTTTCAAGACATCTGTAAATATAAATGGTAGCGAAATTTTCAAAAGTTCTTTTGTAAAAGGAAAATACTATTTATCAAAATGGCAGGCCTTTTTTTTTTTTTTTTTTTTTTTTTTTTAAGTACTAAAATAGAATACATATGATAATTTTTTCCCCAAGTTATTTTGTGTAGTCACGATTTATTACATAATTTTAAGCCTTTGAGTGTATGTATAAACAAGCATTCTCATGAAATTATTTGAAATAATATATATATACAATGTACTGCGTGATAAATTGTACTACACATCAAATTAGATTGATAGAATGTCTTTCAGAACATGAGAATTAAATTAATATATATTCTTAAATTTTAATATTGATTTTGAAAATAGAGATTTTACAGAATTTGTTTTTTATTGTTTTGAATAATAATTATAAGAAAAAGAAAAATCCGATTTTTCTTATTTAATAAAAATAAATCAGCGGAATTTAGTATATACACTCATGTTTTTGAGAATTGCAACACCATGAAGGGATTATGCAAAGTGAACCAGACTTAAGGAAATGTAAAGTGAGGTAAGGCATGCAAATGATTAGAATTACAAAGCGATTGCGCATGCGTGGATCGAGAACCGACTGCTTACCAGTCGCTTGTTCTAGGTATATAAATGCTTGTAAAGGCGCGTTGAAATCTGTTTATCGTCCACTGTCTGCAATAAACGTTTCATTGGTGGTCAATATGCCTCGTCAAAAGCGAGAGGTGCCATACCAACAAACTCTGTAGGTTGTTTTGGTACGAAGCCGCATCATTGAGAGGATGGATTTTCGAATCGAGCAATAGTAGCCCGCACACAGTATAATGCCACAACAGTGATGCGTGTTTGGTAGAAATGAGACAGAAGAGAATCAAACAAGTCGAAAACCTGGCATTGGGGCATGCATTAGAACAACGGCACGAGATGACAGTCACCTCATCCGCAAGGCTGTGATGGGCCGTACAGCGTCCTCTCGTGTGTTGGCACAACGTTGGAGCACGGCTACAGGTGTTTTGTTGTCTAGCTCCATGGTTCGTTGCCTTTTGCTGTAGCATAAACTGAATGCAAGGGTTCCTCTACGAAGGATTCACCTCTCACTGAGCCACAGACGCCTCCAACTTCAATGGGCTCAGCAGCACAGCACGTGGCGTACCCGGTGGCAACAAATTGTTTTCTCCGATGAATATGGATACAATCTGGAGTACAATAATGGAAGAGTACGCGTCAGACGTTACAGGGGGGAACGTCGGATCCCACAGTGTATTATACTGCACAAATGCCTTGCATCATGGTGTGGCGAGGTACTGGGTAAAATTGTCGATCCCACATTATGCACCTTGCGGACAACATCAACAGTGATCGCTACATAAAGGGGATTTTGGAGCCAGAGGTCCTTTCCATTCTTCGAGGCATTACAGGTGCTGTATTTCAGCAGGATAATGCCCGTGCACATGTTTCTCAGACTGCACAAGCCTTCTTCAGTGCACAACAGGTTTCGCTTCTTCCATGGCCTGCTTATTCCCTGGATATGTCGCCCATCGAGCATGTCTGGGATTTCATTGGCCGATGACTCGCTCGTACAACTGGTGATGCGCACAGTAAGATTGAACTTTGGCGTCAAGTCGAAGCCATCTGGAATGCCATTCCCCAGGATTACATTCAGAACCTCTATGATTCAAAGCCACGGCGTGTACAAGCTCTCATCGCTCAGCCTGACTGACACACAAAGAACTGATTTCAGACGTCCTTTTGTTTTTTTGTCTTGTACATTTGACCGTTTATTTGTGCCACTATCAGTAATGTGTGGAATAAATTTCATTAATTTCTGACTATTCTTTCATGGTGTTGCAATTTTCACGAACATGTGTGTATACGTAGAGAAACAGTTTATTTTATTTTTACAAATAAACAACTAGCATTATATTTGTTGTTAATATATAGATTAATGCCCATTATCTGTACAATCGTGAATGCCTTGGTGGAATTACATCCGTGAGTTGGACTTTCTGAAGTTGGTTACTAACTGGTATTCACACGAGTTTCAGACAAAGCTCCAGATGACTTGTGTTTGACACAAAACCCTCCGTTCATTAGCTAAGAGAGCAGAACTTCTCAGTCACTCGCGTATTGAAATTTTGATAATGTATCAAATAATTTGCTTGAGTCAATGTGAACTTTGTTGAACGGTATGGTTAATGCGATTTCTATAATAGTTAAAAAAAATTAATAAGGAAGATTTAAAGTCTTAAGTTATTTTATTTTATTTTATTTCTTATCTAACTAATTTTTGAGAAATTTTAATATACGAAATATTGATATATTTCAATTATCTTTTCTATCTTCATGGTTCTGTACCAATTTTTTTATCTGTTTTGCGCATAGCATGTTCATAAAACTATATATAAATATTTATATGAGATTTATTTATTTTAATTCTACCCTTTTTTTAAACCTTTATATTATTTAGCTTTATAAGATGTCTTTAATTTAAAAAAATATAAATATTCTTTTTTGTCATGAGAGTAAGTTTTGTTTATAAAGAAAATGTTATATCCATATTCTCAGACAGAATATATTTGCCTTTTGAAAGCAAATGTAAAATAAATATTAAGTGAATTATTTCTAAAGCGATATAATATATATATATATAGAGAGAGAGAATGCTTTTCAGGACATAAGAATTAAACAAATAAATATTCTTAAATTTTAAAACTGAGTTTGAATATAAAGATTTTATAGAATTTCTTTTCTATTGATATGAACAATAATAATAAGAAGAAAAATCAATTTTTTTCTTATCTAATAAAAATAAATCAACTGAATTTAGTATATATGTAGAGAAACAGTTTATTTTATTTTATTAGGCCTAGAAGGACTATTAGTTTTTATCTGGGCAAAAATATCGTCACCAGATTTTTGTAGAAGAGTTTTGTGTAACACCAAAATAAATTAGAAATATCAGTCCTATAGTTGCAAATTCAGTACGAAATTAAAGGGGCGATTTTTCTGAATCCATGATTGCAAACAGTTTTCCGACACGAGTATTAGACTTAATTTACTAAAGTGTGAAATTCAGGCGGCAACACTTCATTTTAATTCATTTCAGTCATTTTAAAATGTGCGTGGCGGTCAAAAACTGAGATAAAAAATAAACAGAAAATTAAAATTAAAAGGGTACTAATTAGGGTGTTGCTATTACTATTCCTTTATATAGGCCCCCTATAGTTCTGGTGCAGCCCACGTGAACCTAGGTTCTGGAAGCGCTCCAAATCGCTCTTCGAGCGGTGAGCGGGGGCTGCGCCCTGTTCAGGCCCCCTATAGTCTTTCTCCTCAAGAGAGGCTGTTCAGGTTCTACCGCTTTCCCCTTTTCCCCTCTAAAGTGCTTGGTTACAAGAGTTACAAAACTTTCCTGTGTCTTTCTGCACACCATTTCCACCTGCTTTTGAAAAATTCTATCTCGTATATTTCCTTCCTAAGTGCAGTGTGATAAAAAAGGGGGAGAAACTGGACAATCCTTGATTCTTCTCTCTTATAGTGAAAGAAATTTGTGACCTTGAACTGACTGTCTTAAGGAAACAGAGTATACTAGCTGGTATTCGCAGAAATTTCAGACAAAACCCCAGATCACCTTGAATGGCTAGGCAGAGGAACGAGGTGCGAGTTCGAGATGAAACCTTCCGTCTATTAGTTTAGAAAGTAGAATCTGTCAGTCACTAGCGAATAGAAATTTTGAAAATATATCTAATAAACTGCGGCTGTCAATGTGAAATTTGATGAACTGTATGACTAATGGAATCGTCATACAGTAGTCATACGATTCAACAAACTATTTGATGGAGAAATCTGAAATGTTCTATTGGTAAACTTATTCTTAACTAAGTTAGGTATAACATTAAATTAAATTATATATGTATATAACTATTCAAATTTTATGATGGCGATATGAAAAATCTAATCAATTATTCTCGATTGATTTCAAAGCCTAGCAATTAATTTCTAGATTAAGATTTATTCTGAAGCAAAAAAAGGTTCTACGTCTTAAGAGAAAATATTTAAGCTACAGTTAATAAGTTTTAAAAAATTTAATTTTAATTTGTTGAATGTTTATATCTTATTACAGGAATTTCCATACGCAATTTTTTAACTTGAACTCAAAGATTATTCTACATTTTTTTCTTCCTTATAAGTTATTAAACAATTTTATGCATAAAAGTTACATATGGATTTACTTTTGTTTTCTCATCATAAAAAACATCTTAACATAATGTCAGGATATTGTTTTATTTTAAATGTAATTTATGCGTAAAACAGTACGAAAACTTCTTGTCAAATTTTAGTAAATAAAAAATTCTCTCATCTGTTTTTTTTTTTTTTTTTTTTTTTTTTTTCAAAGAAATGGAGAAAAGGGTAATATTAATGTGCAATTTTTCATAAATTTAAATATTCAAATAAATACTTGTACATTAGAATAAAAAAAGTTTTAAATATTTTTAAAAATAAATTGATGTTCCAATAAACAAAGTAAAATATGCGCATTTAAATTCGATTTACTTTCTTGAAAAATATACGACTAAATTATTCTTTTTTTTCTTAAATGCAATTAACATATGTTGCTGACATATAAATTTTCATTGCTTAAAAAAATTGTTTATTCAAAGAAACTTGAAATAACGAAGAAAATTTTTACTTGAATAAACATTTTTAAACAATACATTTACATTTAGATGGAGGTAATTGAATTTGTTTTATATTATCTTTAAGAATATATTTTTCGATGAAAATCTTGAAATGAATAAAGATAATTACTAATTATGTTAAAATTTATGTTCGGAATTTTAAACTTAAATTAGATACATTTTGTATAAGTTTAAAAATTTCATTTTTATATATTAACAGCTGTTAAATATAATTCTCTATATTTTTTACATCAATTTATACATAACTTTTCTGACGTAAATGAAATTTGATTTAGAACTATGCTAAAAATTTAAACTTACACTGTGAAAATAAACAAATATATATGTATAATGTTCTTACATTACAGAAAATTTTTTGCAGCAAATTTACTAGAAAGTATGTGTAAATTATGCAAAAAATAACCCGACTTAAATTTTATCTAGTAGAATCATTCAGAAAACATTCTTACTAAACAGTTTTTTAATTCTCACTAGGTAGATTGAAGGAAAAGAAAAAAATAATCATTACATTAAATATCCTAATTTGCCCAACCACGGTTCACTACTTAGTATGAGATGATGTTATCTCCAGGTTTCTTAGAAAAGGAAATTTGGGTACCAATATTTTTATATAAAATTTTTAGACTTGACCTATCACTAATATCTGTTGATATTTATTTAACCCTTTGAGGGGCAAGCACATTTTTTCATTTAAAATCAAAAACGCCAGAATTCACCAACAAAATTAAAGAGAAAAAATAAAAGAAGTCACTTCTATAAATTATAAAAGAAAAAATTTATGAAAAATTTTCGTGTCCAGTTTTTGCAAATGGATATTAAAATTTGTGTTTGCACTATGCAAGTGACTCCCTCGAAAGATTTAAAGAATTACTACATAAACATTATCCAAATTTTTATATAATAATATCTATATTTTAATATCCATATTGTATGCTGTTATTTAACACTTTCCATTCATGCTTTGATATAAAGTTCTCCGTAGGCAATGAAGAAAAAATACGTAACCACCAGATGAAATTTATATCAATGACTGCAAAGTTTTTTTTTTTTTTTTTTTTAATGTGTTTTTGAAAGACTGAGATAAAATTTTATAGGATTTCTGTTTCTTTTTATAAAGCAGTCATTTTTCTAGGAAAGTTCCTAAGAAAGACCCTTCACAGAGTACAATCTCCCACAGGCTTAGGACCCTAGTGCAGTAAGTCGATTTTAATTCCCACAACCCAACCAATCTCAACTGTAGGGAAGTTACATATTTTTACGCTGTTAAAAATGAAGTGCTTAAAAATGAGTAAATGGACATACTAGATTTGAAATGAGTAATTTATTTATTTCAAAAGAGAAAATATCTTTGTCTCGTTTAGGAAATATCGCATGTTTTGAAATTAATATCAGTTTAAAACATAATTTATCATAAATATGCTGATCTAAATGAAGTTCTTTAATATAATTTCTAAAAATTTAATCAAAAAAAGTTCAGATGCAAAATTTATTTTCTCAATGCTCCGAATTATATTTCGTGGTGGTGCATACTGGTTTGCGGCAGAGTACATCAATGAAAATCTATGTTTGTGATATTGGGATTCACAATGGTTGATGCCAGTTTTAGAGCATGTTGATAAATATACTCAGTAAAAATACATGATATTTTTAAATTTGAGTATATTTGCTTTAGTGGCATTTTGAGTATGTGACATGCTCAAGTTTGATATAATTTTACTCATTTTTAAGTATTTTTGCTCCTTTTTTTTTTTTTTTTATTGCAACAGAATTTTTTAACATTATTTTAACTGATTGATTTTACAAATTGTGTCTCAACTACTGAGGAATTAAGCATTTGTATTATTCATTTCACGTTTTCGCTAATATCAAGTTGACATAACATGCTAGATATACTTGATTTAACTTTCTACGACGTAGTTTCATTTAATTAAATATTAAACATAGTACTCGTAAAAAAAATTAAAAAAAAAAAATTAAAAACACGTAAAAATTATTTTTATGAAAAAATAATTCTATTGCATTATATTAAGGTTCAATATCAAGCCTTTGTTTTTAATTAATTTTGAAACAGAAAATGTTTAGACATATATTAAAAAGGCCCAGCATTGTCAGAAGCATTTAAAAATTTTCTTTCTTTCATTTTTCTTTTTCTTTTCTTTTCAATTTTTTTTTTTTTTTTTTTTTTAATACAGAACAAGAAATGAAACATTTATTCACAAAATGGTGTTTGTTAGATGTCTGTAACATCCCGGAAAATAAAATTTATTTTTTTATCAAAATACTTTTATTTATTAGAAATTTACACAATATTTAATTTTTTAAATTATTTTAAATATAAAATAACTTTCCAGATGAAAAAAATTCGTCAGAATATATAATAAAAGTAACAGTAAATAATTTGTTAAATTTTCAATATATATTTATTAAAAACAATCTAAATATTCAATTTTCCATAACAATATATATTGTTGCGAACTTGGAAGTTCGTGAGATGTCCGAAAAAGAAAAGCAAGTCTTGCAGAGGCTGGAAACTTCATTTACAGAAATTTCTAGAAGAATACAGATCTAAAAACAAAGTATCAACTTCTCTTTCACCGGTAAACACAACATAGATAACAGCTGCCAGTACAAACTGTAGCAGAGCACACAGCAAGGCTGTAATACAAAGAGGCCCAGAGCTCTTTATCGTATAAGGCAGTCAATGAAAGACTGACTGATCTGACTGATATGGCGTAAAGCAACTTCTTAAATACCCGCGTAGAAAAATCTAGAAAATTCCAGAAACTAGTCAGATAATTATGTTTCAGTTTGGGATATCGATAATAAGGATTTTCTCGCCAAAGTCACCAAGAAGGAAAAAAGGCGCCAAATTTGGCGCCAAATGCATTTCCTAACTTATTGAAGCTTTGTAATGCATTTTTAAGGGTAAAATTAGCTATTTTAATGCGAAAAAAGCTAGAACTGCAGAAAATTGACATTTTATCACCTGATTGAGCCTCTTTCATGATGCTTCATCTCAATGAATTTTCATAAAAAAACCTGAGAATTATTTACAAATTCGTAACAGTGCCCCCCTCCTGAGGACTGCTCGTCCCGGGCAGCACAATCGTCGGTCAGAAGGCAAAACTAAACAAACTAAACAATCTAAAATACAAAAAATATGTTGCATATAACAATAAAATAACAATACAAATTGCAAACTTAAGTGTGAAATATTTACAAAATTTACAAAATTGTACAGATGTTTATATACCCACACAGCAAATTCACATCTATAAGATATCTATAAGCTGTAAACACGAAACATTCAACACATCCATAAGACATCTAAAAATATCTAAATCACATACATTTCACGTCTATTAGAGATGTGATGTGTGATCTCTCTGAGCTCCATAAGACATCTAAAATATCTATGATGTCTAGCTTATACACATCTATAAGACATCCAAGTATAGATCTCTTTTCAACATGCAGTACCTCTAATGTACGTCTATAAGACATCCAAGTATAGATCTCTTTTTTACATGCAGTACCTCTCATGCACATCTATAAGACATCCAAGTATAGATCTCTTTTCAACATGCAGTACTTCTTATAGCTGTACTATAGATATGCATGAAGGATATTATTTACAGGTGTTGGACAAAATAATGTGAACGCTTACACTTTTTTACATTTTGTTGAATATCTTGAAAAATACTTACCATGTTGTTCTTGAATTTTGGGAATAAGGAAAACATGTTTTTCCTCATATTTTTCAGCAAAAGATTTTGTCACAAAGGCCTTTAGGGGACGAACAACAAATCCAATAAAATAAAGGATTTGTGATAACCCGGTAAATGGAAAAGCTTCAAATGATCTGCACATTTTAGATATGGTTATAAATGTTATGTTGTACATGTGTAGAGTTTTGTGAGGATATCTTGAATATTTACAGAATTATTAACATTTTATTAAAAAATACAAAACTTTTTCACAAGTTCTTACATTATAAATCCAAAGGTTTTTCTTCAAATTTCATGAAACTATCGGAAAACATGACAACATACGCCTAAATCATTATACTATTTGTAGTAAATGATTCATTACTGTGCATGCATGGACTGTAGCAAAAAAAAAAAAAAAAAAAAAAAAAAAAAAGAACTTTGACACAGTTTAAATTCAACTGCACAGAGCACCTTAAAAAAAAAAAAAAAAAAAGTTAAATATCACAAAAATTCATAGAGATATCTGTGATTAACTGAGCTGTTTTGCTGATTGTTTTTTTTTTTTTTTTTTATTTAAAAAAGTCTTTAGAATAAGGGGTTATTCACAAATAAAAGTTTGTATCAGAAAAACATTTTTTCTTTTCAAACAATTCATTTTTCATAAATATGTAGCAATAAAAAAAAAAAAAAAAAAAATGAATAGCAAATATTATATTAAGTTTCATTGTATAACATAGTTTTTCTGATACAAACGTTCATTTGTGAATGATCCCTTATAAAAATCTTTTTAGGAAACAACTGAAAAACAACTTATTTAATCACCAATAATAGCTATGAATTTTTGAGATATTCAACAGGATGTTTTTTATAAAGTGCTCTATACAGTTGGATATCAAATTATGTCAAAGTTTTTTTTTGCTGTAGTCCGCACATGCACAGTAATAAATTATTTACTACAACAGTCCATATCTTTTTGAATATTAAATATATTAGTTTTAAATTATAGTATATTGATTTAGGCATATGTAGTTATGTTTTCTGAAAGTTTCATGAAATTCGAAGTAAACCCTTTGGAGTTATAAAGTAAAAACTTGCGAAAATTTTTGCATTTTTTAATACAATAACTCCTTAAATATTCAAGAATCCTCACAAAACTCTAAACACGTATAAAATATAATATTTATAACCATATCTAAAACTTGCAGATCAATCGGAACTTTTACACATATAGGGTTAGCATAAATATTTTTTTATTTTATTGGATTTGTTGTTCGTCCCCTAAGGACCTTCGTGAGAAAATCTTTGCTGAAAAATATGAGGAAAGACGTGTTTTCCTTATTCCCAAAATTCAAGAACAACATGTTAAGTATTTTTCAAGCCATTCGAGAAACTGTAAAAAAGCACAAGTGTCCACATTATTTTGCCCAACACCTGTACGTCTTTAAGACCTTCAAACATTGATGTCTTTTAGATATTTAGGTACTTCTTGTGGATGTTTTTGACACACAATAAAACTATACATTCCACTGGAAGTACCTGAAAATCTTAGCTCAGACTTTTACTTTTTTGAGAAAACTAGATAAAAAGTATTTGAAATCTGGCATTATCACTGTAATTTTTAAATGGAAATGCCAAGTTGATGTTATTTTTCAATATAATGAAATATATACTTACATATGTATAATAAAATTAACAACATTACGGCTTTAAAATACTAAATATATTGATAGTTATTAATTATGGATAGTAATTTCAATAAAGTAATTAAATATTTTGTTTTATGTGCACTTTTTCTTTTTTTTCCTCACCAGATCGGTATTTTTACCTAATTTAAAGCTTTAAATACTGTTTTTTCTTACCAATATATATAGAGAAAATGTTGGGATAAAATTTTTGAAACTGGGTTTTTGACACTTACATGTTTTGAAGTCCTTGAATCCAAAAATCAGGTTTTTAGCAGTTGGTCTCTTTGTTATAACTCAAAAATTAATAACAGAAAGTCTGTCAATGTGAATACTCTAATCTAAATCTATATTACTGAGTTTAGACTTCCTACTGGCATTTGTTTGAGTTATGTATCTGTATTTTCTTTTTTTTTTTTTTTTAATAACTTCATATTCAGAAAATTCACAACCATTAAATTAGTAATAAGAACAAAACTTTAGACAAATACCATAAAATGTAAGAACTCACAACAAGTGTTGAGTGTTCTATCATTTTATGGTGTTATTCAAAGTTTTGTACTAAATGCAAGTTCTGTGGTGCTTTTTATACTTTTTATTAAATTAGTACATTAAATATTTTATATTTCAGTTTGGAGATGCACTTAAATTTTCACATTTTTAAACTAAAAATTATAATACTAAAATAGTGTATAAGTTAATTTTTCGATAAAATAACATGGGGACTTCTGAGAGTCCTAAATTGCGTATCATTGATCAATTCCCATAATTAACTAAAATGAAGTGACGGATGAATTAGTTTGAAATACATTTTTACAGAACATTTCAACATCCAGTTTATGTTGGACTGTGTTTATTCTATCACAATCTTAGCTTTAGGGCAGTTTTTGTTAATTTAAAATCATGGTAAGTAGTTAATACAAAATACCACTGGCTTTTTGTGTAAGTTGTACAATGATTCTGCTTCTGAGGATCATCATGAAGTGCATGTATTTTGTATTAACTGTTTGCTTAGATTGCTATTAAGTTAACAAAAGATTGCTCTAAAGCTAACATAGATTGCAGCTAACACATGTTTTCTTTTAAAGTTCAGAACTGAGAGTAAATTTTCACTAAAATTTTTTATTCAACTAGGTTAAAAAATCATTAAATTATCCAAAATAGTTATTCTGTATGGCACAGATGTAAATAAGAGAGGGGAAGGTTACGGAGAATCTCAAGCTTCTGTAATAAAAATGCTGGTTAAAATGTTCAATGAAATTTAAACGCAATTATTTTAAAATTGGAAATACATTGCCCTCCCGTACTTTCTGTATAATTTTCCCCTCCATCATATATAAAGTTGATCATAATTTTCATCTTTCTGGCAAATAATACATCCATTTAAATGCTTTTATGCATATTTATAGGTAAAACGCATTTAAAATCTTTATTATGGCTGTTTACAGAAAAAAATAAAAATAAATAAATGTGATAGAACAAATATTTAAATAATTTCTCATTAATAAATCTGCTCTTATAAAAATCGTCTCTTTACAGGTTAAATAACTGATTTTGACGATAGAGCTCAACACAAACATAGAAACAAAATTTTTCGACAATTTCAAGCCTCAAAATTTATTTGATAATTTGCATTCTCTTTTTCCAAGCGCTATATACTGTTTGATTTATTTTAACTAAGTCTTATTCAAATGCATCATTCATCATTGCAACCCTATTTCTGATTTCCCAGATTAAAAAGTAAAGGATGAATGCAATTTCTTTTTATAAACTTACATGCAGGAGTATGAATATACATCCATTCATTGTATATGCATTTATATGTCTGTGGTGTGTATTTTTGCTGATTTTTTTTCCCTACAGCTATGTGGATACACATCAACAAAATGAAACATTAAAACAGAATGATTTAGAAAGAATAACATCTTTATTTAGAAAAATCTTATATTTCAAGCGAGCCTTTGCATGGTACAGACAATCTTTTATAAAACTTTCACTATCATTGGCACTAGCATTGAAAAAAAACAATTTAATCGAACAGCATTTGTAGTATTGTGTTGTGGCTTATCCTCCAACACTCTGACGAAGTCAGACAAGATCCATCAGACTATTAACCCTAAGGAAATCGAGAACCAGAAGGGGGGAAGAGTATAGGTCCTCTTGGAAAGACCCAAACAGAACAGCATCTGTAATAATAATAATAAAAAAAAGATAAATAACATTATATTATTAAAAATAAATCATAGAATATATACTTAACAGTAAACAGAATTATTTTCTCCTTACATATTTAGGAATTCAAACTAGCAAACACGTGAAAAGATTTTGTATATTTTTTACATCTTGCTTATCTACGATTAAATTTTTCAAATCAAAAGGATAAAAGTATGTTGTAGAGAACAAATAGGGTCTATGATATACAGGGGACATCTAGATCTAGGGTAGAGTCTTGCATTGGGTCAGGTGCAAGATGCAAGTCGATTTTGCATTAATTTTTTACCAGCGGGTCTACCCAAAAAATGTTCTTTTTAAAGCTTTTTTTTCATAAAGTTTAGTGTTAGCGTTTTGCAAAAATTTCCAATGTATCTGCAAGTTTTCCATTGTAAACATTACATATTTTTTTATGCTATCAAAATATTTGGAACAGCAAATTTTTCGAAATTAACTACCGTATATTTCCGTGTATAAGCCGAGAATTTTTGGAAATTTTTCGGAGGCTGAAGTAGAGGGGTCGGCTTATATTCACCAAATTCTAGCAAAAAACATACATTAGAAACAATGAATGAATGCATATATTTTAAGCTTAAAAACTATAAATAAAGTAAAATAGCGATCTTAAACCTTATTTTTAAATAATTATCACACATAAAACTCTTAAATTAGCAATTATAAATTTATTTCTAGAGCAGCTTGATGTAGTCACATGTGTTTAAATTTCTTTTATTTTAATCTGCCGATAGCTGACGTCATCGGCAGATTGCACGAACGGGGTAACTTCTCTGTCTGATTCATAAATAGCATAAGAGAAACTTGTAAAAACAGGACTCCCAATCATATTTTCAATTTATACAATTAAATCATCTCTGTTTAAAATGTTTCTAGGCTTACACTATCAAAAGAAGTAGCAAATCTTCGGGGAGGGGGGGGGGGGGGTTATAGAAGTATTTTTTTTTTCTGTTGAAGATTGCCTTGAGGCACTGATAAAAATACTCAAAAGTAGAAATATACAAAATAATTTAGATACATTATTTAAAAAAAAATCGACGCAATTGGTCTTTAAATGGCTTATTTATGCAAACATCCAGCGGCTTCAGCAACGACAGTAGGCCTCCCGGTATTACAACGACTATCGTTTTCAGCTGCCGGTACTTGTCCTTTACTGCATGTGCGAGTGCGTCTGTTCTATACCTGTGCTAGCCTCTCTCCTGATAGGGTTGCCAGAGTTAAAACTATTGCCGTTGGCGAACACAATGTGATTGTTTTACGTTGTTCCTAAGCAAGGTATTGGATATTGGATTGGGTATTCTATTGGATAAGCACATATTTCGTGCAATTTCATTGGAGAGATTATCCTGAAAGTTTTATAGATTGGCAATATTTTCGCCATTTTGGCGATAAACACTAACTTTAAAAGAGTATTTTTTTAATTTGGCTTATACAAGAGTTTGCAATTTTTAGCAAATTTCTGAAGGGAAAAATGTACTCTCGGCTTATCTATGGATCGCCTTATATTCGGAAATATACGGTACTTATTTGAATGTTGTTTGAATGCATATTGACATTTTGTCATATTTTATTGAAGTTTTTTTATACCTTGATCTATTGTTCTCGCATTTATCGTTTTCCCACATTGATCGTTTTATTTCAATAGTCCCTGTACAAATTGTATTTAAATAATCTTAACGAAACTGCATGTATTGTACTTAAAAAAAGTTGTTTTCACGCTTTCATGGTTGTAAAATGTTTCTTCTAACCTCGTAAAAACTTCGTCCTGAAGGACAAGCAGTTCCATGTACATACAAACTGGAATTACTTCTTATTAAAAACATTTTAAGTTACCTTACTAAAAAATCCTTAAAAGTTGGTTGATATATTTCGGCTTTCATCCGCAGCCATCTTCAGAACCTGATGACATAAACAAAGATCGTCGGTAGCTCATTCTTCTTTTATAATTTCGCTGCCCGTCATTCCTTCAGTTCTCTTCATTTTTTCCAGGGTCGGTTTCCATTCAGGTGGAATAATGCTGTGCTCGATGTCGTTTACTGCGTTTTGCGTAGATAGGATCTCTATTGCTTCTCTTTTCAGTGCGTACTTGTGCGAGTTGAAGGTTGAAATTTTTTGAAAGTTAATAGAGTTAATATCAATAGGATTAGTGATGCCCAGGTAAAAAAATCAGCAAAAAACCTTTAAAAAAAACCTTCAGGAAAACTGCAGGTATTTCGGACTATAGCCTACATCTTTTTTACAGGTAAAAAACCTGCACTTTTCCTGAAGGTAAAAAACCTGCAGTTTTTCTGAAGGTAAAAAACCTTCACTTTCCCTTTTATTTGTCCGAAATAACTGCAGTTTTCCTGAAGGTAAAAAACCTGCAGTTTTTCTGAAGGTAAAAAACCTTCACTTTCCCTTTTATTTGTCCGAAATAACTGCAGTTTTCCTGAAGGTAAAAAACCTGCAGTTTTCCTGAAAGTAAAAAACCCTTCATTTTCCCTTTTATTTGTCCGAAATAACTGCAGTTTTCCTGCAGGTAAAAAACCTGCTGTGTTTCTGAAAGTAAAAAAAAATATATATATATATTCATTTTTCCCCTTTAACATGTCCTATATATCTGCAGGTTTCCTTAAATTTGTTCCCGAAATAAATTTTCTTACATATAAAAACGATCTATGCAGTTTTCCTTTAGGTATAAAGTTTTTGTACCTAATCTGGGTTTGATTTTTAGTACCCATTATAATATATGAAAAACAAAATATTTGCAAAATTTTATTTACTTTTATGAAAAAAAAAAAAAAAAAAAAAAAAAATTATAGAACCTTTAACCAACAATTTTATGTTTAATAATATCAATTATATTTCTTTAAATAAAGTATAGGCAGTCATATAAATAGTCAGTACTAAAATAAATCGAAATTTTTTGTGAAAAGGTTACATAATTTTGTGTACGATAGCTAAAGCTTAATAAAAAGGTAACACCTGCATGAAATATGTACGAAACTTTGAATAAACATCATAAAGCAGAAGAATACTCACAGCAATTGCTTTGTATCAAAAGAAAACAAGACTTTTCATCAGGGAACAAAAAAGGCACAATGGTGAGGTTCATTCTGCTTTGTTTGCAGCACTCATGTCTACTTTATTCCCTTGAGAAATTACCTTTTTTTTTTTTTTTTGGCATTTGTTGCAAGCTCTTGCATGTTATGGTGTCAGGGATCGCGTTGGTGAGCTATAGCGCACCATTGATCCCAATTTTAATGATGAAAGAGATGCAGAATTTTTTTAATTGCGGGTCACGACGACCTGTATTTATTTCACACAAAATATCCTTTATTCTAAAACAAAAAAATTTCTTTTATTTTATTTAATTCCGTGCCATCATTTCAAAGCAAATTATTTTCCTGGGCTATATAGCTCTGAATTTAGAAGAATGGGAGAAAAATTCTTTTTACCTCCTTCAAAACCAAACGAATCGCTGGCTGTATCCTTCTCTGTGGGCTGCATCTGCTCCATTCGAAAACAATGAGTCACTTTTCTCCCTTTTCTTGTGCATTCTGCACCAGCATCAACATAAAGTGATAATAGACTGGAGATGAAATGCCTTTTTTTTTTTTTTTTTTTTTTTTTTTTTTTTTGGGGGGGGGGGAGGGATTTGTTTGTTTATTTAGTTAGCAGAATCAATCTCATCAGAATTTGCAACATTATTAGCAAATGTTATTTCATGGAAAAAAAGTGCTCTTTTGAATAAATTGCAAAATACAATATAGTACCAATTATCTAAAATTCCAAAATCCAGAATAATTTCAATTTTTTTTTTCTTTTATGATTTTAAAAACATTTAGTATTGAAAAACAAAACTTACTTCACTAAAAAAAAAAAAGAAAAAATGTTAAAATGAACAAAGTCTTTTATAATGTTTTTCAATAATCAGAAAATAAAGTAGAACTTATTTTTCTCTGGAAATTGTTAAAAATGCTTATGGTCTGGAAAATCTTCTTCAACCAACTACATAAAAAATTCTCCGATTTTATTTGGTGGTCTATTTCAAGGTTTTTTAATTTCTTGTTAAGACAGTCTTACTTTCTAAAAATAAAGAAAACGTAAAAACTTTTCTTTTAGCGATTTGCTCTTATGATCCAGTCACTATTACATTTGGTAGGACCAACAACGCAGCAACTATGAACCACGGCGCTGACGGGAAGGCTGCGAGCAACCAACCCATGTCGGTCGAGGCCAATTTCTGAAACGAAATCTGTGTGAAAGCACATACAGCAACTGAAGATAATGCAAGAGAAAATATGCTTGAAACTTCTGAAGATGAGGGAGGGTGGAAATTTCATTTCAATATTAAAAGGGGGGGGGGGGACTGAATTGAAACAAATGGCCAGCGTGTGTATAGGAGGGGGGTGACGGAGAAGGCAGGACTGCAGATGCAAATTTTTGTTTGATAATCAGCGCTTCCAGTACCGTTCTAGGCCCAATTCGACTTATTTTTCAATAAATTTTTCTTTCGTAAATAATATTTAGACGATACAATAGACAATTTTCTTCAATTAAACGTACATGTGTACATGTTAATATATGTGTATTATTGCAGTTATTTTTTATTTTCGGCTCTAGATTCAAAAGAAATAAAAATATTGGATTCAGGAACTTTTCAGAATTATTCAGGAGCTGTTTCAGAAACAAAAACTACTACTACTACTACAAAAAAAAAAAAACTTATGCATAAAAATTCATACAAATTATTCTTGCATAATGATAGTGTTAAAATGAATATTAAATAATGCATCTAAAATATTACCTTTTATTTTTTTATTAAAAAAAAAAAGAAAAAAAACAGAAATTTTAGATTTTTTAGCTAACAACATGTGCAAAAAGGTAAGTTATTCTTTATATATTACACTATTGTTAGAGAGTTGTGTTTTATAGTTTAAGAAAATCAATTATGAAAAAAAAAATCTGGAAACTTCTAAAATCCTGAATATTTCCCGTGAAGGATTGATCTGAAGGATCCAGCGGGTCCTGGATAATGGATCCTATGCTTTTTTTTTTTTTTTTTTAATGTCTTTAATAAGAGATTCTTTTTTTCTCTTTATTAAGATTATTAATCTTATTCCAAATCTATTTCTGTTGTTAAAATGATCATAATTTTTACTTCTTTAAAACTTCTTTCAATTTTATTATATAATTTTCTTTGCGCTGTTTATTAATTTTACTTAAACCTTGGTTTTTAAGAACACAAAACGCGAATGTCAACGTATTCGGTGTTGACATTTTCAATTTGTGCATGCGCCACGACACTCTGTTCTGCGCTGATATCAAGGAGACTCTGATTGGAGCGTTGCGGCGTTGGAAACGTTGATATTTGCTTCCGAGTTCTTAAAAACCAAGGCTTTAATAATGCATTTTTTTAACTATATGATCAAATGCAAGTTTAACAGAGGTAAGTGCTGATTTCCCACGACAAAAAATAATTAAGTTAGAAAGTTATTTTCTTTTTAATGCAATGTTTCAAAATGTAAAACGGAATTGTGAAAAACTTTTCTGTGTTTGTGGAAAATATTAGCAGTTACACGCCCCCCTATCCCCCCCCAAAAAAAAAAATAATAATAATAATAAAATTAATAAATAAATTATTGTGTATTAAGATATAAGAAATGGAGAATACTGAAATTTTTTAACATAAAAATATATTGTACTAGAATATACAAACATTTTAAAACTATGCATCATATGTATATTTGATTTATTTACTTAAATATATATATATATTATATTTTAAAGGGTGAAAAGTGATATAAAGAAATTTTTATCATCTTCTTTCTTCCATTTCTTCATAGACTAAAATTCTCTCATTCACAATTTCGTCATTTTATTTCTCCCATACAGTACCTGAAAAATAAAAGCAATTTTTTTATTAGCAGGATTTTGCTGTTGCAAACAACCCCCAGTGGCAGAAAGTTCTGTAGCTGTCTGTAACAGGCTTTTAAAATTTCATAATCTGTCAGCAAACTTTGCCTGTAATCAGGAGTGAAAATGGCTTACACTCAAAAAGACTGAAAGCTGATAGCGGCAATCTTGGGGGTGGGGGGAGGCTTAACAACAGTGGTGATCTCGTGCAACAATACACAAATACAGTTTTACTACAGAACAATATAAAATAAACAATTATACAAAAATAAGTTAAACTCATTCAATTAAATATTTTATAGCAATGTTTGATACAACACAATATAAATAATTTTAAATAATAAAAGTACTAGTTTTAGTTTTGATACAGAAATTTTTATATGTCTGAAGAATGCTCAGAATCTGAAGAAAATGGGAATGAACGTGAAAGATCTAGTATGCATATGTTCCCGTAGAATCTCAGTAACAGGTAACAGGAGAAAAGAATACACACATAACGCTGCCTATCAAGGGAGATCTAGGCTCCCTAGGTCACTGTTGTTAAGCACTGTTTTATGGGTTCCTATCAAGGCACCTACAGAAGGGCTCTAGCGTTCCTACCAGAGAGCATCTAAGACGTCATACATCAGTAGCGCATTGTCGCGGGCAAAAAATGTATGTACATTGCATACAAATTTCTTTATGACTGCAGACAAAGTCTGTCCAAAAATTGCGGGCAATTTTTTTTTTTTTTTTTTTTTTTTATTAGTGCAGACAAAAACTGTTCGCAAGCCGTTTTTCTGTGTCCGCGACTATGTTGCCATGTCGCGGTGTTTCTGCCACTGGGAAACAACCACACTGAAAATCTTAGATTATACGCATAAGAGTAATCCTGCACAAAATCTTATTTTGCTTAATTCTTAACACTATATAGAAAAAAAAAAAAAAAAAAAAAAAAAAAAAAAAAAAAGCATTTTCCCACCAAAAATCAATTGTATAAAAAACTGCCTTCTAAACCAATTTCGGGTCTTACCTTACCATATAAAAATAAAGACATTCATTTGAAAAATATCATGAACATTTTTACTGTACATAAAGGCTTTTTTAACTTTCAATTTTTACTTTAACATAAAAGGCAGCTTTCATAAAAAAGTTATTTTTTAAAGATATTTTACCGTTTTCGCTGAGAAACATACATTTATAATATATTTTTATCTGATGCGAAATCGGACTTCACATACCTTCGAACAAATGCAATCTGAAAATTCTATAAGAAGTCACTTCTGGGCACGATCTATGTGTCATCGGTCTGTATATTCCAGTGGTCGACGGAAAAATTATCGTTAGCCGAGGTTTCTCTGATGTTTTTGTTCACGCCGTTGCTCGAAGCCTGCGTATTGAGGGTCTTTTCTGCGTATCCAAGAGTAGAAAATGACTGGATATTTCGGCAAATATACGGCAAAAAAAGGTAGGAATTAGGAATCTTGCTGATTTTTTACTCAATATATATATATATTTAATATTTGTGATAACAATTTTTTGAAATAGAACAAATTTTGTCGATTACAGTTGCGAAAATAGTTGCCCATTTTTATTTAGAGAAACAGAGAAACGAGAAACAATTGCTTATTTGAGCAGTTAGCTGTGATGAAGGTAAATTTTGTTAAGATGTAAAATGATAAATTTCGACAATTCTTTGCAAGAATATTATATTTTTTTGTAGTGAATTGATGGCTTATTTCAGCACATAATTTAAATGATTAAAAGTAAATTTTATCGACGAAGCAATCCCGTATTTAGTTAGACTTCAATATCTCATATTTCTGCAATCACGCATAAAAAAAAGTAATTTTATTATTAGGTATTATTATTATTTGTGAAATAATCGCATATTTTGGTATTAATTTTTTTGAAAAACATACAAAATTTAAAAATTAGCGGTAAAACTATAGCCTATATTAGCAATTAGTTGCTATTACAAAAATTTCAAAAAAATCGGTAAAATGATTAATTCGGTATTTCGGAAAATTTGTTGAGTATATCGGTTATATTCTTTGCAAAAAAGTGCGGATTTCATGAATTAATATAGAGATAAAGCCTATTTAAGCAAACAATTAGGATTAAAGTAACCTTATTAAGTAGCGGGGATATGATTACGTGTTTCAACTTTCAACAATCAGCCACAAAACATCGCGAATTTCAGAAATCACTTTTGAAAAGAGTGCAAATCTGATCGATTAACGCCGAAAAAATATCGTATTTTAGTAATTAGTTGTGTTTAAACATAACTCTTTGACAGTTAATAGTGAAATGATCCCATATTTCTGAATTAGGCCGCAAAATTATTGCATATTTCGGGATTCAACGTTGGAAAAAGCATAAATTTCATCGATTAGTGGCGAAATATTTGAGTATTTGAAGATTCAACATCATAAAGAACATGATTTTCATCAATTAGGGGCAAAATAATAGCAGGTTTTAACAATCGGCTGCAAAAATATCGTTAATTTCAAGAACAGCTTTAGGGGGGAAAAAATGCAAAATTTCATCAATTAATGGCGAAATAATAGCAGAATTTCGGAATTACTTGTGATTAAATGTAAGTTTTGACTATAAGAATTGACAGCGGGGAAAAGAATCCTGTATTTTCGAAATTGGCTGCAAATCTATTTTGTATTTCGGTATTCAGTTTTGAGAAAAAAAGCTCAAATTTCATCACTTAGCAACGAAATATTTGTGTATTTGGGAATTTAACGTCAAAAATAACAGAAATTGCATTGATTAGCGACAAAAAAAATTATGCATTTTGGCGATCGATCGTAAAAACATCGGGAATCAGTCTTAAAGAATTTTATTGATTAGTGACGAAATTATAGCATATTTAACAAATAGTTATGACTATAAATATAAATATTGCTAATTAATTTCACATTTATTTTGCCCATGCTGCATAGTTTTTTTTTTTTTTTTTTTTTTCTTTTAAGTTTAAAAAAAACTAGGTGCATTTTTTTTTTTTTTTAATATAATAATGTAGACTTAAAAAAAATAATAACAACACTTTTATCTATCTGATCGAGCATATATCAGAGAAAGACAAATAGATATACCTACTATTCTTTATAGAATTATGTGTAATATAATTATTTATGGGAAACAATGCTTAAGGCATTTACGCATTAAAGCCTGCACTAACTTTTAAAATATTTGTAGATTACTATTTAAAAATTTTTAAATAAACTTATCTCAAAAATAAATATTTTGAAATTATTTAAGTAAAAATTGTTGAATTGTAAATTAGAAATATTTTACTACAAATATTTTACTGGGCCCTAATGATTTTAATTATAATTTTTATGAAATTTCAGCTCTTTTGGACA